>CM051513.1:18400029-23400029 GCA_028015205.1 Mytilisepta virgata
GTGGTTTTAAATACCGGATGTGGAATCCAAGAAATGAAATGATTGGCTAATTTTTATCTTCAGCATCCCAAAAACAAAATTACCGTGTCATCCTATTCAAATAAGTTGACATCATACCATACGTTAGCATAGACTTACTGATTTAACTGTCATATTGTACGGTGTTACCCTTTTTAAATAGGATAACACCATACCATATGTTAACATATTATACCATGTCATCTATTGAGCCACGTAACCCCACTAACATAACTTCTATTCAATTGGGTGACATGAGTTGCATCGGGTGACAGTGGTGGAATTAAGTCGGTTTTATAGGTACCCAAACCTCCCTCTTACCTATCCTGGTACAGACACTGTACAGTGGTGGGGTCAAATCAGTTTTATGGGTACCCACCTATCCTGACACAGAATACAAACTTGACAGTGCTACATTGTATTTTGATGCATAAGATGTGCCCATTTCGTCGATTTACGACTGATCGGTTGTGCTCAAGGCAGTAAATGTGGCCTGATCATTACTTTTCTTGAAGAACCATTTGATTTTTAGGAGGGGCAAATGATTATTTGAGAAGAGAATCTAAGCAATGAAACAGTTGAAGAAAGTCTTTAGGACTAGAAAGATATGTTTAACCAAACGAAAATAATTAATAGTAAACAAAAGAAATATTAGAACAAAAATTAACAAAAACTAAACAACAAACAAACCGGGAAATGATATCATGTGCTCCTGTGAACCTCTAGTTTTTTGTTCAGGCTCTCTTGTTCAGTATGAAATAGAAATGGATCTATCGGCGATCTTTTTAATGTCACTGGGATAGATAAGATGCAGATAATAATTACCTTTAGTATTTAAAAGAAATAGTACATCCTCCTGTTGGCGGAACTGAAAAAAAAAATTGCCCCCTTCTTCTATTTACTCTGAAGTCCCCTGGTAAAAATTTTGTTTCGCACAAAAAATAAATGGACAAACGCCGTGCAAAATTTTGAAAGCCTGCTACAATAACACTTTTAATACTAGAAATTGGTGCCATTATAAACGATGTCCATCTCCGCACTGAACATGTCAAAAAACAATATACAGTGAAAAATTATCAATTTCACAATTTCAATCTGAAAATTGGAACCCTGAATAAAATTTCAAAATTGAAAACCTTATTGCATATCTACACATAGTGAACTGAACAATATTATAAACAAATGAAACCATTGAAACAAAAAATGAATTAGCTTTTCCACACAAAAGGCAACAAAATCGGAACTCTTAATAGATTTTAAAAATTAAAAACCTTTTCGCACATCTACAGAAAATAAAGAACATTATTATATACAAAACCTTATTGCGCATCTACATATAGTATGTGACAATATTGTACAGAAATTAAAAGCATAGAAATGAAAAATGAATAAGGAGTTTAGTTTAGATTTCCAGTTTGCGAAATTCGGTCCCTGTGGGCCCCAATTTTTGAAAATCCAAATTCTAAAACCGTATTGCGCATTTACATATAGTATATAACAATACTGTATAGAAATTAAATGCATGAAGTTAAAAATTAATGAGGATTTCAGGTCACAAACTTAAATTTCCCATTGTCGAAATTCGACCGCTGTGGGTCCCAATTTTTGAAAATCAAAATTATAAAACCTTATTGTGCGTCCACATACAGAATGTGGAAATATTGTATAGAAATTAAAGCATAAAATGAGAAATGAATGAGGAGTTTAGGTCACAGTTCGAAATTCGACTCCTGTGGGCCCCATTTTGAAAATCTAAATTATAAAACCTTATTGCGCATCTACATGTACATACAGTTTGTGACAATACTGTATAGAAATTAAAAGCATCAATTGAAAAATGAACGAGGAGGTCTGGAGACAAGATTATCTAACGGACGAACAGATTGACAAACGGACAGTCAGACGGACTGATTACAAATATCCCCGAACTTCATTCGAAGTGCGGGGATAATTAACGAACAAGCAGCGGATTAATATTAAATAATACCTGAGTATCTTAATGTAAAACCAAACACATGCTGTTGATGTATATAACCTGAATAGAAGTAACGATTGGCACTCTATAGCATCATTTTCAAAGTCAACAGACAGGAAATAATACAATAACTAATCGCGTAATTCTTTACAAATATGGGTCAGGTTATCCTTGGCAACAATTACCCCGGCCACCAATGCATTAGATAGATACTTTATTCCTCAATAACCAATAAATACAAAGGTATAGAGAATATACAAACAGTTAAAATACAAATAATCAGAATTGAAGGTAGAGGTTTGCTATTCAACATAGATATATATAAAGCTAATTCCATGAATATTTTCCTAACTCGGAGAACAAGCAGTACTATTGATAATTCTGATGAACTTACAAAGTTGTTTTTCGTACAGAAATTCTATGACAGTTAAAACGTTGATAGAATTTAAGAGTATTAGGCCTCATCTCCATTTATCGCAATATGTACATTTTCTATTCTCCGTTAAAATATTGTCCCATAGCCCCTTTTCAATCGACAGTAAATGGTTTAGCATCCGAAATCTACGTAGAGTATAAGCATCCTTGTTATCGAATATATTTAAATAATTTTCAAACAAAAAAATTTGTTTAAATATGATATAAACAATACAAGTTGGAGAAGTTTTAATAACGGAGTGCCAAGATTGCTTAAATTGGTCTATTAATCTCATTTTCAGACTACAATGTACAACATGTATTTATCAGCCAATTGCAAAAAATACCATTTTGATTCAGGAATATATATGAAAAACCACAATCTAAATAAGTTATAAATAAGAGACAGTTTGATATCATTATTATTCAAAAAGGTTAGACCTATATGATATAAGTCAGCATTTTATATCAATATCTAATGGGTAACGGCCAGATTCTCAATAGACCACACAGTTTGGAGTAGATTTTTTTAAAATGAAATAACTCTTCTAACGATTTCAAATGGAACTGCTCAATTACAGTATTTTTACCATCACACCATATCTTGCAACAATTTAATAAGATAGGTTTATCAATTTTATCGAACAAGTCTATTTGACACTGAAATGACAAATGATGAAATCTACCCTTTTTCAAACACCATGCATAACCTTAGTAGATTTTTGAACCAAATTCATTTTTGTTTTATAAAATGGACTTGACCTAGATAATACTAAACTAAGATAGATAATTTCACTTACAATATCTAAATCTTTACCATTGATTTCTCGCATTTGTCCCCTGGAAAAAAATGAAAAAATTGGTTTTAGAAACATTCAGATTTAATTTCCTGATTTCACAATATTCATTGAAAAAATCAAGCTGGTTTTGTGAGTCTTCTTTACACTCAGAATTAAAACAGTATTATAATAAGATCAATAGTTCCATGTAGATATCAAGATCATTTTTGAAACTTTCTGATACACTTGATAACCATTTATATTTTTTGATATCAGAAAAATCTGTTAAATCATTCAAGTAGAAATTAAACAATAAGGGGTGCAAATGTTCCCCTTGTCTTACACCAACATTATAGGGAAAGAAGTTAGAACTATCACCATTATATGTAACACGAGATTTAATATTATTGTACATTACTCCTTCTACATTTTGTATTCTTCCTCATGTAACTGGAAATAATGTAACAATTAACATATATGGAGAATTAAATAATAATATTTTTCCACAAAAGCAGTAACTTGACATTTTTAGCCACATCAGTGAATACGTGAACTTTGTTAAGGAAAAATATTACAGTACTTGTATCTGATGTCCACAGAATATTTTATTATTTGTTATTAAAGTGTCAATGGGTTAATCTTTGTGATTTTCCTCATCTATTTTAAGGAAGTTTGCTATTTCACAGCAAAAAAATAAATAAAAAAATGTTCTTTTGCTCTCCCTATTTATGTCAACAAAAAATGCAAAAAGCTGAAAATTAATTTGGTGTGGGCACATGACACAGAATTAACAAACTCATCCATTATATAAGTCAAAGCCTAGTATAGTACTGGAGCAAAATATATGGTGTTCAATGAATGAAAAGGCGCATATATATACTGTGATATGGCATGAAAGGCCCAAAATAAGACAAACATGAAAAAAATACACATGGAGAAAATCATTTAATAAAAAAAAAAAACAATACCTAATGTGCTGACATACATGCATAACTAGACATGTTGAAAATAGTTGATAAATAGATTAATACATGGCCTTTTTCATATTGTCCTTGTTATCAGCCCTCGATTCGGGCTGAAAACAAGGGTAATATGAAAAAGACCATATTAAGGCGATTTCAATTTCAAATATAGTATTTACATCCATTTAAAATGCGTTAAAAGGCAAAATGCCAAAAAAAAACCAAAAAACAAAAAACAAAAACAAAAACAAACAAAAAAACAATCAATAATAATAAAATACATTA
Source organism: Mytilisepta virgata (assembly GCA_028015205.1). Taxonomy (NCBI): domain Eukaryota; kingdom Metazoa; phylum Mollusca; class Bivalvia; order Mytilida; family Mytilidae; genus Mytilisepta; species Mytilisepta virgata. The sequence goes on from CM051513.1 coordinate 18,404,463, forward strand.
ATTAGACACTAATATAAGGTCTAGCATTCTGAATGAGTACCGACCTGTACATGATTTTGTTTAGAGTGTAAAAAAGGCTTCTTCAAATTGTGTAATAAATCTATCTCCAACGTTTGTCCAAATGGAAAGTTTACTGCTAAATAGAATATAATCAAATTATATCGTATAACCATTTACAATTCAAATATCAAAGACTTCTGATTTTGTTAGTAGCGGGTCGTGTTTTTCTGTATTTTGCTTTTATGTGTTATAATAGCGGCCATTTTTACAGTGTGAACTATGATACCAGGAATGACCAATCGTTAGGCATTAAAATAATTCTTGAACATCAGAGTCTCTTAAGGGATATATATGTTTCATTTTTAGGAAAATATACAATATATTTGTACGAGACTTATAGACAGGTAGAAATGCGATGTTTACCAAGCATTTCCCACGTGTTTCTAGGGGAGTCCACATAAATTGCATTTTTTTCCGACATTATACACTGTACATATATGTTTTACCCTGCAACTAAAATGGCACTTTTCTAGGCTGTTTTTAGGAGTCAAATTTTGGCGAGTAACATAGAAACAACATACATCATTAACACTGTGAACCAGAAAACAATAAAAACTTTCAACGCAAGTGAAAAAGGGTAGCAGGAGATGATATTATGCTACTAGGCAAATGTCGAAAAAAAAATTTCGACATCCTTAATTTCTCTGCCAAATAGGCTAGTTGCTGATAAACACTGATACACTTCATTTTTACTACGAAATATATTGCTTTTCTAAATGTAAATAAAATGCACGCCATAAATGTATATAACCTGAACATTGTTCCTGTTTTAGTAAAATGTTTTATATGCCAACTCATATTTTTTCATGTTCTTTTTCCATTTGCATGAAAACTGTCAAATGTATCCCGGATATTTTTTTATACATCTTTTACTATACATTTTTCTTTAGTCGATGTTAGTTTTACACGTTGTTTTAATGTTCTTATTTTTACCATTCCATCATAACCATCTTTTCGATAGTATGTATTCCTGTCTTGCGGATATTAGAGTTGTCTCCCATATGCATGAATTATCTTTCCTGACAGAAGGTGTCTTATAATAGGCAAAAAGTCATGTTAATATTTGATAAAAAATGTTGAATTCTGCAAGACCTTTATCGGACATTGAGAAATTTGGGAAAATATATCCAAGAACTACAATTAATGTGTGTGGAGGATATTTTTAGGAAGGAAATTATTTTGCAGATATACGACAATGTTTATGGAAGACACCTCATCCAAAGAGCAGATAGCTTCGTAAATGGGAAACAACTTACAGGTACATGTATCAAAAATGGAGAATAAGTTAACGAGGCGTTAATGTTGAAAGCCGAATAGTTACCCAAACCGTTGAAGGAAAAATTCGCCAATGTTGAGATGGACAAAAAGGTAACGGTAAAAACTATCTTTGAATATATTTGAGGATTACCCGCGTAACGAGTTATTTTGAAAGTGTGCACCATGTACATTGAGGTTATTTTGGTTAGATTGAAAACAAAATTACAGTCAATCCTTATAATTTATTTCCAACGGATGTTTTGACGTCTAAAACGCTGGGATTCCATTTAATGACGTCATAGTGAAAACGAAAATTTAGTCTATGATATGATAGACGAAAAAGTTGACCAATCATATGAGGCGTTATATCCAATATTAAATCATATATATATATATATATATATATATATATATATATATATATATATATGCAGGAGGGAGATATCTTTTATTTTTCAGAAAATTTTACATTTTTATAATACGTGAAATATTAAAAGTATCAATATCACTAAATATCAAAATACCAGAGGCTTAAAGAGGAAGTTCTTATAAAAAATACTGTACATTGGGATATTTTGTTGCAAGGATAAATTGGCAGTTTTTTGGTGTTCGTTACAGTTAGGAATGACTTCTGTAATGTTTGAATTTACCAGAGCTGAACTGATTTAAACTTCCGTTAGGCGATATTGATTGACTGCTAGACACGATATCTTGATGTTGCTTGAAAATATGGTGTTGCAGAAAATAAAGACACAATATGAATATTCATGGATAGTTTGACCAATCAGAATTCTTTTGTAATACCTTTTGACCAATCAGGCGAATATAATCGTTCAAAAGTGAAGGACTGAAATAAAACCAGATCAAAAGGATGTTGCTAGCGGCTGGATATATTATTGTCGCTAGTAATGTTTTAGTTAGTATCAATTAATTTAAATATGTTTAAACACGCTACTTTTGAAATATTTTGTTGCAAAACCATCAAAAGAAAAAAAAACAAATGAATGGAAACACGGAATGTGTCAAAAAGACAACAACCCGACCAAAGAGCAGAATACAGCACAAGGCTACCAACGTGTCTTCAACGCAGCCGAAAATCCCAAACCAGGAGGCGGGCGTCAGCTGGCCCCTAAACAATAATGCATATATACTAGTTCAGCGAAATGGACGCCACTCTTAAATCCGAAACATACAAATGAACCAAATTTAAAAAGACACACAAGACTAACAGAGGCTAGAGGTTCCTGGCTTGGGACGGGCGCAAAAAAGGCCGGGTGGGGTTAAACATGTTTTGTAAGATCTCAACCCTCCCATATACCTCTATCCAATGTGGAATAAACAAACACATAGCGATACGCTCAGTAAAACTCAGTTCAAGAAAAGTCCCCGAGTCCGATGTTAGAAATGGTAACGGAATAAACTAAGCAAAATGACAGTGATCAATATAAATTAACAAAAGACTACTAGCTGTTACTGACATGCCAGCTCCAGACCAGATCAAAAGTATGTTAGTAGCGTCTGGGTATATTATTGTTGCTGGGATTATTTTCGTTTGTTGTCAATTTATTTAAATATATTTAAACACGCTACTTTTGAAATATTTTGTTTCAAAACCACAAGAAGAAAGAAATTATACACATAGTGTTGGCGATGTATCTAAAATTAAATTAAGACAATCACTACTTGCAAAATTTTAATACATCAACAGTGTCCAGTCAAATATTAAGCATAAAGGATAAAACGAGACTGATAATAAATGAGTTATACTAATATAGAATACAATTAAATTGGTTTTAATAATGTAAATAATGAGCCCTATCATGTAGAAACAGTAAAATATAAAAGCGGAGATGATTCTAGTTTGGAAACATTTTCCATATTAAAAATATTTGTATATAAAAAAACTCGGTTACATAAACATAAATGCAGACTTTATATATTATATATTATAGAGTATTGCAAAGATGAATATAGAGAAAAACTAAGCGGCGAGTTTTTAAAAATGTATTTTCTCAGTCAATGGGCAATATAATAGTCGTCAGGTAAACAATCTAAATCTGTATCTTTAACGTCTAGCAGCTTCCCGGTTATTATCCTCCCTGTCCCTATGGTCTAAATTTCAACAACCTCTTTAATTCGGCTATATCTCTATCAACTTGTTCAAGACGATTCCTCTGATTTCCACGTTTACTTTGCCTTTTAAATCTACGAGCAAACATCTTCCGATTTTTAACAAGTTCGTCATTTATTGCCTTCTTCAAAGCTTGAAGTTTTGTTTTTGCTGAAGATTTAGATGCCTTTCTACGCATCATTCCGGCCTTTGGTCTCCTTTCACTACCAAGGTGACTCCTCTTTTCTTTGTTTTTTCTGGCTACCTGCATCGACTTCAAACTCCTTGTTTCTTCTTCGTCTAAAAATACAGACAAATAAACAACGTCTTATTCGTTTGAACCCGCACACACAATAAAACACAACAAACCTTTTACAGAGAAAAAAACTATTTTGACCATGCAATCTACATCTTGTACCTTTTAAATGGTTTTAAAGTTTTCAGCTAGCGATCATTCTGTTGGTAATCCCATCGACGTTTTAAGCTCTGTTGGTCATCCTATCAAGGCTTTATTTAAGAATATTTAACGAATTTATATTTTTTTTTATCTTTGATGTTTCACCTGCCATTTTCTTCTTCGGAGGGATTTTTGACACAGGAATCTTGCCTTATTACGACAGAACGAATATTTGAAAGGCAAAAGGTATTGTTTATCGATACTTAAGGTATCCGTAACATAAATGACCACGTGATTATTCAAAAGATCCCGGATGTTCCATACAACGCAATTGAATTGACCTCGGTAATTATCGGCAAACAGTGGCAATGCCAATATAACTAACTTATTTTTACAGACTCTGCATATCGACCACGTTTAGAACATTGCCTTTATTTGTATTATTGTGTGTAAATGGTCAAAATAAGGTAAGATGCCGTATTCATATGTGAAGATTTTTTATTTTAAGTTGCCCCATTTATTTCTTCATCATGGGTCAGTTTCAATATTAGTAACAGATATATTCATATACATAATTATATTTATTCAAAAATAGCAAGACAGCGCTTCAGATACAAAAAGATAAATGGAAATTGACCATAGAATGAGCGTTACCATAGCTTGTTGTGCAAAATGGTAAACAAATATGCTATTTTCCCAATGCTCGACAGACAATTAGGTCTTATGTGGCGCTTCAATGGAAATGAGACTCAGTTTTTAGATTCTACATAAATATTCCTTTTTATATTTGTTAAGAAAAACAAAAAACCTTTCCAGCTCGTTTTCGCACAATTTAACGTACCAGTTCATGTTAAAAAAAAATTTCTACCGCAAAATTCAAGCGCACATGTCCTAGTTATTAACCCTTCCTTGTATTTTCAAACTTGTTGAGTTTATGATCTCGTACCTCATTATTATAAAACCTATTCCTTTTCACTTATCAGATCGTCATATGTTCACCATGCTAAGTTTAAAAATGAATATAATTCTGGGAGTGCATTTATCCGAAACGTAAATAATTAGTGCAGCAGCACCCATACGGATTAGAATTAGTTTGCAGGAGTTCTAGTAGCCTACTGCTATGAAAAAACTAGGCATGCCTGCAAATAGAATGTCATTTACCTTCGCATCCTAGGCCATTTTCATCCGATTCATCACCACAATCGTCATTATCATCGCAAACATCGTTTCCTGCTATACAGGATCCATCTGCACATTCAAATTCACTGCCGTCACATACACCTGAAAACAAGTGTTGTTTAAAATGAAATGAATGGTACTTCAAATGAATAGTAAAGAGGGATATAAACTTTGTTGAAAAAATGGTTTTGGCTTTAGACCTTTTGGTCATTTTGGCATTTTTGGAATTTCTCTTCAACTTCTTGGATTCTTGTTTTACTTTTCAACATTTCAGATCTTGAGCACAACTAATGAGTCGTAAATCGACGAAATTTAGAAGTCTTATTCGTCAAAATTTGTATCAAAGAATTTTATTGTTTGAGTGGATACATCTGTTGATTCACTAACTCAGAGATAAGGATGCCTCTGCTATTGTACTCATCACCTAAGTTAGCACACGTGTGTTTGGTAAAGCTTAGCGATACTTAAGGTATCCAGGCCATTAGTGACCACGTGATTATTCAAAGGTTCCCGGATGTTCGATACAAAGCAATTGAATTGACCTCGGTAATTAGCGGCAAACTTCGGAAATGCCAATATAACTAACTTATTTTTACAGACTCTGCATATAAGCAACAAACTGTGTTTCAACTTGATAAAAATATAGATACAAAATTCCAGCTTTAAATTGTTTGGTTCAGTCATTCACTGTCAAAAAGAGATACAATTTTCGGTCATGATCTATTATGGTCCGGATACCTTTAAATTAACTATTAGAAAACGATAAAGAAAAGAAATATCTTCGACGTTTGGTGATTTTTCGCTCTGATTACAATTCACTTTTGAATTATACACTTTACGTTAAGTACTGCTACTGAGACACAAGCTATTGAAAAGTATGAAAAAAGCAGTTGGTACTACAAAAGTAATCTGAATGATCCTATATTTGGACGGCATACTTAACTCTGAAACTCCGATTTGTAAGTTTATCTAGGACAATATAAATCATACTTTTAAGTGTAAACAAACCTACCACACCCATAGTCTTCTTCTCCTTTCTCGCAGTCAGGCTCTTTATCACACTGCCATGAAGGCCGAATACATTTATCTTCGTTCGGACATTTGAAAGCATCGTCATTACATTCTGTAAAACACAGATAACATTATAGGCAAGTATAAATGTAAATAGAAGAGTTTCTTGTAAGCTGAATGAAAAGCATAAAAAGCATAAGAAAGATGGTGCCATATTTAAGGATGTGAATTTTTTTTTGCCCATGAACCCCTACTTTTTCTTTTATAATTCAATCATATATACCGTAAAATGGTAATTGACAAAATCTTATGAAATCCTTTTTATTTTTTCAAACATTTTTGAGAGACTGAAGTTGCCAATGCAAAGACGAGGAAAAATCCAGATAAAACCCATTTCCTGCAATTTTTCAAGGCCTTATAGCTCTATAATGAGAACCCATAATATAGTACTATTTTTTGATCTGCAATTGATCAGTTTATAATTATATGATTGTATACTGTAAATTCAGAAATTATTGCGTGCATTTATTATTGCGATTTTTGAAGAAGGTACAAAAATGCTCGAATAATTATTGCGATTTCATGAAAATCTGCATACGGAAATATGTTTCAGATATAAGAATGCGAGTTTTTATATTTGCGATACTCTCCCAGTCGCATTATTCGCATTAATAAAAACCTCGCAATAATTTCTGAATTTACAGTATATGAGTTCCCACATAGACGTTCCTGTACAGGTCTTATACGACTGTAATAACGCTCTTCCTTATTCACGTATTATGATTTTTAAGGTCAATCTAAAAAAATAGTTTTGTTCAACAAGATGTGCACATTTCCTTGAAGGAAATCATTGTGTATAAACGCTGAACCTTTTTTAAGAGTGATGGTTGTCCAGTTTAAAAATAAAATATAATTCTAATGCAACTTTTTATGCATAAAATGTGCATATTTCGTCGAGGTACAACTCATATCATGTTTACCCAAGGCTTAAAATGTTGAAAACCAAAACAAATATCCAAAACAATGGAAGAGCAAATTCAAAAACGCCAAAATGAACAAAAACTGAAAAGTCAAAATAATCTGAGGATAGAACTATGCTCGAGCGAGATACTCCTTATTTTTCACACATTTAACAATATGTTAACAGTAAATTGTATATTACATGTATTAATTGCATGCTAATATCGAAATACAAGCAACTGGTTTTCAAATGGTTGTTATGCTATTTAGATCTTCCGCTTTTAATATGTCCGCGCACTTGTTTTGGGAATATAAGTTATTGAAAAAAGTGGCAGCTTCTTGATTCTTTACAGGTTTCTTTAAAAAAAACAAAAACAAAACAAAACAAAACAACTATTTCATACTTGTTACTTATATTTTTCACAGGAATATCATAAAATTATGAAGATTAGACCACAAGTATTATTTTTTGCTCTGGCATTGATCAGTTTATAATTATATGATTGTATTTTAGATTTTTGTTTACTTTCAGAAACATGTAATATAAAGTTATATTTTTAAGATAGTCAAGTAATAAGAAAACAATGGTGTAAGCAGTCATCTTCGACACAAACTTTGGCAGATTTTGTCAATAAAACTAAATTAAAATATCTTTATCAAATGGACCGTTTTCCACAATCCTAAAGTTGACATACTTGTGACCAAAGGTATTCACAGCACATGAATAGACGATTAACTAACCTACGAGTATTCTGAAATTGGACCTATTTGTGCATGTGTTTATTTTTAAATAGTTTTGTACATACGATTACAGTTATCCTCATCGTTGCCGTCAGGGCAATTGATGTAACCATTACACCACCAATTATCTGGAATACATACTTTGTTTGGTGTACCTATGGTGGCTGGATCACAAATTCGTTCATTATTAGCGCAATCTGAAATAGTATTTACCATGCATATACAGTAAAATATTTACAAGGCATAATAAGAGATTTACAAATAATGTTACCAGTCCTGACGGGAGTAGGATACAGTAGCAGGGGGGGGGGGGGGGGGGGGGGATAATGACGTCGCCACGACATACACATTGTGACGTCATAGCATCCTACAAGAAAAACCTTCATACCATTCTTAAATTTGGGGTTTTTCTCAAATAGCTCTGCTAGAAGCACATGGACTCCACTTTTTTTCTTTTGCAAACATAGGTTCATTACTTAAAGTTAAGTATACTAAAATTTATAGAAGAAATCAGTGGAGGAATTTTTTCTAAATGCATCTAAAGTTACCAAGTTAGTATCAATATTCCTTATACGACTGTAATAACGCTCTTCCTTATTCACTTATTATGAATTTAAAGGTCAATCTAAAAAAAATAGTTTTGTTCAACAAGATGTGCACATTTCTTTGATTTACGACTCGCAAGTTGTGCTCAAGACCGACGCTTTGAAGAGTATATTATAGGAATGGCACAATGAACAGAATGGTAAAACCAAAACCATATTAGGACAGAGATATACAACAGTTGTATACTACCTATCCTGTTGTATGGTTCTGAATGTTGGCGAATGACAGAGGCAGACCAACAAAAGCTCTCTACATTCCATACCAAGAGTCTGAGGAGAATCCTAAGGATATTTTGGCCACAAAGAATCACCAACCAGGACATCCTCATTAAATGCAAACAGGGAGAGATCAGCATACTCATTAGCAGGAGAAGATGGAGATGGATTGGCCATGTTTTACGTAAGAGTCCTGAAGAACTTACAAAAACAGCAATGTTCTGGACCCCAGAGGGAAAGAGACGCAGAGGACGACCTAAAACAACATGGCGGCGCACATTTGAGTGTGAGATAGCAAATTTCCAACATACTTGGGGGATCTTGAAGAAGATGGCACAAAACAGACAGATGTGGAAAAACCTCGTTGCTGCCCCATACGCCAATGGGCGCAATGGGCAGTAAGTAAGTAAGTTAGTAAATATACATGAGGCAGATGCTCTAAAATTTTCACAACATTTAATATATTTGTAATTCTAAATTTTAAAGTTAAAATTAAAATTTTGGTCTAGTATATTGGCTTTTTACTTGAGGTTTTTATTTAAGTCAATGGTAAACTTCGTTAAATTAAAACACAAAGTAGGGGTTGAAGTTATATGTTTAGCATTGATTAACAGTTGACCATTAAAAGATACTTATCTTAACAAAGTATGTGTCAAATTTTAATAAGATATACTGAGCACATCGAAGTCAACGCGTTTTATAATTTACCCGAAAATTTCTAATTTTGTAATTTTTCGTGCATATTTATTTTTTTTATGGACAGAGCGACATAACTCCAGAACAACATCTGACTTTATTATGGTAACATTATAGAGGAGCCTAAGGAAATGTTAGTCTAGTGAGTCTTTTTAGGAACTCCAAACTTTAATCACAGATACAAAGAACTTGGCAATATTTTGTAACCATTTTTCACCATTTCAGTAATGATGATTTTAGCTTGTTTTAAAATAAGTTTGGTTTTCGGTCTTCCCAATGTTTCGGTTTTAATGCTGCCGATGAGAGGTAACTCCTTGAAATGCGTCGTATACAGCATAGTATAAATTTACTATATCTAATATTAGTATCTTTGGATTGTTATTTTGAAACTCCTGGAACGATGCCTCTGCATGGTGGACCCTAGGTCCCCGAGGGTATTCGCCAACCCAGTCGCCAGACTTGTCTGACATGATTATTCATTGATTTGTTATAAAAATTACCAGTATTTAGCAAAGTTAAAAAATAATAGAATTACTAAGGGTTCATTTCTTGTATTGCACATGGTAGATCTCCTTAGCTGAAATTTGGCTTCCTATTTCGGTATTTTTGGTTATGAGTATTTCTTGTTTTAAAATAAGTTTAGTTTTCGGTCTTCCAAATGTTTCGGTTTTAATGCTGCTGATAAGAGGTAACTCTTTGAAATGCGTCATATACAGCAAAGTATACATTTATTATATCTTATATTAGTATCTTTGTACTGTTAGTTTAGAATAATTATGAATATTTAGACTGGACACAATAAGAAAAATCTGTTCATGTACTTATTAATAAAGGTTCATTTTTTAAGTAGAAAGGCTATAGTATAGAAATACTTGCAACTGGGCTAGTGATTCCCTCTGTGACTAAGGGTCCACCAGCAGCGGTATCGAGTAAGTGGTAATAATAAATTCCTTGGAAGGTTACAGTTGTATTGGCATATATATATCTATATAGATTAATATTCCTACCTGGACATCCAGGTCCATCTTGGTCTGAGTTGTCCTGACAATCGTCAGTTTTTGTGTCATCACAAACGGCGGTGCCAGCTACACAATTACCATTTTCACATGCAAACTCATCATCCTCACAAATGTCTGTCAATATAAGATTTAAAAGATAAAAAAAGAACTGTCTAAACAAATGTAGGTAGAAACATTCTTTAAAGTATAACAATGTGTTGAAACAGAGGATTCCGGTTAAATTTTCACTTTTTCAAAGTTTGACAGAAAGAAGCAATATACGAACGGCACATTGTGGAACTATTGCTATATAAACATTGATGCTTAATATTAGAACCTCGATTGTCAACAAGTCGTTAATAAAACGTATCACAAAATACCAAAATAAATCTGATGCACTGTATGGCCATTTCGTTGACTGACAACTCATCAGCAGTGCTACAGATCAAAATATTGGAAAACCGGTTAAAGATTTAATGAGCACAACCATCAAAAATCAAAACAACACAAAAAGGTATCCAAACTCAGCTAAGGGTTACCTATGCATCAAAAGAAGAGCCTTAGAAATTTCTGAAAATTTTTGTCAAATTTTGAACGGAAAATTTAAAGGTATTTTAGTAATGACTCATGCAAGGACAAAAGTTCTTGCTACTGAGCTGATAATGCCCTCGGGGACTAACAATCCACCAGCAGTGAAATAGACTCAGTTGTAGTAATAAAACGTATCACAAAATACCGAAATAAATTTAATGCACTGTATGGCCATTTCGTTGACTCATCAGCAGTGCTCGAGATCAAAATATTGGAAAATCGGTTAAAGATATTGGTCATTTCATTGACTCATCAGCAGTGCTCGAGATCAAAATATTGGAAAATCGGTTAAAGAATATCTTTAACCGATTTTCCAATATTTTGATCTCGAGTACTTCTGATGAGTCAACGAAATGGCCATACAATTTAATTCGGTGATGATGAATTAATAAGCACAACCATAAAAAAAGGATATCTCAAAAAGCAATTTGTCTAGCAGAATTCGAGAATGCTACAGAACACCGTACCCAAACTGCATACCGCGATAAATTTCGGTGATCCTCTTATAATTCTTGCTACCATAACTTCGAGTCACTACTTTTTTAAAAGTTTTATTGCTTGTAAGATACAGCGGAAGATATAGACATAAAAGACGTTTAGCTTGTTAGTGAAGTATTCACTTTATGACGTCAAATATTCACATATCACATCAGCCATCTGAGAACACTCAGGTAATCTTCTGAGATTTATTTCTTCTTTGCTTACATTGTCTCCACCATAAATATTATAAAAATAGCCTATTGTTATAATAATACCTATCGTTTTCATGGCAGAATGCTGAGAATTTATTTTAAAAAATTTAGATATAAATCTACGCAGTGAAAGAGGGTTAGTGGCAGCGTAGGTTTACCGGAGCTAAGATGAACAATTTTCTAGAATTTGCAACATACCGCATCCGTAGTCCTCTTCTCCTTTCTGGCAGTCGGGATCGGAATCACAAATAAAAGCTGGCCTTATGCATTTATCTTCATTTGGACATTTGAATGCTCCGTGAGTACAAGCTAAAAATATAATAAGAACAGTCTATGACGATGAATGGTGAATATCAGATCTTGACTAATTGACAGAACGCAATAATTTTGCTGTGGAGGACTATTTATTTCTCCTTTGCACTTCAGATTCTGCAATAGAGTTTTATCGAACATGTATCTGTTGGAATAAATATAGAATATTTATTGGTAATCTCCACTTTGGTTAAAATCTTTTTAACATTTTACAGACCTAACATTTTATCTATAATTAAGGAAACGTATTGGACAAGACTAGACGTCCAAAGGCGGAAGAAAACCAGATAACAAGATAAGTTAAAAACTAGAACAACCTATTTCATAGATCTTTTGCAATAACTGTAGTTTACTACTTTTTTGCGATCGGAATTTTCACTCAGTATGTTACGATGTGATTTTTTTTCATCAAAATATAAATGCATCGCCTTCTTAATTAGCTTATTTGGAGCCAAATCTCATGTTCGCAGAAATGGAAGGCAAAACCGGTCAGAATTATACTTGAAGTAATTTTAAAAGAAGCGAGACCAGTTAGAAATGACAATAGACGTCACTAGCAACATATCATAGAAGATTATATCTGACTTAAGATATTTGGACCATAATAGTGCATGTTCGTAACTTTAACCAATACTAATAATTATGAATTATGTAAATATATTTTTTGTTTGTTACAAGTGGTCTGGCAAGGTTTCTGACAAAGACTCTTCTGTGGTTTCTGTTTCTAGGATTCGTATCTAAAATTACATTGACAATTCTGCTCATCCTCCCCACTTGGACACGAGGAATCTAGAGTCTGGTTGTACTTCTTAATTAAAAGATGTTTATTTTATATGCATAAGTGCAGATTTTTATGGCTCATAAATTATTAAAAAAAACACTATCTTGAAAAATGGTTTCTTTGCCAGAAAGAAGAGGTTTGAATATTCAACAATTCACATCGGTCATCTATTTTAAGTGATCTCATACCATCACAGGTATCTTCGTCTTCTCCGTCTGAGCAATCGTCAATTCCATCGCACCACGAGTTCTTACTTATACATTTGTCGTCAGCAGCACAAAGCGTTCTGTCCATTTCCTGACATACACTGGCTGCAATTGTATATGGAAAGTTATAACTAAATGTGTTTGCAGATTGTTGAATGTAAAATGCAATCGATTGCACGATACACGCATTATCATGTTTCGCACGTTGCAATGTACTTTTTTATGGATAAACAAACGAGCCTAGGATATTGCGAAATACATTTTCCTTGATATTTCTTAATCGGATTACTATATGTCTTTTTAAAAACTGCAAGTTGTTTTCCGTGAAAATCTGAAGTATTTCACCAAAAATGGAATTAAAATTATTACTCTAAGTTGTGTTTCCAAATTTTGCTCAGATATTTTAGAAGAGCGGATCTTCCATTTTTTGGTACAATTCGTTGATTTTCCCCACAATCAATTTTTGCAAGTTTTGTTTCCAAATAACTTCATTATACATTTTGATTATTTTACCATCTTTATTCCATTTTATAATAATTCGTTTGATAAATCTATTGGAAGCTTTAAAGATATCATAACAAATTTTATAACCGACATTCTTCTTGGAGTTATGTATTCTCAATTCTGAAATGCATTTATTACACAATAAGATGTATTTGTGTCTTATATTGGAACGTCTGATATTGCTAAATTTGACAAGGTTTCATTTTAAAAATTATCAAGCAGGTCAATTTTGTTTGGTCTCCTTGTGACTTTGGAATTTTGTCGCCGGTGTTACGATAAGAAGACAAAATAACAAATTGATGTAATGAATCCATCATAGTATTCTGATGTCTTTTATGAAGTTTGCTCTTTTATTTATAAAAAAAATTGCGTTATGATAAAAAAAAATACTATAATTGTCTTCTATTGCAACAGCTGATATTGCTAAATGTGATTGGTTTTCATCGTAAAAATATTCAAAGACGAATGTTTGTGTAGTTTTATTTTGAAATATTTTGTTTCCTGGTAAGTGTTATGATACGTCGCAGAGAATATTTCGTGATACCGCTTCAAAATTTATGACTTAAATGATGAAACAAATGCATTTGTTAGAAATTTTACAAAAACTGCTATTGTCCTTTTCGGGCTGCAAGTACCATGAATACCACACAGCCGCTCTTACAACTCCCATGTCATCTGTAAATGAAGAGAACGTAGATCATCGCCTAAAATTCATAAGTTACCATCACAAAATGCCTCGTCTTCACCATGTTGGCAGTCCGGACCCAAAACGAATTTATCGCACCACGAATTCTCAGGGATACACACTTCTTCTGCAGTATCAGTCGTAGCCGGGTCACATATTCTATCTCCATCTGGACACTCCGCTATGATAAATCACAGTTTAACATAATTAGCTACATTGTATTAGGTTTCATACGTACAGGCACATACACCAGGCCGATTTATTAAATTCATAGCAAAATTTGAAGTTATAATGGAATGGACTGTGTGGAATAGAAGTCTTCTCTACATCCACTTAAAATTACTTCTTATATTTCGTAATATTAGATTTATAAAAAAAAAATGTGTTTCAATCTTGTACATAGAGTTATTATTTGTGATATTGCATTGTGAATAGAAAGTTGATAGTCAAAAGTAATAAAGTAAAATGTAATAAAATAATTTTATAACACTTCAGTATTGTGTAATATCATGTTTTATGGACTACTTAAGTTTAAATTTAATATTTCCAGCGGCCATTTGCCTTGGGCATTGTTCACGTTAAGCTGTACATAACACATGACATTGCACTCAGTGAGGTTTTACAATTGTAGAATATTTACACAATTAAATGGAATGCTCAGAAACTATGAAACAGTGTATTTGATGAAATAAAATATTTCTTATGTGGTATTGTTGGAAAATTACTAATATCGCGAAAATTTTATCCCCAAAACAATACATTTTCACTCGACTATACACATTTATGGTTAAAAAAACAAATCATGAACAGTTCATTAATTGTTGATTTATTGTCTCTTTTCACTAGTAACTAAGATGCCATGTCTAAGCAGGACATGCTTACCATTCCCTAACATCTGATGTCACTCCCAGTTTTTAGAGTTCACTTTGCTGCTGTTTTATTTTGTCTGTGCTGTCTGTGCATTTGCAGTTGAATTAATCAGAACAGAGATTTGAAAAATCAATAAAGCAGAGATTAAATCTATTAGAACCAGATTTGAAACTGTGCTAATCTCTGCTTTCAAATGTCTTGCGGGTCAGTCGCAGGACTGGTCTGAGCTGTTCTAACAGCAGATTTTGGTCTAAGAGCAGATATTTGAACCCCAGATTTAAGAGGGTACCCAACACTTTGACTTAAATAGATTTGGCTTGTTTAATTTTCATAAAATTTTGACGAAATATTTACTTTGACCTGTTGACCAAATATATTTGCCTTTCAAACGTCTTTTCAGCATGATCGTGATTTCAAGGTATCCGGACCATAACGGATTACAATGAGCATTCAAAATCTCCCGGATGTTCCATGAAACATAATGACAATAACTTCGGTAATTGTCAACAAACTTCGGAAACACTGTAAACATTTAGTTAATTTTTATTGACGCCACATGCAAAGTGCATTTACGAAGTGTGTTTAAACTTGGGAAAGCAGAATATATGCAATTGCAGCTTTTAAATATTTTGTTTCAATCCCTTTTCGGTAAAAAAGAAATATTATATACGGGAGCATCATTTATGGTCCGGATACCTAAATGCAGTATAAGAATTGTTGTACCTTTTAGTCCAGACACTGTCAAAACCAATACTAAAGAGGCTACTTTCCACCACATTTTGCAAAATGGCTGCAATAACAAAAGCGTCATTCAAATACTAAGCATTTGTATAGCTAAATTTACAGTAAACATCGAGTGAGCGGAACGACTGAAAAAACGCTGACCTTTAAAAAAGATTTGAGATTTTCAATTTCACTTTTGAACGAGTATAAGTATCTATTTTTCCGCAAATACTCGATTTTTAAGTTTCCTGAAATAAATTTCCTGTAAATTCAATGTGCACAGTCCAGACGGAGTTAAATAACATTACACCTGATTGGTCAAAAGATATGTACATTTGTGAACGGCGCGACGTGATTGGTATAAAAGCAATAAAAGATGAGGGCTCGTGCAGGGGGAGATGAGGTCGCGTGAAACGATCTTCAACGGGTCTTCTCAAACTGAAAATTGCATTTACGGAAGAATATTTCCATATACCCGTTGCCACTTAAACCGGGACTATTTTTCCTAGCGGAAGTTATATTACAGCTGTCAAAATTGCAGACTAAAGGAATCAAGAAGCACAAGGCATGTTCAAATTTGACCCCTTAATGAATCCTATCTATACCCCAAACAAGTCGAATTTACTGTCCCGATTCCAAACTTCGTTTAAGGACATCTTTTAATAGAAAGCAAACGACGGGATCTTGTTTGTTTATGTGTAACCAAGGACATTTTTTGAACACCAATCATATTCCTAGAACCAAACTCACTACTGAGATTATATATTTTTCAAGCAAGGGCCGAGAGATTGTTCAAATTGGCTGAAAATTAGAGAAACAATAATATTCCATATATATTGCGACTAAAGCCTTCCTGGCTGCAAATAAAACAATAACATAAAGTGAATGACTGGTTTAGATCAACTATGACATGTCAAGCAAGTAACGCCACGCAACCGAGAGAACCCTGGACAAAGCAAACCAGGAGCACAAAAATAATCACAAATACAAAAAGAGTCAGGATAATGAGACTTGGAACAGACACTAAAACGTGGTGGGGGTTTAACAAGTTTTCTGCGTACATACATTCTTTTTATCTTAGTGTTTTTATTAATCGTCTTTCCGCGTAAAGTTTTCGATTTGCTTACGCTCTCCACAACCCTTGAAGATTTCATTCATATTCCGCAGGTTTCCAGTACATTCTATTGTCCATTCACAACCCTGAGTCCTCTCAACAGTAAATAAGGAAATAACCCTTTCCTGTTTCCAAAAACTTCCATGGATCGCTATAGAACAAAACTATCTTCTTTTTCCTCCGATAGTAATTTATATTTATAAAGGAGTAGGTTCACTAACTAGCAAAAATGGCCTATCTTAAAAAATTATTTTCAATGTCACAATTTTAATGTATAGGTCATTTGTGATGAGAAAACGTGTTTAAATGATAAGTATACAATTGAACCGCATTTTTGGGATAAAAACAGCAAATGTGATGAAAAATCACGAATTTCCGGAATTTTTTGGTAAAACTATATTATTTTAATCCTATTAGAGAATTTACTTATGAAATTTGATGTATGTTATTGGAATTATCAGTTCTTTATCATTTATTGATTAGTTTGATATCATGGCTTAATTTTGGGTGAAAAAGACAAAAAATCACTAAAAATCTCAGATTTCTGGAAAACGATTGTACATTTTTTAAGTAATGGTTGATTACCATTTGGAGATTGAAAGTGTTTCCAAAAGGACCAATGTAGGTACTGAAGGGCAATTAATATTTTTTTTTCAAGTTATAAGTTAAACTCAACAAATATCAATTTGGAAACAGGGCAATATGGAAGTCCATACGGACCGGTTTTACAGATTATTTTATCACACGGACTGGTCATACGGATAAGCGATACGGACTGTTTAGATTGTTTAATAAAAGTGTTACGAACTTGTTATTGTACCCTACACAACAAAGGTGCGTAGGCTAAAATGTTTTTGAACCGTCCGTCCATCCGTCCGTCTGTCCGTCTGTCCGTCAGTCCGTCCTTCAGTCCTGTTCTTGTGAGCGCAACTTTTATCCGTTCACTTTTGTAGGGTTTTGACTCTTTGAACTTAGGAATTTGGTGAAAACATAATGTTCAATCAGTTTTTCAGCGCAACTTCTCTGAATCCATAAAACAGAATTTCATATTTTTATAGTTGATAAGGAAATAATATGTCGATTTGCATATCTTCAGGAAATTCTTATTTTAAATAACCAAATAACTTATTATTATAAGCCTTGGCTACAAAAGATTTCTGTAAAATTGTGCGCTCACCAACTCATATCTCTGGCTCCTGTATTGACCACATATATATGTATATATACCAAAAGACACAGTTTGTGATTCTAAAGTAATCCCTGTTACATATTTCCAACATGATGCTGTCCTTTCATGGATCTTGATATCTATATAACTAACGGTAACCTTAATAGTAAAAATTACGATAACAGAGATGATTGTTAAATTCCGATTTTAGATGGCAACGTACCCTGGCACCATCTTATGGCGTTTATATATCTCAACATGTTCGATTCGCTCGTGTATGTAACGACGTATTTGATATTAAAGAAAGAAATCTCTGTATTACTCAAAAATTATTACACCAGGGATTTCGATATCACAAAACGTTTACTAAATTATCATCGGTACAAGGACATCATTCGAAAATATAAATCAACATGCAAACACCTTATATGTTCAGGTATTTCACATCCCATCTTTTATAGTAATATTCAATACAACGTACAAAAATCGCCATTCAGCGAAAAAGCTATCCAAACCTTTAAACAGACTTATCCACAAGGGATATAGTTACAATACTGTTGTGAAGACATTGAAGATGGCATTTTAAAAAAATAAATATTGATTCACTCATAGGGTGTTTGCATCGGAAATAAACACATTTATTCTAAAACCAGTTGTTGGCCTGATACGGGTTATGTTCTTCTCGTATAATTCATGATGGCATGATACTAAACCCCCTAACGGAAGGGATTTTGGCTGATGTTCTATATGATAAAGATATAATCTGTCGATCAGTTAAATTGAGGTCTGGAGCTGGCATGTCAGTAACTGCTAGTAGTGCTTTGTTAATATATATTGATCATTGTCATTTTGCTTAGTTTCTTCTGTTACCTCGGACTCGGACATCTTTTGAACTGAGTTTTACTGTGTGTATGAACTAACACACAACGTGTTAGTTCATTCCACATTGCCTAGAGGTATTGGGGGAAGGTTGAGATCTCACAAAACATGTTTAACCCCGCAGTTTTTTGCACCTGTTCCAAGTCAGAAACCTCCAGTCTTTGTTAGTCTTGTGTATATTTGTAATTTTCGTTCATTTGTATGGTTCGGAGTTTACTGTGTCTTCCATTTCGCTGAACTAATATGCATTTTTGTTTAGGGGTCAGCTGAAGCCCGCTTCCGGGTGTGGGTTTTGTCGATGCGTTGAAGACCAATTGGTAGCCTTTAGCTGTTTTCTGCTCTTTGATCGGGTTGTTGCCTCTTTGACACATTCACCGTATGCTCACAAAGGTTCTTTAATTGAATCTGGATCAGCTGTATTGGCCCTCGGTCGTACGAGCTTCGAGACCAACACACCTAATTTTGAATCAATACAAGGGCCAATACAGAATCAGCAAGTTAGTATATGTAACACTATATTATCGCACTGACCAAGAACGACAATATGGACTTCGTCCTCGGTCAATATTGTTCTTGGTCAATACGATAAAATCATGTATCGACCTCACCAACATAATTCCTAAATAAAAACATATGAAATCCGGCTCCTAATTAAATGATTGAAAGATGACAAGGGTTTCAAGGACATATTTTGATATTCCTGTCTAGGAATTCTACAATGAATTATGTTTCTCAAAGTCTTTTTTTTAATTTATTTGTTTGACATTGAAATATAAGCTCTCACCTTAAAATTTTCCTGTTAATAACAATATTACTGTAACAGTAATGAATTGATTTAATCTTATTCAATAATGAATTGTTAATAAGCAAGGTATGTTTTGCTTTCTTTTTCTTTATTCTAATTCATTTTATTTTAATCATTGCTTTTTTTTCTTTATATTGTATTCTTCATAGCTTTTTTTATTTGTCATAGTACTTCTATGATTTAATAAGCAACAGATGACTATTTATGAGCATGTTGAAAATGTAGAACTTTTCAATGTTCTGTATTTGGGTATTAACTTATTTTTAAAAAATCAAATCTTTAGTACTAAATACAAAAATTGTCATTGTCAACAAACAAAAACATAATGAAGTATATCATATTTAATCAATGTTATGACATATTTTTCATAACAGAAAAAACTTATTATAAATTTTGAGAAATTTTGACTTGAACAAGGTGATACAAAATTGTTTACGAAAATATTTATCAAATTAACTGTGAGACCGATAGCTATTGAAGAACACAGTTTAGCCATAAAATGATAAAATGATAATTTCAGTATGAAATTATCAGGAATTAAAAACATTCGTCAAGGACGATTCCAGAAAGAAAAACATATACCTTTACCGTTTTTAAAGATGGATGGCTTTTGTAATTATTTTAGTTTTTCACCGAAGTTGAGGTATGCATGAGAAATCGTTGCCCATGCGTGATGTCGTGAGATTGATTCAACATGCGAGACTGTCATGCTCAATGCATGGGATATCACATGTACAACTTTTACCCGAAAATCATCACATAAAATCTCTCTTGTGAAACTGTAATTATCTCCCTTTAAAGCATTGTTATTGTTCGTACCATTTCATGAAAAGTTATACCAAATATTAGTATATAAAATAAAATTATTTTTTTCTGATTTAGAAAAATGGTTGCATATAGAATATATCTTATATACTATACTGCTATCACTCAAATTGTCAAATAAATAAAACTTCCAACTTTCGTCTGCTCAGTAATTTTAATGAAAACGTTTACTTAAAATATATAAAATTCAAGGATAAATTGGATGTCTTATACATGTTATATGCATCTCCCTATCATTCTAAAAATCATTCAGTGGCAGTCATAGGTACTTTTATGGTCGTTTATGGAGAGAAGTCTTGTCATTCTAAAACTAAGGTTACTAAATTCGATTGGATTTGCATTTTAATCTTACACTTGAATGTGTTTCTGTATCTGTTAACATAGAACTTTCTATAGTGAATCTCTATAAATTTTGTATCTTCTCTAAAATTTCTATAATACTCAATATGCACGTGCAGTAGAAGGGAAAACAAACATAAATACTTGCAAAATCGGAATAAATAAATTCTTTCTTAATTATGTCTTATATTTGCATTAGCTGAAACTCCGACGGCTTCTGTCTCGGTACAGTCTGTACTGATATCCGTGTTTGTTCTCGATGTCGGTCCGTGGTCGAACCTATAATTACACCCGCTCGGAAGAAAAACACGATCATCCAGCGTTTTTATTTTTAATTTTTTGATACGGCGCCAGGCCTCGCCCACGTTTTTCTCTACAGAAATTCATATTTTAGTACCAAATGCATCTTTTTACACACAAAATACAATGGGCGAGGTCTGGCGCCTGTATGAAAAATTGGCTGGCAAACTGAAATCGTAAGGAAAATTGACCAATTTGAATAAACAAGCCCCCTTTCCAACGTGTCCTCATACGCTCTATGTTGTTTTTATTGAGTTTTTAACCATAATGTTTATGCATGTACATTAAAGGATTCACTAACCTCATATGTACTGAATGGACCCAACTTGACAAAATGTCAGATGACAGGGCCATTTTAGTGGGTTCGTGGCTCTACTCCTTTCGCCAATAATAACATTATATATCTTCTTCGTTTGTTTTCATTTAAAAAATATCTACTTGTCAAAATTGTAGTTGACAAATCAATACCACTCATATGAATATTTCTGTTATTTAGCTATTTCAAAACATTTTCTTCCAACTACAAGAAAATCTTGCTTTTATCAAATCCTTTACCAGAACAATTCTGGTGTCAAACCGAAAGCATTACCAAAATAATGTGGATTGTGTCACTTGTTTAACGTCCAGTGGCCAAAAATACATGCACATTCGTCAAGGTAAATGCATATTTAGGACGAGGAAACAGTACAACAATAAATTATCGTTATCTTAAAACAGGGATGGGTCGGGACACAAAATGCAACGAATTTTAACTGCGGCTGAAAAAATGTGGACGGAAAATCTAGCCCTATATTAGCCTAGCTTTGTTTAAAATTTACTGAATTTGAGGTGCAAACAGAAGAGTGATATCCTCAGCACGTCATCAATTCATAGGATATTCGTATCTTGATCCAAAAATTCACACCATAGCATAAGCGTCTCCACTATGCGCTAGCTAAGGTAGGTAACACTTAGAATTGTGCCCCGTGGCCAAATATGAATACATGAAAAAAAATGACATCGCGAAGCATATAGAACTGATAATGATTTCTAACAAATGTATCTGGTATTCAAATCCTTGAATAGGTTTCGGGTTCCCATTTACATTAATTCTTTGATACCGAATTCAATGTATTTAAAAAATATCTACTTGTCAAAATTTACTACCCATGAGTTGTGGGCGAGGCCTAAAATGTTGACAAACTAAAACAAAAATCCACAAAAACGAAAAGTGTGAAACAAAGACTATCTAAGGATAGAGCTATCACCTTAGTGTTCACAAAATTTAACATTTTAAAACTTATTTTGTCGTATGTATTCGGCAGCAGTATATTTTTTTCTCAATTTAACTTGCTACAAGGCGTCAAATACAATTTATTTGTACCAGTTATGTTTAAAAATATGTTTCTTATTAAAATGTAACAATAATGGCATTTATTTGCTAATGGTTTATATAATGTTTAATGTTTGTTTCCAGTAATGAAGTTGGTTTGTCTGTCCAATGGATTACGTTTTTTTTTATTGCTCCTTAGGTATATTTGTCGTTTTTGAAATTTGAAAAAATTTCAAGACAAAGCGAATAATTTTGAGGTTAAAAACGGGTCTACTGGTTTCAACGAAAAATAACAAAAACAAGTTTTGATTAAAGAAAAAATCACGTAACATAACCCAGAAAACATACAATTTAATTCATTATTGTTGTTTTCACTGCACATTTTTTTTTATGTGGGATGAATATATGTGACTATTTTGTTCTGGAAGATAAAACACTTACCTTAATTTGGCAAATATTTACTCAGGAACATGACAAACGAACGCGTTCCTCTGTCAGTAAAACTGATAAAGATAGGTTTTATAATGTATCAGTCACATGCATCTGTTTCCGATCCGGTAGACCTGTAATAACATGATAAAATGATCTGACGTAACTATTTATCAGATGAACACTGATATTATTATAATGACTCCAAATGCACTGTTATGCTGCATAATTAATGTATTACTTTAAATTACCGTTTTTTCTGTCCAGAGAATAGTCTACGAAATAAGTTTAGAAACATACATTCTGTCACAAATTATATTATTTCAATAGGAAAAAATAAAATGATTAACTAGTAGATCCTTCGTGAAAAGCTGACCAATGAGTACTGAATTTTTTATTGCAGTTTTCGATTCGAATCAACGGAAAAATATTTTGTATTGTCATATAATAAAGTTTCATAACAAAACATGGAATTATAAGGGAAATGTCATAATCAAAGTCCGAAAACTGGCAAAGATGGGAAGAACGCAAATATCCAGAAGTTCTGGAAAGCTACAGTCATACCAATGAAAATGGTGGGTTAAAACAGGTTTTTCCTCATGCCAAACCTCCAACTTATATGACAATTGCTATAATTCTGAGTTATTTATGGAAGAAATTTCTGTATTTGCCCGCTATCACAAAACAATACCGAAACATTCCGAATACGATTTGTAACTTATTGCATATTCGCCTGTTTACAAAACTTAAAATGGCGGATTGAATAGAAAATTGTATGTTGTTGAAAATGCTGATCGAAATAAAAAAACACCTGCTAACGCACTGATTCGAATAATACTAATGAATAAATTGTAAATAAGAAAAAAAGAGTTTATTTACAGATATTTCCTTGGTTTAGAAAATACCGGCAAAAGAATACAAAAGAGACAAAACAGTGGGAAAAGTCCACAAATTCGAAGTCCTAGGAAAAGACAAAGTCAGGAAAATGGAACAAACGCCACAAGGATACATGTATAACAAAAATAATAAAAAAACGTAAAATAAACTTAAAAAAACTAGAACAAGAAACCACAGAAACTAAAGCCTAGCAATGTGAACTCCCATTAAAAAACCTGGAGTTACATCAGGTGCATGTAATTCCACAGTTTGAAATAGTGCAAATACGAGTTTTATCGTTCAAATTTGCACTAGTTCAATAAGTTATTTATTTTGTTATAAGGCTGAAAGTTCTTGACAGAAATTTGAAAACAGTCGAAAATATTTATTACTATTAGCAAGGACGTATAACTAACAAGGATTCGTGTCTCGCGGTATCTCGTTAAAATATCGCGTATCGTGAGACTTGTATTTACTCACTACTACAATTATGCGCGCTTCAAGTAAATATTTCTAATATACGTCCTTGCTATTAGTATACAATAGATCATATTTCACTCGGAAGCTTATATTCACTAATATTATGCAATAACCGTATATTATTATTTTTTCAGAATTTTTGTCTACGAGCACTGTAAATGAGAGATGATTTATTAAATATGTATATACGTTGCATTGAACTTGATATAAAAATGTGTATTGCCGCAATTGATAGATTGACTGGGGGTCCTGAGGGTATCACCAGCTGTTCCAAATACATTTATTTCGATACTAGTTTAGATTTGATTGGTCGTTGTTTCCTTAACGTCCAGTTGAAAAGAGTTTGTGCTTGTTCACGAGGAGATCCGGTTTTACAATTTTTCGAACACAATTCAAATAGTTTAAAATTTATCTTAAATTCGTGAAGTCATTGTAAATTGCTGACAGAAAACAAATATCTAATGTCCCTCGTTGATATGAGCTTCATGTGCATCCTGTTTGTTCACTAATTTAATACAATCGGAAGAGCTGTTTAGTTGATGACAAATTGCTTATTTAACTGCTCATTTTCGGTCACAATTTTATTATATTTACAAAACTAAATATTTTAACTTATTTTCCTTTGTGTAAATTTATGGCAAACCGTTTTATATTTATTTCACTTTCAAGATATTTTTATAAGTTAAATACTAAATAGTATAAATCAAATGAAATATCTTATAAACTAATTGAGATATCTTATTAAGTAAATAAGATATCTTATATATTAAATAAGATATCTTATTAAACTCTTTATAAAGATATCTTATTAAACTCTTTATAAAGATATCTTATTAAACTCTTTATAAAGATATATTATTAAACTCTTCACAAAGATATCTTATTAAACTCTTTATAAAGATATCTTATTCAATATATAAGATATCTTATTTAGGTAATAAGTTATCTTATTTAGGTAAGAAGATATCTTATTTAGGTAAGAATATATCCTATTTAGTTTTAAAAGATATCCTATTTAGTTTTAAAAGATATCTTGGTTGTTTTAAAGGATATTTTATAAATTAAATTAGAAATCTTATATACATTAAATATATCTTATAAACCATACAAGATATCTCAAAGTATTTGTTTACAAGATATCTCATAACGCATGTAAAGTAAATAACTTGCTACAAATTATAATTTTAGAGTCAGTAAATTACGTTATATTACTATTGTACGGACCAGGAAATGAGTTCGAGAATAAAATATCTCTTAACACTTGAATATCGCTGCAGAAGATTAGAACTGTTATTTTGGAATCAAAGAAAGTGTGACAAAATAATATACCAGCCTATTTGTGTAGTGCAGCAACTATCTCACCTCTTATTCGTGTTGTAATTATCCTTGTTAGATGATTAATTAGCCATAGTTATTGTTTAATTACTCCAAACTTTGCTAACAGAACTGTCGATCCAAATCAAAACAAAGGGACTTATAGCATTGGGAAGGGAAACCACGAATTTGCGGCTATATTGGTTTTCGGTATTTTGTAATAATTAATTCCTCCAATTAAGGAGCATCTTTTTAAAGTAGACGTAAAACGGAGGAATCTTAATCCTGGTATCCCTAAAATGTTTTAATGGACTTGGCTATCTCATGCGGCGGGAAAATATTACCTGTACACCCTTCAAAATCCATAATGGACTCTACCATTGTTTAGTATAAATAGCGGTGTTCAGAGTCATTCTTTGTCAGTGTGTTGACCGTGATCAAGATATTCACTTGGCGTTAAAGTGCTTGGTGAGTTATTCCTTGGATTTAATAGTGAATTCTGTGTGCAAAAGGAATTATATTTAATTCATTATTTCGGAATTCAAATAAATATTCATGGAATAAGCAAAGTGAAGTTTATTATGTGAAATTGTGAATTTGTGTTAAAGTGTTCATTGTGACAAAGGATAAGTTCTTATGTATGTAGTGCATTTGACTACTTCAATTGTTTATTATATTTACTTTGATTCCATTTACCTTAAGTGTTTCAGGATCCAGTGCTTTGTCATTTTCCTTAGTAATTTGATAGAGTTATTTGATAATTCATTTGGATAGTGCATTTTGATAGTCAAGTGCCATTTGCTACCTTAGATCGAGAGATAACTGCTTAGTGCCATTTGCTACCTTATTTTGAGTGTTTGCTACCTTATTTCTTTAGTTAAGTGTTAAGTGCCATTTGCTACTTTGATTGAATAGTTAAGTGCTAAGTGCCATTTGCTACCTTATTTTGAGAATTCAGTGATAAGTGCCATTTGCTACCTTAATGTGAGTTTTGTTGTATGTCATTTTGCTATACTGAATCTTTTAAATATATAATAATATCATTTGGAATCCCGATTTATTCGGTACGAATCCATTGACCGCTCGTTTCATGTTACAAAAGTATGAAATGTCTGAGTTAATATGACAATTTTGAATTTAGATGTACCACTGGATATTAATATTGATATGTTGTTTAGATAGTTGTTTAATTGTCATTTAGGAATGGAAAACATCCGAAGGATCCCCGGAAACTGATAATGCCAGAGAATACCGAAAGCTGGGTACAATAACGGGTAAGCCATGCGATAAAGGATTGTGATAAAGGGTGACCGAGGCTGGTCTGCATTCCGAATGCAATAACGAGTACATTATCGAATATACAAAAAAACATTTAGTACTAAATTTATGATAAAAGAAAACAAAAAGACAACAGTGAGCAATGGTCCAAATAAATTGAACAATTCAGTTTTATAGAGTTGTTTACAGTGTCTAAAATACTCAAATGCTGCTATAGAAAGACGGAGGTTTGAATTTAAAACATAAATCCTTCCTTTCGAGTTTTTAATATCGATTTTATACTTAATGGTGAATATGTATAATATGTATAGGTACAAATGAGTAGATGCCTTTGTCGCTGTACGTAAGTCCCCGGGATATCAACACCTCAACTGCTAGAATATACTCGTATGAATTTTATGTTATAGAAATTTTATATTTTGTAAAAACGAAGGATATATCTCGTGGATAGCTCTTTCCTTTTGTTGCTTCGTCTTTACCCCTTTCAGAGTTTCGGTATTTGAATCTTTTCATCACTTTTCTGGATTGTTATTTCTACTTTTAAGAGTGTGTTGCCTTGAGCTCGGAAAACCTTGAATTTAACACACAATATAAGCTGATTTACCTCTTACATCAAGGGGTCTAATAAACTTAAGTTATATAAGTGTCAGGAGCTTAATAAAGTTTCCTGATACCCTAGCTTGCTCTAGAATTTAACAACAACAATTTGTATTGCGTATTCGGTCAGTTTTATGGATGACGTCCCTAGGTTAAGCACCAAAAACGCCCTTTACTTCGGTTGGACATGTCCTATTTGACTGCCTTTTCGCTAAGACTGATAACACTAATTGTAGAATAAAATCCCGTGATATCAACACCTCAGTTGCTAGAATAAACTAGTATGAATGTAATGTTATAGAAATTTTAAATTTTGAAATTTTGTGAGAACTGTAGACGCCGCTCGTGAATAGCTTTGTCCTTTTGTTGCTTCTACTTTACCAATTTCACACGTTTCAAAAGCATTTCAATGTTTTATGAATAGATTTTTATATTGAGATTTATTATTTTTTATTGCTAGTGCTTTGGATTGTTGTACATGAAAATAAGTGAAAACGTTCTATAGATTAATCCTTTTAACTTGCTTTTCAAACAGATATGATACATTTTTCCAATTCGGGTTTTTTAGGCGAGTTGCAATGAGAGGGTCCGGAGAGGCGGCAAGCTGGGCGTCCACAATTTGTTTCTAGATAATATCTTTAGTTCGTCTCATCGCATTGGTATTAAAGTTTTTAATTCAGAAAACATATAGTTTTTAAGAATTGAAAATATCTTCAATGCCTCTGCTACTTTTGATCAAACTCCAATATTTTATTTAACAATATGAGATTTTGAGGCCTATATGTCATATTTCTGGGAAAAAAACGTATTCAGCGATTTCCGAATATTGAAACTTTAGCACTTAGGTGGCTACAGAACACCTAAGAGAGTTAACTCTTTAAAAATCAGCTGAAAGTTTAAGTAAAGAGAAATCAAGCTTCTCAATGATCAAAATTAGTGTTTGTCATACTGCTATATGATTATTTAAATCTATATATCAAAATTTTTGGATTATTGTTTCAGCCTTGATCTCGGTAAACCTCGCATTTATCATGCAATATAAGCTCATTTGCCTTCTTCTAAAATGAGTCTAATAACATTTGGCCATATACGTGTCAGGATCTAAATAACGTTTCCTGGTGCCCTTGCGCTAACATTTAACAACAGTTTGTATTTGTTTTCGGTCACAGTTTTATAGATTCCGTCACTAGATTAAGCACCAAAAACGCCATTCGGATAGACATGTCCTATTTGAATGCCTTTTCGCTAAGACCGTTAACACTGGTTGTAGGATAAAAAAGAATACATATATATGTACATTTTCGGAAAATATAAAGTTTATTTGTACTCGCTGTCGTTCAGTTGAGTCATTCACATGCTATTATTAACAATCTACATGAATATATCTATTATATATGTATTTTCCTGTGAATTTTGGTAATGCTGAGATTAATTTCAATTAATTTATAATTTTGACGGTTATTCAATTATCCAGAAAACAGAACAAAACAAAAGCCAGAAATTTTACTTTCGTTTGTGTAAAATGTTCTTATAACAAAAAAATACCCTACAGTGTATTTTCATTTATGTACCTTCTTATTCATTCTGATCGAAAGATTATGTCTTTATCATATAGAAAACCAGGTACAATTCCTCCCGGTAGGGGTTTAGTATCATGCCATCATAAATTATAAGAGAAAAACATAACCCGTAACACACTTTTGATCCTATCCTTTGTTCTTGTTTAATCCTAATTTTCTGGACTTTCAGTAAAAAAAACAACAAAAAAACATATGAAAACCAAAAACAAAGAAAAAGATAAAAAAAAAACAACTCAAGATAAAAGTAAGATATACTGCCTTACAGTCAATACAGTCCATGCGAGTTAAAAAATAATTATTAAGTGTTTAACTTTATCTGTGATGGGTTTATCAAAACTTGCCTTGTCCTATCTTGATTGTCTGTAAGATAGCATATCTTGTTTGATCTTGTTATCTTGATATTCCTGTAGCAGACACTGAAAATCTAAATTAGTCAATTTGACCAATTAAGTTGATCATTTTGACTGTCCTCTAGATGACAATGCATTTAATCACTTTGCCTAGGGAAATAGTCATCTGACCAGGTGTTTAGTCACATTTGACTGTTTAAGATTGTCACAAAGACAATGTTTGGTAGTCAAAATGACTGAAATTTAAAGTCACTATGACTAATGTTATTGGTCTAATTGACTATCTACATTTGTCAGTTTGACAATTAAGTGTACTCCATTTGACTAATAGAAACAGTCAATACCGACAATGCTGGTTTGTCAACATGATTATTGTAAATAGTCAAATTGACTATATATGATGGTCAAATCGACAAGTTTAGGTGGTCAATATGACTGTCCTCTAGGTGACAATGTAAAAGGTCATTTTGACTATTTCGATAGTCAGACAGTAAAGTATTGACTAGTAATTCAGTCTGTTTGACTACAAGTTTGGTCATCAGGAAAAGTCGACTAAAAATACCACTATATATCAAAAACACTTGTAAAGCCCAATTCGCAATTTTTTTCTTTCCTGATGGAGTATTACAATTGTTTTCATTTTTTTGTTGTATTTGTTCATGATTCTGGTTTTCTTTTTTTTTTTCTTTATGATCTTTTTTTCATGTACCAGTATTTTGTTTTTATGTTTTGTATTACCGTTGTTTGATATATATTAACATAAACTAAACTTTTACATCAAGGCAACTCAGTAGGCCAGTTAATCTTGATGCAAGTAAAATGTGCTCATTGTTAAAAGCGTAGGGTATCTTAAAGGGCTAAGAATACCACCAAATTCGGTTTTGTTTTTCATTTTTTTTTTTTTGGTACATGAGCAATGTTCTCACAAAGGAAAGAGAATCATCAATATTCAATTATTTTTTTAGGAACAATAATTTTTAATAAAGGAAGGAAATCAGTTATGTGAGAATTAAACAGTATAAACTGCTTTGAAATACTGACAAATATTCAATATGAAATGTAACTTTTATTTCTATAGTACTAGTAAATTATACTTGACATTGCAATCTTTCATAATGATAAAATATTAATATACATTACATTTTGTATTGGAAGATACAAGAATTTAATACACACATTATATTTGTAATTGATTTAATATTGTTCACATACTGAATGGCACTTTTTCTGTTATTTTTTCAACCTTTAAGACCCATTTGCAAAATTTATTCACTCAGACTAATATGTACATAAATTAATTGTTCATGTCTAATTAAATGGGGATAAACAAAAACATTTTTGAAGAAATAATACAGGATCTGTATTTTAATCAGATTGCCATATTTATGGTTTAAAATAACAAATTTCCTATGTGGCCGTAATTTTTATATATTTAAAATTGCACTTCATGATACTGGAAACAGAATTTGCCCGAACATCATAATGAAATTTATTTGTTCATTTCTTGGTTTAACAAGGATGTAACATTTAAGATTTTTTTATCAATTGCTACCTCATCATCCAGACTTAATAGAACACGTTGACAAAATAACAAAGTTTTCTGGATGTGTTTTGGATATGCCAAATTAAAAGTATAAATTGCCATTATAAGTCCCAACACAGCTGATATCATGTCACACGATCTGCTAACAATTACGTTCTCAACTGTTACTTTAAAGGCATCATTTTCTCTCGACAGAACATCATTTTCTTGGCAAATTATTATCCTGCGAGGCTGAAATAAAAAAGGATTTGAATAATATTTCTTTTTTAAGATTTTTACATGAAGTGATAAACTAAAATATTTAAAAGAACATCTTAACAGTTATATTTACAATTATGCCAATGTTTTTTTCAAGGAATATGATGTTTTTTCTTACAAGCAATTGTTTAACCAACAAAATTTTACCAACTAATGAAATGTAAAATGTGTTTATAATTGTATTTGATAAAAAATTTAGAAAATAAAAATTTCAAATATGAGTGTAATGACAAAATTTATATTTTATATTTTAATTTGTCAGCTTTCAGATATTATCAGTGATAGATACAAGCAATGTTTACCATTAAAATTATTTTAACCTTGCATTTGAACTATAATGACTTACCTCTTCACAATTGAGTAATTCTTCATGTGACATGATCAGATGATCCACTCTCTCCTTAAATAACAGAGGCAATTTCAATATGGCTGCGCACCTTCTTGCTGCTGCAAATAAAACAAGGGACAAAAGAATTAAACAAAACTTCTTTAGTCATATTCATCGACTGATATATTGTTGTACTTGTAAATTTTAGTAAAAAATCCTTTATTGGTCAATGACTAATAATTAATGACATGATAAAAATAGTAGCTGAAGATTTTTTTTTAAATCACTGTCTTTCTATTTACCTATGAGCAAATCAACAAAATCAACATTTGTACTAAAATACAAGTAAAAATTCTAAGCTAAGAAAGATCAATGAGCATAGAAGTCACTTATATTTTGTTATTTTTTGTGGCAATCATCATTTAACTTTTACTTTGTGTAGCATAGTACAAGATCTCAATGCAAATAAATATCATAGTCTATAACTAAAAGACATTGCTAAGCTAAAAAAAAGATTTTTATATTTGCTAAATTGATTGAATTATTCATGAATACCTTCACGCTCTTGTTTAGTCCTCAAGATTGCCTGTCTCTGTATTATATCTTCTGCCTTTTGTCCTCCTTTTCTCCCTTTTGTCAAATTTAAAATAGGACCTGCATACCTGTCCAAATTTCTTAGAAATATTTTTCTTACACATGTATCTTCAACCATTGAAGGGCCAAGTCTGACAAACTCCTTTATAAACTGAAATAAAACATATCCAAGATTAATTAATTTATTCTCATATTTTTGAAATATTTTGCTAAAATGATCAAATATAGCTTGACATATCAATATTTCAGTAATATACTTATATTAAAGAGATATTTGAACGAAGCCAAAATTTTTAACTCTCCTGTTGCTTAAAAAAAGTCCGTCTTAAAACAATTTAAATGTATATTTCTTATATTTTAATTAGCTCAGAAGTAATACAAAAGTATGATAATATTTATGCACAGATTGGTTTCTTCATTAATTTTTGAACATTGAATATTGGTTAATGAGTATTTGCAGACCTACAATTTACCTTGTGAAATGTCATCATTCACATGCATCATGCATCAATTTATATCCATGCTAATTTTAACCTGCTAAAATAAACATGTATTTTGTCAATAATTACAAAGAGATTAACTGTTTTACTGCAGGGAATATAATATTACTAAAGGATTTGATAAGTTGCAGTTATTTTGCTTACATTTTATAGTGTCAACTACATTAGTATGAGTAAAATTTTGTTAATGCTTGAACTGCTCTTTCACAAGCAAAGATTATAAACATTTCCAAACATAAAACATGTCCTTCAAAATGTCTTCAATATAATTTACACTAAATTAAGGAAATAATGATGACAATCTTCAATTATTCTCTATATAATAAAAATAAGCATGCATGGCATTCTTTTTTCTTAATATGAGTGCATTAAAGTTTAATATAACAACTGAATATGGCATGCACATTTATCATGTTCATTTGATTTTTAGTAGTTCAATCAAGTATAAAGGTTAGAAACATGTACAACATACCTCATCTGTTGACTTCAGCCATGGATAATCACTAAGGATGGATTCAACATCCTTTTGTTCGCTGACCACAAGTTTTCTTCTGTGGTGCAGCGTAAGGTCCATCAATAGGTCAACCTGGGTAATATCTTGGTCATCTTTTTTTCTATATTCGTTTTGAAGCCACTTCATATGTTTTTAACAGTGGCTTCATCCTCAGATAAAGGTTTATCTGGCAAGTAGTTTTTCAACCCCCAGGTGGAAGGACCTTGACAAATCTTTATTGTTGAATCAGTCTTTTGGCGCTTATTGGCCTTGACCTCGGGAAGGTTTTTGTCTTGCCTTTTTCTTGAGTTTTGGAATTTGTGCAAGAGTCTCTCCTTCCAAAGATCCTGAAAAAAAAGGAAAGGAAGTAATTATGTTGGTTACTTTTGACTGGGTTACAAATTCTGATGATAGCTAAGGTCCATCTAAACTTAAAATAAACATCAAAAATACAGGAAACAAACATTTAAAATATTGCAAATTTCTAGTGCTTGTGTTTTCATAATTTAAAGAACATATGTATGACCATTTAAAAGGATTTATTAATATAAAATGAAAACATGTAATTTCTGTTTCCTTATATATGGCACAGCTTTCATTTATTTTTGAAAATATGTAATAAAAACATCTTGCATATTTACCCTTGCACTTTGTAAGGCAACACCTTCACCATGGGCTAAATAAGGGCTCTCTCTAAAGAGACTGTCCACAATTATACTTGTCAGCTGTCGGGTACCTAAAATATACAGATAAAAAATAACTTACACATTCATATATGATATATAATAGTATTTATGTTATTAAAATAAAATAGTCCATCAAAGGATGTTCTTTTTTCTAAAAAAAAATGGTAATACAAACTTTAAACACATGACCTACAATTAACATATTGTATAAAGCAACTGGATACTCCAAAATTACCATTTATGCAGTTGTCTGTAAAACATTTACACTTGTGCAGATTACATATACATGTACTTATATAGAGAGGCTTCAGATCAAGTTTGGTTTAGACAGATTTCTGTTGTATACAGTATTTTGTTTAGATGGTTTATACTGTATATAATAACTTAACAAATACAGGGGCTTCTTTTTGCAAACTTGTTTTCTGATTATTCTGTACTGAAAACAACTTAACACACAAATTTCTTTACATTGTTCTCCCAAATTTATTCTTCTGTCTTGCTGTCCCAAAATATATCTTTTAAAACATGTACACTATACTTACAATCCACCCTCATACATGGTCACATCTGTGTAAATTCCAGATAAAATATCTCGTTTCTCTTTTCTTTCTAATTTCTGTTGTTCGTCCAATTTTCTCAGTGTGGTTTGTGAAAAAGTGTGCCTTGGAAGCCTGTATTCTCTTGGCCATATCTTCAGCTTCCTATAATTTACAGAAATTGTAAAAATATATAATGTGTATGCAAAACTACTATATATACAATAATAAAACTTTATACAAAAAACTCAGTATTAAGCAACATAAACCCCACCAAAAGCTATGCATGAATTCTGATGACCAGTGCTCCTAAAAGGTAAGCATTAATTTCCTGCTCCATTTATGAACAGCTGTGTGATGTTCATGCAAACATTTTCTGCAGGTTCATAAATCTTTTTAGAAAGAAAATTGGTAGCAATATCATGACTGAATATTAGCATTACATTCAAATATTTGAAGTAATAAGTGAAGATATGTCATCAAAGTTAATATAGACAGACCAAACCAACTTTTTAAAAGAACATAAAAGTATTATTTTTCAAAACCATACTGGCATTAAGACTATTATAATCACCTTGTACTACTTGTACTTGGGCTTTCTTCAAATGTGCTTGAAAGGCTTTTCTTTAAAGTCTTTTGATTATCTGAAGTCTTTTGATTATCTAACAATATTTCAATATCTGTAGCTAATACAGGTGTTTCTGGCCTTGACACAGCTTCTTTAGAAACTATTGAGCATGGAGTGTGAAACCTAGGGGTTGAATACCGATACTGTGATGGAGAGATTAGCGAAGGAAGCTGATCAAAACTGTCATCGCTTTTACTGTCTGGATTATTCATATCATTTTTGCAATCTTCTACTGCTTTAACCTTAAAGAACTTATCTGTCTCATCCAGTTCACTGATGCTGTCAGTGTCCAAGTCAATCCACTCCTCAACTTCTGTATCATAATACTGGAGGTAAAAATCCCCCATTAGTCCAAACTTATCTCTCACTGTCTGTTTAATACTTTCTACAGAGAGATCACATGTTAACTTCTTTGTCCTATTTCCACTACTTAAGACCAGCTTCACCATTTTTCCTGTAATAAAAGCTGTTTTGTATTAATTAAATCATAAAAAATTCATTAAATTTATCCTGCAACCTATTTTAATATTGTTTTATGGCATACATGTATCAGCATTGTTTTAAATATAAATACTGTACCAAATCAAAGCAAAACCAAAAGAAAAAAAAATCCATTAAAAAAAAACCTACAAAGACATATTGTTGTTTCCGTTTCACCACTGCAGTTTAAGAGCACGAGCAGTTAAAACTACTACAAATGTACAGAGTACATATGCTTTTCAAAATGCCCAGCTGGCTACTCTTCTCAGGAAACCATGAACAATATAAACTTAACCTAGCCAATGTTTAAGAACGGGACACCCAAATAGTTAGTTTTCATCCTCAAATAATAATTTTGATTTCATAATAATAATAAATTGATCTGAAAATTTGTAAAGACCCAAAGTCTGAGCTTCAACATTCTGATCCAAGATCACAATATTGTAGTTTTGACTTTCTTCGACAATGAACCCATAATGGTGACGATTGAAAGCAACTGTGTGCATTTGCTTCCCAACAACATATGGAACACTATTAATAATGTAACAGTGTTCTATCTTTAAAAACTGAAACACTGATTCTTTAAGCCCTGTTACTAAACAGCAGTTCTTAAGATACCTGATGCCTCTAAAGGTAATGGAATTGCATTGAAATACTTCATTTAAACCATTTGAAAATGGTGAGAGAAGATTTTTTATTTGATTTTTCAGCAAATCAATAGGCATCATTTTGCCTCCAACAGAATCTAGCTTATCGGACTGTAAGAATAGTTGCTGACTTTGTGAGACACATTGCATGAATTGGTGTCTTTTTGCTACGGATTTACATAAATTCTTTTTATACTTATTCTTTGAGCAAGTTCTTTAAAGTAGCTATGTTTTGCCTCAAATCTCAAAGTCTGCAAGTGCACTAGAGGTCCAAATGTTAAGATCTGGTCAGGATAATGAAGCATGAAATGAAATTTTGGTTTTAATGTCTCATTAGGGAATTCTCTTAAAAAGGATTCAAGAAAGTCCTCAATCAGTTCTTTCAGATATTCAGTATGACATGTTCGTAATGCCGGGGCACAGACATAAAACACAACATCATACAACATAAGTATGGTTTCCCATTTTGGATCATCAGGTGGAATACACTCACCAATCATCAACGGTAAAAGTCTAAAAAAACACCACATTTGAGATGCAGATTGACTGACCTTAAATTTGGAAAAAAATTCAGGAACTGTTTTTGGTTTGTTGGCTTTGTCAATGTAAGAATATGGAAAATCTCTTATCTGTCCATTTAAATAATTCAGTCTAAAGAAACCACTCTGAACACAGTATTTTATGACATGTGTCATAACCTGTGGCACAACTCCTTCAAACAGATCATGAGCCAAATCAGAAGGCAATCCTCCCACAACATGATAAAAACTTAATTCATTTAAAGCTGAGTTATGATTTATGCCATACGTAGTTATTAAGTCTTCATTATTTGCAACAATTGCTACTTGCTGATCATACATTTCTCTTGTTCTAAGTGGCAAATTTTCACAGTTAATACACACTTGCATTTGTGGTCTAGGGATAAAACAAAATCTACAACATCTCAGTGTAGTAAAATTTTCTGTAAAACCCCCAATAGCATGGGCTCCAAGATTATCCCCACTAAGTGCAATGATACATCCTTGAATACTTATTTCACCTTCTGGTTTATGAATAGTAATACCATCATTTTCCAGTACCTTAAGATCTTGAATTAAAGGTTGCAGGACCTTTCTAAAACCAAAAGTTTTCAAATGAATTGCTTCCACCATAGCAACAAGCTGTATTACATGAAGTTGTGATCTGTACTTTGGTGGTAGATTTGCAAGAAGCATATAGAATGCACCAATTTTGTATTTCTTAACTGCATGGCCTATTGGATTTGTTACTGTAAAATCATCATAGAAAAGTAGAATCTGGAGTTTATTCTCTCCCTGAGCGAAAAAATCAGAATTCATGTGCCTTGTACCATCACATATATCTCTAAGCACACCGTCATTTGATTTGTGATTATTCATAACATAAGATAAAACATCCTCATGATTTAAAAGTTTTTCAATAGTTTTAAGGATAGGAATATACTGCATAGATGCTGTATTACCATCCTGGTCATTGTTTAAAATATATTCAGTTGGCTCTACCATGCCCATATTTTCAATAGCATACTGATTAAGCTTACTCGCTGTATCAAATGATATAAATGCAGACTCAACATCTGAATTTTCCTTCATTGCTGAAATAATTTCATTTTTGATATCCTGTTCAATATTCAAGCTTGACATAACTTTGTCAAGTTTTTGTCTCATTTCAGATTGATGTAAACATATCATATCACTAAACTCTTCTACAATTATAGGTAATGAATTAAGGGGAAGTTTACATTTTTCCCGAAGATTTAACATAAAAACTGCAGATTTTTTCTTAAGATCAACCTCTGTTTCTACAGATTTAGCATTTAATTCTCCATCTTCAGTTGTGTCATTACATGCGCTTGTATCATCATCTTCCTTATCTTCAACAAAAGTGAGACTTTCTGATATATCTGTATCTTTTTGACTCTCACGAAATTTTGAAATATTGGTATTATAAAAAAGATGATGATTACGTTTCATGTGTTTTAATAAAGACTTAACTACTGCGTATATTCTCTGGCAACCGTTTACACCACATGTAATGGTAAATCCTAATTCATGACTATGCACAGATCGATAGTGCAAAAGAAGTTTTTTGTAAGACCTACATTCAAATGCACATCTTGTACATGGATGCATTATAGAATTTTTTAAATATAATATCAAAAGTTATACGAAAATAAATATACTTTACTATACTCTGTACAATAAATGTATGTTAAATGACAGCTGCAGAATCAGTCATGATTCCTTTTTATTATACATGTACATGCACTTGCCTTTTATTTTCAATGTCTCTTATCTAATTACTGAGCTGTTAATATACTGGTATATCCAGACTTAACCAACTGACTTAAACCTGTGATGAAAATAAATATATATATATATGGATTGAAAATTATAACAAAAACAAGGAAATTAGGCCGAATTTACAACAAAACAGCTATTAAACTATGCATTGTACATGTAACTGAAGAATACTCTCACTTGATCAACATATTGAATACATGTATATCATTTATTAGAATATTCAAAATTGATCAGGCAATTATCTCTGTTAATCAAATATGCTATTGATGAAGAAACATTAATGCTTATACATTTGAATGCTCATTAATGTACTCACTGTGTACAGACTACAGTCATGACGGTTGCTCGTGGTGTTTTATGTTTATATCCATGAATTTCTGAACAACGTAAATGCTATAAAATGAGCTCTTTTAGCTTACTTAAACTCGCTTAGCATCATTAGGTCCGAATGTATTTCACAATTGAAAGATTTGTAAGCCATGTCGGACATGTCAACATTTTGTTTATTTGTTTATAAATATATATATAAAAATCCTTACAAATGCGAACCAACTTCCGGTTTTTTATTCCGTGTTAAAATTGAACTAAAAACCCCCGCGTTTTATTCAAAAGAAAACATTATCCATAAGCAATTTTATCTTAATAAATATGAATTGATATTACCTTAATTATATTTGACAATTTTTTTTGCTTGAATAATTTCTTTGGAAGTTGATTCTCCTCAAAATCTCCCCCACAATATTTCCTGTCGCGATTTCAGTTCTTAACCGGCTAATTTTGCAAAGGATATATAATTAAATATAATACAATATTTAAATCATCCATATGTAAACAAATTATACTTACAAAAGTTCTAAATGCAATCTTTCTTGAAATAAATGTAACTGCTGTTTCGGATTTCCGAATGACTTGAATGTTGTTTGACTGTATACCCACGCCGCGTATGCAAAGAAATGCCGCCAAAAACCGCGCACGCGTGCTTTCATTTTATTGGATAATTACCGACTATCATCATGGTCAAATTGACTATGTAATTAGTAAGAACATAATCCCGACCACCCACGTAGTCATTTGGACTAAGTTAGTTGGTCATTCCCATATTTGACTAACCAAAGCCGAGAGTTTGACCAATCAAATGGTCATTTTGACCAATTTAGATTTTCAGTGGATAAGCAAGATAATATAAGAATAAACAAGACTAGAAATTCCGTTTAAGATGTATAACTAGTGGTTTATATGTTCATAGTGTGATATTTTTTTAAGACATGTTAAAGACACTTTTGAGACAAATTAAACAAATGTGTAATGGAAAGCCGCAATTTCGTAGACCGGTCTATTGGATTGAACGAAAACTGAAGAAAAAAGTTTTGACTGAAAAAGAGACTATGGAATTTCCCCAAAAAAGATAAAATTTTACTCACTTTAAAAAAAAAAATTTCTGCAAGATTATACACAAATCTACCTTTATTTGGCAAATGTTTACTTCACAAAATGACAATGAACTTTTTTATCTGTCAACAGACTGAAAAAGAGATATTTTAATCACATCAGTCACATGCACTTGTTTTCTTATACTTGGTAAAACTTTTATTACCGCTTTACCATTATATGTTTGTTTTGTTAGGGTTTTACATCGTTTTCAGCATATTAGGTCAGGTTGTATTGGTAGAGGAAGCCGGAGTAACCGGAGAGAACCACCGACTTTCGGCAGGAAAATTGTCAATCCTTGTCAATTAAGATCGGAGTCGTACACACCCCGCCACAGGTAAGATTCGAACTCATAAAGTCAGTGTTGACAGGCTAGTGATCATAAGTGGTCATGACCAACTACCTCGATGCCCCATCATTATATAAATTCAACTTTTAACTATTAAACCATTGTTTTGTTCAATAATGTATTTCTTATACATTCAATGTTCCATTTCTTGAACACTAAGGAGTATCTCTTTCGTCCATAGCTCTGCCCTTGGATGGTTTTCGCTTTACCCTTTTAATAACTTCGGCATTTTATTAATTTGCTCTTTATCTATTTTGATTGTTGTTTTGGTTTTCAACATTTTAAGCCTTGAGCACAACTGATGATTCGTAAATCGACCAATTGTGTTTTTCTCGTGCATAAAATTGGAATTAAAGAATTTATTATTTCAACTGAGTCAAATGTAATTTCTTTGATGATACATGTGGAAATTGAAAACGGAAAACCCGTTATTTATTGTATTATATATTTTTTTTCTTTATATTCCACTACCACACGGTATGTGCAGAATCTATCGAAATTTTTATTAAGCAAGTGTTTGATTTCTACTTCGAATATCCCTTAGGTATTTCTTGGCTTTCTACTTTACTAGGGGCAAAGAAGTATTTCAGCATTATCTGTTCTGTAATGTGTAATCGAAATAATAGTCACGTTAATTGTTTATATTAATTCATTTTAATTTTTATATTTTATCGGTCGTATGCAAAATGCGACGTTCACAGAAAAAAAAAATAATTACATATCATTACCAAATTATCGGTTTTGTTCATGGTGATATCTGAGCATATTTTACTATAAAAGAACACCTGCAAATTTAACAGTATAAATGATTAATTGATTGCTGTTTGCTTAACGTCCAGTGGCAAATGTATCGTGCTTCTTCAGGACACTAACCAGTTCAACAATTGATAAAACAAATTCAAACAGGGGATACGCAGAACAGATAGGTGAACCAATACAGACTACCACTGTAAAATGGTGGACGGTTGTATAAGGATCGGATAATCAAGCCTTCTGTAGCGGCATTAGCCTACTCTTTGTCGAAAACTATAGAAAGGATCTTTAGCGTGCCCCACTATGGTCCATGGTCAGGTTTTCCGTATTATGACCTGATAACCTCTAAACGAGAGGGTCTCCCCTATCCGCCACTTTGGGACGCCTTTTGACAGCTCTGTGGGTTGCCTACAATAGTATAGATGACAAGACGAAAGGACTGGAAAAGTATCCATCAGTCGTTATATGATTTATTAACATTTACAATGTAGGTAATTATCTTATTATTCAGTCTAAATTAATAACTTTTATTAGCTGTAAAATGTCATAGAATCTACAAAAATTATCATTTAATTCGAATTGTTTGGAATTATAAAATTATTGTAAACACAACCTTTAATGTAAACAACCGTAAAATGTCAAAGAGCCAATAATAAACATCATAATTTACATTTAATAAGGATTGTTTGGAAGTATCAAATTATAAAAAAATACCTTTAAGCAAGATATCTCATACAATTATATGGAACGCCATCACTGCCTTATTAGAAGACACTACTATGACATGATGCAAATATTGCTTACATCATGTCAAAACACTTTACCTTCACATGAATTCTCCTTTATTTTATCTGAAATCTTTATCACTATTACACTATTACATGATATGAATTCTTCATTACATGATGTGAATTCTTCATTAGGTCATGTGGCCACTTCTTTACATGATGTGAAAACTTCATTATGTGATTTGATAACTTCCTACCATGATGTGATTACTTCATTACGTAATGTGGTTGTTTGATTACCTAACGTGAAAATGTCATTACATGATGCGAAACGTTCCTTACGTGATGTTAAAAAGTCATTATATCGTATATCTATAACACTGGACAAAAAGATATACATTATAATGTCAAATTTGTATTACGTAGTAAGAAACACATATGACGTTATGTTACCACTTCATTATGTCAAAACATCTTTATAAGAACACGGAACATCTCGGACGTTATTAAAACATGCATTTATAGAAAGAAAAGACTGAAGGGATCCGAAAGAAAAAGTAGGCATGGCGGGTGTAGAACAAATTCTTGAAAGAATAGGGAAGACCGCCTTGGGGAGCACCCTCCGACAACAACGTATCGATTCGATCGACACGTGCAAGCTGCTTACGGATGACGATCTGAAAGAGCTTGGCACATCAACCATTGGAGACAGAACAGCTTTTAGAGATGTCGTCAAAAACTACAAATACATATACGTTGTAAACATACTTAACAATCAACCCTAAACTTTGTTATGATTTTCGCTGATTTGGTTGCATCTGTAAACACTAAACATTTAAAAACTTTGCCAATTGAAAAGAAAATAATCAGGCAGAAAAATCCGGAGCTGTCTATTAAGGGGATACCCTACACCTTCACTAAAATAGATTTGGCTGGTTTAATTTTTTACAAATTATTTAATTTGATATGTTGCCAGAAATACAAAAAAAATCAAGAAATTTGATCCACGCAATTTACCGGAATAATTTCATTGAATACATAGCAGGTTGACAAACACTAATTTTGATTAGTAAAAAACTTGATTTCTATCGACTATTAATATGTGGTTAAAACATTACTCTTATGTGTTCTTACCCCCTTAAAAATAATGTTTTCACAATACTGGAATAACTCTATAACTTTCCCACTACTAGAGGGTGTATCGCATACTAAGTAGAAAATTCTGTAAAAAATGAAGTTATTTAAGGAATGACTGTAATATTTTTTCGGTCTATGATGAAATAGCCACAATCACGTGGTACAACATTGATTATTTTTAATTCTAAATTTAATTGGAAAACCATCAAAAAAGGTCGATAAAGTCACAATCACATGGTACAATGACAGACGAAAAATGTTAGCAATCAGAAGATGCGTTACATCCGAAATTAAATTATATACTACTGAAGGGGCGCTTTCTGAAATTGCTTCCATCACTTTCATCCGGTTTTAATTGATTAACTAACACTTTTCATATGATTTCAGGAATTGGTGGATTTGGGAGGACCAAGAAAGGAATTCTTTGTCTTATATAATATCCTCTTATTCTGGGGTATTTATTGTGTGATAAATGTTGATGAGCCCTTTTGGCTGAATAAAACAAGTCTATTGTATTTATTTTTTATTTCGACTTATTTAATTAATAGATAATAAGACAGTATAGTTAATTGTTATTGGTTTCATTTATGGAATAGTTTTAGGAAAGGATAAATTTTAAGCTTAATGAATTAAGACAATTTTACATTTTCTTGTGCCGTTGAGCTCTTTTAAAACTAAATGAAACATCAAATGACATTTTCAGTTTTCACCAGACGCTTATTTACTTACTTCTTCAGCATTTGTCTGTTTTTCAATCATCCTGTAACAAATTATTTGTGATTCTTGTCTTATGAATGTTTAAATGACCTTTTGAATTATGCATATCTGCCGTACCTTTTTGGATAAACTGTACTGCATACGAATGAATATATACTTATGTGATTTAAATTTCCTTT
This sequence comes from Mytilisepta virgata, assembly GCA_028015205.1. Lineage (NCBI taxonomy): Eukaryota > Metazoa > Mollusca > Bivalvia > Mytilida > Mytilidae > Mytilisepta > Mytilisepta virgata. The sequence continues at coordinate 18,448,008 of CM051513.1, forward strand.
TTCTCAATCAATGTAATTTTTGTAATCATATTCATTAATTTAAAAAGATGTAAAAATTCTTCTTTCTTGCAGAAAAATGTTATCTGAAGAATGGTCAGATCTGAGGATTTTTTTTACAAGCTACTGTCCTGACCGGAACAGTGAAAGCAAGCATGAAAACAGAGAATTTGTAAAAAAAGACAATACCACACAGGAAAATATTGAACCCTTGGAGACAAAGCCAGCACCATGCAGGGAAACTCCGAAGTTGCAGAAAGCATTGAACCCTTGGAGAACAATGCAGGCACCATGTAGGGAAACCCCGAAGTTATAGAAAACAATGCTGATAACATGGTGGAGAATAAAAACAATAACAGTTAGCAGGAGGTCAGCACATCTATAGAAAACAACGATCAAAGAACATATGATGGGAACAATGATACCACAACTGACAATGCAGATGACGGTTCCGTTAACTGCGATGAGAAAACTAACAAAAGCAAAGCAACGATAACAAATACCACTTAACAGACTTTATGATGCCATAAAAATAATCACCTGAATCAGAAAGTAGCCTCTGGCAGTGATAGTGATGTACCTCTTTGTGAGAGATTTCCTAACTGTATTTTTCTTCTGAGCCATATGATGATGATGTTAAAGATCAAGACGTTGATGTAGCAAAAAAGATGTATCCATCATCAGATTCCAACCTTTCAGAAATTACTTTACCAGTTATTGAAATTCCAAATAGGAGAAAGAAATGGCTTAGGAAACTAAATCTACTCATAAAGAGGATCAATATCACAAAGTCCATCACTTCAAAATATTCAAGGATTAACCCTGGAAATCAGCCTCTGTACAAGGAAAAAGTAAAGAGTAATCTAGAATTTAAAAGGCAGATTATTGTTAAGAAGAAACATACCAGACAACTAAAGAATTTGTGAAAAATCAATGGTTTTGTCATGACGAAAGTCCGAGAAAATGGAGATTGCTTTTTAAATGCGATATCTGTGCAATTAAACTGTAACATGCCTTTTACAGAATTAAGGGAAAAACTTGTCAACACCTCAGAGAAAACTATGTCACTACAAAGGCTATTTCACAGCCCCACACACCACACTCAAATGTGAGTCAGACATTTTACAAACGTAAATTATCCTGTTACAATTTATCATTTTATGATTTGAATGGTCCTTGGGTGGCCAGTTTTAAATGCCTGTTCGGTTTCCCAGAACACCATCCAGCATGGCCGCCGTGGCTGGACTTACTTTAACATTGAGCCTGTGGGAATTTCGTCAACTCCTCTGAAACCACTGAACCAATTTAAACAAAACTTAAGTGGAATGGTCCCCTTTAAAAACTGTGTTCGGTTTTCCTGGGGGCCATCCAATATGGCTGCCATGGTCGGACATAGTTTAACAATGGACCCTATGTGAATTTTAACATTTTCGTTATCTTCTCAGAGGCCACTAGGCCAATTTGAACCAAACTTTGGTGGAATGGTCCTTGGGTGGCCCCTTTTAAAATTTGTATTCGGTTTCCCCGAACGCCATCCAACATGTCCACCATGGCTGGACTTAGTTGAACATTGAGCCTATGGGAATTTTACTTTTTCGTCAACTCCTCTGAAACCACTGAGCCAATTTGAACCAAACTTTGGTGGAATGGTCCTTTGGTGGCCCATTTCCAAAATTATGTCCGGCATCGCCGACTTCCAACCGGCATGGCTGTTGTTGGTAAAAATAGAAAAAAAAGGGGGATGAATTTCAAAAATCTTCAATGAAACTACAAGGCAAGGTGCAACCAAACTTTGCAGAAATTGTCCTTAGGAGTTTCTATTTCAGAAGTGTGTCCGATTACCCGGAGTGTTAATCAACATGGGAGCCACAGCCGAACTTAGTTAAACATAGGGCCCTGTGCGAAAATTCATTGAAAAATCTTCTTGTTTGAAACCATTTGACCAATTGGAACCAGACTTTGCAGCAATGGTTCTCTTTTAGAATTGTGTTCGATGACCTGGAATGTCAACCAAGATGGCCGCCACAACCGAACTTAGTTTAACATAAGGCCTCATGGGAAAATGCATTGAAAAGTTTCCTTGTCTAAAACCACTTGACTAATAGGAGGTCCTCTTTAAGAAATATATGTCCGATTTCGTGGACTGTGAACCAAGATGGCCGACACAGCCGAACTTAGTTTAACATAGGACCCTATGGGAAATTCACTCAAAAATCTTCTTGTCTGAAACCACTAAGCTAATTAGAACTAGACTTGGTAGCAATGGTCCTTATGTGGTCCTCTTTCAGAATTGTGTCCGATGACCCGGACTGTCAACCAAGATTGCCGCCACATCAGAACTTAGTTTGACATAGAGCCTTATGAAAAAATCATTTAAAAATATTTTTTGTCTAAAACTACTTAACCAGTTGGAACAAGACTTGGCAGTAATGGTCCTTAGATGGTTCTCTTTTAGAAATGTGGCTAGATTATTTTTTTCTATTTTTAAAGTGAATTTTGAAGGTCCAATATTATTATAAAATAAACACTTTATGAGAATATGCTCACTTGAATTATTTATCTGTCATACTTTGTCTTTTGTTTGTTGTGTCGGACGAAATACATTATATCTTCTTTGTTACTACAGGTACGTCAAATGTGATCCAGGCTTCGTCCTTCACAGGAACAGCAGTTCCTCTTTTTCAGGATCAAAAGGGAGATGAAGCGTAATTTTCTGCTGCCAGGTATTGTTCCCCAACAGTTAGTATTGAGGTGGAAGAATGATGCAACGTATTTCTGCTGCAAGTTCTTGAGCAACAGAGACGAGCTAAAGAACAACTCGTATTATGGAGTGATCCAATTGTTACTGTATCTGTCTTAGCAATCAGCAGAAAAGTACGGGAGTAACATTGTTGGCCATCATAGCCAACAATTACAATTTAATATCTCACAGAGTAATTTTGCATAAAAGCAAGATTTTCAATACTGAATGCACCAAATATGAAGGCAAAATCAAGTTGGCAAGACCAAGGCAGAAATTGAGGCCAGATTAGAGAAATTCAGATTCAATTCAAAACTTTAAACTTACGCTCCTGTGGTGGATCAAGGGAGTTCAACTTAGAGCTGCCTAGCGCGTCCACGGTTGGCGGATAGGGCAATCTCATTGGGGGTCGTAAGGTCAATACGGAATGCCTGACCGCGGACCGTAGTGAGTAACGTGATTGTAGAATGCCACACTCCTTCCACGGTAAAGATCCTTCTGTATTTTTCGGAAGATAGGAGGCAAAGGCCGCTAAATTATCCGACCCTACCCAACCATCCATCCTATCACAGTTGAGTCAAAAATACCGTTTCCGTTTATGATCCGCCCAACACCTATTTGAATTGTTTGATAAATTGTTGAACTGGACGTTCAACAAACAACAACCAATCAATCTTAAATGAAAATATAACAGCAGAGATTAAACAAGACATCACTGACTGTTTCCGACCGTAACGAGTCCAAAGTTTATTCTGTTTTAAAAGGGGGAATTAAACATCCACATGTGGGTGTTGAAATATTAAATAAAAAAAAACTGATGAGATTCATTAAATTTATTTTCATAAAATGACTTTTTCAGCGTGCTTACTTTTCAGTACTATTGTGTCAATCCAAAGATACAATATATGCTAAAATTTTGACAATATATTTTGAATTTAACAGAATCTCTTAGTCATTAGCAACAAAGACCGTCATCGTCCCCTTCGGAACTTTCACAAGCAAAACACTGCTCTGCAGTTGAATTAGCAGGCGCATGGCACACGGTCGGTATAGTACAGCCACAAACTGGAAAAGAAATATAAAAATATTCGAATTTAAAATTAATTACCTCCATTAATTTTACGACTGTGCAATGTGATGTATGCTTGATATTTTATTTATGCATAATTTTACATGTACGCAGGTGGAAAAATTATTCCAGAATAACGTGATATTAAACTTCCAAAACACGTTAGTATTTTCACTCTATTGGACAGGTAAATGAACAATTTGTGCCTCTCTGACTATCCGTGTCCCTTCCTTACTTCCACTCCAAATTAGACACTAAATGTTAAATACCGACTGTAATTTTGCGTTCAGCTTATACCTGTTTAAAGTAATTTTAGCTTGCCCCACGTGACTGAGGTTATTTGTTGTACAGACCAAAGAAAATGTTCACATTTTTCAAAGAAGATTGAAGAATAGCAAGATATTTAGATTCTACCACATCGCCTCGTTAATTACAAAATTTGTCCACTCCAGACTGTTATATTTTATTATTTAAAATACGACAGTGGCCTTGTGTAGTCCATATGGAGTTAACTGGTCATATTAAATATATGTATTGAAACACCTTTTCCTGGACGGTCTTCTGACTTAAAGAAATAATAATGTCACAGTGTGAAATTTTAATTTGTCAAAATAAAATTAATTCTAGATCTATATTATAGGGTCAATTATTCAGATTATCATACATCGTGTTAATTAGATTAAGAATATTGCACGATGTATATAATAGTTTATTTGATTATTTCATTGGTGTATGATGGGAGTGACATCAAACATTATTACTCAAACTGTGTATACAAGGAATTCAAATTGAAAAAAGGACAATTTGGTTACCCGATCGCATCTCGTATGCTATTCATTAGACAGCGATTGGTATCGGCAGTTACCGTATATTTGATTGATTGCTGTTTAACGCCCAGCTGGCGGTATTACAGTCAATATCACGGCGAGAACTAATTAGAATAAAGCCGATTAATCGTATATTTGTATGATTGAATTACCATATGAACTTTGACCGTAATTTTAAATTGCTTATTTTTGTTTTTTATGTGTTCTTTGATATAACATTTAAACGACTACGGATCTATGTTGTATCAGATAGTTCCGCAGCTAAATTCGTTCTTCGTTCGTATACATATTTAATTTACGATATACTTACAGCCGCTTCTCAAAACAACTAAAAATTAAGAAAATGTAATTTAAGGACAACAATGGCAGGTGTTAGAATACTTAAATTCAGAAATTATTGCGATTTTGTCATTTTAGACAAAAATGTGATCTTAATGTTTGCGATATTGAGAAAAATCCCGCTTCATCAATATAAAAAAATTCCAAAATGCGAGTTTAAATTATTGCGATTACAACTCTGTCGCATTTTTCGCAATAATAAAAACATCGTAATAAATTTAAGAATTTACAATATATATATATATATAGATATTAAATGTTTTGTTTAAAACAAAACTGATTTAAACCAGCCGTATTTCATGCGCCTGTCCCAAGTCAGGACACAATGGTCATGAATGTCTTTGTTTCGTTTACTTGTTTGGTATCTTTATTGTTATTATTGATATTGTTCCGCTGGACATTACGACTTATGAATTACTCTGGGGCCATTTACGGCTTGTTGTGATCTCTGGATGGTTGTTTGGTTATATAATTGTGCTGTCTTTGTAATTTCACTCCATGTTCGATTTTCTTCACGTTAGAAAAATGTTAAAATCGGACAAGCGAACATCGACAGTGTGTTTTGTACAAGATCGCCCTCGTAAATGTGATTTCTTTAAACCATAAATATTTAAATCTTATGGTTTATTTTTATCGGAAGAAAAGGATTTACAGTCAAACATTTTTGTCGCACGTTTCTTAAAAACTACAACCGGAAGAGCTATTGGACTGCAGATGAAAGATTTAACATTATACAGCTATTGACTGAGTCCGAGGGCAACAGCTGTTTTGTTTGACCAGAGGACTGAACTGTTGGCCGAAGCCGTAGGTTCAAACAAAACAGTTGTTGTCCGAGGAAACAGTTAATATGAGGTAGGTGTTACCCGATGAGCTTCCTCAGTTTTTTAAGAAGGGTATATCCGGAAATGTGTATCCATATTTCCCATGAAAAATTATTTAACAAAATATCTTAACAAAGGATTTGAACGGATCCAGGGGCGAACGGACTCACATTCGTGTCTTCGCACAAGACCGGAAGTTGGTTTCAACTTCCGATTGAATAAAAAAATCTTCTAAGTACAGTATCCAAATCGACACTACTACCGTAATAGCTCCCTTTGGGGGCTTATAATTTCCAATGCGTTACAGTGTTCCAATATCTAAGATGGTATTGGACCTGTTCCCACTGTCGTAACATTTCATGTACCTACACCGATTTGTGACTACCACCGGATTGACTTTGTTGAACTTCACGACAGGTGCCGTATACAGAGCAGGAACTGCTTACCAATCCGGAGCACCTGAGTTCACTCCTGGTTTTTATAAGAGTTCGTGTTGTTCATTAGTTTTTTTAGTTTTCAGTGTTTATTTGTTGTGCTTGTGGTTGTTCTTTTGTCTTCCCGGGTTTTATCTGTCTAATGGATTGCGTTTTTTGGATTGCTCCTTAGGTATATTTGTCCTCTTTATACTTTTAGATTTTTATTCTGTTCTTGTTTTACTACTTTATAGAATATGTTAACAGATGTATTTGAATTTCGTGGAAAAATGGTCTTTTTAAAATCTATAATTTTTCGTCACTTGGGAAATTTTTAAATCGCGATCGTCGTGAAGTCGGGAATTTTCAAAATTATTCCAGAACTGACTTAATCTCACAAAATGTAAAGGATGTCCTTTGGATTAAGTTTGTTGGTCATTCGGTTGAGTTTACACAACAATTTCTTCAAAATAATATTGTTGTTACCGTAATTGTAATGCCGTATATTTAATCTTTTGGTCAATGCCATAACTGTCAGAAATTGTATAAATAATACTAGCTTACGCAACTCCAACAAAACAGTTCCTATTATGTATGAACTATTTTGTTGCAATTTTTTATAACTATTTGGATAGTATTATTGAAGCTTGGCCTTTCATCCTCAAAGCTTTCATAAATTCACTGGGATGGTACCAGTTTAAGCGAAAGTCCGCGTCTGGGTTTTTGCATCAATAAACTCCTTCAACATAGCTTCAGAAGTTTGATTAATGCACCCATACAAATCGATTAAAACGTGTACTTACTTATCCCGCAGTCTAAAAAGACAACATCTTGTTGATAAACATTGTAGAAATGTTACTTGTATATAAAAGTAATCGAATGAAATCTGTCATGGTTGCATGTGCTCGACTTCAGCAACTATGTTTAAATAAGGCCTGGCTGTTGAAACGTCAAGGATAATTGGTTAAAATGTCTAGAAGAGGAGGTCTATGAAGAATTGACAATGTACCAGGTGTCAATTGTTACCAGTAACGTCGGAAAGACATTTTTATGTTCGGTATGAAAGGCACTTGCAACGAATTAATTATGCATGCATCTATAAATCTTTTCACATATGCTCTAGTACCTAGACAAACCTTCAGACGTCTGGAGACATATACCGAATAATACTGACTGTTTGAAAAAAATATGGGTTTTTTGGTCAAAATTTCAAAACACATTATTTGAAAAATATGTTTATAACCGAATTCTTGTCATCTTATAAGAAAATTAAAAGTTCTATATTGGTACTTGCTAAACAGTAAATAATAATTATAATACAATTTGAATAGTTTCAAATCCATTTTTTTCCTTCTCAGCAGTTACTAGCTTTTTGTCTTTGTTCATTGCATTTGTGACTTTCAAGAGACCTTTGTTCTCTGTGTCTAGATTGAAACTGGCGTAATTCATTATATTTTTGTTTATTTGTTTTATATCGTAATGTATATTTAAAATCCCTGTTATCAATGTTTTTAGTATACTATGATGTATTCCTCTATACCCCATAGGCTGTCCCCAAAGCATAGGTTCAACACGCTGGAATTCAAGAAATTGAGCCCCCAGCGAATTAGGGCGATAAATATTCGTCAGAATTGTAATGCCCAAAGAACGCCTGGAAATGTTGCTTCAGTGTTACAGTTCATTACTTATGATCAGTTCAGCACAACAGGGTCAGTTATGCAGATTAATATATATCGCGTTAATGATATTAGGGGGTACCCAACAATTTGACTAAAACAGATTTGGGTCGTTTAGTTTTCAAAAATATAAAAAAAATTTGAAAAACACAATTTACGGGACTAATTTCATTGGATGTATAGCATTTTGATAAACACCAATTTTGATCGTTAAGAAGCTTGATGTCTCTTTACTAATAGTTGGTGATTAAAACGTTCAGCTGATGTTTAAAGAGTTAATCCCTTACGTGTTCTGTATCCCCTTAAGATTGTGTGACGATTCATTTAATTGTTGATTTCAATGATATATGATTGTTTAATTGTCATGTCACCTTCAAGTGACAGCAAATATAATTACTCACACTGTATATGTTTAGGGAATTAGGACACTTCTGATACTCGGTAGAATATTGTGCGCGTTTTGTATGACATTAATCATAAAGAGATTGGGCCGACGTTTACCTTGTATTTATATCATTGGATTTCCATATGAACCTTGACTGTAATTGAAAATCTGTTTGTTTTGGTTTTTTAATGTTTGTTTTAATATGTTCTTGTTTTGATTTCGTAGGAAAATTTAAAAATAAAGACAGACAAAATTAAAACAAATTTAAGACCAATAAATGGATTAATACCGAATTTCTATTAGGCGTACCTTTTTTATAAGTTACAATATGTGTCATGCTTCTCTCAATTCTCTATTCTTGGACACATTAAGAAAATAATCTTGTTCTACCATCCGTTTACTTTATCATCGTGACATTTCTTTGTTCATGTGCCATTCTCGTGGGTTCGTCTTCCCTTTGGATTTTACGGATTCTTACTGTTTTGTCACTTCGGTATTCTTTTGCCGATATTTGATTGTTTTTTATTTTTTTATTTTTATTCTTTCCTTTTTTTATTTTATTTTAGTTTATTAAGTCCCCAAATTGTTTTTGCTCCGTTTCTTTTCATTTCTTCTGAGCCATGAACTTGTCGGAAGCGGATCTCAAAAACCGTTCAAGCGAACTTAATGAAACTTACAAAAATAGGTGGCTATGCCTATGCATTAAGGAGTTTTTGCATCCCAACACAGTATTAATTATTATGTTTATACAATAAAACAAAGTACTTCGGTGGTCTCGTGGTAGCGTGCTCGCCCCGAGTGCGGAAGGTCGCGGGTTCGATCACCGGCCGTGTCAAACCAAAGACATTAAAATTGGTATTTGCTGCTTCTCTGCCAAGCACGCGGCATCTAGGAGTGAGAGCAAAGACTGGTCGGCTCGGAGTCAGTATAATGTGTCCGAGTGAGGTGATATGTCTTCCTGCGGACAGTTACCTCGTGAGCTAGCACATTAAAAATCCGACTTAGCGTGTCAGTCTAGTACAAAGCAGGGATCATATTCATTATCATATCATTATGTTCTCGTCCTGATATGCACCTGGTTGCCACTGGACGTTAAACAATAATTCATCCATCCACCCTTGGAATACAAGAATATTTTCTTTAGATTATGACAGCATAATTCACAAATGATTCACAAACTTACGAATTCTTTTATTTATTTTTTTCGTAATCTTTACGATTTCCCCAACCATGGCAACGGTTGGCTTCTTAATTGGCAGGCGCTTTCCTGGTTTTGTCCCCTCCACATATTTTAACAGTGCGACCATGCTTGAAATAATAAACTGATTCCGATTTACCCATTTGCTACCATCAATAGGATACAATTTTAAAAAGGAAACCAGGCATATGGAATAATCAATAGGGTGATTGGAATTGACCGCTGTAGTAGTCAATCAGTGCTATTATTAGAAATGGAAAGTGCGCATGTGGTCAATTTAAACCAGTTGTATTTTACATGTGTTGGAAGAGGGCGGTACAGAGTTAATATCGTGCAACGTTTTTTTGCAGTTTTTATTTCCTGTGTGACCGTGCTGTTCGCACGTGTTCATATCCCCCCCTGTACGACTTTTTTTTAAACAAGCAGTGTGGGTCTACTTCAATAAAAAAAATATGAAGACCGACAGGTGTATATATTCATATAGTCATCAGGTCCATTTCAACGAAACGTTTGGTACAAGACAGGATTCTCTATATTTCTATAGCTCATTAAGTAAATATTATATATAATGACATGTATTTGATTAATGGGAGATAAAGTTCTTACCCTTCACGATTAATGCCTTGTCCTCGTCAAATGCTTCCTTGTTGCACACATCACAGATAAAAGGATTGTCTTCAAAGTGAACTACAATAAAGTGGATTTGATTATCGATTTACCACATTTACCATCGAAATTTTTTAAATGTTCAAATTCAGTTCTACATTATCATAATGTTTGTGAAAGTCGTTGGTAAAGGTAGGTAAGTCTTATCTGATTAAGTGTTGTGACAACCTACAAGATGTTATTAAATCAAAGTATGGCACAAGTTAAAGAACTGTTCATTATCTCAAGTTTCTTGTAACTTGTAAAAAACGTTTAGTCAAGGGTCAACAATATCATGATGCCGACATCACTACCTAAAGACCAGGCTATTGCTTTAAAACCATTTTTTTAGTGCCATTTTATTATCAGTTCTTTTCATTGATTGTCTCCTGTTATCTTTCATTCAAATGGATAAAGACGTATATGCAAATCTGCCGATTCTATTGTATTTGGCTACGTAGGTTTCTCTTGTCCGACAGAAATCTCGATAGAATACTCTGTACGGCCAGTTTCAGTCGGAGTAGGGACTCGAATACCAAACCTTGTGTTGGTAGCGCTTCACCATATTCTGCATGAATACTCAGAACAATTTTCCGGAGGGATTCAAAGCTGGTAAGACTTAATTCCTAAACAAACCCGCTCTTTCACCAGTGACATTCAAAATCCGCAAATGACTATTTCCTGGTATCCACTCAATTTATTTACTGACATTTTTTCTCTGTCCTGAATTATCATGAAGTATTAAGCACAAGACCTAAGGCAAACAATCAATCACCATTAGTGAATGCTATTTAAACAGTTATTACGTATAGAATATATCTGGTATAATAGTTTTGAAACGGCCCAGTAGTTACCGTTGAAAAATTAAAACCCAGAAAGCAAATTCTTGATGCATGTTGCCTGTTATAAACTAATCTTAAAACATGTTCGGGGCCTCGGTGGCCGAGTGGTCTAGGTAGTTCATCATGACTACTACTGATCACTAGACTGTCAACGCTGGGGTTGTGAGTTCGAATCTCACCTGTGGCGGGGTGTGTTCGACTCCGAGCTTAATTGACAAGGATTGCCAATTTTCCTACCGAAGGTCGGTGGTTCTCTCCGGGTACTCCGGCTTCCTCCACCAATAAAAACTGGCCGCCGCGAAATGGCCAAAATGTGCTGAAAACGGCGTTAAACCCCAACTAAACAAACAAATAAAACATGTTCTGATCGAATATTCAAGAAGGAAACCTACGAATGACTTTGATAAATTGAATGGAATCAAGAAATATTTTGTTTGTTTGTTTAGTTGATGTTTTACGCCGTTCTCAGTACATTTGGCTAGTTCGCGGCGGCCAGTTTTTATTGTCGGAGGAAGCCGGAGAGAACCACCGACCTTCTGTAGGGAAATTGGCAATCCTTGTTAATTAAGATAGGAGTCGAACACACCTCGCCACAGGTAAGATTCGAACTCGCAGCATCTGTGTTGACAGTAGTCATGACGAATTACCTAGAACATTCGGGGGCCACTGAGGCCCCCGAATCAAGAAAGACGATCACTTGGAAGATACAAAGGGAGCAAGTAATGAAAAATGTAAATCGTACAAAGTCGAAATGCCATAAGAATGTAATTATAAATGACCGGCTTGTGTAACAGAACCAGTCACATTAAAAGTGTTGGAATCTGGTGAAGAGTCAAGTCCATCTAGGTAAAATGGTATATTCAGTTAGATGAACTTAACGTGAGATATCACATGTATGAAACAGAAACGTCGTATATTTATGCAATCAAGTCCTCGTGACAACAGTAAATATAGGCTGATGGTATAAGTAATGGGTGTAAACCATTAAATAGGTAGGGCAGACTTTCTCGTGTTTATGTCTGTGTTTTGTGACTTTTTATGTTATGTTATGTGCGTGGTTCTGTCTGTTGGGTAGCTTTGATTGGTTGTCTTTTTTGTTGTGTATTTGCTTTGAAGATCCATTGAAGTGATTTGCAGATAAGTACATCAAACATAAATTAGTCACGTACCCCAGTCTGAAATGCACTATACTCTTATGTCTTTCTCGGAGTCAAACATCGTATCTCTCAAACAGATGTATTCCCATTCATTCGGTGTAAGACATCGGCTGTGTTAAAAAAGAATAATTATTATATAACATATAATTTAAAGTAATTATAGAAAGTATGCATTTATTTAGAGTACTTTAAATGACATAAGGTATCTACACCAGAAGTAAATGTACACAGGAAATTTTGAAATCGAGTGATTTTTTACCCGTCTTGAAACTGAATGTGTGATCGACAAAGATGTAATATGCTGTTTGCGTGGCCAATTATGCGAGCACAGCAATAGCCCTTTCCAGAAACTTTTCCGGTATCTCGAGACTGATTCTAAAATTATAATTTGAAGCAAGTTATTTCTCTTACTTCCTTTTTCGGCGAACAAAACTTTTCCTAGTCTTAGTATGTAGCACAATATGGCTGCCCATTAAACACATACTTTTCTAAATGACCCATATGAAGAAAATGCATATGCTCCTATGATATGAAAAAATCAGGTCAGTAAAATAACCATTTAAGTATACAAGATAAAATGTTTGATTATATTTATGTACTACATTTTCAGTAACATACTGTAAATTCGGAAATTATTGCGATGATTTTATTATTGCGAAAAATGCGACAGGGTTGTAATCACAATAATTTATACTTGCATTTTGTAATTTTTTACATGAATGGAGCGGGATTTTTCTCAATATCGCAAAAATTAAAATCGCATTTTGGTCTATGACAAAATCGCAATAATAAATGCACGCAATAATTTCTGAATTTACAGTAAACGGTCACAACTGACAGCCTTCGAGGTGTAACGGTTGTCAACTCTTATTTAAGTTATAATCGTCATATTGATTGTAGGACAAGTTCTAACGACGAATACATACGGATTGTTTCTACAGTTTTCAATAATTCATATTGGACCGACCATTAGTACATGTAACTTTAAAAGAACTTAGCATTCCCCGTTCATTCATACTATATCCAAAAACGTTAAAGGTCAAATTAAAAAACAAAAACGAAACGACATCCAAAGCCAAATAAGGACATAGCTATACACGATTGAAAAATTCCTTAGATTTTACAAAATTTAACATTTGTAACAGGAACGGACAAGGTATGATTTGGCCTGATATTTGGCCCCTTGAACTCCAAAATGAAAACGTAATGAGAAACTTAGTTTCAGCTATTATTTAAAGAAAATTTCAGTATTAGCGAAACTATGCTGTTAAAAAAGGCTAATTTTGAATAAATCAATATAAACCACCAAATTCAACTCATTTTTAGACCTTTGAAGTAAAATTGTGATACGAGTAACAGCTTTGCCCAAAAAGATATTTCACTGAAATGTGTCTTTATGTAAGACAAACATTGTATTAAAATTTTTTAGGGGAGCTGTTACTTATAGTTGTTTTTACCAAAATCTAAGGTGAGAACACTCAATTTTCTTCAAATTGCACCATTGGAAGGATTTTTTTTACAATTATTCATGGATTGTGAAAGTTAAATCATTATACGATAAAATTATACAAATATAACAATGAAATTTTAATTTTAATTGTTCATGTCAGACGGGGGCAAATAACAACTGAAATCATACCATCTCCTTTAAATAAATCCCAGAAACAAAAAAATATAGACCTTGTCCTTTGACGAATATGTTATTTACCGAAGGACATAAAACCTCCCACTTCTTGTGTAGCATTCCCAGTCTTCAGCGCTTCCATTGATCAACTGTAATACTGTTGGGTCAGTGCCACCTTCTACTCTGTATGTTTGGTTAACATTATTTTCATCACAGGGGCATAAGTCATATGTCTTATTGTGAAGGGTGCATGGAAGAGCACACAAACCCTTGTAGTCTCCCGTTGACGAATTATCTGCAACGACAAACACTGTAGTAGCAAATCTTTGATAAACAATGTATGATCCGCGCTTGTTTATTACTGACATTTGAAGCGGCCCCGTTTAAAATTCTGATATTTAAGTTGAACATAGTCAACAGCGATAGCTAATATTTAAATCCATCTTGCTTATATCGTCTACTAGTATACAGTTATTGACTGGGTCCGAGGAAAACAGCTGTTTTGTTTGACCCGAGGACTGAACTTGTCCGAGGAACCAGTCAAAAGGTGTTTTGTTATACGATAGTACTCTGCACGTGGAGCTGGTATTTATAGCAAGCGATCAAAACTAGACAAGCAGTAAACATTTCGGACCCGGTCCAACAGTTTTGAACAGTTCAGTAATCTGAATAATTTGAGCATTGTTTTAAAAAAAAACGTCAAAATATTGATTATAATCTCTATTAAATTTATAAAGGGAAAAAATCAAAAAGTATCACAATATTTATTATTAATCCTAAGAATTTTTTTTTCTGTATAAAAATCAAGACAATAACTTTACTATTTTGTCTATTGCAAAACCTAAAACTATTTTCCGGCGAATAGTTTCATTACTAATTATTGGTCAATAATAAAACACTTATTGACTGAATTTTTAAGGAATAGCAAGTTAGATGACGTGTTGTCGTTAAATAACGACATATTCCAAGACTCTAAATCTCATCAACCCATTGAGCTTGAATTTAAGGATACTACAGATACATCGAAGTCCGCTTCATATTTGGATTTATTTCTTGAAATTAACAATGAGTGACATTTGAACACAAAACTTTATGACAGACGTGATGACATTCCTATTGTTAATTTTCCCTTTTTGAGTAGCAATATACCAGCATCGCCTGCATATGGCGTTTACGTTTCTCAGCTTATCCGATATTCAAGGGCATGCACGAGTAACCACGACTTTCGACGAAAGGATTTCTGCTGTCACAAATGCTGCTTAACCAGGGTTTTATCAGGGATAAGTTGATGTCATCAATTAGGACATTTTACGGTCGTCATCATCAACTGATTGACGTCAAAATGTTCCAATATCAAAAATGATGTTGGACCTTTTCCCACTGTCGTAGCATTGCATCTACCTCCACCGATTTGTGACTACCACCGAGTTTACTTTATTGAACTTCACGACGGGCGCCATATACGGAGCAATAACTGCTTACCTTTCCGGAGAACCTGAGTTCACTCCTGGTTTTTATAGGAGTTTTTCATTGTTTTTTAGTTTTCAGTGTTTATTTGTTGTGCTTTTTGTGCATTTGTCTCCCCTGTCTACTGGCTTGATCCGCTTTGTTGTCCCGTCAATGCCATCTATTACCCCTCAGTACACCTCGAGTTATACATTTTCGGGTAAAACAAATTTACTATGCTCATATCTACTCCATAAGTATATACATTATATTGTTTATACACGTATCTAGTGCATAATACAATTATTTTGAACATTTGATAAAGTACTGATCTTTATGAGCAAAATCAATGCATTACAGCAGGGCCATTACAGCATTTTTGTTCATAATAACCGGGCCATTACAGGATTTTGTTCATAATAACCGGTTATTACGGCTATTTCAAAATGGCTGCTTTTTTTTTCATTACTCCACTTGGAAATTTCACGAAAAGTAAACTATAAAATTTTAAAACGTATTTTTGAAGAAAAAAAAATGTCCGAAATTAATCTTTAAAACTCTTCTCACTAGTTTTGCTTACTTACCATTATATTTGTGCTATTCGGATTAATGTAAATGCTATATAAAAAGTGGTTAATAAAAGTATTAAGAAATGGGTGTTTTCATAATGGCCCTGTTGTGTCCTCGGTCTGTAATAATGACCTATGGATGCTGTAATGGCCCTGGGCGTTGCCTCGGGCCATTACAGCAAACCTCAGGCCATTATTATCTTGGACATATAACAGGGCCATTATGAAAACACCCATTTATTAATACTGTAATATGAAAGCTTATTTAGCTTCTAAATATTTGAATTTTGCGACAATAATGTTTCATTTTTGAACTTTACAATGACTCCGCATTTCACCTTAAACTGATTTAAAAGGCAATTAACAAAAGAAGACAATCAAGAGATATTAATTCCGAGCATATTTAATGTGAAATAAAAAGGATCAAATATTGCGATAATTCCTTGATACGTGACAAATAGTGTCGCGAATAAAATAAAGTGTCCGTCCTGTAACATTCAAGCTCGCCAATGAAAGCTTCTCAAGATATCGAGAAAGATAACGAGAATACGAACTCTTCATTTTGCCTTGCGTATCATATCTGCAGGATAATCTTGGTAAAATCATGGTATATTTGTTTTCTTTCCTTTTTGGATGTCAAAAAATATTACATTAAAGTGTCAAGATGACAAGAGTTACTTCTCTTTTAGTGATGGATAGATAAAGTATTGTTTAACGTCCAGTGGCAACCATTAAGGCCTTATCTTGATATGATCTGAATATGAACCCTGCTTTGTACTAGACCGACACGTACGCTAAGCTGGATTTTTAACGTGCTAGCTTAACGAAAATGAGAAAATATCCAAGTTGCCCCCTCTCCCCCCCCCCCCCTCCCACTTTAAATAAAGAATTTATTATTATCATTATTATTATAGAGGAGAACTTTTCCATAAAATTACTCCTGACCAATTTTCTATCTGATTTTTTTAATCCGTTCTTAATAATAAAAAAATCTTTCCTCTGAAGAGTTTCATACTTACTTGCAGCAGAAGTTTTTGAAAATATTCTTTTTTGAAGCTCTGCTGCCTATTCAATTCTGCAGGTGACTTTTTCTCAAAATTATGTGTCTTGGTATTTCAAAGATTGGGGAAGAAAATACGATAAAAAAATAGGGGGTCACCGACTTTGTTTTGTCACTATAGCAACCTCAGTTTCGGGGTTTTTGCGAAAAAGTAAATTATTTGGTTGTTACTTCAAAATTCAATTATTCTATAAATATCGGACATAGAACCAGTTTTTTTTAAACGAAAAAGAAAATGTGTATGTATCAATATAAGACTCTAAAGTGTGTACTCTTGTGTGTTTTGATTATAAAAAGTAAGTCGATTTCATTCCGTCTAAAATACAATGTAATATGCAGAAGTGATATACTTTTCCCGTATTTAAAACAATTCTGTAGTTTTTTCTTATACATTTTAACAGAGAATGAAAATGAGGAACTTATTCAAATAAAACCAAACAAATTATATGTCACCGATCTTTTTAAAAAGATATGTGCTATGTTCATGATATTTTTTTCAGTTATTGACAAGAACAGAGTTATCCTTCCCGGAACAATGAATCTGACGCCATAAAACAAATTTCCCGTATTTTTCTATTGGCAATGTCATAACTACCACAGAAAAGAAGTTTGGCACGAAAGTTCTTATTTTGATGACAGCAACAATACCTACGGGCTATATTATGCAATAAAACAGGAGATTGGAGTTGTGTAAATCCACATTTCACAGATCTGATGCGGCTGGAAATTGCCGGGTTTTTCCCGTTAAAATGGAATATTATATTGTCAATATAATACTTACATGTTAAAATTTTCAAAATGAAGTTCCCCGTTTCTCATCTAAAAGTGTCATACCAAATATTAAAATAAAGTTAAATATTACAATAGATGTAAGGGATAACGAGGGAGTAGAAGGGACATTGAAGTTTTCCTTTTGTTGAAAAGAGTATACATATTGTTCCATGTACATATCATAGCTACGGCATTGTAACTTTTTACTATTTGATTCCTACTTCGTTTCTCCTTGTGTATGTTTGTTTAGACTAGATACATTTTTTTTTATATTTTTAATAAAACGTATCATTCTTGTCATCTTGTTTCTGTTATTGATTTTTTTTTCATGATACACTTTGCCAGAATTAATTTTGTTGAGCATTCCACAGTCACATTGTATATATATTATTGACCCCATTGCACAAGCGGTTTCAGAAACAACTCTAGTAAACCGTAATTCTTCTCAGCAAATCTCAAAACCGTCCAACAGTCTTTGTTGCGATATTTCACTCCAAAATGTCCTTTGACGCGAGACGCCATTTTGGAATATGCCGATGCGAGAAATAGAACGCGATAACCTGCCGCGTTTTGAGCCCAGAAAAAGTAACGTCACAAAGCCTTAACATCAAAATCTACGTTGGCATAAACAATAGGCGGTTTGGTCTTTAACAGTAATCTAGAGCACACTGCAAGGGCACATGATTTGATTTGGTGTTTGAAAATTTTGTGACGTAGAACTAAAGAAGATAAAAAAAATGTTAAGTACAGAAATTGTCATTAAAGACCACACATGAGTTGGTTGTGTTTTACACAGTAAAATATTGTTATGATATTTATATATAATATTCAAAAATGATTGTTCCAATCTAGACTTATCTGCCCTATCCCTGACAATTAATACGAGAAATATTGTTTAGCTCTAAGACGTTTAGAATATTGCTACGACACACAGGCACTGGTAGCAACATGAACAAAGGTTGTTTAGATCGACCGTCCCCGACTATGTACAAATGTACATGTATACGAAATAGTCCTTTGTTACCGACCCTTTGTTTCTAAGTGAACGAGATCAGATAATTGCTGCATTAACCTAGCTGCCATATGTAACTAGATCTATCATATTTAAAGTATTTTATTTCAATTGGCATATTTCAATGGACGTCATCAGAAATTAATTGAAAGTAATAAAATATAATATTTCCTGTTAAAAACTGAAATTCTATTTACAACATATCTTTTCCATTTCCATAATGACACATAATTATTATCAGATTCTCCTAAAATACAATTCGTTGATACCAATTTTGATGCACAAATTGTCAGTTGTGCTTAAGACTTAAATTTGGAAAACCAAAAACACTAATCCAAAACAAATTTTAAAAATATTGTCTTTTTGCCCTGCTAGGCACCTCAGTGATCTTGGATGATAGGGCAGACTCTCGTTTGGGGGTTGTCAGGTCATAAAAAGGAAATCTCGACCAGGGACAATAGTTGGTAACAGGTTTGGGGAATGACACACTCGTTAATGATCCCGTCTATAGTAGGCCAATAATGAACGCTATGGAAGGCTTAATTATCCAACTCTACCAACCATCCACCCCTTTGCAGTGGTAGTAAAATAAATTCACCTTGTGTCCTGTCCCAAATATGTTGAACTGGTTCTCGCCCTAAAGATACACGAGATATTTGCCACTGGACGTTAAGCAAACAACATTCAATATTCTCCACTACAGAAATACCTCAAATATTTTACAACAGCAGATTTTCCTATTTTTGTGTGCAATTCGTCGATTTTTGCATAAACAAACACATATGACGCTGGGGAATATGTTTCCAAAATTTTGAATAATTTTTATTTTAACGATATAGCAAATGTTTATTTGAAATATAAAACATTGTAATAATTTGTGGAGTTTTTCATCAAGACATCAGATGCTGAAGTATGTAGTACACATACTGTTTATTTTTATTATTGTTTATTTTAAAGAAAAATGTCGGTTAATTGTGCATTATTATACTTTATGTAAATTTCTCTACTTTTAATGCATTTTCATTGGTTTACAAAAATGTGATATTTTATATTGTCAGTATAATGAAATGAATAACAATTTTTTAAGAGGGTGACGGAGTATATTGTATTACCCTTCTGAAAACATTGGCTTCCTGTTTAATTTAATTTAAACTTTAATTTTTAAAAGTAATGGCATCATGGTATAGATAAGGTCATTGTCATCCTGAACAATTAAAAAAATACATATATTTTTGGTATATAAAATTAAGGAAATAGAAATTAGAAACTTTAATTTTTACAAATAATGGCATTATGGTATAGTTGAGTTTATTGTTATCGCGACCAATATGAAATGAGTCTGTTATTTGAAATTGAAAACTATTGTTTCTACTGTCATTGACTGTTATTAGAAATTGGAAACTATTTTCTCTACTGTTGGATAGCTGTAGAAGACGAATGAAAGAGAGAGAGATACATCTGGATAAATAGGGAAAAGTCTAAATATCACAAAGATGTTTTAACAAATATATATGATTTATTGCTAATCAAAGCGCCCATACAGAGCAAAGTAATCATACAATACTTTACTTTGAAATTGATTAATAGATATTTTCTATGATTTTAATATCACCCACTTATTTAACTCAATAGTTTGTTTGTTTAGTTGGGGTTTTACGCCGTTTTCAGCACATGTGGCTATTTCGCGGCGGCCAGTTTTTATTGATGGGGGAAGCCGGAGTACCTGGAGAGAACCACCGACCTTCGGTAGGAAAATTAGCAGTCCTTGTCAATTTTAGATTGGAGTCGAACACACCCCGCCACAGGTGAGATTCGAACTCACAACCTCAGTGTTGACAGGCTAGTGATCATTAGTTGTCATGACGAACTACCTAGACCAGTCGGCAACCAAGGCCCCTTAACCCTATAGTAAAATAAACATGAAATATATGAACACACACCGCTTAATTATATATAGAGATGTTATATACTAGTATTTTTAGTAATCACATATTCAAAACTATCAGTTTCTAAATATTTTCCAGTTGACCCATATATACGGCTCATGTCTTATGTATGCGAGTGTTGTACTTTAAAGTATTTTACAGAAACATTAAAGAAAAGACATTATTGTCAAAGATCACTAATACGATATCGTTAACTGACAGAAGTAATGACCGTTCACAATGGGACATCCATTAACATGTGATTTTAATAGGTCGAATTTTAATTAAGCATGGAAAACATATGATATATGTAAAAAATATATGATATCTATAAACAGGAAAACATATTGATTTATTGATTGATTGATTCTCTTTATGTCCTCCATTATCAGAAAATTTTACGTTTGACATCAAAATATTACAAACTCAAGAAACGATTTTCTCCTATTCCTGACGTGTTTAATCGGTGGGATAAAAATACATAATATCTTTAACCACTTCCCGGTGATTAAATTTCTACATGGGAATTACCGCCCTTTTTTCTACAGTTATTAGAACGATAAACTAGAGAAGTCCCGAAATGACGTCTATGTAAACAAACTACATAGCAACGACATTTTCTTGAGGTTTTTGTCGAAAATCATAGGAGAAACAGATTCTCCTTCTATTTACTCGTGAGTTATGGAATTTCTCCACCCTCAATAGTTAAATTTTAGATTTAAAAGGCTCGCGTGTTGAAAATCGAAAATTTAACTATCTCGGGTGGAGAAATTCCATCTCACCCGTACCTGAAGGAGAATCTATAAAAACACACACAATAGCAAAACATATACGCTCTTTTCTTTACATACTACAGACTGATATATAAGAACAATATGCTACCGTTCAAAATTGTATTTGCGCATACGTAAAACATTTTTGAGTTTACATACATAAGAAAATTATGTTCTGCTATGCATTACATCACGGTTTTTACACATCGGAACAAGACCCCGTAATTCAACCAAAATAGATATAAGAACGTCATCATCGCTTTGGTCAAAGAACTGCACAGACAGAACATCCTCAATAGCATAATTGAGTTAATTGCGATAATCTAGAATTTTGCAACAATGAAGAAGTACATATTTGACTATGTCTTGGGTTGGATTCTCGCAAAGGGTAAATTGTCCTGCTTTGATAGTAATTAAACCAAGGTTAACCAAAACCAGAAGTTTCCTGTTCTACATCGGATTTACAGTAGATAACTACAATAGGCAATGTGGAGTCAAACGGTTATGAATACAGTGATAAAGGTCGTTGTAACGACAAACACCATTCATTTTCCTCGTAGTTTTCAAACGACTGACAAACAATTTTCCTTGAAATAATTCTTTAAAAATGCAAGAATATCATATTTTATAAGAGTGTAGGTAATTGAACACTTAATACTGTCACCAGAGAGTATCTGGCTTAAGAGATATTGAAACTATATCGTATTTCGCTCTACACATCCGTCCAAATTGCGAAAGTTTGAATTTTCCCACCAGTCCAACAACGGACCAGAGTCCCAAAGTACATATAGTAGAATCCGCAGGCCAGTTTAGTCTAGCCCGAGACTAAAACGAACAAAATAGCCTTGCATTTGTCCAAGAAAAAGTCGATACCTACCAAACAGTTCTCAACATTACAACCATTTTCCAAATAAGAGTATTAGAAATCGAGTTCATACCATATCTATTTACTACGACACTATAATTAGAATGTAAGTTCTGTTTAAGATTTTTACATGAGTTTTCTGTGCGCTCTAAAGTTCGGAACAGATCAAGACAGTCAACGAGTGTACCATCATAAATTACGTTTTGCTTAATCGGAACTGTAATTTCTGTAAGTGCAAATAAGGAATCACTGTCATTTGGTTTAGAAGATGAATTGGTTGGCTTGAATATAAGACGAGTGCTTTTCGCAGCGTTGTCCTTTAAACATCACTTACGAGCATATTTATCTGTGGATATCATTTTAGATACGACACATAAATATCTTTTCCAGGAGCTTCCCAATTGCTGAAGTAAGAGCCACCACACGATAGCTTTTTGGAGATTTATCCTTATTTTTTATTTTCGAAAACGGGATAATTGTTCCATGACGAAAAGATTCTGGAGGGTATTCGGACTTTAGAACCGTATTAAACAACTTCAAAAGATATTTCACAACTTGAAACAATGCTTACCAAGAAATTCATAAACATCCGAGCACTATGGATATAGGAATAATACAGTTCTTGAAGGCATCTGTAAATTATAAATGATGTGAAGCAAAGCACTAGCCTTTATACAAAAGTTACAAGAGCACAAAAGTTATACGAATTAGCTAAACATACTAAATATGAAAGTTAATATTAAAGTCATTAGGCACTGTGGTCCTTGTCTAGAGCGCTGACGGTTGGGGGTGAGTACACGTTGGAACACTTCCTTAAGAGCTGGCTGGCAGTAAGTTCGGCAGCAACATACTTGTCCCAGAGCTGGAAAAGTCGACCATGGAGCTGTCTGGTGCGTTTCCGTTGCGCTCTTTGTAGCTTTTCTTCTGACACCATCTTGCACTGAACTGGAAGTACCGGTAGTTTGGCTTCTTTTAGCAGTTTTGGTACTAAAACGTTAAATGGAAGTTGTGCATGGTGGGCTTTGGTGTTCAAGCGGTTGTGCCAGCCCTCTACGTTGTTGTTTGTGCGTGTTGCTGTCATGAAGTCTGTCCAATGTTCCACCATCCAAACTGTGCTGGACATCCATGTGTCATCTACATAACTGGTTCTTGAAGTTGTGGTTGTGTACCTTTCTCCTGTAGTTTCTCGAAGGCTGCAGGGATGTGTTCTGGCGGTAGGAATAGCAGACCTAGAAGCTTACGTATGAACTTGTGAACAGCATCTTTCTGGTTGTACGCTACCTGAAAGCGTAAAGTATTCATAAATTTTCCAATCCGTAAGTGTGTAAATAATTTTTTAAAAGTTCATATAATTTTATGATAACAGTTTTAAATATTGATTTGTAGAAGATTAAACATGAAATTGTTTTTGTTGGTTTTCATGTCAAAGGTGGATAATTTTATTATTATAAGCAAATAAAGAGCAAAAATGATGTGAACAAAAGAAGTTTCTGTCAGAACATGTCTGATTTCTGTTTGAATAAACTTTTATGTTTTTGTAAGAAAAAAAATGCCATAAATTGTGTCCAACGTAACTTAGAAAGTGTTTTTGTAACTATTTTTGATGTTATGAGAAAATGCATCGTTAACAGGGTTAACAAAAGAAAAAATAAAATTGCACTGAGCGAAAGATTTGCATATGTGAATATTGGATTAAAAAAATACTGCTGACGTACAAGGTCACATGGCAGTGTTAAATTTATATTCAAGTAAAAACTTACCAGAGTTGCATGTGCGATGTTGCCATCTGTCACAATGGTCACACTGCAAGGCTTCTTGTCTTGGTCTAATATGGACGTTACAAACTACACATGGATAAAACGTAGACATTGTGAATACATGACTAAAGTTTGCTGTGTTTATAATTTTGGTACCAAGCTAAAGAAATTACTCGAGCCATATTGGCTTACATCGTGGTTTATACACCATTCAGCTAATCCAATTAATCACTTTCGCACTTTCTTTTATCTCTGTAATTACTTTATTAATTGCCGCTGATTAATTTAACTTTACAGTATGTAGTTGTACGACACACGCTTTCGGCTGATCAAACAAATAATAATTAATAATCGAAACTGATTATGTATTCGTAAAAAATGGACTGAACACAAACTTTCGGTTGATCAAACAACTAATAATTAGTAATTAAAATAGAAACATCTCTATTATTACAGGTGGTATATTTTTGCTTCATCGTATTTATAATATATCCAAAGACAAGCTGGTACCTTGAAAAAATAGTAATATACATTGAATATTGGGGCCCACTTGTCTTCGGGTCAGGATTTTATTTTATCGTACTTATTTAGTACGGGGCCGACTTTTCTCGAATGAGTGGCCGACATTGAATAAGGCCGAGTTGTCTTGGGGCCGTCTGAGTAGGGGCCGATTTGTCCTGAAACCAATTTAAGGTGTTTTATAGAGACCAGATTTTACAAGCAGACTCTCCCATCTATAAATGTATGCTGACAAGGACTTTGATTTATCATTGAGAAGTATTTGGGAAATTCCTGTATGAACAAGTATAGGAAATAATGTAGCTTTGACTGTTTATGAGATGTGATGGGTAAAACTTGGCCCAAAACTGTAAATTGTGATTTTAATTTGAAGTGATGTTTTTCTCTCCCACACATCTTAATGCCTGCATTTTTCAGTCTGATTTGATCTTGCATTTATGGTGACCGATGAAAGAAGTGTTCAAAGGGGACTAAAAAGATGCCGTCTGTATGTTCACATCATCTTATTGTGTCCAACAAATTACAGTTTGATGAACTACATTTTTAGAAATGAAATTTAATTTACCTGCATATCACAAGGATTACATTTGTTGTTTTGTTTTAATGTAGATTACTGGAATTCAGTGCATGGTCTCTTAACTGGTGGTGTATATGAATTAACAGTCATTGACAGTTTAAAGGGGTCACAAAATAGTATACAGAAGGTATGACATAAATATATTCCTGTTGATAAACTCTGAAATGAAAATTCACCATGTTTACCTATTACCAAGTGCAATTTTATTAGAGACCCAAAGTAGAGATTATTATATGGTTTACCGTAATCTATCGGTCTGTCAATCCGTCATCAACAAGTTCTCAAGTTTGCCTACTACATCAAAAACTTTTACACAATGCTGGGATCCTTTCATTTTTGATGTATTGATGTTCAATTTGTCAATCCAAAACCTTGGAACTTATTGTGCATTTTCTAAAATGTTATACTACATGTACCATACACTTGTAACACAAGTTAAGTTGAGTCTGCACCAAATGTCATCAAAACATTTTAACAAAATGACTCGACAGGAAGGTCCCTTTTGGATTTAGTTGATTCTCACTTTTGTTGTTCTTCAATAATGGGACTTTGTTCATTAAATAAATTTTGAATGTTTCATGTTTCACTCTTGTCGCCTTGTCATTGAGTGAAATTTTACTTGTTGTAGGTTGAAGAGAATCAGGTATACTTGAAAGCTTCCAAAGATGAAGAAGATAGTTTATGACGGGACCAAACGACATACAAAATATTTCAGGCTAGATGCAATTACATCCAACCTAAAAGAGGAAAGTAGTGTCGATTCAATACCTTTTCACACGCCTAATATCACACAAGGTAATATAAAAAGCTTATATCGAATATAAATTATCTGTATATTTGTGGTTAAATAAAATCAAAGTTCCTGTTGTGTGGCATTGAGCATGTTGATAGCATTTAATGTTTGTATGGTTCATGTTATAATTAAAATACTAAATGTTGGCTCTACTTTTATCCTACAAAGGTCAAAATATTTAACATATCAATCAGTTGTGTTGTATAAAACAAGAAAACGTATTTTTGCATTCAGATACAATGTACTTATTATTATTGACTCTTTTTAACTTTCTTTTTGATAAAACTCAAAGTTGTGATTGCTAATGGGAAGTTGATTTTAAAAATGGATTTTTTTATTTAAAAAGTTGGTGTGATATGGATTTCATGGTTCAGTGAACATAGTTAATTGTGATGAAGATATGAACTATCCACAATTTTGACAATAGAATTGTGTTAAAAATAATAAACCAAATGAAGTGATATGAATCTGATTTTGCTATGGATTATTAAACAAATACTTTTGCACCATGTCCATTGAACACATATATTCTTAATTTTCCATTGTTGATATCATTCAGTCATTTAGTATTAGCATGTATTGATGATGATGTATATGCCAATTAATTATTTTCATCAAATTTGAATAAATGTATTGTATGTGCATACCTACTTATTTTGTTTACAGGCATTAACGTGATTATTGACAACAAGGACTCAGATAGTAAATCTAATAACAGCAATTATGTAGAAAAAAAAGGAAATTAATTGAGGCATAGGAGAGATTGAAGCCAGCTTTAATTGTCACCAGAATTGAGGAACTAAGTCCAGTAACAAATGAATGCTGTTTTTGCAAATCAGTGGAGCAAGAAATGATATTCTGTCAAGATTGTGGACAAGCAGCATACTATTGTTTATCTTGCTGTGAAAGAGTGCATAGGGATATTTTATTCCACAAGCCACACAAATGGAAGGCAAGTCTGATAGTTTTTCCTTTTTAATGGAATTAATATCTTATTTTGGAAATGGAGCTGGTATTTTTTGCAGTTTCAATACAAATTTTAAGTTGCAAAAATAGAATTAATTAATAATGGTCAAACCTCCAAAAAGTATCTTTGATGTTTGATCCTCACTGTTTGTTAAGGCTAGGAGGGCTTTATAGAGATTTGATATCATATGGACGTGGTGACCGATACAGCTTGTTCAGGATAGTTCAGAGTTATTTCCCCTTTTTGAAAAAAGTTCTTTTCATTAAGACAATTTAAGAGCAAAAATTGCAAAACAACAGACATTTGATATTTTGCCCCCTTATGAATGGTGATATTATAAAAAGACTTGGAGTAAAACACTCCAGAAACACAAAACAGTCTACAATATTTGCCATTAATGCATTTCATGAATACATGTACTATAATGTGCAGAACAAACTAATAACAGCATTTAAATTTCATCCAGATTGAAAATATTAAAAAACACCTTATTTCATTTTGCAGATTTAATACGGTAGCACACAAACTGCCAATGCCCATCACAAAGAAAATGCCTATAAATTCGTCAAATTTTCAAAATGTACTTAGCATTATTCAATGAGCTGTGCATAACCCCAAACCATAGTACAGATCAAAATTTTGGCATTTAATGAAATAAACACCTTTAGCTTGGACCATGTAAAAAAATCCATATCATAGCCCTTAGGCAGTACATGATAGTTAATTTGCAGAAGGTTATAGACTTTATCCTCGATGAAACTTTAACAGTGTTTTAGCGGGAGCTGGTATCTTTATATCAGTCATTTACTAATGAAATTGCCAAATGACTTATGATTTTTCTTGCTAGAATCCCATAAAATTAGTCAATTTTTACATGATTTCACATGGTAAGAGAAACAAACAGCCAGAAGTGACTATTGCTTTAAAACTACTGGTTAATTAAATGTAAAAGATGCATTCTTAAAGAACAATTGATGAGATAAACTTTCATAAGGCTGAAATAGTCTCAACAATTGGAATGTATGTACTAAAAATGTGAGCGAATGGTAGTTCATTTCCACAAATTCAAACAAACTAGAAAGATTGAAATATACTTTTAAAACTTTATATTTGTATTATAAATGACTCATACCTCATGATAACGATTAAAAATGTACCTATATTATACGAAATGGTACATAGAAATTAAATTGAACAAGGATTTTACATTCAATTCTCTATTCAAAATATGTAAATAAGTATAACAAATAGGTCATAATACACCAGACCAAAGGACATTTTATGAACCATCAGGTACCTCCAAAAGTATAATTGGGGCCTTGGTGGCCGAGTCATCTAGGTAGGTAATCATGACTACTAATAATCACTAGCCTGTCAACACTGAGGTTATGAGTTCTCATGTCACCAGTTTTGGGTTGTGGTCGACTCTAGGTGTTTCTCTCTGGCTAATCTAGCTTCCTCTACCAATGAAAACTGGCTGCTGCGAAATAGCAAAATGTGCTGTAAAACAGCATAAAACCCCAACTAAACCAAACCAAAAGTAATTTATGGACATCATTTTGCTTTTGTTAAAGATATCAGTATATTTCTACTACTTACATGTATATGTAAAATATTTTTATATCAATACAGAAACACACAACATATCTGCAAAATCCAGCTTTGTAGATGTGAAGCTGCCGCAGTTACTTTAGTAAGGTACCATTTGTGGCCAGCAACACCGTCAAATCCGCAGATTGCCTTAAAGGTTTGACATTCGTTTTATGAAGTTACTGTCTGTTTTGCATTTTATATTTTGATTTGGATTTTCACCTTCCTGCCAAATCGTTTTGCGATGCCTTGGGGTTTATCCAGTCAAATTTCATTATCGTTGCTACAAATGATGTGAGTACTATATGTTGTTAACCTGTAACAAGGGTTGATTCACGGGGGATCCTGTGTTTTCTCAGCATGTATGAAAGGGAATGAATTGATATTTGGTTTATAGCTTCAGAGTGGTGACTTTTAGCGTGTAAGCTATTTTCAGATTAATCGTGCTGCCAATTTCTGTTTGCCGATACTTTGAAATTTTTCTATAGTCACTTAACAAGAAATTTCTTGTCAAAGTTTTCTCAGCTTCTAATGAAAGGGAATGATTTAATATTTGATATAGAGCTTGATAATGATAAATGTAGCATGTAAGCAATTTTAAGGTCTATCAAGTATTTACAGATGACAAATTTTAACAAGGTAAAATATTGGTAGTCATTTTTCAGCTTAATTTATTGAAATATTTATATTTTAAAATTTTATGTTTTAAAATAGAGTCAAAGTACAAAATATTTAAATGGCAGGAAAAGAATATTTACCGTGCTGTTGTCGGAGACTGCTTAACTGAATACAACTACCACAGGTCTACACTGAAAACAAGGCATACAATAACTGACACAACATTTACCAGAGAATGTCCAATATGGTTGAAGGTAACACATGACATTATACCTGTATCCAAAGTAGTAGTAGGGGAAATTTTGCTATTGGTTATTTCCTGACAAATTTTATTTCACATTTGTAAAGAAATCAGAACCATTATTTTTATTCAGCTAATGGGTAAAGAATTATGTCCCTTAATTTTCAACAAAGCAATATTAGATTTGTAGTTATTGTCAACTACCCATGTTTTTTCTTAAAATTTCTTGATTTTCATGTTAACATGATATTATTTCACTTTTTATAAATTTAGCATCATTCATCATTGGTCGTATTAAAATCTTTTTTACAACATTTTACTGTATCCTCATGAGCCATGGGTGTATTTTTTAAAGTTTAATTTAAATCTATCAACTAGCTCATTCTTTTTATTTTTATTTCATACCTCTTTTTTAATGTGAAAAATATGACTGAGTAAGGGACTTACAGGTAGTCCCACACTATTTAACTGTGTTATTAAAAATTTACATAATATATTTGATAATTCATGTGAACCTTATTTCTTGAAAAATGATGCATTACAAGTCTAAGCTAGTGATTCTATCTAGATCTCACAAGAAGCATTTATTAAACTTGAGACATACTGTCATAAATGGCAGTTAACTGTTAATATTAGGAAGACCAAAGTCTACATGATGAATACCATTTTTTCTTACATTGTAAATCCAATACTCAGTTAAGAGCTGATCTATTTCAAAAGCTAGTAGAAATAATTCAACATTTTCTATCTGGCGATGAAGGATCACAATTTTTTTTGATATACTTAATCCAAAAAATAAACTTTTACTAATTGTTTTTGACTTTATAAAGGGGCCATTGGAAATGTAGAAATAGTGTCCACATCAGTCAAAGTTATTTAGCAATAACCTTTTCTGTATCATCTCTGTCTTTATTTCTTTGTTATTGTTTCTTCCATGTAATATTGTGTATACCATGGTTATAACTTACAATAATAATAGTTTATAAGTTAAAAAAAATTAAAATTTACATTATCAAGATGTCATATTTGTTAACATTACTTTTATGGTATATATTATGTAAAATAAAATTTAAATAGATAATTGTTTTTTTTTTTTTTTTTGGTTGATTTTCAGAACGCACAGATTATCTCAATGGATGCTAATTTTGGTCTTGTACACAAAAGGTCATCAGGGGAAGGTCATGACAGACAGTCATCCGGACACAAAGATCTTTTTGTAGAAATCACGACAACATGAAAAGATTCATTGATGATTATTCCGCTGTCCGTAAAAATACTAATTATGTAAGTATTCTCAATTTCAAAGTAGTATGCACCTCTTACTTACAGTTTTATTTTTGGTCCAAATACAATTCTGTTGTGTTCCATAGCCAGTCATGGCTTATGTGTTGTATTTGGTCGCTGTATATGTCCCCTTTGACCTTTGCAGTTAAAAATTTGTACTTTTTCACTCATTTTATATTAATAAGTTTTTTTTGTAATTTTTATTTTTTTCTTCATTTTAAAAATTATGGGAAAAGCAATTCAAGAATTTGAATATCTCAAAATATTCAATGAGTAACCGAAAAACACCTGAATTCACGAATGCGCACAGCGCATGAGGGCATTATTAGTGTTTTCCAGTTAAAAATATATCTGACTAATTACAGTGTTGCAGGTAGAAATTTAGATGGGCACAATCATGGAAACGAGTGCACTTTAGCGTGCTTTACCAGAACCAAAAGGGAACACGTTATACATTTTGGGTAAAATAATGATTATGCTATTGTATTTTAACTATATCTTGGTTCCAGAAATCATTTCAATGCAGGTAAAATTGAATACAACGGTTCTAAGGATAATTTATGCTGTTATGACGTAAGTTATTTTTGTGTTCTTCTGAAGGGCAGAGGGGTGCTGCATCCCTCTATTTTAGGCTAGCTGGGACACTGAATTAAATCTATCCAGTTGTTGAACAGTGACTGGAAGCACAATATTTTAATTTAATATGCCAAATATATTGTTGACATTATTTTTAATTTTTTTTCAGGAATGTTCCAATTTCCAGGCAGGTAACATGATAAGATCAAAAATAAAAAATGACAAGCTGGACATTACGGGAATTTTTGGTAGTGTGTGCAAACATGACATTCCTCAACATTTTGTTGATCTTTCTCATGGAGAAAGGTAAAAATGATGCTAATTAATTGTTTTATAGTAATATGTTTAAAAATGAATGGACTATTCAGAATAATTTTAGTGTAGGAAATATCAAACCTATTTATTGTTTAATAAAAGACTCTGAAAGATTACTTTATTCCCCTCTTTTCATGTTTGGAAGTAAATGAATCCTTCTTGACTGTTTTAAATGTTAAGCTATGAAAGTACACTACATAGTGGTTATTACCACATAGTAACTTGTTTGAATTCCAGCTTTAAATTGTTTGGTTCAGCCATTCATGGTCAAAAAGAGATACAATTTTCGATCATTATCTATTATCGTCCGGATACCTTAACTTTTAAAAATATTAGTTTATAATTCTGGAAAAGTTTATATCTGATGAATATCTAAACCTATACAGAAAATATTTAGGGTTTGGCAAGTCAACTGTTTACTGTTTTGTTGATTCCATAAACACACATGTTCTTTTGGAAAATTACTATATTTTCAGATTATAATGCAAATTGCCTTTTGCTACATTAAATGCAAATGCACTGATTCTAAATAATTTACTTGTCTTGGGGCACTTTCCATTATCCGGTACGTACCGACTTTCATTAATTCTTCTTCCGGTTCATCTGGTACATCATTTACAACGAAGCCGTCTGGTAGGGGCCAATAATGGAACAACACCATGAATCTTTGGTTCAATTGGAACATACCACATAATGGAAGCACCCTTGGACGCATGTTATTTATCCTAAACACAATAGTTGTGGCATCAAAGACAGATAATAGTATACTAATTCTGTTTGTTTCCAGGCTGAGCTATCCTGTTTATATTTTAAACTGTGTTCTTGAAAACAGATCTGACCATCTTGTTGTAATATATGACATTGCCTGTATGTTACACAAACATTTAGAGGTAACTTGTTATGTACTGTACAGCAATAACTGAATAATAACTTCAGCTTGAGGCTTGGTTTAGTACAGGGGCCATCATGAAATTAAAGTTTAAGTTGTAGGCCTCACTGTTACTTTGAGATTAAGAATGACAAAGCATCATTCTATGCAAATTAGTTCCTCTTTTTATTCATATGGATGTTTGTGTCATAAACATATTCACCATATCCTTACTTTTTTCAATATGCATATAATAAACAAGTAAATAAATAGATGTCAAGAAAATATAAGTTAGAAATACCTTTCATTATTTGTTTTTGAGTTTAAGAACTTTGTGGTGTCAGTCATCCCTGTTGACATCACATTTTTTCTTATCTTATCAACTATATAAGCTAACTGTTTTTTATGAAACTGTCATAGAAATTTTGGGGTTCCCATAGCAAAGTGGAACACTAAACATTTATTCATATGATGGTAGATTTAAAATATGACATTCCCAAAGCATGAACCATGGTACCTAAAATTGAATCTTGATCATTAATGATTCCTGGGTTTTCACTTTAATAATTATATGAATTCTTTAAACAGTTGCTATTATTCTAATATTTAAGAAATTTTTTTCTTTTAAACTCATTTGTCTAGTTCCTTTTTTTTTAGAAGAACAATATTGAAACAGTTTTGAGCAAATGTGCATTTGCTGTGCCTGTTTTCCATAGCTTTGCACACAATATGGCTTGTCAGGTAAGATTATTATTATTAGATTGACATGGAGTATAAAAAATAAAAAAAAACAGAAATGGTCAAATTTCACAAGTAACTGTCTATCTGATGGAAAGACAAATGTAGTTGCCCATTGTAAGACAATATTTGTACTTTTCAAAGACGAAATAAAATATTTACAGGCAATTAAAAACTTTAAATGTTCAGACAACAGAAACAAAATGCACTTGGAGCAAATAAATAACACTGAATCTAAATTTGGTTTACATTGTTACAAATATGAGAATTTAATATTAGGATTATAAGTTCCAATGAAATACAGTCACAAGTGAAGCATGTGAAAAGATGAATAAAGTCTTGCGTAAGCAGACATTTCATTTATATCATTTTATGTTTTATAAATACGTATATATATTTGTTGGATAAATTCTTTACATGTATTTATCATTCTTGAATTAACCTAAAATCGGGAAATATCTTTGATTGTATATTCCCAAAAGAGATTTGGAGACATTTAAATGATCGTACCATTAATAAGATAGTTGCGTTGTAGTTGAATTTGATAAAATTTTAGTTGACTTATGGCCAGCCATACTCAGAAGCTACTGGTTTAACTGATGGTGAGGGCATTGAGAGGCTTTGGTCCTATTTACGTGGGTTTAGAAAGATCACCAAAGAAATGTATCTGAATAATCGTCAATGTTGCACCAGACAGAAAAACAATATGGAATATAAGCAAGTTAATTAATAACAACTAAACCAGTATTAAAAATGTGACAAATAACTTTAATATTTAGAATTGCTTATTATTTTATATTTAAGAAATAATTCATTGGTGCCATGCTCTATGGTTATTTTAACATGATTAGGCTTTATATTTGTTTATACTCTACACTGAGTGTTAGTGAGGTATAAAATATTATATATAACAAATATAAGGCCTAACCATGTTAAAATAACCATAGAGCATGGCAGGCAACCACTTCAGTTTTGTCAATTTAGTCAGATTTTTTAGGCAATCTTTGGAATTTGCAATTTATGATGAGTGTCTTTTAATTTCAAATCTCTCATGAGACTGTTTGCTGATACTTTAAGTATTCTATAATATATATATGTTCACATGAATGTGTTAGGGTTTACTTAGCAGGATATTGCATTGCACAATGGTAGCAATGGCATTTTGACTGCTTACCAGAGTTTTCCTATGCTCACATACTTGACCCCAAAGGTATTTCGATAATAAAGTTAGTTCCAAATTATTTCTGTATGGATATGTCAAATTTGGGGGAAATTATACAAATGTGTGTCATTTCCAGACAGTGGCGTTCTGATTTCATCAGAAATGGGGCTAAAATGAGCCAATATAACCGTTTGGTGGGAAATTAGGGCTAAAGGGTAGGTATTTTGTTAAAATATAATTATTTTACTGCAGAGATGAGCAAAAAAGCAGACTGGATGGAAAACAGAAAACAAATTCTAACGATTTGAAATTTGATGCTTTCGGAATTGATTTCTCCCTTTTGTTATGGTATTATAGATCGGGGCCGGATCAGTCGCAGATGACATATTGACTACTGAGTACTGTGTCAATTGTAACGAGCCCCTGTGGTTATAACTTTGTGATGGGATTACATTGTTTACTTGTTTATTCTAATTTATTTTAGGTTAAGGTTAGTATTATTTATAGTTCCATACTTTTTCCTTCTGAGCACGGCCATTGAAATTCTCACCGGGTCACAGATGTTTCTGGCTCCATTGTGCACGTGATCGGGTCAGCCCGGCCGGGCTTGGTCACCGGGGAACTATAAATCCTGTCGTCCTCACCGAGAAAAGGGGATTCGGGATGTAGACGCTGAACAAAGCACAAGGAATTTATCCCATTTTTGGGATATGTACAGAGGGTAGGGCGGGTGGCTTTTAAGACACGTCAACTGATCTACAGGTGAACAAATGTTTCCCAATAAGTATTCGTTGCTTTTCTGTCTTATATGTACTGTATGTTGGCATATTTCTATGTTGAAAAGGATGTGAATAAACGTACGCCATGTTTATACTTCATGTTTGTATTTATCCCGTGAACTCGGGTTTGTTATAACGGGAAACGTCAGACAAACAACGAAGCCACACAACATGCGAGAATCTGACTCCCGTTACAACTTATAGCCTTAATGAGCTTGTGTGTCATGTTTTTATCTATAAAAAATAAATAAAAATAAAACTTCCGCATTCGTATTTCATGTCCTATTTTCCCTGAACACTATAAATCTGCGCTACAACCATGGGATCAACACATGTTAAGGTTAATATATAGGTATATCCGGGACATTCATAATTGTTATAAAAAATAGCAATTTCGGGTATGGATACGTAAAATTACGGGTCGGGATTTTCTTATACTTTGTAGTCTAAGCATTAAACAGCGATCAATTGTGTATAAAAACTGTGATTAATAAAAAGGAAGGGACATTAAAGAATGTGAAAAAAAAAGAAAAAAACTACCACGACGAATAATCCAATCCTAGACGTAGCTCATACCACAGGCACAATTACGAAGTTCTATCAATATTTAAAAAATCGATGCAATGGGACGAAAATAGTTTTTTCTATAAATAAATGACACAATTTTCTTCCCACAGCCCCTATGTTTTTAATATTGATAGAACGTCTTGTGCCTGTGCTCATACCAATGGCAATGGGAACAATCTTCAGTGATGGCGGTATTGGGTATGCTTTGGCAATTTTTTTTTTTTGGTTGGAATTCTGGACAATAGGTTATTTGAAACTCTTTAGCTTGAAACGTAAGTAAACAAATGTAAGTCTATGTATAAACTATGATTCTAAAGATATTCCTTCTCAATCTCAGCCTCGTGGTTTTAAATACCGGACGTGGAATCCAAGAAATGAAATGATTGGCTAATTTTTATGTTCAGCATCCCAAAACAAAATTACCGTGTCATCCTATTCAAATAAGTTGACATCATACCATACGTTAGCATAGATTTACTGATTTAACTATCATATGGTACGGTGTTACCCTTTTTAAATAGGATAACACCATACCATATGTTAACACGGTATACAACCATATGGTATGGTGTTAGCCTTTTTAAATAAGACGTATTTATACAAATCTATTTTCTATTTTCCTTGACCCTTATGACATGTATGAGTGTAAATGCAAATAAAGTATTATTTTATTAAAGGACAAACGGTTGTCTCCTTCTGGATTGGAGGTAATGATATAAGATCCGAAGGTAATTGGAAATGGACGTGGGATGGAACTTCTGTTTTATATGCAGCCTGGGCTAAAAATGAACCTCATAATAAAAGAGGTAACGAGGACTGCATACAGATTTATTCTAGTTCGTTCAAGTGGGACGATGCAGAGTGTACATTTAAAACCGGATATATTTGTGAACAATAAAACTACGATGCAAAAATTTAAAATGTTTGTTTTCAATCTCCGAAACAGAGGCTTTTGTATCTCCTACGTCAATCAAATGTTTGATTGACGTAGGAGATACAAGAGCCTCTGTTTCGGAGATTGTTTTGTTTTATTATGGCTTGCGACCTTTTTGCATTCTCAGTCAGTTTGTTTTAGCTAATTGAATACCTTTTTTATACCTACATTGTATTTTGATGCATAAGATGTGCCCATTTCGTCGATTTACGACTTATCGGTTGTGCTCAAGGCAGTAAATGTGGCCTGTTCATTACTTTTCTTGAAGAACCATTTTATTTTAGGAGGGGCAAATGATTATTTGAGAAGAGAATCTAAGCAATGAAACAGCTGAAGAAAGTCTTTATGACTACAAAGATAGAAAATAATTAATAGTAAACAAAAGAAATATTAGAACAAAAATTAACAAAAACTAAACAACAAACAAACCGGGAAATGATATCATGTGCCCCGGAAGAGTAAGGATTGCTCCGTGGGTATCCGATGAAACGAATGTGAGCGATACAAGCTCCTGTGGGCCTCTAGTTTTATGTTCAGTCTCTCTTGTTAAGTATGAAATAGAAATGGATCTATCGGCGATCTTTTTAATGTCACTGGGATAGATAAGATGCAGATAATGATTACCTTTAGTATTTAAAAGAAATGGTACATCCTCCTGTTGGCGGAACTGAAAAAAAAATTGCCAGTTCTTCTATTTATCTTGAAGTCCCCTGGTAAATATTTTGTTTCACACAAAAATAAATGGCCAAAACCCGTGCAAAATTTTGAAAGCCTGCTACAATAATACTTTTAAAACCAGAAATTGGTGCCATCATAAACGATGTCCATCCCTGCACTGCACATGTCAAAAAACAATTTACAGTGAAAAATTAGCAATTTCACAATTTCAGTCTGAAAATTGGAACCCTGAATCAAATTTCAAAATTGAAAACCTTATCGCATATCTACACATAGAGAACTGAACAATATTATAAACAAATGAAACCACTGAAACAAAAAATGAATGAGTTTTCCACAGACAAGGCAACAAAATTGGAACTCTTAATAGATTTTCAAAATTAAAAACCTTTTCGCACATCTACAGAAAATAAAAAACATTATTATATACAAAACCTTATTGCGCATCTACATATTGTATGTAACAATATTGTACAGAAATTAAAACAATAAAAATGAAAAATGAATAAAGAGTTTAGTTTAGATTTGTCATTGTCGAAAATATATATATATAATGTCGTCTTGCTCCCCCTATTTGTTGTCAACAAAAAACCAAAAAGCTGAAAATTAATTTGGTGTGGCCACATGCAACAGAGTTAACAAACTCATCCATTATATAAGTCAAAGCCTAGTATAGTACTGGAGCAAAATATATGGACTTCAATGAATGAAAAAGCGCATATATATACTCTGATATGGCATGAAAGGCCCTAAATAAGACATACATGAAAAAAATACACATGGAGAAAATCATTTAATAAAAAAAATAATACTTAATGTGCTGACATACATGCATAACTAGACATGGTGAAAATATTTGATAAATAGATTAAAACATGGCCTTTTTCATATTGTCCTTGTTATCAGCCCTCAATTCGGGCTGAAAACAAGGGTAATGTGAAAAAGGCCATATTAAGTCGATTTCAATTTCAAATATATTATTTACATCCATTTAAAATGCGTTAAAAGGCAAAATGCCAAAAAACAAAAAAACAAAAAACAAAAACAAAAACAAACAAAAAAAACAATCAATATTAAGTAAATACATTAATTTGACACTAATATAAGGTCTAACATTCTGAATGAGTACCGACCTGTAAATGATTTTGTTTAGAGTGTAAAAAAAGCTTCTGCAAATTGTGTAATAAATCTATCTCCAACATTTGTCCAAATGGAAAGTTTATTGCTAAATAAAATATAATCAAATTATATCGTATAACCATTTACAATTCAAATATCAAAGACTTGTGATTTTGTTAGTAGCGGGTCGTGTTTTCCTGTATTTTGCATTTATGTGTTATAGTAGCGGCCATTTTTAAAGTGTGGACTATGATACCAGGAATGACCAACCATTAGGCATTAAAATGACTCTTGAACATCAGAGTCTCTTAAGGGATATATATGTTTCATTTTTAGGAAAATATACAATATGTTTGTACGAGACTTATAGACAGGTAGAAATGCTATGTTTACCAAGCATTTCCCACCTGTTTCTAGGGGAGTCCACATAAATTGCATATTTTTTCGACATTATACACTGTACATATATGTTTTACCCTTCAACTAAAATGGCTCTATTCTAGACTGTTTTTAGGAGTCAAATTTTGGCGTGTAACATAGAAACAACATACATCATTAACACTGTGAACCAGGAAACAATAAAAAATTTCAACGCAAGTGAAAAAGGGTAGCAGGAGATAATATTATGCTACTAGGCAAATGTCGAAAAAAAAAATTTCGACATCCTTGATTTGTATGCCAAATAGGCTAGTTGCTGGTTAAACACCGATACACCTAATTTTTACTACGATATATATTGCTTTTCTAAATGTAAATAAAATGCACGCCATAAATGTATATAACCTGAACATTGTTCCTGTTTTAGTAACATGTTTTATATGCCAACTCATATTTTTTCATGTTCTTTTTCCATTTGCATGAAAACTGTCAAATTTTTATTTACCTGATAAATCTTTTACTATACATTTTTGTAGAGTCGATGTTAGTTTTACACCTTGTTTTAATGTTCTTATTTTTACCATTCCATGATAACCATCTTGTCAATAGTATGTATTCCTGTCTTGTGGATATCAGAGTTGTCTCCCATATGCATGGATTATCTTTCCTGACAGAAGGCGTCTTATAATAGGCAAAAAGTCATGTAAATGTTTGATAAAAATGTTGAATTCTGCAACACCTTTATCTGACATTGAAAAATGTGGGAAAATATATCCAAGAACTACAATTAATGTGTGTGGAGGATATTGTTAGGAAGGAAATTATTTTGAAGATTTACGATAATGTTTATGGAAGACACCTCCTCCAAAGAGTAGATAGCTCCGTAAATGGGAAACAACTTACAGGTACATGTATCAAAAATGGAGAATAAGTTAACGAGGCATTAATGTTGAAAGCCGAATAGTTACCCAAACCGTTGAAGGAAAAATTCGCTAATGTTGAGATGGACAAAAAGGGAACGGTAAAAACTATCTTTGAATATATTTGAGGATTACCCGCGTAACGGGTTATTTTGAAAGTGTGAACCATGTACATTGAGGTTATTTTGAATAGATTGAAAACAAAATTACAGTCAATCCTTATAATTTAATTCCAACGGATGTTTTGACGTCTAAAACGCTGGGATTCCATTTAATGACGTCATAGTGAAAACGAAAATTTAGTCTATGATATGATAGACGAAAAAATTGACCAATCATATGACGCGTTATATCCAATATTAAATCATATATATATGCAGGATGGAGATATCTCTTATTTTTCAGAAAATTTTACATTTTTATAATACGTGAAATATTAAAAGTATTAATATCACTAAATATCAAAATACCAGAGGCTTAAAGAGGAAGTTCTTATAAAAATACCGTACATTGGGATATTTTGATGCAAGGATAAATTGGCAGTTTTTGGTGTTCGTTACAGTTAGGAATGACTTCTGCAATGTTTGAATTTACCAGAGATGAACTGGTCTAAATTTCCGTTAGGCGATATTGATTGACTGCTAGACACGATATTTTAATTTTGCTTGAAAATATGGTGTTGCAGAAAATAAAGACACAATATGAATATTCATGGATAGTTTGACCAGTCAGAATTCTTTTGTCATACTTTTGACCAATCAGGCGAATATAATCGTTCAAAAGTGAAGGACTGGAATAAAACCAGATCAAAAGGATGTTGCTAGCGGCTGGATATATTATTGTTGCTAGTAATGTTTTAGTTAGTATCAATTTATTTAAATATGTTTAAAAACGCTACTTTTGAAATATTTTGTTGCAAAACCACAAAAAGAAAAAAAAAACAAATGAATGGAAACACGGAATGTGTCAAAAAGACAACAACCCGACCAAAGAGCAGAAAACAGCACAAGGCTACCAACGTGTCTTCAACGCAACCGAAAATCCCAAACCAGGAGGCGGGCGTCAGCTGGCCCCTAAACAATAATGCATATATACTAGTTCAGCGAAATGGACGCCACTCTTAAATCCGAAACATACAAATGAACCAAAATTAATAAGACACACAAGACTAACAGAGGCTACAGGTTCCTGGCTTGGGACGGGCGCAAAAAACGCCGGGTGGGGTTAAACATGTTTTGTGAGATCTCAAACCTCCCATATACCTCTATCCAATGTGAAATAAACACATAGCGATACGCTCAGTAAAACTCAGTTCAAGAAAAGTCCCCGAGTCCGATGTTAGAAATGGTACCGGAATAAACCAAGCAAAATGACAATGATCAATATAAATTAACAAAGGACTACTAGCTGTTACTGACATGCCAGCTCCAGTCCAGATCAAAAGTATGTTAGTAGCGTCTGGGTATATTATTGTTGCTGGGATTATTTTCGTTTGTTGTCAATTTATTTAAATATATTTAAACACGCTACTTTTGAAATATTTTGTTGCAAAACAACAAGAAGAAAGAAATTATACACATAGTGTTGGCCATGCATCTAAAATTAAATTAAGACAATCACTACTTGCAAAATTTTAATACATCAACAGTGTCCAGTAAAATATTAAGCATAAAGGATAAAACGAGACTTATAATAAACGAGTTATACTAATATAGAATACAATTAAATTGGTTTTAATAATGTAAATAATGAGATCTATCATGCAGAAACAGTAAAATATAAAAGCTGAGATGATTCCAGTTTGGAAACATTTTCAATATTAAAAATATTTTTATGTAAAAAAACTCGGTTACATTAACATAAATGCACACTTTATATATTATAGGGTATTGCAAAGATGAATATAGAGAAAAACTAAGCGGCGACTTTTTAAAAATGTATTTTCTCAGTCCATGGGCAATATAATAGTCGTCAGGTAAAAAATCTAAATCTGTATCTTTAACGTCTCGCAGCTTCGCGGTTATTATCCTCCCTGTCCCTATGGTCTAGATTTCAACAACCTCTTTAATTCGGCTATATCCCTATCAACTTGTCCAAGACGATTCCTCTGAATTCCACGTCTACCTTTCCTTCTAAATTTGGCAAAATTCGTGCCAATTTGCCTAATAAGATTCCTGTCAGTGCTACGTTTGCGCGTGGTCTTTAATAGCTTCTCCAGTTTGGCATAATTAGTATCGCCCTGCCTAATATTATTACGTTTACCATTATCATTTCGTCGATTTTCGGCTCTGCTTCTTTCCATCAATTTGTCAGTTAGCGATTTCAGGTCCCTTGACTTTTGGGCTTTCCTACTGTTAGCCAATACCTCCGTATGCCTTCTTCGTTTCCCTGCAATTTCCCTTTTTTTAGTTAGAAATCTACGAGCAGACATCTTCCTATTTTTAACAAGTTCGTCATTTATTGCCTTCTTCAAAGCTTGAAGTTTTGTGTTTGCTGAAGATTTAGATGCCTTTCTACGCATCATTCCGGCATTTGGTCTCCTTTCACTACCAATGTGACTCCTCTTTTCTTTGTTTTTTCCGGCTACCTGCATCGAATTCAAACTCCTTGTTTCTTCTTCGTCTAAAAATACAGACAAATAAACAACGTCTTTTTCGTTTGAACCCACACACGCAATAAAACACAACAAACCTTTTACAAAGAAAAAACTATTTAGACCATGCAATCTACATCTTGTACCTTTTAAATGATTTTAAAGTTTTCAGCTAGCGATCATTCTGTTGGTAATCCCATCGACGTTTTAAGCTCTGTTGGTCATCCTATCAAGGCTTTATTTAAGAATATTTAACGAATTTATATTTTTTTTATCTTTGATGTTTCACCTGCCATTTTCTTCTTCGGAGGGATTTTTGACACATGAATCTTGCCTTATTACGACAGAACGAATATTTGAAAGGCAAAAGGTATTGTTTATCGATACTTAAGGTATCCGGAACATAAATGTCCACGTGATTATTCAAAAGATCCCGGATGTTCCAGACAACGCAATTGAATTGACCTCGGTAATTATCGGGAAACAGTGGAAATGCCAATATAACTAACTTATTTTTACAGACTCTGCATATCGACCACGTTTAGAACATTGCCTTTATTTGTATTATTGTGTGTAAATGGTCAAAATAAGGTAAGATGCCGTATTCATATGTGAAGATTTTTATTTTAAGTTGCCCCATTTATTTCTTCATCATGGGTCAGTTTCAATATTAGTAATAGATATATTCATATACATAATTATATTTATTCAGAAATAGCAAGGCAGCGCTTCAGATACAAAAAGATAAATGGAAATTGACCATAGAATGAGCGTTACCATAGTTTGTTGTGCAAAATGGTAAACAAATATGCTATTTTCCCAATGCTCGACAGACAATTAGGTCTTATGTGGCGCTTCAATGGAAATGAGACTCAGTTTTTAGATTCTACATAAATATTCCTTTTTATATTTGTTAAGAAAAACAAAGAAACCTTTCCAGCTCGTTTTCGCACAATTTAACGTACCAGTTCATGTTAAAAAAAATTTCTACCGCAAAATTCAAGCGCACATGTCCTAGTTATTAATCCTTACTTGTATTTTCAAACTTGTTGCGTTTATGATCTTGTACCTCATTATTATAAAACCTATCCCTTTTCACTTATCAGATCGTCATATGTTCACCATGCTAAATTTAAAAATCAATACAATTCTGGGAGTGCATTTATCCGAAACGTAAATAATTAGTGCAGCAGCACCCATACGGATTAGCTTTAGTTTGTAGGAGTTCTAGTAGCCTACTGCTATGAAAAAACTAGGCATGCCTGCAAATAGAATGTCATTTACCTTCGCATCCTAGGCCATTTTCATCCGATTCATCACCACAATCGTCATTATCATCGCAAACATCGTTTCCTGCTATACAGGATCCATCTGCACATTCAAATTCACTGCCGTCACATACACCTGAAAACAAGTGTTGTTTAAAATGAAATGAATGGTACTTCAAATGAATAGTAAAGAGGGATATAAACTTTGTTGAAAAAATAGTTTTGGCTTTAGACCTTTTGGTCATTTCGGCATTTTTGGAATTTCTCTTCAACTTCTTGGATTCTTGTTTTACTTTTCAACATTTCAGATCTTGAGCACAACTAATGAGTCGTAAATCGACGAAATGTAGAAGTCTTATTCGTCAAAATTTGTATCACAGAATTTTATTGTTTGAGTGGATACATCTGTTGATTCACTAACTCAGAGATAAGGATGTCTCTGCTATTGTATTCATCACCTAAGTTAGCACACGTGTGTTTGGTAAAGCTTAGCGATACTTAAGGTATCCGGACCATAAATGACCACGTGATTATTCAAAGGTTCCCGGATGGTCG
Organism: Mytilisepta virgata; assembly: GCA_028015205.1. Taxonomy (NCBI): domain Eukaryota; kingdom Metazoa; phylum Mollusca; class Bivalvia; order Mytilida; family Mytilidae; genus Mytilisepta; species Mytilisepta virgata. The sequence continues at coordinate 18,491,958 of CM051513.1, forward strand.
ATACAAAGCAATTGAATTGACCTCGGTAATTAGCGGCAAACTTCGGAAATGCCAATATAACTAACTTATTTTTACAGACTCTGCATATAAGCAACAAAGTGTGTTTCAACTTGATAAAAATATAGATACAAAATTCCAGCTTTAAATTGTTTGGTTCAGTCATTCACTGTCAAAAAGAGATACAATTTTCGGTCATGATCTATTATGGTCCGGATACCTTAAAATTAACTATTAGAAAACGATAAAGAAAAGAAATATCTTCGACGTTTGGTGATTTTTCGCTCTGATTACAATTCATTTTTGGATTATACACTTTACCTTAAGTACTGCTACTGAGACACAAGCTATTGAAAAGTATGAAAAAAGCAGTTGGCACTACAAAAGTAATCTGAATGATCCTATATTTGGACGGCACACTTAACTCTGAAACTCCGATTTGTAAGTTTATCTAGGACAATATAAATCATACTTTTAAGTGTAAACAAACCTACCACACCCATAGTCTTCTTCTCCTTTCTCGCAGTCAGGCTCTTTATCACACTGCCATGAAGGCCGAATACATTTATCTTGGTTCGGACATTTGAAAGCATCGTCATTGCATTCTGTAAAACACAGATAAATTATAGGCAAGTATAAATGTAAATAGAAGAGTTTCTTGTAAGCTGAATGAAAAGCATAAAAAGCATAACAAAGATGGTGCCATATTTAAGGATGAGAATTTTTTTTTGCCCATGAACCCCTACTTTTTCTTTTATAATTCAATCATATATACCGTAAAATGGTAATTGACAAAATCTTATGAAATCCTTTTTATTTTTTCAAACATTTTTGAGAGACTGAAGTTGCCAATGCAAAGACGAGGAAAAATCCAGATAACACCCATTTCCTGCAATTTTTCAAGGCCTTATAGCTCTATAATGAGAACCCATAATATAGTACTATTTTCTGCTCTGCCATTGATCAGTTTATAATTATATGATTGTATATATGAGTTCCCACATAGACGTTCCTGTACAGGTCTTATACGACTGTAATAACGCTCTTCCTTATTCACTTATTATGATTTTTAAGGTCAATATAAAAAAATAGTTTTGTTCAACAAGGTGTGCACATTTCTTTGAAAGAAATCATTGTGTATAAAAGCTGAACCTTTTTTAAGAGTGATGGTTGTCCAGTTTAAAATAAAATATAATTCTAATGCAACTTTTTATGCATAAAATGTGCATATTTCGTCAAGGTACAACTCATATCATGTTTACCCAAGGCCTAAAATGTTGAAAACCAAAACAAATATCCAAAACAATGGAAGAGCAAATTCAAAAACGCCAAAATGAACAAAAACTGAAAAGTCATAATAATCACACATTTAACAATATTTTAACGGTAAATTGTATATTACATGTATTAATTGCATGCTAATATCGAAATACAAGCAACTGGTTGTCAAATGGTTGTTATGCTATTTAGATCTTCCGGTTAATATGTCAGCGCACTTGTTTTGGGAATATAAGTTATTGAAAAAAGTGGCAGTCTCTTGATTTTTTACAGGTTTCTTTAAAAAAAAAAAACAAAAACAAAACAAAACAAAACAACTATTTCATACTTGTTACTTATATTTTTCACAGGAATATCATAAAATTATGAAGATTAGACCACAAGTACTATTTTTTGCTCTGGCATTGATCAGTTTATAATTATATGATTGTATTTTAGATTTTTGTTTACTTTCAGAAACATGTAATATAAAGTTATATTTTTAAGATAGTCAAGTAATAAGAAAACAATGGTGAAAGCACTCATCTTCGTCACAAACTTTGGCAGATTTTTTCAATAAAACTAAATTAAAATATCTTTATCAAATGGACCGTTTTCCACAATCTTAAAGTTGACATACTTGTGACCAAAGGTATTCACAACACATGAATAGACTATTAACTAACCTACGAGTATTCTGAAATTGGACCTATTTGTGCATGTGTTTATTTTTAAATAGTTTTGTACATACGATTACAGTTATCCTCATCGTTGCCGTCAGGGCAATTGATGTAACCATTACACCACCAATTATCTGGAATACATACTTTGTTTGGTGTACCTATGGTGGCTGGATCACAAATTCGTTCATCATTAGCGCAATCTGAAATAGTATTTACCATGCATATACAGTAAAATATTTACAAGGCATAATAAGAGATTTACAATAATGTTACCAGTCCTGACGGGAGTACGATACAGTAGTAGGGGGGATAATGACGTCGCCACGGCATACACATTGTGACGTCATAGCATTCTACAAGAAAAACCTTCATACCATTCTTAAATTTGGGGTTTTTCTCAAATAGCTCTGCTATAAGCACATGGACTCCACCTTTTTTCTTTTGTAAACAGAGGTTCATTACTTAAAGTTAAGTATACTAAAATTTATAGAAGAAATCAGTGGAGGAATTTTTTCTAAATGCATCTAAAGTTACCAAATTAGTATCAATATTCCTTATTTAACTTAAGTTTGTATAATTTCCTAATTAGTTTATCAATATTTTTCATCAAGTATTTACTAGAAGACAATGTTTATGTAGTTGGGAAAATTGGCCGCCGCGAAATGGCACAAAATGTGCTGAAAACGGCGTTAAACCCCAACTAAACTAAACTAATCACAGATACAAAGAACTTGGCAATTTTTTGTAACCATTTTTCACCATTTCAGTAACGATGATTTAAGCTTGTTTTAAAATAAGTTTGGTTTTCGGTCTTCCCAATGTTTCGGTTTTAATGCTGCCGATGAGAGGTAACTCCTTGAAATGCGTCGTATGCAGCATAGTATAAATTTACTATATCTGATATTAGTATCTTTGGATTGTTATTTTGAAACTCCTGGGACGATGCCTCTGCATGGTGACCCTAGGTCCCCGAGGGTATTCCCCGACTTGTCTGACATGATTATTCATTGATTTGTTATAGAAATTACCAGTATTTAGCAAAGTTAAAAAATAATAGAATTACTAAGGGTTCATTTCTTGTATTGCACATGGTAGATCTCCTTAGCTGAAATTTGGCTTCCTATTTCGGTATTTTTGGTTATGAGTATTTCTTGTCTTCAAATAATTTTAGTTTTCGGTCTTCCAAATGTTTCGGTTTTAATGCTGCTGATAAGAGGTAACTCTTTGAAATGCGTCATATACAGCATAGTATACATTTCTTATATCTTATATTAGTATCTTTGTACTGTTTGTTTAGAATAATTATGAATATTTAGACTGGAAACAATAAGAAAAATGTGTTCATGTACTTATTAATAAAGGTTCATTTTTTAAGTAGAAAGGCTATACATTGTAGTATAGAAATACTTGCAACTGGGCTAGTGATTCCCTCTATGACTAAGGGTCCACCAGCAGCGGTATCGAGTAAGTGGTAGTAATAAATTCCTTGGAATATTACAGTTGTATTGGCATATATATATATCTATATAGATTAATATTCCTACCTGGACATCCAGGTCCATCTTGATCTGAGTTGTCCTGACAATCGTCAGTTTTTGTGTCATCACAAACGGCGGTGCCAGCTACACAATTACCATTTTTACATGCAAACTCATCATCCTCACAAATGTCTGTCAATATAACATTTAAAAGATCAACAAAACTGTCTAAACAAATGTAGGTAGAAACATTCTTTAAAGTATAACACAGTGTTGAAACAGGAAGAGGATTCCGGGTTAAATTTTCACTTTTTTAAAGTTTGACAGAAAGAAGCGATATACGAACGGCACATTGTGGAACTATTGCTATGTAAACATTGATGCTTAATATAAGAACCTCGATTGTTAATAAAACGACTCACAAAATACCAAAATAAATCTGATGCACTGTATGGCCATTTTGTTGACTGACAACTCATCGGCAGTGCTAGAGATCAAAATATTGGAAAACCGGTTAAAGATTTAATGAGCACAACCATCAAAAATCAAAACACCACAAAAAGGTATCCAAACTCAGCTAAGGGTTACCTATGCATGAAAAGGAAGAGCCTTAGAAATTTCTGAAAATTTTTGTCAAATTTTGAACGGAAAATGTAAAGGCATTTTAGTAATGACTCATGCAAGGACAAAAGTTCTGGCTACTGAGCTGATAATATCCTCGGGGACTAACAATCCACCAGCAGTGACATAGACTCAGTGTAGTAATAAAACGTATGACAAAATACCGAAATAAGTTTGATGCACTGTATGGCCATTTCGTTGACTCATCAGCAGTGCTCGAAATCAAAATATTGGAAAATCGGTTAAAGAATATCTTTAATCGATTTTCCAATATTTTGATCTGTATGGCCATTTCTTTGACTCTTCAGCAGCGCTTGAGATCAAAATATTGGAAAATCGGTTAAAGATATTGGTCATTTCGTTGAATCATCAGCAGTGCTCGAGATCAAAATATTGGAAAATCGGTTAAAGATATTGGTCATTTCGTTGACTCATCAGCAGTGCTCGAGATCAAAATATTGGAAAATCGGTTAAAGAATATCTTTAACCGATTTTCCAATATTTTGATCTCGAGCACTTCTGATGAGTCAACGAAATGGCCATACAGTACATAAAATTTATTTCGGTGATGATGAATTAATAAGCACAACCATAAAAAAGGATATCTCGAAAAGCAATTTGTCTAGCAGAATTCGAGAATGCTACAGAACACCGTACCCAAACTGCATACCGCGATAAATTTCGGTGATCCTCTTACAATTCTTGCCACCATAACTTCGAGTCACTACTTTTTTTAAAGTTTTATTGCTTGTAAGATACAGCGGAAGATATAGACATAAAAGACGTTTAGCTTGTTAGTGAAGTATTCATTTTATGACGTCAAATATTCACATATCACATCAGCCATCTGAGAACACTCAGGTAACCTTCTGAGATTTATTTCTTTTTTGCTTACATTGTCTCCACCATAAATATTATAAAAATAGCCTATTGTTATAATAGTACCTATCGTTTTGATGGCAGAATGCTGCGAATTTATTTTCAAAAATTTAGATATAAATCTACGCAGTGAAAGAGGGTTAGTGGCAGCGTAGGTTTACCGGAGCTAAGACGAACAATTTTATAGAATTTGCAACATACCGCATCCGTAGTCCTCTTCTCCTTTCTGGCAGTCGGGATCGGAATCACAAATAAAAGCTGGCCTTATGCATTTATCTTCATTTGGACATTTGAATGCTCCGTGAGTACAAGCTAAAAATATAATAAGAAGAGTCTATGACGATGAATGGTGAATGTCAGATCTTGACTAATTGACAGAACGCAATAATTATGTTGTGGAGGACTATTTATTTCTCCTTTGCACTTCAGATTCTGCAATAGAGTTTTATCGAACATGTATCTGTTGGAATAAATATAGAATATTTATTGGTAATCTCAACTTTGGTTAAAATCCTTTTAACATTTTACAGACCTAACATTTTATCTATAATTAAGGAAACGTATTGGACAAGACTAGACGTCCAAAGGCGGAAGAAAACCAGATAACAAGATAAGTTAAAACCTAGAACAACCTATTTCATAGATCTTTTGCAATAACTGTAGTTTACTACTTTTTTTGTGATCGGAATTTTTACTCAATATGTTACGATGTGATTTTTTTCATCAAAACATAAATACATCGCCTTCTTAATTAGCTTATTTGGAGCAAAATCTCAAGTTCGCAGAAATTGAACGCAAAACCAGTCAGAATTATACTTGAAGTAATTTTGAAAGAGGCGAGACCAGTTAGAAATGACAATAGACGTCACTAGCAACATATCATAGAAGATTATATCTGACTTAAGGTCTTTGGACCATAGTAGTGCATGTTCGTAAGTTTAACCAATAGTAATAATTATGAATTATGTAAATATATTTTTTGTGTGTGCCACGCCCATAAAAATAAATTGGGGATACTACGTTTTCGAAGTTAACTTTCGAGGTCATTTCCGTAACGATGCATGGAATATCCGGGGTCTTTGAAGGATCACGTGATTATGTGTGGTTTGGATACCTTAATCTGGACGTTACCGGATTCTAAAATTTGTACAAATTTCAGATAAAATCAACGTAACAAAAGTACAGAAACATACATGTGTATATCGCTTTGAAATCAACTGACAATTAATCCTAATTGAATGCAAGATCTAATTATTTGACATGTAGTCCAGTCAGACTAAGTTTTAACCTCAAACTAATTGCAAAAGAAAATGTTTTAGTTCTAATCTATAGCATAAAGCCCCAAATATACACAGAAAAAAGTCCCATAAAATCTAACTTGAGAAAAACTCAAAATCAGCATTTTTAATTTCCTATGGAAATTAACATTGGAAAGGGGAGATAACTCTGCAAAAATGAGTCTTTTTTGTCAGGTTTTGGTTGATTTTCTTAAAATTCGTGTAAATTATGATACTTTGATGGGGTTATAAGTTCGTATTTGACTATATTATATAATCTTCTGCTCGTGAAATGTACAAAACCGAAGTGTTATGGGTATTTTTAATTTTTTTTTCATTAAAGAAATTGCAAATTTGTGGCTTTGTGACCATTTTGAAAAAATAATGTGAAATTTTGGTATTGTTTATATCTGTAAATTATATTTGTTCAGCATCTACCTTGTTTAAAGAAACTTTAAACCACAAAAAGAATAATGTATGCTTAATTATTTTTATTAAATTTGAGATTCTTTACCTTGACATGTTGAAAAATTTAATAAATGGTCAACTAATGAATTACGAAATCTAGGTTGTAGCTTGATAAAAGATATAAAAACACCTTTAGAGTTGTTTGTTATACTCTAAAGACCGCTAAAATATCAAGAATCAATACATTCTGCTGCAAAGAAGCGGTAAAGTTATAATTTTGTATCAATTTTTATTGATATTTCTGCCTTTTTTGCAGAGTTATCTCCCATTTTCAATGCAAATCTCCATAGGAATTTTAAAATCGTGATTTTTTAGTCTTCCTGAGGTTAGATTTTGTTAGACTTTTTTCTGTGTATATATGGGGTATAATGCTAAAGATTAAAACTTAAAAATCTTCTGTTGCAATTATGTTAAGGTTAGGGTCAAATTTATGCTAGATTGACTGGACTAATGGTCTTATATGTTTATATAGTTTGAAAATGTAATAAAATGAAAGACCAAGATTAAAACAATCAAATTGGTCGATCTAAGACGACAGAAGGGTTACAAGTGGTCTGGCAAGGTTTCTGACAAAGACTCTTCTGTGGTTTCTGTTTCTAGGATTCGTATCTAAAATTACATTGACAATTCTGCTCATCCTCCCCACTTGGACACGAGGAATCTAGAGTCAGGTTGGACTTCTTAATTAAAAGATGTTTATTTTATATGCATTAGTGCAGATTTTTATGGCTCATAAATTATAAAAAAAAACACTAGCTTGAAAATGGTTTCTTTGCCAGAAAGAAGAGGTTTGAATATCCAACAATTCACATCGGTCATCTATTTTAAGTGATCTCATACCATCACAGGTATCTTCGTCTTCTCCGTCTGAGCAATCGTCAAATCCATCGCACCACGAGTTCTTACTTATACATTTGTCGTCACCAGCACAAAACTTTCTGTCCATTTCCTGGCATACACTGGCTGCAATTGTATATGGAAAGTTATAACTAAATGTGATTGCAGATTGTTGAATGTAAAATACAATCAATTGCACGATACACGCATTATCACGATTCGCACGTTTTAATGTACTTTTTTATGGATAAACAAACGAGCCTAGGATATTGCGAAATACATTTTCCTTATATTAAGACCATATGATATTTCTTAATCGGATTACTATATGTCTTTTTAAAAACTGCAAGTCTTTTTCCGTGAAAATCTGAAGTATTTCACCAATATGGAATTAAAATTATTACTCTAAGTTGTGTTTCCAAATTTTGCTCAGATATTTTAGAAGAGCGGCTCTTCCATTTTTTGGTATAATTAGTTGATTTTCGCCACAAACAATTTTTGCAAGTTTTGTTTCCAAATAACTTCATTATACATTCTGATTATTTTACCATCTTTATTCCATTTTATAATAATTCGTTTAATAAATCTATTGGAAGCTTTAAAGATATCATAACAAATTTTATAACCGACATTCATCTTTGAGTTATGTATTCTCAATTCTGAAATGCATTTATTACACAATAAGACGTATTTGTGTCTTATATTGGAACGTCTGATATTGCTAAATTTGACAAGGTTTCATTCTAAAAATTATCCAGAAGGTCAGTTTTGTTTGATCTCCTTGTGACTTTGGAATTTTGTCGCCGGTGTTACGATAAGAAGACAAAATAACAAATTGATGTAATGAATCCATCATAGTATTCTGATGTATTTTATGAAGTTTGCTCTTTTATATATAAAAATATTTGCGTTATGATAAAAAAAATACTATAATTGTCTTCTATTGCAACAGCTGATATTGCTAAATGTGATTAGTTTTCATCCTAAAAATATTCAAAGACGAATGTTTGTGTAGTTTTATTTTGAAATATTTTTGTTTTCTCGTTAGTGTTATGATACGTCGCAGAGAATATTTCGTGATACCGCTTCAAAATTTATGACTTAAATGATGAAAAAAAATGCATTTGTTAGAAATTTTACAAAAACTGCTATTGCCCTTTCCGAGCTGAAAATACCATGAATACCACACAGTCGCTCTTACAACTCCCATGTCATCTGTAAATGAAGAGAACGTAGAGCATCGCCTAAAATTCATAAATTACCATCACAAAATGCCTCGTCTTCACCATTTCGGCAGTCCGGACCCAAAACGGATTTATCGCACCACGACTTCTCAGGGATACACACTTCTTCTGCAGTATCAGCCGTAGCCGGGTCACATATTCTATCTCCATCTGGACACTCCGCTATGATAAATCACAGTTTAACATAATAAGCTATTAGGTTTCATACGTACAGACACATACACCAGGGAAAGATATTCGTGAAACCAATAGCTCAGCATGCTGTAGGATATTTCGTTTCTATAGGCCGATTTATTAAATTCATAGCAAAATTTGAAGTTATAATGGAATGGATTGTGTGGAATAGAAGTCTTCTCTACATCCACTTAAAATTACTTCTTACATTTCGTACTATTAGATTTATAAAAAAAACTGTGTTTCAATCTTGTACATAGGGTTTTTATTTTGTAATATTGCATTGTGAATAGAAAGTTGATAGTCAAAAGTAATAAAGTAAAATGTAATAAAATAATGTTATAACACTTCAGTGTTGTGTAATATCATGTTTTATGGACCACTTAAGTTTAAATTTAATATTTCCAGCGGCCATTTGCCTTGGGCATTGTTCACGTTAAGCTGTACATAAAACATGACATTGCAGTCAGTGAGGTTTTACAATTGTATAATATTTACACAATTAAATGGAATGCTCAGAAACTAAGAAACAGTGTATTCGATGAAATAAAATATGTCTTATGTGGTATTGTTGGAAAATTACTAATATCGCGATACTTTTATCCTCAAAACAATAAATTTTCAGTGAACTATACAAATTTATGGTTAAAAAAACAAATCATGAACAGTTCATTAATTGTTGATTTATTGTCTCTTTTCACTAGTAACAAAGATGCCATGTCTAAGCAGGACATGTTTACCCTTCCCTAACATCTGATGTCACTCCCATTTTTTAGAGTTCATTTTGCTGCTGTTTTATTTTTTCTGTGCTGTCTGTGCATTTGCAGTTGAGATAATCGGAATACAGAGATTTGAAAAATCAATAAAGCAGAGATTAAAACTCTTCGAACCAGATTTGAAACTGTGCTAATCTCTCCTTTCAAATGTCTTGCGGGTCAGTTGCAGGACTGGTCCGAGCTGTTCTAACAGCAGATTTTGATCTAAGAGCAGATATTTGAACCAGAGATTTAAGGGGTACCCAACACTTTGACTTAAATAGATTTGGCTTGTTTAATTTTCATAAAATGTTGACGAAATATTTACTTTGACCTGTTGACCAAATATATTTTTTCAGCATGATCGTGATTTCAAGGTATCCGGACCATAACGGATTACAATGAGCATTCAAAATTTCTCGGATATTCCATGAATAATGACAATAACCTCGGTAATTGTCAACAAACTTCGGTAACACTGTAAATATTTAGTTAATTTTTATTGACGCAACATGCAAAGTGCATCTACGAAGTGTGTTTAAACTTGGGAAAGCAGAATATACGCAATTGCAGCTTTTAAATATTTAGTTTCAATCCCTTTTCGGTAAAAAAGAAATATTATATACGGGAGCATCATTTATGGTCCGAATACCTACATGCGGTATAAGAATTGTTGTACCTTTTAGTCCAGACACTGTCAAAACCAATACCAAAGAGGCTACTTTCCACCACATTTTGCAAAATGGCTGCAATAACAAAAGCGTCATTCAAATACTAAGCATTTGTATAGCTACATTTACAGTAAACATCGAGTCAGCGGAACGACGGAAAAAAAGGCTGATCTTTAAAAAAGATTTGAGATTTTCAAGTTCACATTTGAACGTGTATAAGTACCTATTTTTCCGCAAATACTTGATTTTTAAGTTTTCTGAAATTTCCTGTAAATTCAATAGGCACAGTCCAGACGAAGTCAAATAACGTTACACCTGATTGGTCAAAAGGTATGTGCATTTGTGAACGGCGCGACGTGATTGGTATTAAAACAATAAAAGATGAGGACTCATGCAGGGAGAGATGAGGTCGCGTGAAACGATCTTCAAGGGGTCATCTCACACTGAAAATAGCCATTTACGGAAGAATATTTCCATATATCCGTTGCCATTTAAACCGGGACTATTTTTTCCTAGCGGAAGTTATATTACACAACAGCTGTCAAAATTGCAGACTAAAGGAAACAAGAAGCACAAGGCATGTTCAAATTTGACCCCTTAATGAATCCTATCTATACCCCCAACAAGTTGAATTTACTGTCCGGATTCCAAACTTCGTTTAAAGACATCTTTTAATAGAAATCAGACGACGGGGTCTTCTTTGTTTATGTGTAACCAAGGACATTTTTTGAATACAAATCATATTCCTAGAACCAAACTCACTACTGAGATTATATATTTTTCAAGCAAGGGCCGAGAGACTGTTAAATTGGCTGAAAATTAGAGAAACAATAATATTCCATATATATTGCGACTAAAGCCTTCATGGCTGCAAATAAAACAATAACATAAAGTGAATGATCAACTATGACATGTCAAGCAAGTAACGCCACACAACCGAGAGAACCCCGGACAAAACAAACCAGGAGCACAAAAATAATCACAAATACAAAAAGAGTCAGGATAATGAGACTTGGAACAGACACTAAAACGTGGTGGGGGTTTAACAAGATTTTTGCGTACATACATTCACATTATCTTAGTGTTTTTATTAATCGTCTTTCCGCGTAAAGAGTTTTCGATCTGCTTACGCTCTCCACAACCCTTGAAGATTTCATTCATATTCCGCAGGTTTCCAGTACATTCTATTGTCCATTCACAACCCTGAATCCTCTAAACAGTGAATAAGGAAATAACCCTTTCCTGTTTCCAAAAACTTCCATGCATCGCTATGGAACAAAACTATCTTCTTTTTCCTCCGATAGTAATTTACATTTATAAATTTGCTTTTTCGTGCGATCAGTTAATTATTAATAAAATGCAAATTTTTAAAAAAGGCGTGCTTTTTTAATTTTGTCATACACAAATTCTTTATATCAAAGCGAAAATACAATTTTTTTTTTCGGACTATTATAATATAGTGTGTTTCTCAATCCTTAAAGTTCACAAAGGCTTGAACACCTGTCATGTCTCAAGAAATGTTTAGGCCACATAAAAATTGAATATTTAAAAGAAAAACAAGAATCGTTATTCTTTTGGGTCTTGTGACGTTATTATGGTATAAAGCCGCAGTCTCAAAACAGATTGCATTGTTATGTTAAGCAATATAAGCCACCAAAAGATCGAAATCATCATTTTGACTAGGAAACCTTTAAAAATTTAAATAACAATCGCCGTTAATAAAACATCAACTACATTAAACCAGCTTATGCATATATATGTGACTGTGTAAAAAATCCTTAATCCTTTATCGATTAAAAAGCAATATTCTCAAAGCTAAAACTAAAAAATGCACTCGCAAAATTCAAATAGAGCTTACCTTGGAATCCCTTCATTGGTTCTAGGCCGATTTAGATTCCGACTTTATGCACTCGTTTATATACTTGTGACTACGGTTGGATGGTCAAAATAATTTGCTATTACTTAGTACTTTATTGATCTTTAACGGAAAACTAAGTTATTTTGACTGTTAGCAACGTATAGTTGTTAGATAAAATGAACATTTGTTTATGTTTAAAAACAAATTAAAAGGCTTATGGATGAGAATGACTCCGAGTGATACCAATCTTGTACATGGAAGCAACGTGTCTGATATATTTTTAAAACGGTTACAGACGTGCTGCAAAATTGTATAGAAAGTCGATATGGAGTTTTAAATATCTTGTGAAGTTAAAAATATATTACGAATTTGATTTTATCTCATTTAAAAACCTCACTTCAGTCAGAATTCAGACGTCACGCTAAATTCGACTTTTAGATGTTAATAAAAAGTGTGTAACCCTAGGACCTTTATTTTTATAGACAATAACTTTGCGTACTAACATTGAATGGACTACAGTGTTTTTTTTAAGTTTTTAACCACAAGGAAACCTTCAATTACTTCAAATTAATTAGTCAAGACACGAAATGGTTCCGATATATGTTCTCAGGAAATAAGTTGATCTTAAACTCTTGATCTTCCAACTACAACCTTTTTTTCGAACAGTTATGACCCTCTGTATTCACAGCCAGTCCGAGTTCCAATATATCTGATTTATGAAAACAAAAAGAAACAAGCCCAATCCTTTAATTTCACTTTCCGTTATACAGATGGCGTGTTGTTGTTAAATAACGATAAATTCCAAACTTTCTACATCTCATCTACCCCAGTGAGCTTGAAATTAAGGATACTACAAATACACCAAAGTCCGCTTTATATTTGGATTTGTTTCTTGAAATAGACAATGAGGGACATTTGAAGACAAAACTTTATGACAACTTGATGACTTCAACTTTCCTATTGTTAACTTTCCATTCTTGAGTAGCAATATACATGCATCACCTGTATATGACGTCTACGTTTCTCAGCTTATCCGATTTTTAATGGCATGCGCGAGTTATGCCGACTTTCGTCAAAGAGGATTGCTGCTGTCACAAAAGCTTTTTTGGAAATTTTATGGTCGTCATCATCAATTGATTGACCGTTACAGTGTTCCAATATCTAAAATGATGTTGGACCTGTTCAAACAGTCGTCACATTTCATGTGCCTCCACCGATTTGTGGATTGACTTTGTTGAACTTCACGACGGGTTCCGCATACGGCGCAGGAACTCCTTCCGGAGCAGCTGGGTTCACCTGTTTTTTATAAGGAGTTCGTGTTGTTCATTGTTTTTCATTGTGTTTCCAGTGTTAATTTGTTGTGCTTGTTGTTGTTCATTTGTCTTCCCAGGTTTGTCTGTCCAATGGATTACGTTTTTTGATTTGCTCCTTATGTATATTTGTCCTCTTTATTTAATGCTATGCATGAATGCCAATAATTACCTAATGAAATTCATAGTAGTGACAAAAAGGCGCACCTCAGCTATTGCTACTCACTGAGGCAGTTTCAGCTTATTTTTTGCTTAAAAATCTACAGAGTGAGAGAGTATTATCCTACACGTCATGGGCAGTAATAGGGTTGTCCGTTTTTAGTTGAGACCGTTGATTGGATCGCTACTAGTTATAATATAACTGACACTTTCTTCGCGTCCATATATCCCTCGCTTGACAGGACGTTTTAAAATGAACTTCATATTACAAACAGAAAATGTTATATTCAGCAGCCACATGCATTATAAATAAAAGACGATCGAATTTTCTTTCAAAGACATACTTATTTGTGCGTATACAGAGGCGAAAGCAAAGAACTGTGTCGACAAAATGTAAGACAAAAAAGTTATAATGATCGATTTTTGAAAACGCGCCCGACCGAATGTCGGCCTCTTAATTTCTGTTTTTATATGCATATTGGCCCAAATGCCAGATTTTAGGATGGAGTTTCTAAAGGTAAAAACCTTGTTGTCCATCTAACAGACTTCGGTTGAAGTTTCAGAGGAGGTTTTAAAATATTTTGATACCCAGTATTTTGGCAATGGTCACGGTCCGGATCTCCAGGCATAAGATTTAAAGGAAAATATTCAAATTAATAAAGTCTGGCCTAATTTGAATCAATTGTTTCAGATAATAATGTTAAATCATTTTTGCTAATTTTTCGATTTCTTAGTAACAAGGTTCATAATTTTCGCATTATTCTTGAACAGGTAATTTCGATTGCACGGAAAGAAATAGAAACCCTTTAACCCAATTATTTGATTGATTGATTGATTCATTGTTGTTTAACATCCAGTGCCAAATATTGCATGCTTATTCAGGACGAGAACCAGTTCAATTTATCAAACAGGGGCGGGATGGGGCACCATGGGAAACACATTTTGACTGCCACTGTAAAAGGAAGATGGTTGGATAATTTAGCCTTCTGTTGCGGCATTAGCCTACTCTTTTTCGAAAACTACAGCAGGGGTCTTTAGCGTCTATGGATTGTGGCATTCTCCAAACACGTTACCCACTATGGTCTGCGGTAAGGCTTTCCGTATTATGACCTGACAACCCCCATCAAAATTTGTATCATAAAATATATGCTACAGCATTCTAAGGCAGACTTTTACCCTTTCAAAAACGTCGGCTGATAAATTATAATGTTTATGTTTATGTTGTCATGATAACTACTGGTAATCTTGAAAGCCGAATACCTAAATTACAACAAGAGGCCGAACAACAAATTAAGTCATGAATGCGCCTAGCGCATGAGTGAATTATTTAAGTTGTTCGGTCACGAGTTGTATAATTGTCGCATTCCAATTTCAATATTAGTTATTCTGTGTATTACACTGACATATTCAGATGATTAAAAAAACATCCAAGGGATTGTGATTTGATGTGAATACGCATGGACTTTTGTAGAGTAACGTATTTGCCGACGACTATATTGTAACATCACTTCCTGCGGATCAATATAACTATTCTGTTCATCAGTGAAGTATTGGATTTTGTTTCATTCTGAAATCCTACCACAACCATTATAGTAAAATATTTTCCGAAATTTATACTTCTATATCACTCGAATTTGTGTGTCGTTCTTCTTTCGAGTAAAATCATGAATATACATTTATAACATAAATGATATACACACAGCGTAGTTTGTCATCGTCGAGTTTGATGAGATTTTAGGAGAAAAACGGAAAATAACTAGTTCTGATACACCTTCCCGTCGGCCGACTCTGAAATTTCTTTCCCGTCTTCATTTCCGGCTGTTAATCATTTCAAATGGTACAGGTCAAAACACTATATTCTTTGCATTTCCAATTTGCATTAGATAAATCATTCTATTGTTTAAATTTCAAAGTTTGATCAGTGATTTGGGCCCGACCTGTTCTTTATGAATTCTCACAAACCAACATTCCCTTTCGTTAATAAAATACAACCAATTTTGGCACGTGATCATTTAGGGACTGGTCAAATCAGTACCTACTTAAATCGGCCCCAGTACAGAGTAATGTCGGCACCTTTCCGTGTTACTAAATAAAGAGACTCGAATTTGTGTGTCGCTTCTCTTTCGTGGAAAATCCACGAATATGCTTTCATAACACCACTGATCAACGTACAGTGAAGTTTGTCATCACCGAATTTGAAGATTTGTTTTGGGGTATTTTTTGTGAGAAAAAAAATGGTTGTACGTTAGGTTAAAAACAAACTGGTCGAATATGTTATTAAAAATAGATATTATAACTTCGTGCCGTCGATTTCGCTGATGTAATCTAGTGGTACATTATACAATCACTATAGCAAACTCCGGGAGCCAATATAGCTTTACTCATACCAGAAACCAATTGATCGGAGACTGATATTAAGCAATAGCTTACCTTTGCTACATACGGGTTACAATACAATACAATCACTATCTTTGATGAGTTTTGATGATGTCCATGTTGTTCATATGTTTTTAGTTTTTAATTGTAGTGCATGTATTGTGTTGGTCTTGTCTTCGTTGCTCTCCGGAGTTTGTCAGTACAGTAGTTTCGATTTTCCACTACTTCGAATATCGCTTTGTTATTTATTGATTTACTTACTCATGAGAGAAACCAGTTGAGAGACCGATAGGACCGATAGGAATAGCTGACCAGATTAATTAATTTATTTTTCTTTTATTTTTAAGGTCTTTCCTTTCACTATAAGGAAAGAGAAAGACCTTACTGTATTTCTTCTGATTATTATTCTTTTTCCGCCAAACTTTAACGACATTTCCCCAAAAAAGTATCTGGCATGTTGAAATGATATTAGGTATCAAGTATCGGTTGACCAAAAACTATCTTGTGGTTAGGACACCACGCCCTAACATTTCCTTTATAGCGGTTATCTCCCCTAACACCGAAAACCTTGTTATCATTCAAACACCGTAACCATAATAGGTAGAAAAAACCGAAGGGTGGAATTTGTTCAGGACCATACCCTGGTTCTACGTTACATTTGGATTGAAAAGATTCAACTGCTCATTGGTAGGGTTATGCCCCTTTGAAAATTAACCGATGTCAGTGGGCCCTTAAAACTCAGAAACCGTAAATCGTAGCCACCTAGGATCTTTACCAATGATAATTAATTCATGTGACCTTAAAAATCCCTCGTGTCAAAGGTCAAGGTCATGACCTAGATTTTGACCTTAACTTGTTATCGAAATTACTCAATAACTGTAAAAGATGGCTGATAAAATGTAATGGTGAAAATGTGTGTCTTATAAAGACCTACATTTGTTATATGGGTCCAAAATTATTGGACCAACCATTATAGACCTAGGGCACCAAAACTGTTTTTCGGGGTCTGAAATGAAGATTTTTTGCTTATATCTCAAACGAGGCTAGAGATAGAAAGAAACTTTGAATTGCAAAAATGTTCACCATAATACGATCTACAAAGTAAGGTCAAGGTCAAATGTCAAAGTCCCTAGCAACGACGTAAAAAACCTTAACAACCATATATTTTTGGACTTAGGAGGCGATTAATAATATAAATATGACATTTTTAATACCGAAAATGAAATTTTAGTCCCTAGCAACGACATATAAGTCATTAGCAACCACTTATTTTATTGTAAATACAATTCTTCTTAGAAAGTTCGGTAAAATTCCACGCGGGACCCCATAGGAAATGTGATCATATCTCTTCAAAAAGTACAAATCGTACAGGGCTGATATTTGGCAGACAGCTAGGGGATATCCAGGGCATTGTTCATGAGAAAAAAATTATGACGCTATCTCCAACTATTTCCTGAAAATAGCGTTCGCGCAGTGCAGTGATAAAAAGCTATTTTCCGCCAGAAAACACAAGATTCGTCCAAATGTTACCAATTAATTGCATCAGAATGTCAAAATTTCGCGTCAAATTAACAGTACTTTATTCACGGAGATGTCGTCTTGTGAAAATGGCACCGGAAATCGAAAAAAATAAATCGTGAGATCAAATTTCTACATGAATCTTCATTCTGACATAAGTAAATGTGTACACGTACACACAGTTTTCTATTTATGACTTTTTCCACATCAAACAGTAAAATGCATTATCCTGTGCCATGTTCACCCGACTGTAATAAAGAAAGAAATAACCCAAGTCCAGATGTATATAAATGCACGTGACTTACACAACGTCATCCAGCGTTCTTAAAATAGAAGTAAACATTATAGTAGAAATGTACTTTTACTGTCAATGTGTATCCGGAGAAATAAAATTACGGTGCCCCCCCTCCCCCCCAATTGCATTCAGCAATCCTTGGTAAACTTGCTACCTACAAATAAGAAAAATAATTAATAAACAAACAAACATATAAACAAGATAAAAAGGCCCGTCCCGCTTTCAGAAAAAGAGATATTGCTACTTAATTTTTTTCTCTATTTTATCTATTTCCCAAGAGTTACACCCCTTGCCAAAAATAGAGGGATAGGGCCTCTTTATTGCAAAACTGGAAACGTGACAAGGAAAGACCTTATCATTTGTGCTAGGCACAAATGACCTTTTAATTATTTATATACTTTCTTTGTTTTTTTTATTATGATCCTGATTTCGACAGAAAGTTTATATATAATTAAAAACTAGACATGAATAAAAACTTATTTACACTTATCGCTACAGTTATTACCTCAAATTATCCGTAATATAGATAAATGACATTTCACAATTCTATAACTTTTTAAAAATTATACTGTCTCCGTCTCTGTTCAAATATTATGTAACATTTTACAGTGGGTTGTTTTCTAAAGAGTAGTTTTCATATCAATTAAACCAGATCTTAGTGGATTTTTGATAAATTTTACAGGTTGAACAGTTGAACAATTGATATATTGATAAAAGATGTTAGTATTTCATCTGACACTCAGTTACACTTACTTATTTTATCTTGAGAATATTAATGTATGAATAATTGCCAAAAAGCGATTCAAAAGTAATGGCTATGACCTAAAATGACACTGTATGTTCCTTACGATCTGACATAGCTTTACTACAAATGTATTAGTTTAAAAGTCTATATACACATGGTTAATATCTCCGTTCAACGCTATGTCCAGCTATGTTGACTGACATACATGTACAGTATATATGTACGAACCTTGGGAACAGGTATAAAGCATTACTTGCTTTTTTCGCGGCGAGTATAAATAAGATGTATATTTTCCAACAATATACATATGCTGTTTTTATTCTGCAACAAAAATCATTACCGTTTAAAATAAAATAAATTAAACGAATAGTAAAAGCATTATTGCGTACATATATACTTTCCCACATCTCCAAATGGAAACCCATTTAGTTGTTTGTATGCTGCGTCTGTGAAAACAATTTAAAGTATGTAGCATTGCCGAAATTTGCCAAAAATACATGAGACAATTACCATTACATCCGGGACATTTGGAATAATTGTGTAGTTAAAATATGGTCCGGATACCTCAAAAGAAAAAAAAGCCGATAAGTAAAGCTGGATATATTAAAAAGATATACATGTATTTCTTTCGTATTCCCCTTTTGGTAAATCTGAGTTGTTTCCCAAGTTGTCTTCTCCGTTTTCGTGACTTCCATAGACATATGTTCAATGGATAAACTGTCAATTTTCTTCCTCACAATATCCTCAACAAAGATTAATGATTTGTTTTTAGATATATTTTCGCACATATTTTTTTATTTATGATGAAGGTGTCCTCCAATTCCATAGTTTTAGAACAATTTAGAAATAGTTTTGCCCTCTATATTAAATACAAGACACATTTCTATCATTGATAAATAATTCACGGTGGCTTCAAAATATCATGATTTTACCAAAGGTAGCCCCTTTATGCCAAATATTTTGCCACTATCGAGAGTGAGTGGTAAGATATCGATATAAAGGGCATACCCGTTGTAAAATCATTATATTTTTAAGCCACTGTGAATTATTTCTATTCGAAAGGACAATTTCTATGGCATTTTGAAACGCCGCAACATAGGTATTCCGACACGAAGATCCCATTACACAACGCAAGTTATGCTATGACGCCGTTAAAGTTTGTGCAAAACTTTACTATGATGTTTCCAAACCAGCCGTCTGACTTTTGTGACGTTGGAACCAAAATATCCATATTTTACCATGAATGTAAATAGAAAACGTTTGAAGCAGGTCATATTAGGATTATGCAAATGGAAGACAACTCTAACATAAAAACGAGTATTGATTGATTGATTGACTGTTGCTTAACGTCCAGTGGCAAATATTGCATACTTATTCATGACGAGAACAAGTTCAATTTATCAAACAATTCAAAAAGAGCTAGGATGGAACACCATGGGAAACAAATTTTGACTGCCACTTTAAATGGAGGGTGGTTGGGTAGGGTAGCATAACTTAGCCTTCTGTAGCGGCATTAGCCTACTCTTTTTCGAAGACTACAGAAGGGGCCCTTAGCGTGCATGGATTGTGGCATTCTCCTAACACGTTACCCACTATGGTCCACGTTCAGGCTTTCCGTATTATGATATGACAACCCCCCAACGAGATGGTCTCCCCTATCCGCCACCTGGGGACGTGCTAGGGAGCTCTGTGGGTTGAGCTCCAGTGATCCGTCACAGGTGCACAGGGAAAACGTGTATCTCATGAAATAAAAAAAGATTATCCAATAGAAAGTTGCCTGAGCAAATTAACCTCCTTTCCTGTTCCGTGTAAAGGTTTTGTCTATTTGATGGGTTAAGGGTATCTGAAATAACCCTTGGAATATCAAAGTGGTGGCAATTATTACATACATATCAGGACGAGTACATGTTGATATGTTATGAACCGTGCTTTGTACTAGACCGATAGGCTGGGTCGGATTTTAACATGTTAGCTGGGAAGGAAATAGTGTCCAGGCTCCGTCCAGACACATTCTGACCACAGGCCGACTGGTCTTTGCAAATAATCATAACAGTCGATTGCTTGGCGGAGAGGTACCAACTACCAAGTACAATGCGCTCTGAACTAATTTTTGATATCTCTCATAACCAATATTTGTCCGAAAAAGATCTGTCAGTCGTGACTGTATCTTAATGGGGTAATATACACACAACAAACGGGAGCTATTTCATCGAATCACATTCCCCAAATTTTGACCTTCCCCAGCATATATACATGTAATTATAATTGTACATTTCAGCATTGCTGGAAGATGACGTTATTAATCGTGATTTCCGATGATAATGAAAATGTAAAATTATTCAGTATTTGTAATTTTGAAATGCGTGTACTTTTATATAAAAGTTACAGCACTTTTTAAATCTATAGTCGTGGAGGATCGAATGAAACAAGTTAAATATGGGATGCTTTCAGTAGTAAAATTACTATGTTCTCTCAAGTTTGACAAAACATGACATACAATTAGACTATCAGTGCATAAAAAGTAAGACGATTTTGATTTCACATCTATTTTGGAAGGCTGGGTGTTTATTTGGTATGTGTGTCTATGTGTGTGATATTTTAAAAAAAGCACACCACTTCAAAAGCAGGATATCCGGCAACACAGAAACGCCAAAAATTTAATTTGCCAATTATTGTTTTTAGTCATGTCAGTAGCAGTGACAGTCTAGGCCCAATAGTTTTTCTTTTTATTGATGGAGGAAACGGACAGCATGTAGACATCTACGGGCTTACGGCAGGAAATCTGGCAATCTTTCATTTTGTTATTTAAGTCTGGAGTCAAACACACATCACCATGAGAAGAATTACAAACCTTAATATCCGTTTTGAAGGGCTTGTGATCATGTAGTTACATCTACGACGAACTGCCTAGACCTATCGCTAAGTTAAGTAATGGGAGTTAATTGATACCTTATTTCTACATCGCTGACGAGACATTTGTGTTCAGATATACTCTATAGTGCATCTAAAATGAATTCGTAGAATATTTATTACTAACTGATTGGCTTAATCTGATGGTTAACCAAATTAATCTACAGCTAAGTTTTTGGCACATCGGTACTGAATTGAATGGGGAAGAAAACGATTGTTGTTCTTAGATCTCAAAATTTGACCGTGGACCATAGTGGGTGACACGTTCTGGAGAATACCAATCTCCTCGCAAACTAAAACCCTCTTCTGTAATGTTCGAAAGAAAGCAGGCTAAGGTTTACCCACTTGCCCGCACCCAGTGCATCAAACTTAACAATTCTCATTAACTAAGGAGTATATTCCCCAGATATAACTCTGGTTGCTGTTAAGGCTAAAGGCATATTTCTGAGATTCAGCTTTAGAGCTTGTTATTAGCTATTAATAATCGTCTGGAGGAAAGAAGTTTGTAAAAGTTGGTACAGCTATAACATGTCCGGGCCATACAGTGACTTCGAGTATCACAACGTTATGGCAATAACCTCAACAATTTTGGAAAACGCAATATACCTAACTTATTCCAAGACGCCACAGCCAAAGATGAAACTTCATTTCAACTTGAGAAAGACATATTTACAGAATCCGGGCTTCAAAAGATTGGTTAAAATCATGTTAGGTCAAAATTACGGTGGTGATCTATTATGGTCCGAAAGCATTAACGGTTTTTTGCATTAACAGGTGATCGGTCTCGAGAGCTCAACCCACAGAGTCACCTCGTTCTTCTCCATCTGGCTGATAGAGGTGACCCTCTCGGTGGGGGGTTTCAGGTCATACATGTAATCTACACATACCATAATGGGTAACGCTCAAGACTGTAGTTTTCGAAAAAGAGTATGCCAATGGCCACAGCAGATGGCTAAATTTTCCGAACCTACCAAATCATTTATTCTTTTACAGTAACAGCCATCTTTATGTCCCGCCCCACCCATATTTGAGATGTTTGCCACTGGACGTCAAACAAACAATAATAAACCGTTAATGTTTAGCTCTTTTGGAGATATAATCCGGATCTACTTTACTTTATACAACATTTAAAACATTTTCTTTTTTTTTTCAAAGAAAGATCGACGTATCAAGGTGACCTCACATTCTACGTAGAACTAAAAAATATCGATCTTTACGTGGTGACACCCATGTGATTCGCCATTATATAGTTATCTTTCTAAAATCCCTCATTTACGCCCAAACTCTCCATGTTGCGAAATTCATTGATACAAGCAATAATCAAGTAAATAACAATCCAAAGATACTAATATTAGATATTGTAAATTTATACTATGTTGTATACGACGCATTTCAAGGACTTACCTTTATATCTTTAAAAATCCTTTTAAAGATATAAAATTCTCATTTTCATACAATTTCAAAGGTGATGCATGCAATTTAAATGCAAAAAAATATTTTTTAATGTGTGGCCTTTTGAAAGTCATCTGTAATTACAGTCAACAAGCATAATAATCAAAACGTCTATAACTCAAGCAGTTAATTTATTCATGAAACAAATTTCAAAATACATGATTCATCCAAAACAAAATACAACATATTCTTTTTTTATTTTGTGTGTTACGCAATATATAAATATTCATGCTACCTACAAATAAGAAAAATAATTAATAAACAAACAAAAATATAAACAATATAAAAAGGCCCGTCCCGCCTTAAGAAAAAGAGGTATTGCTACTTAATTTTTTTTTGTCTATTTTATCTATTTCCCAAGAGTTACACCCCTTGCCAAAAATAGAGGTACAGGGCCTCTTTATTGCAAAACTGGAAACGTGCTAGGTATAAATGACCTTTTAATTATTTTTTTACTTTCTTTGTTTTTTTTTTTTTTTTTTTTTTTTATTATTATGATCCTTATTTCGACAGAAAGTTTATATATAATTAAAAACTAGACATGAATAAAAACTTATTTACACTTATCGCTACAGTTATTACCTTAAATTATCCGTAATATAGATAAATGACATTTCACAATTCTATAACTTTTTAAAAATTATACTGTCTCCGTCTCTGTTCAAATATTATGTAACATTTTACAGTGGGTTGTTTTCTAAAGAGTAGTTTTCATATCAATTAAACCAGATCTTAGTGGATTTTTGATAAATTTTACAGGTTGAACAGTTAAACAATTGATATATTGATAAAAGATGTTAGTATTTCATCTGACACTCAGTTACACTTACTTATTTTATCTTGAGAATATTAATGTATGAATAATTGCCAAAAAGCGATTCAAAAGTAATGGCTATGACCTAAAATGACACTGTATGTTCCTTACGATCTGACATAGCTTTACTACAAATGTATTAGTTAAAAAGTCTATATACACATGGTTAATATCTCCGTTCAACGCTATGTCCAGCTATGTTGACTGACATACATGTACAGTATATATGTACGAACCTTGGGAACAGGTATAAAGCATTACTTGCTTTTTTCGCGGCGAGTATAAATAAGATGTATAATTTCCAACAATATACATATGCTGTTTTTTTCTGCAACAAAAATAATTACCGTTTAAAATAAAATAAATTAAACGAATGGTAAAAGCATTATTGCGTACATATGTACTTTCCCACATCTCCAAATGGAAACCAATTTAGTTGTTTGTATGCTGCGTCTGTGAAAACAATTTAAAGTATGTAGCGTTGCCGAAATTTGCCAAAAATACATGAGACAATTACCATTACATCCGGGACATTTGGAATAATTGTGTAGTTCAAATATGGTCCGGATACCTCAAAAGAAAAAAAAGCCGATAAGTAAAGCTGGATAGATCAAAAAGATATACATGTATTTCTTTCGTATTCCCCTTTTGGTAAATCTGAGTTGTTTCCCAAGTTGTCTTCTCCGTTTGGCGTGACTTCCATAGACATATGTTCAATAGATAAACTGTCAATTTTCTTCCTCACAATATCCTCAAAAAAGATTAATGATTTGTTTTTAGATATATTTTCGCACATATTTTTTATTTATGATGAAGGTCTCCTCCAATTCCATAGTTTCAGAACAATTTAGAAATAGTTTTGCCCTCTATATTAAATACAAGACACATTTCTATCATTGATAAATAATTCACGGTGGCTTCAAAATATCATGATTTTACCAAAGGTAGCCCCTTTATGCCAAATATTTTGCCACTATCGACAGTGAGTGGTAAGATATCGGTATAAAGGGCATACCCGTTGTAAAATCATTATATTTTTAAGCCACCGTGAATTGTTTCTATTCGAAAGGACAATTTCTATGGCATTTTGAAACGCCGCAACATAGGTATTCCGACACGAAGATCCCATTACACAACGCAAGTTATGTTATGACGCCGTTAAAGTTTGTGCAAAACTTTACTATGACGTTTCCAAACCAGCCGTCTAACTTTTGTGACGTTGGAACCAAAATATCCATATTTTACCATGAATGTAAATAGAAAACGTTTGAAGCAGGTCATATTAGGATCATGCAAATGGGAGACAACTCTAACATAAAAAAAATCGGGAAAACGAGTATTGATTGATTGATTGACTGTTGCTTAACGTCCAGTGGCAAATATTGCATGCGTATTCAGGACGAGAACAAGATCAATTTATCAAACAATTCAAAAAGAGCTAGGATGGAACACCATGGGAAACAGCTATGTTGACTGACATACATGTACAGTATATATGTACGAACCTTGGGAACAGGTATAAAGCAGTACTTGCTTTTTTCGCGGCGAGTATAAATAAGATGTATAATTTCCAACAATATACATATGCTGTTTTTTCTGCAACAAAAATAATTACCGTTTAAAATAAAATTAATTAAACGAATGGTAAAAGCATTATTGCGTACATATGTACTTTCCCACATCTCCAAATGGAAACCAATTTAGTTGTTTGTATGCTGCGTCTGTGAAAACAATTTAAAGTATGTAGCGTTGCTGAAATTTGCCAAAAATACATGAGACAATTACCATTACATCCGGGACATTTGGAATAATTGTGTAGTTCAAATATGGTCCGGATACCTCAAAAGAAAAAAAAGCCGATAAGTAAAGCTGGATAGATCAAAAAGATATACATGTATTTCTTTCGTATTCCCCTTTTGGTAAATCTGAGTTGTTTCCCAAGTTGTCTTCTCCGTTTGGCGTGACTTCCATAGACATATGTTCAATAGATAAACTGTCAATTTTCTTCCTCACAATATCCTCAACAAAGATTAATGATTTGTTTTTAGATATATTTTCGCACATATTTTTTATTTATGATGAAGGTCTCCTCCAATTCCATAGTTTCAGAACAATTTAGAAATAGTTTTGCCCTCTATATTAAATACAAGACACATTTCTATCATTGATAAATAATTCACGGTGGCTTCAAAATATCATGATTTTACCAAAGGTAGCCCCTTTATGCCAAATATTTTGCCACTATCGACAGTGAGTGGTAAGATATCGGTATAAAGGGCATACCCGTTGTAAAATCATTATATTTTTAAGCCACCGTGAATTGTTTCTATTCGAAAGGACAATTTCTATGGCATTTTGAAACGCCGCAACATAGGTATTCCGACACGAAGATCCCATTACACAACGCAAGTTATGTTATGACGCCGTTAAAGTTTGTGCAAAACTTTACTATGACGTTTCCAAACCAGCCGTCTAACTTTTGTGGCGTTGGAACCAAAATATCCATATTTTACCATGAATGTAAATAGAAAACGTTTGAAGCAGGTCATATTAGGATCATGCAAATGGGAGAAAACTCTAACATAAAAAAAATCGGGAAAACGAGTATTGATTGATTGATTGACTGTTGCTTAACGTCCAGTGGCAAATATTGCATGCTTATTCAGGACGAGAACAAGATCAATTTATCAAACAATTCAAAAAGAGCTAGGATGGAACACCATGGGAAACAAATTTTGACTGCCACTTTAAATGGAGGGTGGTTGGGTAGGGTCGCATAACTTAGCCTTCTGTAGCGGCATTAGCCTACTCTTTTTCGAAAACTACAGAAGGGGCCCTTAGCGTGCATGGAGTGTGGCATTCTCCTAACACGTTACCCACTATGGTCCACGTTCAGGTTTTCCGTATTATGATATGACAACCCCCCAACGAGATGGTCTCCCCTATCCGCCACCTGGGGACGTGCTAGGCAGCTCTGTGGGTTGAGCTCCAGTGATCCGTCATAGGTGCACAGGGAAAACGTGTATCTCATGAAATAAAAAAAAGATTATCCAATAGAAAGTTGCCTGAGCAAATTAACCTCCTTTTCTGTTCCGTGTAAAGGTTTTGTCTATTTGATGAGTTAAGGGTATCTGAAATAACCCTTGGAATATCAAAGTGGTGGCAATTATTACATACATATCAGGACGAGTACATGTTGATATGTTATGAACCCTGCTTTGTACTAGACCGATAGGCTGGGTCGGATTTTAATATGTTAACTGGAAAGGAAATAGGCTCCGTCCAGACACATTCTGACCACAGGCCGACTGGTCTTTGCAAATAATCATAACAGTCGATTGCTTGGCGGAGAAGTACCAACTACCAAGTACAATGTGCTCTGAACTAATTTTTGATCTCTTTCATAACCAATATTTGTCAGAAAAAGATCTTTCAGTTCTGACTGTATCTTAATGGGGTAATATAAACACAACAAACGGGAGCTATTTCATCGAATCACATTCCTCAAATTTTGACCTTCCCCAGCATATATATGTAATTATAATTATACATTGCAGCATTGCTGGAAGATGACGTTATTAATCGTGATTTCCGATGATAATGAAAATGTAAAATTATTCAGTATTTGTAATTTTGAAATGCGTGTACTTTTATATAAAAGTTACAGCACTTTTTAAATCTATAGTCGTGGAGGATCGAATGAAACAAGTTAAATATGGGATGCTTTCAGTAGTAAAATTACTATGTTCTCTCAAGTTTGACAAAGACATGACATACAATTAGACCTTAAGTGCATAAAAAGTAAGACGATTTTGATTTCACATCTATTTTGGAAGGTTGTTTGTTTATTTGGTATGTGTGTCTATGAGTGTGATATTTTAAAAAACGCACAGCTCTTCAAAAGCAGGATATCCGGCAACACAGAAACGCCAAGAATTTAATTTGCCATTTATTGTTTTCAGTCATGTCAGTAGCAGTGACAGTCTAGGCCTAATAGTTTTTTTTATTGATGGAGGAAACGGACAGCATGTAGACATCTACGGGCTTACGGCAGGAAATCTGGCAATCTTTCATTTTGTTATCTAAGTTTGGAGTCAAACACACATCACCATGGGAAGGATTCCAATCCTTAACATCCGTTTTGAAGGGCTTGTGATCGTATAGTTACATCTACGACGAACTGCCTAGACCACTCGATCATCGCTGTCGATCAAAATG
This sequence comes from Mytilisepta virgata, assembly GCA_028015205.1. Classification (NCBI taxonomy): domain Eukaryota; kingdom Metazoa; phylum Mollusca; class Bivalvia; order Mytilida; family Mytilidae; genus Mytilisepta; species Mytilisepta virgata. The sequence continues at coordinate 18,519,954 of CM051513.1, forward strand.
GGGCTACAAACTTCAAGTTAAAGAACCATCTAAGCTAAGTAAAGGGAGTTAATTGATACCTTATTTCTACATCGCTGAAGAGACATTTGTGTTGAGAAATACACTATAGTGCATCTAAAATGAATTCGTAGAATATTTATTACTAGCTGATTGGCTTAATGTGATGGTTAACCAAATTAATCTACAGCTAAGTTTCTGGCACATCGGTACTGAATTGAATGAAAAAAAACGATTGCTGTTCTGAAATCTCGAAATTTGACCGTGGACCATAGTAGGTGACACGTTCTGGAGAATACCAATCTCCTCTCAAACTAAAAACTTCTGTAATGTTCGAAAGAAAGCAGGCTAAGGCTTACCCACTTGCCCGCACCCAGTGCATCAAACTTTACAATTCTCATTAACTAAGGAGTATATTCCCCAGATATAACTCTGATTGCTGTTAAGGCTAAAGGCATATTTCTGAGATTCAGCTTTAGAGCTTGTTATTAACTATAAATAATCGTCTGGAGGAAAGAAGTTTGTAAAAGTTGGTACAGGTATAACATGTCCGGGCCATACAGTGACTACGTGATCCTTCCAGTACCACAACGTAATGGCAATAACCTCAACAATTTTGGAAAACGCAATATATCTAACTTATTTCAAGACGCCACAATCAAAGATGAAACTGCATTTCAACTTGAGAAAGACATATTTACAGAATCCGGGCTTCAAAAGATTGGTTAAAATCATGTTAGGTCAAAATTACGGTGGTGATCTATTATGGTCCGAAAGCATTAACGGTTTTTTGCATTAACAGGTGATCGGTCTCGAGAGCTCAACCCACAGAGTTACCTCGTTCTTCTCCATCTGGCTGATAGAGGTGACCCTCTCGGTGGGGGGTTTCAGGTCATACATGTAATCTACACATACCATAATGGGTAACGCTCAAGACTGTAGTTTTCGAAAAAGAGTATGCCAATGGCCACAGCAGATGGCTAAATTTTCCGAACCTACCAAATCATTTATTCTTTTACAGTAGCAGCCATCTTTATGTCCCGCCCCACCCATATTTGAGATGTTTGCCAGTGGACGTCAAACAAACAATAATAAACCGTTAATGTTTAGCTCTTTTGGAGTAACAATCCGGATCTACTTTACTTTATACAACAATTAAAACATATTCTTTTTTTTTCAAAAGAAAGATCGACGTGTCAAGATGACTTGACTTTCTATGTAGAACTAAAAAATATCGATCTATACGTGATGACACCCATGTGATTCGCCATTATATAGTTATCTTTCTAAAATCTCATTTACGCCCAAACTCTCCATGTTGCGGAATTCATTTATACAAGCAATAATCAAGTAAAAATCCTTTTAAAGATATAAAATTCTCATTTTCATACCATTTCAAAAGAGCATAATAATCGAAACGTCTATAACTCAAGCAGTTAATTTATTCATGAAGCAAATTTCAAAATACATGATTCATCCAAAAAAAAAGACAACATTTTTTATTTTTATTTTGTGTGTTATGCAATATATAAATATTCATCCTATATTGTATCTCACAGAAGAAAAGTTATATAGAATATTTGATATTTATTGTTGTATTTCAAATGTATTTTAACTAACTTCATATTTTGCATAAGGTCAGTCAAATTTATTTTTCATTTGTTCAGGACGATATGTTTATATATTATTGAACTGTATTGTAACGCGCTCGCCTGCGCTACAATTTTTGTGTTCAATTAGGTGTCTAGCGAGCTTGAACAAATGGCATGATTAAACCAAAGTCGATCACCTTTCTATAGTGATTTATTAGTTGAAAACAATTGTTTACAAATAACAATTCAAATAAAACCAAATATTACCAAATTAATGATTCATTTATACCAAAATGTGTTGACTGGCCAAGTAGTAAGATTAACCACAATTTGTGGTTAAAATGGTTCAGTTAACCATTGGTACAAAATTAACTAAGGTTGGCTGTTTACCACAATTTATGGTTTTAGCCTAACCAACTCTTATGGTTATTTAACCAATTAGTGGTTTGGTGACAACCTCAATTATGATAGTATTTACCATAGACGGTCTTCGGTTCATGACTTTTACTTCTACAGACTGAACACAAGAGTGAAGAAAACTAGTGTTTTTATACTACTGACCAGTCACGTGATTCTATAAATATATAATTTACACCTGAGTAACTGTCAACATTTACATCACCCTCTTGTAGCTTAAATGTACAATCAATAAATAGACAGGTGATACAGAATAATAATCATGCGAAAAAAATCAATAATCATTCACTGGGTACAAAATAATACATTAAAACATTGTAAACTAATCAATACATAGCGTATATATGCAAATATATAAATCAATACAAATAAGGGACGTGACATTACCCCCCTCCTAAGGCGTTTGTCCTCAAACATGGAATGATGAAATGGAAAGATGAAATTTAAATGCCCCAACTACCATCAAATTTACTAACCATTAATCATTTTTTTTTTTTTGGTTTTGGACCATTAAACAACATGAAATAAATGAAAAATGTCTAACAAAGTTACTTTACATATGAGTTATTCCTTCTATTCTCCTTTTGATCAGGTTAACAAGTCCATCAAGTCTTAAGTTTATACAAAGTCTTTCAGGGTCAAGCTAGTTTCTTTCGGAAGGGATCTCTGATCAAAACTGTTTAAAGACAAAGCGTCGAAAATGTTCGGGAAGTACTAATTGCCATTCAAACTTAGCACCATCATAGGTTTCCCATTTACGATATAAAACTCCAAATCTCAAATATAGGACATTCCATCTTGCAGAATAATAATGGAAAGTTGCGGAAAATTGAGAGATGGTTTGCCAATCAGGCCTGTCGCCCAGTTCTTTAAATTCTATTATTTTCTTTATTTCAGGGTCTTTCATCTGTTCTTCTCTTAGGATTTCAACACTCAGATTGCCATTGTTCAGCCAATTCCAGACATATCTTTCCTCGTCACACATCCCTTCATCAGGTTTCATTATTTACTGCACAAATGGGTTTTTCTAGTTGACTATCCGGATTTTGAACAGACTTTTCACCATTCTGATCTTCTTTTTCCTCAAACTTTCTGCAATGTTTACATTCTTCTGGCATGGTCTTCGCGATAGAGCATCGGTGTGCAAATGACTACGCACTCTCCTAGTTTCGATCGCAAAGTCATATTCAGATAAAATCTCAAGCCATCTGGCTAATTGGCCCTCTGGATTTTTTAAATTTTTCAACCACCTCAAAGACCCATGATCAGTTCTTAAAGTAAAAGGTCTACCATAAAGATAACAATGAAAATGGCGAACAGACAAAACTAGAGCGAGAAGTTCTTTTCTTGTCACACAATAAGACCTCTCTGCTTTGTTTAAACTCTTACTGTAGTAACCAAGAACACGCTCTTTTCCATTTTGAATTTGGGAAAGTACCCCGCCAATTCCAAAATTACTGGCGTCCGTATCTAGTATGAACTGATCACCGTCTTGAGGATAACCTAATATGGGAGCTTGTATCAATTTTTCCTTTAATGTATCAAAAGATTCCTGACATTCGTCTGTCCAGTTAAATGATATATATTTTTCTAATAACGTATTTAATGGTCTAGCAATATGGGAAAAAATTTGAATAAACCTTTGATAGTAGGATGCCAACCCTAAACAGCTTCTGACTTGCTTAATATTTAGTGGAATTGGCCATTCCCTGACAGCGTGCACTTTCTTGGGGTCAGTTGAAATCCCTTTATTTGAAACGATATGACCGAGAAATTTAACTGTTGTCTTGAAAAGTTCACATTTATCAGGATTTAATTTCAAATTTGCATTCTTTATCCCCTGAAAAACCAATTTAAAATTTTCAATTTCCTGTTCGAAAGTTTTACCAAAAACAATTATGTCATCCAAATTCACTAAACAAAGTTGATAAGTTAACCCAGATAGCACGTTTTCTACTAATCTTTCAAATGTGGAAGGTGCGTTGCACAGCCGAAGGGCAGTGTTACCCAGAGTTCGCCTCGTCCGGTGGCAAACGCTGTTTTGGGACGATCTTTTTTTATACTTCAACTTGCCAATAGCCTTTTCGCATATCTAAGGTTGAAAACCAACTTGCATTTGACAACGTTTCAAGAGTATCATCGACCCTAGGTAAGGGATGAGAGTCCTTAATTGTGGCGTCATTAACCAGCCTAAAGTCAATACAAAATCTATTTGTACCATCTTTTTTTCTTATTAATACTATGGGGCTGCACCAGGAACTTTCACTTGGTTCAATGACACCCATTTTTTTCATTTCCTCAATTTCATTTGTGACTTCTTCCCGTTTTGCAAAAGGGATCCCTCTTGGCGGTTGACGTATTGGTTTACTATTCCCTGTATCAATCCTATGCTTAACCAACTTTGTTCTACCTATGTCTGTAGACGATTTTCAGAAAACATCCCCAAAATTACAAAGTAACTTCTTAAGTTGTTTTTGTTGAAGATCTGACAATTCCTGACACGAAGATTCAAATAATTTCTGTAAATGGAATGGAAGCTGATTTTTGTTTTCAGTTTCAGTTACAGAACAAATTGAAATTTTGTCTGTTTCTTCGAAACTGTCTATAGCTTCACAGACTGCCGCTGTATAACATTTATTTAAAGCAATTGTTTGGTTTGTTGCATTCAAAATTCGTAATGGGATATGTCTAGTATTCCCAAAGGATAATGATTTTGCCAATAGAAGACCATTGTCCTTAATAAACTGAGAAGTTGGCTCAATTACCACTGACTTAGTTGTTTGTAACTGCACTGATGGCACTCCACTTATAATTGTTTCGGTATTCGCAGGTATTGTTGTGTTTTCTGCTATCATAACACGGCAACAATTAGAGCTAACAGCCGAAGACAAAAGTGGAACATCACTCTTACCATCAATAGTTAGTTCAAAGTCTTTTAGGGAAACATTACAATTATGTTTAGACATAAAGTCAAAACCAATTAATCCCTCATTTTGTATGTCAGCAAACCAAACTTCATGGTTTATATTCTGATTTCCAATTTCAAAACAAACCCTGCTTTACCTAAAAACGGGGTTCTGTCGCCTGTGGCTGTAATAAGAGAGGAATTATAATTTTCAAGTTGCTCTGAAATCTCTTTTGGTAAAGAATAAAGGAAGTCTGATCTCAATATTGTTATTGTAGCACCAGTGTCGACAAGCATAGTAACTGGTAGACCACAAATTTTAGTATTTAAGAAAAGACCTTCTCCATTCGACCAAACAGTTCTAGCTATTACGGCATTGGGTCTATCCAAAAGTCCTATCGTCGTGTTCCGACCCTTGAACCCGACTAATTGAAGTTTCCCTCGCCTGTTGGGACAACTGAACTACTTGTTATAGTTTCTTTGGTCAAAGTGCTTTTATTACCTTTAACTTCCTGATTGAACTGATTACTATTTTGTTGACGTCCATTACCTCTACCCTTAGCAACATTTGATTTGTTGTTGGTTTGATTAATGTTATCTGGTTTAGAACTCATTGTCGACCTAATAGAATCGACATCATTACTTATTTTGGGCGAAATCGACTTTGCAATTTTTCTCTTTACATTTCTGCCTTATATTCGCTACCAAACTTTCTAGCTAAACCAAGCTTTAACTTTGAAAAATCCCGCCTTTCTTCTTGGTTTAGATCGCTTAAAATGCTTCTAGCTGTGCCTTTTAGACTACATGCTAGATACAACCCCTTTTCTGTATCTTTCCATTTGTTGATATCTGCCAAAATTTCAAACTGGGATAGATATTCTTCCCAGTCTTCAGTACCATCATAATAAACGGGGAGCATTTTCACTTAACAAGGATTCATTTTGGTTAGGCTAATTTGTTTTATCTCCAACTGTATTTGAGTTTGGGTTACTTAGCGACAGTAATTTCGTAGAGGAATTAGACTTTTCAGACTCTTTAAAGGGGTTATTTAGAGGTCCCGGCTTAGGGGTGCTTGAAATGAGAGGTTTTCCCATTTCAGTGTGGATTCTAGGCTTTACTGCGTTTTCGCTGTCACCACACTTTGGTTTGTATAATAAGTCAATTGATTGCGTTTCTGATTTTGCACTAACTGTTCCAAATTGAACTTTTAAGATTGTGGGCGTGCCTTGCCCAATTCGACTAAAAGAGTTTCCTGACTGTAAATCAGATTGCTGTAGGGTATTTTGAAAGTACATTTCTTGGATATTTTTGTCCTTAGCAGTACCTACAGATTCTGCAAATTTCTTTGTTTTGAAGTCTTTTAGACTATTTTCTAATGTGGTTATCTCATTTCGAGTTTCTATCTTGAACTCATAAAAATCATCTCGAAGAGTTTCGAGGGTGTCATTTACCGCATTCTGTCTTGTTTGAATTTCATCTTGCTTTTCAAGGATAAATCTTTGTGCATCTTGTATTGTATTAACACTATCTGTGATTGATTTTACTGCTTGGCATACTTCAGAAAAATTTTCTGATCTGCTTTTGCAAACTGATGTCAACACGTTTTGGTTATCTTCAATTTCCTTATGAACCATTTCAAAAACATTTTCTAGCAATTGCTCATTATAAGATTTTCTGTATGGCCTGTTTTCTATTTCTACCCGATTGTCCATTGAAAATGTTTTTGATGCCAAATCTATAGAGTCACCTTCTTTGGTATCAATTGGTACAAAATTAACCAAGGTTGACTGTTTACCACAATTTATGGTTTTAGCCTAACCAACTCTTATGGTTATTTAACCAATTAGTGGTTTGGTGACAACCTTAATTATGATAGTATTTACCACAGAAGGTCTTCGGTTCATGACTTTCTGTTTTACTTCTACAGACTGAACACAAGAGTGAAGAAAACTAGTGTTTTTATACTACTGACCAGTCACGTGATTCTATAAGTATATAATTTACACCTGAGTAACTGTCAACATTTACATCACCCTCTTGTAGCTTAAATGTACAATCAATAAATAGACAGGTGATACAGAATAATAATCATGCGAAACAACTCAATAATCATTCACTGGGTACAAAATAATACATTAAAACATTGTAAACAAATCAATACGTAGCGTATATATGCAAATAGATAAATCAATACAAATAAGGGACATGACAAATTGTATTAATACACTACAGGGGTCACCAAAGGGAAACTTGGCCATGTAAATCATTTTATTTGCAACTAGATTACTGTTGGAGACGACAGTTATACCCGCACCCCCACATTTGGTTCATCCATGTGATGATTTGGATTCTAATTTATAGTGTTAAGGAGAAAACTTACCCCGAATTAAAATAAACCATGTAAAGATGATTATATCTACAGGATATATTCAACACTACTGTGAAGGAACTAACATGTTATACCCAAAACTGAATGAGTTGATGTCACCAGAAAGTGTGACGGACGGACAGACAGACAGACGGTACGACGGACGGGGACAACGACAATATACCAACATACAGATATAATAATTCCAAGATACTGCAATTTGTGAACCAGCCTCTTATTTACCACTAATTTATCTGTAAAATTGCACAAATAAAAAATTGTTTTGCGGTGCGAATGATAAACAATATTTGCACAAATAAAAGACAAAAACTGGTCCAAATGCATATCGGTAGGCACATCATGTGATGTTTGAAGATATTGATTGAAAACCCATCATAACCTGTTTTATTTAAACCAAACTGTCTAATTAACTTTAAATGTCCTGAAATTTTACTTTATAATTCAGTTTTTAAAATTGTTATTATGTAGATTTAATTGTCGGTCTGGCTCTTTGGTAGTGGTGGTGTCTGTTTGCGTCTGGCTCTGTATAGTGTTGACTTCGCTGAGTTGAATGTTGGTAGATGTTCTACTACGGCTTCGCTGGTGTCGTCCCATACGTTGTCTCTTAGTTTGTTGAGTTCCTCTGAGTAGATAGTTGGTATCAGTCTGACTTCCTCTAAACAGCGTTTCGAAATGACGTTCATGATCTGTTTAGCTACTACATCTGTCGGGTTGGCTGCATGATTGTGTTGATTTCTTCCAAACCCTGTAGGAATGTTGTTGCTGCTGAATGAAGCTGGGCACCCTTGAATTACACACCTGCAGAAGACCTTATCTTTTGTTTTTCTGTTGACCCTGTAGATATAGCCATCAAGGGAAAGATTTTGACCACCTTTTCTGTTTGTAATGAACTGTACATTTATCTGTGTATTAGCCATTGTTGACTAAGAATGAAAACCAGTGGGTATCATCTCCATTATATACAGTTCTTGGCTTACATTGTTAAGAAACATGACACTTTGAACAATATTAACTGAGTAATAAGACAGCAAAGCTTTTGAGAATCTTTATTTTAAGCTTGTATATAATTTAGGCAATAAATTGGCTTGTATCATTACAATTTTCATGAAATATTATAGAGCTTGCATGACTTTAGTTCCCCATTCTTAATAAAGTAATTAGGGATAAATATGAAAAAGTCTAATTAAATTTGTAATATTAATTTCTTTTCTTTTTCTTTCAATTTCAGCATTAAATATTGGAAAATAAATATTGACTTAATTATTTACTTCATTTCGATTTATGTCATTTAGTATTATGTAATCTTCTTTCTTAAATTTTCTTTAATTTCAGCATTAAAAATTTTAAAAAAATATTGAATTTTATTTCATTTTCATTTATTTCATTTAGTTAATCTATTTGTTTAACCTTTATTGTACGATATCTCAATCTCTACTTTTATATTAATCATTAAAATCAAGGTAAATACAGGTAAACTAGTGATTGCATTACCCTTGACAGGCCCCTTAATCCCCCTACCTAATTCGATGTTTTTTAGTCCAGTAGACGTTCGGAGAACACACCATTTACTGGCAGGTAATTAAATTTAAATATAACAGGTATTTTCTAAGGTCGAACTACGTATTATAGGATGCGGGAAATAGTCGTTTTAATTAAAATTAACGACAAACTACATCTACGTATAGATGTCCGGGATGTTTCTTTTGATTTTAATAGTTTATTTATTAAATGTCACGTTCAAAAACTGTTAAGCTTAACTACTAAAAAGAACTTATGTTGATATACATATATTCCCACATATGTACCGTAAAAAAATGATATAAACACCGATGCTCTGTATTGCTGAACTACATTTTCTGGCTGTATAACCAGCAAAGCTCAATCGGATTATGTCATGTTTATCATGCATATCTCCTGTGGATATTAAATTAGTACGCTTAAAACAACCCGCAACTCCACGCAAAATTTTATTATCTTGCATTCCATGCTGGTGGCCATTGTTTTGACAATTATAGGACAAGTAACTACAATCAACAATATAATCTGTACTCTTCAGTTTGTCGTATTATTATTTTTCAAATAAAATAAGTAATCGTTTAATTTAATTAATATCAAGGTTAATATAAACGTTCAACTAATATGAAAAAAAAAATTGGGGTATCAAAATATTACTGCAATATTATCCCTCTTTCATTCATGACTACCGTGTATATTTTTATTCTATTTATTTTTCCTGCTAGAAAATTCAGTTCTCAGCAAACATAACCCACTTCCTATTTATATATTGTCGTACATGTACTAGAAACATTAATGATGCTCGCTGGTCATGTTTTGGTCTTTTTGTCAGATTTTCGAAATCCTCGGGTTTTATCCATTCTTAAACATTAAATTTGTTGCCCATGAGCCCCTACTTTTTCTTTTATAATTCAATCATATATACCGTAAAATGGTAATTGACAAAATCTTATGAAATCCTTTTTATTTCTGACATACCATAATGAAACAAAATCACTGAAAAAACAAGAACAAGTCATTCTAAAACATCCTGACATGTTATTTTTTAAACGACAGTTTCAAAATCTAGATATTTTAACTCAGTGGATATAGATGCATATATTAAGTATCTGAATGAGAGAGAGATTCTTTAATACAAAAACAAAGTCTTCTGGGTACTGTTTCACTAAAGGTCGTAAGAGTTAGGATCAGTCACAACTTGTATATATATATTCAACGGATTTACTATGAGTCGTAACGCTTACGGAGCAGGCCATGCTTATCCATCCGGAGCACCTGATGGCACTCCGGAGTTCACATTGTTAGTGATTTAGTTTCTGTGCTGTCTTGTTCTAGTTTTGTTTAGTTTATTATAAGTTTTTTTATTGTTTTAGTTTGTTGCGTTTGTTTGTTGTATTCCATTCTCCTGACTTTGTATTTTCCTTGGACTTCGAATTTGTGGACTTTTCCAACTGTTTTGTCGCTTCGGTATTCTTCTGCCGATATTTACGACCTTTAATTAAACAGTGACATGAGCTATAAAGCATCAAACTTTAAAGTGGAAAATACTATAATGGATGGTATTATTAAAAGAAAAGAAAGGTTAAAGTAATGTATTGTACACATATCTTTCAAATGGTTATACATACTTTATAGCCATTATAGCGGTCTGGAATTGAATAGCCCGAAATTAAATTCCTACATGAAAACTTATTTAGCTGCTAAATATTTGAATTTTGCAACAATAACGTTTGATTTTTGAACTTTAAAATGACTCCGCATTTCACCTAAATTTGATTTAAAAGGAATTAACAAAAGAAGAAAATCAACAGAAATTAATTCCGAGCATATTTAATGTGAAATAAAAAGGATCAAATATTGCGATAATTCCTTGATACGTGACAAATAGTGTCGCGAATATAATAAAGTGGCCGTCCTGTAACATTCAAGCTCGCCAATGAAAGCTTCTCAAGATATCGGGAAAGATGACGAGAATACGAACTCTTTATTTTGCCCTGCGTATCATATCTGCAGGATAATCTTGGTAAAAATCATGGTTTATTTGTTTTCTTTCCTTTTTGGATGTCAACAAATATTACATTAAAGTGTCAAGATGACAAGAGTTACTTCTCTTTTAGTGATGGATGGATAAAGTATTGTTTAACGTCCAGTTGCAACCATTAAGGCCTTATCTTGATATGATCTGAATATGAACCCTGCTTTGTACTAGACCGACACGTACGCTAAGCCGGATTTTTAACGTGCTAGCTCACGAGGTAACAGTCCACAGGAAGACATAACACCCCACCCGGACACATTAATCTGACTCCGAGCCGACCAGTCCTTTGCTATTACTCCTATTGCCGCGTGCTTGGCGGAGAAGCAGCAAATACCAATTTCAATGTATTTGATTTGACCCGGCCGGGGATCGAACCTGCGACCTTCTGCATTCGGAGCGAGCACGCTACCACGAGACCACCGAGTCGGTGTCTCCTTTAATGAACACATGAATTCAAAATATCTAGGATGAGTGGATGATGAACCAGGCCAAGTAAAAAAGTTAGTTTTGTTCCTGTTACATCATGGTAGAGACATTCGGATTTTAACAGTGCTTACAGAAAAATGTCCCAAAAACCTTCAGGGTAGGTGCAAAAAAAAATGGGTAGGGTAACCAGAACCACACATATTTTTTCAAGACTTCAACGAAATGAGAAAATATCCAAGTGGCCCCCTCTCCCCCCTCCCACTTTAAATAAAGAATTTATTATTATCATTATTATTATAGAGGAGAACTTCTCCATAAAATTACTCCTGGCCAATTTCCTATCTGTTTTTTTTAAACCGTTCTTAATAATAAAAAAAATCTTTCCTCTGAAGAGTTTCATACTTACTTGCAGCAGAAGTTTCTGAAAATATTTTTTTGAAGCTCTGCTGCCTGTTCAATTCTGCAGGTGACTTTTTCTCAAAATTATGCGTCTTGGTATTTCAAAGATTGGGGAAGAAAATACGATAAAAAAATAGGTGGTCACCGACTTTGTTTTGTCACAATAGCAACCTCAGTTTCGGGGTTTTTGCGAAAAAGTAAATTATTTGGTTGTTACTTCAAAATTCAATTATTCTATAAATATCGGACATAGAACCAGTTTTTTTTTAAACGAAAAAGAAAATGTGTATGTATCAATATAAGACTCTAAAGTGTGTACTCTTGTATGTTTTGATTATAAAAAGTAAGTCGATTTCATTCCGTCTAAAATACAATGTAATATGCAGAAGTGATATACTTTTCCCGTATTTAAAACAATTCTGTAGTTTTTTCTTATACATTTTAACAGAGAATGAAAATGACGTACTTATTCAAATAAAACTAAACAAATTTAAAAAAAATATGAGCTATTTTCATGATATTTTTTTTCAGTTATTGACAAGAACAGTGAATCTGACGCCATAAAACAAATTTCCCGTATTTTTCTATTGGCAATGTCATAACTACCACAGAAAAGAAGTTTGGCACGAAAGTTATTATTTTTATGATAGCAACAATACATACGGGCTTTATTATGCAATAAAAAAGGAGATTGGGGTTGTGTAAATCCACATTTGACAGATCTGATGCGGCTGGAAATTGCCGGGTTTTTCCCGTTAAAATGGAATATTATATTGTCAATATAATACTTACATGTTAAAATTTTCAAAATGAAGTTCCCCTTTCTCATCTAAAAGTGTCATACCAAATATTAAAATAAAGTTAAATATTACAATAGATGTAAGGGATAATGAGGGAGTAAAAGGGAACCCTTAGCCCTTAAATTGGTATAATTCCGTAAGCTGGACATTGAAGTTTTCCTTTTGTTGAAAAGAGTATATATATTGTTCCATGTACATATCATAGCTACGAAATTGTAACTTTTTACTATTTGATTCCTACTTCGTTTCTCCTTGTATATGTTTGTCTAGCCTAGATACATTTTTCTTTATATTTTTAATAAAACGTATCATTCTTGTCAACTTGTTTCTGTTATTGATTTTGTTTTGTTTTTTCATGATACACTTTGCCAGAATTAATTTTGTTGAGCATTCCACAGTCACATTGTATATATATTATTGACCCCATTGCACAAACGGTTTCAGAAACAACTCTAGTAAACCGTAATTCTTCTCAGCAAATCTCACAACCGTCCATCAGTCTTTGTTAGGATATTCCACTCCAAAATGTCCTTTGACGCGAGACGCCATTTTGGAATATGCCGATGCGAGAAATAGAACGCGATAACCTGCCGCGTTTTGAGCCCAGAAAAAGTAACGTCACAAATCCTTAACATCAAAATCTACGTTGGCATAAACAATAGGCGGTTTGGTCTTTAACAGTAATCTAGAGCACACTGCAAGGCCACATGATTTGATTTGGTGTTTGAAAATTTTGTGACGTAGAACTAAAGAAGATAAAGTAATGTTAAGTACAGAAATTGTCATTAAAGACCACACATGAGTTGGTTGTGTTTTACACAGTAAAATATTGTTATGATATTTATATATAATATTCAAAAATGATTGTTCCAATCTAGACTTATCTGCCCTATCCCTGACAATTAATACGAGAAATATTGTTTAGCTCTTAGACGTTTAGAATAGTGCTACGACACATAGGGACCGGTAACAACATGAACAAAGGTTTTTTAGATCGACCGGCCCCGACTATGTACAAATGTACATGTATACGAAATAGTCCTTTGTTACCGACCCTTTGTTTCTAAGTGAACGAGATAAGATGCTGCATTAACCTAGCTGCCATATGTAACTAGATCTATCATATTTAAAGTATTTTATTTCAATTGCCATATTTCAATGGACGTCATCAGAAATTAATTGAAAGTAATAGAATATAATATTTCCTGTTAAAAACTGAAATTCTATTTACAACATATCTTTTCCATTTCCATAATGACACATAATTATTATCAGATTCTCCTAAAATACAATTCTTTGATACCAATTTTGATGCACAAATTGTCAGTTGTGCTTAAGACTTAAATTTGGAAAACCAAAACACTAATCCAAAAAAAATTTAAAAAATATTGTCTTTTTCCCCTGTTAGGCACCTCTTTGATCTTGGATGATAGGGCAGACTCTCGATTGGGGGTTGTCAGGTCATAAAAAGGAAATCTCGACCAGGGACAATAGTTGGTAACAGGTTTGGAGAATGACACATTTGTTAATGATCCCGTCTATAGTAAGCTATAAATGAACGCTATGGAAGGCTTAATTATCCAACTCTACCCAACCATCCATCCCTTTGCAGTGGTAGTAAAATAAATTCACCTTGTGTCCTGTCCCAAGTATGTTGAACTGGTTCTCGCCTTGAAGATGCACGAGATATTTGCCACTGGACGTTAAGCAAACAACATTCAATCTTCTCCACTACAGAAATACCTCAAATATTTTACAACAGCAGATTTTTCAATTTTTGTGTGCAATTCGTCGATTTTTGCATAAACAACCACATATGACGCTGGGGAATATGTTTCCAAAATTTTGAATAATTTTTATTTTAACGATATACCAAATGTTTATTTGAAATATAAAACATTGTAATAATCTGTGGAGTTTTTCATCAAGACATCAGTTGCTGAAGTATGTGGTACACATACTGTTTATTTTTATTATTGTTTATTTCAAAGAAAAATGTTGGTTAATTGTGCATTATTATACTTTATGTAAATTTCTCTACTTTTAATGCATTTTCATTGGTTTACAAAAAGTGATATTTTATACTGTCACCCGCTCATAAAATCCAATTCATTCAGTATAATAAAATAAATAACAATTTTCTAATAGGGTGGCGGAGTATATTGTATTACCCCTCTGAAAACATTGTCAACCTCGGCTTCCTGTTTAATTTAATTTAAACTTTAAATTTTAAAAGTAGTGGCATCATGGTATAGATAAGGTCATTGTCATCCTGAACAATTTAAAAAATACATGTATTTTTGGTATATAAAATTAAGGAAATAGAAATTAGAAACTTTAATTTTTACAAATAATGGCATTATGGTATAGTTGAGTTTATTGTTATCGCGACCAATATGAAATGAGTCTGTTATTTGAAATTGGAAACTATTGTTTCTACTGTCATTGACTGTTATTAGAAATTGGAAACTATTTTCTTTACTGTTGGTTAGCTGTAGAAGACGAATGAAAGAGAGAGAGATACATCTGGATAAATAGGAAAAAGTCTAAATATCACAAAGAAGTTTTAACAAATATAAATGATTTATTGCTAATCAAAGCACCCATACAGAACAAAGTAATCATACAATACTTTACTTTGAAGTTGATTAATAGATATTTTCTATGATTTTAATATCACCCACTTATTTAACCCAATAGTTTGTTTGTTTGTTTAGTTGGGGTTTTACGCCGTTTTCAGCACATTTGGCTATATCGCGGCGGCCAGTTTTTATTGATGGGGGAAACCGGAGGACCTGGAGAGAACCACCGACCTTCGGTAGGAAAATTGGCAATCCTTGTCAATTTTAGGTCGGAGTCGAACTCACCCCGCCACTGGTGAGATTCGAACTCACAACCTCAGTGTTGACAGGCTAGTGATCATTAGTAGTCATGACGAACTAACTAGACCACTCGGCAACCAAGGCCCCTTAACCCAATAGTAAAATAAACATGAAATATATGAACACACACCACTTAATTATATATATAGAGTTGTTTTATACAAGTATTTTTAGTAATCACATATCCAAAACTATCAGCTGGCCGATATATACGGTTCATGTCTTATGTATGCGAGTGTTTTCCTTTAAAGTATTTTAAAGAAACATTAAAGAAAAGACATTATTGTCAAAGATCACCAATACGATATCGTTAACTGACAGAAGTAATGACCATTCACAATGGGACACCCATTAACGTGTAATTTTAATAGGTCGAATTTTAATTAAGCATGGAAAACATATGATATATGTCAAAAATATATGATATCGATAAACAGGAAAACATATTGATTTATTGATTGATTGATTGTCTTTGTGTCCTCCATTATCTGAAGATTTTATATTTGACATCAAAATATTACAAACTCAAGAAACATGTTTCTCCTATTCGAGACGTGTTTAATCGGTGGGATAAAAATATATAATATCTTTAACCACTTCCCGGTGATTGAATTTCTACGTGGGAACTACCGCTCTTTTTTCTACAGTTGTTAGAACGATAAACTAGAGAAGTCCCGAAATGACCTATGTAAACAAACTACATAGCAACGACATTTTCTTGAGGTTTTTGTCGAAAATCATAGGAGAAACAGATTCTCCTTCTATTTACTAGCTAAAGGCTCGCGTGTTGAAAATCGAAAATTTAACTATCTCGGGTGTGGAAATTCCATAACTCACTCGTACCTGAAGGAGAATCTATATATACACACACAATAGCAAAACATATACGCTCTTTTCTTTACATACTACAGACTGATATATAAGAACAATATGCTAGCGTTCAAAATTGTATTTCCGCATACGTATAACATTTTTGAGTTTACATACATAAGAAAATTATTTGTTGCTATGCAGTACATCACGGTTTTTACACATCGGATCAAGACCCCGTTAATCCACCAAAATAGATATAAGAACGTCA
Source organism: Mytilisepta virgata (assembly GCA_028015205.1). Lineage (NCBI taxonomy): Eukaryota > Metazoa > Mollusca > Bivalvia > Mytilida > Mytilidae > Mytilisepta > Mytilisepta virgata. The sequence continues at coordinate 18,536,395 of CM051513.1, forward strand.
TCATCGCTTTGGTCAAAGAACTGCACAGACAGAACATCCACAATAGCATAATTGAGTTAATTGCAGTAATCTAGAATTTTGCAACAATGAAGAAGTACATGTTTGACTATGTCTTGGGTTGGATTCTCGCATAGGGTAAATTGTCCTGCTTTGATAGTAGTTAAACCAAGGTTAACCAAAACCAGAAGTTTCCTGTTCTACATCGGATTTACAGTAGATAACTACAATAGGCAATGTGGAGTCAAACGGTTATGAATACAGTGATAAAGGTCTAGTTCTGGACGACGTTGTAATGACAAACACCATTCATTTTCCTCGTAGTTTTCAATCGAGTGACAAACAATTTTCGACCACAGTCGGTTATCGGGAATATATGAGTCCTTCAAATAATTCTTTAAAAATGCAAGAATATCATATTTTATAAGAGTGTAGGTAATTGAACACTTAATATTGTCACCAGAGAGTATCTGGCTTAAGAGATATTGAAATATTTGTTTATGAACTGTATCGTATTTCGCTCTACACATCCGTCCAAATTTCGAAAGTTTGAACTTTTCCACCAGTCCAACAACGGACCAGAGTCCCAAAGTACATCAAGTAGAATCCGAAGGCCAGATGTTATTCTAGCCCGAGACTAAAACGAACAAATAACATTGCATTTGTTCAAGAATAAAGTCGATACCTACCAAACAGTTCTCAACATTACAACGCCGTAGGAAGCATAACCATTGTCCAGATAAGAGTATTAGAAATCGAGTTCATACTATATCTATTTACTCCGACACTATAATTAGAATGTAAGTTCTGTTTAAGATTTTTACATGAGTTTTTTTTGCGCTCTAAAGTCCTGAACAAGACAGTCAAAGATTGTACCATTATAAATTACGTTTTGCTTAATCGGAACTGCAATGTCTGTAAGTGCAAATAAGGAATCACTGTATTTTGGTTTAGAAGATGATTTGGTTCGCTTGAATATAAGACGAGTGATTTTTGCAGCGTTGTCCTTCAAACATCACTTACGAGCATATTCATCTATGGATATCATTTTGGATACGACACATGAATATCTTTTCCAGGAGCTTCCCAATTGCTGAAGTAAGAGTCACCACACGATAGCATTTTGGAGATTTATCCTTTTTTTTCTTCGAAATCGGGATAATTGTTCCATGACCAAAAGATTCTGGAGGGTATTCGGACTTTAGAACCGTATTAAACAACCTCGAAAGATATTTCACAACTTGAAACCCACCGTATTTGATATGTTCGTTTGTAACTCCATCAGGGCCAAGTGATTTGCAAATTTTAAATTTTTTATATGTTCAAGTATTTCGCTTTCAGATATTTGATTTTCAAGACAAGAAATATGTTTAGTCCTGCTCATATCAATGTCGGATTTAACCTGAACTGATACTTCTCTACAAATATTGTCATTATAACAGTCACTGAATTGTTCTGAGAAAGGATCACTTAAAATACTACCAAATAGTTTACATGTTCTTTCATCCGTTGTAAATCTTTCACCTTTGTAAATAAAATTCTCAGCATGGTGACCCGCCTCACGCATACGCCTTATTTTCCGATAGAATTCGCCAATATCAACTTCAGCGGAAAATTTTATATCTTCGAACTTTTCAACCGGCCACATCCTCTCGGCGGCTCGCTTCCGTTTACAAGATTCTCGTTTTTGTCCTTTGTAGTTAATGCAGCTCGGATCGTTTTCGTCCCTTGGTTTACTTTCATTCAGCAACAGCTCTCTGGCTTGTCGCTGTTCATAGTGAAAGTAATTCAAGTTGTGTTTCTTCCAATATGGTTTAAGATAAGAGTCGTAAACAGCCTACTGGTATACATGAGATAGCAGCCGTGCAGCGCGTTTGTTAAAAGTGTTGTGAAAAATTCAAGATCTTTCGGCAAGGGTTCTTTTGATTAAGAATCGAAATTCAACAGTTTATCAATCTCGGTTTTATACATAATTACTCTAGTTAAGCATATCACCCATGAATGAGAAACATTTCCAATTAGGTATTTTAATTATTAAGTTTTAACAAGCAGTCAAATAATGTTCCCGCAAGAATATATCGTTAATGTGTGTGGAGGATATTGTTATGGAAAAAAAGTTTTGCAGAAAAATGATAATTTGTCCATTGATACCTATGGAAGATTCCTCCTCCAAAGAGCAGATAACACAGCAACTTATGTGTATCAAACATGGGGAATAAACTAAAAAATCGGTACGCGAAAAAAATTTAAATTAATGAATGAAATTTTGTATTCAGATAAAAGTCCTTCTGAAAACATTGCACCAAAATCTTAACAAAATAATAATAAACAATTTTATTAACTAATGTGTTGAAATACAGTAAAAACTGTGCAGTTAATACAAAACCGGACTGGTCATTAATACATGTCTAATACAGGGTTGTCTGTATTAGACCTGTATTAATGACCAGTTCCGGTTTTTTCTGTATAAAACCTGTATTGATGACCCGTTTCAGACACATGGGATTGTATTAAATAGACAATTTATAATGTATTCTAAGTCATTGGTTAATAAAAGTGTCATAAAATGGGTATTTTAAGATAAAACCTGTATTATGTCCTCCTACAGTTGTATTGGGTCTCGATCAGCTGTAGAAGGCCCGTGGCGTTGCCTCGGGCCTTCTACAGTTGACCTCGACCCAATACGACTGACTCGGACATAATACAGGCTTTATATGAATATACCTATTTAATAATACTAGTTCAAAATTCAACCTGGTATAGAACAACTTCGGAAAAATCCGTAATCACTGTATTCAATGATGAACCAGAGTGAGTTATATTTTCCTAACCAATGTAGGTAAGTGAGATAATTAAATTCCTTCCCTTTTGTCCTGAGGCTAAAAGGGAGGCAAATTTATTATCTGCCTTACATACATTGGTTAGGAAAATATAACTCACTCTTGTTCCTCATTGGTCTACCGTTTGGTACAGTTTTTATATTAAATATTATAGAATTAACCAGTTATTAAGCATGAGGACAATGGCAGTTATCACTTATTCACGACATATATTTAAAGACAAAAAGCAAATTAAAATTACATTAATGATAGCTTGTTATATATTATTATTTATTATTTCATATCAGATAAAAATTAGATGTTTTTATTGGTTAAAACATGGTCATGTGGTATTTATTAATCTGCGTTTAAACGCCAAGCAGGCATTATCATGATAATGCCCGTGGGCATTACCACACCGTAATGCCTGCCTGCAATTTAGAGTTACGTCCCCTTTTTAAAACGCAAACGTGATGCAGCAGTTGTCAGTTAAATTCTAGACAATTCTAGATGAAATTTTGGTTTCAATGAAATAAAAACAATACTTGCTCAATTGGTATTGTTGTAATATTATATATCAGGGTGCCCTTTTTATGTACTTAGTAGGTATGCATATTTCGAATAATAAATTCTTGTCAGTAATGTTGAAGTAGCAAAAAAATCGATATGGGGAACTTCCATGCATGTACAATATATCAGCATAGCACCAAAATTAATGACAGAAACATAAACACACATCCAGAGGTCATCATGAGGTATTCAACATACATGTACACGTAAGGAACCCACGCCCAGCAGATTTATATTCTTCAATGAAATAAACACAATAGTTGCTTATTTAGAGGGCATTATCATTATAAATTGATTGCTCTCGGGACAGATATTGCCTTCAACATTGATAATGCCCTCGCCTGCGGCTCGAGCTTTATCAATGTTTCAAGCAATATCAGTCCCTTGGGAAGTCACTATATCATGATAATGCCCTCTATATAAGCAACTATTGTATAAATCAATAAACGTTCGATGTATTCTTGTTCGGACAAAACGGGGAAATGACGTGCTAGTATTGCTTTTAAAGATAAAATTGCTAAATATAACAGTACGGCTTTTAATTTTTTATTCCATGCTTACTTTTACAAATGCATGTGTATGTGTTTATAATTACCATACGGACGAAGATTCCTGCGTTTACGTGAAATATCAGAGGATCACGTCCCTATGATGAAAATGGCCAAAAAGTGTCTAAGGCACTATTTTGGCAAGTCTACTCCTATCCCGATAAATAATTAATTAACATATTTTTATGTGACAATATAACTTTGTCTGACTTGTGGTTTCAAAGCAATCAATGATATTTAACATTCTATACTCGCTTTGTAAAGATATGGCATTGGCACGAGCATTCTTGAAGAGACACACCGAATTTAAGAATTTGTATCTCGGAATATTTCACCTTAATCACAGTTTTGTTATCCGTTATCGTGATATTTTAATCCGTTATCATGGTATTTTAATCCGTTATCATGGTATTTTAATCCGTTATCATGGTATTGATATTCCGTTATTTCGGTTTAGAAATCGGTCATATATCTGTGACTAAACGTTTTAATAGACAACATAAACAAGTTTAAGCTTTCTGAAAAGCTTTGGACTGCCTCGCTGTATCTTAATTTATGGTAATATGTGAGCATGTGGTTGTTGATTTAACAGTGGTGGGGTTAAGTCGGTTTTATAGGTACCCAAACCTCCCTCTTACCTATCCTGGTACAGACACTGTACAGTGGTGGGGTTAAATCAGTTTTATGGGTACCCACCTATCCTGACACAGACCCTGAACGGTGGTGGGGTTAACCGGCTGACATAAGTTTAAGTTTTTGTTTGAATACAAACTTGATAGTGCTATACTGATGTTTTGCAACTTTTTAGACGTATTTATACAAATCTATTTTGTATTTTCCTTGACCCTTATGAGTGTAAATGCAAATAAATTATTATTTTATTAAAGGACGAACGGTTGTCTCGTTCTGGATTGGAGGTAATGATATAAGATCCGAAGGTAACTGGAAATGGACGTCAGATGGACATAATAATAAAAGAGGTAACGAGGACTGCATACAGATTTATTCTAGTTCGTTCAAGTGGGACGATGATGAGTGTACATTTAAAACCGGATATATTTGTGAAAAATAAAACTACGATGCAAAAATGAAAATGTTTGTTTTCAATCTCCGAAACAGAGGCTGTTGTATCTCCTACGTCAATCAAATGTTTGATTGACGTAGGAGATACAAGAGCCTCTGCTCCGGAGACTGTTTTGTTTTATTATGGCTTGCGACCTTTTTGCATTCTCAGTCAATTTGTTTTAGCTAATTGAATACCTTTTTTATACCTACATTGTATTTTGATGCATAAGATGTGCCCATTTCGTCGATTTACGACTTATTGGTTGTGCTCAAGGCAGTAAATGTGGCCTGTTCATTACTTTTCTTGAAGAACCATTTGATTTTAGGAGGGGCATCCGATGAAACGAATGTGAGCGTTACAAGCTCCTGTGAGCCTCTAGTTTTTTGTTCAGTCTCTCTTGTTAAGTATGAAATAGAAATGGATCTATCGGTGATCTTTTTAATGTCACTGGGATAGATAAGATGCAGATAATAATTACCTTTACTATCTAAAAGAAATGGTACATCCTCCTGTCGGCGGAACTGAAAAAAAAAAATTGCCAGTTCTTCTATTTACTTTGAAGTCCCCTGGTAGATATTTTGTTTCACACAAAAATAAAAGGCCAAAACCCGTGAAAAATTTTGAAAGCCTGCTACAATAACACTTTTAAAACTAGAAATTGGTGCCATCATAAACGATGTCCATCCCCGCACTGCACATGTCAAAAAACAATTTATAGTGAAAAATTACCAATTTCACAATTTCAGTCTGAAAATTGGAACCCTGAATCAAATTTCAAAATTGAAAACCTTATCGCATATCTACACATAGTGAACTGAACAATATTATAAACAAATGAAACCACAGAAACAAAAAATGAATGAGCTTTTCCACAGACAAGGCAACAAAATTGGAACTCTTAATAGATTTTCAAAATTAAAAACCTTTTCGCACATCTACAGAAAATAAAGAACATTATTATATACAAAACCTTATTGCGCATCTACATATAGTATGTAACAATATTGTACAGAAATTAAAAGCATAAAAATGAAAAATGAATAAGGAGTTTAGTTTAGATTTACCATTGTCGAAATTCGACCCCTGTGGGTCCTAATTTTTGAAAATCAAAATTCTAAAACCTTATAGCGCATCTACATACAGAATGTGGCAATATTGTATAGAAATTAAAGCATAAAATGAGAAATGAATGAGGAGTTTAGGTCACAATTCGAAATTCGACTCCTGTGGGCCCCATTTTAAAAATCAAAATTATAAAACCTTATTGAGCATCTACATGTACATACAGTTTGTGACAATACTGTATAGAAATTAAATGCATGAATTTAAAAATGAACGAGGAGGTCTGGAGACAAGATTATCTAACGGACAAACAGATGGACAAACGGACAGTCAGACGGACCGATTACAAATATCCCCGAACTTCATTCGAACTGCGGTGATAATTAACGAACAAGCAGCGGATTAATATTAAATAATGCCTGAGTATCTTAATGTAAAACCAAACACATGCTGTTGATGTATATAACCTGAATAGAAGTAACGATTGGCACTCGATAGCATCATTTTCAAAGTCAACAGAAAGGAAATAATACTTATACTAATCGAATAATTCTTTCCAAATATGGGTCAGGTTATCCTTGGCAACAACAATTACTCCGGCAACCGATGCATTAGATAGATGCTTTATTTCTCAATAACCAATAAATACAAAGGTATAGAGAATATACAAGCAGTTAAAATGCAAATAATGAGAATTTGAGGTAGAGGTTTGCTATTCAACATAGATATATATAAAGCTAATTCCATGAATATTTTCCTAACACGGAGAACAAGCAGTACTATTGATAATTCTGATGAACTTACAATTTTTTTTTTAGTACAGAAGTTCTATGACAGTTAAAACGTTGATAGAATTTAAGACTATTGGGCCTACAGAAATAGTAAGATGATAAAAACTGTTTTCTTTTTTCTGCAAACCTTGGACACACCATAATATAGTGAAACTCATCTCCATTTATCGCAATATGTACATTTTCTATTCTCCGTTAATATATAGTCCCATAGCCCCTTTTCAATCGGCAGTAAATGGTTTAGCATCCGAAATCTACATAAAGTATAAGCATCCTTGTCATCGAATATATTTAAATAATTTTCAAACAAAAAATTTTGTTTAAACATGATATAAACAATACAAGTTGGAGAAGTTTTAATATCGGAGTGCCAAGATTGCTTAAATTGGTCTATTAATCTCATTTTTAGACTACAATGTACAACATGTATCTATAAGCCAATTGCAAAAAATACCATTTTGATTCAGGAATATATATGAAAAACCACAATCTAAATAAGTTATCAATAAGAGATAACAGTTTGGTAAAATTATTATTCAAAACGGTTTGACCTATATGAGATAAGTCAACATTTTATATCAATATCTAATGGGTAACGGCCAGATTCTCCATAGACCACACAGTTTGGAGTAGATTTTTTAAAATGAAATAACTCTTCTAAATATTTCAAATGGAGCTGCTCAATTACAGTATTTTTTACCATCACCCCATATCTTGCAACAATATAATAAGATAGGTTGATCAATTTTATCGAAAAAGTCTATTTGACACTGAAATGACAAATGATGAAAGCTACCCTTTTTCAAACACCATACATAACCTTAGTAGATTTTTGAACCAAATTCATTTTTGTTTTATAAAATGGACTTGACCTAGATAATACTAAACTGAGATAGGTAATTTCACTTACAATATCTAAATCTTTACCATTGATTTTTCGAATTTGTCCCCTGGAAAAAAAATGAAAAAATTGGTTTTAGAAACATTCACATTTAATTTCCTGATTTCACAATATTCACTGAAAACATCAAGCTGGTTTTGTGAGTCTTCTTTATACTCAGGATTAAAACAGTATTATTATAAAATCAATAGTTTCATGTAGTTATCAAGATCATTTTTGAAACTTTCTGATGCACTTGATAACCATTTATATTTTTTGATATCAGAAAAATCTGTTAAATCATTCAAGTACAAATTAAACAATAGGGGTGCAAATTTTCTCCTTGTCTTACACCAACATTACAGGGGAAGAAGTTAGAACTATCACCATTATATGTAACACGAGATTTAATATTATTGTACATATTTACAATAACATCATACAATTTTCCATTGATATTATTTAAAATAAGCTTATACCGTAACCCATTTCTCCAAACGGAATCAAATGCCTTGGCAAAGCCAACAAAAGCACAGAAAAGTTTCTTTTATTCTTTAGTAATTTAAAAATCATATGTAGAACAAATATGTTATCAATTGTAGAGTGTTTCTTTCTGAATCCACTCTAGTTTTTTATAAAATATGGAACATTCGTCTGAGTCTGAGTACTTGATGGCTTTCAACGCGCTAGAAGGAAACAAAGAGGAAATCATACTGAAAGACCCCCCCCCCCTCATTAAATGTCGAATGTCATGACAAATATTGGATCAGGAACATCTAGTATCACCGACGGCAGCAATAAAGTTGTCTACATGTTGAAAATGCTTTTGACTCTGTCGACGGTTTTGAACTAGCTAATTTTGAATATGAGGATATTTCACGGGTGGTAGAAGTAATTGAAAATGATGAAAACAACCAAAATATCCAAAACCAAGAAACCATTGTAAAGATTCAAAAGCAATCAAAACTAAATTCTCCTTCTACATTTTGTATTCTTCCTCATGTAAGTGGAAATAATGTAACAATTAACATATATGGAGAATTAAATGATAATATTTTTCCACAACAGCAGTAACTTGACATTTTTTAGCCACATCAGTGAATACGTGAACTTTGTTAAGGAAAAATGTTACAGTACTTGTATCTGATGTTCACAGAATATCTTATTATTTGTTATTAAAGTGTTAATGGGTTAATCTTTTTGATTTTTCTCATCTATTTTTAGGAAGTTTGCTATTTCACAGCCCCACGAAGGGGAATAAAATACGATAAAAACATGAAGAATCTGAAGCATAGCCACACCAATTTTGAATTTCATTTCTTTGGATTTGCTCGCTCCAGTTTTTTTCAGAATATAAATTTTAAATAAAAAAAATATTGCCGACTGGTGCTTCAAAAATGCTGAAATACCGCCTCAAATTTTCCATTTTCTTTAAAAATAAAAGGAAAAATTGTTTTCTCTCTTCTAAAATTTTCCAAAGATCAACCAATTTCAGAAAAAATGTTGTGTACCTCTTCAAAATAAAAAAAAAATAATATATATATATATATATATATTTCGTCTTGCTCCCCCTATTTGTTGTCAACAAAAAACCATAAAGCTGAAAATTAATGTGGTGTGACCACATGCCACAGAGTTAACAAACTCATCCATAAGCCTAGTATAGTACTGGAGAAAAATATATGGTCTTCAATGAATGAAAAAGCGCAAATATACTCCGATATAGCATGAAAAGCTCACAATAAGACATACATGAGAAACATACACATGAAGAAAAATCATTTAATAACAAAAACACTACTTAATGTGCTGACATACATGCATAACTAGACATGGTGAAAATTATTATCTTGTGATAGTGGCGAATTATGTGATAAATAGATTAATACATGGCTTTTTTCGTATTGTCCTTGTTATCAGCCTTCGACTCGGGTTGATAACTAGGCCAATATGAAAAAGGCCATGTATTAATCTATAATTATTCAAGTGCTATTTGAATGTACGCAGGCTGATATAGACATACAAGACAGGGTGCGTTCGAAATAAGTAGTTATGGGAGTATATGATAGATAAATACATGACCTAATCCATATCAGACCGGGTATCATCCCGAGACTCCCATATCGGACCGAGGTCTTGCCCGGTGAGTTGTGTGAGTGAGCTCTTCCATGATTATTTTATCTTTGTTGATTTAATTATGAAAGCCTAACCAAAACGGCGAAGAGCAAATTAAAACGTTGAAAAGACCAAAACGAAACAGGCCAAAACTATCTTAGAAAAAAAACATGCAGGAGGGAAATACTTTTTAGTTTTCACAAAATTTAACATTTTCAAAACAGCAAATTAAATCAAAATACTAGCAGTTGAGCTGGTGAAACCCTTGAAGAGGCATCGAGTTCTTATAAAAATACCGTAAATCGGGATATTTTTATTTAACGATACTTTGGTAGTTTTTATTAAAAACATGCAAAGTTTTGCTGTTATCTGTGTAAAGGTAACACAGATACCTTTGAAATAGACTGTATACATTGGAACTTGAAATTGGCAAATAAGAAATTCGTTTATTACTCCTACCTAAAGGACTGAAAGGGTACAATATACGGATATCTACAGCCACATATTTTGCCTTATTGATAGGCAGTCGAGAGCTTCATATGGAAAAGGTTACTCATTTTCTAATACCTCGCGGATCACCTGATCTGTCTCCTGTAAAAACTAGAATGAACAACTCTTGATTTTCAGACATTAACATGATTAAGAGACTTTCAGATTCTATTCTGTCTTTTGAATATTTTTTTTCTTTCTTTTCTTCCTCTTTGCTTGGAATTTTTGTTTAGAATAACAGATATCAACGTTATTAAATCGTTTTAATATTAAGTATAATACTACTAATGTTTTAGTAATACATTATTGTCCGGGAATGACGTCGTAGATCGAACTTTCTCATGAAAAGAAAGAAACAAATTTAATAGAATAAAAAAAATATTTATATTTTTGAATATAGAAACAGCTTCAATAATCAAGTTTCTGAAACGTAAATACAACAAACCCAATCTGACTTTCATTTTATTATGTTTACCTCACGTAAACTATGTTTAAAAATTCTCTTTCTCTATTTCCAATTGACCACGCTTGACCAAATCTTTATGAAATGACCATTGTGTGACACTTCAAAAAATGTCCGGTGGTTCTGAGTTGGAACTTATATAGCGGACCTCACAAAAATGATTTAAAATGGCTAGAAATTTTTAGCGAAATGGTCTGTTAGCAAAATACTATCTATAACTTTTCTCCTTTAATTTAACGGACAGTTCAAAGTAAACTTTGCCTCTGTTACGCAAAAAAAACAAATAAATATATTAGTCAACAAAAGTAACGACGCGAGTTTGAAACCAAATATCTTGGTAATTCCTTAAAAAAATACTTCAGTAATAGGACAACAGTGGTTCGCTACTTCATTTCCTGATCTGTTTGGTCTCATTTCGAAATTTGGATAAATTTGAAATGATGGAAAATGGAAATTTTCCAAAAGAGTGTTAAATTAAATTTGCGGAAAATCGAAAAGAAAATCGACACATATTTTGTAAAATGAAAATCCATTGGCTGAAATCAGTAGAAAAAACTGAAGTCTTTTGTCACACAGACATTATGATTCACATAACGGGTTTAAATACTGATGTTTTTATTTTTGGTTGAACAATGATATTTTGAAAGAAAATGAAATTTTTCATTTTAAGTTTTTTTTTTTACAAAATCCATGCTTTTGATGATAAAACAATCTACTATGAAAATTGGACGTGGGTGTCTATTTGTCTGTTTGTACAGCAATTTGAAATTATGAATATATGAAAAATGCATTACCCTGTATCGTTTTTTTTGTTGACTAGTATATTTAAAAGCTTCTGCTTTGAAACTACTACATCACTTTGGTTGATATGATCCTAAGGTTGCATTCATTTTTTCAAAATAGTCTTGTCCCTTAACCAATATTGTGTCCACGTCTAAAAGTAGAAAGACCAACACAAATTCAAAGACCTGCTCCGATATACTATTTTATTAGAGACTAAACTTAGGTAAAATGGTTCTTTTGTGGTCGTGCTTAAACTATATGTTTAGAGTCCGCGAACTGAAGTCCTCAACTGAAAAAGACTTTGATGACTGTTTTCAGTTTGATTTTACACGAAAGGTAAACTAAATTTAAGTGAGGGCTGCAGTCTCTTAGGTATTTCCATTTGTGGTTATATAACCGTGAAGATACTATCTTTAATGAAACGGTTATGAATATCAAATTATTTAAAATATTAAGGCGATTTCAATTTCAAATACAGTATTTACATCCATTTAAAATGCGTTAAAAGGCAAAATGCCGAAAAAAAAAAAAAAAAAAAAAAAAAAACAATCAATATTAAGTAAATACATTAATTAGACACAAATATAACGTCTAACATTCTGAATGAGTACCGACCTGTAAATGATTTTGTTTAGAGTGTAAAAAAGCTTCTTCAAATTGTGTAATAAATCTATCTCCAAATGGAAAGTTTATTGCTAAATAGAATATAATCAAATTATAACTGTATAACCGTTTACAATTCAAATATCAAAGACTTGTGATTTTGTTAGTAGCGGGTCATGTTTTTCTGTATTTTGCTTTATGTGTTATAGTAGCGGCCATTTTTACAGTGTGAACTATGATACCAGGAATGACCAATCATTGGGCATTAAAATGACTCTTGAACATCAGAGTCTCTTAAGGGATATATATGTTTCATTTTTAGGAAAATATACAATATATTTGTACGAGACTTATAGACAGGTAGAAATGCGATGTTTACCAAGCATTTCCCACCTGTTTCTAGGGGAGTCCACATAAATTGTATTTTTTTTCCGACATTATACACTGTACATATATGTTTAACCCTGCAACTAAAATGGCACTTTTCTAGGCTGTTTGTAGGAGTCAAATTTTGGCGAGTAACATAGAAACAACATGCATCATTAACACTGTGAACCAGAAAACAATAAAAACTTTCAACGCAAGTGAAAAAGGGTACCAGGAGAGATGATATTATGCTACTAGGCAAATGTCGAAAAAAAAATCGACATCCTTGATTTGTCAAATAGGCTAGTTGCTGGTTAAACACTGATACACCTCATTTTTACTACGAAATATATTGCTTTTCTAAATGTAAATAAAATGCACGCCATAAATATATATAACCTGAACATTGTTACTGTTTTAGTAAAATGTGTTATATGCCAACTCATATTTTTTCATGTTCTTTTTCCATTTGCATGAAAACTGTCAAATATATCCCGGATATTTTTTGATAAATCTTTTACTATACACTTTTCTAGAGTCGATGTTAGTTTTACACCTTCTTTTAATGTTCTTACTTTTACCATTCCATGATAACCGTCTTGTCAATAGTATGTATTCCTGTCTTCTGGATATTGGAGTTGTCTCCCATATGCATGAATTATCTTTCTTGAAAATATGGTGTTGCAGAAAATAAAGACACAATATGAATATTCATGGCTGGTTTGACCAATCAGAATTCTTTGTTCATACATTTTGACCAATCAGGCGAATATAATCGTTCAAACGTGAAGGACTGGAATAAAACCAGATCAAAAGGATGTTGCTAGCGGCTGGATATATTATTGTTGCTAGTAATGTTTTAGTTAGTATCAATTTATTTCAATATGTTTAAAAACGCTACTTTTGAAATATTTTGTTGGGAAACCACCAAAAGAAAAAAAAGCAAATGAATAAAAACACGGAATGTGTCAAAGAGACAACAAACGACCAAAGAGCAGAAAACAGCAGAAGGCTACCAACGTGTCTTCAACGCAGCCGAAAACCCCAAACCAGGAGGCGGGCGTCAGCTGGCCCTTAAACAATAATGCATATATACTAGTTCAGCGAAATGGACGCCACACTTAACTCCGAAACATACAAATGAACCAAAATTAAAAAGACACACAAGACTAACAGAGGCTAGAGGTTCCTGGCTTGGGACGGGCGCAAAAAACGCCGGGTGGGGTTAAACATGTTTTGTGAGATCTCAACCCTCCCATATATCTCTATCAAATGTGGAATAAACAAACACATAGCGATACGCTCAGTAAAACTCAGTTCAATAAAAGTCCCCGAGTCCGATGTTAGAAATGGTAACGCAATAAACCAAGCAAAATGACAATGATCAATATAAATTAACAAAGGACTACTAGCTTTTACTGACATGCCAGCTCCAGACCAGATCAAAAGTATGTTAGTAGCGTCTGGGTACATTATTGCTGCTGGGATTATTTTCGTTTGTTGTCAATTTATTTAAATATATTTAAACACGCTACTTTTGAAATATTTTGTTGCAAAACCACAAGAAGAAAGAAATTATACACATAGTGTTGGCCATGTATCTAAAATTAAATTAAGACAATCACTACTTGCAAAATTTTAATACATCAACAGTGTCCAGTAAAATATTAAGCATAAAGGATAAAACGAGACTGATAATAGATGAGTTATACTAATATAGAATACAATTAAATTGGTTTTAATAATGTACATAATGAGACCTATCATGTAGAAACAGTAAAATATAAAAGCTGAGATGATTCTAGTTTGGAAACATTTTCCATATTAAAAATATTTGTATATAAAAAAAAACTCGGTTACATAAACATAAATGCACACTTTATATATTATAGGGTATTGCAAAGATGAATATAGAGAAAAACTAAGCGGCGAGTTTTTAAAAATGTATTTTCTCAGTCCATGGGCAATATAATAGTCGTCAGGTAAACAATCTAAATCTGTATCTTTAACGTCCAGCAGCTTCCCGGTTATTATCCTCGACTTATAAATTTGGCAACATTCGTGTCATTTTGCCTAATACGATTCCTGTTAGTGCTACGTTTGTGTGTGGTCTTTAATAGCTTCTCCAGTTTGGCATAATTAGTATCGCCCTGCCTAATCTTATTACGTTTACCATTAATCTGGACGTTACCGGATTCTACAATTTCTACAAATTTCAGAAAAAATCAACATAACAAAAGTACAGAAACATACATGTGTATATCGCTTTGAAATCAACTGACAATTACTCCTAATTGAATGCAAGATCTAATTATTTGATATGGTCTTATATGTTTATATAGTTTCAAAATGTAACAAAATGAAAGAACAAGATTAAAACAATCAAATTGGTCGATTTAAGACGACAGAAGGGTTACAAGTGGTCTGGCAAGGTTTCTGACAAAGACTCTTCTGTGGTTTCTGTTTCTAGGATTCGTATCTAAAATTACATAGACAATTCTGCTCATCCTCCCCATTTGGACACGAGGAATCTAGAGTCAGGTTAGACTTCTTAATTAAAAGATGTTTATTTTATATGCATAAGTGCAGATTTTTATGGCTCATAAATTATAAAAAAAAACACTAGCTTGAAAAATGGTTTCTTTGCCAGAAAGAAGAGGTTTGAATATTCAACAATTCACATCGGTCATCTATTTTAAGTGATCTCATACCATCACAGGTATCTTCGTCTTCTCCGTCTGAGCAATCGTCAAATCCATCGCACCACGAGTTCTTACTTATACATTTGTCGTCAGCAGCACAAAACTTTCTGTCCATTTCCTGGCATACACTGGCTGCAATTGTATATGGAAAGTTATAACTAAATATTTTTGCAGATTGTTGAATGTAAAATGCAATCGATTGCACGATACACGCATTATCACGTTTCGCACGTTGCAATGTACTTTTTTATGGATAAACAAACGAGCCTAGGATATTGCGAAATACATTTTCCTTATATTAAGATCATATGATATTTTTTAATCGGATTACTATATGTCTTTCTGAAGTATTTCACCAAAATTGAATAAAAATTATTACTCTAAGTTGTGTTTCCAAATTTTGCTCAGATATTTTAGAAGAGCGGACCATTTTTTGGTACAATTCGTTGATTTTCCCCACAATCAATTTTTGCAAGTTTTGTTTCCAAATAACTTCATTATACATTCTGATTATTTTACCATGATCTTTATTCCATTTTATAATAATTCGTGTAATAAATCTATGGGAAGCTTTAAAGATATCATAACAAATTTTATAACCGACATTCATCTAAGAGTTATGTATTCTCAATTCTGAAATGCATTTATTACACAATAAGACGTATTTGTGTCTTATCTTGGAACGTCTGATATTGCTAAATTTGACCAGGTTTCATTCAAAAAATTATCAAGAAGGTCAATTTTGTTTGGTCTCCTTGTGACTTTGGAATTTTGTCGCCGGTGTTACGATAAGAAGACAAAATAACAAATTGATGTAATGAATCCATCATAGTATTCTGATGTCTTTTATGAAGTTTGCTCTTTTATATATAAAACATATTTGCGTTATGATAAAAACAATACTATAATTGTTTTCTATTGCAACAGCTGATATTGCTAAATGTGATTAGTTTTCATCCTAAAAATATTCAAAGACGAAAGTTTGTGTAGTTTTATCTTGAAATATTTTTGTTTCCTGGTAAGTGTTATGATACGTCGCAGAGAATATTTCGTGATACCGCTTCAAAATTTATAACTTGAAACAAATGCATTTATTAGAAATTTTACAAAAACTGCTATTGCCCTTTTCGAGCTGCAAGTACCATGAATACTATCTTACAACTCCCATGTCATCTGTAAATGAAGAGAACCTAGATCATCGCCTAAAATTCATAAATTACCATCACAAAATGCCTCGTCTTCACCATTTTGGCAGTCCGGACCCAAAACGAATTTATCGCACCACGAATTCTCAGGGATACACACTTCTTCTGCAGTATCAGCCGTAGCGGGGTCACATATTATATCTCCATCGGGACACTCCGCTATGATAAATCACATTTTAACATAATTAGCTTTTAGGTTTCATACGTACAGACACATACACCAGGGAAAGATATTCGTGAAACCAATAGCTCAGCATGTTGTAGGATATTTCGTTTCTATAGGCCGATTTATTAAATTCATAGCAAAATTTGAAGTTATAAATGAATAGACTGTGTGGAATAGAAGTCTTCTCTACATCCACCTAAAATTACTTCTTACATTTCGTACTCTTAGATTTATAAAAAAAACTGTGTTTCAATCTTGTACATAGAGTTTTTATTTTGTGAAATTGCATTGTGAATAGAAAGTTGATAGTCAAAAGTAATAAAGTAAAATGTAATAAAATAATTTTATAACACTTCAGTATTGTGTAATATCATATTTTATTGACCACTTAAGTTTAAATTTAATATTTCCAGCGGCCATTCGCCTTGGGCATTGTTCACGTTAAGCTGTACATAAAACATGACATTGCACTCAGTGAGGTTTTACAATTGTATAATATTTACACAATTAAATGGAATGCTCAGAAACTAAGAAACAGTGTATTCGATGAAATAACATATTTCTTATGTGGTATTGTTGGAAAATTACTAATATCGCGAAACTTTTATTCTCAAAACAATAAATTTTCACTCGTCTATACAAATTTATGGTTAAAAAAACAAATCATGAACAGTTCATTAATTGTTGATTTATTGTCTCTTTTCACTAGTAACAAAGATGCCATGTCTAAGCAGGACATGCTTACCATTCCCTAACATCTGATATCACTCCCAGTTTTTAGAGTTCATTTTGCTGCTGTTTTATTTTTTCTGTGCTGTCTGTGCATTTGCAGTTGAATTAATCGGAACAGAGATTTGAAAAATCAATAAAGCAGAGATTAAAACTGTTAGAACCAGATTTGAAACTGTGCTAATATCTGCTTTCAAATGTCTTGCGGGTCAGTCGCAGGACTGGTCCGAGCTGTTCTAACAGCAGATGTTGGTCTAAGAGCAGATATTTGAACCACAGATTTAAGGGGGTACCCAACACTTTGACTTAAATAGATTTGGCTTGTTTAATTTTCATAAAATTTTGACGAAATATTTACTTTGACCTGTTGACCAAATATATTTGCCTTTCAAACGTCTTTTCAGCATGATCGTGATTTCAAGGTATCCGGACCATAACGGATTACAATGAGCATTCAAAATCTCCCGGATGTTCCATGAAACATAATGACAATAACTTCGGTAATTGTCAACAAACTTCGGAAACACTGGAAATTTTTAGTTAATTTTTATTGACGCCACATGCAAAGTGCATTTACGAAGTGTGTTTAAACTTGGGGGAGGCAGAATATACGCAATTGCAGCTTTTAAATATGTTTTTCAATCCCTTTTCGGTAAAAAAGAAATATTATATACGGGAGCATCATTTATGGTCCGGATACCTAAATGCGGTATAAGAATTGTTGTACCTTTTAGTCCAGACACTGTCAAAACCAATACTAAAGAGGCTACTTTCCACCACATTTTGCAAAATGGCTGCAATAACAAATTCAAATACTAAGCAATTGTATAGCTAAATCTACAGTAAACATCGAGTCAGCGGAACGACTGAAAAAACGCTGACCTTTAAAAAAGATTTGAGATTTTCAATTTCACTTTTGAACGAGTATAAGTAACTATTTTTCCGCAAATACTCGATTTTTAAGTTTCCTGAAATAAATTTCCTGTAAATTCAATGGGCACAGTCCAGACGAAGTTAAATAACGTTACACCTGATTGGTCAAAAGATATGTGCATTTGTGAACGGCGCGAAGTGATTGGTATAAAAGCAATAAAAGATGAGGGCTCGTGCAGGGGGAGATGAGGTTGCGTGAAACGATCTTCAAAGGGTCTTCTCAAACTGAAAATTGCATTTACTAAAGAATATTTCCATATACCCGTTGTCATTTAAACCGGGACTATTTTTTCCTAGCGGAAGTTATATTACACAACAGCTGTCAAAATTGCAGACTAAAGGAAACAAGAAGCACAAGGCATGTTCAAATTTGACCCCTTAATGAATCCTATCTATACCCCCAACAAGTCGAATTTACTGTCCCGATTCCAAACTTCGTTTAAGGACATCTTTTAATAGAAAGCAGACGACGGGATCTTGTTTGTTTATGTGTAACCAAGGACATTTTTTGAACACCAATCATATTCCTAGAACCAAACTCACTACTGAGATTATATATTTTTCAAGCAAGGGCCGAGAGACTGTTAAATTGGCTGCAAATTAGAGAAACAATAATATTCCATATATATTGCGACTAAAGCTTTCCTGTCTGCAAATAAAACAATAACATAAAGTGAATGACTGGTATAGATCAACTATGACATGTCAAGCAAGTAACG
Source organism: Mytilisepta virgata (assembly GCA_028015205.1). Classification (NCBI taxonomy): domain Eukaryota; kingdom Metazoa; phylum Mollusca; class Bivalvia; order Mytilida; family Mytilidae; genus Mytilisepta; species Mytilisepta virgata. The sequence continues at coordinate 18,555,401 of CM051513.1, forward strand.
CCACGCAACCGAGAGAACCCCGGACAAAACAAACCAGGAACACAAAATTAATCACAAATACAAAAAGAGTCAGGATAATGAAACTTGGAACAGACACTAAAACGTGGTGGGGGTTTAACAAGTTTTTTGCGTACATACATTCACTTTATCTTAGTGTTTTTATTAATCGTCTTTCCGCGTAAAGTTTTCGATCTGCTTACGCTCTCCACAACCCTTGAAGATTTCATTCATATTCCGCAGGTTTCCAGTACATTCTATTGTCTATTCACAACCCTGAGTCCTTCTCAACAGTAAATAAGGAAATAACCCTTTCCTGTTTCCAAAAACTTCCATGCATCGCTATAGAACAAAACTATCTTCTTTTTCCTCTGATAGTAATTTATATTTATAAATTTGCTTTTTCGTGCGATCAGTTAATTATTAATAAAATGCAAATTTTAAAAAAAGGCGTGCTTTTTTAATTTTGTCATACACAAATTCTTTACATCAAAGCGAAAATACAATTATTATTTTTTGGGGACTATTATAATATAGTGTGTTTCTCAATCCTTAAAGTTCACAAAGGCTTGAACACCTGTCATTTCTCAAGAAATGTTTAGACCACACAAAAATTGAATATTTAAAAGAAAAACAAGAATCGTTATTCCTTTGGGTCTTGTGACGTTACTATGGTATAAATCCGGAGTCTCAAAATAGATTGTATTGTTATGTTAAGCAATATAAGCCACCAAAAGATCGAAATCATCATTTTGACTAGGAAACCTTTAAAACTTTAAATAACAATCGCCGTTAATAAAACATCAACTACATCAAACCAGCTTATGCATATGTGACTGTGTAAAAAATCCTTAATTTATCCATTATCGATTAAAAAGCAATATTCTAAAAGCTAAAACTAAAAAATGTACTCGCAAAATTCAAATAGAGCTTACCTTGGAATCCCTTCAATGGTTCTAGGCCGATTTAGATTCCGACTTTACGCACTCGTTTATATACTTGTGACTACGGTTGGATGGTCAAAATAATTTGCTATTACTTAGTACTTTATTGATCTTTAACAGAAAACTAAGTTATTTTGACTGTTAGCAACGTATAGTTGTTAGATAAAATGGACATTTGTTTATGTTTAAAAACAAATTAAAAGGATTACGGATGAGAATGACTCCGAGTGGTACCAATCTTGTACATGGAAGCAACGTGTCTGATATATTTTTAAAACAGTTACAGACGGGCTGCAAAATTGTATAGAAAGTCGAATATGGAGTTTTAAATATCTTGTAGAGTTAAAAATATATTACGAATTTGATTTTTTCTCATTAAAAAACCTCACTTCAGTCAGAATTCAGACGTGGCTAAGAGCCACGCTAAATTCGACTTTTAGATGTTAATAAAATTGTGTAACCCTAGGATCTTTATTTTTATAGACAATAACTTTGCGTACTAACATTGAATGGACTACAGTGGCTTATTTTAAGTATTTAACCACAAGGAAACCTTCAATTAATTAATTAGTCAAGACACGAAATGGTTCCGATATATGTTCTCCAGAAATAAGTTGATCTTAAACTCTTGACTTTTCCAACTACAACCTTTTTTTTTCGAACAGTTATGACCCTCCGAGTTCCAATATATCTGATTTATGAAAACAAAACGAAACAAGCCCAATCCTTTAATTTCACTTTCCGTTATACAGATGGCGTGTTGTTGTTAAATAATGATAAATTCCAAACTTTCTACATCTCATCTACCCCAGTGAGCTTGAAATTAAGGATACTACAGATACACCAAAGTCCGCTTTATATTTTGATTTGTTTCTTGAAATAGACAATGAGGGACATTTGAAGACAAAACTTTATGACAACTTGATGACTTCAACTTTCCTATTGTTAACTTTCCATTCTTGAGTAGCAATATACATGTACCAGCATCACCTGTATATGACGTCTACGTTTCTCAGCTTATCCGATTTTTAAGGGCATGCGCGAGTTACCCCGACTTTCGTCAAAGAGGATTGCTGCTGTCACAAAAGCTTGTTAACCAGGGTTTTATCAGGGTAAAGTTGATGTCATCACTTTGGAAATTTTACGGTCGTCATCACAAATTGATTGAACGTTACAGTGTTCCAATATATAAGATGATGTTGGACCTGTTCAAACGGTCGTCACATTTCATGTGCCTCCACTGATTTGTGGATTGACTCTGTTGAACTTCACGACGGGTTCCGCATACGGCGCAGGAACTCCTTCCGGAGCACCTGGGTTCACCTGTTTTTTATAAGGCGTTCGTGTTGTTCATTGTTTTTCATTGTGTTTCCAGTGTTAATTTGTTGTGCTTGTTTTTGTTCATTTGTCTTCCCAGGTTTGTCTGTCCAATGGATTGCGTTTTTTGATTTGCTCCTTATGTATATTTGTCCTCTTTATTTAATGCTATGCCTGAATGCCAATAATTACCTAATGAAATTCATAGTAGTGACAAAAATGGCGCACCTCAGCTATTGCTACTCACTGAGGCAGTTTCAGCTTATTTTTTGCTTAAAAATCTACAGAGGGAGAGTGTATTATCCTGTACGTCATGGGCAGTAATAGGGTTGTCTTTTCTTTAGTTGAGACCGTTGATTCGATCGCTACTAGTTAAAATATAACTGACACTTTCTTCGCGTCCATATATCCTTCGCTTGATAGGACGTTTTAAAATGAACTTCATGTTACAAACAGAAAATGTCATATTCCGCAGCCACTTGCATTATAATTGAGAGAGGATCGAATTTTCTTTCAAAGACATACTTATTTGTGCGTATATACAGAGGCGAAAACAAAGAACTTAGTCGACAAAATGTAAGACAAAAAAGTTACAATGATCGATTTTTGAAAACGCGCCCGACCGAATGTCGGCCTCTTAATTTCTGTTTATATATGCATATTGGCCCAAATGCCAGATTTTAGGATGGAGTTTCTAAAGGTAAAGACCTGGTTGTCCATGTAACAGACTTCAGTTGAAGTTTCAGAGGAGGTTTTAAAATATTTTGATACCCAGTATTTTGGCAATGGTCACGGTCCGGATCTCCAGGCATAAGTTTTAAAGGGAAATATTCAAATTAATAAAGTTTGGCCTAATTTGAATCAATTGTTTCAGATAATAATGTTAAATAATTTTTGCTAATTTTTCGATTTCTTAGTAACAAGGTTCATAATTTTCGCATTATTCTTGAACAGGTAATTTCGATTGCACGGAAAGAAATAGAGACCCTTGAAGCAATTATTTGATTGATTGATTGATTGATTGATTCATTGTTGTTTAACATCCAGTAGCAAATATTGCATGCTTATTTGGGACGAGAACCAGTTCAATTTATCAAACAGGGATGGGATGGGACACCATGGGAAACAAATTTTGACTGCCACTGTAAAAGGAAGATGGTTGGATAATTTAGCCTTCTGTGGCGGCATTAGCCTACTCTTTTTCGAAAACTACAGCAGGGGTCTTTAGCGTCCATGGATTGTGGCATTCTCCAAACACGTTACCCACTATGGTCCGCGGTCAGGCTTTCCGTATTATGACCTGACAACCGCCATCAAAATTTGTATCATAAAATATATGCTACAGTATTCTAAGGCAGACTTTTACCCTTTCAAAAACGTCGGCTGATAAATTATAATGTTTATGTTTATGTTGTCATGATAACTACTGGTAATCTTGAAAGCCGAATACCTAAGTTACAACAAGAGGCCGAACAACAAATTAAGTCATGAATGCGCCTAGCGTGAATTATTTAAGTTGTTCGGTCACGAGTTGTATAATTGTCGCATTCCAATTTCAATATTAGTTATTCTGTGTATTACACTGACATATTCAGATGATTAAAAAAAACATCCAAGGGATTGTGATTTGATGTGAATACGCATGGACTTTTGTAGAGTAACCTATTTGCCGACGACTATATTGTAACATCACTTCCTGCGGATCAATATAACTATTCTGTTCATCAGTGAAGTATTGGATTTTGTTTCATTCGGAAATCTCACCACAACCAATATAATAAAATATTTTCCGAAATTTCTACTTCTATATTACTCGAATTTGTGTGTCGTTCTTCTTTCGAGTAAAATCATGAATATACATTTATAACATAAATGATATACACACAGCGTAGTTTGTCATCGTCGAGTTTGATGAGATTTTAGGAGAAAAACGGAAAATAACTAGTTCTGATACACCTTCTCGTCGGCCGACTCTGAAATTTCTTTCCCGTCTTCATTTCCGGCTGTTGATCATTTCAAATGGTACAGGTCAAAACACTATATTCTTTGCATTTCCAATTTGCATTAGATAAATCATTCTATTGTTTAAATCTCAAAGTTTGATCAGTGATTTGGGCCCGACCTGTTCTTTATGAATTCTCACAAACCAACATTCCCTTTCGTTAATAAAATACAACCAAATTTGGCACGTGATCATTTAGGGACTGGTCAAATCAGTACCTACTTAAATCGGCACCAGTACAGTCATGTCGGCACCTTTCCGTGTTACTAAATAAAGAGACTCGAATTTGTGTGTCGCTTCTCTTTCGTGGAAAATCCATGAATATGCTTTTATAACACCACTGATCAACGTACAGTGAAGTTTGTCATCACCGAATTTGAAGATCTGTTTTGGGGTATTTTTTGTGAGCAAAAAAAAATGGCTGTACATTAGGTTAAAAACAAACTGGTCGAATAAGTTATTAAAAATAGATATTATAACTTCGTGCCGTCGATTTCGCTGATGTAATCTAGTGGTACATTATACAATCACTATAGCAAACTCCGGGAGCCAATATAGCTTTACTCATTGACCGGAGACAGATATTAAGCAATAGCTTACCATTGCTACATACGGGTTACAATACAATACAATCACTATCTTTGATGAGTTTTGATGATTTCCATGTTGTTCATATGTTTTTAGTTTTTAATTGTAGTGCATGTATTGTGTTGGTCTTGTCTTCGTTGCTCTTCAGAGTTTGTCAGTACAGTAGTTTCGATTTTCCACTACTTCGAATATCGCTTTGTTATTTACTGATTTACTTACTCATGAGAGAAACCAGTTGACTGAAGACCGATAGGAATAGCTGACCAGATTAATTAATTTATTTTTCTTTTCTTTTTAAGGTCTTTCCTTTCACTATAAGGAAAGAGAAAGACCTTACTGTATTTCTTCTGATTATTATTCTTTTTCCGCCAAACTTTAACGACATTTCCCAAAAAAGTATCTGGCATGTTGAAATGATATTAGGTATCAAGTATCGGTTGACCAAAAGCTATCTTGTGGTTAGGGCACCGTAGAAACCGTAAATCGTAGCCACCTAGGATCTTCACCAATGATAATTAATTCATGTGACCTTAAAAATGCCTCAGGGTCAAAGGTCAAGGTCATGACCTAGATTTTGACCTTAGCTTGTTATCGAAACTACTCAATAACTGTAAATGATGGCTGATAAAATGTAATGGTGAAAATGTGTGTCTTATAAAGATCTACATTTGTTATATTGGGTCCAAAATTATTTGACCAACCATTATAGACCTAGGGTACCAAAACTGTTTTTCGGGGTCTGAAATGAAGATTTTTTGCTTATATCTCAAACGAGGTTAGAGATAGAAAGAAACTTTGAATCGCAAAAATGTTCAGCATAATACGATCTACAAAGTAAGGTCAAGGTCAAATGTCAAAGTCCCTAGCAACGATGTAAAAAACCTTAACAACCATATATTTTTGGACTAAAGGGGGCGATTAATAATATAAATATGACATTTTTAATACTTAAAATGAAATTTTAGTCCCTAGCAACGACATAGAAGTCATTAGCAACCACTTATTTTATTGTAAATACAATTCTTCTTAGAAAGTTCGGTAAAAATCCACGCGGGACCCCATAGGAAATGTGATCGTATCTCCTTAAAAAGTACAAATCGTACAGGGCTGATATTTGGCAGACAGCTAGGGGATATCCAGGGCTTTGTTCTTGAGAAACAAAATATGACGCTATCTCCAACTATTTCCTGAAAATAGCGTTCGCGCAGTGCAGTGATAAAAAGCTATTTTCCGCCAGAAAACACAAGATTCGTCCAAATGTTACCAATTAATTGCATCAGAATGTCAAAATTTCGCGTCAGATTAACAGTACTTTATTCATGGAGGTGTCGTCTGGTGAAAATGGCACCGGAAATCGAAATAAATAAATCGTGAGATCAAATTTCTACATGAATCTTCATTCTGACATAAGTAAATGTGTACACGTACACACAGTTTTCTATTTATGACTTTTTCCACATCAAACAGTAAAATGCATTGTCCTGTGCCATGTTCACCCGACGACAGAAAGAAATAACCCAAGTCCAGATGTATATAAATGCACGTGACTTACACAACGTCATCCAGCGTTCCTAAAATAGAAGTAAACATTATAGTAAAAATGTACTTTTACTGTCAATGTGTATCCAGAGAAATAAAATTACGGTGCCCCCCTACTTGCATTCAGCAATCCTTGGTAAACTTGCTACCTACAAATAAGAAAAATAATTAATAAACAAACAAACATATAAACAAGATAAAAAGGCCCGTCCCGCCTTCAGAAAAAGAGATATTGCTACTTAATTTTTTTTGTCTATTTTATCTATTTCCCAAGAGTTACACCCCTTGCCAAAAATAGAGGGACAGGGCCTCTTTATTGCAAAACTGGAAACGTGACAAGGAAAGACCTTATCATTTGTGCTAGGCACAAATGACCTTTTAATTATTTATTTACTTTCTTTGTTTTTTTTATTATGATCCTGATTTCGACAGAAAGTTTATATATAATTAAAAACTAGACATGAATAAAAACTTATTTACACTTATCGCTACGGTTATTACCTTAAATTATCCGTAATATAGATAATTTCACAATTGTATAACTTTTTAAAAATTATACTGTCTCCGTCTCTGTTCAAATATTATGTAACATTTTACAGTGGGTTGTTTTCTAAAGAGTAGTTTTCATATCAATTAAACCAGATCTTAGTGGATTTTTGATAAATTTTACAGGTTGAACAGTTGAACAATTGATATATTGATAAAAGATGTTAGTATTTCATCTGACACTCAGTTACACTTACTTATTTTATCTTGAGAATATAAATGTATGAATAATTGCCAAAAAGCGATTCAAAATTAATGGCTATGACCTAAAATGACACTGTATGTTCCTTACGATCTGACATAGCTTTACTACAAATGTATTAGTTAAAAAGTCTATATACACATGGTTAATATCTCCGTTCAACGCTATGTCCAGCTATGTTGACTGACATACATGTACAGTATATATGTACGAACCTTGGGAACAGGTATAAAGCATTACTTGCTTTTTTCGAGGCGAGTATAAATAAGATGTATATTTTCCAACAATATACATATGTTGTTTTTATTCTGCAACAAAAATCATTACCGTTTAAAATAAAATAAATTAAACGAATGGTAAAAGCATTATTGCGTACATATGTACTTTCCAACATCTCCAAATGGAAACCCATTTAGTTGTTTGTATGCTGCGTCTGTGAAAACAATTTAAAGTATGTAGCGTTGCCGAAATTAGCCAAAAATATATGCGACAATTACTATTACATCCGGGACATTTGGAATAATCGTGTAGTTCAAATATGGTCCGGATACCTCAAAAGAAAAAAAAAGCTGGATAGATTAAAAAGATCTACATGTATTTCTTTCGTATTCCCCTTTTGGTAAATTTTAGTTGTTTTCCAAGTTGTCTTCTCCGTTTGGCGTGACTTCCATAGACATATGATCAATGGATAAACTGTCAATTTTCTTCCTCACAATATCCGCAACAAAGATTAATGATTTGTTTTTAGATATATTTTCGCACATATTTTTTTATTTATGATGAAGGTCTCCTCCAATTCCATAGTTTTAGAACAATTAGAAATAGTTTTGCCCTCTATATTAAATACAAGACACATTTCTATCATTGATAAATAATTCACGGTGGCTTCAAAATATCATGATTTTACCAAAGGTAGCCCCTTTATGCCAAATATTTTGCCACTATCGACAGTGAGTGGTAAAATATCGGTATAAAGGGCATACCCGTTGTAAAATCATTATATTTTTAAGCCACCGTGAATTATTTCTATTCGAAAGGACAATTTCTATGGCATTTTGAAACGCCGCAACATAGGTATTCCGACACGAAGATCCCATTACACAACGCAAGTTATGCTATGACGCCGTTAAAGTTTGTGCAAAACTTTACTATGACGTTTCCAAACCAGCCGTCTGACTTTTGTGACGTTGGAACCAAAATATCCATATTTTACCATGAATGTAAATAGAAAACGTTTGAAGCAGGTCATATTAGGATCATGCAAATGGGAGACAACTCTAACATAAAAAAAAATCGGGAAAACGAGTATTGATTGATTGATTGAGTGTTGCTTAACGTCCAGTGGCAAATATTGCATGCTTATTCACGACGAGAACAAGTTCAATTTATCAAACAATTCAAAAAGAGCTAGGATGGAACACCATGGGAAACAAATTTTGACTGCCACTTTAAATGGAGGGTGGTTGGGTAGGGTCGCATAACTTAGCCTTCTGTAGCGGCATTAGCCTACTCTTTTTCGAAAACTACAGAAGGGGCCCTTAGCGTGCATGGAGTGTGGCATTCTCCTAACACGTTACCCACTATGATCCACGTTCAGGCTTTCCGTATTATGATATGACAACCCCCTAACGAGATGGTCTCCCCTATCCGCCACCTGGGGACGTGCTAGGCAGCTCTGTGTGTTGAGCTCCCGTGATCCGTCACAGGTGCACAGGGAAAACGTGTATCTCATGTAATTAAAAAAAGATTATCCAATAGAAAGTTGCCTGAGCAAATTAACCTCCTTTTCTGTTCCGTGTAAAGGTTTTGTGTATTTGATGGGTTAAGGTTATCTGAAATAACCCTTGGAATATCAAAGTGGTGGCAATTATTACATACATATCAGGACGAGTACATGTTGATATGTTATGAACCCTGCTTTGTACTAGACCGATAGGCTGAGTCGTATTTTAACATGTTAGCTGGGAAGGAAATAGTGTCCAGGCTCCGTCCAGACACATTCTGACCACAGGCCGACTGGTCTTTAAAAGAAATAGTGTCCAGGCTCCGTCCAGACACATTCTGACCACAGGCCGACTGGTCTTTGCAAATAATCATAACAGTCGATTGCTTGGCGGAGAAGTAGAAACTACCAAGTACAATGCGCTCTGAATTAATTTTTGATCTCTTTCATAACCAATAATTGTCCGAAAAAGATCTTTCAGCCATGACTGTATCTTAATGGGGTAATACACACAACAAACGGGAGCTATTTCATCGAATCACATTCCCCAAATTTTGACCTTCTCCAGCATATATACATGTAATTATAATTGTACATTGCAGCATTGCTGGAAGATGACGTTATTAATCGTGATTTCCGATGATAATGAAAATGTAAAATTATTCAGTATTTGTAATTTTGAAATGCGTGTACTTTTATATAAAAGTTACAGCACTTTTTAAATCTATAGTCGAGGAGGATCGAATGAAACAAGTTAAATATGGGATGCTTTCAGTAGTAAAATTACTATGTTCTCTCAAGTTTGACAAAGACATGACATACAATTAGACCTTAAGTGCATAAAAAGTAAGACGATTTTGATTTCACATCTATTTTGGAAGGTTGTTTGTTTATTTGGTATGGTGTCTATGTGTGTGATATTTTAAAAAACGCACAGCTGTTCAAAAGCAGAATATCCGGCAACACAGAAACGCTAAGAATTTAATTTGCCATTTATTGTTTTCAGTCATGTCAGTAGCAGTGACAGTCTAGGCCTAATAGTTTTTTTTTATTGATGGAGGAAACGGACAGCATGTAGACATCTACGGGCTTACGGCAGGAAATCTGGCAATCTTTCATTTTGTTATTTAAGTTTGGAGTCAAACACACATCACCATGGGAAGGATTCCAATCCTTAACATCCGTTTTGAAGGGCTTGTGATCGTATAGTTACATCAACGACGAACTGCCTAGACCACTCGATCATCGCTGTCGATCAAAATGGGGCTACAAACTTCAAGTTAATGAACCATCTAAGCGAAGTAAAGGGGGTTAATTGATACCTTATTTCTACATCGCTGACGAGACATTTGTGTTGAGATATACACTATAGTGCATCTAAAATGAATTCGTAGAATATTTATTACTAACGGATTGGCTTAATCTGATGGTTAACCAAATTAATCTACAGCTAAGTTTCTGGCACATCGGTACTGAATTGAATGGAAAAAAAAAAACGATTGCAGTTCTGAAATCTCGAAATTTGACCGTGGACCATAGTGGGTGACACGTTCTGGAGAATACCAATCTCCCCTCAAACTAAAAACTTCTTCTGTAATGTTCGAAAGAAAGCAGGCTAAGGCTTACCCACTTGCCCCCACCCAGTGCATCAAACTTTACAATTCTCCTTAACTAAGGAGTATATTCCCCAGATATAACTCTGGTTGCTGTTAAGGCTAAAGGCATATTTCTGAGATTCAGCTTTAGAGCTTGTTATTAGCTATAAATAATCGTCTGGAGGAAAGAAGTTTGTAAAAGTTGGTACAGGTATAACATGTCCGGGCCATACAGTGACTACGTGATCCTAACTTATTTCAAGACGCCACAACCAAAGATGAAACTGCATTTCAACTTGAGAAAGACATATTTACAGAATCCGGGCTTCAAAAGATTGGTTAAAATCATGTTAGGTCAAAATTACGGTGGTGATCTATTATGGTCCGAAAGCATTAACGGTTTTTTGCATTAACAGGTGATCGGTCTCGAGAGCTCAACCCACAGAGTTACCTAGCTCTTCTCCATCTGGCTGATAGAGGTGACCCTCTCGGTGGGGGTTTTTCAGGTCATACATGTAATGTACACAGACCATAATGGGTAACGCTCAAGACTGTAGTTTTCGAAAAAGAGTATGCCAATGGCCGCAGCAGATGGCTAAATTATCCGAACCTACCAAATCATTTATTCTTTTACAGTAGCAGCCATCTTTATGCCCCGCCCCACCCATATTTGAGATGTTTGCCACTGGACGTCAAACAAACAATAATAAACCGTTAATGTTTAGCTCTTTTGGAGTTACAATCCGGATCTACTTTACTTTATACAACAATTAAAACATATTCTTTTTTTTTTTCAAAGAAAGATCGACGTGTCAAGGTGACTTGACTTTCTATGTAGAACTACAAAATATCGATCTATACGTGATGACACCCATGTGATTCGCCATTATATAGTTATCTTTTTAAAATCTCATTTACGCCCAAACTCTCCATGTTGCGAAATTCATTTATACAAGTAATAATCAAGTAAAAATCCATTTAAAGATATAAAATTCTCATTTTCATACCATTTCAAAAGAGATGCATGCAATTTAAATGCAAAAAAATATTTTTTAATGTGTGACCTTTTGAAACTCATCTGTAATTATAGTCAACAAGCATAATAATCGAAACGTCTATAACTCAAGCAGTTAATTTATTCATGAAGCAACTTTCAAAATACATGATTCATCCAAAAAAAAAATACAACATTTTTTATTTTTATTTTGTGTGTTATGCAATAAATAAATATTCATTCTATATTGTATCTCACAGAAGAAAATTTATATAGAATATCTGATATTTATTGTTGTATTTCAATGCAGATTGTTTAATTATTATTACTCTATTTTAACTAACTTCATATTTTGCATAAGGTCAGTCAAATTCTTTTTTCATATTTTCAGGACGATTTCCTTTATATATTATTGAACTGTATTGTAACGCGCTCGCCTGCGCTACAATTTTTGTGTTCAATTAGGTGTATAGCGAGCTTGAACAAATGGCATGATTAAACCAAAGTCGATCACCTTTCTATCGTGATTTATTAGTTGAAAACAATTGTTTACAAATAACAATTCAAATAAAACCAAATATTACCAAATTAATGATTCATTTATACCAAAATGTGTTGACTGGCCAAGTAGTAAGATTAACCACAATTTGTGGTTAAAATGGTTCAGTTAACCATTGGTACAAAATTAACCAAGGTTGACTGTTTACCACAATTTATGGTTTTAGCCTAACCAACTCTTATGGTTATTTAACCAATTAGTGGTTTGGTGACAACCTTAATTATGATAGTATTTACCATAGAAGGTCTTCGGTTCATGACTTTTACTTCTACAGACTGAACACAAGAGTGAAGAAAACTAGTGTTTTTATACTACTGACCAGTCACGTGATTCTATAAATATATAATTTACACCTGAGTAACTGTCAACATTTAAATCACCCGCTTGTAGCTTAAATGTACAATCAATAAATAGACAGGTGATACAGAATAATAATCATGCGAAGCAAATCAATAATCATTCATTGGGTACAAAATAAAACATTAAAACATTGTTAACAAATCAATACATAGCGTATATATGAAAATAGATAAATCAATACAAATAAGGGACGTGATATTACCCACCTCCTATGTCGTTTGTCCTCAAACATGGAATGATGAAATGGAAAGATGAAATTTAAATGCCCCAACTACCATCAAATTTACTAACCATTATTCAATTTTTTTTTGGTTTTGGACCATTAAACAACATGAAATAAATGAAAAATGTTTAACAAAGTTACTTTACATATGAGTTATTCCTTCTATTCTCCTTTCGATCAGGTTAACAAGTCCATCAAGTCTTAAGTTTATACAAAGTCTTTTAAAGTCAAGCTAGTGGCCAATTTCTTTCGGAAGGGATCTCTGATCAAAACTGTTTAAAGACAAAGCGTCGAAAATGTTCGGGAAGTACTAATTGCCATTCAAACTTAGCACCATCATAGGTTTCCCATTTACGATATAAAACTCCAGATCTCAAATATAGGACATTCCATCTTGCAGAATAATAATGGGAAGTTGCGGAAAATTGAGAGATGGTTTGCCAATCAGATCTGTCGCCCAATTCTTTAAATTCTATTATTTTCTTTATTTCAGGGTCTTTCATCTGTTCTTCTCTTAGGATTTCAACACTCAGTTTGCCATTGTTCAGCAAATTCCAGACATATCTTTCCTCGTCACACATCTCTTCGTCGGGTGTGATCGATTCATCGATATAGTCTGTCTCATTATTTACTGCACAAATGGGTTTTTCTAGTTGACTATCCGGATTTTGAACAGACTTTTCACCATTCTGATCTTCTTTTTCCTCAAACTTTCTGCAATGTTTACATTCTTCTGGCATGGTCTTCGCGATAGAGCACCGGCGTTCAAATGACTACGCCCTCTCCTATGTTCGATCGCAAAGTCATATTCAGATAAAATCTCAAGCCATCTGGCTAATTGGCCCTCTGGATTTTTGAAATTTTTCAACCACCTCAAAGACCCATGATCAGTTCTTAAAGTAAAAGGTCTACCATAAAGATAACAATGAAAATGGCGAACAGACAAAACTACAGCGAGAAGTTCTTTTATTGTCACACAATAAGACCTCTCTGCTTTGTTTAAACTCTTACTGTAGTAACCAAGAACACGCTCTTGTCCATTTTGAATTTGGGAAAGTACCCCGCCAATTCCAAAATTACTGGCGTCCGTATCTAGTATGAACTGATCACCGTCTTGAGGATAACCTAATATGGGAGCTTGTATCAATTTTTCCTTTAATGTATCAAAAGATTCCTGACATTCGTCTGTCCAGTTAAATGATATATATTTTTCTAATAACGTATTTAATGGTCTAGCAATATGGTAAAAATTTTGAATAAACCTTTGATAGTAGGATGCCAACCCTAAAAAGCTTCTGACTTCCTTAATATTTAGTGGAATTGGCCATTCCCTGACAGCTTGCACTTTCTCGGGGTCAGTTGAAATCCCTTTATTTGAAACGATATGAGCGAGAAATTTAACTTTTGTCTTGAAAAGTTCACATTTATCAGGATTTAATTTCAAATTTGCATTCTTTATCCCCTGAAAAACCAATTAAAATTTTTCAATTTCCTGTTCGAAAGTTTTACAAAAATCAATTATGTCATCCAAATTCACTAAACAAAGTTGATAAGTTAACCCAGATAGCACGTTTTCTACTAATCTTTCAAATGTGGAAGGTGCGTTGCACAGCCCGAAGGGCAGTGTTACCCATTGCCAGAGGCCGCCTCGTCCGGTGGCAAACGCTGTTTTGGGACGATCTTTTTTTTATACTTCAACTTGCCAATAGACTTTTCGCATATCTAGGGTTGAAAACCAACTTGCAATTGACAACGTTTCAAGAGTATCATCGACCCTAGGTAAGGGATGAGAGTCCTTAATTGTGGCGTCATTAACCAGCCTAAAGTCAATACAAAATCTATTTTTACCATCTTTTTTTCTTACTAATACTATGGGGCTGCACCACGAACTTTCACTTGGTTCAATGACACCCATTTTTGTCATTTCCTCAATTTCATTTTTGACTTCTTCCCGTTTTGCAAAAGGGATTCGTCTTGGCGGTTGAAGTATTGGTTTACTATTCCCTGTATCAATCTTATGCTTAACCAACTTTGTTCTACCTATGTCTGTAGACGATTTTCAGAAAACATCCCCAAAATTACAAAGTAACTTCTTAAGTTGTTTTTGTGAAAATCTGACAATTCCTGACACGAAGATTCAAATAATTTCTGTAAATGGAATGTTTTCAGTTTCAGTTACAGGACAACTTGAAATTTTGTTTGTTTCTTCGAAACTGTCTATAGCTTCACAGACTGCCGCTGTATAACATTTCTTTAAAGCAATTGTTTGGTTTGTTGCATTCAAAATTCGTAATGGGATATGTCTAGTATTCCCAAAGGATAATGATTTTGCCAATAGAAGACCATTGTCCTTAATAAACTGAGAAGTTGGCTCAATTACCACTGACTTAGTTGTTTGTAACTGCACTGATGGCACTCCACTTATAATTGTTGCGGTATTCGCAGGTATTGTTGTGTTCTCTGCTATCATAACACGGCAACAATTAGAGCTAACAGCCGAAGACAAAAGTGGAACAGCACTCTTACCATCAATAGTTAGTTCAAAGTCTTTTAGGGAAACATTACAATTATGTTTAGACATAAAGTCAAAACCAATTATTCCCTCATTTTGTATGTCAGCAAACCAAACTTCATGGTTTATATTCTGATTTCCAATTTCAAAACAAACCCTGCAATTAACTAAAAACGGGGTTCTGTCGCCTGTGGCTGTAATAAGAGAGGAATTATAATTTTCCAGTTGCTCTGAAACCTCTTTTGGTAAAGAATGAAGGAAGTCTGATCTCAATATTGTTATTGTAGCACCAGTGTCGACAAGCATAGTAACTAGACCATAAATTTTAGTATTTAAGAAAAGACCTTCTCCATTCGACCAAACAGTTCTAGCTATTACGGCATTGGGTCTATCCAAAAGTCCTATCGTCGTGTTCCGACCCTTGAACCCGACTAATTGAAGTTTCCCTCGCCTGTTGGGACAACTGAACTACTTTTTATAGTTTCTGTGGTCAAAGTGCTTTTATTACTGGCTTGGTTACCTTTAACTTCCTTATTGAACTGATTACTATTTTGTTGGCGTCCATTACCTTTACCCTTAGCAACATTTGATTTGTTGTTGGTTTGATTCATGTTATCTGGTTTAGAACTCATTGTCGACCTAATAGAATCGACATCATTACTTATTTTGAGCCAAATCGACTTTGCAATAAAACTAGTGGTTTTATACTACTGACCAGTCACGTGATTCTATAAATATATAATTTACACCTGAGTAACTGTCAACATTTAAATCACCCGCTTGTAGCTTAAATGTACAATCAATAAATAGACAGGAGATACAGAATAATAATCATGCGAAACAAATCAATAATCATTCACTGGGTACAAAATAATACATTAAAACATTGTAAACAAATCAATACATAGCGTATATATGCAAATAGATAAATCAATACAAATAAGGGACATGACAGTATTCAGTATTAGTCAAATTGTATTAATACACTACAGGGGTCACCAAAGGGAAACTTGGCCATGTAAATCATTTTATTTGCAAGTAGATTACTGTTGGAGACGACAGTTATACCCGCACCCCCACATTTGTTTCATCCATGTGATGATTTGGATTCAAATTTAAAGTGTTAAGGAGAAAACTTACCCCGAGTTAAAATAAACCATGCAAAGATGATTATATCTACAGGATATATGCAACACTACTGTGAAGGAACTAAAATGTTATACTCAAAACTGAATGAGTTGATGTCACCAGAAAGTGTGACGGACGGACAGACAGACATACGGTACGACGGACGGACGGGGACAACGACAATATACCCACATACAGATATAATAATTCAAAGATACTGCAATTTGTGAACCAGCCTCTTATTTACCAGTAATTTATCTGTAAAATTGCACAAATAAAAAATTGTTTTGCGGTGCGAATGATAAACAATATTTGCACAAATAAAAGACAAAAACTGGTCCAAATGCATATCGGTGGGCACATCATGTGATCTTTGAAGATATTGATTGAAAACCCATCAGAACTTGTTTTATTTAAACCAAACTGTCTAATTAACTTTAAATGTCCTTACATTTTACTTTATAATTCAGTTTTTAAAATTGTTATTATGTAGATTTAATTGTCGGTCTGGCTCTTTGGTAATGGTGGTGTCTGTTTGCGTCTGGCTCTGTATAGTGTTGACTTCGCTGAGTTGAATGTTGGTAGATGTTCTACTACGGCTTTGCTGGTGTCGTCCCATTCGTTGTCTCTTAGTTTGTTGAGTTCCTCTGAGTAGATAGTTGGTATCGGTCTGACTTCCTCTAAACAGCGTTTGGAAATGGCGTCCATGATCTGTTTAGCTACTACATCTGTCGGGTTGGCTGCATGATTGTGTTGATTTCTTCCAAAACCTGTAGGAATGTTGTTGCTGGTGGATAATGGAGTTAGGCACCCTTGAATTACACACCTCCAGAAGACCTTATCTTGTGTTTTTCTGTTGATCCTGTAGATATAGCCATCAAGGGCAAGATTTGGACCACCTTTTCTGTTTGTAATAAACTGTACATTTATCTGTGCATTAGCCATTGTTGACTAAGAATGAAAACTAGTGGGTATCATCTCCATTATATACAGTTCTTGGCTTACATTGTTCAGAAACATGACACTTTGAACAATATTAACTGAGTAATAAGACAGCAAAGCTTTTGAGAATCTTTATTTTAAGCTTGTATATAATTTAGGCAATAAATTTTCGTGAAATATTATAGAGCTTGCATGACTTTAGCTCCCCATTCTTAATAAAGTAATTAGGGATAAATATGAAAAAGTCTAATTAAATTTGTAATATTTATTTCTTTTCTTTTTCTTTCAATTTCAGCATTAAATATTGGAAAATAAATATTGACTTAATTATTTATTTCATTTTGATTTATTTCATTTAGTATTATTTAATCTTCTTTCTTAAATTTTCTTTTAATTTCAGCATTAAAAATTTTAAAAAAATATTGAATTTGATTTCATTTTCATTTATTTCATTTAGTTAATCTAATTTTTTTAACCTTTATTGTACGATATCTCAATCTCTACTTTTATATTAATCATTAAAATCAAGGTAAATACAGGGAAACTAATGATTGCATTACCCTTGACAGGCCCCTTAATCCTCCTACCTAATTCGATGTTTTTTAGTCCAGTAGACGTTCGGAGAACACACCATTTACTGGCAGGTAATTAAATTTAAATATAACAGGTATTTTCTAAGGTCGAACTACGTATTATAGGATGCGGGAAATAGTCGTTTTAATTAAAATTAACGACAAACTACATGAACGTATAGATGTCCGGGATGTTTCTTTTGATTTTAATAGTTTATTTATTAAATGTCACGTTCAAAAACTGTTCAGCTTAACTACTAAAAAGAACTTATGTTGATATACATATATTCCCACATATGTACCTTATAAATGTGATATAAACAGCGATGCTCTGTATTGCTGTACTACATTTTCTGGCTGTATAACAAGCAAAGCTCAATCGGATTATGTCATGTTTATCATGCATATCTCCTGCAAGATATTAAATTAGTACGCCAAAAACAACCCGCAACTCCACGCAGATTTTTATTATCTTGCATTCCATGCTGGTGGCCATTGTTTTGACAATTATATAGAGCTAAGCCTTGCATTATACGACAAGTACTTACAATCAACAATATAATCTGTACTCTTGAGTTTATCGCATTATTATTTTTCAAATAAAATAAGTAATCGTTTATTTTAATTAATATCAAGGTTAATTTAAACTTTCAACTAATATGGAAAAAAAGGGGTATCAAAATATTAC
Organism: Mytilisepta virgata; assembly: GCA_028015205.1. Taxonomy (NCBI): domain Eukaryota; kingdom Metazoa; phylum Mollusca; class Bivalvia; order Mytilida; family Mytilidae; genus Mytilisepta; species Mytilisepta virgata. The sequence continues at coordinate 18,573,832 of CM051513.1, forward strand.
TACAATATTATCCCTCTTTCATTCATGACTACCGTGTATATTTTTATTCTGCCTTGTATTTATTTTTCCTGCTAGAAAATTCAGTTCTCAGCAAACATAACCCACTTCCTATTTATATATTGTCGTACATGTACTAGAAACATTAAGGATGCTCGCTGGTCATGTTTTGGTCTTTTGGTCAGATTTTAGAAATCCTCGGGTTTTATCCATTCTTAAACATTAAATTTGTTGCCCATGAGCCCCTACTTTTTCTTTTATAATTCAATCATACATACCGTAAAATGGTAACAGAAAAAATCTTATGAAATCCTTTTTATTTCTGACATACTATAATGAAACAGAAACACTGAAAAAACAAGAACAAGTCACTCTAAAACATCTTGACATGTTATTTTTAAAACGACAGTTTCAAAATCTAGATATTTTAACCAAATGGATATAGATGCATATATTAAGTATCTGAATGAGAGAGAGATTCTTTAATACAAAAACAAAGTCTTCTGGGTATTGTTTCACTAAAGGTCGTAAGAGTTAGGATCAGTCATAACTTGTATATATATATTCAACGGATTTACTATGAGTCGTAACTCTTACGGAGCAGGCCATGCTTACCCTTCCGGAGCACCTGATGGCACTCCGGAGTTCACATTGCTAGTGATTTAGTTTCTGTGCTGTCTTGTTCTAGTTTTGTTTAGTTTATTATAAGTTTTTTATTCTTTTAGTTTGTTGCGTTTCTTTGTTGTATTCCATTCTCCTGACTTTGTATTTTCCTTGGACTTCGAATTTGTGGACGTTTCCAACTGTTTTGTCGCTTCGGTATTCTTCTGCCGATATGTACGACCTTTAATTAAACAGTGCCATGAGCTATAAAACATCAAACTTTAAAGTGGAAAATACTATAATGGATGGTATTTTTAAAAGAAAAGAAAGGTTAAAGTAATGTATTGTACACATATCTTTCAAATGGTTATACATACTTTATAGCCATTATAGCGGTCTGGAATTGAATAGCCAGAAATTAAATTCCTACATGAAAACTTATTTAGCTGCTAAATATTTGAATTTTGCAACAATAACGTTTGATTTTTGAACTTTAAAATGACTCCGCATTTCACCTAAAACTGATTTAAAAGGAATTAACAAAAGAAGAAAATCAACAGAAATTAATTCCGAGCATATTTAATGTGAAATAAAAAGGATCAAATATTGCGATAATTCCTTGATACGTGACAAATAGTGTCGCGAATATAATAAAGTGTCCGTCCTATAACATTCAAGCTCGCCAATGAAAGCTTCTCAAGATATCGAGAAAGATAACGAGAATACGAACTCTTTATTTTGCCTTGCGTATCATATCTGCAGGATAATCTTGGTAAAAATCATGGTTTATTTGTTTTCTTTCCTTTTTGGATGTCAACAAATATTACATTAAAGTGTCAAGATGACAAGAGTTACTTCTCTTTTAGCGATGGATGGATTAAGTATTGTTTAACGTCCACTGGCAACTATTAAGGCCTTATCTTGATATGATATGAATATGAACCCTGCTTTGTATTAGACCGACACGTACGCTAAGCCGGATTTTTAACGTGCTAGCTCACGAGGTAACAGTCCACAGGAAGACATAACACCCCAACCGGACACATTAATCTGACTCTGAGCCAACCATTCCTTTGCTCTTACTCCTGGATGCCGCGTGCTTGGCGGAGAAGCAGCAAATACCAATTTCAATGTATTTGATTTGACCCGGCCGGGGATCGAACCTGCGACCTTCTGCATTCAGAGCGAGCACGCTACCACGAGACCACCGAGTCGGTGTCTCCTTTAATGAACAAGTGAATTCAAAATAGATAGGATGAGTGGATGATGGATCAGGCCAAGTAAAAAAGTTAGTTTTGTTCCTGTTAAATCGTGGTAGAGACATTCTGACCTTAACAGTGCTTACAGAAAAATGTCCGAAAAAACTTCAGGGTAGGTGCAAAAAAATGGGTAGGTAGGGTAACCAGAACCACACATATTTTTTCAAGACTTCATCGAAAATGAGAAAATATCCAAGTGGCCCCCTCTCCCCCCCCCTCCCACTTTAAATAAAGAATTTATTATTATCATTATTATTATAGAGGAGAACTTCTCCATAAAATTACTCCTGACCAATTTCCTATTTGTTTTTTTTTTAAACCGTTTTTAATAAGAAAAAAATCTATCCTCTGAAGAGTTTCATACTTGCTTGCAGCAGAAGTTTTTGAAAATATTTTTTTTTTGGAGCTATGCTGCCTATTCAATTCTGCACTTGACTTTTTCTCAAAATTATGTGACTTGGTATTTCAAAGATTGGGGAAGAAAATACGATTAAAAAAAATAGGGGGTCACCGACTTCGTTTTGTCACTATAGCAACCTCAGTTTCGGAGTTTTTGCGAAAGAGTAAATTATTTGTTTGTTACTCTAAATTTCAATTATTCTATAAATATCGGACATAGAACCAGTTTTTTTTTTTCAAACGAAAAAAAAAATGTGTATGTATCAATATAAGACTCTAAAGTGTGTACCTTTGTGTGTTTTGATTTTAAAAAGTAAGTCGATTTCATTCCGTTTAAAATGCAATGTAATATGCAGAAGTAATATACTTTTCCTGTATTTAAAACAAATCTGTAGTTTTTTCTTATAAATTTTAACAGAGAATGAAAATGAGGAACTTATTCAAATAAAACCAAACAAATTATATGTCACCGATCTTTTTAAAAAGATATGTGCTATGTTCATGATATTTTTTTCAGTTATTGACAAGAACAGAGTTATCCTTCCCGGAACAATGAATCTGACGCCATAAAACAAATTTCCCGTATTTTTCTATTGGCAATGTCATAACTACCACAGAAAAGACGTTTGGCACGAAAGTTCTTATTTTTATGACAGCAACAATACCTACGGGCTATATTATGCAATAAAACAGGAGATTGGAGTTGTGTAAATCCACATTTCACAGATCTGATGCGGCTGGAAATTGCCGGGTTTTTCCCGTTAAAATGGAATATTATATTGTCAATATAATACTTACATGTTAAAATTTTCAAAATGAAGTTCACCGTTTCTCATCTAAAAGTGTCATACCAAATATTAAAATAAAGTTAAATATTACAATAGATGTAAGGGATAACGAGGGAGTAGAAGGGACATTGAAGTTTTCCTTTTGTTGAAAAGAGTATACATATTGTTCCATGTACATATCATAGCTACGGCATTGTAACTTTTTACTATTTGATTCCTACTTCGTTTCTCCTTGTGTATGTTTGTTTAGACTAGATACATTTTTCTTTATATTTTTAATAAAACGTATCATTCTTGTCATCTTGTTTCTGTTATTGATTTTTTTTTTCATGATACACTTTGCCAGAATTAATTTTGTTGAGCATTCCACAGTCACATTGTATATATATTATTGACCCCATTGCACAAACGGTTTCAGAAACAACTCTAGTAAACCGTAATTCTTCTCAGCAAATCTCACAACCGTCCAACAGTCTTTGTTGCGATATTTCACTCCAAAATGTCCTTTGACGCGAGACGCCATTTTGGAATATGCCGATGCGAGAAATAGAACGCGATAACCTGCCGCGTTTTGAGCCCAGAAAAAGTAACGTCACAAAGCCTTAACATCAAAATCTACGTTGGCATAAACAATAGGCGGTTTGGTCTTTAACAGTAATCTAGAGCACACTGCAAGGGCACATGATTTGATTTGGTGTTTGAAAATTTTGTGACGTAGAACTAAAGAAGATAAAAAAATGTTAAGTACAGAAATTGTCATTAAAGACCACACATGAGTTGGTTGTGTTTTACACAGTAAAATATTGTTATGATATTTATATATAATATTCAAAAATGATTGTTCCAATCTAGACTTATCTGCCCTATCCCTGACAATTAATACGAGAAATATTGTTTAGCTCTAAGACGTTTAGAATATTGCTACGACACACAGGCACCGGTAGCAACATGAACAAAGGTTGTTTAGATCGACCGTTCCCGACTATGTACAAATGTACATGTATACGAAATAGTCCTTTGTTACCGACCCTTTGTTTCTAAGTGAACGAGATAAGATAATTGCTGCATTAACCTAGCTGCCATATGTAACTAGATCTATCATATTTAAAGTATTTTATTTGGCATATTTCAATGGACGTCATCAGAAATTAATTGAAAGTAATAGAATATAATATTTCCTGTTAAAAACTGAAATTCTATTTACAACATATCTTTTCCATTTCCATAATGACACATAATTATTATCAGATTCTCCTAAAATACAATTCTTTGATACCAATTTTGATGCACAAATTGTCAGTTGTGCTTAAGACTTAAATTTGGAAAACCAAAAACACTAATCCAAAACAAATTTTAAAAATATTGTCTTTTTGCCCTGCTAGGCACCTCAGTGATCTTGGATGATAGGGCAGACTCTCGTTTGGGGGTTGTCAGGTCATAAAAAGGAAATCTCGACCAGGGACAATAGTTGGTAACAGGTTTGGGGAATGACACACTCGTTAATGATCCCGTCTATAGTAGGCTATAAATGAACGCTATGGAAGGCTTAATTATCCAACCCTACCAACCATCCACCCCTTTGCAGTGGTAGTAAAATAAATTCACCTTGTGTCCTGTCCCAAATATGTTGAACTGGTTCTCGCCCTAAAGATACACGAGATATTTGCCACTGGACGTTAAGCAAACAACATTCAATATTCTCCACTACAGAAATACCTCAAATATTTTACAACAGCAGATTTTCCTATTTTTGTGTGCAATTCGTCGATTTTTGCATAAACAAACACATATGACGCTGGGGAATGTGTTTCCAAAATTTTGAATAATTTTTATTTTAACGATATAGCAAATGTTTATTTGAAATATAAAACATTGTAATAATTTGTGGAGTTTTTCATCAAGACATCAGATGCTGAAGTATGTAGTACACATACTGTTTATTTTTATTATTGTTTATTTCAAAGAAAAATGTCGGTTAATTGTGCATTATTATACTTTATGTAAATTTCTCTACTTTTAATGCATTTTCATTGGTTTACAAAAATGTGATATTTTATATTGTCAGTATAATGAAATGAATAACAATTTTTTAAGAGGGTGACGGAGTATATTGTATTACCCTTCTGAAAACATTGGCTTCCTGTTTAATTTAATTTAAACTTTAATTTTTAAAAGTAATGGCATCATGGTATAGATAAGGTCATTGTCATCCTGAACAATTTAAAAAATACATGTATTTTTGGTATATAAAATTAAGGAAATAGAAATTAGAAACTTTAATTTTTACAAATAATGGCATTATGGTATAGTTGAGTTTATTGTTATCGCGACCAATATGAAATGAGTCTGTTATTTGAAATTGAAAACTATTGTTTCTACTGTCATTGACTGTTATTAGAAATTGGAAACTATTTTCTCTACTGTTGGATAGCTGTAGAAGACGAATGAAAGAGAGAGAGATACATCTGGATAAATAGGGAAAAGTCTAAATATCACAAAGATGTTTTAACAAATATATATGATTTATTGCTAATCAAAGCGCCCATACAGAGCAAAGTAATCATACAATACTTTACTTTGAAATTGATTAATAGATATTTTCTATGATTTTAATATCACCCACTTATTTAACCCAATAGTTTGTTTGTTTAGTTGGGGTTTTACGCCGTTTTCAGCACATGTGGCTATTTTGCGGCGGCCAGTTTTTATTGATGGGGGAAGCCGGAGTACCTGGAGAGAACCACCGACCTTCGGTAGGAAAATTAGCAGTCCTTGTCAATTTTAGATTGGAGTCGAACACACCCCGCCACAGGTGAGATTCGAACTCACAACCTCAGTGTTGACAGGCTAGTGATCATTAGTTGTCATGACGAACTACCTAGACCAGTCGGCAACCAAGGCCCCTTAACCCAATAGTAAAATAAACATGAAATATATGAACACACACCGCTTAATTATATATAGAGATGTTATATACTAGTATTTTTAGTAATCACATATTCAAAACTATCAGTTTCTAAATATTTTCCAGTTGACCCATATATACGGCTCATGTCTTATGTATGCGAGTGTTGTACTTTAAAGTATTTTACAGAAACATTAAAGAAAAGACATTATTGTCAAAGATCACTAATACGATATCGTTAACTGACAGAAGTAATGACCGTTCACAATGGGACATCCATTAACGTGTGATTTTAATAGGTCGAATTTTAATTAAGCATGGAAAACATATGATATATGTCAAAAATATATGATATCTATAAACAGGAAAACATATTGATTTATTGATTGATTGATTCTCTTTATGTCCTCCATTATCAGAAGATTTTACGTTTGACATCAAAATATTACAAACTCAAGAAACGATTTTCTCCTATTCCTGACGTGTTTAATCGGTGGGATAAAAATACATAATATCTTTAACCACTTCCCGGTGATTAAATTTCTACATGGGAATTACCGCCCTTTTTTCTACAGTTATTAGAACGATAAACTAGAGAAGTCCCGAAATGACGTCTATGTAAACAAACTACATAGCAACGACATTTTCTTGAGGTTTTTGTCGAAAATCATAGGAGAAACAGATTCTCCTTCTATTTACTCGTGAGTTATGGAATTTCTCCACCCTCAATAGTTAAATTTTAGATTTAAAAGGCTCGCGTGTTGAAAATCGAAAATTTAACTATCTCGGGTGGAGAAATTCCATCTCACCGGTACCTGAAGGAGAATCTATAAAAACACACACAATAGCAAAACATATAGTTATTACGCTCTTTTCTTTACATACTACAGACTGATATATAAGAACAATATGCTACCGTTCAAAATTGTATTTGCGCATACGTAAAACATTTTTGAGTTTACATACATAAGAAAATTATGTTCTGCTATGCAGTACATCACGGTTTTTACACATCGGAACAAGACCCCGTAATTCAACCAAAATAGATATAAGAACGTCATCATCGCTTTGGTCAAAGAACTGCACAGACAGAACATCCTCAATAGCATAATTGAGTTAATTGCGATAATCTAGAATTTTGCAACAATGAAGAAGTACATATTTGACTATGTCTTGGGTTGGATTCTCGCAAAGGGTAAATTGTCCTGCTTTGATAGTAATTAAACCAAGGTTAACCAAAACCAGAAGTTTCCTGTTCTACATCGGATTTACAGTAGATAACTACAATAGGCAATGTGGAGTCAAACGGTTATGAATACAGTGATAAAGGTCGTTGTAACGACAAACACCATTCATTTTCCTCGTAGTTTTCAAACGACTGACAAACAATTTTCCTTGAAATAATTCTTTAAAAATGCAAGAATATCATATTTTATAAGAGTGTAGGTAATTGAACACTTAATATTGTCACTAGAGAGTATCTGGCTTAAGAGATATTGAAACTATATCGTATTTCGCTCTACACATCCGTCCAAATTGCGAAAGTTTGAATTTTCCAACCAGTCCAACAACGGACCAAAGTACATATAGTAGAATCCGCAGGCCAGATTTTATTCTAGCCCGAGACTAAAACGAACAAAATAACCTTGCATTTGTTCAAGAATAAAGTCGATACCTACCACACAGTTCTCAACCATTTTCCAAATAAGAGTATTAGAAATCGAGTTCATACCATATCTATTTACTACGACACTATAATTAGAATGTAAGTTCTGTTTAAGATTTTTACATGAGTTTTCTGTGCGCTCTAAAGTTCGGAACAGATCAAGACAGTCAACGAGTGTACCATCATAAATTACGTTTTGCTTAATCGGAAGTGTAATGTCTGTAAGTGCAAATAAGGAATCACTGTCATTTGGTTTAGAAGATGAATAGGTTGGCTTGAATATAAGACGAGTGCTTTTCGCAGCGTTGTCCTTTAAACATCACTTACGAGCATATTTATCTGTGGATATCATTTTAGATACGACACATAAATATCTTTTCCAGGAGCTTCCCAATTGCTGAAGTAAGAGCCACCACACGATAGCTTTTTGGAGATTTATCCTTATTTTTTATTTTCGAAAACGGGATAATTGTTCCATGACGAAAAGATTCTGGAGGGTATTCGGACTTTAGAACCGTATTAAACAACTTAAAAAGATATTTCACAACTTGAAACAATGCTTACCAAGAAATTCATAAACATCCGAGCACTATGGATATAGGAATAATACAGTTCTTGAAGGCATCTGTAAATTATAAATGATGTGAAGCAAAGCACTAGCCTTTATACAAAAGTTACAAGAGCACAAAAGTTATACGAATTAGCTAAACATACTAAATATGAAAGTCAATATTAAAGTCATTAGGCACTGTGGTCCTTGTCTAGAGCGCTGACGGTTGGGGGTGAGTACACGTTGGAACACTTCCTTAAGAGCTGGCTGGCAGTAAGTTCGGCAGCAACATACTTGTCCCAGAGCTGGAAAAGTCGACCATGGAGCTGTCTGGTGTGTTTCCGTTGCGCTCTTTGTAGCTTTTCTTCTGACACCATCTTGCACTGAACTGGAAGTACCGGTAGTTTGGCTTCTTTTAGCAGTTTTGGTACTAAAACGTTAAATGGAAGTTGTGCATGGTGGGCTTTGGTGTTCAAGCGGTTGTGCCAGCCCTCTACGTTGTTGTTTGTGCGTGTTGCTGTCATGACGTCTGTCCAATGTTCCACCATCCAAACTGTGCTGGACATCCATGTGTCATCTACATAACTGGTTCTTGAAGTTGTGGTTGTGTAGCTTTCTCCTGTAGTTTCTCGAAGGCTGCAGGGATGTGTTCTGGCGGTAGGAATAGCAGACCTAGAAGCTTACGTATGAACTTGTGAACAGCATCTTTCTGGTTGTACGCTACCTGAAAGCGTAAAGTATTCATAAATTTTCCAATCCGTAAGTGTGTAAATAATTTTTTAAAAGTTCATATAATTTTATGATAACAGTTTTAAATATTGATTTGTAGAAGATTAAACATGAAATTGTTTTTGTTGGTTTTCATGTCAAAGGTGGATAATTTTATTATTATAAGCAAATAAAGAGCAAAAATGACGTGAACAAAAGAAGTTTCTGTCAGAACATGTCTGATTTCTGTTTGAATAAACTTTTATGTTTTTGTAAGAAAAAAAAATGCCATAAATTGTGTCCAACGTAACTTAGAAAGTGTTTTTGTAACTATTTTTGATGTTATGAGAAAATGCATCGTTAACAGGGTTAACAAAAGAAAAAATAAAATTGCACTGAGCGAAAGATTTGCATATGTGAATATTGGATTAAAAAAATACTGCTGACGTACAAGGTCACATGGCAGTGTTAAATTTATATTCAAGTAAAAACTTACCAGAGTTGCATGTGCGATGTTGCCATCTGTCACAATGGTCACACTGCAAGGCTTCTTGTCTTGGTCTAATATGGACGTTACAAACTACACATGGATAAAACGTAGACATTGTGAATACATGACTAAAGTTTGCTGTGTTTATAATTTTGGTACCAAGCTAAAGAAATTACTCGAGCCATATTGGCTTACATCGTGGTTTATACACCATTCAGCTAATCCAATTAATCACTTTCGCACTTTCTTTTATCTCTGTAATTACTTTATTAATTGCCGCTGATTAATTTAACTTTACAGTATGTAGTTGTACGACGCACGCTTTCGGCTGATCAAACAAATAATAATTAATAATCGAAACTGATTATGTATTCGTAAAAAATGGACTGAACACAAACTTTCGGTTGATCAAACAACTAATAATTAGTAATTAAAATAGAAACATCTCTATTATTACAGGTGGTATATTTTTGCTTCATCGTATTTATAATATATCCAAAGACAAGCTGGTACCTTGAAAAAATAGTAATATACATTGAATATTTGGGGCCCACTTGTCTTCGGGTCAGGATTTTATTTTATCGTACTTATTTAGTACGGGGCCGACTTTTCTCGAATGAGTGGCCGACATTGAATAAGGCCGAGTTGTCTTGGGGCCGTCTGAGTAGGGGCCGATTTGTCCTGAAACCAATTTAAGGTGTTTTATAGAGACCAGATTTTACAAGCAGACTCTCCCATCTATAAATGTATGCTGACAAGAACTTTGATATATCATTGAGAAGTATTTGGGAAATTCCTGTATGAACAAGTATAGGAAATAATGTATCTTTGACTGTTTATGAGATGTGATGGGTAAAACTTGGCCCAAAACTGTAAATTGTGATTTTAATTTGAAGTGATGTTTTTCTCTCCCACACATCTTAATGCCTGCATTTTTCAGTATGATTTGATCTTGCATTTATGGTGACCGATGAAAGAAGTGGTCAAAGGGGACTAAAAAGATGCCGTCTGTATGTTCACATCATCTTATTGTGTCCAACAAATTACAGTTTGATGAACTACATTTTTAGAAATGAAATTTAATTTACCTGCAAATTACAAGGATTACATTTGTTGTTTTGTTTTAATGTAGATTACTGGAATTCAGTGCATGGTCTCTTAACTGGTGGTGTATATGAATTAACAGTCATTGACAGTTTAAAGGGGTCACAAAATAGTATACAGAAGGTATGACATAAATATATTCCTGTTGATAAACTCTGAAATGAAAATTCACCATGTTTACCTATTACCAAGTGCAATTTTATTAGAGACCCAAAGTAGAGATTATTATATGGTTTACCGTAATCTATCGGTCTGTCAATCCGTCATCAACAAGTTCTCAAGTTTGCCTACTACATCAAAAACTTTTACACAATGCTGGGATCCTTTCATTTTTGATGTATTGATGTTCAATTTGTCAATCCAAAACCTTGGAACTTATTGTGGATTTTCTAAAATGTTATACTACATGTACCATACACTTGTAACACAAGTTAAGTTGAGTCTGCACCAAATGTCATCAAAACATTTTAACAAAATGACTCGACAGGAAGGTCCCTTTTGGATTTAGTTGATTCTCACTTTTGTTGTTCTTCAATAATGTGACTTTGTTCATTAAATAAATTTTGAATGTTTCATGTTTCACTCTTGTCGCCTTGTCATTGAGTGAAATTTTACTTGTTGTAGGTTGAAGAGAATCAGGTATACTTGAAAGCTTCCAAAGATGAAGAAGATAGTTTAAGACGGGACCAAACGACATACAAAATATTTCAGGCTAGATGCAATTACATCCAGCCTAAAAGAGGAAAGTAGTGTCGATTCAATACCTTTTCACACTCCTAATATCACACAAGGTAATATAAAAAGCTTATATCGAATATAAATTATCTGTATATTTGTGGTTAAATAAAATCAAAGTTCCTGTTGTGTGGCATTGAGCATGTTGATAGCATTTAATGTTTGTATGGTTCATGTTATAATTAAAATACTAAATGTTGGCTCTACTTTTATCCTACAAAGGTCAAAATATTTAACATATCAATCAGTTGTGTTGTATAAAACAAAAAAATGTATTTTTGCATTCAGATACAATGTACTTATTATTATTGACTCTTTTTAACTTTCTTTTTGATAAAACTCAAAGTTGTGATTGCTAATGGGAAGTTGATTTTAAAAATGGATTTTTTTATTTGAAAAGTTGGTGTGATATGGATTTCATGGTTCAGTGAACATAGTTAATTGTGATGAAGATATGAACTATCCACAATTTTGACAATAGAATTGTGTTAAAAATAATAAACCAAATGAAGTGATATGAATCTGATTTTGCTATGGATTATTAAACAAATACTTTTGCACCATGTCCATTGAACACATATATTCTTAATTTTCCATTGTTGATATCATTCAGTCATTTAGTATGAGCATGTATTGATGATGATGTATATGCCAATTAATTATTTTCATCAAATTTGAATAAATGTATTGTATGTGCATACCTACTTATTTTGTTTACAGGCATTAACGTGATTATTGACAACAAGGACTCAGATAGTAAATCTAATAACAGCAATTATGTAGAAAAAAAAGGAAATTAATTGAGGCATGGGAGAGATTGAGGCCAGCTTTAATTGTCACCAGAATTGAGGAACTAAGTCCAGTAACAAATGAATGCTGTTTTTGCAAATCAGTGGAGCAAGAAATGATATTCTGTCAAGATTGTGGACAAGCAGCATACTATTGTTTATCTTGCTGTGAAAGAGTGCATAGGGATATTTTATTCCACAAGCCACACAAATGGAAGGCAAGTCTGATAGTTTTTCCTTTTTAATGGAATTAATATCTTATTTTGGAAATGGAGCTGGTATTTTTTGCAGTTTCAATACAAATTTTAAGTTGCAAAAATAGAATTAATTAATAATGGTCAAACCTCCAAAAAGTATCTTTGATGTTTGATCCTCACTGTTTGTTAAGGCTAGCAGGGCTTTATAGAGATCTGATATCATATGGACGTGGTGACCGATACAGCTTGTTCAGGATAGTTCAGAGTTATTTCCCCTTTTTGAAAAAAGTTCTTTTCATGAAGACAATTTAAGAGCAAAAATTGCAAAACAACAGACATTTGATATTTTGCCCCCTTATGAATGGTGATATTATAAAAAGACTTGGAGTAAAACACTCCAGAAACACAAAACAGTCTACAATATTTGCCATTAATGCATTTCATGAATACATGTACTATAATGTGCAGAACAAACTAATAACAGCATTTAAATTTCATCCAGATTGAAAATATTAAAAAACACCTTATTTCATTTTGCAGATTTAATACGGTAGCACACAAACTGCCAATGCCCATCACAAAGAAAATGCCTATAAATTCGTCAAATTTTCAAAATGTACTTAGCATTATTCAATGAGCTGTGCATAACCCCAAACCATAGTACAGATCAAAATTTTGGCATTTAATGAAATAAACACCTTTAGCTTGGACCATGTAAAAAAATCCATACCATAGCCCTTAGGCAGTACATGATAGTTAATTTGCAGAAGGTTATAGACTTTATCCTCGATGAAACTTTAACAGTGTTTTAGCGGGAGCTGGTATCTTTATATCAGTCATTTACTAATGAAATTGCCAAATGACTTATGATTTTTCTTGCTAGAATCCCATAAAATTAGTCAATTTTTACATGATTTCACATGGTAAGAGAAACAAACAGCCAGAAGTGACTATTGCTTTAAAACTACTGGTTAATTAAATGTAAAAGATGCATTCTTAAAGAACAATTGATGAGATAAACTTTCATAAGGCTGAAATAGTCTCAACAATTGGAATGTATCTACTTTAAAAATGTGAGCGAATGGTAGTTCATTTCCACAAATTCAAACAAACTAGAAAGATTGAAATATACTTTTAAAACTTTATGTTTGTATTATAAATGAGTCATACCTCATGATAACGATTAAAAATGTACCTATATTATACGAAATGGTACATAGAAATTAAATTGAACAAGGATTTTATATTCAATTCTCTATTCAAAATATGTAAATAAGTATAACAAATAGGTCATAATACACCAGACCAAAGGACATTTTATGAACCATCAGGTACCTCCAAAAGTATAATTGGTGGCCGAGTGATCTAGGTAGGTAATCATGACTACTAATAATCACTAGCCTGTCAACACTGAGGTTATGAGTTCTCATGTCACCAGTTTTGGGTTGTGGTCGACTCTAGGTGTTTCTCTCTGGCTAATGTAGCTTCCTCTACCAATGAAAACTGGCTGCTGCGAAATAGCAAAATGTGCTGTAAAACAGCATAAAACCCCAACTAAACCAAACCAAAAGTAATTTATGGACATCATTTTGCTTTTGTTAAAGATATCAGTATATTTCTACTACTTACATGTATATGTAAAATATTTTTATATCAATACAGAAACACACAACATATCTGCAAAATCCAGCTTTGTAGATGTGAAGCTGCCGCAGTTACTTTAGTAAGGTACCATTTGTGGCCAGCAACCCCGTCAAATCCGCAAATTGCCTTAAAGGTTTGACATTCGTTTTATGAAGTTACTGTGTTTTGCATTTTATATTTTGATTTGGATTTTCACCTTCCTGCCAAATCGTTTTGCGATGCCTTGGGGTTTATCCAGTCAAATTTCATTATCGTTGCTACAAATGATGTGAGTACTATATGTTGTTAACCTGTAACAAGGGTTGATTCACGAGGGATCCTGTGTTTTCTCAGCATGTATGAAAGGGAATGAATTGATATTTGGTTTATAGCTTCAGAGTGGTGAGTTTTAGCGTGTAAGCTATTTTCAGATTAATCGTGCTGCCAATTTCTGTTTGCCGATACTTTGAAATTTTTCTATAGTCACTTAACAAGAAATTTCTTGTCAAAGTTTTCTCAGCTTCTAATGAAAGGGAATGATTTAATATTTTATATAGAGCTTGATAATGATAAATGTAGCATGTAAGCAATTTTAAGGTCTATCAAGTATTTACAGATGACAAATTTTAACAAGGTAAAATATTGGTAGTCATTTTTCAGCTTAATTTATTGAAATATTTATATTTCAAAATTTTATGTTTTAAAATAGAGTTAAAGTACAAAATATTTAAATGGCAGGAAAAGAATATTTACCGTGCTGTTGTCGGAGACTGCTTAACTGAATACAACTACCACAGGTCTACACTGAAAACAAGGCATACAATAACTGACACAACATTTACCGGAGAATGTCTAATATGTTTGAAGGTAACACATGACATTATACCTGTATCCAAAGTAGTAGTAGGGGAAATTTTGCTATTGGTTATTTCCTGACAAATTTTATTTCACATTTGTAAAGAAATCAGAACCATTATTTTTAATCAGCTAATGTGTAGTTATTGTCAACTACCCATGTTTTTTCTTAAAATTTCTTGATTTTCATGTTAACATGATATTATTTCACTTTTTATAAATTTAACATCATTCATCATTGGTCGTATTAAAATCTTTTTTACAACATTTTACTGTATCCTCATGAGCCATGGGTGTATTTTTTAAAGTTTAATTTAAATCTATCAACTAGCTCATTCTTTTTATTTTTATTTCATACCTCTTTTTTAATGTGAAAAATATGACTGAGTAAGGGACTTACAGGTAGTCCCACACTATTTAACTGTGTTATTAAAAATTTACATAATATATTTGATAATTCATGTGAACCTTATTTCTTGAAAAATGATGCATTACAAGTCTAAGCTAGTGATTCTATCTAGATCTCAGAAGAAGCATTTATTAAACTTGAGACATACTGTCATAAATGGCAGTTAACTGTTAATATTAGGAAGACCAAAGTCTACATGATGAATACCATTTTTTCTTACATTGTAAATCCAATACTCAGTTAAGAGCTGATCTATTTCAAAAGCTAGTAGAAATAATTCAACATTTTCTATCTGGCGATGAAGGATCACAATTTTTTTTGATATACTTAATCCAAAAAATAAACTTTTACTAATTGTTTTTGACTTTATAAAGGGGCCATTGGAACTGTAGAAATAGTGTCCACATCAGTCAAAGTTATTTAGTAATAACCTTTTCTGTATCATCTCTGTCTTTATTTCTTTGTTATTGTTCCTTCCATGTAATATTGTGTATACCATGGTTATAACTTACAATAATAATAGTTTATAAGTTAAAAAAAAATTAAAATTTACATTATCAAGATGTCATATTTGTTAACATTACTTTTATGGTATATATTATGTAAAATAAAATTTAAATAGATAATTGTTTTTTTTTTTTTTTTTTGGTTGATTTTCAGAACCCACAGATTATCTCAATGGATGCTAATTTTGGTCTTGTACACAAAAGGTCATCAGGGGAAGGTCATGACAGACAGTCATCCGGACACAAAGATCTTTTTTTAGAAATCACGACAACATGAAAAGATTCATTGATGATTATTCCGCTGTCCGTAAAAATACTAATTATGTAAGTATTCTCAATTTCAAAGTAGTATGCACCTCTTACTTACAGTTTTATTTTTGGTCCAAATACAATTCTGTTGTGTTCCATAGCCAGTCATGGCTTATGTGTTGTATTTGGTCGCTGTATATGTCCCCTTTGACCTTTGCAGTTAAAAATTTGTACTTTTTTACTCATTTTATATTAATAAGTTTTTTTTGTAATTTTTATTTTTTTCTTCATTTTAAAGATTATGGGAAAAGCAATTCAAGAATTTGAATATCTCAAAATATTCAATGAGTGACCGAAAAACACCTGAATTCACGAATGCGCACAGCGCATGAGGGCATTATTAGTGTTTCCCAGTTAAAAATATATCTGACTAATTACAGTGTTGCAGGTAGAAATTTAGATGGGCACAATCATGGAAACGAGTGCACTTTAGCGTGCTTTACCAAAACCAAAAGGGAACACGTTATACATTTTGGGTAAAATAATGATTATGCTATTGTATTTTAACTATATCTTGGTTCCAGAAATCATTTCAATGCAGGTAAAATTGAATACAACGGTTCTAAGGATAATTTATGCTGTTATGACGTAAGTTATTTTTGTGTTCTTCTGAAGGGCAGAGGGGTGCTGCATCCCTCTATTTTAGGCTAGCTGGGACACTGAATTAAATCTATCCAGTTGTTGAACAGTGACTGGAAGCACAATATTTTAATTTAATATGCCAAATATATTGTTGACATTATTTTTAATTTTTTTTCAGGAATGTTCCAATTTCCAGGCAGGTAACACGATAAGATCAAAAATAAAAAATGACAAGCTGGACATTACCGGAATTTTTGGTAGTGTGTGCAAACATGACATTCCTCAACATTTTGTTGATCTTTCTCATGGAGAAAGGTAAAAATGATGCTAATTAATTGTTTTATAGTAATATGTTTAAAAATGAATGGACTATTCAGAATAATTTTAGTGTAGGAAATATCAAACCTATTTATTGTTTAATAAAAGACTCTGAAAGATTACTTTCATAATTTTTATTCCCCTCTTTTCATGTTTGGAAGTAAATGAATCCTTCTTGACTGTTTTAAATGTTAAGCTATGAAAGTACACTACATAGTGCTTATTACCACATAGTAACTTGTTTGAATTCCAGCTTTAAATTGTTTGGTTCAGCCATTCATGGTCAAAAAGAGATACAATTTTCGATCATTATCTATTATCGTCCGGATACCTTAACTTTTAAAAATATTAGTTTATAATTCTGGAAAAGTTTATATCTGATGAATATCTAAACCTATACAGAAAATATTTAGGGTTTGGCAAGTCAACTGTTTACTGTTTTGTTGATTCCATAAACACACATGTTCTTTTGGAAAATTACTATATTTTCAGATTATAATGCAAATTGCCTTTTGCTACATTAAATGCAAATGCACTGATTCTAAATAATTTACTTGTCTTGGGGCACTTTCCATTATCCGGTACGTACCGACTTTCATTAATTCTTCTTCCGGTTCATCTAGTACATCATTTACAACGAAGCCGTCTGGTAGGGGCCAATAATGGAACAACACCATGAATCTTTGGTTCAATTGGAACATACCACATAATGGAAGCACCCTTGGACGCATGTTATTTATCCTAAACACAATAGTTGTGGCATCAAAGACAGATAATAGTATACTAATTCTGTTTGTTTCCAGGCTGAGCTATCCTGTTTATATTTTAAACTGTGTTCTTGAAAACAGATCTGACCATCTTGTTGTAATGTATGACATTGCCTGTATGTTACACAAACATTTAAAGGTAACTTGTTATGTACTGTACAGCAATAACTGAATAATAACTTCAGCTTGAGGCTTGGTTTAGTACAGGGGCCATCATGAAATTAAAGTTTAAGTTGTAGGCCTCACTGTTACTTTGAGATTAAGAATGACAAAGCATCATTCTATGCAAATTAGTTCCATCTTTTTATTCATATGGATGTTTGTGTCATAAACATATTCACCATATCCTTACTTTTTTCAATATGCATATAATAAACAAGTAAATAAATAGATGTCAAGAAAATATAAGTTAGAAATACCTTTCATTATTTGTTTTTGAGTTTAAGAACTTTGTGGTGTCAGTCATCCCTGTTGACATCACATTTTTTCTTATCTTATCAACTATATAAGCTAACTGTTTTTATGAAACTGTCATAGAAATTTTGGGGTTCCCATAGCAAAGTGGAACACTAAAAATTTATTCATATGATGGTAGATTTAAAATATGACATTCCCAAAGCATGAACCATTTTGTATAAAATGGTACCTAAAATTGAATCTTGATCATTAATGATTCCTGGGTTTTCACTTTAATAATTATATGAATTCTTTAAACAGTTGCTATTATTCTAATATTTAAGAATTTTTTTTCTTTTAAACTCATTTGTCTAGTTCCTTTTTTTAGAAGAACAATATTGAAACAGTTTTAAGCAAATGTGCATTTGCTGTGCCTGTTTTCCATAGCTTTGCACACAATATGGCTTGTCAGGTAAGATTATTATTATTAGATTGACATGGAGTATAAAAAATAAAAAAAAAACAGAAATGGTCAAATTTCACAAGTAACTGTCTATCTGATGGAAAGACAAATGTAGTTGCCCATTGTAAGACAATATTTGTACTTTTCAAAGACGAAATAAAATATTTACAGGCAATTAAAAACTTTAAATGTTCAGACAACAGAAACAAAATGCACTTGGAGCAAATAAATAACACTGAATCTAAATTTGGTTTACATTGTTACAAATATGAGAATTTAATATTAGGATTATAAGTTCCAATGAAATACAGTCACAAGTGAAGCATGTGAAAAGATGAATAAAGTCTTGCGTAAGCAGACATTTCATTTATATCATTTTATGTTTTATGAATACGTATATATATTGTTGGATAAATTCTTTACATGTATTTATCATTCTTGAATTAACCTAAAATCGGGAAATATCTTTGATTGTATATTCCCAAAAGAGATTTGGAGACATTTAAATGATCGTACCATTAATAAGATAGTTGCGTTGTAGTTGAATTTGATAAAATTTTAGTTGACTTATGGCCAGCCATACTCAGAAGCTACTGGTTTAACTGATGGTGAGGGCATTGAGAGGCTTTGGTCCTATTTACGTGGGTTTAGAAAGATCACCAAAGAAATGTATCTGAATAATCGTCAAGATCTTCTAACGGAAGCAATGTTGCACCAGACAGAAAAACAATATGGAATATAAGCAAGTTAATTAATAACAACTAAACCAGTATTAAAAATGTGACAAATAATTTTAATATTTAGAATTGCTTATTATTTTATATTTAAGAAATAATTCATTGGTGCCATGCTCTATGGTTATTTTAACATGATTAGGCTTTATATTTGTTTATACTCTACACTGAGTGTTAGTGAGGTATAAAATATTATATATAACAAATATAAGGCCTAACCATGTTAAAATAACCATAGAGCATGGCAGGCAACCACTTCAGTTTTGTCAATTTAGTCAGATTTTTTAGGCAATCTTTGGAATTTGCAATTTATGATGAGTGTCTTTTAATTTCAAATCTCTCATGAGACTGTTTGCTGATACTTTAAGTATTCTATAATATATATATGTTCACATGAATGTGTTAGGGTTTACTTAGCAGGATATTGCATTGCACAATGGTAGCAATGGCATTTTGACTGCTTACCAGAGTTTTCCTATGCTCACATACTTGACCCCAAAGGTATTTCGATAATAAAGTTAGTTCCAAATTATCTCTGTATGGATATGTCAAATTTGGGGGAAATTATACAAATGTGTGTCATTTCCAGACAGTGGCGTTCTGATTTCATCAGAAATGGGGCTAAAATGAGCCAATATAACCGTTTGGTGGGAAATTAGGGCTAAAGGGTAGGTATTTTGTTAAAATATAATTATTTTACTGCAGAGATGAGCAAAAAAGCAGACTGGATGGAAAACAGAAAACAAATTCTAACGATTTGAAATTTGATGCTTTCGGAATTGATTTCTCCCTTTTGTTATGGTATTATAGATCGGGGCCGGATCAGTCGCAGATGACATATTGACTACTGAGTACTGTGTCAATTGTAACGAGCCCCTGTGGTTATAACTTTGTGATGGGATTACATTGTTTACTTGTTTATTCTCATTTATTTTAGGTTAAGGTTAGTATTATTTATAGTTCCATACTTTTTCCTTCTGAGCACGGCCATTGAAATTCTCACCGGGTCACAGATGTTTCTGGCTCCATTGTGCACGTGATCGGGTCAGCCCGGCCGGGCTTGGTCACCGGGGAACTATAAATCCTGTCGTCCTCACCGAGAAAAGGGGATTCGGGATGTAGACGCTGAACAAAGCACAAGGAATTTATCCCATTTTTGGGATATGTACAGAGGGTAGGGCGGGTGGCTTTTAAGACACGTCAACTGATCTACAGGTGAACAAATGTTTACCAATAAGTATTCGTTGCTTTTCTGTCTTATATGTACTGTATGTTGGCATATTTCTATGTTGAAAAGGATGTGAATAAACGTACGCCATGTTTATACTTCATGTTTGTATTTATCCCGTGAACTCGGGTTTGTTATAACGGGAAACGTCAGACAAACAACGAAGCCACACAACATGCGAGAATCTGACTCCCGTTACAACTTATAGCCTTAATGAGCTTGTGTGTCATGTTTTTATCTATAAAAAAATAAATAAAAATAAAACTTCCGCATTCGTATTTCATGTCCTATGTTCCCTGAACACTATAAATCTGCGCTACAACCATGGGATCAACACATGTTAAGGTTAATATATAGGTATATCCGGGACATTCATAATTGTTATAAAAAATAGCAATTTCGGGTATGGATACGTAAAATTACGGGTCGGGATTTTCTTATACTTTGTAGTCTAAGCATTAAACAGCGATCAATTGTGTATAAAAACTGTGATTAATAAAAAGGAAGGGATATTAAAGAATGTGAAAAGAAAAGAAAAAAACTACCACGACGAATAATCCAATCCTAGACGTAGCTCATACCACAGGCACAATTACGAAGTTCTATCAATATTTAAAAAATCGATGCAATGGGAAGAAAATAGTTTTTTCTATACATAAATGACACAATTTTCTTCCCACAGCCCCTATGTTTTTAATATTGATAGAACGTCTTGTGCCTGTGCTCATACCAATGGCAATGGGAACAATCTTTAGTGATGGCGGTATTGGGTATGCTTTGGCATTTTTTTTTTGGTTGGAATTCTGGACAATAGGTTATTTGAAACTCTTTAGCTTGAAACGGAAGTAAACAAATGTAAGTCTATGTATAAACTATGATTCTAAAGATATTCCTTCTCAATCTCAGCCTCGTGGTTTTAAATACCGGATGTGGAATCCAAGAAATGAAATGATTGGCTAATTTTTATCTTCAGCATCCCAAAACAAAATTACCGTGTCATCCTATTCAAATAAGTTGACATCATACCATACGTTAGCATAGATTTACTGATTTAACTATCATATGTTACGGTGTTACCCTTTTTAAATAGGATAACACCATACCATATAAGGCTTTCCAAAATAAAAAAGGAAATTCTTGGATGTCCTTTTTACCGGTATGAAATTGAAAAATTCCATCAAAATGGCAAAAACAACATTTTTAGTCCGTTTATTTGTTTAAATTGGTGGTATATTTCAGAAAAGGTAAAACCCAAAGAATAAATTTATTCCAAAGTAACAATAAATATACTATAAACATTAAAGTTCATTATAAAATGTATCTTTCTGAGACAAATATATCAGAATAAATTTATTCTTGGGTCATGAACAATTTCAAAGCTAACTGCTTGTAGACTGAGAATAAATTTATTCTTACCTCTGATATGACCCAACTTTAGTAATAGCCATCTTAATTGTTTTGTTGAGAATAAATTTATTCTTAAAATCTGAGTTTACAATCTACTTTTCCAGAGAATAAATTTATTCTTTAAATCCAAATGTACAATCTTCTTTTTCAGAGAATAAATTTATTCTTTAAATCTAAATGTACAATCTTTTTTTTTCAGGGAATAAATTTATTCTTTAAATCCAAATGTAGAATCTTCTTTTTCAGAGAATAAATTTATTCTTTAAATCTAAATGTACAATCTTCTTTTTCAGGGAATAAATTTATTCTTTAAATCCAAATGTACAATCTTCTTTTTCTTTCAGGGAATAAATTTATTCTTTAAACACCAAGGTACAATCTTCTTTTTCAGGGAATAAATCTATTTTTGAAATCCAAATGTACAATCTTCTTTTTCAGGGAATAAATTTATTCCCAAATACAAATATACAATCTTGTTATGCTAAAAATAATTTTTTTCTTTAATTTTGATGTACAAAGACAATTTATGTATTCCTAGCATACATTATTTTTTGTTATCTTCATCATCATTCAAAACGGCCTCGGTGGTCTCGTGGTAGCATGCTCGCCTTGAGTGTTGAAGGTCGCAGGTTCGATCCCTGGCCGGGTCAAACCAAAGACATTTAAATTGGTATTTGCCGCTTCTCTGCCAAGCACACAGCATCTGCATTGTTTGAGTAAGAGCAAAGGACTGGTCAGCTCGGAGTCAGTATAATGTACAGGAGTAGGCATTTGTGAGACATTGACAACTAATGCAAATTATCATAATTGAAATCTGAAAAGTACAATGTACTGAAAATATAGCAAACAGTTTCTGAACGAGCACCCATAGTATGAAAATTTGAACTAAGCACTAGCTTGGCCTACAAGGTAGAAATTCGTAAAATATGTGACACACCTGTAGAAGGGGATGAACAATCTCACAAAGTATCAATATTAAACTTCAAACAGCTCAGAAAATATACGTCCTTGTACTTATATAACTTAATTTTGAGGTTAAGACATTTATTATTTATCTATCATGTAGTCAAACTTTACAAACTCTAATAATTAATAAAATTCTGAGGGTGCATTTCTCTGAAACTAAGATAATTAGTGGAGTCTAAGCAATGGAAGGCTGCTTGTTTGTGTTTTTCATTTATTAACTGTATTTGCCAATAGAAAATTCCCATTGTTTTGCAATGTCAAGCGAGTGTTGGGATGGTGACAATGTCTAAAAATTGATCATTCAGGCTTCTTGTGATAAATGATTTATTTTTTGTCTATAACAGAATCTTGTTCCAGTTTTATATTGGGTCCTTTTCATGTTTTAAGCAAAAGTCCTCTAATATGCCAGAGATATATTTTGTTGTGGTCTTTATTATTACTGGTTAAATATTCCATACAAACTGTTTTAACCTAAAAAACACTACATCATATGTAAATTTTTTTTTTATAGTCTTCTGTTTGAAAAGTAACTAACTGAAATGTACGCATCAACAAACCTTAATAAAATAAATTAGGCTATATTGCAGATATCCATGAAATTTTCCATGCAACAAGAATATAAGATACATGTACTGCATTGGATATTGAACTAGAGGCTACCAGAAGCCTGTGTCGCTCACATTAAATCATTTGTAGACTTAAAGCAATATAAATCGCTTGACTTTGTTTATCTTGACTGGCAGTCTGGAGGATAAAAGTTCTCATTGGCACACTGGTTCCAAATTGATAACTGGTTTCAAACAAGAAGAGCTTTTAAATGTATTTTCCCAAAGGGTGTTAGTTAACCACCTTGAATGGTCCAGGCCAACAAATAATATTCTGATAAAAAGACCTTCTAAGGACAATTTCTGCCAAATTGGGTTCCACTTGACTCACTGGTTTAGGAAAAAAGACTTAAGTGAATTTTACCATAAAGTTAAACTAAGTTGGCCATCTTAGACGGCAGACAGGGTCATCGCATACAATTCTGTGAAAGGATCAACTGAGGACCATTGCTACTAAGATTGGTTCCAATTTGCATACTGATTTCAGACAATATTTTTTTGTAAGTTTTCCCACATGTTTGGCTCTGGCGCCATGTTGGATGGAAGTCTGGGTCATCGGTTACAACTTTAACTAAAGGCTTTCAGGAGCCTGATCGCTCACCTGGACTATGTCCATCTTGACTGGCAGCCTGAAACTTTGATGTCAAGTTTCAATTTCAAACAAGAAGACCTTTCAGTGATTTTTCCAGTTAGGTCCTATGTTAAACACTGTTCGGCTCTGGTAGCCATCTTGGATGACGGGTTGGGTCGTAGGATATAACTCTGTAAGAGGACCAACTAAGGACCATTGCTGCCAAGTTTTTTTCCCAAATGGCCCAGTGGTTTTAGACAAGAATCTTTAAGTACATTTCCCATAGGGTACCATGTTTAACAATGTTCAGCTGTGGTGGCTATTTTGTATGGTAGGCGGGGCCTGGAAGAGGACCACCAAAGGACCATTGCTGCTAAGTTTTGTTCCAATTGGCTCAGTGGTTTCAGATATTAAGAAGATGTTAATTTCCCATAGGGTTCTATGTTAAACTATGTTCGGCTCTGGCATCCGTCCTGGATTACAGGTGGGGAAATTGGATATAATTCTGAAAGAGGACCACCTAAGGACCATTACTGCCAGGTTTTCTTCCAACTGGACCAGTGGTTTCAGACAGGAAGATCTTTAATTAAATTCTCCATAGGGTCCTATATTATACTAGGTTTCAGACAAGAAGATCTTTAAGTAAATTTCTCATAGGGTCTTATGTTAAACTATGTTCAGTAAATTTCCAATAGGGTCCTATGTTAAAGTGTGGCCATCTTGGATGACAGTCGAGGTCATTGGACATTTTTCTGAAAGAGGACCACCTAAGGACCATTATTGCTAAGTTTTGTTCCAATTTGCCAAGTGGTTTCAGTCAAGAAGGTCTTTAAGTAAATTTCCCATAGTGTCCTATGTTAAACTATGTTCGGCTCTGGCGGCAATCTAGGATGAGGGGCCGGATCATCGGATATAATTCTGAAACAGAACCACCTAAGGACCATTGCCGCTAAGTTTTGTTCCAATTGGCTCAGTGGTTTCAGAGAAGATCTTTAACGGAAATTTTACTACGACGACGATGACGACGGACGCCAAGTGATGGCAATTGCTCACATGGCCCTTTGGGCCAAGTGAGATAATAAAGGATCATCTAAGGACCATTGCTGCCAATTTTGGTTCCAATTGGCTTACTGATTTCAGGTTTAAAATAAAGACAGATGGACGAGACCCCAATTGATGGCAATAGTTCACATAGACCTTTGCACAGGGGAGCTAAAAATGAATGATGTAACAGTCTTAAATAATTGAAATCGTCTTTTTGTAATTCATTAGCGTGTAAACAAATTTTAAAGCACTGATGGATGACCGAAACACATTTAAAGCATGAAGGCAGTCGGTCAACGCCTTTACACCCCTATGATCCTACTAAAAGAAGCAATCTCTTCTTATAATATTACATCTGAAAAATAGGAAGATTTTAGCCACAATTGAAATTTTCTACTTTTGGTACAACATTTTATCCCTGGGCCCCTATTTTCAAAATCCAAATCCTAAAACTTTATTTCACCTGTAAATACATATGACAATACTATGCAAAGTTAAATGCAGAAAAGTCTAGGTCACAAGCTTAAATGCACATTTTTTTATAAATTCGACTACCCGCGAACAGTAATGTTTCCAATTGATCTACAGATGGTATGCAATCATTATAAAAGAAATAACGCCCCTAATTGCAACAACAGAAGATACATGTAAGAAGTTGACAGACGACCGAATGGAAAATCTTACCGTGTCACGTACGAACAGTTAAAGTTATAGTATAGCTACGATTTAAAAAAAAATTAAATGTTTTATAGAAAATAATAAAACAATCCTTCAAAATGGTCTTGAGAAATTTTTTGTGTAAACAAATCACCGATGGACTAACATTAAACAAACCCTGTTTGAATTTTTGTCGGTGCGACAAAAAATCAATCTAATTCCCGCCCCTATTCATATGACCTCAACATGACCTCTTACCGTGGAAATCGTGCGCTTGCGTATGGCGAAAGTTGCGGAAGAAAATGTAGTAGTAGTCGACCAAGATCATTTACTGTTTCTGCTAAAAAAAGAAATTGCAAAGTGGTTTTTGCAAGGCCTACGAAACGTATGATATTTGCCAGGCGTCAAATTGGCAAGAAGAGGCTGGGAATGAAATACATTATCATAAACTTCATCGATTGAATCATCACGTGTTTTGATATTTACGATTTCCCAAAATAGCTCCTCAATGTTATTGTTTTACAGTAACTAAAGCTTTTTACGCTCATTTTCTCAAAATAAATGTGTGGAGATTGTAATAAAAATGAATAAAATAAATTTGAAATGCATTACAATGTTTACGTTCTCACTTCTTGGAATTAGATTATTTTAGGCAACAAATATGAAGCTCGGTAATTTCCGTTCAGACTTACCGATTGCATAAATAATCAGCCTCATTTCTAAAGACGATGCGAAATGTTCTTGGAAATTAGTGTAATTACCCGGAAGAGGGGGGAGGGGTAACTCTCTGGATTGTTGACGAGGATGTGCGGAAATGGCCTAAGAAAGGGTACCCGAGCAAATACTAGAATACATGTTAATAATATACAAAAAAAATAATTTAGATGAAAATATCTATACCCGCAAAACAGCCATATCGACATAGCACACCCGGACTTATACTGATGTTTATGCACAAACATCTGAGGAATTGAATAGCACCGTCAATTTACAACCCGAATATATATTAGTTTTTCAAAACACACCCCGAATTAATACCAACAATCACGAAAAACCACATTCCCGGGTTATTACATTAATTGAAAACCCTAGACCTATAAATATACATGAATTAATGTTTCAAAATAACAGATTTCCGAGATACTTTGAAATCACAATTTTCATAATATTGTATTTTGAACAACCTTCCAATCCTCAATGCATTCAATTACATTCGGCATGATTAACTCGATCGTAACTAAATCCTAAATAAAATGAACATACCTCTCAACTTAAATAGGTTCTGTGTAATCTTTCGTCAATTAATTATGGTTTTTCTATCGATCAGACACGGTTCCATGTAATAAGGTGACCATGAACAATTAAAACCACATGATTGGTTATCGTTGACCACACCCATTATGTCCATCAATTCATCATACACGTGCATATATTTGAGCGGTTTAACCCCGTTACTTATGAATAAAAGAGAATTATCAAACTTCTAATTGATCAAATGGAAAGTAAGCATTAACATGATGATATGAGGCGTATGTCCCGAAGTTTATTGTTCCCCTCGTCACCATGCAGCTGTTTTCCTTTATGAATAATAAATTTGTTACTATCCTCCTAACCATTTAACAGTTATATATACTTTTTAAATATTTCATCCTGAAATAAACTTTTTCGTGCACAAATATGGCATCGTATATGTCGTCAAACGATATATTACAGGGTATATCCACTTTTATGCCGTGTGTACATATTTTTACGTAAACGTGAATTGGGTATGCTTTGAAGACAAAAAGTATCTTTTCCACAGGAAAAAGTTGTGTACAATAACAATCTTGTACTGCACTGTAATACATATTTACATAGGCCGCGCCATGTTGATTTTTGAATGACGCGACGGTTGCCGATAAGTACATATTATCAGGTTTTCCGCAAACGTATATCGTAAAATATCAGCCGCGAGACACAATGTGAAGCTTTTTCGGCGAGTGAGCGTAGCGAACGAGCTAAAAAGCTTCATATTGTGTCGAGCGGCTTATATTTTACAATATTTGTTTGAAGAAAACTTGATGATAAATTTATCGTATTGTTAACTAGCAATCTTAATGGAATTTCTTACTTTTCAATGGCCATCTGCCTATAACCGGATGTTTTCCTGATATATTCGGGTCAACGTTGGGTCAAACATTATGACGTCGCTGATATATTCGGGTCAGCTCATATTAGGGTCGGGTCAACTCTTTACGACATCACAGTGCTGAAATACGGGAAATTGTGAAGGCCTCAGTAGGTTGATATAGGCATGGGGAAATACGATAAGTCTGTGAAATATTCGTTTTATTAATTATACCCCCGCAAACGAAGTTTGGAAGTTTATAGGTTTCAGTCTGTCCGTCCGTCCGCCCGTCTGTCCGAAATAACGTTGTCCGCAACGTCTCCTACATTTCTTGTATGATTCTCATGAAACTTTATGGAGTGTTAGATCACTATATGGAGATGTGCACATTGTCAGGAATTTCTGTTTGGACAAGAGATGTAAAAGATATGGCTGTTTGGACTTATGCAATTTTTAACAAAACTTCTTTACATGTGTCGTCCGCAACATCTCCTATATTACATGTACTTGCATGATTCTCATGAAACTTTATGGAGTGTTAGATCACATTATAGAGATATACACATTGTCAGGATTTTCTGTTTGGGCGAGTACTTTAAAAAATTTGATGATTTGAACTTTGTGTAGGCTTCAAAACAGACATGTTGCTGAAAGGGGGTGGGCGGGGGGGGGGGGGGGGGGGGGGGGGGGTATTAGTCCCTTTCAGGACAGTTCTAGTTTTTCTTGAGTAAATGATTATTTATATAATTTGGCAGTGTAAATTGATTTTAACAATAGTTAAATTCCAAATAAGCTCTTAAAAGGAAGCCCCATACTATTCGTAGGAGAAATGAAATATGTATTGCAAATCAATATCGGATACATAGGACAACCCAAAAGAGCAAAGGGCTAGGTCTTTATATTCTTATTTTATGAAATAATCGAATATGAAGTCCCATTCCAGGTGTAAATTACTTCAACTCCGTAGCTGGCGCAGATAAAAAGTTTCGAAAATTAAGACGTGACACTTTTTTGGCTCCTTTAAATCTCTAAAAGATAGAGGTATTTAAGAGATAGTCAAAATATGGATCTAAATGACGTTTATTCCATTTCAATCAAGAAAAAAAAATCAGTTGAAAATTTTAAAATGTACACCAAAATTATATAAAAAAAAATTTATCCCCCCTCCCCCCCCCCAAAAAAAAACAAAAAAAAAAAACGGGAGAGTCCAGATTTACTAAAATCATTCGTATATGGAGATCATTGTGGTAAAATATTATAAGGATTTGTTTAATACATGTAGAACAAAAGTAAATGAGCGGAAAATTAACTGTCTACGGAAGCCGACACCGACGACAACGGCACTACCATACCATAATACGTCTGCACATATTTTCTACACCAGGGTTAACACGTCGGGCTTAGTAGTGCATGGAAATTACATGCACATTGTCCACAGATGGAATGATATGCACATTTCTCTTTTGGATATTTTGTTATTTTTTGTTTATGATACTGACGTAGTATATCTAAATATAAATAATCACTTATTAAACTGTAGCCTCTACGACTTACGGCTCAGGATATTTTGCCCTATCGCAACTGGTCATGTATTTAAGCAACTCATTTCAAAACACAAAGAAACAGTTATTAATAAAATAAGGAAATATTAGATTTGGCCACTGTAACTGAGTTTCTGTGGAATGAAAAACTAACAAGAAAATAGTCAAATAATATATTTGAGAATAAATAAATATCAGAATTTTTATTTTATGTATAAGCTAGACGTAAATTAAAATAGGCCAAAATATCAAATTATAATGTATTTTTTTTTCTGATGCGACATGAAAACGAATAGATGTGGGGTTTGTCCCATGCCTAATTTAACGTTTTTAACACTCCAAAGAGGCAACATAACGGATCTATGAGGGTTTCTCTTAAACAGGCGTTGTAAACATTCATGATACATAATTTCCGAGATATTGAAAGTCTGCTTGAATATTTGGGAAAACTGTCAATTTTCTTAACATTTTAAACAGCTACTTTCTTAATAATCCCTAGATGTATCATTGTTGAAGGTAGAAAATCTGAGGAATCAAACATTGTGCCATCTTTCAAGCCTGCGGGTTGTACACGGTCTTAGTGCATTATATTTGTGTGTTGTCTCTTGGTTGTGCTTCTGGTATTTGGTTAAACTAAATAAAATATGTTCCTTGTGTTGTTGTTTGTATTTCGCCTTGTCTTTGGAATTCGATAATATGTTATTATTCGTGTAGTAATTCGTTTGATTAAACATGAAAATATCCCAATGTGACGTCACAAACAGTATAATCATCAACATTATAAATAACAAGAAAAGTGCTTGGCCGAAAAAAACAGATAAAGTTGAGTGGATAAGATATTTTTATTCGTTTATCATATTTTGATGTTACTAATTCAAAAATTCAAATTCTTTAATGTCAATGAAGACGCCCCAAAGGACAGTTCAATCAATAACAATTTAGATACAATGATTATAATTGATTACGATAATTTTATTTCTTACCAATCTTCAGTTGTGTCAGTTCAGATCATATTAAATCCACTTAAATTTGGAAGAATATAAGCCTCAATATGCAATAAGATGTTTTTTTTCTGGTATCTTCCATAATTATTTTTGTATCAGAAAGTATCCACAATTTTCGTTAATCATGATACAATAAAAGATCCGACGTGGGACATTTTAGCTCATTGATAAGACCATTTAGCGGAAAAAATTAACCTTTAGCGGTAATTTTGTGGAATTTAAAATACTATGTGGACATTTTATTGGGAAAGTTTGGTAATGGTCTGGGTCTTTCAGCTGTAAAAATGTTCAATTTTTTTAGTCTGTATGTTGGTCATTAGAAGCACCCTGTGTGTTTCTAACTGTGTCTTGGGCAAAGCTGGATATGTGTTTGCTCTTTTAATTCTACACAGAGCCTTTGGAACATTTTTCAGATCGTTTGGTTGCAGCGCCTCCTCTTACTGATCTTGTAATGCGCGTCAAATAATTTTGGAGGGTTTTTAGATAATAGTCATTACTCTTCTCACTATTGACAATATTTTTGCTTACTATACATTGTATGTAACAAAATAATAAAAAATGGCTGTAAAATGTTCCGCTAAAATGTCCTGCGTCCAAAAAAAATCGAATCCAGCATCAAGCACTCAAGAAAATATAATGGGAAATGATTTTCTTCGACCTCGTTCAAATTGGTAAAAATGTTCACTACAAACACATCAAATGTTCACGACTTTGTTTTTGTTAATATAATTTAGTAAAACTATGCAGCTCGCATTAAGTCTGATATGTTGAACTATTTATTTCTTCCTGTTACATATATTAACACACATTTGAAGATTAAATATGAAAATGAAAAAATATGGAGTTCTGAACTAATTTTCAATCTCTTTCATATTTTTTTTAAAAATTACTTTGCATATTGTAGACACTTGACAATAACCAAGTTACCGTGATTAGGAACATAATGTGATTTGTACCGGAAATGTGATCTGATAACTATCAATAATGAAGTGTGACTACAGATTTGTGTTTATCTCAGTTTTATATGCGTTTATCAATAGAATAATTACAATATAAGGATTTTTATTGTTTAACATCTTCCAGCTAATTCGCAATTTGAAACTACTGTAAATAGGATAATAATGATCGTCACCATAGCAGCATGGGTCAACTGGGAATGTGAACCATGACATTATTTTACTTCCCAATCTGACAGACATGAAACATTGCACGACGTGGTTATAATTTGACACGCATATAAATTCCTTCGACATGTCAATGGTCAAGTGGTCATGAAAAAGTATAGATATATCTTTACAACAATGTAGTTTCTTTAAAGGCATCGTTCAGAAAGTTGAACTAAATATTTTCGATGTGAAAAAGTCTAATTCCTATCAATATATATATATTGTTGTAAATGTAATGTTTTTTTTTGCACTGAATTCGGCATTTAAAATTTAAAATGTAATATTTTAAAGCAAAATTACCTAATAGCTCATAAAGTGCATTAATTTATTTTCATTTTATCTTTACAACTTGTTCACTTCAGTTCCTATATGTATAATTTTTTTAAATCACACTGAACGAAAATATTAGTTAATACAGTATATACTTTTGACGATAAAACACTCATTCAATGCCCTCAATTTGGGGTGAAAGTAGAAGGAGACGAAACTTTCATAGATAGGCTCATAACCTTATCGTTTTTTTTTCTAATTATTCTCATATTTATTTTTTTTTTTAGTATTTGTTTGCTATATTACTGTGATACTGTTCTCACGAAATCTCCGTTTTAATGAGATTCCTTACTTTCTCTTCTCCTTCGAATCTATTCTTTTGCCGATATTGCTATTCATTATAAAATAAAATATTCATTTGTATTCAACTCTTCCTGTGTATCTATTCACTCCGACCTTAGAAACCGTAGTTTGGAGAACGTTTACTGACAAACTGAAATGTCTGTCAATGAAATTGAATTATAATATATCGTCTCACATCATGTAATGTTGTGTTACATTTACGTATGGTATGAAGAGTGATATAGACTCCTTTGATGAACATTAAAAACAAACCCGACCTGCTGAGTTTTGAAGAAACATTCATATTGATTATGTGCTTAGAACAACTTTTTTCCCCTACCAATTAAATAGAAATTGAAACTAAATAAATAAAAATTATAACTATGGAAATTACTAAATGAAAATCTAATTAAAATTATACTGTAAGAGAGAGAGAGAGAGAAAATAATTTTTCCTCTTTTTTCTTATGCTCAGTAATTTCTCGATTACATTTAACGTTTCATATATATTATATTTCTTTATTTGAAATGCATGTTTATACCCCTAGGGGTTGATAACAAACAAAATGAACATAATAAACAAAGTAGAATAAAGTCACACCAATATAGCATACACAAACTTGTACAAAATCTACGCAGGTGTAGAGTCCACTTTCCTAAGTTCGAGAGATTTTTTTTATAAATGGAACTGCAAACTGCAGAAGTTGATAAGTTATTTATATCTGATAATTTGGTTAAAACAATAAAGAATCCTTGTCTAAAAGTATTATATAATACGTAGGAGTAAATCCGAAGTCAATTCGTTTTTTTTTAAATTCTAGACTATTGTTGCATGCTAAGATTTTGTGTATGGTTTATTTGTTACTTGTATGTGTGTGGGGTGGGGGTTGGTGATAGGTGGATGTATAAATGTTTAATGTCTAGTGGTAGTTATTAAATGTACATATATATCAGGGCCAGAACATATTGATATGATATAAAGCCTGTTTTATACTAGACCGACACACTGACTCAGATTTTTAACTTATTAGCTCAAGAGGTAGCTATCCCCGTACTCCACACATTTTGTGTTCTACCGCTTCCACAGTCATGTTAATGTTTGACAACAGACCCCTAGTTTTGAAAATCAAAATTCAAAATTCTTGCTACGCATTTACATACATTGTGTGACAATACTGTACAGAAATTAAATGCAGAAAATGAAAAATGAAAGAGGAGTTTAGACCACTACTTTAAATTCACAAAGCATTATTCCCAAATATTCTTCGAAAATACTCGGATAAGAAAGAAAAAAAACTGAAATGTTAAGTAGTGCATGGTATGTGAGGCTTCATGTTTAAATAAACATAAAAAAAATATGCATTAAACCAACGCCTATATGATAAAATGTGTTAAAACCTCGGGGGGTAACTCAATGATATTTTGATACGGGACGTGTGGCAAATTCGGGTCAAGATTTTACAAAACCGGCGGAGATTTCGGGTCGGGATTTGTTGACACTGTGGAGAATTTCAGTGCCACATACTCGAGTTTCCCCCTACCCAGTTCCCCCCGGAAAAAATGGATATATACTGAGTATTCCCCCGGCAAAATGGATATATACTGAGTTTTTCTCTCGGAAAATCGAGTATATACTACTTCCCCCTTGAAATTAACGGTAGGATAAATTAGTATATACTAGATTTCCCCCAGACCGAATCAATACTAGACTTTCCCCCTTGATTAAATTCGTACTATCTACTAAAAAAAAACAATGCTATGATTTTTAACAAAACTGAATATTTTAGCATAGTTTAACACAAAGGACAAGTTGGTCATGATTTTATTTTTACATTGGACCACCATTTCCACATAGAGAACCAAGTGTTATTACTTTGGTGCCGATCGGAAATTCAAAATGTCTACCGGCCGATGTCAAAGTTTATATTGAAACCCTATGGGAAATGATATTTTCGTCTTCTTTTTGGGAACCACTGAACAGAATTTGACCAATCTTGGCAGAGATCTTCAATCATCCCTATGCAGTTCTTCATAAGTGTCACTTTAGTACCAATCAGAAATTCAAAATGGCGCCAGCCATGGTCAAAGTTTACATTGAAACCCAATGGAAAAAGATATTTTAGTCTTCTTTTGGAGAACTACTTATCATAATTTGAACAAACTTTGTAGAGGTCTTTCTTATTAGGTCATTCATAAGTGTTGCTACTTTTGTACCGATTTCAAACTGACCGAAAGTCCGAGGTCAAAATTTCCACAAAAGCGTCAGGTAAGCGATTCAGGCTCCTGGGAGCCTCAAGTTTTTCCATAGAAAAAAGAACCACAAGAATCCTCCTGTTAGTGGATTACCATCATGACATCGTAACTTGAACGAGAAGACCCTAATAGGTATCACGACCACAAAATTGGTTTTAGGAAGGCTTTTAATTAGGACCCCGCTGACTATCGGTGGAGGTCCTATAGAAATCAGGTTGTCCGTCCGTCACAATTAGTTTCCGTATCTCTTCGAGTTTAGTGATGAAACTTGGCATGATTTTTCTCCACTACTAGAGGTTGTGATGCGTACAAGGTAGAAAACCATACGTTTAGGTCATGGTCAAAACTTAGTTACTGTTTTCGGCTCTTTGGTCGGGTTGTCTCTTTGACACATTCCCCATTCACAGTCTCTATTCCATTAAACCGTGTCACCTACCAGATGCATGTATCCGTCCGTCATAAATAATTTCTGTTCCATAACCTGAAACTTTTCACGAATGGTAAATGTAAAATCATGGTCAAAAACTTAAATCGGGACGGTCACCCCCCATGCCCCACCCACACACAGAACAGTAACGACAGACATCATACTACCAGGTTTAACTATACAAAGTTCTTACAATTCTCTTTTTGTTCTTAGTCGTCTGATATTTCTTTATTGGATTTTTTTCTTCTTCAAATAACAGGTCACACATTCAGCCCTCAGTGGCCTCAGGCAATATTTTATTTGCTAAAATGTACGACAAATCTGCTCAAATGTCGTTCACCGATATTATCACATGTACATTTTATTTTTTAATAAGGTGGAAAAATTAGTATGGGTGGAAATGAGTATGTGTATACGCCTACCAGGTTTTCCGTGGGGGAGGGGGAATTGGGTATATACTCATTTTTGCCCGGGGCTAAATCTGAGTATATACCCATTTTCCGTGTTGAAATTCTAGTATGGGGAAAACTAGGATGTAACACCGGTCAGGATTTTAAAAATTTCTGCAGATTTTTATAACGCACTGAGGAGAATTCAGGTTGACTTTACACAATGTTAAATGTATAAATATGTCTCATCATGAGAACTGCCTTTTTTATTTTTTTATAATTTCGGGTGTGTAATTTTAGGTTTCCTGGATATTTTCGGGTCACAAATTCGATATAACGTGGATAATTTCGGGCATGGGTTTCGACTTCACCGACACAGCCTCGTCATAAAATGGTCAAGTTACCCCCGCCCCGCGAGGTTAAAGTATTCAATGAAAATATTATTATATGGTGCATGAGGTTGATTTTTGGGCCCTTTTTAAATATAACTAGTCGTATATAATAATCTCCCTAAGAAAAATTATTTTTTTAGAACAAAAGACAATTTAAACCCCATTGTTTACGCCAATAAATTGACAAAGTTTGGTCTGGTTTATACTTGAAAGTACCATTATAAAAAAAAAAATGATTTTTTTTCTCGTTTTATATATCAATCTCGTGCTTTGACACTTCGTCATACTGTTATTTATTTATCCATGACAGAGTGTTAACATTCGAACTATACGTTTCTTCAATTTTTAAATATTGTGAAAATGCACACATTTCAAATGTTGGGGGAAATAAACGTTTTCTGAAAACCGAAATGACACATTATTGTCTGTTGTGGTAATTTTCTTAAATTTATAATACAAATAAAAATACCAGCATAGTTCAACATATCGAAGAATAATGAAGAATTGAAGCCGGGAATGGAAATCACATATCACTGCATGCCATCTTTTAATATTCACAAACCACGTTTTTCAATTGGAGATACCATATGGGCTAGTTTGTGCATAACTCCCATTTAGATACAATTAATTCCATTAACCTTGAAGGTATCGATCGTTTTGAATGAAAGATGCTTAAATTATGACCCATGAAAGAAAATAACGGGATGCGTCGTCCTTCGGTAGCAGATCTGTTATAATTTAAATTGACCGTTGATAATCGGATGTAGTTATGTCAGTTCATGAAAAATGCAAAATCTGTATTTATATACGAGGAGTGAAAGTGTGGCATGTAATATAATTATACGGCGAATTTCTACGAGTATTGGTTGTATAAAGTTAGTTATTTCCATTTTCCATTACCCCAGATCAAGAAAATATAAATACGGTGAGTATTTTTACTATTATAACGAGGTCAATTTTAATGTGTGATGAGGGTTTCCCTACCGATCTAATTTTTTTCCTCCTCTTCATTTTTATTGACTTTTTGGTAAAAGCCCCGTTAAAATACTAAAATTCCTTACATAAAATAAACATTTTTAAAAGAAAAATAACCTACCTATTTTTTTAAAATAAAAATGATACCTTTACGGCATGCGTGTCCGAGATTTTTCAGACGGCTTGAAGTTCGCTAAAGCACATCGTGGAAATTTTTGAAACCTTTTGAGAATAAAAACGTATCAAGTCTTCATGATTTGGCTTTACACTTTTGGTCATTTTGGTATTTTTTAATTTGCCCTTCAGCTTTTTGGATAAGTCATTTGGGTTTACATTTGAGCACAACTGATGAGTCGTAAATCGACGAAATATGCACATCTTGTGAATAAAAATTGGTATCAAATAATTTATTGTAACCTACTGAAATACGACTGACGCATAACAATTTGATTTCCTATTCTTTGTAGTGATTTCTAGCTACGGTGGATTCATTTATTTTCGTGGTAAAAGGGGTTCACCGTAAAAGGAAAAACGAGGATTTTTTGCGAGATTTTGGATTGTTATTTCATAATCCTTTTTATGGAATATTTCATTTTATGGATCAGCAACTCATAGTTGCATAGTAAAGTGTTGAGTTTGCAAGCCAAAAGAAGACTATTAAATTCCTTATTTGTAAGTAAAGGTTCTACGTGTTTACTACTTAATTACAATTTTTTGAGGTAATAATAAATTTAGAAGATCAGTTGAGGGAATTAAGACAATTTGAAATATATACCCCAAGTCTTTAAGTGCGGCTATACTGCATTCGTCCGTCCACAAACACTTTTTGTCACATTTTTTCTCAGCTTCTACTGGGCAGAATGATTTCATAATTGGTATGTAGCTTTGACACTATGAGTTGTACGTTGTCTCCTATTTATGCCCAGCCAGGAACGTGGCTAGGGCATATAGATTTGCCCTTGTACGTCCGTCCACACATACGTCCCGATTCGGTTAAGTTTTGCGTTTAGCTCAATTACTCAGAAACCTATAGTAATATATCACCACTACAGTTCTCTTGTATAGTACAACACAGTTCAGCAATACTTGGGTCGCTATGACCTACATTTCATGCATTAGTGACTTTGGTTAAGTTTTGCGTGTTGGTTCAGTTCTTTGCGTATAGTGTATCAATGAAACTACATCAGTGGATGTGCCTTGGGTAGTACTGAGCTGTCATACAATAATTGGGTCATTGTGACCTACATTTTATGCTTGAGCGACTCCGGTTAAGTTTTGCATTTAGGTTCATTTCTTTTGAACTAAGCACAGTGTATCAATGAAACTTCATCAGTGGATGTGCCGTGGGTTTTACTGAGCAGTCATACAATAATTGGGTCATTATGACCTACATTTTATGCTTCAACGACTCTGGTTAAGTTTTGCATTTTAGGTTCATTTCTTTGCAACTAAGCATAGTGTATCAACAAAACTTCATCAGTGGATGTGCCTTGGGTAGTACTGAGCAGTCATACAATAATTGGGTCATTATGACCTACATGGTATGCTTGAGCGACTCTGGTTAAGTTTTGCATTTTAGGTTCATTTCTTTGCAACTAAGCACAGTGTATCAACGAAACTTCATCAGTGGATGTGCCTTGTGTAGTACTGAGCAGTCATACAATAATTGGGTCATTATGACCTACATTGTATGCTTGAGCGACTCCGGTAAAGTTTTGCATTTAGGTTCGTTTCTTTTGAACTAAGCATAGTGTTTCAATGAAACATCATTAGTGGATGTGCCTTGGGTAGTACTGAGCAGTCATGCAATAATTGGGTCATTATGACCTACATTTTATGCTTGAGCGACTCTGGTTAAGTTTTGCACTTAGGTTTATTTTTTTGGAACTAAGCATAGTATATCAACGAAACTACATCAGTGGATGTGCCTTGGGTAGTACTGAGCTGTCATACAATAATTGGGTCATTGTGACCTACATTTTATGCTTGAGCGACTCCGGTTAAGTTTTGCATTTAGGTTCATTTCTTTTGAACTAATCACAGTGTATCAATGAAACTTCATCAGTGGATGTGCCGTGGGTTGTACTGAGCAGTCATACAATAATTGGGTAATTATGACCTACATTTTATGCTTGAGCGACTCCGGTTAAGTTTTGCATTTAGGTTCATTTCTTTTGAACTAAGCATAGTGTTTCAATGAAACATCATTAGTGGATGTGCCTTGGGTAGTACTGAGCAGTCATACAATAATTGGGTCATTATGACCTACATTTTATGCTTGAGCGACTCTGGTTAGGTTTTGCATTTATGTTCATTCTTTGGAACCAAGCGTAGTGTATCAATGAAACTTAATCACAGGATGTGCCTTGGGTAGTACTGAGCTGTCATACAATAATTGGGTCATTATGACCTACATTTTATGCTCGAGCTACTCTGGTTAAGTTTTGCGTTTAGGTTCGTTTCTTTGGAACTAAGCATAGTGTATCAATGAAACTTCATCAATGGATGTGCCTTGGGTTGTAATGAGCAGTCATACAATAATTGGGTCATTATGACCTACATTTTATGCTTGAGCGACTCTGGTTAAGTTTTGCACTTAGGTTTATTTTTTTGGAACTAAGCATAGTATATCAACGAAACTTCATCAGTAGATGTGCCTTGCGTACTACTGAGTAGTCATATAATAATTGGGTCATTATTACCTACATTGTATGCTTGAGTGATTCTGGTTAGGTTTTGCATTTTAGGTTCATTTCTTTGCAACTAAGCACAGTGTATCAACAAAACTTCATCAGTGGATGTGCCTTGGGTAGTACTGAGCAGTCATACAATAATTGGGTCATTATGACCTACATTGTATGCTTGAGCGACTCTGGTTAAGTTTTGCATTTTAGGTTCATGTCTTTGCAACTAAGCACAGTGTATCAATGAAACTTCATCAGTGGATGTGCCTTGGGTAGTACTGAGCAGTCATACAATAATTGGGTCATTATGAACTACATTGTATGCTTGAGCGACTCTGGTTAAGTTTTGCATTTTAGGTTCATTTCTTTGCAACTAAGCATAGTGTATCAAAAAAACTCCAACAATGGATCATATATTTTTGTGTGCAGGTGCACGTTGAAGGGACTAACCATGTGACAGAAGATTAAGGTCATATGACCCATATTACATGGTTGGCTGGCTTTTAATTTTTATGTCAAAAATCAGTTTTAACATACAAAGTGGCCTACAATTATATTACTTGGTGTTAGGGTGTATCTCGGGGAGTAACACAGCCACCAACCAAAATTAGGTCATTATGACCTACTTTTCGCACTTCATTGATTTAAGTTATGTTTTACCTCCGAGTTCAGTATGACCTACAATCATTATTTGGTGTGAGGGTGCATTTCGGGAAGTAACACAGCCTCCCACCAATATTATGTCAATGTGACCTACTTTTAGCACTTCATCTAGTTAGGTTAAGTTTTAAGTCCGAGTTAAGTTTTCCCATACAAAGGGACTTATACGTCATATTACTTGGTTTCAGGGTGCATCTCAGGGAGTAACACAGCCTCCCACCAAAATTAAGTCACCCTTGCCTACTTATCATGCTTCATTTACTTAGGTTAAGTTAGTTCTCCAATACCAAGCGACCTACAATCATCTTTCTTGGTGTGAGGATGCAATTTGGGGAGTAACACAGCCTCACACCAAAATTAGGTCACTCTGATCTACTTATTGTGCCTTACTTACTTCGGATAAGTTTTATGTCTGAATTTAGTTCTCTGATACCAAGCGTCCTAAAATCATATTACTTGGTGTCTTAGAGTGCATCGCGGGGTGTAACACGGCCTCCCACCAAATTTGACATACTCATTGCACTTCATTGACGTTAAGATTTACGTCCGAATTCAGTTTTCCGATACCACAGCCGAACATAGTCTAACATTGAACCCTATGGGAAATTCACCTAAAGATCTTGTCTGATACCACTAAGCCAATTGTCTGATACCACTAAGCAAACCTTGGCAGCAATGGTCATTATGTGGTCATCATTCGGAATTGTATCCGATGACCAAGCAGGCCATCCAAGATGGCAGCCAGAGCCAAACATAGTTTAACAAAGGAGCTCATGCGAAAATTCACTGAAAGATTGTTAAAAAGCAGTGAAAAATTGGGCAAAACCAGTGAATTGTGGAATCTCTCATTGTTTGTGTTTTACTTCTTGTGCTGTCTCATTTTAAATGTTAAGTTTAAATGTGCTACGTCTTTTCTATTATTTCAGTTTTAACTTTGTGGTACATATACATATATTTGTTTATGTTACTGTTCTTATGAATTCATTTTGTGCTTCATTCTTATGGACTTTCAGTTTAATCCCTTTGGTGTTTCTTTTGCAAATGTTGGCATTTTAATACAATATTACGAACCAGTAAGGCCAAAATTAAAATTAAGTTTGTTTCCCCACGCCCCGACCGACTGAGAAAATAGCCGCCGACTCAAAATTTTTTTTTTGAGTTCCGAGTTCAAATTTACTAAGGTTGATTTTGAATTTGAAACATTTACATTTAAGTCATTCTGTTGTTAAGTTAAAAAAAATAACAAAGCTATCTCATCTCAGTGTTATTTGTCTGCAGCTTTTTTCTCTTTTTTAATTTTTTTTCCCAAATTCACAAAATTAAATATGTTAAATAACATTGAATAAAAAATCTTTTTTGCTAGATAAGATAATATTGTAGCACACTGTTAACATCTTTATTCGTTGAAAAAAAAGATCGTACATTGAAATTAAAAGAATAAATTTATTCTCTGAAAAACAAAGTTGTATGTTTAACTGCATATTTCAATTTGAGAATAAATTTATTCTCTGAAACACAATGTTGTGTATTAAAATTGCATATTTTAATTTGGGAAGAAATTAAATCTCTGGAAAACAAGGTTGTGTATTAAGATTGCATATTTTAAGTTGGGAATAAATTTATTCTCTTGAAGACAAGATTGTACTTTTTGATTTAAAGAATAAATTTATTCTCTGAAAAAGAAGATGGTACATTTGATTTAAAGAATAAATTGTTCTCTGAAAAAGAAGATTGTACATTTGGATTTAAAGAATAAATTTATTCCCTGAAAAAGAAGATTGTACATTTAGACTTAAAGAATAAATTTATTCTCTGAAAAATAAGATTGTACATTTGGATTTAAAGAATAAATTTATTCTCTGGAAAAGAAGATTGTAAACTCAGATTTGAAGAATAAATTTATTCTCAACGAAACACTGAAGATGGATATTACTGAAGTTGCGTCATATCAGAGTTAAGAATAAATTTATTCTCAGTCTACAAGCCGTCCATGACCCAAGGAATAAATTTATTCTGATATATTTGTCTCAAAAAGAAACATTTTATAATGAATTTTAATAATAATAGTATATTTATGTACTGAGGACAAGTTAAGAAGAAATTTATTCTCTACCAACCAAAATTTATTCTGATTTATCTGTAAAAGTAAAGCTGTTTTTAAAAGTCTTCATTAATTTTCAGAATAAATTTATTCTTGAGGTCTTTTCTCTAATAATACCACCAATTTAAACAAATCCAGGGACAAAAAATGACGTTTTTGCCATTTTGATGGAATTTTCCAAATTCATACCGGTAAAAAGGACATCAAAGAATTTCCCTTTTTATTTTGGAATGCCTTATATGTTAACACGGTATACAACCATATGGTATGGTGTTACCCTTTTTAAATAAGACGTATTTATACAAATCTATTTTGTATTTTCCTTGACCCTTATGACATGTATGAGTGTAAATGCAAATAAAGTATTATTTTATTAAAGGACAAACGGTTGTCTCCTTCTGGATTGGAGGTAATGATATAAGATCCGAAGGTAATTGGAAATGGACGTCGGATGGAACTTCTGTTTTATATGCAGCCTGGGCTAAAAATGAACCTCATAATAAAAGAGGTAACGAGGACTGCATACAGATTTATTCTAGTTCGTTCAAGTGGGACGATGCAGAGTGTACATTTAAAACCGGATATATTTGTGAACAATAAAACTACGATGCAAAAATTTAAATTTTTGTTTTCAATCTCCGATATTTGATTGACGTAGGAGATACAAGAGTAGGAGATACAAGAGCCTCTGTTCCGGAGATTGTTTTGTTTTATTATGGCTTGCGATCTTTTTGCATTCTCAGTCAATTTGTTTTAGCTAATTGAATACCTTTTTTATACCTACATTGTATTTTGATGCATAAGATGTGCCCATTTCGTCGATTTACGACTTATCGGTTGTGCTCAAGGCAGTAAATGTGGCCTGTTCATTACTTTTCTTGAAGAACCATTTTATTTTAGGAGGGGCAAATAATTATTAGAGAAGAGAATCTAAGCAATGAAACAGTTGAAGAAAGTCTTTAGGACTACAAAGATAGAAAATAATTAATAGTAAACAAAAGAAATATTAGAACAAAAATTAACAAAAACTAAACAACAAACAAACCGGGAAATGATATCATGTGCCCGGGAAGGGTAAGGATTGCTCCGTGGGTATCCGATGAAACGAATGTGAGCGATACAAGCTCCTGTGGGCCTCTAGTTTTATGTTCAGTCTCTCTTGTTAAGTATGAAATAGAAATGGATCTATCGGCGATCTTTTTAATGTCACTGGGATAGATAAGATGCAGATAATGATTACCTTTAGTATTTAAAAGAAATGGTACATCCTCCTGTTGGCGGAACTGAAAAAAAAAATTGCCAGTTCTTCTATTTATCTTGAAGTCCCCTGGTAAATATTTTGTTTCACACAAAAATAAATGGCCAAAACCCGTGCAAAATTTTGAAAGCCTGCTACAATAATACTTTTAAAACCAGAAATTGGTGCCATCATAAACGATGTCCATCCCTGCACTGCACATATCAAAAAACAATTTACAGTGAAAAATTAGCAATTTCACAATTTCAGTCTGAAAATTGGAACCCTGAATCAAATTTCAAAATTGAAAACCTTATCGCATATCTACACATAGAGAACTGAACAATATTATAAACAAATGAAACCACTGAAACAAAAAATGAATGAGTTTTCCACAGACAAGGCAACAAAATTGGAACTCTTAATAGATTTTCAAAATTAAAAACCTTTTCGCACATCTACAGAAAATAAAAAACATTATTATATACAAAACCTTATTGCGCATCTACATATTGTATGTAACAATATTGTACAGAAATTAAAACAATAAAAATGAAAAATGAATAAAGAGTTTAGTTTAGATTTGCCATTGTCGAAATTCGACCCCTGTGGGTCCCAATTTTTGAAAATCAAAATTCTAAAACCTTATAGCGCGTCTACATACAGAATGTGGCAATACTGTATAGAAATTAAAGCATAAAATGAGAAATGAATGAGGAGTTTAGGTCACAATTCGAAATTCGACTCCTGTGAGCCCCATTTTAAAAATCAAAATTATAAAACCTTATTGCGCATCTACATGTACATACAGTTTGTTAACCTTATTGCGCATCTACATGTACATACAGTTTGTTACAATACTGTATAGAAATTAAATGCATGAATTTAAAAATGAACGAGGAGGTCTGGAGACAAGATTATCTAACGGACGAACAGATGGACAAACGGACAGTCAGACGGACCGATTACAAATATCCCCGAACTTCATCTGTTAAATCATTCAAGTACAAATTAAACAATAAGGGGTGCAAATTTTCTCCTTGTCTTACACCAACATTACAGGGGAGGAAGCTAGAACTATCACCATTATATGTAACACGAGATTTAATATTATTGTACATATTTACAATAACATCATACAATTTTCCATTGATATTATTTAAAATAAGCTTATACCGTAACCCATTTCTCCAAACGGAATCAAATGCCTTGGCAAAGTCAACAAAAGCACAGAAAAGTTTCTTTTATTCTTTAGTAATTTAAAAATCATATGTAGAACAAATATGTTATCAATTGTTGAGTGTTTCTTTCTGAATCCACTCTAATTTTTATAAATTATGGAACATTCGTCTGAGTATGAGTACTTGATTGCTTTCAACGCGCTAGAAGGAAACAAAGAGGAAATCATACTGAAAGACCCCCCCCCCCCCCCTCCCCCCTCATTAAATGTCGAATGTCATGACAAATATTGGATGGATCAGGAACATCTAGTATCACCGACGGCAGCAATAAAGTTTTTTACATGTTGAAAATGCTTTTGACTCCGTCGACGATTTTGAACTAGCTAATTTTGGATATGAGGAAATTTCACGGGTGGTAGAAGTAATTGAAAATGTGAAAACAACCAAAATATCCAAAACCAAGAAACCATTGTAAAGATTCAAAAGCAATCAAAACTAAATTCTCCTTCTACATTTTGTATTCTTCCTCATGTA
This sequence comes from Mytilisepta virgata, assembly GCA_028015205.1. NCBI lineage: Eukaryota > Metazoa > Mollusca > Bivalvia > Mytilida > Mytilidae > Mytilisepta > Mytilisepta virgata. The sequence continues at coordinate 18,618,723 of CM051513.1, forward strand.
ACTGGAAATAATGTAACAATTAACATATATGGAGGATTAAATGATGTCCACAGAATATCTTATTATTTGTTATCAAAGTGTTAATGGGTTAATCTTTGTGATTTTCCTCATCAATTTTTAGGAAGTTTGCTATTTCACAGCCCCACGAAGGGGAATAAAATACGATAAAAACATGAAGGATCTGAAGCATAGCCACACCAATTTTGAATTTCATTTCTTTGGATTTGCTCGCTCCAGTTTTTTTTCAGAATATAAATTTTAAATAAAAAAAATATTGCCGAATGGTGCTTTAAAAATGCTGACATACCGCATCAAATTTTCCATTTTCTTTAAAAATAAAAGGAAAAATTGTTTTCTCTCTTCTAAATTTTTCCGAAGATCAACCAATTTCAGAAAAAATGTTGTGTACCTCTTCAAAATAAAGTATATATATATATATATATATATATATATATATATATATATATATATATATATATATATATATATATATATATATATATATATATAATATGTCGTCTTGCTCCCCCTATTTGTTGTCAACAAAAAACCAAAAAGCTGAAAATTAATTTGGTGTGGCCACATGCAACAGAGTTAACAAACTCATCCATTATATAAGTCAAAGCCTAGTATAGTACTGGAGCAAAATATATGGACTTCAATGAATGAAAAAGCGCATATATATACTCTGATATGGCATGAAAGGCCCTAAATAAGACATACATGAAAAAAATACACATGGAGAAAATCATTTAATAAAAAAAATAATACTTAATGTGCTGACATACATGCATAACTAGACATGGTGAAAATATTTGATAAATAGATTAAAACATGGCCTTTTTCATATTGTCCTTGTTATCAGCCCTCAATTCGGGCTGAAAACAAGGGTAATATGAAAAAGGCCATATTAAGGCGATTTCAATTTCAAATATATTATTTACATCCATTTAAAATGCGTTAAAAGGCAAAATGCCAAAAAACAAAAAAACAAAAAACAAAAACAAAAACAAACAAAAAAAAAAACAATCAATATTAAGTAAATACATTAATTTGACACTAATATAAGGTCTAACATTCTGAATGAGTACCGACCTGTAAATGATTTTGTTTAGAGTGTAAAAAAAGCTTCTGCAAATTGTGTAATAAATCTATCTCCAACATTTGTCCAAATGGACTGTTTATTGCTAAATAAAATATAATCAAATTATATCGTATAACCATTTACAATTCAAATATCAAAGACTTGTGATTTTGTTAGTAGCGGGTCGTGTTTTCCTGTATTTTGCATTTATGTGTTATAGTAGCGGCCATTTTTACAGTGTGGACTATGATACCAGGAATGACCAATCATTAGGCATTAAAATGACTCTTGAACATCAGAGTCTCTTAAGGGATATATATGTTTCATTTTTAGGAAAATATACAATATGTTTGTACGAGACTTATAGACAGGTAGAAATGCTATGTTTACCAAGCATTTCCCACCTGTTTCTAGGGGAGTCCACATAAATTGCATATTTTTTCGACATTATACACTGTACATATATGTTTTACCCTTCAACTAAAATGGCTCTATTCTAGACTGTTTTTAGGAGTCAAATTTTGGCGAGTAACATAGAAACAACATACATCATTAACACTGTGAACCAGAAAACAATAAAAAATTTCAACGCAAGTGAAAAAGGGTAGCAGGAGATAATATTATGCTACTAGGCAAATGTCGAAAAAAAAAATTTCGACATCCTTGATTTGTATGCCAAATAGGCTAGTTGCTGGTTAAACACCGATACACCTAATTTTTACTACGATATATATTGCTTTTCTAAATGTAAATAAAATGCACGCCATAAATGTATATAACCTGAACATTGTTCCTGTTTTAGTAACATGTTTTATATGCCAACTCATATTTTTTCATGTTCTTTTTCCATTTGCATGAAAACTGTCAAATTTTTATTTACCTGATAAATCTTTTACTATACATTTTTGTAGAGTCGATGTTAGTTTTACACCTTGTTTTAATGTTCTTATTTTTACCATTCCATGATAACCATCTTGTCAATAGTATGTATTCCTGTCTTGTGGATATCAGAGTTGTCTCCCATATGCATGGATTATCTTTCCTGACAGAAGGCGTCTTATAATAGGCAAAAAGTCATGTAAATGTTTGATAAAAATGTTGAATTCTGCAACACCTTTATCTGACATTGAAAAATGTGGGAAAATATATCCAAGAACTACAATTAATGTGTGTGGAGGATATTGTTAGGAAGGAAATTATTTTGAAGATTTACGATAATGTTTATGGAAGACACCTCCTCCAAAGAGTAGATAGCTCCGTAAATGGGAAACAACTTACAGGTACATGTATCAAAAATGGAGAATAAGTTAACGAGGCATTAATGTTGAAAGCCGAATAGTTACCCAAACCGTTGAAGGAAAAATTCGCCAATGTTGAGATGGACAAAAAGGGAACGGTAAAAACTATCTTTGAATATATTTGAGGATTACCCGCGTAACGGGTTATTTTGAAAGTGTGAACCATGTACATTGAGGTTATTTTGAATAGATTGAAAACAAAATTACAGTCAATCCTTATAATTTAATTCCAACGGATGTTTTGACGTCTAAAACGCTGGGATTCCATTTAATGACGTCATAGTGAAAACGAAAATTTAGTCTATGATATGATAGACGAAAAAATTGACCAATCATATGACGCGTTATATCCAATATTAAATCATATATATATGCAGGATGGAGATATCTCTTATTTTTCAGAAAATTTTACATTTTTATAATACGTGAAATATTAAAAGTATCAATATCACTAAATATCAAAATACCAGAGGCTTAAAGAGGAAGTTCTTATAAAAATACCGTACATTGGGATATTTTGATGCAAGGATAAATTGGCAGTTTTTGGTGTTCGTTACAGTTAGGAATGACTTCTGCAATGTTTGAATTTACCAGAGATGAACTGGTCTAAATTTCCGTTAGGCGATATTGATTGACTGCTAGACACGATATTTTAATTTTGCTTGAAAATATGGTGTTGCAGAAAATAAAGACACAATATGAATATTCATGGATAGTTTGACCAATCAGAATTCTTTTGTCATACTTTTGACCAATCAGGCGAATATAATCGTTCAAAAGTGAAGGACTGGAATAAAACCAGATCAAAAGGATGTTGCTAGCGGCTGGAAATATTATTGTTGCTAGTAATGTTTTAGTTAGTATCAATTTATTTAAATATGTTTAAAAACGCTACTTTTGAAATATTTTGTTGCAAAACCACAAAAAGAAAAAAAAACAAATGAATGGAAACACGGAATGTGTCAAAAAGACAACAACCCGACCAAAGAGCAGAAAACAGCACAAGGCTACCAACGTGTCTTCAACGCAACCGAAAATCCCAAACCAGGAGGCGGGCGTCAGCTGGCCCCTAAACAATAATGCATATATACTAGTTCAGCGAAATGGACGCCACTCTTAAATCCGAAACATACAAATGAACCAAAATTAAAAAGACACGCAAGACTAACAGAGGCTACAGGTTCCTGGCTTGGGACGGGCGCAAAAAACGCCGGGTGGGGTTAAACATGTTTTGTGAGATCTCAAACCTCCCATATACCTCTATCCAATGTGGAATAAACACATAGACATACGCTCAGTAAAACTCAGTTCAAGAAAAGTCCCCGAGTCCGATGTTAGAAATGGTACCGGAATAAACCAAGCAAAATGACAATGATCAATATAAATTAACAAAGGACTACTAGCTGTTACTGACATGCCAGCTCCAGACCAGATCAAAAGTATGTTAGTAGCGTCTGGGTATATTATTGTTGCTGGGATTATTTTCGTTTGTTGTCAATTTATTTAAATATATTTAAACACGCTACTTTTGAAATATTTTGTTGCAAAACCACAAGAAGAAAGAAATTATACACATAGTGTTGGCCATGCATCTAAAATTAAATTAAGACAATCACTACTTGCAAAATTTTAATACATCAACAGTGTCCAGTAAAATATTAAGCATAAAGGATAAAACGAGACTGATAATAAACGAGTTATACTAATATAGAATACAATTAAATTGGTTTTAATAATGTAAATAATGAGATCTATCATGCAGAAACAGTAAAATATAAAAGCTGAGATGATTCCAGTTTGGAAACATTTTCAATATTAAAAATATTTTTATGTAAAAAAACTCGATTACATTAAATGCACACTTTATATATTATAGGGTATTGCAAAGATGAATATAGAGAAAAACTAAGCGGCGACTTTTTAAAAATGTATTTTCTCAGTCCATGGGCAATATAATAGTCGTCAGGTAAACAATCTAAATCTGTATCTTTAACGTCTCGCAGCTTCGCGGTTATTATCCTCCCTGTCCCTATGGTCTAGATTTCAACAACCTCTTTAATTCGGCTATATCCCTATCAACTTGTCCAAGACGATTCCTCTGAATTCCACGTCTACCTTGCCTTTCAAATTTGGCAAAATTCGTGCCAATTTGCCTAATAAGATTCCTGTCAGTGCTACGTTTGCGCGTGGTCTTTAATAGCTTCTCCAGTTTGGCATAATTAGTATCGCCCTGCCTAATATTATTACGTTTACCATTATCATTTCGTCGATTTTCGGCTCTGCTTCTTTCCATCAATTTGTCAGTTAGCGATTTCAGCTCCCTTGACTTTTGGGCTTTCGTACTGTTAGCCAATACCTCCGTATGCCTTCTTCGTTTCCCTGCAATTTCCCTTTTTTTAATTAGAAATCTACGAGCAGACATCTTCCTATTTTTAACAAGTTCGTCATTTATTGCCTTCTTCAAAGCTTGAAGTTTTGTGTTTCCTGAAGATTTAGATGCCTTTCTACGCATCATTCCGGCATTTGGTCTCCTTTCACTACCAATGTGACTCCTCTTTTCTTTGTTTTTTCCGGCTACCTGCATCGAATTCAAACTCCTTGTTTCTTCTTCGTCTAAAAATACAGACAAATAAACAACGTCTTTTTCGTTTGAACCCACACACGCAATAAAACACAACAAACCGTTTACAAAGAAAAAACTATTTTGACCATGCAATCTACATCTTGTACCTTTTAAATGATTTTAAAGTTTTCAGCTAGCGATCATTCTGTTGGTAATCCCATCGACGTTTTAAGCTCTGTTGGTCATCCTATCAAGGCTTTATTTAAGAATATTTAACGAATTTATATTTTTTTTATCTTTGATGTTTCACCTGCCATTTTCTTCTTCGGAGGGATTTTTGACACATGAATCTTGCCTTATTACGACAGAACGAATATTTGAAAGGCAAAAGGTATTGTTTATCGATACTTAAGGTATCCGGAACATAAATGTCCACGTGATTATTCAAAAGATCCCGGATGTTCCAGACAACGCAATTGAATTGACCTCGGTAATTATCGGGAAACAGTGGAAATGCCAATATAACTAACTTATTTTTACAGACTCTGCATATCGACCACGTTTAGAACATTGCCTTTATTTGTATTATTGTGTGTAAATGGTCAAAATAAGGTAAGATGCCGTATTCATATGTGAAGATTTTTATTTTAAGTTGCCCCATTTATTTCTTCATCATGGGTCAGTTTCAATATTAGTAATAGATATATTCATATACATAATTATATTTATTCAGAAATAGCAAGGCAGCGCTTCAGATACAAAAAGATAAATGGAAATTGACCATAGAATGAGCGTTACCATAGTTTGTTGTGCAAAATGGTAAACAAATATGCTATTTTCCCAATGCTCCGCTGACAATTAGGTCTTATGTGGCGCTTCAATGGAAATGAGACTCAGTTTTTAGATTCTACATAAATATTCCTTTTTATATTTGTTAAGAAAAACAAAGAAACCTTTCCAGCTCGTTTTCGCACAATTTAACGTACCAGTTCATGTTAAAAAAAATTTCTACCGCAAAATTCAAGCGCACATGTCCTAGTTATTAACCCTTACTTGTATTTTCAAACTTGTTGCGTTTATGATCTTGTACCTCATTATTATAAAACCTATCCCTTTTCATTTATCAGATCGTCATATGTTCACCATGCTAAATTTAAAAATCAATACAATTCTGGGAGTGCATTTATCCGAAACGTAAATAATTAGTGCAGCAGCACCCATACGGATTAGCTTTAGTTTGTAGGAGTTCTAGTAGCCTACTGCTATGAAAAAACTAGGCATGCCTGCAAATAGAATGTCATTTACCTTCGCATCCTAGGCCATTTTCATCCGATTCATCACCACAGTCGTCATTATCATCGCAAACATCGTTTCCTGCTATACAGGATCCATCTGCACATTCAAATTCACTGCCGTCACATACACCTGAAAACAAGTGTTGTTTAAAATGAAATGAATGGTACTTCAAATGAATAGTAAAGAGGGATATAAACTTTGTTGAAAAAATAGTTTTGGCTTTAGACCTTTTGGTCATTTTGGCATTTTTGGAATTTCTCTTCAACTTCTTGGATTCTTGTTTTACTTTTCAACATTTCAGATCTTGAGCACAACTAATGAGTCGTAAATCGACGAAATGTAGAAGTCTTATTCGTCAAATTTTGTATCAAAGAATTTTATTGTTTGAGTGGATACATCTGTTGATTCACTAACTCAGAGATAAGGATGCCTCTGCTATTGTACTCATCACCTAAGTTAGCACACGTGTGTTTGGTAAAGCTTAGCGATACTTAAGGTATCCGGACCATAAATGACCACGTGATTATTCAAAGGTTCCCGGATGTTCGATACAAAGCAATTGAATTGACCTCGGTAATTAGCGGCAAACTTCGGAAATGCCAATATAACTAACTTATTTTTACAGACTCTGCATATAAGCAACAAAGTGTGTTTCAACTTGATAAAAATATAGATACAAAATTCCAGCTTTAAATTGTTTGGTTCAGTCATTCACTGTCAAAAAGAGATACAATTTTCGGTCATGATCTATTATGGTCCGGATACCTTAAAATTAACTATTAGAAAACGATAAAGAAAAGAAATATCTTCGACGTTTGGTGATTTTTCGCTCTGATTACAATTCATTTTTGGATTATACACTTTACCTTAAGTACTGTTACTGAGACACAACCTATTGAAAAGTATGAAAAAAGCAGTTGGTACTACAAAAGTAATCTGAATGATCCTATATTTGGACGGCACACTTAACTGTGAAACTCCGATTTGTAAGTTTATCTAGGACAATATAAATCATACTTTTAAGTGTAAACAAACCTACCACACCCATAGTCTTCTTCTCCTTTCTCGCAGTCAGGCTCTTTATCACACTGCCATGAAGGCCGAATACATTTATCTTGGTTCGGACATTTGAAAGCATCGTCATTGCATTCTGTAAAACACAGATAAATTATAGGCAAGTATAAATGTAAATAGAAGAGTTTCTTGTAAGCTGAATGAAAAGCATAAAAAGCATAACAAAGATGGTGCCATATTTAAGGATGAGAATTTTTTTTTGCCCATGAACCCCTACTTTTTCTTTTATAATTCAATCATATATACCGTAAAATGGTAATTGACAAAATCTTATGAAATCCTTTTTATTTTTTCAAACATTTTTGAGAGACTGAAGTTGCCAATGCAAAGACGAGGAAAAATCCAGATAACACCCATTTCCTGCAATTTTTCAATTCCTTATAGCTCTATAATGAGAACCCATAATATAGTACTATTTTCTGCTCTGCCATTGATCAGTTTATAATTATATGATTGTATATATGAGTTCCCACATAGACGTTCCTGTACAGGTCTTATACGACTGTAATAACGCTCTTCCTTATTCACTTATTATGATTTTTAAGGTCAATATAAAAAAATAGTTTTGTTCAACAAGATGTGCACATTTCTTTGAAAGAAATCATTGTGTATAAAAGCTGAACCTTTTTTAAGAGTGATGGTTGTCCAGTTTAAAAATAAAATATAATTCTAATGCAACTTTTTATGCATAAAATGTGCATATTTCGTCAAGGTACAACTCATATCATGTGTACCCAAGGCCTAAAATGTTGAAAACCAAAACAAATATCCAAAACAATGGAAGAGCAAATTCAAAAACGCCAAAATGAACAAAAACTGAAAAGTCATAATAATCACACATTTAACAATATTTTAACGGTAAATTGTATATTACATGTATTAATTGCATGCTAATATCGAAATACAAGCAACTGGTTGTCAAATGGTTGTTATGCTATTTAGATCTTCCGGTTAATATGTCAGCGCACTTGTTTTGGGAATATAAGTTATTGAAAAAAGTGGCAGTCTCTTGATTTTTTACAGGTTTCTTTAAAAAAAAAAACAAAAACAAAACAAAACAAAACAACTATTTCATACTTGTTACTTATATTTTCACAGGAATATCATAAAATTATGAAGATTAGACCACAAGTACTATTTTTTGCTCTGGCATTGATCAGTTTATAATTATATGATTGTATTTTAGATTTTTGTTTACTTTCAGAAACATGTAATATAAAGTTATATTTTTAAGATAGTCAAGTAATAAGAAAACAATGGTGTAAGCACTCATCTTCGTCACAAACTTTGGCAGATTTTTTCAATAAAACTAAATTAAAATATCTTTATCAAATGGACCGCTTTCCACAATCTTAAAGTTGACATACTTGTGACCAAAGGTATTCACAACACATGAATAGACTATTAACTAACCTACGAGTATTCTGAAATTGGACCTATTTGTGCATGTGTTTATTTTTAAATAGTTTTGTACATACGATTACAGTTATCCTCATCGTTGCCGTCAGGGCAATTGATGTAACCATTACACCACCAATTATCTGGAATACATACTTTGTTTGGTGTACCTATGGTGGCTGGATCACAAATTCGTTCATCATTAGCGCAATCTGAAATAGTATTTACCATGCATATACAGTAAAATATTTACAAGGCATAATAAGAGATTTACAAATAATGTTACCAGTCCTGACAGGAGTACGATACAGTAGCAGGGGGGATAATGACGTCGCCACGGCATACACATTGTGACGTCATAGCATCCTACAAGAAAAACCTTCATACCATTCTTAAATTTGGGGTTTTTCTCAAATAGCTCTGCTATAAGCACATGGACTCCACCTTTTTTCTTTTGCAAACAGAGGTTCATTACTTAAAGTTAAGTATACTAAAATTTATAGAAGAAATCAGTGGAGGAATTTTTTCTAAATGCATCTAAAGTTACCAAATTAGTATCAATATTCCTTATTTAACTTAAGTTTGTATAATTTCCTAATTAGTTTATCAATATTTTTCATCAAGTATTTACTAGAAGACAATGTTTATGTAGTTGGGAATATTTTATTAAAGACTTGGTGAAGTTGTCTTTTCTCGTTAAAAAGTTAGAGACTTTTTGTGGCACTCTGGAAAAATGAAAAATTTAGGGTTTTTGGCTCAAATATACCAAAATCAGTGTTGATGTTCTTAAAAACTAAGTCATGAAAGTATGTTTTTTAAACATATTTGAAAAGTTTACCTAAAAATTGACTATCTGGTAAATTTTCAGCAAAAATTCAGTGGAAGAACCTTTTTGTATCGTATTCCCTTAAATCATATCTTAACAATATGACAATAATAATGCTTATAGTAGAATTCTAGTTTCATTTGGTCGAGAAAAAGGGACTTTTGACATAGCAATATGAGTTCCCACATAGATGTTCCTGTACAGGTCTTATACGACTGTAATAACGCTCTTCCTTATTCACTTATTATGATTTTTAAGGTCAATCTAAAAAAAAAGTTTTGTTCAACAAGATGTGCACATTTCTTTGATTTACGACTCACAAGTTGTGCTCAAGACCGAAGCTTTGAAGAGTATATTATAAGAATGGCACAATGAACAGAATGGTAAAACCAAAACCATATAAATACAGAGATATACATGAGGGAGATGCTCTATAATTTTCACAACATTTAATATATTTGTAATTCTAAATTTTAAAGTTAAAATTAAAATTTTGGTCTAGTATATAGGCTTTTTACTAGAGGTTTTTATTTAAAAGTCAATGGTAAACTTCGTTAAATTAAAACACAAAATAGGGGTTGAAGTTATATGTTTAGCATTGATTAACAGTTGACCATTAAAAGATACTTATCTTAACAAAGTATGTGTCAAATTTTAACAAGATATATTGAGCACATCGAAGTCGATGCGTTTCATAATTTACCCAAAAATTTCTAATTTTGTGATTTTTCGTGCATATTTATTTTTTTTATGGAGAGAGCGACATAACTCCAGAACAACATTTGACTTTACTATGGTAACATTATAGAGGAGCCTAAGGAAATGTTAGTCTAGTGAGTCTTTTTAGGAACTTCAAACTTTAATCACAGATACAAAGAACTTGGCAATTTTTTGTAACCATTTTTCACCATTTCAGTAACGATGATTTAAGCTTGTTTTAAAATAAGTTTGGTTTTCGGTCTTCCCAATGTTTCGGTTTTAATGCTGCCGATGAGAGGTAACTCCTTGAAATGCGTCGTATGCAGCATAGTATAAATTTACTATATCTGATATTAGTATCTTTGGATTGTTATTTTGAAACTCCTGGGACGATGCCTCTGCATGGTGACCCTAGGTCCCCGAGGGTATTCCCCGACTTGTCTGACATGATTATTCATTGATTTGTTATAGAAATTACCAGTATTTAGCAAAGTTAAAAAATAATAGAATTACTAAGGGTTCATTTCTTGTATTGCACATGGTAGATCTCCTTAGCTGAAATTTGGCTTCCTATTTCGGTATTTTTGGTTATGAGTATTTCTTGTCTTCAAATAATTTTAGTTTTCGGTCTTCCAAATGTTTCGGTTTTAATGCTGCTGATAAGAGGTAACTCTTTGAAATGCGTCATATACAGCATAGTATACATTTCTTATATCTTATATTAGTATCTTTGTACTGTTTGTTTAGAATAATTATGAATATTTAGACTGGAAACAATAAGAAAAATGTGTTCATGTACTTATTAATAAAGGTTCATTTTTTAAGTAGAAAGGCTATAGTATAGAAATACTTGCAACTGGGCTAGTGATTCCCTCTATGACTAAGGGTCCACCAGCAGCGGTATCGAGTAAGTGGTAGTAATAAATTCCTTGGAATATTACAGTTGTATTGGCATATATATATATCTATATAGATTAATATTCCTACCTGGACATCCAGGTCCATCTTGATCTGAGTTGTCCTGACAATCGTCAGTTTTTGTGTCATCACAAACGGCGGTGCCAGCTACACAATTACCATTTTTACATGCAAACTCATCATCCTCACAAATGTCTGTCAATATAACATTTAAAAGATAAACAAAACTGTCTAAACAAATGTAGGTAGAAACATTCTTTAAAGTATAACACAGTGTTGAAACAGGAAGAGGATTCCGGGTTAAATTTTCACTTTTTTAAAGTTTGACAGAAAGAAGCGATATACGAACGGCACATTGTGGAACTATTGCTATGTAAACATTGATGCTTAATATAAGAACCTCGATTGTTAATAAAACGACTCACAAAATACCAAAATAAATCTGATGCACTGTATGGCCATTTTGTTGACTGACAACTCATCAGCAGTGCTAGAGATCAAAATATTGGAAAACCGGTTAAAGATTTAATGAGCACAACCATCAAAAATCAAAACACCACAAAAAGGTATCCAAACTCAGCTAAGGGTTACCTATGCATGAAAAGGAAGAGCCTTAGAAATTTCTGAAAATTTTTGTCAAATTTTGAACGGAAAATGTAAAGGCATTTTAGTAATGACTCATGCAAGGACAAAAGTTCTGGCTACTGAGCTGATAATATCCTCGGGGACTAACAATCCACCAGCAGTGACATAAACTCAGTGTAGTAATAAAACGTATGACAAAATACCGAAATAAGTTTGATGCACTGTATGGCCATTTCGTTGACTCATCAGCAGTGCTCGAAATCAAAATATTGGAAAATCGGTTAAAGAATATCTTTAATCGATTTTCCAATATTTTGATCTGTATGGCCATTTCTTTGACTCTTCAGCAGCGCTTGAGATCAAAATATTGGAAAATCGGTTAAAGATATTGGTCATTTCGTTGACTCATCAGCAGTGCTCGAGATCAAAATATTGGAAAATCGGTTAAAGATATTGGTCATTTCGTTGACTCATCAGCAGTGCTCGAGATCAAAATATTGGAAAATCGGTTAAAGATATTGGTCATTTCATTGACTCATCAGCAGTGCTCGAGATCAAAATATTGGAAAATCGGTTAAAGAATATCTTTAACCGATTTTCCAATATTTTGATCTCGAGCACTTCTGATGAGTCAACGAAATGGCCATACAGTACATAAAATTTATTTCGGTGATGATGAATTAATAAGCACAACCATAAAAAAGGATATCTCGAAAAGCAATTTGTCTAGCAGAATTCGAGAATGCTACAGAACACCGTACCCAAACTGCATACCGCGATAAATTTCGGTGATCCTCTTACAATTCTTGCCACCATAACTTCGAGTCACTACTTTTTTTAAAGTTTTATTGCTTGTAAGATACAGCGGAAGATATAGACATAAAAGACGTTTAGCTTGTTAGTGAAGTATTCATTTTATGACGTCAAATATTCACATATCACATCAGCCATCTGAGAACACTCAGGTAACCTTCTGAGATTTATTTCTTTTTTGCTTACATTGTCTCCACCATAAATATTATAAAAATAGCCTATTGTTATAATAGTACCTATCGTTTTGATGGCAGAATGCTGCGAATTTATTTTCAAAAATTTAGATATAAATCTACGCAGTGAAAGAGGGTTAGTGGCAGCGTAGGTTTACCGGAGCTAAGACGAACAATTTTATAGAATTTGCAACATACCGCATCCGTAGTCCTCTTCTCCTTTCTGGCAGTCGGGATCGGAATCACAAATAAAAGCTGGCCTTATGCATTTATCTTCATTTGGACATTTGAATGCTCCGTGAGTACAAGCTAAAAATATAATAAGAAGAGTCTATGACGATGAATGGTGAATGTCAGATCTTGACTAATTGACAGAACGCAATAATTATGTTGTGGAGGACTATTTATTTCTCCTTTGCACTTCAGATTCTGCAATAGAGTTTTATCGAACATGTATCTGTTGGAATAAATATAGAATATTTATTGGTAATCTCAACTTTGGTTAAAATCCTTTTAACATTTTACAGACCTAACATTTTATCTATAATTAAGGAAACGTATTGGACAAGACTAGACGTCCAAAGGCGGAAGAAAACCAGATAACAAGATAAGTTAAAACCTAGAACAACCTATTTCATAGATCGTTTGCAATAACTGTAGTTTACTACTTTTTTTGTGATCGGAATTTTTACTCAATATGTTACGATGTGATTTTTTTTATCAAAACATAAATACATCGCCTTCTTAATTAGCTTATTTGGAGCAAAATCTCAAGTTCGCAGAAATTGAACGCAAAACCAGTCAGAATTATACTTGAAGTAATTTTGAAAGAGGCGAGACCAGTTAGAAATGACAATAGACGTCACTAGCAACATATCATAGAAGATTATATCTGACTTAAGGTCTTTGGACCATAGTAGTGCATGTTCGTAAGTTTAACCAATAGTAATAATTATGAATTATGTAAATATATTTTTTGTGTGTGCCACGCCCATAAAAATAAATTGGGGATACTACGTTTTCGAAGTTAACTTTCGAGGTCATTACCGTAACGATGCATGGAATATCCGGGGTCTTTGAAGGATCACGTGATTATGTGTGGTTTGGATACCTTAATCTGGACGTTACCGGATTCTAAAATTTGTACAAATTTCAGATAAAATCAACGTAACAAAAGTACAGAAACATACATGTGTATATCGCTTTGAAATCAACTGACAATTAATCCTAATTGAATGCAAGATCTAATTATTTGACATGGTCTTATATGTTTATATAGTTTGAAAATGTAATAAAATGAAAGACCAAGATTAAAACAATCAAATTGGTCGATCTAAGACGACAGAAGGGTTACAAGTGGTCTGGCAAGGTTTCTGACAAAGACTCTTCTGTGGTTTCTGTTTCTAGGATTCGTATCTAAAATTACATTGACAATTCTGCTCATCCTCCCCACTTGGACACGAGGAATCTAGAGTCAGGTTGGACTTCTTAATTAAAAGATGTTTATTTTATATGCATTAGTGCAGATTTTTATGGCTCATAAATTATAAAAAAAACACTAGCTTGAAAATGGTTTCTTTGCCAGAAAGAAGAGGTTTGAATATCCAACAATTCACATCGGTCATCTATTTTAAGTGATCTCATACCATCACAGGTATCTTCGTCTTCTCCGTCTGAGCAATCGTCAAATCCATCGCACCACGAGTTCTTACTTATACATTTGTCGTCACCAGCACAAAACTTTCTGTCCATTTCCTGGCATACACTGGCTGCAATTGTATATGGAAAGTTATAACTAAATGTGATTGCAGATTGTTGAATGTAAAATACAATCAATTGCACGATACACGCATTATCACGATTCGCACGTTACAATGTACTTTTTTATGGATAAACAAACGAGCCTAGGATATTGCGAAATACATTTTCCTTATATTAAGACCATATGATATTTCTTAATCGGATTACTATATGTCTTTTTAAAAACTGCAAGTCTTTTTCCGTGAAAATCTGAAGTATTTCACCAATATGGAATTAAAATTATTACTCTAAGTTGTGTTTCCAAATTTTGCTCAGATATTTTAGAAGAGCGGCTCTTCCATTTTTTGGTATAATTAGTTGATTTTCGCCACAAACAATTTTTGCAAGTTTTGTTTCCAAATAACTTCATTATACATTCTGATTATTTTACCATCTTTATTCCATTTTATAATAATTCGTTTAATAAATCTATTGGAAGCTTTAAAGATATCATAACAAATTTTATAACCGACATTCATCTTTGAGTTATGTATTCTCAATTCTGAAATGCATTTATTACACAATAAGACGTATTTGTGTCTTATATTGGAACGTCTGATATTGCTAAATTTGACAAGGCTTCATTCTAAAAATTATCAAGAAGGTCAATTTTGTTTGGTCTCCTTGTGACTTTGGAATTTTGTCGCCGGTGTTACGATAAGAAGACAAAATAACAAATTGATGTAATGAATCCATCATAGTATTCTGATGTCTTTTATGAAGTTTGCTCTTTTATATATAAAAATATTTGCGTTATGATAAAAAAAATACTATAATTGTCTTCTATTGCAACAGCTGATATTGCTAAATGTGATAAGTTTTCATCCTAAAAATATTCAAAGACGAATGTTTGTGTAGTTTTATTTTGAAATATTTTTGTTTTCTCGTTAGTGTTATGATACGTCGCAGAGAATATTTCGTGATACCGCTTCAAAATTTATGACTTAAATGATGAAACAAATGCATTTGTTAGAAATTTTACAAAAACTGCTATTGCCCTTTCCGAGCTGAAAATACCATGAATACCACACAGTCGCTCTTACAACTCCCATGTCATCTGTAAATGAAGAGAACGTAGAGCATCGCCTAAAATTCATAAATTACCATCACAAAATGCCTCGTCTTCACCATTTCGGCAGTCCGGACCCAAAACGGATTTATCGCACCACGACTTCTCAGGGATACACACTTCTTCTGCAGTATCAGCCGTAGCCGGGTCACATATTCTATCTCCATCTGGACACTCCGCTATGATAAATCACAGTTTAACATAATAAGCTATTAGGTTTCATACGTACAGACACATACACCAGGGAAAGATATTCGTGAAACCAATAGCTCAGCATGCTGTAGGATATTTCGTTTCTATAGGCCGATTTATTAAATTCATAGCAAAATTTGAAGTTATAATGGAATGGACTGTGTGGAATAGAAGTCTTCTCTACATCCACTTAAAATTACTTCTTACATTTCGTACTATTAGATTTATAAAAAAAACTGTGTTTCAATCTTGTACATAGGGTTTTTATTTTGTAATATTGCATTGTGAATAGAAAGTTGATAGTCAAAAGTAATAAAGTAAAATGTAATAAAATAATGTTATAACACTTCAGTGTTGTGTAATATCCTGTTTTATGGACCACTTAAGTTTAAATTTAATATTTCCAGCGGCCATTTGCCTTGGGCATTGTTCACGTTAAGCTGTACATAAAACATGACATTGCAGTCAGTGAGGTTTTACAATTGTATAATATTTACACAATTAAATGGAATGCTCAGAAACTAAGAAACAGTGTATTCGATGAAATAAAATATTTCTTATGTGGTATTGTTGGAAAATTACTAATATCGCGATACTTTTATCCTCAAAACAATAAATTTTCAGTGAACTATACAAATTTATGGTTAAAAAAACAAATCATGAACAGTTCATTAATTGTTGATTTATTGTCTCTTTTCACTAGTAACAAAGATGCCATGTCTAAGCAGGACATGTTTACCCTTCCCTAACATCTGATGTCACTCCCATTTTTTAGAGTTCATTTTGCTGCTGTTTTATTTTTTCTGTGCTGTCTGTGCATTTGCAGTTGAGATAATCGGAATACAGAGATTTGAAAAATCAATAAAGCAGAGATTAAAACTCTTCGAACCAGATTTGAAACTGTGCTAATCTCTCCTTTCAAATGTCTTGCGGGTCAGTTGCAGGACTGGTCCGAGCTGTTCTAACAGCAGATTTTGATCTAAGAGCAGATATTTGAACCAGAGATTTAAGGGGTACCCAACACTTTGACTTAAATAGATTTGGCTTGTTTAATTTTCATAAAATGTTGACGAAATATTTACTTTGACCTGTTGACCAAATATATTTTTTCAGTATGATCGTGATTTCAAGGTATCCGGACCATAACGGATTACAATGAGCATTCAAAATTTCTCGGATATTCCATGAATAATGACAATAACCTCGGTAATTGTCAACAAACTTCGGTAACACTGTAAATATTTAGTTAATTTTTATTGACGCAACATGCAAAGTGCATCTACGAAGTGTGTTTAAACTTGGGAAAGCAGAATATACGCAATTGCAGCTTTTAAATATTTAGTTTCAATCCCTTTTCGGTAAAAAAGAAATATTATATACGGGAGCATCATTTATGGTCCGAATACCTACATGCGGTATAAGAATTGTTGTACCTTTTAGTCCAGACACTGTCAAAACCAATACCAAAGAGGCTACTTTCCACCACATTTTGCAAAATGGCTGCAATAACAAAAGCGTCATTCAAATACTAAGCATTTGTATAGCTACATTTACAGTAAACATCGAGTCAGCGGAACGACGGGAAAAAAGGCTGATCTTTAAAAAAAGATTTGAGATTTTCAAGTTCACATTTGAACGTGTATAAGTACCTATTTTTCCGCAAATACTCGATTTTTAAGTTTTCTGAAATTTCCTGTAAATTCAATGGGCACAGTCCAGACGAAGTCAAATAACGTTACACCTGATTGGTCAAAAGGTATGTGCATTTGTGAACGGCGCGACGTGATTGGTATTAAAACAATAAAAGATGAGGACTCATGCAGGGAGAGATGAGGTCGCGTGAAACGATCTTCAAGGGGTCATCTCACACTGAAAATAGCCATTTACGGAAGAATATTTCCATATATCCGTTGCCATTTAAACCGGGACTATTTTTTCCTAGCGGAAGTTATATTACACAACAGCTGTCAAAATTGCAGACTAAAGGAAACAAGAAGCACAAGGCATGTTCAAATTTGACCCCTTAATGAATCCTATCTATACCCCCAACAAGTTGAATTTACTGTCCGGATTCCAAACTTCGTTTAAAGACATCTTTTAATAGAAATCAGACGACGGGGTCTTCTTTGTTTATGTGTAACCAAGGACATTTTTTGAATACAAATCATATTCCTAGAACCAAACTCACTACTGAGATTATATATTTTTCAAGCAAGGGCCGAGAGACTGTTAAATTGGCTGAAAATTAGAGAAACAATAATATTCCATATATATTGCGACTAAAGCCTTCATGGCTGCAAATAAAACAATAACATAAAGTGAATGATCAACTATGACATGTCAAGCAAGTAACGCCACACAACCGAGAGAACCCCGGACAAAACAAACCAGGAGCACAAAAATAATCACAAATACAAAAAGAGTCAGGATAATGAGACTTGGAACAGACACTAAAACGTGGTGGGGGTTTAACAAGATTTTTGCGTACATACATTCACATTATCTTAGTGTTTTTATTAATCGTCTTTCCGCGTAAAGAGTTTTCGATCTGCTTACGCTCTCCACAACCCTTGAAGATTTCATTCATATTCCGCAGGTTTCCAGTACATTCTATTGTCCATTCACAACCCTGAATCCTCTAAACAGTGAATAAGGAAATAACCCTTTCCTGTTTCCAAAAACTTCCATGCATCGCTATGGAACAAAACTATCTTCTTTTTCCTCCGATAGTAATTTACATTTATAAATTTGCTTTTTCGTGCGATCAGTTAATTATTAATAAAATGCAAATTTTTAAAAAAAGGCGTGCTTTTTTAATTTTGTCATACACAAATTCTTTATATCAAAGCGAAAATACAATTTTTTTTTTCGGACTATTATAATATAGTGTGTTTCTCAATCCTTAAAGTTCACAAAGGCTTGAACACCTGTCATGTCTCAAGAAATGTTTAGGCCACATAAAAATTGAATATTTAAAAGAAAAACAAGAATCGTTATTCTTTTGGGTCTTGTGACGTTATTATGGTATAAAGCCGCAGTCTCAAAACAGATTGCATTGTTATGTTAAGCAATATAAGCCACCAAAAGATCGAAATCATCATTTTGACTAGGAAACCTTTAAAAATTTAAATAACAATCGCCGTTAATAAAACATCAACTACATTAAACCAGCTTATGCATATATATGTGACTGTGTAAAAAATCCTTAATGTATCCATTATCGATTAAAAAGCAATATTCTCAAAGCTAAAACTAAAAAATGCACTCGCAAAATTCAAATAGAGCTTACCTTGGAATCCCTTCAATGGTTCTAGGCCGATTTAGATTCCGACTTTATGCACTCGTTTATATACTTGTGACTACGGTTGGATGGTCAAAATAATTTGCTATTACTTAGTACTTTATTGATCTTTAACGGAAAACTAAGTTATTTTGACTGTTAGCAACGTATAGTTGTTAGATAAAATGAACATTTGTTTATGTTTAAAAACAAATTAAAAGGCTTATGGATGAGAATGACTCCGAGTGATACCAATCTTGTACATGGAAGCAACGTGTCTGATATATTTTTAAAACGGTTACAGACGTGCTGCAAAATTGTATAGAAAGTCGATATGGAGTTTTAAATATCTTGTGAAGTTAAAAATATATTACGAATTTGATTTTATCTCATTTAAAAACCTCACTTCAGTCAGAATTCAGACGTCACGCTAAATTCGACTTTTAGATGTTAATAAAAAGTGTGTAACCCTAGGACCTTTATTTTTATAGACAATAACTTTGCGTACTAACATTGAATGGACTACAGTGTTTTTTTTTAAGTTTTTAACCACAAGGAAACCTTCAATTACTTCAAATTAATTAGTCAAGACACGAAATGGTTCCGATATATGTTCTCAGGAAATAAGTTGATCTTAAACTCTTGATCTTCCAACTACAACCTTTTTTCGAACAGTTATGACCCTCTGTATTCACAGCCAGTCCGAGTTCCAATATATCTGATTTATGAAAACAAAAAGAAACAAGCCCAATCCTTTAATTTCACTTTCCGTTATACAGATGGCGTGTTGTTGTTAAATAACGATAAATTCCAAACTTTCTACATCTCATCTACCCCAGTGAGCTTGAAATTAAGGATACTACAGATACACCAAAGTCCGCTTTATATTTGGATTTGTTTCTTGAAATAGACAATGAGGGACATTTGAAGACAAAACTTTATGACAACTTGATGACTTCAACTTTCCTATTGTTAACTTTCCATTCTTGAGTAGCAATATACATGCATCACCTGTATATGACGTCTACGTTTCTCAGCTTATCCGATTTTTAATGGCATGCGCGAGTTATGCCGACTTTCGTCAAAGAGGATTGCTGCTGTCACAAAAGCTTTTTTGGAAATTTTATGGTCGTCATCATCAATTGATTGACCGTTACAGTGTTCCAATATCTAAAATGATGTTGGACCTGTTCAAACAGTCGTCACATTTCATGTGCCTCCACCGATTTGTGGATTGACTTTGTTGAACTTCACGACGGGTTCCGCATACGGCGCAGGAACTCCTTCCGGAGCAGCTGGGTTCACCTGTTTTTTATAAGGAGTTCGTGTTGTTCATTGTTTTTCATTGTGTTTCCAGTGTTAATTTGTTGTGCTTGTTGTTGTTCATTTGTCTTCCCAGGTTTGTCTGTCCAATGGATTACGTGTTTTGATTTGCTCCTTATGTATATTTGTCCTCTTTATTTAATGCTATGCATGAATGCCAATAATTACCTAATGAAATTCATAGTAGTGACAAAAAGGCGCACCTCAGCTATTGCTACTCACTGAGGCAGTTTCAGCTTATTTTTTGCTTAAAAATCTACAGAGTGAGAGAGTATTATCCTACACGTCATGGGCAGTAATAGGGTTGTCCGTTTTTAGTTGAGACCGTTGATTGGATCGCTACTAGTTATAATATAACTGACACTTTCTTCGCGTCCATATATCCCTCGCTTGACAGGACGTTTTAAAATGAACTTCATATTACAAACAGAAAATGTTATATTCAGCAGCCACATGCATTATAAATAAAAGACGATCGAATTTTCTTTCAAAGACATACTTATTTGTGCGTATACAGAGGCGAAAGCAAAGAACTGTGTCGACAAAATGTAAGACAAAAAAGTTATAATGATCGATTTTTGAAAACGCGCCCGACCGAATGTCGGCCTCTTAATTTCTGTTTTTATATGCATATTGGCCCAAATGCCAGATTTTAGGATGGAGTTTCTAAAGGTAAAAACCTTGTTGTCCATCTAACAGACTTCGGTTGAAGTTTCAGAGGAGGTTTTAAAATATTTTGATACCCAGTATTTTGGCAATGGTCACGGTCCGGATCTCCAGGCATAAGTTTTAAAGGAAAATATTCAAATTAATAAAGTCTGGCCTAATTTGAATCAATTGTTTCAGATAATAATGTTAAATCATTTTTGCTAATTTTTCGATTTCTTAGTAACAAGGTTCATAATTTTCGCATTATTCTTGAACAGGTAATTTCGATTGCACGGAAAGAAATAGAAACCCTTTAACCCAATTATTTGATTGATTGATTGATTCATTGTTGTTTAACATCCAGTGGCAAATATTGCATGCTTATTCAGGACGAGAACCAGTTCAATTTATCAAACAGGGGTGGGATGGGACACCATGGGAAACACATTTTGACTGCCACTGTAAAAGGAAGATGGTTGGATAATTTAGCCTTCTGTTGCGGCATTAGCCTACTCTTTTTCGAAAACTACAGCAGGGGTCTTTAGCGTCTATGGATTGTGGCATTCTCCAAACACGTTACCCACTATGGTCTGCGGTAAGGCTTTCCGTATTATGACCTGACAACCCCCATCAAAATTTGTATCATAAAATATATGCTACAGCATTCTAAGGCAGACTTTTACCCTTTCAAAAACGTCGGCTGATAAATTATAATGTTTATGTTTATGTTGTCATGATAACTACTGGTAATCTTGAAAGCCGAATACCTAAATTACAACAAGAGGCCGAACAACAAATTAAGTCATGAATGCGCCTAGCGCATGAGTGAATTATTTAAGTTGTTCGGTCACGAGTTGTATAATTGTCGCATTCCAATTTCAATATTAGTTATTCTGTGTATTACACTGACATATTCAGATGATTAAAAAAACATCCAAGGGATTGTGATTTGATGTGAATACGCATGGACTTTTGTAGAGTAACGTATTTGCCGACGACTATATTGTAACATCACTTCCTGCGGATCAATATAACTATTCTGTTCATCAGTGAAGTATTGGATTTTGTTTCATTCTGAAATCCTACCACAACCATTATAGTAAAATATTTTCCGAAATTTATACTTCTATATCACTCGAATTTGTGTGTCGTTCTTCTTTCGAGTAAAATCATGAATATACATTTATAACATAAATGATATACACACAGCGTAGTTTGTCATCGTCGAGTTTGATGAGATTTTAGGAGAAAAACGGAAAATAACTAGTTCTGATACACCTTCCCGTCGGCCGACTCTGAAATTTCTTTCCCGTCTTCATTTCCGGCTGTTAATCATTTCAAATGGTACAGGTCAAAACACTATATTCTTTGCATTTCCAATTTGCATTAGATAAATCATTCTATTGTTTAAATTTCAAAGTTTGATCAGTGATTTGGGCCCGACCTGTTCTTTATGAATTCTCACAAACCAACATTCCCTTTCGTTAATAAAATACAACCAATTTTGGCACGTGATCATTTAGGGACTGGTCAAATCAGTACCTACTTAAATCGGCCCCAGTACAGAGTAATGTCGGCACCTTTCCGTGTTACTAAATAAAGAGACTCGAATTTGTGTGTCGCTTCTCTTTCGTGGAAAATCCACGAATATGCTTTCATAACACCACTGATCAACGTACAGTGAAGTTTGTCATCACCGAATTTGAAGATTTGTTTTGGGGTATTTTTTGTGAGAAAAAAAATGGTTGTACGTTAGGTTAAAAACAAACTGGTCGAATATGTTATTAAAAATAGATATTATAACTTCGTGCCGTCGATTTCGCTGATGTAATCTAGTGGTACATTATACAATCACTATAGCAAACTCTGGGAGCCAATTAAGAGATAACTGTATTGTATTTTCAAATTTCACGGCATCAATTGGAGATTTGATGGTCGCAAATTGAGTTTACTGGCGACGCGTCAGCGGAGCCAGTAAACGGGTATTTGCGACCATCAAATCGACAATTGATGCCGTGAAATTTTAAAATACAATACTGTTATCTCGATTCTAATGTAACTGTACGAAAAGACGTTAAAAATACGATTTTAAAATCCCAAAAATACAAGTGCGCATGCCTTGCAAATTTCACACCATCAATTGTGTAATTGATGCCGTGAAAATTTGGACGTCATCCAATCAAAATAGACGTTACATACAGTGTTACATTAGAATATAGCTTTACTCATACCAGAAACCAATTGATCGGAGACTGATATTAAGCAATAGCTTACCTTTGCTACATACGGGTTACAATACAATACAATCACTATCTTTGATGAGTTTTGATGATGTCCATGTTGTTCATATGTTTTTAGTTTTTAATTGTAGTGCATGTATTGTGTTGGTCTTGTCTTCGTTGCTCTCCGGAGTTTGTCAGTACAGTAGTTTCGATTTTCCACTACTTCGAATATCGTTTTGTTATTTATTGATTTACTTACTCATGAGAGAAACCAGTTGAGAGACCGATAGGACCGATAGGAATAGCTGACCAGATTAATTAATTTATTTTTCTTTTCTTTTTAAGGTCTTTCCTTTCACTATAAGGAAAGAGAAAGACCTTACTGTATTTCTTCTGATTATTATTCTTTTTCCGCCAAACTTTAACGACATTTCCCCAAAAAAGTATCTGGCATGTTGAAATGATATTAGGTATCAAGTATCGGTTGACCAAAAACTATCTTGTGGTTAGGACACCACGCCCTAACATTTCCTTTATAGCGGTTATCTCCCCTAACACCGAAAACCTTGTTATCATTCAAACACCGTAACCATAATAGGTAGAAAAAACCGAAGGGTGGAATTTGTTCAGGACCATACCCTGGTTCTACGTTACATTTGGATTGAAAAGATTCAACTGCTCATTGGTAGGGTTATGCCCCTTTGAAAATTAACCGATGTCAGTGGGCCCTTAAAACTCAGAAACCGTAAATCGTAGCCACCTAGGATCTTTACCAATGATAATTAATTCATGTGACCTTAAAAATCCCTCGTGTCAAAGGTCAAGGTCATGACCTAGATTTTGACCTTAACTTGTTATCGAAATTACTCAATAACTGTAAAAGATGGCTGATAAAATGTAATGGTGAAAATGTGTGTCTTATAAAGATCTACATTTGTTATATGGGTCCAAAATTATTGGACCAACCATTATAGACCTAGGGCACCAAAACTGTTTTTCGGGGTCTGAAATGAAGATTTTTTGCTTATATCTCAAACGAGGCTAGAGATAGAAAGAAACTTTGAATCGCAAAAATGTTCACCATAATACGATCTACAAAGTAAGGTCAAGGTCAAATGTCAAAGTCCCTAGCAACGACGTAAAAAACCTTAACAACCATATATTTTTGGACTTAGGAGGCGATTAATAATATAAATATGACATTTTTAATACCGAAAATGAAATTTTAGTCCCTAGCAACGACTTATTTTATTGTAAATACAATTCTTCTTAGAAAGTTCGGTAAAATTCCACGCGGGACCCCATAGGAAATGTGATCATATCTCTTCAAAAAGTACAAATCGTACAGGGCTGATATTTGGCAGACAGCTAGGGGATATCCAGGGCATTGTTCATGAGAAAAAAATTATGACGCTATCTCCAACTATTTCCTGAAAATAGCGGTCGCGCAGTGCAGTGATAAAAAGCTATTTTCCGCCAGAAAACACAAGATTCGTCCAAATGTTACCAATTAATTGCATCAGAATGTCAAAATTTCGCGTCAAATTAACAGTACTTTATTCACGGAGATGTCGTCTTGTGAAAATGGCACCGGAAATCGAAAAAAATAAATCGTGAGATCAAATTTCTACATGAATCTTCATTCTGACATAAGTAAATGTGTACACGTACACACAGTTTTCTATTTATGACTTTTTCCACATCAAACAGTAAAATGCATTATCCTCTGCCATGTTCATCCGACTGTAATAAAGAAAGAAATAACCCAAGTCCAGATGTATATAAATGCACGTGACTTACACAACGTCATCCAGCGTTCTTAAAATAGAAGTAAACATTATAGTAGAAATGTACTTTTACTGTCAATGTGTATCCAGAGAAATAAAATTACGGTGCCCCCCCCCCCCCCCCAATTGCATTCAGCAATCCTTTGTAAACTTGCTACCTACAAATAAGAAAAATAATTAATAAACAAACAAACATATAAACAAGATAAAAAGGCCCGTCCCGCTTTCAGAAAAAGAGATATTGCTACTTAATTTTTTTCTCTATTTTATCTATTTCCCAAGAGTTACACCCCTTGCCAAAAATAGAGGGATAGGGCCTCTTTATTGCAAAACTGGAAACGTGACAAGGAAAGACCTTATCATTTGTGCTAGGCACAAATGACCTTTTAATTATTTATATACTTTCTTTGTTTTTTTTATTATGATCCTGATTTCGACAGAAAGTTTATATATAATTAAAAACTAGACATGAATAAAAACTTATTTACACTTATCGCTACAGTTATTACCTTAAATTATCCGTAATATAGATAAATGACATTTCACAATTCTATAACTTTTTAAAAATTATACTGTCTCCGTCTCTGTTCAAATATTATGTAACATTTTACAGTGGGTTGTTTTCTAAAGAGTAGTTTTCATATCAATTAAACCAGATCTTAGTGGATTTTTGATAAATTTTACAGGTTGAACAGTTGAACAATTGATATATTGATAAAAGATGTTAGTATTTCATCTGACACTCAGTTACACTTACTTATTTTATCTTGAGAATATTAATGTATGAATAATTGCCAAAAAGCGATTCAAAAGTAATGGCTATGACCTAAAATGACACTGTATGTTCCTTACGATCTGACATAGCTTTACTACAAATGTATTAGTTAAAAAGTCTATATACACATGGTTAATATCTCCGTTCAACGCTATGTCCAGCTATGTTGACTGACATACATGTACAGTATATATGTACGAACCTTGGGAACAGGTATAAAGCATTACTTGCTTTTTTCGCGGCGAGTATAAATAAGATGTATATTTTCCAACAATATACATATGCTGTTTTTATTCTGCAACAAAAATCATTACCGTTTAAAATAAAATAAATTAAACGAATAGTAAAAGCATTATTGCGTACATATATACTTTCCCACATCTCCAAATGGAAACCCATTTAGTTGTTTGTATGCTGCGTCTGTGAAAACAATTTAAAGTATGTAGCATTGCCGAAATTTGCCAAAAATACATGAGACAATTACCATTACATCCGGGACATTTGGAATAATTGTGTAGTTCAAATATGGTCCGGATACCTCAAAAGAAAAAAAAGCCGATAAGTAAAGCTGGATAGATTAAAAAGATATACATGTATTTCTTTCGTATTCCCCTTTTGGTAAATCTGAGTTGTTTCCCAAGTTGTCTTCTCCGTTTGGCGTGACTTCCATAGACATATGTTCAATGGATAAACTGTCAATTTTCTTCCTCACAATATCCTCAACAAAGATTAATGATTTGTTTTTAGATATATTTTCGCACATATTTTTTTATTTATGATGAAGGTGTCCTCCAATTCCATAGTTTTAGAACAATTTAGAAATAGTTTTGCCCTCTATATTAAATACAAGACACATTTCTATCATTGATAAATAATTCACGGTGGCTTCAAAATATCATGATTTTACCCCTTTATGCCAAATATTTTGCCACTATCGACAGTGAGTGGTAAGATATCGATATAAAGGGCATACCCGTTGTAAAATCATTATATTTTTAAGCCACTGTGAATTATTTCTATTCGAAAGGACAATTTCTATGGCATTTTGAAACGCCGCAACATAGGTATTCCGACACGAAGATCCCATTACACAACGCAAGTTATGCTATGACGCCGTTAAAGTTTGTGCAAAACTTTACTATGACGTTTCCAAACCAGCCGTCTGACTTTTGTGACGTTGGAACCAAAATATCCATATTTTACCATGAATGTAAATAGAAAACGTTTGAAGCAGGTCATATTAGGATTATGCAAATGGAAGACAACTCTAACATAAAAAAAATCGGGAAAACGAGTATTGATTGATTGATTGACTGTTGCTTAACGTCCAGTGGCAAATATTGCATACTGATTCATGACGAGAACAAGTTCAATTTATCAAACAATTCAAAAAGAGCTAGGATGGAACACCATGGGAAACAAATTTTGACTGCCACTTTAAATGGAGGGTGGTTGGGTAGGGTAGCATAACTTAGCCTTCTGTAGCGGCATTAGCCTACTCTTTTTCGAAGACTACAGAAGGGGCCCTTAGCGTGCATGGAGTGTGGCATTCTCCTAACACGTTACCCACTATGGTCCACGTTCAGGCTTTCCGTATTATGATATGACAACCCCCCAACGAGATGGTCTCCCCTATCCGCCACCTGGGGACGTGCTAGGGAGCTCTGTGGGTTGAGCTCCAGTGATCCGTCACAGGTGCACAGGGAAAACGTGTATCTCATGAAATAAAAAAAAGATTATCCAATAGAAAGTTGCCTGAGCAAATTAACCTCCTTTCCTGTTCCGTGTAAAGGTTTTGTCTATTTGATGGGTTAAGGGTATCTGAAATAACCCTTGGAATATCAAAGTGGTGGCAATTATTACATACATATCAGGACGAGTACATGTTGATATGTTATGAACCGTGCTTTGTACTAGACCGATAGGCTGGGTCGGATTTTAACATGTTAGCTGGGAAGGAAATAGTGTCCAGGCTCCGTCCAGACACATTCTGACCACAGGCCGACTGGTCTTTGCAAATAATCATAACAGTCGATTGCTTGGCGGAGAGGTAGCAACTACCAAGTACAATGCGCTCTGAACTAATTTTTGATATCTCTCATAACCAATATTTGTCCGAAAAAGATCTGTCAGTCGTGACTGTATCTTAATGGGGTAATATACACACAACAAACGGGAGCTATTTCATCGAATCACATTCCCCAAATTTTGACCTTCCCCAGCATATATACATGTAATTATAATTATACATTTCAGCATTGCTGGAAGATGACGTTATTAATCGTGATTTCCGATGATAATGAAAATGTAAAATTATTCAGTATTTGTAATTTTGAAATGCGTGTACTTTTATATAAAAGTTACAGCACTTTTTAAATCTATAGTCGTGGAGGATCGAATGAAACAAGTTAAATATGGGATGCTTTCAGTAGTAAAATTACTATGTTCTCTCAAGTTTGACAAAACATGACATACAATTAGACTATCAGTGCATAAAAAGTAAGACGATTTTGATTTCACATCTATTTTGGAAGGCTGGGTGTTTATTTGGTATGTGTGTCTATGTGTGTGATATTTTAAAAAAAGCACACCACTTCAAAAGCAGGATATCCGGCAACACATAAACGCCCAAAATTTAATTTGCCAATTATTGTTTTTAGTCATGTCAGTAGCAGTGACAGTCTAGGCCCAATAGTTTTTCTTTTTATTGATGGAGGAAACGGACAGCATGTAGACATCTACGGGCTTACGGCAGGAAATCTGGCAATCTTTCATTTTGTTATTTAAGTCTGGAGTCAAACACACATCACCATGAGAAGAATTACAAACCTTAATATCCGTTTTGAAGGGCTTGTGATCATGTAGTTACATCTACGACGAACTGCCTAGACCTATCGCTAAGTTAAGTAATGGGAGTTAATTGATACCTTATTTCTACATCGCTGACGAGACATTTGTGTTCAGATATACACTATAGTGCATCTAAAATGAATTCGTAGAATATTTATTACTAACTGATTGGCTTAATCTGATGGTTAACCAAATTAATGTACAGCTAAGTTTTTGGCACATCGGTACTGAATTGAATGGGGAAGAAAACGATTGTTGTTCTTAGATCTCAAAATTTGACCGTAGACCATAGTGGGTGACACGTTCTGGAGAATACCAATCTCCTCGCAAACTAAAACCCTCTTCTGTAATGTTCGAAAGAAAGCAGGCTAAGGTTTACCCACTTGCCCGCACCCAGTGCATCAAACTTTACAATTCTCATTAACTAAGGAGTATATTCCCCAGATATAACTCTGGTTGCTGTTAAGGCTAAAGGCATATTTCTGAGATTCAGCTTTAGAGCTTGTTATTAGCTATTAATAATCGTCTGGAGGAAAGAAGTTTGTAAAAGTTGGTACAGCTATAACATGTCCGGGCCATACAGTGACTTCGAGTATCACAACGTTATGGCAATAACCTCAACAATTTTGGAAAACGCAATATACCTAACTTATTCCAAGACGCCACAACCAAAGATGAAACTTCATTTCAACTTGAGAAAGACATATTTACAGAATCCGGGCTTCAAAAGATTGGTTAAAATCATGTTAGGTCAAAATTACGGTGGTGATCTATTATGGTCCGAAAGCATTAACGGTTTTTTGCATTAACAGGTGATCGGTCTCGAGAGCTCAACCCACAGAGTCACCTCGTTCTTCTCCATCTGGCTGATAGAGGTGACCCTCTCGGTTGGGGGTTTTCAGGTCATACATGTAATCTACACATACCATAATGGGTAACGCTCAAGACTGTAGTTTTCGAAAAAGAGTATGCCAATGGCCACAGCAGATGGCTAAATTTTCCGAACCTACCAAATCATTTATTCTTTTACAGTAACAGCCATCTTTATGTCCCGCCCCACCCATATTTGAGATGTTTGCCAGTGGACGTCAAACAAACAATAATAAACCGTTAATGTTTAGCTCTTTTGGAGATATAATCCGGATCTACTTTACTTTATACAACATTTAAAACATTTTCTTTTTTTTTCAAAGAAAGATCGACGTATCAAGGTGACCTCACCTTCTACGTAGAACTAAAAAATATCGATCTATACGTGGTGACACCCATGTGATTCGCCATTATATAGTTATCTTTCTAAAATCCCTCATTTACGCCCAAACTCTCCATGTTGCGAAATTCATTGATACAAGCAATAATCAAGTAAATAACAATCCAAAGATACTAATATTAGATATTGTAAATTTATACTATGTTGTATACGACGCATTTCAAGGACTTACCTTTATATCTTTAAAAATCCTTTTAAAGATATAAAATTCTCATTTTCATACAATTTCAAAGGTGATGCATGCAATTTAAATGCAAAAAAATATTTTTTAATGTGTGGCCTTTTGAAAGTCATCTGTAATTACAGTCAACAAGCATAATAATCAAAACGTCTATAACTCAAGCAGTTAATTTATTCATGAAACAAATTTCAAAATACATGATTCATCCAAAACAAAATACAACATATTCTTTTTTTATTTTGTGTGTTACGCAATATATAAATATTCATGCTACCTACAAATAAGAAAAATAATTAATAAACAAACAAAAATATAAACAATATAAAAAGGCCCGTCCCGCCTTAAAAAAAAGAGGTATTGCTACTTAATTTTTTTTTGTCTATTTTATCTATTTCCCAAGAGTTACACCCCTTGCCAAAAATAGAGGTACAGGGCCTCTTTATTGCAAAACTGGAAACGTGCTAGGCATAAATGACCTTTTAATTATTTTTTTACTTTCTTTGTTTTTTTTTTTTTTTATTATTATGATCCTTATTTCGACAGAAAGTTTATATATAATTAAAAACTAGACATGAATAAAAACTTATTTACACTTATCGCTACAGTTATTACCTTAAATTATCCGTAATATAGATAAATGGCATTTCACAATTCTATAACTTTTTAAAAATTATACTGTCTCCGTCTCTGTTCAAATATTATGTAACATTTTACAGTGGGTTGTTTTCTAAAGAGTAGTTTTCATATCAATTAAACCAGATCTTAGTGGATTTTTGATAAATTTTACAGGTTGAACAGTTGAACAATTGATATATTGATAAAAGATGTTAGTATTTCATCTGACACTCAGTTACACTTACTTATTTTATCTTGAGAATATTAATGTATGAATAATTGCCAAAAAGCGATTCAAAAGCAATGGCTATGACCTAAAATGACACTGTATGTTCCTTACGATCTGACATAGCTTTACTACAAATGTATTAGTTAAAAAGTCTATATACACATGGTTAATATCTCCGTTCAACGCTATGTCCAGCTATGTTGACTGACATACATGTACAGTATATATGTACGAACCTTGGGAACAGGTATAAAGCATTACTTGCTTTTTTCGCGGCGAGTATAAATAAGATGTATAATTTCCAACAATATACATATGCTGTTTTTTTTCTGCAACAAAAATAATTACCGTTTAAAATAAAATTAATTAAACGAATGGTAAAAGCATTATTGCGTACATATGTACTTTCCCACATCTCCAAATGGAAACCCATTTAGTTGTTTGTATGCTGCGTCTGTGAAAACAATTTAAAGTATGTAGCGTTGCCGAAATTTGCCAAAAATACATGAGACAATTACCATTACATCCGGGACATTTGGAATAATTGTGTAGTTCAAATATGGTCCGGATACCTCAAAAGAAAAAAAAGCCGATAAGTAAAGCTGGATAGATCAAAAAGATATACATGTATTTCTTTCGTATTCCCCCTTTGGTAAATCTGAGTTGTTTCCCAAGTTGTCTTCTCCGTTTGGCGTGACTTCCATAGACATATGTTCAATAGATAAACTGTCAATTTTCTTCCTCACAATATCCTCAACAAAGATTAATGATTTGTTTTTAGATATATTTTCGCACATATTTTTTATTTATGATGAAGGTCTCCTCCAATTCCATAGTTTCAGAACAATTTAGAAATAGTTTTGCCCTCTATATTAAATACAAGACACATTTCTATCATTGATAAATAATTCACGGTGGCTTCAAAATATCATGATTTTACCAAAGGTAGCCCCTTTATGCCAAATATTTTGCCACTATCGACAGTGAGTGGTAAGATATCGGTATAAAGGGCATACCCGTTGTAAAATCATTATATTTTTAAGCCACCGTGAATTGTTTCTATTCGAAAGGACAATTTCTATGGCATTTTGAAACGCCGCAACATAGGTATTCCGACACGAAGATCCCATTACACAACGCAAGTTATGTTATGACGCCGTTAAAGTTTGTGCAAAACTTTACTATGACGTTTCCAAACCAGCCGTCTAACTTTTGTGACGTTGGAACCAAAATATCCATATTTTACCATGAATGTAAATAGAAAACGTTTGAAGCAGGTCATATTAGGATCATGCAAATGGGAGACAACTCTAACATAAAAAAAATCGGGAAAACGAGTATTGATTGATTGATTGACTGTTGCTTAACGTCCAGTGGCAAATATTGCATGCTTATTCAGGACGAGAACAAGATCAATTTATCAAACAATTCAAAAAGAGCTAGGATGGAACACCATGGGAAACAGCTATGTTGACTGACATACATGTACAGTATATATGTACGAACCTTGGGAACAGGTATAAAGCATTACTTGCTTTTTTCGCGGCGAGTATAAATAAGATGTATAATTTCCAACAATATACATATGCTGTTTTTTTCTGCAACAAAAATAATTACCGTTTAAAATAAAATTAATTAAACGAATGGTAAAAGCATTATTGCGTACATATGTACTTTCCCACATCTCCAAATGGAAACCCATTTAGTTGTTTGTATGCTGCGTCTGTGAAAACAATTTAAAGTATGTAGCGTTGCCGAAATGTGCCAAAAATACATGAGACAATTACCATTACATCCGGGACATTTGGAATAATTGTGTAGTTCAAATATGGTCCGGATACCTCAAAAGAAAAAAAAGCCGATAAGTAAAGCTGGATAGATCAAAAAGATATACATGTATTTCTTTCGTATTCCCCTTTTGGTAAATCTGAGTTGTTTCCCAAGTTGTCTTCTCCGTTTGGCGTGACTTCCATAGACATATGTTCAATAGATAAACTGTCAATTTTCTTCCTCACAATATCCTCAAAAAAGATTAATGATTTGTTTTTAGATATATTTTCGCACATATTTTTTATTTATGATGAAGGTCTCCTCCAATTCCATAGTTTCAGAACAATTTAGAAATAGTTTTGCCCTCTATATTAAATACAAGACACATTTCTATCATTGATAAATAATTCACGGTGGCTTCAAAATATCATGATTTTACCAAAGGTAGCCCCTTTATGCCAAATATTTTGCCACTATCGACAGTGAGTGGTAAGATATCGGTATAAAGGGCATACCCGTTGTAAAATCATTATATTTTTAAGCCACCGTGAATTGTTTCTATTCGAAAGGACAATTTCTATGGCATTTTGAAACGCCGCAACATAGGTATTCCGACACGAAGATCCCATTACACAACGCAAGTTATGTTATGACGCCGTTAAAGTTTGTGCAAAACTTTACTATGACGTTTCCAAACCAGCCGTCTAATTTTTGTGACGTTGGAACCAAAATATCCATATTTTACCATGAATGTAAATAGAAAACGTTTGAAGCAGGTCATATTAGGATCATGCAAATGGGAGACAACTCTAACATAAAAAAAATCGGGAAAACGAGTATTGATTGATTGATTGACTGTTGCTTAACGTAGAGTGGCAAATATTGCATGCTTATTCAGGACGAGAACAAGATCAATTTATCAAACAATTCAAAAAGAGCTAGGATGGAACACCATGGGAAACAAATTTTGACTGCCACTTTAAATGGAGGGTGGTTGGGTAAGATCGCATAACTTAGCCTTCTGTAGCGGCATTAGCCTACTCTTTTTCGAAAACTACAGAAGGGGCCCTTAGCGTGCATGGAGTGTGGCATTCTCCTAACACGTTACCCACTATGGTCCACGTTCAGGTTTTCCGTATTATGATATGACAACCCCCCAACGAGATGGTCTCCCCTATCCGCCACCTGGGGACGTGCTAGGCAGCTCTGTGGGTTGAGCTCCAGTGATCCGTCATAGGTGCACAGGGAAAACGTGTATCTCATGAAATAAAAAAAAGATTATCCAATAGAAAGTTGCCTGAGCAAATTAACCTCCTTTTCTGTTCCGTGTAAAGGTTTTGTCTATTTGATGAGTTAAGGGTATCTGAAATAACCCTTGGAATATCAAAGTGGTGGCAATTATTACATACATATCAGGACGAGTACATGTTGATATGTTTTGAACCCTGCTTTGTACTAGACCGATAGGCTGGGTCGGATTTTAATATGTTAACTGGAAAGGAAATAGGCTCCGTCCAGACACATTCTGACCACAGGCCGACTGGTCTTTGCAAATAATCATAACAGTCGATTGCTTGGCGGAGAAGTACCAACTACCAAGTACAATGTGCTCTGAACTAATTTTTGATCTCTTTCATAACCAATATTTGTCAGAAAAAGATCTTTCAGTTCTGACTGTATCTTAATGGGGTAATATTAACACAACAAACGGGAGCTATTTCATCGAATCACATTCCTCAAATTTTGACCTTCCCCAGCATATATATGTAATTATAATTATACGTTGCAGCATTGCTGGAAGATGACGTTATTAATCGTGATTTCCGATGATAATGAAAATGTAAAATTATTCAGTATTTGTAATTTTGAAATGCGTGTACTTTTATATAAAAGTTACAGCACTTTTTAAATCTATAGTCGTGGAGGATCGAATGAAACAAGTTAAATATGGGATGCTTTCAGTAGTAAAATTACTATGTTCTCTCAAGTTTGACAAAGACATGACATACAATTAGACCTTAAGTGCATAAAAAGTAAGACGATTTTGATTTCAGATCTATTTTGGAAGGTTGTTTGTTTATTTGGTATGTGTGTCTATGAGTGTGATATTTTAAAAAACGCACAGCTCTTCAAAAGCAGGATATCCTGCAACACAGAAACGCCAAGAATTTAACTTGCCATTTATTGTTTTCAGTCATGTCAGTAGCAGTGACAGTCTAGGCCTAATAGTTTTTTTTATTGATGGAGGAAACGGACAGCATGTAGACATCTACGGGCTTACGGCAGAAAATCTGGCAATCTTTCATTTTGTTATCTAAGTTTGGAGTCAAACACACATCACCATGGGAAGGATTCCAATCCTTAACATCCGTTTTGAAGGGCTTGTGATCGTATAGTTACATCTACGACGAACTGCCTAGACCACTCGATCATCGCTGTCGATCAAAATGGGGCTACAAACTTCAAGTTAAAGAACCATCTAAGCTAAGTAAAGGGAGTTAATTGATACCTTATTTCTACATCGCTGAAGAGACATTTGTGTTGAGAAATACACTATAGTGCATCTAAAATGAATTCGTAGAATATTTATTACTAGCTGATTGGCTTAATGTGATGGTTAACCAAATTAATCTACAGCTAAGTTTCTGGCACATCGGTACTGAATTGAATGAAAAAAAACGATTGCTGTTCTGAAATCTCGAAATTTGACCGTGGACCATAGTAGGTGACACGTTCTGGAGAATACCAATCTCCTCTCAAACTAAAAACTTCTGTAATGTTCGAAAGAAAGCAGGCTAAGGCTTACCCACTTGCCCGCACCCAGTGCATCAAACTTTACAATTCTCATTAACTAAGGAGTATATTCCCCAGATATAACTCTGATTGCTGTTAAGGCTAAAGGCATATTTCTGAGATTCAGCTTTAGAGCTTGTTATTAACTATAAATAATCGTCTGGAGGAAAGAAGTTTGTAAAAGTTGGTACAGGTATAACATGTCCGGGCCATACAGTGACTACGTGATCCTTCCAGTACCACAACGTAATGGCAATAACCTCAACAATTTTGAAAAACGCAATATATCTAACTTATTTCAAGACGCCACAATCAAAGATGAAACTGCATTTCAACTTGAGAAAGACATATTTACAGAATCCGGGCTTCAAAAGATTGGTTAAAATCATGTTAGGTCAAAATTACGGTGGTGATCTATTATGGTCCGAAAGCATTAACGGTTTTTTGCATTAACAGGTGATCGGTCTCGAGAGCTCAACCCACAGAGTTACCTAGTTCTTCTCCATCTGGCTGATAGAGGTGACCCTCTCGGTTGGGGTTTTTCAGGTCATACATGTAATGTACACAGACCATAATGGGTAACGCTCAAGACTGTAGTTTTCGAAAAAGAGTATGCCAATGGCCACAGCAGATGGCTAAATTTTCCGAACCTACCAAATCATTTATTCTTTTACAGTAGCAGCCATCTTTATGTCCCGCCCCACCCATATTTGAGATGTTTGCCAGTGGACGTCAAACAAACAATAATAAACCGTTAATGTTTAGCTCTTTTGGAGTAACAATCCGGATCTACTTTACTTTATACAACAATTAAAACATATTCTTTTTTTTCAAAAGAAAGATCGACGTGTCAAGATGACTTGACTTTCTATGTAGAACTAAAAAATATCGATCTATACGTGATGACACCCATGTGATTCGCCATTATATAGTTATCTTTCTAAAATCTCATTTACGCCCAAACTCTCCATGTTGCGGAATTCATTTATACAAGCAATAATCAAGTAAAAATCCTTTTAAAGATATAAAATTCTCATTTTCATACCATTTCAAAAGAGCATAATAATCGAAACGTCTATAACTCAAGCAGTTAATTTATTCATGAAGCAAATTTCAAAATACATGATTCATCCAAAAAAAAAGACAACATTTTTTATTTTTATTTTGTGTGTTATGCAATATATAAATATTCATCCTATATTGTATCTCACAGAAAAAAATTTATATAGAATATTTGATATTTATTGTTGTATTTCAAATGTATTTTAACTAACTTCATATTTTGCATAAGGTCAGTCAAATTTATTTTTCATTTGTTCAGGACGATATGTTTATATATTATTGAACTGTATTGTAACGCGCTCGCCTGCGCTACAATTTTTGTGTTCAATTAGGTGTCTAGCGAGCTTGAACAAATGGCATGATTAAACCAAAGTCGATCACCTTTCTATAGTGATTTATTAGTTGAAAACAATTGTTTACAAATAAAAATTCAAATAAAACCAAATATTACCAAATTAATGATTCATTTATACCAAAATGTGTTGACTGGCCAAGTAGTAAGATTAACCACAATTTGTGGTTAAAATGGTTCAGTTAACCATTGGTACAAAATTAACCAAGGTTGGCTGTTTACCACAATTTATGGTTTTAGCCTAACCAACTCTTATGGTTATTTAACCAATTACTGGTTTGGTGACAACCTCAATTATGATAGTATTTACCATAGACGGTCTTCGATTCATGACTTTTACTTCTACAGACTGAACACAAGAGTGAAGAAAACTAGTGTTTTTATACTACTGACCAGTCACGTGATTCTATAAATATATAATTTACACCTGAGTAACTGTCAACATTTAAATCACCCGCTTGTAGCTTAAATGTACAATCAATAAATAGACAGGTGATACAGAATAATAATCATGCGAAAAAAATCAATAATCATTCACTGGGTACAAAATAATACATTAAAACATTGTAAACTAATCAATACATAGCGTATATATGCAAATATATAAATCAATACAAATAAGGGACGTGACATTACCCCCCTCCTAAGGCGTTTGTCCTCAAACATGGAATGATGAAATGGAAAGATGAAATTTAAATGCCCCAACTACCATCAAATTTACTAACCATTAATCATTTTTTTTTTTGGTTTTGGACCATTAAACAACATGAAATAAATGTAAAATGTCTAACAAAGTTACTTTACATATGAGTTATTCCTTCTATTCTCCTTTTGATCAGGTTAACAAGTCCATCAAGTCTTAAGTTTATACAAAGTCTTTCAAGGTCAAGCTAGTTTCTTTCGGAAGGGATCTCTGATCAAAACTGTTTAAAGACAAAGCGTCGAAAATGTTCGGGAAGTACTAATTGCCATTCAAACTTAGCACCATCATAGGTTTCCCATTTACGATATAAAACTCCAAATCTCAAATATAGGACATTCCATCTTGCAGAATAATAATGGAAAGTTGCGGAAAATTGAGAGATGGTTTGCCAATCAGGCCTGTCGCCCAGTTCTTTAAATTCTATTATTTTCTTTATTTCAGGGTCTTTCATCTGTTCTTCTCTTAGGATTTCAACACTCAGATTGCCATTGTTCAGCCAATTCCAGACATATCTTTCCTCGTCACACATCCCTTCATCAGGTTTCATTATTTACTGCACAAATGGGTTTTTCTAGTTGACTATCCGGATTTTGAACAGACTTTTCACCATTCTGATCTTCTTTTTCCTCAAACTTTCTGCAATGTTTACATTCTTCTGGCATGGTCTTCGCGATAGAGCATCGGTGTGCAAATGACTACGCACTCTCCTAGTTTCGATCGCAAAGTCATATTCAGATAAAATCTCAAGCCATCTGGCTAATTGGCCCTCTGGATTTTTTAAATTTTTCAACCACCTCAAAGACCCATGATCAGTTCTTAAAGTAAAAGGTCTACCATAAAGATAACAATGAAAATGGCGAACAGACAAAACTAGAGCGAGAAGTTCTTTTCTTGTCACACAATAAGACCTCTCTGCTTTGTTTAAACTCTTACTGTAGTAACCAAGAACACGCTCTTTTCCATTTTGAATTTGGGAAAGTACCCCGCCAATTCCAAAATTACTGGCGTCCGTATCTAGTATGAACTGATCACCGTCTTGAGGATAACCTAATATGGGAGCTTGTATCAATTTTTCCTTTAATGTATCAAAAGATTCCTGACATTCGTCTGTCCAGTTAAATGATATATATTTTTCTAATAACGTATTTAATGGTCTAGCAATATGGGAAAAAATTTGAATAAACCTTTGATAGTAGGATGCCAACCCTAAACAGCTTCTGACTTGCTTAATATTTAGTGGAATTGGCCATTCCCTGACAGCGTGCACTTTCTTGGGGTCAGTTGAAATCCCTTTATTTGAAACGATATGACCGAGAAATTTAACTGTTGTCTTGAAAAGTTCACATTTATCAGGATTTAATTTCAAATTTGCATTCTTTATCCCCTGAAAAACCAATTTAAAATTTTCAATTTCCTGTTCGAAAGTTTTACCAAAAACAATTATGTCATCCAAATTCACTAAACAAAGTTGATAAGTTAACCCAGATAGCACGTTTTCTACTAATCTTTCAAATGTGGAAGGTGCGTTGCACAGCCGAAGGGCAGTGTTACCCAGAGTTCGCCTCGTCCGGTGGCAAACGCTGTTTTGGGACGATCTTTTTTTATACTTCAACTTGCCAATAGCCTTTTCGCATATCTAAGGTTGAAAACCAACTTGCATTTGACAACGTTTCAAGAGTATCATCGACCCTAGGTAAGGGATGAGAGTCCTTAATTGTGGCGTCATTAACCAGCCTAAAGTCAATACAAAATCTATTTGTACCATCTTTTTTTCTTATTAATACTATGGGGCTGCACCAGGAACTTTCACTTGGTTCAATGACACCCATTTTTTTCATTTCCTCAATTTCATTTGTGACTTCTTCCCGTTTTGCAAAAGGGATCCGTCTTGGCGGTTGACGTATTGGTTTACTATTCCCTGTATCAATCCTATGCTTAACCAACTTTGTTCTACCTATGTCTGTAGACGATTTTCAGAAAACATCCCCAAAATTACAAAGTAACTTCTTAAGTTGTTTTTGTTGAAGATCTGACAATTCCTGACACGAAGATTCAAATAATTTCTGTAAATGGAATGGAAGCTGATTTTTGTTTTCAGTTTCAGTTACAGAACAAATTGAAATTTTGTCTGTTTCTTCGAAACTGTCTATAGCTTCACAGACTGCCGCTGTATAACATTTATTTAAAGCAATTGTTTGGTTTGTTGCATTCAAAATTCGTAATGGGATATGTCTAGTATTCCCAAAGGATAATGATTTTGCCAATAGAAGACCATTGTCCTTAATAAACTGAGAAGTTGGCTCAATTACCACTGACTTAGTTGTTTGTAACTGCACTGATGGCACTCCACTTATAATTGTTTCGGTATTCGCAGGTATTGTTGTGTTTTCTGCTATCATAACACGGCAACAATTAGAGCTAACAGCCGAAGACAAAAGTGGAACAGCACTCTTACCATCAATAGTTAGTTCAAAGTCTTTTAGGGAAACATTACATTTATGTTTAGACATAAAGTCAAAACCAATTAATCCCTCATTTTGTATGTCAGCAAACCAAACTTCATGGTTTATATTCTGATTTCCAATTTCAAAACAAACCCTGCTTTACATAAAAACGGGGTTCTGTCGCCTGTGGCTGTAATAAGAGAGGAATTATAATTTTCAAGTTGCTCTGAAATCTCTTTTGGTAAAGAATAAAGGCAGTCTGATCTCAATATTGTTATTGTAGCACCAGTGTCGACAAGCATAGTAACTGGTAGACCACAAATTTTAGTATTTAAGAAAAGACCTTCTCCATTCGACCAAACAGTTCTAGCTATTACGGCATTGGGTCTATCCAAAATTCCTATCGTCGTGTTCCGACCCTTGGACAAGACTAGTTGAAGTTTCCCTCGCCTGTTGGGACAACTGAACTACTTGTTATAGTTTCTTTGGTCAAAGTGCTTTTATTACCTTTAACTTCCTGATTGAACTGATTACTATTTTGTTGGCGTCCATTACCTCTACCCTTAGCAACATTTGATTTGTTGTTGGTTTGATTCATGTTATCTGGTTTAGAACTCATTGTCGACCTAATAGAATCGACATCATTACTTATTTTGGGCGAAATCGACTTTGCAATTTTTCTCTTTACATTTCTGCCTTATATTCGCTACCAAACTTTCTAGCTAAACCAAGCTTTAACTTTGAAAAATCCCGCCTTTATTCTTGGTTTAGATCGCTTAAAATGCTTCTAGCTGTGCCTTTTAGACTACATGCTAGATACAACCCCTTTTCTGTATCTTTCCATTTGTTGATATCTGCCAAAATTTCAAACTGGGATAGATATTCTTCCCAGTCTTCAGTACCATCATAATAAACCGGGAGCATTTTCACTTAACAAGGATTCATTTTGGTTAGGCTAATTTGTTTTATCTCCAACTGTATTTGAGTTTGGGTTACTTAGCGACAGTAATTTCGTAGAGGAATTAGACTTTTCAGACTCTTTAAAGGGGTTATTTAGAGGTCCCGGCTTAGGGGTGCTTGAAATGAGAGGTTTTCCCATTTCGGTGTGGATTCTAGGCTTTACTGCGTTTTCGCTGTCACCACACTTTGGTTTGTATAATAAGTCAATTGATTGCGTTTCTGATTTTGCACTAACTGTTCCAAATTGAACTTTTAAGATTGTGGGCGTGCCTTGCCCAATTCGACTAAAAGAGTTTCCTGACTGTAAATCAGATTGCTGTAGGGTATTTTGAAAGTACATTTCTTGGATATTTTTGTCCTTAGCAGTACCTACAGATTCTGCAAATTTCTTTGTTTTGAAGTCTTTTAGACTATTTTCTAATGTGGTTATCTCATTTCGAGTTTCTATCTTGAACTCATAAAAATCATCTCGAAGAGTTTCGAGGGTGTCATTTACCGCATTCTGTCTTGTTTGAATTTCATCTTGCTTTTCAAGGATAAATCTTTGTGCATCTTGTATTGTATTAACACTATCTGTGATTGATTTTACTGCTTGGCATACTTCAGAAAAATTTTCTGATCTGCTTTTGCAAACTGATGTCAACACGTTTTGGTTATCTTCAATTTCCTTATGAACCATTTCAAAAACATTTTCTAGCAATTGCTCATTATAAGATTTTCTGTATGGCCTGTTTTCTATTTCTACCCGATTGTCCATTGAAAATGTTTTTGATGCCAAATCTATAGAGTCATCTTCTTTGGTATCAATTGGTACAAAATTAACCAAGGTTGACTGTTTACCACAATTTATGGTTTTAGCCTAACCAACTCTTATGGTTATTTAACCAATTAGTGGTTTGGTGACAACCTTAATTATGATAGTATTTACCACAGAAGGTCTTCGGTTCATGACTTTCTGTTTTACTTCTACAGACTGAACACAAGAGTGAAGAAAACTAGTGTTTTTATACTACTGACCAGTCACGTGATTCTATAAGTATATAATTTACACCTGAGTAACTGTCAACATTTAAATCACCCTCTTGTAGCTTAAATGTACAATCAATAAATAGACAGGTGATACAGAATAATAATCATGCGAAACAACTCAATAATCATTCACTGGGTACAAAATAATACATTAAAACATTGTAAACAAATCAATACGTAGCGTATATATGCAAATAGATAAATCAATACAAATAAGGGACATGACAAATTGTATTAATACACTACAGGGGTCACCAAAGGGAAACTTGGCCATGTAAATCATTTTATTTGCAACTAGATTACTGTTGGAGACGACAGTTATACCCGCACCCCCACATTTGGTTCATCCATGTGATGATTTGGATTCTAATTTATAGTGTTAAGGAGAAAACTTACCCCGAATTAAAATAAACCATGTAAAGATGATTATATCTACAGGATATATTCAACACTACTGTGAAGGAACTAACATGTTATACCCAAAACTGAATGAGTTGATGTCACCAGAAAGTGTGACGGACGGACAGACAGACAGACGGTACGACGGACGGGGACAACGACAATATACCAACATACAGATATAATAATTCCAAGATACTGCAATTTGTGAACCAGCCTCTTATTTACCACTAATTTATCTGTAAAATTGCACAAATAAAAAATTGTTTTGCGGTGCACAAATAAAAGACAAAAACTGGTCCAAATGCATATCGGTAGGCACATCATGTGATGTTTGAAGATATTGATTGAAAACCCATCATAACCTGTTTTATTTAAACCTAACTGTCTAATTAACTTTAAATGTCCTGAAATTTTACTTTATAATTCAGTTTTTAAAATTGTTATTATGTAGATTTAATTGTCGGTCTGGCTCTTTGGTAGTGGTGGTGTCTGTTTGCGTCTGGCTCTGTATAGTGTTGACTTCGCTGAGTTGAATGTTGGTAGATGTTCTACTACGGCTTCGCTGGTGTCGTCCCATACGTTGTCTCTTAGTTTGTTGAGTTCCTCTGAGTAGATAGTTGGTATCAGTCTGACTTCCTCTAAACAGCGTTTCGAAATGACGTTCATGATCTGTTTAGCTACTACATCTGTCGGGTTGGCTGCATGATTGTGTTGATTTCTTCCAAACCCTGTAGGAATGTTGTTGCTGCTGAATGAAGCTGGGCACCCTTGAATTACACACCTGCAGAAGACCTTATCTTTTGTTTTTCTGTTGACCCTGTAGATATAGCCATCAAGGGAAAGATTTTGACCACCTTTTCTGTTTGTAATGAACTGTACATTTATCTGTGCATTAGCCATTGTTGACTAAGAATGAAAACCAGTGGGTATCATCTCCATTATATACAGTTCTTGGCTTACATTGTTAAGAAACATGACACTTTGAACAATATTAACTGAGTAATAAGACAGCAAAGCTTTTGAGAATCTTTATTTTAAGCTTGTATATAATTTAGGCAATAAATTGGCTTGTATCATTACAATTTTCATGAAATATTATAGAGCCTGCATG
The DNA here is from genome assembly GCA_028015205.1 of Mytilisepta virgata. Lineage (NCBI taxonomy): Eukaryota > Metazoa > Mollusca > Bivalvia > Mytilida > Mytilidae > Mytilisepta > Mytilisepta virgata. The sequence continues at coordinate 18,662,317 of CM051513.1, forward strand.
ACTTTAGTTCCCCATTCTTAATAAAGTAATTAGGGATAAATATGAAAAAGTCTAATTAAATTTGTAATATTAATTTCTTTTCTTTTTCTTTCAATTTCAGCATTAAATATTGGAAAATAAATATTGACTTAATTATTTACTTCATTTCGATTTATGTCATTTAGTATTATGTAATATTCTTTCTTAAATTTTCTTTAATTTCAGCATTAAAAATTTTAAAAAAATATTGAATTTTATTTCATTTTCATTTATTTCATTTAGTTAATCTATTTGTTTAACCTTTATTGTACGATATCTCAATCTCTACTTTTATATTAATCATTAAAATCAAGGTAAATACAGGTAAACTAGTGATTGCATTACCCTTGACAGGCCCCTTAATCCCCCTACCTAATTCGATGTTTTTTAGTCCAGTAGACGTTCGGAGAACACACCATTTCCTGGCAGGTAATTAAATTTAAATATAACAGGTATTTTCTAAGGTCGAACTACGTATTATAGGATGCGGGAAATAGTCGTTTTAATTAAAATTAACGACAAACTACATGTACGTATAGATGTCCGGGATGTTTCTTTTGATTTTAATAGTTTATTTATTAAATGTCACGTTCAAAAACTGTTAAGCTTAACTACTAAAAAGAACTTATGTTGATATACATATATTCCCACATATGTACCGTATAAAAATGATATAAACACCGATGCTCTGTATTGCTGAACTACATTTTCTGGCTGTATAACCAGCAAAGCTCAATCGGATTATGTCATGTTTATCATGCATATCTCCTGTGGATATTAAATTAGTACGCTTAAAACAACCCGCAACTCCACGCAAAATTTTATTATCTTGCATTCCATGCTGTTGGCCATTGTTTTGACAATTATAGGACAAGTAACTACAATCAACAATATAATCTGTACTCTTCAGTTTGTCGTATTATTATTTTTCAAATAAAATAAGTAATCGTTTAATTTAATTAATATCAAGGTTAATATAAACGTTCAACTAATATGAAAAAAAAAATTGGGGTATCAAAATATTACTGCAATATTATCCCTCTTTCATTCATGACTACCGTGTATATTTTTATTCTATTTATTTTTCCTGCTAGAAAATTCAGTTCTCAGCAAACATAACCCACTTCCTATTTATATATTGTCGTACATGTACTAGAAACATTAATGATGCTCGCTGGTCATGTTTTGGTCTTTTTGTCAGATTTTCGAAATCCTCGGGTTTTATCCATTCTTAAACATTAAATTTGTTGCCCATGAGCCCCTACTTTTTCTTTTATAATTCAATCATATATACCGTAAAATGGTAATTGACAAAATCTTATGAAATCCTTTTTATTTCTGACATACCATAATGAAACAAAAGCACTGAAAAAACAAGAACAAGTCATTCTAAAACATCTTGACATGTTATTTTTTAAACGACAGTTTCAAAATCTAGATATTTTAACTCAGTGGATATAGATGCATATATTAAGTATCTGAATGAGAGAGAGATTCTTTAATACAAAAACAAAGTCTTCTGGGTACTGTTTCACTAAAGGTCGTAAGAGTTAGGATCAGTCACAACTTGTATATATATATTCAACGGATTTACTATGAGACGTAACTCTTACGGAGCAGGCCATGCTTATCCATCCGGAGCACCTGATGGCACTCCGGAGTTCACATTGTTAGTGATTTAGTTTCTGTGCTGTCTTGTTCTAGTTTTGTTTAGTTTATTATAAGGTTTTTTATTCTTTTAGTTTGTTGCGTTTGTTTGTTGTATTCCATTCTCCTGACTTTGTATTTTCCTTGGACTTCGAATTTGTGGACTTTTCCAACTGTTTTGTCGCTTCGGTATTCTTCTGCCGATATTTACGACCTTTAATTAAACAGTGACATGAGCTATAAAGCATCAAACTTTAAAGTGGAAAATACTATAATGGATGGTATTATTAAAAGAAAAGAAAGGTTAAAGTAATGTATTGTACACATATCTTTCAAATGGTTATACATACTTTATAGCCATTATAGCGGTCTGGAATTGAATAGCCCGAAATTAAATTCCTACATGAAAACTTATTTAGCTGCTAAATATTTGAATTTTGCAACAATAACGTTTGATTTTTGAACTTTAAAATGACTCCGCATTTCACCTAAATTTGATTTAAAAGGAATTAACAAAAGAAGAAAATCAACAGAAATTAATTCCGTGCATATTTAATGTGAAATAAAAAGGATCAAATATTGCGATAATTCCTTGATACGTGACAAATAGTGTCGCGAATATAATAAAGTGGCCGTCCTGTAACATTCAAGCTCGCCAATGAAAGCTTCTCAAGATATCGGGAAAGATGACGAGAATACGAACTCTTTATTTTGCCCTGCGTATCATATCTGCAGGATAATCTTGGTAAAAATCATGGTTTATTTGTTTTCTTTCCTTTTTGGATGTCAACAAATATTACATTAAAGTGTCAAGATGACAAGAGTTACTTCTCTTTTAGTGATGGATGGATAAAGTATTGTTTAACGTCCAGTTGCAACCATTAAGGCCTTATCTTGATATGATCTGAATATGAACCCTGCTTTGTACTAGACCGACACGTACGCTAAGCCGGATTTTTAACGTGCTAGCTCACGAGGTAACAGTCCACAGGAAGACATAACACCCCACCCGGACACATTAATCTGACTCCGAGCCGACCAGTCCTTTGCTATTACTCCTATTGCCGCGTGCTTGGCGGAGAAGCAGCAAATACCAATTTCAATGTATTTGATTTGACCCGGCCGGGGATCGAACCTGCGACCTTCTGCATTCGGAGCGAGCACGCTACCACGAGACCACCGAGTCGGTGTCTCCTTTAATGAACACATGAATTCAAAATATCTAGGATGAGTGGATGATGAACCAGGCCAAGTAAAAAAGTTAGTTTTGTTCCTGTTACATCATGGTAGAGACATTCGGATTTTAACAGTGCTTACAGAAAAATGTCCCAAAAAACTTCAGGGTAGGTGCAAAAAAAATGGGTAGGGTAACCAGAACCACACATATTTTTTCAAGACTTCAACGAAATGAGAAAATATCCAAGTTGCCCCCTCTCCCCCCTCCCACTTTAAATAAAGAATTTATTATTATCATTATTATTATAGAGGAGAACTTCTCCATAAAATTACTCCTGGCCAATTTCCTATCTGTTTTTTTTAAACCGTTCTTAATAATAAAAAAAATCTTTCCTCTGAAGAGTTTCATACTTACTTGCAGCAGAAGTTTCTGAAAATATTTTTTTGAAGCTCTGCTGCCTGTTCAATTCTGCAGGTGACTTTTTCTCAAAATTATGCGTCTTGGTATTTCAAAGATTGGGGAAGAAAATACGATAAAAAAATAGGTGGTCACCGACTTTGTTTTGTCACAATAGCAACCTCAGTTTCGGGGTTTTTGCGAAAAAGTAAATTATTTGGTTGTTACTTCAAATTTCAATTATTCTATAAATATCGGACATAGAACCAGTTTTTTTTTAAACGAAAAAGAAAATGTGTATGTATCAATATAAGACTCTAAAGTGTGTACTCTTGTGTGTTTTGATTTTAAAAAGTAAGTCGACTTCATTCCGTCTAAAATACAATGTAATATGCAGAAGTGATATACGTTTCCTGTTTTTTGTTATAAATTTTAACAGAGAATGAAAATGACGTACTTATTCAAATAAAACCAAACAAATTATATGTCACCGATCCTTTTAAAAAGATATGAGCTATTTTCACGATATTTGTTTTCAATTATTGACAAGAAGAGAGTTATCCTTCCCGGAACAATGAATCCGACGCCATCAAACAAATTTCCCGTATTTTTCTATTGGCAATTTCATAACTACCACAGAAAAGAAGTTTGGCACGAAAGTTATTATTTTTATGATAGCAACAATACCTACGGGCTTTATTATTCAATAAAACAGAAGAGTGGTGTTGTGTAAATCCACATTTGACAGATCTGATGCGGCTGGAAATTGCCGGGTTTTCCCCGTTAAAATGGAATATTATATTGTCAATATAATACTTACATAGTAACATTTTCAAATGAAGTTCCCCCTTCTCATATAAAAGTGTAATACCAAATATTAAAAAAAGTTAAATATTACAATAGATGTAAGGGACAATGAGGGAGTAAAGGGAAACCTTAGTCCTTAAATTGTTATTATGCCGTAAGCTGGACGTTGAAGTTTTCCTTTTGTTCAGAAGAGTATACATATTGTTCCGTGTACATATCATAGCTACGAAATTGTAACTTTTTAGTATTTGATTCCTACTTCGTTTCTCCCTGTATATGTTTGTCTAGCCTAGATGCATTTTTCTTTATATTTTTAATAAAACGTATCATTCTTGTCATCTTGTTTCTGTTATTGATTTATTTTTTCATGATACACTTTGCCAGAATTAATTTTGTTGAGCATTCCACAGTCACATTATATATATATATTATTGACGCCATTGAACAAACTGTTTCAGAAACAACTCTAGTAAACCGTAATTCTTCTCCGCAAATCTCACAACCGTCCATCAGTCTTTGTTGCTATATTTCACTCCAAAATGTCCTTTGACGTGAGACGCCATTTTGGAATATGCCGAATGCGAGAAAAAGAACGCGATAACCTGCCGCGTTTTGAGCCCAGAAAAGGTAAGGTTACAAAGCCTTAACACCAAAATCTACGTTGGGCATAAACAATAGGCGGTTTGGTCTTTAACAGTAATCTTGAGCCCACTGCAGGGCCACATGATTTGATTTGGTGTTTGAAAATTTTGTGACGTAGAACTAAAGAGGATAAAGTAATGTTAAGTACAGAAATGGTCATTAAAGACCACATATGAGTTGGTTGTTTTCCGCAGTAAAATATTGTTATGATATTTATATATAATATTCAAAAATTATTGTTCCAATCTAGATTAATCTGCCCTATCCCTGACAATTAATACGAGAAATATTTTTGAGCTCTTAGATGTTTAGAATAATGCTACGACACACAGGGGCCGGAAACAACATGAACAAAGGTTGTTTAGATCGACCGGCCCCGACTATGTACAAATGTATTCGAAATAGTCGGGACCGGACGACCAAAACAATCTTTGTTACCGACCCTTGTGCTACGACAGTACTTTTGAATGGGTTTTATACACATCCTGTAGCGGGACCTCGGTGGTCAAGGTAGTTCGTCATGAGTACTAATGATCACTAGCCTGTCAACACTGGGTTGTGAGATCGAATCTCACCTGTGGCGAGGTGTGTTCGACTCCGATGTAAATTGACAAGGATTGCCAATTTTCCTACGAAAGGTCGGTGGTTCTCTCCGGGTACTCCGGCTTCCTCCACCAGTAAAAACTGGCCGCTGCAAAATAGCAAAATGTGCCGAAAACGGCGTAAAACCCTAACTAAACAAACAATAAACAAATTGTAACATGTAAGAAAGGTCACACAATTTGTTTCTAAGTGAACGAGATAAGATAATTGCTGCCATATGTAACTAGATCTATCATATTTAAAGTATTTTATTTCCATTGGCATATATTTCAGTGGACGTCATCAGAAATTAATTGAAAGTAATAGAACATAATATTTCCTGTTAAAAACTGAAATTCTATTTACAAAATATCTTTTCGGTTTCCATAATGACACATAATTATTATCAGATTCTCCTAAAATACAATTATTTATTACCAATTTTGATGCACAAGTTGTCATTTGTGCTCAAGACCTAAAATTTTGAAAACCAAAACACAAAACATTATCCAAAAAGTTGAAGATCAAATTAAAAAATGCCAAAATCACCATAAACTGCTTACTTTTAGAAGCCCCTGAATTCAGTTTCAAAATATGACAAATTCTTTGTACTATCTATTTTTTTCATGAAAACATCAAATATTTCATTAAAATTAAAGTACAAAGTATAACTCTATCTGCTGTTTCCAATATTCGTAACTATTTACTGACTTTTTCCACTGCTAGGCACTTAAGTGATCTGTGATGGATCATGGGAGCTCAAACCACAGAGCTGCTTAACGCATTCCCGTGTGGCTGATAGGGGAGTTGTCAGGTCATAAAAAGGAAAGCCCGACCAGGGACAATAGTTTGTAACAGGTTTGGAGAATGACACATTCGTTAATGATCCCGTCTATAGTAGGCTATAAATGGACGCTATGGAAGGCTTAATTATCCAGCTCTACCCAACAATCCACCCCTTTGCAGTGGTATTAAAATCGATTCACCTTGTGTCCTGTCCCAAATATGTTGAACTGATTCTCGCCCTAAAGATGCACGAGATAATTGCCACTGGACGTTAGGCAAACAACAATCAATCTTCTCCACTACAGAAATACCTCAAATATTTTACAACAGAAGATTTTCCAATTTTTGTGTGCAATTCGTCGATTTTTGCATAAAGTATGTCATCACCACAAACAAATATGACGCTGCGGAATATGTGCTAGTTATGTTTCCCAAATTTTGAATAATGCTTATTTAAACGATTTACCAAATGTTTATTTGGAATATACAGAATTTTCATCAAGACAGGAGTTGCCAAAGTATGTGGTACACATACTGTTTATTTTTATTATTGTTTATGTTAAAGAAAACTGTCGGTTATATTGTGCATTATTATACTTTATGTAAATTTCTCTACTTTTAATGCTTTTTCATTCGCTGGAAAGAAACGGCTGGGGGTATTTTACACTGTCATCGGCTGGAAAGAAACAGCGGGTGGTATTTTACACAATCACCCGCTGGAAAGAAACAGCGGGTGGTATTTTATACTGTCACCCTCTCGTAAAATCCAAGACATTCAGTATAATAAAATAAATAACAAATTTATAAGAGGGTGACGGAGTATATTGTAAGGTGTCATCCCAGTTGTCCCACATTTTATAATTACAGGTAAAAATGTGTGGGACAAGTGGGAATTTTGTACATGTTAATTAGTTGTTTTCACACCCTTATTACAATAGGTAATTATGTATAGTCTTTTTCTGAATATTATCTAATTGTATTATGTAGTATCTATAGATAAATTGTTCCTGAAGTATATTTATTGCTATAAAATATGTAACTTATTATAAAATAAAATAGATCTTTTCCAATCCTTTGTACTGATACCTGGTAACAGAGGGAGATATTCCATGTGGATAGTTTGTAATGCATTTTGCTTTTTGATGATGCTTTTTCCATATTAATATTTTTCTCCTTGGGTGGTAATTGAAACAACAATATTTTTTTCTAATATTTATTAATTGCTTTTTAATTGCTTTATGATATATTTCAATGTTTATGAAAATAACAAGATTCACAAAAATTAACAGAGAATGATAATAATGCACTATTACAGTATAAAACAAACAGTAAAATGTTCATACACTTCTACCCAAGGTGAATAAGCTGAGATGCTGCATCTGCATAATTGATAACTGTGATTTCCCCGTTGCGTAGTCTTTGTTTGAGTAGTTGCAGTCTGTTGTCAATATTTCTGTATTTGCGGCGCTTTCTTGTTGGTAGTCCCCCTGCTCTAATTTGGATGATATTTACTTCATTGGCTGACTGGATCTGCTTGAGATTAGTAATGAATGTGTAGATGTTCGGATGTGCCTGCTGTATTTGTTTTTTAATCTTGGAATGCCATCCCTCTAAGTGGTTGGTTGTTCTGGACTCATCATGGTCAAAGTGGTTCCAGATTTGCTGATCAGACTCTATTTGCTCTGTGGTTGTGTTGAATGTTGTAACCTACTGGTATGTTGTTTAAGGTTCTTATAGTAGCTGGGCATGTTCTGACAGCACACCGCCAGTAAACCCTCTCTTCACGACGATTCTTTACCTGGAAACGGTAATTGTTGTGAACAAGACTTTGTCCACCTCTACTGTTCTCTATGAATTCTATGTTTAGCTGTGCATTAGCCATTTTGACTTTGATACAAGTTGACATTTTTACTTTCTATATATACCTCTTTTGAGATGTGTTCACATTGATTTCAACAAGCTGAAGTGGCATGTTGCTCATAAGCAAGCCCACTTAGAAAGAAATTGATTAGCCAATTAATGTGGTCAGTGATTAAAAGATATTATATGACTGCTGGTTTAATTAGTTAAAATAATTAACTTCACTTATTATTTTTATTATTATTATTTTTGTTTTTAATTCAAATCAAAAATATGTATCTACATGTATATTATTAGATGGTGATAGTGGAGTACTAGAAATAGACTATAACTTTGTCAAAACACTAATTAATTATTTGTTGTTATAAGAATGTTGGACAACTGGGAATATAGTTTTTTCAAATGTGGGACAAATGGGAATAAACCTATTGTAACCCCTCTGAAAACATTGTCAACCTCGGCTTCGCCTTGGTTGAGAATTTTTTTCGGGGTTACAATATACTCACGTTACCCTCTTAGAAATATCTGTTATTTATATAGTACCACTTGTTTGGTTCAACTCTGTTTGCATAATCCACTTTCTTGTGGTGTAATGTCTACAAAAATAATTATAAAAAATATTATTACGTTTAATAATAAAATTACAATCCAAAGATACTAAAATTAGATATAGTAAATTTATACTATGCTTTATACGACGCATTTCAAGGAGTTACCTCTCATCAGCAGCATTAAAACCGAAACATTTGGAAGACCAAAAACCAAACTTATTTTAAAACAATAAGTACTCATAACCAAAAATACCGAAATAGGAAGGCACATTTCAGCTAAGGAGATCTACCATGTGCAATCTGGTTTAATCTGAATCTTTCTGTAGATAAAGTTTTAGCTTGTACAGGTACATGTACTCTGTATTATCTAAATGTATCTGTAAAGGTGACGTTCGGAAAGTTATTAGCCGTAATTATATCTATCAGTATCTCTGAATTATGCCATGATATATTGCATAGCGCAAATGCATTAGAATCTAAAACTGCAGGAATTTTTCCTTATATAAAATCATTAAGATATCAGGTAACAAATAATGGCACCATGGTATAGATGAAGTTATTGTCATCCCGACCAATTTACAAAATACATGTATTTTTGGTATCTGAAATTAAGGAAACAGAAATTAGAAACTTTGATTTTTAAAAGTAATGACATCATGGTATAGATAAGTTCATTGTCATCTCGACCAATTTAAAAATTAAATGTATTTTTGGTGTATGAAATTAAGGAAATAGAAATTAGAAACTTAAATTTTTACAAATAATGGCATTATGGTATAGATGAGTTCATTGTCATCGCGACCAATATAAAATGCGTCTGTTATTTGAATAAAAAGAAGTACAATTGTAGAAATCGGAAACTATTTTCTCTACTGTTGGATAGCTGTAGAAGACGAATGAAAGAGAGAGATACATCTGGATAAATAGGGAAAATTCTAAATATCACAAAGATTTTTTAACAAATATAAATGATTTATTGCTAATCAAAGCGCCCATACAGAGCACAGTAATCATACAATACTTTACGTTGAAATTTACAATTGATTAATAGATATTTTCTATGATTTTAATATCACCCACCCATTTAACCCAATAGTAAAATAAACAAAAAATATATTTCTCCTATTCTTGGCGTCTTTAATGGATGGGATAAAAATACATAATATCTTTAACCACTTCCCGGTGATTAAATTTCTACGTGGGAATTACCGCCCTTTTTTCTACAGTTATTGGAACGATAAACTGGAGAAGATCCGAAATGACGTCTATGTAAACAAACTACATAGCAACGACATTTTCTTAAGGTTTTTGTCGAAAATCATAGGAGAAACAGATTCTCCTTCAATTTACTCGTGAGTTATGGAATTTCTCTACCCTCAATAGTTAAATTTTAGGTTTTAACACCGTCGCTAAAGGTTCGCGTGTTGAAAATCGAATATTTAACTATCTCGAGTGGAGAAATTCCATAACTCACTCGTACCTGAAGGAGAATCTATATGAACACACACCACTTAATTATATATATAGAGTTGTTATATACAAGTATTTTTAGTAATCACATATCCAAAACTATCAGTTTCTAAAGATTTTCCAGTTGACCCATATATACGGTTCATGTCTTATCTATGCGAGTGTTGTCCTTTAAAGTGTTTTAAAGAAACATTAAAGAAAAGACATTATTGTCAAATATCACTAATACGATATCGTTAACTGACAGAAGTAATGACCATTCACAATGGGACACCCATTAACGTGTGATTTTAATAGGTCGAATTTTAATTAAGCATGGAAAAAATATGATATATGTCAAAAATATATGATATCCATAAACAGGAAAATATATTTATTTATTGATTGATTGATTGTCTTTATGTCCTTCATTACCTGAAGGTTTTATATTTGACATTAAAATACTGTAAATTCGGAAATTATTGCGATGTTTTTATTATTGCGAAAAATGCGACAGGGTTGTAATCGCAATAATTTAAACTCTTTAAACATTTTGGATTTTTTTAATCAATTAAGCGGGATTTTTTCTCAATATCGCAAAAAATTTTTAAATTGCATTTTGGTCTAAAATGACAAAATCGCAATTATTAATGCATGCAATAATTTCTGAATTTACAGTATTGCAAACTCAAGAAATATGTATACATACACAATAGCAAAAAGATACGCTCTGTTCTTTACATACTACAGACTGATATATAAGAACAATATGTTAACGTTCAAAATTGTATTTGTACATACGTAAAACATTTTTGAGTTTACATACATAAGAAAATTATGTTCTGCTATGCAGTACATCACGTTTTTTACACATCGGAATACGACCCCGTTAATCCACCAAGAATGGATATAAGAACGTCATCGTCGCTTTGGTCAAAGAAGTGCACAGATAGAACATCAATAATAGCAGAATTGAGTTAATTGCGATAATCTAGAATTTTGCAACAATGAAGAAGCATTTCCAAATAGGTATTTTAATTATTAAGTTTTAACAAGCAATCAAATAATGTTCCCGCAAGAATATATCGTTAATGTGTGTGGGAGATATTGTTATGGAAAAAAAAATATTTTGCAGAAAAATGACAATTTGTCCATTGATATCTATGGAAGATTCCTTCTCCAAAGAGCAGATAACTCAGTAAATGGGAGACAACTTACGTGTATCAATAAATGGGGAATAAACTAAATAATCGGTACGCGAAAAAAATTTTAATTAATGAATGAAATTTCGTATTCAGATAAAAGTTCTTCTGTAACCATGGCACCAAAATCCTAACAAAATAACAATTAAAAATTGTTAAAAAATCAACCTGGTATAGAATAATTTCAGAAAAATCCGTAATCACTGTATTCAATTGGTCTACCGTTTGGTGTAGTTTTTATATTAAACATTATGTAGCCATTCCACTTAACGCCAGGCTGAGCTGTTTTTCCGGAAGTTATTTAAAAACTGGGTTGAAAATATTTATAACCTATCGATAGACGATTTGGGTACCAGATCTAATGTTTACAATTGATGTTTCCGCCCAGTGCTGCAGCTAGCGTTAACTAGAATTGCTACATTATAGATTTAACCAGTTGCTGATCATTGTGACAAATAGCAGTTATCACTTATTCACGACATATATTTAAGGATGCTCGCTGGTCATATTTTGGTCTTTTTGTCAGATTTTCGGAATCCTCGGATTTTATCCATTTCTTAAACATTTATTTTTTTTTTTGCTCATGAACCCCACTTTTTCTTTTATAATTCAATCATATATACCTTAAATTGGTATTTGACAAAATTTTATGAAATCCTTTTTATTGTTTCATACATTTTTGAGAGACTGAAGTTGCCAATGCAAAGACAATGAAAAATCTAGAGAAAACCTATTTCCTGCAAATTTTCAAGGCTTTATAGCTCTAAAATGAGCACATGAACCTATATTTTTTTCTTGCTTATTTGTTTACTATGCATATGTTCTCTCAAACAAAAACATCTATTTCAAATCCTATTTATTTCTTAGTAGACCAGCGATCATCCTTAAAGACAAAAAACAAATTAAAATTACATTAATTATAGCTTGTTATGTATTATCATCTAATCAATTAAACGTTCGATGTATTCTTGTTCGGAAAAACGGGGAAATGACGTGCTAGTATTTCTTTTAAAGATAAAATTGCTAAATATAACAGTACGGCATTTGATTTTTTATTCCATGCTTACTTTTACAAATGCATGTGTGTGTGTTTATAATTACCATAAGGACGAAGATTCCTGCGTTTACGTGAAATATCAGTGGATCACATCCCTATGTCCCTATGATAAAAATGGCCAAAAAGGGGTCTAAGTCACTATTTTGGCAAGTCTACTCCTATTCCGATAAATAATTAATTAACATACTTTCATGTGACAATATAACTTTTGTCTGACTTGTGTTTTCTCTGCAATCAATGATATTTAACATTTAATGCCCTCTTTATAAAGATATGGCATTGAAACGAGCATTCTTGAAGAGACACACCGAATTTAAGGTATCCGGACCATAATAGATCATGATGGAAAATTGTATCTCTTTTGACCGTGAATGGCTAAACCAAACAATTTAAAGCTGGAATTTTATATACATATTTTTCTCAAGTTGAAACACACTTTGTTGCTTATATGCAGAGTCTGTAAAAATAAGTTAGTTATATTGGCATTTCCGAAGTTTCCCGATAATTACCGAGGTCATTTCAATTGCGTTGTATGGAACATCCGGGAACTTTTGAATAATCACGTGGTCATTTATGGTCCGGATACCTTTTAACAAATTGTATCTCGGGATAATACTCCTTAGTCACAGTTTTGTGATCCGTTTTCGTGGTATTTTAATCCGTTATCATGGTATTTTAATCCGTTATTTCGGATTAGAAATCTGTCATGTTTCTGTGACTAGACGTTTTAATAGACAACATAAACTATTATAAGCAATAGAATCGAACTGACCTCAAAAACAGTAATAAAATCCAGATAATATATACATATTTGTAATAATTAATTAAAATGTTTTGATAAAATGAAAATAATAATTCGATTAATTGTGAATACTAAGTAGAACTTATTTGTAATTCCTATACAGATAACTACAGTCAGTAATAAACAAACATTCATAACTACAGTCAGTAATAAAGTAATATCCATAACTACAGTCAGTAATGAACAAATAATTTATGTTTGTTGCAAAAAAGACATACGACAATGTAAATAAAGAGATAAAAGAAGACATTAGTTTATATTTGTATGTGTTTTGCCAGTACCTAGAATTTTTGTCCTGGCATGATTAATTACTTATATGCTGTTAAATTTTCCGTTCAAAATTTTGACAAAATTTACCAGAAATTTCTAAGGCTCTTCCTTTTGATGCAGAGGTAACCCTTAGCTGACTTTGGATTCCTGATTATTTTAATTGTTTTGGTTTTTGGTTGGTGCTTATTAATCCATCATTATATCTTTAACAAGATTTCCAACATTTTGATCTCGAGCACTGCTGATGAGTTGTCAGTCAAGGAAATGCCCACACAGTGCATCAGATTTATTTTGGTATTTTGTGATACAGTTTATTATTTGACTTTAGGAATTTTGGTCGTTGTCTCTCCAATTGACAGCTTACCACATCCCTTTATATTTATTTATTAGTAGTCAGTATCAAATGTACAGGGTGAACAACAGGTCAAATGCCTAGAGTAATAAATCTTAAAAAAGAAACTTTTAGACGTCAAAAAATATAATTAAAAGGCACACGAACATACATTTCTTTTAAAGAAGAACTCATAAATTATTTGTTTATTGAATGAATATTTGCTAGTGAGACACGAATTTATGGAATTACTAAATTATATTCGCACGTATCGGCTATAAAGTTAAGTCAAAATATTTAATAAAAATCAGCCTAATTACACATTTCGAAATTAAAGTTGGAATTCCAGATTCAAGTTGAAAATCCACAGAATCAGGATAGCTTGAGCTGGTACAGGCACTAACATAGGCAGCAGTGCTGAAGGTAAAGCAGTTTTATGGGTATCTAAACCTATCTTATCTTATATGCCTGGTGCTGGTGCTGGTGCTGGTGCATCCTATATGCCTTGTGCATAAGCTAAAAGAGTATGATTACACCAGGTAGGTTGGATGACTGCACACTGTTTAGTTAACAGTGTGCTGTTTTCACTGTAAAACTAAAATGTAGCGCATGCGCTCATTTTTGGAGTCTGATCAGGATGAATTAAGTGAACAAAAAAGACAAATATACCTAAGGAGCAATAAAAAAAAACGTAATCAAGACATACAAACCCGGGAAGACAAATGAACAACCACAAGCACAACAAATAAACACAGAAAACTAAAAAAACAATGAACACGAACTCCTATAAAAACCAGGAGTGAACCTAGGTACTCCGGAAGGGTAAGCAGTTCCTGCTCCGTATACTGCACCCGTCGAAATTTAGTTGTTCATTCATATAGAAAAAGTTTCAGTTCATAGAAACTCCAGGCGGTTGTAGAGGAAAAACAAACATAAATTTTAGTTTTTTTCACCCGAACAAATGAACATTCTCCGATAGAAAAGGTGTAACTTTATTCCTTCATTAGAAACATCATACCAAACGACAAACAAAATAAAAATGACCAAAAGGATAACTTCAAAACCATCTCTAGACACTAATCACAATTGAAGTCAGATAAACGCAAGACACATTCTGTTAGAGCATGTGAGAGAATGCTGTGTCAGTTATATAGGATGGCCTTGATGAAATTCCTTGAGCTATGTTTACTACTGGTATGAGTCAGATTTTTTGTCAGCTACTCTTTTCCGTAAATAGTTCAGAATTATAGCAACTGTTACATAAATGGGAGAATCAGCACACCGTAAAACCTGGTTTAATTCAACATTTTTATTTGAAAATGCCTTTACCAAGTCAGGAGTATGACTGTTGCTTTCCAGCTGTTCTGGGTATTTGCGTACCTCCTGGCATTGCCAGTTTGTCGGACTTTTGCACCTGTTCCGAACCCCTTTTGTTCATTTGTATGTTTCGGAAATTACAATGGCGTCCATTTCTCTGAACTAGTATGCATTATTGTTTAGGGGCCAGCTGAAGCTCGCCTTCGGGTGCGGTATTTTCTCGCCTCGTTGAAGACCCATTGGTGGCCATGGGATGTTTTCTGCTCTTTGGTCGGTTTGTTGTCTCTTTGACACATTCCCCGTTTCCATTCTGTATTCTATTTGATCGTAAAATTTCCCTTGGAGTTCCATGTTTTGTTATTGAAATTTATTTACTGTATATGAGCGACGATGATAATATCAATGAAATTAGATAAGGAATCAATAAACGTTTCTTATTAGCATTAGAAATATTTATCTCGCACGACCTTTAATTTTTATAAATATCATATATGGGATAATTATAGTTTGTTAACAACATAGACGGATTGGGTTATATTTAAACCGGTATTATAGCTCTAAAAGCGTATAGTAAAAGATTTTCAACTGAATTTTTGTTGTGTTACCACAAAGTGTAAACAGGATAAGAAATGATATATAAAAAGAAACAATAACAAAAATAGAAAAAAAAGAAAAATTCGGTCTTGTTATTTTTATTCTTATTAATGGACGCAAAAGAGTTTCTTTGACCCTGTAATGAATCGTTGTCAGGATATTTTATAAAATTAGTGCTTAGGTTTGTTTTTGCTTGGAACCCCTGATAAAATATAAACAATGTATTGATTGATTGATTGATTGGTGTTTAACGCCTGTACTGGCGATGTATAATGATCTGTATCAGTTAGTTTCTTGGGAAAGAATTATACATTTTCTCTGATTGTTTGTCAATTTATCCCTTTCTTAACCAATTTAATCAACGTGTGGTTCACGATGATCTCAGTCGATGATTGGTTAAGACAAAAGGTCATAACCCGAGGGAACTACTATTACGTCCCGATTTCTCGGAATCGATTGA
The DNA here is from genome assembly GCA_028015205.1 of Mytilisepta virgata. Taxonomy (NCBI): domain Eukaryota; kingdom Metazoa; phylum Mollusca; class Bivalvia; order Mytilida; family Mytilidae; genus Mytilisepta; species Mytilisepta virgata. The sequence continues at coordinate 18,678,265 of CM051513.1, forward strand.
TAACACCATAGCAAAATATACGCATATTCCGGAAGTGTATAACGTAATAACGAGGAATGTGGAGGTACTCAAAGGGGATTATGGTTTATCAAATATGAAAATTTATTTCATAATCAAAGTTCGGGCTTTTAAAATTCGATAGCTACAAATGTATCTCTATAGATAAGTCGACTGGATACCAATTTATATAACAATTTTCCTAAATGTTGAACAGCAGATTCATAGCCAAAACGAACTAAACGGTAAGCCATAACCATCTAATTATAAGGACACCGAGTTACTTTCGCTTAATCTAGGCCTTCTAATTAACAAATATAAAATGTGTTCCCATCTCAACTCTATTTTCAGATCTTTATCAGTGTATCTTCATATATTTTTAAAATATGACCTTTTTGGGATATATTATTGTTATAAAAGGACAAAGTTTTCATATGAAACCATCACTAGTAACTAACATTTGATCTAAGATGGCAAAAATCACTTATCACAAATTGTTCAAACAAAATTAAGATAATAAGACCAAATCAGTGAAGACTGGTGAAGGCTCGATGCGTTCATACGGTAAATTGTATATGGGCTCGGAACTTATTCATGTACGGTAAATTGTATATGGGCTCGGAACTTATTCATGTACGGTAAATTGTATATGGGCTCGGAACTTATTCATGTACGGTAAATTGTATATGGGCTCGGAACTTATTCATGTATGGTAAATTGTATATGGGTTGGGAACTTATTCATGTGCGGTAAAGTGTATATGGGCTCGGAACTTATTCATATACGGTAAATTGTGTATGGGCTCGGAACTTATTCATGTGCGGTAAAGTTTATGTGGGGTCGGAACTTATTCATGTATGGTAAATTGTATATGTGTCTGGAACTTATTCATGTACGGTAAAATGTATATGGGCTCGGAACTTATTCATGTACACGGTATGTACACATTCAACGTTTTGGAATGTTGTTTTTGTTTTCAATATGTTAGGCCTTGTAGCTCTGTAATGGAGTTATAGCTAAGATGTCTGCAAAATAATTAAACAACGTTAACCTTAAAACATCTTGATTGGCTTCAAGGCAATATATCTTGGGATGGCCTTGCTACCTTGATCTGCAAATTCAGACATTTTGATTATGTTCTTATTCCTGAACTCAAAAGAACATGAAATATTTACCAAAAAACACTATCGGATTAAATAAGATTTGGTATGTGTTTATCGATGTGTAAACTCGGCCGGCTCACTCACAAACTAAATAAAGTCCGAAGGACTTTATGTAGAGTTTGTGAGTGAAAAGGCAGAGTTTACACATCGATAAACTCATACAAAATCGTATTTAATCCTTATAATTCCATTTCAAACATCGAAAAGTTGTTCCTAACCGAAATGAAAAATAATAACTTTGCCCTTTTCAGACGACATCCACGTTGAATCTTGTACTATTTTTGGCAGCTGAGCAATTTACAAATCGAAAAAAAGAAGGAAACTTACGTTTTGATAGATTTTAACATAATCTGAAGCGTACGGAATCCATGCAATGTCCGATTTTTTCCGTTTGAAGAATCCAACCTATGTTGTTTAATAAATGACGTTGCAATCTTGACTGTGACGTCCGTGCAGCAAATGTTAATCAATTTTTAAACCATTTCTCATTACATTTTAACTATTATTGTCAGTATCATCCTTAAAATTTATTCTTTTACAGCATTCTTCGCATTTATGTCTCATTGGAAACTTTAAATAATCAAGAAAGTGCATGAATATACTTGCCAAATACGGGTTTATCGATGTATAAACTTTTTGCACTTCCGACCAATGAAATTCCTGTATTTTATCATATGCAAATTAAAATGGAATTATAAACTCTTACAAGGGAGTACTCACTTGAATAGCCAAGTGTACCTACATTTATTCATAATATTATATATATATTTTTGTTTAAATTTATAGTCCATCAAAGTTCAAGTTCATTCCTTCAGTTGATCTTCAATCTTCTATTAACAGCTCTCCTCCCCCCCCCCCTTGCAACTAGCTACAATACATTAAGGTAAAAAACACCGTGTACACATGACTTCAGTGACCCAAATGACTTAAAACGTCTCATTATCACTCGTGCATGGTATACACCAATTAAACCACTCTTGTCCCACATGCTCAAGTCTTGTAACTTTGATAAAAATATATATCAAGACAGGAAAGATTAAGGGGTCGTTTATAATTTTCAAAATTTTTCACAAGTTACAAAGAGCACTCTTTTTGGAAACCGTATCCTACCATAAAAGATGTACGCCAACATTTTCTTACATTATTGCTGTGAATAGGACCCACTCCTTACTCAGAAAGGCATCGTTACCTATCTTGAAAATGCATGTACCAAGTTCAGAGCATACACTACCATACCTTATTCTCAATTAAAAGATCGCTTAAAACAACTAGTTCATCAATTTTATTTCAAGAAAAATGGCACACGCAGGTATAAATTTCTAGTTTTAGGTAGAGAAAAGGCTTATGTCGTGAAGAACCACTCCGATTCTGACAAAAGGTATTCTGAAGATAATATTACATAAATGTTATATTTTCTCATAGACAACATATTTGTTGAATTTGGCGGTCTAACTTTTCAACAAACACTTGGCATTCCAATCGGAATCAACTGTGCTCCTCTCCTCCCCGATCTGTTTCTGTACTCATATGGAAGCGGACTTCATTCAAGGGATACTACGTGAAAACAAAAAGTAACTAGCCCAATCCTTTAATTTTACTTTTCGTTATATAGATGTGTTGCCGTTTAATAACGATAAATTGCAAGACTTTCTACATCTCATCTACCCCAGTGAGCTTGAAATTAGAGATACTACAGATACACCAAAGTCCGCTTCATATTTGGATTTGTTTCTTGAAATAGACAATAAGGGACATTTGAAGACAAAACTTTATGACAAACGTGATGACTTCAACTTTCCTATTGTTAACTTTCCCTTCTTGAGTAGCAATATACCAGCATCGCCTGCATACGGAGTCTACGTTTCTCAGTTTATCCGATTTTCAGGAGCATGCGTGAGTTACCCTGACTTTCGACAAACAGGATTACTGCTGTCACAAAAGCTTGTTAACCAGAGTTTTATCAGGGATAAGTTGATGTCATCACTTAGGAAATTTTACGGTTGTCTTCGCGAATTGATTGACCGTACCTGAGTGTTCCAATTATCTAAGATGATATTGGACCTGTTCCCACTGTCGTGCCATTTCATGTGCCTCGGCCGATTTGTGACTTCCACCTGATTGACTTTGTTGAACTTCAAGACGGGTGCCATATACGAAGCAGGAACTGCTTACCCTTCCGGAGCACCTAGGTTCACTCCTGGTTTTTAAAGGAGTTCGTGTTGTTCATTGCTTTTTAGTTTTCAGTTTTTATTTGTTGTGCTTGTGGCTGTTTATTTATCTTCCTGGGTTTGTCTGTCCAATAGATTATGTTTTTTTTTTATTTGCTCCTTAGCCTCTTTGTAAACTCGTGGGAAAGGTTGACAATTATGGATGACCCCTAAGTAAGATACTAAATAAATAGTGGTGTACTGATGTGTTGTGGCTGTATCGTGTTTTGCTTTTTCAATTTATTTTTAAGTTGTATGTGCAAGCTATTATTAAACTAAATATTTGCCACTTAACCTGGCAGGGTAACCCAGTACGAATTAAATACATGATAAACCGAATTATACCTATTAAGAAATGCTGATAATTTTGCTTTTACGTCACAATGCAAAAAATTGTCTTGGCGTGTTCTGTAAAAGCTGTTTAAAAATGAGTTACTGTTCTAATAAATACCTTAAATGAACAACATCAAAGGTGCACTCGTATAGGTATATGATTTTATTTATTTGTCCTAATATTAATTTTGTATCATAATTTCCTATCATCCGTTTGGTAGATATTGTAATATCCTAAAATTCCATATATATTCTAAAACCATAAGATACACATTATAGTAATACAATAAAGTTCGACTCTTGGTATCGAAATTAACTTTTTATCGATGTCTTCTAAAATTGTCTTTTGATCATTTTACCTGATTATTTTTCATTCTCACGCTACACGCTTTAGTTCCATGACGCCAATGACGTCACTTGACAAAATAATCACTTGCTTTCTTTATTCATTGTTTCATATTTGTCCTTATATAAGCGCAAAGAAGACAATGATCTATATATCTGATTTCACATTGTTCAAATGTAGGCTAAAGTATCATAAGCAAAAATGAAAAAAATAAGGAAAGGCATGACAAAATAAGCACCTGAAACTTTAATTTTGGATTAAAATTATTGGTAAGAAATTCGTGACATAAAAACCACAAATGCAAGTGTCGTGATCCTTTATAATAATTTAAACTGACATAAGTAATCGGATTTCGATAATATTAACAGCAATGCCACAAATTGCAGAGTTTAAAATACACCACTTAATATCACGAAACAAAAATATTTTCCAATTTTTCTAAAGTTATGATTCAAACTAAGCAATGGAAAAATTATGTATCTTTGTTAATTCCATGTAAAAACTATATATAGCTTGAATCAATCATCAAGTCAGGGTTTTGTATCCACGTTCGTTCCTACAAACCCCTGACAACACTCGTTCATATTTAGCGGGTCAAACATATCGCCGCCTGGTGTGTGACCGAAAAAATTCTACCTACGACGCAAACATATTCTCTTTTTACCTGGAGAAGCAACCAATGAAAATCGTTTATTTACGACCCGTAAAATATGAATGAAGGTTATCAGGTGTTTGTAGGAACGAACGTGGATACAAAACCCTGACTTGGCAGGATGGAATAAGCATAATCCTATTCCTTCTTCTTAAAAGATTACCTCCGCCCTCTCAAAATAATCCAAACAAAATCAACCTCGGCGAAAAATCTCAGAGCAAAACCAAATCAATACCGCATGAATAAATTCAGCACGCAGATCAATAAATATATATCCAACAAAAACAACACCACAATTAAGGAGGTACCCAACACTTTGACTAAATTAGATTTGGCCCGTTTAATTTTCATAAAATTTTGACGAAATATTTACTTTGACCTGTTGACAAAAATATATAAATTTCAAGAAATTTGAACCACACAATTTACAGGAACAATTTCATTGGATATATAGCAGTTTGACAAAAACTAATTTTGATCATTTAGAAGCCTGATTTCTCTTTAATAATATTATGTTATTAAAACGTTCAGCTGATTTTTAAAGAGTTAACTCCCTTAAGTGTTTTGTACCGTCATAAGTCAAGTTAAATGGTGAATGCAAGTTACAACTGCAAAAAAACGTCGAATGACATTTGTGATATTGGTACATTTGTATATTCTACATCAACCAATTAACTTACTCCTCTTTCTAGTATTCTATGAAGTCACGGAAATTTGCACATGCCCTGAAATTAAGTGACCAAATCTCGTTTACATTAAAAAAAAAGTAAAAAAAAAAATTCTCTTTTTTATTATTTTTGTTCTGTTTATTTTTATATCAATATTTTTCTTTATTTCTTTTATTTATATAGTTTTTTTCTCCATTCTTTTAAAAGAATTTAAGCAAAGTCATGAATGCAACATGTTGGGTTTTGTTGTATGCCTTCGTTTCGTCGGTACTATTGTTCTATATCTTTGTCCTTACTGCAATACTTAGTTTTTATAGGGATGTGATATCCGTTGTAAGCCACAATCTGTCTATTTATAGTTATGATTTTATAAGACTTTTTTATTAATATTTCATGGGAAGGTAATTAAACGTTTATTGGAATTTGATGGTTGTAGCATGACTTTGCCGGCCTGATTGCTGTGTTATATTAGTACAAGCCAAATGTTGGTAAAATACATATATACTGTTGACTCTCGTTATCTCAAAGTGGAAGGGACCAACAAAAATAGTTTGAGATAATAGAAGTTTCAGATATCAAGAGGAAATATAGTGAAAAGGTTAATCTAGGGACCAACACATTACTTTGAGATATCAGGAGTTTTGAGATAAAAGAGTTTTAGATAATGAGAGTCAGCTGTATTTCCCTATTTTTGTCTTCATTTTTTCATTTTTTGGTTTTTTTTATATAAAGGAATGTACAGTTTTGATCTTCCAATATGAATCTTATGTGTGTTTTTAGGTACTTTTTACAATAATAGTGTGTTATAAATGTAATGTGCCAAAATAAGTCCCAATGATAAAATGAATAATGTACGACCCAAATGTTCTATTCATTAAATTGAAATATTTCATGTAAATCCCCCCCCCCCCCCCCCCAAGCCCCCCCCCCCCCCCCCATTTTAAAAGCATCCAATTAACATTAATTTAACTATTGACCTCAAATGACCCTTCTATATATGGTCCAAATCCAACCCACAAATAATCACGTTGATGAATAAGCCCTGCCCACTAAGCATAATGCTAATTGTTCTTTATTGAAATATGAACAGATAATATAATTGCAATGCTAATAAACGATTCTGGCACGAAGAGAAATAAAGTAAATTATTACCTAATATATATTTATTACCTTTCTATTTGGCATGATTTAGTTTTAACCATATTTCACTTTAAATTTGTCTATCCGGAAATAGAACGACATTCTGTTGCCCGCGACCTTTCACCCGCTTTATGATTGGTCAATTACGCCTCATAAATATTCATTACCATTAATGGATTTAATTCATATGTATAATACTAAATTTACGAATTAGCCGAAAAGGCAGCAAAACGCGTGGTTCAAAATAAACGATGTATGGTTCAGATTATAAAGGTTATTATCGGATTTGACAATCTGCATTTATAAATTTAAACTGCAGTTTTGTTTATGTGCAAATGGAATTTGTATCCACTTATCCGATATGAATTCTCCCAACATATCCCTAAGAAGGTTCTCGAATGCATACTTTTAACACGTTGATTTAAATAAACAAGCATGCACATATTTTAAATGTAATATTATTTTTGTTTGAAATTACGGAAGAAGAATAAAACAAATTAAAAAAATTCTCCTTCGAATGGGATGTTTCCGTTTCATGTATTCAGGATTGTTTTTTCTACAATAACGCAATTTCTCCTAACTGTAAAGGTTATGAACTTTGAAGATTATGAAGAAGTAAGGTAAAGTTCAGAGAAATTCCTAACTTAGTTGTTTTTTGGATTGCTCGGATGTTTACCTTGCACAAAGTGATAATACCAACCATTATCTATTTTTACATTATTTGTCATGTGACCTGTCTAAATATATCTCTACCATACAATTTCCTAGATAAAAATATTTTTAACAAATGGTAATCTTTAGCATTAATGACGAAATTTATCTCGGACATCTTTATAAACGTGGACAGCACACGCAGCCACACACTAAAAATGCTTTTATCGTCTGATTATTGGATATATTTGTGAAATTAATCCTCGCTTGCCCTGTCGATGACGAAAATGAAACAATTGGAACAATTATTTTCCAAAAATATGCTCTACCTTACTCACGGCATCTTTTGAAAAATTCATTCGTCTCTAAGGAAATGTTTACATCTACAATTTAATTTTCGTATCTATTCTGAAGGAAAAAGGTAATGCATTATGAAATGTGTATTTAATGAAAGCTTTTCATCAAGTTCCAGTTCAGAATTAATTGTAACAATAAAAATATTGACAATTTATGTGGTAGTGTTTTCACCATAGATTTTGACTTTGAGGGAACCTTAAGGTTCATTTTGGTAATTCTACGTGGCACACAGTATACTTCATCAGTGGATACATCTTCGGTAGTAACGAACAGCCATATGACAATTGGGTCACGTTGACCTAAATTTCACGCTTCATTGACTTTGGTTAAAGTTTGCATGACCATCCATTGCTGGAATACTACAGTATATATAGACATGAAACTATCAGTTGATACTACCTACTTGACAGGAAAGTTTATAGGAAGCCTGCCACAACATCCATATTGAGTTCCATGAATGACATGGCCGTAATAACTTTTTAAAGTCAATATGGCCACCAAACAAAATGCTTATTTTCCCGCGCTCGCGCGGGTTCAATGTCTAGTGAAAAACTAATATATTTGTTATTGTTTAATAAAACTGTGTTGAAAAATATAATTTAATTACTTTATTTATATCTCTCTATCCGAAAACTTTGAAAATACTTTGAAAATACAAAAATGTATATTGAATATTTTAAAGTTGCACGTGCTTCAATCTTCCACTGTTGCGAGTCCAATCAGAATTCCCTTGTCATACATTTTGACCAATCAGGCGCAATGTTAATAAACTTCGTCGACTGTGCTCAATGCATTTACCTAGGTACAGGAAACCTAAAAATCTAGTATTTACTGAAGAAATAGGTACTTTAAAAGTGAAGAACTGAAAAAAGTTTAACTCGTTTTTTTAAAATTCAGCGTCTTTTACCTCGTTCAGCTGCGCTCCACTCGGGAAAGACGTGAATTTTAAAATCTCCATGAAGATTTTCTAGTCTTAAGGTAGATCAATACAAATATTTTTGGCAAATAGATTTTCCTATTTTTTTCTAGGCAGGATGTTGGATGGATATACTTTGGAATTTAAATTTAAAAAACATAGATCACCGTTCTTGATTTTGAGATAATTGATTCTTAATGTTGGTTATGTAAAGATTATATAGGGAAAATCCAAATTTCTCGTACAATAAAAAAAACTGGCAGATAAATTTTTTTTTATAAAAATGTGAAAAGAACACTTATCTGATATGCTTTCAAATTCTTTTTTTTTTTCTTGCTATTTCCAAAAAACCAAAATTTCCTTTTATTTCATTTGAATATTTAGTTTGAACGCTATAACTACGGTCTTATTGTATATTTTTGCATGATAAATGTATATAAATGCTGATATTAAGTAATACGTTAGATTTTCTAAAATTGATTTCTGGATTGCCAGAAATAATATGTAAAATCATTGACGTCGTCATTATAGTGCAAAACAATAAAAAAAAGTTTTTGTATTGATAGTGCTTAATAATAAGATAACGGACATCTCATTTTTTTTATCGAGTTAAAATTTTTTAAAGATTTATATTTTTCTTCAATACAATACAAAATATTTTAATGCTAATCACATGGCCCATAAAGAGCAGAATAATCAATTACAATTAAAAAGGTGTATATACAGTGATTTATAGTGATTTAATATGATAATTATTGATACACCTCCCCCCCCCAAAAAAAAAAGTTACAGAGGTTGCATTTTAGGTACTCGGCGTAACTTGGGTTCTCTGGGGCTAACATGATAACTATTATTATATAATAATGTACATCCTCGTAAACAAAGAAATGAAACAGAACATAACAATTGCAAAGAAATTGTGAATTAGTATAAATCAAGCACACGGTACTTCAATTAAAATTGGACCTTAAAAAACATCCACTTTAGGTGAATCACACAACACAATGCATTAAGGATGCTCGCTGGTATGTTTTGGTCGTTTTGTCAGATTTTCGGAATCCTCGGGTTTTATCCATTTCTTAAACATGAAATTTTGTGCCCATGAACCCCCAATTTTTCTTTTATAATTTAATCGTATATACTTTAAAATGGTATTTGACAAAATTTTATGAAATCCTTTTTATTTTTTCATACATTTTTGAGAGACTGAAGTTGTCAATGCAAAGACAATGAAAAATCCAGAGAAAACCAATTTCCTGCAAATTTTCAAGGCATTATAGCTCTAAAATGAGCACATAAACCTATATTTTTTTCTTGCTTATTTGTTTACTAGTCATATGTTCTCTCAAACTAAAACACCTATTTCAAATCCTATTTATTTCCTATTAGACCAGCGATCATCCTTAAGTTATATTGTGATATGCATGTGGCATGCCGTTGTTCCTAATTGACCATTGAACATTTAATATACTATATGAGTCGTGTCTTATATTGATTCTGTGTTTTCTTTCTACAAATACCACTACAAAAGAATAGTATGTGTTTACTAAATGAAATTGTATCATACACATTGCAATCATTGTTTTGCACATGGTATATCTCCTTAGCTGAAATTTGGCTTCTTATTTCGGTATGTTTGGTTATGAGTACTTCTTGTTTAAGATAAGTTTGGCTTTTTGTTTTCCAAATGTTTCTATCTTAATGCTGCTGATGTGTGGTAACTAATTGAAATGCGTCGTATACAGCATAGTATAAATTTACTATATCTAATATTAGTATCTTTGGATTGTTATTTTGTCATGATTTGGTTTTTATGAAGAAATCATTTGAGACAGTCTCTTAAATATATTGGAACAAAAATATTACGAACGAAAACCATTCGCTTGTGGTATACGGATTGTTTTCATTAATTTTGTGTTTTTCTGTAATATTGGTATTTAGACCCCGGTTATGCTAAAATGTATTGGACGGTCAAACAGCGTGCATGGTTTCATCTTATATTTTCCTTATACAGGGCTCTAAGTGGCGCCTAATTTAGTCACTGTATCGACAAAAAATACGTTTGGCGCCTTTTTATTCATGATAAGTCGCCAAATTGGCGATTAAATTATTACCTTGGCGATTCGTGAAATCACGTGACGATTCTAGTAAGTCTTTAGTTGCATGCATTTGAATGTTAAGAGAAAAATGATCGGATCGTATTGTACGAGTGCATGCCGCAGAGTAATAGCCACATGGTTTCACGACAATGTCTGATCAAAGTGTATTATTTTAGCAAATATCTGTTTGTCAGTTATTGGCTCCTAGAAAGTTAACATAGCGAATATATATATAATGTTGATTGGTGTCTACAATTTTTACTGGGGCCTCGGTGGCCGAGTGGTCTAGGTAGTTCGTCATGACTACTAGTGATCACTAGCCTGTCAGCGCTGAGGTTGTGAGTTCGAATCTCACCTGTGGCGGGTGTGTGTTCGACTCCGATTTTATTTGACAAGGATTGCCAATTTTCCTACCGAAGATCGGTGGTTCTCCTCGGGTATTCCGGCTTCCTCCACCAATAAAAACTGGCCGCCGCGAAATAGCCAAATGTGCTGAAAACGGCGTAAAACCCCAACTAAACAAACAAACAATTTTTACTCTAGGAGCCAATGGATCATTGAACAAAAACTGTACATAGAAGCCTGTTATATAAAAAAGGGTCATGTATTTGACGGTTACTATATAATGCATTGTATCAATCAACAACACTTGCTGTTGTGATGCCGTTTTTCTGTCAGATTAGATTTTCACCATTATATATTTTAATGTATCCAGACCATGGTAGATCTATTTCTTTCTGACGGAAAATAATTTAACTCAGAAGTTTTACTGTGTGTATCGCTGTATGTTTGTTTATTCTACATTTGCTAGAGGTATTAGGGGAGGGGTGGGGTTGAGATCTCACAAAACATGTTGAACCCCGGCGCATTTTTGCGCATGTCCCATGTCGGTAACTTCTAGCCTTTTAGTTTGGAAATTAAATTATAAGGAATGTTCAAATTTTTGAACAGGTTATACTCCAATAACCTGGTTTGGGTCAGTTTTCGGTATTCATAAACCGCTTCGAGGTTTATTATGCGTAAACTGACCAAAACCAGGTTATATCGTATAACCAGTTCAAAAATTGAAAACATTCCTTAAAAAGATATTGTAATTGGGCGATAAGCTAAATTGTATTTTAAGATAGGGCGGCATCAGGTTTGAATTTGATATTGCAAATCAAGTGAACCGAGATGCCCGCAACAGCAGGATTTGCTTTAACATACGACCCTATGGGAAAATTCATTCAAAAACCTTGACTGAAAACACTCGGTCAATTGGAACCATACTTGGCAGCAACGGTCCTTAAATAGTTCTCTTTCAGAAATATGTCCGATGACCCGGGCTGTCAACCACGATGGCCGCCACAGCTGAACTAAATTTTTTACATAGGACCTTATGGGAAAATTAATTTCTTGTCTGAAACCACTAGGCCAATTGGAACCAGACTTGGCAGCAATGGTCCACTTTACGAAATGTGTCCGATGAACCGGACTGTCAACACAGTATTGTCGTCCCAAAGACTTACATGTAGTGGGAAAATTCATTTAAAATATTCTTGCCTGAAACCACTTGATCAATAGATATCGGACTTGCCAGCAACGGGTGTCTTATTTCAGAATTGTGTATGATGACATGGACTGTCAAATAAAATGGCCACCACAGCCGAACTAAGTTTAACATAGGATCCTATGAGAAAAACCATCTTTCGGTTTTCAACTTTTAAGACGTTAAGCACATGTGATGACCCTTAAATCGAGAAAATGTGTCGATACCTCTGCTGGTGGACCCCAAACCCCAAACGGTATCACTAGCTCGGTTACTAGACCGAACTTGATATTTTAACTTAATTTTCTGGCGAACTAAGGAGTAACTCCCTCATGCATAGCTTTGTCCTTAGATGGTGTTAGCTTTAACCTTTTGGTCATTTTTGATTTTTTGTATTTGCTATTCGATATGTTTATCATATAATTTTTTAAGCTTTAAACCCAACTGATGAATCGTGAATCGACGCAATGTGCATATCTTGTGCATCTGAACTGGTACCGTAGAATTTATTAATACATTGTCATTGTTCAACAGCTCCAGAGGCTGTGTCATTTAAGAGATTGGAGTGTTTGTCTACAAGGTAAAAATCACCTTGAACAGCATACTCCATATCCAAACATGCAAATTCAAGTCCGGTACAGAAGTTTTAAATTATATCAAATAGCTATAGTAACGCTTACTTCTCATCACTCTAAAACATTTACGGTTGTCAACACAATTAGTTTTAACTAAACGGCGTAAACTAATGTCCGTCATATGTCATATATGATACTACATACATGTTCAGTAGATTTTGTATCTTAATAGAATGGACACGCTTCATCGACTTGACCCATCTAAGGATTTTCCTCATATGCGAAGTGCGAATTTCGTAAATGAAGTCACTTTCCAGCCTTTTTTGAATATTTTCAATTCTGAAAATTTTATACTTTCTATGAATCTATCTATAATTATTATTATCATTATTATTATTATTATTATTATTATTGTATTTGTCTTACTAGCTGTTCCCCTGGACTTTGTTCTTATAGATATCCACATGGTGTAGTGATTTGCACGTGGATCTGCCTGGCCAATGACATCTGACGTCACGCATTTAATTTTGCTATGCCCATTCGACACACCATTTGCGAGGAAGGTCCCGATAAACGATGCTACGTGGTTGGATGGGTAGGGGGTGTAAACAAATAGTCGTATATGTATGTTAAACGACACCGTAATACCATCTCATTAATGGCACATCTTTAGAGGTGGAAGAAAGGCTAAAAAAAGACTCAAATGGCCGCTCGTCGCTCCATCAAGCGGATTAATATAAGATGGTATTACTTCTTTCCCAATCCAATATATACATTGTATAAGGGAAGCAAAAGTAATACCAACATGTACGAGGCTCCCTCTACTGGTATTTAATTGTTCAGTAATTGTGCTATAGTTTTCTCTTTTGTTACAACTATGTATTGTAAATATCTTTAGGATTGGTAGAATTCTAAACTGTTAAGATAACTAAACTATTTAAGGATGCTCGCTGGTCATGTTTTGTCTTTTTGTCATATTTTCGGAAAACTCGGGTTTTTTTTCCATTTCTTAAACATAAAATGTTTTGCCCATGAACCCCCACTTTTTCAATCACATATACCTTAAAATGGTATTTGACAAACTCTTATGAAATCCTTTTTATTTTGTCATACATTTGTGAGAGACTGAAGTTGCCAATGCAAAGACAATGAAAAATCCAGAGAAAACCTATTTCCTGCGAATTTTCCAGACCTAATAGCTCTAAAATAAGCACATGAACCTACATTTTTTTCTTTCTTATTTGTTTACTGTTTATATGTTCACTCAAACTAAAACACCTATTTCAAATCCTATTTATTTCCTATTAGACCCGCGATCATCCTTAGCGATGTAAGAGTAATGTGTTGTAAAACAAAAACAAAACAAATTCGTCAAATACTTCAAAACTATTTATAAAGGAAGTAGGTGCAACCGGAAGTTTCTGGACAAACGCATGCCCAAATAGACATTTGCACTGGATTTCTGAAAAACGGACTGAGAGGGAGGAGCTGCACCTTGGAATTTCTTTATTAATCAGAATTCTATGTTCTCCGTGTGTAATGAATAAATTTTAAGCGTCAGTTACATCGATTCGTTAACTTCTCCAATATCAAGTCTTAATTCAATAATAAAATTTTAATTCAGAGTTTACACATGACACTTTGTATTTTAACTAAAAGCTTTATTATTGATCCTGCTCTTCATTCATTAAATGCATAATTTACATGAAAACCGCGGCAACTGATTTAATATATTCATTAAATGAAAGTAAAACATTTCCCATTGTTTTTTTATTGTTAGATACGAAGATTTTGTGAATTAAAAAAAGATTTTCTTCACGTCATATCTTAATAATATTCCAAAAATGGAAAATTGAATTTTTGAATGAAAAATTATCTAAATTTGACACGACTTTATAATTTTCAGCTATTTTAGTGCATCTCATCATAGAACTATAAATGAATTATTAAATAAAATTTTCAATCCAAACTTATATCGAAAAGACATTGAAAATTGATAACACTAGAAATGCGAATTATTTAAAGTGGGAGAGAACGGTGAAACGTAAATATTATTGAACGCCATAAATCAAAGATGATCTCATTTTTAACCAATGATTAGAAGGAGTGGTCATAAATACTGATCTTTTAACCCCAACTTTATATCATCAATAAAATTCTATCATTTTGGACAAATTGCACAGCAAACAGTATATAACGTCTAATTTTTTACGACTTCCGTGAGAGGGCGAGATTTTGGAACGTTAGCTTTTCATTTACGTAGATAAAATTTCAGTGCAAACCTATAATAACAACAACGTATGATATTCAACAACACATTTGATCTGTCACGTGAAAAAGGTTGGATTTGATAGAATAGGTATGGATATTATAAAAACAGGTGCGAGGCATTGATAATCTGTATTCTGAAGATTAATATTAACTTGAATACTTGGACTGACACATTATATCTATAACCTTATAGTCGTTTGGTAGGCAACTAGTAGGCGATGTCATTTACTAATATATAGTATAAACGATAAAAATTCATTCCCTTTCTCAAGAGCTGAGAAATAAGACAGTGACTAGCATTTGTCCGAAAGCGGTAACAAGGAAGAAAGAAAGAAAGGGGAAGGCAACGAAAATATACTGATTTTTTGGAAATCTGAATTGAAAGTAATTAAAGATACAACGCTAGAAGACATAAAAAGGCAACTGTACAACTAGTTGTTGGAGCAACGAGAACCCACTGATACAAAGGTTTTAGAGAAACCCAGCTTCTACAAAGATATTAACATTTTGATATGGGAAGAAATAGTACTTTTCACATATCCAAATCTATTTTGATAGTGACAATACTTTTAGCAAACTATACCTGTGCTTTTTTCATAAGAGAACAGTCATTTTTAACAGGTAAGTGTCAAAAATTTATTGTGTTGATTTAAGAATTACGCCTGCATATAATCATTGATTTATCATATCGATATTATTTTAAATTGGAATTTAAAACAGAAATTCTTGTTTTATTTTTAAATGATCTCTTTTATGGCCTTTATGTAAACTTAAATGATTTATAAGGCTTTGAGTACTTTAAGATTCGTTACATGCGTTATGGAGGCCCATAAATATTGCAATAACTATGAGCACTTTATCATTTTGTTTTGTTGAAATTTATCCCTCCACCCTTTCCTCTTGAAATAATTTACTGTTCATATATGAAATTGTCTGACACATTATCCTAACTTAACAATTTCAAAACTGTGTACGCTAAAATTTCGTTGAATGAGATCAAGTGTACCAAGAGTTACCATGGTTACTGCAACTTCAAACCAAATAAACTAACTAAACACACTTTATAAAATGTCAACATAGACATTTAGACGAATTGTCAAAAAATAAAAGGACGGAACGAGAGGCAGGCATATAGAAATACAGCTTGAGTGAATTGTATGAGATTGTTTCGTCCGTCCAACACTTGTTGAGGTTGTGTGTCCGTATTGAACTCATGTGTCCCATGCAAAATCATACAAATGAAAACTTTTTGAAGGGGTCGTGTTTCAAGGTTAAATTACGGGCCTCCCCAGTTGACCTCAGTATAAATTTGTGACCCTTACTCCTGGTCACCAAAATTGTTTATCGATAAATTGTGTTCCTGGTCACCAAAATTGTTTATTGATAAATTGTTTTCATGACTTAACGGACAATAAGAGGAACAACACAAAAGAGTAAATTTTGAATATGTTTAAGTTCAAAGCTCCACCTTGATTTAAAAACTTTATTCAACTGGTCAGTAAATTCCAGTGTTTATTTTTGACTGATTTTAAGTAATAACCTCTAAGTAAACACTTCCATGATTTAATTTTTTTTACAAGGGTTAACTTTTCTATACGTTTTCAATTTAAACTTCACGTTTTGCACTTTCATCTTCTTGTTAATTTACTGTTGTTGTTAAAACATTTTGACCCCACGACATTTAAAATTAACATTTTTTCGAAATTCTCATATAATAAGATGTATCACAAAATACCACAATAAATTTGATTCACTGTATGGCCATTTCGTTGACTGACAACTCATCAGCAGTGCTCAAGATCAAAATGTTGGAAAACCCGTTAAAGATATACTGAGGAAATAATAAGCACAACCATCAAAAACCAAAACAATTAAAACAAACAGGAATCCAAACTCAGCTAAGGGTATCTTCTGCATCTAAATTAAAAGGAAGAGCCTTAGAAATTCCTGATAATTTTTGTTAAATTTTGAATGGAAACATTTATTTAAAGGCATTTAAGTAATGAATCATGCCAGGACAAAAATTCTGGCTACTGGGCTTATAATGCCCACCAGAAGTGACATAGACCCAGTGGTTATTGTTTGTTTAGTTGGGGTTTTACGTCGTTTTAAGCACATTTGGCTATTTTGTGGCGACCAGTTTTTATTGGTGGAGGAAGCCGGAGTACCCGGAGAGAACCACCGACCTTTGGTAGAAAAATTGGCAATCCTATTCAATTAAGATCGGAGTCGGACACACCCTGCAACAGGTGAGAACCGAACTCACAACCTCAGCGTTGACCGGTTAGTGATCATTAGTAGTCATGACGAACTACCTAGACCACTCGGCCACCGACACCCCCCCCCCCCCCCCCCCCCTTGGTAATAATAAAATGTATCACAAATACTATAACAACGATATTGTAACGTAATCATCGATATCTGAATTAAAGCATCATATTATTTCGTAGATATATTACATTAAAGAGTGTGTTGCTATTTTAATAAAATCGATGCCAAACAGTTTTTTAAATCTCAGTTCAGATGCACTAGATTTTATACAACGTATATTTTTTTCACTTATTCCTATGAAGTGTTGTCTCAATGACGCATACTCCATATCCTTAAGTTTTTCATGTGTGGTGTTTAAAGGTATACACTGAAGCCTGAACAAATAGCAGAAAATGTTGTGAAGATGCATTATGAGCCATTATGAGCCAGATGGTTCTATACAAGGACCGAGCTATTTATTTAGAATACTTTAGTTTTAAAAACGCTTTAAAATTGACTTCCGTGTTACTTCAAATCGATTTTGATAAATTACTACTCTAATCCCGCAACAGGTGTGTGTTCAAGGACGCCAGACATTGCAATCTCCCATGCAGAGTTGTCGGTCCTTGCTATCTCTCAATTGAGAGAGAGCAAGGACCGACAACTCTGCACGGGAGATTGCAGACATTGGCGTTCAAGGATGCCAGAAAGTTTAGATATGGCCTAAATAGATTTATTCCTTTTTAATATCTTGTGTAAATATGAGGAGATAAAGTATTTTTATTGATGCATCACGCAGAAGGTTGAGACAGCATTTCGCATGTTAGTACGTCTGGAAAATGGCTATTTCGTAGGATAAAGTAATTCGCAATGTAGAGAATTGTAGTGATTTGGTTCGAGCTTCCTATCAACGGGAGAACTGCCACTGAAACCAGAGGCTGTTATTATTAGTGTATTAGAGATGCGATGTTTGAGCGATTTAAAAAACGAAGACTGTCAATGTCCATATTAATGCATTGCATTGCGTTGTTAGATGTAACCTCCTTGCAACGGGAGCACGTACATGCACTGTCAAAGTATTGTGGTGTTAATCGTAATAGTCACTTTGTTACCACTTATTATTATCATTTGGTTTTTTCTAACAATTGACGGAGGCTTGTATGCTTGAACACAATTGCTGTCCTCTTTCAACATATTAACCCCCCCCCCCCCACCCACCCACCCCCAAAGGAAAAAAGAAAGAAATAATATGGAACACAAAAAAGACTTTATGTTGAGTTTGTGAGTGAAAAGGCCGAGTTTACACATCGATAAACTCATACAAAATCGTATTTAATCCTTATAATTCCATTTCAAACATCGCAAAGTTTGTTCCTAACCGAAATAAAAAAAAAATATAACTTTGCCCTTTTCAGGCGACATCCATCTTGAATCTGTTACTATTTTTGGCAGCTAAGCAATTGAATAAAAAAAGTCAACAAAGTCATTTAAAATCTTGCGTTTTGATAGATCTTAACATAATCTGAAGCGTACATAATGTCATTATCATCCTTAAAAATTATTCTTTTACAGCATTCTTCACATTTAATGCCTCATTTGAAATTTTAAATAATCAAGAAAGTGCATGAATGTACTTGCCAAATACGGGTTTATCGATGTATAATCTTTTATGATTTTGCCCTTCCGACCAATAAATTCTTGTATTTTATAATATGCAAATTAAAATGGAATTATAGAAAATTTACATATCTATTGAATGCTGACGCCGGAAATTGTTTTTAGACTCTTATAGCACTATTTTATGAGAAGGTTTGCTTTAATCATATTTAAATTGGTGTTTTAATTTTTCCGAATAGCTGTATCTTTTACTTTCATGCCCTAAAAATGTCATTTGAAATTAAGTGAGGTATTTATGTGCGATGTATGTACGTCGGAGAGCAAGTATTTGCGTGTATGTACATCGGAGAGCAGTTATGTGCGTGTGTGTACGTCGGAGAGCAAGTATGTGCGTGTATGTACGTCGGAGAACAAGTATGTGCGTGTATGTACGTCGGAGAGCAAGTATGTGCGTGTATATACGTCGAAGAGCAAGTTTGTGCGTGTATGTACGTCGGAGAACAAGTATGTGCGTGTATGTACGTCGGAGAACAAGTATGTGCGTGTATGTACGTCGGAGAGCAAGTATGTGCCTGTATGTACGTCGGAGAACAAGTATGTGCGTGTATGTACGTTGGAGAGCAAGTTTGTGCGTGTATGTAGGTCGGAGAGCAAGTAATTTCCGTAACACTGAAGTAAAGTGCTTTAATCTCATTTGTTTATCTTATGTTTTCGGGAAAAATCAAAAATGAATTCTGTGGCGAGAAATTACATGCGAATTTTGAATAAATGCGTGGTTTATCATAAAGACTTTCAGTGCGTATAGAACTGAAACCCACGCAAAACGTTTTCACTCTCTTGGCTTTAGTGTCCCTTTAATCTTTAGTTTAACAATGGTTCATAAAATATTGTGTTCTGAAAAAGATGTATGTAAATTAAAATAGAATGGCTATGCAAATATTCTTTAAGAATATAATATAAAGTGTTGAGAAAACAACCACAATGTTGCTATAAATTTCGTCAATAGGCTGTCTCGTACACAAATACGTGAATCCTTGTTATATTTGTCATTTTGTAAATAGTAAATTTCGAAATTTACAATGTGTCCTTAAGCTTTTAGATACATTTACATTTTGAATTTTCAAATTTACAAAGTGTGGAATATGTCAATATTATTAAAAATAAATATATTAAAGAAAATATAGTCTTAATACATGATTGTTATGTTTCAAAACAGGGTTTTAGAATGACTTGAAAAAGCAAAGACGAATTTTAATTGAACGAGAGTACGTGCCATAATTAGATCAATACCGAGGTATAGGACATGAAAATGACCGAAATATTTGGATATGACGATTTTTAGCCGTTGATATAAACCACATTTTATTCGTCCTTTTATTAAAATGGAAAGATATAAAATGTGGTTAGTTCACATGGAACTGCAATTAGTTATTGGACGTTTCCTTTCCCCCATATAGTTCCCGAATGTAAAATAATACACGTCTTGAAGTGCGATTTACAGCTAATTCTATTTTATTTATGCACACTCCATGTCATGTAATTTTTGTTTTGTTAATAACTAAGTCACTGATCTCACTTTTTTTATTTTAAAACTTCCTTTTGGTTTAATAGTTTTTGTATGATTATCAGTGGTTTTATATATTTCTCGCGTGACAAATTATTTTTTTAATATCATATTGTTGAAATAAGAAAGGCGGTTTAATCTCATTGGTTATAACCTCGACAGTTTTAGCTATTATTAGCGTCTCTAGGTTTGAGGTCAAAAACTAATTACTTCCTTATCCGATAAAAACCGGAACCCTTTTTCCTATCGTATGCAAAAATAACTGGATGTTGCAGATTTTTTTTTTTTTTGGCTATTCATAGCTTGTTTGTTTTAGGTCATTTGAGAAAAAAAGGTCACCGAATTAAAAGATTATTATCGGCCCCTTCTAAAAATATGCGAGGATGGGAGGGTTTTATTTTTTATTACATTAACCTATTTCCGTCATCAACTCATGTTTGGCAAGGCAAATGTACGCGAAAATGCTTGCGAGATCAGGGATATGAAATTTAGGCCTTTCAACCATTCAAAGAAAGGTCAACCTATTAATGGAAGTGTTTTAAACGTTTCACGATGAAAATACGTTGACACTACTGTAAATTGGCCGGAAATGTATCAATTATTATTTCTGTTAAACATTTTTGATGTCAAAAATGTGGAAACCGTTGCCAAGGGAGACAATTATTTTGAATCTTGGTAAAATCATCGGAAGGGAATTTAACAATTGATATTTGACTTTTAAGTTACAGGGCTTTGGTTTCTGGTTATTAATTGTTTTCCTTCCAACGTGTATTATTCTTACTCTTTTAGTTATTGTTCAGGCTTTCACGGATTTTGGCCTTGAGCTCAACTGATGAGTCGTAAATTGAGCAAATGTGCACATGGTGTGCAACCAAATTAGCATCAAGCAATGTTTATTACCATACAGTGAATAAATATTTACCATAAGCACCTAGATTCCTGTACTATTTCGTGCCTTTACTAAAGCAATTCTCATGGATTTTGATATATCTTTAATTAAACCACATTATGTTTTACAGGAAAATTATTTCGACTATGCTTTATTTTGTCAATAATGGACAAATTTATGAATCATATGCATTATATTGTAAGTTCATACGGTTTTGTATTAATTTTCATTACCATTAAAATCATTAACGTGACTGTATATATCTAACTGAATAGTAGTATAGAGAATTAAGTTAATTTAAGCTCACATATAATAGGGTCTAATTAAGAAAGGAACTGTAATTGGGAAAAGTCGTCACAACAACAGTTTAAATAAGAACACTATGGATAAGTCATGCAAGTGTGAATTCGTTGAAAACAATCCACTCGCCTCCGGCGATTGATGGTGCCAAATGCATTGACAATTACCGTGACATAACAAATTTAAAACATGTTAGAATTGCGGGATTGAATGTTTTTGTTTCAACAGACTTTGAAACATGTCTGCTCGGATTGAACCATCTTCTTCACGCAAAAGACAAATAATTTATCTGTAAATAGGAGTAGGACATTTTCAATTTGTACGATTAAATGTTTCACACTAAAAATCTGTTTCCAAGAAAAAAAATAAATTGGAATGCCATACTTATCTCCATTTTGAAAACATCTGAGTCTTGTTTATCTTGAACGGAACCGGAAAAAAGTAAAGGGGAATAACAAATTGACACAATATTTTATTTTACGTAACTTCATTTATTTATCCTACGATATTTCATTTATTTAAACAGCCTTGATGATCTGGTGGTAGCGTGCTCGCCTCGAATGTGGAACGTCGCAGTTCGATCCCCGACCGGGTCAAACCAACCACGCGGCATCTGGAACAAAATGTGGAAGTAAGACCAATGATTGGTCGACTCGGAATCTTAATAATGTGTCCGGGTGGGGTGATATGTCTTTCTGTGGACTGCAATTAAATGGAAAATTTACCCAAATTAAAAAATCTAAAACCATACTGCCTATTTACAGATGTTCTGCAATCACCATATGAAGAAATTAAATCACTAAATCCAATGAAAACTAAAAAAAGTTTAGGTTACAAGCTATTCACCCTTTTGAGTCCAAGTTTTGAAATTAAAATTCTAAAACCTTATTGCGCATCTAATTAGGGTACGTGACAATACGTTATACAAATAAAATGGACAAATTGAAAAGGTAAGAGGAGATTACGTCACAAGCTTAAATTGGCAATTTTAGAAATTCGACCCCTTTGAGTCCCGGTTTTGGAAAACCAAAATTCTAAAACCTTGTTGTGCATCTACAGGTAGTCTGCCACCATTCTATATAGAAATTAAGTTTCTAAACCTAAAAGTGAAGGAAGAGCTGATGTCACAAGAAAGTGTGACGGACAGAGACAATCGCAAAATCCCCGACTTTTCGTCGAAAGTGCACGGATAAAAGAAAAAACGGAAGAAAAACCATTAGAAGAAAACCTTAAAATCAAGGGATTTTCTCCGTTATTAGGAGATAGTGTTTTTACGCGAGAAGGATCCCTTGTTTTTTTTTATGTTATTACTCTACAAATATTATTTATTTATTATTAATTTTTTTCTAATGTAAAATTCGTCATGTTAATTTGTTTTTAATCTTTAGTTGATATTTTCTTATCTTTTTTATACTCATTAGCCTAAAGGGTGTTAATACAATCTAATTCTAAAGTAATAGGATTCCAGAATACTTTGGAAACGAGGTTTTTTGCTTGCTGTAGGAAAAAGTATGTACCCAGGCCTGTTCGGAGGGGGGGAGACTTAAATCCGATGCAAAGTTACAGGATTACATAGAATTTCTCATTTTGCAGTTTATTTGTATGAAAGGTCCTCTGAAATCCTCTGATAAAATTTTAAATGGTGGAAAATGGAAAATTTCCAAAAGAGAGTTAAATTAAATTTGCGGGAAATCGAGAAGAAAATCGACACACATTTTGTAAAATGAAAATTCAATGCCTGATATCTGTAGAAAAAAAAACTCGAATCTTTTGTCACACAGACATTATGATTCACATAAAGGGAAAAAAATTTAATTTTGGGTTGAAAAATGTGATTTTTGAAATCTCAAAAATAGGAATTTTTAAATTCAAACTTTTTGCACAAAATCAACACTTTTGATGAGAAAACAATCTACTACGACAATCAGACGTGTGGGTCTATTTTTCTGCTTAGTACAGCTATTTGAAATTATGAATATATGAAAAATGCATTACCCTGTATCGTTTCTTTTGTTGACTAGTATATTATAAAATATAAATATCTTTGGTCATGCTTTTTAAAATAGTTTTCCTTGATAGGTGTTTCCTCATTATTAATCGATCACACGTGATTGGATTGTATAAGTTTTGTATTGTATTTTATATAGGAGTTTGGACTAAGTTATATATTGTTTATTGTTGACCTTTTCTGTAATTTCTATTTGTAATTCCATAGGTAATTGCTTCTAGTTTATTTTTGTATGTCTCAGTGATAGTATACACCTATTGACAGTAATGTCCAATCCGTATTTGTCCGGATATTAAACAACTTCCACTTGGGGTCAAGTGGAGTTAGAATTAAAGGTCACAATAAAGAGCTGAAGGAAGGATAACTTTCAAAGGAAAATGCTTTAGGTTGATGATAGTTTTGAATCATCATGTTGACGCCTAGCTACTAATTATATAAACACATTATTTTTACGATAATTTAATTATGCCTCCTTGTAAAGTTTCTTTCACAATACGCCATGTTACAACCGGGAACTAGTTGGTCTCAACTGGTTTTTCACGTCATGAAAAAGTTGTGTAATTTCAGAATAATTCCGGATTGGACATGTACTGTCAATAGATGTATTGCCACAGACGAGGAGACATTTAGGATATTGCTATTGTCTCTTTTTTCACTGTATCAACTATAACATCTCTGACTTTGTGTTTAATCCGGAATTATTCTGAAATTACACAACTTTTTCATGACGTGACAAACCAGTTGAGACCAACTAGTTCCCGGTTGTAACATGGCGCATTGTGAAAGAAACTTTACAAGGGGGCATATTTTTAGTTTACATTTTCTCCCTTTTGTTGAACTGTGAATTCTTGTATGGTTATTATGTTGCTTTAGGGACGAGATTAAAAGTTCAATGTAGATAAAAAAAACTTAATTCACATAGTTTTTTCACTGACCCCCCCCCCCCCCCCCCCCTTAACTTTGGGAAAAATTGACTGACCAATATGCACATATGCTTTAAGAGTATACTTTATGCATCATGGGTCCTGTTTTTCCTCAACAATGTATGTTTGTTCTGTATATTGACTTGGACATCACTTTAAAAAACTATTGGAAAAAAGTGATGTGTATTTTAAGCATGCATCAAAAAGGGCACTGTTAAATTATAATTTTATACATATCATTCAAAATTCACGATCGAAAAAGTGTTTGAACTATGATTGATTTCTCCCGAATACTCTCGGCCAAAAATTTGCTTTTCGGTACAATTTGAGGGCTTCCATTTGCTTTAAAAGTCCAAACATATGTTCGGGCCGAATCTATAAATCAATGTTGGATAAAAAAAAAACTTGCAGCGATCTTTACCCACCCCCAAATTATTTGAATTAAGTTTTTTATCCTACATTGAACTTTTTATCTCGTCCCTTAGTATTTCTATGTCATCATTGACCTTTCTTTTGACCATCTTACTTCAAAAGTATGAGATCACAGCACTTTATTATGATGTACTAATTTACTCATTTCAAACTCCCACGATATAAAACACACCACTATTTTTCATGAATGAATTTGTATACTACACTTTATGGATCAGTGATTTTTTTCTGACCGCATGCTACGCAAATATTCTTTCTAGACTTATTTGATTTTTTCATACAATACATAAATTTTATTCTGAATAATTGTCTGCAGATACGAACCTAAGAACCTTTGTATTGATATTCTCTAAATATCATGGGTACAAAATATTTAGTTTTCGTTTAGAAACAGAATTATCATTCATTAACCGCGTTTGTGAAGTGAAGTATAAAGGAGAAAATGAAGAACTAAATTATATATATCGATGTTATTTAATGGATAAATGGTTTTGTTGAAATCCAGTATGAGATACTAAACAGAATTTTATGTAGCACAAAATTCAAAGAGAATGTTACAGTCTTCAACACAAGTCTTTTTGAAAGATCTTGGTTCGCTTTAAAAAAAAAATGCGAGGAATTGCATATATCATAGAATGAGAGTAGTATTTCGAGGGCCAAAGAGTTTATATTTCTCATACCCGTACCGCACAGCTCCAGATAACCCGCGTAATTAAACGCATTATTTTTTTTTTTTATCAAACAACTATTGAAAATTAAATAATTTTCTTTTTTTTTTTAATTTTCAATTTTTTAACATGAGGTCTTTCTAGAAATATAGCACAAGCGAATACGGGAAAGGTATTCCCTTTTCCAGGATAAGTAGATGTATACGATCTTTTTATACGTTAATCTTGGACAACATTAAGCGATTGTATGATCTAAGACGTTGCTATTTATATATAGAAGAGGCCTGTAAGTGGGGATAATAATTCTGTTGAGTATGATGTTTAATTCTGGACACTTAAGCGTCCCTTCTTTAACAGTGACTAAGTCACCATTTTCAATACAATCATGCTACATGTATTTTTAATACGGGTTTAGAGAATAAACAATAGTTGGCTAAAAATAGATTGATGAACTATAATTATGGCCTTGAAAAATGAAGAACAGGGAATTACGATTTTCTTCTATATAGGAACTTCAGTTAACGCTAAGTGCAGCACTGGACGGACACATCAATTGTAAACATTGTATCTGGTACCCAAATCATTTATAGATAGGTGATAAAGATTTCTTAACCCAGTTTTCAAATAACTTCCGGAAAAAAGTTCCACCTGGCGTTAGTTGAACATCCTATTCTATATAGTGAATGATTTAAAAATTTGTTGGATGGTACATAATTTGGATAGAACGGTCAAAATGTGTTCGTTTTAAACTAGCTAAGGCTCTCAATAATAGCTGCTGGTCGGATACTGTCGCTCCTATAATCAAACTTGAAATAACACTCCCATAAAGGATTTATTAGTATATCGTCGTGGAGTTAAGTAGAAATTGAAAGTATTCGTGAGACGCCAGGATAAATTTAAAGAATTCAAGTCACTTGGAGAAAGAGAGATGTTTACAGAATTACTTAAAGTCTTTACTATGAACATATCTTGAGGTCAAACCTGCTATAAAAGGCACCTCTGTATAGCAAATCACTGTCTATAAAGGGCAATGTGAAAATGTCCGTGTCATGTACATGTACAAAGCATATTAAATTAACCATTATATAAAGGGCGCCTGTTCTTAAAGGGCACAATTACCCGTCCATTAGGTGCCCTTTTATACACAGGTGTGACTGTACTTCCGAGTTTCGTTGTGTTATTGGCAAGAGATTTGCATTTATTCACCATATTACAATAGAAAACAGGATTGGAAAACCTTTATCAAACCATTTACTCAATTTCACGATCTTCCACGTTTGCAGGATTATTGAATTTATGCTTCTCGACCGTGTCTGTATATAGAAGTCAAGAAATATGCACTTTAATAAAACTGCAAAATCTAAATATTGCATAATTTTGAAAATAAATTTAAAGCTTGAATAAAAAGATTTCCGGGATTAATAAAGTCAAGTGTTTAACAGCAGTTGGGAGTATAAAGATTATTGAATGAGAAAAAAAGGACAGTTCGAATATACAAGATTACAAACTGAGGTGTAACAAAGGAAAATGTGCATCTGTGCCTCCTGAAAAAGTATGTTTCAGTATCTTCCAGACTGTAATACTGTATTTTTTTCCAGTATCTTCTGGACTGTACAATTCTGGAATACCAGTGTTGTCCAGTTTCTTCTTCTCCCAGAGATACAGATACGGTCAGATACTAATAACAATATACCAAAATACCAGTATCGCGTTTGTATTCTTATCTTTAGCTTAAAATCATACAATATCTTTATATAATTTATTTTGATATTTTTTGATAGGTTTATCTATATTTGGTTTTTGCCTAAAAACATATTAAGCCGTCTATGGATAATCTTACAATTTTAAAATGCCTGGAAAGTGTAGTCTTACAATCTTTAAGACGCCTAGGGATAATCTTACTATTTTAAGACTTCTTGAAAGTGTATTCTTACAATCTTTAAGACGTCTATGGATAATCTTACAATTTTAAGACGTCTGGAAAGTGTAATCTTATAGTTTTTTAGACTTATAGGGATAATCTTACAATTTTAAGTGTCTGGAAAGTGTAATCGTATAGTCTTTAAGGTTTCTAGGGATAATCTATTAAATTGACATAATTTTCCAATATAAAATGTAAAAAGAGGCGTATTATATAGGTTTGGTTAACTGAGGATTTATGCCACAGTGTTAGCGCAGTTAGCTATATCGTTGCTAGTATTTGTCAATTAACACTTTCGTAAATGCCAACCTCCGTAGTGTTAAAAGTCAAGTGTCCATGAAAGGTTATGACGTACCATCTAGACCACACGACCGTTGAGGCCCCGATATAGGTTTGTGGATATTGGAGTTGTCTCCCATATGCATGAGTTATCATTCCTGAAAGAAGGTGTATTGTGTTTAACATAAAGGGCAAAATTATAATTTTGTCTAAAAATATTGAATTGGGGAAGTCCTTCATCAGGCATAAACAAATGTGCGAAAATATATCCAAACACATATCATTAATGTTTGTGGAGGATATTGTTAGGAGGAAAAAATATTTTGCAGAAAAATGATAATTTGTCCATTGATTTCTATGGAAGACACCTTGTCCTAAGAACAGATAACTCTGTAAATGGTAGACAACTCACAGGTGCCAAAAATAGGGAATATACATTTACAGTCCAACCTCCTTTAAAGGTCATCTCATAGCAAACCACTGTCTATAAAGGGCACTGTGAAAATTCCCCCGTTATGAACAAAGCTTGTAAAATTAACCTCAGAGTCTATAAAAAGGCGAACTCTTCATAAAAGCCGCTTTTCTCTGGTTCCTTGAGGGCCCTTTATACACAGGCTTGACTGTTTTACGTTTTAGATATGGATATACACCAATAGTCTATAATTATTGAGCGAGTACCGTTAATCTTAGCTACACAACTGGACACAATAGTATATACCTTATAAGATAAAACACTAGAGTGCACTGTCCCGTTTCACAAACATTTACCCGACTACTATTAGTCGGGATTATGATGTGATTTTGAGTCTTCAGTGCGCATTACGTCATGGAACAAATCTCGATCTTAGTCATCTTAGTCTTCCAAATGTTTGTGAAACAGAGACAAGGTCTTCAAAGAGAACCGAACGAGAGCTCCACGTTCAAATAAACTGGGGCAAGGTCTTCAAAGAGAGCCGAACGAGAGCTCCACGTTCAAATAAACTGGGGCAAGGTCTTCGAAGAGAGCCGAACGAGAGTTCCACGTTCAAATAAACTGGGGCAAGGTCTTCGAAGAGAACCGAACGAGAGGTCCACGTTCAAATAAACAGGGGGCGAGGTCTTCGAAGAGAGCAGAACGAGAGCTCTTCGTTTAGATAAACCGGGGCTATTTAAACAGGTTTTGAAAAACATGAAAAAAAAAAAATTAAACCTTAACGAAACATGAAAAATACAAAGACAAAAAATTTATATAGTAAACATAGTGCACAGCTCCAGGGGCAAGCTATATTGTGAACCATATCTGTCAGAATTTACATGAAAAAATCAAATAAAGATCGAGGAGAAATTGGAGGTTACATTGTATAGGACGAGGTTTGAACTAGTTTCATATATAAAATTTTGACTTTCACTTGCGGCCTTTCATTTTAAGAAGACACGTTTATTAACCGGACGATATTATTGGGATATAGGGTGATTGGATGTAAAAAGATTGATGTTAGGAATACATTTAGATCTAAATTAAAACGAAAAGAATAATGTCTTCTGTAAATATTGCAAATAGCTTCAACGGTAATGCTTATTTTAGTGTCAGTCTTCCAATTATCACGTATTAATGCTTTAAATGCATTACATGTACATATTTATACAGAATACATGTATTAAATACAGACCTTTGGGATTGCATGGTGGATTACGTATGATTTTAAGGATGAATTTCATGGTACATTTTGAAATATTATCACTAATTATGTCATAAAATTAATATAAAATTAATTATTATGACCGATTCGTTCATGTATATTTATGCACGTTTTAAGATTTCTTCAAAATTATGTAAACCTGATTGTCATTTGACATTTGGCGAGAATTAAGCAATAAAATTTCGCTTAATATTATTTGCAATATGTTAATGCCTTTTTAATAATTTTGACACTTGCACTGATTTTTATGACAAGTCTTTTGTCTGAATCGCCTTCTTTATTCTGCATAGTACTGAGTTCTTCGGATGGATGAATGAGTGAATTATTGTTTAATATCGAGTGGCATCCAGGTGCATATCAGGACGAGAAAATGATAATGAATATTATCCCTGTCTTGTACTAGACCGACACGCTGAGCCGGATTTTTAACTTTCTAGCTCATGAGGTAACTGTCCGCATGAAGACATATTACCCTACTCTGACACATTATACTGACTCCGAGCCGACCAGTCCTTTGCTCTTACTCCTAGAGGCCACGTGCTTGGCGGAGAAGTACATGTAGCAAATACCAATTTTAATGTCTTTGCTTTGACCCGGGCGGGGATCGAACCCGCGACATTCCGGACCCGAGGCGAGCACGCTACCACGAGACCACCAAGACGGTTCTGAGGTCTTCTGAAAATATATCTGACTAGAAAAATACCCGTGAAACCACGGGTATCCGAAAAAGATGGAATATATTTTCTTATATCCCTTCAACTGGAAATTTCACCATTTTAGTAGGGCGAGATTTTTCTGTCTTATACAGCGATGCTTGAAAATTATATATTATCATGTTTTTATATATATATCGTTTTGAGAGACTGTAAGATCGCCATCTAAATGGTTAAGAGTCAGAAATTTTATAACTCCTCTCTTTCACCCCTTCTCTCCACCTATCCAGCCCTTGAATAACTAAGCACGATTTATAGTATATCGCACAGGCACCTGAATAATGGATTTAGTGTGTTGCACCCCACGATTTTCATTGGATCAAATGTCCAAATCTCGTTGCCCTTCACAGTATATGGGGGTGAATTGCATAAAAAAAACCTTTTTTTTCTCTCTACAACACCCCACAATTAACCTTCATTGTGCAATTTTTTTATTGTTTCAGTTTTGCTATAATATTGTGATGGTGCGTTTATTTCTTTCATAAAACGATGAAAAGTAAAACAAAATCTTGACAATGAAGGTTTAGGGCTGTTGCAGAGAAAAAGGGGTTATAGGCAGGGGAAACAAACATCTGCTTGTGGTATATCGTCTATACCGGAATGATTGTGAATGAAAAAGGCCCGAGTTGTCCTTAACAGGACAATACGAAAAATACATGTAAAAGTTCAAGAAACAAAAACAAAAAAATAGACACAAATCTCCAATGTCAGAAAATATTTACCTACACTTTAGAGCCGTTTCAGATTTTAATTTTTAACTGATGTAACGCAGTTGTAGCTGTGTTCATTAATCGACAGAATAACGTAGATGTATATTATCAGCATTAAGGATAAAAGTCATGAAACTTTATTTTATCGGCTGAATGCAATATAATCCAGGAAGTAATAAATTTATAGAAAGTTCATGACCGAAAAAGTTAAAAATAGAGTCCGGTGTCTGACCGGAAGTGGAGACGAATGGCGAAACATGGAGACATGTCGGATTGAGAACGTTTATAAGATACGATAAGATAAGAAAACTTTATTTTGATAGGGCATGGTATAAGATATATATATAAACATAAGCTCTAGTGAGCTTTTTACCGAATATAAAACCGTATATAAAACAAATAAAACACATTCAAAACATAAAACTAATTAAGCCACGCATCAAACAAAATTACAGGTCTTTAGCAATCTTATATAAAAAATTAATAAACGTTTGAGTTAACTCATCGATAATTCCTGCATTTAAATAAACGTATCAACCTAAACGTGTGAAATTTTCATACAACACATATATTCATCCTCAATAATTCTGATTTTAATTGTGTGTATTGCAATTGTCACGTGATAACGGCCAAAATAAATCGAGCCCTTAATTTTAGTAGTATAGATATGTCTCTTGCAGTTGTCCTTAATTTTAGTTGTAAAGACACTTTCGACAGAACTGAACATATTGAATATGAGAATTTTGAAGTTTAACTTGTGAAAATTACTAGTAATTTAATTTTGTACTGGTAAGCAACCATCTGATTTCCATGCGGAAAAAAATTCACGTTTCAGTATTTGGCGATAGAAATCACTAACCAAGTGATTCCATGAAGCAAAAGTACATTTTTATTTACTTCACCCACCACCTCCCCCCTTTTTCATATCAATCAAAGATTAATCACTCGACAGCGTCTTTTCAGCAGTAAATTTCTCTACCGTAAATCGACAAACTATACATATATGTAATAAAATAAATGTTATATATTATATATAGTTTAATCGTCATCAGACTGGATGGTTATTGTGAAAATTGATGTCAATTTATTATAACATTTTAAGAACAAAAATCTTTAAAAAAGCAATAAACAATATTATTATTTTGTATATTGGTAATTTAAATTTGTAATCCCACACAAAAAAGTCTATACTTTATAAGTGATTTTATTATGTTACAGAAATATTGTATTGTATTGTGTCAAATCTTCCCAAAATGAACATCAAATGTAGAGAAATTGAACTCCATCGAGTGAAACATTCTCAGGATGTACATTTTGGTACCAATTGTACAGAACTCATTGCTGCATACAATAACATTTCTGTGTGTCAATATGTTTTTTACCATGAACACTAAGGGACGATATCAAAAGTTCAACGTAGGATAAAAAACTTAATTCAAATAGTTTGGGGTTGGGGGGGGGGGGGGGGGTAAAAATCGCTGCAAGTTTTGTTATCCGACATCGATTTTCGGATTGAAAAATACGGATTCAAGTGATGTCCAAGTCAATATACAGAACAAACAGACATTGTTGAGGAAAAACAGTACCCATGATACAAAAAGTATACTCTCAACGCATATGCCCATATTGGTCAATCAATTTTTCCCAAATTAAGTTTAAGAAGGGGGAGGGGGGTGGGGGTCAGTGAAAAAACTATGAGATTAAGTGCTTTATCCTACATTGAACTTTTGATCTCGTCCCTAATAGTTACCAATCATTCTTTATATGTATTATCGAGTAAAATTTATCTGCAAAATGTCAACCTGGGTGAAGAAAATAAATTTTATCGGTGGAGATCGGCGTTTAGTATAAACGGTTTGCATCAGCACTTACTTTTACTATTTTCCGTTGAGCTTCAAAACGCAGTAGGAAAGAAGGTCACGGTTTGACCCCAGTTTAAATGACTACAATCGAATCACGTGAGGCCATATTGTGGGCACAATATTTGCGGAATCTAAACTTTTTAAACTGTCTGCGAATAATGATTTATTTTTTCTTATGTTCTGCTGAAATAAATCTTGGAATAATTCATGAATATATAAGCTTTCATCCTTTCATTTTGTTAAGATAAAATATCTCTATGTAATTTTAAAATAGTCCCTGAAATGGGGCTGTCGGAAATAAATTTAGGATCAGTTTTCGGCTAAAATCGTTGATATCTTTGAAAATACTGGAAATGACGGTCTGAATTTAAAACTGGTAATAGATTTTACAACCGCACATTCAAGTACTTTTCCATAAGATATGAGTTTGGTTTTTGGTCTTCCAAATGTTTCGGTTTTAATGCTGCTGATGAGAGGTAACTCCTTGAAATGCGTCGTATACAGCATAGTATAAATTTACAATATCTAATATTAGTATCTTTGGATTGTTATTTTGAAACTCCTGGGATGATGCCTCTGCTGGTGGACCCTAGGTCCCCGAGGGTATTCGCCAACCCAGTCGTCAGACTTGTCTGACATGATTATTCATTGATTTGTTACAGAAATTACCAGTATTTAGCAAAATTCAAAAATAATAGAAATACTAAGGGTTCATTCCTTGTATTGCACATGGTAGATCTCCTTAGCTGAAATTTGGCTTCCTATTTCGGTATTTTTGGTTGAGTACTTCTTGTTTAATATGAGTTTGGTTTTTGGTCTTCCAAATGTTTCGGTTTTAATGCTGCTGATGAGAGGTAACTCCTTGAAATGCGTCGTATACAGCATAGTATAAATTTACAATATCTAATATTAGTATCTTTGGATTGTTATTTTCTAATACGAAAACGTCAAATTCTTTTCGATGTAGAGCGGACCTTTCACAGATCTTACAAGAGCTATTCCCTTTTGCTCAGAATTAAGATTCCAAAAGTTCCTTTTTTTAGTATATTTGCCCAAATCCTGAAATAATTTTGGAATTTTGTGTTGAAGGGATTTTCTTTTTATATATATATTTTTATGACATTTATCAAATACATTCGTTTATAAATGTAAAACGAATAAGAAATAGAACAAAAATCAGGCTTTAATACTAGCAAATAAAGGGGTGTTTGTTTTAATTTCTGATTTTAATACTTCGTCAATTTCTGAATGCATTTTATGTTGAGTTTGATTTGAAAGGGAATTATATATGATTTTTTAAGGTGGTACCCAACACTTTCACTAAAATTAATTTGTCTCTTTTAATTTTCATAAAATTTTGACAAAGTATTTACGTTGACCCATTGACAAAAATTTTTAAATTTCAAAACATTTGAACCAACCAATTCATCAGAAAAATTACACTGATTGTATAGCAGTTTGACAAACACTAATATTGATCATTGAAAAGCTTAATATTCCCTTAACAACACAACGTTATTAAAACGTTTAGCTGATTTTACAGAGTTATCTCCCTGTAGTGTTAGGTACCACCTTAAATACATAAAACAACAAATGTAAGAATTTTAACTGATGCTGAGCATATTCATCCAATTAACAAAATCACAAGCACCTGTCAACAAATTTCAACAGCACATTTTTTTAATAAATCATCTGTATATTTATGTAAACTGATTTAATACAGTTAAGACATGCACATGTACCTTGAGCTAAAATGTTAAGAAATGATACTTAGGGTAACATGTATACCCCCCCCCCCCCCCTCTCCAAACGTATTGTATACAGCTGCTGTTGAAGCCCATTACTGTGATTAAAAAATTCTGTATTATTTTCAAATTTTTGTCTATTCTTTGGAATAAATTCGTCCAAAATAGCTTTCGTGGTTTTGGCTGTACCGGTGTTTGGTAAACTGGAGGTCAAATTTCAGTACGGATGAGTCAGAGCGCTTGGTCACTCGGAGATTTCTGTAAATCATCTGCACATCGAAATAACCGAGTTTCACTTTGTTTTTTTCCGAATTTATATTTTATTAGAATATCATTAATTTCTCAAACCTAAAACGTTATTTGTTAATTTTGTTTCTACCTTTTATACACCAAATAAGGCTGCGTTTAATTAAAATGATACAAAATTTGAAAAATATTGGCTTTGAAGAATACCTTTTATCAATACAATATTTTTGTGTCGCTAAGGAGAATAAATATTCTCCAGGGATTATCTCATAAATCTTTTCTTACAAATAAAACTCATGTTAACTATTGAGAAATCAACATCCCGCATATCCGCTTGTATTAACGAGAAAATATTACAGTCAATAAAAATGCGAAAACAATGTACGAAACTAATCATGCAAAATAATAGCTATCTGATATCTTTTCATTAGGTATCGTCTGACTGTTTTAGAATCTTAATCACTGCAGAGCTTATATTTTATGTGTTTTCTACGAGAACTTCAAGAGTTTTAATTCTAGTGGTCCATTGTAAACGTACAAAGACAAGACAGTAAAAGACAAATCAAGTTTTCGTGACAAAACTACATTGAAAGGTCGTACTAATTAAACAGACCTTGTGCTTATTAAAACAATGCTTAAATGCTTAAATTTAGAATGTTGGTGCATTTTAATTTATACATACATGTAGTTTTCATCCTTTTCTGGGGGTGGTGGGGGTGGTGTAGGAGAGGGCACATGCCTTTAATAAATTTCAGACTTGTAAAGATTCAAATATTGTCAAAAGAATTTAGATGGCTTTTAAAAGGTTTTTGAAATTTCATAGATCTATATAAAAGATATATCATAAATTTCATGCTATTAAAACATATGTCCTTTTTCATTTATCGACTGAAAATTTCTATCAAAAACATGGGTTAAATCTATGCAATTATGATTTACATCTTACATGTCTTATGCATTTAATGTATTACATATGATGTGGATTTTAATGAAATTTTGCGCGGAGCTAATTTATTTAACTTTTATTTTTTTTTATATAAGGTTGATTTAAAATTATAAAATAGGTCGTTTACATTTTAGATACATTTTATTAGTACCACTGGGTCTATGTCACTGCTGGTGGACTGTAAGTTCCCGGGGGCATTATCAGCCCAGTAGCCTGAATTTTTATCCTGGCATGATATATTACTTAAATGCCTTTAATTTTTGCGTTCAAAATTTAAGAAAAACTCCTAGAAATTTCTAAGGCTCTTCCTTTTAATGCAGAGGTAACCCTTAGCTGAGTTTGGAATCCTGTTTGTTTTATTTGTTTGGGTTTTTGATGGTTGTGCTTATTACTTCATCATTATATCTTTAACCGGATTTCCAACATTTTGATCTCGAGCACTGCTGATGAGTTGTCAGTCAACGAAATGGCCATACAGTGCATCAAATTTATTAAGGTATTTTGTGATACGTTTTATTTTTTATTACTGTAGAGACAGCAGAAAATGATAAATAACTTCACTTGAAGTCGTCATTTCTCAAAAATCGATTCCTAGACATTTCTGTAAAAATTATATGTTATTGCGGTCAACATTTATGTTTTATTGACGCTAAATACAGATGAGGTCACCACTTTCGTTTTCGCGGTGTAAATCATCAAATCTATACGCCATGTATGTAAAAACAATACGATTCTACATTCTATAGCTAGACGTACTTACGACGTTCATGACGTTTCGCTTATTTTTCTTTTTGATGCTTTTTCATATTTATGTAATTATTAATTTAATATACTAAAAAAACAAAAAGAACCTGGAGACCCTCTAATAAATTTTATATCATTAAAAAGAAAAATTAAAAGGGCAATAATATATCATTATTAGAAACAATTTAGGGACAAGATTTTGATAAATCATCATTTGATTTAAAACATATGACTTTTTGGAGCGACGTCGAAGTGTATTCTATGTATTTACACGTCTCTTTTCCAAAAGGTTACTTGATTATTTTTAAATCCAGATGCAGTTCAACATGCTCTAGTTGCATGCACAATTTTATAAAAATCTGATTTAAAGTTTACACCTATTTATCTGTAGTAGATTTGCTATAACTTACACTAATCCCTCTCCACTTGGTGGGTGCGAGAGCGGCCCCTGTATCGGCATCTTTTTCGAAATCTACAGAGGAGTATTTAAATTGCTAAGGGTGTTGCCCTCCTTTAACACGGTACATCCATTTTTCGTCCCCATTCGAAGGACTAGCATCTTTTACCAAGACCATCCTCGCAAATGGTGTCGATAGGACGTCGCAAATTTTATCCCTGAAATTTTCATCTCGAACGGGAATCGAACCAGAGACCTTTGGCTTCGTAGTCCGATGCGCTAACCACTACACCACGGCACCCGTTTAGCTACCCAAAGCAACGTATTGTATGGTAATAATGGTATACACTTTTTGAAATAGAACGTTTCAATTTGTGTAAACAGACGAACACAACTAATGAGGAACCAGAGTGAGTTATCTTTTCCTAACCAATGTAGGTAAGGTAGATGATTAAATTCTCTCCCTTTTGTCTTGAGGCTGAAGGAGACAAAATTATTATCTCCCTTACCTACATTGGTAAGGAAAATATCTCACTCTGGTTTCTCATTGGTCCATCAGTGACATTGCTGAACTGTGAAGAAATGAAGTTGCATTATTTAATTGTCTGTTGTTTTACTTATCAATTATAATTTTTTTTGCTTGCGGTTTCGTGTTAAAGTTCTGTATATCCTTTTAGGCATGTGTCAGCAATATTTGATCCTTCTAACACCCAAACAAGTAATCACCATATACACGAATCAAGTCCTCAGAAGATCTGCTTTTTATTTCAGACACGAGGATTTGAAAACGCAGAAACGACGTCGATCAAAATCAAAAACAGGAAATGCGTTAATTTTCAATTTAGCCTTAGGTTGTTCTAAAAATAAAGTTTACAGATACTACACAAATGTATTTTAACTCAATAACAATTAACATGACATGGAAAAATGTGTTCAGTCATCTCAGTTTCATTGTACAAAGTGTATAAGAATGTATAAATGCCTTTTACTGGGTGATAACAAGCAGTTGAATGAGAAAATTATCTTACACTCCTAAGAGTGGCAGAAATTTGATATTGGTTAAAGTCAACAAACAAAATTTAAATAAAAGTTTTTACATTGAATTTAGATTAAATTTATTCAACAATAAATTATGCTGTTAATGAACAGACTTATCAACTCATCCAATCTTGCCTCATCGACGCTTACACTAAATCAATTAGAAGACATGTTTTCTAATACGCTGAGTCAAATCGTTTTGGATCTTCAAAAGTAGCACTTAGAATTATTTTTTGACTATGATACTGCTGGTAGACATTTTCTTAATGTCAAAAAAACAAATAAAGTTAATAATTTTGCAAAATTACCACAATAATGATACTGAAGAATGTTGTTCATACATTATGTTGTTAATAATACCTTTTTATCATATACTTACAAAGGAAATGTTAGGATTTGCATATACACGTATATAAATTGAGCCAGACTTAAATTCACAACCAAGGCTGATAACGCATTTTCATGCCCATATCGAAAGCAAATAGTATATTGTAAAATTTCGATCTGCACGAATAGCAAGCAGTCATGACATGCGTATTTGGGGAGTATATAGTAAAACGATTAAGATACGTGTTCTTTCCGGTTCTGGCTGGTTACCATCTCTTCAGTACTTCTCGAGCCGAAATAAGATGTTGGCCAATATTAAAACGCTTATGTATATCGTCTTAATTTCTATATACATTTGTTTTTGTATATGTAGTAGGTACATGTATATTTAAGTACATATATTATTTGTATCGTACATGTACAACATACAGGACACATTTACTAGCCCTGGCCTTCGATCATAGAAAGGGGAATATAACTGTTTTTTCAAGTAGCCAATGAATAAAGATACAAGAAAATGCTTGTAGACTTTATATATGCTTGGAAATTCAAATCAAATGCTAATTAAAAAAAAAAATATATACGCGACGAAGACCCAGCTACTGAATTAACCAAATATAAATAAAAACAGACAAAATATTAAAATTAGTGTGTACATTTCTATAAACAAAAACAAAGTGGGGTATAATAATTTGCAATGTATTTACTTCTGATCTCCCTAGCGCGTCCCAACGTGGCGGATAGGGGAGCCTGACCGCGAACCATAGTGGGTAACGTGTTTGCCACACATCATGCACGTTAAAGACCCCTTCGGTAGTTTTCTAAGAAAAAGTAGGATGATGCCCGCTACAGAAGGCTAAATTATCCGATCCTACCCAACCATTCTCCATAAATAGTGGCAGTCAAAATTGGTTCCCTTTGTGTGCCACCCCATCCCTATTTGAATTGTTTCAAAAATTGAACTGGTTCTCGTCCCGAAGAAGCATGAAGTATTTGCCACTGCACGGTAAGCAACATTCAATCAATCAATCTACTTCTGATCTCCCAACTTATTGTTTTTTTACTGTTTTAATTTTGACAAAGCAAACTTTAACAAGTCATGACGACTAGTGATGGACAAAAAATTCTATACGTGTGAATATTATTCAGTCAATTGATTTAAAAACATGCAATTTACCCAAAGTTTTGACCAATATGGCTTTGATCACGAGAATGAAAAAATAAAAATAAGAAAGTATTGACTCTTTGAAGCCCAGAGCAACTTGTTTTCTATTGTCGTATGAGCTGTTTCGCAACATACTAAGTTTTTTTTATCAAATATAATACTTGGTCTTGAAAATTCATGTTAAAAAAATAAATACCTTAGTCATATATTTCACCTCCTGAATTGAAGGTAATTTCAGATTTTCTATCATTCGTTGACTTTTCTATTTTATTGTTGCAAATTGTTTAATATAGCCATTTCATAGTCTAATTGTGTTATCTAAATAGTAAATACAAACGTTAAAAAGCATACTCTATAGAAAAATATATAGTGGGCACGTTCACAGCTGCCAAGTTAATTACTGGCTATTGAGTGTGCAAAACTAAAAGCATCTACAGTACTATAGATATTAAATAGTTATTGTGGGTTCTATCTTATCTTACTATTTGATAATAGTCAATTTGTCGCTTAGAAGTCATTACTGTAAATTGTACATTAATGTGAAAGACGTCGTTGTGGGAAATGTACATTGAAATTAACAAAAATCGTGCAATACTTAAGGATTGATTGTAATTCTATTTTCCGTCTCAGTCACGATGTGCACACTTTAAAGCAACCCACACCCTCGTAGCTGGTTATTTTAATGTGTGGACTGAGTGAATTCGAGTTATTTCGAATAGACTAAAACTAAGTCGCAGTTAATCCTTATAATTTAATTCTAACGGTTATTTTAACGTCTAACACGTAGGATTTCCTCTTTATGACGTCAACGTAGAAAAATTTTAAAATGTCTATGATATGATAAACGAAAAATTTAACCAATCAAATGATACGTTAAATTCAATATTCAATTATTTAAACATGATACAAATAACAAGTGAATAGCATTCATTAAGCGAACTTGAAAATAGTCGTTAGTTAGCCTCAGTTAACGCTAGGTGGAGCGCTTGGCGAAAAAATATAGATCCAGTACCTGAATTTGAAATAATAACTAATAAATATTTAGCAATGCCGCTAATAAATATGTTTTGGAGGGGAAAAAAACCTATGCCTAGCGTTATCTGAAGCTGTTACCTAAATCTACAAAATAAAACCAATCGCTCGAGCTGTCAGAAAAATAAAGACGGCTAGAGAGTCGGCTTATTTGGAGAAAGCTTCCAAGTGGTTTCACTGAGCAAATCTGTACGTGGATTTCTCTAGCTTGCTGTATTATCTGTATTATGAATGTCACCATCCCTCTTATAACCGATATTTTTTTACTTCCATTTGCAAAACATCAGACACAAAAAATAAACGATATGGAGTATGTGTCCAAGAGCCGGAACTCGTATTAGATTTGATAATATTGATAATATTTTTGGGAAATTATTCACAGGCGTAACGAATAGAAATTCCATATTCTTCCGTAAACGAAAAGTCCAATCAGAATTCTTTTGTTATACATTTCGACCAATCAGCCGTAACGTTATTTAACTTCGTTGACTGTGCTCAATGAATTTACCTAGTTACATGAAACCTAAAATTTGAGTATTTACGGAAGAAATAATTACTTATACTCGTTCAAAAGTGAAGGACTGGAAAATTTAAAACTCGTTTTTTAAATTCAGCTTTTTCCCCCTCGTTCCGCTGCGCCCCACTGGAGAGTTGAATTTTAAAAACACGTTGATTCAAAGATATCACAGTCTTTGCTTTGAACTAGCGTAAGAACCTATTACACCGGATGTACATTGTCAGCTTGAATTGAAATTAATATAAAGAATTTCAAAGAAAGGAAAAAATAAAGCCGAAAGATGTTTCTTTTCTTAACAGCTAACAATAATCCTATATTTAAAATTGTTTTCATAATTTTATTTATTTATTTATTTATTTATTTATTTATTTGTCCAGTTTGTATTTTTTTCTGATAACCGTTTTTGCCTTTTGTGGATTTTTTTAAATGACCTGGTGATTCGGAATAACGAAGCATTTACAGTGATTCGATTAAAGAGAAAATGGTACACGTAGGAAACTACACTGTAAAGATCATGACATTCAGGAAAAACTCCTCAGTAAAAATTAACAAAACAACCCTACTATAATCAATTCCTTTGAGTTCAAACTTATAAAGCAGGTGGCTTGTAAATATTGTCATTAGTCGATATTTGAAATATTTCACGGGAGACATTCTATTTTTATTTTATTTTTTACTCTTTAAAAAAATCTTTATGGACTTTGAATTTTTTTTTCTGCGACTAATATGAGAGTTTCACCGAAACAAATAATCTTTGCGTGGTAAATAAGAAATAAAATGATTTCAAGCAATGCCATGATGAATTAAAATTGTTTTCTTCGTAACAATTTCTCACGCTAACGGTTAAAGTTGGTTTTCATATCACACCAGTTATATTCTCTGTAACACTAACTAAAGAGGCATTGGTCCTTCATAAAAAACATTAGATTTTATTATTAAACGATAAGGAATTTTGCTTTACGCTGATTGGTCTAGACAGCTTTTTCTGAGTCGTACCTCAGAGAAAGTATACCTCGTCAGGCTCTTTCGAGGTCTATTCGGGATTTCCTGTTGACCAACCAGAACCAAGTATTCATTTCCAATCCGCCAATCACATTGCGTGTTTCTACGAACTTACGAATGATGACATTACTAAACATTACAAACTAAGGAAAAACAACTATAAATTATATATAGATTCTCCTTCAGGTACGAGTTTGTTATGGAATCTCTCCACCCGAGATAGTTAAATTTTCGATTTTGAACACGCGAGCCTTTAGCGAGCTTGTTAAAATCTAAAATTTAACTATTGAGGGTGGAGAAATTCTATAACTCACGAGTAAATTGAAGGAGAATCTGTTTCTCCTATGATTTTCGACAAAAACCTCAAGAAATTGTCGTTGCTATGTGGTTTGTTTACATAGACGTCATTTCGGGACTTCTCTAGTTTATCGTTCCAATAACTGTAGAAAAAAGGGCGGCAATTCCCAAGTAGAAATTTAATCACCGGGAAGTGGTTAAAGATATTATACATTTTTATCCCACGTCAAGAATAGGAGAAAACAGTTATTCACTGTTGGCCTCGGTCGACCAATGTCTGACCAGGTCCGTATATTTATGAGTAGATCTCATGAAAAGTCAATACTTGTATATTATCAGCTGGCCTATGTTGGCATTCTTGTGTGTTAAGTAGGTGTTCTTCAAGAGTCTTAACAAACCGCAAAATCGTTTCATTGACTGACGTGACCAAATGTCAAGATCGCACTAACGCCTGCTTTGGCAACGGCAAAACACGTCAATGCTTTCGGAAGTAAGAAAAACTGAGAAGTAAATATTCTTTCTGTTTGTTGCTACAACCTTTATGAAAAGAATTTTGAGATTTTGTTAAATTAAATCCCTTTACAACGAATTTCAAAGTAAAATAGTTCCTATGATGTGTGTTTGTTTATACAATTTATAGCCTTTTATAACATCTATAATTACCTTCAATGTATTTACACTTGTTCCGAATCCAGGATGATTTCTGGTTTATTGTTAATAATCTGGAAAAATAAATCAAATCGCCATACTCTTAAACAGTCATTAGATAGAATTAGGTGTAGTAAATAGTTGTTGGGTCCTTGTAGTTGACCAGATTGTTCAACGCATTGATAAAATAATGGCAAATACATGAAGTGCATATTGAATTGACTAGTCAATGCCATGACTGCAAATTAAGAACCATCAAGTTATTTTTATTGATCGATATCAAATTACGGTAACACAGCTTGGAGATGAATTTTGTAATTTATGGTCGGTATTAGCTGGGATAAGGGACAACATAAACAGTTCAATGTAGGATAAAAATTTACATGATTTAATTCGCATAGTTTTTTCTTCACCCCTTAACCCCTCTTAATTTGGAAAATATTGATTGAACGACAGAAAATATGTATTGAAAGAACATATGGACGTGACAAAAAGTCCTTCAAATATCAACATGCATTTCACTAGTAGCATTTGGTGTTTGAGTTTCTGCTCCACAAAATCTTGAAAAGTTTTTTTTTAAAATTGTGTTTTGTATCTTTAAACTGTTTCAAATATGATAGAGCCATCTTTTGATAATTAACTTGTTGAAAGTAGTGTTAAATTTTGAAAATCGATGTCGGATAACAACCTCACCCCATCCAAAACCATGTGATTTAAGTTAAGTTTTATTCGACATCGATTTTTTGTTTTAAAGGGTGTTGTCGCGGATCGTTTATTACCTTCAATGCTCAACGAAAAGTCACATTATATTCTCGAATACATTCAATGAAGTGAGAACAATCTAACTTAATTTTTATAATTTTACCCTCCATTTTGGTCTATTTACTGGTCAGTTCAATGTCGATGATTTTTCTATACAATATCGTCATCTAAACAAGCATTTGAACTTTATTATATTTTTAATATTCAGAGATATAACCTTTTTTCAAAGAGAAACTGTTTATCGAAGTGAAGCATATGAGATTTGTTAGGTAGAAAATAATTATAAGTCGTAAAACACTAATACGTGACGATTCCTGGCAGAATCTTGGTTTTTAAAGTCACTGTGTTTTTTTTATACCCCAGAGCGTCAGGATAGGTACGGGGAAAGTTTGGGTACCCATAAAACTGGTTTAACGCCACCACTGTTTAGTGTCTGTATCCTGACTGTGTTGTGTTCATATTTGTGTTTTGTACTCTTTTATGTTATTTTTTGTCCGGAGTTCTGGGAGTTTATTTGCTTTGATTGATTGGTATGTCATTTTTTACCTTTCCTGTTATCCATTTTGTTGTTTTCGGGAAATTTCCTAGTTTTATATATGGAGGCAATTCTGAAAAGGCCGTTTAACGTCAGTGCAATCCCGTATCACCTTTTTGTCCTCAGAAAGCAACCGAATTACGTGCTTACGTGTGTGCCTCTCCTACAACTGTAGTCCAGTAGTAAGACTTTATTCCTTTTCGTATTTTTAATTTCTCTTCATGTTCGGTTTTCCAGTAATTTTGTAACGCTGTGAACATAGCTTTTACTCTTCTTTCAGACATCGAACCTTCGGAACAAAAGAGTTTAGACCTGCAACGTAAGAAC
Organism: Mytilisepta virgata; assembly: GCA_028015205.1. NCBI lineage: Eukaryota > Metazoa > Mollusca > Bivalvia > Mytilida > Mytilidae > Mytilisepta > Mytilisepta virgata. The sequence goes on from CM051513.1 coordinate 18,722,711, forward strand.
TTGATAGAGGTGTTACAAAATTTACAGCAGTTCAATTACCAGGAAGAAAAACGCAGCATCGATACAGAATCAACAATACAGCTGAAAACAGGTAAATGTATTTTCACAACATTTTGTTCAGTGTTATGTTCAGTCTTTGTTAATAATTTCAACAAATGTACGTTCATCATCAAGAAGTGATGGGCTAATACGAACTTTCTATCTTACCTACATTGACCTATGAGAATGAATATCTTGAGTTAGGTTTCAAGTCTTTTTGGAATTGACACTTCACTGGATTTTACTTACAGTGGAAATGTGACTGGTGCCATTAATGGAACAGGACATCCTTACCCTTCCGGAGCACCTGATGTACCTCTCAATTTTAGTTGGAGTACACATTGCCAGTTTCTGTGATGCCTTGTTCTAATTCTGTTATCACATGTTTTTTATTCTTTATGTAGTACATGTTTGTTATGTTCCATACTCAAAGTTTGTCTTGTCTTTTGATTTCGATTTTACGGACATTCACCACTGTTTTGTAGCTTCGATATTGTTCTTCCAATATTTGCGTTTCCAGTGAGGACCTCTGTTACCACGAAGTATGACAATAAGTGTCTTCTGTAGAAAGGAAAAGTCTCGTGTTTGGCAAAAACTGTCATGAAACGGAAGTTCTCTAGTAATGTTACCCCCGGCTTGAAGTATTACTCGGGAATATCATTTCAATTAAAGAATTTTTTCATTTTATTGATTGAAGATTTGTTGCTACAGGAACATAACTTTGGTGCTGTTCTTCATCTTAAAATCATATTCACCAAGGACAAAAATCTCCCTGAAGTTGTTAAAACCTCATACAGTTCTTAATGACTGCATAACAAACTAATTTTTTAGATGTTCTACCAACTGAGATTTCATTATTTAATTTGTGTAGATATAACGATTTATTTTTTTTACAAGACTTTCACATTCTCTCATTTTTATATTCATGATATTTTTGTTTGCCTTCGGAAAAAATAGGTGTGACTACGGATGGAAACTTATCACAAAAAGTGATAAAAAGACAAGCCTGAAACTAAATACAAACTCAAGATTGAAAATAACATTCTGGGTTTTGTTAGATGTAATGTACTTTTTAATATTTTAAGTCTTGTTAAATGTAATGTACTTTTTTTAAATTTTGTTTTCGATATATTTCCCACGATGCAATATTTCTCGTCTGTGAAAACATCTCAATATGTATATAAAGACGACATCACGGCGTGGACTATAATATATTATACAATTTTGATGTACTATTTATGCATAAATGTATACAAATTATGAATTGTCAGTTGTACTTCAGGTCAAAAATAATAACACAAAACGTTGAAAATCAGATCCAAATACCAAAGATGACCTAAAATATAAAAACAACTAGGCAACTACCCGTGAAAGCAATGGTGTCAGAAAAGGATGGATTGATAATATCATCTGCAGTATAATTACTGCGCATGTTGGTAGTGTGTTCGGTTACCTCTGGTCACCGTTTAGCTGAATAATTAAAAAAAGACCGGAAGTGGACACTCATGAGGAAACGGGGAAACATGTCGGATATTCTTCCCGTTCGAGTTAATTCTAATAATTCCAGCAACCGAATAAAAACATATGAAATGTTCAGACAACACATTCATCCTCGCTCATTCAAATTCTGATTTGAATTGTGCCTAATGCAGTTATGTGAGGACGGCCCAAAGAAATCGAGCCCTTAATTTTAGTAGTATAGATAATCCAACAAAAGTCAGAGTACATCTAAGCACCTATCTAATATATGTACTGTCAAACCTATTTTAACATTTCTGGTTGGTAGTTAAGCTGTATTGACTTTTATGTGTTTCATACGAAAATAGGTCAGGATAGATAGGGTGGAGATTTTGATACCCATAAAATCGGTTTAACATCATGACTGGTCAATGTCTGTATGCATCAGACTATACCGACTTTCTTTTGTTTAGATAGTTGTGTTTTATGCCATTTTATGTCTGAGGATTCTGATGATTGGACGGCGTTAATTGAGTGATATGCCATCCTTGACTTTTCCTGTTATCCGTATTATTGTTTACCTTATAAGGGCAAAAATATCAGAATTTTTTTAAAAGCAAAGACATCACGCTGAATCTAATACCGACATACTAGCAACTCAACGGAGTATACCTCAATGTGTTTGTTTTACTGCAGGTAGTGTTCCTGAATTTCTCAAATATTTCATTCAAATTAAAGTAAAAAAATATTACTATACATATTTTACAATAGTCATAATGACTTGTTATCTTTTCCATAGCTGAAGTGCCTGAAATATTTTACAAGAGCGGATTTACTATTTTCTGTGTGAAATTTGTTGATTTTATAACATAAAATATGACGTCATCCCCAAACAAATGTGACGTTGCTGAATATGTGCAAGTTTTCTTTCAAAACGTTTGAACCATATTGACGTTAGTGATATACCAAATTGTTATTTGAAATGTACATAATTGCAATAATCTCTTGAGATTTTCATCACGAAAGAGGACAAATATACCTAAGGAGCAAACAACAGCAAAAACGCAATCCATTAGACAGACAAACCCGGGAAGACAAAATAAACTACCACTTCTACAACAAATAAACACTGAAAACTAAAAAACATTGAACAACACGAAATCCTATAAAAAAAACAAGGAGTGAGCTCAGGTGCTCCGGAAGGGTAAGCAGTTCATGCTCCGTATACGGCACCCGAAGTAAGCGGGACACACAGTAGTAATAAACCTAATGACTCATCAATAATTCTCAAGGACAAAAATTTTCAAAGCTAAAATATTAAATGTAAAATGTTGTCCTTCTGATTCAGATAACACAAATTATAAGCTTTATACTGATGACATAATAAAACATAAAATTCTCTGAAAAATCATACATTGTCATACGCACTTTACGACTTATTGGTGACATTAAAAATTGCGAATTACCGAACTTCATAAATATTTGCCATATAGACACCATTTACCAGGCAGATTTTAGTCATTAAAGGATTTTATTGCTAATAAATTTAACAGTTTTGAGAAGTGTGTTTTACGGTTAATGTGGTACTAAAATTATTGTAATCGTTGAATTATTAACTTTATAAAATACATTATGATGTGACTATTAAGGAAATTCATGTAAAACGACCCATAAACAGTATATAAAATATCACTTATTGGATTGTCATCAAGAAAATGTGATATCATTGATAATGATTTCGTTATATTTTATGTTTCATTGCTTCCCTTTCTGTAATAATGACTAACAGTAGTCATGCGTATACACGTATCTTGCAATCGCTGACAATTACTAGAAGGCTTTCAAACTTTCTTGGTCATTCTCACGTCCTCTTGAACCTTTTCCTTTAATATCTGATAATTTCAGTCTTATTTAAATTTGAATATGGGTAACATTATGCGAGTAAAATAATATCCAGTGCGTTATCGAGGGGTAACATTGAAGCAAATAATGTTACGTATGGTAAATCTAATACAAAGGTATATATGGCTGCCATGAATTATTTCGATTTTCATATAAAAAAAATTGTAAATCAGGTGAGCTAAGTAGTACTATAAAGGTTTTTGAATGGCACCACTCTAATTTTGAAAATTCTAAAAATGAATCCGAAAAGATAGAAAAATGTAAATAAAAAAGTTTTGACAACAATAAAAGCTAAGTTTTATTCGATTTTATTTTTTTTTAAGCGTAAGAAGTCCAAACAGTTGTAGTATAACTCTGTTCTGATAGTCCGTTTAGTGAGATTCAAAGAGTGCCGTTGTAATTTTGATTATGGCGTCAGACGCGTCCTACTCATAATAAACAATACACGTCCTGTTTCTTGTAACGTGAAATCATCATGTCATATTAATACAGGTTTTTATTCTATTATTGTAGAAAGACGACAGTTAGATTCTATGAACAAGAGAGATTACGGGATCATGCCTCCGTGGAATGAAATGTGCCGTCTGATGAAAGTGGCATTCTGTTTCAGACGGAACAGACGATGACATTAACTTTATACTATGGTACATGTATTTCAGATTCTTGAAAAGAATGTACAAAAATTAATCTGGCTTTTTTTGTTACCATTATTATCAATGTTTCAATATAGATATTGAAGCCTTGTCACACACGTACAGTGCTACTCGTAGACTTTTATCATTATACACCGCCATGAGAAAAAAGGAAAACAGGAAAAACAAGACATGACAATTGAACATTCAAATATAGTTTCCAAAAAACAAGTACTACACATATAGTTTCCATCTCTACCAATTTTCACCTTATTGGTATCATACAACTTTTTAGAATGTCAAGATTGAAGTATTCTTCCGTAAATGGACGTTTTCGAGTTGAGACGACCGGGGGAGGACGACTTCGCGTGCGCTCGTCTTCATTCAGTATGACGTCCAATGAGAATCCTTAATACACTCGTTTATTGCTACCCTTGACCAATCAAACGTAACGTTACTATACCCTTTCCGCTCTTCATTTTGAACTCGTGTGAGAACCTATTAATCTTTTCCATACAGTACTTTTAGATATATCAGCGAGCCTTCTAACTATGGCCCTTTACCCCATGTCAGTTATTTTTCGTTTAAGTGTTTGTTCTGCTAGGTAAAGCAACTTATTGTATTGCATACACCATAGGTATACCGCTGCCAAATTCAAGGTGTGACTGTCCCTAGCCAAGACCCTGTATATTAAGTTATTGTCGCTTATGCTCCTACTGTTATATGTATATAGTATTGAGTACTGAGTTTATTTTGTTGAATTCTTTCCAACTTCCTAATATGGTTTTCCATTTAATGATTGTGTGATGTGCCGGAGACTGTTGCTCATAGTAGAAAACAACAAGATGTGATCCATCTTTTCATGGTTTAAATACTATGGGATATTGTCTCATACAGGCGTACCATTTCTTTACATTTTCATATTTAATAGTTTTTGGTTTTTACGTCACTTGATGATTGATTGTGAGTTGCTTAACGTCCAATGGCGCATATGTCATTCTTCAGGACGAAAACTAGTTCAGCAATTTATCAAACATAGTTCAATAGGGGTTGGACGGGACAAAAAGGGATACATGTTTTTTGCTGCCACTGTAAACGGGTGGGTGGTAGAGTAGGGTTGGATAATTTAGCATTCTGTAGAGGCCATTAGCCTAATATTTTTTTTTAAAAAACTACAGAAGGGGTCTTTAGTGTGCCGGAAGGTAGAATTTTTAAGCCACTTGAAATACAGCTATCTCTATCGTGGTGGCTAGTTTTTGTTAGTGGAATAAACTTGAGTACCAGAAAGAACCACTAAACTTCAGTCAGAAGTGACAATCCTTGTTTACTAAGATCAAAGTCGAGCGCACCTCGCTACGACATGGATTTGAATCACAAACTCATTGTTGACAGGTTGGACATCAAATTGAAAAATGATACAACGTATACCTACTAGACTACTTGGCCATTGTGGCCCAGTATTCAGTACTATGGTGAAAGTTTTAAAGAAGTGCAAAACGTTCATAAATTATTGTTTTGAAATTGATGCATTATAGGTAAATTTATTGTTAGACTACCCAAAACGTGTAATCCTAACTTACTGAAAAAAAATTGTTGTAAAGCATTTAAGGGGGTAACTAACACTTTGACTAAAATGCATTTGGCTCGTTTAATTTTCATAAAATTTTGACAAAATATTTACCTTGACCTGTTGACAAAAATATAAAAATTTCAAGAAATTTGAACCACACAATTTACAGGAATAATTTCATTGGGTACATAGCAGTTTGACAAACACTTTTGATCATTCAGAAGCTTGATTCTCTTTACTAATAGTATGTGATTAAAACGTTCAGCTGATTTTTTAAAGAGTTAACTCCCTCAGGTGTCCTGTTCCCCCTTAATAATCCATCGCATTTTAGGTCTTGGTTAAGTACATTTATGTCAATTTTATAAATTCATGAGGTACGGGCAAGTATTTAATCTTAATATACATCTTCAAAACGACGACCCCCGTATGATTCCCGGGGACACAAAGAGAATAGGCCCACAGCTCCTCGGCTTGGCGTAAGAGGCCCCTAAAGAGGCGACATGTTTGTCGTAAGTTGCAAACCCGTGTCGCTAATAGGAGGTGTTCCTGAATGGCCGGATAAACTGTTCCGATCACCATCTAGGGCACAATCTTTACCTAGACGGGCGGCCGAATGAACCCGATTCAGTCAATCGGCTGGTCACACCATTCCTTTACATCACTATATCATGTATTTTTTCTGCATAATATGGTAAAATTCCAAATTACTGATTTATGGATTGGTGTTGGCTTAAAAAATTCAACAGGTTCAAAATTATTATTTATTTCGGTTATTTCTTTATTCATTATTTTTCTATCTTCTCGGATATACTTCATTCCATTTATTTACGACTATTTACGTCCATTTTGTGATTTCTCCTTTTCTTTGGATTTTCTTTGGATTTCGTTTTGGTTATATTATCATCAGTGTAAGTTTTGCTTATATTATTATTATCAGTGTAATGTACACCGGGCTCAAGAGTGGCTGGATGGTCTCGGTCCAGCCAATAACTGGTCACGCCTAGCCCTCTGCTGTTTTCTCGTGGTTATCTGAAAAGACCCATACGAACCCTCAATAACACTGATATGCAATGGTTGGGTTGGGTTGGGTTTGGTTTGCATGTATCGTTGTAGGTTGATGTTTGGGTTCTGAGGTCTTGGATGGTAACTACTGCCGGAAGCGCAGAGAAGGTGGTGGCTCATGAGACAAAGCTTCCTCGGCTTAATGAGGCCACATGTTTGCCGTGTATGGATACCCGTAAGGATAGAGGACGGGATCCTGGTGGCTGAAATATGCCACTTTGGCCCTTACTTTATCTTAAACGGGAGGTCGGATGGGCCCGATCCCGATCAATTGGCTGGTCACGCCAAGTCCTTGAACTTGACCTGTTTACGTAATGTACATCAATAGTGCCATTTATATACGTTGGGTTCAAGAAGGCGGTGGCTGATGGGTCAATCGTGTAGATGTTGCTCTGGATGGTTGCTTCGTCGGGTAAACTGTGGCACGAAGCTTGCATTCGAAAAGAAGTGCTCTATGCGAGTATTCTATCCTTGTAGCCCTAGTGCTTGTCGCAAAAGTGGCAAGCATACATCATTTTGGTGCTGCTCCGAGGTTGGCGGGGAGCAAGTGTAGTGAAACAGTATACAATCAACATGGCGTCTCAATTAGGAAAAAACACAACCCCCACAAACAACCAGTGCTAAAAGAAAAAATGAAGATAGCGATGACGACGGACATACTTTGAAATCTCCCAATACTGACTCTGGCAAATTCTTTAAATTTTTGGTTCTTTCTAGTCAAAATCCTGATAAACCTCTAACAAAAATTTCTCGGTTTGTGCTACATAAAACTCTCAAATCTTGTGCAGGTGATCTGAAAAAGGTGAATAAAATGAATTCCGGAAGTGTGTCGGTTGAATGTACTAGACATCTACGATGTAAAAATCTCCTTTCCCTACCTACCATTAGAAATGTTGAAATCTCCGTTACTCCTCATAGAACATTGAATTCTTGCCAAGGAGTAATTCGAGACAGAGAGCATGATCTCGCTGATTTGTCTGAAGATGAAATTTGTGAAGAATTACAACCGCAACTTATCTCTAAAAAATTAAACTGTTAAACTCAATACATATCTTCTTACATTTGACCTCCCAAAACTGCCCGAACATATTTACATTGGACCCTACAGAATCAAGGTTGACACATATGTTCCAAACCCTATCCGGTGTTTCAAATGTCAAAAGTTTAGACACGGTAGGAATTCCTGTAGGAATACTGAAAAATATGTCAAATTTTCTGTAGAGGGCCACTCTAGTTTTGATTGTACAACTGACCCAAAATGTATAAACTGCGGAGGTGAAAATATGGCTAATTCTAGAATCTGTGATGTCTACAAAACTGTACTTGAAATTCAAAATGTTAAAGTAGAAAGAAATATTAGTTATCCGGAAGCGCGAAGGGGGTCTCTGTCCCGAATAACTCTTCCCAATATACAACTTATGCAGAAAAGGTTAAAACTTCAACAAAAACAAGATCTGTCCAGACACAAACTGAACTTACATGGCCGAACGGAAAAGAACTGCCCGTTCTTGTATCTGAACTTCCATGTACCCAAACTCCATTAAAGCAGTCAACAACATCAAATTCTTCACAAAACTCTGACTCTTTTGTCTCAAATACTACAGGTAAAAAACAAACTCAACCAAATAACAAAAAGTCGTCTTCAAACCAAAAATCTCAGCAGAAACAATCATCATCGTCATCTCAAAAATAAGATCGTCCTTCAACCTTTGAAAAAAATTGGCATCCTTCAAATAGACAAAAAGAACAGATTCAATAGGTTTAGAGATCTGCTCAGAGTTTGACGACGACGCAGATGCAGACTCTGAACAGATGGATATGAACAGTAGACCAAGGAATTTAGTTTCTTTGACAACTTTGATGGGAGAATTATAGAGTTTCAGATCGGGGTCTTAATGCAATTTTCGTTTATTACAAAATGCATACATACTGTTTTTGAGCTAGAAAATTTAAAACCGTTTTCCGCAGCCCATTTTTCAATTTTAGTTAAAGGCAATATTGTAATTGTCTTTCAATTTTATTTAAAGACAATTGTAATGTTATTCACATTTTAAGCAGTATAACATTTAAAAATCATCAACATACAGAGAGCCTTCAACATTCTTTTGTAAAGTTTCAGCCAAACTATTTATTTTAATGCTAAATAAATTAACAGAGGGGATACTTCCCTGGGGAACACCCATCTGTTGTTCAAATGGGTCAGACATAGTTTTATTAACCTTTACTTTAAACTGTCTGTCAGACAAAAAATTGTCAATAAAGAAAGGGGGTCTACTTTTCAACCCCATATCGTTTAATTTTTTTAAAATACCGTATTTCCCCCCCCCCCCCCCCCCCCGTACACAAAAGATTTCGTGATAATTTACATTAGAAACTACGTCATGTAGCCTTAGAATAATACAAAAACGGCACAATGATGAGCAGGGCCGATATGAAAAATGCCATGTAATAATCCATAAGTAGCCATTACTTAAAAATGAACAGGAATAAAATATTTTTTCCCATCGAGAGACATCGATTGGCAGGCAGCCAGCATAATTACCGTAAAGGACGATACCTCTGCACAAAATTACAATTTTAGAGTCGGGTGGTGTGCATGTATGAATTTTCGAAACATGATATAACTTAACCGAGATTTGATCATGATCTGAAATTTATTTACATTCCTGTCCCAATCTAGAAACATTGTATTTTCAGAAGTTGTCCGTCATCTTCTTAGGTGTATTGCAATTTGTTTGTTATATCGAATGATGTGTATATTTTTTATTTATTGTTATTTCTAATAAACTTTTGCCACTATTTTTCGGTGCCTTTTACTACTTGTTTGTTTGAGGGCAGATGCTTTTTATTGAAAACCACACAGCGACCCTAGATTTAATATTTCTTTTCCGTTTTTCAATCTTGGGGTGTGTTGTCTAATTGGCGCTCAACCCACATCCTTATAATTGGACATATACATATATGACGTTATAAAACTGATTTCTCTAAAACTTTGCCTGTTTTAGGGCACCCGATCGGTTGGAGAAAAAAATGATTATCTACGTGAGATTTGTTGCTCTCGGTCGCTGATTGGTCGTTGAAATTCCCTTTCGATTTACTCCATGCTTTTCGAAGATTCCAGACCAACGCGTAAACAAAGTAACGCCAACGTCAGCAATATTCTACATAATAAAGGTATCTACTGACAACAAGGGCAAGCATCTAGGCATCTAGATTGATCATAGGAGAATAATCGTGGACAGCAATACACAAAAATTTCGGTTTCCAAAATGTGACGTAGAGATATGTTGCGTATTACGAAAGATGTGAGAGGACCAATACGAGGTTCATGACGAATAATGAATATTACAGCTAATTTACAACTGTGGTAAGAATTAGTGAAACAGAATCTTACCTCGCCAAGGCTAGAGATTTGAAGGTTTAACTATCTCGACTGTATTAATACGATAATTGCTTGTGATGTAAGATTTTACAAAATGTATATATCAAGCTGATAAATTCCAGAAAATTATCGATTTTTTTTCTCTCACATATGTTGTTTTATTTTTAAATTGGCTATTTCAATATTGCATTGCATGATGGAAATACAATTGGATATTGGCAAAGAGTGGTAATTCAATTTATTTCAAGATTCTTGAAGCATTTTGCATATTTTTCTATAAAAATATCATTGTGATTTAATGTTACATGTGTTGATGCTAAGGATCACGGAGTCCCTAGACATAAACATGAATAATTCGATTGATGTTACGCCCTGTCACTCAAGCATGATGCTTGGGTTCCCTACACGTTCCTGTGGAACATTGTTGCATTGAAAGTCCGTCTTTTGAAGCATGCAATAGCAGAAAATGAAACCTCTTCTCATCCTGAGCTTCTGGCTACCCTAACTGGACCCTAAGACACAACAACAAACACAATTTCCAAACTAATTATGAAAACAACCAACACATGACCGAAAGTGACATTCTTGAATAAATTCACTGCAGAATAGAACAATGAAGACAAATCATAAAATAAAAGGCAATGTTTACAACATTTCTTTCAGATTTCAAAAATGAAACTAGACACCTACATACTATTCACCCACTTAACTGGACTCTCCTTTGGCAAATCTAATCATAACGAAACGTAAACAAGACGGTGGTCACCATGAATCATTAACTGTAACGCCCGTTATTGGAAACATCGGCAAAAGATAAAGAGAAAGAAGAATGAGTTTGCAATTTTGGGTGATGGAAGCATTCTAAATAACAGTTGAAACCTGACCAGCTAAACTATAAGCATTAAAATAACAGGGAGATGGAAATAAGCTCAGGAGATCACATCCACTTATGGTGAGCTAGATATGCTGTGCGAAAAAACTGCCCTTTGGAATGCAACACCTGAAGGTTTTTAGACATCGACTGCTGGCAGAAAATATCATTTTACTGTTTAAAGTGGTTCATTAACTATAATTTAAGGCGTATAATCACAAAACGTCTATATTATCATCCTTTAAGTTTGTGGCCAAATGTAATAAATAAAAGTAAATTTAATTTTGTATATTTCTTATTCGCAAACGAATTTAGTACAACCGTTTTAAGAAAAGGATATAAACTCCTGGATTTACTTTTAATTCGAAAAATGCACAATTTTTAGAAATGTCTAAATCAAAATTTTTCAAATTAAGTTAAAAGTATTTAGGCAAAGACAATCTAAACTGGATTTTGTTTATTCTATTTAGGCATGTTTGATTCTATTGCTTGTATCTGGTTATTCCTGGATTTTAAAAGTATTTCGTTTTTTTTTTCAGCGAAAGTGGCGGCCAGTGTTTAGAATTGGTATTGGTAGAGAGTTTAGTTTATATACCATTTTCTGACCACTTCATCATTTTTAAATCTAATTGGGAGCCTTGGTTCCCGAGTGGTCCAGATTGTTCGTCATGACTACCTATGCTATGATCACTAGGCTGTCAACACTGAGATTGTGAGTTCGAATCTCACCTGTGGCGGGGTGTGTTCGACTCCGATCTTGCCAATTTTCCTACCGAAGGTCAGTGGTTCTCTCGGGGTAAAATGGCTTCCTCCACAAATAAAAACTGACCGCTGCGAAGTAGCCAAATGTGCTGAAAACGGCGTAAAACCCCAACTAAACAAACAAACAAATAAAACTAATTTATTAAATCAATTCACTTAGTATGCATTATTTTTTCCCTTGAATCCTCTATTAGATTAGAAATTTAATCCAATTATATTCTTTTTTTTAATGCCAATATCCTTTTCGCTTATTCCATTTGTTTCTTTCTTTTATGCAAGTTTTGCAAATTATGGACAGCTTCATTGACGAGGTCATATATAAAAGTTTACAATATTGTGGTGCATGCCAAGCAAATTCTGGACATTCAATTGATTCATAACTTTCCATCCTTTTCAAACAAAATCGGGATCGTAAACACCTCGCCATGAGCTGGATTCGAACTCACAACCTCAATGTAAACAGGCTAGTGATCATTAACAGTAGACGGGCAGCTTCAGAGATAACGTTCGTAATATACCAACAGACAACTGTGGTCAGTACAATACAAATTCTGGACTGAATCAGTCAAGACATCACTAATAATAAATTTTTTATACCAATTTTTGATGTGCAAGTTTCATCGATTTACGATTCATCAGAATTGCTCAATGCCTAAAATGTTGAAACGAAACCAGTAAGGTCAGAGCTTTACACGATTGAGATACTCCTTAGTTTTCATAATAATTCTTTAGACAACTGTGGTCCGTTCCATCTAGATATCAAGACTGGTTCAGTCAAAACATTACTAATAAATCTTAAGACATCTGTGGTCCATACAATACAAATAGGTGGCTAGATTTCATAATGACGTCAAGTCCCTTCCATATTACATATCAGAAAATAAGACGAATAATTTAAGAAATACAGAATATTAAACTATGGAAAGTGTTACAGACTACCCTGACTCTGTTGTTTCAATGTTTGTGTTTTGTGCTGTTTTCTTTTATTTTTTTTACATAATTTCTATCGTATAGATAATATGTCATTGTTGATCTATCATGTCTATACTGGTTTTTTTTTATTTTTTGTTTGCAAAAATATTTTAAAGAAAAGAAACGGACTATCAAAAATGTATCCTTATGAACAATATTTTTAAAATAATATCGTTATTTAATCCATTGCATGTACATGTGCATTACGTCATAGTATTGTAATTCGAAGTATAATACGATATATATATATATATGTATCATATAAGAGTATTGGGTTTATAGAAAAGAGACCAATGGCCTAAATTTAATGAATAGAGGAAAACAGAATAAAGAATTGAGACTAATGATGCTTTACAAACTTTTATACTCGGTATATACTGTAAATTCGGAAATTAATGCGATGTTTTTATTATTGCGACTGGGTTGTAATCGCAATAATTAAAAGTCGCATTTTGGAATTTTTTATATGAATGAAGCGGCATTTTTCTCAATATCACAAAAATTCAAATTGCATTTTGGTCTAAAATGACAAAATCGCAATAATAAATGAACCCAATAATTTCTGAATCTACTGTATTTACATTGTGGTATATTAACGCACGAACACTCACGCATTTACACTTGGTCGAATTCTTACTATTAAAACTATAAAAATAGACAATATTCATTTCAACTTGCAGGCGTTTATATTATTATTTAATGTCTTTGAAGATGGCTACGATAAAAGGATCCGAGTACTCTAACTAGAGTATTCCGCTGAAAAAAGTAAGATTCGTGTTATGTATTTGGCCCGAGAGATTGAAGTCTATTTTGCAGGTTTCTGGCAACATTCCAGAAGCACCGGCGTATGGAGTGCATATTTCACAACTCATACGTTGTTCTAGAGCTTGTGACATGTACATTGCCTTCCTGGACAGAGCCCGGCTCCTGACAGAAAAGTTGCTCAAACATGGGTATGTTGCTCCTAAGTCGCAGTCATCCTTATTAAAGTTTTATGGACATCATCATGACTTAGTTGCAAGGTAAGAAAAACAGTTTCCAAAATGAAAATGGACCTGTTCCATTGATTTTGTCCCTTCCTCATACCGGACTTGACATGGACAGCATGGCGGATGTCCTACAGGAAGCAGAGACTGCTTACTCTTCCTCAGCACCTGTGTCTACCCCGGTTTTTTGGTGGGGTCCATGTTGTTCATATGTTTTTAGTTTTTTATTGTAGTGCAGGTATTGTTTTGATCTTGTCTTCGTTGTTCTTCGGAGTTGGTCAGTTATTTCCGCTTTTGATCTCCTTCGAATATCCCTTTGGTATTTCGTTACTTTTATTTTTAAAGAGGCAAACAAATCAGCAACCATATGATTATACATATTCACTTATGGCTGGACTATCTTATCGACGTCTTGGGCAATTTGATATTTCGCAGTATCACACCATAAACAGTGTGATACCACCTAATTAACTGGTTACGGCATAAAGCGATACCATTCAAAATATATCTTAATTGGTTGGCAATCTTCCTAAGCTTTTTTAAGGATGTTCGCTGGTCATATTTTGGTCTTTTTGTCAGATTTTCGGAATCCTGGGGTTTTATCCATTTCTTAAACATTAAATTTTTTGCCCATGAACCCCCACTTTTTCTTTTATAATTCAATCATATATACCTTAAAATGGTATTTGACACAATTTTATGAAATCCTTTTTATTTTTTTCCTACATTTTTGAGAGACTGAAGTTGCAAATGCAAAGACAATGAAAATTCCACAGAAAACCCATTTCCTGCAAATTTTCAAGGTCTTATAACTCTAAAATGAGCACATGAAACTGTATTGTTTTCTTGCTTATTTGTTAACTATTCATATGTTCTCTCACACTAAAACACCTATTTCAAATCCTGTTTATTTCCTATTAGACCAGCGATCATCCTTAATTTGGTCAAATCGAATACTACTCAATAGATTTTGCAATTATAATTTTTCAGTCGTTTTGAAACTATTAAACAATTTAATGAAAAAAACGTTTGAAAAAATAAAAATTCGTTCTAACGAAACATGTTGATTTTAATGGAGCGTGGCATTTTCAATTTATTACATCACATGAATATATTTATATCCGATTCCTGTGTATTGGTAAAGTACTGGCACCTTAAAGTTAACAGAATATACCTAATACCATATTTGATAGAGATCCTCTGAATTCATTTGTATAATAAAAAGAGCAGTTAACAATCTTCAGAAAATGAAATTTCAGAGGGATTAGGTGTAAGTAGTATATGGGGACAGTTCAGTTATGAAGTGGTGGAGGATCATGAGGATCCGGAAGTGACGTCACCGGAACCGGAAATGACGTCACAGGAAGTGACGTAACCGGAACCGGAAGTCACGTGACCGGAACCGGAAGTACCCGGAAGTGATTTGCGCGCATGCGCAACCGGAAGTGATGGTTTTTCGCGCCATTTGTTGCCGGAAGTGACGCAAGTCACGTGCTAGGACCCGGATGTGTGGTCTGCGCATGTTCAGGCGGAACCGGAAGCACCAGGAAGTGGTTTTACGCGCATGCGCAACCGGAAGTAGTGGATTTTTCCCCTTATATACTTACGGAAGTGACGTAAGTCACGGACCCGGATGTGCCATGTGATTTATCTCCCTTTTCCCGCATTTCTCGGTCGTCTCTGGGTCTTTCATCGGTTTCTAGGGACTGATGCCTTCACTGTTATGTCGAAGTCCGAGAGTATACGAAGTACACTATTGGATTATCTCCCCTTATTCCGCTCTTTTCATCTGCGGGTGATGTTTTCTGTGAGGACCAAAGGTAGGATTGGATTATGCCCCCTTACCTGCAAGTGATGCTGTCACCAATAGATCAATGGAGGGGTGTCCTTAGCAACCGCCTTAGCAACAGCGGTCCATTTCTATGATGCACTTCGTTTCTCTTCTCTTGCTCCATCCCGCTCCTCGCTGCTCTTCTCTTGCTCCGTGCTGCTCATCGCTGCTCTTCTCTTGCTCATCGCTGCTCATCACTGCTCATTGCTGCTCATCTCTTGCTCATCACTGCTCATTGCTGCTCATCTCTTGCTCATCGCTGCTCATCGCTGCTCATCTCTAGCTCATCACTGCTCATTGCTGCTCTTCTCTTGCTCATCGCTGCTCATTGCTGCTCTTCTCTTGCTCATCGCTGCTCATTGCTGCTCATTTCTTGCTCCGTGCTGCTCATCGCTACTCAGGACCTTACTCGCGTGCTCATTTCGCTCCTGCTGCTTGTCACTGTTCGTCATCCGGTTCATCTCTTGATCCACCCTTTTCCCGCACTTCTCGGTCGTCTCTGGATCTTTCATCGGTCTCTAGGGTCTGATACTCTCACTGTTATGTCGAAGTCCGAGAATATACGAAGTACACTATTGGATTATCTCCCCTTATCCCGCTCTTTTCATCTGCGGGTGATGTTTTCTGTGAGGACCAAAGGTAGGATTGGATTATGCCCCCTTACCTGCAAGTGATGCTGTCACCAATAGATCAATGGAGGGGTGTCCTTAGCAACCGCCTTAGCAACGGCGGTCCATTTCTATGATGCACTTCGTTTCTCTTCTCTTGCTCCATCCCGCTCCTCGCTGCTCTTCTCTTGCTCCGTACTGCTCATCGCTGTTTTTCTCTTGCTCTTTACTGCTTATGTCTGTTTTTTCTCTCGCTCTTTGTTGATCATCACTGTTTTTCTCGTACCCTTTGCTGCTCATCGCTGTTTTTCTCTTGTTCTTTGTTGCTCATCACTGTTTTTCTCTTGCTCTTTACTGCTCATCACTGTTTTTCTCTTGTTCTTTACGTCTCATCGCTGTTTTTCTCTTGCTCGTTACTGCTTATCGCTGTTTTTCTCTTGGTTTTTGTAGCTCATCGCTGTTTTTCTCGTGCTTTTTGCTGCTCGTCGCTGGTTTTTCTCTTGTTCTTTGTTGCTCATCACTGTTTTTCTCTTGCTCTTTACTGCTCGTCGCTGTTTTTTCTCTTGTTCTTTGTTGCTCATCACTGTTTTTCTCTTGCTCTTTACTGCTCATCGCTGTTTTTCTCTTGGTTTTTGTAGCTCATCGCTGTTTTCCACGTGCTCTTTGCTGCTCATCGCTGTTTTTCTCGTGCTCTTTGCTGCTCATCGCTGTTTTTCTCTTTGTTTTTGTAGCTCGTCGCTATTTTTCTCGTGCTGTTTACTGCTCGTCGCTGTTTTTTCTCTTGTTCTTTGTTGCTCATCACTGTTTTTCTCTTGCTCTTTACTGCTCATCACTGTTTTTCTCTTGTTCTTTACTGCTTATCGCTGTTTTTCTCTTGGTTTTTGTAGCTCATCGCTGTTTGTCTCTTGCTCTTTACTGCTTATCGCTGTTTTTCTCTCGCTCTTTGTTGCTCATCGCTGTTTTTCTCTTGGTTTTTGTTGCTCGTCACTGTTTTTCTCGTGCTGTTTACTGCTCGTCGCTGTTTTTTCTCCTGTTCTTTGTTGCTCATCACTGTTTTTCTCTTGCTCTTTACTGCTTATCGCTGTTTTTTCTCTTGTTCTTTGTTGCTCATCACTGTTTTTCTCTTGCTCTTTACTGCTCATCACTGTTTTTCTCTTGTTCTTTACTGCTTATCGCTGTTTTTCTCTTGGTTTTTGTAGCTCATCGCTGTTTGTCTCTTGCTCTTTACTGCTTATCGCTGTTTTTCTCTCGCTCTTTGTTGCTCATCGCTGTTTTTCTCTTGGTTTTTGTTGCTCGTCACTGTTTTTCTCGTGCTGTTTACTGCTCGTCGCTGTTTTTTCTCCTGTTCTTTGTTGCTCATCACTGTTTTTCTCTTGCTCTTTACTGCTTATCGCTGTTTTTCTCTTGGTTTTTGTAGCTCATCGCTGTTTGTCTCTTGCTCTTTACTGCTCATCGCTGTTTTTCTCTTGCTCTATGCTTCTCATCGCTGTTTTTCTCTTGTTCTTTGTTGCTCATCACTGTTTTTCTCTTGCTCTTTACTGCTCATCACTGTTTTTCTCTTGCTCTTTACTGCTTATCGCTGTTTTTCTCTCACTCTTTGTTGCTCATCGCTGTTTTTCTCTTGGTTTTTGTTGCTCGTCACTGTTTTTCTCGTGCCCTTTGCAGCTCATTACTGTTTTTCTCTTGCTCTTTACTGCTCATCAATGTTTTTCTCTTGTTCTTTACTGGTCATCGCTGTTTTTCTCTCGTTCTTTACTGCTCATCGCTGTTTTTCTCTTGCTCTTTACTGCTTATGGCTGTTTTTCTCTCGCTCTTTGTTGCTCATCACTGTTTTTCTCTTGTCCTTTGTTGTTCATCGCTACTCCTTACCTTACTCGCGTGCTTATTTCGTTTTTTGGGGCTACTTGTCTCTGTTTTCGCTGCCACTACTGCTCCTGCTGCTTTTTGCTGTTCGTTATCGCTGCTCTTCTCTTGCTCATCGCTGTTTTTTCTCTTGCTCATCGCTGATCCTTTCTTGTTCTTTGCTGCTCATCCCTACTCAGGGCCTTACTCGCGTGCTCATTTCGCTCCTGCTGCTTGTTGCTGTTCGTCATCGCTGTTCGTCATCGCTGCTCTTCTCTTGCTCATCACTGCTCTTCTCTTGCTCATCGCTGCTCTTCTCTTGCTCATCACTGCTCTTCTCTTGCTCATCGCTGCTCTTCTCTTGCTCTTTGCTGTTCATCGCTACTCATGATCTTACTCGCGTGCTCATTTCAGTTTTTGGTGCTATTTGTCACTTTTAATCGCTGCTGCTGCTACTGCTGAAGGAATGTAGTTTACTGCTGATGATCGGAAGGCCACTCGGTACTCATGTTGTCGGTTTGATTGGTAGATCAAGACTGATCGATGTGATTGTATACTGGGATATTTATCGACGACAAACACAAATGAAACAGTTTCATATTTTATTTTACAAAATCTACATCAGTCAATGTTTTAAGTTCTGGTTCTTTCTCTTCAAACAAAGGTATGATCTTCTTCAGTTCTTTCAATTCGAAGGTGTCCAAGCCGATTGCTCTCTTTGTTGGACGATAGGTCCAGTCTCCCCGGGGTATAAAGTGCTTTCTTATCCAAATAGTGGGGTATGGGGATTGGACGGTGACGAATACATTGTCCCCAATGTGATATCTCCAGTCGACTAGTTCTTTATCCTGTACTCTACCGATCAAATCATCCAGAACATCAGTAGTCTCGCATAAAGCTTTCCATTGTATCAAAGATAAGCTCACTCCGGTCTTGGTGGGCACCGTTTCACTTTCCCAAAATCTGAGATCTACTCTTTTACTGCCATTCCATTCTGTCAGCTCTGCATACGTTCCTCCACCAAGTAGTACTTTCAAAGGAATATCGGAAGCTGTCATGGCGTCTTGGACGATATCGCTCTCGGTCTGGTCTGGTTTTCTTTTCTTTACGAGACATGTCGGCTGACTGATTCTTCTTCTTGCTGGTCTATTTATATATATATTTGTAAAGATGGACTGGATTGGTTCTTATATTATGAAACTTGAAACATGATTGGCTATCTTTCCGACATCGTGATTGGTTAAATTCTCCCGTTCCGATTGGTCGAAAATCTGGCATTTTCATTGGTCAATTCCAACCGTTTCGATAGATCAACACGATGATACATTGTCCAAATATGCGGCGCCCAATCCGGAAACTGTTCACAATAGGTACGAGTAAACACCGACAATACGACCAGTCTTCCTTGGTTCACCACACCGTCTTCGAACATGGCAGAAACGATTCTCTCGTATACTCGTAGGGGGTCCATCCTACGAATGACTTCTCTGACTATCTTCACTTCCTTTTATACATTTATGACATGAGACTACTCTGCATTGACAAACTTGTAACTGTCTACATATATACATGTATATATAGTGTTGCCAGAAGATCCCGATACCGGGGTTTTGTATCTGAGGCACTGGCAGTCCACCCGGACAGAGGAAAATACCGACAATCGTGTTCAGGATGAACGAGATTACATCCGCCACCTTTCCTGATATGGTTCGCCACACATTCAACCTACAAAATACGACCTTCAAGATCAACGTGTCGTTTGGATTTATACTGAAAAACGCAGAGACCGGAGAACTAAGATACTTCCATTCCAGGACGGGGACGAATGTTCTCTGTCTCGATGATGTTAGATGGACATCAAAGATGGCTGCACCCATTCTCTTGCTTTTTGCTGCTCATCGCTGTTTTTCTCTTGCTCTGCTAATGATGACCTTACCTCATTTCAGTTTTGGGGCAACTTGTCGCTGTTTTCGCCGCTGTTGCTAGTGGTGGTCGATTGTCGTTAGTCAAGGATTGCATCTGTGCGAGAGCACCCTTAGATCCGGGTTATTTAAAAGTCCACTCTGCATTTATCCAGGCTTGTGACTGGCTATCATAAGATACAAAATTAATCCTGCTCAATTTTTTAAAGGCACTCTGCATTTGTCCAAGCTTGTGACTGGCTCTAACCGGTCAATACCCAACGTCGTTGGATCACCTAAGCAAGTGTCACTGTTTGCCTCGTGTTTGTCACGCTTGCACCAGTGAACCACCGGCGTGGGGTATTGACCGGTTAGAGTAGGAGTACGAGACAGACCTACGATAAGGGTTAGAAGCAGGACTAAGGTTAGGGTTAGAGTTAGGGTTAGGGTTAGAACTAGGGTTAGGATTAGAGTTAGGGTTAGGGTTAGGTCTGGAGTTAGGGTTATGGTTAGGACTGAAATCCGTAAACGTTCGTTCCCGTCCGGAAAGACTCTGAAATTTTCGTTTCATTAGGGTGTTCCCTTTCAGGTCCGCGTTACTTGGGGGCAGCCATCTTTGATGTCCGTCGTAGCATCAACGAGACCGAGAACATTCGTTCCCGTCCGAAAGACTCTAAAATTTCAGTTTCATAAGGTTGTTCTCTTTCAGGTCCGCGTTACATGAACGCAGCCATCTTTTGTATCCATCGTAACATCAACGAGACTAAGAGGTGACTTATAACGAAACAGTGAGAATCCCACCTTCACCTCCTCAGCAGCAATAGCAACAATGAACAGCGAACTGTGTGGGGTAATCTTCGTCTCTATGACACCAATGAAAAGCTTTTAACGAAAATATAATCAGAGGTTTTGTTTAATTTCGTCAGTTGTTTGAAGACCGTCAAACAACACACACGTATCAATGGCATCGAAAACGCCTCTCGTTGATTTAGTGGTTCCTGCTAGATATTTAATACCTGTGGATCTTTCTAACACCAAAGCAAAACCACAAAGGAAAAGGAAATTACTTCTAACCAAAGTGAAGAGAACCAAACGGCTGGATAACACAAGTGGAGGACCCAACAAAGTGGATCCAAACAAGAAATGTAAAAAGTGTCAAACGAACAAGAGCTTTGCGGACTTCTACAAAAACATGAATATCTGCAAGGGATGTAGAAGGATTGACAACGAGTGGAAAAGACTTAAAAGAGACCTCATCAGAAAAGTGAAATCTGAACTGCAACAATGTCGAAACGAATACTTTGCCAAACGCTTGTGTATGAATCAACAAGCCGCTGAGGAACCTGTATCTAATATAAGCACTTGCAGGACGACCGGAATTCATTCTGCTATCGACTACCAGGAAATAAAGACGTCTTAAATGTATACCTGTGGATACCAATCCAAGCAAAACTTTAACCTAGTGCGACACAAAAAGAATGCACATGGTATTGAAGAGGATTCAACAGACTATAGTGATTCAGCTTCAGACACCACCACAGAAGCCGATAACGATGAATCGGAACAAAGTAGTGACCATGGATCCAACGAAGACTCCGAAGAGTTTTGCGAACAGTCCCTATGGGAAGTCGTTTTGAACATAACATTTCAAGTACATCAATCGGAATACTCACAGACAGTAAACGAAGTAGTGGAAGCCGGAATGGAAGAAGACAAGGCACGCTTGGCAGCATATAGAGACATGTTTGACTCATACAGAGACGAAATACGAAAGCATTACCTCGGACTGGTGTCCTGGCATCAAGACATAAATAAAGACCCCGTACATAGAGAGATCAAGAAAAACGGCTAAACGCTGGAGAGAATAGGAAGACTACGAATCAAAAGAATCATGGGATTAGGCCGTAGAAAAACGAAAATATCTGCTTAACCGTGTATTGAACGACTACGACCCACCTCCAGCTGAAGACAGCAATGACTCTATGTGACGGAGGAATTGGAACATATTACAAAGAAAAACAGAAAAAAATATAACAAAAAAGGGAAGGAGGGTAATGCAGCCTATATATGTTTATACATATATATAGCCAGTCACAAGCCTGGACAAATGCAGAGTGCCCTTAAAAAATTGAGCAGTATTAATGCAGTCTATCTTATGATAGCCAGTCACAAGCCTGGATAAATGCAGAGTGGACTTTTAAATAACCCGGATCTAAGGGTGCTCTCGCACAGATGCAATCCTTGACTAACGACAATCGACCACCACTAGCAACAGCGGCGAAAACAGCGACAAGTTGCCCCAAAACTGAAATGAGGTAAGGTCATCATTAGCAGAGCAAGAGAAAAACAGCGATGAGCAGCAAAAAGCAAGAGAATGGGTGCAGCCATCTTTGATGTCCATCTAACATCATCGAGACAGAGAACATTCGTCCCCGTCCTGGAATGGAAGTATCTTAGTTCTCCGGTCTCTGCGTTTCTCAGTATAAATCCAAACGACACGTTGATCTTGAAGGTCGTATTTTGTAGGTTGAATGTGTGGCGAACCATATCAGGAAAGGTGGCGGATGTAATCTCGTTCATCCTGAACACGATTGTCGGTATTTTCCTCTGTCCGGGTGGACTGCCAGTGCCTCAGATACAAAACCCCGGTATCGGGATCTTCTGGCAACACTATATATACATGTATATATGTAGACAGTTACAAGTTTGTCAATGCAGAGTAGTCTCATGTCATAAAAGTATAAAAGGAAGTGAAGATAGTCAGAGAAGTCATTCGTAGGATGGACCCCCTACGAGTATACGAGAGAATCGTTTCTGCCATGTTCGAAGACGGTGTGGTGAACCAAGGAAGACTGGTCGTATTGTCGGTGTTTACTCGTACCTATTGTGAACAGTTTCCGGATTGGGCGCCGCATATTTGGACAATGTATCATCGTGTTGATCTATCGAAACGGTTGGAATTGACCAATGAAAATGCCAGATTTTCGACCAATCGGAACGGGAGAATTTAACCAATCACGATGTCGGAAAGATAGCCAATCATGTTTCAAGTTTCATAATATAAGAACCAATCCAGTCCATCTTTACAAATATATATATAAATAGACCAGCAAGAAGAAGAATCAGTCAGCCGACATGTCTCGTAAAGAAAAGAAAACCAAAGACTAGACCGAGAGCGATATCGTCCAAGACGCCATGACAGCTTCCGATATTCCTTTGAAAGTACTACTTGGTGGAGGAACGTATGCAGAGCTGACAGAATGGAATGGCAGTAAAAGAGTAGATCTCAGATTTTGGGAAAGTGAAACGGTGCCCACCAAGACCGGAGTGAGCTTATCTTTGATACAATGGAAAGCTTTATGCGAGACTACTGATGTTCTGGATGATTTGATCGGTAGAGTACAGGATAAAGAACTAGTCGACTGGAGATATCACATTGGGGACAATGTATTCGTCACCGTCCAATCCCCATACCCCACTATTTGGATAAGAAAGCACTTTATACCCCGGGGAGACTGGACCTATCGTCCAACAAAGAGAGCAATCGGCTTGGACACCTTCGAATTGAAAGAACTGAAGAAGATCATACCTTTGTTTGAAGAGAAAGAACCAGAACTTAAAACATTGACTGATGTAGATTTTGTAAAATAAAATATGAAACTGTTTCATTTGTGTTTGTCGTCGATAAATATCCCAGTATACAATCACATCGATCAGTCTTGATCTACCAATCAAACCGACAACATGAGTACCGAGTGGCCTTCCGATCATCAGCAGTAAACTACATTCCTTCAGCAGTAGCAGCAGCAGCGATTAAAAGTGACAAATAGCACCAAAAACTGAAATGAGCACGCGAGTAAGATCATGAGTAGCGATGAACAGCAAAGAGCAAGAGAAGAGCAGCGATGAGCAAGAGAAGAGCAGTGATGAGCAAGAGAAGAGCAGCGATGAGCAAGAGAAGAGCAGTGATGAGCAAGAGAAGAGCAGCGATGACGAACAGCAACAAGCAGCAGGAGCGAAATGAGCACGCGAGTAAGGCCCTGAGTAGGGATTAGCAGCAAAGAACAAGAAAGGATCAGCGATGAGCAAGAGAAAAAACAGCGATGAGCAAGAGAAGAGCAGCGATAACGAACAGCAAAAAGCAGCAGGAGCAGTAGTGGCAGCGAAAACAGAGACAAGTAGCCCCAAAAAACGAAATAAGCACGCGAGTAAGGTAAGGAGTAGCGATGAACAACAAAGGACAAGAGAAAAACAGTGATGAGCAACAAAGAGCGAGAGAAAAACAGCCATCAGCAGTAAAGAGCAAGAGAAAAACAGCGATGAGCAGTAAAGAACGAGAGAAAAACAGCGATGACCAGTAAAGAACAAGAGAAAAACATTGATGAGCAGTAAAGAGCAAGAGAAAAACAGTAATGAGCTGCAAAGGGCACGAGAAAAACAGTGACGAGCAACAAAAACCAAGAGAAAAACAGCGATGAGCAACAAAGAGTGAGAGAAAAACAGCGATAAGCAGTAAAGAGCAAGAGAAAAACAGTGATGAGCAGTAAAGAGCAAGAGAAAAACAGTGATGAGCAACAAAGAACAAGAGAAAAACAGCGATGAGAAGCATAGAGCAAGAGAAAAACAGCGATGAGCAGTAAAGAGCAAGAGACAAACAGCGATGAGCTACAAAAACCAAGAGAAAAACAGCGATAAGCAGTAAAGAGCAAGAGAAAAACAGTGATGAGCAACAAAGAACAGGAGAAAAAACAGCGACGAGCAGTAAACAGCACGAGAAAAACAGTGACGAGCAACAAAAACCAAGAGAAAAACAGCGATGAGCAACAAAGAGCGAGAGAAAAACAGCGATAAGCAGTAAAGAGCAAGAGACAAACAGCGATGAGCTACAAAAACCAAGAGAAAAACAGCGATAAGCAGTAAAGAACAAGAGAAAAACAGTGATGAGCAGTAAAGAGCAAGAGAAAAACAGTGATGGGCAACAAAGAACAAGAGAAAAAACAGCGACGAGCAGTAAACAGCACGAGAAAAATAGCGACGAGCTACAAAAACAAAGAGAAAAACAGCGATGAGCAGCAAAGAGCACGAGAAAAACAGCGATGAGCAGCAAAGAGCACGTGGAAAACAGCGATGAGCTACAAAAACCAAGAGAAAAACAGCGATGAGCAGTAAAGAGCAAGAGAAAAACAGTGATGAGCAACAAAGAACAAGAGAAAAAACAGCGACGAGCAGTAAAGAGCAAGAGAAAAACAGTGATGAGCAACAAAGAACAAGAGAAAAACCAGCGACGAGCAGCAAAGAGCACGAGAAAAACAGCGATGAGCTACAAAAACCAAGAGAAAAACAGCGATAAGCAGTAACGAGCAAGAGAAAAACAGCGATGAGCAGCAAAGAGCACGTGGAAAACAGCGATGAGCTACAAAAACCAAGAGAAAAACAGCGATGAGCAGTAAAGAGCAAGAGAAAAACAGTGATGAGCAACAAAGAACAAGAGAAAAACAGCGATGAGCAGCAAAGGGTACGAGAAAAACAGTGATGATCAACAAAGAGCGAGAGAAAAACAGCCATAAGCAGTAAAGAGCAAGAGAAAAACAGCGACGAGCAGTAAAGAGCAAGAGAAAAACAGTGATGAGCAACAAAGAACAAGAGAAAAACCAGCGACGAGCAGCAAAGAGCACGAGAAAAACAGCGATGAGCTACAAAAACCAAGAGAAAAACAGCGATAAGCAGTAACGAGCAAGAGAAAAACAGCGATGAGCAGCAAAGAGCACGTGGAAAACAGCGATGAGACGTAAAGAACAAGAGAAAAACAGTGATGAGCAGTAAAGAGCAAGAGAAAAACAGTGATGAGCAACAAAGAACAAGAGAAAAACAGCGATGAGCAGCAAAGGGTACGAGAAAAACAGTGATGATCAACAAAGAGCGAGAGAAAAACAGCCATAAGCAGTAAAGAGCAAGAGAAAAACAGCGATGAGCAGTACGGAGCAAGAGAAGAGCAGCGAGGAGCGGGATGGAGCAAGAGAAGAGAAACGAAGTGCATCATAGAAATGGACCGCCGTTGCTAAGGCGGTTGCTAAGGACACCCCTCCATTGATCTATTGGTGACAGCATCACTTGCAGGTAAGGGGACATAATCCAATCCTACCTTTGGTCCTCACAGAAAACATCACCCGCAGATGAAAAGAGCGGGATAAGGGGAGATAATCCAATAGTGTACTTCGTATATTCTCGGACTTCGACATAACAGTGAGAGTATCAGACCCTAGAGACCGATGAAAGATCCAGAGACGACCGAGAAGTGCGGGAAAAGGGTGGATCAAGAGATGAACAGGATGACGAACAGTGACAAGCAGCAGGAGCGAAATGAGCACGCGAGTAAGGTCCTGAGTAGCGATGAGCAGCACGGAGCAAGAAATGAGCAGCAATGAGCAGCGATGAGCAAGAGAAGAGCAGCAATGAGCAGCGATGAGCAAGAGAAGAGCAGCAATGAGCAGTGATGAGCTAGAGATGAGCAGCGATGAGCAGCGATGAGCAAGAGATGAGCAGCAATGAGCAGTGATGAGCAAGAGATGAGCAGCAATGAGCAGTGATGAGCAGCGATGAGCAAGAGAAGAGCAGCGATGAGCAGCACGGAGCAAGAGAAGAGCAGCGAGGAGCGGGATGGAGCAAGAGAAGAGAAACGAAGTGCATCATAGAAATGGACCGCTGTTGCTAAGGCGGTTGCTAAGGACACCCCTCCATTGATCTATTGGTGACAGCATCACTTGCAGGTAAGGGGGCATAATCCAATCCTACCTTTGGTCCTCACAGAAAACATCACCCGCAGATGAAAAAAGCGGGATAAGGGGAGATAATCCAATAGTGTACTTCGTATACTCTCGGACTTCGACATAACAGTGAAGGCATCAGTCCCTAGAGACCGATGAAAGACCCAGAGACGACCGAGAAATGCGGGAAAAGGGAGATAAATCACATGGCACATCCGGGTCCGTGACTTACGTCACTTCCGTAAGTATATAAGGGGAAAAATCCACTACTTCCGGTTGCGCATGCGCGTAAAACCACTTCCTGGTGCTTCCGGTTCCGCCTGAACATGCGCAGACCACACATCCGGGTCCTAGCACGTGACTTGCGTCACTTCCGGCAACAAATGGCGCGAAAAACCATCACTTCCGGTTGCGCATGCGCGCAAATCACTTCCGGGTACTTCCGGTTCCGGTCACGTGACTTCCGGTTCCGGTTACGTCACTTCCTGTGACGTCATTTCCGGTTCCGGTGACGTCACTTCCGGATCCTCATGATCCTCCACCACACCCACCACCACAAATCATAACTGAACTGTCCCCATATACTACTGGTGTACGATGTCATCAAGCTATCCCAACTTTATTGACAAGAGATCTGTGTGTGTGAGGTAGTAAACTAACTCATATCTCACACAGAGTACCATGGAACAGTGAACTTTCGCAGCCATCACATGAACCCCAAAAGGTGCGTAGAGTAAGCATCTCCTGCCATGCTAGTATGACACGTCTGCAGAGTCCAATCATGGGAAAGTCGTGTCAATGATATCAAAGATGAATGAAGAATGAACATCCAATTGTTTTAAGGTAAATTCACAGCAGAAGAAATATGAGTGTTTTTCTTGAATTTCTGCATGAAGAGAGCAACGTAAAAAAACCGCAACACCGTTGCATTTCACGACACCATAAGAAAAAATCAAAGGCTATGTAGTCTGACGTCACAGTTAAAGTGATATACATACAGTCAGTGACTGTAAAAACTTGAATATATTGAATATACAAATGTACAGTCAATGCAGTTTGGCTGCTCATATAGCAGAGTTGCTGGATGAATATAGTTAAATCTCTATGGTTTTCAAAATACTACAAAATGTATGATTTGGGAGATTGAAACATTTTGTTGGACATATTCATCAAAAATTATATTTTTAGGGAGATTTAGACAACTGCGTTTTTCATAATATGATCATGTGTCTGATGTGATGATGATCCATGAGAAAAACAGCTTGACACGTCACCTAAAGTATTATCGAGGGGTAGTTTTCTTCATACTTTTCAAATTGTTTTACAATGTGTGGGTAGGGAATCATACTCTGGCAGAATTGCATACTACAATACCCTTGTCACATCCTCCAGTAATATATATATATATAGTGTTAAAAGTGGCGGATCTTTTCAATATGATTATTTGGAAGTTCAGACACTGGTGGGTGTAATAATTACACATTCGCACAAGACGATTAAAGAGTTTTTGTTTTGGTTTTCAACATTTTAGGCATATGGCAAAATGCTGGGTATTTTATTCATGGCATTTGTGTCACGTGCCTTCAGCTCTTTTAATCAAATTACCTCCCTTAGTTATAGATCGAAAATGATAAAATTCTTTGAATAACGGATAGTCGTCTCTTCCGTCTCGGCTCTTAAACTAATGAGTCTATGAAAACTTCCTTTGGCGGATATTTACAAATTGTGTGTTTAATTTTGAGGGTGAAAGGCTTTATATTTGAAGGTTTACGCTATGGGAGACTTGAAATTATCATGTTGTAAAAACAATTTGGTCGAAAAGTTATGAAAGCAGTGAGATAAAACTTCCTTCCTCATAAAATTCATCTTCCAAAGTGGTTCTCCATATGCGGATAATTTATGTATGATCTCGCCTTCTATCTGTATTTGGGATTTGAATTTGCATTTTTCACTAGTTTTGGTTAATTAATAGGGCAGATATATTACGGTTACGCTTCAGTTTTTTAAACTCAAATGGCGGAAAATTTTCAATGCACACAATGTTCCTTTGCACACGAAAAGAAAGTAGGGTGTACCTATATGCGGACAGTTTGCTTATGAGTTATAAGAATTTGAAATATTTTCATTTTTTGCATGTATAATGCTTTGTAATGACTGCCGTCAGAGGAATCCAAAATGGCCGCTATGCAAATAAACAAAGTATCCACACCATATGGCCTTGAGCACAACTGCTGAGTCGTAAATCCACGAAATGTGCAAATCTTATGCATCAAAATTGGTATCAAAGATTTTTATTTCAACCACTGAGTCGATGCCACTGCTGGTTCACTTCAAATCCCCAGCTCAGTTGCTAGTATTTCGATACTAGCCCGAAATTGCTACTTAAAATTTACTGTTACAAAATTGTAAAATTTGTGAAAACTAAGGAGTATCTTCCTAGTGCGTAGATTTGTCCTCAAATGTTTTTGGCTTTATCCTTTTTGGTTATTTTTGGTATTTTGAATTTGCTCTTCAACCTTTTGGATTATTGTTTTGGTTTCAACATTTTAGGCCTTGAGCACAACTGATGAGTCGTAAATCGACGAAATGTGCACATCTTGTGCATCAAAATTGGTATCTAAGATTTTTATTATCATACTACTTTTAAGAGCTAGAGATGTGAATCTTGATAAATTATGTTGGTTCACAGATGCCATTAAGATAACGCCGTGTAGTATTGGCAAACGCATGTGCCTGGGGGCAGTAAGAGACCTTCTTGTACTTTTGTGATTGACAGATCCCATTGACATTTACTCCATCTCATTTGTATTCCATAAAAAAGTAATATTTCAGATAGAATATCTACATCATCAGTAAACGAGTTGAAAAGTACCAAGCAGATTTATTATTACCACAAATATAACAAATTAACTTATGTTCTTGATTTTTATCAAAATTTTAGACATTGAATGATTGCGTAAATTGACATAGTTAATAAAAGTACAAAAAAAAACCAACGAGAGGGTCTCCCCTATCCGCCACCTGGGAACCCACTACTAAGGCAGCTCTGTGGGTTGAGCTCTCGTGGTACATTACAGGTGCCTAGTGAACTCTAATAAGAAAATGCTGGGATAAATATATCACCGAAAACTACAAAAATGAAGGAAACTAGGTTTGAAGAAAGCAGCCGAGCTCAGACAACCACAATTCTCAAAACAAAATTATGTGATTTCGGATAATTATTTCAAGTCCGCAAAGATGTTAATGTTTACTGCACTTTGAAATAAAAACATCATATTTGCAAATTGCGTTGAGCTGATCTAAAAGATTGTTCATATCAAGTTGAAGTTGACCTGAAATTTAACGCAATCTGAATTTTTTCTTTTTACAGTGCGTATTTTTTTTTCGAAATGGTTTGTAATAATGCATTTTAATGTTGCTGAACTATTTAGTGCTTTATAAATGTAAAAATATGCAACAGAAATGTCTCAATGTTCACAATTTCTTACCTTTATTTATTTTGTTTTATTTTGCTTTAAATTATTTAATTATCATTGAGATTATTGATTTTGGAGCTTTTGTTACTTTGCTGGTCCTGTATTTTTTACCAAGCCATGAGTTCCAGATATACATTATCGATTTCATAGGCTTTTGTCTATGTTGCTCGTGGTTTTTGTAATGACTGTCGTCAGAGAAATCCAAAATGGCCGCTATGCAAATTAGCAAAGTATCCACACCATACGGCATTGGGCACAACTGCTGAGTCGTAAATCCAGGAAATGTGCAAATCTTATGCATCAAAATTGGTAATAAAGTATTTTTT
Organism: Mytilisepta virgata; assembly: GCA_028015205.1. Classification (NCBI taxonomy): domain Eukaryota; kingdom Metazoa; phylum Mollusca; class Bivalvia; order Mytilida; family Mytilidae; genus Mytilisepta; species Mytilisepta virgata. The sequence goes on from CM051513.1 coordinate 18,753,095, forward strand.
TAACCACTGAATCGATGCCACTGCTGGTTGACTTCAAATCCCCAGCTCAGTTGCTAGTATTTCGATACTAGCCCGAAATTGGTACTTAAAATTTTCTGTTACAAAATTGTAAAATTTGTGAAAACTAAGGAGTATCTTCCTAGTGCGTAGATCTGTCCTCAAATGTTTTTGGCTTTATACTTTTTGGTTATTTTTGGTATTTTGAATTTGCTCTTCAACCTTTTGGATTATATTTTGGTTTTCAACATTTTAGGCCTTGAGTACAACTGATGAGTCGTAAATCGACGAAATGTGCACATCTTGTGCATCAAAATTGGTATCTAAGATTTTTATTATCATACTACTTTTAAGAGCCAGAGATGTGAATCTTGATAAATTATGTTGATTTACAGATGTCATTAAGATAAAGCCGTGTAGTATTGGCAAACGCCTGTGCCTGGAGACAGTAAGAGACCTTCTTGTACTTTTCTCATTGACAGACCCGACTGACATTTACCCCATCTCATTTGCATTCCATTAAAAAGTAATATTTCAGATAGAATATCTACATCATCAGTAACCGAGTTAAAAATACCAAGCAGATTTATTATTATCACAAATATAACAAATTAACTTATGTTCTTGATTTTTATCAAAATTTTAGACATTGAATGATTGCGTAAATTGACATAGTTAGTAAAAGTACAAAAACATAAGTGCCTTTTTTTCCATTCAACCGTGGTCACATATAAATTACAAGCTGCAAGACTGACTTAGACGACCACGAAAGACCGTCCAAGGTAAGCAGTCATATACTCAAGAAAAAAATGCAAAAAAGATATATTTATTAATATTGGTGCTTTTATTTCCGTTTTTGTTTTGACCTATGCACAGGTTTTAAAGTCCTTCAAATTTACATATGCAGCTATATCGGTCATAATTATGTTAGGTAACTCTGTTTAGACTTATTTACTGGTTACCCAATATCGGGAATCTACTGGTCCCGTTCATGCCAGGCATTCATCGTACTTCGATAACTCTGTATTGATTATAGCACGTTCTCCACGTCTTCACTTTAAAAAACTTTTTATTTGAAATATGTAGTAACATTTCACATGGATTATAATTTCAATATATGAAATTGTGACAATAATTAATAATATGAAATTTATCACCAATTTATAGAAACTGTCAAAAGTACATAATTAGTGATAAAGGGTAATGGTGCAAGTTTTTTTTTATTTTTTAAGCCGCGAGAAAAGCGATTTTTTTGGTAAAATTTATTTGAGTTTTATCTGAAGAAATTTATTATGCGCAATTAACATGCTGTGTGTTTCAGGTAATTATAACTAATTAACGATTTGACATGTATATTGTACCTTGACTGTCCGGATGTTTATTGTTCAAACCGTTAATTAAGGTACACAGGTACATTGTATGTATACAGGTAAACCGTTTGCTGACCAAAAACAGCGTGATTTCATTTTTAATGCAACATTTTAATAAAGAGGTGTGTGTGTGTTTAAGGGGGGATCACAAAGAACGCAGTGATGAAATATAATTTCAAATGTCAGATAAGTAACATTTTAATTTATTTTAAATTAATAATTTATCTTTTTGGTATTTATATATTTAACATTTGACATATTATATGAGTAATTCTATTTACTCGTATATATATATATATATACTTTGTTATGACAAGGTAGAAGCTGATTAGGATGGGCCATCTTGAATAATAATAGTAAAAAATAACACATTTCAAAATAGCTAATTTTCAAATCAATTTGGAAGGGACATTATCAAAATTTAAACTATTGCAATTACGATATTTCGAAAAGTTATGAAGGTTTTACTCAAACATATGATATATGAAGACCAAAGAATATACTTTATTAGTTACATCCGAGACATAAAACAATATGTCTCTAGTAATATATCAGTATCTATAGTATGCATATCCCCCCTCTTTATTATAACTTCATCACACAAACATTATATAATAAAATCCTCGATTGAAAAGATTGTCTGTATGAAATGATCCATCATCTGTGTTAGTTTTCATTAATACTGGCAAAGGTGCGATTTTTTTCATAATCTATATCGCCTTTGGCGAGGATAAGTTAATATGCAGTGCAATTGGAAACTATACACTTATTAATATGTTATGTCAGCTATTTATATATATATATATACTTTATATTTCAAACATAAGCGTTTGTTTCGATGCAAATATGAAATTGAAAATCATTAAATGTTTGTATTTTCGCGCCTAGTGCCATTTCCGGTCATCGTCACCATCTTGAAAAATAATAACAGATTTTCCGAAAATAGCTAATTTTCAAATCAATTTGGAAGGGATATAATAAAAAATTAAACTATTGCATTTACGATATTTCAAAAATTTATAAATGTATTAATTAGCACATAGCACCAACATTTTTTCATCAGTTTTGGTTAAATCGCAATTTTATGTTAAAAACGACAAAAAAGCCAATTTATCGGAGTTAGATGATTTAACAATATGGACTTAATGAGAAAATAAGACAAAATTTTCAAAAGCATTTGGAAGGGATAAGACAAAAATTTAAACGTTTCCAAATAGCATAAATATATTTCTAAATATATGAAGAAGTACTACATAGCACCAAAATTTTTTCAGCACGAACTAAAAGTAGTTTATTTTATCGATTCCTGATCGCCCAAGTGCATTTCTATACAATTTACTTGGGCATGGTATAGGTGATGTGTGACGTCATCAAAGTCACGTGATGACTTCTATAGTTGGATATGATGATGCTGTATCTATTGTACAACCAACTTTGAAAAAAAAGATGCAAAGTGAATACAATTTTGGTTAAGGTTTACGCGATTAAAATACAAATTTAAAAGTGCAACTGAAACATGAACAATAAGACCACTTAAACGCAGTTTGAAATATTTTTTTTTTCTTTCAGCATGTTCAAAATGCGTTAATGATATAATTATTATTATTTCTTTCACTTTACGGATGAAAAGGATTAAACGGTGAATAGCAGCCACCGCAAGGCCTAATGGCAATCATTTAATGCATATTATGACGAGAACATATTGATATGATATGAATATGTAAAATTTATTTGCATTATAACACAATTTATGGTCAAAGCAATATGTAAATGCAATTATAAAAAAAGCACAAAGTAACAAAACAACAAAATCAAAAGACATGTAAATATTAAAGTGTTTTAGTAGAATTAAGACCTTCCTGACCAAAATATGATGTCCTCAGTTCTAAAGACTAAACCCTGCTTTGTATCGACACACTGAGTCGGATCTTTATCGTGCTAGCTTTCAAGGTAACAGTCCGCAGAAAGACATATTACCCCACCCAAACACATTATACTGACCCTGAGCCGATCAGTCCTTTGTATTTACTCCTGGATGCCGCGTGCTTTTAATGTCTTTTGTTTGATTCGGCCGGGGATCGAATCCACACTCGAGGAGATCATGCTACCACGAGATCACCGAGACGGTTTCTCATATTTAGAATTAATTTTTTATGATGTAAGAAAATGTATGATTAAAATATATCGTATACATGTACATGTTATAGATAGATTGAGGTTCTAGCTGATGCAATTAATTATTTTTTTAATTTTTGTATATAGTATTGTAAAAGATTGCAAGTCGAAAGTGTTACTACTAGATAAAAGTTCAAATTGTCAGGTATTGCAATGACAAATACAGAAACATTAAATGTAAATGTTGCATATATTTTAACAAAGATGGTAATATGAAGTAAATGAGCGACAGACAAAAGTAATAGGTTGTGCTTACGAAAAAATTTAATGATACCAATTCCGATGAACAAGTATAAATTTCATTGATTTACAATCATCATCAGTTGTGCTAATGGACTAAAATTTTGAAATCCAAAACAATAATATTGGTGACATGTATTTTTGAAAACTGTATATACGCATAACCTACAACGGCATACCTTTCGATGCAAAACACTACATAAGGAAACTATCTATGCAACATCAGGACCGCCTCGGTGGTCTCGTGGTAGCGTGCGCGCCCCGAGTGCGGAAGGTGGCAGGTTCGATCCCCGGCCGGGTCAAACCAAAGACATTAAAATTGGTATTTGCTGCTTCTCCACCAAGCACGCGGCATCTAGGAGTAAGAGCAAAGACTGGTCGGCTCGGAGTCAGTATAATGTGTCCAAGTGAGGTGATATGTCTTCCTGCGGACAGCTACCTCGTGAGCTAGCACATTACAAATCCGACTTGTGTCGGTCTAGTACAAAGCAGGGATCATATTCATTATCATATCAACATGTTCTCGTCCTGATATGCACCTGGCTGCCACTGGACGTTAAACAATAATTCATCCATCCATCCATGCAACATCAGTTGAAAAATTTCTGCTATTGCGCCACAAAACTCGTTGCGCCAAAAGAAATTATGTTGCAAGTTTCGACCTAAAAAATATAGAAGCAGACCGAAATTTTTTTTCTTGATAAGGATAACAAGCATTTAATAATTGCATAAGTTTTTTGCCCCCTCTGAATTGATTCAAATTACACAGTTGTCTAAATTTAACACTGTACCCTTTAGAGAATTTTTTTACAAAAAGTATAATTTTCACTAACAAATTCTGATAGAGCCATAAATATAAAAAAAAATAATGACATGTCACATAATGAACTATGTTCAATAAGTCTTAACTTGTCCGTGGGCAAAATTTGTTTTTTATTTTGTCGCAGATGGCTACGTGATGCCATACTTTTACTTCGAACATAGTCAATCCCGTTTTTTGTCAGAAAATTCCTGTTTTTTTCTATAACAACCCTTTTACATTTTAAATAGTTTTGATCCGACATTGCATTATTTTCCTATACATACATGTACAAAGATTAAAAAAAAGATAAAAAAAGATATGCGAGTATTGTTAACTCTTTCCGAAGGTCTGTTGTTAGACGCCATTGAACCCAAATAAATACTATTTCTTTTTATACATTTACATATTTTACAATTGTTGTCACTTATCATAGAACTGACTATGATTATCTTGTTATTGATAATACTGTCAAGTATACTTTGACATAACAGGAATTTCGAGAAATCAAAACTAAATATAACTAATACATTCTGTGTTATTGATTTTAATGCACAAGATGTACACATTTCGTAGATTTAAAGATCATTAGTGGCGAACAAGGCCTAAAGTGTTAGAAATCAAAAGATTAATCCAAAATGTCGAAGAGAAAATTGATAAAATGTCTTATTATATGACAAATATTTATCTTGATTTTGATTGGCCCAGGATACCATGAAAAGTATAATGCAAAGGATATGTTAACTTCAAAGTAGTTAAAATAGAGTGATATAAAGGTTTTGACTTTTGAGTAGCTAAAAATAGAAAAAAAATTATCACTTTCCAGTCGTTAAAAATAGAATTCAACAATTGATTTTGATTGGCCCAGGATACCATGAAAAGTATAATGCAAAGGATATGTTAACTTCAAAGTAGTTAAAAATAGAGTGATATAAAGGTTTTGACTTTTGAGTAGCTAAAAATAGAAAAAATTTATCACTTTCCAGTCGTTAAAAATAGAATTCAATAATTGATTTTGATTGGCCCAGGATACCATGAAAAGTATAATGCAAAGGATATGTTAACTTCAAAGTAGTTAAAAATAGAGTGATATAAAGGTTTGGACTTTTGAGTAGCTAAAAATAGAAAAAATTTATCACTTTCCAGTCGTTAAAAATAGAATTCAATAATTGATTTTGATTGGACCAGGATACCATGAAAAGTATAATGCAAAGGATATGTTAACTTTAAAGTAGTTAAAAATAGAGTGATATAAAGGTTTTGACTTTTGAGTAGCTAAAAATAGAAAAAATTTATCACTTTCCAGTCGTTAAAAATAGAATTTCTTTCACTTAGAAATGTGATAGTTTTACTATTAACTTGTGATTGTTGAAATAAGTTGTTACTGTTATTCTTTTTTTATTAGAAACTTGCAGAGTAAAAGTAAAAACAGTCATATAATAAAACATTCATCGACTTTGGTATAGGTTAATACCAGGTTTTATGAACCCTCAAAAATAATATCCACACTCGCCGTTGGCTCGGTGGATATAATTTTTTCAGGGTTGATAAAACCAGGTATTAACCTATATCAAAGTCAATAAATGTATAAAAATACCAAAAAGGGTAAAGCCAAAATAATTTTACGACATAGATATGTTCAAGGGAGACAATTTTACCGTTAAAGGTTGTTGTTACTTTTACGGTATCCACTGTCAACTGTTTATAAATAAATGAAGTAAATAATAAAAAAAAATCAATAATAAATCACAATAAAGGTATGCATTTTTAGCTTTTGATAGTGCACTGACATTGCTTTTTTGCAAAAAATGTGGTGGAAGGTAGTTTTCTTGCTATTGGTTTCAACAGCTTCTGGATTGGAAGGTAAGAAGTCGACTTAAATTTAGAACAAAACAGGAGTAGACACCATACAAAATAAATTCAATATGAAGAATCTTGTCATTTTATTTTATTTTATTTCAATTTATCTTGTTATTTTATTTTTATTTTATACACCGCAATTGTTATAAGTGAAAATCTACCCAGCTACTTCGGTCATTTTCATGTTCGATCTCCTGAAATGAAAAATAGTAAAATTCGTCTTTTTAAAACCAATTATATGTAGTAAAACTTAACATTCAAAATTACTGATAGATGCACTCGAAACGGAATATTCATGCTCGTAGAAACTTTGACGAGTGAAAAGTCGACTCTCTTCTACATAGGCTGTCTGGGATAGAAAAAGATTATTTACCCGCAAAAATAGAAAAACAGACTAAAACTTGATGAAAACAAACATGATTACGTAACAAGATTATACACTGTTTTGTATTTATACATTAGTAATCGATATTGTATTTATGGCGGCTATTTAGGTCCGTGCATAAAGCGGCCGAACAATTTGCAACTTGCTTTTTCATTTTTCAATTTTAATTTGAAAATTAAAACATGAAATTTTCAACTTGCTTTTTCATTTTTCAATTTTATTAATTTGAAAATTAAAAAATGAAATTTGCAAATTGCTTTTTCATTTTTCATTTTTTATTTGAAAATTGAGAAATGAAATTTACAACTTGCCTTTTCAATTTAGATTTGAAAAATGAAATTCAAAATAACCCCAATGCCTATGGTGCACACTTTCAAATAACCCGCTATTTAGTGTGCATCACATGATTTAAGTAGGTTATTTCTTCATTGACTGAAAAAAAATACGGTCAATCCTTAATTAACATCAAAATTCAATAGTATATTTTCACTAATGTGTGATACATGTTTCGTATATGTTTGACATTAAGGCGATATAAAGATAACTGAAAATGTCCAAAATATTAATAGAACGGGTTTCGTATTTCGTTGCTGGTTTTTCACTGTCCCTCCTTGGAAAACGTTCACATTTTATAACCGTTTAATAATGAGACGTGGACCAGCTCGACTGGTGTCCATTACGTGATTAAAGTTAAATATACAATTCAGTTATCAAATTAAATCACAAAATATATTAATTGTTAAGCCAGATCTAGAAAGAAAGAAGATGGTATGGATGGATGAATTATTGTTTAACGTCCAGTGGCAACCAGGTGCATATCAGGACGAGAACATGTTGATATGATAATGAATACGATCCCTGCTTTGTACTAGACCGACACGCTAAGTCGGATTTTTAATGTGCTAGCTCACGAGGTAACTGTCCACAGGAATTAATATCACCTCACTCGAACACATTATACTGACTCCGAGCCGACCAGTCTTTGCTCTTACTCCTAGATATCGCGTGCTTGGCGGAGAAGCAGCAAGTACCAGTTTTAATGTCTTTGGTTTGACCCGGCCGGGGATCGAACCCGCGACCTTCCGCACTCGGGGCGAGCACGCTACCACGAGACCACCGAGGCGGTCGAAGATGGTATGATTGCAACCATTATTTGGACCCATCTGACATGAAAAATTATAAAATTAAGATTTCATATTAGAATTTGTACATTTTATTGTACAATGACCGAACTTTCAAAACCTATCAATCATTGTAAAAAATACCTTCCATGATGCAACAGCGACGCCAGGAACGTCTGCTAGAATTTGAAGAAAATTGATTGTTTTGGCAGTATATTTTTGTCAAAAGCTATGAGCAACAGCCTTGCCCAAAAATATTTTTTGATATAATGTTCTTCTTACATAAAGGCACATTTTAGTGATTAGTTTTGGGCAAGGCTGTTGATCATATGAAATTTTAATTCAAAGGTCCAAAAATAAGGGAAATGTGGTGTTATTCATTGATTTCTTCACAATTAACCATCTTTGACAGCATAGGGCGGCTTTTACATATAGATTCTCCTTCAGGCACGAGTGAGTTATGGACTTTCTCCACCCGAGATAGTTAAATTTTCGATTTTCTACACGCGAGCCTTTAGCGAGCGTGTTAAAATCTAAAATTTAACTATTGAGGGTGGAGAAATTCCATAACTCACGATTAAATCGAAGGAGAATCTGTTTCTCCTATGATTTTCAACAAAAACCTCAAGAAAATGTCGTTGCTATGTAGTTTGTTTACATGGACGTCATTTCGGGACTTCTCTAGTTTATCGTTCCAATAACTGTGGAAAAAACGGCGGTAATTCCCACGTAGAAATTTAATTACCGGGAAGTGGTTAAAGATATTATTTATTTTTATCCCACCGATTAAACAGGTCAAGAATAGGAGAAAGACAGTTCTTGTTGAAAAAAACATGTTTCTTAAAAAATACTTAATGATAGCTGAGAGTAAGTTTTTCATTGGTTCTTGATTTTGGAATTCAAGAGGCCAAATATCAGGCCAACTCATTTTTGAACATGCTAAAAATTTCAGTAAATTTCAATGTTTGAAAATTTATATCAGTTTTTACAGAACATGAAGATTTCCTCTCAAAATATATACACTGTGACAATAAGATTGTTCCGGAGAAGAAATGGTGTGACGGAAATTCTGAATGTGACAATAATGAAGATGAATTGGAATGTGACGGTAAGGCTTTTAATAGAAACAATCAATTATTTCCATTGACCAAATTTAGTTTGGACCTTAGTTTCAAAAGATAAAATAAAAAAAAAATAAGAAAAAATATTAAATATTTAGTATTTAAAAATTCAAAGTTTAAAATTCGATGCTTTCCAATTCTATGAAACAATCCAATCTGAATTTTATCATGTAAAAGAATATAGTGTTCATAAAGATTGATTAGAACAGTGATTTATGATTCATAAATGTTGCACCTATCAATTTAATTGTTTTGATTGTCAGAACGACTGAAACATAACAGTAAATTATACTTGTCACATAAATTAGGGGATAACTGTATTGTATTTTATCAGTTGCCGACGTAAACCGCTGGTTTTACCGTCGCAAATTGAGTTTACGGATATTTGCGATGGTAAAACCACCAGTTTATGTCGGCAACTGATAAAATACAATACACTTATCCCCATTCTAATACAACCTCCGTTAAACGTTAAAAAATAGAATAAAAAGTAAACAGGAAACGTCAAATGCGTTTGCGCAACGTTTTCGTCAATGGTTCAGACGGTAAACCGTGGATTTTACGCTTGACGTTATCCAATCAAAAAGGACGTTATATGTTATGTTGCATTAGAATTGGTGTTTTTAAGATGCAAAATAAGTCCACTTGTCACTTCAATACTCAACTTGTCACTCCTATAATGATGAATTATTGTTTAACGTCCAATGGCAATCATTTGCATATCAGGACGAGAACATGTTAATACGATATTGAATAGGATCCCTACTTTGTACTAGACCGAGACACTGAGCAGTGCTTTTAATGTGCTAGGTAACTGTCCGCGGGAAAACAATTTTAATGCATTTTGTTTGACCCGCCAGGGTATCTAACCCGCGAACTTTCTCACTCGACGCGAACACGAGACCAGCGAGGCGGTGTCACTCCTATAAATGCACTTGTAACATTTCATTTATGTTTGTTTGATTTATTTATCTATGAGGTCCACTTACTATATCTGGCAAGTTGCCTTAATGAACTGACAGTGTAACGTATTTATGTGACAAGTTAAGCTTACAATTTTTTCTGTTGTACTAAAATGATGCCTTCCTGCGACATAAATGATTTCCATATTTTTAAATACCAAGAGCAATAATATTACCGAACATCTTATATACGTATATCACTTGATATCAGCATTAATTTTAAGTTTAAAAGCTGATAGTGACAAAATATGGTGCAATGGCAAATACTTCTATAGGTAATTGGTACCCTTATGACTTAGGTCCCCTTCTACGAGGTCAACATTATAACATTCGCTCATCATGCACAACGATAAGAAGAGATCAGGATATAAGGAGTAAATATCCATATAAGGTGTATAATAGCAGGACAAATATTGTATTTTAATTTTTGGTAGAACTAGTTGTTTTCACAATAACACACAAATCAGTGAAAATGGTCCATAATGGGTACTGTGGTGTTAAATTTTTTTTTATACAGTAGTATATTTTGTACCTGGCACAGATGGTTCATTGGCTTCTTTCCTACATCTGTAGTATAAATGTATTCAAACATACTTTAGCGACCACCTGTATTAAGCAATAACCTTTCTTAAAATACCATCATTTCAAATTACCTTAGTAGTGCATTCTATATAAATTAATCTGTATATAAAGACCACCTCTCTTTAGTGACCATAATTTTGCTCTCCATTGGAAGGTCACATAAGACAGGTTTGACTGCAATATGACATGTACGATTATAATACTCCAAAGCCTCTTTTTTATTTTCAGACTGTAAGGGAAATACAATACATTGCCCAACTGATAGAATGTGCTTGCCTCAATATTTTGCTAACAATTGTGATGGGAAAAAAAGCTGTCCAAGTGGAGATGATGAGATGAATTGCCAGTGTAAGCGTAGAAATAATCGATCTCCGAAATAGAGTCAACAAATGTCTAACCTTTGTGACTTTGGCAAACGTCTGATCTCTTAACGCCTCTTTCACAAACTAGGTTTTTTATACACCAGAGGCTTGGGATAGATAAGGGGAGGGGGCTTTGTGTAACCATAAATTAGTTTGACCCCATCACTACTAAGTGTATGTACAAATAAGAATATTCTGACTCTCAGATTACAGGGAAGGTCAACAATGACGCACCAATCAATCAAGGTACCCAACAGACAGATATAAAAAAACGAACGTAAAATAGCACGAAACACAAACATAAGAAAAACAGAGTTTGACTTGGTATAGCGTGTGTATTGTGCTGTTTGTGTTGTTTTAGTCTGAAGGTGTGTCGATAAGATGGCCTTGAGCTATTGATATGTCATTTTTGTATTTTTCCTTTTATCAGTCCTGTTATTTAGTTTATTAAAAAACATTAACGTTGGCTACTTTGGTGTTATTTTTATTTAATAGGAGACATCTTAAATCATTCACCACAGCTTCAATAATCTAGCAAGACTCAGTTCCGAGGATTCTACAAATACATTCATACAAATAAACAGAACAAACAATACCTTGGGCAACCGGTAACTTCGGAAAAAGACACACAATTTTCGATATCTCTTTTCTATCATTCTTTGTCAATTTAACCCTTTCTTAATCCGTCGTTTATCAAAAATTAATCAACGTGTTGATGACCATGAACTTGGTCAATTATTTGTTAGGACAAAAGGTCATAACCAGTCAAAACGAATTTTTGGAATTGACCAATCCACAATATCAACAAATAAATATGTTGCGCAAGTGTATGGCGTAACAATCATACAAGACCAACTCCGCCCGATCTGTTCAGTAAAATAGAGTAATGATACTCAATAAATATAGATTCTTAGATCGTTACTCGAGGATTATCGTAATTATCAAATCTCGATAGTTATGATAGTTAAATTATCGAAGGTTAAAGTCCTCGCCAAGGCTCGGATAATCTGATTGTCTCGATTAAATGAATCTGATATTCTCTGGAAACAATGTAACTTTTTTATTGGTTAATTAGATGTAAATTTGTTAAGTCTCCAGGAAAGTATAAAAGGAATTACAATTGTTTGTAAAGGATATAACCTTTATCTCAAATATGATTTTAAATCAGCAATTTCAAATAATAAAATTATTTTTTTACTTATTGCATTTTGGATGCAATTCAGATATTTAATAGCTAATTCCGAAAGAAGAATGATATCCCTCATATGTACAATGAAAATTCCATGCATGATATAGTTGTTTATCTAGAAGAAATGATTAACAAATTAGGTAAGTTTAACTGTTTTTGCTACGACAGGCCTAATTGTTTCTAACAGCAAAGTTGTAAATTCAAACAGATTAAATCACTTAAAAATAATGAAAAATCTGTTCACCGTACCAAGGTTTACAGCCATTAATATATCATTGTATCCAGTTATCGTATTTTTAGCATGTGCTTATGGTGCTTTCAAATGCCTTTATGAAGATAAGTGCATAAGAAATCATTTTCGGTGTGATTCAATCCCTGACTGTGCGAAAGGAACGGATGAATATGGGTGTGGTAAGTTCTTTTTTACCTTCATCAAATACAGTGTAACTCTACATGTTCTTGGTATAGCTGTATTGCTTGTTTTTTTTTCATTTTATGGTTCGTTATTGAAAATTTCTACCAATGGGAGCAACCATTTGATTTTGATGGGGGCTAGAATGAAATGTTTGATCCTGCCTATTTTTTTTCGTCGAAATTTTGGTCCTGGATTTTTTTTCGGCCGCTATTGTGGCCTACAATTTTTATTTTCATTTAAACCAAAACGATTTCCTGATTGACACTGCATTTTGTTTTTTTTTTCACACATGAAGTGATCCTGTCTTTTTATTTTGCCAAAATCCTGGTCCTGCCTCTTTATTTCAACACCCCCCCCCCCCCCCACCCCCATGAAAATCAAATGGTTGCTTCCTTAGCCTCCTTTCAAAGAGATAGTTCTCTAATCACACTGCAAACGTCTAGTGTCCACTATATCAATATATATTAATAACTTTATTTCGAAGTCTAAATGTTTTACCAGTGGAAATACATATTGAAACATTAACAAAAGGTCACTCCAACTTAACATTTGAAGAGAATGTATTTATTTTTCAACACAAGTTTAGCAATGGTTCGAAACGATTATTGTTTGTTTGGGTATACTTTTTAAGATTTGGTAACCATTCGTCGCTATTATTAGCTTTGCCCATGCGTCAATATACTTATTCATATGTTAAATAGGTTTTTTTCGATTTATTAATATGTAAGGTAGTTTGTAGATGTATGATATTTTTTTCTATTTGTTTTATTTATTTGATTTTACTAATTGATACTCATATCATTTAGGAGGGGACTTCGTAACAGTTCTTGAAAACCCCTAATTCGTTATCAGTTACTGTATCAGTCATGTCAGTATCAAGTTATTAATGGTTACCATTAGTTACTGAATGTGTTAACTTTCAGAGAATTATACATCATGTATTGATATCAGATTAGACACAGTTACTGAATTTGTTAACCAGTTATCAAATATGGTAATGTTAACAAAATTTGTAGTATTCCAGAACCGATAACGTGGTAAACTGGTGTCCAATCCATTTTGTTTATTACAAATAAATTTATTATAAATCAAACATCTATTTCAACTTTTCAAGAATCAAAAATAGATATAAAAATTTACAATACTATAATATGGTAGCTCCATATTATCATGAAGAATGTCATTCGGCATTAGCTTGCAACTGAAAGAGTGAAAATAGGGGTTTACCGTACAATTAAAAAAAATACTGATTATTAATGATTTTGCCAGTTCTTGTCCAAAAGTATTCCCTCAACGTGACGTCATAATAACCGTATTTTGTCAATGAACATGTTCTGTTCTGTGTTTCTATCGTATAGAAGAGTAAAAATTGTACACAGAATGCGAAGATACTTAATATATGATTGTCGGACGTCAAATTCATTACGTTTGAGTAAAGCTTTTTATTTGTTCCCGTAATATTGCATTAAATTTTATATGCTACAGGACATTATCTTAAAATAACCCTTTTGAAAAATAGGAAAACAATATTGAGTTTATAATCTTTATTACAAATTTTGGGGAGTGATTTTGACAGTAAACATAAATTGAAACTTCATGCAACAAATACATCATATTGGTGATATTATATAAGTTTTCCTGGCAAAAATGTCATGGCTGATTTTCTTCAGATAGTACTAAAAAAAAAAATCTATACTCACGGCTTTTTCATAATTTACCTTAAAACAGAATTTTTTTAGTTTCATCATTGGATACACACATAATTTTAAGTATTTTCAGAAATATAAAAAAAAAACTTTTCATCTATGTATGACGGATGTCGTATCGGAAACTGTAAATTTATGACGGATGTCGTATCGGAAACTGTAAATTGCGCGAAACACAACGCAACAATCTACCACTTTTCGACTAGCAGAAATCAATGTTGCGCATGCTGGTGTGCAGAAACAATAGGAAGTTTGGTCTTTAAGTTAACAGAACACTTCCGAAATTAAAGTGACATACATTGTAAACCGTGATGGTATCAATTGCGACACTGAAGTGTTGAGATTTCCAATGAAACGATGGTACATCCGGTTTTGTATTACAATTTGTGTATCTTTTATTGACAGGAGAGTGTAATGATGACGAGTTTAGGTGTGCTAATGGTAAGTGTATACCTAGCTCAAAAGTCTGCGATTCAACAAAAACCGATGATTGTGGTGACAACTCGGACCAAAGAGGACCTGGATGTCCAGGTAGGAATATTGCTACTATAATGAATTACTAGCCCTGTATTCAAATGACTGACGCTAAAATGTTCTATTCGTCGCTTTATGTAAATAAAGAAAACAAAAAACAAAAAAAAATTAGCCATGTTGGGATTTACGGCTCTCGTCGTGTATAATTATTTATCAAAGAACGGTTTCTTGAGTCTCTCTATTGATCAAACAACAAATAAATGATTTTTTTAAATGCTTAATGTTAATTCTGTGATACTCTGTGCCTAAACACTATTAAATCAATGGAGTAAGAAAATGATCTTAACTCATCTCTAAATGTTGCTATAATTTTTTTCTGACATGAATTAACATGGTTCATTGAAGTCTGTTGAATTATCTCCCTTTGCTAACTTGGTTAAGGGCGATAACTGACTACAACTTCGTTTTTCATCAGTTTCAGAAATATTGTCTCATTCGCATTTACCACAATCGCCTTTCCTTCAATCATTATTATTTAAAAAAAAAACATTTCAGATTGCGCCAGCGATCAACGTATTTGTGATCCAGCAACCATAGGTACACCAAAGAAAGTATGTATTGCCGACTATCATTGGTGTGATGGCAGGAGCCAGTGCTCTGGGGGCGAGGATGAGAAAGATTGCACTAGTACGTATGTAAAGTTTACCTTTAAAAAGTCAAAATATACATACCATCTTTAAACACCTATGAACAGAGCCTGTCAAGGCTGCGATGTCGAGATTCATGGTTCTTAAAAGCAAATTTCGTGAAAATATCATGATATAATTTAATATTGGATGTAACGCTTCATTTGATTGGTCAATTGTTTTCGTCTATCATATCATAGACTAAATTTTCTACTCTACTATGACTTCATTAAGGGAATCCCAGCGTTTTAGACGTCAAAACAACCGTTGGAATTAAATTATAAGCATTGAAAGTAATCTTGTTTTCAGTCTATTCGAAATAACCTCAATGCACATGGTGCATACTTTCAAATAACCCACTACGAGGTTATTTCTTCATAGACTGAAAAAAAAAATTACAGTTAATCATTAAATATTTAAAAAGTTGTCAGGTCTTGTGAGTATAAGTGTATATATTCAAATCAATTAAAGCCATGCGCGTCATACCGGTAAATTTTTCAATAAATAATATAAAGCATATTGACATTCAATGTGGTTTACTCTGTTTGTTCATTTAAACATAAGTACAATTTGATCCACCGTTAATGTACAATCCTTAAACCTGACAATTTGGAATAACGGAATCTCTTTTTGATAGATATAAGCATTGTGAGCCGTCCCCTTTTTGTTAATTCTGTAAACTTCGAAAAATATCCAAATTATATAAAGGTATATTAAATTTGATAATCAAAAATAAGTTTTTTATTGGGGTATAAAAAACCATTAGTGAATTTAAAAAGTGTCTCATTGTCATATGTTTGCCTGTTGATCTTTTAATGATTGTAGCCTGCAATAAAGGTGCTTTAAAATGCACAAACGAAAACAAATGTGTAAGGAAATCAAAACGGTGCGACTCTAAACCTGACTGTATGCATGGAGAGGAAGACTATGGATGTGGTACATGTATGCATTGTTCACTGAAAGAAATTGATTAACGGAATGTAATAGCGAAAAACAACTGACTCTTAAATTAACGGTTATTTGTTTGAAGAGAGAGTTTTAAAAATTAAATTGAATGATATATAAATTTCCTTTCTTGGTGAAAACTTTTCTCCAACAGTGTCTTTTTTTTTTTTTTTTTTTTTTTTTTTCTTTTTTTTTTGCTATTGTGTACGGTCTTAAATTGTGAATGTTAAATTGATACTAACATTTACTGTAACTGTAATGAATACGAATACGAATACGTATATTTTATTTTCCAAATCCAAGGGCCCTATATAAGGCAGAATACATTAAATATAATAAATTAAACATTTCATTAAACATATAGATAATAAGTTACATTTATGGGACCCGTCACCTTGCAAATGAGGAAAATGTGGTAGAGTCCGAGGTCCTATGAGGGTAAATTCAAATAAAACGTGAAATCTAACTGAAGATATCGGTTATCATTTATTAGGCTTTTTACTTGACGTTTTTCATTAGGTAAAGCGTAAACTTCATAAAATTAAAACACAAAATAGGAGTTGAAGCTATATGTTTAGCATTGATTAGCAGTTGACCATCAAAAGATATTTATCTTAACAAGGTATGTTTCAAATTTTAACAAGATATATTGAGCACATCGAAGTCGACACGTTTTTTAATTTACCCGAAAATTGCTAATTTTGTGATTTTTCGTGCATATTTGATTTTTTTATGGACAAGGCGACATAACTCCAGAACAATATCTGACTTTAATAAGGTAACAGTACAGAGGAGCCTAAGGAAATTTCAGTCTAGTGACTCTTTTCAGCAACTTCAAACTTTCTGTGACAGATAAAAAGAACTTGGCAATATTTTGTAACCATTTTTACCATTTTAGTAACAATGATTTAAGTTTTTTTAGAATAATTATGAATATTTACACTGGAAACAATAAGAAAAATTTTTTCATGTACTTATTAATAAAGTTTCATTATAAGTGACAAACTACCTTCTTGGTAAAGATAAGCAAAGTCCCTTACCAACATCGTCTTCTGATAAAGATTTAGCGGAATTATTTTCCGACTTTTTTATCAACAAAGTTTCAAAAATTAGAGAGGCATTGCAAAACAATCAGAACGTACGGGAATCATCTATGGGTGCAGATATACCGTATACAGGACAGTTGTTAACCTCATTCAAACACACTACGAATGATGAGGTTCGATCAATCATCATGAAGTCGCCAGGAAAGCAATGTGAAATAGATCCGATCCCTACAACTCTACTGAAAGAATGTCTTGATCCGTTAGTGCCCGTAATCAGAGACATCGTCAATACATCGTTCAAACAAAATACATTTCCATCTGACTTTAAAGAAGCTCTTGTGAGGCCACTTCTTAAGAAACCTGGACTCGATAAAGACGTTTTGAAAAATTACCGGCCTGTATCAAATCTGGCATTTATTTCTAAGATAATTGAGAAGGTGGTTGCCCGTCGAATCGACAAACACTTGGATGCGAATAGTCTTCGAGATCCTCTACAATCAGCGTATCGTGAACGCCATTCGACGGAAACCGCTCTACTCAAAGTTCATAATGACATAGTGACAGCACTTGATCAAAGATCATCAGCGGTTCTTGTTCTCCTGGACTTGTCAGCCGCATTTGATGTGATTGATCACAAAATCCTGTTCGATCGTTTATCAATGTCTTACGGTGTGCGAGATGATTCGCTTAAATGGTTTCAGTCGTATCTTCATCAACGACATCAGCGTGTTGTAATTGGAAATGTCCAATCAGATTCTCGTCCCCTGCCGTTCGGTGTACCTCAGGGGTCTGTTCTTGGGCCAAAGTTATATTGCCTCTTTTCTATGCCGATAGGATCCATTTGCCGTCGCCATGGAATGCAGTATCACTGCTACGCTGACGACAGTCAAGTTTATCTCATCATCAAGCCACTTGAAAATTGGGACAATTACTTTTCACGTCTCGAATCGTGTATTGCCGACATCGGATCTTGGATGACGTCAAATCTGTTAAAATTAAACAATGACAAAACGGAGCTTATCATCTTCACTACGAAACAAAATATAAATTCAGTTCCGAAAATCAACCTCAGAGTCGGTGATCACGTAGTTGAAAGTGTGGCATGTGTAAAAAACTTAGGTGTTTTCTTCGACCAGCACCTCGATATGGAAAAACAAATTTCATCAACAGTAAAATCATGTTACTACCAAATTTGTAAATTAGGACGCATCAGACGTTACTTAACGACAGAGGCATGTAAAACCATGGTCAATTCTACAATCACGGCACGACTTGACTATGGAAACAGTTTGCTCAACGGTATTAACAGATCAGCACTTAGCCGATTACAAAAGGTGCAGAATACTGCCGCTCGCCTTGTGTCACGAACTTCTAAGCGAGAACATATCACCCCCGTTTTGGCACAACTTCATTGGTTGCCTGTTCTTTACCGTCCACAGTTTAAGGTATTGACTCTAGTGTATCGTTCATTACACGGATCTGCACCTACATACATTGAAGAACTCATTCAACAATACAAACCCGCACGATCCTTACGATCACAGAACACTTTACGACTTGTGTTGCCGAAAATAAGAACAAAAATGTATGGTGAGCGAACACTAGGTTGGTTATCGGCAAAGCTGTGGAACGATCTGCCCGATGATGTGAAAGAGTCGAAATCACTGGACATTTTTAAGAAAAGACTGAAAACTCATTTTTATAGACTTGCTTTTTCATAAACATTTTTCTAGTATTTTACGGTTTTAGTATGTGACAGTGTCATTTTATACATTTTTTATTTATTGAATTGCGACTCTTTGTTCTAGGTATATGTAATTTTTTTAATTTTTTTTTTAATTTTTTATGATATATTTTTGACGTGTTTTTGATGGATAATTTTACTAACGATAGGCTTTCGTTCTTGCGCATTTATGTATTTGATATGTTTTAGCTTTCATTTTATATTTCAGCCTTTGTAAAGCGCCTTAGAGTATTTATTTATATAAGACGCTATATAAATTCTATATATATATTTTTAAGTAGAAAGGCTACATTTATGAGGTAGACACTTCGTATATGTCAATCAAGTGATGATGACAATCTTTGATTTTTTGGCGTTCTATTTTTTTTACCTTTAGCATAATCTTTTACAAATCGAAATATTCATGCATCTGATTTGTTACATGTTGAACGTGGTGCGATTTTTCTTTAGGCAGTTAACCATGCATAGAACAGAAACGTCAGGATATGCAAAAATTCAAAACTATCCATTTTGAAATTAAATAAAACATTGCAAAACTGCAAGTTTAGTTGATAGATGGACGATTACTTCTAGTCAAAAAGATATGTTTTACTCTGAATTTATCACAACCTGAGACATAGAGAACACATTTTATTTAGCCAAGCAAAATTTTGAAGTGTAAGAATCTAAATCTAAAACAAGGAAACCATATTATTCATAGCAAATAATCTATTAAATCTATATGCCTTTTATAGGTACGGACACTAAAAGAAGTGATTCATCAAGTAAAATATTGATCCAAACATTGAGAGAGCTAAGCAGAGGTTTGAAGAAACGAAAGAACGACGTCGAAGGTCGGCTCGAGAGAAATGGTGCTGGATAAAACAAAAGGAATGAGGCCAAACAGAAGAGGAATTTCCGCAGTTTTAGTTTTACTTCACATGCAACACATTAAGATCAGCGAGAGTCGATTTTATTCATGTTCAGTCTATTAATGCGGCTTTTTATAAACCAAATATAGCTTTTAATATATTTTTTAAAACAATGATTCATTATTGCTTTATTGATATTTGACTGTTGCAGAATGACACCTGTCTAACCTATATATGAATAAACAAACTTTACTGTTTATTATTATTATTATTTTAATCATTCATTGTAACGAGTTTGTTTAGTTGGGGTTCTACGCCGTTTTCAACAGAATTGGCTTTTTCGCGGCCGCCAATTTTTATTGGTGGAGGAAGCCGGAGTACCTGAGGAGAACCACCGACCTTCGGTAGGAACATTGGTTATTCTTGTCAATTAAGATCGGAGTCAAACAAATTAGGTGAGGTTCGAATTCACAACCTCCGTGTTGACAGGCCAGTGATCATAAGTAGTCTTGACGAACTCCTAGACCACTTGGTCAACGAGGACACTTCTTTGTTACTTCATTATTCAGCTCATAAATATGGCTAAAAATATATGTTTTGAATTATATTGCATTTATAAATAGGTTTGTATGGTAGCTAAAGGTTTACTTGACAATACTTGAGGGCTCTAAGTGGAGAATAATTTATTCGCCATAGCGACTTAAAAATAATTCTAACTCATGAAAAGTCACCAAATTGGCGATTACATTTTAACTTTGGTAACCTGTGAAAACCGGATGTTAGTCCGTCTTTGACTTTGGTCTCTTGAATTTTATGAGACATATGATAGTGTCATGTGTATGTATTGCACAGATTAATAGCTACAATGCTTCACAACAATGTCTGTTCAAAAAGTGTATTATTTTTGCCGATTTTCTTATCTTATTGTTAGTTATTGGCGTATAAATTTTTATTCTAGGAGCCAATAGCGCCTTGATCAAAACTGTTCATATAGGCCTGAATGTCAAACTGTGATGGATACTAAAATAATTCTTGTTTTAATCCAACTACAACCTAAACTGTCCAAATACTATAATACTAATATGCTGTTGGTGTGGCCAATCATGCGAGCACAGCAATAGCCCTTTCCAGAAACTCATTTCCGGTATCACTATTCTGACTCTAAAATTATAATTTGAAGCATGTTATTTCCCTTACTTTAATTACATCCGTTTTCGGCTAACGAAACTTTTTCTAGCCTTAGTGTGTAGCACAATATAGTTTCCCCCATTAAATAAAGACTTTTCTAAATAACCCACATGTAGAAAATGCATATGCTCCTATCGCTCGCTGCACTCGCTATGATACATGTAATTCGGTATTTTTCTTTTTCAGTTGTTTTATTGACGGTTTGGTCGTTTGTTTAAGAAATAATGCGTGGCAGCCATTTATTCGTTGGAGATTTTAATATAGGAATAAACATTATTTCAGCGAAAATATTATCCCGATCGTTAGCGAGTGGTAAAGCTAAACAAATAGTCTTACCCATTTAAAATCTTATACAGATATATGACTCCCATGAATTATTTCGATTCTAATATGACAAAAACGGAAACTAGGTAAACGAAGGGATACTGCAAGGCCTTGCAGTTTGATTTTGAAACTTCTGAAAAGGAAATTGAAAACTGTGAAAAGTAAACACAATACATTTGATAACCATAAAACTTACTTTTGATTTGATTTTATTGTACTTTGGAGCACAATTATAGTATTTCCCCGTTCTGACAATTCCTCCGGTGAGAATTTGCTCTGGGACAATGAGATTACATCAAATTTTTATTTGTAAGTATATCTAGTTCATGATTAGAATTACTCTTTATTCCGTGGAGACTGAATGTTGACTACAATGGAGTTTTAGGACAGAAGTTGCCTACTCACATGAAAGCTTATGAAACACAACGGATTGTTGTCTAGGTAAAGGTTGAAGTCATTGGTTCAAAAGGTCCAATGTGTGATACCTATCCAGTATTTGTTTCAATTAAGTTACCCTTAATTTCGTTTCAGTTCTTTAGCAAACAAGCGCGTTAATCGAATTTTGAAATTAGAAACCCAAATGGTATAATTAAATTTAAAACTGCGTAATTATTATGACATGAAATAAAGGATACATGTATGGCAGATTATTTTTGACACAAAATCTCTATATATACGGAATAAAAAGTTCAGGAAAACGGTGAACGTTTTTATTGTTGTTCTTAGAGCTGATGAAACCATCATCATATCCAACCCCGTTGTCAGCTCATATGGACCTTAAGACTGCTATTTCTACAGAATTTCCATTTCTAAAGCAAGAAACAAACGTAAAAGTTGTCCGTAAATTTTCTTATTTTAATTTATTCGATATACTCTGCAACGATGAGGATTGTTTTTCCTATTCATATTTCTTGCACTGTCCACTCCTGCTTGCACTTACCATTCCTGCATGCACTGACCATTGCAATGACTGATTTTTGCATTGGCCACACAAGTGTATTTACCTTTGTTTACAATACATAATACATCTATAGAGAAAGTAAGCATTGTTTGTGTACAAGTTTTCATTGTAGGTCAAGATCCAGGTGATCTAGGAAAGCCTTCGTTGGGTAATCAAAAGACAAAATATCATGGTCTTCCGTTGTTGTTCGACATAAGGGCTCGTTTTTCGGTTGATCAACTTTTATATGTCGTCCGACAAGAAGTTAAAACAGAACACATTTAGTCAATACAGAATATTATTGTGTAAATAAGTCAAAATTTATAACGATTCGAGTATCAGATTTACTATAATTGCAAAAATATCTGTTTAACAATAAACTAAGTATGTTGCGAAACAGCTCATGCGACAATAGATAACAAGAAAAATAAATGGAAATTGTGAGCTGTCAAAAGGGGCATAAAACGACTAAAATGTATGAAATACACAAGTCGAACAAAACCAAATATAAAATCGTATAAAATAACAACAATCAAACTAAAAAGTTAAAAATATTCAACTTTTCGTCCAATATGGTCTTGATCACGAGCATGTAAATCAAAGTACTGAAGTACTGAACATCAGAGGACCTCAAGTTATGTTGGATTATTGATAAATGACAGGTGTTTATATAGTACCTGCCAGACAGATGTTCACCTTACAATAAAGTACACATAATATAATTTGCTATCATATCTGAGATACTGTCTTATAGTAAGAAACTTATCTTTGTGAATTATCCATGAAATGTTGACGTGGTCAAATGAGAACTGCTAGATTGGCATTATGGCCGTATAGTTGCACACTTGCAAAAATCTTTAGCTTATTACTTATGACAGAGAATCAACATAGCAAATATTTTTTGACTAGTCACTGAATTATGAGAAAGAGGTCAAGACAGTCATATTAAAACAGATAAATTGTAATATTTGGGTGAAAGATACCACATGAACAGTAAACTCATATATCGATAATATTATGTCTAAAACTGAAAAAGACAAATAAGAGTACACTAGAAACAACATAGAAAACTAAAGCCTGAGCAACTTAACCCCACCAATAGTTGGGGTGATCTCAAATGCTCTGGGTGGGTAGTAGCAATGAGATGATTTTGCACCATACATACATGACATATAGATCACAACTACAATATGAATGCGTCGGTCCTTAGAGGCCTGTAAAACAGGGCTTGTAATTCTTTGGTGTATATCTTTTGATTTTCTGTTTGTACATTAATGTGGCCATTAGTTTTCTGATTTATATTGTTTAATATTTGTCATTTCATATCTATTTCTAACTGATTTTAGTATAGTTTTTTTTTCTGATTGTAAAGATGTTGTATGGTTAGCTTTATTTCTTTTTCATCATTTTGTTTCTGTGTCTGATTACCAATCATACCTCCCTTTTCGTTTCTTTTTTTTAATAATGACAACAGCTTGGTTTCAATTTTCATTTATATATGTAACAATATAAAACAGTATATATATAATCTCATATTACATTATTAATATTGGTCATTGTTGGAATGTATTCATCTTTAACAATGTACTGTAAAAGTGCTATTTTCTAACAGGTACTTAGTATTATGGTTATTGTGATATCACTTATTCAAAGGACACAGTTCATTTATAGCCCAAAACGGTCTAAAATATAAATCTTACAATAGTTTACAATTTGGTTCGTAAATTGGTCGATTTCAAATGTATTAACGCTCAATAAATCAGTTCTTTCATAATAGTACATTACATTCTCCAAATTAGGCCCATTTTGTCCAAATATAATGATTTGGTGCAATTTTCAGACATGAAAGCTTTAGGAAAATTTGGCCACCATCTACAATCCAAAATGTTTTGTAACCAAAAGACTCAAAATTTGATAAAGAATTCATCAAAATAAAAACTTTTCGGAATTGTATGGCAGCCACGGTTAATTATGCCAAAACATATAAATTTCAGACAAAATTGACCAAAAATACAAATAATGTATAATTATGGGGTCATAGCTTCAAGATATTTAATAGTAGTTGCCAAAATAGTATATTTTAGTCTTAATAGAATTATCACAAGTATTTCTATTTGAAATTTGTAATCGCTTGACCAATTTAGGGCCATTCTAACCCTTCGTGAACCTCTCTTTTCCTACAATATGTAGTAAATTTCTATTTGATATTCCTTAAAATATTCACATATACCAAAATACATTTTTTTATATTACATTTAACGAGAAACATTTTACATGATCCCATATATTTGATTTAATCCAGTTATATATATGCTAAGCATACAGTTATAATGACTTTCAAATGTAGGACTATATTATATGAACAGAACTGAGCATTTTATTATTTATTTAGCATATCTGTTATGTTTTCAAATCATTTATCTGTATGCTGAGCTAGCATTTGTATAGTCTCTTAATATTCTAAAATGGATTAAAAGGATCACATGTGTTACAATCAAACTTTGGATTGACAATTAGATAACTTTTAAAAATGTCATAACTGGTATATATAAACATTTGGATTTATTATTGTATTATCCATTGAATTCATGCTATTTCCATTTAATACAGTTCAATAGACTATCTATACCTATTATTAATAGTAAAAAATGCAAAAAACTATAAATATATACATTGGACTAACATATATACATTATTCATAAAAATTAATCATTTATCAAACTTCAAAAAGTTCATCACA
Source organism: Mytilisepta virgata (assembly GCA_028015205.1). Lineage (NCBI taxonomy): Eukaryota > Metazoa > Mollusca > Bivalvia > Mytilida > Mytilidae > Mytilisepta > Mytilisepta virgata. The sequence goes on from CM051513.1 coordinate 18,778,317, forward strand.
TCGCATAGCATATAAATGTATACATATAGTTGTACATAACTCTAAACTATATATAACAGTAAATAATTTGTGAATGTATCAGTGGTACTTGCATGCATATTAGTTACTATGGGACACGTCTCTAGAATAGTGAAAGAATCACCATTCAGTTTTGCGTTTGATTATTTTTTTTTTTTTTGTGGGAATGAGCACTTTAAAATAAATAGTGTTTTGTTTAACATTTGTCTGCGGCAAATAAGAGTTCGAAATATTATTAAGATAGTAAAAATATTTCCACATATAAATGGAAATATAACTATAATGATAAGAGGGACACAATCCAAATTTTAAATTTATCTGTTTTTTTCTTTTTTTTTTTTTTTTTTTTTGGTGATAATAAACATTGTTTATATATTTAATAACATTCAGTTGAGCCATATTAATATTATAAAACGGAAATCACTTTCATGATGAACAGAGATTTACATACAGACAGACAACGGTAACATTGACTGCCCCCATCGGCTTAGCAAAAAGGGCATTAACATTGTAATGACTAGTATAGATGCATTGGGAATGAGAACAAACAGTAGTTCATAGCATACAGTTTTAGTTCAAAAATCTATATATATACTGTATATATATTCATCCGCAACAACAATTTTTCGGTACGTCATTGATATTAAAGATTGTTTGATTAATATACTAATATTTCTAACGACAAAACATTTTCATATTATTAATTTGGATTTAAAAAACAAAAATTTGAGTATTCATTGAAAACATGAATTTAAAAGAAGCGATAACGAATTTTATTTTGCACTATATAATGTCCGCGGGTCTATAATTTTTATAGGTCGGTTATCATTCCAAAACTAATTTAAATATATGCATATATGCAAATAAGCAGGAAATTTAGGCGATGGCAATACACCCGAGGCCCTGACGGTCCTCTGATGTAAAAATAAAAATAAAAAGGTGTTGACCTAGAGCAAGACTGCCTACATGCTCGTGATCATGACCATATCGGACGAAACGTAGGGTATTTTTAACTTTTTAGTTTGATTGTTGTTATTTTACGATTTTATATTTGGTTTTGTGTATTTCATACATTTTAGTCATTTTATGCCCCCTTTGACAGCTCACCATTTCCATTTATTTTTCTTGTTATCTATTTAACAATATGTCGGACAAATATCAATTAAATTAATTTACCGAAAAAATAAAACAGAAATCCGGCCCTACTGTTTTGAGTTCACTTATATACACAACTCCTAACTAATGGATGGATGAATTATTGTTTAATGTCCAGTGCAACTCCTAACAAAGGAACCGTATTAATAAACTCATTAAAATTGGACATCCGATCAAGGTATGCTGATTGATTCAGAGTAAAGGCGCAACAATTTGAAATTTATTTGGGAGGGGGCGGGGGTTAGAATCGAAGTTTCATCCTGCCTATTATTTTCGTACAAAGTTTGATCCAGAATTTATTTTGACACAGGTCTTGCATTTTTTTTCATACCCAAAGTGACTCTGTCTTTTATTTTGCCAAAAACCTGGTCCTGCCTTTTTATTTCAAATTCGATTCTAGTCCCCCGCCTCAAAATCAATGGTTGCTCCCCTATCACATACAAGACCTATGTCTGCATCATACATCCAAAAATATCATATAAAGAATTATTACATCATGTGTTCGTTTCACTGATATCCATATTTTTATTGTACATTTATAATTGTATAGAATTGTGAAATGAAAACTGAAAAACGCTACATGTTCTTCCATACTCATCATAAGAAAACTTTTTTTGTAAAAAATGCAGTGATTTATAATAGCCTACTCAAAGTATAAAAGTCTTTTTAAATTTATTTTTTATCTAATAAATATATTTGAATTTAAAATTAAGTTCGGTTGTGTCTGTTTTTTTTTTTTTTTTCTTTGTTTTGCGTAAACTGAGTCTGTGAAAACCTACCAGCCAGCCAGCAAACAAAACACGCACAGCAAAAAAAAAAAAAAAAAAAAAAAAAAAAAAAAAAAAAAAAAAACACAAGGCATTTACTCCTCAGAGAGATTTCATAAGAGTAAAACCCCAATTAAACAAACAATCAATCAAACAACAATATCATCAATTCTAATTCAGAGAGGACTTAAGTCAAACAGCTGTTTCAATAACTTAAAAAAAATAAATTGGGTCATACCGTCACAGAAAAAGGTAACGAGATAAGTTGGAAAAGGACGTTAATTTGTAATTCTATTCGATCAACTGAAATAGCCTGCCATGTGACAAAAGGTGACGTACATTTCTGTAAACAGAATTTAAATAAATCAAAATTTGTGGGGTACTCTTACATGTACATGATATACGATGTGTTACGTTCATCCGTGACACCAGAGAGAAAAAGAGATTCAAATGGAAAGTAATTTGTGATAGTTTTTGTCTGGTCTGGGGCCATTTATAAAACTAAAAAAACGCATAAGAACTTTCCCGATTGAAAAATATGTCTCTGTTTCTTTTTTGACCAAATGAGGCAAAAAAATCAAACGCATGCGGACGTAATACGAGAAAAAAAAAACAACTACGGCCTTAGTGGAAAGGAATATTGAGTACGATAAAAGAGAGAGAACTCGAGGACTTTTTTTCTGCAACTGAGTACATCTATTTCTTCTTTCAATAAAATAGTTCGAAACTTGAGATTCATTCATGAAAATATTCCGATACACTACCTCCAACAATGTACCTAATTTTTTGCCAATTACTTATTTTGGTAACTTGGAAATGCTACATTCACCACTGTATCCTGCCTAAACAAATATAATGCATTCATCACCTGGTGAAATGAAATTAACCGCTATGTTTAAATTGAGGGAAAGTGTCCCTATTCCTATTTATTTTTTTTCTCATTTTCAAAAAATTCACCTGAATTAATTTGAGAATGTTTTCCTTTGTTGTTATTGCACGAACGGCCCAATTTGTGGGTGAGTCGGCAGATTCTATACATCAATACGGTCCTTCAAAATAACCTTTACTACCACCGTAGTATATATGCGGTTTTCAGTTAGCATTTGTGGAGGAGGAGCGAGGGGGAGCCGGAAGTGACGTCACCTGAACAGAAGTGGGTTGCGCACACGCACAACCGGAAGAAGTTGAATTTCCCTTATTTGTTTACGGAAGTCACATCAGTCACGTGATGGTACCCGGATGTACCATGCTTGACGAGAATTCAGATTGGATTATCTCCTCTTTTCCCCTGCTTCTCGGTCGTCTCTGGGTCTTTCATCGGTTTGTATAGGGTAAGGGTGTCGCATCGAGTCTCTAGAGCTGATACTCTTACTGTTATGTCGAAGGGTCCGAGAGTAATCGAAGTACAGAGAGGTGATTTGATTATCTCCCCTTACCCCGCGCTTTTCCCACTTGTGATGTTTTCTGTGAGGACCAAAGGTAGGATTGGATTATGTCCCCTTACCTCCAAGTGATGCTGTCACCAGTAGATCAATGGAGTGGTGTCCTTAGCAACCGCCTTAGCAACTGCGGTCCATTTCATTGCTCTATGATGCACTTCGTTTCCATGCCGCTCTTCGCTGCTCATCGCTGTTCATTGCTACTCATGACATTACTCGCGTGCTCATTTCAGTTTTTTCACTTCCTGTGACGTCATTTCCGGTTCCGGCTCCTCCTCGCTCCTCCTCCACAAATTCTAACTGAAAACCGCATATATACCACTTACTGCGTTAACTATGAAATTGTGAAAACATGTGGTATGCGAAAATGAGGCAGCATAAAACGGGAAATGTTGATAACAACTAGGGGTCATTGAGTAATATTCAACAAAGTCCAAAAGCCCCCTTTATCAGACAAACACTGAATCAACAGGAAACATTGGTGACAAACTTTAACCACTTGTAAAAAAATACTTGTTTACCTTATATGAACAGCTATTTAAATTTCTCTCAATTTATCGAAATAAAAGCCAAACATTTTATAATTTAAAACTGTAATTTATATAAAAATGCTATATTATGTATGGATCTCTTTAAAACTCTATAATATAATTACGTAACACATCGTATATCATGTACATGTAAGAGTACCCCACAAATTTTGATTTATCTAAATTCTGTTTACAGAAATGTACGTCACCTTTTGTCACATGGCACGTCATATTTCAGTTGATCGAATAGAATTACAAATTAACGTCCTTTTCCAACTTATCTCGTTACCTTTTTTTGTGACGGTTTAATTTTTTTAAGTTATTGAAACAGCTGCTTGACTTAAGTCCTCTCTGAATTAGAATTGATGATATTGTTGTTTGATTGATTGTTTGTTTAATTGGGGTTTTACGCCGTTTTCAGCACATTTGGCTATTTAGCGGCGGCCAGTTTTTATTGGTGGAGTAAGCTGGAGAACCCGGAGAGAACCACCGTTCTTCGGTAGGAAAATTGGTAATCCTTGTCAATTAAGATCAGAGTCGAACACACCCCGCCACAGGTAAGATTCGAACTCATAACCTTAGTGTTGACAGGCTAGTGTTCATTAGTAGTCATGACAACTACCTAGACCACTCGGCCACTGAGGCATTGATGTTTGAATTTCGTATCTAACTCGTAGTAAGGTTTTGTTTATTTATCAAAGAGTATCTATTAAAACACGAATTGATAGAATATAATAGCAACTAAAAAATAAAGAGAAGCAACTGTAGTTCTTTTTTTTAGCTTTTTTATTTGTAATCACCTTTAAAACCAACAGTATCTGGTAGTAACACGGCAAAAAAGTAATAAACTAAAATCGATTAAAAAACATAACACAATCAAACATTTTTCAATAATATCTGTTATTGGAGCCATAAATATTAACGCTTATCATATTTTATGACACTTTAAATGTATAAACTACAGGCAGGTGCAGATATAACCTCTCACCAAGTTAACTTAGAGCAGGTATACTGACTGCTTTAGAACTGCTCTAGAACAGCATCCTGACCGATTCTGACTGCTCTAAGCTGTCATGGTCAAGAACAGCTTTAACCTGTCATGGTCTAGAACAGCTCTAACCTGTCATGGTCTATAACAGTTCTATAACATTGTTATTGAATTGATCATGTTACCCACCCATTCATGGTATGGATCGTACATGTATCACTGACCTGACATTGCATACATCATTCCTTCAATGTTTCTGGTTTCTTTATGATATTTTCCCGGGAGAACCCATCATCAGAGGCCATCCTTTTTTTAAATTTTAATCTTCTTATTTCTTTTTTAATTTAAATTTTATTATTTATTTTTTTTTTAATTTCAATTTTATTATTTATTTATTTATTTTTATATGTAATTTCTTACTCTAGATATTTTCTTCTTGAGCAAGAAATTATACAAAAAAGCAGTCGTGGACCAGGACTTCTCTAATTCTTGAACAGAGCTATTCTACTTCCTGACTGCTCTAAGTTAACTGGTCGCAACTGTAAATGGTATCAAAATGTAGTAAGTAGGAAGTTGACTATGTGTTTACCATAGTTTTGTAATTAATTTGGGTGTATTAATCCGTATTTTGGAAATAATTGACCTGAGTTGTTCTAAAAAGCAGTCGTGGACCAGGACTGCTCTGATTCTTGACCAGAGATGTTCTACTTCCTGACTGCTCTAGGTTAACTGGTCGCGACTGTAAATGGTATCAAAATGTAGTAAGTAGGAAGTTGACTATGTGTTTACCATAGTTTTGTAATTAATTTGGGTGTATTAATCCGTATTTTGGAAATAATTGACCTGAGTTGTTCTAAAAAGCAGTCGTGGACCAGGACTGCTCTAATTCTTGACCAGAGCTGTTCTACTTCATGACTGCTCTAAGTTAACTGGTCGCAACTGTACATAATACAAAAATGTAGTTAGCAGGAAGTTGACTCTGTTTTTACCTTTATTTTGTAATTAATTTGGATGTTTTATCCATCCCTATTTTGGAAATTAAATAATTCCATTTAAGTTGGTTTAAGTGCCTTTCAGAGGCGTCTTCACTATTTGTTTAAACTTAGCCCAATCTTATTATCTGTCTAAGATAAACAGATGTTTACGTTACCTGTTGATTGATAAGAGGTAAAGAGAGTGCACATGTACCCAACTGCGTTGTAGGACTAATCCTGAAATACGACAAAATATTTAATACATATATTGCATTAAACAATAAAATTGATAACAGGAAGGTCAACAGTGACATACCAATCAATCAAAGTAACCCAACTGACAGAACTCTGGAAAAATAATAATTCATACAAAATTGTACAAAACACACACATGAACAAAACAGAGAGTCAGGATAGTATGACTTGGTACAGACACTGAAAAGTGGTGGTGTTTTTATGGGTACTCAGACCTCCCCTTTATCTATCATGACACACTGGTGTATAAACATGATAAAACACACTAAAAAAATAAATACAGTATGATTACAAACAAGGTGACCAATTGCTATAACTTCAAATTAAAGTAGATGGTACATAATTTAGATAGCAGGGTCAGAATGTGCTCGTTTCAACTGTTAAACTAGCTAAGGAATTCATAGCTATATATCGGGTACTGTCATTCAACTAAAAGAAAACGTCTGAATCTACTGTGAAAACACACAATTTTCGTCAAATCCTTGATTTAGCAGACGTTAATGACGTCGCTGTTGCATCATGGGAAGGTATTTTGCACAATGATTGATAAATTGTTAAAGTTCGAACATTAAACGATAAAAATGTCACAAATTTGAATTTGAAATCTTACTTTTAATTTTTCATGTTAGATGGGGCCAAATAATGGCTGAAATCTTACCTTCTCTTTTAAAGTCTTCAAGTCATTGGGAATTTCTCTAGCGCCAACAAATGCACGAATGCTGGACCTGTTATATAGCATGCAACAGCACAAAAACTGTGCTAAAATGGTACTTCAATAGCGCAGAATTTAAAGAGTTGTTATATGTGTAAACCCCTTAAGGTTATATGGGTTCTAATTAATAAATTGATGATGATGATGATGATGAATTATTGTTTTACGTCCAGTGGCAACCAGGTGCATATCAGGACGAGAACATGTTGATATGGTAATAAATATGATCCCTGCTTTGTACTACACCGACACGCTAAGTCGGATTTTTAATGTGCTAGCTCACGAGGTAACTGTCCGCAGGAAGACATATCACCTCACTCGGACACATTATACTGACTCCGAGCCGACCAGTCTTTGCTCTTACTCCTTGACGCCGCGTGTTTGGCGGAGAAGCGGCAAATACCAATTTTAATGTCTTTAGTTTGACCCGGCCGGGGATCGAACCCGCGACCTTCCGCACTCGGGGCGAGCACGCTACCACGAGACCACCGAGGCGGTCAATAAATTGATAAATTAAACATTTTAATGAAGGAATATGTTGAAGTTGGCTTGAATGCGACTTCGCCGTGGCCATTCAAAATTTGAAAGACTTTTTACATTACTTTTTAAGAGTTTAATACACGTACAACGTCTTTTCTTGGACGCATTTTAAGATTTCATGGACATTTTTCTACATTTTATAAATGATATGCAATACTAAGATGTCAAGCGTTGACGTTCTCTAACGTGATCAAAAGGTGTACAAACAAACACTCCAATTTATCTATAAAAAATTTAAACTCTTGATAAGGCAAGATATTGTTTGCTTCGATGAACTTTTACTTTATACGGGGTTACACCTTATCATTCATACTTGAAAAACAAGATATATATAGATTCTACTTCAGGTACGAGTGAGTTATGTAATTTCTCCACCCGAGATACATGTGTAGTTACATTTTTTGATTTTCAACACGCGAGTTTAAGCGAGCGTGTTAAAATCTAAATTTGAACTATCGAGGGTGGAGAAATTCTATAACTCACGGGTAAATTGAAGGAGAATCTGTTTCTCCTATAATTTTCAACAAAAACCTCTAGAAAATGCAGTTGTTACGCATTTTGTTTCATGGAGGTTATTTCGGAACTTCTCTATTTTATCTTTCCAATAAACGTAGAAAAAACGGTGGGAATTCCCATGCAGAAATTTAATCACCCGTAAGTGGTAAAAATGATATGTATTTTTATCCCACCGATTAAACACGTCAAGAATAGGATAAAAACCGTTTTATTACGAATTATTGTCATTAAATAATTCTATCTGTGAAATACCCGAATTACGTAAATACCAACTGTACAAGGGTTTGATAATCTGTGTTTACATATGTAATCCTCCCCTTTACTATCCAAACACTCTGGTGTATTTAAAATTCTACAAAAGCCAATATAGTGTGATTATAAACAAGGTGACCAATCGCTAGAGCTGCAAAATGTGTTGTCGGACCGTACATAATTTTGATAGCAGGTCAGAATGTGCTTGGTTTGACTGTAAAACTATCTGAGGGTCGCATAGCTACTGTCGCTCTATTAAACAAAAAAGTAGAAACAACTTTTAATGCGCTAGCTTTTAATGCTATCATGGAGTTCAACAGAAATCGGCAGTATTGGTTAGAAACCAGTATAAATTTAAAGTCACTGGGAGAAAGGGCGTGTTATTTTTTAATTTTTTTTTTTTTTTTTTTTTTTTTTTTACTTGATAACCTCTGATCTGAATATTGGGACGAATATATAAACTTAGCCAAAATGTATAGTTACATAATTCAAAATATAAATGAATTATGCATTGTATTGAAAAAAAAGCGAAATTTAAAGAAAGAAAATACATGTAAATGTCATATAACAATATTACCTGTGTACTACTTCATAAAAATCACACAACAATAAATTTACATTTAAACACTAACGATTATTATATACATAAACACCTGAAACCTTTCTTCCTTCTTCTTAGCGGAAACACGGTCCAGACATTGTTGTAATTTCCACTATAGAAGAAAGATGATGAATTATTTTGAAGTATTTATCATTCTACTATTTTCAACAGGTATTTTTAATGTTAAATCTAGTCATATATGGCATATGGCTTGTTAATTCGGAAGTGTCTGAAGGTTGGGGTGATCATAAGAAGTAAGTAAAATTAGTTTTAATATCTTACGAAATATATAGAATAGGATTAAAGATCTACTAACCAACAACTTAAGGACGATCGCTGGTCTAATATGAAATAAATAGAATTTGAAATAGGTGTTTTAGTTTGAGAGAACATATGAATAGTAAACAAATAAGCAAGAAAAAAATATATGTTCATGTGCTTATTTTAGAGCTATAATATTTGCAGGAAATGGGTTTTCTCTGGATTTTTCATTGTCTTTGCATTGTCAACTTCAGTCTCTCAAAGATGTATGAAAAAATAAAAAGGATTTCATAAAATTTTGTCAAATACCATTTTAAGGTATATATGATTGAATTATAAAAGAAAACGTGGGGGTTCATGGGCAAAAAATTCCAAGTTTAAGAAATGGATAAAACCCGCGGATTCCGAAAATCTGACAAAAAGACCAAAACATGATCAGCGGGCATCCTTAATATCATGACTGAAGGTATTACAGATTGTTATAGATACATTTTTACGTTCTCGGATAAATTTGAAAGATTGGTCTCGCTTGGAAAGTGTCCAAAACCAAAAATATAACATAAAGTGAATTTGATCTAGCAAATTCAAAAGCCAAACAAAAAAAATGATAAGTACAATTCCTGTCTGGAATTAATTTACGGCTAATACAATTATTTTCCTCCACGAACTACGATCCCCTTCCATAATCATTTTATAAATAAAAAAAGGTTTACAGTTATAAATAATGTCTCCTATTTATTAAGAATCTAATTGACGAATTTGTGCGATATATTTTAATTTTGCCTGGTAAAAAAAAGCAATCTCATGCTTACAAAAATTACATTCGTGACACTTGGAGATAACTACTAGTATTCAATTACAGGGGGAAACATAGAAGTTTATCTTGGTTGAGGAAGATTTTAAATTCAAAAGATATTGATAAAAGTGTGTGTAATATTACGCAGTTCTTTTTAGTATGTGTGACCTTACATCCCACAGCCCCAGTCATATCTAAGATAGGTCGTGTGACATCAGAGGAAGTTCGGATTACCTGAATCTATGCTAAAAGTATCAGTTAACTGTTACAAAATTGAAAAATTTGCAAAAACTAAGGATTATCTCCCTCGTGCATAGCTCAGTCCTTAGAGGATTTTGGCATTTTTCGAATTTTCCGAATTTGCTCTTCAAACGTTTAAATTATTGTTTTGGTTTTCAACTTTTTAAGCGTTGGCAGCAACTGATGAGTCGTAAATCGACGAAATGTGCACATCTTGTACATCAAAATTGGTATCAAATGGTTTAGTTTGTTTAGTTAGGGGTTTACGCCGTTTTCAGCACATTTGGCTATTTTGCGGCGGCCAGTTTTTATTGGCGGAGGAAGCCGAAGTATCCGGAGAGAACCACCGACCTTCTGTAGGAAAATTGGCAATCCTTGTCAATTTAGATTGGAGTCGACCTCACCTCGCCACAGGTGAGATTCGAACTAACAACCTCAGTGTTGACAGACTAGTGATCATTAGTAGTCATGACGAACTACATAGACCACTCGGCCACCGGGGCCCCAAATAGGTATCAAAGAATTTATGTTCAATTGTATTATATATTGACAACATGTCCATGTAAATTCTGCCTCTGTGATGTATACAAATCAAACATGGACGCAGCTTGTTAAGCACCGTTTGCATGTATAAATTCTTCGATACAAATTTTGGTGCACAATATGTGCACATTTTGTCGATTTTTTCTCATTGGCTAGCATATTGAAAACCAAACAATAATCCACAAAGTTGAAGAGAATGTGCTCTATGGGAGTCATAAAACTGTATAAAACTTGTATGTTCTATCTTACTGACTTTCATTGCTTTATCATAGTGTATTGACTACTGCAATACAGTCAGTCCTGTCTATAAAGGGCACCAAAGCGGACAGAAAAACGGCCCCTTTATGTGAGCAGGTGCCCTTTATACAGATGTTAATTTTACATAATTTATTCATGAATGGGATTTTCTCACTGTGCCCTTTATAGACAGTGATTTGCTATATAAAGGTAACCTTTAAAGCAAGTTTGACAATGGTATTTTCAGTAACCTTACCTTAAGTTTACCTTTTATAGATATAAATGTTTTACATAAAATTCAATACAAGTATTTTAACATTAAGATCTTCCAAACATAGACATCTGTAAGATCATTTTGTTATTACCTTTTAGTAAGTAAGTAAGTAAGTAATATTTATTTAAAGTCGGATTTCATATATACATAACAACAAGGAACATGAGCTCTTAAGAGCTCTTTAACCGACTATTCGTAGAAATGCGGAAATTTTCTGCACAGCATTTAAAGGTTATCGTGCCAAATTCCATACTTCGGCCTCGAGCACTAGTGGAGGGAAATATTTCGTAATACGCATATTATATTTAATATATATATAATAAATATCAAAATTAGTACCACACTCTTTATTTCTATAACAGATAATAATTGATTTTTTTTTATTTTAACTTTTATCTGGAAAATATGTCACAGTTGTAAAATATGTGACTAGCGTATGAGATTACAAGTGAAATGAATATTCATTATTTTCTTTGATAAGGCCTACAGGTGTATACTTTCTTAAGAAATGACATAACTTTGAGTTCTGTAACCTTTGGTCGCATTTATACTAAACATGTGGTTATAGGACACCCCCAATACTTGTAAATGAAGTGGTGAATAAACAGGATAAATTACTGGGATACTTAAACATGCATGCCGTTCTTAAATTTCTATAGCGCTATCAATATCTTGAAAAGGACTTTTTGGTATACATTGTGTGACAATGGCTCAGTGGATTGTATTTATTACTTTATTGATTCCAATAGGTACGTTTAAGTTTACTTTTTTTTTAATTTGTATATTAATAATTTTAGATGAACGTTTTGCATTTTATGTATGACTCTTGTTATTTAAAAAAAATACATTTAAAATTTATTATATGTGTATTTATGATTTATGAGTGCAAACAAGTGTGAGGTTTATGTCATGGCAATGTCTTTCTCACGTGTTCATTAAAATAATTTTACTCTAATAAATTATTAAAGACCAAATTTTTTATTAGAATTCTGTTTTTATAGTAGACCATTCTACGTGTATAATTACAAATATTATTTGATAGATAGTGAACGCTTAGTTTTTTTTAAATATTGATTAAAAATATAATCAATCATTTATTTAGGATTGTGGTCTATGAAGGGTAAAATGATAACAAAAGTACAATGTAATAATATTATTGACAATTCGTTTTGTTTAACCTAGTACAGGCAAATACTCGCACGATTTCCTCATTAACGTCAATCTAAATTTTATGAAAACTAAGGAGAATCTCCCTATTGTTTATCTATGTCATTAGCATTACGATTTTGGCCATTTTGTCATTCCGGAATTTTTCTTCACAATTGTGGATTATTGTTTTGGTTTTCATCACTTTAGGCCTTGACCACGACTGGCGAGTGCATCAGAATTGGAATCATAAAATTTATCATAAAATTATATATTTTTCTTTCGCCTTTCCACTTATAAGACAAATTAATAGAAAGTCTTATATACCTACATGACTTATATGACTTATAAATCCACATATCATAAATACATAAAAAAACAAATTGACAGCAATATACGGTAATAAAAGTCGACGAAGAAGTTTACATGTGTACTGTCAAAATAAATCATGGCGTTGTTAACTTTGTAGTTTGTAAGTACGTTTGCGTACAATGAGCTGTAAATTAATTTTAATGCCAATAAATGCGTAAAATTTAAAAAAAAAATTAGTAAATTGAAGAAGTCACAATTGAATGGTATTTCATGTAAAATTTATAAAACAATTTTATTTTTCCCACGAATGAAAATAAAACATTTGTTCAGTTTTTTTTCGCCGAATTGGATGGTAGGCGTCAATGACGTTTTCCTTGACCTCTGACTTAAATTTTCGAAAAACAAATTTGAAGGTAAAAGTTGAAAGAATGTTTTTCCACCTTATCCTTTACATTGCTCATTTTAGACCTTCCTATCTTTCAGATAAAACGTCAATAAGATTATTCAAATGTTAAACGACTAAACAAATTCGTTGCCGAGAAACGTTATAGAATCAAAAGATATCGTAGTAGTTGTGAAAAATATTTTACGTTTTCGGCGTTCAGGTAATTGATTTTGAGTAAATAGTCCAGTCAATCTAGCATAAATTTGACCCTAACCTTAAAGTAATTGCAAAAGAAGATTTTTAAGTTTTAATCTTTAGCATTATATCCCAAGTATACACAGAAAAAAGTCCAACAAAATCTAACTTGAGGAAGATTACAAAATCACGATTTTAAAATTCCTATGGACATTTGCATTGAAGATGGGAGATAACTCTGCAAAAAAAGACAGAAATATCAATAAAATTTATACAAAAATATAACTTTACCGCTTCTATTCAGCAGAATGTATTGATTCTTGATATTTTAGCCGTCTTTAGAGTATAACAAACAACTCTAAAGTTTTTTTTCATATCTTTTATCAAGCTACAACGTAGATTTAGTAATTCATTAGTTGACCATTTATTAAATTTTTCAACTTGTCAAGGTAAAGAATCTCAAATTTAATAAAAATAATTAAGCTTATATTCTTCTTTTTGTGGTTTAGTTTCTTTAAACAAAGTAGATGCTGATCAAATATAATTTACAGATATAAACAATACCAAATTTTCACATTATTTTTTCAAAATGGTCACAAAGCCACAAATTTGCAATTTCTGTAATGAAAAATGCGCCAAAAAAAAATAAAAATACCCATAACATTTCGGTTTTTGTACATTTCATGAGCAGAAAATTATATAATATAGTCAAATACGAACTTATAACCCCGTCAAAGTATCATATTTTACATGAATTTTAAGAAAATCAACCAAAAACTGACAAAAAAAAGACTCATTTTTGCGGAGTTATCTCCCCTTTCCAGTGTTAATTTCCATAGGAAATTAAAAATGCTGATTTTGAGTTTTCCTCAAGTAAGATTTTATGAGACTTTTTTCTGTGTATATTTGGGGCTTACTGCTATAGATAGGAACTAAAACATTTTTGTTGTAATTAGTTTGAGGTTAAAACTTAGTCTGACTGGACTAAAAACAGGACACCAGCTCAAACGAAAAAAATTTATTTTGTTTCGAAAATTATTTGAAAATGTTGATTTTCGGGTTAGTTGAAATATACAGAATTCAAGGCAATAGTTTCTTGTACGTGTATCGGTTTCTAAAATATGATATATTTTAAGAGGCACAGTAGGGAGCATTACACTATAGACAAAGACAAATCGGGTAATAAACATGGACAACCACTAAACTGACTTCTGATACCACTTCTGAAACATAAAGGAGTAAACTTAAAGTGCTCCGAACGGATAAGAAATCCCTTCATCTTACCAACAAAGTTAAATGGTCCAACTATACAGGACTGTAATACAAAATACATTTACGCAGTTCTATAACACCAGAGCATTAGAAATTACCCATAAAACCGGTTTAACACAAAGACTTCCATGACCATCAAGTGTCTACACAAAGACAGACTATTTTGATTCCTTTTTGTATTTATATAGAAATGCAAGGTATAGCGGCAAGAACAAATATTTCTTATATTGTTTTTATCTTGCAACGATAAATTGTTGCCTTTTTTTGGGGGGGGGGCCGTTAAAATAGGATATTTCTAGACTATTTGAAGAAGGAAACTTTAAATCTGAAACTGGCTTAAACCCCAAATAAACTATGAACCAGAGCGCAATACAAACTATCGTATAAAGATAATATAAAGATACCAGTTGACATTATGCTAATAGCAGAAAATAGGGAAAAAAATATTCGACACACTTTATTTGACCAATAAATAGGGAAGTTCCAGTAAAAATGCTTGCATTTTTCTTTTTTAAGATTTGAAGTTTGGGAGAAGTTGTGTGTTTGTTCGTTGGTTGGTGTTTCCTTTTTGTTATGTCAATGTTTAAATACATGCAATATATACCCTTGTCTATGGCAAGCCGTTTTACTATTTATTCGAACTTCAAGATATCTAATAAACTTTATAAGATATCCCATATAGTTTATAAGATATCTTATATAATTTTCTTTACAAGATATCTTATAAATCATATGAGATATCTTATAAACTATATGAGATATCTTATAAAGTATATAAAATATCTTATATAAAAAAATATTTATAAGATATCTTATAAACTTTATGAGATATCTTATATACTTAATAAGATATCTTATAAACTTTAGACGATATCTTATAAAGTTTATAAGATATCTTATAAAAACTAGATTATATAAGATATCTTATATATTATATGAGATATCTTGAAGTTAGAATAAATAGTAAAACGGCTTGCCATACTTGTGAGTTCCTTAACATTTTTGATAACACGTATGCACATATATTTAACTTTTATCATTGACAAGTCGAAAAAAGTACACAAATGTGCGCAGTTAATTGATAAACTTCTTGATCAATGTTCTGTTCGGTCTATAATACAAGGTATACATTGATTTCAGATAACCGTTCTCTTTAATTTGTGATAAGAGGGCTTGTTATATATTGGCAATAAATTTTAAAAACTTTGACAACCGCAGTAATAGTAGTGGTTAATGATTTATTAAAAGGTGTGACGAAACCAATATTATGATGCATGTGTAAGTGGTTGTATAACTTAAGTGCAGCGGACGTGATCGTTGGTTTTGGAGATAATGTTTTCTCACATCATTTTCATCATTTTGTATTTTCAAATAGGTATGTTTAATGGTGTACATCTACTTATAATGTATACATACACTTAAAGTTGTGATATAGTAATAATTGCATCATTTCATTTACTTTAATTTTATCTATATGTTTTTGTTATTGCTTTTAAGATGACGTGTTTCGGTTGCGTTTCTCTTTCTTTTTTTTTTCTTTTTTTTTTTTTTTTGTATAACAGGAGCACTGTTATAAAATTAATCAGATATTTCTCATCTATTTGAGATGGTAAAATTTGCATAAAAAACTTTTTGAAGAAAGTTTTGTAAACCTTAATCATTTAACTTTACATAAAAACTTGGATATTTACATTTTTTAGATACTTTTGTAACCCTTTTAATTCTCAGTCAATTAAACTACATTTTAAATAAAATCAAAATTGACATTAAGATCGAATATCATTGTAAATGATTTATATTCGTTTGTTATTATTCAGCACAATGTAATACTTCCGTATTAACATGGTCATTGGCCTATTGCTAATGACACTTGTAATTTGTCTAAAGCGAATAATGTCCGCCATAGATATGTTTTTTGAAATTAATAACATGCATGTATTCAAGATTTTCAACAAAACGTTAAAATCGTATGTGTAAAATGCCCATCAATGGGAAAGGAATTCTTCACACATTCACACATTTCTATTGTTTGATTTAAAGTTGGAACCTGAAAATTATTTTTCACATCCAAATTTTGAGTATAGGAAACTTATATGCAAATTAAGAATTATATTAAAGCAAAGATGATATTAAATCCTAGCAGCAATGGACAGGGATTACTTGGCGCCTTCATAAAACAGTCATTGGAAATGAGAGCAGGGGGGCTCTTGATGTCACTTGTTACCTATATTACACTTTAATATTAATATATATAATATTCTTAATTGCCATGCCATTGATCAGTATTGAGTGCAAATAAAGATAAAATTTGCTTCTACGTACATTTTATGTTAAGACTGTGCAATATATTGAGAACAATACATGGCAAAATCCGTACCACATGCCTTTCAATGTCAGCCCGAGGGCCCCCTGCCCAAGGGATGATATTGATAGAGGGGTGGTGATACGGCATATGATATTGATTTTGACATGTTTTATACGCTTTATCATATATTTCAACAGTGGTGAAGAATTTTTTCCTAGTCACGTGACCAATATCATTTTAAGGGGCGATGATATCGATATCATCACGGCAGAAAATACAACTTTTCTACTATGACATCATCAAAGGGAACCCCAACGTTTTAGACGTCAAATTAAATTATAAGTATTGACTGTAATTTTGTTTTCAGTCAATTCGAAATAACCTCAGCGCGCATAGTGCACACTATTTAGTGTGCACCACATGATTGAGGTTATTTCTTCATAGACTGGAAAAAAATTATAGTCAATATGTTTTTATTTTTTGAAGAAAACCTCAATCAGGTGACGCAGAAAATGAGGATGTTGATGGGGTTTATAGAAAAGAGGGCTAAAATAAATAATGAATAGACAAAAATGAAATAAAAAATAAATAATAATGATTTACTACAAAAACGAAGAATAATTTAAAAATGGAAAAATGAGGGGAAACCTTAACAAATCAACCTTGTAAGTAAATCTTTGCAGTTGTTGAATTTCTGACCTAAAAATTTCGACAACACAAGATTTTATAAAATATGTTTTTAAAAAACAAATTGCTAAAGAAAGATACTAGCACATGCTACATATTTCACAAATTGATGTCTGGTAACACGAAGATTAATCTCAACTAGCAGTGACTCAAAGGACACTAAGTTACATGTATGTGCATAACAGTCAATCACAACCAGCTGTTGCAAGAATACTAACGGAGATATTATCTGGATGACATATTTGAGGCACACCTATGGCATTATCAGTCAGCAAGTGCAGTTAAATGACCACTCTGACTTGCTTTGAATATTTAGTCCCACAACTGTAGACTTACTTATATAATCTCTGCTACTGCTGTAATGAATAATTTTTTATTTTTATTTTCGTGCGTCGAAGAAGAATTAAAAGATGGCTTGAATAAACCATTTTGTCAGTCGACGTATAACACATTTCCGTTCGCCTTGATGACGTCATATACCAGTTTGTTTGGCAAGCCTGTATCCGGGTCAATACTGTTAAAATCCATCAAGATAACGTCTGAATAACCACAATTCAAATTAAACTACATAATACATGACTACCTAGGTCAAATCCCTTATCATGGAGAAGATAAGGAGAAATTTCTCAATTTTCTTTTTCGTATTTTCATACAATATTTAATTTTTTAATCTTAACCCAAAGCTCAACATTAAAATGGATGAAATTGTTTATTTTTTTTTTTTTTTTTTTATTTTTTTTTTTTTTTTTTTTTGTCTAACAAACGCAGACGTGATTTTCTGTAATAAAAGGTCTTCTTTTTCTCGATGACAAACGTGATCCGAAAGAATCGCATTATTAGGTTTGGAACTTATATACCTAAATCCAACATCAACGTATATAGCGGCATCTGACGTTGTACTCTGCTACAATCTTGTAAAAAAGACGCAAATATGTCGTACATACATGTATAATGTATATTTTAATGTTGTAAACTTTATTTCTATGTGAACAACTTACTTAGGTTAGATCACTTTATGTTTATTTCAATATTTTTGTCATTAAATATATCATCAAAGACAAAACTTAAAAGTATTGACTAGCAATTTAATAAATAAATTACATCACCATCTTCAAATTTGGGGTCTTGCCAAGTGTATAAGCAAAATTTATAGTTTGAATGAGGATTTTTTTAAAAAGCTTGACTGACTTCAACATTATTAAACGTGAGTATGCGTTTGATTATATAAAAGAGTATTAGCTCCGAAATATTGTCAATAATTTTGTCGACAACCCGTTAATTTATCTGGTTTGAAACCGCGGGAATATATTTGGATCTCTTAACTTTAACGGAGTAATGATTAGTTACGCTTCGTCCAAGAACATCGCCTACGAACCGTCCCTCATTATTAACTCTTATCCCCTATAACGGACTAGAAGAATTTGTGTCTTTGCTCTTCATCTGTTTGTATTATTGTTTTGGTTTTCAGGATTTGAGGATTTGCGCACAATTGATGAGTCGTAAATCGACAAAATGTACACATCTGGTACCTCAAAATTTATATCAATTCATTCATTTTTTTATGTTGACTGTAGGATAAATTCGGCATGGTTGCCATTATGATGTGGGGAAAGGGCAATATATAGAAACAATAAAAAGCAATGGCTAAAACATAGAGACATGGGTACAAATTTGTACTTTTAGTAAAAGCCAGCGAAACATGTTGAATTCTTTTTCAATTATAGACTGGACTCTTTAAATAAAGATTTGTACTTTAATTTTAACATCTAAGAAGCCGAAGCAAGTTTCAGAATGATAATTATTAATACACGTGTTTATTTTATTCTCCTTTTTAGGTAACGTGCTACCTCAAATTGTGTCCCAAGAGGACCTTAATGATATTGCAACTAATTTAAACGTCAAAGTGGATGTTGAAAAAAATTTTGACGATGGTAGTAAACACGTGTTTCGAGTTACATTTAACAATAAGGCGTCAAAGTCATTGCCAGGAAAAAACTGGACAATATATTTTTACAGCTTCTTCTTAGTTGAGCCAGATCATATTTTGTCTGAGGACAAGCTTTTTACAAAGCCGGAGGGATATGTTTCTAGAGACTCAAAGTTGAAATTCCTGCATGAAAATGGGTGTCTTTTCTCCATGTCACCAACATCGGAATTTGAAGACATACGTCCTAACTCGAAGAGGGAAATTACTTTTGAAGCAGCAAACTGGGCAGTGTCCAAGACGGATATTCCTCCACACTGGTATATTGATGTTCCAGGATTAGAACCACGCGTGTTTGAAAGCACAAAGAAGGACTTTGTAGGTGATTTTACTAAGAAAAATCAATGGAAAAGAAAGAGTTCTGACAGATACGACCCCTATACTCCGCCATTTCGATACGATCGTTACGAAGTGAAAAATTCTAACATAGAACAAAAGATAGTAATCCCCACTCCAAAGAACATTATTAAATATAATGCATCAAACATGTTGGATTTGAGTGACAATGTTACCATTGTACACAGCAGCGGACTAGACATGGAATCAAATTTCCTTGCAAGTAAGTAAAAAATAGCTATAAGTAAAGTCAAAGAAATACCAAAGGAATATTCGAAGGAGGGGAAAATCGAAACAACTGACAAACTCCGGGGAGCAACGAATACATGACCAAAACAATACAAGCACTACAATTAGAAACTAAAAACATATGAACAACATGGACTCCACCAACATACCGGTGTAGAATAAGGTGCTCCGGAAGAGTAAGCAGTCTCTGCTTC
Organism: Mytilisepta virgata; assembly: GCA_028015205.1. Taxonomy (NCBI): domain Eukaryota; kingdom Metazoa; phylum Mollusca; class Bivalvia; order Mytilida; family Mytilidae; genus Mytilisepta; species Mytilisepta virgata. The sequence continues at coordinate 18,798,480 of CM051513.1, forward strand.
CTGCAGGACACCCGCCATTCTGCCCATGTCCAACCGGGATGGAACAGGTCCATTTTCATTTGGGAAACGGTTTTGTCACACCTGCCAACCAAGTCGTGTTGACGTTCATACACCTTTAATAAGGATGACGCCGACTTAGGAGCAACATACCCCTGTCTGAGCAACTTTTAAGTCAGGTGACAGCATTGGTGTGGTACTTAACACTGCTTAAGGCTATACAAATGTTACAATTCAGGTTATAAATAAATGAGAATCAGAACGTGCTACGGTATTTTAGAAAATCCTTAATATTTATTTCCCGGATATACGTTTTCCTTCCTTTTGTTTCTTTGATCATTTTGTAAAATTAAGTCTGTTTAATAGAAACATTGATTGTCGGTTTAATATTTTTCTTCTATGAAATATATATTGAAAGAGAACAATAAAGCAATGAAACAGCATTCTAGGGCAAAAGTCCTAAAACAAGGTGAATTCGTGCAAAACCTTAACAAAACAAAAGAATATAACAAAGAGACAACCAAGAGTAAAAAAACACATAGCTATCTAAAGAGGAAGTGGACCAAGCTATCTAAAGAGGACCAGAACTTGACAATACAAGAACTAAAGCCCTTGCAGTGTGAACTTCCACACAAAAAACGATACTATCTTTACTTTGTATTTTAAATACTAATTTTCTTTGAATTACAGAAAAACGTCGTCTAATCTTTTTATTTTTTTTTACAATTATTATACTTCCTGTAAGAATGTCTTTTGATGATTAGAATACTTTAATTTGGCATATAATTGATCTATCTTCTGATAGTTACTACTGCTATCCTCAATAGTAGTGACCTGATATGTCAATCAACTTTCTATTCAAGCGAGTAGGCGGAGCTAATGTATGAGTGGGCGGAGATAATCACCATTCATATCTGAATCTTTAAAGCGTTTTATGATAGGCCATCTGCGGATTACTTTCAAACAATTACTGACAGTCAGTATAATAATAACAATAATGTTGTGTTTAGCATCGACTATGCGAAATAGTAGCCTCGGTTGAAGACATAGTACACTCCCTTTTGGTTCGTACACTATGTCTTCAAGCTTGGCTACTATTTTCGCATAGTCAATGCTAATCACAACATTATTATATAAATAGTGTCAAAAAGGTCTTGTTTGACGATAATACAAGGTTTTATATATGAAATATAAATCTTTATTATAGCTAAAACTGGTTTTGAAACCAGCAATGCTGCTAAAGGTGATGGAGTAAATATATACCTTAATTTAAACGCCTCCATACAATCAGACGAAGGATACAGTTTGATAGTAGACCCATCATCCAGTCAAATAACTATTACAGGGAAAAGCTCTCGAGGCATATTTTACGGTATTCAGTCTTTGCTAAGCATTTTAGCCACAGGAAATAATGTACCAGAGATTGAAATTACAGACGAGCCTCGTTTTGAATATAGAGGTATGCATATCGACTTGGCTAGAAATTTTATACAGAAGGACACGTTCATCAAATTGATGGATGCAATGGCAGTGTATAAATTAAATAAGCTGCATTTACATTTAACGGACGATGAGGGGTGGCGCGTGGAAATCGATGGACTTCCTGAACTTACAGAGGTATGTATTATTTTTTTAACAAAAGCATGCTACAAAAGACCAGGTTTTCTTTATGCACAAGTAAGTATGTACGCTGAATGAGGAATCAGAGTGAGTTATCTTTTCATAACCAATGTAGGTAAGGCAGATAATAAATTTGTCTCCCTTTTAGCCTCAGGACAAAAGGGAGAGAATTTAATTATGGTTCCTCATTGTTTCATTTGACGATAATGAATTTAGTTCAACATAATATACCAATTGACCAACAAGAGACCAATATAAATCCCCCCTAATTGAAGATTGGAAAGACGTTTAGCCGGAGTCTCAGAACATCTGACATATTAATATATACTACATAACTCAAAGAAACTGACAAAGTGTTCGGCATACCTTTTGAATAATATTGTTTGTTTGTTTAGTTGGGGTTTTCCGGACAAAAAATAACAGCACAAAACATAAACACAACAGAGATTCAGGATAGTCAGACTTGGTACACACACTGAACAGTGGTGGTGGTGTTAACCAGTTTAATGGGTACCCAAGCATTCCCCTTATCTATCCTGACACTCTGGTGTATAAAACATACTTTCGAATAATACATGTAGTTGAATATACATACGTTGCCGTAAGCACACTTTTTTAAAGGTTTTAGCAACAAGTATTCAATCTTTTTTCTGGCAAAAGATATTCAATACCAATTGTCATTTAGATTGATATTTTCTTTGAAGATAGCTTCAAAAAGATGCCAAAGTGACCAAGAAGATGTTTGCTTAATTTCCCAGCTGGGATCTGGACCCGACGATAGCACATCCGGAAGTGGTTATCTATCAATAACAGACTATAAAGATATTCTGCAATATGCAAAAGTCCGCCATATTGAAATAATACCGGAAGTTGATTCACCTGGACATGCGCGTGCTGCAATAATGGCAATGGAGGCGCGTTTCCGAAAATACAATAAGACAGGTGATTTATCAAAAGCAGGAGAATACAGATTAATTGATCCAGATGACTCTTCTAAATATTTATCTGTTCAGCTATTTAATGATAATGCAATGAATCCTTGTCTTGAATCGACATATAAATTTATGGATAAAATCGTGACAGAAATCAAGAAAATGCATGATGACGCGGGGCATCCGTTAAAGATATTTCACTTTGGAGGTGATGAGGTTGCGGGAACAGCATGGATTAATTCTACTGCATGTCAGAATACTTCTGGTGAATCTACTTTTGAAAGAAATGATTTAAAGAAGCTATTTACACAACGAGTAGCAAATATTACTGACATGCATGGACTAAATATGGCTGGGTGGGAGGATGGCTTCAACGCAGGCAATGGAGTACCTTTTGAAAGAAATATTTACGCAAATCAGGAAATATACAGCAACGCATGGGATAATGTTTGGGAATGGGGCGAAGCCAGACGAGCATACAATTTTGCTAACAATGGTTATAAGGTTGGTATATCAATATCTGTAGTAACATGTATAAGCAAATTCTTTGATCTGAAACACACATGTTATGGATGTATTTACCTTCATACTCGGAGTGTAATTTATTTGTTTCTACAAGTGCATTTCACAATAAACAAAAATGGATAACAGGAAAAGTTAACCATGACATAACAATCAAACAACTCCATCCAAGAAAAAGACCTCCGGACGAAAAATAACAGCACAAAACATAAACATAAATACAACAGAGAGACAGGATAGTCTGACTTGGTACAAACACTGAGCAGTGGTGATGTTATCTATGCTGAAATTCTAGTGTAAAAGACACACTATGAAAGACACATACAGTATGGTTGCCAACAAGGTGACCGCCTGATAGAACTGCAAATATTTGTTGGATGTTACTTTATTCGCTCGTGCAAATAGTACAGCAAATAATAAATCAAATTGCTTTGAATTTAAACATTTTGTTTCCTGAAATGTCAATGTGAAAAATTCGACATAGATTGAAAGACACTTAAATCAAGCAGCAATACAATAATTTAATACATTTCTCTCTCTTTATCTCAAAGTGGGAGGGACCAACAAAAAGAGTTTGAGATATCAGGAGGAAATATACCGACTGAATTATCAATCAATCAAATATATATTATAGGTTATTATGTCACATGCAACCCATTTATATTATGACCATCCTTATGAACCGGATCCTGAAGAAAGAGGATTATACTGGGCTCCAAGATTTACGGACACTTTCAAGAGTTTCGGATTCATTCCAGATAGTTTGTATGAAAATATAGATGTAACACGAATGGGAGTGCCACTTAGTAGAGCGGATGTCTGTGGCTCGCCAAACAATATTACTAGATGTCCTGTACTTAACAAACCAGAAAATATTGCAGGTACACGAATGCATTAAATTAGTAGAAAATATTAAAACGTTGCACAAATGGTGGGTCGTAAATCGACGAAATGTGCACATATTGGGCATCAAAATTTATATCAAAGAATTTATTGCCGCTGCTGGTGGACTCCGGGGTATCATTAGCTTACTTGCTTTATGTGGTATTTCGATACTAGTCCAAAACTGATACTTTAAATCTACTGTTAAAAGAATTTTTTTAAAACTAATGAGTACCTCCCTCATCCATAGATAGTTTTAGATAGTTTTAGCTTTCTCCTTTTGGTCGTTTTGGAATTTGTATGTATAGTACCCAAAAATTTAAAGTATGGAATGGAAACTCAAAGTATACAATGTAGTTTATTTAGTTTCAGTATTTGAAGGTAATTTTATAATGACTTAGATAAAAATAAATTCTATGAATTCACATCAGCTTATTTGAGATTTTCTCGGAGTCAGTATAATGTGTCTGAGTGGGGTGATATGTCTGACAGTTACCTCGTGAGCTAGCACATTAAAAATCCGGCTCAGCATGACGGTCTAGTACAAAACACGGATGATATTCATTGTCATATCAACATGATCTTCTCCTGATATGCACCTGGTAGCCACTGGACGTTAAACAATATTCATCCATCCATCCTTTTCTTTAATTATTAATGGTGTTTTTATATATCAGGTATGCAGGGACATCTATGGTCGGAAACTGTACTCAGTGAGGATAATTTCTATTATATGGTGTTTCCAAGATTACTAGCTTTAGCAGAACGATCGTGGCATAAAGCTCAGTGGGAAGACGAAACAAACAAAGGCATGAGAGACAAGAAGATGAAGTTGGATTGGGATAACTTTGCTAATACATTGGCAAATAAGGAGCTGAAACGTTTAGATGACATGGGAGTAAAGTATAGAGTGCCTCCACCAGGGGCAAGGTTAGCGTATGATTAAGAGATATTGTTTACATACCTTCAAACCGTAATTTTCTATTTGTTCTTCACTTTTCACTGTTCACCATTTTCAGTCTATGTTAATTTCATCACTCCAAATGTTTTACTGTCGTCATAACGAATTAATTGGCCCATACGAAGTTTTTATCTCGCGTGTGAGTTGAGATATCTTCGGTTCGATTTCACCTTCTTCTGGAATTGACACCTCGCCGGACTTGACACCTTGCCACACTTGACACTTCACTGGCAATATGACGGGTGTCGTTAATGGAGCAGGACATGCTTACCCTTCAGGAGCACCTGATGTCACTCCCGGTTTTTAATGGGATTTCACATTTATAGTGCTTTAGGTTCTGTGCTGTTTTGTACTAGATTTTTGTTTAATATATTATATGTTTTTTATTCTTTAAGTTATATATATATACTTGTGGCGTTTGTTAGTTGTGTTCCATTCTCCTGGCTTTGTCTTTTCATTGGACTTCAAAATTATGGACTTTGTCGCAGGAAATAATCTTTTGCTGATATTTACTCTAGGTTCAAAAGTTTACACAAACAAAACGTAACCCCATAATTTCACCTTTTCTTGAATTGTTAAACCAGTTACTTCTGCAATGTAGATTACATTAACAATACGTAATTATTTCCATTTCTTCCAAAGCAGAAAGGAAATAATATAGACATAGTGAACATTTCTATGATGTTGGGTTGCCTTGCCTAGTAAGTGTTGGATTTGGTGCTTAGTGTTTTGTTTGTTTGTTTGGTTGTTTTTGTGCTTTTCATCATTTTTGCATGAATGTACTGTAGAGAAGGATCTTGTGGATTTCTAGATTATATTTCTGTGGGTTAATTTTTTTGTGTTTTGTAAATAATATTGTATTTCTTTTTTGTAGAAAAAGTGGTGATGAAATAGAAGTCAATTGTGCATTTCCAGGATTGGACATAGAGCATAGTACTGATAATACAAATTGGAAGACTGGGACTATTCCTAACACAGGAACTCATGTTTTTCTTCGAACTAAGTATGTACATAAACTGGCTAAAGGATGGGGGAAATAATTTTTATTCTTTGTTTTGTTTGTTTTTAACGGTTATATCCACTTTCATTACGAAAGCTTATGCGCGGAAGCTTATACAACTGGGCTAAACCAAGAAAAATGGCAATCCTAACCAATTAAGATCGAAACTGAATCACCTCGGAACGAGTCGGGTTCGAGCTAACATCCTCAGTATTGACAGACAAGTTGATAATTACACAAACAACCTTCATCCGTTCAAAAATAAATAAAAGAAAATAGAATTGTCAAAAATATATGACATCGAGTAATTTTTTAATTATAAATTTCATATGTGATGGTTTTTTTTTTAATTTGAATGATTAAATGTCAAAATATATACCCTGACTACATGCCTTTCTGTTATCCTCTTTTTTTCTTTCTATTTGTAGATCAACGGATGGTCTGAGGTCAAGCCGAGTTGTTAAATATTCACTATTGACGTCATCAGCAGTATCGGTACAATCGTCAGTCATAACGTTTTATTCGTTTTTCGTTATGTGCATAATCATATTTGCATGAAGCACCATCAAAATGCTCATTCTACAGAATTTATTTTTCAAGTGTTCAGTGTACAACTATGTAATCAAAGTTAAATTGAAATTATTCTAATTGATATATTTATTCTTTGTATGTTTTATTGCTAACAAGGGGGGGGGGGGGGGGTTTTGATGACATTTCTCGGGGGGGAGGTAATTTGACCATCGGTGAACTTGAAACCCCTACCCAAAATTATCCTCGTTATACCGAATTTGGGACCCGAAAATATCCAGGAATGCTAAAATTACATACTCGAAATTATCCAAAAAAACAATTTGCATGTTATGGTATAAAAAAAATGGATAGACCTGAATTCTCCTCAGTGTTCAATAAAAATCTGCAAAAATTTTTAAAATCATGACCGGATTTCTCCAGTGTCTAAAAATCCTGACCCGTAATCTCAACCGACTTTGTAAAATCTTGACCCGAATTTGCCGCACGTCCCGTATCTAAATATCATCGAAGTTTGCGATCATTACCGAGGTCATTTCAATTGCGTTGTATGGAAATCCGGGAACTTTTGAATAGTCACGTGGTCTTTTATGGTCCGAATGCCTTTATTGCGAATTTCGTAATTGAAAAGTATTTGATGTAGCAATGATAAGATTATATTTTTAAAAAGAATAGATGTCAAACTAAAATATGAAACAAATGTCTCCAAATTCATGTAGTGCTGCTTGTCTGATTTTTGATTATTTATAAAAACCAACTGATTGGCCATGAGGGCAGACGGTCTTGGGTCCAATCTCTAGCAGGATCAAATATGGTATTTGCTGCTTCCTTGTTGCACGCGAAATTAGGAAAAAAAATGTCTGAATAATGTGTCTAATTGAGGTGATATGTTTTTTCTCTGGACTCTCACCTCATGAGGTAGTACGTTAAGAATCCTTGCTCAGCCTGGTTTATATTCATACCACTTATACCTAATTACAGTCTTTGTGTATACAGTAGTTACAGTAATTAATACATTTTAGCATACATTAAAATACTATTGTATATTATTGTATAGTAGGAGAAGACTTCATAAGTTTGTGTAACTTGTGTCTCATCATTTTTGCATCTTATTTTGCAAATAAAATATGTTTAAACTAATTCATACCACATCAACATGTTTTCGTCCTGTATATACTTTTATAATAATTTCACGTGGTGCTTAACAAAAGACAATCAACTCATTCTAATGTGGACAACATAACTTACCAATTCGTAATTTGGCCCATCCCATATGTGTGTCTTGATTCAGAAAATCAACAAAATATAAACAATACCATAGAAACAAAAACAGTAGGTTGACATGTTGTTTCTCTTTAAATTATATGTGGATACTTCCAATAAAATTACTGTCTATGCGAGTGCACGATACATGCCGAATTCACCATGTTTACAGAAAAGAATTCATTTCAGTACATTATTTTTTATGTATATCTTACTCTCCCTGCTGGACTCGACTGATATTAAATAAATTTTAACAATTTTACATGCATTTTAGTTCAGAAATTTTAATGGGTTTAAGTTCCAATGAATCATACAGGTGTTTCACTTGTGAATCTTAGGTCTGCATTTTTATGTATAAATTTTCATCATCGTTGTTAATTATACATATGATCAGTATATAATATCATCTTTAATTGTATTTGTTGGTTACGTTTTAATTTTTCTTGTTTTTCGTCAATGCGTTCAATTTTACATTTTAGCATTTTTCAATAAAGCCTTGTCTTGTCTTGTTTATATTCAGTTTATTCATGGTAACTTACTTTAAGTTGCTGTAATGGTCATTTATAATGGAAAATTAACACATTTAAAAAATCAACATTCACAATTTCCAATTTTTTTTATGAAAGTTGTTGGTTGACTCCAATCAAGATTCTTTTTCATTGTTGCTCCGTTAAATAAAACCTATAAGGGACCCCCACATACCTTGTGGAATGTCCCTGTCACTACATCCGCTATTTCCCTGTCACTACACCAGCTATTTCCCTGTCACTACACTAGCTATTTCCCTGTCACTAAAACAGCTATGAAATTGCTGTTGTAATCTTTCTGTTCCAAATCACAAAGTTTCGTGTTTTTTTAAAGCCTTTTCCTTTGAAAGTGGCAGCTATGAAGTCAACTGAGACGTATCTTGATTTGGGTGTGCTATTTTGTGTTTCCCTTGTATCGTCAGATGTCTTAGTACCAGTAGTTTCCTTGGGAGGGTAACCAGTAGTTGTAGAAGTTGTGAATACCATGGTTGTCTCGCCCAAAATGGAACATGTTGTATTATGAGTATTTCTACATATGCTAGTTGTCCTTTTTTAATATTTATTGATTATTGTCATTTTGCTTAGTTTCTTCTGTTACCTTTTTTAACATCGGCCTCGGACATCTTTTGAGCTGAGTTTTACTCTGTGTATCGCTGTGTGTTTGTTTATTCCACATTGGCTATAGGTATAGATGGAGGGTTGAGATCTCGCAAAACATGTTTAATCCCGTGGCATTTTTGCGCCTGTCCCAAGTCAGGAAACTCTATCCTTTGTTAGTCTTGTGTTTTTTCTTTTTTTAATTTTGGTTCATTTTTATGTTTCGGAGTTTAGTGTGCCGTCCATTTTGCTGCACAAGTATACATTATTGTTTATGGGCCAGCTAAGGCCCGCCTCCGGGTGCGAGATTTTCTCGCTGCGTTGAAAACCGATTGGTAGCTTTGAGCTGTTTTCTGCTCTTTGGTCGAGTTGTTGTCTCTTTGACACATTCCCCGTTTCCATTCTCTATTCTATGAAGTGCATTTTGAACTATAGACAACGGGGGAGTTGTGTGGCAATAGATAAAATGATCTCAAATGATCTCACAAATGGTGTGGATTGTCGCACAAGTCACATACAGTACAACAAGAAAAAACGAAGTGTCCCTAATAAGATTAAGGTGAATACCCGGTCAAGGTCCGAGGTGTTAGACAGACACTGGTAATTAAATAGTATCCCTATAACGTCTTATAAAGGACACTTCTTTTGTTCTCGTTATTCTGTTATTATACATGTATAAGCTGCCTCCTATCAGCAGAAAAAGTCGAGTTATACTCGTTTGCACGACTGGTAATTTTTTTTCAGTTGATGAATATTCACGTGCAAAAGATATTTGGTACATGAGTATAGTTTAGTTCACTAGAACTATCAATGTCCACTTCTATAAAAGTCTTCTGGGATTATCTTGATTGTTCGAGTGGTTCTTTTATAATATGGTTTATAGGGGCAAACTGATGACAATAATTATCCATTTATCATTAGTTCATTTTTTAACGATTTTTTATTATTTATTTTGGCTCCCTAAATGACAAATAGTACCTTTAAATATACGTTAGGGTAGGATGCGACTTAATATTGCTTTCGATTCTTTTTTTTCAATTTTTCAAAACAAAGAACATTATTACAGTTTTTTAATGTTTTTCATTATTATCTGGCAACCATTTGATTTTTATGAGGGGGGGTCACGGAAGGAATTTGAAAAAAGGCAGGATGCAAAATTTGGTAAAAAAAAGGCAGGACCAAAAATACTCAGAGAAAAAGGCCGGATGAAAAAATGTATTGAAAAAAGGCAGGATACATAAAAAAAAGGCAGGCCAACATCAGGTAGTAAAAAAAAAAATTTGCAAAAAAAAAAGGCAGAACTGAAGATTACTTCCATGACCAAATGGTTGCTCCCGCATTCTGTTTCAGTGTTATATGGATTGTTGTATGATTCTTTTTCTCATACACATTAAATTCACATCCTTTTAAAGTTACCTTAATTATCACTCTTGTATCTCAGAATGTGTAATAGATGCATTGAAAGAGGTGGTTATACAATGGATTTGTCTTACTGGTCCGTTCGTAATTAGGTGATTCCATTTCTTAATTAACCTGTTGTTAGATACGTTTGTAACAATTACTTCGGTTGTTGTATGCACTGTGATATTCATTTCTCGTGGGTAATGCTCCATTTCCCGCAATTTGTACGTTGAGCTGTTGAAAAAAATAATCAGATATAAAAAAAAATGGAAAATACCGCAATGATGAACAAGATTATCATATATTTAGCATTAGTAGTTAGTTTTACACATATGAACTTAAATTGCCATATCAGACCCGCGTAGCAAAAAAATCATATCCAGGGCAAACATTTGATGTCGAAATCCGGATCATATGTGTAACCCGCTTTAATTTTTGGTTTAGTTGTGTACATTTAAAAAAATAAAAAATCTTTTTCATAAACAAAAGTGATATTTCATATTTTAATTTTTACAACTGATTACTTTATTGCCCTTAAACATAGTTTGTGACAACAACAAAAACAAATTAACAAATATACAATATTGAACACTATAAACACAAAGAATAAGCAAAAAGGGACTAGTCCCTTGACCTCAGTTTCAAAGACCGTTTTAAAAAGGAACCGGTTTTTTACTTGCTTGGAGGACGTTCTGTTCAAAATAAATAATACTACATGGAATGTAAGCCTATATTTAATTTAATATACACATAAACAGTTTATTGTAATGAATTTCTTTCTTGTGGAATTTACCCATGAACTTCTGTTTTCGCACCATTAGTTACTGTTACTAAATTGATGATTTGTTCAACCGATTTTTTTCCACGGAAATCTATTATCCGTTCCGACGTTGGCCTGATTTTACATTGTACTTTTACTTTCACTTTCATTTCAAAATTATGAAAATGTACGGATGATTTTTGTACGAAAATGTTGGCGGTTTGGAAGAATTTACAGCTACAGAGGCATAATAAATATGACAGCAAATAGAATTAAGACTGTCCTTGTCGACCTGAGCGGTACAATCCACATCGATAATACAGAAATCCCTGGTTCTGTAGAGGCATTGAAAAGGTAAAAAAAATATTTTCATGTTTGTTTTTTTTTTTTGCTGTTCGATGTCAAACAAAAGACTTAAACATTGTTGTTTGCTGCTTCTGTAACAGCCACGTGGAATTCAAGGGTAAGAGCAAAGACTTGTCAGCTTGGAGTCGGAATAAGCCATGAGGACCAAGCTGAAGCTAGGTCGGTGTGGTTAATCCCTTTTGGGATTCTGTCTCTGGAGCTACTTTTCTTACTTGGCCGTTGGTTGGCGGCCAAGTCAGTAAAATAGCTCCGGACACAGAATCCAAAAAAGGGTTAAGATTGATCCTGAATAAGCAATGAATAATTTGATGTACATGCAGTGGTTAAAAATCTGACTACTTAATATTAAATATGGAAACAGGTCAAAACGCCCCCTTGTCAAAATGTCCCCGTCCAAAACGCCCCCACTTCATGTCAAAACGCCCCAATTTTTCGGATGAAATTAAGTCAATACCAAAACGCCCCAACAACCAAAATGCCCCCATTTTTCGGATGAAATTAAGTCAATACCAAAACGCCCCCATTTTTCAGATGAAATTAAGTTAATACCAAAACACCCCCGTATTCAAAACGACCAAATTTTTCGTGTAAATGTCATCAGTCACAGAATGTTCCAAATGCGTATTTATATATTAACTCATTTGAAATGCTCCCACTGTTACACATTTCAAAATTAAATTTAAAAATTAAGAAAAGACAGAAAACTGAAGATTAAATTTCCCGATTTTTAAACATATTATTGTCATCATATACATTGCCGCAAAATCTAACGTGCTGTGTTTATGCTCACCAGTAGTGCTTAAAATGCCATTGAAAAAGTAATTTGTTAATTGTTGTTTTAGTGCTAATAAAAAATGTAAGTAAACAATTTTGTCTTGCTTATTTCATACGGTCTTTTCTTGATGAACATACAAAATTACCAAAAGAAACATATTATTCAGGCACATTAACAGCAACAAATGAAATCCACATTTGCACAAGTGATTAACAGCAACAAATGAAGTCCATATTTGCACACGTACGTGACACCATGGATACAACTGTGTATTTGCAATTGCAACTTACAGTGGATAACTTATATAACACCAATTAACGAACTTCAATAAAAAATCCTTCTGACAAGGTTATAAATAAGGGCGTTTTGGCACAGACTGAAAATGGGGATGTAGTGTCATTTTTGAAAGTGGGGGCTTTTTGGTATATGTTTGGAAATGAGGTAGTTTTGACAAAGGCCTGAAAATGGGAGCGTTATTTCATTTTTAAAAGTGGGGGCGTTTTGGCATGTGTTCGGAAATGGGGCGTTTTGACAAAGGTTAAAAATTGGGGCGTTTTGGCAGGGACTGAAAATGGGGATGTTATTTCATCTTTAAAAGTGGGGGCGTTTTGGACGGGGGCGTTTTGACTCGAATTCTTAAATATTCCATTCTAAAAATAACTGAGGCAATCTCACAGTTAGAAATCATGAGAGGTCATTTATGTAGATGTTATATTTGAAAGGGGTAAATTGATTTTGATCCATATCAGAGTATAATTTTGTTATTTAAGGAATCTCACTTTCAGTACCACAGTGATTGGAAAAGGCAGGGGCCATGGGCCTTTTGAGACATAACTTGAAGATGATTAAATTATAGAATGGCAGGCCTCTGTGTACATTTTTTGATTCAAAGTACCACTGGCTCCTACATTGTCCTAGAGTAAAAATTATTGGCACCAATCAAAATTGTTAGGTGCTAGGCTTTATTTGGAAATTTGGCAAAGATAACACATTTTTTGAAGACATTGTTTTGAAGGAATCTGGTTATCAATTTGTGTCGTACAAGTGCATGGCATGATCAGTTTTCTCTTTAACATTCAAACACATGTGAGACCAAAGAGAAAGACAGAGTTAAAAATTTCAATAGCCATTTTGGTGACTTATCATGAATTACAAGGTGCCATATGTATTTTTAACTTGCTATGGCAACTAAATTAGGCACCATTTAGAACTCTGAATTGCCCATCTTCCTTTCATACTTTCTAACTGAAGGTGCTATAATTGCTCATTAGAATATATTCTAAGGGGGCCAGATTTTTAATTGAAAATTTGTCTTTCCCATTCTTTGGTACCAGCAGAAAAAAATTTAGATAAATGTAGCAAACATTAATCCATTTTAGTTAAAACAATATTCAAGAACACTATGTGCATGGCTCATGAAATCTTTCACTGTTGCCAGAGATTGCCTTGACTAGTTTTATATTTTTTTCTATTTTTATGTTTGCTAAAATGAAACCCTAACTTTTTCCTCATTCCCTCCCCCTTTATTATTCCTGAGAAATAAAATACGGTTATTTCTCGTTATGTCAAATCCATTGGGACCTGAAAATCTTGTTCAAAATAAGCGAAAATTCGAGATATCAGGAGTAAATCTGTATACATATAGTTACTGCTGTTGAGGGTCCAAACGGATAATTCGAGTTACCTGGAATTTCGACTTAAATGTGTTCAAGATAACAGGAGTCAACTGTAAATTGACATTTTGTTTTTCAGATTAAGAAAAACTGATGCTAACATCAAATTTGTCACAAATACAACAAAGGAATCAAAGAATTGTCTTCTGCAGCGACTTACTACGATTGGTTTTGACATAAAACATGAAGAAATATTTACTTCATTGACTGCAGCACGACATGTTGTAGAGAAAAATAACTTAAGACCCATGATGATGGTCGATGACAGAGCACTGGAAGATTTTAAGGGTATGTTTGGGAGTAAATTTTAACTAAAAAAAGTCCTTGTCATGATTTCTGTATAAAGTCTTTCATTTCTCTGTCAGAATAGCAGTTGCTGATATTTATGTGGCTAGTGTCAAGGATGGATGTAAAATTGATGTCTAGTGATATCATTTTCTATGTATCAATGACGAATTTGTGTTCAATATGTTGTTAGAGGCTTTTGTTCTTTTTACTCCTAGTCTAATAAATTACAGGAAAGCAGACGAAATATGGTGCCATGCATATTGCAGCAATCTTCTCATTTTCCCTTATTTGAATGTGGTCATTATAAAAATTTTATTTAAATTTCTGTGAAATCTTCAAAATATTTTTCTCTCACAAAAAATAGTTATCTCCCATTAAATACAAATGCACAAGTTATTGTCTGAAAAAGTGAAATTTCATATGTGCACATTTTCATTTATTTATTTATTTATAATGCAATATAATGCTTTACATGACATATGCATAGAAAGATACATGCTTCGATAAAAATAATCACAATGTTAACTTTTCTGAGAAAATAAGAAAACTGTGTATTATATGAAATACAGAGGTATTTCCTAAAACATACGTTGACTATTTATAGTGATATGTTACCCACAAATGTACCTGTATCTCACTTTGATATCAAAATTTTCGTTTTTAAAAAAAAATCCTGCTATTTGTTTTGCAATGTACTGTAGTTGAGCTTGTTTGGCTCCAAAAGTGAGGAAGGGAAATCTGGTTTAGCGCTCATATCTTGTTTTTTATTTCATTATGATGGGAGTGTTTTTATTACATCCATTTGTCCATCTGTCTGTGTGTCCACACCTATTACGTGCAACTACACATACACCAACGAATGCATTTCATTAAAACTTCAGCAGAATCTTCAGTACAAAGTGGTATTATGCACTCCATATTTCATTTTTGATCAGAATAATTTTTGGGGTTTTCCACAGACAAGCATGGACTTTGCCATTTCTTCATATTATGGCAATGTAAAGGGGGTAGGAATACCCCATCCACAACTCCTCCTAAACCAGTGAATGTATTTCTGAAAACTTTCAGGGAATCTTTAGTTTACATTGCCACTGTGCACCTTCTATTTTGTATTTTGTTTTCAGGTGTATGTACAGACAAACCAAACTCAGTTTTAATTGGATTAGCACCAGATAAATTTGACTATGCTACAATGAACAAAGCATTCAGGTATAAACTATCATCATAATGTAAATATTATTCCCTTTTTCTGGACATTGGAGTTGTCTCCTATATGCATGAGTTATCTTTCCTGACAGAAACTGTCCTGTATTATTAAACATAAAAGGCAAAAACCACTTTTTTAAAAATTTGAATAGATGAAGTCCTTCATAAGATATCGAAAAATATGGGAAATTATATCCCATGTTATAACATTAATGTGTGTGGAGGATATTGTTAGGATGGAAAAATATTTTGCAGAAAAATGACAATCTATGGAAGATACCTTCTCCAAAGATCAGATAACTCAGTAAATGGGAGACAACTCTCAAATTGCAAAAATGGAGAATACCAAAGTACCAAAAATTAGAATCAAAACATCCAGAAAACTGAAAAACTAAAGATAAAATCCTGCAAAATACATCAAATAGAATACGTACAATGGAAAATGTGATCATTCTGATTCAAATAATTCAAATAGCGTAAGCACCTTTAACTATTATATAAAGTTCTTGGGCATAAAATTTAATACTCAATATTTTCCTTTAACTCGTTTTATTGATACAATTATCCAAGAACACATTAGCATTGTACCATTGTTAATATTTTTGAACTTCAGTTATGATTCTGAGTGGAGAATTTTCTTTAGAAAAATAATGCCATTAAATTTACTTGAAATCTATACTATATTTAACAAATTTAAAGGACTGGCTGAAAATTATTCTAAAAAATGTTCATGTTTGTAAAACCATTTCTCGTGTTTTGCTTTATGCCGGAGAAAACCAGGGATGTAAGACCTAACTTAAAAATTGTTTGTTTGTTTAGTTGGGGTTTTACGCCATTTTCAGCACATTTTGGCTATTTTGCGGTGGCCAGTTTTATTGGTGGAGGAAGCCGGAGTACCCGTAGAGAACCACAACCTTCAGTAGGAAAATGGCAATCCTTATCAATTAAGATTAGAGTTGAACACACCCTCCGCCCCTCGCCCCCCCCCCCCCCCCCCCCAAATTTAAAGAAATATTACAGAAAGAAAGAGTAATTTCCATTTTACATTTTCCTCTATAAGGAAATATATTTGTTTCTCAGGAATACAAAATTTGTAAAGTCTGGTTGTTTAATTTACTATTGAGCTATAAATTGCATTTGACAGCAAATTAAGTGATAAGACATTTCTACTTGATTTAGGTAGTTAAAAATGCAAAATTCCCAAAGTTTCAAGGTTTCCAGAAATGAATTGATTATTCTGTGTCATTTTTTCCCTAGGCTGGTTCTGAATGGGTGTCCATTAATAGCTATACACAAGGCTCGATACTACAAGAAAACCGACGAACTTGCCTTAGGCCCAGGTAAAAAATAATTTTAAATTTGCTTTGTCCACTAAGAAGTCAATCATTTAAGGAGCCCAAGCCTTGCTTTCAGAAAACTACTCACTTCTTAGGATTTCTTCAATTTATCCTCTACTCAAATACTGACCAATAAAATTACTCGAAATATAAAATTTGAGGAGATATTCAGGAATCTGACAGAAATCTCATTTTGATACATTTTATGAAGCTGTACCAGATCTTTCCTATATATGAAATGAAAGGCCACTGTAAATTCAGAAATTATTGCGTGCATTTTTTATTACGATTTTGTCATTTTAGACAAAAATGCGATTTTTTATTTTTGCGATATTGAGAAAAACCAAGCTTCATTCATATAAAAAAGTTCCAAAATGCGAATTTAAATTATTGCGATTACAACCCTGTCGCATTTATCGCAATAATAAAAACATGGCAATAATTTCTGAATTTACAGTATTGCATTTTAACCAGTAAGCTTAAGACAAATCCCATTACAATAACCATGCAGCAAAAAAATTATTTTGATTTTCATGTAATCAATAAGTTTTTGGTTATGAGCAGGAGTACAAATGCTATATTGTTTGTTCCTTGAAAAATGCATCACTTCTGCATACTTTACACTTTAAAGTAATAATAATAGTTTTTTTATCAATTTGTTGATGTTTGAAGTCATAATTCTCTATGACAAACTGATTAAAGTCCAAAAGCCAAGTTAACGTATTAAAGAATTCAATAAAGTACCTTATTTTAATTACTAATAATTTACAAATTTTGTGAGATGATTGAGAATTTTACATAATAAATTAATAAAAAGAATTTCTTGATTTTTTATAGGTCCCTTTGTATCAGCCATTGAGTTCGCTACAGACAAAAAAGCTCAGATTGTTGGTAAACCAGAATCTAGTTTCTTCTTGTCCTCTGTGGAGGAATTTAATTGTAAACCAGAGGAGTGTGTAATGATTGGTGATGTAAGATATAGTTTCGTTTGATACATATAGATTCTTATAATTTCGATAATTCAACTTTCAAGATTTGATGTATAATCTGATATTCTATGAGTAACGATGTACTAATATAGCTTCTTACATTGTTACGAGTGGATTATCAGATTTCTCCTATCGAGATAGTTGAAATATGGAATTTTAACCCCGAGCCTTTGACTAAAAGAAAAGCAATGAAACCTTTGCTTAAACATTTGTATGACTTCTTTCATATTATTTTAAATTTCAATTGTGAAGACTTTTTGATTTCTGAAATAAATAAATTGTTTGTTTGTTTAGTTGGGGTTTAATGCAGTTTTCAGCACGTTTTGGCCATTTCGCGACGGCCAGTTTTTATTGGTGGAGGAAGCCGGAGTACCCGGAGAGAACCACTGACCTTCGGTAGGAAAATTGGCAATCCTTGTCAATTAAGATCAGAGTCGAACACACCCCACCACAGGTGAGATTCAAACTCACAACCCCAGTGTTGACAGGCTAGTGAACTACCTAGACCACTCGGCCACCGAGGCCCCTGAAATAAATAAAGATATACAAGCAAGGGAAATCAAATGGGCATTCACCATTACATTTTCATGTTTTTCCTTAAGGATGATCACTGGTCTAATAGGAAATAAATAGGATTTGAAATAGGTGTTTTAGTTTGAGAGAACATATGAATAGTAAACAAATAAGCAAGAAAAAAATATATAAATATATTGTTCATGTGCTCAAATTAGAGCTATAATGCTTTGAAAAATTGCAGGAAATGGGTTTTCTCTGGATTTTTCCTCGTCTTTGCATTGATAACTTCAGTCTCTCAAAGATGTATGAAAAAATAAAAAGGATTTCATAAAATTTTGTCAAATACCATTTTAAGGTATATATGATTGAATTATAAAAGAAAAAGTGAGGGTTCATGGCCAAAAACTTTCATGTTTAAGAAATGGATAAAACCCGAGGATTTCGAAAATTTGACAAAAAGTCCAAAACATGACCAGCGAGCATCCTTAAGACTGGCTTATGGAGGTTGTAGAATCAAAATGTTATTCTTTTCTACAGGATGTACGAGATGATATTGGTGGAGCTCAAAACACAGGAATGCTTGGAATCCTTGTTAAAACAGGTACAAACTGCTGAGATTATTTTTATTGTATGAACATATTTAAGATGCTAAATGTCACTGAAATTGAAGTAATTTGATGGATGAATGGATGAATTATTGTTTAATGTCCAGTGGCAACCAGGTGCATATCAGGACGAGATCATGTTGATATGATAATGAATATGATCCCTGCTTTGTACTAGACCGACACTCTAAGTCAGATTTTTAATGTGCTAGCTCACGAGGTAACTGTCCACAGGAAGACATATCACCTCACTCGGACACATTGTACTGACTCTGAGCCGACCAGTCTTTGCTCTTACTCCCAGATGCCGCATGCTTGACGAAGAAGCAGCAAATACCAATTTTAATGTCTTTGGTTTGACCCAGCTGGGGATCGAACCCGCGACCTTCCGCACTCGGGGCAAGCACGAGACCACCGAGGCGATCACGAAGTAATTTGGAGAAAAGTTGCATTGTCAACAGACAATGTAAAGAAAAGCCCTGAAATTTGTCAGCTGTTGCATTTTTGTTGCACAGAATCATCATGCTATTTTATATTATCATGCAAAAAACTGGTATTTAAACAGACATATTAACCAAGTCCTGCAGTGAATCAAAGAGAATAAAAAGTCCAGGATAGTATCATACTATTCAGAGATGAAAACAAATTATATTTGTTTAAACTCAATTCTAACATAGAAATGGCTGAATAACAAGATGTACTGTGAGGCATTGCTCACTAGTGATACCCCCACTTTTCGATGAGGTAAAAAAATAAAGTTGTCAAACAGGAAGTTGATGTTGCCTTGGTCTGAAAATGTATCTCGCAATATGACGTACCTATAGAAGGCTCAAGTGACTGTGATGAGTACTTGCAGAGGAAAGTGTGACAAAAACTTTTATTACAGACGGACGGATGCAGACATGCACACACAGACAGAACCACGAGGGTAAAACTATACCTCCCTCTCCTTCGGAGCGGGTGTATAAAAAGCAAAAGTCACATAACATGCACTAATTCCCCCAATCACATTCCACCAAAGTAACCTGCCAAACCTAAAAACATGTATGATGTAAAATATTCTTCTATCCGTTAGGGAAATACAGAAATGGAGATGAAGAGAAGATTAACCCAAAACCATACAAGGTAATGAATGACTTTCCTCAGGCTGTACACATCATTTTAAGTGAACTGCTTTAACAATTATTTGTGGATTAAAATAGGAATTTGTTTTGAGGACTGAATTCCAAGATAGGGACACAAAGAATACTCAATATCATACATATGTCAAGAGAAAGACCCATCACATTATGGATAATAAAAAAACATATGGCCAACAGACTGTCTTTTGGTATTAGGAGCCTGCTTTGATAAAAATGTTACATATCAATGATACTGGCACATCCAGTATTCCTTAATGCTAGAAAAATTATACTATCATGTACAACCAGTAACATAAATGTAAGATAGGCAGATTTTCCGACGTTAGTTGTTGTACATAGTGGTCTACCATGAGATCATGTAGATTAAAATCAGATAATAAAATATTGTGTACTACTGAAGGTGTTGGTTTATTATAATTTTTTTATAATCTTTGGAAAAATTGATTTTCTTTCTACTATTTTGCCCTGACCCATTCTGTTTTGCACATTAGACTAAAAAATATAACTGAGCTCATGTGATTTAATTCTTTTGAACTTGTGTAAAAATGGTTGTCACTCTCCATGGCAGCCACAGCAAAGATTTGTTTAACATAGGATCACATGACCAGGGTCAATAAGATACAAGTCACATGACATGAAAAATAAAGTCCTCAATCTCAACCAGGAACTGTATATGATCCCTGTCTCAACCAAGCATTTTCGAGAATTGTAGTCCTGTAATAGTCAAATAGCAAAATTGTTGCAATTTTTGGGGCTTTCAACCAACATTTTGTTTTGTATTATTTTGTGAATTCAAAATTCTTTATTTAAAATAATTTATTGTATAAAAATGATAATCTATCCAATACATTGTATTACTTCTTAAGGATGATCGCTGGTCTAATAGGAAATAAATAGGATTTGAAATAGGTGTTTTAGTTTGAGAGAACATATGAATAGTAAACAAATAAGCAAGAAAAAAATATAGGTTCATGTGCTCATTTTAGAGCTATAAGGCCTTGAAAAATTGCAGGAAATGGGTTTTCTCTGGATTTTTCCTCGTCTTTGCATTGGCAACTTCAGTCTCTCAAAACTGTATGAAAAAAATAAAAAGGATTTCGTAAGATTTTGTCAATTACCATTTTACAGTTTATATGATTGAATTATAAAAGAAAAAGTAGGGGTTCATGGGCAAAAAAAATTCATGTTTAAGAAAAGGATAAAACCCAAGGATGTCAAAAATCTGACAAAAAGACCAAAACATGACCAGCGAGCATCCTTAATTTCTATCACGGAATAGTTAGCAGTCAAAGATTGATCAATACACAATGCAAATTTCAGACCAGCTGAATTAAAAAATGTACATCAATGTAATATGACAAAAAGACAGATGCTATAACATACTAAATACAAGTATCTGCACAGTTTCAAACTGTAAATTGGTAACCAATGTTTATTCACTATGTCAAGCAAAACATTGCAGTGACAGCTTGACTGATTGCAAATCAGTACTTTTTGTGTCGCCTGCAGAACGCATGGTCGACACTTAGGGATCACTATCTGTAGCCTTGCGTCGTCACACTTTTCTTCTATCCTCAACTACTCCATAACCGCTCAAAGGAATTTGATGAAACTTTCTCTGTACATTACCCTTAATGCACAGGTGTGCATATATATTTCATTTTTATAATTTTTTTTTTTTTTTTTTTTGTAAAAATTTACATTTTGGAAAAAAGGGGGTTCAAAACTTCTATCCTCAACTACTCCATAACCGCTCAAAGTAATTTGATGAAACTTTCTCTGTGCATTAACCTTAATGCAAAGGTGTGCATATATATTTCATTTTTAGAAAATTTTTAATATCTTTTGTAAAAATTGACGTCCGCAGGCGACACATGTCTTCCTTGGAAGACTCACACATTTTTTTAATTAATGACTTTGCATATCTGCAGGACTGGTGATGGTAAAAACGTCAAAAAAATTAAATTCTTAATGCAATATATACCCATGTACCTTTTCACGAGTGGCCAAACATGAATTGTACAGAAAGACCTATAATGACTTTAAATGCAACAACGGTAATAATCGTTCAAATATCAAAAGAATGATAATATATTTTTAGTTTTTAAGTGTAGTGTTTATATTGTTTTGGTCTTGTCTTCGTTGTTCTCCGGACTTTGTCAGTTGTTTCGATTTTCCCCTCCTTCGAATATCAATTTGGTATTTCTTGACCCTTCTTTGACCAATATTTGTGCAATTTCTGTTTTTCCTTAAAACGTTTCTTGCTGTAAAACAGCATTTGCACCATTGCCTTAAGCAAAACTTTTATAGAAAACTATCTTTGGAATATCTTTCTGTATTGAAATGTTCGACGATGTTTTGCAGAAATATTTCACGGTGATCTCTGTTAGGTCAGTTGTTAACAATGCATTTTCTTGAAATAACTGTCTATCGCAAGTGAAATATTCGTATATAAACAAACTAACAACAAAATGGATAACAGGAAAGGTGAACAATTACATACCAATCAATGAAAGCAACCCAACTCGCAGACCGCTATATAAAAACTAGCATAAAAAGAGTACAATATGCAAATATGACTTGACACAGGAACTGAATAGTGGTGGTGTTAACCCGGTTTTATGGGTAACAAACCCCCTTATCTATCGAGACATTATGGTATATAAACTAC
Organism: Mytilisepta virgata; assembly: GCA_028015205.1. Classification (NCBI taxonomy): domain Eukaryota; kingdom Metazoa; phylum Mollusca; class Bivalvia; order Mytilida; family Mytilidae; genus Mytilisepta; species Mytilisepta virgata. The sequence goes on from CM051513.1 coordinate 18,821,038, forward strand.
ACTATAAAAGCCTGTATAGCTCACCTGACAGTCCCACCTGAAATCCATTTTATTTCAGGTGAAAATTGTAATGGACCTTCCATAGATGCCTCATACCAAGTTTCAGTTCATTTGGCTTAGGGGTTTCAGAGGAGAAGATAAAAATGTGAAAGGTTTCTATGCTATTTCTTTTTCTCAAATTCTGTCCAAATAAAATCTTATCAGAATTTTAAGACACTCATTATGAACATTTGGAAAAATAAATGGGAGTCCGTTGGTAAAAATGAATAATGACAAAAAATGAGGAACACCAAGATCTGTACAACCGTTGAATAATGTAACATATATGACAAGTTCATATCAACTACAACTATTTGTAAAAACCAGACCGGCTCTGTGATGGTTCAAATTTCATTCCTTTTTTTCATTTCCAGTAGACGGACATGACCATAAACGGCATCCCCCTTTAAAGTAATGAATGTAGCCAATATATGTTAATTTATAGCAGAATTTGGTGAAATGATGCCAGACATAAACATTAATTCTACTGTCTGTATGTTGTTTATGACCCATTAAGAAAACTGAAATATATAGATTCTACAACGATGACCAGGTGATTGTGAAATTTAAGTCGAGTTTAATAAATTTTCATTTTTAAACTACCAGGTTTGTCCGAGCAGTTTAAAAAAATGAAAATTTAATTGTGGAGCGTGGAAAAATTTCATAAATAACTCGTCAAGAATTTTAGAATCTTTTTCTCTAATGACAATGTAAAACTCCAAGATATCTTCCGAACGTTTTATGTGGGGAATTTCACGAGCATTTAACCAGGGGATATCGGAATTTATCAAATGGGTCAAGAGATGTATAAATGCGTACAGAAGTAGAGAAAAATTATTCTGAAAGTTTGTCTGCAATTAAAGGCTAATCCTAACGTGGAACCAATCTTACGGTCTTTTGCTCATAGATGACTACATTTAAATATGCATATTCAAATGCAATGGAGTCGGATATATGATCACCAGTATCTACATGTGATAACTGCGGATTGTACCAAGATTGTCCGTCCCTCTCAAATCGAGAACATCACATTCTAATGAGGACAAAGAATCTCTGTACCATGACTGGTTCTTTGAAATTATTTGTAATGTTTTATCTCTACATGAATTTAGAACCAAGTTGTCTTCAATCTCTGTTCCGTCCTCCTCTAATACTATGTATGCATCCTTTACTGCAAATATCTTACTAGCTGAAATGTAAAAAAATGTCGAGTTAAATTTGAAATTATCTTTATTTTCGTGTTTTAATTTAATGAAGCAAACTTAGTCAGTTGACATGGTCTGTCGTGATCATTACTGAAGATCTTCTGGTCACTTTAAAGGTGCAAACTTTTTTCCCAGTATTCGATGCGTTAGATTCTCATATAGATAATTCAACCCCACACCCGTTTATAATTTCATTGAATCATAAAATTATATGAAAAGACGCACAAAAAACTACATACGCCGAGCAGTATACCATTATCTTCGCAAGACTTCCGTTTGGCACCCCTTGCGCGTATGTCGCCGATGCTTATTCCGTCAACCAAGGGGTGCCAAAAGGAAGTCTTTCCATTATCTTTTCTTTGCCCTTGACATTACTTCTGGTTACATTATGCATGCTAGTTTCAATATTCCTATACTTTTTGTCATCTTCTTTTAACGGCAGTGACATGCACAACAACAACAAGTCAGCCGAGTTACGAGAGTTTAACAATGTAAAAAAAATCAAGTGCTATCCGACAGTCTAAACTGCACTAATTCATGTGAGATGATCTCTATTTCTTCTGTTTGACAAATTTTCATATAACAGATTATTTTTACATTACCATGAGTGTGCAGTTGTGATCTTTTTAGACGTACCTATTGTACAATGTTTCGTCAACACGATTAACATCGAGTACGGTATTTTTGCAATTTTGACACCGATAATATGATCAGGGGCCATTTGATACTATTCTCATGGCGAATGTCGACGCTTGTTATTCAAAAAAGTATTGCCACACCAAATTTCGTTCTTTGGATTTTTGGATCGCAAAAATAGAAACAAGCGAGCAAAATTTTAATTTAAGTTTTTTTATTCTTGAAAACTTGATTTTTTCGGGCGAAAATAAATTTTACGTGAAATTATTTTTCAAAATAAAATATCCCAAAACTCAAAATTTTACAAAATTTTAGGAGAGCGCGAACAATTTTTATTTTTAATTTTTTGAAAAATAAAGAATTTGGGGCGAATTTTAAGGATTTTTGCAAAATGAGGCGGCAAAAAGATTTTTTTTTAAATTTACATACTAGTATTCCAAAATCGGGGCGGCAAAATCCAAAGATCATTTCGGCGTGGCAATATTATCACATATAGTCCAATAGGATTTTCTTCTTCGACGCAGACTCCATATCCTTTTAATTTCATTGAAGATAAGCACCTGTGATGTATTACGGGAGGTCACCACAGAGCTGCCTAGCGCTTCCCCTGGACTGGCTGATAGGGAAGACCTTCTCGTTCGTGGGTTGCAGGTCATAATATGGAAAGCCTGACCGCGGACCATAGTGGATAATGTTTGTGGAGAATGTAACGCCCCCAGCACGCTAAAGACCCTTCCTGTAGTTTTCGAACAAGAGAAGGCTAACGGCCGCTCTAGAAAGCTGAATTATCCGACCCTAACCAATCACCCAAAATTGGTTCCCCTTTGTGTTTGAATTGTGTTTGATGAATTGTTTAACTGGTTCTCGTCATGAAGAGCACGAAATATTTTCCACTCGAGGTTAAAACAAACAAAAATCAATCAATCAATCAATTTCATTTGATTATTTCCATCTTTGCTGTTAGTGCCTATCTCACCTTTTTGTTTAAGGTCATTGTAATCACCAGCAGAAACAAACTTCTTTAAACTTCGATCATACGACCAAACTTTATAAATATGGCTGAAATGAAAAGTGAAAATTTTATATTAAATGCCCTTGTTTAAAAAAAACTTGTCATTTTTCTTATATTTCTAACAAGGTACATGTTTATTAAATATTTGTATCGCAATGTCTCTTAAGATATAAACCATCCTTTTACAAATAAATAAAACACAAAATGCTTAAGTTTATGGGACTAAATCATGTTAAATTATAGTAAAGTTTATGGGACTAATTCATGTTAAATTGTAGTAAAGTTTATGGGACTAAGTCATGTTACATTGTAGTAAAGTTTATGGGACTAAGTCATGTTACATTGTAGTAAAGTTTATGGGACTAAGTCATGTTACACTGTAGTAAAGTTTATGGACTAAGTCATGTTACATTGTAGTAAAGTTTATGGGACTAAGTCATGTTACACTGTAGTAAAGTTTATGGACTAAGTCATGTTACATTGTAGTAAAGTTTATAGGACTAAGTAATGTTACACTGTAGTAAAGTTTATGGACTAAGTCATGTTACATTGTAGTAATGTTTATGGGACTAAGTCATGTTACATTGTAGTAAAGTTTATGGGACTAAGTCATGTTAAATTGTAGTAAAGTTTATGGACTAAGTCATGTTACATTGTAGTAAAGTTAATGGGACTAAGTCATCATAGTACGGTTAATATTACAGAACGGATGTGATAGATTAATTTTTGGCACAAATCCACGCATACTTTATTTTTTATTTTTTATTTTATTTAAGAATTGAATGTTTTCTGTTGTTTCATTGGACCGAGGCACATTTTGTATTGCTTCCAAGATTTCTATGAATCCTATGATACTACTAAATGAAGCATACTGTTCTTATAATTACACTTAAAAGCAATTTTACAATAAACTGTTCAGATATACAAAATTATTTCTGAATCAATGAATAGATTATTCATTTAGTCACGCAAACTAAATTGTAAAGACAAAATTGTTGTCGTGGCTATGTAGCTGATGTCCTTCATTCTAAACATTCTAGGCAGCTCTATGGGTTGAGCCCCCGTGATCCATCACAGGTGCCTAGCTAAGTATTGGGAAATTAATGAAAACAGAACAGCATTAAGAACAAGATTGCTAAATAGTAGCCAACACATATACCGCTGATAATAGTAACATAACATAAATAAAACAGGAAGTTGCAACATTACTGTTTGTTTGTTTAGTTGGGGTTTTACGCCATTTTCAGTACCTTTTCTATTTCCCGGCAGCCAGTTTTATTGGTGGAGGAAGCCGGACTAAACCACCGACCTTCGGAAGGAAAATTGGCAATCTTTGTCAATTAAGATCTGAGTCGAACACACCCCGCCACAGGCACAACCTCAGTGTTGACAGGTTAGTGATCATTAGTAGTCATGACGAACTACCTAGACCACTTGCCATGGCCACCGAGGCCCCGCAAAATTACTGAATTAAACTCGTACGATACAATACTGATGTTAACCTTTGCACCACTGTTGAGACATGTAGACGTAATGGTGCCTTTAAAGATAACACTTTTACTGTTCCAATGAGAATAACTTCATAAAAAATAATATATCTGTGTTACATAGCAGCCAATACATCCAGCAGATAATAGGAAAATAACAAGACAAAAAGTTGTAAAATTAATGAACTAAACTCTTATGAAACAATTTTTATTTAATCCTTTGACAAAAGTTTCATGGAAATCTGTTGAGAAATGTAGACATGAGAGCGTTTTCAAAGTCAATTTTCCAGAATTTTACTCTTTCAATGTAAATAAAATAATGAAAAATAATCCCTCGGAACTGATAATTCCGAATTCGTGTGAAACAGTGTTGATTTAAACCTTTGACATAATTTGATTAAAATCTGTTGAGAAATGTAGACCTTAAATCGCTCTCAAGGTCAATAATTCATATGATTACCGTTTTTTAACTTACGGTTGAACATCTATACTAGTTTCTTGTTCTGTATATTTTGTTTTCATTTCTTCAGTGTAAATCTTCGGCTTTCCTTTCCTCAATCTAAGAATGAAAAACGCCAAAATGTTTTAAATTAACGTTATTTTTTCCACATTTTTATTCAAATTTTTGCTTCATTTTTACTTTTTGTGTTTGACTATGAACAAGAATGATTTTTTTTTTTCCAAATCGTTATAGAATTCTCGCATTTTTAGTTGTACCATTATTAATACAGTTCTGTTAGAACATATGCAATTGATTAAAACATTCCCGGAATTTGTTTGTGTATGTACATTGTACGTACATTTTTGTTGTAATGGCCGTAGATCTTTTTATTTTATTATTATTTTTTTTATTTAATTTTTTTATTGACCCGTGGCGCCAATTACTGATAGGCAGATAGGAAAATTGGCAAAAATAATACACTTTTTGAACAGACAATTTTATTAACAACTGTTGTCGTACACGCGCATGACACGATCATTTTTCTTAAAATCCAGATTTCATGGGTCGCCAAATCCATCAAGATTTACCAAGAACTATAAGGCGCAAAACGAATTTTTAAGTCGCAAAGGCGCCACAGAGAGCCCTGTTTTCTGTTGTTGTTTTATTCTGCAAATTCTGTATTCTGCTATTTGCATACTTTTGGTCTTACACCGTTAGTTAATATTTGTAATTTAAGAGTTTGTAAAAGCAAAAGCTGTTAATACAAAGAATTGGTAACTAAATGGTTTTATAATGAGAAACCAGAGTGAGTTATATTTTCCTAACCAATGTAGGTATGGGAGATAATACTCAGGACAAAAGGGAGAGAATTTAATTATCTCTCTTACCTACATTGGTTAGGAAAAGATAACTCACTCTGGTTTTTCATTGATCTACACATCAATTATATATGTCTTTAGTGTGAGTAAAAGTGCAATTGGGTGGAACTTACTCACAAAATGTAATATTTCTACAGCTTAATATGGTATATATAGTCTTTGCGAAATTACTGTTATCTGTTTTTGAAAGATTGTGCATCAAAATAGGTATAAATAACAATATGTTTAATGACACTCTAGGTATAGAAAATTCTGTGTGTCTGTTTTTCTGTTGTTGTTGTTTTTTGTTTTTTTGTTTTTTGTTTTTTTGTTTTTTGGTTTTTTTTTTTTTGTTTTTTTTTTTTTTTGTTTTTTTTTTTGTTTTTTGTTTTTTTTGTTTTTTGTATTTGTTTTTTTTGTTTTTTTGTTTCTTTTTATTTTTGTCTGTTTTTATAATAATGATAATTACCTTTCATCTAAATGTTTTGTAGGTTTACCGTTTCGTTTTCTCCTTTTCACAAAAATTATAATACATATAACGATGATACATGCACAAAAACCACCAACTGATGCACCAATAATCAACTTTAAGTTTAATTTTTCCTTTCGCTTTGTCAGTTTTCCTAAACATTAAAAATATACAATGTATTAAAAAGCAATTTGAGATGATTACACTTTCTTTCCTATCCCTTATGGCGTTAATGCGAAAATTTAATGTGAGACTTGTAACATTTAATTTGAAAACCACTGTCATTAAACTATATCAGGAAAGATAAAACCTGGCATAAGTATCATATAACGCCATTCATTCGACTAACCTTCATACAAAACCAACGCACTAACATATATAACCATCTAATTGATATCCAACTTCTCGTGATATTGCAAATTTTTTATTTATTTGTCCTTTTTTACGGAAAATTTATGCGTGTTTGTGTGATTCTTATCGCCTTTGTCAATGCTGACAATGTCCCGTTTCACAAACATAGGTAGGACGACGATTAGTCGGAAGTGCGACCTGGTTTCCGGTCTTCAATGTATATCCCGGAATCAGTACGTATCGTAGTCGTACAAATGTTTGTGAAACAGAGATCTGACCATTAAATTTAAAGAGCATGTATATGATAATTTTACATACTTTTACACTCTGGTTTCTCGTTATCCCATTGTCCAGAGGGCATGCATATTAGTTTAGTTGCTCCAATGACCTCGAAATCGTCGTCCAGACAGGACACATGTGTCTCTGTACCTACGTTAGTCTCATATACAGACAACTTTATGTAATTTTCAGTATTTTTAGATATAATATTTGTTGGTTCTGCTAACTTGGTGCAGTCTGGAAAAGAATAATTAAAAAAAAATATATGAATATAAAAAGATCGAGGATTAAACTTTCGGTTATTAATTATCAACTTATATTAACGTGTAGGTCAACACTGGGTGAACACATTAATCATAAAGAAAGGATTTGGTACCTAGGTTTAAAAAATATGTGATATATGTTAAGGTATCCGATAGATCATAACAGTATATTATATTTCGTTTTGTGGTCAAATGACTTTAAACAAAATTTTAAAGCAAGGATTATGTGGATATGTCCGTCTCAAGTTGAAACACATTTCGTTGTTTTGATGCGGCGCCAATGAAAATAAGTAAGGTATATTGCGTTTCCGAAGTTTGCCGATAATTGCCGAGGTTATTGTCATTACGTTGTATGGAACATCCGGGACACCTGGAAGAATCACTTGTCCGGATACCAATAGTGACCCAGAAGAAAACTGTTCAGAAACAGATTTGAGAGGCGTTAGATGAAGTTTATCATATATACTTTGAAGCAAAAACCAGATACTATTTACTCTTGTATATTTTAAAATTGATATGTAGACCGAAAAGTATACGCGTTATTGACCTAAAAGAGAAGCAAATGGCTAACTGATGATGTGTTATTTTGTCTTGAATTTCAGACAAATCTTCAGCTCAAAGTTGAGAGTGAATTGAAAAAAAAAAATTAGCGTAGAAATAATCAGGTAGAATATTCATTGTGTAGAACGTAGACTTACTGGTTGATGAGCTTGTTGGCAGAGAAATTATTTGTAGTGCCAATAAATATAAACATGAAACCCACTGGCTACTCATTCTGAAATAGAAATTATCTAAATCTGAATTTTGCAAATACTGTTTGATTCTGACAAAGCGTTTTTTGAAGATGAAATTACAGGATTGTTAGATTTTCTCATAGACAACACATTTATTGAATTTAGCTGTCTAATTTTTCAACGAACAATCGGCATTCCAATGGGAACTAACTGTGCTCCTCTCCTCGCGGATCTGTTTCTCTACTCATATGAAGCAGACTTCATTCAATGGCTACTACGTGAAAACAAAACGAAAAACTAGCCCAATCCTTTAATTTCACTTTTCGTTCTATAGATGACATGTTGTCGTTAAATAACCACAAATTCCAAGACTTTCTACATCTCATCTATGCCAGTGATGTTGAAATTAAGGATGGTAATCTTTAAAATCTTTGAAAGAGGTTTTGTAGGGCAATAAAGTTGGAACCATGAAATCTGCCAGGACATGTTTTATAGAAATTTTCTGAATAGATCTACTGTACTGCTGTTCTAAACTGTCGAAGTGTAAAACGGTACATACACAATCAATTTTTATATGTATTTCAAGATATTTTATGTTTCTTTTTTCTATTTAATTACACTCTTTCTAAGCGATTAAATGGCATTCACGAACAAGAGAATTTTGAATCAGCTAAAGCTGTAGAGTACCAGTTCAAATGTGAAAATATGCTGACAAATTACAGCATCCTCCCAAGTCCGGGTTTTGTATCCACGTTCGTTTCTACAAATCCCTGACATCACACATTTATATTTTGCGGGTCGAACATATCGCCGCCTGGTGTGTGACCAAGAAAATTCTACCTACGACGCAAATGTTTCTCTTTTGACCTTGACAAGAACCACTGACAATCGGTCACTTCCGACCCGTAAAATATGAATGGGTTGAGATCTGTTATTTATTGTTTTTTAAAAATCACCCCAACCCACAAGACATATATTACACTATGTCATGTAAATGGCAACAAATTTATTTATTCTTAATTTGCTGAAAAAAATCCTTTAAAGAATATAAAAACAGAAAATACTTTTGTAAAAGCTGAACGAATTATCGTAAAAACCACACCCAACACAAATAATCATTTATAATGTCATCATCAACTTGTCAGCTAACAAATATGATTGTAACTGTCATAATGTTAGATAACAGAACTTTCTGTTAAGGATGATCGCTGGTCTAATAGGAAAGAAATAGGATTTGAAATAGGTGTTTTATTTTGAGAGAACATATGAATAGTAAACAAATAAGCAAGAAACAAATATAGGTTCATGTGCTCATTGTAGAGGTATAAGGCCTTGAAAATTTGTAGGAAATGGGTTTTCTCTGGATTTTTCATTGTCTTTGCATTGACAACTTCAGTCTCTCAAAAATGTATGAAAAAATAAAAAGGATTTCATAACATTTTGTCAAATACCATTTTAAGGTATATATGATTGAATTATAAAAGAAAAAGTGGGGGTTCATGGACAAAAAATTTAATGTTTAAGAAATGGATAAAACCCGAGGATTCCGAAAATCTGACAAAAAGACCAAAACATGACAAGCGAGCATCCTTAATACTATATATATTACTCCGTGTACAACCGGTGACACATAAAAAAAGAGCAAATTTTTTATTCCTCAGTTTTGCTGCTTTCAACAAGGATAAATCTGTTCGCCATCGGATCCCTAGAGGCTATTAAAGAAGAGACATGTTTACTAAGTATTGGTAAATCGCCCGTTCTCAGACAGGAATGGATAATTCAGTATGTTCGATTATATTCCATGGATGTTTGAAACAACAACTTTCCTTCCCGTAAACAACTGACTGGGTGCCTTATGAATTATAATTGCTGCAGCTTAGATTATACTTGTGAAAATTAGTTTTCAATGAAATTAAGGAATTAAACCGTCTATCCGACGTTACCGATTGGATATGATTTGTTATGTCATACATGACTGTACAAAGAATGCATAAGAAATATTCATACCAGTTTTCTATTTTGATGTACAAAATGCGCACATTTCTACGATTTATTTGTTTTTGTTTTAGTTGGGGTTTTACGCCGATTTCAGCACATTTGGCTATTTCGCGGCGGCCAGTTTTTATTGGTGGAGGAAGCCGGAGTACCGGGAGAGAATCACCGACCTTCGGTAGGAAAATTGGCAATCCTTGTCAATTTAGATCGGAGTCGAACACACCCCGCCAGAGGTGAGATTCGAACTCACAACCTCAGTGTTGACAGGCTAGTGATCAATATTGGTCATGACGAACTACCTAGACCAGTCGGCCAACGTGCCCCCCTCTACGATTTACGACTCACAAGTTGTGCTCAAGACCTAACTTGAATGTTGAAAATTAAAACAATAACCCAGAGCACTGAAAAGCATATTCAAACAGACCAAAATGGCTAAAAAGATAGAGTCAAGACAATTTAAGAACAGAGTTATGGGTGAGGTTGATGCCCATTAGTTTTCACAAAATTCAGCATTTTATAACAGTATAAGATTATTGTCATGAATTAATTTGCCAAGATGAAGTAGATTAATAATATTTGGATACCCTAATTGTGTTAACTGTCTTGAAATTGAAATAATATCTAATTTTGGACAGGATAATTGCCCCAATTATTATCAATATGTTTTGCAAAATGTCGACTCGTTTTATACTTATGCTAAAATATCCAATCTGTATTTTAACTATTTTGAAACTAGTTTTTATGAAAATCAGACCAAATGTATAAGACACGTGTATTTATAATGTATATTTGTTTCTCTAAGGCCACACACAATGTATTTTAAGTTCTTTGGATTTCGCCGCTCTGATTTTTTGACTTTGTAAATTTTAAGAAAAAAAAAACAATTTTGTCGCTTCATTTTGCAAAAATGCTGAACATTCGCCCCAAATTATTCATTTGCCATGAAATTAATACAAAGTGTTCGCTAGATCCTAAAATTTGGTAAAAATAGGTATTTTTACCATTTTTCGCAATATTTAGTTTAAAAAAAATTGTGCAGCACGTAAATTTGATCTTTGAAAAAAAATAGTCCTAAAAAAAGTTATAATTTCGCTCATAAAAATTCTAAAGAACGAAAAATCAATTTGGTGTGGCCTAATTATTTTCTGAAATACAGAACCAAATTTTGCCCCAATGCCTTACATTTCTCTACAATAAGTAAATCATTTCAGTGTGAAGAAAAGACAGGCGTCCGTATAATGTCGGTCGAACTTGTTTGTAGATACCTTTATGAAATTAATAATACATATGTATAAAGGATTTCGCACTTAAACAATAAAGCAGAACAAACACATTATTTGAAAAAATAAAATTCATTTACCTCATACAACGAACAAATCAATTCACAACACTTTTTATCAGACAAATATTTTAATCGTCATTCGTGTAATAAAATAGATAAAATAAATAATCTTCCGTGTCAGTATCACCATTTTATCTATAAAGTTGTCATAGGTTATCTCAACTCACATTCTCATTGTTGTATATTGACCAAAATAAAACTGTTTTCGGACACTTCAATTTTCCAAAAATCACTTTAAGTCACCAGAGTACCTCGCGAAAATGATACCGAAAATCAGTGTTACAGCAAAGAGCGTGGTATCTTAATATTCGTAAGGATGCGGAAGTAAAGGTCATATATCGATAAAGCTAAATAAATAACAAGGAAACTATTGATATGGGCATATTTCAAAAGTTGTTGCTAAAATACATAAGGAAGCAACCATTTGATTTTTACGGGGGGGGGGGGGCATCGAAGGAATTAAAAAAAAAGGCAGGATGCTAAATTTGGTGAAAAAAGCAGGACCAAACATCCTCAGAAAAAAATGTAATTGGGAAAAAAGGCAAGATACCCATAAAAAAAGACAGGACAACACCAGTTCGTAAAAAAAGGCAATCTTTAAATTCTGCTGAAAAAAGGCAGGACTTAAGATCATTTCCATTTCCTCCCCCCCCCTCCCCCTCTCATAAAAATCAAATGGTTGCTCCCTAAGACAAATCTTAACAAACAGTGAGGATAGCTTTCAATGTAAGTGACGTTGAAGTACCCAAATAATATTGAAGGGCGCCGTGGTGTAGTGGTTAGCGCATCGACTACGAAGCTAAAGGTTCCTGGTTCTATTCCCGTTCGGGATGATGATTTCATGGATCAAATTTGCGCGCCCTATCGACACCATTTGCGAGGATGGTCTCAATAAACGGTGCTAGTCCGTCGGACGGGCTGTCCCGTATTAACAAAGAGCAACACCCTTAGCACGTTAAAGACTCCCCTGTAGATGTATAAAAAGAGTAGGGAAAAATGCCGCTACAGGGGATGCTCTCGCACCCGCCAAGTGGAGAGGGATTAGTATAAGATGGCATAACTTGTTTCCCAATCCACTGTAAATAATTAAGTTTAAACCTAATACCCAAATCTCCCAATTGAAATGGTTCCCTCCCCCCCCCCCCCCCAAAAAAAAATAAATACAATAACCACGAATTTGTTCGTGATTATTACATATTATTCCACTATATAAATTTAAATCTAGAAATGAGATCATTTGATTGGTCTAGAGCAGCCCACATGACATGTGACAAATCATCGTGTCACTCTTTCGATTTTTTTTAACACTAATGTTACAAATCAACAGCCGAAGTAAAAGAAAATGTGAAACATTTCCATGTGTTATTCATGTTATTTCATTATTGTTTATTTTTCATAAAATTTGTTCCTGTTGAAATATAATGTTTTTCCTTTGAGAAACTACACGAGGGGTAGTGGAATAAATCATTAATTTCCCTTGCATAAATGAAGACTTGTTCACCCTTTACTCGGGTGAACAAATCTTCATATTTCACTAGTACAAGGGAAATAAATATATGTATATGGTTGTTCAGGTATATTTTCAGAATCTTTAAAATACCCGGTTACTTATAACTGATGAAATTAAAGGAAAAAAACACAAAAACAGGGGGCTAAAAATCGTCCGAGCAGAAATATCAGCCAATTCAAAAGATACATTTGTGTACGCATTAAAATACTATGAAATATATCAAAATCAGCTTATTCAAATGTTTGCTGTTACATTAAATAACACATTAGAACGGGTGGACAATCTGGGTTCCTTGTACGATTTTGGTTAGATGATAAGACTCTATCTTGCTTCAAACAAAACTGTTTATCATGTTTTACTGTTAAAACGTTTTCCTTGGATTATTTTACCTTATTACATAAGATGTCAAGTGTTGTCCTTTTGGAGTTATAAATATGTATTCTAATATTTTCAGTCATCAATTCTAGATTTGGTCTTGCTAATCAATGGTTGTGGTGACAGTGAAGGGCTATTTGCAACCATCAAATCCAATAAGTGTGCCAGGAAAATAGAATTATATTGATACCTCCATTCTTATGAAAGTGTAAAGATTTTAAATAAAAAAAGCGATTTATGAAAACTGAGAGGGCAACACATTCATAGCTGATAGCTGAAATTTTAAACACCATCCTAAGAAAATCAGTGTTAAATAAATAACAAAATGGATAACAGGAAAGGTCAAACAAACTTGAATTAGAATGAATATTCACATGACAATAAACTACATAATACTGAAACATTACAAACACAGAAAGAGTATAGTGGTTTTAAAATTGTGTTTTTCTTAAAGATTTTAGTGATACGGTAAACTAAAACTTCGCTCCAATACTGCATAGTTACAAGTTTGTTTGTTTGTTTAGTTGGGGTTTTACGCCGTTTTTAGCACATTTTGGCTATTTCGCGGCGGCCAGTTTTTATTGGTGCAGGAAGCCAATTACCCGGAGAGAACCACCGACCTTCGGTAGGAAAATTGGCAATCCTTGTCAATTCAGATTGGAGTAAAACACACCCCGCCACATGTGAGATTCGAACTCACAACCTCAGTGATCATTAGTAGTCATAACGAACCAGACCACTCGGCCACCGAGGCCCCCATAGTTACAAGTGTTGCAATTTGCATGTACACATGTAGCATTTATCACAACGACTAGGTTCTTGGGTTTTTTCTTTCGTTTAGGTGAATCGTTTTGTATCCACACCCCTGACATCACACATTCATATTTGCTGGTCGGAAGTGAACGATTTTCGTTGGTTCTTCTCAAGGTCAAACGAGAATCCATTTTCGACCCGCAAAATATAAATGTGTGATGTCAGGGGTTTGTAGGAACTAACGTGGATATAAAACTCTGGCTTGAGATGATGTTAGATTTCATGTCTTATTAGAATTGACACGTCGTCAGACTTGACACTCTACTGGATTTTCCGCACTTGAAATATGACAGATTCCGTCAAATGCTTACCATTCAGGAGCACCCGATATCACTTCCGGTTTAATGTTGGAGTTCCTATTTCAAGTGTTTTATTTTTCTGTGCAATCATCTTTCTCCGATTCTGTTTAGTTTGTCGTATATGTTTTTTTTATTCTCTTGGTCGTGTCTTTGTTTTATTTGTTTACTGTTATTGGTCTAAAGAATTCGCCTTGTCTGTATACATGTATGTAAGTCTGTTTGCCCATTCTCTTGTCGCCTCGGTATTCTTTTGACCATATTTATAAGATTAATTCTTATGTATTTTAATGACAATAAAAATGAATTATATTTACAATCACATACATTTACAATACTTTATAATTATAGGAAAATGCACAAATATATACAAATTAAACTACTTTTCATATTCCAATTTTTAAGCGACTTCATTTGACAATCGTCGACAAAAGAATATGCAAAGTTTTTCTTGTCGTTTTTCATGGTTTGTTTTGATTAAAATATGGTTTTGGTTTCTTGGTATTTGTGTCTGGTTTTTCAGGTTTTTGTGACCCGACACTTTGTTTTCGGACCATTCTTGCTTTTTCTGACTCCGCGGATTTGGGACTATTGGCATTGTTAACGGCTGTTGTTTTCAGCATTTTCAATACACAATCCAGTTTATTGTCTAACTGATTGAATCTTTTCGCGTGATCAGTTTTCATCTGTTCCATGGCAACTTTAGAATCAGTTGCCATCTTGTCCATTGCATGACGGGTATTTTGAAGATCCATCTTCAATTGCCTTATTTGTTCATTCAGTAATCTTATTTTGGAATCCTTGTCAGCACTTTCTCTCCTTAGCTTTGCCAATTCGTCCTGTAGGGTATCCATTTGACGTTTATAAAACTGTCTTTCTTGGCTTATATTTTTCATCGTTGTCTCCTTTTCGCTGATTATCTCGCGTAGGTTGCGCTGGACAACTTTTAAATGGGCATTCTCTTCCTCCAAAATTTCACATTCCGTCTCTATTTCCTCCAATCGACGAAGGTGCTCCACGCATGTGTCGTCGGCATTATCAATCTCGTCATATCCGGCTTGCACACTATGCTTCAGCAGACGCATATCATGCTTGAGTTTCTCAATTTTATGTCCTTTAAATGAATTTTCATTCTGCAAGATTTTACAGTTGACTTCTAATTCTTTTACACGATCTTCATATATTTCCTTTTCTTCGTATAGCTGCAAAACTTCCGCCTCTTCAAATTCAATCTACAATTTATATGGATAAAGTGATATTTGAAATTCTGATTGAAAAATGTATAAAAATTTCATTGTCAGGTTAACTTCGCACAACTTCGTGTTTAATATTTATCCTTTTTTTTTGCAACAGTTATACGACGGATTTTGTTTGTTTCTTTTGTCATTTTAACTCATCTACATCATTTTTTATCATTGTTTCAGCATGTCAGTTTTTCAGATATGCATTAGGATGGTCACCTGTAATACTTACCCACTACAACAATAGTATATGCAACCGATGTAACGAGCAAACGGTAGATTCACCAAAGTATATAATAAATCCTGAATACAATTTTGGTTAGCAATGAACTTAATTAATAAGCGAGCGAAGCTCGCTCTTAGGTGTATCAAATTTCGGATATATATATATGTGTATACATGGTAAGGGCCAAGTATTCTACAGTTGAAAAAAGTTTCTGGAAGATGGTGTCGACCGCTGCGTCCATCGTAACTCCTCTGCCATTCCACAGTAGGGGCCGTGAAAATGTCCGAGAAGTTACGATTGGTAAAACTGGAAATTATCACTAGGCGCATGTCCCATGAAATCATTAGTTCAATCGTCCTTTTATTTCTCGGACCTATCTTGGTATTTGCGTCGGATTTAATTTGTCAACCTAATTCGATAAATCTAAATACCAAAAATTAAAAGAAGGCACAAGCTTCCCTCGCTCCTCAGGTCGCAACTATCTCATATTAATATGCTGTTGGTGTGGCCAATGATGCGAGCACAGCAATATTAGCCCTTTCCAGAAACTCATTTCCGGTATCACGATTCTGACTCTAAAATTATAATTTGAAAAAAGTTATTTAACTTACTTTACTTACTTCCGGCGAACGAAACTTTTTCTAGCCTTAGTATGTAGCACAATATGGCTGCCCCCATTAAACAAAGACTTTTCTAAATGACCCATATGAAGAAAATGCATATGCTTCTAAGGCGCTCGCTATCGATAATTGAAAAAGTAATAATATGTTAAATTCCACAAAACAATTAATAGAATACATTCTATGTCGAGCGATATATTTTCCTTTCGATTATGTTAAACAAAATCTGATTTTTTTGGATGTACAAAATGTGTAACATTTTTTAAATTCAAGTTGAGGTAGTTAAATACTCTTATGGAACTACCTACCTTTTTCAGAATGGTAAAGGTATCGTCTCTGGTATGGAGTAAATTGGTGTCATCTGAAATAAAAAGTGGAGAAAAATAAGATATTTTTTTTCACTTTAAATAAAAAAAATAAGTCGATTTGAAAATGTCATGAAATTTCAGAACTGTTTTTATTAATTAATTTATCAGAACAGTAAAACTGCATATAGCAAAACACTTTATACTATTACCATGATTATTGATCCTATACATTGGAAATGATTTCAAAGAGGGCTTAGTTTTGGAATGAACTTCGTATAACACTGTGTATGATATAAACTACTCGTTCTTCGTGCTTATTTGCAGATTTATTCAAATCTACTTTTTATTTTTTTCTCTAAATTCTCATTAGGTTCTAAATGTACAGAGAAAATATTTTTTCAAAGTAAAATTCTGCTATTATTTCGCTAATATTTGAATACAAAAAAAATATAATATTATTAATTTTCTGATTAATGAGCCAACAGTGAAAACCTATTCGTCTAAAATTTATTTTCACAAAACATTCCAAACAAATTTCACACACGTGTGAGTTTCAATGTCAATATACTATTTAAAACCTGTAAATCAGATATACTTATTATGATAGATAAAGGTGTAATTAAGACGCGCAAGACAAAGGAATCATGTTCGCTGTGGTCATTTAAACTTAAAGTAAAATGGTGACAAGTCGAAATAAAAATAATATTTTTTTAAAAGCCTCAACAATAAATGTTTTTGTTTACTATATAGACATTTTGGTTTGCAAAATGGTACTTCATAAGCCAGCAAAATGTGTATTTTTTTTTCGAAATTAGCATACAACTCATTCTCACATATTTTTTTCTTTACGCTTTTTTGCATGTTATCACCGAATTTTATTTCAACTCGTATCCGACTTTTGTAACAAAGCCAAATATTTAAATTCATCCAGGCAATAACTTAGAAGAAAACATACGGTTTGATATCGTCTTTTAAAATTAGTTAAAACAGTGACTAGGATTATTGTTATAGGTTTGATAAAACAATTAAAAACAAAAACAAACAAAAATAACACTGACAGGAAATTATTTCTTCGCAAAATGATTTCATAGACTATGAACAGAACTTATTGCACTTCTCACTTCAGTCTTTCTATATTCGGCCTTTCATGAATTTTTCGTAGAGCAAGCACACTTCTTTTTCAGGAGTGGAATGTTTTTTTTTTTTTTTTAAATAATTCAGCAAATCATTGCAAACTTTTTTATTTTATTTTATTATCAAATAGGTTCAAATACCTAAATACCTAAAAACCAAGGAGGAATAAAAAAATTTATCGGGCATACAGATGAGGGAAAGTTTGTCTGAGAGTAGAAACCATACTTTTAACAGAATTTAAAAATATACCAACTGAAAATTTCAGAACTAATATCTAAAGGGTATCCGAAACAATTACTGCTAAGGAGGAGAAGGGGGGAGGTAATTTAGGGGACAAGCAGTTCACTAGGTGCAGCCGTATCGTTTCAGTGGTAGAATGATATGGTATTATAGTGTAAGGTTTTCCATATTGGCTTCCCAAGAACCAATATCTAAGAAAATATATGGAAAACCTTGCACAATTATACCTATATTGACTAACCAGTCTAATATGTCATAGTGACTAGTCCAATACGGCACATTGGACGGGTATGCGTCGTATTGGCGTACTTTGAAATTTTGTATTGCATTGACAGGTTTTATCATATTTAGGCTTATATTCTATTGTTAGTCAATAATAAAGTCATCCATTTGTTTCTTGTGTACGATTCGCATTTCTGGGATAACCTTCATCAGGTGGGCTCATGACCAAACATTTGGAAAGGCAAGAAAAAACATACCAAAACATTAAACAAATATCTCAGATCAAATTTTGAAAAAAATTGGACAGTACCTACCTTTACCAATATCCGTCTGTTGTATACGTGAAGCCACGTGCTGATTTCCCGACACGTGGAGTGCCTCTATGAACGACCTGTATGCACCTCCACCTCGTTTTAACAGAATATCTAACAGCTTATGGCACTGTTTGTCTGCCCGTTTTTCTGTAAGAATATCTGCTCGTTCGTCCATACCCAGACATTCATCTTCAATAAGTTTATCCATTATTTTTTCCATTTGAGTAATATTATCTTTTATAAATAAAAGATTTTTGGTAATTCTCTTAGATTCTGTTTGATCCATTTTGATCATGAGTTTTAGTAATTTGGCCGACAGGTTTTGTTTTTCTTGAAATTTAATACATATCGGGTAAAATTTTTATGCATTTGTGCAAATAAACAATTGATTTATTAACGTCAAGGTTAATGTTCAAAAATAAATACCAATCCGAAGTATATTGAATAATTTAAAAGGATTTTACTATATATATAAATATATACTATACTGAACCGCAAAAGAAACGTCGCTTTTTCAAAATGTTAGCAAAATTCAAAATAAATATTAATTAATGATTTTTATATAATCAGTATTACGATTACATCACCAGGTAAGATTAAATTACCTGTGAATTAAATTTTCGGTTGAATAATTTTCAGTTGATATCGTAGAGCGACCGTACCTAAAACCGCTCGTGGGACATACTTGGCGGTAATTTTTCTTAAATCTTAAATTTTCGTGAAATTCATGCTCCTTTATGGGTATAAAAGGCCGGAGAAAATTAAAGAGTGTTAGTATCAGTGTTGACACAGAAGCTATGCCACGTCTGACTCCACAACAGAGAGAACAGGCCATTGGTCGATTGGATGCTGGGCAATCTGCCAGAGTTATTGCCAACGACTTCAACTGTGCTGTTCGAACAATTGAACGTCTACGGACACGGTACAATGCAACAAACAGCACAAATGACCGTCCACGGAGTGGTAGACCCCAAGTCACTACCCCTAGACAGAATAGAGGCATTGTTCGTCACCATTTGATGAATCAGTTCACCCCAGCTGCCGAAACTGCCAGAAACACTGTTGGAACACATGGACGACCCATAAGTGATGATACGGTTCGTCGGCGATTAGCTGCTAGAAACATGAGATGTCGCCGTCCAGCAAGAGGACCTATTCTTACTCCTCGACACCGTCAAGCTCGTCTTCAGTGGGCCACTCAGCGACAGAATTGGCGAAATCGACAATGGCGTAACATCATCTTCTCTGACGAAAGCCGTTACTGCATTTCAACAGCCGATGGCAGAACCAGAGTGTGGAGAAGACGCGGGGAACGTTACGAAGACAGCTGCATTCTGGAAACAGACGCGTGGGGAGGACCTAGCATCATGGTATGGGGTGGAATCGGCCTTAACGTTAAACTTGGTCCAGTCATCTTTCAGAACCTTGGCCCAGGCAGAGGAAATGGCGTAACAGCTGCCCGTTACATCGACCAAGTCTTGACACCCCATGTTCAGCCCCATTTCGCACGTCATCAAAACAAGACTTTCCAACAGGACAATGCACGTGCGCATACCGCAAGAGCCACAAGAGACTTCCTACAGCAAAATAACATTAATGTTATGGATTGGCCGGCTTTGAGTCCAGATTTAAACCCTATTGAACATTTATGGGACGAAGTTCAAAGACGGTTGAATAATGAGCAGCCAAGTCCGACAACTGCAGCTGAACTTTCACAAGCGTTTCAGAGAGTATGGGCACGTATTCCGATGGCGTTTATTAATCGGCTCATCAACTCCATGTACCGAAGATGTGCCGCAGTAATTGGTGCCGGTGGAGGACATACACGTTATTAACGGACGTGGGAGCACAGCATTGAAAACATGTGACGTTGCGACAATCGTGACGTTTTTGTGAACATTGTAACCAAAAGACTGTAAATCATTCATTAAATTTTGTAAAAATTAATTTAAAATATATAAATGTCACTTTGAAATAAATGTATGTGAACATGTCATTTTGTGCGACGTTTCTTTTGCGGTTCAGTATATATTATACATTTGATATTTGGCGTTTGAGGTTTCCTGCATATTGACAATTATAAGAGTTATTTTGCTCAACGAAAGACACAATTTCGGGTAAGATCAAACTTGATAAAACAAGATGCATATTAAGGTTGGAGTTCAATATTCGCACAAAACTGGCTCGCATCATATTGGTGAAGCAAAAAGATTTACTGCACTCTGATTACAAAAGGTTGTACATCAGAAGTACATATTTTTTTGCTTATTTTTGTAATCACTTCCTAAGATATGACACGTATTTATTTCATTCGTTTCATAAACGTTAATTGAAGTTGCTCCAATACCTCTTATTTCTCTCTGTCTCTAAAAATTGGATGTGCATGTTAAACTTCAAATGATAAATCAAACCTTCATATCTTATAGCAAAATATGGACGGCATTGCTTGAACATGTAAAATTCCAAAACTGGTTTTTTATTGATGTACATGTATTGATATCAGGCGATAACTTGAGGGAAAAAGCTATAGTCTCGCTAGCTGAGTGGTCTCTGCAGTTCGTCAAAATTAAGAATGACCTTTAATCTGTCAGCAATTTAGATTAAGATATAAATTGTGCTGGTTTTGAACGGAAACCAGTAGACCTGCAACCCTTTCCGCCAAAAAGAACTGTAATATATACGATTAACCAATTGTTCTGAAAATATTGCACAAATCCAAGATATACTAAAACAACAGAAAAGGTATATCTAATACATATATTTCATGTATATTCACTGGGGATTTTATATAAAGAATTACATTGTAATCAAACACGTGTCTTTTTTTGGTATTATATTGCGAGTCTCTCATGCTATCTAGAAGCTGTAGTAAGTTTCTACTTGCCTGAGAAAAGGAAAGATGCAAGACGATAAATATGAAAATATAAAATTGGGTAAAAAAAATGTTAAAGTTTATGATAAATGGCATTAAAAAACAATTATAACCATCATTACCTTTATTTAGTAAATCGTCCGTATAAATGATATAAATATTATATTATAACAACCAAAAATGTAGGTTTATATGGATATAAGTTATCATCTCTAATAAGTCAAATATTTGGTATACATTCATCAAAATTAATTTATATTTAATTTTATTTGATTTATATATTTATATCTTTTAAAACACATATATATTCATTCAAACATTTGAAATTATGACAATGAATGTAATTTAATAACACCTTGATACAATATTAATATGAAAATATTTCGTTTTAAATCAACATGTAAAAATAACTGCAATGAAGAATACAAAACTTACAACCTCAACCAAAACAAACATAAAGAAATTAAGGGGGTACACAACACTTTGACTAAAATAGATTTGGCTCGTTTAATTTTCATAAGATTTTGACGAAATATTTACTTTGACCTGTTGACAAAATATAAAAATTTCAAGAAATTTGAACCACACAATTTACGGGAATAATTTCATCGGATGTACAGCAGTTTGACAAACACTAATTTTGATCATTGAGAAGCTTGTTTTCTCTTAGCTAATAGTATGTGAATAAAACGTTCAGCTGATTTTAAAGAGTTAACTCCCTTAGGTGTTCTATTACCCCTTAAAAGAGATTTGATAAAATAATTTACAATGTAAGCATAGCGATACTGGCTAAATATACCGATGTAAAAAGTTGAAGAAGAAATCAAAATTCAGGGACAAGGAGTAAATGTGTGAATGTCCATACGCTACATAGATTCTGGGTTAAAAATGTAAAACAGATTTAAAAGAGAGATGAATAGAAAAAGATGAATCAATAATTGGAAGGGTAAATAGTGGAAGGGCGTAGGAGGAATGTAAAAAGAAATGCCGACTTTAATATTTGGTTAAAAAGGTGGATGGCTACTATGTTTGATTAAGTGCTGAACTAAATATTTCTAGTAGTATAAAGCTGCAAGCTTAGACAACAATTCAGTTCGACATTGCAAAACAATAAATTACTTATACCTGATATCTGATGGTGTCTTCCTAGGCATTTGTAAAAATTGAATATAATTATATGTTTCAACAATGAATGACAACTACTTAATAACTACAAACGATTTATGTTACCCACATCCAAGACAAAGTAATAAACCACAGCAAGCGAAAAATAAAAGCTGATTGTCGAAAAAAAAAACATGAGGTTAAAGGGGCGGCAATCGATTTCAAAAGTATACGTTTAACAACAAATAGAAAGTTGATAAATATATTTTCACTCATATCGGCCGAGTACAAGCAACTGAGGCCTATAATATTAAATTAGAATTATGCCTCTAAGAAGTCTTAGCATTTTTTTCATTAGATTGCACCCCTTTTCTGTCAATTTTTATTACGAGTAGATTTCCCTTTCCTGTACCCCTCTTTAGCATGTTGGTATCTCTGTACAGCTTTTCCTTTGTCACTTGGCCTAACAACTGGAACTGGGGCATTTCCTGATATCATCTTTATCAATATATCAATCTTATCTTCCAATGTGGTAAAACGCTTTGATGTATCTTTTTTCCCGGTCTCCACTTTGTCCTCAATGTCCTTGAACCTTTCAATCTGTTCTTTGTTCCATTGTTCCATGATGCGTTTCTGCTCAGCGTTGATTTTATTCAAATTCTGACGACTTGCCTGCAGATAATGTTGCAGCTTTCCAACTTGATTGCGCAAAATCATTATCCGGGCATCTTTCTCATTACTTTCATCTCTCTGCTTTTTTCCTTGTTTTTCAGCTATATCAAGTTGGTTTTTATAATATTCGACATCTTTCTGCAAATTTGTGATTATCTCATCTTTTGCATCTAGTGCTAGTTCAAGATCTTTCATCTGAAATAATAATAAGTATGCATATATTTTTTTTTCTTAGATTATACACATCATCAGTATATATATATGTACGGTTTATTCCTGGAATGCCAACATTCTTTGATTTTATAATTATATACAGGTCAAACGTCCTCTGCGGGCACTGCGGCTTCCTCCACCAATAAAAACTGGCCGCCGCGAAATGTGCTGAAATTTAAATTTAAATTACCTGACCTTTTATTTCAAAATATATGTAATTTTATTTAATTTAAACATTGAGTTTATAAGGAGATGTGTTGATGTCTTAAAATAAAACCAATTTCTTTTAATAACACCTATTGAAAATATTTTGTTAGCATTCCGAGGGTATATATTTTATAAATGAAGACACCACATGTACATGTATTCAAGAGAACTGTAATAGGCTTTAGCTAAGAACTTCAGATATGTAATACGGGATAAAACTGGCATAAAAGACTAAAATTACATGTTGTGATGTGGCTTAATATAGAAAATACGAATATTGTCGCACAATTCAGACTCCTCACGGGAGAGCTGATGTTTCCGACGTACACTCCGAAGATTACCTGTAGAATAATAAGAGCAACAAAACGAAAAAATCGTTTGATTTGCCGCATTAGGTCGTATATCTATACATTGTAGTACTGATTAAGAAAAAAAAACTCGTATCAAAAGAGAAAAGCAATTGTCTATAGTTATTTCATATGGGTATTTGTTTTCTATTATTACAGATGAAAGGGACATATTTTCTGTCCTTACTTTTCGCATCAGTTCTTTTGAATGGGCTCCTTTGTTCATCCTTCGGAAAATATCGGTCTCTGAATCGTCATCATCTTGGAACATACTCTGACGGTTTTCTTCCAAATCTTCTTGTAATTTCTGAATTTCTTTGGATAGAATTTCTACTCTTTGTTCTTTGACTGTAAGCTCTGTTTGTAGCTTATTGTAGTCAGTGGTCATATCTGCAAGTTTGACCTTATACATCTGCTTCTCCTTGTACAGATGTAGAATTTCATCCTCTCTGAAATCACTTGACTGTAATGTAAAAAACAACTAATGTACAAAATATCAAATGTATCAAAATACCAACTGGCTAAAATCTCGTAACTTCAAGATTCTAATTTATTTAGTAAAATACAATTCTTTGATACCAATTGTGATGCACAAAATGTGAACATTTCGTCGATTTACGACTCATCAGTTGTTCTCAAGGCCTAAAGTGTTGAAAACCAAAATAACAATCCAAAAAGTTGAAGAGCAAATTCAAAAATGCCAAAATAATCAAAAACTGTAAGGACAAAACCATCTAAGGACAGAGCTATAAACGAGGGAGACACTCCTTAATTCTCACAAATTTTACAATTTTGTAACAGTAAATTTTAAGTATATATTTCGAGTATATTGGTGAATTCTTTTATAACAGTTTTGTAGTGCAGAGGGTATCGAAAATTCTTATATGGTAGAGAAATATGCGTTAGAAAAAGTTTTGTCATTTACACAATTTGCACATGGAAGAATCTGAAACCTTCAGTATCTTTTATTTATTTTGATATTCTTAATTTTGTACTAGGATATAAAAATTCATTACAATTGATATAAAATAAATCACTATAAATTAGTCTCACCTCACTGAAAAACGTTTCTTCACGCTGAAGTCCCGAACCACCTTCGTCTGAAACAACAAGAGTAGATGAAAAAAAATACCCGAGCTAGCATATACAGTTTGATCGTAACTACAAATCGGTTTAAGAATTAGTTTTTTAAATAGCTATGAGTTCATTTCATACGTCATTTTTTTTATTATTATAACAAGGTGCTCCAGAATAAGCGAGGTTTTTACTTACTACGTACAAATTTTGAGATCGTCACACAGACTATATAAGACCTTTTGAGTTCGTACTGTTATAATTATTTAAATCTACAATAAAACGCGCTTAAAATGTTGGTATCAATGATAATCTACACGAGTTACTTGTAAAAGATAGCCGCGAGGATATAATCAAGGATGAGCTCAAGGATTATGGGAGAAAATGATTTAGCCAAAAACAATTGGGTATTCCTATTACAGCGTGATACCGAAGTCAGTGATACCGAAGCTGACCATAATTTAGTCAATTGGAATTCTGAAATATATACAGCTGACCTAAATCAGCTACATGTAGTTTTACCAGTATTTTTTTTTATTATAGGATATATAATTAATATAGATTATTCAAAGAATAAAGTGATAATAACAGTAATCAGAAACCCTTATCATAAAATAAAACTAGTTTTTATTCTTCTTGTTGTCTGTTTGTTTGACCCAGATACACGTAAAAATTTTTAGGTATAAATAAGGAGAGTTATGACGCAGGAAGATTACTGTTTAGTTACAAAGAAATTCAAGAAGTTTTAATTAATCATGTAAACGAATAGGACCATTAATTTTTCCCTTCATTTTTGTTCACTTCTTGCGCAAATTTTCCAGAAATACTTTGAATATCTATCAGAATATAGCCTGGAACAGTTTGTGTGTGCTCTTAGGATAATAGATACAAAAAATACAATATATGTCTAACCATCGCTTTGGAAGACAATTCTAGCACAAAATTGGTACATTTAAGTGTTAAGACAGTTGTTTAATACGAAATACACCCAAATCAATGATTTTTCCTGTTAGTGCAAGTACATGTTTTACACCGCTTTCATGTTGTTTAGTTTAGTTGGGGTTTAACGCCGTTTTCAGCATATTTGGCTATTTCGCGGCGGTCAGTTTTTATTGGTGGAGGAAGCCGGAGGAAAATTGGCAATCCTTGTTAATTAAGATCATAGTCGAACACACCCCACCAGAGGTGAGATTAAAACTCACAACTCCAGCGTTGACAGGCTAGTGATCATTAGTAGTCATGACGAACTACCTAGACCACTCGGCCACCGAGGCCCCGGCAAGAAAAGAATATGTTTACAAGAAATGAAGGACCGTCTGCAAAACTGATAATTTATTGTACCTTTCATGTAAAATGGTTTTGGTTTTGAATAGCTTTCATAACAAATTCCAAAAAATGGAACAAAATGCTTGATATGATAGATACGATGGATCTTATGTATTGAAGAAAAATACCATTAAGTTATGAATGAAACAATACAGTAGAAAGTGGCCCTACTCCTTTGTCATGACAGTATATAGGCTTTTTACTTGACGTTTTTCATTAAGTCAAGGGTATACTTCATTAAATTAAAACACAAAATAGGAGTTGAAGCTATATGTTTAGCATTGATTAGCAGGTGACCATTAAAACATACTTATCTTAACAAAGTAGGTTTCAAATTTTGACAAGATATATGGAGCTCATCGAAGTCGACACGTTTTTTTTAGTTTACCAGAAAATAGCTAATTTTGTGATTTTTCGTGCATATTTGATTTTTTATGGACAATCTGACTTTAATAAGGTAACAGTATAGAGGAGCCTAAGGAAATTTCAGTCTAGTGAGTATTTTTAGCAATTCAAACTTTCGTCACAGATACAAAGAACTTGGAAATATTTTGTAACCATTTTTCACCATTTTGGTAACGATGATTTATGTTTTTTTTTTAGAATAATCATGATAATTATGAATATTTACACTGGAAACAATAATGTTTTCATGTACTTATTTATAAATTTTAATTTTTTTATGTAGAAAGGCTACAGTATATGCTTACCGGAAGAATCTGTCTGAAGTATTTTGTCCGCAATGTCTTCGTTTCCTGTTGCGTTCAATGATTCTACAAGTGATGTAAAGGACGTCCCTCCTCCGTTGATTAGCCTCTCCAGCATAGTATTTATTTGTACCTCCTTAGATGGCGCAGACAGGATGTCCGTCTTATCTTGAAGTGTAACGTGTCCATCATTCATAAGCTTGTCTACGACTTTACTCAATCGTATCAAATTTCTTTCTATAAACTCGCTATTCTTTTTTATCTTTTTTGATAGATTAGGATCCATTTTCAATCTTAAATTCAATGTGAGAAAATTATTTGTATCAATCTAGCTTGGACAAATGCTGTTGATTCAATGAAGTTCTTTCCTGATATTTAAAATCCTTACAAACCAGAATTTTTTCTTGTACTTGGAATGGAATGTTGTTTTGTTTATTTTATTATTTGTTTTTAATAATCTATGCCGAAGTTTTTATGACGCACAAAGAAATTTGTAAAAGCATGGGGAAAACTTATTTGAATTTTACTTTTGTTGTTGCAGTAATTAGTGGTATTTTCTTTTGAGCCCTCTTTTGTTCTACTGCCAATTTTAATTGTCCGTCTTCCTTTTAGTATTTAAGAAGATATATTTGTATTTGAAAATTGTTTTCTTTACGCATTGTTATGCTTTGTTTCAGAGTTATTGTCAAAATCCATTTAAATATAATTATATTTTTAATTTTAAAAGAAAAAAAAAGACAATTTTGTGTAGATTAATATACTGTCATGTCTGTTTTTAAACCTATGAATATTTCACAATTTTACATGAATAGAGACGAGAAAAAAGGGTTTTTCAGACTACAGAAGGGGGGGGAATGATATTTATCCTTACAAACTTTCATCTTCAAAATAGCAACTAATTGTATGGGGTTTATACAATATGTAGACACATCTTCTGCAGTTTTAAACCATGTTCATCAGTGATGATATTATTTAGTATGCTGAATTCGATGTGCATTTCTTTAAATTATATTTTATAAGTCGTATATGTGGACTGGTAAGCTGTAATTTTTCAATGATGTATTCGATGTGACGCCACCGGAAAAAAGCACAAGACCAGGACCGGAAATCAGTTATGCAGATGCGCGATCGGAAAAGATTGGTTTTCCGCGTTTTGTTTTTGTTTTGTTTTTTTTTTTTTACCGTTTTTCCTTATTGCTTCTATGTCCCCGATTGGGTGTTGCTGTCGCTGTTAGGTCAAGGACTGACAGGATATGCCTGACCAGTAGAAATGGCATATGGTCATCTACCCTTCCAATTCTGTCTATTCCGGTGATTTTTTTATATTTCATTTGACGACCTACCAGTAGCGAGAGTATATGTGTGAGAAGAATGTAGATGATAATCATCCTTTTCTTTTCTTTTTCTGCTTTCCTTCCCAGATCTTGGTATATAAGTAAATAAATGTACTGCCAAAGTGAAATCTCATTTGAATTTTTTAAATTCCAGGTTAAAACACGTACTTTTAAATATCAATCTATCATGTTTTTTCAATTGGGCTGAATTATTTTGCAATAATTGCAAATGAATTAATTGGTAGCATTCTCCTACTAAAAAAAGCTATTAAATACAAACTCACAAAAATTCAAAAATGGAAATGGCGGTGTATCGAATAAGATAAGATACGAGTGCATGTTGTTTAAAGCGTCATGATATTTGAGCGTGAAGTGTTAGTGTTTTTACAGAGCTATCGAAATACAATAAACTTCGTCTCATTCGGATCCGAATGAAATGAAGTTTATTGTATTTTTCATGTATATTTTCCATGTATATGTGTGAAATTACTCTATGCATGGAGAGAATTAAACATAATTTAGAGATACTGTAACCTCAGGATCAGAATACCAATACCATAGGGAGATATAGACACTTTTGAAGATTTTCCAAACGAATACGCTTTGTGGCCAAACTATATAGCATTTTGTCAACAGGGCCATTATACCATAAAGAATATTGACCGTGGGGGTCAGTTTTCCGTTATGGTTTAAATCCAATATGACACTAGTTATTAAAAACAATTATTTATTCTATAAAATATAACTTGATTTTATAAATTTAGTAAATCTATATAAAAGAAAACAATTTTTTAAACAATCAATGCCATTTGATAATTATAAAAGTATAAACAATTAAAAACAGGCTACCAAAATAATATAAAACAAAGAAAGAAAACAATAAATTTAACAAACGAATCCAGCAATAGATACTATTTCACAACAAAATATATGTACATCACCTTCATAATTGTATATACAGACTGTTAAAGACATAATCGAACTCAAAGAACCTTGCAGCTTCTATTTTTATATAAGATATATTGTATACTTTATAAGATATCTCATATATTTCATAAGATATCTTATAAAGTTTATAAGATATCTCATATAATTTACTTACTGCTTTTGATTCGTGGTTCTCCTAGCATGTCTACCCTTATAAAGAAACTCAATTAAGGATAATCGCTGGTCTAATAGGAAATAAACAGAATTTGAAATATGTGTTTTAGTTTGAGAGAACATATGAATAGTAAACAAATAAGCAAGATAAAAAATATAGGTTCATGTGCTCATTTTAGTGCTATAAGGCCTTGAAAAATTGCAGGAAATGGGTTTTCTCTGGATTTTTCCTCGTCTTTG
The DNA here is from genome assembly GCA_028015205.1 of Mytilisepta virgata. Taxonomy (NCBI): domain Eukaryota; kingdom Metazoa; phylum Mollusca; class Bivalvia; order Mytilida; family Mytilidae; genus Mytilisepta; species Mytilisepta virgata. Next base: position 18,850,645 of record CM051513.1, read on the forward strand.
CATTGGCAACTTCAGTCTCTCAAAAATGTATGAAAAAATAAAAAGGATCTCATACGATTTTGTCAATTACCATTTTACGGTATATATGATTGAATTATAAAAGAAAAAGTAGGAGTTCATGGGCAAACAAAATTCATGTTTAAGAAATGGATAAAAGCCGAAGATTTCGAAAATCTGACAAAAAGACCAAAACCTGACCAGCGAGGATCCTTAAGATAGCATTTACATTTTAATGATTAAAATAACTGCTTAAAGAAGTGAATGTCAAGACGTAGATGGCCTGGTTAAACTTACCCACAACTACCATGAAAATATGCTTGAGTTACCTTGATCCATACAGGAATTGACTTCGGTATAAGTATCAGGTATGAATTATCTTATGCTGTACATAGTGATAGTTTGATAACATCGTGATCTGAACATACTAGTTTTCTTACAAATAATATTAAAGCATATGATTTACACTTGTTTTTTTCAAGCACGTATTTACAGGATAATTTACACATGCATTTCGAATGATAAACTTTTTTTTTTTGAAAAAACAGATTAAACCCTCCCACAAAATATATGGAGAATAATACATGGACAAATATATCATATGCTATATCAACCCGAGTACCAATTACCCCCGCCATACCCCCCCCCCCCCCCAAGGGCCTTTGGCTCGAGGTGTGATATTGGTCGAGGGTTGATATAGCATTTGATATAGGTCTGACCATGTATTTTCTTTATATCATATAAGAACTCCGATCAGAATAAAAGTGTGTTCCGAGTAGGAGTGTGATATAGGTTTGGGGATGTGATATATGGTAGGTGATACAGGTCTTGTAAATGTATTTTACTCTATGATACATAGATATGATATGATATAAATATATAAATAAATAAAAATGAAAATAATACGAGTTGATAAAGATATCAATGGTCTGAACAGAAAATGAATAAGGAACAGAGAATTACAGTTCTAATCTGCCTGCTTCGGTTGAATTGAATTTGAAACGTGTTGTTTTCAGCACGATCTCCTGCAGTGAATTTAATGGGTTTTTTTTAATATACGTTTACTAAGCAGAATGAAAAAATTCTCGTTTCATCGAAACTTTTTGTTAAATTTGCTTTGCCGGTTACTTCTTGGGGATTTCATCGTGTTTACAATTTCCAGTGTACTTGACACTTCTGTCGGTTTAACGATATTTCTGCCGTTACACATCATTCTGATAACTTGATCCATTTTGTCATCAAGTCGTGTGAACCTTTCTTCATTTTCCTTCTGATTTTTATCCATTTGTTGACGAAGTTCTGAGGCTAATCTCTCTCTTTCCTGTTTTCCGGCCTCAAGGTAGATCTGGAGTTTTCCAACACTGTTTCGTAATTTCATGATCTTTTCATCTTTCTCTATGATAACCGATTTGAGTTCATCAATCTGGTCTTCCAATGTTGTAACCATGTTGCTGTAGTTAACGGCTTCGTTGGTCAGTTCTTCAATCGTCATGGTTTGCTTTTCAAGCTTGTCTAGTAGGTGTTCGGTATGTTTTTCCTCCTTGACTGTATCTGGAATTTGCCCGAGAGGGCCATCTACGACGTCCTCTTTACTTGGTTCAGTGTTCTTTATATTCTTTTGACCTCTGTTGGGCTGCCTGCTACAGTGATCCATTTCAGTATTAGTTTCCTTAGACTTTTTCTCAACAGGGAAGGCTTGGACTCTCAGATCATTAATTTCTTTCTGAAGTACCTCTATATCTTCTGTTTTTGATTTGTTTTCAGTTTTTAGCTTTGTGTACTTCTTCATAAGTTCGTTTAGCTTTGTCCTAAAAAGTTCTCTTTCTTTGATTAACTGTATGACTTCTTCATGACGATCAGAAATCTAAAAATAGATTTAAAAAAAAATGTGGATGGGGCAACATTTGAAATTCAAAAACCAATTTTCCTTATTAATGTTCTGTGTAATATACATGCACCTTTGTTGCTTTTGCTGTTGTTCGACAATACCGATAGAAAAGCTGTTGTTACACAAACACTTTTTGTGAAATTATTTAATTGCTAAAAATAACTTTATATAAATGAATAACTAGAGGCTCACAGGAGCCTTTATCGCCGACCTGGACTATCTCCATCTTGACTGGTATCCTGGAACATTGCTGTCAAGCCAACTGGCTCATTGGTTTCAAAAAAGATCTATTATTAATTTTTTCCCATCTGGTCCTATGTTAAACTATGTTCGGTTTGGGCGGCCATCTTGGATAACGGGTGGAGTCAACGGATATAATTCTGAAATAGGACCAACTAAGGACCACTGCAACTAAGTTTTGTTCCAAATGGCCCTGTGGTTTTAGACAAGAAGATCTTTAAGTAAATTTCCTATAGGGTCCTGCTGGCTCATTGGTTTCAAAAAAGATCTATTATTGATTTTTTCCCATTTGGTCCTATGTTAAACTATGTTCGGCTCTGGCGGCCATATTGGATGACGGACAGGGTCATTGGATCTAATTCCAAAAGAGGACAACCTAAGGACAATTGGTGCTAAGTTTTGTTCCAATTGGCCAAGTGGTTTCAGACAAGAAGAACTTTAAGTAAATTTCCTATAGGGTCCTATGTTGAACTTTGCTCGGCCCTGGCGGCAATCTTGGATGACGGGTGGGGTCATCAGATAAAATTCTGAAAGAGGACCACCTAAGGACCATTGATGCCTAATTTTGTTCCAAATGTCCAAATGGTCTCAGACAAGAAGTCTTTAAATAAATTTCCCATAGTGTCCTATGTTAAACTATGTTCGGCTATGGCGGTCATCTTGGATGACCATACTGAAAGAGGACCACCTAAGGACCTGCAATATTGAAAATCAAAACAACAATCCAAAATGTTGAAGACCAAATTCAAAAATGTCAAAATGTCTAAAAAGGGTAAAGCCAAAAACATCTACGGATGCCACTGTGATGTATTGAGCGGAATATGCTTACCATTCCGGAGCACATAATAAATAATTAAATTATTCCGGGTTCCGTATATGTTCGAACTGTTCCAAAGTAATCTTTTTAACGTTTAGGACGATTTTTCAGCATTAAAGGATAGTTGTCTATACATTTTCGAGATGGATATATAGAGATAGCGCTTTTTTTACCATTCCCAATTATTTAAATGGTCATTTAAAATTTAAAGCGCAAAATATGCACAAAAAAATATTGTTTACCTCCAAGAAAGTCTCTCCTCTGTCAATTGTCAGTTCATCTGCAATGAAAAAGCATATTCCATAAGTTTATGATATTAAACATACATTTAAATATATCAATATAATAATTCCTTTATTTTTTCTTAACTTTATTTTCTGAAATGAAAACCAAATATAAAAAAATATACTTCCGTTGTGTTAATATTTATAACTATCGAGTACAAGAGCATAATTCATTATTGGGAATGAAGTGATTTTTGTTGGCAGTCACATCCATTATTTGTCCGAGGCTTGCTGTTTTGGCCTGAGGCTGAGCCAATAGAGCTGGCCGAGGACCAATAACAAGACCAATGCAGAAATAACCATGTAATGATATCTTTATTAATTAACTAGCTTTCACAATGCATATTCTGTATGAATTTTTGTTCTTAATCAACTCTTTGAAAATAATAATTCTTAAGTATAGTAATTGAAGGATTGGAATAAGGGTTGTGAAAGATATTTTTAGTCACAGCTATGACTGAATAATTTATAATCATCACTTTTAAAGTACCTTTAATCGCAGACCATGTATAATTTCCTATATATTCAAACTAAAATCTAGAGAAAATCGAATCACCCTATATTGGCCGGGTACAAGTCGACAAATACAGCAAAAAATTGGCCGGGTTTTTCGATATTGGCCGAGTTAACGGTTATGTATTGAAAGGACAGTTTTAGTCTTATTGAAGCCAAAAATACACTAGTTAATTAATAAAAGTTAATATATACCTGATTGTACACTTAAATCGGTCTGCAATATCTTTTCTGCCACGTGGCCATTTCCAGAAATTTTGAGAGCTTCAATAAATGCCGGAAAAGCTTTCCCACCTCGTTTTATCAAAGTGTCTAGCAGTATATGACACTGTGTATCCATACTCTTCTCCATAACGATGTCTGCCTTTTCGTCCATAGTGATATATTCATTCTCAATCAGTTTGTCCATCACTTTTCCTATTTGAGTAATGTTTTCTTTGATGAAAACTAGATTTTTCAAAATCCTCTTAGAGGATTCTAAATCCATTTTGACAGGCAAAAAATTACTTTCTACAAGCTCCCGTCTACATTTTCATGGATTATTGGGACGCGAAATTAGCTAAATATGTTTAATCCGCCCTTGTGTGGAAATTCTAAATGTTGAGTCATTATATATATTTCATTCTAAAATTATTACAATACTGAGAAAAAGACTAAAGATAGATAGGCATAATTAGAACAAATATTATTAAAGAAAAAGAATTGCTTTGGATAATTAGGGACAGCTTTATTTTATTGCTTTCAATATTGCCAAGTTGTTATTAGTTTTAACAAACAACAAATAAATATGCAAACTTTAAAGGGGACATGATTATAAGAACAATGGGACTGTATTTTTATCTATAGGTATTAAGATAATTTTTATATATTTTCTTTTCTAAACACGAGTTTGTTGATTTGTCGTTAACTGTTAAAAACTTTTTTGTAACAATACTTCATGTATAGTCCATAAATATAATCACCTATTCAATAAATTAAACTAATTCAGTTTTTACGGTTTGTTTAATAACTTTATTGGCGTAAATGACCACACCAAAACTTGCAAATTTTAATTTCAAATTACCTTGTAACAATGTATAGATATTACTAAAAAAAAATTGGATATTCTGCCAAGATCTATGTTTTCAACTTTTTAAATGCTATTAAAAAAATTTAATTACTTTTTTTTCATTTTTAAAACTGTTTATTCCATTGTGTCTGGCTTTCATGATTTTATTGCAATAGCAAAAAAAAAAAACAAAAAAAATTAGATAAAAAAAACAAACAAACCACAAATAAAAAAAAAGAAAATTGAAAAACAACTACACAATACCAAAAACATAACTTATAACTACGCAATACCAAAAACATAACTACACAATACAAAAAAAAACGGTTTTTTTCCCCGAACGACTACTGGTATAAAAAAAAACATAAAAAGAGAGATTATTTTTCATTTCCTACTATCCGTTTTCAGATTGCGATGTTCCCTTGGCACCATCGTATGGTGCTTATATATCTCAACTTGTTCGATTCGCTCGTGTATGTAATAGCGTATTTGATTTTAACGAAAGAAATCTCTTTATTACTGAAAAAATTATTGCGCCAGGGATTTCGATATCACAAACATGTCAAAACTTTTACTATATTTTATAATCGGTACAAGGAGCTCATTCGTAAATATAAATCAACGTGCAAACATCTTATATGTTCACGTATTTCACATCCATCTTTTATGGTAATATTCTATACAAAGCACAAAAATGTCGTCATTCACCTGAAAAGCTAATCAAACCTTTAAACAGACTTATCAATATAGTTACGATACTGTTGTTGAGTCATTAAAGATTGCATTTTTTTGGAATTAATATTGATTCACTCTTTGCATCGGAAATAAACACATTTATTCTAAAACCAGTTTTGGCATGATACGGGCTATGTTCTTCTCGTATAATTTATGATGGCATGATACTAAACCAATAACGGGAGGGATTATGGCTGATTTTCTATATGATATAGACATAATCTTTCGATCAGTTTAATTGAGGTCTGGAGCTGGCATGTCAGTAGCTGCTAGTTGTACTTTGTTTTATAAATTGATCATTGTTTCTTCTGTTACACTTTTTAACATCGGAATTGGACATCTTTTGAACTGAGTTTTACTGTGTGTATCGCTGTGTGTTTGTTTATTCCACATTGGCTAGATATATAGGGAAAGGGTTGAGATCTCACAAAACATGTTTAACCCCGCCGCATGTGTGCGCCTGTCCCAAGTCAGGAACCTTTAGCCTTTGTTACTCTTGCATGGTGTTTTTTTTTTAAATTTTGGTTAGTTTTATGTTTCGGAGTTTAGTGCGCCGTCCATTTTGCTGAACTAGTATATATTATTGTTTAGGGGCCAGCTAAAGCCGCCTCCGCGTGTGGGATTTTCTCGCTGCGTTGAAGACCCATTGGTAGCTTTGAGCAGTTTTCTGCTCTTTGGTCGAGTTGTTGTCTCTTTGACACATTCCCCAGTTCCATTCTCTACTAGTAATTCAGAGGTCCACTTAAGGGGAAATGTCTATTTACCTGTAAATTTCGCTGCATTTTATTTCCGGCAATACACATGTTGCTCTGCATTTCCGTCATTTATTTTTTTTACATATCCGGTATTTTTTATTATTACTTTTCCGGCAATTTAATGTTACCTCTTCTGTTAGCTAGGTAAAACCTGTTGTCCCCTGCTCACCACATAAGTTTACCCGAAGTGAGCTGATTGTAAACAGGAATAAATAAAAAACCTGATTTAGGTAAGCATATTTATTTATTAAAAAAAAAATGAAACAGATCACTACAAAACAATTATATACAAATTTATAAATTTACAGTTACATTTTAAGACAAAGTTCAACTAAAATTATAAATAAATTTTATTTACAGTTATTTTACATAGAAAATGGGAATTTTTTATTCACATAACCGAGGAGAAGATGAGTCCCTTATATATATACAATATTCCCAATAGCTTGAGCTGCAATGTATATATATATTAAGCTTTAATATTTTATGTTATATATAACGAATAAATATAATATATTTTTCATTTAACTTATAATTAAACAAAATATAAAGTAGTTTGTAACATATATTTATTAAAAGATCGGAAGGTACATTTATTTTAATGCTTAACTATAAAAAAAAATAAATCCAGAGTTATAGGTAAATCTGAGGTAAATATAATATCTTTTTAACTTATAATTAAACTAAATACATTGTACTTTTTAGTTTGTTGATTTTTTTGCGATTTTATATTTGTGTTTTGTTAGACTTGTTTATTTCATACATTTTAGTCGTTTTATGCCCGTTTTGACAGCTCACAATTTCCATTTATTTTTCTTGTTATCTAAATACATTTTAGTTTATTACAAATATTTTTATATAAAAAAGCAGAAGATATTTTAATGCTTAACAATAAAAAATGTATCCTTGGTTATAAGTTAACCTGAGGTAGATAAGTAATTGCCCCTTCAGAGGACCTCTTAATCCCAATTAGATGTTATTTTAGTCCAGGGGCCAGTTTCATGAAGCTATCCTAAGACCTGTCATAAGATATAGCATCCTCTTATGACTATCTTAGGACATATCGTAGACCTCATCTTCAAGCTGTCCTAAGATCATCTCAGCTAAGATGTCCTAAACGTGTCGCAAGATAAATATTAACATGAATTTATGAAAAAAACTTATATAAATGTAGTATGTGTTTCCCAAATATCGCTTAACGTATTGATGAATATTCCCTAATCAGATATTAAATAGATAATTTTAAAATTGATTTTTAAAAGAAGAAAAAGTGAAGTGTAAAATTTAATATCAAGAATCTATTTATTAGACACTAATATACATATGAACGTTAAAACAACAAAATGAAAAAAAAAAGAATGAAATAATAACATGTTTTCTAAAAGTGAGTTGAGTTCGATTTGTCAATGTATCGATTATAAAAAGGTTAAAGGATAAAATCGTGCATACTTGCAATAAATACATCGAATGTTCATTGTTATTAAATCAATTTAAATATTCCGTCAACCTATAAAGACACAGTTATGATCCTAACTTTATGACCAAGGGCCTTATTTTCGAAGGTATCTTAGGACTAAGACATATCTTAGGACCATCCTAAGACATATCTTAGTCCTAAGTGCTATTTTCGATTGTGTCTCAAGTTAGGATTTTTCTTAAAATTATCCTAAATTTAGGATGTCAATTTAGTTGACTTAAGATGATCTTAGGAATATCTTAAGTTAAGAATAAACGTATGATATCCTAATTTGTAAACAAATATGGCCATATTATGTTTCTCAACTTCATCTAGAAGAATTGGAGTTCAAATTCAGTAAAATTTGGGTTCCTTTTCCTGCTCATATTTACGTTACAACGTGATATAGATTCGGAATACACACTGTATGTGTATCCTTATGGGTAGTTATTTGCACGCGCTCAAACTTTGAACTCTTTATTTTGACACTTTCAATTTTACTCACCTTCATATTCAATTGAAAAATAAATACACATATAATGAAAATAACTTACGATATTGCATGATTTAATTTCTGCAAATGACAATTTTTGCAACATTTATATTAACTGTTAAATTTTGAATAAAATTATTTATTTAAAATCATTTATTTCACTTTTAATTATTATTTACCTGTCTATATTGCACGAATTTAACTCCTATGGCCATTTTGAGACATTATGTGGTAATATTTATAGTTTTATTTTAAATAAAATAATTTTAATTTAAATCGTTTGATTTTATTTGTTTCTTATTATTTTATTAATGTAGCGCCGCGTAATGTGTATTTTACTAAACTTAGGATATAGTTAGGACATCTTAGCTAAGATTTTCCTAAGAGAGCTTCGATACGACATCTTAGACGTGCCACAGACGTGTCATAAGATAGTCCTAAGATTATCCTAAGCTTATCCTAAGATATATCTTAGGACAATTCTTAGGATAGCTTCGAAAATAAGGCCCCAAGTTTAAGAGATGTCTTATGTTAGGACATTGTTGTGAAACCGACTTAGGACTAAGATATGTCGTAAGATACATGTGTAACTGGCCCCAGGAGTCTTTCGGGAAACACACCAATAAATAAACAAGTAAACAAAACAAGGTTATAGTAAATTCTTTATTGTAAGGGTTATCAATATTTTTTTTCTTTATTTAGAACAGTAACTTAATAGATCAACAAGGAAAATAAATGGAAATGGTGAAAGCTAATAAGTTGGACTCTGAAACCTCCTTAAGTTTTTGTCCTTTAATAAGTTCTTTCATGGTTTTTGTCTTCATGATCTATTCCGCACTTTTCACTTTAGACTGGTCTACGATAATAAAAGTTGAGTCTCATTTACGAGTAATGTGGTTAAGTGAATAGGTATTTTCATGTTTGTGCACGACTTTCAGTAGGCCTTTTGCACATTCCTGACTTTTGTTTTGGTATTTTGAACTAGTTGTTGTTTTGTTGTTTTACTTTTGTTTTTTTTTCCTTTTAGATTGATTGATTGATTGATTGTTGTTTAACTCCGTGCTGGCGATATTGCAGCCAATACCTAAAATCAATAGAATATTTACAAATACAAATATTGAGGGTAGAATAAACAGTAAAACTGATATCACAGTTGAACTTTCATTTAGAAATAATATCACAGATACACTAATAATATCACACATACACTATTCATCAAACAAAGTCAATATACATAAAATATTCAGTAAAAGATATCATCTTATATAAAAACACGTCAATTAACAATAACAAAGTTTAAGATAATGACAATGACTATACTCAAGAACATGGTAAAATAGTCTATATTCTGGAGTACAGTCCTTCCTTTTAGACGACTATTCATAACACCAATCCTCTCAATAATAATAACTGTTGTCTTTGGTTTTATTTGCATGTGTGTTTTGTGTAAATATATATCAATAGATAAAACATTTACAAATTGTATATAAAATTGAGTAACTTTCTCCATTCTATCAAATTACGTATTATTTTATACAAGATATAGAAAACATCTGTTTATCTATATTTAGCCTGTTTTCCAGGTGTCACTGTATCACCCCCTTTTCACCACGAGACACGCAATTATCTGTAAGCCTGGTGATAGGAGAGTTATGCTGCAGTTTATCTCTGTATCATGATCCACGTTATACTAGCATTTCCGTCTATGGACAGACAGTAATGATTTAACTTTGGGAAACATTTGTCTTCTATTTAAAAAAAAATTCCGAAAACTGCCTTTTGGATTTAATTACTAACAATGATATTGTATAAAGTTTTCCTTCTCTGTCTTGTTTGTATAGGTAAGCTATTTAATGTTTTATTGTTATAATTTGAAAAAAAATATATATATAATTTCTTTATTTATATAAACAAACCTATCTATAGTGTTTGCTTTGATTTATTTCATTTTTTCTTTAATTATTTTATTGTTAATTTTCTGTATTTTTTTCTTTTTACATTGATTAAATTTTTAGAATCTTTCAAATAAAGAAAAAGAATAATATCTTCATTTAAGAACGAATCTTCAATAAATTCTGATTTTGAATAATTTTGTATTGTAAAGTAATTTTCCTCCTTTACAGTATGTTACTCAAAAGATACCCCACGAAGAGATCGACCGGAAAGAGTTAAATCTAAAATTAAAAAGAGATTTAATATGCCAATGGGAATGCCAAATGGGATGGGAAGTGGAATGTCAAGCGGAATGGCAGGTCCGATGGGAAGTGGAATGCCAAGAGGGCCGGGCGGTGGAGGAGCTGGTTCAGGTGGTGGAGCCAGTCCATTTCATCATGGGTCAATGGGAGGCATGATGGGCGGACCCGGTGGTGGAGGGGGACCAATGCAGGGACCAATAACAGGAGGCGGGAGCAGCGTTAATCCAGCCATGGCAGGTCCCCATTCTCCAGGACACACCTCAATGTTTAGTGGATCTGGATTTGGGTGCATACGTCATCGGATTGTGTGTCCACGTTGGTGTTTGGTAATTGATGAAATGGGATGCCATTCTTGTCCATGTGGACCAGGTATTTGTCATGTATTCCTTCTAAAGTATTGATTTTTTTTAAAAGATGCTTTTATGTGTTACATGTATATAAATTTTGGAAAAATACTTATAACAACCATATTGTTTTTTTTTCTATTTGATTAATCAAAATTTAATGAATAATTATACCGGAGATTTTTTTATATATAAAACTGAATTCTTAAAAAGTAATACATTGTACCTGTTATGACTTTATTATAGTTGGCCATACCTTTATTTTTGCGGGACCTCGGTGGCTGAGTGGTCTAGGTAGTTCGTCATGACTACTAATTATCACTAGCTGTCAACACTAATGGTTGCGAGTTCGAATCTCACCTGTGGGGTGTGTTCGATTCGGATCTTAATTGACAAGGATTGCGAATTTTCCTACCGAAGGTCGGAGGTTCTCTCCGGGTACTCCGGCTTCCTCCACCAATAGAAATTGCTGTACTTTGTAGTACTAATTATTGGTTTGATAATTACCAAATTAATTATTCACTCGAAATTGATACCACAGGAAGGTTTAATACAAAAATTTACGACAAACAGGATGACTTTAACTTTCTAATCGTCAACTTCCCATTTTTAAGCGGCAATATTGCAGGAGAGCCGGCGTATGGAGTATATATTTTACAATTCATACGCTATTCCAGAGCTTGTGACATATACATTGACTTCCTGGACAGAGCCCGGCTCCTGACAGAAAAGTTGCTCAGACAGGGGTACTTTGCTCCTAAGCTGAAGTCATCCTTATTGAAGTTTTATGGGCATCATCATGACTTGGTTGACAGGTATGAACAAACCGTTTCCCAAATGAAAATTGACCTTTTCCATTAATATTATCCGTTCCTCATACCGGATTTGACATGTGCAGCATGGCGGGTGTCCTGCAGGAAGCAGAGACTGCTTACTCTCCGGAGCACCTGAGTCTACCCCTGTTTTTTGGTGGGGTCCATGTTGTTCATATGTTTTTAGTTTTTAATTGTAGTGCATGTATTGTTTTGGTCTTGTCTTCGTTGTTATCCGGAGTTAGTCAGTTGTTACGATTTTTCTCTCCTTCGAATACCCTTTGGTATTTCTTGACTTTACTTATTGAAAGTTGATATCTGACACGACTTTCTTTACAATTTGCTCATGTCACAGTGGCAGAACCAAATCTGTGTTCCAGGAAAAAGTGACCAAACATCAAGTTCAGCTCAATTTAAAGTAAGGCTAACATATCTAATCTTGGTTATTACACTGATGAAATTTTACACAATTTAAGTTTTTTTTTCTAGCTAGGAAGCAAAATAAGTATAATCGCTCGAAATTTAATCTAAAAATTTGGTTTTTTTAAACAACTAAACGATTTATAATCTTTTAATTTGTATCATTGTGTGAAGTTGTTAACTATTACGTAAGCGTGTATTTTGGACCCCATGATGAAATCATATAATTCAATTGCTTATTTTCAGCTGCAGGACTAGCAATGCCTCAGAATAATTTGATGTCATCTATTATGTCTACGACAACTGGAAATTACCATACCGGAAGTACTTCTACAACTTCCGGCAATTCGGGTGGACAATGCTTAGGCCAATTACTCTGCATGTCATCCTGTAAAAGTTCTTACACATTAGGACCAGTCGGGCATGACGGGTGCCGGTCTTGTACGTGTGAATCCGGATCAGGTAACAAATAAATTTATTCTTATGTATCAAGACTAACTTGAATCATATGATATACGTAGTTCATGGGAATATTAGAAGTCCAATCGAATTCTAGTTTTTACCAATAAAAAAGTAGATATTCTTACCGTTTGGCCTTGGTATTGTTTATCTGTCTCTCCACTACCACAGGTTCAAAGGGGAGGGTCGAATACTCCTTAATCTAATTTAACTCCGCCATATTTTTATTTGCATGTCACGAGCGTTTGTCAGTGGTTTTACGTTTCTTGGTGTTGCTTGTGTGTTTTTAGACATTTCAGACATTTTGTAGTTTTCAAAACTTCATACTACATGTACACGTATTTGGTTAGTAAGAGCTTTACAGTGTGGACACACGCTCCATGGTGAAGGCTGCACTAAGGGTAAATGGATTAATACGAGTTTGTAATTTGTTTCCTTATCCCATTAATTAATGTATGTTATGTTTTAATGTCCATTGTATCCTATATTAAGATATTTATGATTTACTTAATACCATATGCTCAAACTGAATAAACTAAGACTGCACTATGACCTCCTTTAATTTTCATGTCTATATTAACCTTTTGTACCTATATTTAGGATACGGATATGGCGGTAGTGTAGGAGGTGGCGGGTCAGGCGGAGTAACAGGTGGCGGTTCTGGTGGAGGATACACCGGAGGTAGTACAGGTGGTTCCGGTGGTGGATATACGGGAGGTGATACAGGAACTGCTGTTGTCAGTAACAACCAAGTAGCGACGAATCAAGTAGTGTATGTGAAACAAAAAGAATGCACGGCAATGAAGTTATGTATGGAAACGTGTGAAACGGAGTATCAGCTTAGTGAGGTTGGAACTGACGGGTGTCAAGAATGTTATTGTCCCCCAAAGAAAACTTACGTTTATGGTACGATATTATATGTATAAATATATAGGTTTTTTTCTGTAGTAGCAGGAATAAGATTCATTTTTTATCTTCGACTCCGTATAACCTTTATTTACATCGGTACCTTCCATTCGCCTTGTGTTGTTGTCGGTCGATGGTACAAAATCTGTAAGGTTCTGACCAGCAGTGCTGACACAGCAGAATGAAGACCACTGTTAGTTTGCATCCTATTCTCTCAAAAGATTTTCGTTTTGCCTAAAAAGTCGGGTGGTTATGTAAACCGAACCGCTATTTTTTGTTCTCTAAAGTTTTGTAGATTTATTCCTGTTGAAGTCCTTACTTCAATTTTTAGGTTTCAAGAATTCATCCACCACATACTTATTTGAATATTGGCAAAAGAGTACCGAAGCGAGAAAACAGTGGGAAAAGTCCGTAAATTCTAAATCCAAGGAAAAGACATAAAGGAATGAAAAAACATAAAACAGAATAAGACAGCACAGAAACCAAAGCACCAGCAATGTGAACTCCCACTAACACCTAGGTCTTTTATGCTAAAAGATGAATTATATTAATTATACACAAAATTGTATAAATAACTTTCTATCAAACGGTATATGTAGTCAAAGTAAACACTCTCTGTAACTAATAATTTAAATCAAACATGTCCTATTAATTTTTACGGAGCGAATAAATAAATGCATTTTAACTATATTAGCGTTTCTATTGGTTTGAAAGAAATAACATATTCTGTTTACCTCTATAGTCCAGCCTCAAGTCGTACAACCCCCAAAGAAAGAGTACGTTTACACGACACAAGTACAAACATACAAACCTGTAGTCAGCACATTCACCTGTTCCAGCTCATTCAGGTGTAACTATGGATGTTCAGTAGGTTATAAATGTGGCAGTGATGGGTGTCCTATATGTGAATGTATACAGCCACAAGGTAAACTCATTTTGTAATAGGAACTGTGGTCATTAATATTCTTTGATACCGATTTTGATGCACATGATGTGCACATTTCATCGATTTACGACTCATCAGTTGTGCTCAAGGCCTGAAACGTTGAAAACCAACAAAAAAGAAATCCGAAAAGTTGAGCAAATTCAAAAATGCCAAAAATGACCTTAAGGAGTAAAGCCAAAACCATCTAAGGACAGAGGTATGAATGAGAGAGATATTCCTTCGTTTTCATAAATTATACAATTTTGTAACAGTAAATTTTGTATCAATTTCGAGCTAGTATCGAAATACTAGCAAAAAGCATTCTTTTATATGAGTGTTCCATTCGAATATAATTCGTTCCGATTTAGCAGATGGCCACAGATGAATAAACTACCATCTAAGATAAACACGTTATTCAGGAAAGACATGGTGAGTATTAAGGGAGAAAATACCAACAGTGGAAAACTACGACAGGCCATTACAAACAAAACAAGACGGACGTAGACGGAATAGTTGTGTGATATGGTGAAATTTTAAAAGCAATATACAATGACAATTTTTTAAATTTATGAATGTTCTTCGCGGAGTTAAGGTAGGAGGTACCTAAATCCGCTAAATTACGGATTTTCATGAAATTTTACATGCAGCTAGAACAATCTAAACTGCATCTAATTATCGAAAAAATTATTATATTTAGCTTTTATATTTCTTTCATATAAGGTTGATTTAAATTCATTAAAATAAAGGATTTTCATTGTAGATTTCATATAAAAACTGCCGAAAAAAATCACTTTAAATCGTCATTTCGCAAAAACTAATCCCTAGGATTTTCTATAAAAATGATATGTTATAGCTTTCAACTTTTCGTTTCAATGATACTAAATAAACATAGGGTCACCAGCTTCGTTTTCGTTGTGGAAATCATTCAACTATAGGTCCTGTCTAAAAAAAAAAAAAACACTAAGTCTACATTTTTATCGCGTCGTCGTGACGACGTTACGCCTATTTTGGCTTTTTTAACGCTTATTTACAGTAATCGATCTAATATACTTAAAAAAAAAAACGAATCTGGTGACCCCCAATAAATTTTATATCAATAAAAAAATGGCAGTAATATATCATTTTAAAAATAATTCTATGGACCGGATTTTGGGAATCACAATTTAAAGTCTAAATATATGACTTTTTGTAGCGATAACTGCGTGTATTCTATGTATTTACCCATCTGTTTGCCAAAACTTGAAACACCATATTTCGGGAAGTATTAAAGGGACATACATTATGTTTTTGATATTCAGATGCAGTTCAGCGTACTCTACTTGCATGCCAAATATGATGGAAATCTGAAATATAGCCCCATTACGTACCTCCTACCTTAAATGGGCTTCTGTTGTAAGGCTTTGATGTTTTCATAATATGTTGCATATTTCTTTTAAATCTTAACAGAGGCTCAAATTCTGGGTCATTGCTAAGGATTTTATACTATTTTAAAGGAAAACTAATGGTATATTTTAAATAATCTTGTATACTTAGGATGAAATATATACATGATTAGAACACTACAAAGGAGTAATATCAAACAAATTAAAATTAAAGATGGTTTTAGTGTGCCGTCCATTTTGTTGAACTAGTATACATTATTGTTTAGGGGCCAGCTGAAGCCCGCCTCCGGGTGCGGGATTTTCTCGCTGCGTTGAAGACCCATTGGTAGCCTTGACCTGTTTTCTGCTCTTTGGTCGGGTTGTTGTCTCTTTGACACATTCCCCGTTTCCATTCTCTATTCTAAACAAAACGCAGTAATAAAGACAAAGAGATATAACAAATACAGTTATAATCTGAAAATTTGACACCAAAAATCTAAAGTGTTTGTTTCTTGCTTTTATTTTTACTGTTATTATTTAGTTTTCTTTGTTTCTCTATTTCAGTAGTAGGATTACAGGTTACAGAAGTTATTAGACCCCAAGCTGTACAATGTACAAGTTCGTTTTCATGTCCAAGTAGTTGTCAACTGGGATATAAATGTGGCCCTGATGGCTGTCCAACCTGTGAATGTTTGATTGCTGTACAAACGCAAGTGGTAAACAACGGTAAAAAAACTATATCGTTGACTTTTCCAATATATCTTTTTCATGAGGTTTAATATTTTATCATTTCGGTAATCTTGTGTAATTTTAAAATAATTTATATCGTTTGACTGTTTAACAAAATTTGAAAAAATTGAAATTAGACAGGGTTGAACAAACAATCAAAAAATAAATTGATTAAGGATGACCGCTGGTCTAATAGGAAATAAATAGGATTTGAAATAGGTGTTTTAGTTTGAGAGAACATATGAATAGCAAACAAATAAGCAAGAAAAAAATATAGGTTCATATGCTCATTTTAGAGCTATAAGGCCTTGAAAATTTGCAGGAAATGGGTTTTCTCTGGATTTTTCATTGTATTTGCATTGACAACTTCAGTCTCTCAAAGATGTATGAAAAAATAAAAAGGATTTTATAAAATTTTGTCAAATACCATTTTAAGGTAAATATGATTGAATTATAAAAGAAAAATTGGGGGTTCATGGGCAAAAACTTTCATGTTTAAGAAATGGATAAAACCCGAGGATTCCGAAAATCTGACAAAAAGACCAAAACATGACCAGCGAGCATCCTTAAATCAGGTTAAACCTCACGTCAATGGTATCTCAGTCCAACTTTGTGAAAAATATACATAAGCTTTATGTATTCTTCTATAATTATTTTTCTTTTGTTAGAGTTGTGATAAATTATATTTTTTGTCGTCGTAGCAGTGGTAATCCATAATGTCCTGAAATTGATATTCTGGTGTTGGTTATTCTGAATTATATTGATTTTCTGCATAACATAATTTTTCAATTAAAATCAAAATAACAAAATAAAATTAAGACACGTCAAAACCAACTACATGTATAATCAGTGCATCACAGTTAATTTACATTGCGTTTGCGAACAGATATGGATTTATCGTAACCAGTCTTGATTCACTGCAAAGGTTTATCTGGTTTTGGTCTTTTTAATTTAAAATCACATTGTGAAAATCAAGATAACCTATATAAAATGAAGACCGAAATGGGCATTTTCTATCATAAGTGATTTTCGAGTGTAAAATAACTGCAATACTGGCAAACAATTTACAATGAATCAGTTTAGTGTACACATCTTTTTTTTTTTACCAGGAATTTCTAAGGCTCTTCCTTTGATGCAGAGGTAACCCTTAGCTGACTTTGGATACGTGTTTGTGTTAATTGTTTTGATTTTTGATGGTTGTGCTTATAAATTCATCATTATATCTTTAACCGGTTTTCCAATATTTTGATCTCGAGCACTGCTGATGAGTTGTCAGGCAACGAAATAGCCATACAGTGCATCAAATTTATTTCGGTATTTTGTGATACGTTTTATTTTCTTGATCAGCTTATTACTTCAAGTTCATAAAAAATTGTTTTAAAATACTTTGAATTCTTTTAATAAATTAATATAGTTCTTTTCAGAATGCATTGATTGTGATGATATTGATAGATATCGGCCACAGTATGTTCGGCCAGTTAAGGAATATGTCCGCCCACAGAAACAGTACGTGGTTGTACAGCCACATACAGAGACGTGCAACGAGTGTGAAACCGTGCAACCTCAAGTAGTTCAGAAGCCACAGTATGTGTATGTTTCCAAGCCACATAATGAATGCACGGACTGTGAGACTCGCCCACAAATCGTTTATGAGAAGCCACGCCCACAGATTGTTTACGTAAAACCGAAACCACAACCTCAGAAAGTCGTATATGTCACTCAGACTCAAACTGAAACCTGTCATGGATGTGAAACTGAAAAACCACAAATAGTTTACACAAAACCAAAACCTCAGCAAGTTGTTTACGTTACTAAGCCCAGACCACAACCACAGAAAGTTTATGTTCAGGTCAAAGAAAAGCAGACATGTCACAACTGTGAAGAAAAGCAACCACAAAAAGGTAAAATGTCTTACAGGTTGATTATAATACATGTATATAATTCAATTGATAGCATGTTAAAAAAGGCCATTTTTGTTACCAAACCCCTCGGTATCAAGAACTGAAAGTTTATAGTCAACAGAGAGTATTGTACAATAAAATATGACATATTCCGTATAATGTCAATTTCATCAGCTTGTTAAAATAAAAATATATGTAACTGTTTACAACAATGAATGAAATGAATGAATGTGTCAATAGGTTAAGGTCATTTGTGTAGTCATGTTGACTCGAAGATTAAAGGATCGAAGACAAAGATCAATATAAAGTCGTAAGTCGTCAGGAAATAAAATCAGAAACTAATTTCTGAATTCTCCAGGCACCAAACTGAGGTAAAACAACGCCTTTCTGGATTTATCTTTATCAAATAGGATCATGACCAAAAGTTCGGAAAGACAAAAATGGTCATTAATATATTGGGCAATAGAATAAATGGATCACAACAGTTTTATTTAAAGCTAAAAATGTATATATGTAAGTTCACAATTGTCTATTGCAGATGAAACTCTACATTTAACATAAATTCTTAATTGGTCAACTTATATTTAAAAACACATATGACTGCTAATGCAACACAGAGAAGATAAACTTTGATGAAACCAGTCTAACAAAGGAGGTTTACTGTTATATTGTATGTACTCAAATATGTGTTCAATAATTTTTATAGTTATTGTTGGAAATTACGTATCAAGCGGAGGAAGCAGTAGCGGTGGGGGTTCATACTCTGGAGGTGGTGGCGGAGGAGGGGCCATGATGGGAGGCGGTGGTGGCGCTGGAGGTGGTGCATTCGTTGGGGCTGGAGGGGGAGGAGGCCATACCGGAGGCAGAATGGGTGGATCTGTTGGTGGAATGAATTCTGGTAAAATATCAAATATAAATGTTTTCCACAATACCGATTATTAATTTTTTCCACAATACCGATTATTCATTTTTCGTACAATTTTCATTACAATTGTTAATTTTTATGTGTTTTTTTCATTAATTAAATAAAGACTTACTCTATCTATCGTATTACAGATAACAAAAGCGAAATGAAAACAGTTTACATTCAAGCAAAAAGCGTAAATAGTGAGAAAATCAATTTCGAAGACAACCATTAATTTGTTTTTGAATGAGCATATCATTTTGTAGGATCCAACTGTCCGCCAATTCCACATGACTGCGCGCCATCTTGTATAAAATATGACGAACCTCACTGTAGACGTTGCGAATGTGAACAACGTACGTATACTGCATGGTTTAATTAACACACATTGTATCTACAATGTACATCATCTCTACAGGCAACCTCAACCTCCCCTCAGAGAATATCGGCAGTCTTTTAGTTTGTATTTTCTTGTATTCTAATGCTATTTCAATTTTTTGGTTAAGTCTTTGTATATAATGTATAGGTTCTCTGTTTTGTTGTCATGAATTTGCGGCCGATTATCCAATTTCTTCGGTATATTTTTTGAATTTACGTGTTAAACGATTAGCAAAAACAACTCAGGAATTAATTTATTATGTATAAAGTCGTTTTTGGGTTTAAACTTACTAAGTAGGTTTATAGATACAGATTTTCAAATTACTAAAACCGCAATCCATAACCCAACAGATACTTTTTATACATTAACGAGTTCCGTAAACGGAGCAGGACATGTTTTCTCTTCCAGACAAGATTGTACTCCCAGTTTTTAGTTGGGCCCTAGTGCTTTAGTTTCTGTGCTGTCTTTTGTAATTGTGTTTACTAGTCTTGATATTTAACATGATACACTGTTGTTTTCTCAATCAGGATGCGATTTCAATTATAATTAAATGAGATTAGAATCTTTATCCTTCATATTGGAATTAAAAATACATTAATGTAGATATTTTACCGGCTTTACCCATTTCTAATGTGAGCGGGCTGTCGTTAACGGGGCATATGATGTCCTTCGTTAAATTTTGATTACTAGTGCTTTAGATTTTTACTGTATTTATCTTCTTCTCTTGTCTGCTGTGTATTTCTTAATTATATTTTTCCTCTAGCTGTTCTGACCGATGGTCTTGTGGACTTTCCAGTCAATCATATGTTTTCAATTTTATAATTGTATTATTATCTTTTTTGTAATTTGTTTATTGCTCATTATTTTGTTAACAAAATATATTTTATTAATTTCATTTTAAAAACGCCTCTTTTCTGTTTTCAGCCTACCCACAGTATGCCGGAGTATTACGAGGAAAATAAAATCGACATGTATACCTTCCAAATATTATGTTTGGTCGTAAAACGGTAAACCTTCGTAAAAATGTACAATAGGACTGTGCAAAAACATTGCATATACCCGATTATATTGTATCTTTAATAGCTCATCCAGGTTAATTATACTGGTACAATTTTTGGAAACTAAACATTTATTGACCTGTACAAAACAGTGCAGAGGTTGTTTATTCTAAAATAACATTACACAATTTGCTACATGTACCTCAATAATTTATCAAAATATATTAATAAAAAGAAATCATATACAAATTCTTTGTGCATTTCTGGATTTCTATTGTAACCAAGACTTTGGAAAACAATAGGATAAATAAGGAAGCTACAAAACATAGCGAGCAGGAGAACTAAACATGCCTAGTAAATAGTTCAGCCAAAATCCAGACATGGTCAACCTTGCCTGAGGGAGTTGAAACAGTACTTTCAGAATTTCAAATTTATCGAAATGAAATTGGACATAACAAAGCAAATACTAACAGTGACTTTTGCTCTTTTCTGTATTATTATTCCACTGATCATATAGCCATTACATCTAAGTGAGAAAGGATATTTCTTTTTATTCTCAGTCGTCTATAATCCTTACGTAGTATGATATTTACTTCGTCTGTGCTTATTTTAATACTACGAATCAAAGCACTAGAACCTTTTTAAACGGTAATACGTCATCAAAAATGTACGTAAGAGACTTTCAATAAAACAGACCAAACATACATTGTACATACGAGCCTGATCCTTGTTTTAAGTAAAGTCAAGAAATACCAAAGGGATATTCGAAGGAGGGGAAAATCGAAACAACTGACAAACTCCGGAGAACGAAGACAAGAGCAAAACAATACATGCACTACAATTAAAAACTAAAAACATATGAACAACATGGACCCCACCAAAAAACCGTGTGTAGACTCGGGTATTTAACGTATTCTGTCAAAAACTCGACGGAAAGCGATAGAATAACGAGATTAATTTGTATTTCTGAGTTAGCATACGGTCCCATCCCACAAGTATTCTGCAGTCCGCCAGCATGCATGTGTCAGCTTGAGCTCCGACGCAAAAAGCAGCTGATAAATTAGAATACGATGGCATGAAGAATATTGTAATAAGTTCTTCCACGTGTTCAAAGTGAAGAATATAATAGCTTCTTACACTAAGTTCAAAGTGAAGAATAATAGGTTCTTAGACTGAGTTAAAAGTGAGGAATAATAGGTTCTTATACCAGTTCAACGTGATGAATAAATAATAGGTTCTTACATGAGTTCAAAGTGAAGAATTATAGGTTCTTACAATGAGTTCAAAGTGAAGAATACTAGGTTCTTACACGTGTTAAAAGTTACGAAGATAACTATCTTTCATACAGAGAGATGTCGGATAAGGGAATCCTACCCGAGGGGTCACATTTTTCTGTCAGATATGAGGCCTTCCGAGTGTATGACAATAAAAATGTGACCATGAGGGTGGAATTCTCTTATCCTGCATCTTTCTGCATGAATAATAATTTTTCTCTCATTACAGACCGTACACATTTAAAGAAATAGATTGAAAGTAAGAATGGCCGCCATGACGGAAAAAAATCTTGCTACAAAACGAGGGATTCTAGAGAAAAAACTAACATCATAATCAGAAAGATCATACGCAATTTGGTTTTATAATAAAGTATAAAACTTGAAATTAAATTCTAAATGAGAATCATGCATTAGTTTTTTCTTTTTTAAATGTTCCTTGCAAATCCGGGAATGTTGATGTTTTCCTGACGTTTTGACATTATGACGTCGATGAAATGTACTGTAACCTTACGTTTTGTGTCACGTGATGTTAGACAAGGATGTTCCACATGGGTGTCTTACACCGGCAAACGTTGTCTTCAACCGCTTGTAATGAGAGAATGGGTTCTTACATGAGTTCAAAGTGAAGAATAATAGGTTCTTGTGAAGAAATTTCTATTTTAAAATTCGGCGTCTTTCCCTAACCATTTTTAAAAATTCATGTCTTTCAGGAGGGAAAAGCAGCTGAACAAGGGAAAGACGCTGAATTTAAAAGTTAAAGGATTTTCCAGTTGTTCACTTTTGAACGAGTATTAAAATATGTTTTGTTTATGAGTGGGAAGTGGTACATACTATTTCAAAGGTGGCTACATAACAAAATACAAAATATAAGTTGATTATTGGATGCCCGTCATCTTGAAGAGATGACCATTTAATGAAGTTGATTGCTCAATAATAATAATAATACGTGTGTAACATGATAATATACAATTATGGCCCTCTTATGAGGGGGACATCCAGAATTGTCAGCCCGAGGGAAGACAACCTTCACAAGTTGACAATTTGGATTTCTTCCCACTAAGACGGTCATAATTGTTTTATTAAGCCGAGCTTCTTGGTGACACAAATTTAAACCATAAATCATTTTGACGAACCACTTCCCTAACATGGACATGTTAAAAATGAAAACAAGCAAACTGACGACTTTCGGTTTGTGATTTCCGTCACGTGACTATAGGTAATAGGGATGTCGAGCGAAAATAGAGATGTCGGGGGAGACAATCTTATTGTCCCCTCGAGTGGTGATTTTTCGGGGTTGTCAGACAAAACATCCCAATTGTAAACGTCACGTGATCAATTATCTAGCTAATTAGATACTATTTTACATAATCTACGTTTCACAGATTATCCTATTTTCAAGGGCATGCGTGAGTTACCCTGAATTTCGACAAACAGGATTACTGCTGTCACAAAAGCTTCTTAACCAGGGTTTTATCAGAGATAAGTTGAGATTATCACTTAGGAAATTTTACGGTCGTCATCACGAATTGATTGACCATTACAGTGTTCCAATATCTAAGATGATGTATATATACAGACAATAAAATTAGATTTTCAGACTAGATATTAACATTCTTGTGTTCTCAGAAGTTGGATTGACACTTTAATTTACGTTAACTACATCATACTAGCTGTGACTTATTGGACATAATATTCTGTTTGGATTCCCGCAACAGTGCAATTCCGGATAAAGAAAAGACAAAAGGATCGGACATCTATTTTAACAGCTAAGTTGACATTTCAATTTGTATAATATTTCTTGTAAACTTGAGTTTAATAAATCTTGTTAAATTTTATTATTTATTTTTGTCTTTTGTTGGCTACAGTTAAAAAGTGATTTCTGGCTGTAACAATTTGTCTTCCCGGGTTTGTCTGTCCTGAGGATTACGTTTTTTTTTATTGCTTCTTCGGTATATTTGTCCTCTTTTTACATAGTGACGTTTAATAATACGATAGATGACTGCACAATATAAAATATTAGGATTGAGTTATTGAAAACGGCATATGCTCTATCTGAGATAATATGGCTAAAGAGACATGATTGATTGAAAGCATGCAAAAATGCGTTAAATTTAATGAATGTATGATCAATATTTTACTTTGATTCATTTTTGTTTCTGAAATGAACTCGATCAACTGCAAAAAAAAAAAGTTTTTACAGAAGAATTAGAAGAATATATTTGCACTTCAAACGTACTCCATATTTACTGAACTAAATAAACCTTAAGTTGTCTAACTTCCATGTTTTGTGCATATTAAATGTCAAAAATGCTAAAGGTATTTATTAACTCTTTGTAGTTCATGTTCAGTGTAAAAGAAATGTTTTTATTTCAAGTATGAAAGAATTGTACGTGTCGTTTACTGTCCAAACAAATACTTCCGCAATCGTTCTAGCTTTGAAAACGATATTTAGCATAAATATACAACGACAGCAATGTTTTATTCATAAGTTAGCATACGTCAATTTTAATTTATGATAAACTTTCTTTAAACAGCTTGTGTTACAACACTTTTGGGAATTGTAATTTCTGAAATCGCTCTGAAACTGTACTAATTAACATACAAATAACGGGATTAATGATACAATCAACTTGAAAAGATTACTTTTTATATTTTTTCATTAACAATAGCATCGCAAAGGGTAATCTATCATTCAGTTAATTATTTAGAGTCATTTTTGACAGGGAATATAAGAAAACGAATTCCTTTGTTCTCTTTGAAAATTTTAAAAGTAGAAAAAGGTATATACATTGTACAAACAAACAAAAATCGTAGTTGTGAGTTTATCGCAACATTACTACACGCGTCATTCGAAACGAGCGTTTTCAAAGGAAGGTTTACAATGC
The DNA here is from genome assembly GCA_028015205.1 of Mytilisepta virgata. Lineage (NCBI taxonomy): Eukaryota > Metazoa > Mollusca > Bivalvia > Mytilida > Mytilidae > Mytilisepta > Mytilisepta virgata. Next base: position 18,875,363 of record CM051513.1, read on the forward strand.
CACAAAATACAAACTATATCTCAGATTAGAAGAAAGGCAAATTCCGGGGTTCTGTTTGTTCGGTGGCATTGATTGATTGGTATGTCCTTGTTGACCTTTCCTGTTATCCATTTTGTTGTTAATAATAAAAAATGGAGATGGGGAAAACAAACACACATTATTCAATCCAAAAAAAAGGTCAACAATGGCACAGTCAACACACAATATCCACTCTCTCAGACTAGGAGAACAGGAAAAGTACGTATTAATAAAAAAAAAGGAGATCGAAAAACAAAACAACTTATTTTCCAATGATATAGCAATCAACATATCATACTAATCCTCTAGGTATAATTATATGAATTGAACAATAATAAACACAATAAGGTTTTGATATGGACTGACTCTACCTAAAAATTGAGATACTAATTATTTATGGACGGAACAATTTGTCAGCAAGACCGAAAATGAAAGTGGGTAAAGTTACATGATGAAATCCATCTTTAACAACAAAATAAAAACATAGTATACCTTTTACCAAGAAGATTATTTTAATCATTATAAAAAAGATGTTTTATGAGAAGGAAAGGAATTGACTGCACAATATTATATACTCATATAGAAATCTTTAATCTGATTTGTTAAAACAGTGTCACGTGATATTTGCCCATTCGTTGGGTCAACCGAAAATCGTTGGGTCGCATAGTAAGGTCAACCGCTCGCGAGAAAACCCCATGGAAATCCCCTCGCGAACCTCACGTGTTTCCATTTAAAGTTACTTCCCTTGATTCAGTAAACAAAAAACATGGCGTCCTACAACAGGTTGCTTGCGGTGGATGAGGCAGAAATGGAACGCCTGCTGTCTGATAAGGACTCCAAGAATACTAAACGGAAAATTTCGAGTGCTGTTAAGTTGAATATTCGATATAATATAACAGTTATCATCCTTGTTGGTGTGTGACCCGACGGTTTGTCTCCCAGAGGAAAGTAAGGTCACCCTAGGGCAAGCCCTCGGGTGACCTTACTTTCCTCTGTGAGACAAACTGTCGGGTCACACACCAACAAGGGTGATAATTGTATATTACAGTCATACAATGTAGAACAATCCAAAGTAGAAATCCTAACACAAAAAATCAAAAAATTTCTCCATGAAAATAAGGCATTTTAGATATCTTAGAACTACGCGCAGTCGTAGATAAACACAAAGTTTTGCTTATGTTTATTTACATAAAATACTTACCCTAATTTGTTTTGATGTCTGTGAGTGCGCAAAAACACAAACTAGTCCCAATAAATGAACTTTAATGAACTTGGACCTTTACGCGACTAGCACATGCCCTTTGCCTTTTAAGGCGTTTGTATTCAATACTATTTCTTGGAACATTTGGTCTAAAAACTATTATCGAAGTATTTGTTATTTCATTTTCGTGATCCATCACTTTCATCCTTTGAGACGCATTTTATGACAAGCGTTTGAATTCACTTGAAAAATAATTCACAGTGGCTTTAAAATATCCTGATTTTACCACGGATAGACACTGTGTGTCAAATATTTTGCCAGAAACGACAGCGAGTGATAAAATATCGGCATAAAGGGCCTACCCGTGGTAAAATGAGGATATTTTCCAGCCATCGTGAATTATTTTTATTCTAAAAGGACAGCTTCTACTACATTTTGAAACATGGCAGTAGGTATTCAGACATGAAGTCGCCATTTTACATTGCAAGTTATACTTCAAATTTTGAAATTATTGCGATAAATGCGATAGGGTTGTAATCCCAATAATTTAAACTTGCATTCTGGAATCTTTTATATGAATTAAGCGGGATTTTTCTCAATATCGCGAAAATAAAAATCGCATTTTGGTCTAAAACGACAAAATCGCAATAATAAATGCACGCAATAATTTCTGAATTTACAGTACTATATATAACGTCGTTAAAGCTTATGGGAAACTTAATTTGACATTGGCAAACAAGCAGTCTGATGTCTCTGACATTGAAATCAGAATATCCACATTTTACCACAGATGTAGACTAGAAACGTTTGTAAGGAATTCTATCAGTATCTAAAATTTAGGCAAATAAGGCCAAACAAAAAAATATATAACAGGCTTTAATGAATTATTGCAATTCCAGTACGAGTAAATGAAAACAGAAGAAGTTGATTTCTCACTGTAAATGAAAGAAAATAGCAAAATAAAAGAAAAAACATCCACGCAACAGTTATGTGTTACTGAAAAGGTCCATTAACTTTTGTCGACTTTTTATTTTCTTGGTTTCCTGTTACTGCGAATTTTCAATTTTTTCAAAATGGAAATCTTTTATTGAAATAACCCTGAGAATTAAATGTTTTTCAAGTTCAGTAACTTACATTTTTCCCTCGAATAAACAAAAGCTCAATAAAGGTCATTAGCATATCATCATTACTATACACGATACAGTTCATTTGCTAACCAATTAAATTTGATGTTTCCTGCACCAGTAAAATCATTAAACATGTTAAATGTGAAAACATAGAAAAAATTTCAATTCCTTTTATTGACTGGCCAATACGAGCAATATAAATTTACAAACCAGGTAACAAAAATTCATTTAACATTTTGGTGTTCAAGAGAGGAAATTATGTTATTTATATTATTTTATTCGATACTCAATTTTTGTTTTCAAGAATCATCTTCGGTTTTACAAAATTACTTTATTTTGGAAGAAAACAAAGGTGTATTGAACACGTCGGGATTAAGTCAGATAATCGTCCGGTCAGCTACGGATTGTGTAACGAGATGTGGAGGAAATAAAAACTGTTTCTTAGCAACGTATCAAATTTCAACAAAGATATGCTATATTGGGCTTACAGGATGTTCTACACAAAATACAGTTGCCTTACAAGGTTGGCAAATTGCACATAGAACAGGTGAGAGTCGAAATTTTTTTGTTATATTTGAATTTGATAGTGTTACAAAGTCTTCAAAACATTATATTTTAAAAAGATTCACTTGAACTGCATTTCCTCACTTCCATTGTTAAATTAATGCAAACTTGTTAATCAGAATATAAAAATGTTTGTTTCAAAATAATTGTGTTTGATTTTGGGATAGATGATTTGTTACTGTAAGAAGATCTCCAGCTCTAATTTATTTCAATGATATTTGAAAATATTCTTGCAGACAAGTCACCTTGCTATTTGACATTTAAATACTAATATGGTTTTTGATAAAGAACTCTATATTCTATGTCTCTTCATTTCAAACTTCTAAAAAAAAACAAATAACAAAGATGACGGTACTGTAATCATCTTCTAATATAAATTTAAAAATTTGTTCAATTTACGTTGGAGGCTTTCTGGATTGGCCTGAGGCGGAGCACAGAACGTCCATGCTTTAGATATGAAATTGAGAATTATACTAGTAAACCACGTTTTGTCTTAAACATTCATTCTTGTTTCAGAAGAGAGATAGCCGTAGTGATTTTGTCAAAATAAATGACATTTTTGTAACGATAAATTACCAATATCAGGATAGTATCAAAATACTAAATTCTTTTTGAACAGATATAAAAATAGTTTTAACCAGTCTTGATTGACAGTAAGGAAGCTTATGTAAGACTCTGTTTTTGTCTTGATGTTTTTATTAAGTCTGAAAGTTAAGAGATTGTGAAAATTTAGAGAAAAGTTTAGCAAGAGACATAGTGGGTCATTGAGATTAAAAGCGGTTAACAAGTGATAAAATTGAAAATATATAATGTAAGCAGCATTTATTTCATTGAAAGTGAAGTACCGTGATTTCCGAATGATAGAAAATTCTCGGGCAAATATGGAAATCTCGGGATATCAGGGTAGTCATAAAAAAAGGCATGTGATTATATTTTTATCACATATTTCACTTTCTCAAGTACTGTAAAAATCAGAATACAAGTTATTATATTAATAAATAAAAGTTAATAAAACAAATAACAAAAACTGTGCGTTTACACTGTTTATCCCGCCGACAACGTTATCGTTAAAATTTCGTGAACGGATCGAAGCCGAGAGCCTTGCTCGTCTGGCATATTGGTTAATTCTGATATGACGTTATCGTGTGCGCAGGGCAAGCTATCGGTTATACGTCACTGGCACAGGACAACTGTTTGCTTATTATATATGTAAAACTATTTATTTTTCTTATAAATAAGTTGCAAGCCCTGTTCTTTCACTCAAAGAGCACAAAGATAAAATGAGCAAAATGGTCAATTTCACGTCAGTTTGAATGTGATTCTCTCGGTGATAAGATTCTTCCCACAGACCTCGATCTCAGCGAAAATGAGACAAAGAATAAAATCAACCCAAACAATAACGGTTATTGATTAACAGCATACCAGCAATGGAAGCGCCCCATTGATGGTAAATATTCGAATTTTTTATGTAACATATATCTCAAAAGTGAATAGGCTAAATAGTGATCACACGAACTTCAATAAGTACAATGTACGTCAGAATATTAATAATACCAGCTGCTGATAGTATCTTTCTTCTCATTGATTTCGTATTGTCAGGAGTTCATCAAGATACATTTTTACGGATTCGATCTTAGTTTTCAAATAAACCTGGATCTAGAAGTACATATGAACTCTAAGTTTCTATTGTTTGAAAAAAAATATAGGGACCATCTGTTACTTAATTAAGAATTCTTTTACATAATTAAAAGTTAAGGACAGTGTAGTTTCACTCTGAGATAATACTATATTGCGTCCATGTCATTTTGTTTAATTTTTTCTGGATCATCTACTTTATGAAATTATTGGCCTTTATAATTATTTTTCCTATAATCAGAGGTTACTTTGAGTAAATATGTAATACATGTATAACAATTAAGGACTTTTAACTCATTCAATACATTCAAAACATGTTTAACCCCGCCGTATTTTCGCGCCTGTCCCAAGTCAGGAACCTCTAAGCTTTTGGTTCATTTGTATGTTTCGGAATTTAGTGTACCGTCCATTTTGCTGAACTAGTATTCATTATTGTTAGTTGGCAGCTGAAACCCGCCTCCGGCTACGGATTTTTCTCGCTGCGTTGAAGACCCATTGGTAGTCTTTTCTGGTCGGATTGTTGTCTCTTTGACACATTCTCCGTTTCCATTGTCTGTTCTATTACATGGACCTTGTAGAGTGATATCGAGCTCAAACTTCGACTGCAGTTGATGACGCCCTAGAGAGTCTATATATATCTAAAAATCTGTTTTTGTTCCAATTGATATATTCGTAAGCAACTAGTCTTTATTATACAGAAAACTGGCACATTTTTAAACAATCTTGATCTAAATTGTAATAAGAAGTAAATGTGAATGTAAGGAAGTTCAGTTGGGATTTAAGTTTAAGCTATGCGGTACTTGTTGATTGCTTGGCCTGACATACTTTACTATTTAAATTATTCTTATTATTCGCTATTACGGCAAAAGCCCGTACTTTTGATTTTTGGAAGTAAAGCCGGCTTGGCAAGACATATATTTCCTGGTAGATTTTGAAGCTTGAGCCTTTTGGGAGCTCCTTTGAGTTACATAGGAATTTTATCTACGCAAACAGTTAACTATACTTTCATCGGTAAAGCTTGAGAATCGATGTCTTGGCAGAAAATAGCCAAATTCCATTTGCTGCCAAATGCTCGTCGTCGCATTTTATATTTTACGATCATTGTTGTTATTGTTGACAACAGTACAAAATTCGTTAAAAATTGGAACAACTTTTGAAATAGATGTGATTTAATTGTATTTTCTGGACTTCCCAGGGTGATTTAGTTGATATATTTCCCACAAAGTTTTTTGAATTCAGTAAAATTTTAGGTCATTGTTAGAACTATGTTTTTGCAGAAGGTTAGGAATATTTTGTTGCCCTGACCCTTTGAAGTGACGTCACAATACATCAGTTTAACCTATTTTTTTTCGAGTCCAAAGAAAAGCCTAACATATTTTTTGGTTCTGCATGTAACATTGATTTTATTGTTATATCATTGAAAAGTTATTTACTCTTGAAGTACTGTGAGCCAGCGGGGGGGGGGGGTTTCCAGGACCCTATAAAGGGGGGGATAGAACCGTGATGGCGTCATATCGTTTCTGACGTCCAAACGTCATAAGCAAAGAGCAGTTCAAGGCTGCATCAATAGGTAATTTCAAAAATGCATTGCGATACGGAAATACATTGTAAAGGCAAACATGTTAATTAAATATCCAGTATTACTATGGAAATACTGCATAATAAGTAGAGATAATGTCGCCTAACGTAGCGTTAACTTTTATAGACGTAACCAGTGTAAAAAAAACCTTCATTTTTATAGGAATAGCTCACATAGTTCCAGCCTAGAAAAATAAACTTAAGACCAACTATTTTTGTTAGGAAACGATATCCAACCACATCGACTTTTGTCTCTATTTTTTTATTATTTGTCGGGAAGGCCAGCATCCAACCATGTTATATTATTTATTTTTTATTGTTGAATTGTTGGTTGTTTGTTATATCAACTAGTATATACATGTACATATCAGTAATGGAATCTACAGGTGATAAAATAAAACCATTATTTATTTCGATAAATGCAGTTATACATGCCTATATATACGATATAGATCTTTTGTCCTCACAGACACTCGCCCATCTACAACAATACTGACAATAATGTACTAGGTCTAACATGGTACACAGTCTCTGATTAAATGTTACAAATTTCAAACGATTGATCTCACAGTCAAATATCGATGAATTGTAAACAGAAAGCATAATATTTGCTTTCATTAAAAATTTGAGGTAAAGTGTACGTTTTTTTAATATATATATACATTAAAGTCATTGTTCAGATTTCCAACAGATGGACTTAACTGTTTATGTAGGCATACAACAACAACAAAACATTTTAATTAAACAATGCATTGATTTTGTATAAATATCAATAAACAAAAGGTGGCAGAATTTCCGATGTTCAAATGTAAACAGGAAGTGATCAGGTTCCCTGTTTAAAGCACTGGGATTTTACAAAGATAAGAAACCACATAACAACACACCAGTCAATAAACGGCTACAAAGACCTGAATTATATGTATTCCCATTTCTTACAGTAACAGCTACATACTTTTACATGGGTGTTGGGAGGGTGCCAGGAGATGTTTGTTCAGATTTTTCTCCACACATTAGTAGCTCCTTTTGTGCTGCCACCTGTTAATTAATATGGCTGAATTCTGGTTAGCAATGTCAACAGAAGGCACCACATGACGCGATCTATTGAGTGTTTTGCGACAGACAATATTTACAAAATTCATTCGTTCAGTTTTCTTTGTTTAATCACGCTATTATTTAATCAGATTTAATTGGCGAAATTACATGCTTATTTACACACGCAAAGAACAAATTGTTTCCGGACGAGGTTGGTCCCATATCAGAAATCAATCGAACTTGATAGTGAATCAGTAATTAAAAGATTGAGATAATACTCGTAAATGTATTACTGCAAAATTAAAATGCTCTTGTTTGTTTTAGATACCTGCTTCGAGAACTGCAGAAGTAAGTTTATCATTATATATGACATAACTATTTTTATTTTTAAGTATGTTGATTTATTTTAAAATAATTATTTTTGAAATGGAATAAAATTGACTTTGGTACAATCTTTCTCAAACTTGATCGGTTGCAAGAAACCCAGATTACATATTCCAAAATCAAGGGTTTTCACTCGTATCCAATGGGTCTTATATGAGGGCAATTTAGCTTACTCGTCATCAGAAAAAACGAAATTCACCACTCGACATTTCACTTGTTTACTTACATGAGGCCTATAAGAAATAAAACATCTTTTTTTCTCCGATACTAGTAGAGGGTGGTCAAATTTATCCATCTCACAAAGATAGCCAGCCTTTTTTCAATGACTCCTTCCTCAGAAAGAAGAAAGCAAGTAAGTTTACTAGAACTCAGATAAGAATATGTAGAAACCCATGCCTTTGTACGATACCAGAGCTGAGATAGTTGTCGATCTTCCCTGACACCAATGAGTCAATTTGTTACCATAAACTTAAATTCTTCTAATTAAATTCTGTTGAAAGCGAAAAATAAAACAATTTTGCAAAACATTATGCAAGGAATTATTTGTAAAACAACTACAAATAGTATTCTATTCTTGTGTTTTATCGTCCAAGTTCCTCTTGTATGACCAACGTTTCAACATTTTACATTCAGGCCTTTTTTTCCATGCAACAAGAGCAGGTTGAACTGCAATTGAATATCTACAATATAACTATGTGAATGCATACTTTCCGAAATATGACGCTTTAGGTTTTGGCAGATAGATGTGAAATTATGTAGAATGCACTTCAATGTCGCCCAAAATGTCAAATAGGTATATAAATTATGATTTCCAAAATATCTTTCCCTAGAATTTCTTTTCATAATGCTATACAATTTTCATTTCATTAATATGACTTTTATAGTGTTTGCCACATTCATACATGTATAAAGAGGACAAATATATCTAAGGAGCAATCCATTAGACAGACAAAACCCGGTAAGACAAATGAACCACAAGCACAACAAATAAACACTGAAAACTAAAAAAAACAATGAACAACACGACCTCCTATAAAAACCAGGAGTGAACTCAGGTGCTCCGGAAGGGTAAGCAGTTCCTGCTCAGTACACTGCACCCGTCGTAAAGTTCAGAAAGTGAAACACGCGTCAAGAGCCAACAATATCAATGTTTTTTCAATAACGCGAGAACTTATATATATGTAACTCTTGTCTGGTTCGAAACGGATACGAACTTTCCGAACTAGGAAGAATTAAATTTGTGAAATCAACAAATATCAATTGATACCTTTTAGGATGTCGGGAACAAAACAAAGAGCGAACTAAGACCACGAAGTAAGCATATGTAAATGACGAACAGAGTCGACCATAAAACCAATATTCCAGTGTTTTTTTCTGATTGAAAACTGTTAAAAATAACCCGAACGCAGACGTAAAACAAATAAACAAACTAAGCAACTTTTTCCCATAATATTGGATTTATTTTTTTATTGTGACTGGAATAGCATTTCCGTGTACACTGGATGCAATGATTTGTGTATTCATGGTTTTTCGTGATACTTACTTGTTGACTTCGTCTGGAAAGTTGTTGACTGGATAGTAAAAAATAAAAAATATATATAAATCTAATTAGACACTGCCCTTTACAACAATTCTAAAGGGCAAAGCTAATCAAAAGCTGAATTAATAAAAAAAACTTACCAAAAGTTTTAAAAAATAAATGTGGACGGAGAGGTGCGATTTATATTGTTTCTTTTTTCTTTTTTTGCAAACGTGTCTTTTATTTTCTGTATGTTCAAGTCTTTATCGATTGCAGTAGTTTTCCACTAAAGATTGTACTGCTACAGTCATCTTAAAATCAAAGTTAGAAATTTGACATGAAGAATTTAATCCTGTACCCTATTAAAAAAATAACAGGAAAAAAATCATTACAAACACTGTCGCTAGCCTTAAAAACGAAAACAAAAAAATCCAGGCGGGTTTAAACTTATCTATTTACATTGGATACTTATGCCCTTGTCACTTGCCGGGTGCTGGAGACACTGTAGCGGCATTTAGCACGGTCATTTTGACATCTACACAGGGGTATTTGATGTGCTCTAATCAACACATTTTCTGTCCCCATCTAACGCACTCGCATCCTTTATCAATACAATATTCGCAAATGGTGTCGTTAGTGCCCCGGAAATTTGTTCCTAGAAATTTCCATCCCGAACAGGTTTCGTTGTCCGATGCGCTAATCACAACACAATAGATATACCAGCTCCAAAAATTACATGCAATACAATGGCAGAATATAAAAGTTATTCGAAAAAGCAAAAACCTTACTAGTATTTCAGTTTACACCTGAGGTGTATCTGAATCATCACGTTGATTTTGTCTTGTATCAGAAACTTGAATACAGTTACCTTTATTGTAATGCTCTTAAACGTGAATTGGAAAAATACGATAAAATTACAGTTGGCTCAGTTCTAGCCTCTCTTTAGGACTGTCCTAAACTGTCAGAGGAAGAACTGTAATCCTGGCAGCTTTAGAACGGTTTATGACAGGACGTGTCCTGACCTAGAACCAATTATGACAATTCTACCCTAGAACCATTTTATGACAGTTCTACCTTAGAACCATTTATGCCTCTGGTAATAGTTTATGAATTTTGAACATCAAAATTATAAGAAATAAAATAATTCATTTATTGTCATAATTTTAAAATCAACTTTTAGAATACCGAATTATTCTAAAAAGTAAACAAAAATTCACTCACAATGAAGTTTTTACCAAAACTAAATGATTTTTCGATAAATTATCACCTCAAATACCCTGTAATTTCTCAAAATACACAACCGATATTGCTTAGTCAGTGTTATTTACATATTTTTGGAGTGCATGTCTTTTCAGCATAACTCGATAGTTTAATTTTATATGTATTTCCCATTTCATTTGAAAATAGGGTCATTTCGATCAGATTTGTCTTATTTCAAAATTGCAGTACTGATCCCAGTCATCTTCTACCTTGTCAAAACCAAATAAATAGCGTTCATACGAGCAAGAGAATTAATTATATAATATATCAAAAAAGATAAATTATCAATTTAAAATAAATAAAAATGTTACTTATCAGACACATTTGAAATCTCTGCATTGAAATTTGGGACCATCTTAAATACCTCTTTATTGGAATGCTGCATTAATTATTTAAAAGTGAAGCGTTATAAAAATTTGAAACCCCGATGGTTTTGACAGAAAAACGGTTTACCTGTATTCATATTTGTGTACCTTAAAGGTTGGACCAATAAACATCCGGACAGTTAAGGTACAATATACATGTCAAATCGTTAATTAGTTATAATTACACAAAACACACATGTTACGGAGAACATTTTTTTACCTGTAAATTTACTTCAGATAAAAATCACATATTTTAACAACAAAAAAACAATTCCGTTTTTCTTGCAACGTAGCTCTTTATTACATGTATGTAGTTTTGCTGTTTTGTATAAATTGGTCACAAATTTAATATTATTGATTATTGACATAATTTCATATATTGAAATTATAATCGATGTGAAACGTTACTACACGTTTCAAAAAATGTTTTTAAAAGTTTGGAAAAAGCGAAGACGAGGAGTACGTGCCATAATCAATATAGAGTTATCGGACATGAAAATGACCTATATAGTTGGATAAATTCATTCTGGGCGGTTCTACCCTTTTTATCACAGTGTTATCCTACAACAATCCCGAATGGTTCTACCCTAGAACCGTCCTCTCTGACAGAATATTTGAGAGCTTAGACCTAATCTCAACTGTAAGACTGTAAGATTTGAAAAAAAAATCAATGTTTGACGCATTATTGTTGTATGAAATATTTGAGATTATAGTCTAGTATTTTTGCAGACACTTTAGCTAGTGGTAGCTGGTGGCAACGATATTGCCAAGGGGGCACAACTGACAACACGTTTTGTAACTCCAACAACGAAATACGTATAACTGAAGCTTTCTACGGAACGTTTCCCTGTAGCCCTCCAGGCGACTACTTGAACACATTTCCTACTTGTGGAAAGCATGTGAAGGGCACGATGGAACAGTTGTGTAATGGTCATAGTGAATGTCTTGAGATGTCTGTAAATTCTGCTACATTTGGAACTACTTCATGTGGCGGAGGCGAAAGTTTGTTTGTTGTTCACAATTGTTGTAAGTATAAGATTCAGACACGGTAACCATACAAAAATAAGTATGATTATGAATTTTCAAAAAAGATCAAATTTTGTATCAGTTTTGCAAATCAACATTTATTGCTGTCATGTCGTCTGGTTTTCGTAATACCTTTATTGACATGTGAAACACCAAAATGAGTTATTTAGTACTTATAAGTACCCTAATGGTGCTTCAGCATGCTTTATATCATGAAATATATGTACAATCTCTCGAAATTTATTTATTAATGGGCGTTAGAAAGATGTATTCTTAAAACACTACACGATTCCTGTATTCTTCTTGTTTTATATTAGATAATGGCGACGATTTCTGTCACACCACTTGTCACGCGTAAGTATTAAATTTAGTAGTAACCAAGTGACTTTACACATAATTATTTTTTTAAAAGATACAAAATTCATGGTAAACAGCAGTATTGAATGTGGCTTAAAAAAATTGCAGGGTTTTAATTTGTATTACTATCATAAAGGTAAAATAAATCCAAATTAAAAAAAAAATAATCATTCAATATACTTTTAAAATGTCTTAATATCTTACATTTTCTGCTTTCCTCAACATCTACACACAAATTAGTTTGCAGCCCCCCCCCCCCTACGATTATATAACTGGTTACATCCATGAATGTGTATCTATGTATATTATACTATACCGATATATTGTAACAATCTGGATAATTTCTGGACATAAAATTAAAAAAAAAATGAAAAATTAAACATCAGCTACTGCAATACTGCGTCAGGTACCATCGCAACTGCACACTGTATACTAGTAATTTTTTGTAAATGGCACACACAATATTAAATAGGTACAGATTTTACTATCATGAGCAGACTATTACATGTATATGGACAATACTACCTGTAAAAACCCGTCAAATGGAATGAACAGAAAAACACTGGTATACAATCAAATACATAATGCAACACTTAAAAATTTAATCTAAGTTTTCAACATGAACTCTTTAAAAACGAGGAGTAAACTGTCAAACGTTCTTTTAATCTTCTTATAGGATATGCTGATTGGAAGCTAACAAGAGTTTTAGTTATTCTGGTAAATTCATAATGTATGCTGTACACTTGCGATATGTATTGCCCTACTTACTATTATACAGAATTCCAATGTATAGTGTCAACCATTCGAAAGCGACTTAAATTTGTGGATATTGCGTCATACTTTTTATACGGATAAACATTTGTTTTCATTGTAATTGAATTATTGTTAACAGTTGTGAAAATTGTATTTGTTTGTCACATCAACTGTTCAGTTGATGAAAGAATCCAGCACAAAAAGGTAAACCATTCAGAAGCCAAGTTTGACACTTGATTTTATGGATATTGCATTCTGCGTCTTGTTTTCAGTAATCATAGAAGCATTTGCTTTCGCTTTTTTTTTTTCTTTTTTTTTTTTAAATAAATTAAATATATACTATTGCTGACATTAAACATAATAGAAGCATTTATTTTATTTTTATTGATATTTACCTAAATTATCAAAATCTTACTGAGCTTTGAATAAATATGAAATGTGATATTGTTGAAGCTTCAAATTTCTAAATTAACGTACATTTTGTACATGTGTAACCAAATACAAAATCGTACAAAAACAACCAAACTGAAAGGTTAAAATTACCCAACATACTGGAAATACGTTGATCGAGAATGCACTAAAAAGGAGTAAAACTTATAATTACAAACATAGCGTGCTGAAAAGGAATGACTTCATCTTCATAAGACGTGACATTTTTATTCACCACGCAGTGTAATATATATAAAAAGAGATAGCATTATTCTAATTTTAATGTTATTTTTTCTGAGTATTCTCAGCAGTGGTCTTAATTAGATCTATAAAAATTGTAATAAGACTGTACATATTAATTTTGATGAAATTAATGAAAATTGAAAATACGTGAAGTGTAGATTTAATCAATCAATTTACAAGGAAAACTAATAAGAGGTAAAGCAATAATTGAATAACCACTGTAATTAAGTCTGTTATTAATTAATACTATTGAGATCAATCAGACAGAACGATTTTATGAATTTTAAAACGTACAAACTGTCTAATCTCTACCACTGTTCAGTGTCGTTAGAAAGTCAGACTATACGAACTCTCTGTTGTGTTGATGGTTGTGCTTTTTACGTTATTTTTTGTCCGGATTCTTTCTGTTGGGTGGCGTTGTTTGATTGTTATGTCATTGTTGTCTTTTTCTGTTATCCATTTTGCTGTTAATTCGGTGACTAGCGTTTCAGATTGAAGATTACACATTAAACGTACATTGCTATAATTTAGTATAACCCTAGCAAAACGAGAAATTACGCTACTTATTAGCTGGCGAATAGCTTGCAAACTCTGCTTAATTAGACGATTTCTGCAGCAAGTTAAAACAATTTCTGTTTAGTTTCAGATGTTAGTAAAAATTTGGGATCAACGATTTCCTATTTACGGGTATAAACAGACGTCCCGCATACACTGAAGCACTTATTCGTGGAACACCAATTTTCGTGGACAGATAAAGCCACGAATCTAAGAACCGACGAATATTGGTGTAGATGAAAGTAACTGAATTCACAGTAATTGGCTCGGTTTTTATCAGAAAGAGGACAAATACAACTAAGGAGCAAACCAAAAAAAGCAATCCATTAGACAAAACCGGGAAGACAATGAACCGCAAGCACAACCAATAAACACTGAAACCAAAAAATCAATGAACGACACGAACGCCTATAAAAACCAGGAGTGAACTCAGGTGCCCCGGAAGGGTAGGTATTTCCTCCTTCGTATACGGCACCCGTCGTGAAGTTCAACAAAGTTAATCCGGTGTTGGTCACACATCACTATTAGAAATCAGACGATAGTCGAAAACGATATTACAGGTACATGCATTCCACCCGGTTGCCACAGCACCCAAAGACTATCCCGTTTCAATTAGTTTCCCCCACCTATCATTTTGAAAGGATTTTAAAATTTTCTTTTTTTAAGCAAGGGTGTCATATTGTTCGGAGATGGAGACAGTTTGTGTAGTCATACAGAAAGAAGGTTGGCGCCAAAGGGACTGCAAACATGAAACAGAAGTTAAAAATTCGCACAAGGAGGTCTAGCATGTGCCGAAACTACAAATGTCTTTAATAAATCATTCTTCCGAGTATACATAAACATCATTAAGAAACGAAAAAAACAATTTTATTAATTAAAAGATTAATATCGTCCGCCCCTTCTAAAAATATAGGATCAATTTCTATCGGCAACTCAAGTTTGGCAAGACCATTGTGCGCGAAAATTCATCCTGTCTTCAAAATAGAGACTGTGTCAAATCAAAGATTTTACTGGTCCAATACATGAGCTTCATTAAAAACAGTTTATAAATTTACACAGGTAGATATTTTCTTTCAAAAAGCAAGAGTCCTGTCTTGATGCATTTTTAACTAACGATTTCGATTTTTGTACGATCATTAAACTTTACAAGTATCGAACTGTCGATCTGAAGATGTGTATCTAACGAGAAAGATTTTAACAATCAATGGAATTATGAAAGAGAAATATCAGGTACATTTAACACAAGCGAGGCAATAAGTCAAACAATTGGATTAGTTGACGAGGCGTAGACGCGACAATAAGAAACAGATTTTAATGCGGATAAATATTGGACTCTAACAATGAACAAAATTATAGTCAAACTTCATTTGAAATTAGAAAATAATTCATATCACAGCATTAAACAAAATCTTAAACACTACTTAAATACAAACTAGAGGCTCTCAAGAGCCTGTATCGCTCACCTGGATTTAACTTTTCACCCTAAGCAGGACTAAAAATTTAAGTGTTGCAGTCAATCTGGCTGGTTTTTCTATAGGGTTCTATGTTAAACTAAGGTCGGCTGTGGCAGCCATCTTGGTTGACTGTCCAGGTCAATGGACACTTTTCTAATGAGAACCATCTAATAGTCTTGTTCCGACTGGCTAAGTGGCTTGCGGCAAGAAGATTTTTAAATGAATGTTCCCATAGAGTCCTATATTAAACAAAGTTCGGCCTTGGCGGCCATCCTTGTTGACAATCCGGGTGATCAGACAATTCTGAACGAGGACCATCTAAGGACCAATGCTGCCAATTTTAGTTCCAATTGGCTCAGTAGTTGCAGACGAGATTTTTAAATGAATATTCTTATAGGGTCCTATGTTAAACTAAGTTCGGCTAAGGCCGCCATCTTGGTTAACAGTCCGGGTCATCGAACATATTTCTGAAAGAGAAACTCCTAAGGACCATTTCTGCTAAGTTGTGTTCCAATTTTCTCAGTAGTTTCATAGAAGATGTTTTAAATTTCCCCCTTTCTATTTATAGTAACAGCAGTCATATCGGTTGGAAGTCGGGGATGTCGGACATGATTTTGGAAGGGGGCCTATTCCACCAAAGTTTGGTCCCAACTGGAGAAGATCATTAAAGGAAAGTTTAGGCCAAACACCGTCTTTAATACGAAAAACTGCAAAAAGGGTCAATCAATGATTTTGGTCATGTTCACTTATTTGTAGATCTTACTTTGTTGAACATTTTTGCTGTTTACAATTTGTCTTTATCTGTAATAATATTCAAGATAATAACTAAAACTGCAAAATTTCCTTAAAATTAACAATTCAGGGCAGGTAGATTTTGACCTGATAAACATTTTTATTCTATGACCTGATGAACATTTTTATTCTATGTCAGTTATGCTGTAAATGCTTTAGTTTTTGAGATATGACAAAAATTGCAGTTTACCCATATGTTCTATTTTTAGCCATGTTGGTTGGCAGGCAAGGTCATCGGAATTTTTTAAACAAGACACCCTAATGATGCTTGTTGCCAAGCTTTGTTCCATTTGGCCAAGTAGTTTCAGAGGAGATTTTTATAAAAGTTAACGGACAACAGACGCCAAGTGATTAGAATAGCTCACTTGACCCTTTGTGTCAGGTGAGCTAAGAAGTGATTTGGTTCGTTAAATAAATATGTAATTATCGAAAACAGATTTATAAAAAAACAGATAACATAAAGATTGGACAAAATTCCATATTGCCTGTAGATTAAATTTTGCGCATCATAGGTTACTGACAACAATTGATTTACGTGGTTTAGTTCGGAACAAATAAAAGCAAAGTGTTAAAACAACATGAATGTGTTATGGCTTTTGCGTCAATGAATTTCAGTATGTTTTTGTAAAACCAAAAACTTATTTTGACAATCGAATCAATATGGTGTTAATTTCTATCGTGATTTTCTTTGATTTTTTAATGGTTATTTCCTCCTATCAGACGTCGCCCCCTTGGTAATGACCTATGTTTCCGATTCTACTCAAGAGTAAAGCATGAAGTAAGAATTTCGTTTAATTTTTCTGGCATGACTGTTTTCGATATAACGATTCAAAGCCATGATTCTTTAATATCGCAGATGATGACGACAGTAAAACAAAGGGGAGAGTTTTTCTCTGTCCGCATTGATTGCTTCTGGATTCCCCTTCGAGCAACCATTCATGCGAAAAAGCACCAAAGCATGAACTAATGTACATATCATCTGCTTCATATACAGATGATCTGGACTGACTACTGTTTCTGGCCATTCCCGGTAGTTATCAACAGAAGGATTACAATTCGAGGTCTTTCAGTGCCTAACAAATGGGACGAGTAGTTTGTCTACATACTTTACCATTACCTCCTAACTAATTCAAAAAGGCCTTCCAAACGTTCATCTTAATATGGAGCAATCCAGGCATTGGAATTATACAACCAAATTCATTCTCTGGAATACTATTATACAACGAACAGCATTTGTGCTCCATAAATCATGACTATATACAGACCTGTTTACACCTACTGGCTAAATGTAATTTTCTATCTTTAAAGAGTAGTTTTAGTCAAAAACACTTTCCCAAGAAAATTAAGGTATAAATTCAGAAATTCATGCGTGCATTTATTATTGCGATTTTGTCATCTTCGACCAAAATTCAATTTTAATTTTTGCGATATTGAGAAAAACCCGCTTCATTCATATAAAAAATTCCAAAATGCGAGTTAAAATTATTGCCATTACAACCCTGTCGCATTTTTCGCAGTATTTTCCGAATTTATAGTACATGCTGGTTTAACAGCATATTATATGTTAATATGTTTGTTTGTTTAGTTGGGGTTTTACTCCGTTTTCAGCACATTTGGCTATTTCGCGGCGGCACGTTTTTATTCGTGGAGGAAGCCGGAGTATTGAGAGAGAACCACCGACCTTCGGTAGGAAAATTGGCAATCCTTGTCGATTTTGATTGGAGTCGAACACGCCCCGCCACAGGTGAGACTCGAATTCACAACCTCAGTGTTGACAGGCTAGTGATCATTAGGGGTCATGACGAACTACCTAGACCACCCGGCCACCGAAGCCCCCACATATAATATGAATTCAATTGAAAATTTGTGAACATGTTTTTACAGCATGTAATTGGATATTGACATATGATGAGTCAGCTATATCCAAAGACGATACGGTGTTTCTTGTAATTTTGTCTTTGGTAACATATAAACGCTCAAACAATTTTCTTTAGAAATATTTTGACTGTGTTTAATTCAAGAGGTCATAAAATCGAATTGTAAAGGTGCAGAAATATTTGATGAGCTCCTGAAATAAATCAATTATCTATGGAGGTCCTGGAGGTCCATAAATAATTGAGGACCTCCTTAAATACACAATGAAATAATAATGTTGACTAATTCCGCGCCTCATAGTTCCTCTCGTGTGGTCAAGATCAGGATTTGAACGATCTTTGGATAAAGCTATACATGTTGAAGATTTCTGAACAAAAAAAGCCGCCAATGTGTTATCCGATAGACAAGATCTCTGTTCAGTTATGTTCCTAACACATGCAAATACCCTTTACAATTTGCACTACTGTGTGGTAATGTTAATATAATTCACATTATATCTAATAGATAACTCTTTACAGGGAAAACATCTATCTTTCTCAATCCGGCCTATTTGCAATGCAAGCTGTAATGTCATAACTCATATCCGTGAAATGAGAATGTCTCCTCCTTAAAGTACAATTTTATGAAGTTAACGGTTTAAATACATTTGTTCACATTTCATCATCCAAAACTAATTTGATTTTTGATTTTCGGCGTCAATATGTTTTCAAGAAAATTAAAAGGAAGATCAATATCGATTACGACGAGTTTTGATAGGTAAAATTAGTTTTGAGGTTGTGATCTAAAATCTCAGAAATTGTTAAAAAAAAATTAAGACAATCAAGGTAAAATAAGACAGAAATGGTCGGTCAAAATCAATTGTGTTTAAGTCGGTCCAGTCAATCCAGCAAAAATGGACCCTAACATCAAACTAATTGCAACAGAAAAAAATATGTTTTTAGGGTTAGGAAATGTACAAGGATTAACCAAGAAAAAATCCCAAATGAAATGAATGCAAGCAGATAAAATAACAGCTGGCATTGAATAAGGGAGATAACTCTGTAAAAACTGCTTGGCATTTGGCCAAAACCACAACAAATAATTAATTACAGTCTTTCGCGTACAAAATGTTTTGCCAAAGTACATGTTCAGCATTAGGAAATGGTAAAACCAATTATTGTAACAGAGTTTTGATATTTCAATTCAAGTTTTGAATTAGAATCTATCTTCCTAAGATCCCTCATTTCCAAAAATAAATTAGGAAATCAAGTTTATGAAGTCTAATTTTGATGAAAATATAAGTAGAAGTTTATACACTTTTTGTGGTTTTAAAAATTCTTTTAACAAAGTATAATTTATTGATATATAATAAAAACGGATAATCATCAACAAATATTTTAATTATTTTTTTTTTCAAATTAAACATGTCAATAAAATGAAACACGGCAGCCACGCTGCATATCCCCGCGCTACTGTTGTGTTAATCACACAATTAAATGCTACGAGTTCAAAGGAATATTTCCCAAAGAACAATAACATTTTTTCACTCTTTCACTACCATTTCTTCTTTTTTAAATAATTCAGCCAGTGCTATGAATGGCAAAATACAAATGACAAAACAAATTGTACTCAGATATGACAATTATAATGAATTGGACAGTTGAGATAGTAGTCATAATGTTAATTGAAGTGTGACTGATTAATGTTAATTGAAGTGTGACTGAACATGAAGATGACACTCAAATTTTTGCGGAATTGGATGATGGTGATCAGATGTTGGACAGCAAGATAATATACAGCGCAATAATGTGTCTGGTATAGGTGCCAGAGACCGTGTTATGAGATTAATAAATAAATAAGATCAACAACTTCTTTTAATTTTGATTTTCAATTACTTCTTAGTCTTATAGTGATGATAACTCGAGGACAAAAACAAAACATCAATTAGGAATGAACAAATACATGTAAATCAATAGTAATTTAAAAACATTATCCATATAATAAACAAAATTGTCATTTACAATTAACTACCATGACTATCAAATGATTCACTTGTAGACAATACGTTAAGATCATGATTATTAAGTTTTTAAGTATTTTTTCTGTGGATTTGCTTTGTTTTTATCCTTTCATAAAAGTTTCAAAAAAATCAATAAAGCGATTGGGGGGCGGCAATTTGTTCGCCGTGCATTACTTTGATGTTTTTCATTTTTTCGTCCTCTTTCACTTGAAGTTCCTTGCTTAAGTTACTGATTGCAGCTTTGAGCTTTTTAGATACAGATACTATGGCCTTTCTCTGCCCTCTAGAACTTTTTGCTTCAACATGTTCAACTTTTGTATCCTCTGTTCCATGTTTTTCAGTTGTAGGTGTTGTTTACTAGTGCCACATGACGTGGATGCTGCAGCAGTGTCCAAATCATTAGCTGATGTTGTGTTTGCTTTTCTTTTCTAAGACTATACCTTGAAGATTTCAAAAGTTGCATCAGGTATTATGAAAGGGCTGTTGCCAAAGATTTCATTTAGTTCATCATAATATGTGCATGCTTTTGGACTATTTCCATTTTGTTTATTATGTATTGTGGTGCTTTTGTACTTCTATTAATTAATTTACGTTCACATTTTGCACCATCTATATCACAGTCATTTTGTTTAAGAGCTGCATAAATTTAGTAACAGTGACGGCCATGTTTGATGACGGTTGGATTTATCAACCATAATTCTGAAGGAGGATCAAATATGTGTCGTTTCCATGAAGTTAGGTAGCAATTGTTTGTTTATTGGATTTTTAATTGAATTTTTTTAAGAATTTTGTTTTTTTAGTAACATGGGGGCCATGTTTGATAGCTTTTGGGGTCATAGTCCGTAATTCTTAAAGAGAATCATGTATGTATCATTTCCATGAAGTTTGGTAGGAATTGTTTGTTTAGAAGATTTTAAATGATTTTTTTTGTATAATTTTCTATTTTTGGTAACGGTGGCAGCCATGTTTGATGACGGTTGGGTTCATCAACTATAATTCTAAAAGAGGATCATTTATGTACCATTTTAATAAAGTTTGGTAGCAATTGGCTGATTATAGGATTTTTTATTTAAATTTTTTTTTATAATTTTCTATTTTTAGTAAAGGTGGCGGTCATGTTTCATAGCCGTTCGCGTCATCAACCATAATTCTGAAAGAAGATACGATATGTATAATTTTCCTAAAGATTTGTAGCAAGTGGCCCTTCAAGCGATTTTTTAGGACTTTTAATTGAATTTCTTGTTGATTTTACCCCTAGGTTCTATTTACAGACATGGTGGCCATGTCGGTTGTTTGGTGGGATCATCGGATACAATTGTGGAAGTAGTGACCCTAAGGATAATTCAGGCTAAATCTAGTTTAAATTGGTCCAGGGGTTTCAGAGGAGATTTTTGAAAACATTTACTTTTGCCAAGTGATGGCAAAAGCTCATTGCCTTTGGCCAGGTGAGCTAAAAATATGATGTGGTGTGATCCTTGACCTAAGCCTAAATCTGCCTGCGAAAATGGAACTCGGACCTTTCAGTATGCAAAGTTAAAATAACTATAATGTATCATAGGACTTATTTTACATGTTTGGAAAAATAAAAATTCACTTTACTTGCACAATACATGTACCTGGAATGGGATTTTAGCAAACAAATCTCTCAAAATCAGGGCACCAATCTATGAAAAGGTTGAATAAGCGAGGAATGATTTTCATGATTGCATCATGTACAGGAGCAGTAAGATTTTCACATTGTTGCTGGTCTGTTTCTTGGTTATAATTGGTATATCCGCGGGTTCCACTTTCTTTTGGAATTTTTTAGCATGAGTGTCACTGGAGGCAACATGACTTCAACGTTGTCCGGTCTATATATTGATGGTATTGTTGAAATGGGGCCTATGACCTCTTCTATATAGCCTTTATCAACAGCCTTTATTAACAGCTGCAATAAAAATACACACATGATCAAAGAGATTAAATACATGTACAAGGGAATTTTTATTTTATGTACATGGTACACAAGCTTTTTTTATTAGTTGTACATTTGTTCAAGACGTGTTGATCAAACATGTACAATGTACTTCTTATTGTAACTGTATCTAAATCACTGAAAATCAAATTTAAAAAGGCAAATTAAGTTTGCATACATGGCGGCCTTCTTGGTTGCTTGACGGGAAAGAAACAAGAAGACCAAGAAACAGACCAGCATTCGTGAAAATCTTACTGCTCCTGGACAAGATGCAATATATCCATGTGAAAATTACATTTTTTTATCCATGGACTTTATATTTACCGACCTTTTTAAATTTTATGTACAGAGTACAAGGCCCATCTCCAGAGGTTTAGGACACTCAATAAAATTTACCATTCTAGTTTTTGTTTAGGATATATGGAAAATGAAAATCGTACACGTAACACAAAAATGACATTTTACCACCCCATTTAGTCGTCAACTGATACATTCTTGACATGTATAGTGCGAAAAGGATAAATGAGAGAAGGAAGAGTTGAGTAGCCGGAGAGAATAGTATTAAAAGGAGCTGAGAGAGGAAAAGGGTTAATTTGGAAATGCAAATGGGACTTGTTTAACATTAGAACTTGCTCCTGGATCATGAAACCGTTTATGATTTATCACTAACTTGATTCATTTTTATTTTTATCGGAACAAATATGCTGGATTCCATCGTTGTAAAATCATGGTGACAGGTCTCAAACTCCAACACAACTTCACTGAGTGAATAGACTTGCGCCATCTTAGAAGAATAAAACTAATTTCCGGATCGGTTTCGGTTTGTGTTTTGATCTGAAACATCGATCGGTTATGTTTTACATGTTTCAATATCATGTTTCTGTTTCACTTAAAAGAAACGGTGAAATAAAAATTATACGGAATCATGTTTCAGATTCACGTAAAAGAAATGTGCCCCAGGTATTTTTCTAAGAATAACTCCTGTGAATGTGCTCAGATCTATGCATTTACAAGAGCAAATATGCATTTTTATCCAAAAAAAAAAAAAATTTGATACAACTTTTGATGCACAGGATTTGCACATTTCGTCGATTTTGGCTCAACGGTTGTGCCCAAGGCCTAAAATGTTGGCAATTGAACAATCCAAAAGGTTGAAGAGCAAATTTAAAAATACGGTAAAGCCAAACCCATTTTAGGACCCCTAGATTTCAGCTATCCCAATGTAAATGTGTTAAAACTCACTGAAAACTTCACCTAGAAAATGTAAAGGTTGTTGATGTCTTATTGATGGTCATGGGGACCTCTGAATTTAAATATGTATTGAATGTGTTCGTTTATATGATCAATTGTAGAATTAGATGAGGTGGATGTCAGTCATTTCTTTACCATGTGATTTCAGTGATTTGTCTCCAGAGGATTGTCAACCAGTACAATTAGTTGCTAATATTTCGATAATAGCTCGATATTATCATACAGACTAGTGTTAGAAATAAGTGGTTGCCCGACAAGGTTAAATTACCCCCGCGGAAGTATATCTTATGAATCTTACATATTCGCAATGTGTTAGAGCATTATAATGATGTTCTGTTTTGTTTCTTTTGTCCACAAGTTTTCGGTTTTTTTTTTTTTTTTTTTTTTATTTTATTTTATTTTGAATTTTGTTTGTTTTATATTCACCTCTTAACTTTTCAAAAGTAGTAAATGAAAAGGAAAATTCTATCCCAACAATGCATTTAAAAACGACCCAAATAGAAATTCAGATTGTTATTCAACTTAAACTTTATATATTGATTAGGACATAATTCAGACAGTAGTGTTAAACAGAACCTAAAACATCACTTACAAAATTTTTAAAAACATTTGTTTTGGTTCGATTAACAAATATGTAATTGTCGGAAATGATTGTTAAAAACAAACAGATAAGATAAATATTGGACAAAATTCTATATTAGGTTCAGATTTAATTTTGTGCTTCACAGGTTACTGATGGAGATTGATTCATGTGGTTTGGTTCAGAACAATTAAAAGTAACAAAGTGTGAAAAACTGAATGCCAGTAGATGTTTGT
The DNA here is from genome assembly GCA_028015205.1 of Mytilisepta virgata. Taxonomy (NCBI): domain Eukaryota; kingdom Metazoa; phylum Mollusca; class Bivalvia; order Mytilida; family Mytilidae; genus Mytilisepta; species Mytilisepta virgata. The sequence continues at coordinate 18,899,550 of CM051513.1, forward strand.
AATTAAAAATATAATTTGACCATCAAATAAAAAGTAATAACAAACATTCAGATCGTGATATTAATTTCTGTTCTGATTTTATTTCAATTTAAGCACGAAATTTACATTTAAAAAGTACTACATGGACAGAAATTTCCGGGGAACAAGCCAAATATGCAATTTTAAGACTGAACATAAATTCACAAATACAAAGTACAACTTAGATAAAATACAAATTCTCAAATTCAAACTTAGGTTCAATGAAAATTTCCAAATACAAAATACAACTTGGATATAATATAGATGACACAATACAAAGTGCAACTCAGATATAATGTAAAGTTAAAATTGTGAATGATATACATTTATTTAAATTAGGAGATTGAATCAAAGTGCAGTTAAGGCTCTACTTTGTGAACGGCACCTCTTTTATGGTTCAACGTCATTTGTGAAATTCGTACGTTGTAAAGAGTTATGACTCTACTATTTTCGTACTGATAACAAAAATCTATCCATAAACAAATATTGGCTTAGTAAAGTTCGATTACAATTTGATAGGCGGCGTTAACAACTAACATGCTTACCCTTTCGGAGCACCTGACATCACTTCCGATATAGGTGGGAGTTGACATCGCTGGTGCTTTAGTGTCTATTGTCTTGTTCTCTTTATATTGTTATTTTAATTTTTTTGTTTTTTGTTTTTTTTGGTTATATCCGTGTTGTATATTTTTGTTGTGTTTCATTCTAACACCTTTGTCTTGCTTTTTATTGATGCACCTTTTCCACTGTCTATGAGCCTTATACATTCAGTATCAAGTCATGTCTGACAGTATTTTCCACATCAGCAGAGCAAGATTATAAGAAAAAAAAATTCTTCTATAACGTTCTCTTGATTTCATGACATTAGAAGCTAATGTCATTTTAGCTTAATGAAAAACACACAACAAGAACTCATGGGTGAATGTGAGATGATGTGCATTACACCAATTATAGTTTCTGGTGAGAACCCAAAGAGTTAATCATTATGTACAGTCCATTGACATTTAAGAACAAGAAAATGACATGCCATTCAGAAAATGTAATAACTACACTAGTAGTTTCCCACCCAAAAAAAAATTTCATAGCATATTTATACATTTCTCAAAAACAAAACATACATGCATGTCTATCAAACGTTTAATATCTTTGCCTATGTTTGCATTTTTATACGCCCGTCAAAATTTTGACGGGACGTATTATGGTATACAAATGTGCGTCTGTCCGTCGTAAACATTTCGCGCCGTAACTTGAGAACGACTCATCCAAATTTCACGAAACTTAACATAGTTGTTTCTTATGATGGTCAAACGATCTGTATACTTTTTGGTGAAAATAAGATTAAAACTTTTTGAGTTACGGGACTTTGTAACTAAAACAGAAGTGTGTTTTTTTCACATGTCGCGCCGTATCTCAAAAACGATTTATGATTATTGTTTAAAATTTACACACTTCTTAGTTATGTTAATCTAAAGATCTGTATACTTTTTGGTGATGATTCAAAATTTTATTTTAGAGTTTTTGAGTTTTTTGTAAAAAAAAGGGGGGGTTCACATGTCGCGCCGTATCTCAAAAATGATTTATGATTATTGCTTAAAACTTTACACACTTCTTAGTTATGTTAATCTAAAGATCTGTATACTTTTTGGTGATGATTCAAAATTTTATTTTAGAGTTTTTGAGTTTTTTGTAAAAAAAAGGGGGGGGGGGTTCACATGTCGCGCCGTATCTCAAAAATGATTTATGATTATTGCTTAAAACTTTACACACTTCTTAGTTATGTTAATCTAAAGATCTGTATACTTTTTGGTGATGATTCAAAATTTATTTTAGAGTTTTTGAGTTTTTTGTAAAAAAAAGGGGGGGGGTTCACATGTCGCGCCGGATCTCAAAACCAATTTATGATTATTGCTTAAAACTGTACACACTTCCTACTTATATTAATCTAAAGATCTGTATACTTTTTGGTGATGATTCAAAATTTTATTTTAGAGTTTTTGAGTATTTTGTTAAAAAAGGGGGTTTCACATGTCGCACCGTATCTCAAAAACGATTTATGATTATTGCATAAAACTTTAGTCACTTCTTAGTTATATTAATCTGAAGATCTGTATACTTTTTCGTGATGATTCGTTATTTTATTTTTAAGTTATTGAATTTTTATTGAGCTTTTTAGTAAAAAAAGGTAGTCTATTTTGGTCACATTTCGCGCCGTATCTCTATTGCTTAAAAGTTTACACGCTTATGCTTTGCCGGGTTTAGATAAAATACAAATTCTCAAATTCAAACTTAGGTTCAATGAAAATTTCCAAATACAAAATACAACTTGGATATAATATAGATGACACAATACAAAGTGCAACTCAGATATAATGTAAAGTTAAAATTGTGAATGATATACATTTATTTAAATTAGGAGATTGAATCAAAGTGCAGTTAAGGCTCTACTTTGTGAACGGCACCTCTTTTATGGTTCAACGTCATTTGTGAAATTCGTACGTTGTAAAGAGTTATGACTCTACTATTTTCGTACTGATAACAAAAATCTATCCATAAACAAATATTGGCTTAGTAAAGTTCGATTACAATTTGATAGGCGGCGTTAACAACTAACATGCTTACCCTTTCGGAGCACCTGACATCACTTCCGATATAGGTGGGAGTTGACATCGCTGGTGCTTTAGTGTCTATTGTCTTGTTCTCTTTATATTGTTATTTTAATTTTTTTTGTTTTTTGTTTTTTTTGGTTATATCCGTGTTGTATCTCAAAAATGATTTATGATTATTGCTTAAAACTTTACACACTTCTTAGTTATGTTAATCTAAAGATCTGTATACTTTTTGGTGATGATTCAAAATTTATTTTAGAGTTTTTGAGTTTTTTGTAAAAAAAAAGGGGGGGTTCACATGTCGCGCCGGATCTCAAAACCAATTTATGATTATTGCTTAAAACTGTACACACTTCCTACTTATATTAATCTAAAGATCTGTATACTTTTTGGTGATGATTCAAAATTTTATTTTAGAGTTTTTGAGTATTTTGTTAAAAAAGGGGGTTTCACCGTATCTCAAAACGGATTTATGATTATTGCATAAAACTTTAGTCACTTCTTAGTTATATTAATCTGAAGATCTGTATACTTTTTCGTGATGATTCGTTATTTTATTTTTAAGTTATTGAATTTTTATTGAGCTTTTTAGTAAAAAAAGGTAGTCTATTTTGGTCACATTTCGCGCCGTATCTCTATTGCTTAAAAGTTTACACGCTTATGCTTTGCCGGGTTTCTATATACATCCCACCAGCAGCTCCACTAAATAAAGGAGGATTCCAAAAACATTTATTATGTTTATTTCACAAGACGACGGGCGTATCATGCGCTCGTGGAGCAGCTGTTTATTTATATTCTTAGGCTTTCTGAAATTTTAGTTCAATGCAATGTTTGCAAAATTGTGATCTTAAACAAGAGCGGTATACACACGTTGAAAAGGTCGAGTTGTCTCGCTTCCAAGAAAGCTCGGAAGCTTTAAAGAGTTATCTAACAAATACCTTTGATGACAGTTTTATTCTGGATGTTTAAAAAACTTATTTATAAGTTTAAGGAGCACCTTTACTTATCAAAGTTTTTATTATATAATCATAATGTAGGCTTTTTACTTGACTTTTTCATTAGGTAAAGCGTAAACTTCATAAAATTAAAACACAAAATAGGAGTTGAAGCTATATGTTTAGCATTGATTAGCAGTTGACCATTAAAAGATATTTATCTTAACAAGGTATGTTTCAAATTTTAACAAGATATATTGAGCACATCGAAGTCGACACGTTTTTTAATTTACCCGAAAATTGCTAATTTTGTGATTTTTCGTGGATCTTTGATTTTTTTATAGACAAGGCGACATAACTCCAGAACAATATCTGACTTTAATAAGGTAACATTACAGAGGAGCCTAAGGAAATTTCAGTCTAGTGATTCTTTTCAGCAACTTCAAACTTTCTGTGACAGATAAAAAGAACTTGGCAATATTTTGTAACCATTTTTCACCATTTTAGTAACAATGATTTAAGTTTTTTTAGAATGATTATGAATATTTACACTGGAAACAATAAGAAAAAATGTTTTCATGTACTTATTAATAAAGTTTCATTTTTTTAAGTAGAAAGGCTATGGTGATAATGAAACCTTTAAATGACCTTGTAAACTAAAGGTTTAATCATTCTGGAAATTGAAACCTGACCGGTTATTTCACTTGATTTTACTCGCTACAAATGTAACGGGGGCCGTTAACAGAGCAGAACTTGTTTACCATGTCGTAGTACCTGATGTCACTCAATGTCTTTCGTGGGAGTTCACATTGCTGGGTGTTTCTTTATGTTGAAAATTTATTAAAACTTATTTTATATGTTCTTTTCAAACCAAATTATGGTCAATAATTGGATGAGTTACATTTTGTATTTAAAAAACCAGAAACTCTGCGGGATTCTTGATATGAACTTTTTAAACCACCTGACATCGTTTAACGTTCGCTGCGACAAACTTCCGAGTTCGAAATAAGCCTTGGTTTGAATTCACACGTTTTAATATTTGTCTAGACCAATGACGCGTTACACAATTCTCATCACATATTGAAATTATTTGCTCAGTTTTTAAATATTTACAAATAATTTACAATTTGCTTAGAATCAGTGCTCATATTTAAGCAATAGAGAGGAATATAAGAAAATTCATAAAGATAAACAACTATGTACTTTTTGTAATAACAAGCAGATCGAAGCCGCGTTTCATTTTTTGATTGATTGTTCGGTATGATTATGAAAAAGAGTGAACTGTGCTTTCAGAAAAAGATGGTCCGACCAGGCTCCGCTTGCACAAAACATATCAAATTGAGTTTTAGACTCAAATTTGCTTTCACTAAAAAATAAGCAAAAAACTCAAATTTGAGTTTACTTCTCAATTTCCAACATGGAGCTCGTTATCAGAAAACGTAGACGAACAGCAAAACGGAAATTTTCAGTCAAGATCGACAGACGTCCAATGTCAGACAAGGTATTATAGGTTTTGATCAGACAGTATCGTCTTTATTTTGAATATGATCCGCCCATACCCTTCAGAATTTGACCAACAGACGCTAGGCCGCTTTTTTCAGCTAATCGGAGATTCGATTGGGTTTTCGGAGGCAACTATACGTCGCTGCGTCTATAGAGTAGGTACTTATCAGAAATGCTCATTGGTGCATAGAGTTTCCCACGAATTAAGAATAAGTTAAGAGTAAAGCAAGATTATTACAGAATGTACAGTAAGTTTCTGGCCCTTTAGTGTTTATCACTGGAATGCAACTATGTAATATATTATAATCTAAAAAACGAAAACAGATAGAACTTGTGCATTTCCTCGTTTCTCAAAGTTTCCATTAAAATTAGTTCTAATAGCATTAATAAGAAATCATGATTTTAAACTTAATATAATTCAGTTATAGAGCATGTACTACAAATCTGATTATCTTTCAAACTATAATATACCGCTTCGGTGGTCTCGTGCTTTCCTCGAGTGCAGAAGACCGCGGGTTCGGGGTCAAACCAAAGACATTTAAATTGGTATTTGCTGCTTTTCCGCCAAGCACGTGACATCTAGGGGTAAGAGCAAAGATCGACTGGTCGGGTGAGATGACGTATTCCTCGTCCTGATATGCACCTGGTTGCCACTGGAGTTTCTTCTTCAATCTTTTTATCTTCCAGTTCTAAGTTTGTCTGTTCCAGCTCCTGTAATGTTATCTTTCTTTTCATCATTTTCTTTATATTTTCTTTATTCTCTGCAAAAATGAAATGTATTTTATTGTGTAAAAGCTTTTAAAAAAATCTTGTGTAGCAGTAATATCCCTTTTCATGACAGTTGTTCTTGTCTTTTTACTGTGTTTTCAAAATTAGTCAACTGAAGATATATTTGGCCACGGTATTTTAGTTATTTGGTGTAAGGAATTTACACCGAAAAAATAAAATAAAAAGGTGGATAAATGGAACTTACAATATATGAACATAAAAAATGCATTCTGTAGAATATTACCTATTATACAAGTATTTGTATCCCGCACGTATGAACACCTGAAAAAAGATAAGTTAACACTTGCCTTTTAATTTAGTTTTCAATTTATTTTTTTCAATAACAGATATTTGTACTCAAGGGTCATTAGAAAAATTTGGTCAGTTGGATCCGTAAACCAACATATTAAAAAACTTGATTAGTTACAGCCCTGATAGTGGTGGTTCTGAATTAACTGTTCTTTTATAGTTGTGATATATTTTTAGTATTTCATTTCTGTTGGACAAGCCAGGACTAGGTTACACAAACATCATTTAACTTTAAAAGGTGTGAGATTTGCATTGTTACCAGTAATGCCTGTCTTGTCTGTGTGCGATTTTAGAACAAGCTTCTACCATACATCATACATTATTCTACAATACACAAAGACAAGATTAAAGCGATATTTGACAACCATTTAAAGAAATGTTAAAATTGATATCCCTTCAAAGCACTCCAAGATGAGCTGTTTTGAAAGATATTGTAAATATTTTGGCAATCTTTTAAGTTTTGTCCACGTTTGTAATAAAAATTATTAACTATTAAAGTTTTACATTATAAATAATAATGGTAAGTAATAGAAAAAGCTAAATTTAACAAATCAGGGATGATAATTATAGTCGAAATGGCGCTAAAAGACTTTTTTGTTGGTGGGAGAAAAGTGGAATCCCAACAATAATATCTGGCATTACTCATTACCATGTAAATAATCTTTCAGTTGAGATAGCACTGGCGTTGATAACATGTCCAGCTGTGAGGGACAAGGTTCACAGGTTTGTAAGTCAAGACAGTCTACAAGGTTGGGAGTCTGGCATAGTAAGTGTCATATAAGGAAGAGATAAAGTGATGTTATTTTAAATCTTTAATTTATATAACTTACATTTTATATTGTTTTATCTCTTATAATGCTCAATCTAATTTTAAAAAAAGTTTTAACAATTTGTAACTTTTAACTAAAAGTCGTAGATTAATGAATGTAATGGTGACACCTTGGCCTATTGTTCTTTTTCAAGGTCAGTGTTTTATTGAAAATTAGTATGTTTACTCTTAAATCATTTTCACTCTTTGTTAAGGTGAACATGCTTTGCCGTAACAATCTGAGCCTGGCAGAGGTCTTATACTTACTGTTGATCGTATTAGACAAATTATAAATTCATCTGATGATAAAAGTCTTAGTAGGTTGGTACTAGTGTTTTTAGTGTTAGTTTCGTTTTTTTGTTTGTTTTTTTCCTGGGGGGGGGGGGGGGGGGGTGCGAGACAAAAACGCACCAGGTAATCAAACACTAGGAACCGGAGTGACCACTAAGAACGCTGAGCAATCTTATTATTTATATTGAGCTTTTGATTGGTCCATTTTGAAAATTGAAACACACAAGACAGCAGAGCAAATAAAACCTTACAGGATGAGGACAGGCCTTAACAAGAGCGATTAAAAAAGTTTAAAAAGGGTCCCCTTTTTTTTATTTTTTGACTCAGGTGATATTTATTTTTTGATACCCGCCTTTTATGTGAACATTAGTCGTAGATAAATCAATTCTGGTCTATCACCAATATTTTCCAAAAGCAAATACTGGTTTGCTGGTGGGGTACTGTGGCTTGGTGCATCCTTCAGTCTTCCTTATTTGATCAACTGTTTCTTTGGCTAAAAATCGAACAATAAATATCATATTCAAACTCAATACATTAAAAAAATATTAAATGTTCATTTTTAGCTCACCTGACCCAAAGGGTCAAGTGAGCTTTTCTCATCACTTGGCGTCCGTCGTCCGTCGTCGTCCGTTAACTTTTACAAAAATCTTCTCCTCTGAAACTACTGGGCCAAATTGAACCAAACTTGGCCACAAGCATCATTAGGGTATCTAGTTTAAAAAATGTGTCCGATGACCCCGCCTGCCAACCAACATGGCCGACATGGCTAAAAATAGAACATAGGGGTAAACTGCAGTTTTTGTCTTATATCTCAAAAACGAAAGCAATTAGATCAAAACTGACATGGGGTAAAAATGTTCATCAGGTCAAGATCTACCTGTCATGAAATTTTCAGATGAATCGGTCAATCCTTTGTTGGGTTATTGCCCCTGAATTGTTAATTTTAAGGAAATTTTGCAGTTTTAGGTTATTATCTTGAATATTATTATAGATAAATACCAATTGTAAACAGCAAAAATGTTAACAAAGTAAGATCTACAAATAAGTCAACATGACCAAAATCGTCGATTGACCCCTTATAGGAGTTTTTGCCCTTTAAAGACGGCATCCAGCGTAAACTTTCCTTTAAAGATCTTTTCCTCTCAAACCACTGGGCCAAATGAGACCAAACTTTGGTGGAATGGTCCTTGGGTGGCCCCCTTCCAAAATTATGTCTGGCATCCCTGACTTCCAACCGAGATGGCTGCTGTTACTAAAAATAGAAAAAAAAGGGGGGTGACTTTCAAAAATCTTACATGAAACTACAAGTCCAGTTGCAACCAAAGTTGGCAGTAATAGTTCTTAGGAGGTTCTCTTTCAGAAATATGTCCAATGACCCGCACTGTTAACCAAGATGGCCGCCACAGCGAAACTTAGTTTAACATAGGGCCCTATGGGAAAATTCATTGAAAAATCTTCTCGTCTTAAACCACTTGACCAATTGGAACCAGACTTGGCAGCAATGGTCCTTAGATGGTCCTCTTACAGAGGTGTGTCCGATGATCCGGACTGTCAACCAAGATTACCGCCACAACCGAACTTAGTTTAACATAGGGCCCTATAGGAAAATTCATTGAAAAATCTTCTTGTCTGAAACCACTTGAAATATTGGAGCCAGACTTGGCGGCATTGGTCCTTAGGAGGTCTTTTTTCAGAAATGGGTCTGATTTCGTGGACTGTGAACCAAGATGGCCGCCACAGCAGAACTTAGTTTAACATAGGACCCTATGGGAAAATCACTCAAAAATCTTCTCGTCTGAAACCACTAAGCCAATTAGAATAAGACTTGGTAGCAATGGTCCTTAGATGGTCCTCTTTCAGAATTTTGTGTGATGATCCGGACTGTCAACCAAGATGGCCGCCACAACCGAACTTAGTTTAACATAGGGCCCTATAGAAAAATACATTGAAAAATCTTCTTGTCTGAAACCACTTAACATATTGGAGCAGGACTTGGCGGCATTAGTTCTTAGGAGGTCCTTTTTCAGAAATGTGTCTAATTTTGTGGACTGTGAACCAAGATGGCCGCCACAGCAGAACTTAGTTTAACATAGGACCCTATGGAAAATTAACTCAAAAATCTTCTCATCTGAAACCACTAAGCCAATTAGAATTAGACATGGTAGCAATGGTCCTTAGATGGTCCTCTTTCAGAATTTTGTGCTATGACCTAGACTGTCAACCAAGATGGCTGCCACTTAGTTTAACATAGGCCCTATGGAAAAATTCATTGAAAAATCTTCTTGTCTGAAACCACTTGACACATTGGAGCCAGACTTGGCAGCATTGGTCCTTAGGAGGTCCTCTTTCAGAAATTTGTTCGATCACCCGGATTGTCAACCAAGATTGCTGCCACACCGACCTTTGTTAAATATTGGACCCTATAGGAAATTCATTTAAAAATCTTCTAGTCTGAAACTGCTTGGCCAGTTGGAACAAGACTTAGCAGAAATGGTCCTTAGAAGGTTCTCTTTTAGAAATGTATCCGTTGACCTGGACTAAACCAAGATGACTGCAACAGCTGAAATTAGTTTAACATAGAATCCTATAGAAAAACCAGCCAAATTTTTAGGTCTGCTCAAGGTGAAAAGTTAAATCCAGGTGAGCGATACAGGCTCTTGAGAGCCTCTAGTTTCTATTTTGACAGTTTTGTTAATTATTTATATCAGTTGTGTGACATGCACACTCAACACCCAAACAGTGAATCTTTCCAAACAAAATGCTGCGAATTGTTTTTTTTTTTTTTTTTGTGTTTTTTTTTTCATTTAAGGTGGTACCCAACACTTTCACTAAAATTAATTTGGCTCGTTTATTTTTAATAAAATTTTGACAAAGTATTTACTTTGACCCACTGACAAAAATTTTAAAATTTCAAAACATTTGAACCAACCAATTCATCAGAAAAATTACACTGATTGTATAGCAGTTTGACAAACACTAATATTGATCATTGAAAAGCTTAATATTCCATTAACAACACAACGTTATTAAAACGTTTAGCTGATTTTACAGAGTTATCTCCCTGTAGTGTTAGGTACCACCTTAAATGTTTTGTTGTAGGCTTTTTACTTGACGTTTTTCATTAGGTAAAGCGTAAACTTCATAAAATTAAAACACAAAATAGGAGTTGAAGCTATATGTTTAGCATTGATTAGCAGTTGACCATTAAAAGATATTTATTTTAACAAGGTATGTTTCTAATGTTAACAAGATATATTGAGCACATCGAAGTCGACACGTTTTTTAATTTACCCGAAAATTGCTAATTTTGTGATTTTTCGTGCATATTTGATTTTTTTATGGACAAGGCGACATAACTCCAGAACAATATCTGACTTTAATAAGGTAACAGTACAGAGGAGCCTAAGGAAATTTCAGTCTAGTGACTCTTTTCAGCAACTTCAAACTTTCTGTGACAGATACAAAGAACTTGGCAATATTTTGTAACCATTTTTCACCATTTTAGTTACAATGATTTAAGTTTTTTTAGAAGAATTATGAATATTTACACTGGAAACAATAAGAAAAATGTTTTCATGTTCTTATTAATAAAGTTTCATTTTTTAAAGTAGAAAGGCTATTTGTTGTGTATTTTTGAATTGGTATTTAATGTTCAATATAAATTTACGATGATAACATATCAGAAAGATAATCTGTGATTTTTTATTAAGACATAGACTTGTTTAATATATATAAGAATCTGTTGATGTGGTGACTGAGCTACAATGCATTAAGTTTATTTCTTACTTTGTGTTGCATTTCACACATCGCTGCATGCATATTGAATAAAAAAAGGAAACTACCTCTTTGCTTATTTTGGCATACTGTTTCTTCACCTGCTCAACAGTTAAATAATAATAATAATCAACATTTATATAGCGCCCTATATAATAACAAAATCACTCTAAGGCGCTTTACAGTAATGTACATAAAAAAAAAATTGAAAATAAAATTATCAAGATTTTGGCCGTAAAAATATTATTCAATGACATATAAAAAAATTAAAAACTACGACACTTTAACTATAACGAGAAAATTAATGAAAATACTGCTAAAATTATCTAAAAGCAATAAAACTACTTACAAATTTCAAAATTTCAAGACAAAAAATGTAAGAGCAGCTAAAATGTTAAAATGCTAAAATTATCAAAAAGCAATAAAAACTACTTACAAATTTCAAAATTTCAAGAAAAAATTATAAAAGTATCTAAAATGTTAAAAGTATATCTAACTTAAAATACGTAAGTAGGCAAAAATATCACACACAAAATATCACAGTAGTCAGAAATCACAAGTACACTAAGAAAATGCTAGTCTGTAAAAATATGCTTTCAAATGTTTCTTTAAGCATTCAACAGATTTCAACAGGCGAAGTTCCACAGGTAGAGAGTTCCAAAGAATAGCAGAGGAGTGATTGAATTGTCTTTCACCAAAAGTTTTAGTACGAACTCTAGGTTGTTCTAATCTGAGAGTACCAACCGACCTCAACGCTCTATTGGATTCCTTAGTGTTAATAAGATCTTGTAGATATTCCGGTGCGATTCCATGGATAGCCAAAAATGTCAGAACTAGAATTTTGAATTTCGGTCTGAATTCTACCGGAAGCCATTGCAGTTCAGCCAAAACCGGGGTTATATGATCTATCTTCTTTGTTTTTGTCACCTAAGCGGGCTGCCCTATTCTGAACTCTCTGCAGTAGTTCCAAGTGACACTTGTTGATGCCAAATAATAAACTATTTCCGTAATCTAATCTGGAAGTAACTAAGGCGTTTACAAGTGTTTTACATGAACTCACAGAGATGAAACGGTCTGATTCGCCCAATATTGCAAAGATGATAGTTGCAAGATTTCGCCACAGATGCGACTTGTTTTTCCATCGTGAGGCATTGATCAAAATGCACACCAAGACTACGAACTGATGTAGAACTGTTAATCAGACTTTCTCCTACTTTGAGTTGGAATGTAGGCATCTTTTTAGACTGATTTTTTGTTGTAAATACAATCATTTCAGTTTTGTCTTCATTAAGTTTCAGTAGATTATTTGACATCCATGCGCTAATGTCACTCAAACACTGCCCCATACGTTCAACATAATCGGTCCAGTCATCTTTGGGCTTGATCTTGCGCAACACTGAAATGTATGAACATTCCTTAATTATATAAAGTCCAAAAAAAAATCATAAATATAATTTTTCCATTATTAACACACAATTCGAGCTGAAATATACTATATGCATAATACTAGTGGATTGAGGAACATAGAAATGGAATTAATATTAGAGTTGCAAAACACTAGATGTGTTGGTATGCTTTTTAAGATTTTTAACCCATTTATATATTTGAAAAGAAAACATTTATTACATACAAACGGTAGATGATAACCTGCGTTCTAATCACGTAATTTTACGGATTAGGATTACCAATAAAGGTAGGTCAAATCTCCCTTTGGTTCATTCATCTAAAACGATTTCTCTGGATCTACGCATCCAATATTTATTGTGTTAAACGCAGAACACCCGCATTATCCACGGCTTTCACGTCCTATAAAGAGAAGCAACCAAAAAATTCAATCCATTAGACAGACAAACCCGGGAAGACAAATGAACAACCACAAGCACAACAAATAAACACTGAAAACTAAAAACATTGAACAACACGAACTACTATAAATCTGTTTTTACAACATATAGGCTTTTTACTTGACGTTTTTCATTAGGTAAAGTGTGAACTTCATAAAATTAAAACACAAAATAGGAGTTGAAGCTATATGTTTAGCATTGATTAGCAGTTGACCATTAAAAGATATTTATCTTAACAAGGTATGTTTCTAATTTTAACAAGATATATTGAGCACATCGAAGTCGACACGTTTTTTTATTTACCCGAAAATTGTTAATTTTGTGATTTTTCGATCATATTTGATTTTTTTATGGACAAGGCGACATAACTCCAGAACAATATCTGACTTTAATAAGGTAACAGTACAGAGGAGCCTAAGGAAATTTCAGTCTAGTGACTCTTTTCAGCAACTTCAAACTTTCTGTGACAGATACAAAGAACTTGGCAATATTTTGTAACCGTTTTTCACCATTTTAGTAACAATGATTTAAGTTTTTTTAGAAGAATTATAAATATTTACACTGGAAACAATAAGAAAAATGTTTTCATGTACTTATTAATAAAGTTTCATTTTTTTAAGTAGAAAGGCTACAAGATATATCTCAAACACTTCGAAAATAATTCGATTTACGATCTCCGGGCAAACTTGCAAGTTTGCACAAAAATGGTAGTTTTATGTATCTGCTCGGGACTTATATACAATATAACAAATAATTCACCGTTCAGAAGTGATCCACACCTGTCAGTTGCACAATTAAATATATACTTAAACTAGGAATGCAGGATATAGCTTCCGATCGAATGTAATGTAAGTAAAATCGCGTGTTGAAGTGACTTCATGACCTAAAAAATGTACGTTCTGAAACAAAAAGTGAAAAGTGAAAGTAGACTGAAACTACAATATAAGAACTTATATCTATATAATTAAGTTCAGGAACAAAATACAATGACACAATTATTCTATTTCTACACGGTCATCGTTATTAAGCACAAGCGTAAACTACTAATTTCGGAGTCACAGTCAATATTAAACAAATCTGCATAAATCAATTTACGGTCGCATTCCAGAAATGTACTTTAAACATCCAATGTAAATAAACAAATCATTACAATGGAACCAGGTGGGATGTGACAAGGGTGTGAATAACGAAACATTTTAACAACAAACCAAGATTAACAGTCTAATATTTGAGACAACTCTAAAATATTCATGGACCTTAAAAGATATATTAAGGGTTAAGTTGGGTCGGCACAACATATGTATGAAAATTCGTTTTACTTATTTTACATTGAAGCAATTTGAAATTCAGCTGAATTCAAAATGAAAATTCACGCTTTTGATCACGTTTCATTATATTAATAATAAGATATGCAGAAAATGACAAATACAGGAGAGAAAAAATATGTTGAAGAAATAAATATGAGATTGATGAAGTGTACAGAAAAAGTCTAATATAAGCACATTAAGAAACGTTATTAACAAGTACATGAACCTATTTTTCCTTTTGTTTCCCGTGTAAATATTCATAATTATTCTAATAAAACTTAAATCATCGTTACCAAAATGGTTACAAAAAATCGATCAAGTATCTGTGATCAAAGTTTGAAGTTGCTAAAAAGACTCACTAGACTGAAATTTTCTTAGGCTTCTCTACACTGTTACCTTGTTAAAGTCAGATGTTGTTCTGGAGTTATGTCGCCTTGTCCATAAAAAAAAATCAAATATGCACGAAAAATCACAAAATTAGCAATTTTCGGGTAAATTAAAAAACGTGTGGAATTCGAAGGGCTCAAGTAATCTTGTTAAAATTTGAAGTATCGTTCAATGATCAACTGCTAATAGATGTTAAACATGTAGCTTAAACTCATATTCTGTGTTTTAATTTAACGAAGTTTAACCTTGACCTAATGAAAAACGTCAAGTAAAACGTCTACACTATTTAGGCTTTTTACTTGACGTTTTTCATTAGGTAAAGTGTGAACTTCATAAAATTAAAACACAAAATAGGAGTTGAAGCTATATGTTTAGCATTGATAAGCAGTTGACTATTAAAATATATTTATCTTAACAAGGTATGTTTCTAATTGTCCCCCGCCGCAACGCGATGCGGGGGATATGGTAATGCCGGGCGTCCGTCCGTGCTTCCGTCCGTCCTTCCACCTTGTAAGCGCTCTAGCAAATTTATTTCTTGACCGATTTGGATAATATTTATACAGTAGCTTTAACTCAATGATACCTCAAGGGAGTTCGAAGATGAGTAATGTCGAAATATTTTTGTAGGAGTTATGCCCCTTAATAACTTAGAAAATTGACAAAATTTTCATGTAAGCGCTCTAGCAAATTTATTTCTTGACCGATTTGGATAATATTTATACAGTAGCTTTAACTCAATGATACCTCAAGGGAGTTCGAAGATGAGTCATGTCGAAATATTTTTGTAGGAGTTATGCCCCTTAATAACTTAGAAAATTGACAAAATTTTCATGTAAGCGCTCTAGCAAATTTATTTCTTGACCGATTTGGATAATATTTATACAGTAGCTTTAACTCAATGATACCTCAAGGGAGTTGGAAGATGAGTCATGTCAAAATATTTTTGTAGGAGTTATGCCCCTTAATAACTTTGAAAATTGACAAAATGTTCATCTAAGTGTTCTAGAAAATTTATATTCTCCTTGCATTGGAATAATATTTATACACTTGGACCTAAAGGGAGGTTTTATACATAAACTCCTATCGAAACTTATAAAATTGAAAAATACTGTCTTTAAGAGTTTGTTAGGCGGAATACTTTTGATCAAAGCATTTCTGTTTATTGAAAAGGATTAAATGTACATTTGTATAAATTCTCAATACACATGGTAAAATAAGATTTCAACACTATACCCATATTGTATAAATGTCTTCATACCACTCATTAACTTGTAAAAAACTTTAGCAATAACCACAAATTGTTTGTCCTTCTATTCTCTCTCTTTGAGAAAATTTTGTTATGTTTCACTTGTCCAAGGGTTTCTGATGCTCTAGCGGCGGGGGACTTCGGAACGCTGTTCGATTTTTTTAACAAGATATATTGAGCACATCGAAGTCGACACGTTTTTTAATTTACCCGAAAATTGCTAATTTTGTGATTTTTCGTGCATATTTGATTTTTTGTATGGACAAGGCGACATAACTCCAGAACAATATCTGACTTTAATAAGGTAACAGTACAGAGGAGCCTAAGGAAATTTCAGTCTAGTGACTCTTTTCAGCAACTTCAAACTTTCTGTGACAGATACAAAGAACTTGGCAATATTTTGTAACCATTTTTCACCATTTTAGTAACAATGATTTAAGTTTTTTTAGAAGAATTATGAATATTTACACTGGAAACAATAAGAAAAATGTTTTCATGTACTTATTAATAAAGTTTCATTTTTTTAAGTAGAAAGGCTACACTATTATTTGGAATATGTCTTACATTTGTCATTATAAGGCGATCAAGTCAAGTGGTTTTTTAATACTTCACAGATTCTCATCCTCCTTCTGTAAAAAATATTTGGAAAAGGTGGTTAAAAATTTATAAGTAGAATACTTCTAGATATTGTATGATGTTTTTAGAATTTAAATGATTAAATTTCGATATGAATTTCTCAGAAATTTAAATGAATAATGTTCTTGTTGAAAAATGGAAAGGGGATGATGAGAATATAAAAAATTTAATTTAAATTGCCTTACACAGACCCATTAAATGTTTCTCAACAAATTCACCAACACTTTATCACTCATCCTCCCATGGGGTTTTGAGTCCAAGAATTTCCCATTAAACAACCGACAACACTCAAATATGCTTTTCGGGTCGAACATATCGCCGTCTTGATCGTGACCTACACAAATTCTACCTATGACGCCATAGTACAATCGATCGATCGGACCCGCAGAATATGAATGAGTGATGTCAGGGGTTTGATAGAACAGTCTTGGACTCGAAATATTTCCTTGAATAGTCTCATTAACCACCATTAATTTTAATCTTTACAAGTACAAGGGGTCTTAAATCGATGTATTTTTATTAAAGATAAAATGTGGGTGTACAAAGAGTGTCGGTGTCAGCATAAAGACAAAAACATCACTAAAGCAGCATGAGCGGAAGCAAGCAGAAAACGCACCATATAGATGCTGCGACAAGCAGTTCATTTCGAAATCACATTTTAAAGCTACACCGATGCAAGAACCATGATCAGCCCAAGGAATTTGCCTGCAACATCTGTGATGAGACGTTTGCAATACAGGCTGACTTATTTCGTCACAAAAGAGGTAAACAGGGGAAGCAGATGTGCAGAACATGGGTACAAGCCCGAGTGCAAAGGACTACATATCCTGTAACGTAAAAGTTAACATTTTTATTGTCTGTACATCGTACGTAAAGCGTCCGTACATTGTCCGTGCATGGTATCTTCTATCGTTTCACGTAATGGTTTCTTTTAGTATATCAGTGATTTTGTTAAATTGAAATTGTCTCCGAATTTTGGCTGTTTCCCCTAGAGATAATTTCCCAAAATTTGAAAATTTCCCAACCCGGTGAATATATAAATCTATCTTCTACAATGGATATTTATACTCCCTGCAAACAGTTTTGGGAGGGTATATAGGACTCACCATGTCCATCCGTTTGTCCATGTATCTAGTAAGCGCCTTCTTAACCGTTCAATGGATTTTAATGAAACTTTATATGAAGGTTAGGCATCATATGTAGATGTGCACGAAGCAAGATAATTATTACCGGATGGTTGCAAAGAAACATAATCCAACTTTAGGGTTTTACATGTTTAAAGCTTGCAAATCAAGAACAAAATTTAAAAAATGAAAGGATTATTACACGATAGAATTGGAACTTTGTTAAACGAATTTTCATATCGATATGGATATTCAAATGGTGATATGTATCACAAACTGATAAATGACATAGGATAATTGATGAAGAAATAACCTTTATCGCAATTGTTTGGAAATACATGTACATTTTAGGTATAATAAACTTATTTATAATTTATAAATTTTACATTTATTCTGTATCTGTTTGCTAATATGTTTCCATATCTTTCATTTGACTTTGTTAGTCTGCTGACCTGTAGGCCTGCTAACAGGTCGACCTGCTGACCTATTGCCCTACTGACCTGTCGACCTGTCGTCGCACTAAGCTATGTTGTCACAAAAACCGAATTACTCTCCTAACATATATCGATTCACAAGGACTACAACGCCGTATTTTGTTGATGTCATCACTTAGGAAATTGTACGGTCGTCATCACGAATTGATTGACCATTACATTGTTCCAATATCTAAGATGATGTTGGACCTGTTCCTACTGTCGTAACATTTCATGTACCTCCACTGAAAAACTTTAAAGATTAAAAAATCTTGTAACAAGTAAGGCCAAAGAAGACTAGTTCAACGTCTTGAATCTCATTTTTAAATAGGTGGGTATTTTTTTATTATATTTCACATTGACTTTAAATGGAAAAAGAAGTTCTTAGAATCATGCACATATAGATACACAATGATTTATTTATTGCAATAGTATGTAATGTTTACATCAATCATGTAACGAAAAAGACATCAATTTTGATAATCTTACAGACATAGAAAAGTTGAAATTTATTCTAACGCCATCAACACCTAAACAAGTAAAAAAACTAAGTTCCTTTATAAAACAGGGCATCAGAACGGAGGACAGGGGACTGAAATTGTATATACTCAACCTACTCTAGTTTATTTACAATAACGTTTTTCATTCTTGTTGTATTTCATTATGTTTGTTACAAATCGTATTTCAAATAACTATTGAGAATTTTGCTGTTGTAATTTGTTGGTTAACATTAAGGTATAATTGTCAACGTCTTTGAACAAGTTGAATTCTCTCGCTTTTAACCTGATTAAATTCATAAAACATTGAACAAATGATTTGAAGTACATGAATTATAGTTTACAAAAAATTGGAATAATTGCTGTAGTCTGGAAACTATCTGAAACAAAATATGAATATCGTTAATTAAGAAAATAACTTGTATGCTGAATGTAAATTATCTATAGTCGGGCGTCGTTACAGCGACGTTCAGTACAAAGGAATATTCAGTTTCCTACAGGAATCTCTTTGGAACAAATGTGCATACATGTAAATTCAACAAATTACAGCGGAATATTTCAGTATCCGACTCCGACAGTGAATTCCGGTGAATTTAGATCTACCGCTTTGTGTGTTTGTGTTTGAAGAACTACAAATTGTTGTATGTTCTGCTCTGTTTGTGTGTGTGTGGTTAATTTAGTTGGAGATCTTGTTAAAGATTCCTAATTTTAAAGCTTTGATATTCTGTAAAGTTTATTTAATTTTTGTTACAACATTGCCTCCTTGTCGACAATTGTTTTATGAGACATTGTGCGGACAGGTACAGAAAATAAGGTTAATTAATATAAATTTAAAGAAATACATGTATACCAATGAATTAGAAATATATTGTCAATGACGAAAACATGGAGATATTCTATTATTGGTAATTGTAGCGTTAATTTGTATAGATATTGGAATAGTAATCCCATTGTAAGTATTTCTAATTTTAGAGTTAAGCTTCTGGACGATAGTGAGAGATATCGAAATCTGATGTTTGAGTTAATCGGTTTAGATGATAGGACACTAATCCCATTATCCGTTTTATTGTCTTATTGATAATTCAAATTCCCATATACATGTAGTAAAAAAATGTGCCCTGTAGGCCGTATGAACTAAAAAAAACTAAATGTGTTTGAAGTACGAGTCGTTCAAACAAAATGCTGTAGAGCGAACCAGAACGGAAGCCCAACTTAAGACAAAGTTATGCCTGAGGTAGGAACTTAAAAGAAATATATGCTAACAGATGGACTTTCATACAGATCACTGTGAGTTAGATTCGAGAGTGAAACTAATTTTGTCCTGGCACCTGTGACGGATCAACCCACAGAGCTGTCTAGCCCGTCCACGGGCGGCGGATAGGGGAGACACTATCGTTGCTCGTTGGGGGAGGGGGGGGTTGGGAGGTCATTATACGGAAAGCCTGGCCGCGGACTATAGTGGGTATTGTGTTTGGTGAATGTCACACTCCCTGCGCGTTACAGACCCATAATGCCGCTACAGAAGGCTAAATTATTCAACCCTACCCAACAATCCTCCTTTTACAGTGAATTTACAATAATTTTGACACACAACGGATTTAAAAAGCCGATTCTTCTATAGTGTATTTCTTCGCATGGTTCCAGTATTTCCGTCTCTATTAAATTGTTGATTCGTTGTGAAAAGTTTTAAAAAATGATTGCTTATCAGGTGACTTTGAATTTAGATTCGGAACCAAAAACGTCTTTCCTGTTAAGTCCATAGTTTTCTCCTGGTGCTATGCATATTTCAGTAAATTTCCACATTATTTGCGAAAAATGTATTCGTATATGCAGAATAAGATATTTTCCCCAAATTTATTGAAAAATTAGTTTGATAGTGAACAGTGTATGGTTTTAGTTACAAAATTCAAAAAACGGCCTGGAATATAATATCAACTATTACAGCAGAAATCAGAGAAAATTGGATTCCTCCTTTAAATTAGATTTTCATAATCCAAGCTATGCAAATGACAACTTCCCCATTTTAACATCTATTAACGTCTGGTTTCTATTTATATACGTTGTACAGAAATTTGTTACAATCGTGCCCAGTTTTTTCAAGATATATATGTTGTCTCATTTTACATTTGGTTTTTTATAACAGGACGAAAAACTGAAAGTGAATATTATTGGGGCGTATCTGTGACGTATGAAGCAATCATTAATTTTAAAAAGAGAAAAGCGTATTGGAAATTTTTTAAAAAGGGTATGCGCAAATTTGTGGGGAAATGCGCAGGAAAATCAAAAACAATATATATTTGCAAATTACATGTACTTCTTTTGGGAAAAGAATCCTTATATTGGAAAAAATTCTTGGTCTTCGAGAAAAATTATTGTAATCTAAAAAAAACTCAAGACAAGCAAAGAAACGGAATTAACGAAATTTCAGCTTTACTTTTCTTGAAACAATGACATACAAATTCTGTATATTTCTTAAAAATATCGATTATTGTTCTTTAAATTAACTACAATTCCCGGTTTTAAACATTATCTAAAGATTTTTTTTAAAAATAGAAAACGACAAACATCAGTTTCAGACCATTGTAACGCTGCTGGATGTAAATTTTCGCAACATTGATTACTTGATTTCTATTGTTTATGGCGGAATTAAGAAACGTAGAGAGGATTTGTTTTAGAATAGAATCTTCCTGTTCATCTTATATAATTATAGATTGATTCCAAATATATAAGAACTATAGGTGTGAGGCATTCCGAATAGCAAAGGTATCGACAAGAAGTTTAAGCAGTGATTGTGTGTTGCTTGTTCTAAATCTAGCAGAAAACTTCGGCTTTGTAGGTTTTTTTTATGGAGTTATTAATGAGATAATGACTTAAAACTTACTTTCGGGTTACTTACGATTCAAGACATATTCGATTGAAATATTTTTCAAATGTCTTGTACTTGTTGATTTAAGATTAAGAGTCATATTTTGTTGGATTACGATATATATCCTTAATTTTTTGTGAATTACGACGAATGTCTTACTTTTTGCGTACTACACGATTAAAGAGTGGTTTAAGATTTGAAGGCAAGAGTTTTTTAGTGAATTCATGATCTTATTTTCGGAAGGTGAATATTAAATATTCTATATGTACCTAATTGGGTAGATTGCTATTTAAATCTTTAGAATATAGGCGAATAAGAACGTAAAGTTTACAAATTTAGGCAGATATAGACTTTAAAGACTACATGTCCTTCGGGGACGGATATCTACGAAGACAGATTATTACTTCTTGTATATTTGATTGACTGCAGTATAATGTTTATTTCAAGTATTTTATATTTTACTTCCATCAACGCATTTGCACATAGTGCTACCATTTTGCAAAATTTTTATAACTTGGATGCAGATAAAAGTGTTCCGGATACGTCAAATTTGCTTAAAATACGTATGAGATCGCCAATGGAATGCGCATCGAAATGTGGACTTTTTCAGAACTGTTTCCTAGCAACGTTTGAAATATCGACAGGAGATTGTTACCTTGGAGTTACAGGATGTTCTATGGCGGCCCCTGTTACCTTGATAGGTTGGAATATTTTGCACAAGACAGGTATTTTTTCACTTATTGTTTTGTATTAAAAAAATATTTCATACTTGTGTTTTGATTTGATTTTGAACAGGTTTGATTTAGGGTTAATGGGATTTTATATCACTGTTAGCGCAGTTTGCTATATGAATATCTTGGCGATATTGATGGAGGGAACAAAAGAACCTGAAAAAAACTGGCAACCTCTGGCAAATAAGATTGGAGTCGAACACTCGTCGGAAAGAGCTGTATTAGAACTCACGAACTCAGGGTTGACAGACTGTTGATTATTAGACAGTGCGACTCCAACATGTATTTTGATAGAATGATTACCTTTAAAAGGTTATGATTGATTTTATGTGATCTAATATAAAAACATAATACCATTGAAGAATCCTCTTTAGCACCTAAAATAAAATTAAGTCTATATTAAATTTAATGTAAGTATAAGCAGGCATGGAAAGAACCGAAGGGATTTTAGGAAAAACCAAAACTGGTATCGAACGGTTCCTACCAAACGTACTACGCAAGCAGCTAGCATAAAATGGAGGGCGGTTATAAAGCTGTTACAGTAATAAACGTGTATACGGAAACAAAACGCAATTAAACATTGACCACATTTCAACACCGTATGAAAAGGTGTTCTTGTCTGTGATAAAAAAATTCTAATGAATCAGAAAAGATCTGACTACTGTGTTTTCAGTAATCCCTTTCGCTGCCTCTTTTGTGTTTTTATACGTATAATTATGTATTTGTTAAAATATATCCTATATTTCTTTGTTTAATTATCATGAATACTGTTAGGTTTTATACCATGAACAGTTTAACATAAAAATTATCTTAAAATACAATTTTCGTTTCTTTTCTCAATATATATGTACATGTAGCTCGATAGCCTATTTCATGAACTTATTTTTTTATTTATCTATTTATTTATTTTTAGATAACTGCTACGAAAACTGTAGACGTAAGTATGTAAAAATGTAAAACAAAAATAAATGTATCTATTACCGGTGTATAAAAAACTAAAAAACTTAAAAACTAATTTCAATACTCCGCAAGAGTAGTTTAAATTAAAAAAAATTTGAGGCTTAATATCAAACTTGCATTTATACGTCTTTAAATCGTTTTCTACTCTTTTCGGCCTGAGAGCACATTTTTTTCCTAGTTCATGCATCCTCCAAAGTCAGGGTTTTGTATCTACGTTCGTTCGCACAAACCCCTGACATCACACATTCATATTTTACGGGTCGGAAGTGAACGATTTTCATTGGTTACTTTTCTAGGTCAGAAGAGAATCCAATTGCGTCGTAGGTAGAATTTTCTATGTCACACACTAGGCGGCGATATGTTCGACCAGCAAAATATGAATGTGTGATTTAAGGGGTTTTAAGGAACGGACGTGAATACAAAACCCTGACTTGGGAGGATGTAGTTCATGTTGCTACTGAAATATGATCTTTGAATTCTTAAACCTTTAGATATTCCATAAAAAGTGATTATACTAAAATATGAATATGATTATATATAAATCACATCAATGTTTAGCGACATTGCGTCCTAGACTTACTCTTAATATAAAACCGAAATTAGAAATCTCTCTGGATAAAACTCGCGATATGGCAGCTCATTCATCCCCCCTCCCCCCACCCAAGAAAAGCTAATTGTTAGAAAATTTTGGGGTGTCAGAACAATCTCCTTAAAGATGTGATGTTATAAATTATTCGAATTTATAACAGTGTAGTACTATATTTACTTAGTCTACATACCCTGGATTTAATTCATATTCCCTGAGCCGAAGGTAATTCGGTCAACATCATAGGTATGTTAGACTATATACCCTTTTGAAACCCGAATTACAATTATATTCCGAGCCTTTAAGTAAGTAAGTAGATCATTTATTATAGTGACATGTGTCATATAAATAATATTACATATTAACAATACAGTAAAAAAATTTAAAAAAATTACACCCGGTCCATTGGACCTATATGTCACTTTAATATACATATGTTCAAAAAGCAGCTATGAAATTGTTGCTTGTAAAGAAGTTCCTTCCTTTTGCAGAAAAATTAATTCAAATATTTGGCTGTTAAAGTCCATTTTTTTCACGTACATAAAATTATCTTTCGAAAACACAGAAATATTTCCGATTTTGGTCGTTCCATTTTACAGTCTATCTGTGAAGTTTTTGAAAGTTAATGGTTAAAAAATCTGCGTGTATAAATAATGTATGTAAGGTGTTTCGCTCATTTCACCCCATTTATTTTTAAGAAGGGCCGGTGGATTCTACCGCTTTCGGAATAGGAAAAGTAAATTCAATGAAATAAATGAGGATCGAGGATAACATTGCGGGGCATATATGTATTTTTTTTTCAGAAAAATCAAGTTGTTGACCTTGTGGATGTTTGATTAGAAACGTATAAAAAAAACCGCGTCTAGCACCTGTGAGCTGACACACGAGTCTCATTACCCAATTAAATCCTACCATTTTTCTGTAAATCAGAATATGTTATAATTAACTTAATTGCCAATAAAATATGTACAAAGCGGCTTTTGTTGCATCAAAATTCACTAATTGTATTATTTTATACTAAAGCAAGACTCCAAAATGTGACCAAAATGATAACGGGCAGACTATTTCAAGAATTGAAAAAATTCTTTGGGAGTTAATATCCAGGTGCTTGAAAAATAAATCTTTTTGATATAAGATTACTACACATGTACCACATCTCCCATTCTCATAAAATTATCTGATTGAGACCTTCGCCTATAAGACGTGCAGTTGTTGCACCGGTAAAACTTTTTATGTATATTTGTGTGACACGGGCAATATAGAAACTGTTTTTTAACAATCATTTAAAAACTTGTTTTAATAATTGTCATGACATTGAAGCATTCTTTGTTTAATATTATAGAGAATCCAGTGGTTTATTGGCAAAGATTTTGTCAAGGTAACACAAACGCAAATGCATACTGCAACGCCGATGAAGAAATAACAATTTTAGAAGCTATATATGGGAGCTTTCCATGCGCTGGTGCCTCTAGTAATGACAAGTTAAATACGTTTCCAGCATGTGGGAAATACGTCAGAAATACCCTGCAAACATTATGTGATGGGAAGTTACAGTGTACAAATATAGTGGTCAATTCGGCTACTTTCGGAACTACGAGCTGCGGTGGAGGAGAGGCTTTGTATATACAATATGACTGCCGTAAGTTTACCTTTTTAAAAATGATGAATATTGGCCAGTTATCTCCCCTTTTCAACTTTTCTTAAGGGAGACAATTCTCTGTTTCCAATCATAGTACCAAAGACAGACATTTATATTTCATCTTTGCTGACATAACTACGGATTATTGAATAATATTCTAAAACCTGCTTAAATTGATGGATTATATCTTCACACTAAATCCCATTACATTGAAAATACGTGACAAATATTTAAAAATCATGACAGTAAACAAAACAAAATTAAATCGGAAGTGATTTTTTTCAGTATCTTTTCCAATGTTCGTATGTATAGATAGAATTATATAGATATATTTTTCATGAAAACATATATAATTAAGTGTCTAAATGGAAATTATCTGATTTCAAACGCATTTGTACAATCCTTTGAATATGGAAAATACACGTACGTACTACTCCAGAAAGTTTTACAAAGGCTACTGTCAATGTCAAATTCTAACACTTGGCATTTATAAAACAGAGACTTCTCTTTTGTAGCTTTTGATAATTTGTTTAAGCAAGAAAGGAAACATCTTTTTAAAACAATTTCTAATTTCAGTCAGCAATTTTTTGTTTTGAACGTCAATGTTTTTCAAACTTTCTCATGCAAAAATATCAAAATTAAATCATTCGTTTATGGTACATTTGAGAAAAAAATAACATGGAGATGAAAAGATAAAGGGTGTTGATCAAACTGAAAACAGTTCATATCTTCAAGCACGGATAAAACCTTTTGTAAAACACTTGTGACACGCAAAAAAATTAAATTAAATAAATAAAAACAATTCAAAAAGAAAAAAGAAAAAAAAACAAAAATATTTTTCGGAGGACTACATGCTTAGTAACACCATGCCATGCTTACATCGATACACAAAAAATAATAAAAAAAACATAATCAAATTTGCCCGAATACGAAGTACTATCCATTCAAAAATTTCCGTTCACGTCTGGGTGAGGATATAATTTCCCATTAATATATTTTACAATATCAGGAAGTCAGTCAAAGGGATATATAAATGACTGAATTTTCGCCAGTTTTTTTACCTGATTTATTTTCAAAAGTACCTACTGAGCTTTAGTAATATATAAAAGGCATTGATTAAATTTTCACTGTTTCTATATTTCATACAAATTGTATCCATTACAAATTTTACGCTTCAGTAAAGTTTATATTATCAGATTGGTAATTTTTTTCCGACCGCAGTTTTCTTGAAGGGTTGGGTTATGATTTCAAGCGTTAATAATAAACATTTAATATGATTTACAAAAAAACTGATTCATTCTGTAACATATCACGGAACTCCTATCAACGTGGTGTGAGTTGTTATAGAAACCTTATAATCTCTATTTTAAAACCCTAAAGTGTATTAATAATAAAAATAAAAGTGAATTTTACTTTAATTTTTGCGAATGCAGCGTATTAGTGTCAATGACCATTCCGCGTATTCCTTCCTGTATATAAAGGAGTACTTCGCTAAAACGTAGATCTTTCATTAGATGAAAGGATTGGAATTTATGTTTTATGGAAATTCTGGAATTTGGAAAAGAATGTTTTTGTTTGATTAGATTTCAAATTTTCGAGAAAAACAAATGTAAATTTCATGTGTATACATGATACATATAAGTATCATTTCATTATATTTATTTGGTGTTATATTTTGGAATACCGGTTAATGTAAATTCAAAAGTTTCAAAATAAAATAATAGAATGTAAATTCAAATGTTTCATAAAGTTATTTCAAAGGTTTCAAAATAATATTATTTTAAAACGTGTACTGCTCCTTTTGAAGAATAATCATATTGTGAAAACGTTTCGGTGGGCGATCCCCGATCAGCCATTCAAATTAACCTTACAGTTATGCAACTGAGTTAAAAACTATTTCTTAGGTATGTTCTTTTCACATGAGTGGGAGTATTTGTAACTGTTGCTTTTTAAACCAGCAGCTATGAGAGCCTTATCTAGTTTTACAGTTAAAACGAGCAAAAATGTGTTCCTGTTATCTAAATAATTTACCGTCCATCCAATATTTTGCAGTTCTATCAAGCAGTCATCTTGTTTGTATTCATAATGTATTGGTTTATATAGTATTTCTTATACAGCGGAGTGTCAGAATAAATATGGGGGTGGTTTGGGTACCCATAAAACAGGTTCAACCTTTAAGTGTTTGAACAAAGTCAGACTATCCTGACTCCCTTTTGTGTTTGTGCTCTTTTACGTTATTTTTTGGTCCATGTGGTGGTGTTGATTGATTGGTATTCATTTTGTTTTAGAGCTGTTAAATTATCTAATAATTTGTTTTTATCTGATGCAACGCAGTTGGTAATTACACATAAACATTTAATAATAAATTAATGACAACAAACAAGCAAGAAGTATATCTACCAATATATATGTTTGTAGGTAAGACTGCTACCTACTGTCACGACCAATGTCATGCGTAAGTATTTTTAAACGTTATGATTTTCACCTTTTTAACATTTATCATATTTTTCACATTTCATTATATATAAAATATAACATTTGAAAATCTGACCCTTTGAAAATCTATCACATAAGCAGCAAAACATTGAAAAGAAAACCAAGAAGAGTGCAAAATGTTATAAAAAGGTGAATGAATATTAGAAAAACGACTCATATTTCATTTGCACATCACAAAGTAATCAGAAACCATATGCAATTTGTTAGATGACTATGGCAAAGGCAACTTATCTGAAAACATCTGTGATACAAATTTACCATAATGATCAACCTTTTGGTGGTGGTAACAAAAATCATCATGGAAGAAAGCAATTCCCATAAAACACAGAAGAGAAAGGATAACGATAACACATTCCTAACAAATATGTTTGTGCATTATATACTGCTATTGCTGTTGTATAGAAAAAAAGGTTTTATCGAAAATTTGGTTTACAAATAGTTCAAAGGAATATTTTAGCTTCTTTATTGATAACATGTTTGGCGGACGCATACATTGTACGTATCGATCATATGATTTTTCTTTCTGTAAGATGAGTTGTCAAAATCAATAATCAATGAACAATAAATTTGAATTCGTTGTCTGTTTTGTCTTACCTGGTTTGATTTTTTCCTTTTAGAATTTGTTAATGGTTAGTTTTGTTCGCTGAGCTGCAGCAAAGAATCGTATTCTGTTTGCCTTGTACAGCTAAAATAAGGAAGATACTTGGCGTATTTTATTGGATTTGTATAAGATGTGGTGTTATTATTATTATTTTTTTGTAAGAGACATTTTGAACTCGGCAGTAATCCCAAGCTAGGATATTGCAATCTTAACACACTTTCTGTTATATGTGCACATTAAACATTGAATTGTCCCATGTGCAGAAGAGATACAATCAGTGAAACATACGTTTGTATAAAATGGTATACACTAGTGAACCACTTTTTGTTTATCTTATCCGCTCATTTCTGTCGCTTAAACTTGTTTGTCTTGTATTTCGAAATCTCTTAATTTTAAGACAAAATCAACATATCTAACATATGTGTTCTGCAAGTTTTCAATAAAACTTTACGGTGTCATTGTTTACTATATTAGCACCTTTTTCGTTTTGTATTTCACATTTCATCATCTAACATTAGTGATGTAGATAAACCATGATGCTCAACCTATTCATGATAGTGACCAAGGGTAGATTTGGAAGAGTGTAAACCCCAAATTAAACTGAAATAATGAAATAATGTACAAAAAAAGGACAAATATACCTAAGGAGCAATCAAACAAACGTAACCCATTGGACAGACAAACCCGGGAAGACAAATGAACAACCACAAGCACAACATATTAACACACAAAACTAAAAAACAATGAACAACACGAACTCCTATAAAAACCAGGAGTGAACCCAGGTGCTCCGGAAAGCTAAGCAGTTCCTGCTCCGTATACGGCACCCGTAGTGAAGTTCAACAAAGTCAATCCGGGGGAAGTCACAAATCGGTGGAGGCACATGAAAGGTTACGACAGTGAAAACAGGTCCAACATCATCTTAGATATTGGAACAATGTAATGGTCAATCAATTCGTGATGACGACCGTAAAATTTCCTAAGTGATGACATCAACTGATCCCTGATAAAACCCTGGTTAAGAAGCTTTTGTGACAGCAGTAATCCTCTTTGTCGCATGCCCTTGAAAATCGGATAAGCTGAGAAACGTAGACGCCATATGTAGGCGATGCTGGTATATTGCTACTCAAGAAGGGAAAATTAACAATAGGAAAGTTGAAGTCATCACGTTTGTCATAAAGTTTTGTCTTCAAATGTCCCTCATAGTGTATTTCAAGAAACAAATCCAAATATGAAGCGGACTTTGGTGTATCTGTAGTATCCTTAATTTCAAGCTCACTGGGGTAGATAAGATGTAGAAAGTCTTGGAATTTGTCGTTATTTAACGAAAACACATCATATATATAACCAAAAGTGAAATTAAAGGATTGGGCTAGTTTTTTTTTTTCACGTAGTAACCCTTGAATGAAGTCCGCTTCATTCAAGGGTACAAAAATGTTCGAATATTCTTTTTGAACTTCTATAGGTCTTGTGTTATAATTACGTAAATGTCCTTATGATTTTGCTATATTATAATACATGTGTTTATAATTTAATACACTTGATCTGTTGTAAAGGTATTACACAATGCACTATTATCACACAGTCATTTAATCTTAAACGGCCATTTCTTTGTATTCACTAGTAACACACATTTGATCTGGATGGAGGAGACACAAAGGGGAACCGATTTTAACTGCGACTGTAAAAGGGTAATTTATCCTTCTGTAGCGACCATTAGCCTGTTATTGTTTTAAAACTACAAAGGGGTCTTTCGCGTGCAGGGAGCTTGGTATTCTGCAACCATGTTACCCACTATGGTACGCGGTCAGTCTTTCCGTATGACGACCTGTCAACCAACCAACGAGAGGGTCTCCCTTATGCATGTTAAGCACCACATGGGGACGCACTACGCAACAGTCTGGGTTAGCCGCCATGATCCATCTAATCTAAATCTATCTTGACCGATCCTTATTGACTACATGACAAAATTGATATGATCATTTTACCTTGAAGTTTCTTTAAAATGCACATAATCAAGACAAAATTAAAAAGACAGGACCAGAATGACTAAGATCAAAAGTTAATTACTAGTTTTATCAATAGACTAGCGAGGAAAGTAATAAAGGGAAATCCATCAGACAGAAACCAATATACAAGACCGAATTCTTGAGGAAAAACAACACGGAGTTCGTCGTCTTCTTATTACTGTGTATCCGACATACTTCCACATTTGATTCCGTGATGAAAATTTTACATATCACTTATGTAGGTCTCAAAGATCAATATTTTTGAAAAATTATAAACAAAACTTGCAAATGATTAGAAATACCTACATTCGTTATCTAACATTGTAGGTGAATAAACGAAATTAATGTCTAATTTTTCAATGACATAACACTTGGAGAAATGTTGAACTCTCCTGTCAATCCTACATGAATTTAAATGAAGACAATTAAATATGAAGACAACATTATTACTTCGAAAGAATTGTAATTATAAAATCGATTGATAAAGAATTATACGAAAATGTGGAACATTACAATATATCAACTGGACTTAAGGTGATGTAAATATTAAACAATAGAGAAGCTGACACAACTTAGGTGAAACATTGAAATAGGTTTCTTCGGTCTGTGAAAATAAAGAGGGCACTATGAAAAGGGGTAAGAAAGAGCTACTAAGAGATTTACAATTTCTTTCTTCAAATTATGCAGAACAAATGTAAGACAGTATAGAAAACTATGACACGAATGACCTGACAAGCGGTTAGTCAGTGTTCAACAAATTATCTTGCTGTCTTTCAATTCAATTCGTTTTCTTATGAAATATTCATAAAGGGGATTATACCTTGTAGCTTTCATAGCATTGTCAATGACGATTTAATCGAAAATACCGCTATTTATCAGATGTAAAGTTTTAAGACGACGTACCGTGACGAAGCAACTAAGTTCATCCAAATCAATATATCTTGTTACTTGTCTGTATCAAATCAGAGTATCCAGAGTATTCTGTTGTTTAAATGATTATTTGGTGTACTCTTATTTGTTGATGGAAAAGTTTATTGATTTCATTGATAACCTTTTCTGCCATGCGTTTTCTTGTGAACCGCCTCGGTGGCCTCGTTGTAACGTGATCGCCTCGAGTGCGGAAGGTCGCAGGTTCGATCCCCGGCCGGGTCATATCAAAGACATTAAAATTGGTATTTACTGCTTCTCCGCCAAGCACGCGGCATTGAGGAGTAAGAGCAAAGATCTACTGGTCGGCTCGGAGTCAGTATAATGTGTCCGAGTGGGGTAATATGTCTTCCTGTGGACAGTTACCTCGTGAGCTACCACATTAAAAATCAGGCTCAGCGTGTCCGTCTAGTACAAAGCAGGGATCGTATTCATCATCATATCAACATGTTCTCGTCTTGATACGCACCTGGCTGCCACTGGACGTTAAACAACAATTCATCCATCCATCCATCCGTTTTCTTGTTTACTAATTTTGAGTTGTTCAGTGTCCATTCTTTGGATGCATTGGATTTTCAGTCACCAAAAAGAATTGCTATACTTGTTTTCGCTGTTATTTTGCTCTACTCCAGGATTACCTTTACTGGTTTGAACGTGGGTGCTGTAAACAGAGGAGGAAGCCCTTACCCCTCCGAAGCATCCACGATCTTGGATGCATTGGATTTTCAAACTCCAAAAAAGGATTGCTATACTTGTTTTCGCTGTTATTTTGCTCTACTCCAGGATTACCTTTACTGGTTCGAAAGTTGGTGCTGTAAACAGGAGGAAGCCCTTACCCCTCCGAAGCATCCACGATCTAGGATTTATACAAGTTGTGTGCATTTTGGAGCTCCCTTTTATTATAATCTGTTTGAAAATCTCCAGTTTCAATTTATCATAAAAATACAGATGTGAAAGGGTCCCATTATCCTATCTCTGGTACAATCAAAAGAGATTTTTCCCCAGTAAACATATTACTACGAATATTTATCATTACCTTAGTGGGCCTGTTTAATCGATTTGTCTATGATATTGCATTTTCTCGTATAATTGACCTGTATTATATATACTCTCATACAGTATCCTGTGGACTGAATTGCAATTGCACAGTTTGCCGAAAACAAGTACAACGGCTTGAATAGTTCATTCTAAAGTAGGTGGAACTGCTTACCTTTCCGGAGTACCTGGGTTCACTCCTGGTTTTTATAGGAGTTCGTGTTGTTCAGTGTTTGTTAGTTTTCAGTGTTTATGTGTTGTGCTTGTGGTCGTTAATTTGTCTTCCCGGGTTTGTCTTCCAATGGATTACGTTTTTTTATTTGCTCCTTAGGTATATTTGTCCTCTTTTTTCCTTCCCTCAGCTCTTTTTTGTGACTTTTAATTTTAACTCTACTTGACCCCAAGTGGAAGTTGTTTAATATCCGGACAAATCCGGATTAGACATCAACTGTCAATAGGTGTATTATTGCGATAAATGCGACAGGGTTGTAATCGCAATAATTTAAACTCGCATTTTGGAATTTTTTATATGAATGAAGCGGGATTTTTTTCAATATCGCAAAAATTAAAATCGCATTTTGATCATAATGACAAAAATCGCAATAATAAATGCACGCAATAATTTCTGAATTTACAGTAGTGATACCGAAAAAAAATTGCATTAGGTATAGGAATTAATTCATTGATGCCTTGTTGTATTTTTATTTTAACACGGTAGGCATTGTATTTTTAATATTTCACAACTCTCTGTGTTTTGACATGGCGACAGCGAGGTTTGAAATATTTAAAAATGTAATTCCTATTTATTTAAATTCTTATATGAAATCATTTCTGTACTCTAAGCAAACCAACTACGGCGTCATCTCCGGGCAGCCATGTTGATTTAAAAAGGTGATAACTTCCACCCCTAATGTAAAATGTTTTTAAAATAAAACAAAATAAATCAGACTTTTTAATGCAAATCCAAGCCTTATTGATCCTTTACAACGTATGATTTGTCGTTTTTGACAGCAGATCTTGCGTCATTGGACGTTATAATTTTATTTTGTCGTTGTACTGTTGACCGTCACGCCATCCCGCTTGACATTGATACTTGTATTTCAGCATTGCTTTATTCGGAAAGCGAATGCAGTACGTCACATTAGAATTAATTGTTCAGTATACTTCACTGAACAAAATTGAGATGCCTTGCTTTTAAAGGGGAATAACATGTATAATCATATTTTTATACCATTGTTTCATATTTCGATCAAACATATATTTACGTGTTTAAAAATTGTTTACTACTAAACGGAAATTTTGTCAGTGGTTTTGTACACATAGTTTCCGATTTCTTCTACGCGCCCGCCAAGTAACCTTCATATGACATAGAATATATACATCCTAAACTTTGAAGTGAGATCCTTCATGCTTAAGACTTTGATTGTGAGGTAAGTTATG
Organism: Mytilisepta virgata; assembly: GCA_028015205.1. Classification (NCBI taxonomy): domain Eukaryota; kingdom Metazoa; phylum Mollusca; class Bivalvia; order Mytilida; family Mytilidae; genus Mytilisepta; species Mytilisepta virgata. Next base: position 18,933,366 of record CM051513.1, read on the forward strand.
TTAATGCAAATTTAAGGAAATATTTAAGTGTATAATAATATAGGTCAAAACCTTTGTATTGAAAGAAATGAGATTTAATTCATTTAAAATGCAATTATTGTACGTTCAATGCATATATTATATTTAAGATGTATCGTTGATTTAAAACCGTCATGAGTACGTTGACTTTCTTGACAAAGAAAAATTACAGTCAAATCATCACCAAAATTTTAGCTCTGTCAAGATTTGTTGATATCAATGCTATTTACCTGTTACGGTCGTTTTCACAATTTATCTCACAACTAAAATTAGATATCTTCTGATAGATTTCATATTTAATGAACAGGCATATATACTTTCCTTGCAATGTGACGGTAGCCAAGAACGGAGCAGGACATGTTTAACCTTTCTGAGATCCTTCGTTGCGTGAGGTTTTAGTTGGGGGTTTTTTATTGACGGTCATTTAAACTAAAATGAACCAGTAGCGTGCAGGGAGTGTCGCATACCCTATACACCTTATCCAATATATTCCGCGGTCAGGCTTTCTGTATTGTGACCTTCCACCGAGAGGTTCTCCTCTATCTGCGATACGGGACGAGCTTGGGAGCTCTGGGTCGAGCTCCCATGACCCATCACTGATGCCTTGTTTATATATTTTAAATAACTTTCAAATTGTCCTTACAATAGCAAAACATGAATTTCAGTTTCTACTGCGTACAAATGTAACACTCTTTACATAACTTTCTACTTTTTTTGTATATCATCATTTCTTTAAAATAATTTCAGTAGCATGACAGTCCCAGTAAAATCTAGAAGAAATATGGATCAAGTCCGTATAGATTTTTTAGAATTTAAAGCAATTTTACTCTTCAAAGTACAAATATACATCAGAAAATATTTATGCACAGATGCAAATAAAAAAGGGCGCGGAGGTGTAGCAGTCATTGATTAAGAAAATTTCGCAGTTGTAATGCATCCTTCTTTATCAACCTTTATCGTGTTTCGTTTCAGACAATTTCCAGCCCACAATCATGCATAGTTTTTTTGTTTTGTTAACTGGAGTGAGCTTCTATTCCGTGGCGTCAGGTAAGCCATACTCAGTATTTTCATAAAAACAAATCTGGCATTGTATGAAAAACACAATTTGGAATGTTGCAGAAATTTACATTTATTCTTTGGGCTGGAAAGTCACTAAAACAAGAAGCCAATTATTTATTTCACATTGCTGATATGTACGAATGTTTCATAATCATATGATTTAAACGATTTAGATATCTCGGATGTTCCATACAAAGTAATAATTACTTTATATAAACACTTTACACCTCAGTTAATTTCATATACGGAATTCAAAAACTACTTGGTCTATTTTAACTTTGAAAACATTGGTAAAAGAATACCGAAGCGACAAAACAGTGGGAAAAGTCCACAAACTCGAAGTCAAAGGAAAAGACAATGTCAGGAGAATGGAACAGAACAAACAAATACAAGGATACATGTATAACTAAAAGATAAAAAAAACTGTAACAAACCAAACAAAACTAGAACAAGACTGCACAGAAACCAAAGCACTAGCAGTATGAACTCCGATTAAAAACCGGGAGTGACATAAGGTGCTCCGGAAGGGTAAGCATGTCCTGCTCCGTTAACGGCATCCGTCAGCTACTAAATTCCTGTGTTAAACTTTTCATTCAATTCATTATCCATCAAAACAATAAAATTTACGCGCATTATCTATTATGGGCCGGATACATGAACTGACCAGCGTTTCTTCAACTGATAATTCCAATGTTCTTTTCAAAACATCAAGTGTATTAATTTCATTGGCTAACAGCAACTTCCGGTAAAAAGTTTATAACTTGATAAACTCCTTTCAGAACGATGTGCGTATGAATACGAACGCATGCAATATAATGCATGAGGAAAATGTTAATTTCAAATGGAAAACGTAATATTTCTGCCTTATTTGGACTTATAAGTAATAAAGGTTATTTTTACGGAATGTATCCATGTGTAAACTCTGGCTTTTCACTCACAAACTTCGGACTTTATTTAATTTGTGAATCAACCGAGTTTACATATTGATTAATTCCTTCAACATAAGCTTCATTACTATATTATAATGTCTTTCAGACAATAAAAATTCCAAATCATTCTTTATACGTATATTGTACTAATTATTTATATTCGACAGCAAGTCGATCATACGGTAAATGTACAAGGTATAGGATAGGAGAAACTAAACCTTATGAACACAATGTAGACCGGTATTGTGTAGAGAATGCACCATATGAGTACTGCTTAAAATTCAACTGTCCACCGGCTAACTGTGACAATCCTATTACATTTAATTCAGCTGGCTGCCAGTATTGTCCAGGTAATATTAATCTATTCTGAGAAGGAAATGTTAATTTTTTTTTCTTGCTATAGTTCCCTAAGGGACTAGATCAAAAGCTCAATGTAGGATAAAAAACTTAATTCACATAGTTTTTTCACTGATCCCCCACTCCCCCCCCCCCCCCTCTTAACTTAATTTGGGAAAAATTGATTGACCAATATCGGCATATGCTTTGAGAGTATTCTTTATGTATCATTGGTCCTGTTTTTCCTCAACAATGTATGTTTCTTCTGTATATTGACTTGGACATCACTTTTAAAAAATATTGGAAAAAAGTGATCTTGAATCCGAATTTTTCAAAATCGATGTAGGATAACAAAACTTGCAGCAATTTTTACCTCCCCCCTCCCCCCAACCCAACCCCCCAACCCCCACCCCTAGAATATTTGAATTAAGTTTTTTATCCTACATTGAACTTTTGATGTCGTCCCTAATTGCTAGTGCTTAAATATATATTCTGTATACTTTATTAAATGTTACAACTTTCAAGACTTACATTGAATTCTTGTGGACAGTTGTTTTTATGAGGTGTTGTTCCGGCAGGTATACAAATTAATTTATATAAATTTAAAGGAACATGATAATGAATCATAAGTCTAGATTATCAAAGACGAATACGAGTCGCAGAGTCAAGAAATACCAAAGGGATACCAAAAATAACTGAAAAATTCCGGAGAAGAACGAAGACAACATAAACACTACACATAAAAACTAAAAACATATGAACAAAATCATGAACATGGACCCCACCATTAAACCACCGAGATTGTAAGTTAGAACCAAAGTCATAGCAAGGTGTGCCGTAGTTTGATCTTATTTGACAAGGATTGCCAGTTCTCCTTCAGAAGAGCAGTGATTTTCTTCGATACTCTCGCTCCCCCTTCTGGCAACAAGGATACAAGTTTATAATACAATTTATATTCGTTGGTTGTTTAAAGGTGCAAATGCATGTACATGTATAAACTTAACCGACCACTTGTATATGTGCAATTAGCCATGGCTCAAAGAGAACAGGAATCGAAAAATAATGGATTTTACGATAACAAAAGATAACAAAAAAAATATAGTATTGCTTTATAAACAAAATGCTCAGCCAACCGTTCATGTTTCTGGCGTAAATGCTATGTTTACCGATAGTATTGCTTATACAGTTGACTCTCATTATATCAAACTCTTTTATCTCAAAACTCCTGATATCTCAAAGTTATGTTTTGGTCCCTAGATTAAACTTTGCACTATATTTCCTTCTAATATCTCAAACTCCTGTTATCTCAAACTATTTTTGTTGGTCCCTTCCACTTTGAGATAACGAGAGTGAACTGTATTTGCATAATTACACTCTACTTCAATGTTATAGGTACTTGTAGTTATGGCGGGAATGTATACAACATTGGAGATCCCATTGACTGTTTAGATGGTATCAACTCTTGCACATGTTCTCCATCTGGTCACAACAGGATACGAACAAGAAAAGTGGGAGCTCTTAACCCTGAAACCTTTCTCTGCTTTACAAGAACATAACTATTTTTGCAACTATAAAGCAACATAAATATACACATTTACCGCGTATTTAAGATGTTTAAACGTATCATAATTTTTCTTACTCCATGGGTACAACATTACCGGTCATATGCCTGTTTTATTAGGATGCTGGGACATTTATGTCGTGTACAAGGGGGTGTGGTTAAAGCTACACGATCTATTCTTGATGACAATTATTACATTGGTGTTCCGATCGGATTGACCCTCACTTTTCGGAACTTAATATCTCTGTTACATTTAAAATCAAATTATAATTCATATTGCAATGAGTTACACTAAAATCAGTATCCATTTAAATCGCTTGCTTAGATCCACGTTACACAAATGGAAATGATTCGCTAAATAAAATATCGCTTGGTAACTTCTTTGCTTTAATTTAAAACTCTAGCACAAGTTTCATCGCAGAGAAAGTTTGAAACCTTACCTTCGGGGTTCTGATATTTCTCTACCTAGCTCTTGCACTGGTGTTAGTATTTGCATGTTTAGTATAATAATACCCGTTAAGGATGATCGCTGGTCTAATAGGAAATAAATAGGATTTGAAATAGGGGTTTTAGTTTGAGAGAACATATGAATAGTAAACAAATAAGCAAGAAAAAAATAGTACTTAGTACTTAACTGGGAGCATTTACGGTGGGGTAAATTGCCTATGTGCAGGTGTTTTTAAGATATCCGAGTTATGAATTTAATCTCTATGGAGTGATTTTGAATGGTATTCGTGTAGATATGTATTTCTACATCGGCCTGAATTAAGGGGGGGGGGGGGGGAGGGGGGATTCTTCATAGAAAAAACTAGTTATCCCACCGCCCTGTCTCAAGTCGGGAAATTTTTAGGAAATGTTACCTCTCGTCTTACTTCATCCGTTTTAGTTTTATTACATGTGTAACGGAAGAGAAACTTTGCTTAGTAAATCTCGCTTTAACTTTATCAAGTTATTCAAATAAATGACAGACACAAAATCATTCCGTCTAACAGCTATGAATTTTAGCTGAACCCACATCTGGATTGACTGGTAGTTACTTCCAGGGTTTGACTTAAAACAGATTGAACTTAAAAATTTAAACCATAGAACGTTTTATCTAAATGCATCCACAAAATTTAGTGTTTTGACATGTACCCGTTGAAATGAATGACACCCGGAAATGTAACCGCAATAACATTTTAGAGTCGGGCGACGGGAAGGAGTGTATATCCGAACCTGTTATTTTATGTTTTACCCCAAAAATACCTCAAAAAAGAACCTCAAAATCGGTGATGACAAACTTAACAGTGCGTTGATAATTTACCTTATAAAATCACATTCATTTATTTTACTCGAAAGAAGAAGAAGAAGCGCCATCTCACTATTTAGTAATATGGATACAGAATTTTTTCAACAATCAAAACCAGCTTATTTTCATACAGATGGGCTTATACTATGACAACTGAAATTACATTAAATGGCATTGAGGCGTGGATGGCACACGTAATTTTAAACGGGAAGAGGGCTTTGAAGAACTTGAAAAAATTGACTAGATTCAAAATTATTCAGGCAGGCGCAAATATGTGTCGAAAAATGCAAGGTTGTATATCACCTGAAACCAAATAGCAGTATATTGCAGAGTACATAGCGATTCAGTAAAAAATATCTCGATGCGATTTATGATTAAGCGTAAACTGACCAAAGTAAGTAATACAAGTATAACCTGTTCCCAAATTTAAAGCAATCCTTGATTTATATTTCAAGAATTTCTGATGAAAAATGCAGGAACAATATTTTAAATACCTTATTCAGCTCGGGAATTTTTAATGTTTGTGAAACCACAGTAGCCAAAATGGAGTGTACAGTATATTCTAATTTGATGATTTCATTTAAATTAAATTGACTGATTGTCGAGTGTTGCTTAACGTCCAGTGGCAAATATTTCAAGCCTCCTCAGGACGAGAACCAGTTCAATTTATCAAAAAATTCAAATAGGAGTGGGACAGGACACAAAGGGGAAGCAATTTTGACTGCCACTGTAAAAGGAAGATGGTCTGTAGGGTCGGATAATCTTCTATAACGGCCATCAGCCTACCCTTTTCCGAAAAACTACCAAAGGGGTCTTTAGCGTGCAAGGAATTTGGCATCCGCGGTCAGGCTTTCAGTATTATGACCTGACAACCCCCAACGAGAAGGTCTCCCCTATCCGCCACCATGGGGCGCGCTAGGCAGTTTTATGGGTTTAGCCCCCACGATCCGTCACATGTGCCTAGTTCAATAAAATTAAATGGGAATATAAATTATAACAGATAATCCTTTCACCGGATAACTTTTCTGGCAAAAGAGTTATTTTAAGAGAAAATCCTTTTCACGGACTTTACGGTGAATCGGTTAATACAATATTCTTGCTATTATACTATGCATGAGCCTCTCTATTGACATTTTAAAAGTATTCTTTTTTATAAAGCTACCGAAAATTTCCCTCAGTTCCTATCTTCTTGAACAAAGGGAAAAACAAGATTATGTGTATTCTTATGACAAATCTTACTAATAGGATTACTTTTTTATAGTAACTGTTGTTTTAATTAAACATAAATCTTATTTTATGTAACTGTCTAACGATTATTTTAATTTGAAATTAATAAAAGTCAGTTTCCTATTATTGTAACCTCTGCTGGATGTAATTTTTCTCAGCATTGATTACCTGAGTTGTATTCTTTAGTTTTGTTATCCGACATCGATTTTCGGATTGAAAAATACGGATTCAAGTGATGTCCAGGTCAAAATACAGAACAAACATACATTGTTGAGGAAAAACAGGACCCATGATACAAAAAGTATACTCAAAGCATATGCCCATATTGGTCAATCAATTTTTCACAAATTCAGTTAAGAGAGGGGGGGGGGGGGGGGGTCAGTGAAAAAACTATGTGAATTAAGTTTGTTTATCCTACATTGAACTTTTTATCTCGTCTCTTACATTTTGAGTATCACATCTTTCATAGGTCAAATGAACGTATGATTGGTTTTAATGTTATTGTGTTTGAATATCTTTTTTTTAATATTCAGTGATAAAGCTTTATTATTCTATTGATTTATTCTTTTTCAAATATTTGTATATCTTCTTAAATAAGTCTATTAATTTGAGTGTTATTATGGAAAACATCTTTGATGAATTCATTTGCATTCTGTGATAAAGTTGAAATACTAGTAGGTTCTTTCATTGTTTATTTTTTTTAATTTTTTTATAATCTTTTGAATTATTTTATCAACTTGGATATTTTTTTAAAAAAATTCTTTTTCTTTTAATTTTATTTAAATAAATATAACTAATAATGTATTTTATTGTCTTCTTATGTCTGTATATATATATTTATTATTATTTATCAATAAATATAATATTGTAAATATTTTGTAGAGTTTTAATACCTTTTGAAGAGTACTTCAAAGATTTTTCATATTAACCAATAACTAGTTAATTACTAAATAATCACACTACAAATTCCCATCTGGCCAACAAGGAAGTCCCACACGGTTTATTCCCATTTGTCCCACATTTGAAAAAACTATATTCCCAGTTGTCCAACATTCTTATAACAACAAATAATTAATTAGTGTTTTGACAAAGTTATAGTCTATTTCTAGTACTCCACTATCACCATCTAGTAATATACATGTAAATACATATTTTTGATTTGAATTAAAAACAAAAATAATAATAATAAAAATATTAAGTGAAGTTAATTATTTTAACTAATTAAACCAGCAGTCATATAATAACTTTTAATCACTGACCACATTAATTGGCTAATCAATTTCTTTCTAAGTGGGCTTGCTTATGAGCAACATGCCACTTCAGCTTGTTGAAATCAATGTGAACACATCTCAAAAGAGGTATATATAGAAAGTAAAAATGTCAACTTGTATCAAAGTCAAAATGGCTAATGCACAGCTAAACATAGATATCAGTATTCGTTCTGAAATCGCATTTCCGAATAAACAAACATCATGGCTCGTACCAAGCAGTGCACTCTGTGACACGGCTGATAGTTTGCAAGTCATATACAGTTTTGTTTTGGAGATAGAGCTACTATATACAGAAAATATATCTGGTAACAACACAACACAAAACAAAATGTAGTTCGTCGCCCAAAAAAAACCAAACTTTACTCCACTTAAGGAGGAAAGTTCCCCTTCCTGCTCCCGTATATTTGGATATATATAATATCCATTTGTTTTCTCACCTATTTTTAAAGCTATAAAAAAAATGTCCGACTCTGATACTACATCACAAGCCGGAAGTCAAGGTGAACCAGAGGGTATAAGGGTGCCGAGGTCTTTACCTCGAGCACTTACACTATACATTGCCCCTATCAATGAAAGTTTCACAGCTGATAGCCAACTCGAAACAACCAATACCACCGAGCTGTTAAATTGGTTTCAATCTCAAATTAACATCGCAGAATATGTTCGATGCTTTCAAAGAGTCACAAAAGATACTTTCTTAGTAACTTGTCATGACGCTGAAAGTATTGAGTCCATATTATACAGATTTGGTAATTTTACATTTAATGGTGTAGACTTTAGGATTACAAAAGCAAAACCTTTAGTCTGGGAACAACAAAGAGATTATATTGACATTATGATCTATGGTTTGCCTTTTGAGATAGGGATGAAATCAGTAGGAAGAAAACTATCTCAATATGTTGAAATTTTGGAGATACTTACCCCAACTTTTAGGGATTTTCCCCATATAATGTCAGGCGTAAGAATAGTAAGGGCCAAGGTAATAAACAAACACATACCCCGCAAAATTTTTATATCTGGACAGTTAGTAACCATCAAATATGAAGGCCAACCCTGGACAGATAAAAAATGTTTTAATTGCGGAGGGTATGGCCACATTTCGAAAGACTGTAAAAAAGAAAGAAGAACGCCTTGGTCAAATAATAACGAACGTGGAAATCGCGACAATACTTACGCAAAAGAGCGCTACGGAACACGTGTAGAAGATCTGAATGAAGATACAAGACAGCCACCAGAATACGAGGTAAATTTCCCCCTTATTAATAATAGGTACGAGTCTCCTGAAAATGAGGAAGATACACATTCACAGTCCTCACAAGAATCTCAGTCATCCCAGGAATCACAAGATAAAACCTTAGTAGATTCAGAATTAGATATTGGGGAAACTGTAGAAATTAGCTGTGAGAAAGAAACCACAGCAAATAACAAAATAGTAGAACAAATAGAGGGGGATAAAATAAATGAAATAAACGAAACAAACCAGTTAGAATTAGATAGTGACATTAGCATGGAAACAATAGAAGTAGAAAAAAACGTCTTTGAAGTTGGGGTCTCAATAGAAAAAGAAACAGAAATAGAAAAAAAAGAGGAATGGGGAAAAAGTAATGAGAAGCATTTAGTTAATTTTTCAGAGAATACAGAAAAGAAAGAGAAAGAAAAAGAAAAGGTAAAAACCGGATCTAAAACACATAGTAAGGAGTCAACAAAAGTAGAAAAAGGTGAGAAACAAAGTAGTAGAAATAAACTAGGGACTGATACAGAAAAGAAAAAAGGGGACAATGTAAAGTTAAAATCAGAGGCAAAACAAACAGAAAGTAAAAAACAGGGGGATAGAAGGTCAAGTAGCAGTAAAACAGAAAAAAAAATAGAAACTATAGATAAAAAGAGAAAAGAGAGACTGTCACTAGGGGACAATAAGAGCCATGTAGAAAAAAAATCAAAAAACGAGGACTCGCATGGCAATTTATAAATGTTTAGACAGTTACTAATATCTATTTACTGCACCTTTATGGTATTAAATTTAAAAGTAATAAGTTTGAATATTAGAAGAGGTTTTGATAGTAAAATTGACCATATATTAGAAAATTTTGGAAATAATCATGTAATAGGTTTACAAGAAACAGGTTTGGTAGACAATAATTTATTAGATAGATTAAGCAATATTACTGAATTTAGATATTACATGTCAAATGGGGACATGAATACAAGAGGGGTTATAACTCTATTATCTAAAGAATTAGAACAAGTCAAATCATATTATGTACCACCTTATTTTTCAGGAAGATTGGTCCATACAAGTTTTACATTAAATAGTTGTATATACCACATATTGAATATATATGGTATACATTCGGCTGGAATAGAGCAAAATGAATTCTACCAAAAATTACTAGAATATTGCAGAAAAATTAAAAATGGGTCTGATAAATATATATTACAAGGGGACTTTAATTTTGTGGAAAATCTAATAGATACAAAAAATCCAAATAGACAAATAGGGGTAGAAATTAAGGATAAAATGCGAAAAATATATGAGGAATTGGGAATAGTAGATAGTTATAGAAAAAAATTTCCAAATAAAAGAAGCTATACCTTTTTCAATACTAGAGGGTTTGCATCAAGATTAGATAGAATATGTATACCTGAAAATATAGAAAAGAAAAACATAGAGGTAAAACATGTACCAGTAAAAAATACAGATCATAAAGCAGTAAAATTAATGTTAAAACTAGATTATGTGAAATGGGGAAAGGGTTTTTGGAAACTTAATGAAGATTTATTACAGAACGAAAATTATTTAAAACATATCCAAAACTTTTGGAAGGATTGGCAAAATAAAAAAACAGAATATAATTTATTAGAGTGGTGGGAAAAGGGTAAGAAAAGAATTAAAGAATTGTCTGTTAATTTCTCAATTGCAATAGCAAAGAAAGATAGGACAGACTTGGAGAAAAATTATAAATATTTAGAGGAAGAGGAAAGTAAGAAAGATGTAGATATAAATAAAATTAATGATATCAAAGAGAAAATAATAGAGTTAGAAAATAAAAAGAAAAGAGGAATTTTAGTTCGATCAAGACAAGATTTTTTTGAAGATGATATTGATAATATTGAAATATTTAGACAAGTAGAAGAGAAAAGGGGAAGGAGAAAAGAAATAAAAGAAGTGTATGACGAAAAAGGAAATATATGCAATGAAAAAGATAAAGTTGTAGAAATAATAAAAAATTTCTATCAAAATTTATATAGTACAGAGAGAATAAATAAAAATAATATGAAAGAATATTTAAGGAAACTACAATTGAAGAAATTAACAGAAGAAGATTGGGAGGTAATGGAGACTTTCATGGAGAAAGGTGAGTGTTTAAAAATTATAAAAGAGTTTGAGAATAATAAGTCTCCAGGAATAGATGGGTTGGGCAAAGAGTTTTATCTGACCTTTTGGGATACTATGGGAGCTGATTTAGTAGAAGTCTTGAACAATGTTTATTTACACAGGGAATTAACAGAGAGTATGAAAACTGGCGTTATTACTCTATCATACAAAAATAAGGGCAATATTAAGGATTTAAAACAATGGAGGCCAATTAGCCTTTTATGTTTTGATTACAAAATTATAACCAAATTTTTGACAAAAAACTTAGATAAAGTGATTAATAAGTTAATAGATATATGTCAGACAGGAGCAGGACCAGGAAAAGTCATTTTTGACAATTTAATATCGCTAGATAGCATTATAGAATATATGTCTTTTAATCAGATAACAGGATTATTGATATCCTTTGACCAAGAAAAAGCCTTTGATAGGGTTGAACATGATTTCATTATAGAGGTATTGAAAATTATGAATTTCCCACCAACCTTTATAAACTGGATTGAAATTTTATATAAAAATATTAAGAGTAAGATACAAGTAAATGGGATTTTGACTGAACCTGTGAACATCACAAGATCCATTAGACAAGGATGTCCACTGAGTATGTCAATATATGCTTTAATAATAGAAACTTTAGCTTGTAGTATCAGAAATAATGATAATATCAAAGGTATAAAGATACCAAACAAGGTAGATAATATGAAGCTGTTTCAGCATGCTGATGACTGTTCCATCGTTACAACTGAAACAGCAGACTATAAATATATGGTAAAAGAATTTAAAGATTTTGGGAAGGTATCAGGATCTAAAATCAATGAAAACAAAACAGAAATATTAAAAATAGGTAATATAGACACTACAGAATATCAAGATATGGAAGGCTTAATAAAAAATAAAATAAAAGTACTAGGAATATGGTTTGGGAAAGATAGAGTAGAGGCAAATTGGAAGCCAATATTAGGTAAAATAAAAGTACAATATGAAAAATGGAAGCATAGAAAACTTAGTTTTAAACAGAAGATATTAATTATAAATACATATATATTTAGTAAAATGCTATATGTAGCAAGAATGATCCCACCCACAGCAGAGTACATTAAAAATATAAATAAATATATATATTCATTATTTTGGGGACAGGATTTCGAATTACTACAAAAAGACTCGTTAAAACAAAAATATATTAAAGGAGGGCAGCAAATGCCAGACATAGAGAAAAAAGTAGAAGCTTTACTATTATATAGAATTACAGAATTAATAAAAGGAAATACATCTGTATGGACAAATATTTATACATATTTTATGGGTTTTACCACTAGAGATTTAATACCAGAATTAGCCCAAAATAGTTTACAACATACTGTAACTGTAGGTGGTATTTACAAGAGGATAAAATTTTTATACCTGAAATATAAAGATATTATTAACTTGAGTGGACAAAGTTTAAAAGATATTTATTTTCAGTTAATTGATATTGAAAATTACAAACACAAAGTAGAAAGTACATACATGTATGTAGACTTTACAAATATATGGGAAAATATTATTGAAATAAAGAATCTGTGTTTTAGAGATTTTATTTATAGAATAGTTCAGGATTGTCTACCAACACTAGAAAAATATAAAAAGAGAAATATTTTTATGGAAAACTATAATTGTAGGTATTGTAAAATAGAAGTAGAAAATTTAACACACTTATTTGTTAAATGTAAAAAACTAGGGTGGTTTAGACAGTTAATAACAGATATAATTAGAAAAGAGCAAAAAATAGACAACTTTATACTGGATCAACATACTTGTTTATTGTATAAAATTGATTTTCAAATCTACCCATATATATTTGCATATAATAGGGCTATATGGACACATAGGAAAACAGAAACAGGCGACATTAGGGAAAAATTAATGCTTGGATATTACAGAAATGAAATTGTATTTAGAGAAAAAAATAATTTATATATTGAATGAAATGATTTTGGATAGATCTGGGGTTATTTAAATATATATATATATATATATATATATATATATATATACATATTATACAGAGATGTAAATGTGAATAACTATTTTTCAATATTGATATATTTATATATTGTAGATATTGTTTAATAAAGTTTTTATTTTTAGCGTATGGAGCACAATGATGATATCTGTACAAATACTTTGAACGGTGTCCTACAATGACGTGGACTCGTGAAAAGTTTATCTCTATTTTCTTTTGCCTAAATGTAATTTTATTATAAGTTCTTTGTTTGGTCGATATATGTCTTGTTTTTTTCTCTAAGAAAACTACTATAGTTTTTTCATATAACCAGTGCTACATTGTGTAGTGAAGTGTTGTGAAACTTGTAGTAGTTAATATAATAGGTATATATGTACTAATTATTCTTTATATTTTCAGATAAGGTATGTAAAATGTAAAATCTCTAGAAAAAAACGGTTTTTTCCTTTTATTTTTTCCTTTACAAAAAGTCAACAAAAGTTTAAAGATAAATAAAAAAAGAATTTTATTGTAATATATGAATATTAATAGATCTTGAGTCCCTTTTGAGATTATGAAAAAAAAATGAAAAAAAAAAAAAAAAAAAAAAAAAAACCGTTTTATAAATCAGTGCTATTACTCTCCCTTATCTTAAAACTCTAAGCACGGAAAGGTAGCACAGCTATAACTCTACTTCTCTCTGTAATAAAAATTTATAGATTATAAATTAATAGAAAAAACAAAGAGGAAAAAAAGAACTATCATGATTTGTTATATTTGTTTGTTTTTTGTTATATATGTTGACAAATCTGAGTGCTCCTAAAAGAAAAAAAAAAAAAAAAAAAAAAAAAAAAAAAAAAAAAAAAAAAAAAAAAAAAATAGATATCAGTTTTCAATTGACCATGTCAGGAGCAATGCTACATCTCTGACAAGAACTCAGTAGGATAGACGTGTTTTATCAACTGGAGAGTTTTTTTCTACAATTGATATGTTTTACAGACACAGAGTGGTATACAACAATGTAAATATGTAGGTTATACAACGAAACACCATCCTCCTTAAAGGGAAGCCCATCTTCGGTGTATTATTACTAACTTTTTGATTTTGATTTATTTACATTTTGACTTTCGGTCCAGTCGCCATTTTCACCTGTATTTACCTGTTTGTTTACCATGGCAGACTCGGAAAGTATATATCATAGTGATAATGAGGACAACACAAATACATATGTAAATAGAGAAATAGACAGAACGCTCACTGTAGTAATAAAACATGCTCAACCAAGTGATGCAAAAACAACTAGTAGTGATTTGCTGTTCTGGCTGTCTTCCAAAATAGATATAGCTAGACTGGTAGCATGTTTCCAAAAAACTGGGGAAACGTACTATGCTACATGCAAAGATTTACCAAGTAAAGGGATACTCCTTAAAGACTTTAGCCATTTTAATGTAAAGGGTGTCGACTTTGAATTAAAATCAGCTGACCCCCTAACATGGGAAAAAAGACAAGACTATATAGACATTTTAATATACGGTCTACCATTTGAAATAAAACCCGACGTGGTAAAATATAAGATAGGGCAATATGGAGACCTTATGACCCTCTTTTCACCATCATTTAAAAAATTTCCCACTATCCAAAGTGGTGTGAGAATAGCAAGAGTCAAGAGTCTCTACCGACATATACCAAAAAAAGTATACATTCGGGGGCAACTCGTCAGCATCAAATATGAAGGGCAACCTGTTTTAAGTGCAATGAATACGGGCATATCGCAGCCGATTGTAAAGCCGACTATTTTACGACACAAGAGGATGTTACAAACATCACATGCTATCAATGCGGCTCGGGTTCACATAAAAGCTCGGAATGTACCGTTGGAATTTTCACGAGTCAAAGCCGTAAAAGAAGGTGGGAAACTGCCTACAATCGTGCTACCGACTCCGGAGGGAGTTACAACTTCGATAATAAACTCTCTGCGGACGACGAAGAAACTCTTTCACAAGTAAGCGCGGTAAGAGAAGTTTTTGAAGACAATGGTGACAACGGTGAACATGAAAAGGGAGATGAACAAGAACAGGTAAATTTAAATACAGTTGAATCAGAACAAATTATTCAAAACAAACAGATTGAAGTTTTAGATGAAAAGGCCCAAGATACGATTGAACAAAATGAAAAAATACAAATAGAAAAAAGTAAAGAAAAAACTGACGAGAAAAACAAAAACAAAGTAGATGTAGAAGTTATAGTTAATGAAAACAAAATAGTAAATTTAGAAGTAACAGGAAATGAAAACGAAAACGTAGAAGTAGTAGAAAATGATAACAATGATTTAAGTAAGCGAAAGATAACCGAAACTAGCGCCGAGCCTGAAAAGGAAGAATATGAGGAAGGTGAAATTGTTGAAAATACAAATGATATGACCCCAAGCGAAAAAGAACATGTTACACAATTAATCAAAGACCTAGTATTAGATGTACCGAAAATGTTGAGCCCACTGACAAAGCAAAATAAAAATGAAAATACTAATACAGATAAAGGTAAACAAAAAGAGCATAATAGAAAAGAAGCAGTTCAAAGAAAAGAGCTAGAACCTCTACTGGTGATAAACATAAGGGTAAAAAGAACAAAAAAGATTAAAGACACTTTTTTCTTTATTATTTCACTATGGAGCCCATCATCAGATTTTTTCTGCTACTAACAATGAGCACACTTTATCCCATTGATAATTTAATAATTGTAAGCCTAAACATAAGGAGAGGTTTTAACTCTAAAATACCAGATATTTTAAATAATTATAAAGATTGTAAAATAATTTGTCTACAAGAGTGTACTGAAATGAAAAGGGAAGTAGTAGATGACATGAATAAGAATTCAAATTATAACTTTTATTTTTCACAGGGTGACATTAGAACAAAGGGTGTTTGTACTGTAGCAGACAAAGATTTGTGTAATTTGTCAAGTTATATAACACCAAGAGTTTTAAGTGGAAGACTTGTACACATCAGTTTTAAAATAGAGGTTACAAAATATCATATACTTAACATTTATTCACCCGTAGGACAGAGTAAAAATGAACAAGAAATCTTTTATACAGCCCTTTTGAAATACTGTAAATCAATACATAAAGAAAATGAAGAGTATGTATTGCTGGGGGATTTTAATTTTGTAGAATCCCCACTTGATACTAAAAGCAGTAATCCATCTATACATTATAGTATTGTACAGATATTAGATAGTATATATGGGTTATTAACTGTTAAAGACTGCTACAGGTACAAATACCCCAATAAAAGGTCTTATACTTTTATGAACAGTAGAGGCCATGGGTCGAGGTTAGACAGGATTTATTTGCCCAAAACCTTATATGATAATGTTAGACAGGTCAAACATATACCCTACAAGAATTCAGATCATAAGGCTGTTTATGTTTTTATAAAATTTAGTAAAACTAAATGGGGTAATAGTTATTGGAAATTTAATGAAAGTATGTTAGAAGAGGTTAACTATAGAGAACTTATAAAAAATTTCTGGACAGGGTGGAAAAAAGAAAAAGAATGGTATAATCTTTTTGAATGGTGGGAATTAGGTAAGCAAAAAATAAAGGAAATTTCAATTGCCTTCTCCCAAAATCTTGCTTCCACAGAAAAAATCGAGATTGAAACTCTATATAGTGAACTTGACCAAGAAGAAGGTAGGACAGAAATAGACAGTCAAATATTGACAGATATAAGAAGCAGGATAGACATTTTAGAAAATAAAAGGAAGAAAGGTGTCATGATAAGGTCTAGACAAGAATTTTATGAGGAAGATATTTCAAACATAGATATTTTTAAATTAGCAGAGGAAAAAAGGGGGTAAGTAAAGAATTTAATGCAATATTAAACAAAGAAGGGAATATATGTAATACAAAGGACGATATTGTACAGGTAATAACAAATTTTTATTCAGATCTATACACTAGTCAGGACATTGAAGAAACTGTAATGAAAGACTATTTAGATAAACTAGAAATTAAAAAACTTGAGGACGGAGATTGGGATGTTTTTGACACTTTTATAACACCTGAGGTTTGTATCAAATTAATTAAAGATTTTGCAAATAATAAATCGCCAGGTATTGACGGGTTAGGTAAGGCTTTTATATATGTTTTTGGGATACTATTGGGGAGGATTTAGTTGAAGTTTTAAACAATGTATTTTTACAGGAGCATTTAACTGATACCATGACAACCAGTGTAATAATTTTAATATATAAAAATAAAGGTAACAGTATGGATTTGAAACAATGGAGACCGATTAGCTTACTCACTTTCGACTATAAAATCATTGCCAAATTTTTAACGCAAAACTTAACTAAAATTATCAATAAACTTGTAGACCAAAACCAAACTGGAGCAGGACCAGGTAAGAACATTTTTAATAACTTATTTTCCATATCTAGTACTTTGGAATATATGGAGTTCAATGATCTAAGTGGTTTCCTAATTGGTTTTGATCAGGAAAAAGCTTTTGATCGCGTTGAGAAACGTACAACTTCCAAGTTATTTTTGTCCATTTTGTAAAGTAGAAATTGAAACTTTTGAACACTTGTTCATAAATTGTAAAAGTTTATTCGAGTATCGCAATTTCGTTTCTAATATAATAAAAGAAGAATTAAATGGAGACACGGTTACACTAAATGCAAACACAGTTTTATTTCATGTTGACAGAAAATTCTATCCGTATATCTATGCTTATGCTTATTCAATCTGGGTTAGTAGAAGCATAGATCAAACTAACATTAAACAGAATTTAGTTTACAGATTTTTCTCAGCACAACATGTATATAAAAATAATAATTAATTAGTCTTGTACTAGATCCTTTGCGGTGTAGCAGTAGCACATATCCTGGTGCCAATGTTGCTGCTGCTACACAGCAATATCATCTATATATATTTATATGTACGCCCGAATTGGTAGTGTTATTTCATTTACTTAAAGATTTGTATAATCTTTGTTTGAAATTTTAATAAATAAAATTAAATTAATTAGAGCACGATGATGACTCCCGTCTTGGTGAGACCTGAGGTCTTAGCAAACCAGGCGGGTTTTCTCGGACAGGTAAATTAATTAGTTTATAATCATTTAGTTAAACTATCATTTTGTTAAAAACTTATCTTTTTGTTATCTATTTTAATTAGTTCAGCTTTATCTTTTTATCTTTATTTATTTTGTTACATTATTTATGCTATATCCTAAACCTTTCTCTCTTTTTCTATGCAATATGTATACACGCCTATTTTTAATTTTTCTGCATCCCACTATCTTATATTTCAAGTTTTCTAATGGATATCTCATATAAATATAATCATATGTAAGTGCTGGTGAAGGCTCGCGGGTGTAGCTTGAATCTAATGCCATATGTTGCTGCTACACCCGTGACCACCCACCTCACAAGGAAAACCAGGGGGCAGGGGTAGTATTGATGTCTGCTTTATATTATAATTTTGTCAGGTAGAATAATTAAGTCTGAGTGCTCATAAAAAAAAAAGGAAAAAAAAAAAAGCTAAACATAGAATTCATAGAGAACAGTAGAGGTGGACAAAGTCTTGTTCACAACAATTACCGTTTCCAGGTAAAGAATCGTCGTGAAGAGAGGGTTTACTGGAGGTGTGCTGTCAGAACATGCCCAGCTACTATAAGAACTTAAACAACATACCAGTAGGTTACGACATTCAACACAACCACAGAGCAGAGCCATATAAGTTAGAGGTAGCAAAGGTGTTAAACTAAATCAAAAAAAGATGTAGAGAAGAAGCAAGAGCTGTACCAAAACTCTATGATGAAGAGGTAGCAAAATTGAGAACACCTGAATGGAAGGAGGAGTACAAAATATGGTTGAAAAACTACCAACATTCCAGTCTTCTAGAAGCATACTTTATAGACAACGTTCCCGTCTACTACCAAAGTTGCCAACATCAACCAACGACATTGATTTACAAGGTCAATGGACCCAAACATCAGCTGGTGAACAGTTCCTTCTTGCAGATGACAACAATGGACAACGCATATTGGTCTTCTGACTGACTTGGAAAATGCCGATATTAACATCAACACAATACCATTTACAGACTATGTAACAACGCAGTGGGTAGAGTCTGATCAGCAAATCTGGAACCACTTTGACCATGATGAATCCAGAACACTTAGAGGGATGGCATTCCAAGATTAAAAAACAAATACAGCAGGCACATCCGAACATCTACACATTCATTACTCATCTCAAGCAGATCCAGTCAGCCAATGAAGTAAATATCATCCAAATTAGAGCAGGGGGACTACCAACAAGAAAGCGCCGCAAATACAGAAATTGTTACGGCCGAAATCACCTTTTAAATTGTAGCCAACAAAAGACACAAATCAATAATAAAATTTAACAAGATTTATTATATACAAAGTTTACAAAAAATATTACAAAAAACTAAAATGTCAACTTAACTGTTCAAAATCCTGTTTTTTCTTGATCCGGAATTCTGGTCACTGTTGCCTGAATCCAAACGGAATATTATATCCAATCAGTCACAATCTAGTATGATGTAACGAAAATAAAAGTATGTCACGGATGATGTGTGAAACGTAAATAAATCCAACAGCTGAGAACACAAGAATGTCTATCTGTGTTCCGATAAATGATGTTCTGAAAGTCTAACTTTCTTGTCCGTATATATACTGTAGAACGGAAACTTCTGGAATACGGTAGAAGTTCGAATCACACCATAATTATTACGTAAGTCAAATAGAAAGTTCTAGTCATTCCACCAGTATCCATTATTGTTCCAGTGATTTCTAAACTGCGCAGTTATAACATTATTTGGTAAACAACTATAAGTATTATGTAAACATAGTATACATGTTATAAGGCTACGCAAAACAAATTAGGCCAAGATAAATAAATATAAATATAATAATTACAATATCATAACACCTCCCCCCTTAAAAGAAGTTTGAGTGTAACGAGAACTTCATGAACAATATATACAAAAATATATAGTATATATACAATGTTTTAATAAGATCTAGATAAAGCATCTGCTATTACGTTATCTTTACCTTTAATATGTTTTACAATAACATCATATTCCTGTAACAATAAACTCCACCTAGTCAACCTCTGGTTCTTGTTTCTCATTTTATGTATGAAGGTGAGAGGATTATGATCAGTATAAACCAGAAGAGGATGCATTGTGGGATTTAAATATACATCAAAATGTTGAAGTGCAGACAACAGTGCAAAACATTCTTTTTCAATAGTGGAATAATTTTTCTGATGTTTATCTAATTTCTTGGAGAAATATGATATAGGCTTCTCAACATTATCATCTGTTTCTTGATATAAAACAGCTCCAACTCCTACATCACTTGCATCAACGGCAAGTTTGAATTGCTTTTTAAAGTCTGGAGTGATAAGAACGGGACTGTTAATTAAAAGTGATTTGCTTTTTTCAAAAGCGTTTTGACAATTATCACTCCAGATGAATTTAGAATCTTTCCGTAAAAGATGAGTCAATGGTTGAACAACTGTAGCAAAATTTGAACAAAATTTTCTGTAAAATCCAATCATGCCTAAATATCTCATAAGTTGTTTTTTATTTGTAGGAGGAGGAAAATTGGTAATTGCATCCACTTTAGCCATAATAGGTTTCACTTGACCTTGGCCAACTGTGTGCCCTAAATAATCAACAGTGGCCTTACAAAATTCACTTTTAGCAAGATTAACAGTCAAATTTGATTGTGACAATCTATCAAAAGTATCATATAAATGTGTTAAATGCTCTTCCCAGCTATCACTACATACAATAAGATCATCGATATAACCATAACAACAGTCTAAATCTTTTATAACATTATTGATCATTCTTTGAAATGTAGCTGGAGCATTTTTCATACCAAACGGCATGACAGTATATTGAAATAAG
The DNA here is from genome assembly GCA_028015205.1 of Mytilisepta virgata. Taxonomy (NCBI): domain Eukaryota; kingdom Metazoa; phylum Mollusca; class Bivalvia; order Mytilida; family Mytilidae; genus Mytilisepta; species Mytilisepta virgata. The sequence goes on from CM051513.1 coordinate 18,954,369, forward strand.
CCGTCTGGTGTGACAAAAGCTGATATTTCACGAGCTCTCGGTGTCAGGGGGACCTGCCAGTAACCTTTTAATAAATCAAATTTGCTTACGAATTTTGATTGTCCAATGTTATCAATGCAATCGTCTATCCTGGGAATCGGATAGGAGTCAGATTTTGAGACTGAGTTTACTTTTCTGAAGTCAGTAACGAAACGAAAGGTTTTATCTGGTTTGGGTACAAGAAGACAAGGAGAGCTCCATTCACTGTTACTCGGCTCAATAATATCATTGTCAAGCATATATCTAATTTCTTGTCTCATAACATCAAGTTTAAGTGGATTGAGCCGGTAAGGATGTTGCTTAATTGGAGAAGCATCACCTACATCAACATCATGACAAACAGCAGTGGTTTTGTTTGGCACATCTGGAAAAAGATTTTTAAAAGAAAATACCAAAGTTTTCAATTTTTCTCTGCGATCGAAAGTCAGATGTGCAAGTTTTGAGTCTAAATCTGATAAAATTTCAGAATTTTTCAATCTAACAGTTTGTTCTATAGTCTTGGAATCAAAAGATGGTTCAATTATATCTGGTTTGTCATGATCGCTCTCCAATTTAACCATGGCTAAAGTGGCAACTGGTTTACTCTCACCTTCATTAGTACGCTCAAAATATGGTTTTAACATATTAATGTGACACACTCTATTTTGTTTACGCCGACCTGGAGTTTTTACAATATAATTCAAATCATTGATTTTACTGTCGATTGTATAAGGACCACAGTATTTAGCCTGTAAAGGATGCCCAGGGACTGGCAAAAATACAAGTACCTTATCACCAGGCTCAAAAACTCTGTCCCTGGCATCTTTATCATACCATATTTTCATCTTATTTTGTGCAGTTTTTAAGTTTTTCTGAGCAATTTGACAAGCAGTATACAATTTTTCTTTAAATCTAGATACATAGTCTAGAAGATTCAAGTCAGTGTGTTCAGTAAGCCATTTTTCCTTAATCAATTTCAAAGGTCCCCTTACAGTATGACCAAACACCAACTCAAAGGGGCTAAAACCAAGGGATTCCTGAACAGCCTCTCGGACCGCAAAAAGTAGAAAGTGAACACCATCATCCCAGTCCCTGTCAAATTGAAGACAAAAAGTTCTAATCATGTTCTTCAATGTTTGATGAAAACGTTCTAAGGCACCTTGAGATTCTGGATGATAAGCACTTGATCTATACTGAGTAATCCCTAACTGGTAAACGACCTGCTGAAATAAACCTGACATGAAATTTGAACCCTGGTCGGACTGTATAGACTCAGGAAGTCCTACTAATGTGAAAAATTTGATAAGAGCTTTGACAATAGTTGGTGTCTTGATATTCCTTAAGGGAATAGCCTCAGGAAAGCGAGTGGATGTACACATGATCGTTAATAAATAAGCATTTCCAGTCTTGGTCTTTGGTAAAGGTCCAACACAATCAATAAGTACTCGGCTGAAAGGTTCTTCAAAGGCTGGAATTGGCAGAAGTGGTGCTGGTGGTATTTTCTGGTTAGGCTTGCCAACAACCTGGCATATATGGCATGATTTGCAGTATTCTGTGACATCATTTCTACGTCTGGGCCAGTAGAAATGTTGTAATATCTTAAGGCAAGTCTTCCTTATACCTAAATGTCCAGCCAAGGGGGTGTCATGGGCAAGACCAATAATTTCTTGCCTATAGACTTTAGGCACCACCACTTGGTATACCACTCTCCATTCCTCCTCTGGGATAGCATCAGGGGGCCTCCACTTCCTCATCAAAATGCCGTCTTGATGGAAGTAACATTCGGCCACTTTGTCTGCTTCTTCTTGGGGTAGAGCCCTCTTGCAGAGCTGAAGAACCTCAGGGTCTTTATTCTGTTCTTCCCTAAATGTTCTTTTGTCCAATGAATGGCTATTCACGTCTGGCCATGGCATAATTACACGTTTGTTAGTACCAGGTGGTCTGATTATGGCCTTTTCTGAGCTACCGGAACCTTCAATGTCGGCAAAGAAAGTGTCAGAAAGGTCCATATAATCATACTGGCCTTCTTGTAAATCCTCATCTTGTTGTTTTCTTGCCATTGCCCTAGTAACAACACAAGCTGGATACAGTTCAGCATCTTCTTCAGGTGATTTAACATCCACCACCGGTTCACTTGTAACAATTGGTTCAGCGACCACTTTGTTCCTAGCTAGATCATTTCCTAGCAATAATGAAACACCCTCAACAGGGAGTGTAGGACGAACACCCACAACAACTGGTCCAGTAATTAAATCTGACTTCAAATAAATACGATGGAGGGGAACATCTATACAACCTAACTCCACACCTCGTAACAAAACGGAGGCACCAACGGACGTCTCCTCGGACAAAGGCAACACACCTTCTAACAACAAAGACTGAGAAGCTCCAGTGTCCCGTAAAATCTTAATAGGCTGAGGAGTAGTATTATCAACAATAGAAACAAACCCATCAGACATAAAGGGCTTATAATCCTCCATGTAATCACAAAAACTGGACTTAAAAGCCTGACTCGCAGGACATTCCAACTTATTGGTAACAACGGGTGTCGTACAAGCACTGGACTTGGGCTTATGATCTCTTTCATTCTTCTTCTGGAGTCTAAAACAATCAGCCATCAGGTGACCATTTTTCTTACAATAAGCACAAGTTAGTGACTTCTTCTCAAAAGTATCAAACTTTGGACCAGACATATTATAACTAGACGGACTCTTATTCTGTGCAACAGGCTTACAATCAGTACGCTCAGTGCTTTGATTTTTGTAATTTCCGCTAGAAGTATTAAAATTTTGACCTTTGAAAGTTCTTTTATGTGAAATGGTATAATTATCGGAAACAACAGCTGCATCTTGCAATGTCTCAACAGTTTTGTCATCTAAATGTGTTTTTAAGTCTAAATTAACACACTGCTTGAACTCTTCTAATAACATTAATTGTCTTAATTTATCAAAATTTTTATCTATTTTCTTTGACGTAAGCCATTTATCAAATAAATCTTCTTTTTCCCTAGCAAATTCAACATAGGTTTGTGTTTCAAACTTTTTATAAGACCTAAATTTCTGTCTATATGCTTCTGGCACTAGCTCATAAGCTTTCAAAACTTCCTGTTTAACAGTGTCATAATCAGAACTTTTTTCTGAAGAAAGTGCTGAGTAAATTTCAGCGGCCTTGCCCACAAAAACACTTTGCAGCATAGTAGTCCAATAAGGCTTTGGCCATTTCAGATTTTGAGCAATTTTCTCAAATTGTGGAAAAAATTTATCCACCGTTTTTTCACAAAATTTAGGAACCAAACGTATATTTTTTGCTGCCTCAAAATGTTCTGATTTTGACTTATTGTTGCTTTCTACTTTAGCCATTTCTATTTTTATTTTCTCCATCTTTAACCTTTCCCTCATTTCAAGTTCTGCCTGTAATTGTTTTAATTTAAATTCATCTTCTTTTTCTAATTGTTTTAATTTAAGTTCATGTTCTAATTCAAGCTGTTTTAATTTGAAAGCATCAACTTTTTCGACCTTGAGGTCAAGAGCCTCTTCACCAAAAATTTCTAAATCAACTAAATTGTCTATTACCAAATTTTTTATAATTTGTTTTCTCATAGATGTTCTAAAATCTATTTTTAGATGTTTAGCAAGCAACACTAATTCTTCTTTCTTTAATTTATCAAACCCTTCCAGGTCTGGCGTTTTCAAAAATTTACCAGCATCAAATTCCATTTTGTAGAATTTTGTTGGCTAATTCTAATGAAAATACTGAAAAAATTTAATAAGATATGAACGTTATTCCGGACGAGCCCCCAATTTCTGTTACGGCCGAAATCACCTTTTAAATTGTAGCCAACAAAAGACACAAATCAATAATAAAATTTAACAAGATTTATTATATACAAAGTTTACAAAAAATATTACAAAAAACTAAAATGTCAACTTAACTGTTCAAAATCCTGTTTTTTCTTGATCCGGAATTCTGGTCACTGTTGCCTGAATCCAAACGGAATATTATATCCAATCAGTCACAATCTAGTATGATGTAACGAAAATAAAAGTATGTCACGGATGATGTGTGAAACGTAAATAAATCCAACAGCTGAGAACACAAGAATGTCTATCTGTGTTCCGATAAATGATGTTCTGAAAGTCTAACTTTCTTGTCCGTATATATACTGTAGAACGGAAACTTCTGGAATACGGTAGAAGTTCGAATCACACCATAATTATTACGTAAGTCAAATAGAAAGTTCTAGTCATTCCACCAGTATCCATTATTGTTCCAGTGATTTCTAAACTGCGCAGTTATAACATTATTTGGTAAACAACTATAAGTATTATGTAAACATAGTATACATGTTATAAGGCTACGCAAAACAAATTAGGCCAAGATAAATAAATATAAATATAATAATTACAATATCATAACAAAATATTGACAACAGACTGCAACTACTCAAACAAAGACTACGCAACGGGGAAATCACAGTTATCAATTATGCAGATGCAGCATCTCAGCTTTTTCACCTTGGGTAGAAGTGTATGAACATTTTACTGTTTGTTTTATACTGTAATAGTGCATTATTATCATTCTCTGTTAATTTTTGTGAATCTTGTTATTTTCATAAATATTGAAATATATCATAAAGCAATTAAAAAGCAATTAATAAATATTAGAAAAAAAATATTGTTGTTTCAATTATCACCCAAGGAGAAAAATATTAATATGGAAAAAGCATCATCAAAAAGCAAAATGCATTACAAACTATCCACATGGAATATCTCCCTCTGTTACCAGGCATCAGTACAAAGGATTGGAAAAGATCTATTTTATTTTATAATAAGTTACATATTTTATAGCAATAAATATACTTCAGGAACAATTTATCTATAGATACTACATAATACAATTAGATAATATTCAGAAAAAGACTATACATAATTACCTATTGTAATAAGGGTGTGAAAACAACTAATTAACATGTACACAATTCCCACTTGTCCCATACATTTTTACCTGTAATTATAAAATGTGGGACAACTGGGATGACACCTCCCACACAGCCAACACAAAATATCTTACCTGTATATACAAACATATCAAATAATGTTGGGTCAGTGGGAGGACGCAATTTTTATAACAAAATTACCCTTAATCCCCTTGTTTGCACCAGCGTTATACGTTTCCAGAAATTGGCAGTATCTTTCCGTAGAAACAATATTACATTTTCATTAAACATACATATTACGTGTCCATAAAAAATAATTACTTTTCCGAAAATCAAAACATTATGTTATTAAATTATTACAAAATCAACAGTGGAAAGTTTACCATTCGTATGTTTCGTGTATTGTTCTACAACGAAGTCCATTTAGTCTTTTTCATTCTTTCGCACGGGTGCATTAATGGATAATGTTTTGGTTTTAGTAATGCGTCCGTTTGCACAAGTATTCTTGATAGTCCAAGGCAAAATATCGATAAGAAAAAATCACAATTAAAACAGTGATTTTTCGTTGCTTATTTCGCACAGACATTTGGTATTGTGGCTACAGCTCTTTTCTTCATACAGTTCAACTTTCATGGGATAATGAATTAAATTTTACATGCGGCTTACTTACGATTCAAGGAATATTGGTGTGAAATATTTTGTAAATGCCTTATGATTTTAGGAACGCGTATTGAAGTCAAATATTGTTGGATTACGACTTAAATCCTTAGTTTTTGTGAATTACGGTGAATTTCATACTTTGTGCGTATTACAGTTAAGCATGGATTACAAGTTTTAGAAACATATTGCCATTAATATCCTTTTCGGTGTATTAGAAGGTAAAGTTGCAAATTTGGGCTATACTTTCTGAGGGAATACCTATTAAGACAGATTATTACTTCCTATATATTTGACTGCATTATAATGTTTGTATTCAGCCTTTTATATTTTACTGCCATGAATTCATTCGCACTTAGTGCTTCCATTATACAAAATTATTACATCTTGGATGCAGATAAAAGTGTTACGGATACGTCAGATTTCCTTAAAATACATGCGAGATCGCCAATGGAATGCGCATCAAAATGTGAACTATTTCAAAACTGTTTCCTAGCAACGTTTGAAATATCAACAGGAGATTGTTATCTTGAAGTTACAGGGTGTTCTACGGCGGCTCCTGTTACCTTAACAGGTTGGTTTATTTTGCAAAAGACAGGTATTTTGTCACGAATTATTTTTATTCCACACTTTGTTTTTGAAAACAGATTTGGTTTTGGTTAAATGTGATTTTACGCCACTGCTAGTGCAGCTAGTTGCATGTTTATCTTGGTCACCAATTTTCATCGGTGGATAAACCATCAGAACTCGGCGAACCGGCGGAAAGTCTGAAAATTACCGTCAATTAAGATCGGCAAGAAGTGGATTCGAATCCACGAACTCAATGTTGACAACCTGTTGAATCATTTTTAGTGAAACGAATTACATAGACCTGTTAGCCTAACATTTATTTAAAAATTACCTTTTTGACACTCCCACTTGTCATAATTCTTAATTTATAATAATCTACCTTTTTTGACACTCCCACTTGTCATAATTAAGTCTCCCAAACGAAGTTTGGAGACTTATTGTTTTTGTTGCGTTTCTTATTATTATTATGTCGCCCCGACGAAAGTCGGCGACATATTGTTATTGTTCCGTTTCTCTGTTATTATTCTTTCTTTCTTTCTTTTTTTCTTCCAATGATTTTTGTCCGGAGATGCCTGGATAGAATTGAATGAAACTTGGCAGAAAGTAAGATCACTATGTGAAGGTGTGCAATCAATACTTTTTTTTCCAAATGGCCGCCATTTTCAAGATTGCCGCCATTCAAAGATCGGTACCCTCCGAAAATTTAAAACGTTTATATCTCAAAAACTGTACGATAGAATTTCGTTAAACTTCGTAGGTTTGTAAAGTACAATTAGAAGAACAAACTGATGAAAAAAATCGCGATCGGTTGGAGACGTTTGGCGGCCATTTTGAGGGACGACATCTGCTATTGCTCGCAATTGCAATTCTAGTTATTATTATGTCGCCCCGACGAAAGTCGGCGACATATTTTTATTGTTCCGTTTCTCTGTTATTATTCTTTCTTTCTTTCTTTCTTTCTTTCTTCCAATGATTTTTGTCCGGCTTAGTTCTCGGAGATGCCTGGATAGAATTGAATGAAACTTGGCAGAAAGTAAGATCACTATGTGAAGGTGTGCAATCAATACTTTTTTTCGAAATGGCCGCCATTTTCAAGATGGCTGCCATTCAAAGATCGGTACCCTCCGAAAATTTAAAACGTTTATATCTCAAAAACTGTATGATAGAATTTCGTTAAACTTCGTAGGTTTGTAAATTACAATTAGAAGAACAAAGTGATGAAAAAAAAATCGCGATCGGTTGGAGACGTTTGGCGGCCATTTTGAAAAATGATGTTAAAATGGCGAAAAACTTTACATGGATAGAATTAAATGAAACTTGGCAGAAAGTAAGATCACTATGTGAAGGTGTGCAATCAATACTTTTTTTTCGAAATGGCCGCCATTTTCTAGTTATTATTCTTCATCTTCTTTCTCGCGCCGCCAACTTTGTCCGGGGCACTTTTGTACTTTATACTTGACCGATTTCAATCAAATTTTGCACAATGATAGTGATATGAGATGTTGGTTCTAACCATTTTTCAAGTGTGGGGGGGGCCCCAGGGGCAGTGCCACGCCCCTTCAAATACCTCAAAAATTGATATTTTTTGAATAGGTCAAAAATAGTTTACATTCCTACCCTATAACCATGTATATTATTACTGCTTATGATAAGACGAAGGATTTGGTACCTAAGAGGGGTCTGAGGGGGCCCCAGGGGCAGTGCCACGCCCCTTCAAAAACCTCAAAAATTGATATTTTTTGAATAGGTCAAAAATAGTTTACATTCCTACCCTATAACCATATATATTATTACTGCTTATGATAAGACGAAGGATTTGGTACCTAAGAGGGGTCTGAGGGGGCCCCAGGGGCAGTGCCACGCCCCTTCAAAAACCTCAAAAATTGATATTTTTTGAATAGGTCAAAAATAGTTTACATTCCTACCCTATAACCATATATATTATTACTGCTTATGATGAGATAAAGGATTTGGTACCTGAGGGGGGTCATGCCCCGCCCCCCCCTCAAATGACAAAATACTTTATATCTTGAAAACCATTGAGATCTCCACCCTATAACCATATATATTATTACTGCTTATGATAAGACGAAGGATTTGGTACCTAAGAGGGGTCTGAGGGGGTCATGCCCCGCCCCCCTCAAATGACAAAATACTCTTATCTTGAAAACCATTGAGATCCCCACCCTATAACCATATATATTATTACTCCTGATGATTAGACGAAGACTTCGGTACTATAGGGGGGTCTGAGGGGGGTCATGCCCCACCCCCTCAAATGACAAAAGACTTAATATCTTGAAAACCATTGAGATCCCCACCCTATAACCATATATATTATTACTGCTTATGATAAGACGAAGGATTTGGTACCTGAAGGGGGTCTGAGGGGGTCATGCCCCGCCCCCCCCCCCCTCAAATGACAAAATACTTTATATCTTGAAAACCATTGAGATCCCCACCCTATAACTATATATATTATTACTCCTGATGATTAGACGAAGACTTCGATACTATAGGGGGGTCTGAGGGGGTCATGCCCCACCCCCTCAAATGACAAAAGACTTAATATCTTGAAAACCATTGAGATCCCCACCCTATAACCATATATATTATTACTCCTTATGACAAGACGAAGCATTTGGTACCATTGGGGGGGTCTGATGGGGAACTTCGTTTGGGAGACTTAGTAACAGTTCACTGTTACAATTATTACTTGTTCTTAATTCATAACAATCAGTTATTGTCAAATTTTTAAAACATTCGGAGTAAGTTCAAAATTTCGGCAATGTGATTTCAAGAAATATTTCCAGTTTGAAATGTGTTTATCATCCAATTTGGATAAATAAAACTACATGTATGGTTGAAAAATCTCTTCCGAACCAATATTGGCTATGAAAGAGCATAAAAATAGTTCTAAGCAAATCTAGCTATACTCGTTTGTAATTATGAATTTGTGTGTTATTTTCAGTGTATTTTTTTTTTTTTTACTTGAAAAAATGAATTATTCATTTTTGTCATAATTTTATGAATATTATCTATAGGTTTCATATCATGAAATGGCCGATAAAATGACGATCTTAAATAAATATTATACCTGTATAACTATTGCTCGATATTGGTTCCCTTTGAAGGTATACATGTATTTATTTTTCAGATAACTGCTATGAAAACTGCACAGGTGAGTTTCAAATAATGCCTAAAGATAGTTGTATAAGACACTTCACTGGCAATGTGACGGGCGCCGTTAACGGAGCAGCACCTGATGTCACTCCCGGTTTTTAATGGTAGTCCATATATATATATATATATATATATATATATATATATATATATATAGAATAAAGTTCAAATTCTTTTGTGTACAGATTTATATCAGAATAAAATAAAACGTTGCAAAAGACTACATTATGTAATACACTTTGAAATCACATAAAGTCCGCTATCGATTCCATGCCTCCTAGCACTCCTCAGGGGAATGTGAATAAAATGTCCTTATCGACGTCGTTAGCGGCGACGTTAGTGACGTTTTAATAATAGAAAAGGGGAGTAATATATTAAGTACAATATTAAAATAGGGGGTTCACAATTTTAAATTGAACTATTTAACTTAGGTTTAAACAGTTTTATAAAATGAGCTATATATATATATATATATATATATATATATATATATATATATATATATATATATATATATATATATGGAGAGAGAGAGAGAGAGAGAGAGAGAGAGCTTTATTTTCTGTGCTGTCTTGTTCTAGTTTTGTTTTAGTTTATTATACGTTTTTATTCTTTTAGTTATACTTGTATCCTTATGGTGTTTGTTCCATTCTCCTGACTTTGTCTTTTCTTGGAATTCGAATTTGTGGACTTTTCCAGCTGTTTTGTCGCTTCGGTATTCTTTTGCCGATATTTTATACACGTATGCAACTACATATTTTTTATTGATCTGCAAGACTTATTTCACTGAGGACATCTTTAAGTTGACAACATACATCTTCTTAATTTTTTAACTAAAAGGTTATACATGTATTTAAATCCGTTTAATAGACATATGCATTACTTTCTTTTTTTTTAATTTCATGTTGCTACGGAAAAGCAGTGCTTTAATCTTAATTCTTAAAGACAATTAGAATATAGAAATGTGAATTTACGGTCAATTTTGTGTATTTTATAGTTTTTCTTTTAAAGTGAAACAGAGTTAAAAATGAAATCCCACCTGATTAAGCTCGCGACCTTCACGCAGATAGAAGCTGACACCTATATTTTGAACCTTTTGTTTTACAACAGCATATTATTTTTAATCCTTAAATACATACGAATAAATAAAAATAAATAAAAATAAATAATAATATATAAATCACATCATTTATAGTAGTTCAAGAATGATTTTAACTCAATTATGACAAATTGCCTCTATCCTGCAGCAACTGAAATATATGTACGAACAAAGAGTCATTGACGTGATTGAATTCGCATACAAAGCATTTCACCTTCACGTGTTAACTAAATGATTTTTAAAGACAATTTTTTATGAAATTAAATTTATAATGTTTTGTTGAAATAGTTACAATACTATAAAAAAATAATTTTAAGGGGGTACACAACACTTTGACTAAAATAGATTTGGCTCGTTTAATTTTCATAAAATTTTGCAGAAATATTTACCTTGACCTGTTGACAAAAATATAAAAATTTCAAGAAATTTGAACCACCCAATTTACGGAATAATATTTCATTGGATATATAGCAGTTTGACAAACACTAATTTTGATAATTGAGAAGCTTGATTTCTCTTTACTAATGTTATGTTATTAAAACGGTCAGATGATTTTTAAAGAGTTAACTCCCTTAGGTGTTCTGTACCCCCTTAACTACACTTTTAAAGCTTACGTACTATTGATAATTTCTGTTTCTTTTTTTTATCATCATCAGAAGTTGAAGAATATATGCCCTTGTAATACTGTACAAACTCTAGTAATTAAATACCCCAAATACAAAACTTATCCCTTTTTGCACGGGACATTTAGAAAAAGAATGGTCCACTCACTCAGAATAATGTGTTCTGGTGAGGTAACGTGTCCCCCTTATGATTGTTACCTCGTGAGCTAGCACGTCAAAAATCCGGATCTGCATGTCGGTCAAGTACAAACCACGATTAATATCCATATCACATCACATTTACACGTTCTTTACGAAGCTCGAAATCAGCATAAGATGTTCGGTCTACGCTGTGATAGCGTCAAGACCGATAACTCTTGACAGTCGTTTGGTAACGTTATACCTTAAACTAGAGAATGTGCATGTTCTATTGTTATAAAACTGGCGATATATATATATATTTTGCATGTCCATGCAAATTTATCGTAACTGTTTCTTAAACACGTTGAATAAAAATGTATCTAAAGTGCATCATCCTATGGATCTTTTTTATTTAATACAGGTCCAGTAGTTTATTTTGAAAGATTTTGTCAAGGTAACACAAACGCACGTGCATACTGCTATGACGGTCAAGAACTAACAATTGCAGAAGCTATATATGGGAGCTTTCCATGCGGTACTGGCTTTTATGATGTCAAGTTAAATACGTTTCCAGCATGTGGGAAATACGTCACAAATACCGTGAAAACATTGTGTATTGGACAGTGTACAAATATTGTTGTCAATTCGGTTACATTTGGAACTATAAGTTGCGGAGGAGGAGAGGCTTTGTATATACTATATGAATGTCGTAAGTAAATTTATTTTTATAAAAATAATGAGCATTGCATTGGCCAGTTCTCTCTCCTCTTCACATTTTTTCTACTGGAGATAATATTTTTTCATCTTTGAATCATTGACCTAAAGACAGACATTTATAAATTCTTTACTAAAGTCAGATAATTAATATTCTTCGCAAAATACCTTCAAACTAAATCCCTTTATGTATTTATGTGACAGAAGTTGAAGAAAGAAAAGCTTTTTTCCTCAGCTATATTTATCTTAAAGTCACAGTAAAGGCCTTACAAATATCAGACAATATAAGACATTTAAGTACATGTCTCTCTGTTCTATGCTGCCGTCTGAAGAATATTTTTGAGCAATGTCCTTAGATGGTTTTGTCTGTACCTCTTCTGGTCATTTTGGGGATTTTGGAAAATGCTATTCCACATTTTGGATTGTTTTTTTTCTGGTTTTCAACATTTTAAAAGCCTTGAGCACAACTGACATTGTATATATTTGTTAAACTCACTTGTGTCTTTTCTTGATGTCAAATAATTTCATGTTTAGTTAATAACTACGCTGTTTTTTTTTTGTACGTTGCATTTTTATACCTTTGTTTATTCTTTTCTGCATTATAAAACCTCATATATCCAGGTTAAAACTGATATTGGATCACCAGTACCCTACCATCACCGAACTAGAATTAACATTTTCTCCAAATTAATACCAAGTATTATCCATTCCCAAATTTCTGTTCAAAACTGAATTAAAGTTATTTCGGATATGCCTGGATGAGGATATAATTCTCACTAACATGTTTTACAATACCAGGAAATCAGCACACGGGATCTATAATTTTTCGACGGCTGTACACTATATGTTTTTAAAATTACCTGCTGAGTCTGAATACAATATACAAAGAATTCACTAAATTTTCACTGTTTCAATATTTTATACAAAATGTGCATCCATGGAAAATTTTACGCTTCAGTACAGTTTACATTATCATTCTTGCAATCTTATTCCTACAATAATTTTCTAGAAGGTTGGGTTCTGATTTCGAGCGTTAACTAAAATATTTCCTTTTATCTACCTTATTTAAGAAAACTGGTTCAATCAAACAAAGAATTCCGACAATCCCAGTGCTAGTGACCGTATTAACCTTGCAATTGATGCGCAAAGTCGTTTCCAAAGCATAATACATGTCAATATAGAATAAAGAAAATTATCTGTGTGTTTTATGGGGCGAGCTTTTTAAAAGCTGTTTATTGAACAAATTGTTATTACCTGTTACAGCTCAGTTAATATATACACATAAGCATGTAAAATAGATTAATGAAAAAAAGCAAAAATACATCTACCAATTTATGTGATTGTAGGTGGGACTGAAATGCATTGTCGCAACCACTGTCATGCGTAAGTACTTTTAAACATAATGATTTTCAAATTTTTAAACTTCATCATTTGAATTTATAGTAAAGTAAAATGTGTCTTTGTTTATTTGGGGTTTTAAGCCGTTTTCAGCACATTTGGCAAAACGCGTCGGCCAGTTTTTATTGGTGGAGGAAGCCGGGTGACTAGGAGAGAACCACCGAACTTCGGTAGGAAAATTGGCAATCCTTGTCAATTAAGATCGGAGTCGAACACACTCCGCCACAGGTTAGATACGAACTCACAACACCAGTGTTGAAAGGCTAGTGGTCATTAGCAGTCATGACGAACTTCCTAGACAACTCGGCCATCGAGGCCCCGTAAAGAAATATGGAAAAGAATATTGGACAATCTGAAACTATTAACACTTTAACGTATTTCAACACCTTTAAAAAGAAAAAGTCTCATATTCATGTAAATAAAAACATTGACTAGTAAAGATAAAGGCATTGAAAAGACCAAGAAGAGTGCAGAATGTTATAAAAAAAGAGGGTCATGTGAGAATGGTAAGTAATTGTGGTAAGAATGAGAAACGTGACTACCTTTGCGGTTGCAAGTCACAAGGTTATCACAAAATATACATACAATTCGGTAGATGACTATGGCAAAGGCAGCTTATCTGTAAATATTCGTGATACAGATTTATCGTAATGATCAACCTTATTTAGCTTGTTTATGGATAGCGTGTAGAAAAGATTCATACACTGTACGTTAGAGAAAAGTAGCTCCCTCTTGTTCATAAGTTTTTCCTTTCTTTAAATAATCAGTGAACAGTAAATTTGTGTTCCTTTTCTGTTTTTTTTTCTTAGTTAGTTTAATCTTTTTATTTTTGTAGTTGTTAATGATGAGTTTTGTTCGCTGAGCTGCAACAAAGGATGATATTCTGTCTTCCTTGTACAATTAAATATTACAACAAAGTTGGAAGTCACGTGATTTACTTAAATGGACTTGTTTAATTTGTTTGTTAATACAAACAATGTATATGATATTGTTTTCTTTATAAGAGACATTTGGAAACCAGGAGCAATCTTGAGTTTAAATATTGTCTTGTGTACACACATTCTACGATTTACATATTGAATCCCTTGAAAGACTCGTCACATATACAGATTCCAGATAAAGTATTTGATAGACGTTTTTATTATACCCCATTTTTGGTACATGTTTCTTGTGTCATATTTAAGGAGTTATTTGCTCTTTGGACAAAGTGTCTTCCATAGACATCAATGTAAATGTACAAATTGTCATTTTCCTGCAAACTATTTTCCGTCCGAGTATCCTGCATACACAATAGTGATATGTTTTTAGATATATATTCTCCATGATGATAAAGGCCTTCGTTATTCAATATTTTTAGAAAAAAGTATTTTTTGCCCTTCGTGTTAAATACAAGAAGCATTCTATCAGGAAAGATAATTCATGCATATGGAAGACAACTCCAACATCTGCAAATAGGGGATAAAATGGTTTAGGGTTTCAACTTATGCACATTTGAATATGATTATATCTTTTTGCAATTATTTCTAATGGAGTAAAATGTTTATAGTGCGAAAATGTGACATATGTACTGCTATTTATCAGTGTATGGCAACGGTATTGAATTATGAAGACAGGTATTTGCCTGTGTTGCTATACTAAGACTTTTGTATTAACGTAAAGCTTGTCTTAAATATCGTGAGGTATAATTGAACTCGACAAAGATATATTTTTTGTTAAAAATTTCAAACCCAAGCCTTAGCGAGAAATTTGAAGGAAAATTTATTGAGACTGTAGAATTATTATAAGCATCTGCTCGCGAAGTAAGAATATGTTTTTCTTATTCTTTCAACAGTTTTAAATTATGTGTAATAATATATATACTAGTCAACAAAAGTAACGATGTACGAGTTCGGAAACAAATATCTTGGTAATTCCTTTAAAATAATAAGTGTTAGGACAACAGCGATTTGCTACTTCATTTCTTGATCTAATTCTCTCATTTTGAAATTTGGATAAACTTGAAATGATGGGAAATGGAAGTTTTCAAAAGAGGGTTAAATTAAAGTTACGGAAAATCGAGAAGAAAATAGACACACATTTTGTAAAATGAAAATCCAGTGGCTGAAATCAGTAGACAAAACACAAATCTTTTCTCACACAGATATTATGATTCACGTAATGGGTTAAAAATACTGATTTTTTAATTTTGGGTTGAAAAATGTGATTTTTGAAAAATCGAAAAATGGAATTTTTCATTTTAAACTTTTTGCACAAAATCCATGCTTTTGATGAGAAAACAAAGGCTTAGAGGAAATAATTTTATCATTAATGGATGAAGACGTTTTCTTAAAAATAAAACATTGAACAGATTTTGTATACAAATCCTTAGAACGTTGAAAATTATTATTCAGGAGTCGGTCAAATTAAAAAGATCAAACATTTAGACAGTAATAACGAAAGTTAACATAGTAATATATTTTTCGCAAAAAGGAAGTGTTGGTTGAAATAAAATTAATAAGTAATCCTACTTACTCATTATTGCTTTAAATATGTTATAATTTCAAAGTCATTCCCGTACATTAATATTTTTTTACTTTGATTTATTGCATTAATATTCAATAAAAGAAAATTGATAAGCTTCATTATACTGCGTTGTGTAAAGATGACAATATACCTAAGGAGCAAATCAATACAACATACTCCATTGGACAGACAAACCCGGAAGACAACTGGACAACCACAAGCACAGCAAATAAACACTGAAAACTTAAAAACAATGAACAACATGAACTCCTTATATTCGCATAATATAAAATTTATGCATTTGTTTTTTGTGAAATTAGAGACATAACTGTTCATGAAAAGTAATATTAAAAGAAAGATTTCCATTCCTTGTGTAGTGACTATTATGCCTAGAATTACGTTTACGTCCTTTCGGATTATTCTGCCCAAATTGTTTTCACTTAATGATGTTCGATTTTCCGTGAGTTTACATTTCTCCTTATTCTGGCGAACCTTAATTTATATTTCCAAATTTTACTTGTAAGTAAGTAAGTAAGTAAGTAAGTAATGTCTTTTATTTAAATAGGGTAACACAGTTATTATTAAAATACTAATCTTCCCTGAGGCCCTCAATTAAAATATAAATTAATAAAACACACACAGTAAATTAATCTACATTGATCCAAATTCTACAAAGATCCATACCATGAGGACCATCTATATACATAGATACATATATATAGGCAATAAAATTGTTACATTTAATATAAACATTGAAAGAATAGAATATCTCGCCTTTCAATACTGTAACTATAATTTAACAAATTTAGAAAGATTCACGGAGCTTTAAGAACTCTTTATACTTTCTTTTGAAGGTTTCTATATTTTTATTCAATTTTAGGTCTGTTGGTAAAATACGTTGTAGGATGGTCTGTTTTATTTTGTGAAGTTTTTCTTTTGAGGCTGAATTATTTAATTTTCCCTACAACGGGTTGGTTTCTTTCTCATTGACAAGCTTCACATTTAGATAAACGAAAGGAATTTTAAGAATGTCACTTGAAATAATCATTTATATTCTATGGAACCAAATAAAAAATGATTTAGTGGTACAAACGTAGCTATGTATAAAAAAAAATTATCCATTTAATAAAATATCTGACCAAGAAACACAACCAGATATCACTTCAAGATTTAAAAAAACAACACTATAAAAGTTTTATCAAGAATTAATACCAATAAAAACTGTTTCAGTGAATTTTATTGTACCTTATATGTGTTACATGCAGTACGTGGCATACATGGTACGTTCATTTGTCGCAAGGTGTGTCCAAGTGTGTGTTTTTGATAAATGTATGTTTTTCTTTTAGACAAAAGATTTTCTGAATTCAATGAAGTTTACGTTTTTTCCGTATTCTGTCTTATATAAACTTATATTATATTGTTGTAACTAAAATCATTTATTGATACAAAATGTGTAACATTTTATTAGATATATTTTGTTTGGATCAGATTTTGCTTTTGGACTAAGTGGATAATTAATTTTATTGTTGGTTGCGGCGATTCTGTCGTTTAATTATTACAGGTTCAAGTCAAGAATACCAAAGGGATATTCGCAGAGGGAAACATCGAAACAACTGACAAACTCCGGAGAATAACAAAGACAAGACCAAAACAATACATACACTACAATTAAAAACTAAAAACATATGAACAACATGGACCCAACCAAAAAATCGGGGGTAGACTCAGGTGCCCCGGAAGAGTAAGTATTATCTGCTTCCTGCAGGACACCCGCCATGCTCAGGCCCATGTCAAATCCGGTATGAGAAACGGATACCATCAATAGAATAGATCTATTTTCATTTTGGAAACTGTTTTTTCATACCTGTCAACCAAGTCATGATGACGTCCATAAAACTTTAATAAGGATGACGCCAACTTAAGAGCAACATGCCCCTGTCTGAGCAACTTTTCTGTCAGGAGCCGGGCTCTGTCCAGGAAGTTAATGTATATGTCACACGCTCTGGAATAACGTATGAGTTGTGAAATATATACAAATTGTGTTAACTATTAATTTTTTTCTATATAATACTAATGTAAAACTAACGTTTCATGTAAAATTATTTAATTTGATGCTCAAATACACATTTCCTATCTTGTCAGTAGTGTTAAAGACATGTATGTGCCAATTGTATTTGTTTTTCTTTATGTATGTTCTGATAGCGTCAGGTATGTGTTGCAATGTGCATGACAAGAGATGCGAACTGTCCCGAAAGTTATATAATGTGCATCCCAGCAAAAATTATTTTTGCGCTTTGAATTCCTATTCAAAAGTTAATAAATTCTTTGATACCAATTTTGAGGCATAAAGAGGACAAATATACCTAAGGCGCAAACCAAAAAAACGCAATCCATTAGACAGACAAATCCGGGTATACAGTGAACAACCACAAGAACAACAGATAAACACTGAAAACTAAAAAACCAATGGACAACAAAAACTCCTATAAAAACCAAGAGTGAACTCAGGTGCTCCGGATGTGTAAGCAGTTCCTGCTCCGTATACGACACCCGACAGAATCAATCCGGTAGTAGTCACAAATCGGTGGAGGTACATGAAATGTTACGACAGTGGGGACAGGTCCAACATCATCTTAGATATTGGAACACAGTAACGGTCAATCAATTCGTGATGACATCAACTTATCCCTGATAAAAACCCTGGTTAAGAAGCTTTTGTAACAGCAGCAACCCTCTTTGTCAAAAGTAATGGTAACTCACGCATGCCCTTGGATATCGGATAAGCTGAGAAACGTAGAAGTCATATGAAGGCGATGCTGGTATATTGCCACTCAAGAAGGCATCATGTTTGTCAAAGTTTTGTCTTCAAATGTCCCTCAAGATGTTGAATATCTTTGTATTTTAATGGAACTTTGAAATCATTAAAATATTTATAATTTGTTTGATTCTTGCACTATATTTTTCTTGTAATTATTTTTTCATTTTTAAAAAAAAAATGAGGAATGATTTCGATATATAGCAAAAGCTTAGTTTCTAACTAACGGCTGGAAATTACAGCTAAGTTCCTATATCTATATTCTTTCTCATCATATATCGTAATTTCTTATCGTATTTTTAAGGCTGTGTAGCTTCTATTATTTAATATTCCTATTAAGATTTTCTACATCTGTACCCTGACAATGTAGTTAAAAAACGAAATTGATGTCCTACTTTCAATAATAACATTTTGAACTCTCTTGACAGTCTCACACAAATTTAAATGATATATGAATAAATATCATATGGTAATTATAAAATCGATACAACTGATAAAGAACTTAAAGAAAACCCGATACAGCATACGTAGAGCAGTACAATATATCCACTGGACGTATGATGATGCAAACATTAAACTATGGAGAATCTGACACTGCCAAGACTTTCTTGAAATTATTCAAAAAATTGTAACACAGGATAGAAAACTGACACCAAACGGTTACAAAGTGTTGAATAATTATTTTTGTTGTTTTTACCCACAATTCATTTTCTAATGAAATATTCATAAATGGATTCCATTTATTCGATATCATGAAACTTTCGATCTGATCGAAGACACTGGTACATTAAATGAAATAAGGCGGGCCTGGACGAAGCAAACAGGTTAATACAGTTTTGTAGATCTGTAGAAATTCTGTCGATTGATGGCGTTAATTGGTTGGTATGTCACCGCTGACTTTATTTGTAATTGGTTTGATCTTTTTCTTATTTTATTTTGTTCTGTGTGTGTTCTATGTGTCATTTGTAACTGGCAAAGGTGGATTTATAATTTTAAAAAATGAGATAGTATGCTGTCGCGTTCCTCTTCTTCCGGATTACCTTTAATGATTGGACCGCGCTGTTGGTGATGTATACAGAACAAGAAACAAGAAACCCCTAACATTCCGAACCACTCTTAGCTTTTATGGGATTTGTCCATAAGTTTTAGTTTTTTTTTGTTTTTATCATCGTATTATTATCTATTTTAAAATCTTCTTTTTAAATTTATCATAAAAATCCGGAGGTGAGAGAGTCCCATTTTAACATTACTGTAACCTACATACGCCAACGTTATCTTAGTAAAAGCCCGAACATACGTCAATTGTTTTTTAATTGACATTTTTTTTTTTTTCAAGTTTCGTGTTAAACAATTTCAGTGTAACAATTTTATTGCGAATATGTGTCGTCATTCTCGTGTATAATATGAGCCTGTATAATAGGTAAATGTTCATATGTATATGTGTGTCTGTGTGTTTTTTTTATTATATGTTTTACATCAAAACTAACAACAATTTACATCTATTATTTACATATTCTATATTTATGTTGCATGTGTTCAAAGTCAACATATATGAACATGAAATGAACTAAGATTTATGCAAATTACAGTTGTTGGACATGCTATGACAAGATCAAGGCCATACATTTCTTGCTGGACAAAATGCAAAATATATATATAGTGAATAAATGCAAAACTCCCGCTTAACCAACAAGATTTCGAAGGAGGGAAAAATCGAAACAACTGACAATCTCTAGAGAACAACGAAGACAAGACCAAAACAATACATACACTACAATTAAAAAATAAAAACACATGAACAACATCGACGCAACCAAAAAACCGAGGTAGACTCAGGTGCTCCGGAAAAGTAATCAGTCTCTGCTTCCTACAGGACACCCGCCACGCTGCCAATGTCAAATCCTGTATGAGGAAGAGAAACCATCAATGGAACAGATCCATTTTTATTTGGGAAAATGTTTTTTCATACTTGTCAACCAAGTCATGATGACGTCCATAAAACTTTAATAAGGATGACGCCAACTTAGGAGCAACTTTACTGTCAGGAGCCGGGCTCTGTCCACGAAGTCAATGTATATGTCACAAGCTCTGGAATAATGTATGAGTTATGAAATATATACTCCACACGCCGGCGTTTCTGGAATATTGCCGCTTCAAAATGGGAAGTTGACGATTGGAAAGTCAAAGTCATCCCGTTTGTCGTATAGTTTTGTGTTCAACCCTCCTCTGGTCTCAATTTCGAGGTGAAGGTCAAGATAAGATGCCGGCTTGGCAGTGTCTGTGGTATCCTTAATTTCGAGCATATTAGGATAGATGAGATGTAAGAAATTCCCAAAACGTGAATTGGTGAGTAATAAAACATCAGCTATGTAGCCGAAGCTGAAATTAAAGGTACGGGCTAACTTCTTCTGTTTTTCCTTAAGCCCATCAAGGAAGTCTGCCTCATATGAGTAAAGGAACAAGTCGGCCAGGAGTGGTGCACAATTGGTACCCATAGGAATGCCAATTATCTGTTGGAAAACACGTCCATCAAATTGAACAATTATGTTGTCGATCAAAAATTCAAGAATGAGGAAAGCCGGTATAGAGGGTATGGTAATCAAATGTTTTTATGCTGTTACATACTGAAATTGACCGAGATCGTAAAACATTCTTTAAGTCTTTGGAGTTCTTTAATATCACATTTGATTGATACCACTTCTTGGATAGATTGTCTAACAATAACTTTGGAGCCCCGTTTTGACAGCTGTTGAAAGAGAAGTTAGAAGTTGAGACAATGGTTTTGTGGAACACTTGGCAGATCCAGCTATAAAGCGTTGTTCATATGGACACTTATGTAACTTGGGTATCCAGTACAAGGTAGGAAGATCACAATCATCATCTTTGATGGAAATACCAAAATGACGATAAGACCGATCTATGATTGTCGGTTATTTCTTCCTTTGAAAGTGTAGTAGCTTTATAGGAAGGATTGTCGAGTGAACTAGCAATACCTAGTTCATTAATCGAGCATTGTATATTTTATCAAATTAACAGACAAAAACATCAGAAACAGTATAATTTTTTTTCCAACACAGTCTTAATCGCTATAGTGCACCTTCTTACCAGAACCGGTAATGGTTTGACGTACGACAAAAAGAAACATACGTATAAATAAAGAATGATCACAATATAGATCTGCAGAAAATGATATTTTTCAGTAAATATATTGCAAAACAAAAGAAATCTATAAAACGCAGCGAGGTACAAAATGAAGACAATGGACAATGGTCGTTCAAAACTCTTGTTGAAGCCAAGCTGTTATCTATTGTCAGCCGAGAACGGGATACATTGTCTATTCTTCACGAGTGAATTCATTTGTAATTTAAATGTTAGGAAAGTGGCATAACGTACATTATAATTTGACATTTTGATAAATTATTTATTAATTATCCGAAATTGTTCATATATTAGGTATTTTCTTTTATACAGAAGGATTTCGCAAGATTCCTATACGTATAAATATCTATTGTTTTGGGGTCACTTTTTTCAAACATTCAGCTATATTTATATTTATTTAACATAAAAAAGTATTTTTCAGAGTAATATATTTTCAAAGTATCGTATTCCGATAATGAGCGGTTACTTATTTAGTTAGGTATTTCGTGAAGTAGGAGGGGGATAAAACTTAATTATA
The DNA here is from genome assembly GCA_028015205.1 of Mytilisepta virgata. Taxonomy (NCBI): domain Eukaryota; kingdom Metazoa; phylum Mollusca; class Bivalvia; order Mytilida; family Mytilidae; genus Mytilisepta; species Mytilisepta virgata. Next base: position 18,976,680 of record CM051513.1, read on the forward strand.
GAGACGCACTTGTTTACATTTATTTAAGACGGGTACTCTTCTTATGGTACATCTGCTTAACTGCAGATGACGATTAAAAATTTAAGCGCCCAAGCAAAAATGTTTATCACAGAAAGTATATCAAAATAAAATATAGCGCGTTCGTTATATATATATGTTTAAAATCACATAATCCGTAGCTTCTCATTTAAAATCCAAATTGCATTAATTTTATTTCTGGTTAAGATTATTATTATATGTTTATTTATTTATTTTTGCAACAAGACTAAAATATGAATGAGTATATTTTGATTCCTAATATATAAATGAGTATATTTTGATTCCTAATATAAATGAGTATATATTGATTCCTTATATAAATGAGTATATTTTGATTCCTAATATAAATGAGCATATATTGATTCCTAATATAAATGAGTATATTTTGATTCCTAATATAAATGAGTATTTTTTTATTCCTTATATAAATGAGTATATTTTGATTCCTAATATAAATGAGTATATATTGATTCCTAATATAAATGAGTATATTTTGACTCCTACAAATCTAAAACACTATAAACTTCAAACCCCAATGAGAGTAGCAGTACTGCATACATAGTGAGAATGAAATACACAATGTGTACTGAATCGGACTACGGACTTTAACAGGCCTCTGTGGATGGTTTTGGTTCAAGACGTCATTGGATCCTAGGATAAAAACTTTCGTCGCAAGGATAAATTTCTAGGCGCCAATTATTGACAAACATCTAAAAAATTCTTAAAATTAATACAATTTTTGAACAGACGCAATTTTATTAACATTCTGTGTCATGCACACGAATGACACGATCACTTTTCCCTTACCATTCAAACGCGTGCAGCACCAAAGTCAAAGGCGGTTTAAAATCCAGATTTCATTTGTCGCCAAAGTTAAAATTTTAATCGCCAATTTCGACTTATCGAGAATTAAAAATGTATTTTTAGTCGCTATGGCGACTTAATTTGAAACCATTTAGAGCCATGTTAACAGCGAATATTTTAAAAGAACGTAAATTAACAATTGTAATAAAAAAGATCTTTCTCCAAATTGACATTGACTCCTACAAGATGATTAATCATATTTGCTTTCCAGTAAATAAATCGCAGAGATGTGTCCCAAACAAGCTATTACAACTTAATTGGAATAAATTAATTCATTTACCGCATTTAATTATATATTTTGTATTGTAAACAACATTTAATATCAGAATATTCCCTTGCTAAATTCATTCGTGCTATACAGCTGTTTTTGTAAAACTTCTGCGTGTTACGGGTATAATTTAACTTTTAAATGTGGAATCTTTAAATCAACTGTGTTAGTTATATTGAATAAAACAATTTTTTAAACCATCTGTGTTACATATAGTTATACTGAAAAAACCAATTTTTAACCCATCTGTGTTTGTTATACTGAATAAACCAATTTTTAACCATCTGTGTTACATATAGTTATACTGAATAAACCATTTTAACATTTCTACCTATCGGTAACCTTCTTTCTAATCATACTGTATTGGCTTTTTATAGTTTGATTTATACAGTGGAGGGTCCGACTTTATACAGTAGAGGGTCCGGATAGGTTAAGCGGTTGGTTGTTGTTATCCATAAAACGGTTTTACCGCACCACTACTGAAGTCTGGGCTATCTTGACTCTCTCTTGTTTCGAAGTCTGTATTTTGTGCTCTTTTCTGCTATTTATTATTTTTAGGGGAAGTTCTGCCGATGTTTTGTGTTAATTGATTTGTATGTCATTGTCGATCTTTCCGTTGGTCCGTTTTGTTGTATACTGTTTGTCCCAATATATTACTAGAAAAATGCCGTGAAATTAGAACAATAAAAACCAGCTAAAAGAACTGAGCGTATATATTATTCAATAGTGTCAACAGTATGTTTATATTAAATATATATTTTTAAAGAGCGCGTTGTAGTCTCAGCCAATAAGAGAGAAAAAATCATGCAGGGTGGACAAAAGCTCAGTGTTGTAAGCTATGAAACGACCTTTAGCTATGTTTCTCGGATTCCGTTTCAGGGCTGTTGTTTCATTGACATTTGATCCTCAATTTATTAAAAATGTTCAAAATATCAATTATATAGTGGTACTCTGCTGAAAAGAGAACAGAATTATTATGATATGATTATTATTATGATTAACACAAGATTATATAAAACAAAATATAAACCTCGAGATTTTATTTGCTTTAAGTAAATAACAGGAAAAGATCTTATCCTTAATTTACGAGTAAGTAAATAATATTGGTTCTGTTAATTTGATTTAATAATGGAACAAGCAATTTATTCTGTAAAACAACGTTGTAATTAATATTTTTACTCTATATTTGAATATTCCCATATGTGTTTTTACACGCATAAAATATTTCTTACATGCTATGAAACGATTAAATTAGATTTAAAAATATCTAATATTTCATGAGATTTAGCTATGCAGCATTTATGTCAATTTCATAATACCCCTACAAATGCAGCTGAAGGTCGATTGATACATATTTTCACTCTGATTCTGACAAAAAATATTCTGAAGATTAAATTACAGACATGTTAGGTTTTCTCATAGACAACATATTTGTTAAATTTGGCGGTCTAATTTTTCAACAAACAATCGGCATTCCAATGGGAACCAACTGTGCCCCTATCCTCGTCAATCAGTTTCTGTACTCATATGAAGCGGAGTTCATTCAAGGGCTACTACGTGAAAATAAAAAAAAACTGGCTCAATCCTTTAATTTCACTTTTCGTTATATAGATGACGCATTGTCGTTATATTACGAAAATTCCAAGACTTTCTACATCTCATCTACCCCAGTGAGCTTGAAATTTGGGATACTATACATACACCAAAGTCCGCTTCATATTTGGATTTGTTTCTTGAAATAGGCAATGAGGGACATTTGAAGACAAAACTTTATAACAAACGTGATGACTTCAATTTTCCTATTGTTAACGTTCCCTTCTTGAGTGGCAATATACCAGCATCGTCTGCATATGGCATCTATGTTTCTCAGCTTATCCGATTTTCAAGGGCATGCGTGAGTTATCCTGACTTTCGACAAAGAGGATTGCTGCTGTCACGGAAGCTTCTTAACCAGGGTTATATCAGGGATAAGTTGATGTCATCACTTAGGAAATTTTACGGTCGTCATCACAAATTGATTGACCGTTACAGTGTTCTAATATCTAAGATAGGGTCGGATAATTTAGCCTTCTGAAGGGAGCCATAAGCATACTGTTTTTCGAAAACTACAGAACGTTCTTTAGCACGCATGCATTCTTCAAACACGCTACCCACTATGGTCCGCGGTCAGGCTTTCTGTATTATAACTACAATCTTTCCAGAGCACATTGCTATTGTTTTAGTTTCCCTGTGCTGGTTTTTTTTTCTAATTCGGTTAAGTTTATTATCTGTTTTTTTTTGTATTCTTTTAGTTGATATACAGGCATCTTTGTGTTATCTGTTTGGTTATGTTCCTTTTCTCATGAGTTTGTCCTACATTTGGATTTCGATCTAACCGACTTTTTCTACTATTTTTCGCTTCGGTATTCTTTTACCGATAATTTACAAACCACGATGCTTCTTAAAGATAAAATCCTTGAGACTATTTTGATGCAAAAGATGTCAGAAAATGGTTACTTGATATCCTAGCTAACTTTATCTGTTAACAATTGTATTCACAGTTAATAAGCATATGTTATGATTCTAGAAATTGGTAGAACGGATAAAATTATGACCACTACTAAATATCTTTAGGTCTTTGACGACAACTTCTGTCTTTCTTAGTCTTGCATCGTACTCGCAAGGTAATAAGTCCTAAACAGAATAAGATGATTATGAGCCTATCAAGACCTGTTGATAAAATGTATGTGTTCGTTATATAATTAAATATATTTTATTTTACCTCTGTTGATCTACAAAGGATGGTATTGCACGGTTATGATTAAGCGGAAGGCAGCATATCCTGTTTTTATTTGTATATTTAATCACTTTAAAAATGTAAAATATTTAACAAATGAAGACATCGAAGAATAAACAAGATTTGAATGGTTCATTAGTGCCAATACTGGTAGTATGTCTTGTTAGAAGAAGTCAAAACATTACTAACCATACAGGGAAGTCACATCTGATTAATGCGAGTACTCATCCTCAACATGCAAACAAACCATTTATATTTTAATACTGTGCATTACCACAGTGTGAAAACTCATCAAATGTCGTTATGGATTGTTTATAAATCTGTTAAATGTCTATTAAAAAGACGGAAGTTTCTAAAATCTTGTTCATCTGTTTCCAAGACAAAGATTATCTCCTGATTTTGACAATTTAGATTGATTTGTCATGTTTTACACCGCCTCTCAAGTGTCAATGTTCTCTACGACTATCGCAGGTTGATATGGATTGATGCAAATACTAACAATTGGAAATCTTCTGAGTTTTACATTGTGAATGATGGTCACTGGATAATTTCTAAATACGTGTAGACACGTAAATTTTCTGTTGTAAATGAGATAATTTTGCAAATTATAACTGAAACAAAAAGAGATATTTTTCAGTTATATTTACACTGTAAGTAATTTAGAGAAGATTTTAATAAAACGTATCACAAAATACCAAAATAAATTTGATGCACTGTATGAATACAGACTAATAAGCATTTGTCTTAGAAGGGATACAGTAAAAGATACAGCCATTTAGGCATATGGAATTCCATTAAAATGGCACTTAAGGACGTAATGATCCATTTTGGATGTCAAAATCTCGTGATTATATGCCACTAAACAATATAGAGAAGTGGTGGTACAGATTTATATATTCATTCGAACAGCAGGCACTGACCACATGACTCAGTTTAACATTTGTAATGAGTATATTTTGACCATGCTGTATACTTAAGTATTGCTTAATCCCGACCTGTATTTCTTATTATGGACCATTTTGGTAACATATCATATCACCACGACGACAGGCTCATACCATAATGCGGCCTCAAATACTTGTGGTCGTCTAAAACATTGACTATAATGTTTAAGCTGGGAAGTTTAAATTTATAAAAATACGCAGGAATTTACACCATTTACCCCAACATCCTCAATTTAAAAAACATAGATCCCTTTTTCTTTGGTACTTTCAAATGTATTATACTTAATAATTGCTTGAATAGGAAGTCCAGGTTTATTATGGTTCATATGAAGGGTCAGGTATTAAAGCAGAAACTTGTTTGTTGTCATATGTTTAGCAGTTACTACAGTTTTACCCGCTGCCAACGCGATGTGGCTGAAAATGTGTGAACATGGTATTAAATTGCAATTTATAATGACTAAATGTACAAAATGCGCAAGTCGAACAAATCAAATATAAAATCATGAAAAAACAAGGAAAGTTAAAAATAAAAATGCCCAACGGTTCGATCATTATGGCAGTGATCAAGAGAATAACAAAATTAAAAGATTGTTATAAAATTTTCCGTTTCATAAAGATTTAAAATCTTATAACAAATGTCATTATGGCCAAAGACAACAGAATTTCCATATTGAAGTTCCCGTATTTCAATTCTTGTGCATAAAAAATAAAATTTCAACCAAAAATATTTCAGCGTTTTAACTATGTAAGTTCATCCAATAACTTTTCAACATTTCTAGAGCATACCGACCAATGAAAGAACATGACACCGATGAGATTATGAACCGATAAACTTTTGAATATAAATAAAGAGAAAAAACAAAGACATACAATATTGATTAATTGATTTGTTAGTTTCCTTAACGTCCAGTGGAAAATATTTCATGCTTCTTCAGGACGAGAACTAGTTCAACAATTTATCAAACAATTCAAATAGGCATGGGGCGGGACACACTGTAAAAGGTTGGATGGTTGGGTAAGGTCGGATAATTCAGCCTTCTGTAGCGGCGTTAGCCTACTCTTTTTCGAAAACTACGGTAGGGGTCTTTAGCGTGCAAGGAGGGTGGTGTTCTCCAAACACGTTACCCATGGTAACAGGACAAATCGGCACGCGGACCACTCGGACCGTATCATCGGAAAACTCGAACCATGAAGTTACAACTTTGATAATGATGAACTTAATACTTTGAAGTCAGATTGTGGACCGGGTTATAGGACAACTCTGGTCGTGTCATCGGACAACTCGGACCTTGTGAAGTAACAGCATTAATATAAATTTTAATACTTTATTGCATGAAAAAACAACAAACACAAATTAAACGGAATGCACCATGTCTTACCCTAACAAATATAGAACTATGTTTTTGGCCTATGAGAACCTCAAGTTCACGCCTCTAATGATCGCTTTATAAAGTGACACACATTGATGAGTTCTGCTTATATAGGTATTGAAGGCACTGTTATATCTTTACAATAAAAGGATGTATAGAGATAACAGAGATTTAAATATGTAAGGGAGTAAAAAAAGATAATAAATCTTGAATTATTCTTCTTGAAGATCTCACGTAACATTGATATTCAAACAAAGAAAAAAACCGTAATTGGACATCGATTTCTGCTAGAATCTAATTATGTGCATACTTAATGGTTTTAACGGAAAACTGAAGACATACTATGCAGATTGCAGAAAAGATGAAGTCAAAAGTCAATAGTTTCTTATAAATAAGGATTTGTGTAGAAATATTTGACAGACGAAAAAAAAAAAGGATTAAGGAAAGATGTCTACGTTTTCAATTATCTTCTTTTATTTACTCGGAAGGTTTTCCTTTACAATGAGCATACAAAGTTCTTACTACTCATTTCAAGAAAATAGAAGTTTTCCGGATGTATCGAATCTTCATAAGTTTAGTGTCCTTTCGATAACGGACTGTGCATCAAAGTGTACTAAAAGTAAACAATGTTTCTTAGCAACGTATAACAGGGCAACAAAGGATTGTTATATTGGGCACACTGGGTGTGCTTTGCCACAACCTGTAAAAATGCCTGGTTGGGATGTATTACGCAAGACTGGTATGAATTAATTATCAAAAACATTCTGCTGGAGTATGGTTCTGATATGTAATTTAAACAAACCTTTCTCATGATATATGCTGGCTGTGTATTCGAATTTTTCTAACTTTTCTGATTATCAAATTCAGAGCATTGCAGTGGAAATCATCTACACAGGTCCCTCTGAAAAGCGGATTCTTCCGCACATCGAACATTTTATTTTGGCCAAGAATAAACACCTTTATATTTATGTGAAAAAATTCAAAAGCCGTGACCTTCAGATTTCCGAATATAGACGATAAGGTCTGGTCTACGACATACATTCAATAGAATACATGATACATTTTTCTTTATTTGTGCCTATCAATCCTTAAATTTCTGTTCATGATTTTGCTGAATTCAGAGTCAAATGACACGTGATAATATTTTATTGTTTTTTAAAGTCTAACCCTGGCAACAATTAACCTAGTTAAAGAAATACTAGTTTGTCAGACAACTTTCAAATATTGATATATTATACCATTAACGAATTTATCACTAAATAAATGATCTTTTAATCTCTATTGCAGACGCTTGCTTGAAAAGCTGCACAGGTAAGTATGTTTTCTTTAGAGAACAAAATTATTGTACCATGCATTTGTGTTTAAATTTACTTGAACCTTTTAAAAACTGCATCAGTTTGTTATGTAAAGGATGTAAGTGCGTATGATGGTGTAAATGTATTATATCACCTATTTTGGAATAAATAATAAATGCATTTCAATATTAGTATTAATACCCTGTAGTCTTGCACTGATATCGGTTTCTGCCGGGGGGTTTTGGATGATAAAAGTTATGATGTTACAATAGAACAATTTAAGGGGGTATAGAACACCTAAGGGAGTTAACTCTTTAAAAATCAGATTATTAGTAAAGGGAAATCAAGCTTCGCAATGATCAAAATTAGTGTTTGTCAAACTGCTATATATCTTATGAAATTATTCCCGTAAATTGTGAGGTTCACATTTCTTGAAATTATTATATTTTTGTCAACAGTTCAAAGTAAATATTTCATCAAAATTTTATGAAAACTAAACGAGCCAAATCTAGTGTAGTCAAAGTGTTGGGTACCCTCTTAGCCAATAACAACTGATTTCTGAGTACAAGATTCCAGATGTACTATCATAATTTTGAAAAATCAAACTGCACCTATCTACTGAGCTGCACTTTTTAAAAATTTATGATCACTGAGCGGATTAGGAGCCAGACTATGTGTTTTTCATCCAATCCAAGGAAATTTGCGTTTTATCATGATTATTGAATAAGTTTATGTTGCAAAATAATATAATTTAAACTCATATGTTTGTCTACAATAGACCTATCATTATATTTTGATTACAAAAAAGCCTGAAACTATTGTCTACTTGATAGGAATATTGTTATCCACGTTAATTTTAATTTGGACATTAAATTTTTAATATTGATATTTTATATCAGAAAATTATATCACGTTGAACAAAGAAAATCGGAGATTTGGAGAGGTAAGGCAATGTCTTTTGGGAAGTTCTTTTTGTGTCGCCTGCGGAACGCTTGGTCGACACATAGGGATCACTATCTGTCGTCTTGCGTCTTGTTTCGTCTTGCGTCGTCACACTTTTCTTCTATCCTCAACTACTCGTAAACCGCTCAAAGGATTTTGATGAAACTTTCTCTGTGCATTAACCTTAATGCACAGGTGTGCATATATATTTCATTTTTAGAAAATTTAAATTTTTTGTTGGTAAAAATTGACATTTTTGCAAAAAAAGGGGGGCAAAACTTCTATCCTCAACTACTCCATAACTGATCAAAGGAATTTGATGAAACTTTCTCTGTGCATTAATGTTAATGCACAGGTGTGCATATATATTTCATTTTGAGAAAATTTTTAATTTTTCTCTATAAAAAATGACATTTTCTAAAAAAAAAAAGGGAGGGTCAAAACTTCTATCCTCAACTACTCCATAACACCTCAAAGGAATTAGATGAAACTTTCACTGTGAATTAATCTTAATGCACAGGTGTGCATATATATTTCATTTTTAGAAAATTTTAAATTTTTTTTTGTACAAAATGACATTTTTGCAAAAAAAAACGGGTGGGGGCAAAACTTCTATCCTCAACTACTCAATAACCGCTCAAAGGAATTTGATTAAACTTTCTCTGTGCACTACCCGAAATGCACAGGTGTGAATATTTATTTCATTTTTAGAAAAATGAAAATTTTTTTGTAAAAATTGACATTTTTTGAACGCAAAAAGGGGGGGTCAAAACTGCTATCCTCAACTACCCCATAACCGCTCAAAGGAATTTGATGAAACTTTCTGTGCATTAACCTTAATGCACAGATGTGCATATATATTTCATTTTTAGAAAATTTTAATTCTATTTTTGGTAAAAATTGACATTTTTGAAAAAAAAGGGGGGGTCAAAACTTCTATCCTCAACTACTCCATAACCACTCAAAGCAATTTGATGAAACTTTCTCTGCGCATTAACCTTAATGCAAAGGTGTGCATATATATTTCAGTTTTAGAACATTTTAATATCTTTTGTAAAAATTGACGTCCGCAGGCGACACATGTCTTCCTTGGAAGACTCACACATTTTTTTTCTAAATCGAGATAATGATTGATTGTTGTTGGCGTAACGTCCAGTGGTAAATATTTAATGTTTCTTCTGGATGAGAACCAGTTCAACAAATTATATAGGGATGGGTTGGGACACAAAAGGGAAACAATTTTGACTTCCACTGTAAAAGGTTGGATGTTCGGGTAGGGTCGGATAATTTAGCCTTCTATAGCGACCAACAGCCTACTCTTTTTCGAAGACTACAGAAGGGGTCTGCGGTGTGCAGGGAGCTTGACATTCTCCAACTATGGTCCTTAGCTGGTATTATGTTTATGACTCTTAATGTCTTATACACTTTGAAACAGGCCCCTTTTATGTAAGATGAATGCACATTGGGTTTCTCGTTTTGTTGTTTTTTTTTTATCCAACTTGAACTTGTAACAGATATTCTAAATGACGCAGGACCCGCTTATCTACCAAAGCATCCAGATGAAATTTCATTAAGTATCTTTTTGTTTGCTTTATTAGTTAGTAATTTCAATTTGTTATCCTTTATATAACTACTGCTTTTTTCATTATTTCTCCGTGCCTCTGGAAATTTCATTTTTGGGTGCCTCCCTTTAATGTTTAATTTTTTTTACCTGTATTTGACACATTGTACAAGAATATTGTAACCTTTAGTTATAATTATATTATGAACAATCCATACCCTACATCTCTTAATATTTTTTTTTTCTTAGAATGGTATCTTAATTGGTATGAGAAATTTTGTCATGGATATACTGATGCTCGGGCGTATTGTGCCGATGGTCAGACGATAAAGATGGTCAAAGCTTTTTACGGAATTTTTGATTGCTATAGCTTGTCTGATATGACGTCATTTCCGGTATGTGGGGAAGATGTCATCAGCATAATGGAACCATTGTGCCTTGAGAGCACTAACTGCACCAATGTAGCGGTAAATTCAGACACATTTGGGTTCACGTCTTGTGGAGGTGGAGAATCTCTGTACCTAAGCTATGATTGTTGTGAGTAAAAACTGGGATACCATTTCATGAATGAGAACTCTTGTAGAAAATATAACATTCTCGAAATACATACAAAAATGCACTGATGAGGTAAGCGTCAATGAAATTACAACCAATATGATTAAACATTATAAGATGTAGTGGCCGTTGTATAATTTTGACATCTGAGCCCAATTGATCAAAATTTAACCATTTTTTTTTTTACTTTTCGATATTTTGACACCATGTTTGTTCAGATACAGTAAATCACTAGATTAAGACCTTTGCACTTCAGGTATAAGCTAAAAAAAGCAAAAATTGAAAAATTAAAAAAAATTTAACAACTTGCCCCTGAAAATTATCAAAAAGCGTGTACACAGAACAGCTGAACTAGCGATACAGTCATCTTTTCTGGTAGAAATTGAATTCTTACTTTTAATAAAACGAGCAGGTTTATATGTTGCATATGTAAAATATGTACATTATAGTGAAAAAATTGGGGTTAATATTCATGAGCAACTAACCCGTGTAATAATGGAAAGTAACACAAAATGAAAGAAAACAGCTCTGTGAATGCTGTTCTTAATTTTGAAGTTTTCATCAAGAACCAAAGATTTACACCTTAGTGCAAGAGAAAACGACCCAAAACTCAACCAAAGCAGTTTACTCTCCCACTTAAATGCGTCCTATTTCTTCTATATTACTTGTAACACCGACTATTTGGGAATATCTGATTGCAGAGGATTAAGGTTATTGGGGGAGTGTTCATGCTACATTTACCGAGACTTCTCAAGTTTCGTTTTTTATAACAAAAAGCCATCATTACACATTAAATTCAAACGTATCATCCAAATATATTATCGAATGGAGGATCATTGACAATCATTAGTCAGTTTTATTGCCTCTTGTTGTTTATATAATAGATGGTGATACAAATATTTTCCTAAATCAAGTGGTCTACAGTGCGTTTCTCAAGATATTTCTGCCCTTTCAAAATCATTATTAAAATTAAAACTTAACTTTTCCTACATTCATGACATTTATGTAAAGTCTGAAGACCTTTCCGCCATTTCACAATCATTCATCAAATTGGAACCGCCATAATCCAAATAAAAATGGATAGAAACTATCATGCAGACAGAAAAAAATATCTATATTTTACTATACAATTTTGGTGTTGGTAAACTTTCTAATAGAGCTTTCTTACAAATTGACGAAAGGTACGAACGAACGTAAGGGGAGCGTGTATTTCATTTCCACGATAACATTTGGAGTCTCTATTTTATCCTGAAAAAATGAGATTTTTTCTTAATGAATTGTATTCTACACAATTGAAGCATTTCAGAAATAAAAAAAACGCATGTTGTATCTGAAATAAACGAAAAATGTTTAAAGTACACTTACGTCGGATACGTTGTTTATGTTCATCATGATAACACACATTTGCGCGGGAATTTTCAAGCATGAATTTTAAAACGTAAATACAATTTACAAATTGTTTAATGAAATTCTTGAAGTATATTACTTTAAATTGATATAAGATAAATGTCCAGGAGACAAATAGACAACAAACAAAGATATGGAAATGAAGATCAACGAAAATATAATTGCTGTAATCTCTTTAATATTAACGTACTATTTTATATATGTGCCATACTACATGTATATAGAAAGTTTCAAATGGTCAAAAACAAAAAGGCGAACAAGCACCCAGTTATACTGAGAAAAAAAAGTGTTTCAGAAATTTTAACGGTCTCTCTCTGGATAAGTGTTGAACAAAAATGACCGGGGAGGAGATCAAAATAAGATACTTGAAATGTGTCTGCAATGTAGATACATTAGTAAGATATAGGAAAATGTGGTATGAGTGCCAATGAAACAACTATCCATCCAAATAACAATATAAAACTAAACTTTTATAGGTCAAGGTACGGCCTTCAATACGGAGCCTTGGCTCCCACCGAACAGCAAGCTATAAAGGACCCAAAAATTACTAATGGAAAACCAACGGTCTATTCTATATACAAACGAGAAACGAGAAACGAGAAACACGTATGAACTACATAAACAGACGACAACTACTGTACATCAGATTCCTGACTTAGGACAAAATAAGATCTACAATTTTTTTTTCGGGATGTTGGGAGCCAAAATACTTTAATAAATACTATTTTCTTGGTATATTTTTTTACTGAAAAGAAGTACTTGGAGGGGGGGGGGCCTATGTTATGAATTCAATTTCCCCCCTCCCCCTTTCCTAGTTAGCATTTTATTTTATCCTCGTTTGCGCATAAGTTTTAAAACCTATCATATCACATAAAAATTAACATTTCACATGTATCGTTGCATGCAGTGTAATTGTCATTGAAAGAAATACATTGGGAAGCAACGCATTTTATAGCCAATGCCCGGAGCCAATGGCTATTTTGAGATTGCACACGTGTAAAAATATTGTCATAAGCTTTCAAAAGTCAATCATTATTTAATGATAAACATTTAAGTGCAAGGCGCAAGCCAGGGCCGACTGTTCAAGGGCTGTTTAGCCAGTCAAGGTCGTTCAAAACTTTCATCGTCGTCAAAAGTCAAAATAAAGGATCCCTCAAATGGGTCTTACGTATGATTCGTCAATCATACGTACCTTTCGTCAATTTGTAAGAAAGCTCTATTATGCAGTTTCTGATCTACAATATAATATATTTGTTAAACACGGAGGACGCGTTTTCCAGCAGTTATCAGCTTTTAAATGGCGGTATTAACATACATACGTTGGCCGGCGTCCGGGATTTTCTTTTCAAAGATAAGCCGCTATTCAAGTGTCAATTCTAACTTTTAATTTTATGATAGAATGTTTTCAAGATTTGTTGATTGGCTGTCATTGGTCGAATGAATTGTTCGCGTCATTTAATCTCGTTATTGTTTATTTACATTGAAGAACCACGTGATTATTCCAAATGCCTCGGAATTCCCGTGCAAAGTGACTTCGATAATCATTGCTTTTATTCGGCAACGCTATTACCTTAGCAACCATTTTATTTTTATGGAAAGGGCGGGAGGGCAGGGGTCGGAGGGGATCAAATTTTTGATCCTGCCTATATCTTTCGTCAAAATTTTGGTCCTGGATTTTTTTTTCCATTTAAACAAAAATTTCCTGATTGACACAGGTCCTGCATTTTTTTCACACCTAAAGTTGTCCTGTCTTTTTATTTTTTGCCAAAATCCTGATTCTGCCTTTTTATTTCAAATTTGATCCTAGACCCCCTCACATAAAAATCGAATTGTTGCTCCCCAACGTTATGTCATAGACGCCACATACAAACTATTTCCGGGTTGCCTCGGTGGCCGAGTGGTCTAGGTAGTTCGTCATGACTACTAATGATCACTAGCCTGGCAACACTGCGGTTGTGAGTTCGAATCTCACCTGTGGCGGGGTGTGTTCGACTCCCACCTTAATTGACAATGATTGCCAATTTTCCTACCGAAGGTCGGTAGTTCTGTCCGGGTACTCCGGCTTCCTCCACCAATAAAAACTGGCCGCCGTAAAATAGCCAAATGTGCTGAAAACGGCGTTAAACCCCAACTAAACAAACAAAAAAACTATTTCCGACAGTAAAACCCTACGTTCAATGATTTTTTTAAATCATCACCAGAAAATGAAAATTCTACTGAAACAGATTTTGTTGTAAGAAACATACATTGTATTTCTATTTTTCTAGATTGGACTGCCGTCTCATGTAGCAACTCTTGTTTTGCGTAAGTAAAATACTACTTTTTGACCCACAAATGTCTGGAACAACTTTTTTGAAACATTACATGTGCAGTACATATAGGTAACTTTACAAAATCAACCCTTCGAAAATAAATTATGACATAATTGTGTCAATAAAAAAGAGTACGACAAAATTTAAATGAAAATACAGTAATGTGGTATTATATAGTAATAAATATATCCTATTTGATATAATGAAAAGCGATATAGTTCTGCATTTGCACGTTAACACGGAACAATTCCGAAACATTCCGAATTAAATGTGTAACTTATTGCATCTTGCAAAAATCAAAATGGCGGAAATTAAATTGACTCGTCAAAGATGCTGTTCTAAAGAAACAAACACCACACCGATTTGAATACCACTAAAAGTGTAAATAGGATCGTATTTGACGATTTTATTTACAAGTACCACTGAGAAATTTTCCAGGTTTGAAAATGACTTCATTTTGAAACGTTTTGAATGGTATCAAAACATCCGATGGCCAATCAAATAAGTGCACATTTCTTATTACTCAGTAGTACAAGTACCACACTGTACTCCATGTAACTGTATAATATCTAACCGTTCGAAATGTAGATTAATCTCTCCAATTATAAAGATGATCATATTTCGAAGGACAGATTTTAAGTATTTAAATATTATATTGTAAGATAAGTAGGTCATCACAAGTGCTTTCGATCGGCCATATTGGAAAGTCCAAGATGGCCGCCACTCGAAAATAAAAAAAATCAAAACAATTCGGAAAGATTCAGGGAGCCATAGAAATTGATATCAGAGCCCCTGTGGCCCCATTAGGCTGTACGTAACAATTATATCTACTTATTTTTTTCTTTATTGCAGTATTTGCTAAGTGGTGATGTTGGTTGTTTCCTGAATTTTCGAAGTTTTATTTTTACACAACTAACTTTAGGCAGAACTAAAATGACAGAAACAGAATATATATACATGTATAAATAATGAGTTAGCTGAGAATAGCTTACATGCGAAATGGCTTTTTCAAGATTGGCTATCTAATAGAACAATGGCATGTTAAAGAACATTACATATTGTTTGTACTATCACGAGTACTTGTATTATTTTCTCGTATAAATTCACTAAGAATAAAATTTTATGAAAAAAATACGAGATAGGTTTTGTTCACTTTTTTCAAACTAGTAACGGGCAAGCAAATTATGAGGCATGTTTTCTTGAAGCGTTAGGCAACAGGTAAATATAACAGGACCCAAAAGAACCGATAAATGAATACTCAGTAAAGTAACATGTCTGACGTTGAAATGTTAACAGGTCATTTGACTTGAAACGGCAAGAATTTATTTATATACAATCAAAATTATTGATTGTTGTTTTTGTAGCGTCAGTGTGCAATATCTCACGCTTCTTCAGGACGAGAACGAGTTCAAACATTTATCAAACATAATTCAAATAGGGACACAAAGGGGGATGATTTTAACTGTCACTGTAAAGATTGGGTGGTTGGGAGGGTTGGATAATTTAGCCTTGCGCAGCGGAAATTAGCCTACTTGTTTTCTAAAACTACATGAGTGGTCCTTAGCGTGCAGGGTGCGTGAAATTCTCTACATACGTTACCTACATGCGTTCATGCTTTCCGTATTATTACCTAACAATCCCCAACGAGACTGTCTCCCCTATTGGGGTGCGCTAGGCAGCTCTATGGGTTGAGCTGCCGTGATAAATCACAGATGCCTAGATTATACAATAATAATAAAGCAGAAATTTTGACTCTTGCATAACACCACCCGCAAATTACATGTGTTTCGAAAACTTTACAACTAAAGTTTATATCGAGTATGGTGTATCCGTGTGTATATCTAAATTTGAGTTAACAATGAGTTGACTATGAGGTTGTTAGTTCGAACACAGCTCCATGAGAGATATGTTAGATTTAGAGTTTTTAGAAAAAGGATTGTCAGACTTTTCTCGAATTTATGATGCACTCACGATACCCTGACTAACTGTACAAACCAAAAATTGCCCCACTTATATAACTGCATTCAAAAACTTATCCGGATGAAATTTCTAAAACTCCAGTTGTATTTTATAAAGATTTATTATAGCTCTCAACATCATTCAGCTTAATGCCCGGCTTCTATAGAATAACTTGTCATAAACGGGTTTTACAGTCCTAGTTTCTATTTTAATAAAATGTATCACAAAATACCGAAATAAATTTGATTCACCGATGGCCTTTCGTTAACCGACAACTCATCAGCAGTGCTCGAGATAAAATGTTGGAAATCCAGTTAAAGATATAATTATAAACTAATAAGCACAACCATCAAAAACCAAAACAATTAAAACAAACAGGAATCCAAACTCTGCTAAGTATTACCTCTGCATCAAAAATGAAGAGCCTTAGAAATTTCTGGTAAATTATGTCAAAATTTTGTCAAATTTTTGAACTGAAAATTTAACGGCATTTAAGTAAATAATATTGTAAATAAATGCAGAACGTCTTCAATGAGAAACCAGAGTGAGTTATATTTTCCTAACCAATGTAGGTAAGGGAGATAGCAAAATTGTCTCCCTTTTAGCCTGAGGAAAAAAGGGAGAGAATTTAATTTTCTCCCTTACCTACATTGGTTAGGAAAAGATAACCTCTGGTTCCTCATTGCCAATAACTCACAGACAGTTGAAATCACCTTAAAATCTTTAACAGTTAGGCTAAAACTATGAACTTTTTTTGTACTTCTGTAAAAGTTACCCTCTCTCCCAATAATTGAAGACTTGAAATATATTCTTGCATCTCACGATTTCTGCCGATTTCAATATAATATTGAAATTCATAACAAAATAACATTAGTTTAATTTCGATTATTTTGTTTATTGTTTAAAAAGTGATAGCAGCTACATGTATGAGAGCTTTAGCTAGTTTTACAGTTCGAACAAGCACAATATTATTAAAATTTTTCACCGTTTAGTATGCGTCAGAGGAGACCATCAATTTAAATCTTTACCTCATTCGGAGAAAAGATAATTTTGTTGAATTAGAAATCATTACATATCTGTAACTCTTATTGTGAAAAGATTTTTACGTACTTCTAAGTTTCTGTGGTTTATTTGCAAGAGTTTTGTATTTATTCACAAAATGACAATAGAAAAGAGGCTGGGAAAACTAGTTCATAGTATGTGCTTTTCTAGAAGCCGGATATTAAGCTAAAAGATGTTGATAGGTATTAAAAATCTCTTTTAAAGCATTATGCATACAGGCCTCTATGTACGTTTTGGCACAAGTCGCCATTGGCTCCTATAGTAAAATTTTCAAGCGCCAATTACTGACAAAAAGATAGGAAAATTGGCAAAAATAATAACATTTTTGAAGACATTAGCATGACACAATCAAGTTTATCTTAACTTTAAAACGCATTCAAACATTTAATCCCCAATTTTGCGATTTGTCATGAATTACTAGGCGCCAAATGTATTTTTAAGTCTCTGTGGTCACTAAGTTAGGCGCCAAATGTATTTTTAAATCTCTATGGTCACTAAGTTAGGCACCACTTAGAGCTGACTATATGGAAAAAAGACTGAAATAGAGTTTCATGACATAATCTGAACTATCACTTGTCAGACAGTCCCGCCGATGTGATAGGGCCATACTCTTCACATACTTAGAATGGTGCAAAACCCATAAATGGGGACACAAAGATTAATTGATTGTTGTTTGCTGATATCCAGTGGCAAATAGTTCATGCTTCTTGAAATATTGAAACGTTTAAATCCTTAAAAAAAAACAAAAAAAAAACAGGTTTCTGGAATCATCTAAATTTTTAACAATTGTAAGCAAGAACACGGACTAAAATGGAAGCCCTGGTGTAAGCAAAGGGGCTAAATTTCATCCCAACTGGTAAAATAAAGAAAATCTAATAACGAAAAACTTTGAGTAGTTGAAAGTAAACTAAGACAAAACCCCTTACATTTCAATGAAACACCAATCTTTTAGAGAAAATTCAAAATTCGATCAGGCGATAATTGGTGAAAATTTAATTTATTTTTACGTTTTACAAAGGCGTGATACATACAGCTTATGACGTTATGTCGCTATACCCTATTTCCTCCGTTAATACTCGAGTTTAATGAAACCTGTAGATAGATAAATTCATTGAGCGCAGTGGACGAAGTACAATATCGTTACGCCCAATTGGTCAAAAGGTATGACAAAATAATTCTGATTGGACGTCACAACAGTCGGAGCTCAATGCACGTGGAACGATCTTCCATAGGTGATCTCCCACTAAAAACAGTCGTTTAAGGAGAATATATCCTTATTATTGTGTAATTTATGCCAAATATCTACCCATCATTTCAATGTTTAGACACTTTTATAAACGCATTGCTTACAAATATAATGTACCAAGTTTTTACTGTTTTTCTATGGAAAAAGTAATGGCATTTTCGCATCAGCCTTATTATTACAGTTTTACACATTTTAGATAAAAATAAAAAGAGTAGTAAACAATATTCGGAAAGCGAAATGTCAGGAGAGAGCAACAATATGTGTATGAAATTCAGGTCCACAGTACCATCATGCTAACTCAAAATTAAGGATGCTCGCTGGTCATGTTTTGGTCTTTTTGTCAGATTTTCGGAATCATCTGGTTTTATCATTTCTTAAACATGAAATTTTTTGCCCATGAACTCCAACTTTTTCTTTTATAATTCAATCATATATACCTTAAAATGGTATTTGACAAAATTTTATGAAATCCTTTTTATTTTTTCATACATCTTTGAGAGACTGAAGTTGTCAATGCAAAGACAATGAAAAATCCAGAGAAAACCCATTTCCTGCAATTTTTCAAGGCCTTATAGCTCTAAAATGAGCACATGAACCTATATTTTTTTCTTGCTTATTTGTTTCCTATTCATTTGTTCTCTCAAACTAAAACACCTATTTCAAATCCTATTTATTTCCTATTAGAGCAGCGATCATCCTTAAGCTAACCGGAATTCGCACGGCACTGAGTACCATGGGTCAATTAACTTTCTTAGCAATCACATGAACCCCAAAAAGGTGCGTCGACAAAGTAAGCATCTCCTGACATGCTAGCATCACCGTCATTTGATAACCAACGAAAGATCCATCCATAGAGTGTCCGATCATGTGAAAAGTGGCAATGATTCCAAAGATGAACGAAAGGGAAAGGTTCATGATAAAACGAAGAAGTGAAGTGTAAGTCGAGGCACAGAAACAGTATATGGATCAACAAATTCGTGATGTCGTCCGAGGAACTTTCGAACAGGCAATTACAGTCTTTCTTCTTCATACCTCATACCACTGACTAAGTAACGTCTGTGTTAGGTAAATACCTCTAATTACAACATCTTTCTAGTCTGAAAGAATAAAACATTCCCGATAGTAAATGTATCTAGCCACCTATCAAATACATAATGAGCAGGCTAACCCAATCACTATTCAGTGTCTCTACTAAGTTAGGCTATCCTGACTCTCTGGTGTAATTATGTTTGTCTGTTTGTGTTTTGAACTCCTTTATGCTATTTTTGTACGGCGTTCCGTCAGTTTGGTTTGCTTTGATTGATTAGTACGTTATTGTTGACCTTTCCTGTAATCCATTTTGTTGTTTAGTTTAGAAGACCAACGATGATCAAATGTATTATATTTAAGACAATGGATGAATTAGTTTAAACGAAAAACCAAAACTTCGTGCAGAGAAACAGTGGCTATCTCTGCTGAAGTGTCAAGAATATTTTTTAATATCAATAAAATAAGCACAGAGGTCTAGAAGTCATTGTACCAATTGAATGGCAATATTTCTTGGCTGGATATGATCTTAATGAAAGAAAATTATAATTTTAAGCATAACATTCATCAGTTTGTTAGAAACAAAATTTTAAAATATTCATATAAATATTCAAAAGATTTTGCCTGAGAGGATAAAATACTTTCTCTAAGACTGAATATAAGCAAGTCATGATGTTTTCGACATAAATTGTCTGTGTTTCAAGCACTGTCTTTCAGAAGTATCTGATGTGAGCCGCAATGAAGGAAGAAATGTATTTTTTGACTCTGTTTTTGTTGTATTTACTCGGAAATTTTCCTATATTTTTTAACTCTGTAAACGCATATGAGACTTACTATTCAATAGACGAAAACAAAAGTTTTGCAGATTTATCGAATCTTCAGAAGTTTGTTGTCCGTTCGGTAATGGATTGTGCATCTAAGTGTTCTAAAAATGAAAAATGTTTCCTAGCAACATACGACAGATCTACAAAGGAGTGTTACATTGGACATACGGGATGCTCTGTACCTCAGACGGCGCAGGCTCCGGGTTGGGATGTGTTACACAAAACAGGTACATATTATCATTTGAGAGCTATAAGGCCTTGAAAATATACAGGAAATTGGTTTTCTCTGGATTGTTCAAGGTCTTTGCATTGGCATCTATAGTTTCTCAAAAATGTACGAAAAGATAAAAAGGATTCCATAAGATTTTGTCAAATATCATTTTAAAATCATAAGGTATATATGATTGAATTATAAAAGAAAAAGTGGGGGTTCATGGGCAAAAACGTTCATGTTTAAGAAATGGATAAAACCCAAGGATTCCGAAAATCTGACAAAAAGACCAAAACATGACCAGCGAGCATACATAAGTCAAGGGTAAACTTCATTAAATTAAAACACAAAATAGGACTTCAAGCTACAGTTTAGCATTGATTAGCAGTTAATAATAACAGATACTTATCTTAACAAAGTATTTTTTTAAATTTTAACAACGTATATTGAGAACATCGAAGTCGACATGTTTTTAAATTCACCCGAAAATTGATAATTTTGTGATTTTATTATGGACAAGGCGACATAACTCCAGAACAAAATCTGACTATATAAGATAAGAGCAGTATAGAGGAGCCTAAAGACATTTCAGTCTAATGAGTCTTTTTTGCAATTTCAAACTCTGCTCACAGATACAAAGAACTTTGCAATATTTTGTAACCATTTTTCACCATTTTGGTAACGATGATATAAGTTTTTTAGAATAATTATGAATATTTACTGGAATTAATAAGACAAATGTTTGCATGTACTTATTTATAAAGTTTCATTTTTTATGTAGAACGGCTAAACTATTTTAATTTGCGAAAATGTAACCGCTCGTAAAGATTTACACTTATTTGTTTAAATAATGGCTTCCAAATGACGTCAGGATTCTTTGATCATGTCTCTTTACATGGTTTTGTATTTGTGTTAAACAAATAAGTTTAATTTTGTTTTCTGTCTGCTATGCTCACCTGTTATCAGAAGTATCATAGTGTTTTCCTCGTTGTAGACTCCTGCTTTGAGAACTGTCGGAGTAAGTAAAATTTATATTATAAACACATTGCACAAAAATAACCCTTTACCTTATCGTGTTGGCAAACACGATAAGGTAAACATCCTTTAATCACCTTTTCATACTGCTGGGTATTCTTAATTAATAATTTTGTGATTTTATGAAATATTTACAATATCTCTAGTCAATAAAAACAAAAACGATATAGAGTAATGCATTTTATATATACACTTGGTTGACCGTAGAAATAACAATAAGATCGTGCAACGTGCGAACCATGTGCGTGTAAACTTTGTTTGCGTGTGGTTAGAAACGTGCGATTTGAACTTATAACGTGTATGAGATTTCATTGGTCGAGGCAAATATTAAAACGTTTTAATTGAAATCAGAGAATATTTCGAACTCAAAATAAAAGATTTATGGAACGAATCTTATTATCTGAAAATTTTGATATTAATAATCCCGCACAGCTTCTAATTTTCTTCAATTACTAAATTATCCAATTGAAAGCATATATTAATTTAATGTAAAAATCTTGCGAAGTTTAATTTTTTTTAATCAAATGCAATATTAAGTATTTCATTGATGTTCATATCAGGCATAACATTTAATTAAATTGTTATTTTCCATTTCTATCTTACACACGCAAATTATAGAAATCGCACGATCGGAAATCATACAACGTGCATTGTATGGTTTGCGTCTAACGTGCGGATCGTTTGCATGTAACGTTTTAATCGTGTGGGTGTGGTTTCTTTTAAGTCCGTAAAATGTTGAATTAAAGATTTAAAAGAATCGAGATGAATGCAAAAACGAACAAAATGTGCCTGACCTTACTTGAGATTTTCCAATTAATGCGTTTAAAAGAATTATTTGTATCTCCGAAAAATGGAATTTCAGTCGGAAAATTATGAAAAATAACGCTGTAAAGTATTGTTAAAAAATTAATGAGATTTGATTTGATTTATTGAGGTTTTATGCAATTGTTTAACCTTTCTGGTTTGTGGAGGCCACATTTTATTGGTGGACAAAGCTAAAGTCCCTATCAATTTCAATTAAAATTGCCACAATTTTAAATCAAACGCACAACTTGAGTATTGACGCACTAACAATTATTAAGAAATATTAGAATATACTTCTCAGTCCATAGGGTCTTCAATAGATGATAATATTCCAAGGAACCTCCGTTTTTAATTACCTTAGTCGTCCTATGATCCCAGTGAACACAAAAAGAGGAATTTCAAACGACAGTGAGGAATTGTAGACTACTAAAAAAGCCATATTCATAAGGGATTGCATTTTTGTATCAATTACAACATTTAGATATTAAGGTTTATCCGCGTTGTCTTGACAATTGGTTATTTTTCGCATTTGCTTAATCATGGTAACCACGTCCCCAGGGTAAGATCAGTAAAAACTATTCACACAATACTTTTGTCTGGTTATAATTTTTTCACGTACACTCGTTTTAGGTACAAACCATAAACCATGGTGGGAAAGATTTTGTCAAGGAAATCCCAATGCTCTGGCGTATTGTTTATATGGTGAGAAGATAAAAATGAACGAAGCTATATATGGAAATTTTGTATGTGCTGGAGCTAACTCAGTTCTTAAACTGGCGTCATTTCCGGTATGTGGGAAATACGTCACCTCTATGATGGAACCGCTGTGCTATGACCGCACTAACTGTACTAGAGTAACAGTAAATGCAGCTACATTTGGAACGACAACTTGCGGAGGTGGTGAATCTCTGTATTTACACTACACATGTTGTAAGTAAATTATTTAAATGATAAACTACGCTTGTATTAAGATGGAATCCAAGTGCAGAAGAAAGGATATTCGGGATATATAAGAGATACGAATATTTATTCCAATTAAGGGGCCTTTAATGACAAGACAATCATCACATAAATTGGTGTAATTAACACAAATGAAATAAATATGGTGAGAAAAATTAACTATGTATTCCTGACTTGCGGTTGACTATCCCGCCAAAAGTTGTTGTTTACAGCAGGTGTCTCACTAGGAACACGCCGATTTATCTTTCAATCCAAATGATAAAACAGAAAACCCCGAAAGGTGAAGGGAATTCCTCATTAAATAGGATGTGCTGTCAATTTTATGTAGTTGGGATATATATGAAAATTTTCAATGTCTTACCAGTGACAAAATGGAAAAGCCCTTAGTTCTAGGTTGCACAGTTAATATTGTTTGTAGGGAATTCCGTTTTTCGTTCGAACTCCTCAATCTTTTTCATTGAATTCTGGCGAAATACCACGAGTGACCTCGAAATCACACTTGCTGTGATGAACGATAATTCTATAAAAATGATAAAATACATTTCGATCTCTGTAAGTAGCGAATACTGTCATATAGGTACCACTAGTATTCTGTTACATTTTTATTAATCCTGATCTTATAATTTCAAAACATTTGTAGGTAGATTTCCAAATATTTTTTTTTATCAATCTGATTTGTCTCCCAAAATTACCTACCGCACCAACCGGGGATCGAACCCGGAACCTTTGGTTCAGTAGTCCACCGCTCTACCAACTGAGCTAAAGGAGTACTCCACTAGCGCAGCTAATGGAGGGTGGTTATAAACCTGTTACGGTTCTATAACT
This sequence comes from Mytilisepta virgata, assembly GCA_028015205.1. Lineage (NCBI taxonomy): Eukaryota > Metazoa > Mollusca > Bivalvia > Mytilida > Mytilidae > Mytilisepta > Mytilisepta virgata. The sequence goes on from CM051513.1 coordinate 19,000,965, forward strand.
TCTATAGTAATCAAGGGAAGTCCGTTACACTTCATTAGTGAGAAGCCAAATGTATTTTGCATGTGTATTCAGATGACTTAAATTGCAACAAGCAGTAGAGATTTCAAAATTTGTTTTGTTAATTTTCATATAACGGACATTCAAATAAAACATGTTAATTCTCAACTGCCACAAGGGTACATAATTTACAAAGTCTTTATAACTTTTTAATACATTCATTTACATATCTTTCGAATTCTGTCGTCATCACGAATTGTTTGGCCAATACGAAGTTTCTATCTCGCGTATGTGACTAGATATATTCAGTTAGATTTCACGTCCTTCTGGAATTGAGACCTCACCAGACTCGACACTTGGCCTAACTCACTGGCAATGTGAAGGGCGTCGTTCGCGAAACAGTACATGCTTAACATTCCGGCGCACCTGATATCACTCCTGGTTTTTAATGGGAGTTCACATTGCTAGTGCTTTGGTTTCTGTGCTGTCTTGATTAGTTTATTATACGTTTTTCATTCTTTTAGCTATACATGTATCCTTGTGGCGTTTGTTTGTTATTTTCCATTCTCCTGACTTTTTCTTTTCCTTTGACTTCGAATTTGTGGACGTGTCGCACTGTTCTGGCGCTCCGGTATTCTTATTACTTCAATATTAAGTGATATCTTAATTTAAAAACGAGTGCATAAACCGTCAAGGTGTTAATTGTATTTCAATTTATTACAGATCGCAGTGATGTCACATGCGGAAACTTATGCTTTTCGTAAGTATATCAGTTTGAAAATTGAAAAAAATTACTTTGTGTTAAGCAAGAAATGTACCGTTGAATTGACAGCAAACCGGGTTTCCCATCTTCAAGTTTGGAACTGTCCTCCCGGTATAAATTGGCTGTCCTCCAGGTATAAATTGGCTGTCCTCCAGGTATAAATTGTCTGTCCTCCCGGTATAAATTGCCACACTATTGACCAGATTGGTGTCGGAAAATCTAGGCACCTATGATAGATCACGGACGCTCAGCTTATAGAGCTGTCTAGCGCGGCCCCAGGTGGAAAAGGGGAGACCCTGGGGTTGTTTTTTTTTAGGTCACATATACAGGAAAGCCTTACAGCGTAGTATAGGGGTAACATGTTTGGAGAAAATACACGCTCCCTGCACGCCAAAACCCCTCCTGTAGTTTTCTTAAAAAGGTAGGCTGATGGCCTCTACAGAAAGCTAAATTATCCGACCCTACCCAACCATCCGCCTTTTACAGTCAGAATGTGTTTATCTGTGTGTTCCGTCCCACCTATATTTTAATTTTGTTTGATAAATTGTTGAACTGGTTCTCGTCCTGAAGAGGCATGCCATACTTGTCACTGGACAAACAATCAATTGATCGTTGGAAAATACGGTAAACAAAAGCACAAAAGTGGCCTGTTGTGTATGTATCAGTAAACCACGGAATTTCTGCACATCAGATGTGAAATTTTGCCTCCTTTGCGTTACTAATCAACTCGGCTGTATCAAATGTAAATTGTATTAAAATGGATAATGTAAAACGGGTAAAGACGATAAAATTCACATTTGATACTCAGGTTTTGTCAATATTTTGAAGTATATTTTTCGGGATAGTTAAAGTACAATAAAATAGAGATTAGAAACGGGGAATGTGGCAAAGACACAACAACCCGAACAAAGAGCAGAAAACAGCCCAAGACAACCAATGTGTCTTCAACGCACCCTGAGGCGGGCTTCAGCTGGCCCCTAAACAATAATGTATACTTGTTCGGCAAAATGTAGGGCACCCTAAACTCCGAAACATAAAAATGAACAAAAATTAAAAAAACACACAAGACTAACAAAGGCTAGAGGTTCCGGACTTGGGACAGGCGCAAAAATACGGTGGGGTTAAACATGTTTTGTGAGCTCCATCCCCCTATACCTCTAGCCAATGTGGAATAAACAAACACATAGCGATACACACAGTAAAACTCAGTTCAAAAGATGTCCGAGTCCGATGTTAAAAAAGGTAACAGAGAAACTACGCAAAATAACAATGATCAATATATACTCTCTCAAAAAAGAAACGCAACATCAGATTATCTTTTTGAAATATTATTTTTCCGGACAAATAACCAATAAATATCAAAATATATGTACACATGATCATAATTACACCTTCATAAAAAGTTTCCAGGTACAATCATTTAAATTCATCCACCCGTAAACGACTTTGGTCGCAATCTGGGACACCCTACGATTTACGCATTGCCAAAAACTGGGTCGACTTTGACGTGCAAATCATGGGTTATTTTTTAGCTCAGTCAGTCGGTATAAAAACCCGGTATTTCTTTTCATGAATGCATTCGTAAAATAAAATTCTGATGAGGTGACGCTATGCCAAGGTTAGACGCTGCTACCCGGAATATCGCTATCGGACGACTAGAGGCCGGAGAATCACAGAATGCTGTTGCTGTAACGTACAATGTTCATCGTAGCACAATTTCACGCCTTTGGGGACGCTACCTGCAGCTTGGTACTACGACAGATCGGCCATGTTCAGGGCGCCCGCGTGTTACAACCAGGGCGCAAGATCGTTACATCAGACTTTTCCATCTGCGGAATAGGACTATTGCTGCAACAGAAACAGCTGTAAACGTCCCTGGGTTGCGCCGTATATCAGCACAGACAGTACGCAATCGGTTACGTTCTCATGGATTGAGGGCAAGAAGACCTTACTTTGGAGCAACACTGAGACGCCAACACCGCCGAGCGAGGGTTAGATGGTGTACTACAGTTCGTGCATGGAATTTACAGAACTGGAGAAGAGTATGGTTCAGCGATGAGTCACGTTTTCAACTGGAAAAGCGAGATGGTCGCATACGTGTGTATAGGCGCCGAAACGAACGTTTTGCGCAAAACTGTGTTGTGGAGAGAGACAATTTTGGCGGAGGCAGTGTTATGATGTGGGCCGCTATTTCTTATGCCAGAAACACACAGCTGATACATATCCAAGGCAATCTGAACGCTGTTAGGTATAGAGACGAAATTTTACGACCTCATTTATTGCCCGTAATTGACATTCGGAGAGAAATTTTTCAGCACGACAATGCCCGACCACATACAGCACGTGTAACAGTAGACTTTTTAGAACAACAGAATGTCAATGTGATCCGTTGGCCGTCACGATCACCCGATCTTAATCCAATTGAACATTTGTGGGATGAAGTGGATCGGCGCGTGCGCCAACGACAACCACCACCGCAAAATCTGCAACAATTACAGCAGGCACTTCAGTTTGAGTGGCAAAGGATACCGCGTGTTCGAACTCAGCGTTTAATTCAATCTATGCCAAGAAGAGTCGGGGCTGTGTTACAAGCAAATGGTGGACATACCAGATATTGACAATTTATGAGTGATTTATTGACAATATGTGACAAACTGTGATATTCCAAGGTAAAAGAACTCATGAACAAGAAGTGTGCCAATTTTTGCATTCCTGTGTAAATTATTTATATCATAAATTATGAAAATAATATATGAAGTAAATTTCCTATTTTCTGTATGTTGCGTTTCTTTTTTTGAGAGAGTATATATTAACAAAGGACTACTAGCCTTTACTGACTTGCCAGCTCCAGACCTCAATTAAACTGATCGAAAGATTATATCTATATCATATGCCATCATAAATTATACGAGACGAACATAACCCGTATCATGCCAACAACTGGTTTTAGAATAAATGTGTTTATTTCCGATGCAAAGACGCTAAGAGTGAATCAATATTAATTTTAAAAAATGCCATCTTTAATGACCGGACAACAGTATCATAACTATAACCCTTGTGGATAAGTCTGTTTAAAGGTTTAATTAGCTTTTCAGGTGAATGACGACATTTTTTCTTGATTTGAGTATATTACCATTATGATAAAAGACTGGATTTTAAATACCTGAACATATAAGATGTTTGCACATTTATTTATATTTACGAATAAGGTCCTTGTACTGATGATAAAGTTTTGACAAGTTTGTGATATCGAAATCCCTGGTGTAATGATTTTTCAGTAATACACAGATTTCTTTCGTTAAAATCAAATACATTGTTACATACACGAACGAATCGAAGAAGTTGAGATATATATGTATGCTTGAAAGTTTGATTTAAAAAAAGCCAATTTTCTAATACAGATTAAACATACACATTTTTGTAATCCACAAGAGATCCTATTTCAAAATGCATACATTCCTTGACAGTAATCAGCCGGAGAAAAACCTTACCCTCTTACCTGCGTTACTAATGTAAACGCTACAGAGACATAGCGACAATGTAATTAGTAAAAAAAAGTTATTGCATTACTGAAATATTCGTTAAAAGTTTTAATACAGTGCTACATTTTTAATGTTCATTTTATAATTATTCTGTTATTTACAGGATATGCTAATCGATGTTGGTGAAAATCGACGTTTCCACGAAGAATGGGAAAAGAAAATAGAAAACTACCAATACATATTTTATGAACATAAAAAAATGTGCAAACTTTCTCATGCACCCCTTCTTTTTTTTAGCTTGCCTCGTCCATAGGGCTAATTGAGATGTTGCCATCGCTTGGAATTCGTTGTCATTCGCCGTAAATTTTCCTTTCATTATCTTCTCCTCTCAAACCATTGGGCCAATCAGGACTAAAATTTGTTCAAATGGTTCTGAGGCATCGCCGACTTTCAACCGAGAATGCAACTCTTACTTAATATAGAATAAATGGGGATGAATTTTAAAAATAGATGGAACCCAACTTGGTACCAATTTCCTTAGATGATCTTTCAGAAATATGTCCGATGACACGGACTGTCAACCAAGATGGCTGCATAAGCCGAACTTGGATAAGAGAAAATCCATTTAAAAATATTTTGTGTAAAACCATTTGTCAAATTGGAACAAGATTTGGCAGCGATGGGCATTTTTCAGAATTGTGTCTGATGAACTGTACTGTAAACCAAGATGGCCACCACAGCCGAACTTCGTTTACCAAGGGACCCTATGGGAAAATCATTCAAACATATTGTCCGAAACCACTTCGAAAATATAACCACACTGGTCCTTATGAAGTCCTCCTTCAGAATTGAGTTCAATAATCTCTACTGTGGACCACGATTGCCGCAACAGCCGTATTTAGTTTTACATAGGCCCATTTGGGTAAATTTTAAACCTGTCTGAAACCTCTGCGCAACTTAGACCCAAATTTGACAGTAATGGTTTTCAGATGTTCCTCTTTCAATATTATGTCTGATGACCTGAACTGTCAACCAAGATGGCAGGCACAGCCGAACTTAGTTTAACATAATACTCAATGGGAAAATTCTTTTAAAACTCTTTTTTCCGACATCACTTGTTCAACCATTGTTGGTCTTTATATAGTCCTTCCCAAGAATCAAGTCTATCAACAAAGTTAGCCAACATAGCCATACTTAGTTTAACAAGGATCCTTATAAAAGAGGACAAATATACTTAAGGAGCAAACCAAAAAAAACAACCCATTAAATAGACAAACCCGGGAAGAAAAATGAACAAGCACAACAAATAAACACTGAAAACTAAAAATGAACAACACGAACTCCTATAAAACCAGGATGTGCTCCGAAAGGGTAAGCAGTTCCTGCTCCGTATACAGCACCCGTCGTGACGTTCAACAAAGTCAATCCAGTGGAAGTCACAAATCGATGGGGGTACATGAAATGTTACGACAGTGGAAACACTGTAACGGTCAATCAATTCGTGATGACGACCGTACAATTTCCTAAATGATGACATCAAATTATCTCTGATAAAACCCTGGTTAAGAAGCTTTTGTGACAGTACTAATCCTCTTTGTCGAAAGTCATGGTAACTCACGCATGCCCTTGAATATCGGATAAGCTGAGAAACATATAGACGCCATATGCAGGCGACGATTGCTACTAAGGGAAAGTTAACAATAGGAAATTCGAAGTCATAACATTTGTCATAAAGTTTTGTCTTCAAATGTCCCTCATTGTCTATTTCAAGATACAAATCCAAATCTGAAGCGGACTTCGATGTATCTGTAGTATCCCTAATTTCAAGCTCACTGGGGTAGATGAGATGTAGAAAGTCTTGGTATTTATCATTATTTAACGACAACACGTCATCTATATAACGAAAAGTGAAATTAAAGGACTGGGCTAGTTTCTTTTTGTTTTCACGTAGTAGCCCTTGAATAAAGTCTGCTTCATATGAGTACAGAAACAGATCGGCGAGGAGAGGAGAAGTTGGTTCCCATTGGAATGCCGATTGTTTGTTGAAAAATTCGACCGTTAAATTCAACAGATGTTTTCTAAGAGAAAATCTGACGTTTGTAATTTCATCCTCAGAATATTTTTTGGCAGAATCAGAGTGGTTCTTTTTTTAAATTTGTATACATTTTATTCAACAACATCCTGCTACATTGAACCCTAGGTAGCCCAGAGATAAGCATACCAAGGGGCCCCTGTTCATACAAACTCTCATTGCCAGGGGAAAAAATGAGAGGCACAAGTTTAAAAAAAATAAAAAATTATATTCGAGCTAAAAAAATTACAATAAAATATACGCATATCAATAAGCTGCTATTTAATTTTAATTTACCTTTTAAAAAACCTATCCCACTCGCCCTGCCCCTGTGCGCGGATATCCCGTGCATCACTTAATCGTGTGTCGTCACTTAAAAAGATGAATGAGGTTCCCTGATCCAGTCAAGGTAAGTCAAATATCTTTTCATAAAATAATTAACATAGTTTTAAAGACCTAGGATGAATTAATACAAAGGGTTATATATATAGTCACACTTTACAGTGAAATTCACAACAAATTAGTGTATTTAAGCAAGAAATAAACGATTATACTCGGAAAATATTTGATTACCAGACTTCTGACCCATATGATCAATAACAAATTGAAATTCAGTTTCTACCATAGGGATAATTGACGATTTTGTGATTATTTTCCTTTGATATTTTACAATATTTCTGCATTTCCAAATTGCCCATTTTACTGTCACTAGTATCGTGTCTATAAGTAATAAATCTATATCAATTTTTGTGTCCAGGATACTTGTTCCAAAAATTAAAAACTTATCTGATTTTTGAAAATAATCCAAATCTCTGCTATCGCAGATTGTGTTGAATTTTTGAAAAATATCAGACCAAACTTCATCGATTAATTTACATTTTGCAAAAAGATGCAATAAAGGTTCCCTTTCTCCACAAAAATGACAATTACCATTCGATTTATTCATTTTTTGAAGTAGTTCTTCAGTATACACTATATTATGAATAATCTTCCACTGAAGTTGTTTTGCCTTCCTATTTTCAAAATTTTTGTACAAATTGGCCCAAATGTTTTCCCACTTAAATTCATAATTAAATAATAAACCCCATTTATTCTGACAGTTAGGAGTTACTGAGTTTCCATAAAAACACTGGATATCTTTTAACTTTATAATCACTGTTTCTATGACAACACCAGTTTTATTCCTAACAAATTGTAAATTGTTTTTAATTTTGAACGGCCTACTCGACTTGATAGTTACAATATCCGACTTGAGATGATTTATCATATCTTGTGTAAAGGCTGCTTTAATTCGACTGTATTATCTGAAAGTTTGTTAAATATTTCCCCAGTATTTTTGAAGGAATTGGCATTTAAATCCCACACATCTTTAACCTTTTTAATCCCGCTTTTCTAAAAATTAGCATAAAACAAAACATTGCCATTGAATCTAATTTTAGAATTTCCAAATAACTTTTGTTCAAGAAGCTCGGTTTTTGTCGAGAATTCTTGAAGTTTTTTAAATTCCGTCCAAGAATCCAAAAGATTTTGATAGTAAATAGGGAGACGACCGTTAGCTAGCCCTTCAATGCTAGAACATGTGCACCAGAAAAATTCCGTGTCAAATTTTTCATCATGTGATGTAAGCCAAAATTTACCAATGACATTCCACTTATCTCGATCCGAAAACTAGAAATTTATACCTGCATGTGCCATTTGTCTTGATAGAAAATTAAATTAATTTAAAATGCTTGTCTAAACCCACTGAGTCAATTTGTCCCAAGCTGGCATCGATGTTGTTTATGTAGTCTTCTTTCAGAATTGTGTCTGCTAGCAAAGATTTCTACTATATAAAATCTTCTTTTAATATAGGACCATAATGGAAAATTAGCTTCAAAACCTTCCCGTTTTAAACCACAGAGGTAGTTGGAATCTGGCAGCTATTGTCCTTACGCGGTCTTAGTTCAGAACTGTCTTTCTTAAAGACCAGACTACGTATCAAGATCTTCTTTTTTCTTAATTGTGTCTGGTGACTCTGAACACCTACCAAGATGCCTCCAACAACTGAACTTACTTAAACAGTGGAACAATGTAGACAATTCACCTAATACTCTGCCCTGAAACTATTGAGAAAAAGGGAACCTAACTTGTCAGCAATGATGTTTAACAAAGAAATTGAATTACAAGAAAGGCAAACAATGACATACCAATCAATCAATGCTATCTAACAGATAGAACCCTGGACAGAAAATTACATAAAAGAACATAAAACACAAATATATGCACAACTAAAGTTGCTACTTCTGCTTAACATAGGACCCGATGGGAAAATTCACTTCAAAAGTCAGTGAAATTTGATCCAGATTAAACAAATTTTGCAGAAATTGTATTTACATCTTTGTTTGTTTGTTGAGTTGGGGTTTTACGCCGTTTTCAGCACATCTGGCTATTTCGCGGAGGCCAGTTTTTATTGGTGGAGGAAACCGGAATACCCGGAGAGAATCCCCGACCTTCGGTAGGAAAATTGGCAATCCTTGTCAGTTAAGATCGGAGTCGAATACACTCCACCAGAGGTGGGATTCGAACTCACAACCTCAGCGTTGACAGGCTTGTGATCACTAATAGTCATGACGAACTACCTAGATCACTCGGCCGCCGAGGCCCCCGTATTTACATGTAGATGTCCCAATATCACCAAACATATAGTCTTTCTGTTACTGCTTTTAGTGGCGTTGATTCGTAGATTGAATCCATGTGAGCGATACGGGCTCCTTGGAGCCTCTAGATAGGATGTTTCTTTCGAATAAAGCTTTTGTGTAATTTACGAAATTATGTAAAAATATGTCCTCGTCCTCTGAAAAATAAGGATTTTTAATGCTGATGAGAGGCAACTCCTTGAAATGCGTCGTATACAGTATTATAAATTTACTATATCTAAAATTATTATCTTTGGATTGTTATTTTAAGTCAGATTCGTAATTTTACTTGCCCTGAATAACTGTAAATCACAAATTTGTGAAATCTGGAATATTAGTATTATGCACGTTTTGACAAAGTAGCCGAATTTTAATGTTGGAAATGACACACGAAACATTTCATGAAATAATTCATAACAAAAAGTGATTTTTTAAACATCTCATCTAACATATTATATATTTTACAATTGTAACTAATATATGTTCACATATTTTTGAAACCGAATTAGTAGCTTTTATTCAATTTTGCAACTTCCAAATAACAAAAAGACATGTCCTTAAACTTGATTAAAACTTTTGAAAGCGTACATCCAACCACGTCACATTCGTTTGAATCTTATGCAAAATTGCACAGTAAAAATGAAAATTGGACTCTATCAGAAATATGAGTCCTTTCAGCTTTAGATCAGACATTAGTTAATTACGACTAAAGGCGGCAAAAGGTGGAGTAACTTGATTTACTGTTCTTTAAAAGAAATTTTGAGATATCCCTTATAACCCAGTAAAATGTGAAAGAAAGTAGTACATATTGCTGTTGATGATTCAACCGTATGTAATAGGGTCTTCTTTACTATACCAAAGATCCGGCGAAGAAATACGCTCTGTACCCACTTCTGGAATTGTACATTATTGCACATGCTTACTGGTTTTGTTAGTAGCCGCATTGGTACTATATAAAGCTTGTGATAAACTGAATATCTATTAGAACATTTTGTCTTGAAAATTATAAATATATATATGAATTTACCAAGAGAATCACGACTTTGTAACTGTTGTAATATGAACTGCCTGGAAGATGAATACCATTTCTTGCTAGTCTGTCCAGCTTTTAGATCTATAAGGCTACACTTTTTACCCAAATACTGTTGTTCGTGGCCAAATTCTACGAAATTACGTTATTTGTTAAAAGGTAATTCTGAGTGACTGACAATCAAATTATGTAACTATATAAACAATGCATGGAAGTTAAGATTTCAAATTATAAGTTTGGGCTTCGGTGGCCGAGTGTTCTAGGTAGTTCGTCATGACTACTAATGATCACTAGCCTGTCAACGCTGAGGTTGTCTGTTGTTCATAACTCGTCACATTGTATATGTTATTTTGATGTTGTTATAGCATGTTGTTTGTGCTTTTTGTAATAAAGTATCCATTCATTCATTCATTCATAATGGTGGTCTTAAGTGTTGCCTCTTAAGTCTGCCACTACAGAATGAAAGAAATTGGTGTGAATGTCCTCCCATGTTTAAGAATGTGTTGTTCCATTCCTCAAAGACACTTTTGGTTTTTCAGTCACCAGTGACATTTGTATTGTTGCGATTTCATACTGCTGGTGGAAACACTTTCATCCGCAGCCTGTATGTGTCGTTCCTCCGATATGCAAGTTACAAACTCAAATATAAAATATTAATTCATTGACATTCGTGAAATACCTTGATGTCCATGAAAAAGAAAACCTATGAAATAAAGGCTGTTCTTTTTAAGACGTGACGTTCAAATGGATGTTGCCAACGTCGTTGCTATATAAACGATAAAGTGCAGTCATATAAAACCTACTATTTTTCTTATTAAGGATGCTCGCTGGTCATGTTTTGGTCTTTTTGTCAGATTTTCGAAATCCTCGGGTTTTATCCATTTCTTAAACATGAATTTGTTTTGCCAATGAACCCCTACTTTTTCTTTTATAATTCAATCATATATACTGTAAAATAGTAATTGACAAAATCTTATGAAATCCTTTTTATTTTTTCATACATTTTTGAGAGACTGAAGTTGCCTATGCAAAGACGAGGAAAATCCAGAGAAAACCCATTTCCTCCAATTTTTCAAGGCCTTATAGCTCTAAAATGAGCACATGAACCTATATTTTTTTCTTGCTTATTTTTTTACTATTCATATGTTCTCTCAAACTAAAACACCTATTTTCAAATCCTATTTATTTCCTATTAGACCAGCGATCATCCTTAAATCTTGTCTTTTTGCCAATGTAATAAAATAAACTTATCTTGAAATTCCAATAACAGAGATCGTTTGATTCTTGGTATCTACATCACGTGACAAAATAAAACTAATAATTCACTCACGCGCTACGCACATTCGCCACTTATTGTGCTGCTTGGTCACTAGAATTTTATGTATTCGAATTTCAAGATTAGTAAAGAATTCACAATTGGTCGTAACACCGGCAAAAAAGTAAAGGGAAATGAAAATGTTATTTAAAATATGATTGGTCTAAGTATAAAAATAACAATCCAAAGATACTAATATTAGATATAGTAAATTTATACTATGCCGTATACGACGCATTTCAAGGAGTTACCTCTCATCAGCAGCATTAAAACCGAAACATTTGGAAGACCCAAAACCAAACTTATTTTAAATAAGAAGTACTCAAATGTGTTATATAACTTCTGTGATGGAACAAGGTGGATTAAGAAGACATAAATCATGCTCCACCTCACAGCCATGACCCTGTGCATATAATCATTGACTAATATTTGTCATATTTTTCCTATCTTTTGAATTTATTAGTAGCGTACCTTTTGTATTTCTGAAGGTAAATCAAGAATTAACGAAAGGAAATTATATATATAAGATTAATTTATACAAGATGTGACGTCAGTAATATTTTGTTTGTTTGTTTGTTTAGTTGGGGTTTAACGCCGTTTTCAGCACATTTGGCCATTTCGCGGCGGCCAGTTTTTATTGGTGGAGGAAGCCGGAGTACCCGGAGAGAACCACCGACCTTCGATAGGAAAATTGGCAATCCTTGTCAATTAAGATCGGAGTCGAACACACCCTGCCACAGGTGAGATTCGAACTCACAACCCCAGCGTTGACAGGCTAGTGATCATTAGTAGTCATGACGAACTACCTAGACCACTCGGCCACCCGGCCCCAGTAATATTTTGACATGGGTATTTTTATTGGAAATAAACAACACAATGGATAACAGGAAAGATCAACAAAGACACACTAATAAATTAATGCCACCAAAAGACAAACCCCGGACACAAAATAACATACAAGAGCACAAAACAAAAACATGAACACAACATAGTCAGGATAAACCGATTTGGTACAGATACTGAACAGGATTGGTTTCAACCGGTTTCTTTTTTATCAAAGTCGAAGGTGTCATCTCTTTTATCTGAAAGATGCTAAATGATACGAACACATTTTATAATCATTATGTTATCTTAAAACCAAAAACACAGTATGAGCGAGAATCTTAACTACATTTCATGGGATACGTTAATTCGTGGATAGCTAGCTTAGACAAAGAGATAAAAGTTGTTGAAAACTTAAATTCGTGGTTTGTCACATCGGATATCATGATAATACTGCGACAAAATTTAAAATTTTTCGATCAGACTTTGATATTGTACAGTAAAGTATTGATCTTAAGCACCTATAAAACAAAAGTCTAGCAAACAGATTCAACTCCAAAATGCTTAAAATTATCATTTGATTTCATGATTAATATTACTATTTCTTATTCTTGGATTTATTGCAAATATTTGTTACAAAAATGTTAAACAATGATGAGAGAAATATATATGATAGAAAGTAATTTTTTTTTTATTTCATTAAATATATCGTATGGCGTAGAATGAACACTTCAACACAATACAAAAATAAAATCGACAATTTGCACAGTTAAAATATTTTTAAGAAAATTGTTTCAGCGTTTATATGTTACCAAAGACAAAATTACACGAAACACTGTATCCTTTGTAGATATAGCTGCTCATCATATGTCAGTATCCAAGTACATGCTGTAAAAACGCAATTGTTCAGTGTTTTTCCGGATAGTTACATCAAAACTCCATGATTTCAAACTGCAGTGCATTTAAAGTAAATTAAAAATATTATTTTTCGTTGTTTGTTTAAATTTGTGGTTTACTGGGACCCATGAAAATTGGTAAACAACGAAAAATAATGAATTCACAGTTTCTGGCGACAACGACGACATGCTCATGTAAATTACAAATGTGCAAATACTGTGGTCATTAAAAAATAACAAATACATGTAACACATGTGTAATTAACGGTCAATGTGAAGATCAACAATGACAGGCCAATAAATTAACGCCATCCATCGACAGACAGTCACATACAAAATAACATAAAAGAGCACAGAAACAACTGAGTCCAGACTTGGTACAGACACTGAGCAGTGATTGGGGTTAAACCGACTTTATGGTTAATTGAAGCCTCGCTCTTTTCTGTACTGACCCTCTGCTGTTCAGAGCACACTATAAATTGCAATACAGTATTGTTACCATCAAGGTTACGGCTAGCTAGGAATATTAAAATGTGTTTGAAAGTAAATAATTTAGATAGCAGGGTCAAAATGTGCTCGCCTAACTGTAAGCCTAGCTAATAATCTCATACCTGCAGTCAGAAATGCAGATTAGATTAAAATCTCGGTTTTTTTATGTCGTAACACAATTGCACAGTTATCTAATTGATCTAATCCATATGATATTCGAGTTACAATTGCGTTTGTGATTAAAAAAATAAAAATAAAATCGAATATTTCATGTACATTTAAATAAAAAAATTCATTAAAGACCAACGTACACTTCTTTTAAGGAGCAAAACGGTTACAATGTCTTTGAAAACGTTGTTATACATACTGTTGTTAAACAAAATTAACCCCTTGAAAGAACGTTATTTTGATTTAGAAGAAAATATAAGGGTGGTGAATGTATCATCTTTGGAAAAGCATATTGGATTAACAGAAACAGGTTGTGTCACAAAATGTAGTCTGTCTGACGACTGTTACTTTGCGACATACGACAAACTGGTAAAGGAGTGTTACATCGACATAAATCGACGCGCAAAACCGGAAACTGTACCCATGATAGGCTGGGATATTCTTCACAATAAAGGTTTGTTGTAGTAGTAAAAGTCATTTGCAGATAGTTTCGTATTTTTTTAAATAAGTGTAAAGATAAAAGCTAGGTCTGTTAAAATAGCATTGGTCACAGCGGTGTCTCTAGTAAAACTGATCGGCTTTTTTAAATTCACTTTTATATTCCTGGTCCCCATTTTTTTCAGTAAACAACATTAATAATATATTGAGGACGCGAATATTGTACATAATATTTATCATTCTAATGCAACATAACATATAACGTCCTTTTTGATTGGATAACGTCAAGCGTAAAATCCACGGTTTACCGTCGGACCCATTGACGACAACGTTGCGCAAACGCATATGACGTTTCCTGTTTACTTTTTATTCTATTTTTTAACGTTTAACGGAGGTTGCATTAGAATGGGGATAACTGTATTGTATTTTATCAGTTGACGACATAAATCGGTGGTTTTACCATCGCAAATATCCGTTTACCTGGCTCCGCTACGCGTCGCCAGGTAAACTCAATTTGCGACGGTAAAACCAGCGGTTTACGTCGGCAACTGATAAAATACAATACAGTTATCCCCTAATTTATGATTTAACATGGGAGTTTTCTCACTTACCGATTTCCTATATACTGTATTATTTTACTCATTTCCTATACACTGTGTTATTTTGAACAATGTCTATTATAATATGAAAAAGGTGTGACCGTGAAAGCGAGCGTTTGCTTTTTGTTGCGGTATTTAGTGAAAACTTTGTAATGGCGGAAAAACATGACACTTGCGTCTGCATATTTTGTAATTTGTCATATTTGATTCCAAGTGCTTTCGTTAATATTTATTTTTACTTTGATGACATTGAATGTTTAAAAAGTCCATAAATAACTTATTTTGTTCAAGATACTCTTCATTAACGTGTAATTACTCCGGAAACAAATGGCTGAAGAGATTTCAGATGAGGTGGGCATGTTGTTAGTTTCTGGTCGGCAGAGAAGTAGAAATTCGATTGACAGCTCTACCATAACCCAAACAAATCTTTCTATTTGCACATTACATATTTTGAGTAGTATATCATGCTAGTTTTAGCATTTTCTGCGTTTTCTTTTACATGTTTCAGCTTCTCTTTAAAAATAACAGTAGTACCTTTATTTTACAGATGTCTGTGCCGAAAATTGCAAATGTAAGTTTTAAACTTTGAAATGTTTAAAAGGAGATATAGATAAAACTTACCCATTAATTTGATTGTTAAATAAAAATGCAAATAACCCCACTACCGAAGTACGTAGATAAGCCAAACTATGTTCTTCGCGGGGAGGGGGGGGGGGGGGCAGCAATTTCTGCAAGTTAAATTATTTTCTCCACACAAAAATGCTTTGGATTAATTCAGATGAATGAAAGTCCGAACCCATGCATCATAAAAATATTCTTTAATTTTCCCCAAAAAATAGTTTTACAAAAGTAAATAATTAGGTATATATAACATGTCACTACTAACCATTAAATATAATTGCACGTGTCCAACTGGTGAGGTCATCAATCCATCTAGTTTTTGAGAGAGAAAAAATGTTGGATACAATGTCCGGTTAATGTTAAAAGAAAACTAAGTAATGACAAATGGATATACAGTATTTTGAACGTTATTAATGTATTAATTTCATGGAGCAAACAACGGTTTTATAGGCAGCAAGAACTCAATTTGAAAGAATTACAAGCCAAAACAATCAAATAGTTTCTCTCGTATTCTTTCACAGCAATTAACATCAAATGGTGGAGGCAATTTTGTAACGGCAACCCTGCTGCAATGCTAAATTGCATAACCAACCAGACAATTGTCATGGAAACGGCAATATATGGCAATATCTCTTGTACAACTCGTAACAAACTAACAACATTTCCGTCATGTGGAAAGTATGTAACAAACGATATAGGGAAAATTTGTGATGGACAGGAAATCTGCAATATCGCCGTCACAGCTGGTACGTTTGGGACAACTGACTGCGGTAGAGATGAGGATCTTTACGTTGAATACGATTGTTGTAAGTTGTGGTTATTAGGCCACTCCAAATTAATGTTTAGTTCTTTGTATTTCGCCGCCCCGATTTTAAGACTTTGGAAATTTTTATAAAAAAAAAAAATTCCCCTTCATTTTGAAAAAATGCTGAAAATTAACCAAGTGTTGTTACTTTGGAGCAGATCCGCCATCAAACATTGCTGTCAGCGGGAGACTTAGTTTAACATAGGACCCTATGGGAAGTACATACATTTGTACAAAAA
This sequence comes from Mytilisepta virgata, assembly GCA_028015205.1. Classification (NCBI taxonomy): domain Eukaryota; kingdom Metazoa; phylum Mollusca; class Bivalvia; order Mytilida; family Mytilidae; genus Mytilisepta; species Mytilisepta virgata. Next base: position 19,017,375 of record CM051513.1, read on the forward strand.
TCTTCTTGGCAATTACATACAAACGGCTTCTTGAAAATTACTGAATTGATTGAAACTAAACATGGCATGTATGTTAATCTCAAGGTCCTTTAGCAATGAACAAATGAGATTTTAAACAGTGGTTAAACATAACTATACCTCAACGACTAAAGCGACAACTACAATTACCATCCTTTCAGAAATGTAGTTCAAACATATTCATAACTCACGTTTTTACATAGTTACCGGGTATATAACAAGTCTAAACAGCAATAATAAGTGTGGACTTCACACATTGCACAAAGAACCACACGCTTAACAGTTGAAATAAGCAATACTTTAAAAAAAATAAACAAAATCAATATAAATTATTATTCTCTGTTTCTTACTCACTGACTATAGTATCGTATGTAATATTTTACCTGGGTACTGGGAATTTAACAAGTCTGAACAACCATAATAAGTGTGGACTTCACATATTGCATAATTCACCAGACGGTTAACTGTTGAAATAAGAAATACTTAAAAAAAACAAACAATATCGATATAAATTATTATTCTCTGTTTCTTACTCACGGACTATAGTATCGTATGTAATACTCAGAGACTTGGGTGTCTTGTTTTATTCTCGTTTATATGGCATAAGTTTATTGATATTTTTTGTACTTTTTTACATGATAAGATTGGAGAGATGATTTTTGTAGAAGTCTTTGTTACTGGTATGTATTCATAATAAAACACAATATAGTTATTACCCCTCAACGGGTGTGTAGTTGAAGGGGACAATTAGATTTTGAAAGGGGTGCAAGAAATGTAAATTTAAAAAAAAACAATTGACGAAAAAAGTCACATTCTCTGTTCTCCAATACTGCACCAAGCGCCATGTTTAGCACAGTTTTTGTTAAATCTTGATAACGTTACACCTGAAAAATGGAACTTTTACAAAATGTCTACCACCAGAATTATATACATATTTATTCTCTACACGTTTTGCTGATTTACTACAACAAATACATACAAAAAAATTGAAACTTCAGCATGGACAAAAAAGGAATTAGTTTTAAACGAATTAAGATCCCGAATATGGTAGAAAGTAAAAAACTGTGTTGCATTAAATCAAAAATTGAATCTTTACTGAAGTTTATGAATAGTAGAGAATTTGAAAAAGACTTTTTGTGCGCGTGAATGCGCAAATAAAAATTATCCCACCCATATGCCTCCAAGAATTCATGAACTAACCTTCATGCCGCTAAGAATCAAGATCTACTCCATTGATTAATTTGATTGGTATTCTTTTTCCCAGATAGCTAAAGAAAAACCTATTCAAAATTGTCACTTGTCAAATTGATTCGTGCAGCTGAAACCACAACCCCTTTTCAGAATGTATTTTAACAACACTTGTCTTCTATTTGAACTAAAATGAACCACATCAATAATCAGATCATGATATGTCCGTCTATACAAAATAAGTTCGTTAAACTGGGAACACTATTTCTCTATTGTTCCTTACAATCAGAAGGAAATCAGCTAAAGAAAACGACATAAAACCAACAATGGACAACCGTTATCCCACAGCAGCAGTCTGCAAAATTTAGATGTTTAATTATTAATACTGACTACGGTAACTAGTGCATAAAATATGTTATCAATACTGCTGTCAGGACTTGTATTGTGATTTGCTTAAGGAGCTAAAAATGACATCAATTACGCATGATACTATACGCAACAGGAATTTTACATGTTATGGAACTCGAATTTTGCCATTGTACGACGTTATTGGTCATGTTGGTTGTTATATTTCTATTTATTTATTAATTTAGAATAATATTTGCAATGAATGTTTCTTTCTTTCTTTTTTTTTTTTTTTTTTTTTTTTGTCTTAATTCCTTGTCTTTTCTACGATTTACCTTAGAGAAAATATTTCTAAAATATCAAGTTAATGTCATGAGAATGGAAACGGGAATGAGTCAAAGAGACAACAACCCGACCAAAGAGTAAAAAACATCTCAAGGCTACCAATGTGCCCTCAACGCAGCGAGAAAATACCGTACCCGGAGGCGGGCTTCGGCTGGATCCCAAAGAATAATGCACACTAGTTCAGCAGAATGGGCGGCACACTAAACTCCGAAACATAAAAATGAACTAAACGTCAAAAAAAAACACACAGGACTAACAAAGGCTAGAGGTTCTCAAGTATATTTTGTGGTAAATTGTATAATGCCAATGCAAAGTAATGGGGAGGGGCTTAACTCATAATTTTTACCATTAGTGAAAACCAATTTAATTTACAAAGGTAAAAATTTGAAATTCCAGTACTTAACTCGCCTCTACATAGTTTCTATGGTAGTTAATATTGATAACAATGATATACTTTGTATCAGTAATAGACAATGTTGTTTTAAATATTTTATTTGCTGATTTTGACATTGACTGAAACAGGGAAGAACGAATAATTTGACTAGACATCGGTGTCACTAAAACCTGACCGAGGTTATAATATTCTTAATTTTACGTCTTTCTATCTTTTTCAGATCTGTGAGTTACAGACAAACTGATTACGAAAGATAAAGGACTACATTGTTAGATTTTTATGTACAGTGGTCAAAATTGGAGCAATACTACATTTAGACTGTAATAAAACAAATCCCTCTTGAACAAATGTACCATTCGTTGTACAACTGTAATACATGCCTCATTGGAGCATGAATTGCTTTTTCTTTTGTCTTCATAATCTATAAGTAAGTTGGTTTTTCAAAACACCATACATGTAGTTGAATATGAGTTAGTTGGTTTACTTGATTACACACAGCTATACTATACAAATGAGGATAAAAATATTTATCCTATTAATGGTGCGAGCACAGCAATAGCTTTTTCCAGAAACTCATTTCTGGTATCACGATTCTGACTCTAAAATTATAATTTGAAGCAAGTTATTTCCTTTACTTCAGTGTCCGGCGAACGAAAATTTTTCTAGCCTTAGTATGTAACACAATATGGCTGCCCCCATGAAACAAAGACTTTTCTAATGACCCATATGTAGAAGATGCATATGCTACTATAGGGCTCGCTACCCTCGTTATAACGCCGTGTCTATTACTTGTAAGATACTTGTAGAATTAAATTTTCTTGGAAGAACACTTGTACACACTTTCAGTTCTACCTTTTCCTTTAGGCAGACATAATATGTACACTTTACAGGAACATTTGTAAGTACATTTTGGTCATTTCATTTCTCTTTAGATCGACACCAACTCCAGATCAATTGAGCACTGAGAAGTTGGAACATGTTGATATGGACCTGATTTATTCTCTTAAGCCCTTTTTTAGCTCAAATGACCTGAAGGGTCATGTAGCTATTGTCATCACTTTGCGTCCGTCGTGCGTCTGTTCACATTTCACTTTTCGAAATTCTTAAAGAGAACTGCTGGATGAATTGATACGAAACACGGTACAAATTTTCCTTATGTGTTGACCAAGTGTTATTACTTTGGTGCCGATCCGCCATAAAACATGGCTGCCAGCGAGGGAATTAGTTTAACATAGGACCTTATCGGAAATGCATACAAAAATCTTCTTCTAGAGAACCACTGAATGGATTGTAACAAAACATGGCATGTATGCTCCTTATGAGGAGCTCACCAAATTACTTTGATGCCGATCCGTCATCCAAGATGGCTACCAGCGGGGGACTTAGTGTAACATAGGATCCTATAGGAGATACATGTACATACAAACATCTTCTTCTACAGAACCACTGAATGGATTAAACCAAACAGCATGAATGCTTCTTATGACTTTCTGACCAAGTGTTGCTATACTTTTGTGCCAATCTGTCATCCACCATGGCCGTCAGCGGAAGACTTAGTTTAACAGAGAACCCTATGGGAATTACATACAAACGGCTTCTTGAAAATTACTGACTGTATTTAAACTAAACTTGGCATGGATGTTAATCTCTAGGTCCTTTAACAATGAACAAATGGAAATATCTAGTGAGCGATACAGTCCTCAAATGGTTTATAAATCTATGCTCATTTGCGTATTATTTTTCTTCAGTTTCTTATAAGCTTTGTGAAATTTTAAACAATGGTTAAACATTATTTTACCTCAAAATTACATGTCTTAATTATACAATAGTTACTTATTTATTCCCTTAAGCCCTTCTATTACTCATAGAGGGCATTATCGTGATATAGTGACTGCAGGCAAGGGCATTATCAATGTTGAAGGCAATATCTGTCCCGAGGGCAGTCAATTTATCAAGATAATGCCCTCTATATAAGCAACTATTGTGTTTATTTCATTGAAGAATATAAATCCTCTGTGTGGGTTCCTTACATGTACCTGTATGTTGAATACCTCATGATATGGCGCCGTGGTGTAGTGGTTAGCGCATCGGACTACGAAGCCAAAGGTCCCTGGATCGATTCCCGTTCGGGATGAAAATTTCAGGGATCAAATTTGCGACGCCCTATCGACACCATTTGCGAGGATGGTCTCGATAAACGATGCTAGTCCGTCGGATGGGGACGAAAAATGGCTGTCCCGTGTTAAGGGAGAGCAACACCCTTAGCACGCTAAAGACTCCTCTGTAGATGTCGAAAAAGAGAAGGCTAAAATGCCGCTACAGGGGCCGTTCTCGCACACGCCAAGTGGAGAGGGATTAGTATAAGTTGGCATAACTTGTTTCCCAATCCACTATAAATAAATAAGTTTAAACTAATACCTCATGATGACCTCTGGGTGTGTGTTTATGTTTCTGTCATTACTTTTGGTGCTTTACTGGCATATTGTACATTCATGGAAGTTCCTCATATATATTCTTTTTTTCTACTTCAAGCATTACTGACAAGAATTTATTATTCGAAATATGGATACCTACTTAGTACATAAAAAAGACACCCTGTTATATAATATTACAACAATACTATATGAGCAAGTAATGTTTTTATTTCATTGAAAAAAAAATTTCATCTAGAATTGTCTAGAATTTAATTAACAACTGCTGCATCACGTTTGCGTTTTAAAAGGGACGTAACTCTAAACTGCAAGCAGGCATTACCGTGTGGTAATGCCCACGTGCATTATCATGATAATGCCTGCTTGGCATTTTAACGCAGATTAATAAATACCACATGATCATGTTTTAACCAATAAAAACAACTAAATTTTCTCTGATATGAAATAATGTTAATTATTGCATTTGCATTTTAACAATAGTTATTTTAACGATGTAATTATGCTTTTATTATTAATGAATAGTTTGCGTTTCAACTGTAAAAAAAAATCAAATGTTGATCATCTGACATCAGATCTTGTGATTTTTAGAAACAAACAGAAATTTATAGTCTTTCAGTAAAGTGTAATAAATGAATCATTTACCCCATGTAACCAACTTAACCGTGGGAAAAAATAAAATAACCTCATTTTATCATTATATCTTTAACCGGTTTTCAAATATTTTGATCTCGGGCACTGCTGATGAGTTGTCAGTCATCGAAATGCCCTACAGTGCATCAAATTTATTTCGGTATTTTGTGATACGTTTTATTTTAGCCTTTGTGACTAAAGAGACAACTACAATTACCTCCCTTTAAACTGAACAGAATACATGGGATATGACGGCGTTAAATAGGGTTTTCTTCTAAATCGTGTGTCAGTGGCTAAGCAAATTTGACAAAAAAGAAAGATCAGTCATAATTAGTACCTAAACAATAAAAGCGATGTTCACCTATTTTTCTTTATTATATTAAACGCATGGGTTAGTCTCACATGTACATTGCATATTTGATATTCTATATGTGATTTGTTGTTCTCGGTCGCTGATTGGTCGATTGAAATCCTCTTCGGTTTTCTCTATGCTTTCAGAAGATTTTTCGAACGTAAACAAACTACCACTAAGAACTGCAGTATTCTGTTTAAAACAAATATATTCTTCCGACAGAGACAAAATGTCGGATTTCTTGACGGATCAAGGGGCCCACCAACAACGTGACAGATTATGTTGCGTCATTTGAATGAAGTGAGAGGGTCTATAAGTTGTTCATTAAAAATTATATATTATTCCAGCTAATTTTTAAAAGTCTTGAAAGAATAAGAGAAACGGAATCTTACTTGCCATCAATTAATTGTCATGTTTCTAAATGCATGGCCATGACTGGAAATTTGAAGGTTTTACTATCTTGACTGTAGAAATACGCAAAGTAAAGCCTCGTTCTCATGACCAAAATTTACATACGTGGGAAAATTTGCACATGTGTAAATTTACCTGAGATTTACCCACGTGTGTAAAAGTTAATTTGCAAAGCGTTAATTCATGTAATTTTTTTATATCTAACGGTGAAACATTGACGAATAAATTCCAGAGAAGGAGATTTTTTATATTTGTTAATGTGAGATCACTGCCAATCCGTCTTCACATATTCGACAACCCAAAAAATATTTTTTGATCGAGGCCGTACCCTTATCACCGACTCAAACCTTAATTTCTTTTCTTGTCCCTTATGTTTCCTATTTTAATTATGTACTGTTCTTTTCAAACTAGGAGTTGGTCACATGGTTGTCATAAGTTCAGTTTTAGCTTAATTATTTTTATTTCAATTTCGTGGATGTAAGATAATCTTTTAGATTCTTAGGTTTTTTTATTTGCTATCATAGGTGGTCGTACAAATAAATTTCTGGCAGTTTCATTTCGTTCAATATAATGCGGCAGTGTTAGTAGTATATGGGCACAGTTCAGTTATGATTTGAGGTGGTGGGTGTGGTGGAGGATCATGAGGATCCGGAAGTGACGTCACCGGAACCGGAAATGACGTCACAGGAAGTGACGTAACCGGAACCGGAAGTAGTGGTTTTTCGCGCCATTTGTTTACGGAAGTGACGCAAGTCACGTGCTAGGACCCGGATGTGTGGTCTGCGCAAGTGCAGGCGGAACCGGAAGTACGTGGAAGTTGTTTGCGCATGCGCAACGGGAAGTAGTGGGTTTTTCGCGCCATTTCTTTACGGAAGTGACGCAAGTCACGTGGTAGGACCCGGACGTATGGTCTGCGCATGTCCAGGCGGATCCGGGAAAGGGAGCTCCTCCAAGGGAAGATAACCCTGTAAATGGGGAGATAAGAGTTCCATATTCCCCTCCTACAAGGGGAGAGAAAAAAAAGCTGATCTGCATTTAAACAAGGCTGTCAACTGTCAACATTCGAAGCAAACTATTATGATGGCTTCAAATGCAGGCTGCATTAATTTTTTTTTTTTTTTTTTTAATTTTTTTTTAATTTTTTTTTTTTTTTCCAAACTCGCTCCTTGGTCTGTCGGGTGTAGCTGTTCGTTCAGAGGCGACAGAGAGTAATGGCGAACGTCTAACTTTAATTCCGGACTCTGTGCCGTGACGTAAACGTTTCCCCCGAGGTGTTTGTGTAGGGACGCGTATCTGTTGTGTTCCAAGTAATGAACGGCCTCGTCGATATCGTCCAAGGTATATTGGAGTTGTATTCAGCGAAACAGTGGGAAATACACTTCCATCCTCCCGTCAGTCAAGGTGATTCCCTCCTTTTCAACCTTCAGGTGTAAGCTGCCTCCTAGATGAAAGTTGGACTCTTCCGGGAAACAGATTTCCATGTCCTCTTTGTTGGGATCTGTCAAGACTCCTAGCAGATCGTCCCTCCTATTCACCATCAGGGCGTGGCAAAAACCGTTAAATGCATTGGGACCTCTTCTGGGTAGTAATTGCAGTAAGGCACGGGTACGCATCTTCCTGGTTGGTTGATGAGAAATGAATTCTCTCTGGTCCTCGTCCACTATGCCTCGTTGTACCAAAACATCGACTACTTCGTCTACCGGGGTTTCGTTCACCAAAAGAACGTAATTCTTGAGCAATGCTTGTCTGTGCTGTGGTTGCATCTTTACCGTTCGAAGGAATAAGACGAAGTGAGAGGATCTGCACTGTATATATGTGCAGAACGCGGACGTGATAGAAAGCACCCAAGACACCTAATCAGAGATGCAAGACAGTTCGTGTTGCAACATGTCTGCATGACGTCATGAAACATGGCGGCGCCCACTGTTCGCCCACATGTCGGGAACGAGAGAGAGAGGTGGGTCACTCTGCATTTATCCAGGCTTCGATCTCTAAAGTGTTCATCAGGCACTGTAATCAAACAGGACTTGTCTATTTCTGTCTATTTCGATGACGTTGTCGAACTCTGCATACAAAACCACGTTGATGGTAGCAGGAAGTCCTTCGGCAAAATGAATTTCCAAACGTAAGTTGCCTTGTTTTATGAGTTGAAAGGTACCCACTTCAGACATATCGGGAGTCAAATCGAAGCCAAACAAGGTGTAGCCTTTAGAAAAGTCTTCTCTGGAAATGGCGTTTCCTTCCTCTTGAAACATCTTTCCGGTGCTGGTATAGAGTCCCATGTAACTTCGAATGTATCCTTCCCCGCCGAAATCCGGCTGCAAGGGTTTGCTGGGTATCTGTTTTCCGTCCACGTTGAGCGCGACAAAGTTTATCTTGAAGTGTTTAAAGTTAAACGGGTTTTTCGTGATGTTTCCGTTCAAAGCATTGCTTTCTACACATCCTATGACCAATCGCTTGGGCATCTGTCCCAGGAACATGTTGGCATCTTTCGATGTGGTCCGTTGCTTGGTCAGACGACGTCTGATACGTTTCTTGGGTGCAGGTCTTTTTATAACTCGTTCTCCGGGTGGGCCGGCATACCCGATGGCTTTCTTGAACATGTTTTTGCCTGCCGTTTTCAATCTGGACTTGGCAGCTTGTTTCAAATTCTTTCCTTCAACTGCGTCTCCGGCAATGCGTAGTCCCGTTTTCAACGCTTGGCGACCTAGTTTCTTGGCTCCTTTTTTCAGTAACGGCATGGCCGCCTTAAACAATCCTCCAAACACGCTTCCCAATCCGTGTCCCCTTTGAAATCGACTTCCCCCATAGACGGGATAACCACTTCCGGCTTGATGAAGATAATAGTATTCGTAAGACTTGGCGTCATAACAATGACGTGCTTTCATGTTAAAAACTTCTTTTTTCTGCAGTGAAGTGTTACCACCACTCGTCCACGTTCGAATGGCACGATTCCTCCCGTGTCGTCCCTTATATCTATTTCGATGTCCTGGAATCGGCGTTGTACGAGGGTACAGTATTGAATGGGATCGAACACACGCATCATCATATCTCCGTCTCTACCTTCCACGGGTACGATTCTCAACAGTGGAACTCGCGAGTCACCCACCATTCTTGGTTCGATCAATGGACAGTACACGTACAACGAACTTAGACTTCTCGTGATGTCGGCGACAAACTCGGCCATGTGCTCTCCGGCCGGAAAGATGGCCTGTTTGAATCCTAACATGTTCTGTAACAAGGGACTGAGAATAACTTGACTGTTGGGTTTGACTTGAACGAACACTTTATGATTCACTTCGTTTAAACCGATGTTGAATTTTTTCTTGAGTTCCGTCCTGCTCTTTTTGGATTCCACGGCTTTACACAGACGTTTCGCAGACGAGTAATACCCCTCCGGCAATTCGAAATGATGTCGCTGTAATTCCTCGCTTTCTTGAAAATGAACAGCTACCCATCCTTCCTGTTTCTTTACGTTGTACCACGTATGCGGATACTGTATCTCTGCCAATCCGATCTCCCACGATCCGTCTAAATCCATCATATGAGGTAATCTCGTCGTGTAGCGAGTCAAGGTGTTGTCCGGATAATATTCCATCGAACTATTGCTGGGTAACGTCAGATAAAACATTATGTTTGATTGTCGGATTTGGCAAGAGGTATCCCAAACAGCTGCTCAGTAAAGCCGTCCACAGGTTACTGTTTTCTGTGCCGATCGTTAAATTGTAAATACTGACGACAATCACTGTATACAAAATCAGAATTTGGCATAGGAATACAATTTCCGGGCGTGGTAGTTTCTTTCCGAAAGCAACCCAAGACCTTCTGCTATCCGTATCGGTCGGTGCCATCGATTCAACTGATTCACTTTGAGTGAACGTCTCGCTTTTGTAGATCCGAAGAAAATATCCAACTGTTGAATTTGGCAGGATAACCCAACCATTTGACGAACTGTAATCTCCTGCCTTTCTTTCTCTTCGCCAAAATTTTGTCGATTTTATACACGTCGTCTTTCTTAATGACTTTCTGTAATTCTTCGGCATAAAATGTTCCTTCCAATTCTTCTCCGTGATCGTCTTTCACCACGTATACCGGGGGTCTGGCCTCGATGCATCGGACCACGGTAAACAATTCTTCCGTCCAACGAGGTAAATATCCTTTTTTAAAAGTTCTTTTGGCTTTAGAGAGTCGCACTCGATCTCCAGTTTTGAATTTGCATTTTGGAATCGAGCCACTTCTTCCATACAATCGTTTGGCTACTGAGGTCTGGTTAGCCCATGTCACTTCGACCGGTGGTCTACCGATACTTCTATGGTAAGTATGATTGTACGAGATCACCATGTCTTCCAAAGCATCCAAATACTTCAACGTTTCTCTGTGAGTAAAATATTTCCACATTTTCGTTTTTAACGTACGATTAAAACGTTCCACGATACTGGCTTTCGTTTCCTCGTTATGAGTCGTAAAGACATGGATGTCACGATCTCTTAAAAATTTCTGGAACACTCGGTTGGTAAATTCCGTGCCTTTATCCGTCTGTAAACGAATCGGAAGTCTTCCCGACTTGAAAATGACATTGAAAGCTGCCACTAGACTCCGACCCGTCTTGTCTTTGAGAGGTACGACCCAGGCGTATTTCGACAACACGTCGATACAGGTAAGAAAATATCTGTATCCATCGTTATAAGACGCAATCTTCGCTACGTCTACTAAATCCGCTAGCCATTGATGATCTATTCCATACACCACCACTCTTCGTCTGACGAACCGTCTTCTAGTTGGTTTATGTAGAGTATATGCATCTTGAGTATGTAAGCATTCTTTGACTTCTTTTTGCGTGTACCCTTTCGGTCTGAATTTATTAAGACCTCCATAACTCCCGGGATCAGGAACATGGTAATAGGTCGAGTCCATGACCTAAACTAACAGCGGCTGGATGTGACATTTCTTTTTAATACGGTGTCCACGTCAATGCCTTGGGCGTTTTCGGTGTTTGCCATCGTTTCGGAGACGGACTTTGTTGTCGTTTTCGAGCTCTCGGTGTTCTTTTCGTTTGATGAATATGTCTCCATCTTTCTTCGTGACCTATCAAATCTTGTGGGACGTTAGCTTCTCTTAACGCTTCGCCAAACCTTTCCCATCCTTCCGGGTTAAAATATTTCCTTTTACGCAAGACGTCGTTGACTAAGTCCACCACATTGCTTCCCTTGATGGTTTCTCCTTTAAACGTTAATTCTCCCTTCTCGTTCCACGTGATCTCTGGACTGGCTTTCATTTTCTTCAATAAATGTTCTGCTTTTCCTTTGAGTGTTTTTGGAACACTTTCTATGACCTCTTTCTCCAAGGGATCTTCGGGAGTTGTCGGGAGTTCCGGGACGATAATTTCTTATTATTTAGTATAATTTCAATCGCTCCTCGGTCGGTAGATCGTCAGGTTCCAAGATATCGTGCATCTTTCTATCTAAGGTATCCATGGCTCGGATTCGCTGATCGACCGGAGGTTTGGGTCGCTGCGGGATCTGAGTAGACGTATTCAAATACAAGATCTTCATTGTAACAATCCAGAGAGTAACGGTCCCACGACGGATGCAATGGTTGCCAAGAGAGATCCCAAGAATTCTCCTTTCTGTAAAATGACTTTTTTCTTTTTGAGACTGACCATCTTTTTCGCCAGTTCTCGGAGTCCGCTTTTATTTCGTTTCAATTTATCTTTCTGTGCACGAGTTAACTCGACGTGTCCTTTCAAAATCTTATGAGCAAACTCGCACAAACACTCGACGAGACTTCGATCGGCTTTCTGTATGAGATGTTTTTGAATACAAGGCTTTGCGTATCGTAAATATACTAGATCGTTGGCGTGTTTTCGGAGACGTGTCGAGACCATGTTCTCTCTTCCGTTTTCCGGCCAAGTCGACGTGACGCTGTATTCACCGACGTATTTATGCATCCACGTAAGCACTTTGTACTTCTCCCGGGAAAATATGGCTTCTCAATCACAGTCGATCTGGAGTCTGTTGTTTCATGTCGATGATTAAATAGCCGTGAGATCCGCTTTCCGAGGAAACATTCGTCGAGCCAAACTATGAATCTGAGAAGCGTCTCGAGGATTCTTGAATAAGACCATGTAATGAGCATTGAGACTGATGGTCCTGTGGTGTTTTCCCTGATGAAAGATGTTTTGTTGTAAAATCCATTCTCCGTTAGGCACGAAATGTTTTCTGACGTGAATGATAGGATAGGGTGCTTTAATGATGACATAAACATCTTCTCCCAAATGATATCTCCAGTCCACCGGTTTTTTATCCTTGATTCTGGTGATCAGGTCGTTCACCACTTCTGTAGTACTGCACAACATTTTCCACTGCATTAACGACAGGCTGACTCCGGTCTTTGTGGGCACCGTTTCACTTTCCCAACATCTCAAATCTACTCTTTTACTACCATTCCATTCTGTCAGCTCTGCATAACGTCCTCCACCCAGTAGTACTTTCAAAGGAATATTGGAATCTGTCATGGCGTCTTGGACGATATCGCGCTTGGTCTGGTGTTTGGTTTTCTTTTCTTTACGAGACATATACATGATTCTTCTAGCTGGTCTATTTATATACATATCGGAGATGAACTGGATTGGTTCTTATATTATGAAACGTGAAATAGGATTGGCTATCTTTACGACATCGTGATTGGTTAACTTCTCCCGTTCCGATTGGTCGAAAATCTGACATTTTAATTGGTCAATTCCAACCGTTTCGATAGATCAACACGATGGTACACTGTCCAAATATGTGGCGCCCAATCCGGAAACTGCTCACAATAGGTACGAGTAAACGCCGACAATACAACCAGTCTTCCTTGGTTCATCACACCGTCTTCGAACATGGCAGTGACGATTCTCTCGTATACTTGGAAGGGGTCCATCGTACGAATGACTTCTCTGACTATCTTCACCTCCTTTTATACACGTGACAAATAGAAAATGAGTGTGAATTTAGTTAACAAATTATAACTATTTTTGTTAAAACACCCACTATGGTCCGCGGTCAGGCTTTTAACGACCTGACAACCCTCAACGAGAGGGCATCCCCTATCCGCCACCTGGGGGACGCGCTAGGCAGCTCTGTGGGTTGAGCTCCTGTTACCAGGTACCTAGTTCTTTTTTTTTTTTATTTTTATTTTTTTTTTTTTTTTTTTATTATTATTTTTTTTTTTTTATTATTATTATTTTTTTTTTTTTTTTTTGTTATCAGTTAACAGTCGACTCTAAAAAGAGTGGTCTGTTCATACATCAAATTAAAAGCCTTCCCACTGTAATCAGTCGAGTCGGTAAGCCGTTCATCCGATCAAATATCTAAGGGTGTCGTCCGCCAAACCTTACGTTTTGGATAAAAGTAGGAAAAGCCAGCTCGCTCTTGCAAGTAGGTGTAGACTTGGTTGTCTACAGAACGAAACCCTCTGTTGGTTCCGGAGCCAGAGTTCTTTGACAGGAGAACGTCCATGTATTTTTCTTTGTTGATGTCGTTGGTTCTCTTGTTGACCCCTTTACAGCTGTACTTGGTTTCGTCTCCAAAGCAAAAGTACGTCTTGCTACACAAGGAAATCATCCCGTCACCACTGAATTCCGTCTTGAACAGTCCTGGAGTGCTCTTGTTCCAAGCAGCCAGTTGTGGTGTGTCAGTACGGGGAAACCAATTCTTCTTCTCTGCTTCAAAGCGCCGACGCAACTCCGGTTTGATCACTTCCTCCAAACTATCGCCAGAGAGAGCCATGTAGGCACTGTCGGTGTCCATTGCACAATACTGAAAATCACGGCGATCGACAAAGACGTCCATAAAATCGTAGTAAAATTCCAACATCCGAAGCTTGGCGTACTGGTAAACGAAACAGCCAATGTGCATGGGAAGGTCCAGGTGTATGGTCTTCTTACTCATTTCCACTTCGAACGTTTTGTCACTCAGCTGGTTGCATCGCCGGAAAGAGGGATCTACGAGGTAGCGACTGATCTGATGTTCCTGGCAGTAAATCACATCCGTGTGCCTTTCCTTGTTGGTCACCGTCTTGCCGTAGCCGGAATTTCCCCTCAGTTTCTCGTTTTCTGCAATTATCTTCTTATTTGGGTCGGCATCTCCGGCTCGCCTGGCAATACTGACTTGATCTCCGAAGGGTCTGAAACACGCCGACGGCGTGTACTCCACCACCTGGTAAATCCTGGTGACTTTCAGTCCGTGGTTGACGTACCATTTCAGCAACGGGGATATTACCATGATCTTCTCTCCAAACATGCTGCCGATTAACGACTTTCTAGGCTGCGGCATGATTCCTTTTTCTTCTGCATAACTCTTCATGTGGTCCCCAATGTCGTCTCTGGACAAGTCTACGTTCTTAAACACTGGAGGCATTTCTGCAAATTTTGCCTTTAGGTCCTCAGGTACGTGCAGATGCACTTCCAAGGCACCAAACAACTTATCCTCCATCACGGCTCTCATGATGTCGTCTTCGGTCATCGTGGCGAAACGATCGCAGGGTCTCTGCCTCTGAGACACGAAGGTCTTGATTCCTTGGTCTTCTTTCTTTAACCGGTCCCATTCGCACTCCCACATCTGTTTCACTTGGTACTGGTATTCTGTTATGTACTGTATTTTTTCCTGTGTAGTCTTGTATAATTCATCCAGGCTCTTTCCGTTCAACGGGTTTTCTGGCTTTCCCCGAGTCAGGCGACAACAATGTCCGTGCCACAGGCAGCCCTGGAACTCGTAAACTGTATTAGTATCCTTACAGTAACCATCCACGGGAAGGCGCCGACGTCCTATCAGTCGTTCCGTGTCGTTCCCCTGGTGACGTATGTGGTGTCCTGTCTCCTGGGCTTCTCATTCCAACCACTCGATAACCATTCGTTCGTACCTTCGAGGTGTCTGTCTTTTAAAATCGTCTTCACTCTTGCGACGGACGAAGTGACCCGTTGGCATATCCTGCATAATACTCCACAAATACAAGGCACGGTTTTGGGTCTTGGTATTCTGCAGGACGGATGAAGGTCTGGTCTTTCTCTTGGTATCTGTGGAAGACGATGCTGGGTCCACCCACTATGTTTTCTTTGTACAACTGGTACAGATCTTTATTCTTCTCGTCCGGAACGGTGAAATAATCGGACAGACCATCGAACATGGTTTTCAGTGCGAGTCCCGATTCCGTGTTTAAACATGTCCACCTTCAATCCTTTGTAGTATACAAACATCTTCTCGATGGCTTCCAGCATGGGCTCCACGTCTTTGTTGTTGTACCATATCAGGAACTCTTTCACGTTCTTCATGTTCTTTTCCTGCCAGACTTGGGTATCGGGGTCTTCTGGCAAAACGTCTGGCTGAGATGGACTGGCTGGACTCTCAGGTGGCGACATCGTCCTGCGTCTTTTCGCACTGGGGCCAGGTAGTGGCGAGGCTGGTCTCTTGACTGGTTTCTTCATCCTGGGCTTGGCATCTGGCTTGGTATGCAACAGTCTGTGGCGAGCAAGGTTGTCCAATCTGTTGAAGTACTGCCCACAGTCTGGACACGTCAAGGTGTACCTGTGGGGCTCCTGGTGGCGATTCCTGGTGTCGGCCCTGGCAAACTCCTTTCCACATACCTGACAGGCAAAGGACTGGACTGGATCTGGCTTTCCAGGCTCACTCTGCTGGTGGTGGGTAGCTTCGTGGCGCTTCCTGGCATCCGGCCTGGCAAACTCCTTTCCACATACCTGGCAGGCAAGGGACTGGACTGGATCTGACTTTCCAGGCTCCATCTGCTGGTGGGACTCCTGGTGGCGTTTCCGGTTGTCGGCCCTGGCAAACTCCTTTCCACATACCTGGCAGGAATACGTCTGGTCCGCAACAGCATGGGTCTTCTGGTGGCGAAGCAGGTTGGTCTTCTCAGTAAAGGTCTTACCGCACTTCTCGCAAGAGAACATGGTCGTTACCTCATCAAAGGTTCAAGACGAAATGAGAGGTTCTGCACTGTATATATAGCCAGAACGCGGACGTAAAAGAGAGCACCCAAGGTGTCTTCGCTCACGGCCGCGTACCCCGACATGTTTTAATCCGTTTTCTAATGGAAATTTCCACTGATATTTTCCATGACGTCACATTAACGGATCCAACAGGGATGCCTCCACGAACGCGGACCTGTAAGTGAGCACCCCCTCCGGAAACGACCGAACATTCACGAAGAGTGAAAAATTGTTCCGAAGACGTCTAAATGGTTCCGAATGTTGGCGAAAACCCAGAAAATAGTTAAAATAATTATAATTTTTTTACTAAATGGTTCCAAAACCCCCAAAAAAGGGAATTAAAATTAGAAAAATTATGTAAATATATTACTTGTTAAAAAAAATTAAAGAAAAATTAGAAAAATTATTAAATTATGTAAATATATATAAAAAAAATTATATAAATAATAATAAAATTATAAATTAAAAAATTAAGAAAATTAAGAAAAATTAGACAAATTATAAAATAATAAAATACTTACCTAACCCTAAAATAATCTTATCCCTAACACTAGTACCACTTCAAAGTCATAAGGGATTGAGCCCAATCCAGCATTTGAAACATGACTTTGAAGCAGGCTGCTAAGCAGAACTAGTGTTAGGGTAAACGATTGTCTTTAGGGTGCTTTCAGGTCTGAGTACAGTGCAGAGCAGCGTTGAGCAGCAAAGAGCAAGAGAAGAGCAGGATTACGAACAGCAACAAGCCTGAGTAGCGATGAGCAGCAAGGAGTAGCAAAGAGCGGGATGGAGCAAGAGAAGAGAAACTAAGTGAATGCAATGAAATGGACCGCCGTTGCTAAGGACACCCCTCCATTGGTGACAAGCATCACTTGGAGGTAAGGGGACATAATCCAATCCTACCTTTCGGTCCTTACAGAAAACATCACCCGCAGATGAAAAGAGCGGGATAAGGGGAGATAATCTAATAGTTTACTTCGTATACTCTCGGACTTCGACATATCAGTGAGAGTATCAGACCCTAGAGACCGATAAAAGATCCAGAGACGACCGAGAAGTGCGGGAAAAGGGAGATAATTGACATGGCACATCCGGGTCCGTGACTTGCGTCACTTCCGTAAGTAAATAATGGAGAAATCCACTACTTCCGGTTGCGCATGCGCAAACAACTTCCTGGTACTTCCGGTTCCGACTGCACTTGCGCAGACCACACATCCTGGTCCTAGCACGTGACTTGCGTCACTTCCGTAAACAAATGGCGCGAAAAACCACTACTTCCGGTTGCGCATGCGCGCAAACCACTTCCGGTTCCGGTCCCGTGACTTCCGGTTCCGGTTACGTCACTTCCGGTTCCGATGACGTCACTTCCGGATCCTCATGATCCTCCACCACACCCACCACCTCAAATCATAACTGAACTGTGCCCATATACTACTAGTGTTTTCTGATTACACGACACATTTGTTTAAAATACGGGTTATGTTGTTGCAAAGACCAAAGGAGATGTCTTCTTTTTAGTTTTCGATCTGTGATTCTTGCCACAGTAACTGCCTGGTTCATCTCTTTATTTTTATATCATCTGTCAAGTAATTTTTGTTTGAAAAATTTAATTTGAGCTGAAATATTTGATTTATTATTTCCACGTGGAATTATTTTTTTTATTTCCCCTGTAATAAGGCATTTAAATACCGACTCAGGATGAGATGATGTACGTCGTAGGTATTTCTGTTGGTTTCCTGTATCAAGGTTAAATACTCACACGTTCGTATCAATTAAACCAAGCGGAATTATGAGATTATTTGTCGAAAATTTTGTGTCAATTTTGCTATCCGTTCACATGGAAATCAATTTTAAAAAATACAAACCCAAATACATTTGCACGTGTGTAAAAGTTAGTTATAACTTAGTCCCGACTTAGTGTAAATTTACAAAAGTGAGTAAATACGTTCACATGGACGAATTTGCACCCGTGTGTAAATTTAGTCATGACAAGGGGGATTAAGATTCTATGTATAATCTACATTTACAATTACTCTATTTCATGTCTTCCACTTCAAAGAAAAAAGAAAATGTGACATGCAAGAACCTGTAAGATATATCCAACAGGGCAGGTGGTTTAAATACAACTGATTACACGGTAATATGATCACCTGAAAAACGTGGTACACGTTTGATAATTTTGATAACGAGTTATCGACCCTGATAAGAAACGTAAGCGACATTTGGCTCAAATAAACAGAAAAAAAATCAAGTTTATATATTTTTTATATCAACGCAAATTGTACCTTTAAGGGTTCCTTTATCGATTTAATATTTTACTTCTTAAAATCTGAGCGATGAACAACTACAAGATATATGAAATTATTTTGGGAATTACTGTTTTATTTTTCACAACAGGTAAGTTAATCCATCTATTTAAAATTTTTGTTTTTAATTGTTTGTGTTCTTGTGTATTTAGTTTCATTTTTTATTATTAATTTCATTAAGGTAAAGCCGTAGTGGCTTGAGTCAAAATTAAAATAATCAAGTTTATCTTTGCACTGTTGACGTCCTAAATGGTCTATAGTTTTTGTGACCTCAAAAGTCATAAGCAAAAAATCATGGGTACCATATGACAAATCATTTATTATAACAGCTAATTTAAATAATAAGAAAAACATAACCCTCCAATTATGATTATCACATTTCTACATTCATATGGCCAAGGCTCAAAATTTGAATGTTTAACTATCTTGACTGTTTTGACCTGTAGAAATACGATAAACAACTAGGCCCAGTTGTTCAAAGGTTAACCACAATTTTCAGTTTCAAATTGTCGCTTCCTTTATTATGACTGAGGACTGAAAGTTTTACGACGGGTCAATTCTATGACTTTGTGTGTCCATGCAAAATTCTTTAAAGAAATATTACTTAACAATCGAAATAGTTGAAAGTGAAAAAAGTGATTAACTTGTGAACAACTGGGCTCTGTTCGCAAAGAAAAATTCTAGATACTAGTAGCTACATTAGTATATATATTTATATATCTACGTAATACATTTTATGGTTTTTCCTAATATTTTTGTTTACTTTTTACCTCATAGTATAATGTACTCAGTTTCCAACACCTAGTAGGTAGATAAGACATCAACGTTTTGAGTTTTTTTTTTTTTTAAACAAATAAAATTACATCCATGTATATCATGTATTGTAGTAATTATGTAAAATAACTAAATTTTAATCTAAAGCTGTGCGAGAGAAAAAAAAACAGCAATGACAGCTAGGATACTGTTTTAAAGAGTTTAAAAGTAGTGCCAATGTTAAGATGGCCCCGACGGAACAACACCGATTATGTTAAAAGAATTCTTGACTTTACGAATCCGTCTTTGTGTGAGCAATTATTTTGTTATATAAACATAAAAGGTTTAGCCATTTTGTTGTTTATTTACAAAAAAAAACAGCATCGCTTTTATTCTACATAGAAACAACATATAAATTACTACAACTTTGACAATATCAATGGACTTGTGATAGGTCAACATCATAATTTCTTTTTTGGGGGGTGTTTGATACGGAATATTTCTGTCGGAGTCATTTAATACCGAAGCGATAAACAGTGGGAAAAGTCCACAAATTCGAATTCCATGGGAAATACAAAGTCAGGTGAATGGAACACAACAAACATACCCCACAAGGATACACGTATAAATAAAAGAGACAAAAAGTATAATTATACTAAACAAAACTAGTACCAGACAGCACAGAAACTTAAGCACTAGCTATGTGAACTCCCATAAAAAAGGTATTTAAATGTTTGCGGCCCTGGAAAACTAGAATTTAAAAAAAAATCATATATGGAAGTCGGAACGTATTCAAATAAAAACAATTATTCCTATACATCCACATGTAATATCGGTCCGGTCAAACATGGGTACCATATGACAAATCATTTATTATTACAGCTATTTTAAATAATAAGAAAAACATAACCCTCTAATTGCGATTATCACATTTCTACATTCATATGGCCAAGGCAGCTTTCTGATCCTCTACAACATATTATTAAGTATGATTATGTATTAAATGTTGAAGACCGCTTATGTTCTTTGTGTGAAAATTCAGTAGAAGGCGAGGTTCACTTTTTATCACTGTGTCCAAAACTTACTAATATGAAAAGTAAAAGCCTTAAAATGATTGAAAATGAATACAAAAACTTCGAATTTCCTTCAGTTGAAAGCAAGTTTATATTTATTTTGTTTTATTTGTTTGGGTTTTTGGTGGTTGCGCTTATTAATTCATCATTATATCTTTAACGGGATTTCCAACATTTTGATCTCAAGCACTACTGATGAGTTGTCACTCAACGAAATGGCCATACAGTGCATCAAATTTATTGAGGTATTTTGCGATACATTTTATTATATGGCTTATGTCCTCAGAAGACAAAACTTTTATTCAAATAGTCTTCAATTTATTATTGGACTTAAATAAGGAACATTCTAATATATTAAAGAATAAAGCATAGACATAGACAGAGCAATAGAGGGTGTGTCTCCTGTGGGGAACTTTTTTCTGTTGTTGTTGGTGCCTATCATATATATATAGTTTTCAAAATTGAATTTTATATTGTTTTTATTATTTTCAAATTATTATCTTGTTTCATAACCAATCAAACCAATCGTTGCCATTCATTCTATTTTATTGTGTTAATTTATGTTCTGTATTTGGTAAATATATGACGATTATACTGCTCTATATGGGCTCCAAGATTTGGAAAATAAAAACGTTTGTATTTGAATACTTTGTTATTATTACAACTTGTTGAGTACTCATTTGACCATTTTAATTTAATATGGATCTAAAGAGGATATAAAAACCCTATAAATATTATTCTTTAATACCAACTGAGATAAATGCCTTTTTTCCCTTTTTTTCAACAATTGTAGTTTATGATAAATATCTGTCATAGAACAAAAGGAACGGGTTCTATCCCCATGAGACAAAAAACCAAATACATATTTTTATCAACAGGAAAAGCAACTGATGACTGTCCATATTCAACAAATGATTGTAAACCGGATTGTATAGTATATGACAAACCACACTGCCGGAAGTGCGACTGCAGCGCCGCAGGTGGGTACAACGTATTAAGACGTGGGACTAGTGTTAGCAGTTAATGTATATATATGCTTATTGATCAAGGTCAAAATTAAATATACAAAAAAGCTGTTACTACAATTCTGGTAAACTTTGGTCGGAATGATAATTATATAACTTGCGTTTTAGATTTATGTTATCTAGTGAAACAAATTTTACTTCTCCATTTTAATTGAAATCGTTCTTTAACCCCTTTGGAAAATTGTGTTTTGGTTTGAATTTGCTCGAAATATTTAATAACGCTGATTGTACCACATATTTTAATTTATCTCTCTGCTTGGAGAATGCCAGCATTCTTATTAAGATCAGAAAGAAAGTAAAAGTTCTATGAGACGAATATGAAAGACTTCAAGATTTTATTATATTCGTAGAAGTAGAAGATTTTTTTTTAAATGTTCTACATCGAAAGTGTTAAAAAACAACCACTGAAAATTGTAAAAGATAGCTTTTTTCAGCGAATTATGGTATGACATTTGGCGGAAAAAATGGGCAAGGTGGATCAAGTGGCAGCCCGTTCAACCAAGGCATGGATCTTTCTAGGACTCCATTTACATCCACTATAGATGCAATGGGAACCGGAAGTGGTGGAAGCAGAATGGGCGAAGTATCTGGAGTCGGTATGGGTGGGATGCGAAATGGTTTGATGTCTGTTCCGGGCATGTTCTTGCATGGACCGTCATCTTCAAGTGGGCGTGTTGCATGTCTTCGAGATGATATTATATGTCCTTCCTATTGTTTGGTTATTGATGAATCGGGTTGTAAATCATGTCCCTGTGGTCCAGGTAATGTATGTCTATATTATTGTCATAGAATTTCTATGACTACAAATCTTCATTTGGTGTTTATTTTCTCTGTAACAATAGAATATAGGATACTAAACCATTGGGAAGTGAGTCTTATAGAATTATACAATGTACGACAATGCCACTGAACATGCTATTGTTTTAACAAGTTTTATTTCAACATGTGGTAGATACATTTTAGCAATGGGGCGCCACTGGGCGGAAACCAGTTTTTTTTTACAGTATACTGGTCCCAAAATAGGCTGGAAAAGGTTGTAAAGAAGCGGAATCCAGTTTTCAAATAACTTCCCCCCAAAACAGCTCCACTTGGCGTTTACTGACTTGCTATACATTTGTAAGACATCCAATTGTTTCTTGTTTTCTTTTTTTATCGTGTACAATAGTATATAATTTAAGAACACTTAGAGCTTTTAGATCGCTGCGGAAGTGTCACCAATGAATTTATCATTATTGTGTGTCGTATTTTTGCTAGTTACTTTGATTCTTAGGGTGGTTATTGGCAGAAATATTTTTGGTCACTTTTCCTTATGATTATATTGTACAACATTTGAGGTTATTTCCTTCGCTTTCAACATTTATGGGTGGATGGATCATTGTTTAACATTCAGTGGCAATTACTAACTGTATATCAGGACGAGAACATGTTATTATGATGTGTACTAGAGCGATACGCTGAGCCGGATTTTTAACGTGCAAGCTCATGAGGTAACAGTACACAGGAAGACATATCTCCCCACCCGGACACATTATACTCCGAGTCCACTAGCTCTTACTCCCAGATGAATATTATTTTTAATTCCTTTGGTTTGACCCAGCCGGGGATCGAACCCGCAACTACGCACTCGAGGTGAGTACGCTCCCATGAGACCACCGAGGCAGTCGTGGTATGAAGCACATATGAAGAGAAATTTATTAACGAAATATTTACGTTTTTATTTAAATCCACATATTTATCTCTTTTTTTTTGTTCTTCAATATCTCTTCTTCAGAATGTTGAGTAAATATTATTGTCTTATAGCTAGTGGAATGGGAGTAGCTATGATTGGTCATTCACGAAATAAAGGAAGGCAAAATTCTAAGCCGCAGTCATCACAACAGTCACATGATCAGTGTATAGCTACTCTGGTGTGCATGTTATCATGTGATGAAGGGTATAAATTAGGGCCTAAAGGAAAAGACGGTTGCCAGACATGCGAATGTACCAAACACAAGAAAGATAACGGTAAATTATATTCCATAATATTTATTTCATATTTATTATTCATATTACTATAGGATTGATATATGCTATCATTAATTAATTCAAGTAAAACGATTAACCGGGATATCAAACCGATGTTTTATGTACATACAGATGGTCAGGGGAGTAAACAGGGAAGCCTTCATAATTTTCAAAATTTCCCATACAAAGGTCGAAAAAAGTACAACCAGCTGGGGCTGTCAGTTTTGGGAAATTACAATAATCAACGATTGCGTGAATATTAGTTCATGATGCTTTTTGATGGACTACCTATTTTAAAAATCTTGCAGCTTATTTGCTTTCTGTACTATCTTTTCCCTTTCTGTCCAACCCGTACACCAAACTGAGACAATGAAACCCAGAATGTTTAGTTTGGTTTACTTATTGGGTCTTCGTCTAAATAGATATATGGGCGGCCCATGTTTTGGGCTGGAAACTGAAAAATATCGTTTCAGTCAAGATATGAGTCTAGTACACATGACTACTGTTGAATTCCAGATTATAACACCATTATTGACATATACAAATGTACATTTTTAATGTTTGAAATAACTTCATATCAAACTTACTCATATTTATACAGTCATTCTGCATTTTTTATCTTGGACAGAATTTTTAACCTTGAACACTTTCTGAATTTCTATACATTGTCATGACGACAACATCAAAATAATGTCAAAGACAAGGTCATATACGTTTAGAGACAATTGTTCGTTTTAACTCTGCTGGACTGATCTTTTAAACTAGTCTTGACCGGTCTGAGTTGACTAAAACATGTACAAGACAACATATATTTATTCAACATGTTTAATACAAATGACTAGTGTGATTATCATAAAAAGGACTGCTTGGGCTAATATTGTACTAATATCACAAATGATATATGTAGGTAAGGGAGATAATAAATTTGTCTCCTTTTTAGCCTCAGGACAAAAGGGAGAGAATTTAATTATCTCCCTTTCCTACATTGGTTAGGAAAAGATAACTCACTCTGGTTCCTCGTTGAACTCATCCAATGAGTTATCTATAAAACCACAATCTTTAAATGAATTTGATAATCATAAGTTAGAAACATATTATTAGGAAGCTCGAACTCTGGGAGTGGATCTGGAAACCAAAATGGCGCGAGTGGCTCGGATAAAAATGGAGGAAGCAGTTCGTCGAATTCAGGCTCAGGTAAAGACATCTATTTATTGCAAGGAAAGATAGCAATGTCAGTAAACACTAGGGGCGCCACTGGGCGGAAACCAGAGTTTGTTTACATATACTGGTCCCAAAATAGGCTGGAAAAGGTTATAAAGAAGCGGAATCCAGTTTTCAAATAACTTTCCCTAAAACAGCTCCACCTGGCGTTTACTGATATTGCTAGGAAATAATTGTTGTGCATCTTGAATTAACATCAAATACAGTTTCGTTGTATTTGAATCACCATCGCGAAGTCTTACTATAAAAATAACTTTGTCTATCCAGATTCATTTTAAGCAGTTGTCCCATGAGTTCCATTTACTTAAGGAAACAGCCAATGCAAATATAAAAACTGCATCTTTTTCCATTTATCAATCTTTATGTTCGTCTGTCTTATGATATGCCTCTATGCCTGTCTGCATCTGTATGTTGCCAGCGAATGGGTTTGTTTTGTATTATTAAATGTATTCCTTGATACCAATTTAGTTATTACCCACTACGTCTTAAAATCTACTGTACTGATATATATATATATATATATATATATATATATATATATATATATATATATATATATATATATATATATATATATATATATATATATATATAAAATTTTATATATACATATATATTTCCATATTATTACATGAATTTTGTCATATCAGATACATTATATTAGGTTTTCATTTCAGCCCGAGAGCTTTAGCTTTAGGGCCGATAACGTATCTGATATGAAAAATGTCACATGATCTTTTTATCATATCATTTCCGGAAGCAGTTAATAATGTTTTATATCAGCTCACAAAGAAAATCCTCGGATAATATTTTTTCTTTTCAGCCAGCGAATTAAATCCTCGGTTAATAATTTTTCATATCGGCACGCAAAGCAAATCCTCGGAGATTTATCTGTTTCGGCATTTATAGCATTTTATCAGAGTAAAATTTATTACTTATTTACTACAATTATATGATAAATCGTTTTTCTACATATAAATCAATCTATTTATTCAAAATAGGATTTAATCCCATGTTTGCCGGAAGTAGTATGGGAGGGGGAGGCGGAGGAATGGGTGGAAATTCCGGAAGTGGATGCTCTGGACCTTTTTGTGCCAAGTCAATGAGTATGTCTAATAAATTATTCAAAAGTGTTAGTATCTAAAGACCTTGCTTTCCGCATTCACGAAAAATTTATATTTATGAAATGATTTGATTATTTTATGTTTGATTCTGCCTTAAAACTGCTTTTTTTATACCAAAAGTTTCTGCAGTGCATATTTC
Organism: Mytilisepta virgata; assembly: GCA_028015205.1. Lineage (NCBI taxonomy): Eukaryota > Metazoa > Mollusca > Bivalvia > Mytilida > Mytilidae > Mytilisepta > Mytilisepta virgata. The sequence continues at coordinate 19,043,111 of CM051513.1, forward strand.
TTCACCTGTAAGTGGTTTTGAATATCTCAAATGTACAAGTTAAAAGTGTAAGTGGTTTTGAATATCTCAAATGTACAAGTCAAAAATGTTACTATTCTATTTGTGTCCTTCAGACAAAAGTAATTATTGCCTTCTTTGATACTAGAATGCCTTAAATTGTCCATGAGTGCCGAATTTTCGATGTTTTTCTGTTAAATTCATTGATTTAAGTGTCAAATATGACCTTATTATAAATGAATGTTAATATTGTTAATTATTGACTAACAATAGAATATAAGCCTAAATTTGATAAAACCTGTCAATACAATACAAAATGTCAAAGTAGGCCTATACATCACATACCCGTCCAATATGCCGTATTGACTAGTCAGGTTAGGCATTAAAGAATCATATTTGTCTAGTCAATATGACATATTGGATTGGCTAGGCATTAAAGAATCATATTGGTCTAGTCAATATGACATATTGGACTGGTTAGTCAATAAAGGTATAATTGCGCAAGGTTTTCCATATTGGCTTAGTTATTGGTCCTTGGCTAGCTATTTTGGCCTTCGACTTCAACTCGGTCCAATATGGCTTGCCTCGGACTAATAACAAAGCCAATATGGAAAACCTTACGCAATAATACTATAATATGTGAAGTTTCTAAAAGTTTGACTCTTTTTAGGGATGCCTAATAGTTATGTGAACTGTACATATTGTAGTAAAAAGATGAGATTTTCATTAAAAAAATCAGTTGCTGAAATGTGAGACATAAATTAGATATAATTTTTAGAATAGTTCACATAAATCATAGAACTTTTCTATTCAAAACATCCTGTTTAAATTTCTAAATTATCTTAGTATTAGAAAAGATATTTACTATTTTACTCTCCCCAAAACACGGGTTATACTTATTCATCTCCACCAGACTTTATTTTCACAAATGACATAGGCTTTTTACTTGACGTTTTTCATTAGGTAAAGTGTGAATTTCATAAAATTAAAACACAAAATAGGAGTTGATGCTATATGTTTAGCATTGATTAGCAGTTGACCATTAAAAGATATTTATCTTAACAAGGCATGTTTCTAATTTTAACAAGATATATTGAGCACATCGAAGTCGACACGTTTTTTAATTTACCCGAAAATTGCTAATCTTGCGATTTTTCGTGCATATTTGATTTTTTTATGGACAAGGCGACATAACTCCAGAACAATATCTGACTTTAATAAGGTAACAGTACAGAGGAGCCTAAGGAAATTTCAGTCTAGTGACTCTTTTCAGCAACTTCAAACTTTCTGTGACAGATACAAAGAACTTGGCAATATTTTGTAACCATTTTTCACCATTTTAGTTACAGTGATTTAAGTTTTTTTTAGAAGAATTATGAATATTTACACTGGAAACAATAAGAAAAATGTTTTCATGTACTTATTAATAAAGTTTCATTGTTTTAAGTAGATAGGCTAAATGACATCGACAGCTAGGTCGCCGTGAATTTTATCGCCTAAATATTGATCCCGAATGGAAATCGAACTAGGGACCTATGCAATAACACGGTGCCCTTAATAAACTGTATGAAGAAAGTTTAAAATTCATCTTACTTCCGGGATTAAAAAAATTACTTGGTATTATACTTTATAAATATGTAAATAGTTGTCCAATGACAAAGCCGTCTTTCTCGGATAATTTCCCAATATATTGTATAACCTCATTTACATAACCTGATCCATCATTCGAAACAGACTTATCTTAAGATCTGAGTATTAAGAATGTGTTTGTCCGGTTGTTTCATGTCTGTTATAATAAAGAATGATATTGTTATCAGATTAAGCTTAATCTAAACGGAAACACCCAAAGGAACAAAATATCTCCAGGTCAGATTGTTCCGTCATATTGAAAACTTTTAATCTGCTTACGAAGCTAGTATTCTTATATAGTAAAACAAGAATAAATTTTAAATAAGTCGAATAGACAAACAGGTTAATACTGACAGTACATCCTAATCAAGAAACGGACCCCAGTACATTTTAAAATATCTGAAATTTCAGACAAATGGAACTAATCAGACCAAGCTAAGAAATCTCAAATTTAAATCAAGATTAATTAATTTAAAGTTTATTTTGACTTAATTAAGAAATAATTCGTAGAGGCTATAGAGTTGAAGCCATTTACACGTAGGCTGGACATTAATATTCGGATATTTCATACCGAGCGAAGAAAATATGACGAAATATAGTAACTCAAAACCCTCGAAACTGCGAACAAGAATAAGAGGCAGCAAGACATCAGGTTCCAAAGAAGGGTACACGTATCCGTCCTGTCTATTTTCTATTTTGAGAACGAAGAATATGAAGTTTGACAATTTCTGTTCATTCTGCAATGCTCAAAACTAAATATTTCATTTATCAATCTCGCAGTAAATATAAATTGAGGTATGTTTTCGATGGAATTTGAATGGAACCTACAATTTTCATCAAAGACTTGATATGACTAGAATATATTAGTAAAATTTTATTAATATTTATTTATCTCATGTTTCAATTCTCCCGCGTTCATAGCTTTACAGCTTTTTGTCATTTTGGTATTTAATAATTTCCTATTTAGCCTTTTGGATTGTTGTTTTGGTTTTCAATATTTTAGGGCTTGAGTACAACTGATGAAGCGTAAATCGACGAAATGTGTACATCTTGTGCATCAAAATTGATATAAAAAAATATGAGTTTCACATTTAATGATTTTCATTTTCTGCTAGACACCTGTGATGGCTCACAGGAGCTAAACCCACAGAGCTGCTTAGAGCTTTCCCGTGTGTCAGATGGGGAGACCCTCTCGTGGGGGGGGGGGCGGTTTCGGGTCAAAATACGGAAAGGTAGACCGCGGACCATTATGGGTAACTGGTTTGGAGAATGCCACACTCTCTGCACACTAATGACGTCTTTTGTAGTTTTTTTTAAAAGAATACCCTAATTTCCGCTACAGAAGGCTTAATTATCTGACCTTACCCAACCATCCACTCTTTCAAAGTGGCAGTCAAAATGGGTTTCCCTTTGTGTCCCGTCCAACCCCTATTTACATTGTTTGATAAATTGTTGAACTGATTTTCATCCTGAAGAAGCATGAATTATTTGCAAACAATCAATCAATCAATCAATTCAAAAGAGTCCCACGTCTATATTGTGAGATACTAGAATATCTCAGAAAGAAAGTGAACAGTACTTCTTGAAAGTTTGACGAAATGTCTTTAATCATGAGCTTAAACTCTGTGAAAGCTCATGAACTACAGACACAGCATCCTTTATGTATTCGATATCCTCTGTGTGTGCAATATCCCGAGGATAAACAATTTCTAAAACCCACAGGATTCAGAGTTATTTTTGTAAATTCATGTCAGTTGTCGCTGTCAATCAAAATATGACATGACCCTCGATTTCATTTAGAAAACACTAGTTTCATGAACTTCTATAGAAACACTTGGCAATTTTTTTTCAATTCAAACACAGCTGTTTCAGTTTAAACGTGGCTTTCTACATATTTAAATGATAAGGGATAGTCCTAGACATGCGGTTGACGAGAAATTCAAAACAGATGCGATGAATGATTGATTTTGTTCAAACAATGGTTCGATTGTGCAAACGAGTTGTTCTACGGATAGAAGAAAATGTAGACATGAAAATCTACAGGACAATAAAGATAAATCAAATTATTTTCATTCATCCTGACTTCATAAACGATTCTACCTACTGCTCTGTTGATGATGAAAAAAAATTCTTTGACACAGCTGAATGCCAATTATATATGCATAAGATACCATATTCTGAAGACCTTGTATGAATACATTTTACTCAGAATATGCAAGAAGATCTAAATTTATTAACGGGTGAACTTTTCTCTGGTGTTTTTATGTTTTTTATGGACTATTTTGATCTAAAGTTTTCTCCTACGTAATTTTGATATCAATTTTCAGTTCTGAAAATAAAGAGCTTCTTATATAAATTATAATGACAAAGCAACTAACAACAGTGTTTATGTATCTCATCTGATAAGAAATGACAGCCGGTAATAAATGCTTACTATATTGAATTTTTTGTAGTTACTTACCGTAATTGATAGCAACAAAAACTTCCTTTCGTTTTGTTTGATACAAACACTAGTGCAGTTTTGAGTCTGATAACTGCAATTTTCTAAGGCTATATCTGTACTGCTTACAGTTAACAACGGAGTCACCAGTAACTGTTAAAACAAGTTTTGATCACATGTGGTTCATGTATTTATCATCTATTATTCTTATACCCCGTTCACACTACACCATTAAATCCTAGTTCTGCCCGTATTAATTAATCCGGATTAGTTTTTAGGTAGTGTGAAAGACTCAATCGGAGTTAAAATTACCCCTCAATTTTGGTGGAGTTAATATGGGACGGATAAGTTACCTCGGGTTCTAGTCTAAACGGGAAGTAGAGTAAATGCGAAAGTGTTGCTATAGCGACGCACTTGACGTCTGTCAAAAATAGATGCAGAAGCAAGATCAGACAAAAGCGATATCAATATCGTTCCACCAAGTCATCGAACCAGGTTTCTTCTAAATTTGCCTTTGTACATGGCTGTCGAGTTCCTTCGGATGGAATGAATGCTGGTCAAGATGTTTATTTCACGGATGAAATTCCTTATCCTCCTTTGTCTGGCTCTGTTTTTTAATTCTGTAATTTGTTATTCTCATTCTGTTTTTAAGCATCAGCGAAACCTGAAAGTAGAATGGTATCTTCCATTTTGTTTACATTTTTTCGCGCATGCCTGGATGTTTTTAGCGAAGAGGAAAACCCAGAGTAGGACAAATAAATTTAAAGAGAATGTAAAACGAGCTAATTAATCTGTGTTAACTCATCCGGGTTCGAACCGGGGAAAATCTTAAAGTGTGAATAAGTTATAGGAAACCACATTTAGAAAAGACGAAAGTGGCAACAGACACTTCTATAGCAGATAACTACGTGCTTTAAAATATTATGAAAAAACTAACGCGAGGTCTGTGCTCTTATAACCTTACGCACAGAAAGTATTGAAACCTTTGCGTTTTTTAGGAAACACTTGGTAAAAGAAAAACACTTGATTTACCTTATTCGATTTTGTAATACATTGTGTAAATTATGTAAACAAAACGATTCATATTTAGTATTTCTTAAAGGCACATGTATAATAAAGTAGACATTTTTGTACTTTGTTTAGAACCACGCTTTTTCTAAACATTACTCTGAAACTGTTTTCGTTATGATGCTGGAATCTCAAATTAAAAAATATTTAGGACGATCTAAGGTTTTAACTGAATTGAAAAATTGCCATGAGTTACTTTTGTTGCCCTTATTCTTATGAAACAATGTACCTATAATAAAACGTATCACAAAATACCAAAATAAATTTGATGCACTATATGTATGGCCATTTCGTTGACTGACAACTCATCAGCATGGTCGAGATCAAAATGTTGGAAATCTGGTTAAAGATAAAATGATGAATTAATAAGCACAACCATCAAAAACCAAAACAATTAAAATAAACAGTAATCCAAACTGGGCTAAGGATTACCTCTGCATCAAAAGGAAGAGCCTTAGACATTTCTGATATAAGCTTGTTTAGCGTGGATGATGCACTTTCTCTTAATGATCATATCATGGAATATCAACTTTATGCCTGAATATGAAAAAAACCAGATACAGACCGTTTTTTCATAAAGCTGAATAATTACATTCATACCTAAACGGAAGTTGATGGTTAAAATGACGAATACATTTATTTTGAAGTTGCGGCATATGAAAGCCTCCTCTTCCTGATAGTTTATTACAAAGTTGCTTCCACAAGAAACTCAATTTTTGTCTGGATCGGCAATTTCAATGTTGATTCGTCTTGTTTGTCTTGATTTGTTGCGAGAGTAAAAGTTCAAACCACTATTACGATCAGATTTCTAGCTGCCTATCAAGATCGGTTGAGATCAATTCCGATCATTTCATAACACCCATAATTAGGTAAGACCTTGATAAGGACTGGTTGGATCAATTCAGCACACATAAACAAATACTGAAATACTTTGGTGAGATCGGTTAAGAACATCAGGATAATTTATTTTACATATTTTATTATGTTTTATTCTCGGACTTTAACTATAATTCAGTAATAATAAAATGTATCACAAAACACCGATATAAATTTGATGCACTGTATGTATGACCATTTCGTTGACTGACAACTCATCAGCAGTGCTCAAGATCAAAATGTTGGAAATCTTGTTAAAAATAAAATGATGAATTATTAAGAACAACCATCAAAAACCAAAACAATTAAAATAAACAGTAATCCAAACTGTGCTAAGGATTACCTCTGCATCAAAAGGAAGAGCCTTAGAAATTTCTGGTAAATTTTGTCAAAGTTTGAACGGAAAATTTAAAAGTAGTTAAGTATAAATAAATTATGCCAGGACAAAAACCCTGGATACTGGGCTGATAATGCCTTCGGGGACTTACAGTCCACCAGCAGTGATATAGACCCAGTGGTAGGGATTATCACCTTTTATTACTGTTAGGGGCGAGTTTGAAAGTTTCAATATAATCATTAATCGTATTGTAGACATATTGCATTTTTACAAACATAAGTGTGTTTAACTGAAGATTAATTATAGGAATACACAAAGATAATACTTATCACCGAAATTATACATAGGTTTGATATGTACAGTATATTAAGGATGATCGCTGGTCTAATGGGAAATAAATAGGATTTGAAATAGGTGTTTAGTTTGAGAAAACATATGAATAGTAAACAAATAAGCAAGAAAAAAATATAGGTTCATGTGCTCATTTTAGAGCTATAAGGCCTTGAAAATTTGCAGGAAATGGGTTTTCTCTGGATTTGTCATTGACTTTGCATTGAGAACTTCGGTCTCTCAAAAATGTATGAAAAAATAAAAATGATTTCATAAAATTTTGTTAAATACCATTTTAAGGTATAAATGATTGAATTATGCAAGAAAAAGTGGGGTTCGTGGGCAAAACAATTCATGTTTAAGAAATGGATAAAACCCGAGGATTCCGAAAATCTGACAAAAAGACCAAAACATGAGCATCCTTAAGTAAAACTGTAATTATAAGGACGGCCGTGAACATTTTTGAATATATACTCAAATAACACAAAGATGTTTGATCTTGTTCATTTCGAAGAAGTTCTTTACAGATCAAAGTAAGTGAAATAAAGGTGATAATAAAGATTATTTTTCGATAAATAATCAATCAATAACTCCTTACTCCGTTTGAGTTCAACTTATTTTGCCTAAAACTAGTAAAATAATGTAAGGCTGAAAATAACCCCCTTTCAACTTATTCCATAGTTTCCAATTTATATATCTTTGCTCTAAGACTTGTATTATAAAACATATAATCAATAATCGATATATACTTCATTTTAAGCTGGTGGAAAATCAATCAAAGGTCCATTCCAAGCACCAGAACAGAATACTAATAAAGGTAAAATTTTAAAATGCATTGTATTTATGTTAAACGTTTGAATATATTATGCAATTAAAGGAAACCGTATATATATTATAACCTATAATCACCAAGATACCTGATAAAATTTAAAGGAGTGGCGTTTTATTGTTGTTTTTCATCTAATGTTCACTGTAATTAACCATTATAAAAAGAAACCAATAATAAACATTGTTTATCTTAACCAGGAATTTTTGTTTTGTGGAGTCTTTCTTTTTTCGATTTTAACATGTTTGAATTTTCAGACGTAGATATCAAGACCAAAACAAGATATACAGTCAATTAATATAATATCATTCAAAAATCGTATACTACTCCCATATTACTTACCAAACATATGTCTTTTTATCCCCCCGCTTAGCGAAAGCGGGGGGATCATGTAATACAGTCCGTCCGTACGTACGTACGTACGTACGTACGTACGTCTGTAGTGGCAAGGCATATCTCTGAAACGGTAAAAGATAGAAACTTGAAATTTGGCATCATGGAAGAGTATATGACCCACTAGGGAATAGACCCCTTAAAATTGGAATTCGACCCCTTGGGGCCAAATTATGAGCGAAAAACGAATTTCGCGATATCCAATAAATGGAGATATCTCCAAAAGTGTTAAAGCTAGGATATTGGAACTTATGTCACTACTTATATTGCCTTTCCCAAGTTGAAAGAGGGTATCAAAATTTTGGTCCCGCCCCTAGGGGCAATGCCCTAAGGAGTTAAAAAATGTCTAAAAACGATTGTCCAAGAACTCCTCCTACACCGTAGAAGATAGAAACATGAAATTAGGTACACTAGTAACACTTGAAGAGTTGTCTGTGCCAAAGGTTTCTGAATTTTGATTTTTGCCCGGGGGGTGGGGCTACACCCTAATATGTAAAATCTCAAAATATGGTAAGATCAGTTCATATCCCCACCCCTTAACCATATATATTTTTATTCCACATTTAAAGACGAGTTACATGGTCACCCCCGGGGGTCAGCCCCACCCCCCTCATTTGGAAAATTACAAGATATCTCAAAAACAGTTAAGATCCCCACCCCTAAACCATATATATTCTTAGTGGGCATGACAAGACAAGTTTAATGGTCATCCCCGGGGGTCGGCCCCACCCCCCTAATTTAGAAAATTACAAGTTATCTCTAAAACAGTTGAGATCCCCACCCCTAAACCATATATATTCTTAGTGGGCATGACAAGACCAGTTGAATGGTCATCCCCGGGGGGTCGGCCCCACCCCCCTCATTTACAAAATTACAAGTTATCTCAAAAACAGTTGAGATCCCCACCCCTAAACCATATATATTCTTAGTGGGCATGACAAGACCAGTTGAATGGTCATCCCCGGGGGTCGGCCCCACCCCCCTCATTTACAAAATTACAAGTTATCTCTAAAACAGTTGAGATCCCCACCCCTAAACAATATATATTCTTATTGGGCATGACAAGACCAGTTGAATGGTCATCCCCGGGGGGTCGGCCCCACCCCCCTCATTTACAAAATTACAAGTTATCTCAAAAACAGTTGAGATCCCCACCCCTAAACCATATATATTCTTAGTGGGCATGACAAGACCAGTTGAATGGTCATCCCCGGGGGTCGGCCCCACCCCCCTCATTTACAAAATTACAAGTTATCTCAAAAACAGTTGAGATCCCCACCCCTAAACCATATATATTCTTAGTGGGCATGACAAGACCAGTTGAATGGTCATCCCCGGGGGTCGGCCCCACCCCCCTCATTTACAAAATTACAAGTTATCTCAAAAACAGTTGAGATCCCCACCCCTAAACCATATATATTCTTAGTGGGCATGACAAGACCAGTTGAATGGTCATCCCCGGGGGTCGGCCCCACCCCCCTCATTTACAAAATTACAAGTTATCTCAAAAACAGTTGAGATCCCCACCCCTAAACAATATATATATTTAATGGACATGACAAGTTAAGACTTACATTCATTTGATGTAGGCCATTTCAATTTTATCCATCTTAAAACTTTTGCATTCGACTTTGTCCGAGCAGTAGAAGTCCAATTTCATATTTCTGTGTTGTTTCTTGATATCCAAAGATCAGTGTCAAACTTTTTCTCTATTTATGCAATTTGAAATTATGAGGGGTTCAGACTTTGTGCATTCCGACTTTGCTGGGAGCGGGGGGATGTGCAATCTCCGATTGCTGTGTTTCATTGTTATATAGATGACGTGTTGTCGTTAAATAACGACAAATTCCAAGACTTTCTACATCTCATCTACTCCGGTGAGCTTGAAATTAAGGATACTACAGATACACCAAAGTCCGCTTCATATTCAGATTTGTTTCTTGAAATAGACAATTGGGGAAATTTTAAGACAAAACTTTATGACAAACGTGATGACTTCGACTTTTCTTTCTTGAGTAGCAATATACCAGCATCGCCTGCATTTGGCGTCTACGTTTCTGAGCTGGTCCGATTTTCAAGGGCATGCGTGAGTGACCCTGACTTTCGACAAAGAGGATTACTACTGTCAAAAAAGCTTCTTAACCAGGGTTGATGTTATCAATTAGGAAATTTTAAGTCGTAATCACGAATGGATTGACCGTTACAGTGTTACAATAACTAAGATGTTGGACCTGTTCCCACTGTCGTAACATTTCATGTGCCTCCATCGACTTGTGACTTCCACCGGATTGATTTTGTTTAACTTTACGACGGGTGCCATATACGGAGTAGGAACTTATTAAAGTTCCGGAGAACCTGGGTTCACTCCTGGTTTTTATAGGAGTTCGCGTTGTTCATTGTTTTTTTAGTTTTCAGTGTTTATTTGTTATGCTTGTGGTTGTTCATTTTTCTTCCTGGGTTTGTCTGTGCAATGGATTACGCTTTTTATTATTTGATCCTTAGGTATATTTGTCCTTCTTATTGTTACCATTGAACTATGAAGAACATCACCAGTATAATCTAGTAACTTAAAAAGACTCGGATAAAGAGCTATGACGCAATCAGAAAATCTGACTATTTGACAGACCTGCAGACCATTCGAATTCCCACGGAATCACTCGAAGTTTTTATTCCAAACTTTGACGTTACGATTTTACTCTTTGTCTTTCAATTGCTGTTTCGTTTAAAAATCGGCATTTTGATAATCCGGAACAGCCGACAATCCTGCGTAGATTGTGTGTTTTAACTGTCTTAGGCGAATAGCATTGGTTGAAAATGCCCATCATATAGTACCTTCCCTGGAAGTTTAGAAACAGAGTTGGCAGCCCTTCTTTGATATTACGATATGGTGCGGTGATTAAAAATAAAACAAAAGTTTTTTGTTCTCTAAAAACCACTTGACTAAAAAACGTATATATCCATGATATGGGCTGTATTATTGATGTTATTGAAAGTATGAGGGCGTAAGTAATTTCAATATTGAGATCTATCCTGAAATCTTTTCAGTAGCTGTCTGTAGTATATTTCTACCGTGAAATGTCCCGTGATGTTTTTGAATAAAACGCCTTGATCTTATTTGGAAATCTAAATGATTATTGATGTACGTTTTCTGCTAGTTTAGTTTATGTATTGTAGAATTTTCTAACTGATGTAAATCTAGTTCTTACGGTACCGCAAGTTTCTTATTACATTTAATATTTTTATGTGATCATATAAAACCAGTTTTACGCAAAACAAACCTTTTAGAGTTACCCAAAGTCAGACTCAAAATATTATTGTGAAAACAGTTTGGAGGTAGCCGGGATCAGACAACAGGAAAACAGTTTTTGTTTCTGTTCACCACAACTAAAATAGCTTTAATATAACTATAGTCATGACGAACTACCTAGACCACTCGGGCACCGAGGCCCCTAAAAGACGACGTGAAACTTGGAATTATGCCAGAATATCTGTTCGCATAAGAAAAACCTCCTTAAACGCACATTTTACATGGAATTTAAGGGGGTACTCAACACTTTGACTTAAATAGATTTGGCTCGTTTAATTTTCATAAAATTTTGACCCAATATTTTACTTTGACCTGTTGACAAAAACACTATTAAACTAATACATCTTTGACAGTCGTGATCATTAATACTTTCCTCGTGTGGATTTCCCTTTTCCGGTCGTCAAGTAGAAGCGTCACTAGCGTGTGTTGCCTGTATGTTACTGTAACACTAACGTGGAACGGGAAATGAAGCCAAAGTACTCTCAAATAAACTTATTTGTCAGGGTTTTGTCAGGAATGGTTAACATTCCGGAGCACCTGATACCACCCCCGATATACACTGTACTGTAGTATTTATTTTAAACGCCGAAAAGACGGTTAAACTTTTTTTTTTACATTTTGCTATTGATCTCTACTGGCTGGCTACCTTAACTCGCCAGGTAACCAATCTTGGAATGCATGTTTTTTCTTTCTACATAAAAGAAAATTTTCTTTATTGCGTGTATTAACACATGTATTTGCGCATAGCTCTGTCCTTAGATGGTTTTGGCATAACCCCTTTCGGTCATTTTGGCCTTTTTCGAATTTGCTCTTCAAACCTTTGGATTATTGTTTTGGTTATCAACCTTTTAGGCCTTGAGCAAAACTAATGAGTCGACGAAATAAGCACATCTTGTGCATCAAAATTGGTATCAAAGAATTTATTTTTTGAGGGAACCAGAACGTTCAATAAAAGTTTCAAAAACTTTGTGTAGAAATGGCAGGTGGCGAGATTGGGTACACTGTGAAGGGTACATAGCCAGTAGATGAACTGACTTATAAATGAATTGGCATGCTTGAGGAAATACGATACAGTATAGCGGGGGGGGGGGTAAAGACGTCACCAAGAGATACACTCCATGACGTCATAGAGTCCTTTCAAAAAATTATCCTAAAGTTTTTGGTTTTTCTCAAATATCTCTGCTATAAACTCATGGACTCAAACTTTTTTCTTTTGAAACAGAATGCATTACTCAGAAATGTTTATACTAAACTTTAAAGAAAAAATGATTTTTTTTTATACATACATCTAAAGTTACCAAATTAAGACAGTTTTTTTTTGTGACGGTCTTGAAAAATGAAACATTTATCGTTTTTGGCTCAAATATACCAAATCAATGTCGAATATCTTAAAAACTAAGTCATGAAGGTATGTTTTTCTTTCCGTATTTGAAAAGTGTACATAAAAATTGACTATCTGGGAAATTCTCAGTGGAGGAACCATATTGAATAATATTCCCTTACTGTGTCGTTACCTAAAATAATCAAGCATACTTTTGAAATAATGTCAGAAACTATACATCATAAATGTTTGAATAAGGACTGTACCACTGTTCTGTATTTTATTTAGTCCTGTTAAAAGTAGTTTTCACTAAGAAATCAAATATTGCGTCATCTTTCCGGCGTTAACGGTTATACACGGTTTTTACGAGTTTTCTCAACGTCAAAATAATGACGTCAATTGAACATCTTGTTACGGCCGAAATCACCTTTTAAATTGTAGCCAACAAAAGACACAAATCAATAATAAAATTTAACAAGATTTATTATATACAAAGTTTACAAAAAAATATTACAAAAAGAAACTAAAATGTCAACTTAACTGTTCAAAATCCTGTTTTTTCTTGATCCGGAATTCTGGTCACTGTTGCCTGAATCCAAACGGAATATTATATCCAATCAGTCACAATCTAGTATGATGTAACGTAAATAAATGTGTGTGTCAAGGATGATGTGTGAGACGTAAATAAATCCAACAGCTGAGAACACAAGAATGTCAGGTCCAATAAGTTCTGATCTGCAAGTTTAACTTTCGTGTCCATATATATACTGTAGAACGGAAACTTCTGGAATACTGTAGAAGTTCGAATCACACCATAATTATTACGTAAGTCAAATAGAAAGTTCTAGTCATTCCATCAGTATCCATTATTGTTCCAGTGATTTCTAAACTGCGCAGTTATAACATTATTTGGTAAACAACTATAAATATTATGTAAACACATTATACACGTCACAAGGCCACACAAAACAAACCAGGCCAAGATAAATAAATATAATAATTACAATATCATAACACCTCCCCCCTTAAAAGAAGTTTGAGTGTAACGAGAACTTCATGAACAATATATACAAAAATATATAGTATGTATACAGTGTTTTAATAAGATCTAGATAAAGCATCTGCTATTACGTTATCTTTACCTTTAATATGTTTTACAATAACATCATATTCCTGTAACAATAAACTCCACCTAGTCAACCTCTGGTTCTTGTTTCTCATTTTATGTATGAAGGTGAGAGGATTATGATCAGTATAAACCAAAATAGGATGCATAGTGGGATTTAAATATACATCAAAATGTTGAAGTGCAGACAACAGTGCAAAACATTCTTTTTCAATAGTGGAATAATTTTTCTGATGTTTATCTAATTTCTTGGAAAAATATGATATAGGTTTCTCAACATTATCATCTGTTTCTTGATATAAAACGGCTCCAACTCCTACATCACTTGCATCAACGGCAAGTTTGAATTGCTTTTTAAAGTCTGGAGTGATAAGAACGGGACTGTTAATTAAAAGTGATTTGCTTTTTTCAAAAGAGTTTTGACAATTATCACTCCAGATGAATTTAGAATCTTTTCGTAAAAGATGAGTCAATGGTTGAACAACAGTAGCAAAATTTGAACAAAATTTTCTGTAAAATCCAATCATGCCTAAATATCTCATAAGTTGTTTTTTATTTGTAGGAGGAGGAAAATTGGTAATTGCATCCACTTTAGCCATAATAGGTTTCACTTGACCTTGGCCAACTGTGTGCCCTAAATAATCAACAGTGGCCTTACAAAATTCACTTTTAGCAAGATTAACGGTCAAATTTGATTGTGACAATCTATCAAAAGTATCATATAAATGTGTTAAATGCTCTTCCCAGCTATCACTACATACAATAAGATCATCAATATAAGCATAACAACAGTCTAAATCTTTTATAACATTATTAATCATTCTTTGAAATGTAGCTGGAGCATTTTTCATACCAAACGGCATGACAGTATATTGAAATAAGCCGTCTGGTGTGACAAAAGCTGATATTTCACGAGCTCTCGGTGTCAGGGGGACCTGCCAGTAACCTTTTAATAAATCAAATTTGCTTACGAATTTTGATTGTCCAATGTTATCAATACAATCGTCTATCCTTGGAATCGGATAGGAGTCAGATTTTGAGACTGAGTTTACTTTTCTGAAATCAGTAACGAAACGAAAGGTTTTATCTGGTTTGGGTACAAGAAGACAAGGAGAGCTCCATTCACTGTTACTCGGCTCAATAATATCATTGTCAAGCATATATCTAATTTCTTGTCTCATAACATCAAGTTTAAGTGGATTGAGCCGGTAAGGATGTTGCTTAATTGGAGAAGCATCGCCTACATCAACATCATGACAAACAGCAGTGGTTTTGTTTGGCACATCTGGAAAAAGAATTTTAAAAGAAAATACCAAAGTTTTCAATTTTTCTCTGCGATCGAAAGTCAGATGTGCAAGTTTTGAGTCTAAATTTGACAAAATTTCAGAATTTTTCAATCTAACAGTTTGTTCCATAGTCTTGGAATCAAAAGATGGTTCAGTTATATCTGGTTTGTCATGATCGTTCTCCAATTTAACCATGGCTAAAGTGGCAACTGGTTTACTCTCACCTTCATTAGTACGCTCAAAATATGGTTTTAACATATTAATGTGACACACTCTATTTTGTTTACGCCGACCTGGAGTTTTTACAATATAATTCAAATCATTGATTTTACTGTCAATTGTATAAGGACCACAGTATTTAGCCTGTAAAGGATGCCCAGGGACTGGCAAAAATACAAGTACCTTATCACCAGGCTCAAAAACTCTGTCCCTGGCATCTTTATCATACCATATTTTCATCTTATTTTGTACAGTTTTTAAGTTTTTCTGAGCAATTTTACAAGCAGTATACAATTTTTCTTTAAATCTAGATACATAGTCTAGAAGATTCAAGTCAGTGTGTTCAGTAAGCCATTTTTCCTTAATTAATTTCAAAGGTCCCCTTACAGTATGACCAAACACTAACTCAAAGGGGCTAAAACCAAGGGATTCTTGAACAGCCTCTCGGACCGCAAAAAGAAGAAAGTGAACACCATCATCCCAGTCCCTATCAAATTGAAGACAAAAAGTTTTAATCATATTCTTCAGTGTTTGATGAAAACGTTCTAAGGCACCTTGAGATTCTGGGTGATAAGCACTTGATCTATACTGAGTAATCCCTAACTGGTAAACGACCTGCTGAAATAAACCTGACATGAAATTTGAACCCTGGTCGGACTGTATAGACTTAGGAAGTCCTACTAATGTGAAAAATTTGATAAGAGCTTTGACAATAGTTGGTGTCTTGATATTCCTTAAGGGAATAGCCTCAGGAAAGCGAGTGGATGTACACATGATCGTCAGTAAATAAGCATTTCCAGTCTTGGTCTTTGGTAAAGGTCCAACGCAATCAATAAGTACTCGGTTGAAAGGTTCTTCAAAGGCTGGAATTGGCAGAAGTGGTGCTGGTGGTATTTTCTGGTTAGGCTTGCCAACAACCTGGCATATATGGCATGATTTGCAGTATTCTGCGACATCATTTCTAAGTCTGGGCCAGTAGAAATGTTGTAATATCTTAAGGCAAGTCTTCCTTATACCTAAATGTCCAGCCAAGGGGGTGTCATGGGCAAGACCAATAATTTCTTGCCTATAGACTTTAGGCACCACCACTTGGTATACCACTCTCCATTCCTCCTCTGGGATAGCATCAGGGGGCCTCCACTTCCTCATCAAAATGCCGTCTTGATGATAGTAACATTCGGCCACTTTGTCTGCTTCTTCTTGGGGTAGAGCCCTCTTGCCGAGCTGAAGAACCTCAGGGTCTTTATTCTGTTCTTCCCTAAATGTTCTTTTGTCTAATGAATGGCTGTTCACGTCTGGCCATGGCATAATTACACGTTTGTTAGTACCAGGTGGTCTTATTATGGCCTTTTTTGAGCTATCGGGACCTTCAATGTCGGCAAGGAAAGTGTCAGAAAGGTCCATATAATCATACTGGCCTTCTTGTAAATCCTCGTCTTGTTGTTTTCTTGCCATCGCCCTAGTAACAACACAAGCTGGATACAGTTCAGCATCATCTTCAGGTGATTTAACATCCACCACCGGTTCACTTGTAACAATTGGTTCAGCAACCACTTTGTTCCTAGCTAGATCATTTCCTAGCAATAATGAAACACCCTCAACAGGGAGTGTAGGACGAACACCCACAACAACTGGTCCAGTAATTAAATCTGACTTCAAATAAATACGATGGAGGGGAACATCTATACAACCTAACTCCACACCTCGTAACAAAACGGAGGCACCAACGGACGTCTCCTCGGACAAAGGCAACACACCTTCTAACAACAAAGACTGAGAAGCTCCAGTGTCCCGTAAAATCTTAATAGGCTGAGGAGTAGTATTATCAACAATAGAAACAAACCCATCAGACATAAAGGGCTTATAATCCTCCATGTAATCACAAAAACTGGACTTAAAAGCCTGACTCGCAGGACATTCCAACTTATTGGTAACAACGGGTGTCGTACAAGCACTGGACTTGGGCTTATGATCTCTTTCATTCTTCTTCTGGAGTCTAAAACAATCAGCCATCAGGTGACCATTTTTCTTACAATAAGCACAAGTTAGTGACTTCTTCTCAAAAGTATCAAACTTTGGACCAGACATATTATAACTAGACGGACTCTTATTCTGTGCAACAGGCTTAAAATCAGTACGCTCAGTGCTTTGATTTTTGTAATTTCCGCTAGAAGTATTAAAATTTTGACCTTTGAAAGTTCTTTTATGTGAAATGGTATAATTATCGGAAACAACAGCTGCATCTTGCAATGTCTCAACAGTTTTGTCATCTAAATGTGTTTTTAAGTCTAAATTAACACACTGCTTGAACTCTTCTAATAACATTAATTGTCTTAATTTATCAAAATTTTTATCTATTTTCTTTGACGTAACCCTTTTATCAAATAAATCTTCTTTTTCCCTAGCAAATTCAACATAGGTTTGTGTTTCAAACTTTTTATAAGACCTAAATTTCTGTCTATATGCTTCTGGCACTAGCTCATAAGCTTTCAAAACTTCCTGTTTAACAGTGTCATAATCAGAACTTTTTTCCGAAGATAGAGCTGAGTAAATTTCAGCGGCCTTGCCCACAAAAACACTTTGCAACATTGTAGTCCAATAAGGCTTTGGCCATTTCAAATTTTGAGCAATTTTCTCAAATTGTGGGAAAAATTTATCAACTGTTTTTTCACAAAATTTCGGAACCAAACGTATATTTTTTGCTGCCTCAAAATGTTCTGATTTTGACTTAGTGTTGCTTTCTACTTTAGCCATTTCTATTTTTATTTTCTCCATCTCTGACCTTTCCCTCATTTCAAGTTCTGCCTGTAATTGTTTTAATTTAAATTCATCTTCTTTTTCTAATTGTTTTAATTTAAATTCATCTTCTTTTTCTAATTGTTTTAATTTAACTTCGTTTTCCAATTGTTTTTCCAATTGTTTTAATTTAAGTTCATGTTCTAATTCAAGCTGTTTTAATTTTAAAGCATTAACATTTTCGACCTTGAGGTCAAGAGCCTCTTCACCAAAAATTTCTAAATCAACTAAATTGTCTATTACCAAATTTTTTATAATTTGTTTTCTCATAGATGTTCTAAAATCTATTTTTAGATGTTTAGCAAGCAACACTAATTCTTCTTTCTTTAATTTATCAAACCCTTCCAGGTCTGGCGTTTTCAAAAATTTACCAGCATCAGATTCCATTTTGTAGAATTTTGTTGGCTAATTCTAATAAAAATACTGAAAAAATTTAATAAGATATTAACGTTATCCCGGACGAGCCCCCAATTTCTGTTACGGCCGAAATCACCTTTTAAATTGTAGCCAACAAAAGACACAAATCAATAATAAAATTTAACAAGATTTATTATATACAAAGTTTACAAAAAAATATTACAAAAAGAAACTAAAATGTCAACTTAACTGTTCAAAATCCTGTTTTTTCTTGATCCGGAATTCTGGTCACTGTTGCCTGAATCCAAACGGAATATTATATCCAATCAGTCACAATCTAGTATGATGTAACGTAAATAAATGTGTGTGTCAAGGATGATGTGTGAGACGTAAATAAATCCAACAGCTGAGAACACAAGAATGTCAGGTCCAATAAGTTCTGATCTGCAAGTTTAACTTTCGTGTCCATATATATACTGTAGAACGGAAACTTCTGGAATACGGTAGAAGTTCGAATCACACCATAATTATTACGTAAGTCAAATAGAAAGTTCTAGTCATTCCATCAGTAGCCATTATTGTTCCAGTGATTTCTAAACTGCGCAGTTATAACATTATTTGGTAAACAACTATAAATATTATGTAAACACATTATACACGTCACAAGGCCACACAAAACAAACCAGGCCAAGATAAATAAATATAATAATTACAATATCATAACAATCTGATGTCACTTCCGGTTTTTTACGGGAGTTCACATTACAAGTGTTTTAGTTTGAAGGCTGTCTTGTTTTAGTTTTGTTTAGTTTATTATATGTTTTTTTTTATTCTTTTAGTTCTACATGTATCCTTTTGGCGTTTGTTTGTTGTGTTCCATTTTCATGACTTTGTCTTGTCCTTTGATTTCGAATTAATGGACTTTTCCCACTGTTTTTGTCGCTTTGATATTCTTTCGCCGATACATGTATTTAGCTTAAAATACATGATCTATAACAGGGGTCAATTCCTGCTCTGCATACGAGGCAAGTGACACTAAGCTATATGACTAAACAGACATGATAGATACTAGTGCAAGAAATAGAAAGGAATAACAATGTTTTTATCCCCCCGCTTAGCGAAAGCGGGGGGATCATGTAATACAGTCCGTCCGTACGTACGTACGTACGTATGTATGTACGTACGTACGTACGTACGTACGTACGTACGTACGTACGTACGTCTGTAGTGGCAAGGCATATCTCTGAAACGGTAAAAGATAGAAACTTGAAATTTGGCATCATGGAAGAGTATATGACCCACTAGGGAATAGACCCCTTAAAATTGGAATTCGACCCCTTGGGGCCAAATTATGAGCGAAAAACGAATTTCGCGATATCCAATAAATGGAGATATCTCCAAAAGTGTTAAAGCTAGGATATTGGAACTTATGTCACTACTTATATTGCCTTTCCCAAGTTGAATGAGGGTATCAAAATTTTGGTCCCGCCCCTAGGGGCAATGCCCTAAGGAGTTAAAAAATGTCTAAAAACGATTGTCCAAGAACTCCTCCTACACCGTAGAAGATAGAAACATGAAATTAGGTACACTAGTAACACTTGAAGAGTTGTCTGTGCCAAAGGTTTCTGAATTTTGATTTTTGCCCGGGGGGTGGGGCTACACCCTAATATGTAAAATCTCAAAATATGGTAAGATCAGTTCATATCCCCACCCCTTAACCATATATATTTTTATTCCACATTTAAAGACGAGTTACATGGTCACCCCCGGGGGTCAGCCCCACCCCCCTCATTTGGAAAATTACAAGATATCTCAAAAACAGTTAAGATCCCCACCCCTAAACCATATATATTCTTAGTGGGCATGACAAGACAAGTTTAATGGTCATCCCCGGGGGTCGGCCCCACCCCCCTAATTTAGAAAATTACAAGTTATCTCTAAAACAGTTGAGATCCCCACCCCTAAACCATATATATTCTTAGTGGGCATGACAAGACCAGTTGAATGGTCATCCCCGGGGGGTCGGCCCCACCCCCCTCATTTACAAAATTACAAGTTATCTCTAAAACAGTTGAGATCCCCACCCCTAAACCATATATATTCTTAGTGGGCATGACAAGACCAGTTGAATGGTCATCCCCGGGGGTCGGCCCCACCCCCCTCATTTACAAAATTACAAGTTATCTCTAAAACAGTTGAGATCCCCACCCCTAAACCATATATATTCTTATTGGGCATGACAAGACCAGTTGAATGGTCATCCCCGGGGGGTCGGCCCCACCCCCCTCATTTACAAAATTACAAGTTATCTCAAAAACAGTTGAGATCCCCACCCCTAAACCATATATATTCTTAGTGGGCATGACAAGACCAGTTGAATGGTCATCCCCGGGGGTCGGCCCCACCCCCCTCATTTACAAAATTACAAGTTATCTCAAAAACAGTTGAGATCCCCACCCCTAAACCATATATATTCTTAGTGGGCATGACAAGACCAGTTGAATGGTCATCCCCGGGGGTCGGCCCCACCCCCCTCATTTACAAAATTACAAGTTATCTCAAAAACAGTTGAGATCCCCACCCCTAAACCATATATATTCTTAGTGGGCATGACAAGACCAGTTGAATGGTCATCCCCGGGGTTCGGCCCCACCCCCCTCATTTACAAAATTACAAGTTATCTCAAAAACAGTTGAGATCCCCACCCCTAAACAATATATATATTTAATGGACATGACAAGTTAAGACTTACATTCATTTGATGTAGGCCATTTCAATTTTATCCATCTTAAAACTTTTGCATTCGACTTTGTCCGAGCAGTAGAAGTCCAATTTCATATTTCTGTGTTGTTTCTTGATATCCAAAGATCAGTGTCAAACTTTTTCTCTATTTATGCAATTTGAAATTATGAGGGGTTCAGACTTTGTGCATTCCGACTTTGCTGGGAGCGGGGGGATGTGCAATCTCCGATTGCTGTGTTTCATTTTTATTTCAATTATAGTTGATGTGCCATTTGTTGAATTTAGGATTTCCTTTGTAAAATTATAGGAAACATTATGTTAATAATTAATTTTGTATTTTTTATCGGTATTAAACCGTCTTGGTCAGTTCATTGATTGCAACGCATCATGTTTTGATTTGTTCTTGTTGATTTTGTTTGATGAATAAAAGGTGTTTTAGATGAAATATAAGTTACATATGATCACACATAACTACAAATTCAAGCCCCCCCCCTCCCCCCTCCCTCTTCCGACTTGAGTGGAATTCAAAATTCAACAAATGCATAGGCACCTCCTGGTACATCAAATATAATTTCAGTAAAAATCATATGTTTGGTAAGTAATTTTCGAGTAGTATACAATTTTTGGATGATATTCTCGTCAAAATGGGGAAAATGTAACATATGAGAAGTAATAGAAAATATGTACCATATTATACTTCATTTTACTCGCTACATGTATTTTTCCCCTATTTATTGAATGCAATGCCGGAGAAAATTTAGCTCCTCTACTCATTTGCCTATTCTGTAGATTCACATTACATGTAAATTATATTTTTCGGTGTACTTATATTCAAAAGACAAAATGATTTATTATCCTATTTCTGTAAAAATGAATTAAAACTCTGCTTGATTGATTCTTTTACCCAATTCTTCCTTATTTTCTTAACTTAAGAAGCAATCGCCTTTTATAATAGGGGAGGGTGGAAAAAGATTTTTGAAACAGAAAAATCCAGACTAAACATTGAACGTATAAATGCAGGCTCGAATATTTTCTAAATTTAAACAGAAAAAAAAATCTTTTAAAAAGACATTTCCGCCCCGGCCCCAAAAAATGTCTTTGGATCCTCAGAAAAAAATCGAAATATTAAATATATTTCTTTATAATCAGATGGTTGTTCTCCAAACTATTTAACTTTATATGTTTATTTTACAGACCAATGTATCGGTCCTTCTTGTTCTGCGCCAGGCAGTAAGTAAAAATAAATCCTAAAATAAACTGTCTAGAAAAATTTTAATCTAGGGCTCCCTCAAACGCTTTTTACAATGATTGGTCCTCTTCAAATGGTCCTCATAATATGGAATAACAATACTTATATTATTTAAATTGTTTTGCACGTTGTACATATTTATTTTTATCATACGATCAGTAAATATACAGTAGAACTTCGATGGTTCGAACTCCAACGGACCGTCGAAATATGTTCGAGTTATCGGAAGTTCGATTTTACCGAAATTTGTTCAAGTATAAAATATTGCCAGAACCATCGGTATACGAGTTGGTATAGTTAATCATAACCGTGAAATATTTCTTAATTAAAATTTAACAGGTTAATCACATCTTTATTACATTGAACAGTAAATATTTACCTACCAGACCCACCGATTTGTATCAGATTACAAGGTTGTGCACTTAGTTTTCGAGTTCGAGTTTTAAATGATAAAATGCATTATTTTGTAATTTTTGGGACCAATATTTTTCTTCGACTTTTTGAGGAATCGGGGTTCGAGTAACCGGGGCTTTTTCAACATGAAAATAAAGGAAAATTAAAGGGACTGTGTAAACAGTTCGAGATATCAGCGGTGTTCGAAGGTCGAATGTATATACTAAGCCATGCTTGAAATGTTTTAATAAAACCTCTTGTTACCAATATCCGATACCAAACGGGAAATATAAGCTATTTTACTGCCAAGACACATTTTGTAAAACGTAATGTTAATGTTTTGGTGCCGTTACATTTTTATGGTTCATTTAAACTATGAACAAATGATATTTACCTGTAGTAAACCTTTCGCGTTATATTCGTTTAGTAGATATCAAAATAATATGAAGCTTAAAATATCCCCTTTTTAACTAATCTTGTATCAAAGGTTTAAATTTTGACTCCCAATGCTAAAAATCTCATCCCTTGGTATATTTATTTCGATTTCAGACCACAATCCTGGAAACCCATCTAACACAGAAACCTCATCGTGTCCTTCAACTGATCTTTGTGTGAAAACATGTAAATACACAGCAAAACTGGGACCAAAGATGGCTGACGGCTGTCCATCCTGTGCCTGTGAAAAATCTGCTGGTAATAAATTCAAATATTTTGAAAAAATCCAAAATTTCTAATCCTTATGGGGCCTCGGTGGCCGAGTGGTTTAGGTAGTTCGTTATGGCTAATAATAATCACAAGTTTTAGCTTTCTAAAAAGCTGTGGACTGGTTCGCTGAATCTTAATTTATGGTAATATGTGAGCATGTGGTTGTTGATTTATTATTGGAATTCTCTGTTGACCTTTAAAATTTTCCCCGCGAAAACAACAAATAGACACGACTCTGGAGGTGGGCCTAGATTGTCAGAAGTTATAAAGTAGAGATCATGTATTTTTTGTTGTAAACATAGGATTATAGTATTTACGATTAAGCAAAACAAACCGTGTGTATTGCAGATTAACAAAGCAAATATACACGTATTAATAATTGATTTCAATTATATGAATATTACAAAAACATGTAATGACAGTTGATCGGAACTGATATACACATCGTTAATTTTCCGGCTTTTGATGACTTATCCTGAACGAGTAAAGTCTGTAATTCTTTATCTCATTTAAACCAATGGCTGTTGATGTATACCAGCCGCATCATAAAGTAACCAATCAGCGATCAGTAAGTATTTCAAGATGGCGTGTATGTCTACTGAAACTAATAGCTCCGTGATGCGAAGCAACAATATGTGATCGGTTAGTCGTTGTAGTATTTTGGTATTCGATTTTCTAAATTATATATACTACAGATATTTTTGGCAAACATCGACAAAAATATAACATTTCCATATGTCTGAGCTTAAAGGCAATCATCTCTCCTTGGAAAATAGAACCGTATGTTCATCAGTCAAACTAGCATTTAGTTAATGTGATTAAACATAGAAGACCTGTCTTTCTACAACGTTTGAAATTGAATCAAATCGGTTGTAGATCCGAAATAAACAATAACCAACAATAATTGACTATGAAAAATATATAAAAAGAATTCTGCACAAATTCATGTCGTATATTGTACTGTTTCAAAAATGTTTCGAAATAAATCCAGGGGCAAGAAAAAAAAAACCGTTCATTCTGCTTTGTATAAAAAAAATATTTTAATATTTTGCATCTGTCTTTTTTCTGAAATTTGAATTTTTCTTTTTGTTAGTTAAGACAACAGATGCCCCAAAGCAGAAGTTGTGTGAAAAAGTTGTAAAGTGTATGCTTTCATGTAATAACGGATACAGACTCAAATCAGGGATAACTGGAGCTTGTCCAATATGTGTTTGTGAAGAACGTATGTATACAGCGTACATAGTATTTAAGAGAAAAAAAATATGGCGGATAAAACTTTTTCTCACGTATGCATGTAAATCTACTTTACAACAACTCTGTCGCCTGTGTACGTATAGCAGTGTCGATATATAGCGACCACAACTCATCGTCTTGCGTCGTCATCATACATGTCGCTGTTACACTTCATTCACACTCTGTGAATGGATTTTCACGAACTTTCGGGGATTCTATAGTAACTAAATGCAATTTAATTTTATGATAATGATTCTTGTGATTCATATATTAGGTTATTGGATTTGTCTTCTTGGTGGTACAAAATGTATCAGAGATCGAGTTTATTTACTTAGTGTAATAAGCGAGGTAACTCTAACTGTCCTAGGTAAATAGTTTCTATAATACAAGTATTAGCTTTTCCAAAAAGCTAGCCGTCGCTTTGCAGAATTAAATGATAAGTGTGTATTTACATTATTTAAAGTATGTATATAGCATATATTAATATTGTATATCTTCATGGAAAATGTTTGGTGCTCTTGATGAATGAAATTCTTTGCTCATGTTATATGTGGTATGTCATTTGTTAGTAAAGAGCATATGTGGATATAGGATATATGAAAGTTTTTATGTTTTCATACTAGATATCACTGATTTATCGTTAGGACTCGGCTGTTTCCGGCAGATAAAAGAAAAATATAGCGACATATTTTATTGGTCTAGAAATAATAAAATCGTGTTAATTGAATAAAGTTTTGTGGAAATGAAGAAGGTACTAAAATAAAGAGTCCAAATCTGATACCTTGCGGGATTAGAAGACATTTACTAGGTTTCAATTTTCTAAACCAATCAACGTACTTGATTCATCTTCAGTCGGTATTATCTTCCAATCAGGTAGAAGATAGCATTCATTATACAGACTGTCCATCATTAAACTCTTAATACGTCTCCGAGGATACGGTAATAATTTTCATTTGTTTCACTATGTGTGTGTTTATTTTTCTATACGTGTGTTTTTGTGTTCAATCTAGAAAACAACCGAATGTTGTCTATTTTACGAAACTATAACGGTTTTGTCCTGTATTATAGTTGAAGCTAATATTGTTAGGACTACAAGTTTCTTGTATACTAATGACATATAAAACTTGAAAATCTTCTTTAACCAATGACCAATAGGGACAAAAGACACAAGTGGAACGTTCAAACTTATTTGTAGATAAATTGATCAGATTAAATTTGTTTCGTAGGACATCAAAATCGATATCGATAATTATCAAAGCGTCTTTTTTAATACTAATAAACATTCTATAATTAGCACCAACACCAGCTCCAACAGTTCTTGCAGTATTGTCATGTACAGAACAGACTCTACGATGTATGAGATCCTGTAAACATGGATACCACATGCAAAATTCTTTAAATAGTGACTGTCCTCGCTGCAGCTGTTTACCACGTATGTTTTATTATTAGACCGAACTCAAGTTATAACATTTGAACGATTATAATAAACTAAATTTAATGTATTTCTTTATACTTCTTGATCTTTGTGGATTAAGAAAGACGGGAATTATGAAAAACATGTCGCAAAAGTATTTGTTTGTTTAACTGGGGTTTTACGCCGTTTTCAGCACATTTGGCTATTTCGCGGCGCCCAGTTTTTATTGGTGGAGGAAGTCGGAGTACCCGGCGAGAACCACCGACCTTCGGTAGGAAAATTGGTAATCCTTGTCAATTTAGATCGGAATCGAACACACGCCACAGGTGAGATTCGAACTCACAACCTCATTGTTGACAGGCTAGTGATCATTAGTAGTCATGACGAACTACCTAGACCACTCGGCCACTGAGGCCCCTATCGCAAAAGTAGAATCACGAATTCACGAAAATACGAAAATAAATGACATTATTGTATTTTAGATAAGAGTAATTCTATTGCTATTACTGTTACTTACAATAAAGGTTTATATATTTACATGTAGCCATCTACCTATGTAATGTATAACTGTGAAGGTGTAATTGATATATCAAGTATACAACCAATATTATTCATTTTTATGAACCGCCTCGGTGGTCTCGTAGAAGCATGCTTTCCTCGAGTGCGGACGGTCGCGGGTTAGATCCCCGGCCGTGTCAAATCAAAGACATTAAAATTTGTATTCGCTTCTCCGCCAAGCATGCGGCATCCAGGAGTAAGAGCAAAGATCTACTGGTCGGCTCGGAGTCAGTATAATGTGTCCGAGTGGGAAGATATGTCTTCCTGCTGACAGCTAGCACGTTAAAAATCCGGCTTAGCGTATCGGTCTAGTACAAAGCAGGGATCCTATTCATTATCATACATGTTCTCGTCCTGATATGCACCTTGATGCCACTGGACGTTAAACAACAATTCATCCATCCATCCATCCACCTTCATTTTTATGTAAATGTAAAGTTTTTATGCTTGCGATTTTTAGCACCCACTGTGGCCCCATCTAGAAAACAACCGGATGTTTACTCTATTTTACGAAACTGTCCGGAGACTGTGCATTGCATGACCACCTGTAGTAACGGATATTCTTTGGAAGGAGGAACATCTCAATGTCCAAAATGTACATGCAACCAAGGTAAATTATCAAAGGGATAGCAGGAAAGGTGAAAAATGGCATACAAATCTATTAATGCTGTCAAACAAAACCCACGAGACAAGAAACACAGAACACGAAACATACACACAGAAACAACAGGAAGTCAGTAACCTTTCATGTGCCTCCACCAATTTGTGACTTCCACCGGATTGACTTTGTTGAACTTTACGACCGGTGCCGTATACGGAGCAGGAACTGCTTACCCTTCCGGAGCACCTGGGTTCACTCCTGTTTTTTTTTTATAGGAATTCGTGTTGTTCATTGTTTTTTAGTTTTCTGTGTTTATTTGTTGTGCTTGTGGTTGTTCATTTGTCTTCCCGGGTTTGTCTGTCCAATGGATTACGTTTTTTTATTGCTCCTTAGGTATATTTGTCCTTTTTAAATTAACTCCATAATGTATGTTCAAGCTAAAATGTGAACGATGAATTATTTTTATATACAAGTGGTTGTATTTTTAATAACTCAACTCTGCATGTTTTAATAATATACTAGTCATACGGTCGGTGGTTTGTTTTATCACCCTTATTTCACAGACGAAATATAAAATATCAATTTCTGTTTACCAGTAGGTGTAATAACACTCATGTGTACATCAGCCCTGTCCTGTTCTAGAGGATGTCAACTAGGATATAAATGTGGATCAGATGGTTGTCCAACTTGTAGTTGTGTCGATTCAAAAGGTAGTATAAAAATAATCTGAGTGGTGTCAGAAGATACCTTTCTGATACTAGAAAGTAATTTATGTTAAATGGTTGCTCCTTGTTCCTATCAATGATTGTTCATTTTTTCTTTAACGAATACACTCTCAGATAACCATGTGATGCACTGTATATTACGCATCAACAACTTTTTTAATCATTAGCTGCGCTTGATACAAAAGCTGTCAATCCACATATATATAATTATATAGTAAGACTGAGAACGTATGAATTAAAGTTCACATATATAGAGAATAATGATGATAGACACGACCTTTGTATTCACTAGTCCCGCGCAAAAAACAATGAAATCCGTATTGCTGATAATTGAAAGAGCAAAGAAGTAGAACAGCTAGAAATTTCGAACGAATAACTGCTGTAAAGAGATAAGAGTTAATATTTTTTTATTTTCTTTTAGAGATCGGCGTAGCTCATACAGTTACATACATACAAGCATCTTTAACATGTAGTGCCCAGTTCAGCTGTTCGAGTAAGTGCACGTTTGGTTATAAAACAGGAGAAAATGGATGTCCAACCTGCAGGTGTCTACAACCACACGTTGAAGGTAGGTTAATATGTTTTCTGTAGGTTTATCTGTATAAAACACAATTCCTTTGTAAATACGTTACCTGCAGCCTAAGGAAAATTACAATAACAGTTAAACCTCTATAATTGTTTATATTTGGACATTATGGGCATACATTCATCCATATTTTATTAACGACAACTGTACCGATTCTATTAATTTTGGTGATTCCTCAACATACGCTAAAGGAGTCATGTCCAGAAGCACGGAAGTGTGCTGAGCTTTGTCCGCAAGGATATGTTTTGAAATCGGAAGCAGGAAAAATATGTCCAGTATGCCAGTGTGTACAGATAGCAACAGGTAAAAAAATCTTTTGCTTCGAATATTGAGTATTGTTAAGGCGAAGAATTGTTCAATGATATAACCGTGCTAGTGAATCCTAACTTAAAACAATGGGAGACGAAAAAGTAATGGCAAGTTAAGAAATGATTTAATATGTAGATAATATACGTAGAAATTAAAATGCTGCTAATGCCAAAAAGGGTAGCTTGTGGTAATTATGTATATATCTGCAAAAGAATACCGAAGCGACAAAGCGTTATAAATATATTTCGTCAGAACTTCAAAGGCAAAACAAACTCGTGAGTATAGAACATAATAAACTAATAAACAAATGCCAAAAGGATACATGTATAGCTAAACTAAAAGAATTTTATTGTTTGTTTATTTGTTTAGTTGGGGTTTTACGCCGTTTTCAGCACATTTGGCTATTTCGCGGCGGCCAGTTTTTATTGGTGGTGGAAGCCGATACCCGGAGAGAACCACCGACCTTCGGTAGGAAAATTGGCAAGCCTTGTCAATTAAGATCGGAGTCGAACACACCCCGCCACAGGTCAGATTCGAACTCACAACCTCAGCGTTGACAGGCTAGTGATCATTAGTAGTCATGAGGAACTACCTAGACCACTCGGCCACCGAGGCCCCAAAATAATTTTTAAAAAAAACATATAATTAATTATATAGAATTAGAAAACCCAAAACCCAGCAATGTTTAATCCCACTAAAAATCAGCACTGACATTATGTGCTTCGGTAGTATAGGTGTATCCGTTTCCGTTAACGTAAGGTTAGTATTATATATTGATTGGTTTCTGAATGAGGAACCAGAGTGAGTTATCTTTTCCTAAATAATGTAGGTAAGGGAGATAATTAAATCTCTCCCTTTTGTCCTGAGGCTAAAAGGGAGACAAATTTATTATCTCCCTTACCTACATTGGCTAGGAAAATATAACTCACTCTGGTTTCTCATTAAAAAAATAACAATCCAAAAATACTAATATTAGATATAGTAAATTTATACTATACTGTATACGACGCATTTCAAGGAGTTACCTCTCATCAGCAGCATTAAAACTAAAACATTTGGAAGACTAAAAAGCAAACTTGTTTTAACAAGAAGTACTCATAACCAAAAATACCGAAATAGGGAGCCAAATTTCAGCTACGGAAATCTACCATGCGAAGCACAAAGAATGAACCCTTAGTATTTCAATATTTTTTTGAATTTTGCTAAATACTGGTAATTTCTGTAAGGTACACAATAACAGAATGTTTATTCTTGATTCACCTCTAACAATCGAAAAGCTAGAAATTATTTTTTAGAAACGCTATAAACAAACTCTGTTTTACTGTCTTAAAATTTCATCGTTTGGTATATTTACAATTATCTTTGTTTAACTTCAATAAAGTAAATATTTCAAATGGATAAAGTTATATTCGGAGATACTGAACTTAACCACAAACTTAAATGTATGAATAGTATAGGACATAGTTTCTTATGCAGAGAGAAATTCCATCAAACCAATGTTACTAATGTGTTTTTGCTTAGTTTGTATATGTGATGGTCATGGTGGTACTTTACAAATAAAAGGCCAAAACAACAGAAATATTTTTAAATACGTTTTACATTTTCCTTACCTTGCTTTTTGGGGGTATACAGTAACTAATTGTATTGAATTATTTACTTTTGCCCTAAAGTCATACCCGTCAGGGATTAACGTATGAACTCGTTTAATAAATTCAATATAACCCTAAATATACATGCATTTTTGTCATCTGTCATGGTATATATTATTTTTTTAGGAAATTCATTAACTGTTATACAGCCTTCAAAAATGACATATGAACAGTTTTCAAAAGTTTGTCCAGAAACAATAGCCTGTATTACATCTTGTTCCCATGGTTATAAAACTAAAATTTCAACTGGAAGTTGTCCAGTTTGCGAATGTACAGGTTAGTACAATTATATTACAATTATCATTGGAGTACATTCATTTTTGTTTGTTTGTTTATGTGGGTTTTAAGTATGCCATTTTTTGCACAAGTGTCTATATTGCACATTTTATAGAAGAGCCTGAAGAGAGCTATCGATCAAAATCCAGTTTGCGAAAGCAGAGGTCAGTACAATTATATTTCAATCATCATTTGAGTACAGTGTTTATTTTTGTTTGTTTACTTGGGTTTTAAGTATGCCATTTTTAGCACAAGTGCCTATATGACACATTTAATAGAAGAGCCTTAAGAGAGCTGTCGATCTTCGACGAATTAAAATTAGGTGCTGTGAAATTAAGATCGAATATACCTCACTCTGCAGGAGGATCGAAACTATTCTTTACCTAAATCAATATATTGCAGTTGAAGTCTAGAATATATTTGAATTGATGCGGGATACTGTTCTTAAATATTCCCGTAATTGACACACCTTTGATCTTCTACGGCCATTCCGGTCTTGTTTATTCTCAATTGGCCATTCCTGAACACACTTTCGAATCTGTCTGTTTTATCCCAGTTGTCTTAATTTTCACAATTGCTAAGATTTCATAAAAAAATAAGATATCAAGATCGAAACAAGATACAGCAATACTGTGTAAGACCAGTTCACAACAGTTTAGAATTAATTATTGAAATGTTGTCTTTACCTTAACACTAACATATGATGATCTTATCTTAAGTAAAGTCAAGAAATACCAACGGGATATTCGAAGGAGGGGAAAATCGAAAACAACTGACAAACTCCGAAGAACAACGAACACCAAATCAATACAAACACTACACTTAAAAAGTGAAAAAATTTAACAACATAGACCCCATCAAAAAACCGGGGGTAGACGCAGGTGCTCCGGAAGTGTAAGCAGTCTCTGCTTCCTGCAGGACATCCACCATGCTGCCGATGTCAAATTTCGACCGATCTAAGTTAATTTAATCTAAATCAACATAGCTTACTTTGGTAATGTTATTTTGATTTTTCTTCAAAATATAGTGCAGAAAATCAGTTTAAAGTAAAATAAACAAGACCAGAATGGCCGTTTTAAGCGCTCTGACCATAACACAAAATGATCGTAAATTCTAATTCTTTATTGAAGCAAGCTGAGAGCAGAATTGAATACACGTAGATATATATTTCATATGCCGTGTTCGGCGCCTGCGGAAATAATTTAGCTGTATAAATTTTCCGAAGAGTCCTGACCATTTCTGAGGTCTCTGTCATTGCTTTTGATACAACATCCGGGACATTTAAATGATCACGTGGTCAATTTTTCCCCGTATACCGTAAGATCAATATTGTGTTGCTGGTGGTGCTTTGTGTTATCAGCCAGAATAAAACATAAATGATAGTAAACATTGGAACATGACACTGTAGAACCAGCGTTGAAATGACAGCATGAACCCCCTTCCTAATTGAAAAACCACTTGATGTAGAAAAGTATAAAATAATAGAGCAATGCAAGCAGGAGATCCTCCTTTGTTATATAATGTATTTTTTATTGCTTTACACGCAAAGTATCAACGTATTATTGTGTATCAAAACATTACTTACAGAGAAGGAGATACAACTTTGTGAATGCGAGTCTAAAACTGCGTCGAAGCAGTAATAATGCGAATTTTGATATTCAAGTTTCGTTATTATTTTCTTTACATTGTACGATAACAGGGCCTCCTGTCAAGTCAAATGTGGTTATTCAGCCAGCAGTTGTGGAATGCACAGGTCAAAATTGTCCAGGAAAAAGTAAAGGTATTAAACGGTTGAGAAAAAAATGTTAATTTAGGAATATTACACATGTTTACAGAGCCACTGTATAACACACGCTCTTTTTTTTCAGTTTACAACCAAAGCTTATAATTATAAATATGTAAACAACATTTTTAACTTCGAGCTTAAGCTAAACTTTTCATTCAATTTACATTATATTCGAAGAAAAAGATATCGCAAGCCAGAATATGAATAAAATTACTGTAAATTCAGAAATTATTGCGATTTTAATTTTTACGATATTGAGAAAAATCCCACTTCATTCATATAAAAAATTACAAAATGCGAGTTTGAATTATTGCGATTATAACACTGTCGCATTTTTCGCAATAATGAAAACATCGCAATAATTTCCGAATTTACAGTAAGATAAATGTAACACAAAATTCTTTGCGAGGAATAAATCAGTAATGATGATTGTTTTTTTTCTCCTCTTTTTGTGAATCTCTTTGCAAAGAAACTCATCATCTGTCAATGAGAGAAAGATGTCCAGAAACTTTTAGATGTAACGATGTTTGTGAACATGGATTTTCACTACGAACAGTTCCTGGAAAAGATTGTCCGGTTTGTGAGTGCGCCAAACCATTAAAAGGTGCTGTTATTTTTTTATCCAAAATAATTCTTCAAACATTTTTTGAGACATCGATCGATTCGGATATTTCAATATTAGATAGTATTTTTAGAATTTGTCGAAAAGGTATAGATATACAGTCATGTATTAGAGGTTATCCATAATTTCCAACATTTTTCAGAATTTTACAAAGAGCAGCACGCTTTTTGATAACCCCCAACACTTTCAAAAAGTGTACATATCAACATTTTAAAAATTGTTGCTGTGTAAAGGTACCACTCATTCCTCGGAGAGACGATCTACAGACATCCTTACATCCCTTGAACAAGTAAAATGTACAAATTCCAAGGAATGAGTCATATGTTGACATGGTCAAGTGATTTGCCGTTTGTTTGATTTTTTTTCACCTTATATACTATTCAGAACTTTGTCAGCATCATGTATTTTATTTTACGGAATATCGGCGGAAGTAATATTTATACCCCCCCCCCCCCCCCACCCCAGCGTGCGTTTTGTTAACTCACGAAAAATTTTGACAATTATGGATGATCCCTTACTTTGTCGTATGTTTAGTAATTAAAAGTTCTAATACAGACGCTTAGCTGAAAACTCGGTACGGTATTGTTTGTGATACGAATTTTTCCATATGTTATTCTCTATATAAAATGGAAAAATATACCTAAGGCGCAATAAAAAAAAACGTAATCCATTGAACTGACAAACCCAAGAAGACAAATGAACAACCACAAGCACAACAAATAACACAGAAAACTACAAAAACAATGAACAACACGGACTCCTATAAAAACCAGGAGTGAAACCAGGTGCTTCGGAAGGGTAAGCAGTTCCTGTTCCGTATTACGGCACCCGTCGTGAAGTTCAACAAAGTCAATCCGATGGAAGTCACAAATCGGTGGAGACTCATGAAATGTTACGACAGTGGGAACAGGTCCAACATCATCTTAGATATTAGAACACTGTAATGGTCAATCAATTCATGATGACGACCGTAAAATTTCCTAAGTGATGACATCAACTTATCTCTGATAAAACCCTGGTTAAGAAGCTTTTGTGACAGCAGTAATCATGCTATTTAGCTATTATTTGGTGTTAACCGCAAAGACACGGTAAATTAAAAATTTGGGCTCCCCCAGAAATTTTCTGGACCATCCTTCTCCATACAATGGAAGATATGTAAAGCCGGATTTCAACAATTTGTCAAAATGTTTTAGATGGCCCAACGCCCCGACATATGAAGATTTGACATGTTCCAAAGGTTTTTATTTAACAAAACGTTTCAGTCTATTCCGTGTTGAGAAAACCGAATGTGTTTTAGAAGAACTCAATAGAATGAAAAAAAATGGTCAAATACTGTTCCTCTAAAGGGTTTAATCTTTATAATTACACACATGAACTGATAGAGTGATTTACACTTCAACAGTAATACATGTACAGAAAGGAAATCCAGGAGTTATATCTGGCGCGCATGTCACATCAAACGGAGGCGGAAGTACAAATTCAAAAGGTCACAATAAACTGTCACATGGTGGTCATTCAGAAATTGTGTCACCCCCTGCTCGTTTGACTGATATTTCATCTAGCTTGGGATCCTTCCATAATGCAATATCTGGCCACGCAATTCTGTCAGGCTCACATGGGGAAAATTGTATTGGACCAGCTTGTTCTGCAAAAAATGGTTTTCATTCAGGTATGTATAAGGATACATGTACATCAGCAATGTAAAGAGGAAGATTATAAATAATTTAAAGATGAAAAGCCAAACTCTGAAACATCAGGAATTAAAAAGGTGTCTTAAATTGACGGTTAAAAATCGCTGTTCTTTGTTTATCTCACAAATGATAATGCGTTCTTTCTCTATCGGTTTTAAATTTCCTGATGTAATTTTAGTTTCCAAATTTTACACTAGAAAATAAATTAATTTAAGGCTAATTCATACTACGAGGTATTCGTAGTCAACCAAAGCAGTGAAATGGCGGGCTATCGAAAGATCAAAGTCTTGAAGGATAACGCAAATACATGAGAATGCTAATTTATTTTTTGGAGGAAACTTATGTCAGACTTTTCAGGAACACTAATTCTACGCGTATTCGTATAAACGCGTGATCCCCAATGCACTATGCTCTTAGCATCTCACTATTTTACCTCATTAACAAGCAACAGCAATAATTCATAATAGCATATAGAATTTAGATTTCGAATTTCGAGATTCGTTATACTTTACGTACGTCATTGAAAAAATAAAACTGAAGTATTTACATTGAGAACTCTGACAACAATACATACGTGGAATCACTTGCTTCGAAGACGCTGAAAAAATGTAGTTATATAAGATGCCCCCGAAAGAGCTAGCAAATCCTGCCTCTTTAAATCCATGACAACAAAAGCGCGAAGAAGTTCACGACCAATTGAAAAGATCATCGTTGAGCAACACCAGCTGAAACAAAAAATATAAAAATGTTCCCCAATACAGACGAAACAAACAATTGACCATCAAGCCATTAGTATTAATAGTGTTTTGTATATTTTTTCAGGTAATACACAAATTCATTCTAACAAATGTTCTGAAATACTGAACTGTGTTTCTAGTTGTAACAATGGATACAAATTAGGACCTAAAGGATCAGATGGATGTCCAACTTGCAGATGTTTGAAATAAATAAAAATGCAATTATTTGTGAAATTTCTGTGTTTGTGATACGTCTTTCTATTGTTTGGGTTTTTTTTATTCTGTATGTATCAAAATTGAAAAAAAATATTTAACGCCGTGAGAAATGTTCTAATCAGATGCTAATATGAATAAGCGGAGGTTGTTTTTTTTTTTTATTATTATTATTATTTCTGGTAATCACATGGTGAGTTTGGATTTTCGTCGTCATCTTTTTGCATCCAAGCATTTAGTCTTGACTGGGAATTTCCATTGCAAACAAAAAAAAAGTTTCTTCGTCAGTGGCAACACAACCGATGTCTGATATTGTAACGTGTATTACAATAGAGCGTTAATTAGAGTATTGTCGTACTTTATACATTTCTTAAAAATACTGATTTTGATTCGTATCCTGTTTGCCAGAATTTGTGAAGTTAAAAATATAACCTAGGTATCAATCTCAATAATGGATATATGACAAGTGATATATATATATATATATATATATATATATATATATATATATATATATATATATATATATATATATATATATATGCCACAATGAATATATCACTCTTTGGATATACAACCTATTAATATAGAGGATATTTAAATTACTATAGCTATATCCGCTTGAAAACCAACAATCTATTAACAATAAAGTTTTAAATGAAATTTCCTAATCCTTTATCGTAAATCTTGTATAGGATACATATTCTAATTACTCTATCAGATAAAATTGATATTTTTTAATCCTTCTATTGTGCTAACTGGAATCGGTAGCAGTACAGCAGCGTCATTTATGACATATACGCTTTATATAGCTGTATATATCTCCAAATGCTATCTGGAAACGATAGCCAATGTCATTATGACTATGCGCTATATACATGTATATCTGGAATCGATAGCAGTGCCACTTACATGTATAGCTAAGGGTTTTTATATGTACAGCAGCGTCACTTATGATCTATACGCTTTATATAACTGTATAAATATCTAAAGCTATCTGGAAACGATAGCAAATATTATTTGAAATTATAGTTCAAATAATATAAAGTAACTTACTTTTCTGTTACAACTCCAGACGTTGACCCTCTGAACGATTGACAAAGAAAGAATAACTGTCTGACTGTCCAGGTATAAATACTTGGAACCCGGACCGTACAGAGTTTTTGGCGCGAAAATGACAATAAAGGTAGTTCCCCGGAATTCCCTATATTTTAACATCAATCTGCAGTTTAATTATACATTCTATGAAACTAAAATGCTACCTACACCTATATGGTGTGTACCGTTTATATTTTACACAAAACAGACTGATTATATTGTTAATTGTCAACTATTTTATCCGATATAATTGCGTTATCAAGTAAACAACTCCTTAGCAACAAACAGTAAAGTGACGATTTAAGATATTGATTGACAATCATGACAATCTATTAAAACTCTTATAAATAAACCATAACTACATGTATGCAGTTAACTTGTTACAATATATCGATTGTATATGTTTTTTGACGTATTGGACTGTCGCTATTTCCGTCTGATTGTTGTACACCAAGTGACCAAGTGTTACCAAGGCAACTGCTCGAACAGAACTGAGAAAATGATCAATTCTTTATTGACAACTTTTCCTTATAAATTGGATAAATATACTTTTGTAGCATTCCCGAATCTTATCTACCCTAGCGGCCATAGCGGAGGTCCCCAACACATCAACTTTGCCTCATATTCAAACTGATACATAGACAAACAGCGGATTATTGAAATAAAAACTTTAAGATAAAAATGATGATAATTTTAACTGTGACTTCGTTTTAATACTAGCTTCATGAAATTAAGTTTTAAGTTCCATTTTTGAGCGGCAATATTCCAGAAGCGCCGGCGTATGGATTATATATTTCTCAACTCATACGTTATTCCAGAGCTTATGACATATACACTGATTTCCTGGACAGAGCCAGGCTCTTGACAGTAAGTTGCTCAGACAGGTGTATGTTACTCCTAAGTTGGAGTCATCCTTATTAAAGTTTTATGGACGTCATCGTGACTTGGTTGACAGGTATGAAAAACCGTTTCCCAAATGAAATTGGACCTGTTCCATTGATGTTATCCCTTCCTCATACAGGATTTGACATGGGCAGCATGGCGGATGTTCTACAGGAAGCAGAGACTACTTACTCTTCCAAGCACCCGAGTCTACCCCCGGATTTTTGGTGGGGTCCATGTTGTTCATATGTTTTTACTTTTTAATTGTAATGCATGTATTGTGTTTGTCTTGTCTTCATTGTTCTCCGGAGTTTGTCAGTTGTTTCGATTTTTTCCCTCCTTCGACTATCCCTTTGGTATTTCTTGACTTTATTTATGAACAGATCAGCTTCAATTTATCAAGCATTACAAGCAAATTATTGCAAGTAGTTAGTAGATAAGTCGCACGCATATATATTGAAATTTATTTTCCCCAATATGATTTTTTCTAATCTTAAACCTACTTATAAACTATTATGAAGCACTTCCAGAATTCCAATTATATTTGTAACACAGTTTAAAATGTTTTAATTAGTATGATCCATATTTTTGATTAAAGTTTCTTTCAAGATTTTATCAAACATCTATTAAATTAAATTTGTGTAAAAATGTATTTTCTACTATAGCAACCAATTCTGCATGTTCTTATGATATTGATTTATTTACTTTTCAAAAATCACCGATGACGAAGCGTTTCATTTAGTGAATAAATTAAAGGCGAGGCATTTCAGCATTATGTTATTCGTCGTCGCCTTCTTCACCTTTCCTATCTCTGGATTTCTTGGTAAGTAGAAGTTTAGCCTAAAAATGCTATATTTTCAAACAAAAAAGGTATTTAGTTATCTCAGCTTTTTTCAAAATATAAGAACAATCACAATGTCATAAGGATTGTCAATTAATTCCTAGCAGTCCAACGATCTTTTACCATATTTTAAAATTGAAATAATTCTCAACAGTCTTTTTTTCTATGACAATTGTTCAATGCACTGGTCCTTATGAAATGTCATCTGAAGCTTTTCAAAATCAATTATGTTTCTTCTTCAAATTTATACTGTCTTCAGATAGTATTTTGTGTTTCATGAAGTCGTGTTATTTGTGTACTATTTTAACGTAAGTTTACGAAATGTTTACCTCTTTAAGGATGTTCGCTGGTCATGTTTTTGAATTTTTTTCACATGTTCAGAATCATCTGGTTTTATCCATTTGAATGCCATTAGTTATTTTTCCCACTAACACTCATTTTTCTTTTCATAAATATTTCGCATGCAGAATAATAAGCCATTTGTAAAAATCTTATAAAACCCTTGTTATTATTTAATGGTTTCTGAGAAATAAAACTTGTGAATGATAAAGTTATGTAAAATCAAGAGAGCATATTTTTCCCGCCAAATTTTCAATGGCTTACATCTCGAAAACAAGCACACGGACCTGTAATATATTTTCCCCCTTTTAGTTCCTTTAAAAATCCGCTATCAATATATACAAATGTTATGAAAAGCTTGTTATTTTGAAACTGAGCAGCGAACATCCTTAAGTACAATGATATAGCAAGTTACCAGATGAGTATAACTTGTAAGTAACTACAACATTTTCTACGTATTTGAACACAATTTTTATTTTATGTTCGTTTATTTAATACGAAGAACAAATGGAAATGTCTTGATTTTCTGCATTACAATTTCTAAAAAACAAAATCAAAACAACAAGACCAAATCTTGACCTGTGGCCTTGTTATCGAACAAAATCAGAAAAGTATCAGTTCAACACAGGTTAATTCCGTAATGTTTCTTGAATGAGAAACCCATTGCAATCCACTGTTCTTTCAGACTATATAATAACTGCACCGATTTGAAAAAAAAGCTGCGCATGCCTCTATGTAAAGTTTTTGTGCAAGGCGCAATTGGCTCCTGGAGTAAATATTTTAGGCGCCAAATACTAACAGATAGGAGAATTAATACATTTTTTGGACAGGCACAGTTTTATTAACATTTTATTCTCGTGAAGCCATGTCGAATTTCACAGGTAGCAAAAGTTAAGAATTTAATCGCCAATTTGGCGATTTATCACGAATTACAAGGCGCCAAATTGTAAATTATTATTATATTACACAAAACCAAATTCTAAAAATCACATACAATGTAAGAAACAAACCTAATCTTTAAAAAAAAGCACAAAGAATAAAGCAGTTGCTATGGTAATCGGGAGTGACATAAGAAGCTCTGGAAAGGTAAACATGTCCTGCTCTTTTTGCGGCACCAGTCACACTACAAGTCACAGTTTTAAGTCCAGTGAAGTGCCAATTCCATTAAGACGTTGAATCCGTCTAAAATATAAATTGTAAGATAAAAATTCATAGCAATCAATCAAGTCGTGATGATATTATTGTTTGAACATAAGGCCACACCACTATGATTTTTAGTTCTTTGGATTTGCCGCTCCAATTTTTTGGATTATGTAAATTTTAAGAAAAAAAATTTGTGCCTCTTCCTTTTGCAAAAATCCTGAAAATTCGCCCCAAATACTTCATTTTTCAAAAAAAAAATTTAAAAAATTGTTCACCCGCTTCTACAATTTGTAAAAATTTGGATTTTTGCAATATTTTATTGTGCAGCACGTAAATTTGATCTTCGACAAACCCCAAAAAAAAATTTTTTTAGCCCGCTCGCACCTATTTTTGCCATCCAAAAAATCAAAGAACTAAAAATTTATTTTATGTGGCCTAAAAGTGTAATTTTATGTGACGGTAATTCCGTTCATGAAATTTTACACTCTGAATTGGCAGACCCGATGTTAGATAGTTTAGCTTAAAGCCAAGCGAACAATGGCTAAGTCAACAACTACATAGTATTATTATATATAATATTTTAATTTCATTTCAACTTTTCAGCCTTCAACTTGACAGTATATACAACGGATAGTGGTCACAGAAATTCAGTAACATGTTCTAATATATCAGCTTACTATACGAAGCTAACCTCTTTTGGCATTATTCCAAATGCTGAAAAATCTTTCAAGTTTTCCGTAAAAGCATGTCATGATGATTTGTAATGCTGTCAGAGTCACGTGACTTAGGGTCCAGAAATTCGTATGAATTTGTCATTGGGGGTAATAGGAATACCTTTGTGTATCTTTATAGAAGAACTACAGATACGAAACAGTGGCCTGTAAAAGAACCTCTCAATTGCAATGAACAGAGGATATTTACCATCGGCTTTAAAGACGGATATCTAACAGTCAGTAATGACAAAAAGGAAATATTAATAGAGTGGGAAGATCCTGCACCATTTAATATTACCGGATATGGCGTAAGAAACGGATATGGTGTGGACGGACAGTGGACATTTGTATTGACGGGTATGTTTTAATGATTAATTGTTATACTGTGTTGTTCCGGAGTCCTTTAAAGAACTAGAGGTAACAGAGATATTCTTTGCACCACTGGGTGTAAAATTGAGGTGAGAGTAATGCAGAATCATCTAATTTTATGACTTATCAGTTCTGCTCAAGGCCTAAAATGTTGAAAACCAAAACAACAATCCAAAGGGTTGAGGAGCAAATTTAAAATATCAAAAGTAGGGTGTCAACTACTTCGCGTAGATTGAACTTACTTTGGGCTAAACTGTGAAGGACCGTATTATTTTTAATTTTTAGACTGCAATAGAACTTTTGGGTATTCCTGTGAGAAGACCTGTGGTCACTGTAAGTCAGGTAGTATATGTGACAGGCTGAACGGATCCTGTTTAAATGGTTGTGATTATGGCTGGCAAGGCATCAGATGTGATAAGAAGAAAGTTGTGAAAGGTAACGAAATTTATGCACAAAAACTTAATTATTTAACTTTAAAATATAGATGCAAATATACAAAATTTTTGATTTAATTGGTTATATTTAAATTATATAACCCTTATATGGCCATTAAATTTCATACAAGGTTTAGGTCAGTTTTTCAACCACCTCCGTACCGGTGGTAGCGTACACGTATTACCATCGAGCCCAATCGGGTTAAATCAATTACTTTAAAACTGTTATTTGTGGCTGTGTCCGTATGTAGTGATAACTGTTCTTATCGTATTTCCCCATGCCTATATCGACATGCTGAGGCCTTCCCAATTTCCCGTATTTCGGCACTGTGACGTCGTAAAGTGTTGACCCGACCCTAATATGAGCTGACCCGAATATATCAGCGACGTCATAATGTTTGACCCAACGTTGACCCGAATATATCAGGAAAACATCCGGTTATAGGCAGATGGCCATTGAAAAGTAAGAAATTCCATTAAGATTGCTAATTAACAATACGATAAATTTATCATCAAGTTTTCTTCAAACAAATATTGTAAAATATAAGCCGCTCGACACAATATGAAGCTTTTTAGCTCACCTGACCCGAAGGGTCATGTGAGCTATTGCTATCACTTGGCGTCCGTCGTCCGTCCGTCGTCCGTCCGTCCGTCCGTCGTCCGTTAACTTTTTCAAACGTTAACTCCTCCAACACCATAAGTCCAACTGCAACCAAACTTGGTACAGTTATTAATTGGTATGGGTGCTACAAATCTATTGTTTGGATTTTTGATTCGTATAAAAACATGGCCGCCATGGCTAAAAATAGAACATAGGGGTAAATCGCAGTTTTTTGCAAATAAGTCAGAAACGGTCACAGATATCAAAATTCTGGCATAGGGTAAAAGTGATCAGCACCTCAAGATCTACCTGCCCTGAAATTTTGAAGAAGATGCAACCACTCATTTCAGAGTTATCACCCTTTTTATTGACATTTTTGGCTTTTTTTATGTTATTATTTCAAAAATCTTCTCCTCTGAAACTACTGAATGGATTTGGATAAAACTTAGCATGGCTGTTCCTTAGGGTATCCTGCACAAAGATTATGCTTCGATTTTTGATCCATCGAAAAACATGGCCACTGTTACTAAAAATAGAACATAGGGGTCAAACAACAGTTTTTCGCAAATATCTCAAAAATCATTAGGTTATGGCAAATTCTGGCAGGTTGAAAGTGTTCAGCATGATGAGAGCTACCTGTGTGCTTATTTTCGTGAAAATCTGTCAACTGATGTTAGAGTTATTGCCCTTTTTAGCTCACCAGACCCGAAGGGTCATGTGAGCTATTGTCATCACTTGGCGTCCGTCGTCCGTCCGTCGTCCGTCCGTCGTCCGTCGTCCGTCCGTAAACTTTTTCAAACGTTAACTCCTCTGACACCAGAAGACCAATTGCAACTAAACTTCGTACAGTTGTTTATTGGTATATGTGCTACAAAACTATCGTTTAGATTTTTGATTCGTAAAAAAACATGGCCGCCATGGCTAAAAATAGAACATAGGGGTAAATTGGAGTTTTTTGCAAATAACTCAAAAACCATAACAGATATCAAAATTCTGGCATAGGGTAAAAGTGTTCAGCACCTCAAGATCTACCTGCCCTGAAATTTTGAAGAAGATCCAACGACCCATGTAGGAGTTATTGCCCTTTTTCTGCATTTTTTCCAAATTTTGCACTTATTAAGCTCAATATCTTGGATACTATAAAGGAAATTTGAAAAATTTAAATTTCATATTGTTAGGCACACAAAGATCTACAAAATTTGTAACAGGATCGAAGTTGTAGGTTCGTTCCTTTTAGGAGTTATTCCCCTTAGATCGTCAAAATTGACCATTTTTGCAGTCTTTATTCATTGTAATAAAATCGTTAACTGCTCTTACACCATAAGTTTAATTGCAACCAAACTTAGTGTAGTTGTTCCTTGGCATGAGTGCTACTAAACTGTCGTTTGGATATTTGATTTGTAAAAAAACATGGCTGCCATGGCTAAAAATAGAACATAGGGGTAAATTGCAGTTTTTTGCAAATAACTCAAAAATGGTGACATATATCAAAATTCTGATGGGAAGCTAAAGTGTTCAACACCTCAAGATCTACCTGCTTTGAACTTTTGAAGAAGATGTAACCACCCATGTAGGAGTTATTGCCCTTTTTCTTGATTTTTTTTTTGAAATTTGTACTTATTAAGTTGTATGATCATTCCTTTTATGAGTTATTCCCCTTATAACATCAAAATTGACCATTTTCACAGCATTTCCCTTAGTTTGCAAAATGTTTAAATGAGCCCTTTAGGAGTTAAAGTTTTGTCCCTTAAATGTCAAAATAACTGTTGATGCCTTATAGATGGCACAAACATTAATATATACTCTCTCAAAAAAGAAACGCAACATCAGATTATCTTTTTGAAATATTATTTTTCCGGACAAATAACCAATAAATATCAAAATATATGTACACATGATCATAATTACACCTTCATAAAAAGTTTCCAGGTACAATCATTTAAATTCATCCACCCGTAAACGACTTTGGTCGCAATCTGGGACACCCTACGATTTACGCATTGCCAAAAACTGGGTCGACTTTCACGTGCAAATCATGGGTTATTTTTTAGCTCAGTCAGTCGGTATAAAAACCCGGTATTTCTTTTCATGAATGCATTCGTAAAATAAAATTCTGATGAGGTGACGCTATGCCAAGGTTAGACGCTGCTACCCGGAATATCGCTATCGGACGACTAGAGGCCGGAGAATCACAGAATGCTGTTGCTGTAACGTACAATGTT
The DNA here is from genome assembly GCA_028015205.1 of Mytilisepta virgata. Taxonomy (NCBI): domain Eukaryota; kingdom Metazoa; phylum Mollusca; class Bivalvia; order Mytilida; family Mytilidae; genus Mytilisepta; species Mytilisepta virgata. Next base: position 19,087,550 of record CM051513.1, read on the forward strand.
CATCGTAGCACAATTTCACGCCTTTGGGGACGCTACCTGCAGCTTGGTACTACGACAGATCGGCCACGTTCAGGGCGCCCGCGTGTTACAACCAGGGCGCAAGATCGTTACATCAGACTTTTCCATCTGCGGAATAGGACTATTGCTGCAACAGAAACAGCTGTAAACGTCCCTGGGTTGCGCCGTATATCAGCACAGACAGTACGCAATCGGTTACGTTCTCATGGATTGAGGGCAAGAAGACCTTACTTTGGAGCAACACTGAGACGCCAACACCGCCGAGCGAGGGTTAGATGGTGTACTACAGTTCGTGCATGGAATTTACAGAACTGGAGAAGAGTATGGTTCAGCGATGAGTCACGTTTTCAACTGGAAAAGCGAGATGGTCGCATACGTGTGTATAGGCGCCGAAACGAACGTTTTGCGCAAAACTGTGTTGTGGAGAGAGACAATTTTGGCGGAGGCAGTGTTATGATGTGGGCCGCTATTTCTTATGCCAGAAACACACAGCTGATACATATCCAAGGCAATCTGAACGCTGTTAGGTATAGAGACGAAATTTTACGACCTCATTTATTGCCCGTAATTGACATTCGGAGAGAAATTTTTCAGCACGACAATGCCCGACCACATACAGCACGTGTAACAGTAGACTTTTTAGAACAACAGAATGTCAATGTGATCCGTTGGCCGTCACGATCACCCGATCTTAATCCAATTGAACATTTGTGGGATGAAGTGGATCGGCGCGTGCGCCAACGACAACCACCACCGCAAAATCTGCAACAATTACAGCAGGCACTTCAGTTTGAGTGGCAAAGGATACCGCGTGTTCGAACTCAGCGTTTAATTCAATCTATGCCAAGAAGAGTCGGGGCTGTGTTACAAGCAAATGGTGGACATACCAGATATTGACAATTTATGAGTGATTTATTGACAATATGTGACAAACTGTGATATTCCAAGGTAAAAGAACTCATGAACAAGAAGTGTGCCAATTTTTGCATTCCTGTGTAAATTATTTATATCATAAATTATGAAAATAATATATGAAGTAAATTTCCTATTTTCTGTATGTTGCGTTTCTTTTTTGAGAGAGTATATTAATTTAGTTTATAGTGCATTGTTTGCCAGGTGAGCGATTCAGGCTCTTGAGAGCCTCTTGTTAGCTCGTTCGCTACGCTCACTCGTCGAAAAAGCTTCACATTGCGTCTCGCGGCTGATATTTTACGATATACGTTTGCAGAAAACCTGATAATATGTACAAACAAACTGTTATCTCTTGAAGTAGTACGATATAAATCCCGTTCAGCGTTTTGGTCTTGTACAAAGCAGGATTCATATTAATATATCACATCAACATATTTTCGTCCCTGATAAGCCTGAAACAATTGCCACTAAACGCTTATCAGAAATCAATCAATCAATACATTTAATTTTTCCATAGACGAAAAACAAACAAACAAAAATTGCCAAATTCAACACAAACATACTAGTGGTTAATTGTAATCATTTGTTCAATGACAGACAAAGCTGGCAACACAAACTGAAATCATATGTTCACTGACAGACAAAGCTGGGAACACAAATTGTAATCATATGTTCAATGACAGACAAAGCTGGGAACACAAACTGAACAAACATAAACACTTCAGAATGAATATTATGGACAATGCAAACTAATGTGAATTAATTTCTCACTTAATATATTGTACCATTGCATTTTAATTGTTCCCGGTAATTTCTGAACCCTTGTCACTGGAAAGGATTGTCTTACCAAACATCTTTGCGGTTCTAGTACTTTATGTTTCACTTCTTTTTTTATTATTCAGCAAAGCAATGTCCCTGTTCTTGCAAATACAAGAAACAGAATATATCAGCACAGAATCATAATAGAACCAGAGAAGAATTGAAACAAATATATGCCGCAGATCTTCAGAAAATAACACAAGAGCTCACAACAAACAAATTTAAACTTTCCTCGTATCAACGGAAGCTAAGTTGTGCATTAGATCACCGTCAGTCTTCAAAGCAGATTGGAATTCTGGGAATTATATTCATTGCAATTGTAATGGGACTAATTTTCATTTCAGATCTTGCTGACATTACTAAAACAAGGAGACATTAATAAGCCAATCATTTGCAGGATGTTATTATTTTCTCTGTTGTATTTTAAAAGTGTTATTGGGATGCATAGATAGCTTAATGCAGATAATTTAAAACCTGTGAACATTACAATCTGTTTTTTTTTTTTTTTTTTTTTTTTTTTTTTTTTTTTTTTGGCTCTTTTCATAGAAATTTCTATTCTTTAATAGAGCCATTATAGTTCAAACTACTGTCTGTAAACCTTAATCAACAGGTTCTCGTATCTCGCTATAGAAAATTCCCCATACAGAATAATATTTGGAGTTTAAAAAATAAGGGTAATTTTTTTCCTATTAGATAACTAAAAAAGATTAATTCATCAACAAAAAGTTGTCTCAATATTTCAGCTTTTAGACTTAAAAAGTGTCAAACCTCATGATGCTTTTCATGATTCCATGAAGTGTACAATATAATCAAAATCGTTTTGGTGGTTCCTATGGTGTTCACCTTACCAAATATCTAATGCCGTTCACTGAATGACTACCTATACGATCCCTTGAAAATATAAAAAACAGTCCTATATAATTGCTGATTCAAAAGGCCACATATACATTGGAAATGTGAAAAATGCTTTGTAATTGCATAGTTATACGTTTCCTGCCAGGGTCATAAATTGGCCTTAATGATGGGAGAGGCAGTATAGCAGGCGGGGTCTTGGGGGGGGGGGGGGGGTATTGGTGAGCTGAGCACCATTTTTGCAAAATAATTTATACCTCGGCTTTCCATCAATCTTTCTCAAAATGAAGGTCAGTTTTGTGTCGTGTCTCAGTGTGAATTGATGTGTTTAAAGCGTAAAAGCAGACCGCAATACGAAAAGAAATTTTCGGCGGTAGTCTTTGAAGTTACCCGAATGCCCGAAATCACTCTTAGTTGCACAAGACTAACTGCGCTTTTAGTTCTCATGTATAAATAAATCCATTTTAAAATGTATAATATATGAACATAAAAATTTGGCTCAAAAGTTGGGGCAGTCAGCTGCCTCCTCCGCCTCTATGGAATTTATGGCCCTGCCTTCACTATAAATCAAGACTCAAACTCTCTAAGATCCCCATAGATATTAAAAGTAACATTCTTTCTCTGCTGAGAAAAGAAATTATAATTATTTCTCATTCTGTATTCTGTATGTTATCTTCACCTCCTTTATAGGAGATCAGTGATTTCTCACTAAGGTATATATATCCATCCACCACAGTGTTAAAAATAGTCCATCACCAATTATGTTACATCATGTACAATTGGCTAAAACATATTTTCTATATACAGTCAATAAAAGTATCTCTCTATTTAATAATGTTTCGTTGTTATTTTAAAACTCATATTTGTGAAATTTATAAAAACTATAATAAAAGCTAAAATTCTAAATTTATTTATATATAGCCTATTTAAAATTATTCAGATCTAGTTCACTTGGATAATATATTAAAATAATCTTCAATATTAAAATTTAAAATAGGGTATAGTTAAATCTTAATTTTATTAAGTATTCAAATAGATGAGTACTAAATTTATATATATGTATATACATATATTTTTTTTTTTTTTTTTTTTTTTTTAATGGGTTATGCATACTTGAGATGTCCCTATTTTTTCCTGTTTTTTATATCAGACAGCATCCTATATCTTGCTCTATGAATGTTAAAAACATATCTGCGACACTGAAATTCCAACGCAGATAACATTTTGATGTTTATCTTTTTGTTGCTAAGTCCAACTTTTTCTGTAAGGAGATAAGAGCAGTCCAGTATAATTTTGATTTTATCAGTTTCAGTAAGGTTTTCCATTTCTCTATCTGTCAGATTATGATATTCCTTCTGAAGATCTTCTAAAGACGCTTTTCTGGTTGTTTCTAATAATGTACATTTCAATAAAAAGTGTGGTAAATCTTCAGTTTCTTGTCCACACAGAAGGCAGGTGGCTTCAACATTATTCTGATTAAATCTAGATCTGTTTTCTTGAAGAATGTATGTACCAGAAACAAGTTTTAACTTAATAGGCAGACGGTTTATGTCTCTTGAAGATGATGTTTTGATATAGATGAGCGGGTGTTGTTTTCCAGGGTGGTATTCATCAACATTTAAATAACTTATATTTCTGTATAGCTTGGAGATATCTGTATAATACTCTTTCCAATATTTATTTATATAATTATACATCAAATTTTTCCATTGAATTTTTGTATACGGAGTGTCTAAAAGAAGGTAAATTTCTGGAAGAGCATATTTCCAGATAATTTTTTTTACTTCAATGAACCAACTGTGACTATCTTGGTCTTTGACTGCTAATTGTCTTCTAGCAATTTGTTTTTCAGTTGATTCCTCTGATAGTAAACATATACTGTAAAAGTAGCTCAGTATTTTTATATGTATTTGTCCTTCAATAGGAATCATTCCAGATATAATGTATGGTACAACATCAGGAGCATTTTGAGGTAGAGACAAAATCTGTTTGAGCATTTTTTTGAAAAACATTTCCAATTTATCAATATTTAATTTAGTTGGTATCAGTATCTCCAGACCATAAAGTAATGTTGGTAAGACATAAGTTTTCATTATATGAATACAGGTGCTTGGATCTAAACCATTGTTTCCATGAAAACCTGCAGCCATGAGACTATATGCTGTTCTCCTTGCTTTCTTGATGTTCTCGTTGATGGTGTTATTTAACGTTTCCTTTCTAGATTTTGATCTTTGTATTCCAAGATGTGTTGCTTTTTCTACTACTGGTAACTTCTTGTCTTTCAATCTCAGATCTATACAGCTATGTCTTTTTTTCCTATTGTTCTCCATCTCAATAACAACACTTTTTTGTGGTTGTAATTTGTAGTGTTCATTACAACTGTATTCATAAGCCATGTTTAGTAATATTTGTGCTTCGTTTGGATCTGTAGTATTTAAAGTAATGTCATCCGCACAAGCTGTTGTACAACATGGTATATGGCCAATTTTACTTCCTAACTTAGATTGTTGTAAATGGTGCAGTAGTGGGTCTATATATATCTTGTAAAGATCCGCACTGAGAATACCACCCTGACGCACTCCTTGTGAAATGATAAATTCATTTGACATTTTTCCATTAAATTTTATTACAGATGAAGCATGTTTATGGAGATTGTTGATGAGATTCCAGTGTCTGTCTTGTATTCCAAGATGATATAAATTACGCATTAGATTTTGATGAACCACAACGTCAAAGGCTGACTTAGCGTCTAATAATACTATTATCAGTGGGTCTGGAAGGGGTCTAAGCGTGACGCGTGATTGGCCGATTTTCGGAAGCGTGACACGTGAAATAATGAAAAATATTACGTGAAAACGTGATTTGAAGTGTGGCGTGATCCGTGAATTTTGCTTTTTAATAACGTGATTTCGTGAAAAGTCTTTAAATTTTTAAGCGTGAAGCGTGAAGTCTTCGATCACTTCATCGTTTGCTGTCCGTTTTGCATTATTAACCGAACCGATAAGTCTTTCCCTTTTTACTTTCTCAACATTGATTTGTACGCTATGTTTGCACACATATGTCACATTTTGTACCAGTCACAGTTCAATTGGGGCCTATCCAGGGAAAATAGAATAAACAAACCATTTCAGGTAAGTATGATTGGTGTTGTTATAATTTTAACATTTATATTACTATTAGTAAAGTTCAAGTAACTGGCATTTTCTTGCCATAATGGTTATCGATGACTCGTGTATACTTTATTACCCCAATCAGTCACCTAAATTACTTAATCATTAAATCGTTTTACAGAATAAAAAACAATAGACTGTTGGGAAGAAATATTTTAATTATGATTTAAAAAGTAAATAAGCGGTTAACATTTAAAATAAAAGAAGATAACTTGACATGGAGCTGAAAATAATGATCCACGCTCATGACAATGACAAAATTATTCAAAGAGAAAAGACAAGCTGTAATCTTGAGACATTTCCTGAGACATTTACAGACTTTAAGTCATATGTTCATAGATTTATTGGAATAACAGAGATGTCCAAGGAACTCAATTTTCCTAATTACGACACAACTTTTGCAAAACTTGTCAAATCACCAACATTTACAGAAACTTTCACCATTAGGACAAACGACCAATATGTGTCAACAAAACAATCTTTGACAAATGATAACACAATGCTCCTTATCAATCTCATCAAGAGGACAACATCATGGGAAAGAGGATCCGCTAAAATAGTAACAGAAAAGAAAGAAAATGCAAAGAACAGTGGTACATATCTTCTAGTCCTTCTGGTGTTATTAAAAAAAAATGAAATACATGTACAATCAATAAGAAGATACCAAATAAAAATGTAGATATCTAATTTAAAAACATGCAATAACTTGATTAAAATTAGATACCCCCCCTCCACACATTTTTTTTTTCTCAATTCTGGTTAAAATAAATGAAAATGTCGAGGGGAACTATTTTTTTAATAAGGACTTTTTACAATAAATGGCTGCTAAAAACGTAGCTGCGGAACCGTAGCTCTTTATGGTCCTTGTGTTATTTTTTTTATTTGTTGCGGATCTATGGTCCGCAACTAATAAAAAAAAATAACACAAGGACTATAAAGAGCTACTGTTCCGCAGCTACTAAAAACGATACTGGCAGTGGACCCATTCTCGCCAGATATCCAATCGTGCCACATGATGATTTTCTTTTAAATGCGAGAACTTATCATAATTTTAATTAGTTGTGCTGATTGATGAGTGTTTACACGTATGAAAAATAGGAAAAGTTTGAAATTATCTAAAACTTATGAACGCAAAAAATGCCTGTTGGCGAGATTGGGTACCTGGCGAGAATGGGTCCAGCTGCCAGTAAGTTGTAATTTAAATATACGCCCCAAATTGTCAAAAGTACCGAACCCTTCCCGGTATGCGTAAACTTCAAAATTATATAAAAAACAATAATAAAGATAGATCAAATGACAAGGTCTAGAAATTGGTGAGGTGAAAATCGGTTACCCCCCCCTTTTTCTTATATATTCCAACCCCTCCTTATCTATTCTAACATTCCCGTGTACAAGTGTATAAGAGGGGGGTAAAGGGGGGGTCTGATCACGATTCACGGAAAATAAAAATTGAATATCACGGGTCACAGAAAATAAAAAATGCTCAATCACGGTCATATTTTACGCTTATCACGAATCACGTTGAATAAGACCCCCAAAACACGAGTCACGGAAAATAAAAAATGCCCAATCACGGATCACGAAAAAAACCTCCCCCCCCCCCCCCCTCGTATAAAGCACACAAAAATATAAACAAAATGACCTATGTGTACAAAGTAGGTTCTTAATTTAGAACACAGGATAAGAAAGTGCTCGCTACTACGGGTAAACTAACTTGAACAATACTAGCTGCTGGTTAGAAAATGTCCCACTCTTATAAAAAAATATATCAGAAATTGCCTGCATTTGTAACTCATAACGGTTGAGCGATCGAATTTGTAGTAATAGTTTTTTGTACTCTTTACCGGACTTTGGAGTAGCTCGAGAGAATAGGAATTCACCTAAAAACGCCACTAGCCGTTTATAAGAAATAATTTTGAAAAAATATTGATAAGGGTCGACGATAATTGCAAAGTCGCGACGAGTATACCACTGTTTGGGTTTCTTGGTGTCCACTCATAGCTTGTTGTTATTACATTTCACGTTATAATAATAGTTTATTGAACCCAAAGGGTCAGGTGAGCTATTGCCATCAATTTGCGTCCGTCGTCCGTCGTCCGTCCACATTTCACATTTTAATCTTCTCCTCTGAAACCACTGGGCCAATTGGAACCAAACTTCAGTGGAATGGTCCTTGGGTGATCCCCTTTCAGAATTATGTCCGATGACCCCGACCGCTAACCAAGATGGCCGCCGTTACTAAAAATAGAAAATATGGCAAAAAATCATTTAAAAATCTTCTCCTCTGAAACTGCTGGGTCAGTTGGAACCAAACATTGGTGGAACAGTCCTTTGATGGTCCTCTTTCAGAATTGTGTCCGATGACCCTGATCGACAACCAAGATTGCCGCCGTTACTAAAAATAGAAAATATGGCAAAAAATCATTTAAAAATCTTCTCCTCTGAAACTGCTTGGCCAATTGGAACTAAACTTTGGTGGAATGGTCCTTGGGTGGTCCCCTTTCAAAATTATGTCCGATGACCCCGACCACCAACCAAGATGGCCACCATTATTAAAAATAGAAAATATGGCAAAAAATCATTTAAAAATCTTCTCCTCTGCAACTGCTGGGTCAATTGGAACCAAACATTGGTGGAATAGTCCTGGGATGGTCCTCTGTCAGAATTATGTCCGATGACTCCATCTGCCAACCAAGATGGCCGCCGTTACTAAAAATAGAAAATATGGCAAAAAATCATTTAAAAATCTTCTCCTCTGAAACTGCTGGGCCAGTTGCAACCAAACTTTGGTGGAATGGTCCTTAAGTGGTCCTCTAAGAAGTATGGTGTAATTTTTCATTGCAAAACAGACAGTCATGCCCACACACGCCTCAACTTAAGTTTTTGAATCTAATATATAATAAATTTGAATATACTTTCGTCTACCTTCGATTTTACTAATGTAGAAAACGAATATTTACATCAAACTCCCGTTGCAATATGATAAAATCGGCGATTAACGTCAACAAGTGTTCAGGTACAACAGCTATTACTTGTAATTAATTATCATATACCTTTAATTGTTGATTTCTTGTTATAATAATCTTTTTGTAATGTAACTTTTCATATTCACATTACAGATGTTCCACTTCCAAAGAAGCGCAAAAGAAGTGACCGATATGAAGACAGGCTACTCGTTAATCAGCTGAAGACTTCAACCACAATCGTCCGAAATGAAAGACAACAAAAAGCCTTTGACGATCTCAAGTCTATTCTTTCAACAATGAACGGATCAGAAGCTTTAACAGAACATAAAATTAAGTGTGGTGTTTGTAAGGAGGTTAAACTCGTTTGTGCAGCTGACAGAAAAAATGACGGGAAATTAACATATTTCAAAACCAAGCATTACGACAACTGTCTTAAAAAGCATGGACTTTCAAACAACAGCGAAGCTGCATCTATCGGACAAATGAGTCAGTTTATGACAAACTTCTTCAAGAAGTCAAGTAAAAATCCTGATGATGAACAAAATGAAACAGCGGACACAGACATTGATCCAGATCTTAGTCTACAGGATATAGATACAATGTAATTTAATATAATAGAAATAGAAATCGTTGCTATGCAATATCAAAGTTGAACGGATAAGGCACACATAACTATACAGTTCACTGAAATTGTAAAGATGTATTCTTTTTCAAATTAACCTCGTTAGAAATGGTTTCTTTCAAAGTAACAAATCTATACTGTATAACGAATCACAGACAGACAAAGCAGAAGAAAACAGTAACACTTTATTTTGTTTGATTAAATATCAAGGTATTAATTGTAACTACACAACGTTTCATGGGTAACTGCAAATACAATTCTACGTCTGTATGCCTATAGTATAGTTATAATTGTAATCTATATTTCATTTTAAATGTATTTCAATTAGTTCTTCAAAATTAAATATGAAGCGGATGTTTCATATCTTCGTTTCTTCTTCAATGCATCTGTTTTGTATACATGCACCTGAGATACGAATCTAGACTTTCCGAAAAGGGTCCTGCTACATTTTGTGCTCAAAAAGTGGGACCCGGACCAAAATTTGACCAAAAATACCCGTACATTTAAAAAAAAATATCAGATAAGGGGGAGGGACACCTGCCGCTTGGATCCGCCTATGCACCTTTTTCATGGTTCAGCAGCTTCAATGTAAATATTTAGTTTAAGGTTTTGGATTATTTCATTAAGTTCACAGGAACTATGCATGATAGATCAACACAATTTGCTATATAAATATTTTGGTCTCCATTCCGAGCTGGTAAGATCCATACTAAATTTCTGTCGCAAATAAAAGCTGATATGAACTAGTTTTGAAAATTAGGACCATGACGGTTGCCATGAATTGGGCAGTAGATGCTAACATTTCAGAAGCACCTAGTATCACTGCCGATTTTTGTAGTGGGAATTCTTGTTGTCTGTGCCTTTTTCTGATTTTTTTTCTTTATGTTTGTACCATTGTTGTTTTGTATCTGGATTTTCCCCTTTTCTGAATATTTATTCTAGCATTGGTACTAAACATTTGTGTCGCAGAGTGTCATATATCACCTTACTTAGAAATCACAGTTCATAGGTCGTGTTAAGTTTTTTGGATTAGGTGTGATTTGCAGTAACTATGAAAGATGGCTCAGCAATATTTGTTATTCTGTCATCTTTGATATGCCACAGAATGAAATTGTTTGGAAATGATAAATGAACCTATGATCCCTGGAAACGATAACCGACAGCACAAAATGGAAATGTACTTCTCCATCGAACCGTAAATTGCTATATAAGGGACACTGCATCATGATTATTGTCGAATTCATTAAAGACCTTGCAATTTAACTGTATGCTTTTTTGTGAACCTCCCGAAGAGATGCCAATTCCTATGTAGAATCCAATATACGGTAACAAATGCAATTTCGAAGGTGATAAAAAGTGAATAAGAGGACGTATTAAAAATGACGACTATTGTCAAAACACGATTCGATTTAACAGTAAAAAATATAGATGCTGAACATTACTGTTGACATTCAGTCATCTAAAACACGATTTAAGATTCCATGTTCAGTAAAGTTCAGTGTACTCATCATAAACTCAACCGAAGTTTCTGTATTGATTTCACATTTCCATCCATGCTTAACCTATTACCAAGTCGTCAATGTGTAAAGCAATCACACATTTCCTTCGCTTCTTTTTTTAAGGTTGGAAATAACAGAAGACCACTACGGTAGTGAGGAAAATGACCTGTCATTTGAATGTGAATTTTGTATGGAAAACACTTACAATGAAGACAATGAAATCATTTGTGAATCAGGTTTGGGTTATGATGATACACTGAACAATGACTGCAATATGGATCTACAACTACATTCGCCTCATCAAAATGAACCGGATAAACTTACTACAACTTTGCAAAATGTAATTGACAAGAAAAAACTGACACCTGATTGTTTCATGTACAAGTACTTAACAAATGTTTTCAATCATGCTCTGGTCGATCCAACTTTAAAAAACAATTTTACATGGGATAAGGATGTTCTCGAATTCTTCAATTCTGTTCAATATCTAGGGGGCGAACGGACAGTTAATTTTATACGAGGTCCAATTCACGATGGTCAAGGCTCAGGTGGCGAAAAACACTTTACATTTGAAAATGCAAACTTAGGAGGGCCATCTCAAAAAACCCGTTTAAAGTTAAAAAGTGGATATACATACAAAAGCGGTATCCACAAGAATCTTCTAGAATCATTCCACGCAATATCTTATAATAAACTAGAACCGCACTTCAAAAACTCTTCTGTTGAAATAATTGCCGTTACAGTTGCATCAGATGGCACAGCCATAAAACCTGCCATTCAGTTTGATCCACTATACAAAGTGAACGTCGGACTAACACGGGAAGTTGATATTAGCTATGTAAAAAGTAACCCGGAGGTCAAAGGTGAGACATTAAAGGATGACTTTGTATCTGAAGCAGTTGTAACATTTTGTACAGATGTTTCAAACTCAGTATCCCTGCCAGTTGCCGTCGACTATGTGTCAAAGAAAGGAAAATCAGGTACAAACATTGTCAAATCAATCTTTGAAAAAATCCAATTGATCCAAATTTGCCAAAACTGTATCCATGAAATGCCTTCGCATAAGATGGTGTTAAACATAAATGAAATAAAATGCAATAGTAAGTGCGAAGAGTGCCTGCAACTAAAATCACCATGTATACAATGCTCTCAAATCGGGCATACCTCACACGTTCCATCATTGCGCGCCTGTAACTGTTGTATTGAAAACGGAAATGTCTGCAAAAAACTTGCAGTGTATGTAATCACATTAGATTGCGAGGAGGGAAATAAACAAGCAATGTTAGAAATAATGAGGCAGAAAGAATCGAATGTAATAGACTCAAATTTCCTGCTCTTAGTTCCAATGCCTGATGTTATTCATGTTGGTAAAAGTCTTAAGTGTTCATTTGCAAATTGGTTTATGATGTTTTCCGGATACAGGAGCGCATTATCTCTGATAAGGTCTCTTCGAAAGTACGGTGAAAATGAAGTAAAAGATAGACTACAGAGTCTTCTTAAAGCAGAAGATGTTCGTAATCGTGACCGCATGGCTGTGGATCCAGTTATCCGCATTACCAAACATGAGGTAGGAAACGTTCTATCATCAATGGATAGGGTTGTATGTACCATTGTTCCAGAGAGAATGAGACTAGAAGACACAAATAAGACTGGGATGTATTGTCCAGTATCCGTATGCATGGGGCCTTATGGGTATTTGATCTTCATTGACTATGATTCAAAATCACAAAAAGGTCGAGTCGTTACAGCAAGGCTGCATTATCCAGTTACATGCAAGATTGTCTGTACAAATATTGCTGATCCAAGAAATGTAGTGTATCAGAAGTACACTATATTCGTTCCAGAGTACACAACAGGAAAGATAAGAGCCATTGCAATGGGAAAAGATGCAAGTTTAAAGATCAACCAATTAAAGAAAAATGAACTCAAAGAAGAACTGCAAAAGAGGAATGAAACGATGGAAGGCACCGTTAAACAACTACAGGCTCGTTTAAGGGAACTTTTAAATGAAAGGGCTAAACTCTACGACCAAAAGAAATTGTCAAAGGACGAAGTGAATTTATCTGAGAATTCAACTAAATTTGTCCATCCTTCCGCAATAACAGCCTCTGACAATATATTGTATGTAGCAGACAATGGCATACATCAGATTTGCAACTTGGAGATTGAGAAAGATGGAATAGGATATGTTGGTTACAACAAGACAATATATGAATTTCAACAATGGCAGGTTGTAAATGATATTTGCTGTAACAAAACATCGTTGTTTGTAAGCCATGAACATGGCATAACCGAAATCAATCGCCATACAATGACACATTCAAATGTATTTGAAAACAGCAATGAACATATGGCCTTAGGAGTTGACATTTGTAATAAAGGACTAGTCTTCACTGATTCTATTGAAAAGAAAATTAAGATGGTAGAAGCTGATGGAACAGTGAAAGATATAGCCGGAGCAGGTCCTACATTTGACAACGACAGAGATGGAAGTCAAAACTACGCCACATTTGCACAACCCGTCGGTGTAGCATGTGAAAAAAACACTTTATATGTATGTGACGCTAAAACGAAATCAATCAAATTGATAACAAATTTGACAGAAACAGCTAGATATTTACAAGCCATCGGTAACTTCTACTCTGCATTTGGCATCCACTTAAAAGGTAAAACACCTCAAAAGGCAACAATAACAGAAGCCAGAGAAGAAACTTTGAAACTTCAGTTGTTTTTGGATGAAGCTGGAAACTTTATTAAAGAGACAATTTTTGATGGAAAACAGGCACATCTAAATGGCCCTGAAGGAATGGTGTCTGAAAAAACAGTAAAATCAGTAAATCTTATCAGCCAATCGTTGCTTTATTTACAAGAAAATATGAAATTGATTTCCAATGTCAACCTCCAAAGTTTTCTTACCGGACAAGTAGAACATTTTCATGCTACAACCCATATAAAATTTGATACTTCAACAGTGGCACAACACGCTAGGGAATTTTATGATACGGTAAAAGAGTCGATAAAAAGAGTCTCAAATTGGTCTGCCCATTATTACACACACAGTAAACATTACTACCCTGTACCAGACAACTCTGTAAAACTATCAGATTTGCAAGTGTTTCGCAAGCCAAAAGCAGTCGAAATGAATGAAACTGATAGACGGCTTATGTTATCGTGGGCAGAAAAACATGGAAAGTGTGTCCGCCAAAGAACAGTTCGCAGTGATACAACAAAAGATAGGGCAGGGACTCTCCCTGAAACTGCATATGAAAGTACCACGAATCCCCAAGCTGTAAGCTTTGAATATCCTAATGCTACAATCAATGAGGAAGTTGAAGAATACGACTATGAAGAAGGAAGCGATGATGAACACATAGAAAACATTCACATGACTGAGAACATTTCCGAAAATGAAGGGATATTGAGACTTAGCACTAGAAGCGGGAGAAACATAAGACCTGTTTTGCGTATGGATCTGTAAATTCACTGGCAAACTGTATTTTTATTATATAAATGTCATGATCCCATTGATGTGTCTTGTTGTTTGATGAAAATTATACATACGAAAAAAAGCAACGTAATACTTAGCCCCGTCAAAAGATAAAGTATTCCTTATTTGTTTTTGCCAGACAATTTCGCACATTTTGAAGGTAAACAATGAACATACATTTCCTCTATCTCTAAGGATTTTTCTGAGTTATAGTGGATTGTAAGAGGTCGTAAATGGCCAAATTAAAAAAAATTCTATCTAATTTCAATGCCTTTTTTTCATTGAATTCGGGGAAAGATTTTCTCAGTGTTTTATGGTTTCCGAGATATATACTGAATCATGTAAAAGGTGCCTAAAGTTTCAATTATGTGTAGGAATGTAGCGCCAATAATACGAACAGCAGTAACCTGTAGCAAAACTAAACCTTGTGTCCTGCAAATTACTGCATCTCCGTTCAATATAAAATGCATGATATTTGACTTGCAGTGGTCATATCAAGCTGCAGCCTGGTGTGATCTTTTGTGTTTATACCGTTATTGTTTTGTTTGCCGGTCGTGCCTGTCCGAATATTCCTACTTAACTGAGTATCCTACTTTTATAACTTAAGCGTGAAACGTGAAACGCCAAATTTTCTAAGCGTGAAGCGTGATTTCACTACTTTTTAAGCGTGATCACGTGAAAGGTACCCCCCCTTCAGGACCCCCTTATCAGGAGTTTTCCCAAATCTAATGATTCTCTATTTACCTCTTCTAAAATGAATGACGCATTTAATGGAGCTGAGTTCTGTGTGAAACCTCTTTGCAAAGTGCATTGACTTGGTAAACTTGTTGGCCGAATTCTTAATTTCAGAATAGATTCGATGATTTTACAGAAAACTGGGAGAACTGTTATTCCACGATAATTCTTTATTTCTAAAATTGATCCCTTGTTTTTAAATACTGGAGAAAGAAGTCCTTTTTTAAGAAGATCTGGAATTAATCCTTTTTTGAAAATATCAACTAGAATTTGATGTATAGAATCTATAAGATTATCTCCTGCATATATAAAATTTTCAACAGTTAAATCAAATGAATCAGAAGCTGGTATCTTCACACGAAGAATGTCCTTGCAAACCCATAGAAATAAACACTTTGAAGTCTTATTAAATTTTTGCATGTACAATGTACCATCCATGGAAAATAGGCAACCTAAATTGCAGAATGTGGAAAATACAGACCAAATATTCGTCCATTATCTGCCTTGACTAAATTTTAAGTTTTAATTGTCTCGCTTAGGTCCTAGATGCTAAAGAGAGGCAATTTTATTACGTATGCTGAAGTATACTCATCTCTAGTGGGTGTTACCAACTAACCTGCTCTTCGAATTAGTGTAAACTGGTATTTGAACATTTGGCCCTGATAAATGTAAATTTGGTCATCCTCGGTCTGAAGACCGCACTGCTCACCTGGATATCATTTGCAGACTCAAAGAAGGATAAATTGTTTGACCATGTCCATCTTGGTTGGTATTCAAATTGGGTTCCAATTGTATCACTGAATTTGCCAAATTGGGTTCGATATTTGCTCACAGTTTCAGACAAAATTTTTAGGTGGATTTTGCGATAGGGTCCTATACTGAACTATGTTCAACTGCGGCGGCCATCTAGGATGGTTGGAGGTGTCTGATAGAGGACCATGTAAATCCCATTGCTGCCAAATTTGGTTCCAAGTAGCTTCCTAGTTTCAGACAAGAAGAATTTTAAGTGAATTTTCCGATAGGGTCCTATATTTAACTATAATCGCCTGCAAAAGGCCATTTTGGATGGCAAGCGAAGTC
Organism: Mytilisepta virgata; assembly: GCA_028015205.1. Taxonomy (NCBI): domain Eukaryota; kingdom Metazoa; phylum Mollusca; class Bivalvia; order Mytilida; family Mytilidae; genus Mytilisepta; species Mytilisepta virgata. Next base: position 19,103,710 of record CM051513.1, read on the forward strand.
ATCAAATATATTTCAGAAAGAGGAACATCTATGGACCATTGTTGCCAAGTTTTGTTCCAATTGGCATTGAGATTTAAGACAACAAGATCTTTAAGTGAATTTCCCACTGGGTCCAATGTTAAAGTCTGCCCGTGGAAGCCATCTTGAATGGTGGTCCAGATCTTTAAAAATATTTCTGATAAAGGACCACTGCTGCAAAGTTGGATTCCAATTGACCCACTGGTTTTGCAAGCTTGGGTTCCAAATTGCTCACTGGTTGCAGACAAGAAGATTTTTTAGGTGAATTTTCCGTAGGGTCCTATATTGAACTAATTTTGACTGGCAACAATCTTCGATCACGAGCGAGTTTATCATATACTTCTTTGATAGAAGACCATTGTTGCAATTAGCTCATTAGTCTAAGATAAGAAAATGTTTAGGCACCAAGTGATGACAACAGCCCACCAATGGACCAGATGAGCTAAAAATGGTGAATTATGGCAGATTTTTATCCTCTATATTTTTTTACTGTGTTTGGGTATTTCGGTACATGATTAAAAATTATCACAGAACATACGTTGTGTGTATATAAATCACCAACAGCTTGAGAAATTCATTACATAAAAAGATTATAGTGGTGCAGTATTATTGAAATAACACCATGGATTAGAAGGATGTGAAATAAAAGACAAAACTTTATCAGACTCACTCATGCATAAAAAGTAGGTCAAGGTGACCCAAATATTTCTCTTCTGTGTTCTGTGTTTTAAGGGGAATGTATATTACCACTGATATATCTCAATGGGTTTCTGAGAAATGAACTTAATGGACATAAAGACAAAAACTTTACCAAGCCAAACTGATGGAAGTACATTAGTAGACAGCGCATAAAAATGGGTTTAGAATTAATGCATTGATTGACTTGTTGATAATTTAGGAATGATTTTAATATTAATTTTTAATGGCTGTAAAAAGAACAGAAGTAAAAGCACTTCATATGTTTGAAAATGTAGGTTTGTGCCTAATAAATATGACTTTTGTCAAATGTTACTGTAAAACACTGCGAACTTACAAACAAGAAAAAGATTAACTATTTCTGTTAAAATTTATTTACTTATACAACACAAAATAGTGAAAAAACATTTTGATGATTATGACTTATGAACAATGACTTATTTTAGAAACACCATCATATACAGTACAAAATGGAGTTTAACTATGAATAAATTTTATGCTTTGCTTCACATACTTTTACTAAGTTTTATATATCTTTGCCACGTTACAAAATCATAATTTTCTTCTTCCAACTATGATAGGAGTAACAATTGATATTTTTTTCAATTGTAACAACAATCTTTGTAGCTTTGTTAAAATAAATAAAATGTTTATATAATGATATTTACATTTTTTTCCCTACAAATACAAATATCTCAATTCAATTTAAACAAAAAGATAACATCCATTTTATATTGGTTAAAGCTGAATCTAATTCGGTTTTCTTTCCCAAAACTCCTTAAATAAAATTCAGTTATTTTAAAAGTATGAAGATCAGGATTATTCCTGTGTTTCCATCCCTTCCTCATCGTCTTCCTCATCATCTTCATCCCCCTCTTTTTTCTCCGGCTTTTCATACGCCTTGTCCGATGGTGTAACAACCACACCCTCCCATACACTCATGTCTGTAGCTATACCTGAAATAAACATTGAAACTGTTTCAAAACAGCTCATATAGCAAAAAAAAAAAATTGACAAAGTATTAGTTAGCTGTCGACTGGACTAAAGGTAAATAAACAGTACAAAAACATAAAAGAACCATAGGTTTCTCCTAACATATCACACACCAAGGTCAACAATTAATTTATTTTCATATAACCCTAAAGAAGGTCTCTCATCTGGGCAGCTATGTGAGTTAAGTTTAATCGACCCACCCATCAAAGGTATGTAGCAACCTCATAGCATATTTAATTTATAATAAAGAATTGGAAAGTTTCAATAGGCCATTATTAGTACTATGTACTACTGTAGCTAAAGAAACTTACTAGCATTTCCTTCTAAACCTAGAACCTGCTTGTAGCCACCATGTGTTAGAACTCTTAATAAGGTCTGTGATGTGAAACAAACTTGATCTTGTTGTTCCAGGTTCATCACAGTATGAACTCGCATGGCTCCTTGTTCACAGGGGTCTGTTATGCCAACTGAACCAGGAAGGAAAAATCCTGCAGACATTAACTGTAAGCATCTCCTTTAAAGTAAACAGTTGTAAATAAAATGTATGTTTTGTTAAGGCCAAATTTTAAAAACCAAAGTACAGCTGAACCTGATGGGTCGACCTCGAAGGGACCAAGAAAAACAGTTCGAGCCATCAAAGTTCTGAAATTTCCGGAAATCTTTTCGTAATTGTACCAGAAGTGTGGTATTTACAATTGGTCAATGTAATGACCTTGGAAAACGTGTGTTACCAGTAATAAACATTATCTTTATTGACTTGTCTTTGATTTGATGACTAAATTAATTGACCTGCGTATGTGATGTGTGATGAATATCGATTTTAGGTAATGACAACAGACAACCACTGAAAACATGTGCGGTAGCGTCTTTCATAATCATAAACTTATTCAAAATGAGTAAGAAGGTCTTCTATACCAAAAGACTTTTCATTATTATTTCACAGCTTTTGTATTTTTACAAGTTTTACTTGTCCAATTTTTTATCCCAAACCAATGCATCACAGTAAAGTGTGATAACTGTTCATTTCTTCTTTTATGTTCCGAAGTATGAATTTTAAACATCTTGTTAATACAACTGAGATTCATCAAAGATCCGATTAAAGCTAATCATCGATTTACACTAATTATGACAATACATGTACATGTACATTACTGATTGGCTTCAGTTTTCACACCTGCGCTCCAAATCATACGCTTGGATGATCAATGAACTATTTGACAGTTGTGTGATTGATTTTACAGGTAAGTTCCAGGCTCGAGTTGTAATTTTAACATTTTTATTATTAAAGGAGCCAAAATATTAGTTTCAGAGTTCAAGCGAACGAAGTTCGAGAAACTGGGGTTTTGTTTACACACATAAATAATGAAAAATGATGGGACTTTGACATGAGTTCAACCCAACCGCTGTGATCGAGTGATCCAAGTTCGAGCCAACAAAGTTTGACTGTATATCCAACGAAATGCTGTAACAGATTTGGGTTGTTGGGAGGATTTATATCATCATTTTTTCCAAACTTTGTTATAGGTCTTCATGACTTAAACTGTGCTTGTTCCAAAATATAGTTGACTTTTGATGGACCTTTTCAAGTTATCGGTAGTTTGAGTTACTGAAGCAAGTTCAAGTGAAAATAAAGGGAAAATTTATGGGACTTTCAAAATGGTTGGAACCACTGGTTGAGTTCAAGAAATCTGAGTTTGAGTTACCAAAAAGTTTGACTGTAGTAAAAAAGAAGTTTAAGTTAGATACTAAAATTAGGGTCAGTTGGGTTACCATAAATTTGTATTTTATATTATACTTGTTGCTGAGGGCCGAGGGGTACATTGGAAAAGGGACAGGGTGCAGTGCCCCTCTATTTTAGACTAGCTGAAACACTGTGGAACTAACCTAAACCTTTTATGGAAAAAACATTTTGATACAGTCATGACAGTTTAATCTTCAGATATTATAGTGTTGAACTTCGGTAGCTCAACTCAGATTTCACGAACACAATTGATGGCTTGAACCGTTTTGAATGTCATGTAATTTTTCACTTTATATATATGTTAAAAAAGCCCAAGTTTCTCGAAACAAACTAAAACTTTAGTCCTCACAATGATAAAATTGTATAATTTACCAGAAGGAAAACTCGACGAAATAATTAAACAGACAAGATCGTTACCTAATAATTACAGTTTGGGATCAGATGTAGAATAGTCTGACAAGTAAATGTTTACAATTCGATGTAATAAAGATGTTATGATTACTATTAATTTTTGCTTAACCTGCTTAATACTGTAAATTTGGAAATTATTGCGATGTTTTTATTATTGCAAAAAATGCGACAGGGTTGTAATCGCAATAATTTAAACTTGGATTTTGGATTTTTTTATATGAACGAAACGGGATTTTTCTCAATATCGTAAAAATTGAAATCGCATTTTGGTCTAAAATGACAAGATCGAATAATAAATGCATGCAATAATTTCTGAATTTACAGTTTGCAATTTCAAAATATTTCGTGGTAATGATCAGCTTTACCAACCAGGTAAGACAATTGAAATTTTTCGTACTGGAACAAACTTTAGTTACTCAAATAACCAATAATTTTGACAGATTTCGACAGTCCCTTGGATTCATCAAAGTTCTACTATATATCCTTTTCAATGTCAAAATTAGCACTCATGTATTCATTTAATCATTGAATTGAATTTGAAAACTTTTTTGTTCATAAATAGTTACCATTGATTTATACTTACTTAAAGGCAACATTAATTGGGAGTGGTTGTCTGGCTGGGTTGTTCATTATGGAATAGTGTGCCTACAGTTAGAAATATAGACTGTTGATAATTTGTTTTCTAATAATTTCTTACCAGGATTGTTACTTTAATGAGCTACCAGTAAATGAAAACGTCAACCATCACTAATGCAAAAGATGCATATAGACATGATAAAAGGCTATAATTCAATGGTTTTTGCAAGACTTATTCTTATGTAAATGGCTGTTTTCAGTGAGAGATGACCCAAGGAAGATCATTGCACGTGCATCAATCTCCCACTGTTGTGACATCCAATCAGAATTATTTTGACATACCTTTTGAGCAATCAGGCATAACATTATTTAATTTTGTCAACTGTATTCAATGAATTTACCTAGGTACAGGAAACGTAAAAAATTATTTACAGAAGAAATAGGTATTTATACTCGTTCAAAAGTAGAGAACTGGAAACTCTAACTGGTTTTTAAAATTCAGCATCTTTCCCCTCGTTCTGCTGCGCTTCACTCGGAAATGACATGAATTTTAAAAACTCTTTTAAGATTTTCCAGTCTTCACTTTGAACTCGTGTAAGAACCTATTAGTCTGTATTTTGTTGATAAAACGTTCATTAAATTGTATGTATATTGGGGCCTCAGTAGCCAAGTGGTCTAGGTAGTTCGTCATGACACTAATGATCACTAGCTTGTCAACACTGAGTTTGACTCCGATCTAAAATTGACAAGGATTGCAAATTATCCTACCAAAGGTCGGGGGTTCTCTCTGGCTTCCTGCACCAATAAAAACTGTCTGCCGCAAAATAGCCAAACGTGCTAAAAACAAACTAAACAAAAAATTGTACGTATTAAATTTTCAAAAATGCAGATGTTACCTTGAAGAAAGAATTCATTGTATTCTCATTTTAGCGTGTTCAATAATACATCAATTTTAACAAACTTAAATAATTCTTACCAGGAGATCAATTATCCAGGGAGTTAACGGTTCAAATCCTTTAAATCTGTTTTTCAGATCTCTAAGCAGTCTGATTAAAACTTTTATACTGGAAAAAATGAAAGAAAAGATCATTTAATTTTTTAATCAAACAAACAGTAGCACTTCTGTTTATTAAACTCAAATTTCTCTCGCACAGCTTTCTGATGGTTTGTTCCCAAAGTGCCCACTTTTTGAAATTAAAATTCCCAAATGTCTAATAAAAACACATTGACTGACAATGTAGTTTTAATAATTATAGTCTATATCTTTTTCATGTTTATGTTGTCTTAAGCAAACATAAATTTTACACCACATAATTCAGGAATTTATACTCCAATAATTTATTTATTTATTGCTTTTTATTATCAATTATAAATTTTAAGTAAAAAAAAAAATTACATTTTTCTGACAGTGACAACTGTAAGGGACAAGATCAAAAGTTCAATGTAAGATAAATAACTTAATTCACATAGTTTTTTCACTGACCCCCCCCCCCCCCCACCTCTTCACTTAATTTGGGAAAAATTGATTGACCAATATGGGCATATACTTTGAGAGTATACTTTTTGTATCATGGGTCCTGTTTTTCCTCAACAATGTATGTTTGTTCTGTATATTGACTTAGACATCACTTGAATCCGTATTTTTCAATCGAAAATCGATGTCGGATAACAAAACTTGCAGCGATTTACCCCCCACCCCCAAACTATTTGAATCAAGTTTTTTATCGTACATTGAACTTTTGATCTCGTACCTAAACAAGCTGATCTTCTGATGTATTTACAACTAATTATATATATAAACATACTGTAAAATATACTGACTGATTTATTGTCATGGTTACCAAATTCTATGAGTGAAATATAATTCTTGTTTGTTAGTTTAAACTGATTTATTTACAGTGGATTGGGAAACACGTTATACCAACTTATACTAATCCCTCTCCACTTGTCAGATGCGAGAGCGGCCCCTGTAGCGGCATTTTAGCCTACTCTTTTTTCGACATCTACAGAGGAGTCTTTAATGTGCTAAGGATGTTGCTCTCTCTCAACACAGGACAGCCATTTTTCGTCCCCATTCGACGGACTAGCATCGTTTATCAAGACCATCATCGCAAATGGTGTCGATAGGGCGTCGCAAATTCGATCCTGGAAATTTTCATCCCGAACGGGAATCGAACCAGGGACCTTTGGCTTTGTAGTCTGATGCACTAACCACTGCACCACAGCGCCAATTATTTGTTTGTGATAACACTCTGTTTAAAAATATTTATATCATATGCAACCTTTTGGCTATATGAAAAACACTCCAATTATATTATATCAATTATCAAGTTAAATCAGTCGGTGTCTTTTGAAATGTAAAACATAACATAATTGTGCAATTAGTTATATGAGGAATTATCCCTTTTTACCTTGAATGACAAGCATTTTCTTCTACCCATCTCGCATGACGTATACCTGCTAAATGTGCCTGCATTAATTTACCATCCACTGAAAAGTATATCAAATATGTATAAAAAAAAACAACATTGGGTTGATATTCCTGAATGTCATGGTTTTTAACTACAATTTATAGAGGAAGTATGATTCTACTTGATACTGAAGTATAATGAAAGGTATTGCAGATTTAAAATCTGAAACAAAAACTTCCGTTGATGTTGGGATGAAAAAATTTGTCTGAAAGTTATATCACGTATGTCTTTCACTAACCAACCAATGGCATATAGTTTTAATTTTGCCACACTATTTATTTTCTACTACATGTATAATGACTTGATCAAGTGTCAAAATTAGCAGAATTTAATTGTAATATTTTTTTTTTTTGGTTTTATTTTTAAACAAAAAATATTTGATAAAAAAATCACTAAATAAACAGTCTTTGCCATCAAATCCTGAAACTGTTACATAATACTATCCTTACGTCATGAAAAGGGTTTGATATTTTGTTGGGTTCTCAAATCATGGATTTATTGTTTTACGAAATCTACCAGAACCGGTGCCCAATGAAGAGTGTTTACAAAATGTCTCCTTGATAATTTTTGCCTGCAACACAGAGTATAATAGACTATCAAACATTTTCTTGTCTTTCAGTACCTGATGATGACATATGAAATTGTTATTAACTTACAATGTAAATCTTGTTCTAATTTCTTCAGGTTGGGTGGAATGGTTGTAATTAAACACTTCACTGTGGCATCAGCTGAACTTATCTCAAAACCTGTATCATTTGTTAACATGCTCAACACTGAAAATAAACACTTTAACTTTATATTAAATTGCAGATTCAATTTTGTAAATTACACTTCATTCTGATAATTCAAAAATTATTTTCAGAAGCATACCATTATAATTCTGGTGGTTTTTTTTTTCAACACAAAACTGTTAATCTTCTAATTATAATTTATATAATTTCAATAATAACACTTATAGATACATGAGATAAGAGCCTTTCAACATGTTTTTGCTTTTTAAGGCAAACATGTACTTCAAAATATTATCATTAATACTCTAAGATAGTCTCAATAAATAAATTGGAAACTGTTTCCCTTACTCTCCTTTCCTCTTTTCCCTTTAGTTACTGGGTGGAGATGTTACTTATTTCAGGGGTATTCATACCTTTCTGTGGATAAGAGACTTACCTTCCTGTGGATCAGAGACTTTCAGATCTTCTACAATTTTATTTCCTAAAGCTGCTACTGCCTCTTCTAAAACAGAAAATTATGTATTTAATTTAATGTGATCATCAAAACCAATTTTATATAAAGATATATGTGATCTGATCAAACAGTCAGTAACAATTAGTTTTTAAAAGCATAACTAGTACACGAAAAGCAACAAAATATGTACAGAACATGTTCTTATATGAAACTTTTAATTTATTAGATATCATTTTGAGAAATTTTATGCTACTGTAAATTCAGAAATTATTGCGTGCATTTTTTATTGTGATTTTGTAATTTTAGACCAAAATGTGATTTTAATTTTTGCAATATTGAGAAACATCGCAATTCATCCATATAAAAAATTCCAAAATGCAAGTTTGAATTGTTGCGAGGACAACCATGTCGCATTTTTTGCAATAATAAAAACATCACAATAATTTCCGAATTTACAGTATACAATAACAGCTTTATACATATTGTTGAAAGTACAGAATTTATCAATATGTGGAAATAAGGAAATTAATGTTTTATCTTCTTAATAAGCCGATAAAGAATTCATTAAATTCCAAATATTGAGGAAAACTTCCACAAATATATTAAAACATGAATACTGGTGATTTTTATGCTTTACAATATATAAATTTCAGTCATAAGCTTGTACAATACACAGGAAGTACATTGGGCTTAGATTAACATGATGTTTTTATTACAAACCTAAATTTACAGGATGAGCATTGCAATTATTCAAACTCACTGTTATTTTTTCATAGTGATATTGTATTACAACTTGAACATCAATTACATAAACAATTATCTTTCGAAAAAAAAATTAACTAAATAAACAAAAACAAACTGAACAAATAAATACAAAATAAAATAAACAAACTTTATTTAACAATGCATATTTGTTTTTAATACGCTCTTTCCATTCCATAGTGAGCTTTTCCTGTCTTTATCAATCTTTGTTTATATAATAGTCCCAAAACCCCCACTCCCCGCCCCCCCTAAACAAAAATAATAAAAGATGACGGTTGGTTACCAGAAACATTGCATTTTTTTTAAAAAGAATTAAAAGAAAACAACTCTCTTGATTCTTTATCCATAAATACTAAATGTAATAAGAAGGCCACAACAAAGTAATGTTTAGATTCCCTTCTATGTATTACAAAAAACATCTGCCACATTATTTTTTTTCTTTTATACACTAGAATTTACATGTAACTGTGAAAAAACCATAGAATTCAGGATATAAAAGGCTAAAATATTCCACAAATAAAAGGACCTTTGTGAGCACGCTCACATACCCCATGCCCCCACACTGTCACTGGGCAAACAAAATCTCACCGGATTCATAAGTTCAAAGACTCATAACTCCTACAAAAGGAAACTGATAAAAATCTATTGTGGATATCCACATATCTACAAAGTTTCATCAAAATCTGTTGTCGGGTTTCAGAGAAGTTGCGCTGACAAACTGTTGCAGTAGTATATTTAGTCCAAAATTCTAAGTTCAAAGGAGCATAACTCCTGGAAAAAAAATAATCGAAATCTCCTGTGGTTATGCATATCTACATAGCATTTCCTTATTAAGTATAAAGTTTCATGAAATGCCCCACCCTAAAAACAATATAGGTTGTTGAACTGTGTTATAGTATACAAGAGGACTGTAGTGGTGAAATATCATTGATATATTACTATAGGTTTCTGAGAAATGAACCAAAATACAAAACTTAACCAAAGTCACTGAAGCATGAAATGTAGGTCATAATGACCCAAGTGTTGCTGAACTGTGTTGTAGTATACAAGAGGACTGTAGTGGTGAAATATCATTGATATATTACTATAGGTTTCAGAGAAATGAACCTAAATACAAAACTTAACCAAAGTCACTGAAGCATGAAATGTAGGTCATAGCAACCCAATTGTTGCTGAACTGCGTTGTACTATAAAAGAGGACTGTAGTGGTGAAATATCATTGATATATTACTATACATTTCTGGAAAATGAACCTAAATGCAAAACTTAACCAAAGTCACTGAAGCATGAAATGTAGGTCATAGTGACCCAAGTTTGCTGAACTGCCTTGTACTATCGAGAGGACTGTAGTGGTGAAATATCACTGATATATTACTATAGGTTTCTGAGAAATGGAGCTAAACGCAAAACTTAACCGAATCGGGACGTACGTACATACAGATGGACGACAAGGGTAAATCTATATGCCCCAACGACATTTGTGGCGGGGCATAATAAAGCAAATATCAAAATTATGCAGACAGGAATTGGAATCTAAATATTATCTTGACTTGGCCTAATAGTAACACACACAAACCGCTTACTCTTAAATTTTTCTTACAAAAAAATAACAGATATTATTGAATATTGTGCTAATAAGGCAAAATACTAGAATTAATTTCATTGGTATATTGGGGCAATTATATGTAAAGATTTCATAACGACTAAATGATAATGTGTTAACTAAAATTGTCGTATGCGTCTGATTATATTAGTTAAGTTTACAAAAATTCAGACCTGTATGTACAGTTTTGGTTCAAGATTCAATAAAAGTCTTTAGGCACCAGGCTTAATTTCTAGGTGCGATTTATTAACAACAGATAGGAAAATTGTCAAAAATAATACACCTTTTGAACTGACACAATTTTATTAACATTCTGTGTAACAAGCATGACACAATGAATTTTCTCTTTAAAATATTCAAACATATACCCAAACCCAAGTCAAAGATGATCTGAAATCTGGATTTCATGGGACGCCAAAGTTAAAAATTTAATCGCCAATCTGGCGACTTATCATGAATTACAAGGAACCAACTGAATTTTTAAGTCCCAATGGTGATTAAATTAGGCACCAATTAGTGCCCAGGGCCCAGTTGTTCAAAAGTTAATCAATTTTTTCACTTTCAATTATTTCGATTGTTAAGTAATATTCCTTTAGGCCAAAAAAAATATATTATTAGCTTCTCAGGCCCGGCTGCGTGTCACTTAAACCCTCCGCATTCGTCGTTTTTTACAGGGTTCATACACATTTTTTACCACAAATTTCAAGGACATTTCAAGGACTTTAAAGGACCAATTTCCAAATTTTCAAGGACCAGAAATCGACTGATATGGACAATTTAAATCCATATGGTTATGACCTATATGTAATTGTAAGAGAGCCCATTGATGATATATCGAAGTCTTTTTTGCATATTTCACACTTCACTTTGTTCACAGATATAACACTTCTCTTCAGCCATGCCTTATACTGTGGCTTTTCTAGCCATACATCCGAGAATTTATATTTCCCCAGGCATGTCATCAACGTTCTTTCGAACTACTTTCAGTTTCGGTTTGCTCACTGTGACTAAAATTCATCGTCAAAATACATTTAATCAAGTAAATGAAAGATGTTTTATTAGTTAAAGTTAATTTAAGTTACCAAAAAATCAATCTGGATCGTTTAATTACTAGAATTTTTACGCAAAGTCAGATTTATTTCTTGACCGCATCACAGAAATTACTACGCACCGGTTTCACAGAAAAGTAGCTATTTTTAGAAAAGGGTAAATACGCTAAACTTATATAAAGTCTAAACAAAAATACCGATAAACGCGAGACCGAGTGATCTGAAAACGAATTAAAAACACTTTTATGACAGAAAATTTAACAAATTTTTTGATTCTTCAAAAACACAGTTTTTCAAGGAGTTTCAAGGACTTCCTTTGAATTTCAAGTACTTTCAAGGCCTTAATTTCCGATTTTCAATTTCAAGTACTTTCAAGGTTTTCAAGCACCCGTGCGAACCCTGTTTTTTATCATACAAAAAATAAAATTAAAAATCGGCAGTTCCGCGTCCCGCCCGGAAATTTTTCGCATGTTTCCGTTACTGGTAATTTTTAGGATCGCGATCTTAATCAGCGAAACGTTTTCATAAACACGCTTTATCACGTGGTGTGGTGATTTAAATATACATTGTTTGTTAAACTTCCGTCAGCATGGCATCATCTTTAGTGTCATGCCAAGTCCTCTCTGGAGGAAAATCCGTCGTACCATGGACGATACATTGTGATTACATGACGGAGTGCACATTGGGGGAGTTGCTAGAATCGATTAAAACGAACGATGAAGCAGCCTTTGGAAAATTTCAGGGCTTCACCGCCGACGCTTTCATTGGGAGGTCGAAGATTGAATTTGATTAAAAAAAAAGAGCCGCCCTGCCTCATTCAAAAATTTCAAAAATGGCCTGAGAAGCAACAAATTTTTTAAGTAAAAACAAGGAAAAAAAAAAGACTCCTCCCTGCCTCATCAAAAAATTTGAAAAGTGGCCTGAGAATCTAATGTTTTTTTTTACATGGCCTTGCAGAATTTTGCATGGACACACAAAGTCATAGGATTGACCAATCAGAAAATGCTCAGCCCTCGGGCATAATCAAGGAAGTGAAAACCTGAAGCAGAAAATTGTGGTTAACGTTTGAACAACTGGGCCCTGAATGTTAAATTTTTATGATGAAAACAAATGTCTGAGTGAACATGTTACTGATTTTAGTTGATGCATGGTATCGTTATTTTTATGTGAAATATATATGAACAAAGGAAAACAATGAATATCATACTTCTTTGTTTAATAGATCTTAATTAATCACTTGTTAACTTACTTGTAGGTAATGTCTTTAACATGACAACAATATCTGCTACATTATGACCTGCCATCATTGTTCCCTTCTTAAATGATCCGATCTGTCGTACTTCCTCTATTTGCTGAAATAAATGACAATAATTATGATTAATGAATTTTAGTACTTAATATGTAAAAATCTGTACATTTGATTGGACAATGTGCATTCACTAATTTTTTAACAGTCTTTTGTTAATCTTGACTTATCACAGCCAAATCAATAAACCATGAAGTATAGTTCAGCAGGAAAACATGTCTCATGGGTATAGTTACCGTAGTCAAGATAAACAAATTTTCATATTAATTGAATGTTATTTTTCAATGACATAATTTTTACATTTATCATGGACTTCTCTCTCTGACAGGAACAGTTTTTGTATTGTGTAGTCTAGTGAGGTATAGTTCTCTCGTCTAACAGCTCGGGCACTATACCTCACCAGACATCACTATAGGAAAACGGTTCCTTCGGGAGAAGTCCGTAATAGATTAATAGTCAAGAGCTGTAACTTTCTTACAAAATAAATAATTTTCCTATAATGCCATGTAAAAATTTAATTTCTGAGGTAAAACTTATTTATAAGCTATTCAAGTGACATATTTTCACTATTAACATCAACAAAAGACTGACATGCTGCCTTCTATTAACACACAGTTTTTATTCTAAACATATTTATTTACATGTACAGTGGATTTTGAAAGAAGTTATATGAACCACTTGGCGGGCACAAGAGCAGTCCCTGTAGCAGCATCTTAGCCTAATCTTTTTCAACTTCTACATTGTGTCTTTAACATTCTAAGGATGTTGCTCTCCCCCCAGGGACTAGCATATCGACGGGGCATCACAAATTTGATCCTCCAAACAGAGATAATGGAACATCCTGCAGTCTGCTGTCACTAGAAAAACTTCTTGTTTTCACAGTTGTCTGAAAATTTGATAAATAATATGCTCACATACATTATTTTTAACTTTCCAACCATGCATGAACACTGAGGGATACAGTCTCAACAATAAATCTGACTTGTTACTCATTCTTCAAACTGCTCAACTTCAATAAGGTTTCCTCATCAAAACTACAGCAGTGTAGCCGTAAAAATGGATGGTAGTGAAATAGGCAACTGTGCTGAGAGTGGCCTAAAACACCAGTAATCTATACTAAAATAGCCAACTGTGCCGAAAGTGGCCTACAACTCCATTAAACCACAGTGAAACCCCTGTAAACATTAACAAACTCTACAGTAATCTAACAATACATACAGCTGGTTCAAACATCGTTGGTGTAAGAACTAAAGTATCCAGGGCACCCTGAATCTTTGTCACTAAAGACAAGATGGCTGACTGTTCTGTTGGTGATGGTGTGAGATCATTGTGTCTTTTCAGAAGAGCCTGTTTAAAATAATAAATAATAATTTTAATTAATGACAGTCTCATGCAGGTAGATAGTAAAATAGAAAATCATGTTTGCAATGACTCAGAGCTTCTTGTGTTGATCATGAACTGCTGACTTTTAGTATTCAGTTTCTAAGGGCAGATTACCTGTTTTAGCATTTATAAATAGGATGTTTATGACCAAATTGAGAAACTATGTTTCTCAACGACAACAGGGATGATTCCGCATGTTTTAAAATGGGTCCCCAAACTATCAAATTGGGAATTTTCCAGAAAATTGGGAAAAATGGTGAACCGACAACAATAATCACAGCACTATTAGATTTGAATGATATTTTGAAAAATGTTCCTCTTTTTGTATTCCTGTTAAAATGTATAGTTTTGTCAGCTAACTATGAACGTTTTCAAAATATTTAGGATAAAAAATTCTTTAAACTGCTAAAGGCTGTCATAATTGTGAATGTCAGCTAAATACTATGAAATTAATAATCAGAAATTCTGCAGAACACTGTTAGTGTGCATTAATGCACGATCCATTTACGCTTCTACAATACATAGACAAGAAGTATTTACAAGTTAAAATTTTCCTGTTGGGATTCAATAAAGTCCTTACTGTTTGTTTACTGTTCAAAATCTGCATTATTAATTTCAGCTAAAACAGATTAAACTCATCAAACAGCAGCGTATCAAATGGAAACCTCATAACACGAATAAAGCTCTCAAGTGATCAATAATTTGCGCTTCTAATTACAAGTCAATTTCGGACCGGTAAGAATTTCCGGAAATAGCGATAATTTTTTTAGAGGAATTATCATTTTGCCACAATTTTTTTAGGGCCGCCAGCAATTTTTGGGGCCGCCAATCAGCCCTACAGGAATGGTAGAATCATCCCTGGACAATGCTACAATGTGTGAGTACCACTTATGAAATAAGTGTTTGCGAATTAGAACTTACATCAGTAAAACTTTTATCATCTGGTGCTGGTTTTGCTCTGGTAAATACAGTTTCACACTAAAATAAACATAAAAAACAGTTATGAAAAGTATAATTTGATAACAAATAAAATTATTTTTCATCATTATTACATGAGTACAGTCAAAACTTGGTGACTCGAACCACTTTTTTAGTCCTTCAGAATTGTGATACATTTAGCGATTACAGTTGACTATCGTTATCTCGAACACACTTAAGTCGAATTTCTGGATGAGTCAAATTTCGTCTGTAGTCCCAAATGTTATAGACTGCACTTGAGCAGCTCCTGTTAAGTCGAATTCTGTCTATCTCGAACACATTTTTGCGGTCCGAACGACTTCGAGATAACGAGATTCGACTGTATATATACCATTTCCAGTTAAATTTTAGAATCCCCAAACCGGTTTCCTGATTTTTGGTGGAAAAATTCAGTTGCATTGTCATTAGTCCTGGCTACCAGTTACATAGTGCTTTCAAGGATTTCAATTTTGTTTATCAAAGCTTTAATTTCTTACCTGTACAAGGTCAAATGGAATATGTGGAATAAACGTTCTGAATCTGCAAAATAAAAAAATCTATACATATGTAAAGTCTGCTTTTGAAGAAACATGTACATGGCCAGATGAAACCAGGTATAGAATCAATGATCCTTAGATGGTCTTCTTTCAGAATTGTGTCTGATGACCCAGACTGTGAAAGCAAGATTGCCACCACAATAATTTTAGTTTAACATAGGACTGTATGGGAAATCCATTTAAAAATCTTCTTGTTTGAAATCACACTGTCAAAATTATGTCTGATGACCTGCCACAGTCGAACTTTATTTAACAAAGGACTATGGAAAACATTTTTTTTTTAAACTTCTTGCCTAAAACCACTGAGCCAATTGGAAGAGACTGGCAGCAATGGTCCTTAGATGATCCTCTTTCAGAATTGTCTTTGGTGACCTGGACTTTCATCCACGATTGCAGCCACAGCCGAACTTAGTTTACATAAGACCCTATGGAAAACAAGTCAAGATGACTGCTACATTTAAATTTTTAGTTCTTTTCAAGGTGGACAAGTTAAATCCATGGGAGTGATACAGGCTCTTTAGAACCTGTAGTTTTCTCTCACCTTAACTTTGTACTTCAAAACACTGAAATGCATCTTTGTTTCATTTAAATATTTATTAATTCAGGACAATGTCAGGACAATGTCAAGTAATTAAACTGTTATAAGAAGAGCAATATTTATCCTTTTAAGTGTAAACAGTATCATTTTATGATTTCTTATGATATTTACTAGTACATAAAAAGATCATTTTTTGATGATTGCAAGCATTATAAATTATTGATTCTTTATTTGGTTAATAATGTACCAAGAATTTCATGTTTTGCATGTTGTAACAAACAGTATAGGTTCGACAAGTTTTTAGTTTACATAGGGTTGTATATTTTGATTTTATTAATCATACTGCAATGAGAATGTGTTTAACTTACGGTGGACGTGGTCCCATAGGTCGCATCATTCCCCCTCTCATGGGTCCACCACGACCCCTCATGTGTCTGAAAGGAGACAAAATTTGTGATGTAATGTTAAAAATAATAAAAAGAAGCAATTTTTCTTATTGGTTTGCATTTAAATGCTTTGTGAGCCATAATATTTGCCTTGCTGTCAATATTTGACTTGTCCGAATTGAAACTATCATACAATATGTATGCTGAAAATTTTAAATTTACATCGTTAATGTCAAGAAAGGACAGCTAAATGTATGCCACTTGCAAGCAGATTTGGAAGTTTTAAAATCAAGAGGCTCAGTGGGCTGTGCCTGTATAGCTCACCTGGCAGTCACTTTTGATTTGACAGACTAGATTGATTTCTGGAAACTTTGTAAATGATCTTCTATAAATGTTTCATACCAATTGCAAGTACAAGTTCACTGGCCAAACGGTTTCAGAGGAGAAGTTTTAAATTTTGATCGATCAGAACATATAAAGGTTTCTGGTGGCAATTTTGTTTCACAGACTAGAAAGATTTATAGCTTGTAAAGGACCTTCCATAGATGCTCCATACCAAAAATCAGTTCATTTGGCTTTACGGTTTCAAAGGAGAAGAACTTTTAAATTTCGACCAATCAGAACATGTACATGCTCATGACGGCCAATTTGTTTCACGGACCAGGATGATTTATGCAAACTTCCTAAAGGACCTTCCATAGATGCTCCATACCAAAAATCAGTTCATTTGGCTTTAAGGTTTCAGAGGAGAAGAAGTTTAAAATTTTGACCAATCAGAACATGTAAATGCTCATGGCAGCCATTTTGTTTCACAGACCACGCTGATTTATGCAAATTTTGTAAAGGACCTTCCATAGATGTTCTATATCAAAAATTAGTTCATTTGGCTTAACGGTTTGTAAGGAGAAGAAGTTTTACTTTCAACCAGTCAGAACATGTAAATGCTCATGGTGGCCATTTTATTTCACCGACCATGATGATTTAAGCAAACTTTGTAAAGGACCTTCCATAGATCATCCATACCAAAAAAAAGTTCATTTGGCTTTACGGTTTCAGAGGAGAAGAACTTTTAAATTTCGACCAATCCGAACATGTAAATGCTCGTGACGGCCATTTTGTTTCACGGACTGGGAAGATTTATGCAAATTTCCTAAAGGACCTTCCATAGATGCTCCATACAAAAAATCTCATCATCACCATTCACTAAGGATACCATGTTTACTTTAAAAACCAAATATTGTTGAAATCTGAGCAAGTGTAAAAAATGGCGGGAAAATGGCAGCCATTTTAAAATTGGCCGTCCAAAACAAACTTTCATCATCACCATTCAACTCGGGATACCATGTTTACCTTGAAAGTAGCTTTCATCTTCATTTTCTTTCTATAATTCAGGAAAAAAGAGCAAAAAACAGCATTTTGACCCCCATGTTCTATTTTTAGTAAGGGCAGACATGTTTTTTGACGAATCAAAAATCCAAGCACTAACTTTTTGCAGGATACCCTAAGGAACAATCTTACCAAGTTTCATTTGATTTTGAATAGTATTTTAGAGAAGAAGATTTTTGAAGTAATAACATAAAAAAAAGCCAAAAATGTCAAAAAAGGTCAATAACTCTAACATCAGTTGACAGATTTTCACGAAAATCAGCACACAGGTAGCTCTCATCATGCTGAACACTTTCAACCTGCCAGAATTTGCCGTAACCTAATGATTTTTGAGATATTTGCGAAAAACTGTTGTTTGACCCCTATGTTCTATTTTTAGTAACAGCGGCCATGTTTTTCGACGAATCAAAAATTACCACACCAGTTCTATGCAGGGTACCCCAAAGGAACATTCATACCAAGTTTGGTTCTAATTAGTCAAGCAGTTTCAGAGGAGAAGAGATTTGTATAATTGTTAACGACGACGACGGACACCAAGTGATGGCAATAGTTAATAGTTAAATTAAAAAGTTGTAATTGATTTTTGGAGACGTGGTTTAATACCCTAAGACCTCTGTTGGACTACAGAGCTTTTAAATAAGTTACAACAATAAAAACTTTTTAGTTTGACAACCAGGGCTCAACCTGGAGGGCAATTCAGGCAAAGAAGTCGCCTTGTAGTCCTTCACTTCGCCCAAACTCTCGTCAAAAGCAAAGTTGAAGTCGCCCTGAAAATTGTCAATCTCCCTGAAGAAATCAAAAGCAAAGTTTGAGTTGACTATAAATTTCATTACTTGCCTAATCAATTTCCATGCTCGATAACGCAAATATGACAGCCGTTATTCTAAGGAAACTCCAGCTTGTTTAATGAAAATAAAGTCAATGCTGCCATTTTTTTCAATCAATAATTATAGATTACCAGTATTGCATGGCATTTTCCTTTGCCTTTGGTGTACTAGCTAAATAAGATGAAATAGGAACTGTATTGAAGAGGGGTTCCAGATTCTGTTTTAATTAAAAATTTGGTCTTATGATGGATTTGTTTGTCTAATGAAAGGTACATGTAGCTGAAAATTTCTGAGATGTTCAGCTGAAAATATCTGAAGAGTTTTATTTTCATTATTTGTTTAATCTTTTTTAAAAATTATTCTTTCTTTATAATACGGGCATTATTCTGTATTCTGTTCACCCCATCCAATAACCCTAATCAAAAGTCTAAGAAATTTTAATGCTCATATGGAGAATCCTTTCATTCCTTTTATCTGTTCCATTTTGTTTAGTTTACAATTATCTCTTTCAAATCAATTCTTTATTGTTAAATATTGCATTTTGTCAGTTAACATAATTAGACAAAGGGAAACAAATCAAATTTCAAAGGCGAATTAGCTCCCTTTGCGATAATTGCCACAACAGTAGAAAATGTTTCCGATTTTGCAACATCCTGCTAATAAAATGACAGATTGATGAGTTATTTCACTTCCAGCTTTGTAGAATTACCGATGTTGTGAAAGAATATACAACCATGTGAAGAACCTCGCATTTGCGAGTAAATTGATGACGTCATACTCGCAAAAGCGAGTTTAATTTCACCATTCAGCTATGCTCGCGTTTGTGAGTTTGACCAGACCTGTTAGGCAATGCCCACACCGTAGACCCCTCTCTAAGTTTTCTCAGGGTTTCTCTTATTTATATTTTGCTATTTTTGGCAAGTATGATTGCCGAATTCCCTATCCTCCACGGATATGCTAGGCAGCTCTGTTGGTTGAACTCCTGTGATCATCACAGGTGCCTAGGTTACTGTTATATACATGCGTGAGTGAGTGTACATGTATGTCATTGTCATGACTGTCAGTGTGTTACTGTGTGTGTGGTTCAGTCTTCCATCTACAGATTTTAGCATATCATCTGTTGATGTTTAATGTGAAAAGGGAAAATTGCTTTACACTTGGAATTATTTTCTGTGTCTCTTTTGTTTTACATTCATAATAATTTTATACAGAGTTTAAATTTACCTCATATTCAGCTTTCAAAAGCACCGGTCTACAAGTTGTTTATAACCGGAAGTGGGTTTTAACAGAATAGCGTGCGCATGTGATTTCGGAACCTGTTCTTGTCTTCTCCGAAAGGGAATGTTTTATGCACTTATCAAAATTTCCGGTAAACATGAACAGTAAGGTATCAACAGATCAAGAGATAATAGACTGTCCTTTTGACTGTTTAATTCAAGAAAAGACAGTTTACAAAACTGATTTATAGACCTTTTAGGCAAATCAACTTGTTTTTGAATACTCACAGTAAGCGCAGCACTTGGGTTTATTAGTTTAAATTTTTACACCAGTGCATCGCCATCGGGCTACATTTGTACATGTATTTAATTTTCATTTTAAGGTTACAGAAGCACATTTTTTCATAGGGTAGATATAATATTCAAATACAAATCAATAAAATACATTGAGAAAAAGGCCAAATTAATTAGCAGTTCCTGAGAGTATACATGTCAATTATTCTTATATTTAAAAAAAACTAGCATGGTCATGGGGTTGAAGTTGACCTACTTTACTATCAACTTGATAGGGAAGCATCCAACTTCTGCACCGAAATTTTTTAAGACATCCTCGCCTAATTTGAAAGGACAAAGCAGGAAAACTTTTTAAATTTATATAGTCAAATTAAGAACATTTTAAAATATGTCAATGTTTCGCATCTTTTCCATTTCCAAAAGCATGTTATCCAATCAAGTCTCATAGTATTAATTCTAAATACTATATTAGGGCAGCTTTTTCCTGATGGAATGTAAACAAATAATTGTGCTTATATAAGTTATAAACCTTAACCTGTGTAAATTTATGAACTAATTCTTGGGGTTATGGAGTTGAAGTCATTTATACATGTTCTAGGCCTTTATATTTAGATGTTTTATACCAAGCGATCATTGTGTAAATGATCTCAACTTTATAACCACTTTAAATTATTTCTATTCTAAAATGACAAATAAGCTAATTTTGGTCATTTGAGTTGTCCTATATGCATCTGACATTGGTTCCATTTCTATTGCAATTAATATGTTGCATTCTGAATAAAACTATTCTCATAAGATAACCATAATGTAATTCTTCATTTACAAAATAAAAATGAATTGAACATGTTTCACAGATTTACTGCGCTAACCGTCACATCGTTTAAAAATGAAGATGGTGCGGTTGATGTACATAGTAATAGTATATGTATATTGCAGTGTACAACATTTGTATAATTATTGTACAGAACTTTTGTGGTTGTAACATGATTTATTTGTAAAGATAAACAATTTCTTGTTAAAAGCTCACACAATTTGTGTTTATATAAAAGCCTCTATAAGCATGTGCTTAAAGTGAATTTCTCCCATGGGTGTGCGTATTTTCATACCGTTCAGCCCATTGAATAAAAATAATTTAATGCTCTAGAGCAATTAAAAAGTCTTGTGCAGAAACAGAATTTTATTGGCCGTCCTAAAGGTCGCGACCTCGCACTAAACAAATCGTCAAGCGATATCCGGTCGAGCGTAAACGATAACAAAAACAAATGTCGGGTACAATTAGGGATGACCTAGATTCTTTGGTACAAGCGTATTGGGAGAAACAAATTCTACTTCAATTTCTCATGAATTACAAGATTTCTATACTCTCCAGAGTGTAGAAATCTTGTAATTCACTCGAAACTGAAATAGAATCTATATATATCATTTGAGGATAAATATAACGTAATATTAGAATTTATTGTATCAATATCATTCTCATTCAAGAACCACAAAGGTCTTTTTTGTTTAACAGGATACTTCTTAAAAGTTTCTATGACATTTACCCATACTTATCAATTTTGAATGTTACATGTCTATTTGTCTGGATGATGTCTTATGAAGACACAAGATTTATAAATTCTTTATACAAATATTTAATTTCAATTTATTCTATTAGAAATGCCACATAGTAATTTATTTTGTTTAACATAGTGATTGATTTTCAGTGTAACTCTCCTTTATACTTTTGGTTGTGTCTTGGCTGATTCTACAATTTATTATATAATTTGTTTTTGCTGTCTCGTATATAATCAACAATAATCAATATGCGAGGTGTGTGTATGTTATGAATGTGAGTATGAGTCTCATTTGTCTTAATTATTATCCCTGTAAGGGCCCTGTGATTAGGAAATTAAGTATTTGATTTGATTTGATTATACATATTTTGGGAAATACCAGGGCTCACCAAACTGGGCGATTAGGGCGATTAAGTCGCCTAATGCTCGCCAATGTCGCCCTGTCATCCTCTCCAGAGCGACAAATGAGTCGCCCTGTGTTTTTAAGTAAGGCACCTCCAAACAACGTAAGTAATCAGCTGCGTCTGAAGACCGTTATTTTCATTAAAAATCTCGGGCCGCCATTTTTTCTTGGAGATCAAAGGGGAAGGGGAAAGAAACGACAAAAAGTAAGCTAGAAAAATGGCGGCAATCGGAATTCTCGTGATTTTTCATTGGTCACGGTGTTTTTTACCGGCCGGTAACAATCCATAGACCTTTTTTAAAATAAATTTAGCGGATTTTGACATATCTATGCACAAATGGAAATTTTGTCAACACATGTATTGATTAAGTGTTCAAGCAAGGTGAATGGGGGGATTTTAAGAGTATTTTTGAGAAAAAATAATAGTAAAGATAATATAGATAAATAAATGATCATAAATATTAAAAAATAAAATGGCAATAATAAATAAGTTGTGTCAAAAGGTACAAATATTTTTGCTCATATCAGTAACAGAAAGTTTCTTCCAAGTTCGGAGCACCACTGCATTATTTCATTTTTTTTTTTAATTTCAAATTATATTCGTCAGTATTTTAAGGCAGCACATGATTTTAATTAAACTTTAACAATAGTACAATAGGCCTACCATGGTCAAAATCATGCAGCAATGTACGTTAAAAAAGTGGTAATGAGTCCTGGGACTGGGACTCATCATGAAAAATTCTTAGTGAGAACCCTGTTTAGTCATATATTTATTATGTCTGTTATGCTGGATCCAAATATCAAATAAATAAAATACGAAAATCATAAATTGAGTTTTATTCATTTCAAATATAAATTAATCAGTTTATTACAAGATATCATCATGGCTGTAGAGGAAACCTGCAAAAATAGTAAAAAAGTATTAAACATCTCTAAGTATACAAATCAAATGTACATTTGTACATAAGACAAACTCACAATCTCTGACAAAGGATATTGATAAAATGCACATGAGACAAAATCTCAGATTATGACTAAAACGGAAGGATATGGAGTAAATGTAGATAAAATCTCAAACAATACAGGATAAAACACAATAAAGGAATGTATAGTATACACTATAAGACACGAAATAACAGGTATTTACTCATCAGGCGACGAATTGGGGGAAAAAAACACAGTCTCCCTGGTAGACTTGGAAGTCTCCCTGTCATGCCCTGAAGTCTCCCTGTTGCTACCCTGAGGGAGACTCTGAGTCTCCCTGTTATTTTCAAGTGTGGTGAGCCCTGAATACTTTATTTATAAAATTTTGGGGTTTTTTGGTTGAATTATTAAGATCCTTATGAGGTCCTTGTGATGAAATCTGGTAATGACTGTTGATTTCCTTCAGTAATCCTACCTAGCACTTTATTATTTTATTTTACAGCAAAAATGTAACTTAAATTGTAGCTAAAGCAAAACAATGGCTGAAGAACAATCACAGAATATTTCACTAGAAGCAGAAGATGTAGAAAGCAGGGTCAAAGCATTAGAAGAAATGTTTAAAGACAGATTCACTGAGAAGGATGAAGCCTATATGAAGATTGTAGCTACACCCTTTCCTGATCCACCTTGTGTACAAAACTGGAATGTTAGAGGCAGGGGAAACTGGAACAGGTGCCAGATTAATTTTTAAGTGGATTTTTTAATGGACAAATATGGTTAATAGATTGGTGATGTGTGGCATGAAGGCAGATGAGCATGGTGGTGACTCCAAACAGTGATGCGAAAAAAATCAAGTTTTCTGTCACTTAGACAGTTTTTTGTTTATCTTATTTATAAGATATAAGATATAAGAAGGGAATCCTAGACAAAAATGTCTTCCAATGTATACATTGTTCATGAAACCCAAGAAAAGGACAGTTATTGTAGTTCTTCATCTTTTAAAAATGAGGTCTTCAACACGAAAATTATTTTACCCCAACTGGAAGTTCAAGAAATTAAGCAATATCTGGAAAAGATTAGATTGATTTTGCACACAGTTAGTAAAATAATCCTTTCTTCTCCACCTGGGACCTACCACATAAGTTCCATCACTTAAATTTATTCTCATTAGAATTTTACATCTCACATTACCTTTTGCCAAAAATGTTTTTGTATGCCCATAGAGTGTTCAAAAAAGCAATGTTATTTCATAGTTATTAAAGGGTATAGCCTGCTTTGAAAGCCATTTCTTTTATATTAACATGCCTTCAAGACAGTAAACCAGAAATATTGGTTTTGAGATTCCCATTTTTGACAAACTTTTACAATTTGTATTAATTCTCAATGCAAGTCTTTATAGTAATGATAAAGATTTCTTATATAGTTAATTGTTCAAATTGAATGTTTAATTTTGTGCAGAGGAGGCCACAGAGGTGGAGGAGATAGAAGGTATGATGATCGTCGTGGGTACAGAGACAACAGGTCAGGTGATCAGCATGGCTACAGGGACAGGTCAGATGATCGCCATGGCTACAGAGACAGGTCAGATGATCGACATGGCTACAGAGACAGGTCAGATGATCGTCATGGCTATAGAGACAGATCAGATGATCGCCAAGGCAACAGAGATAATTACCATGGTAACAGAGACAGATATTATAGTAAAGATCAGAGACAGTATCAAGACCACCATTCTTATAGAGGTGGACATGGAAGTAATGATCGTCGTGGCTACCAGGAAAGACATGATCGTAAAAATCAGCCATATTAATGTATTGAATCTTACATAATTTAAGTTTTCAAAATTTACATTTCATCATCGCAGACTATTAAAATGTCCCATTTGGTTCATTAAGTTGATTTTTTTTTTATACAGAATCATGTAGATATGAGGTTAATATTTAATTAATTGTTAAATATTTCAGTGTACTATCATATTCATATAGTTTTCTACATTTGCTTTATTTTTGTTGTAAAATGAATATCAGAGCTACAAATCGTCTCTTTCTTTTCTATGGTACTATTGAATTTTCTAAAGAGGGAGATAACTACTTGTTTTGAATCTCCAATGTGTATAAAAAGTAATGATTTTCCTTTTATCAGTAGAACTGATGTCTCTTCACTTTATGATTCAAAGATTTTGTATCCATAAGACTCAGTGTAGATATAACCTATACATTTAATCATTCAACTATATAGTTGGGGTCATCAATACTTATATTCTTATTTATTTAGGCCAAACCATAATGGTCTTTAGGTCCTTGGATTTCAATGCTCCAATTTTTGTTATTGTAAGAAAAAAAAAATTTTTCAGTTTGCAAAAATGCTAAAAATTCGATCCAAATTTTTCATTTTTTCAGAAATTAAAATGAAAATTGTTGGCCGGCTCATAAAATTTTTGTAGAAATGGGGATTTTTTTTTTAGTTGAAAAAGTTAGTGCCACATGTAAATTTGATCATCAACCCAAACAAACTAGTCCTCAAGAAAAAAAATTAAAATTAAAATTTCACTCACTTGCAGATATTTTTGCCATCCAAAATTCAAAAGAACATAAAAATTAATTTTGTGTGGCCTTACCTTATGATGCCTGTGATGGTGAGATTTCATGTTGATCATATTTGTCTTCTATAATCATCTTTCACCTAAACTTAAATGCCTGCATCGTAATCATTTGATTGAACTTTGAAATATCATTTGTCTTGTTTGCCATGAGTGTCAAAAAGTTGTACACAAGTTGCTTTTGATGACATAAACAGATTTAGATTTATGTCAATGATTTATATAAGTTGTGTATTTAATAATACATACATCAAAGAGACATATATATAGAATAATGGTAATTTGTTTTTTTTATCCAGACTTTATCAGGTTTTTTATAGGACGAGCTGATAGGGCAAATCTGATGACAAACCCGATAAAGTCATTATCAAAAAACAAATTGCCATTATTATTTTTATTGGTAATATTTAATAAAATTGTTCAGGTCTGATATTTTAAGTTAAATAAAAGGTGATCTTTTCTGTGGAAGTATGTTGTGCGGTTCCAGGAATGACATTATGCTTATTTCATTCATTAAATTGATGCAGAAGAACAAAGAAAAACAATGTCAGTTACTTTTTTTATAGTTAATTTGCCCTTTACCAAAAACCAGAAGACAGGGGCAGATAATCTAAATTTACGTGTAAAAGTTGTAGCTACAATAGCTTGAACCATGAAAAATTAGTGAAATCTCAGTTTTAAACACTTACACTGTGTGTAAACTGAAACAAATTTCATAATAAATAATTGAAATCTTTTTCTCCATTGTTATGAGTTTTTTAAGTATGAAAATTAGTTTAAAATAGAGCAAAACAAGTATATATGTGTCCAATGGACACTACATGCCCCACCAATAATGTAAGTATTTAGTAAATAGAATTACATTTGTATATTGTTGACTTTGAAGTCCCTAACGATAGAGTATATGAAATACTATCTATACTCAGTACATCATGAAAAACTACCTTCAACCTGAACCATAATCTGTATTCTAATATTGAAATTCCATAATGAAATTCAAAATCTGCTGTTCATATCATAAGCTATCCTAGTTTACAAAGTTTCATGATGATACCATAACTCCTTCATGAAAAACAACCTAAAACCTGAACCTTAACCTCGGACGAACGGACGGGGCATAAAAAAGTTTTAAAAATGCACATTTTTACCTATGGGCAGTGAAAAAAAGACAACTTATCGATCAAATAGCTGGTGATGATGATATCAAAGCCCATGTAAAATATATTTGTATTATAAATTGACTCTCTGTTTTGTTCCAGTTCAATGATGTAATATCTGAGTTTACCCCAGAGAAAAATTATGGCATTAAACAAGACAGGAGAGACAATATAAATCTCAGCTGGGGATAATACCTGTAATACATTTCTCCATAATCTAAATATGTTGAAATTAAGTATTAAGGCCACACTAAAATGATATTTAGTTCTTTGGATTTTTTATGGCAAAAATAGATGCGAACGAGCAAAATTTAAGTTTTGTGTTTTTTTCATGCGGTGATCAAATTTATGTGTGGCACAATTTTTTTTTTCTAAAATTTTGCTAAAAATAGAAAAAATCTATAATTTTATGAGCGGCCAAACAAAGAAACAAAGAATTTTTAACATTTTGTACAAAAAAGCGGCAAAAAATAAATCTGGAGTGGTGAAATCCAAAGAACTAAAAATAAATTTGGTGTGGCCTAATAAACATTGAACTTATAATAATAGATTGGTTGTAAGAAGATTTTTTTCATAAAGGTTATGTGATTAACTTCTCGTGTTTGTAATGTTGTGAGAATATTATTTCCCATATCTCCACATTTATCAGAGGTGTTCATATTAGCTTGACACATTTTACTTCAGCTTAAACTTAATACTGATTTAGAGATTTTTTTAAAGTTTGTAAAAATTTTTTAAATTTTTAATCATTTTTTTTTATCAGTAAGAATTCATCACAGAACAGTCATGGTTGGTCCAAACATTCACGAGTCAGCATGACACAGGTCACTGGACTTTGATCTCAATTTCATGGTTCAATAACAATGTAAATTTTGTGTATGGTGTTTGTTCATTTTTATACGCCTGTCATAATTTTGACGGGACGTATTATGGTATACAAATGGCCGGCATCCGTCGTAAACATGTCACACCGTAACTTGAGTACAATTTATCCAAATTTCATGAAACTTGACATAGTTGTTTCTTATGACGGTCAAACGATCTGTATACTTTTTGGTGAAAATAAGATTAAAACTTTTTGAGTTACGTGACTTTGTAACTAAAACAGGGGTGTGTTTTTTTCACATATCATGCCATATCTCAAAGACAATTTATGATTATTGCTTAAAACTTTACACACTTCTTAGTTATATTAATCTAAAGATCTGTATACTTTTTGGTGATGATTCAAAATTTTATTTTAGAGTTATTGAGTTTTTTGTAAAAGAAGGGGGGGTTCACATGTAGGGCCGTATCTCAGAAACTATTTATGATTATTGCATAAAACTTGTTAGTTATATTAATTTGAAGATCTGTATACTTTTGATGATTCTTTATTTTATTTTTGAGTTTTTGAATTTTTTTTAGCTATTTGGTAAAAAAGATAGTCTTTTTTGGTCACATTTTGCGCCGTATCTCTATTGCGAAAAGTTTACACGCTTATGTTTTGCCGGGTTTCCATATACATCCCACCAGCAGCTCCACTAAATAAAGGGGGATTCCAAAAACATTTATTATGTTTTTTTCACAAGATGCGGACGTATCATGCACTCATGGCACAGCTTTTTATTACCACTAGGTTTTCACTATATTTATATCTTTTGGATTGTGTTTTAGATATTCTTGTTAGACTTACAATTTGACAGCAATCATCGGTACATGTAAGTTGACCTATCACTGAAATTTCAGAAAGCTGACTTGGAACACACTCATATATAGAATGTGTTGGAGTTAAATATGTTTATGATCACTTAACATTTTCCATGAATGAAGGGTAGGTAATTAAAAAAAGGCTTTCCCTGACCTTAAAAGCCCTTTCAATAGGTCTGCAGTTAGGTTCAACAGACTAGTACCTAGGTCATCGGAAAACTTGAGAATTAACTTATTTTCCTGCCTATAGGTTGAGACTTTTTTACATTAAAATGATCGTTTTACTGTTATAAGTCTATGGAGAAAGTATCAATTAGACCCATAGTCCACATAGACTTATGGTCCAGAAAATACAGTAGCCATTATTTAATCTTTTAGTGTTGCTAAGAAAAGTGAACCATATCTTTGTTGTTAACTCACCTGGCCAAAGGCCAACATTAACTATTACGATCACTTGGTGTCTGTTGTCCGTCCATCGTCCATTAACTTTTCACATTTGATCTTCTTGAGAACCATTGAATAGAATTTGACCAAACTTGGGTAGAGATGTTCTTGCCAAATGTTGTTACTTTGGTGACAATTGATCAAGAGATATGGCTGCGAGAGCCTATTCTTATTTCTAGTTTGCTGAATTTTGAAAAAAAATTCTTCTCAAGACCTAACCCAAAGTTTACAAATATGTTTCAATAAAGGTCCTTAATAATTGTTGTTTCTTTGGTGCTGATCAAAAATCCAAGATGGCTGCCATAGCGAAACTTACTTTAACATGAGTCCCTATCAAAAGTATCTATGATGTCCTCGATATCAACCAAAAATGGCCACTAAGTGCCAAACTTTATCATAGGTCCCTATGGAAAATTCACTTCATAGATCTGAACTATAATGCCAAAAACATAGCTGCAATAAGGTGACATTAGTTTGCTCATGACTCGGTACCAATCACCAACAGTATGACTACCAGTCAAATTTTATTTACTAGTATTTACATCAAGTCGGCATTTTTTGTGTCACTAGAGAAAATATAAGTGAGAAAGTTCCATCCTAGCAAAAGATGACAAACAGTTCAAGGGCAGTGTGAATGATGGATGAATTATTGTTTAACGTCAAGTGGCAACCATTAAGTGCATATCAGGACGAGAACATACGATATGATATGAATATGAACCTTGCTTTGTACTAAACCGATACACTAAGCTGGATTTTTAACATGGTAGCTCATGAGGTAACAGTCCGCAGAAAGACATATCACCCCAACCAGACACATTATACTGACTCCAAGCCGACCAGTCCTTATCTCTTACTCTTAGATGCCGCGTGCTGGCAGAGAAGCACCAAATACCAATTTCAATGTCTTTGGTTTGACCCGGCTAGGGATAAAACCTGCGACCTTTCGCACACAAGGGGGCAGGATGCTACCATGAGAGGACTGAAGCGCTGAATGAAAAAGAGGCTGTATGAGTGACAACAAACCAGATTTTTCCTTCATCAGTTTGAAGCCACTCACCTGTACTATATAGCCAAACCAATGAACAGATTTTTCCATTGGAAAATACATTTAACAAAATAAGATATAATTTCTGACAGATCTATTTTATTTTCTAAAAGAAAATATCACACAGGAAACAAAACAAAAAATCACAGATGAAAAAAATAATTAACGATAAATACAAAGTTTGATGTAGTTTTCTTCAGACTGTTTAAATAGCTCTAATCTTCTACTCAAATTGGCAAAATTTTCTAATTTTCCATTAAGAGGTAAGTTCAAATTTAACAAACAGAATGATGAAGGTAATAAACTACATTATGAAAATTTCAGATTTGGAAAAAATATCTTGAATATAACAATTTTCAAGGAACAGCTGTGTAACAAGGTTTTCCTAAACCAGTAAACCTATTTGTATAAACACTATTACTTATCTTTGGCTCCCTGTTTTGGTCCAAAAAGAATGACCGATGATTTTTTAATGGGAAAACATACAATTTTAAACATATAATATCAAGGTAGAACAGACCAAAAATAACAAATCCTCTGGCCTTCTTATGTAAGATTTGGATGATTAAATATGAAAACTATTATTAGGAGTTCAATTTTCTCTCAAAAAACTTTTTTCAATATTTAAAGTTTTTCTTAAGATATTTAAACAGTCTAGTTTGCACCTTTCAGCAAATCACAGTTTGAAAGCAATGAGAACATTCAAATGTACTTATATTTGTTACTTTACAAAATGGTGGGATAAATAAGTAAATACATCTAAAGCATTTAAAAGCTTTGATTAAGTAGTGAGCCACAGGAGCTCTCAAACATATAAACAACCATGATTATATCAACATTTAACATGTATAAACAGTATTTGATTTCTAATGTAACAAAGATAAAATCTGTTATCATAAAGTTTTATTTTCATAATGTCCAATGGTACAAAATGGATTTGATAATTAATTGTGAAATAAAGTAGAACTTAGGTTGCTGAAACACCCACCTAAAAATAAATGAAAAAAGACAAAAAAAAAGCTGTCTGAATGACAGCAATCCAAAGTTTATTTTTCCACTGTCTGGAAAGCTCCCCCCCCCCCCCCCCCCCACCACCAAGCTTTTCAACTGATTCCAGATTCCAACCATTCTTTTTGGCAAATGGATTTTAATTTTTATTTTTTAAAAGAATCGTGATTCATTAGGTCATGAAGTAATTAAAATTTTAAGAAACAAAAATTTAAGGATCTTCAAAATTTGTTTCAAGATACCCAAGGCTGTATATAGCAATGGTCTGCTGTACATAGTCGCTGTATAAATTATTGAGATGATTGCATGTTTTTCCTACCTTTGATCACAATCACAGTGCCATAGCCAAATTTTTACAATGGAGGTGAAATATAATTGGCAAGGTCTTTATATGATAATTTTATTAATTAAAAATAGAGGCTCTCAAGAGCCTGTATCACTCACCTGGATTTAACTTTTCACCTTGAGCAGACCTAAAAATTTAAGTGTTGCAGTCAGTTTGGCTGGTTTTTCTATAGGATTCTATGTTAAACTAATTTCAGCTGTGGCAGTCATTTTGTTTAGTCCAGGTCAACAGATACATTTCTAAAAGAGAACCATCTAAGGACCATTTCTGCTAAGTCTTGTTCCAACTGGCTAAGCGGTTTCAGACAAGAAGATTTTTAAATGAATTTTCCTATAGGGTCCAATATTTAAAAAAGTTTGTTATGACAGCCATCTTGGTTGACAATCCGGGTGATCGGACATATTTCTGAGAGACGACCTCCTAAGGACCAATGCTGCCAAGTCTGGCTCCAATATGTCAAGTGGTTTCAGACAAGAAGATTTTTAAATGAATTTTTCCACAGGGCCCTATGTGTGGCGGCTAACTTGGTTGACAGTCTGGGTCATCGCACAAAATTCTGAAAGAGGACCATCTAAGGACCATTGCTACCAAGTCTAATTCTAATTGACTTAGTGGTTTCAGACGAAAAGATTTTTGAGTGAATTTCCCATAGGGTCCTAGGTTAAACTAAGTTCTGCTGTGGGGGCCATCTTGGTTCAGAGTCCACGAAATCAGACACATTTCTGAAAAAGGACCTCCTAAGGACCAATGCTGCCAAGTCCTGCTCCAATATGTCAAGTGGTTTCAGACAAGAAGATTTTTCAATGAATTTTCCTATAGGGCCTTATGTTAAACTAAGTTCGGTTGTGGTGGCCATCTTGGTTGACAGTCCGGGTCATCGGACACACCTCTGTAAGAGGACCATCTAAGGACCATTGCTGCCAAGTCTCGTTCCAATTGGTTAAGTGGTTTCAGACAAGAAGATTTTTGAGTGATTTTCCCATAGAGTCCTATGTTAAACTAAGTTCAGCTGTAGCGGCCATCTTGGTTAACAGTCCGGCTCATTGGACGTAATCTGAGAGAGAACCTCTTAAGAACTATTACTGCCAACTTTGGTTCCAACTGGACTTGTAGTTTCATATAAGATTTTTGAAAGTCACCCCCCCTTTTTTTTCTATTTTTAGTAACAGCAGCCATCTCTGTTGGAAGTCAGGGATGCCAGACATAATTTTGGAAGGGGGCCACCCAAGGACCATTCCACCAAAGTTTGGTCTCAATTGGCCAAGTGGTTTGAGAGGAAAAGATCTTTAAAGGAAAGTTTACGCTGGATGCCGTCTTTAAAGGGCAAAAATTCCTATAAGGGGTCAATCAATGATTTTGGTCATGTTGACTTATTTGTAGATCTTCCTTTGTTGAACATTTTTGCTGTTTACAATTTGTCTTTATCTATAATAATATTCAAGATAATAACTTAAAACTGCAAAATTTCCTTAAAATTTACAATTCAGGGGCAATAACCCAACATAGGGTTGACCGATTCGTCTGAAAATTTCATGACAGGTAGATCTTGACCTGATGAA
The DNA here is from genome assembly GCA_028015205.1 of Mytilisepta virgata. NCBI lineage: Eukaryota > Metazoa > Mollusca > Bivalvia > Mytilida > Mytilidae > Mytilisepta > Mytilisepta virgata. The sequence goes on from CM051513.1 coordinate 19,136,796, forward strand.
CATTTTTACCCCATGTCATTTTGCTGTAATTGCTTTAGTTTTTAAGATATAAGACAAAAACTGCAGTTTACCCCTATGTTCTATTTTTAGCCATGTAGGCCATGTTGGTTGGCAGGCGGGGTCATCGGACACATTTTTTAAACTAGATACCCTAATGGTGCTTGTGGCCAAGTTTGGTTCAATTTGGCCCAGTAGTTTCAGAGGAGAAGATTTTTGTAAAAGTTAACGGACGACGATGGACGACGACGGACGAAGACGCACGCCAAGTGATGAGAAAAGCTCACTTGACCCTTTGGGTCAGGTGAGCTAAAAAAAGGAAAAATACTGCAGTTTTACCTAACTTGCATGTATTTAAAGTTTTGTTACAAAAAGGTTTGGGATCAGGTTATCGGGTATAATTGCCAACCATCGATGATTACTGTTAAACTGTCAAACGGAAGCTTTAATATCGATAATAACTAAATGCAATAATATCCGAATTTATAGTATCTAAAATAGTAATATAACAACTTTAGTGTATAGAATAAACAATCAAAATAAACAAATATTGCACTTTCCACAAAAACACATTGCACAAATAAACAATAATATTGCATCTATGGTATTGGTTTGTATAGAAAATAAATAAATAATAACATTATAAATAAATACAACATAATTTAAAATTACTTAATTGCACCTATGAACTATGAGGTGGCATATAAAGCAATAATGGTAACAGTTACCAGTATATAAAAAGTTCAATATACTGGGTTATCTCCCTTGGCACATATTTCTTTCAACTTTACGTGTTTAGTTATCTACTTAATTTTTTATGAGATTCTTAAATAAGTAAATAATAACAGATTAATTAATGTAAACATAATTTAAAATTTCAATTGTAATGAACAATAAGGTTGTTTATTAAGCAACAATGGTAAGAGATGTAAAAAGTTCAATACACTGGGTTGTCTCCTTTTGCACCAATTTCTTATAACGTTTGCTCTTTTGTTATCTACTTCAATTTTTTTTCATGAAATTCTTAAAGTAAGAGTGAATAAAATACATTAACAATGGAAATAAACAGCCATGCTGTAATATCTAGATATTTGACAGTTGATAACGATATAATAGATTTAAAAATTGAATTATCTCCCCTCTCTACACACATCTATATTTTTTTAATAGTATATGGATTGAACAAGTAAAACAGGATTAAGATAAAAATCGCAGATTGAGTTTAAATTCTAAGGTGAAGATTCACTGCAAAATCATTTCAAAAGCCACAAAAAGTTAAGTAAACATTATAAAAGCAGTACATATTGCACCTAAAATGAACAATGTATTTTGCACTAAACAAACAATATTAAAAATAATATCACTTGAAACACAACTACTTGAGACTAGATGTATTAGTGTTAAATGAGACAGATTTATAGTCGACAATGAAATGAAAATCAAATTACAAAATAACAAGTTCTTTTAAGAATTTACAAACTAAATTCCATTCCAACCAATTAAATAATTTATATGATGGATAATTTAGGAAGAAAAATTTAAAGACAAATTTTAACTACTCTATACTCAAATTACAATGATATGAAAATGAAAAGTTTATATGGATGATACAACATCAACATGTTAAGTTAATTTAGAGACAATGCTGAACTCCCACCCTTTCATGAAACTGTAAGCAAAGATAATGACACACATTTCACTTTAATAGGGGTAAATAGAAAAAAAATAAGCCTCCTTCTTATTTTGAATTAAAGAAAAATATGAATAGTTTATCTTTAATTTCCTTTATTCTAAGATCAGAATTTATGAGTGAAATTATAATGATATTACACTAGTGAAATTGTAATGTCATGATGCATGATTTTTAATGAATCATTTAACAATGAAATTATTATGCCTCACAAATGTCTCATAAAAGTCAATTATTTCAACTAAAAAACAATTAAACTATCCGTCTGATTTTGAATGATCATGTATGGAGGGGGACCTGTACCCTTAAAGGAGGACCCTCCATGATACTTTATACGCAAAGTTTTATACCCAAAATTGAATAATTAAACTGATCAGGTTTCTTTTTTTTTCATTTTTCCACAATATTTATCAAGTGTGATGTGATCGTTTTTCAATATTATAGATTTAAGATCAGTAGTACTATTGGTAGAAAATCTTCAGATTAAATTAGTCTTAAGTCATACATATTCTAGTATAAGTTAGAAGACATTTTACCAACGAAGCTCTAATAATATATCGGCAGCATTTTCGGCTGTACAGTGGACATACAAAATCAGACATATAGTTCAGTCAAAATGATAAACATGACATTTATTTATAATATTAAGAATAGAAATCATTATGAAGTTTCTTAAATTCATCATCGTCTGTTAATGCCTTTACATGCTCTAATTTAATAAGTCCTTCTTTCCTGCCATTAATACAATACAACCAATCAGAATCGAGCTGAGCTAAGACTTCAAAATGGTCGCCTGCTTCATATGAAAAATCACCACCTTCAGTTTTGCTCCGTGATGTAATTGTCTGTACAAATCTGGAAATAAAGTTAATTTTTCTTAAATTAAAAACTGTTAAGTGTCAGAAATGTATCTAGTTCAAATAACATCTGTAATCAATAAAATCGAACAGCGTTCCGAAGTCCCCCGCCGCTAGAGCATCAGAAACCCTTGGACAAGTGAAACATAACAAAATTTTCTCAAAGAGAGAGAATAGAAGGACAAACAATTTGTGGTTATTGCTAAAGTTTTTTACAAGTTAATGAGTGGTATGAAGACATTTATACAATATGGGTATAGTGTTGAAATCTTATTTTACCATGTGTATTGAGAATTTATACAAATGTACATTTACTCCTTTTCAATAAACAGAAATGCTTTGATCAAAAGTATTCCGCCTAACAAACTCTTAAAGACAGTATTTTTCAATTTTATAAGTTTCGATAGGAGTTTATGTATAAAACCTCCCTTTAGGTCCAAGTGTATAAATATTATTCCAATGCAAGGAGAATATAAATTTTCTAGAACACTTAGATGAACATTTTGTCAATTTTCAAAGTTATTAAGGGGCATAACTCCTACAAAAATATTTCGACATGACTCATCTTCGAACTCCCTTGAGGTATCATTGAGTTAAAGCTACTGTATAAATATTATCCAAATCGGTCAAGAAATAAATTTGCTAGAGCGCTTACATGAAAATTTTGTCAATTTTCTAAGTTATTAAGGGGCATAACTCCTACAAAAATATTTCGACATGACTCATCTTCGAACTCCCTTGAGGTATCATTGAGTTAAAGCTACTGTATAAATATTGTCCAAATCGGTCAAGAAATAAATTTGCTAGAGCGCTTACATGAAAATTTTGTCAATTTTCTAAGTTATTAAGGGGCATAACTCCTACAAAAATATTTCGACATGACTCATCTTCGAACTCCCTTGAGGTATCATTGAGTTAAAGCTACTGTATAAATATTATCCAAATCGGTCAAGAAATAAATTTGCTAGAGCGCTTACATGAAAATTTTGTCAATTTTCTAAGTTATTAAGGGGCATAACTCCTACAAAAATATTTCGACATGACTCATCTTCGAACTCCCTTGAGGTATCATTGAGTTAAAGCTACTGTATAAATATTATCCAAATCAGTCAAGAAATAAATTTGCTAGAGCGCTTACAAGGTGGACGGACGGACGCCCGGCATTATCATATCCCCCGCATCGCGTTGCGGCGGGGGACAATAAAAATAAATTTTATTCTTAAAAACTTAAAAAAAACAAGTCGCATTAAATTTGTTTTACGTGTAGATATATACATCATAGTATCTTCTTTTTTTTGGAAGGGGGGGATGGAGTGTCAACATGTGTATAAACTTTTTTTCCCAATGCAAAGATGAGGATTTTTCCAGAAGTCTTATAGGTTTGAATATGATATCCCTTGGGTAGTCCACTTGGATAACGTCTTTTTTCCTGCTATAATCGTCTAAAAACAGTAGATTTGGTGATATTTTCACCCCACGTTTTTGTAAAACCAAAAGCATAAAATCTTATCAACACTTAAAATTTCCAAATCTAGTTATCTTTTTTTGCCTCCTTGTGGCCTTTAAATCTATACTGCTTCAAGGTAAAAATTCATTTAAATGGACCAATTACTCAGAAACAGACTGAGTATTTGGCAAAAATAAACATTAGCAGTCATTGATAACAAAAGTCAGTGGTAGAATTTTAGATTGTATCAAAACATACATTTTAGCAAAATATTTTGTATGTTTTACCTCAGCAGTGAGTTACAAAAATATATCGACTTTCTGAAATTTTTATAGTTTTGCATATTTCTTCCTGTATCATAATTTTTTTGACTATTCAATATACCTTTTAAAAACATTTATTTACAAAAATGTGCGACCAATTTTTTAGGGCTTTCAAAACCTCATACATAGCTGTATAAAACCATATTATTGGATATTAGCATATTTACCTAAAATTAGGCTTTCTGAAGCCAGTATCAGCAGTGTTATCTTCCTTATTCAGATCAAATGTAGTAATAACATTCAGATGTGGTGAGTTACAATTAATTTCGTCACTAAGATGTAACGTGTTTTCACGACCGTCTGTAACCATGGCATCCTTGTAGGTATCCCTTGACAACAGACTATTTGTGTCTAATTTACTTGCAGGCACTTTCCCTAGTGGTTTTTTATCAACTTGTTGCTCCTTTTTAGCACAATCTTTAGTTTTATCATCTTTCTTGGCATTAGCAGTTTGCGCTATAAATGGTGGCGCTTTTAAAGTTGGTCCCTCTTCCAATGAAGCACTTAGAGTTACTCCCCCTTGCCATTTATTTTCACTTTGGTTCGGCACGCTACTATTTTTCTGTTCAACTACCTTCGACTTATTTTCTTTCAATGTTTTTTGACTGGTTACCTTCCTTACTGGTACCTTGCTTTTAATTTGAGGTCTCTCCTTACTTTTTGTTGCAATATCTTTTTTGTCTTGAACACTAGTTGCTATCTTTGGTGAACTAATTTCTGTATTTTTCAAAATGGACCCAGTGTTTTTCTGTGGTTGTCTCAACACAAGTTTTGAGGGAGCTGCTGTTACGGGGCTCTTAGAATGTGTACTTGTACCTTTAGCAGACTGAGTATAACATGGCACTTTACTTTGAGAAGACAATTTTGCATCACTTTTTGTTGGCACAACTTTGGTTCCTATGGCATCAGGTCTGATCTGTTGACCTTGACCATAACCCCAGCTCCATCTTGACTTTAACTTCTGTTCTTTTTTACTTGAATCTCTAGGTAAAAGCAATTTATCAAACAATCTAATAAGTCCAGATTTGTTCTTTTCAAGTTCACTTTCTGCAGAATCACTTTTCTCTTTCTTAGCAACTAATGTTTGTTTACTTACAGTGTCTTCAACTTTACTTTTTTGTTTGGTTACTGGCAATTCGTTTCTTCCAGAATTTTGGTGCTTTTCTGTATTTTCTGGTTTTATACCTAAAAGCCTTTGTGCAGTTCCACTGAAAGAACTCAACATAGTGTTCTCCTCATTTGTCAGTGACTTGCTAGAGTTATCTCCACTTGACCTTTTAATGTTCTGGTTTATTTCTTCATTTTCATCAACTGGAGATGCCTGCAGTTGTTCATCAGTACTATGTAATTCAAGCTTTAGACCCATTCTCGGAGGTTTTGCAGGTGGAACATCCGACGGTAAATTATTTACAAGTCCAACAGCTATTATAGGTCGTTCAACATCTTCTGATTGTTTTGTCTCCTGTGGAGTTGTCTCATCTTTTTGTTTTACTGGTTCTTTGCTTTGCTTATCAACTTTAGCAGAACCTGACAATTTACCCAGAATTCCTGTAATACTTGATATCATAACATTTCCTGTTAAGATTGGAGGACTTGGGATTTCGTCACAGGGACTCTTGGCAGTAGCACCACTTTTCAACCAATCCCAAGCTTTAGATGCAGCAACTCCTATTATTGCCTTTTCTTTCGAAAAAGATTCTGTCATACAATTTTCGACTACTGAGTTGTCTTTCTTGGAACTGGCATCTTTTTTTAAGGAGGTAGTAACTGATCCCTGTAAACTCAGACGAGATATGATGAAATCTATACTTAATTGAAATGGTAATACTGCTAGTGGTTGCAATGATATCAGAATTTCACTGTACTGCCTTTCATAGAGACTTCCACTAAGGGACATAACTGCTTCTGGATTGTAAAATTTCTCAACAATTGCACTGTTGTGTCGTAAATAACCCATCCAATAGTCAAGTAAGCGTAAACTGAAAAAAACAAAGGACCAATGTTTGTTATATATGTCAAAAATGTTAACCACCCATAAACAAGACTATATCAGCCATTACTAAAAAGTGAAACACATATACTGGCTGAATAAATGTTATATTAGGCTTTGTTTAGTTCTACTAATAATACAGACCACTCCAGATCACAGGCAAATTTCATGTGGGATTTAAATTAGAAATTAACAGGAAATTAACACCCATAATTCATAAGTAAACCATATAAAGCAAAACTTTTGTTTCCATGCAAATCGTCTATTGCCAATTAAAGAAAATGCATAATTATTTAGTTTACAAAGATTGTCAGTTCTACCCCATATCTAATTATCAAGGGGAGGTAATAAAATAACCCCACTTTAGTCCTCAGTACCAAAGGGAGATAATTATGGGTAACTTGGTTAAGGAAGATAACTCATTTGGGTTTTCATTGTTAAGTGAAAATTTACTTTTAGTATATTGTCATGGTAGTGAATTTAGATAAAGGACATATGCACATTTCTTAAAATACTTTAATTTGTGGATTCACTGAATCCACAAAATTTTATTGACATTAATCATACATTTGACCATACTTACTTCAGTAGTCCAAATATGAAAGCATCAAACTTGTTATTATGGGATACCAGGCCTGTATGACCTTTAACCTGTTGTACAAGGTCATGAATGGCTCTTGTGTAAGGGCCTGCAAATAGATAGGAAATTGTCAATAAAATAAGTTGTTTTCCTTTTAATACATTATTTAATGGCAGTACTCACCAAGGCTGAAGAACCTGAGTAAAGAAAAGAGCTATATTTTGCCTGCAGTTTTAAAAAGATTTCTGATTAACTAATAATTTCTATTTGTAAACAACATTTTAGATGTTTTCCTCGTTTACTTTCTATCTATTAGCTAAATAATCTTAGATTTACTAATGACTTCCTGAAACATTTTCTAAATAGCTTCTAGTAATTCTATACATCCATCAAGTAAAATATCATATAAACAGAATTTATTTACAGTAAATATATACCTTTTTCTTTGGGAAATTGAATTCATAAAATTGTAATGAAATTTAAAATTTCTGTAATTAGCAGGATGTAGTCAAATACTGAAAACCATAAAATTGTCATGCTGTCTTTTTTTTGTGATTTGTGAATAAATTCAACACACTGTTTTAAATTTAATGAATACCGATAAATTTACAGGGATAAATTACCGGTATTTTATTTCTCATTCGCACGTGATGATTAGTCTGTATTTGAGTCATCCTTAAGGGGGTACAGAACACCTAAGGGAATTAACTCTTTAAAAATCAGCTGAACATTTTAATCACATATTATTAGCAAAGAGAAATCAAGCTTCTCAATGATGAAATATATATCCAATGAAATTATTCCTGTAAATTGTGTGGTTCAAATTTCTTGAAATTTTTATATTTTTGTCAACAGGTCAAAGTAAATACTTCATCAAAATTTTATGAAAATTAAACGAGCCAAATCTATTTTAGTCAAAGTGTTGGGTACCCCCTTAAGATTCTTGCTATGCTGCATTTATTCTATTATGTACATGACCAAAGGTTAATTATTAAGCAAATGAACAGCTATTTCTGTTACAGTTCGTCATCTAAAATTCACATAAAATTTGGAAGGTATAGATCCATACTGCATAAACCTAAAAACAAAGTGAGTAAACTCAGCAGATAAGTCTTATAAACTGTTCATCAGGAGTGGATCTACAGTTTTATGTAGGATGCAGTGTTATGGATGGTGAATATGTGGGTAGGTGGGTAGGTGGAGGGGTTGGGATGAGCTTGGACAATCTGACATTTACTTGAATTTTCAGTGACATAAAATTTTTCAATTCTAGACAAATCATTTACAAGTCTGAACCTTTGAATGAATCAGTCACTATTTTCATCAATAAATTTAAGTGATCCTATTTGAATTTCATTTACAGAATTACAGTAAAAATAATAAAGTTAATGTTCAACAAACATTCCTGAATAAAAGAAACTTAGTTGTCAATACAATCTGTTACTGTAAGTCTTTGTTTATTTGTATAGACGTTAAATTTGTCAGCGACATTGACTGGGAAGGTCGAAGTAACCTAGCTGAGCATGTGGTCAAACAGGTATGTAATCTCTTCTGTATGTCTCACTTTTTATGAATATCTCCAATTTTTTTTTAAAATATCAATAAAAATTGTTATTGTATATTTTTTTTCTTCAATCAGAATCAATTACTGCATTTTTCAATGCTTAATTTCCTCAAATTTCCGGAAGGGTGGGAGATTTTCATTTTCATTTTAAGCAAATATTAACAAATATCATTGCTGGATATGTGCAAGTTTTGTTCCAAAATTTTGAACCATGTGGACCAATATGACACACATGGAGTTATCTGAAGTGTACAGAACATTACTAAAGCAACAGAATTGAAAAGAAATCAATTGCAGAGACACACATTTGTTATCTAAGTAATGCTTAATGTAGATGAAAGGATATGGGGTATGATTATCAAACCATATGAAAATGAAGGGATACAGTGTATCAAAACATGTTGACAAATATAAGAAGCATTTATTATAAGGGTAAAATATTGTTGCTGAAAAGTCCATGACTATATTTAACAGCAAATTAAAATGTCTGACCTTGCTCTACTGATGCCTCCACTAATTTCCAAGCTGTCACCTGGACTCTTCCAAACACCTGTACACCAGTAAGGTGTGTTTTCAGTCCATCATTGATCACATAATAAACAGCTGGACATAACCTTGACACTACAAGGTCACCAATGTCTGGAGTGTCAGCCGAACTCCCCAGTCGAAGCTAAAAAATAAAGTAATATTAATGACATTTTTGTGCTCTTTACTGTTTTAAGAGTTTTAATTTATATACTGGACATACTATATCAAACCTGTGTATAAAGGACACCCAAGGGTCAAGGTGCTAATATGAGAAAGAGGTTATTTTTACAAGTTCAAGATGCCAGACCTTTTCACAGTGTCCTTTATGGACAGTGACTTTCTATATAAAGGTGTCCTCTAAAGCATGTTGTGCTGTAGGTGTATTTGTATAATAGGACTTTACAATATCTTCATTGCAATTCCCTGATGATTTATTCATACCCATAAAATTTAAATGCCATTGACCAAAAAACCACGGTCATCTGCGATACTGACCAATGGTGACATTTTAGTGTATACCTTGTGAAAAAAATTACCTTCAATATAATAAGACTCTGCAATAGTGAATTGGCTTAAATATGGTCAAGGACAGTTTTATTGATGGAGTAAGCTGGATTGCTTATCATGATCAGTGTCAAGGGGGGTATTTGAATGAAAGATTGAGAGACCATGTCGATCTTCTTAAAATTTACATAATACTTCTTATAAGCTATAATCAATGTAACTTCAATCAATAGTAATGTACATATTGTATAAGTACAACAATTTTGACAATAGATGTCCTTGCATTCTGCAATAAAACAAAATCACACTATTCTTATCCAACAATAAATAAACCACAATAATAGGTAAATCCCGAGACGTAAATCAACAGATTTCCAGATAAGTTGCCAGCATCTGTCATATAGACTTGCCAAACTATCTTGTTATGTTATGTAAGGTATTTATATCATTTTGATTACAAGCTTTATTAATAAATAGCGAAGCTTATAATATTAAAATACCGAGGCTTATAAAATGTATCTATAGATTTCTATCATCTAAAGAGATTTTTTCTTTGTAAAATTAGAAATGTATATCTCATTCAGATCTTCCGTTAACAGACAATTAAGCTACACTATATTGTAAATTTAGAAATTTTTGCATGCATTTTATTATTTTGAGAGATTATGTGACTCATGTACATTTTATAATAGAATGTTGTCACATGTAGTTGGAATCCTCATTGTGTAGCATTTTTGGCACTACAAACTGTGCATTAATTTCAAATTAACTAGACCTAATGCAATTCCATTACTCATGGATTCAGAATAAAACTGGCCAGAATTTAAAAAGTGTTAAGTTAAATTTGGTTGTAGAGTTGGAAAAAGTGCAAATGAAAGTTGTAGAATGATCAAATATTATTCTAAAGCTATATTAGGCTACACAAATGAGACCAATGATTCTCTCTGCAATAACAAATCGATTACACTATTTATTTAAATTTAACTTTTTCGTCAAGTGACAAAAAAATTAAATACTGATTTTCATTACAAAATAGGCTCAAAAAAATTAAAAAAGAAAAATTTTGGCTGTCTGCTTCAACTTGAATCAGTCTTTACGAAGTTCGTTGGTCTGTCGGACAATTCAGACTAAATCTGGATCAGTCAGGAATTTTCAACATTCACGGTCCAAAAGTCTGACATCTTTTCGAAAATTAAAATTACAATTGAAACATTCGGGTCATTCAAATGTTTGTAAATGTCAGCTATCTCTGGAAACTCCATGAAGACTGCTTGAATGAGAAAGCAGTTATTGTATACCTACATACTGCTGAAGATGTTAAAGGTTAAAATATAGTACCTTAATCTTACATCTCACTTATAAAAATGTCATTTGCATTAATTAAATGACTATATATGTAAGCATGCTGCCACCAAGCCTTAACAAATAGCCAAAACGTAACAAAAACCATTAACTTGAGTTGACAACTAATCCAGGACAGATTAATTATAAAACCTTATTTCTCCCCATGGATTTTAGCTACATTGATTATTTCACCAGTTTCTTTTGATTACATAAGAAGTGTCTATACCATATAAAAAATATCACTTGGAGGGAAAATGTTAGTTACAGATGAAATGAGATTGACAGAATTCACAGATATCGACAAATAAGTCGGTCTTTGCCTATTCAAAATGCATAAATCTTTTCTGTCCAAGATTATTGTTACAGTTTTGTACAGACTTAGAATCAATAATACAAGTATTCTGTTACACAGGTTGCTAAATTTACATTAGGTTTGTTTCCTGTAGCCCGCCCGCCCTGCAAAACCTTGTATTGACCTTGTGAGTGACAATTTTATTTTTTCCAATTTCAGTAAGGTCACATAATATATTTTTGTTCAATTGAGTTCCTGAATTTAATCATCAAGGGAGCAATTGATTTTTATGGAGGGGAGGGGGACTAGCACCAAATTGAAATAAAAAGGCAGGACCAGGAATTTGGCAAAAATAAAACGACAGGATCACTTTAGGTGTGAAAATAAAATGCAGGACACAGACAGGATCACTTTAGGTGTGAAAAAAAAAATGCAGGACCTGTGTCAATCAGGAAATTTTTGGGTTTAAATGAAAATAAAAATTTAGGCCGAAATTTCGACAAAAAAAAATAGGCAGATTCAAACATTTAGCCCCCCATAAAAATCAAATGGTTGTTCATCAATATGATTTAATAAAAAAAGCCCTACCTACCTACCCTACCCTCCTAAGTATGGGTTGATCTACAGCAAACAAAGAATATTTAAAACCTTAGTGGCCAAAACAAAAATATATTCCACAGCAATAAAACAAATTGATTAACAATAAACATTTTATTTTGCAGATGAAGTGGCCCAGCTTATCTTTGTATTTACATTTTAATTATAGTTTTTGTTTGTACAGTTAACAAAGTATCTTAATAAAATCTCTTATCTTCAGTAAAAATCTCTTCAGTAAAAATCTCTTATCTTCAGTAAAAATCTCTTCAGTAAAAATCTCTTATCTTCAGTAAAAAAAGCTGATTATTGAGAAACATACTGTTGCTTGATAAGATAACATTTCTTAATCTTATTAAAGACTTATTAATACATGGCTATAGAGGAAGACTATTTGAATTTTCTAGAAGTATTTGGGATCTGATTTTGTTTACAGAAAATAAATAACCTGACCTTGAAAAAAAAAAAAATGTTTATAAGCTTTCAAAAGACAGCATTTAAAAAATACACATGTATCCCAACAATCAAATACTAGGAGTAGAAAAAAAATTCTTTGGAATTGAGATTTATGTTTTCTTACTTTTAAATAAGTGGATATGAGCTAAAACATTAAACCTCTTTGGACAGGTGCAGAAAAGATAACTTTTGAAATAAAATTTTTTCCTCTTTCAACACTTAAAATAAATGCTCATAATTTTTCTATTTATGTACGAAAATTTATCCCTATTTTTTCTGTGTGAATTATCAACCCAATTATCACACGAAAATATACTTTGTGAAAGCTCCCACTCCCATTATTTGATATTATCAGCTGATTTTTGTCAATAAATTATCACCCATCTGGCAGCAATGTGACATAAAATATACGAAAATACATTTTTCGAATCAGCATAACAAATGTCTATCACGTCAACATTGATTTTTGTACAAGTAGTGTAAAACATTATAAATTTTATCAAGAAACAATCAGACAGAATGTTACGTAACATTTTACAAAGAAGATTTAATGTCTCTTCTCATTTTCATAAATAATGCATGAAATAATCAATTTAGATTATATGCTGCATGTGTGCCAAAAAATCTGCTTTTCTATTATTTTCAAACATACTTAGGGTTATTGTTGAAAAGGTTTCAACTACTTTGAAGATGGAGATTATAACAATCATTGTTTTTGCATGTGTGTAATGAACAAACCATATTTGCACACCCCAGGCTAATTATCCATTATTCAATTGCTATTTAAAGATATGGCATATCAGACTGGGTGCATCAAGTGCTCAGGCTAAATGGCCATACTAGACCTGGTGCATTCAGAGATGCATACCTAGGCAATATAATCAGGGATAATTTTGAAGAGCAGAGGAAATAAATGAAAATTGCTATAATAACTGAAATAGGTGATGGGTGCAAAAATATCATTTTCTGGTAGGTTCTGCCCAGTATGACAACTTTTGAAATAAATTTTGCCATACCAAATAACTGAAATCAGTTAACTGACTAAAATCATCTCTGTATAATATGATAAACAGATTAACACATGACCTAATCCATATCAGACCCTCGACCCATATCGGAATCTTGGGATGATGGATTACGTCATGTATCAATCTCTATTTTATCATAATATGATGTTTTTTGCATATGTGTAATGACCAGAAGTGAACAACCAAAATTTGCACACCTCAGGCTAATAACCAATCATTCAAGTGCTATTCAAAGGTACCCGGGCTGATATGGCAATATCAGACTGGATGCATCAAGTTGTCAGGCTAATATGGCCATATCAGACCTGGTGCATTCATACGTGTATTCTTAGGCAGTATCATAATGATGAACAGTATACTGTAAATTCAGAATTATTGCGTGCTTTATTATTGCGATTTTATCATTTTAGACCAAAATGCGATTTTAATTTTTGCGATATTGAGAAAAATCCCGCTTCGTTCATATAAAAAATTTTAAAATGCTAGTTTGAATTATTGTGATTGCAACCCTGTCGCATTTTTAGCAATAATAAAAACATCGCAATAATTTCCGAATTTACAGTAATACATGCCCAATCCATACCAGACCGGGTATCATTCCTCGACCCATATGGGAATATTGGGATGATACCCGGTCCAATATGGATTATGTCATTGAATTATCTATATCATATACTTAGTACTTAATTGATGTTTTTCGCAAATGTGTAATGACCAGAAGTGAACAACCCATACATTTGTGTATTTCCACACCCCAGGCAACCATAATTTAAGTGCTATTCAAAAGTACCTGCCGTGGGCTCAAAAGGCCATATCGGACCGAATGCATCATGATGTCAGGCAGAAATGGCCATATCAGACCAGGTGTCTCACATTGTCAGGCTTAAATGGCCATATCAGAGTGGGTTCAGACACACATACAAGTCTATGTTAAGTTTATGATAAATAGATTAATACATAAGCTAATACATATCATACCAGGTATCATCCCTCCACCCATATCTGACCTCACACAAGCCCTCGGACTGATATGGGAGTCTCAGAATAGTACCCGATCTGATATGGCTTATGTAATGTATTAATCTATAAGTATATGGGTTAGCTTCTCCACATAATCCTCTTTCATTAAATTTTGAAAAATAAGAAACACGGGTGCTTGACAACTGTGATGAATACCGTAAAAAATCGGTAAAAAATCGGAGTAAAAGCCACTAATGCTTTTTTTATTTCTTTTCTTTATCAGTTCAAGCTTTAATATAGAAATTATTTTACAATCTATACATTCTATATATTCACATGTAATTCTTCAAAAAATACATTTTTATGTAACCCAAATTTCAATGTCATCAATTATCCAGAAATAGAACTGAGTATTTAAAATATCTTATTTCTATCAAATTCAACAGAATAAATCTTTTTTCTTTCTTAATATCAGTACATAAAGAAATTTAAAAACACATTCTTGTGATATAAGGATAAATAGTAATGTACACTGCACCAAGGATCCGGAATTCCTTCTATATTCCGGACATGACCGGAGAAATGTTTAATTGTCCAGTCATAAAATTCTATTTTTTAATAAAAAGATGTACTGAAAAGTCCTGACGCCAAAATTTCGAAGTTCACAGAACGATTACCTCATTCAGGTCATTTCCTCTCTATAGATGACTGATCTTTTCAAACTGATTTTACAGTGACTGCACTGTAAAACCTTCATGCAAGATTTTCTCAATATATTTCATTACATTCATTACGCTGTATTACAGAATTATCTGGAATTTTCACAAATTTATTTCTATAACTATGAAAATTACAGTCAAACTTGTCTTATGTGACCTTCCAAGGGAGAGCAAAATTATGGTCACTAAAGACAGGTTAATTCTATATAGAATTCACTATAAAGGAAATTTTAAATGATGGTCTTTTAAGACAGGTTATTGCTTAATACAGGTGGTCAATAAATCAGGTTTGTCTGTATGTTGGATTTGTATGTGCCGTCCCAAACAACAAGCCCTTTGTCAGTGTGTACAGATATGTATGATATAAAAACATATAAATATAATGTTATCTTGTTCTCGGTGTAAAGTATATATAGATTCTCCTTCAGGTACGAGTGAGTTATGGAATTTCTCCATCCGAGATAGTTAAATTTTCGATTATCAACAAGCGAGCCTTTAGCAAAATTTAACTATTGAGGGTGGAGAAATTCCATAACTCACGAGTAAATTGAAGGAGAATCTGTTTCTCCTATGATTTTTGACAAATACCTCAAGAAAATGTCGTTGCTATGTAGTTTGTTTACATAGACGTCATTTCGGGACTTCTCTAGTTTATTGTTCCAATAACTGTAGAAAAAAGGGCGGTAATTCCCACATAGAAATTTAATCACTGGGAAGTGGTTAAAGATATTATGTATTTTTATCCTAACGATTAAACACGCAGGGCTTTCCATACAATTTGAAGTAGCAGGCTGAAATCTAAAAGTAGGCGGCTGTGACATGCGGCCGGCAAAGCCCGTCGCCGCGCCTTTACGGCAGGAGCTCTGGGGTAAATAGAGCAAAATCCTGCATTCTTGCAATCTCCTGGGACCTAATTCCAACTTTCAAAGTACCATTTTTTATGTTTGAAATTAAAAAAAAAAAAATCTCAAAGAAATTTGATTTTTTTTGTGTGCAGGATTGTGTAACCTTCAATTCTTCATTATTTTCTTTCCGCTATGCTGATAATTCATTCTTTTTTTTTTTATAATAATAACAAATATTATTGTTATAAAATTTAATGAATTTTCTTGAAGCCAAAACCGAACAGGGTATTTGATCGCTTCATTGTTGTTGACCATCGGAACTTCTCTCTTATTATCCTTGCAAAAATACGACTAGAGATGACGTAAATGTACACTTTTAATAGACGACCAATCACTGACCGGAATTCACGTGAACTATATTTAGCTAAAGGTAAACACGGGATTTACCTCCTTGTTTATCGCGACTTCGCGACAATACTACTCTCGACGCTTGTCTACATATTTTAAAAAGATTTTTTTTCTTCATGAATTTATTTTTTTGTCAGTGAAGTAGCCGGCACTTGTAGCCACCGTAGACGGCGGATTTCCGCCGTCTACCGGCTACTTTGGAAAGCCCTGAACACGTCAAGAATAGGAGAAAAGATTTTACTCTGTACTGACTTATAACCATCATTAAAGTTGTTTAAAGGTCTTTGATGCCAAGGCCTAAGAAGATCTAAAGACCAAAGTATCAACAATAAGCATGAACGAAAGAGCGTAACTTTAAATAATGACCTATAGTTATGAAACAAAATTCAACATACCTTGTCAAAAGGGTTTTTGGCACATGCGAAATGTTCGACTAGGGATTCAGCAGCACTACTTATATCTGATAATAGAGCTGAAAAATAAAATGAATGAGTTATCTACCCTGTATGATTTTATATTACAAAAGTATTAAAATATTTCATAAATGAATTGAAATGAAATGGAGAAGAAAAAAATAAAAAATAGAAAGGACACTTCTTCTTAATTTATAGATAATTTTAAACATATTATTTGTCAAAATGTCTTCTGAAAATTTTAAATCGTGAAGCTTATATAATCATGTATAGAGAAGAAAGCATATATACCATTAATATGATTCTATGTACTGAGAAACCTATGTATAGTGTGCCCAAAATCTGACTTTACTATCTTATTGTAATAGAAGGTAAATAAATAGTGAACCAACCTTTGAAAACTAAAGTCTGTCAAATATGAGCAGTCATAAAATGGTTTGGATTTAGACAGGTTTTACAATATTTATACAAGTACCTTTTTTGGGTACTACCCGGAGGGTTACTCCGTTAAAAAGTGGGTATATATGTGCCAATTGTGGTGGTCAAACCGGAACCTGTTCATGACTCCAAAATTTGGAAAATCATACCCTGTCAGTGACATTCAATGTTCGAAGGTAACCCTGTTAATACTTGACATGACAACTGCATGGTCAGTCTCATCACTGATGATCACTGATAACGATATACATTGTAATAAGCCTTTCATTTTAGTTAAAACAGAGAGTGATTTGTAATGTGTAGCAGGCCCTGTGCATGACAGGTGATTTATATGTTCCACAATGATAAAATTATGAAAAAGTAATCCTTTTATTGACAAGGGTAAAAATAGCAACTTTGATCATGATAGGACATGTGTGAAAAATGGGCCCGGTTCTGCAGCACATACATACTACCATTTCTAATCGAAGTAACCCCCAAAGGGGTACTACTATGTTCTTGAAAATAAGATTCATATCTGACCTTTTAACCTTATGATTACACATGGGTCTTAATCATCATAGTATTTTGAGCTAGGTTGCTTGTATTTTCACATGGAAATTAAGTGGTTCTTCAAAGGATAAGGAATATTCTTCCATAAATGTTTTTCTGGAATTTTTACAATACTCACCTTTTCTATGATCTTTTTCTGTTGAAACAGTTATCTCCTCTTTGCAATCAGTAGAAGTTACCTCCCCTGTAGGAGAAACTTGGAATTCCATTGGTGGTGCATCCTCTGAATCTGAGTTTTGTTTTTCTGCAAAATAAGAATTAAATAAAATACTTGTCGACTAGTCTTCCGAAGGCTTTATGGAAACAGCCTCAGAATGCTCTAGTACAATTTTTTTTTACAAGTGAGATTGGGGGCCTCGGTGGCTGAGTGGTCTAGGTAGTTCATCATGACTACTAATGATCACTAGCCTGTCAACGCTGGGGTTGTGAGTTCGAATCTCACCTGTGGCAGGGTGTGTTCGACTCCAATCTTAATTGACAAGGAATGCCAATTTTCCTACCGAAGGTCAGTGGTTCTCTTTGGGTACTCCAGCTTCCTCCACCAATAAAAACTGGCCGCCGCAAAATGTGCTGAAAACGGCGTTAAACCCCAAGTAAACAAACAAACAAGTGAGATTGCTTCGATTAAATGTTGTATTCCTACAAATTACTTTGGTTCACACATCTGCTACATTGCTGTTGCTCCTAACCCACATTTACAGAGGCATTCCATATCTAATGGGGTCAGTCAGGTTTTTGTTTTTATTTATTTTTTGCTTGGCCTATTACATGTATATACCTCGAACATACGCCGAAAAGTATTTTATATTTTTTTTATTTTTCTTTTATACTTGGACTGATTCTACTCAAGTGTCAGGTTAAAACTAAATATCAGCTTTTTAAACTTTTCATTAATGAATTAACTCTCTCTTTTTCAAATTGTATGTACAGAATTGGTAAATATTTTTCACAAAATTAAAACAGAATCATATTTTCACATTTGCTTGATATTAAATCTTTCAAATACACATATACTGATTCAAATTTAACACATTACATATACCATGTATATATACATGTACAATTGAGTTTCTACAATTTATCCATTTTTTTTTCTTTTTTCAACTGCATGTACCTACAGTGAGACAGATTTCTATTTCTGTAATTTTAAATATTTTTAATATATCATATGTATCAATTGTTTTCTTTTTTGATAGATTTATGCAAGCAAGAAGGCAGGTTTTCCTTAAGACTGTGACAATGAAAATTAACAAAATAACTAATTTTGAAAACCAAAAATCTACAATTCATAACCACACACAGTGTTCTCCCCAGAACTTTTAAATAGCATTAAAAAAATTCAGATAGGTACCGGTATATATAACAAATAGTTCAATTAATGTAATGAAAAAATTTATGTGAATTTGAATAAGATTTCTTATAATTTATGAGAAATAATAAATTATTATGTAGAATTTTAATGGACTTTAATTATTATGGTTTTCCCTAATGTAAACTAAGGTAAAAGGAACAGATCACTGCATAAAAATTAGAAAATATATACATTCATGGTAAAAGTTAATAGCACAATGCTAAGAAGTTATACCACAGTGTTAAAAATTATTGCACAGTGGTAAAAAATTATAGCACAGTAGTACCAGTGTGGTATATAAGCTGGGGAGAACACTGCTGACAGAACACTAAAAATTCACTTATGTACTTCACACAATTGTGAATTAAGGATGCTCGCTGGTCATGTTTTGGTCTTTTTGTCAGATTTTCGGAATCCTCGGGTTTTATCCATTTCTTAAACATGAAATTTTTTGCCCATGAACCCCCACTTTTTCTTTTATAATTCAATCATATATACCTTAAAATGGTATTTGACAAAATTTTATGAAATCCCTTTTATTTTTTCATACATCTTTGAGAGACTTGTTGTCAATGCAAAGACAATGAAAAATCCAGAGAAAACCTATTTCCTGCAAATTTTCAAGGCCTTATAGCTCTAAAATGAGCACACGAACCTATATTTTTTTCTTGCTTATTTGTTTACTATTTATATGTTCTCTCAAACTAAAACACATATTTATTTCCTATTAGACCAGCGATCATCCTTAATGTTGATCAGCCATTGATGATTCCTTGTAAATTTTAAGCATTTGAATTTCAAGATTAGTACAACAAATGTACATTTGTATATATTTACTTCTGCAAAGACAATGTCATTTTTTTTTTACTTTCATATCTCAAAATATGAAATAAATTAAGTTTGAGATGAGAATGAATTGATTTGACAGATGGGGATGTTAATCTATAAATATAATTATCTCCCCTAATATTACAAAGTTATTTTTCAATAATATAATTATTGACAAAAGACAGCATGACTCAGCCTGTTACATTTCTTGTCCACAGATGATCAACAGATGGACAAAATCAATAATCTGTTATCATGGTTTCAAATTATTCAATTTATTAACAAGGTAATTTTCATCAGTTATCTCCCCTGGACTGATTAAATACATGCATATCCTTTACAATGAGAAACCAGAGTGAGTTATATTTTCCTAACCAATGTAGATAAGGGAGATAATAAATGTCTCCCTTTTAGCCTCAGGACAAAAGGGAGAGAATTTAATTATCTCCCTTACCTATACTGAGTTGGAAAAGATAATTCACTCTGGTTCCTCATTACTCAAATATTGTAGACAATAATTTGAATTGATAAAAAACTAAATTTTAAACCTACACATGTACACAACTTGGGTTAAACATGATTTTGATTTTCAGTTTCACTTTATGTAAAAGTTCAAATAATAATGATTTCGAATGTCAAGTCTTTTCCCTGAAACCAACTAATCCAGTTACAGAATAGATAACTTTTGACTAATACCCTTCAACAGAAAAAAATATACTTTATAAAGTAATTTACCAGTTTGAAATGCTATCCTATCTCAGTTCATAAAGTGTTCATAAATATCTGGACAAGTTATGACCTCTTTAATATTGTAAAGAGGATGAGGAAGTACTTTTCCAAGTTTTATTTTTGGTACCGTAATCAGACTTTATATTAAAAAACTTGATTTAATTTTGGTACCGTAATCAGACTTTATATTAAAAAACTTGATTTAATTGGAAGCTCAGCATTAAATGAAAGTTGACATTTACTAATAAATAGCTATTTCCAGTTGCAGAAATAACTAGGATGTTGTCTATTTGCCAAAAAAAATAAAAAAATTAAAAAAATAAATCACTAGCATTGTTCAAATGGGTAAAAATTGCTGCCATGATCAGTTATTATTGTTAAAGCTGAACCAATTATTGATGATATAATAGGTGAAGCTATTTAGGAGGCAAAAATAAATGCATTATGAGTGCACAAATTAAAATAAAGCTTTTGATATGTATAGAATGTGCATTGGTTATAATATTACATGTCAGTTCATGAGTACCGGTTCTTACACGAGTTGATCTTCAATGCGTTTTTAAAATTCATATCTTTCCAATGTGAAGCGTAGCAGAACGAGGGAGAAGACACTGAATTTTAAAAACGAGTTGAAGATTTTCCAGTTCTTCACATTTGAATGAGTATACAAATGTAAGTACCTATTTCATCCTTAAGTACTCAATTTTTAAGTTTCCTGTACCTAGATAAATCTATTGAGCATTTGTGAACAGCACGATTTGATTGGTCTAAAAGCAAAGGAAGATGAGGTCTCGTGCAATTGGAGATGAGTTCTCATGAACCGATCTTCAACGAGTCATCTCAAACTGAAAATGGCCATTTACAGGAGAAAAATTCAACCATTCTAAGTGTGGTGCAAGCTTTTGACATGATTATATTGAACTGTAAAATTGATCTAGCTGAATGCTTGAACCCAACGATTATTGATTATAATCCATCATCAGAACATCACTACAAAAGAACATTCTACAAAGAAATATATACATGTAATGTACATTATACCTTGGCAAAAAATTCAAATTTAATTGGTGCATTCTGAAAACATTCACCCTTGAACAAATTTAATTGCAGCTTTTATATTATCAACCTGGTTTCCATGAAAAAAAAGCTTACCTTCATCTCCATCCTGCTTCCCTTCACTTGAATCTTCATGTTCTGATGTTGCCACTTCCTTCCTATCACATGAATTGTCATCCTCTGATGACACCACTTCCTGTTCCTCATGATCAGTATCATTCTGTTGTCGTTTTGGTGACATATGTGGACTAATTGCATGAAAAGACACTTCTGAAGCAAAGCTAACACTTTTTCTCTTTCCATTCAAGTCTTTTTCAGTAGAATCTATGTTTAAATCCTTTTCTTCCTTTTTTGGACGCATTTTGACCACGGCCTTTTCTTGGTCTTCCGAATGTTTTTCTTCAATACAAAATTCAACAGGTTCAGCATCCTCCTCGTCATTATTCTTACATAAATAATATTCCCCATTTTCATCCTGCAGCAATATGATTTCCTCACATGCATAAGAATGGCGATTCTTTCTACGGTTGTCTTTGGTTTGTTCCTCTTGCTGACCAAGGTCAAACGGATCTGACAACGACCTTGTACGTAAAAACTGTCTCTTTCGAAGACAAGATTTCAATGGTTTTTTATCAAAGTTAGGGAAAAAACTTCCACTTCCTGATGATGTGGATTCACTGGATAACTGAATATGGTAATCAAATTTACGCCTCCTGACAACAACCTCCTCATCCTCCCATCCCTCAATATGACCTTGTTGTTGCTGACCTTTGCAGCAGTTGACACAATATGCGTTACCATAGAGATAGTCATTTTCATGGTGACACAAGTCTCTTTCAGGAGATGACACAGGTGTTTGTTCCTCCTGTAAAGCATAGAGGTGTTCCAAATGTAAAGAACTATTGGGAGAGGAGTGACTTGTATTGCTATTAGAACTGGGACTCTTTACAGTTTTTGTTTTGGCTATCAAATCAATACTTGAAGGATGGAGTTCATTGGTGTAACGACTTACTTTTCTTTCTACTGGCTTTGAACTTTTCCCATGCTGCCTTTGGCGTTCCATGCTTTGAGGTATACTGGTACTGCCACTATCACTTAAATTTTCACTTAAGTTATCTCCCTTACATGTATTTTCCACATGAGGAGGATAGAAAATAAGTCTTTCAATGTCATTACTAGGACTGCTGTTATGAACACATCTATCACTATATCCAGGATCAATTCCTGAAGATGTTGAGCTAGTGAAACCACTACTACTGGATCCTGATTCAGCACAATGTCGAACTAAGTTAGAATTATGGGACCTTGCTGGTGCAGAATGTGACCTATGACCTTTGCCTCTGCACTTTGAGTAACTACGACAACAATGTGATAAATTTTCAAAAGAATTCTTAGTACTCAAGCTCTTTGTTACTTTACTTGTATCAACGACTGTTGGAATAAAAACTGGCACGGGCATCGCTATTGGCAATGGATCGAATAAAGAAATATGAGATCCATCATCATGCTTTTCTGCACGGTGTTTGAATTCCACGAAACTTAGATCTGGCAAAGATTTATGGGAGTAGAAAATGGATTTAGTTTCTAAGCCTTGAATAGGTGTCTGTTTTCTATTTGCAGAATCTGCACTTTTAGATCGAGGTATTGGTCCAGATTTCGATTTTAGAAAGTCCTGATGTGGAAGAAGTTTTTCGATTTCATCAAAATCATGTGAAATTAGTTTTAAAATGTCACTTTTATCTAAGGAATGAGAATCCTCTCTTCGTAATGGTTTAGATGATGGGAGAATTCTTTCTTTCCCAACACTCTCCTGAATTAATTGTTTTCCCTCCAAAGTTGGAGTCGTCTGCTGTCCATAATCCTTAGTATTTTCCATAAGTTCATGAACTGCTGTCTGTATCCCACAATCCTTAGAACATGGTGGAAATTGGGTTCCAAAATTTTTAGTTCCACACCAAAGTGTCACAGTAGTAGGTGAAATGTCAGTGTCTTTTGTTCTTGTTAAACTTTCCGTCTGACAGCTTCGATGTTTTCTGTTTTCTAATTTGTCTTTATCAAGCCAATCCAGAATACGTTTATGTGTATAATATCCAAATTTTCCTTCCTTTGTCATAACCTGATGACTTCCGGTCAATGTATTGCTACTATGAGAGCCATCCCGACAGAATTCGCAATGATGCGAGCTACTACCTAGCTTATTGTCTCTGCAGATGACATTATGAAAGAGAATCTGTTCAATATTTGCCATACATTCTGGTGAAACAGGATTTGATTGGTTCCTTACTCTCTGATACAAATCTAGCAAGTATGCCGAATGACGCTTACAATGAAAACTTTCAGCTATTTTCTGAATATCATGACCTTGGCAACTGAGAGAAGATCCCGACTGCCATGTGTGCAAACATATATCAGGCATACTTCTACTTCGAGACGGATCTAATATACTGTCTAATTTTCCAAGTTTCTTTAAGCTTTTCACTTGTTTCCAAGATGTAACTGATTTCTGTCTAGATCTTGATCTTGAAGGTGAGCTATGGTCATCACCACATGAATTGTTAAGATGACAAGCAAAACAAATTTTCTGACCAATTCTGAATTGTCTCCCTTTAGTAGGAGACAATTTCCTGAATGTTTTCTTAGTAGGGGAAGTAACTGGTTCACTGCAAGGTTTTTCATCAGAATATTCACTAGATGCAGATAGTTCACACGTTTGTTCTTGTAATGCAGTAAGAGTTTGAAATTTTGCAAGTCTATTTCCAATTTGTGGTTTTTTGTGGTAAGTATTTCCTGACATACAGATATGAAAACTTTCTGATGATTCATCACCAACATCTTCATTAGAACAAACATTCACATGATTCGGATTATGATTTTGACCCTGACTTGAACAGTTTGAATTCATTGAGTTACTCTGTTCTGAATAAGATTCTGTGTGACCTTGAGATCCATCAAAGGATAAGAAATATTCCTCTTTCCTTGGAAAACAGTCCAGATTTAGATTTCCTTCACTAGACGTGTGACTATCACCAGAAACATCTAGACGACCTTTGTCCTTTGTGACCTTATCCAAACTGTCAGTAGAATCTTCCTGAGATGCCATGGGAACGTCACCTGACAATGGTGGTGTAAACAATGGATTATCACTAAAATCTAACATGTCACTAGAACACATCATTTCTCTCTCACTTGTTGAAACGTCCATATTAGAATGATGACTACATGTTATTTCAGACTCGTCCGGACAGAAGAGTTCATGTCCATCTTGATTTATAATTCCAGACGATTTAACATTCTTAAAACTCAAGTAACTCCCGGTAACCATATTTGGAAACTCCATATCTGATGACGGATCCACAGTAGTTGAATTCATAGGTGGGGATGATTCACGTAAATTTGAATCAAATTGAACTGTAAAATCCTCATCATAGAAATAGTCATTACTCCAACCTTCTTCCTGTGAAGCACCCCCTAGTGGTAGACTTGTACTACTATTATCAATGTCACTTGAGGCAGTTTTTCTAACGATCTTTTTATCACACTGATTTGAAGTTTTAGAGCTGAATGAAAAATTGTCCAATCCAGAATTTTCATCCAATGATCCATTTTGATGATCAGGGCTGTGCTGTAAATTATCAAGGATAACATCATTGTCCTGTGAGTCACTTGACAAACATTTTTTAGTTGGAGATATGTCTTTCCACTTTGTTGCATTATTTCTATTTGCCTCCTGTTTTATTGACGACCATGTTCTTGTCGGACTGCCTCCTGGAGAAGATGAAGATGACGAACTACTATGTCCAGAATTTGAATTTGACTTCATCTCCATATTTTCTATACTGTTCTTTTTCACACTTGCCCAAGTCTTTAATCCACTACCTTGTGACTCGCCTGAAGATGAGCAATCACTACTGCCACTTGATGATCCCTTTTTCTCCTTTTTAGGCGACATTTGTTGCCATGTTACAGGGTTTGACACAAACTTCAAATCAGGTTTACCAAAAATTTTGTTAGTTATTGGTTTTGAATTGTCCACTGATATCTGTTCATTCAAAATGTCATCTTTCACTTCATTGTTCAGTTGATTGTCATACATCTGCCCATCCATTTTTGTTAAATTAACTTTGATTGGCTGGTTTAGGTTGCCTGTGATCACATGGGTCCCTCCAGCCCAAGCCTTGCCAACAAATCCCTGAAAATATATAAAACTTTGATGTTATCAATTATCAACATTTAGCAAAAATTCTACTCAATCACTTTGTTGCCATCTTGAGCTGTGAGATATTTCTCTGTATTAAAGGCAACTTCAGGACTTTATGATGGAAACAAAAATAAAACCTTTCTTCTTTTGCTTAAAATTTTATCGTGTGCATATATGCTTTTTCTTTTCTAAAAAATTATGCACCATTTCCTTTCTATTCAAAAAAATATGGTACTTGTTATACAGTCAATTTAGAAATTTTTGAGATTTTTTTATTCTTGCCAAAAAACTCTGACATTATACATATCACAATAATTTAAATATACATGTTAATTTTGCTATTAACATATGCTAGATTCTTCCACTAATTAATCTTACTTGTATTTTTCATAATCAAAAATTCATAATAATATATGCATGAGGTAATTTCTGAATTAACAATACATATTTTAACCTGAGAAATACATACATGTATGCAAAAGTTATGCAGTGTCTAAAAAGCAATATAATGTACGGTGATAAACTTGTTAAACTCTTTTGCATAGCTCAGTTGATAGATATCTTTTTGGTCAATTTCAACGTATTGAATTTACTCCACAAAAACTTGTACTACTGTCCATGATTAGTTTTTAGACATTTATTGTCCTAATCTAAGCATCAGATGAGAATATTAGTTATTATCTCCCTTAACCATGTTATCCAAGGTAGATAATAGAATATGGCCCTTAAAGTCCAAAGGGAGACAATTATAGTTATTACAATGGACAATTTTGTAAAGATAGATAAATGTTTCTATTTGTGCCTCAAATATTCAAAACCAGTTTGAAGTTGCAAACTATTTCTGTTCATATTAACTGGTTTTCAGATCTTTTCAAAGATTCATGACCTCAGCTCACATGTATATGTTTCCAATTTGAAAGATTGCCACCAATTTCACCTATAAAAACTGGCTGCCGCGAAACGGCCAAAATGTCCTGAAAATGGCATTAAACCCTAACTAAACAATTTTTACAAACATATATACATCACTACATGTGTTGGCCAAAATAATTTAAACTCCTATAATTTTAGCTCCTGTAGAACAAATTTCATATCCAGTTCATATGGAACTTTTATCATGAATAAATGCAAAAAAAATGTTCCAGGAATATTAGATAATAAAAAAACAGGATAATTTTGAACTGATTTCCATGGTCTATAGAACAAATCTAATTTTTTTTTTTTTTTTTTTTTTACGTATGTATTGAAGATAGTCAAAAGACTTTGTTTCTCATTATTCATTATTAACAGTCTACAGTCACTTAAACTCATACATGTATAAATAGTTATGTAAATACAAATTCTATGAATATTCAACCCACAGACATCTTAACAGTTACTATGAAAATAAAGCAGATTTCCCTGCTGTGCCCCTCATTATGTCAAAACCAATTTCCCCAATTTAGAACCCAATTATATGCCAAAAATAATAAGAACATATGCATCCTGTTTTCATTATCTTGCTCATCACTGGTACCTTCTATTATGTAATATGAAGGCAGATAGCAATTCTAAATTGCTGTATAATTGAATCTTATGGAAGATGACTAACTTTGGCTGGTATCCAAAATGTTTGATTTTTAATTTCACTTTTGATCATATTTAATTACTTCAGATTTATTTTTAAATCAAGTAATTTATTACTACTGAGTTCACAATGAATTAATGATAAAATTTTATTGTAAGTTAATTAAAAAAATATTTATGACTGATGTTAGATTTTTTACAGGGGAGATAACTCATGATTTTTTGTTTTCTAAATTTTTCTACAGCACTTCCACTTATTTTATGAACTTACCTTAAAATCAAAGAATTTCATGATTTTTTTTTTATCACAAAAGACGTCACCAAAGAAGAAAACAAAAACACATGATATTGTTTTCGCCTACTGATACACTAAGTCTATTCCGTGATATAATTGGCAGTCAATAGCTCACTGGATACAAATTGATTTTTCTTAACTTGAAAATATCCATGAGAATAAACAATTTCTGATTCCAAATATAGATCAAATTCCCACATCGAATTCATCAAAAGAATTATTCACTCTATCAAATACGAGGCAGAAACACATCTGTCAGGCTGAAATTACATGTAAACTTCAATGTTCATCTAATAAAGAACATTTTTTGAAAATTCCATTCAAAACTACCTTTAAAACTATTTTAACATAAAGTCATTAATTCCAAAGTGACAGTAACAATTATGAAAGCAACCGTAACAAAAATATTATGTACATTGGCAATTTGGGTATCACATATATATTAACTGGTTGCTAAACTGAGGTCAAATGTACAAAAATTTGATTTTATCGTAAATAAAATATTCAACCCATTCTGTAAGTATTTATAAATAATCACAAAATAAACTTAAAAAATCCTTCAATTAAAATTTCCCAAATTTCATCAAAGTCACTGCTGTTTTCTACTGCAGCAGTACACAAACATGGTGAGGTATTCCCACGTCTGATATGATGATCTAACTAATTACCAACCAAGTACATTGGGACAAAGCCAGAACTACTCTAATGAGGAAAAGCTGAAGTATAATAGAATATTAACCCTTTGGCTCTGAGAATAATACTGTTAGATCATACACTGGGAATTATATTTTCCACCAGCTTTTAAATCGTAGATCCTGTGCAGAAACTTCTGCTTCCCCCCCCCCCCCTCCAACCCTGTGTTCTGTACTGGATATCTTTTAAAACAGGCAAAACTGAACTTAAAAGATCAAAATGAACCCCTTTTTAGGAGAACAAGTTTAGACGATGAAATCATTTTGAAACTTTTAAATCAGTTTGATGAGAAAAAAGCTATGAATTTAGGTCCTACATGTAATCTTCCCTTGCTTGAGTAAAAAAATGGCTGTATCAAAGCCATTTTACGTTTCCAAAGTCTTTTTAAGTGGAATGCATTTTTCCTTGTATAAATCTCACAACTTGCGTATACTGTAAATTCAGAAATTATTGCATTCATTTATTATTGCGATTTTGTCATTTTAGACCAAAATGCGATTTTAATTTTTGCGATATTGAGAAACATCCCCTTCATTCATGCGAGTTTAAATTATTGCAATTACAACCCTGTTGCATTTTTCGCAATAATAAAAACAATTTCCAAATTTACAGTATTGAACACGATTTTTAAAACATATTGCAATGAACAAATGTATACTAATTTTTGAAATAGGTATCTGACCATGAAAATACAGAATATATGTGTATGTCTGCTGGTAAAGGTTAAAAACTGAATTCTAAGGACAAGAAGCACCATGTTCATGTTTTGTTTAAAACCGTTAAATATCCTGGGCTTCCATTTAACCAGGTTTCACTGTATATGCTACTTTGAAACACAGATATTAATACAGATAATGAGAATATTAACTTCAGTTGTTAACTATTGTTTTTTTAAATGAATTTACCGTATTTTCCTGCCTATAGGTCGAGACTTTTTTACTTTAAAATGACCATTTTACTATTATAAGTCTATGGAGAAAGTATCAATTAGACCTATAGTCCACATAGACTTATAGTCCAGAAAATAAAGTATCTAATTCAAAACATTTATTTCAGTACAGATAATATCAGAGATTATAGATTTTCACAACCACAACCCACCTCCCCCCTACCAAGAAATTATGTATTGGAAGCCATATCGCTATGCGTAATAAAGAGACCATAAGGGAAGAATCCGGATTGTAAGAAGCAGAAATCCACGGAATAAAATCATCCCTGTAATAACAATTTTGCATTTGTTTCCATCACATTTTTTCAGTTTGTATATTTTCCACCATAATTTACTTTGGAACCTGCATTTTTCAAGTTCCATACTTGCCTCCCACATCTATCCCCCACCCCCCAACCCTACCCGTGTCCCCTAAAAAAATTAAATGGTTGTTTGTAACTACTAGTTTTTTTGCAAGGACATACCATTAAATGTCAAGGTCAAATGAAAAAAATATTAACCGTAACGCATTTCGTGTTTTTTGCAGTTTAGTTTATGCTATTTCAAGCAAAGTTGGATCAAATTTACACTAAATTCCCATAGTGACCTGACCTCTATGAATTAATAATTCTTATTCCGCTTTGCAGATCATTTCATACTAAATGAAACTGTATAAAACAACCTTTATTATGTGACCCTATATATAGGCAGATGATTTCTTCATTTCATTTCTTCCAAATCATTGATTTTTAGGAGATTTTCAAGTCAAATGTAAACAATGTTATGTGATCAATCAAACTGCAAATAAATGTCAATTTCAATAATTCAAATACAAATTTTACAATTAGAATTCAGTAATAAAACCATAAAAGTTTTCATAAAAAATAATAAACTACCTTTTAAAAAGAAAATGTTATTCCTCATTCCATACATAGACAAGAAGAAAATGGTTGCAAAATCAGCAAATATGTCTCTCAGACAACATCGATAAATTACCCCAGTTGGAAATCCCACTAAACATTAACTGTCTGTTTATCAATAACTGCTGTTTTGCCTAAATTTAGCTGAATTTATTTAAGTTTTACACATGATCTAATTTCAATATTCAATACTGTCTTGTCTCAATGTTGATATGAATGTCAAAAACAGTTTTAGATAAAAGGTATTTTGAGATATCAGGAATATATAACAAGCAAAGTTTGAGATATCATGAAAAATTACAAGCAAACTTTGAAATATCACGAATAACCAAGAGTGAAGTTTGAGATATCAGTAATAAATAACAAGCCAAGTTAGAAATATCAAGAATAAATAACAAGCATTAAGTTTGAGATATTGAGGAAAGAAAATAGAGCATTTTGGGTTATAAGGAATAAATAAAGAACAAATAACATGCGAAGTTTGAGATATCAGAACAAATAAAATGCAAAGTTTGAGTTATCAGAAAAAATGACAAGTAAATTTTGAGATATCAGGGAAATTAGGGAGCACAGTTTGAGTTTTAAGGTATAAATGAAGAAACAAGTCTGAGATATCAGCAAAAAATAACAAGCAGAGTTTCAGACATCAGGGAAAATAAACAGCACATTTTGAGTTATAAGGAATACATGTATAAATAAGGAACCAAGTTGGAGATATCAAGAAAGAAATAACAAGCACAGTTACCAATATCAGGAAAAAATAAAGAGCATAGTTTTAAGAATGAATTAAGAACAAAGTGTGAGATATCAAGAATAAATAAAGGGCAAAACCTGAGATATCAGGAATGAGCAACAGGCACAGTTATGTTTCAGGCCAAATGTATACTTTGAAATATCTGGAATTTTTAAATATCAAGAATACACTGAGAAAATATACAATATGTGTACATTGTCAGAGAATATAAAATTTATTTGTACGAGCCTTAAAAACGGGTAGAAATGCTAGGTTTACAATGTATATATATTCTTTTTATCCTGCAATGATAAATTGCTATCTTTTATCGAAAAAAGTCATGAAAATGGCACATTTCTAACCTGTTTTACGAAGGTAATTTTTGGTGCATAATCTAGGGAGAACATGACGTCAAAGAGCTGTGAACCAGAACGCAATACAAAATTTAATTGCAAACGAAAACAAGGACACCAAGAGACTATATTATGCTACTAGACGAATACGGAAGAAAAAAATTTTGACACTCTTTATTCAGCTAGTAAATAGGCCAGTTGCAGGATAAAAAGGTATTCACCCAATTGTATATTTTGAGCTGCAATCATCAATGTGAGACATGTTTAATCAGACACTGTCCCTTATTGTAAACACTCATGCGTATAGTATCTGTTGAATATATATTCTTTTGCAACAATTTCATTATGGATAACATAAAATTTCATTAGTTCTATGAATGATTTTACTATAAGTAGAATTATATAGGAATTATAGATTTAATGAATATTGCCAAAAGAAAGCAGTGTATATTTTGATTATATAATATCCCTCCTTGGCCTCAATTACTAGGCTCCAGCGGTCTTTTCATCAATATTTCTACGGAACTAGAAATAATATTGATTGTATCTGTGTCGGAATATCGGAAACTGCAGCATTTTAGTAAGGTCATGTTAATCCGCTATCGATCCATTTATAACCACAATACAGAAGAAAAATTTGATATCGTTAATGGTGGGAATATGAAAAATTCAATACAAATTTTGTATTTTGTTTGTTACCTAATTAAAGCAGCAATTGTTTATATTGATTAATATTTATATTAAATGCCATTTCAAATGTAATAAAATGTAAATTGATACACTTGCTGGAATATGGCTTGTGACGATATTTTACAATATTCTTTCTTTTTCCCACCCACTACATGTATATACATCTACTAGTATTATGTATATAGGACAAAATTGACAATATTTCTGGTCTTTTACCTCTAAAATTGTTGTATGATTAAATACTGAAGAAAGAAGCAAATCTCATAGCTCTATGAAGAAAATCGGCCTGATGCCAAACATTGTATTCAGTCTGCTCTAGGTTTCAAAGAGTCAAC
Organism: Mytilisepta virgata; assembly: GCA_028015205.1. NCBI lineage: Eukaryota > Metazoa > Mollusca > Bivalvia > Mytilida > Mytilidae > Mytilisepta > Mytilisepta virgata. The sequence continues at coordinate 19,169,000 of CM051513.1, forward strand.
ACCTTTTTATTTCTATTTTTATTTTTTACGTGCTCGTGATCAAGACCATATTGGTCGAAACGTTGGGTATTTTTAACTTTTTAGTTTCTTCTTGTTTTTTTTACGATTTTATATTTGGTTTTCTTCGATTTGTGTATTTCATACAATTTAGTCGTTGTATGCCCCTTTTGACAGCTCACCATTTCCATTTATTTTTCTTGTTATCTATTGTCGCATGAGCTGTTTCGCAACATACTTAGTTTTTTAATTTCATAAAGGTCTATCAGGAAATTTTACAGAATTATGTAATACATATATATGGCATTAGAAATGTTGAATGGTTAATTTTTTCTTATTTAAGGGTGACAGTTTTTAAATCAGCTAATTTTTAAAGAAAATAAGCTACTTTGTAAACTGGGAGATTATAAAATTTTATGAATAAATTTTGAGACACAAAGAGCGAGTCTCATCTCTTATGTATGAGATATCACAAGCATTTTGGGTAACAAAGCCTGCTGAGCAAAGAAATCCACTCAGATGTTTGTTAAACATGTATTTTTGTAAGCTTATTTGACAATAAATTTTTTTTTTTAAATTCGCCACTTTAATTTACATTTATAGTTAATTGTTCAAGAGGCCACAAGCCATAAATTTTTTCAATAGCGTCTTTTCTCATTAAGTCACTAATAATTTATTGGTTTTTTTTATTTTTGTTTTTTTTCAAAACATTGTTATGCCATCTAAACTGGCCATAATCATGTGGAAAAATACAAAGCCTTAATTAATCAATTTCAAATAATAACTACGGGTAATATTTAATCTGAACAATAAGACCATCTGAAATCATAACCAATTGATTTTATAATAATAATACCACTATCTAAATACCAAATCAAGGTTATTTAATAGATGAGTTATATCCTATTGATTTTAAATAAGGAAATAAAACAAATGATCAATCTCTCTTCAATCATGATCCTCAATAACAAATGGACCATGTCTGGACCTGACTATTGTGAGTAAACGTTGATTGATCTGTCTGTAATTTTACTGTTAATCATATTCTAAATGTGGTCTATTAATAAGCAAAAAATGTGTACATGTAAATAAATAGAGTACAAGAAATGAGCTTTCAGGTTTTAAGCAATCACTGTTTAGAGCCATGCACATACATGTATCTGTTTTAACTTTCAATTTTGACTTGAAAAATACAATACTAATTATCGTATTTGTACACTTTTTAACGGGTAACCAGTCAGGTAAGATAATAACATTTTTGGCTAGATGGGAATAGAAATTTTAAAAATTTGGCTAAGTGGGAAGACACCATAGCAAATTCTAGTTGATAAAACAATTTCAAACATACCACCCATGACATTTCTCCCTTTGGTTATTTCAATGATGTGTACCCAGTAGTCTCCCTTGGGCCACGTAAAATAATACATGTAAGTTAATGGTTCTGGTTAAAATAAAAAAAGTTTTGTAGGTAGAAATCTTTTTTAGTTTATATTTTTTTACTTTGAGTATATGGGAAATATATTCGGACTTTAACTCTGTGTACTGAAAAATGTGCAAAAGATCTTTAGGGTAGGTGCTAAAAAATAGGGTAGGTAGGGTCACCGGAACCACACATATTTTTTCATTTGGCCTAATAAATTCATATATAATATTCAATATTCAAACATTCAACCACTGTAGACCCATTTTCAATGCAGAAAAAAAATAATTGTGTACTGAAATCGTGACAAAGCAAGTTTAAGAGATCATGTACTTAAATGTAACTGCTTTGATAATATTATCAAATCGTCCAAGGTTGAAAACCTCTTTAAATAGACCTACATATCTAATAATGTGGGTGAAATATTGACAACTGACCAAAAATATTTTAAATACTTGAAGGTAATGTGAACTGCTTGTACTGATTAACTGTTGAAGACCATACAGTAATTTTAAGGATGTTTGCTGGTCATGTTTTTGAATTTTTGTCAGATGTTCAGAATCATCTGGTTTTATCCATTTGAATGCCATAAATTATTTTTCCCCGCTAACACCCATTTTTCTTTTCATAAATCTTTTGCATGCAGAATAAAAAGCCATTTGTAAAAATCTTATAAAATCCTTGTTATTATTTAATCATTTTTGAGAAATTAAACTTGTCAATGATAAAGCTTTGTAAAATCAAGAGAGCATATTTTTCCCTCCAAATTTTCAATGGCTTATCTGTCGAAAACAAGCACATGAACCTATGATATTTTTTCGCTCTTTTAGTTTCTTTATTAATCCATTATCAATATTTACCAGTGTTATGAAAAGCTTGTTATTTTCAAACTGAGCAGCGAACATCCTTAAGGATGATAGCTGGTCTAATTGGAAATAAATAGGATTTGAAATAGGTGTTTTAGTTTGAGAGAACATATGAAGAGTTAACAAATAAGCAAGAAAAAAAATAGATTCACATGCTCATTTTAGAGCTATAAAGCCTTGAAAATTTGCAAGAAATAGGTTTTCTCTGGATTTTTCATTGTCTTTGCATTGGCAACTTCAGTCTCTCAAAAAATATATGAAAAAATAAAAAGGATTTCATAAAATTTTGTCAAATACTATTTTAAGGTATATATGATTGAATTATAAAAGAAAAAGTGGGGGTTCATGGGCAAAAAAATTTAATGTTTAAGATATTGATAAAACCCGAAGATTCCGAAAATCTGACAAAAAGACCAAAACATGACCAGCGACCATCCTTAAGAGAAGAACAGCAACAAAAGTTTTTGATTACGTATTGTGTTCTAGTATTACATGGACTAGGTCAATGACTCCCACATATTATTTTTTCTTCCTTATTTGAATACATTAAAGCTCATTGAAGTTGATTGCTAAGTCATTTGTGTGTTCAAGCAATAACAGTATATTGCATTTCAATTTTTTCAGCAAAATTTTTGCACTGGATCATTATTGGACCAAAATGGTTTCAAATCTCTCTTTCATTGCTCAGTGCATTGTTGAGAATAACTACAACTTTAATGTAACTTATCTAATAAATTTCCATTTTAACAAATATTGCAAATTTTCTTGGAAATGGGTTAGACCGATGATTTTGAAGATAAGGACCCTCTTCCTCCATAAACCTTGTCTTCAGAACCACAACCCCTTTTTTTGGTAACTGATTGGATCAACCACCGTAAAACTTACATTCTCTAAGGTGCCCTAAAAATTCAACTCTCTTAAGTACGAGACATTAATTACCTGGTTTATTGTAGAAATAACATCAGTACATTCTCTGTTATCATTGTAATCCATTTCTGCTACCAGGGACAAAAATTCCAATTTAGCAGGCCACGCCTACTTTCTGGTAGCAAACCTACAAAGAAGAAGAAAAAATGAACAAAGTAAAACTGGTAAATAATTTTCTTAAAATTTATATATTTTCTATTATAAACATCTTATCAATTACATCTGCCTACCTGTTTCCCAGACGATGAGTTTCAATTCAATACATTTTTCTATTTTTCTGATGTAATTTTCTAAATTCTATATCTGACTAAGGTAATTAGTATCAATTTATTCAAAATTAAATATTTATCTGTTGCTAAATGGGCAGCTTCTTTTTCCAATACAGTTGGTATAGTTTCAGTTTTTGCCTTTGACCTTAAAGACTCTAGGTTATACAGCAGGTTGTATAGCAAACCTGATTTTGACAACCCAGAGGATATTTTGGCAGCCATTTTACTACGTAGTTTTACTACTACAGTGAGTGAAGCATTCAACAAGAAGAAAAATCTCATCTGAATATAATTTTTACAAGTCTTAAAATTAAAATTTAAGACCAGATATTTCATTTTAAGGGTTTTCAAGAGTTTTTTTAGGCTTCAAATATTGTAGTGTTTCCTGAATTACTTTCCCGAATTTCAATGTATGTATAACTGTTATATTGACCTAAGACTTTGTCCTTTGTTGATATCATATTCAGGTCTGTATAAATTAAATGAAACAATACGGGTATGTGTGACTGAGACAATATCTTATTAAAAAAATTACATATGTTAAACATGGACATTTGAATGAAAATATCCGTTTATTATTATCAATTATGTCGTCCATTGGCAGATCTAGATATTTATGAAAGTTTGATAGAGGGTGGAAATCGGGTTAATGCTATACACATGTACATGTATCATAGTATTAAAATTTCAAAACAAAAATTAAAGGGTTTCGCTGAACACAGCATGATAGGGCCGTAATATGTTGACAGTTAAAGTAAGTGTGGAGACATTAATATGTATGTTTCCTCAAAAAATGCTATCTTTGATCCCTTGTATCTGACAAAAAATAAAAGATCGAAAAAAATAGTTGACATACTAATGAAATCATTCGTTAAGGTGAATTAAAAGAAAAATTCCCCATAAAAGTTGGATGACATTTTTTTTTTTAAATTATAAATCAAGGCAATTGATTTTTTCGCAAATATTGCAGTCAGATAAAAGTGTTCAGAAAGTAGGGACGTTTGCATAATGGATGATGTTTGGTCACTTTTCCAGTTGTCTATAAATTCATATTGTTTTTAACTAAATAAATACATATGGATCTACTGCAAAATGTTTCTTTATATCATTTGTAAAACTAAGATCTTTAAATCGTACAACAGGTAAATAACCCTAACCCCTAACCCTAACTCTAACCCATACAAAAAACCTGAACATAGAATCACACTGGTATGTCAGGAAACCAGATGCAATTCTGATCAATATTTTTATCTTGATCTTTACTATATATATATATATATGTTATCAATAAAGATGAGATAAAAGAGATAACAAGAAAGGTCAACAATCAATTAACACCATCCAATCAACAGACCTTCAGTTGAAAACCAAAAAAAGGAGGTGGGGTAGGGGTGTATGACATGGGGGTATGAAATTCCCAATTCCCAAAATTTATTGCTCAGTTTCCCAATTTTCTAAAATTTTGGCTCAATTTTCCTACCCCCCCCCCCCCCCCCCTCCAAAGAAAATAAATATCACTCTTTATCCCTAATACCCAAAAGTGTGTCCACCCCAAAGAGTACAAAACACAATTACTGAATCAAGAAGGAGTTAGGATAGCACAATCATAAAACATGAAAACACATAGATATTATATTTCCATCAGATTTCCATCCATGTCACACACAGGTCACATCTCAAACTGTACAAGGGTTACACTTTCTTTTTCCATTCCAATACTTGTGTTTCATTTTGTTAGCAAAATCATGAAATCTCACCCTTGTCCAATATGGATTGCTAAAACATATACCATATGTATCATAAACTTGACTCTACCCCTTTCGAGGATGTACAACTGGACTATAAAACAAATAGATCTATCTATATAAATGACCTCAAGTTTAAGTACAGATGTGACCTAGTACTATAAATCCCAAATTGTTAATATAAATCCCCTTCATTCACAATCATGCTAAAAATAATAGATTCATCTGTTAACCATGCAGGGTGTTGAATCACATGTTATAAATTAACCAGACAGATACACATACCAAACAGATATAGGAAATCTACAGTTCATTTCATCTTATTCTTACCATTGTGGTTCTAACAGCTACATTTTCCCTCTTTTCACAAACTAGTTACACATCTTCCAAAAGATTTTCTACATGTTGAATGGGATTCAAGTTATTCATGTTGGACATGTTGATGATAATTATCATAAATTATATTTAGGTGACCAGGATGGTGAGAGAGATCGATGTCTTGTACAATCAATGGTTGAGTGGAAAATCAATTAATCTACATAATTAATGATTACACACTATATTACCAGATGTGTTCGTCTTGTTAATGAGATTATTGATTTGATGACTATCTATCAATATTATGTAAATGAAGTTCTTTTTCTATATTTAGGGGTTAATACTATACACACTGTAATAACCAGGAGATAGAGAAACCGGATGTTCTGATATTATAATTAGAGTCGAAGTCGGAAAGGCGCAAATATTCAAATTGTCAGAATTCAGTCGCAAAGAAGGGGAGTGGCGGAGGGGAAAATCCCTATATAAACCTATACGGGGGTGTGCGGAAAATTTTGGTAGGTTTTTCGTTATTTTTGGTATTACGAACAGGCTTTATTTATCGACCGATTATGATGGTTAGTAGAAGATAAAACTCATTCATACTTGTATGCCCTCTATATAAACAAAACAGGGAAATGTGTTTAAAATCTTATGTGCCATTTACCAAAACTTATAAATCTTGAATATTCCTCTGGATTATGTCTAATGAACACGCAAGATTTATAAATTCTTTATCCGAATATTTAATCCAATTTATTCTGTTAGAAATGCCACATAATATTTTATTTTATTATCTTATATATATATGTGTATATCATTGATTTACAGTGTAACTCCCCTTTTATACTGCTGGTTTAATGTTATTAGATTAAATATAAGTAGACCAAAATAATCTAGACTGCTCGAAGCAAAAAATTCATAAAAATTCTAAACTTCGCATGTAAAAAGTCTTAAAAACTGTAAACTTCCCATGTAAAAAAATCATAAAAACTTAAAAGTTCCCAATGTAGATAGTGTATATAATGTAGTTGGGTTATGATTGTAATTTATTTTTTGTTTATTTTTTGGTGGTGGTACCGTTCGACATACGAAAGTATGGTTACCCTATAAAGGGTGTAAAGATCCAGAGAAGAAGAAGAAGCTGGTTATGTTTTGGCTAATTCTAATATTAATTATACTATTGCCGTTCTCTAATCAACAAAAATCAGTATGCGAGGTGTGTGTATGTTATGAATGTGAGAGTGATTGGTTTCGTGGGGTTGGACAGCGACGATCACAGAGTGATATTGCGCCCTTTTTGCTTAGGTTTTCTATCATGGGGTATTTAATGATTTTGTTAAATAATCAGGTATGTTTTCTCATTTTTGTAAATTTTACGGAAAGGAGTAGAAGGAGGAAGGTTCCCATGACTATACTGGTCACACAGAGCCCTTTTGGTTAAATTTACGGCACTCCAAGGCGGGCAATTCTGAAAATTAAAAAAAATAGAGTTCTCAGGGATAACTATCGGGGAGTTGCAGTTATGCAACTTCCCGAATATTATAGGAAAATTAAATTATCCACAATACTTAGACTTTTGTTTAGATAAACAAATTAAAATGAGGTAGCACTCAAATGGCCATGTACACACCCGCTCGTCCAGTGTAGATAAGTGAAAAAAAGTCATAATTTCTTCAAATGCTCACACTGCCCGAGGGCGCATGATGGAAACTGGCCTCGAGTAAGAGGGACCATATTTGAGTTGGTGTCTTCTAGCTATTCCAACATTTTGAAATTACATATTCTACCTATTCCAACATGCAGAGAACAATAGATGTTGTTATAGCCTAATATGTTGTTACAATAATTAGTAATTAATTAGTTTTACAGGTAAAATTTACCTGAGAATTAAATATGAAAAATTACTGTTTATAAATTTTCCTACAAAATAAATTTTGAGTGAAAATGAATTAAATTCTAATAATATAAGAAAATGAGGAATATGTTTTATTAAAATAAAAATAAAAATTATATTAAACTTTTTAAAACCATTTTAACTTTCTACCATTTAACATGCCAATAATTGACAATGCCAAACTGGTTTTGGTTGATGAAGCCAAGCTTATTACTTTTTAATTTATTTTAATGATTTATGAATAGTATTCACTTTTATCTTGATGCCAAATGTCAGTTCAAAGCTGAACATCCCAACCTTTAAAATGAGCTTAAATAGTGAGGGTCAGCCAGTCTGTAGTCATTCATAGTAAAACATGGCAAATGCACAGTTAGACATTAGATTTACCACCAACAGACTAGGCAATCAGAACCTGATCCACAGTGGCTTTAAATTCCAAGTTAAAACTAGACGTGGAGAGAGATGTTACTGGCAGTGTTCCACCCGCAACTGTCCTGCAACTATAAATACTAAGAATGACTTACCAACCAAAGTAATGGCAAACCACAACCACCAACCTGACACAATGCAACTTAGAGTAGATGACATCTTACGAAAGATGAAAAGACGTTGCAAAGAGGAACGTACACCCATTCCTAGCATATACCATGAGGAACTCGTCAAACTACGCAACCATGAGTGGAATGATGACACACATAATCTCGTTTCACACATACCAACTTTCCAGTCCTGTAAAGGCAGCCTATACAACGAGAGACACAAACTACTACCCGCACTACCAAACTCAGCAGCTGATATTAATATTGAGGGTGAATGGGCTGAAACAACTGTTCGACATTTGTCCGAGATCCTGCATATGGTAAACTAGCCAAGTATACCACAAAAAGGGGCGGGGGTATGTGAGTAGGATTCTTATTTGTTTTATTTATGCCTGTAAGGGCCCTGTGATTAGGTAAATAAGTATTGGAATTTGAATAAAAATCTTGAAAGTATCAATTAGTGTGTCATGAATAGGACTACTTTATCGTCGCCTTTGGATTTTCGTTAAGACCCGGCGTTCAGAATCAAAACGAGTATAAATTGTTTTATCATATTGGAACCGGTGATTTACCGTAGCATTCGAATGAAAGAAAATCTGGTAAATCACATGTGAAAAAAACAACCGTTATTAGTTATTAGTTATTTCTGCTAAAATGCTAGATTATTTACAACGTAATAAAAAGAAAACAATCGCTGAATTGAACAACTTGTGACCGAAAGTTACAGTTGAAAATAGCTATGATTTACTGCGTACATGTAGTTCGGTCACGCGCTGTTTATTTCTGGTATTTGAATTCATCGATTAGCTATACTATAATAATTCCATTTTAATTTGCATATGACAAAATACAAGAATTTCATTGGTCGGACGGGCAAAAAGTTTATACATCGATAAACCCGTATTTGGCAAGTATATTCATGCACTTTCTTGATTGTTTAAAGTTTCAAATGAGACATTAAATGTGAAGAATGCTGTAAAAGAATAAATTTTAAGGATGATACTGACAATAATAGTTAATGAAAAATGGTTTAAAAATTGCTGAAAATTGCGTTTTCAAAAATTCCGCGAAAATTTGCTGCACGGACGTCAAAGTCAAGATTGCAACGTCTTATTTGTAAACAACGCAAGTTGGATTCTTCAAACGGAAAAAATCGGACATTGCGTGGATTCTGCAAGCTTCAGCTTATATTAAAATCTATCAAAATGTAAGTTTCCTTGTTTTTTCGATTTGTAAATGACTTTGTTGACTTTTTTATACCATTATTCAGCTGCCAAAAATATTACCAGATTCAAGATGAATGTCGCCTGAAAAGGGCAAAATTATTTTTTTTTTTTTTTCGGTTAGGAAAAATTTTTTTTTTTGGTTTGAAATGTAATGATTTCGCCGATCATCTCATTACGTTGACGTTTTCCATACTTTGTCCTATGTTACCCGATAGCATATTTGCCTATAATGAGTCTTGTAGACGCATGTCATGAACAGGATAACATTTGAGTTCATAGTGTCAGTGACAAGTTTTAAGTTTCAAGTTTAGTTTATTTGAAAATACACTCAGCCGCAGATCACTGCGTAACAGGAGCGAGATTCCATAGTTTAGTTTAAACATATTTTATTTGAATAGTATCAAATTGGATTAGACACGAGTTATACCAACTCACTAGGTCTTCTCCATACAAAATTATATCACACAATTACAAAGTTAGATAAGATAGCGGCATGAGGCATTTACAAATTCATATAATATTTTGTTACACAAAAACAGTTATGTAAATTTAAAGTAAGAAAATACAGTAGTACACCAAAAAAGAGATTTAGTCTAAGCTAAATCTACCAGAGTGCTGAATGAAATGATGAATATTTTTGAAGATGTTTTTGTTTCCTGTGTCATCAGAGACTGACCTGCCAAAGAGTATTAGGGTGATTTTATCCTCTCCTGTGTCCCGAAGAGTATCAATGTACATCTGTCTACACTCTATATATAACGGGCACTCTAAAAAATAATGAATACTGTCTTCTATTGGGCCACCCGCATGCACATGACTGGTCAGTTACTAAATTTACTCTGAACAGATCAGCTCGTAGCATGCTGCAACCGTGGCGTAATCTCGTATGTATAATATTAAGTTTTCTTAAGCCCAAATTGTAGTATAGTGGGGGAGTATCAATAGGACCTTTTAAAGCCCTTTTAAAGGATTCAATGGTAGGTATATTTCGTAATCGTAAATCCAAATCGTTCCACAATTTAATCGTTGAAGGAAAAAAGGATCGAGAGAATGTTTCGACACGAGTTAGAGGATTAACGTAGTTCGTATCATTTCGCAGGTTATATGTAGTCATATTAGCAACAGTCGGTGGCAAACATTCAACCAAATATGGAGGAGTGCTACCGTTGTGTATTCGATAAAATAAACATAACTTCCTTCTCTTACGACGATCAGCAAGAGACTCCCACCCAGTTTCGAAATATAGTGATTCGATACTCGCATATTTCGGCAGACCCGTTACTACTCTAGCTGCTTCATGTTGTATTTTTTCTATTTTGTTGGCACATTCTAAAGTACAGCCGTCCCATAATTCACATGCATATTCTAGTAATGGTAAAATATAAGTGTGATAAATTCTATTCAGATTTGATCTGTTCAAAGTAAATTTTAACTTACGCAGTACACCCAACTGTCTCGCTGCATTCAGGCATATATAGTCAACGTGCGTTGTCCAACTACAGTCTGATGACAGAAAGACTCCTAAATGTTTATGACTATCAACAATTTCAACTTGCTGGTTATTAAATACAATATTCGGTTTTATAGCCGATATTTTATTTGTAAAATAAACAGCTTTTGTTTTTGCAGGATTGAATTCAACCTTCCAATCTAAGGACCATCTATGTAAGTTCTCAAGATCAGTATTTATAGTATTCGCTATCTCCAGTGAGCTTGTAGATGAGCATCCCAAGGACGTATCATCTGCAAACAGTCTAGTAAAGCTATCTAAGTCATCAGCTATATCATTTATAAAAATGAGAAATAATAGAGGTCCCAATACTGAACCCTGAGGAACACCTGCATTTGTCTGACGTTCAGAAGAAAATGTATTATTAACAAACACTCTCTGTCTTCGACGGCTTAAGTAGCTTTCAAGCCATTTTAGTATAGTTCCGTCAATACCGTAACCTTTAAGCTTTACAAGTAAACCCTTGTGCCATACTTTATCAAATGCCTTTGATATGTCACAGAATACAATGCAAGTATTATATTTCTTATTCAACGCAACACAAATTTTATGATAAATTTCAGCAAGTTGATGAAATGTACAATGTCCAGCTCTAAATCCAGACTGAAATTTAAAAAATAAAGAGTTTGAGACAAAAAAATTGTATAAATATTTATACACAACTCTTTCAAATACTTTGCCAACGCAGCTTAAAAGTGCTATTGGTCGATAGTTTGACGTCAATGACTTGTTTCCTTTTTTGAAAGAGGGCATAACTGACGCCAATTTCCAATAATCAGGAAACAGTCCCACCGTTAGTGATCTGTTAAACAAGATGAACAAGGGGACAGAAATAGTGTCAGCCGAATATTTAAGCATATGGTGACTAATACCGTCATGCCCGGTCGCTTTACCTAGTTCCAACAGTTTAAGAATGTCCATGACGTCACTTTTACTAATTCGAGATTCCATACATTTTTATACATGACAAACGAATCGAGTAGAATACAATACATATATATAATATAGTGTCAGTGACAGGGTATAGTTTTCACGACGCACGACATTTTATAACGGATTGATAGGACAGTTTAGCGGAAAATGGAACTTTTATCGGAAATTTTGTGGACATTTTAGCGGGAGAGTTTTGTCATGGTCTTGGTCATTCAGATATTCAAATTTGTAAGTTTGGATATTCATCTTTAGGAACACGTCGCATGTTTCTAACTGTGTCTTTGGGCAAAGAGGTTATGTCTTCTTTTCTTTCTACAAACAGCTTTTGCAACACATTTCAGATCTTTTGGTTGCAGCCCCTCCTCTTGCAGATCTTGTAGTGTGTGTAGAATAATCTTTTCGGGTAATATTCATTAATCTTCTTATTCTTTCTGCTGACTATACACTGTATGTAGCCAAATAATTAAATTTACCTGTAAAAATATTCCGCTAAAATGTCCATTGAAATTTTACAGGTAACACATTTTTTTTCCGCTAAATTGTCCATTAACGTTTCCGCTTAAATGTCCATTCACGCCTTCAGAAAATCCGCTAAAATGTCCTAGGCTGCGTCCCAGGGGAGACCTGGGGTGCTTTCCATTATGCGGTACGTTCCAATTGAACCAAAAATTCGTGTTCCATTATTGGTCCGTACCACAGTGGTTCTTTAGAAATGACGAACCAGACGAACCGGAAGTAGAATTAGTGAAAGTCGGTACGTACCGGTACGAACCGCATAATGGAAAGCACCCCTAGTCAAAAATTTGACAGGTGGGTTCTTCCAACACATTTGAACCGCGACCCCTTTCCAGAAAAATTTTACCATGGTACATACCCCATTACAGACAATTTGTGTCTAAAATAATACCCTTTTTTAATCAGCAATCCAACTGTAGAACACTGACATCCAGATTTGGCTTCAACTACTTGTCTTATGTTTGTTTTCCCTATGTAAATTTCTTTTTTAAATTTGATTGTGACCGAAATTCTATGTTTCCTTCAAATTATAACCCCGTTCCAGATATTCTTGACATATAACCCCATTCCAGATAGTCAGATATTACCCCTTTGTAGAAAAGAGAAAAAAAGTATATATACCCCTATACAGTCGTTTTGCGAAAAAAAAACGGCACCTTTTGTCAGAACAAACCTAGCATTTCATATATAGTAATTGCCACCCCGGGGGCTGCGTCCATTTTTAGTAAAACTTAATCTAAGTCAATGAAGCGCGATAAGTAGGTCAGAGTGACCTAGATTTTGTGGGAGGCTATATGTTACTCTCCTAGATGCACCAGCACAACAAGTAATATGATTGTAGGTCACTTGGTATCAGTGAACTGAACTCGGACGTAAAACTTAACCTAAGTCAATGAAGTGCGATAAGTAGATCAAAGTGACCTAATTTTGGTGGGAGGCTGTGTTACTCCCCGAGATTCACCCTCACACCAAGTAATATGATTATAGGTCTCTTGGTATAGTAGAACTGAAATCGGACGTAAAACTTAACCCAAGTCAAAGAAGTGCGCGAAGTAGGTCCGAGTAACCTTATTTTGGTGGGAGGCTGTATTACTCCAGGAGGATGCACCCTCCCACCAAGGAATATGATTGTAGGTCACTTTGTATGTTAAAACTGATTTTTGACATAAAACTTAAAAGCAGACAACCGTGTAATATGGGTCATATGTGACCTTCATCTTATGTCAATCTCTTCAACGTGCACCTCAGTGCATACAAAAATAGATGACCTTACGTCAAATAGTAACTGAGAACTGGCTGCGGTTGTGGACGCCACGTGGGTAACTCCATTAGTCCGTCTCAACTTCGTTGATACGAAAAAAAAACACGCATATTTATTAAATTACACTAAAATATAGGGAATCAACAGAAATGAGCATAGATCAGCATACTCAGGGATCATATATATATTCCTGGCATACTTTAAACCCTCATGTAGGTGTTAGCTCGAAAATCAAGAAGTAAAATACGATAATAGGACGAAAATCCATACCACAAGGATAGATATACTTATATGGGTGCCAAATGGAACTCTTGCCAACTACATGTACGCAATAGTCACAGTAAAAAATGTCATTCAAATGAGTTGTCTGACCTTGCATACTTTTCTGAAAAAGACTATAATTGTTCTACTTTTTGTTGACATTGGATTTCCGCACTACCGCAGTTATTCGAACTACAACAGAGGAATCACACGTGTTTTTGATAGGTAAGAAATTAATTTAACTTTTTCTTATATTGACAAGAATTTAAATAAATCTACTATTTAAATCCTTGATATTGATTATAAAATTTGATTTTTGAAAAAAGTTGTGTGCTGTAATGAAACAGTCATGAAAATCAGAATCCGTCGTGTGTCTGCTGTATCTCATTTGTGCCAAAGGCCATGTTCAAACACCAAACATTTTAATGAAATTCGACCCAGACTAAACTCTTTTTCATGTTTTTGACACAAGGGCCCGACTTCTGGATATTTATTACTTTTTCATTTTATTTTACGTTTTTATTTCATGAGTATTTTTTTTTTCTTTTAATAAATATTTTCTATTACAACGAATATTCTGCGTTTATTATCAATGTTCTGTAGTGTATAGCACATTGATAATAAACGCAGAATATTCGTTGTAATAGTAATTATTACATTGAGTTTGGTGAAATACCAGGATTTTCGAGTGAAATCAAATCTCATATTTCACCCAGTGAAATCGAAAGTCATATTTCACTCTAGGAAGTGACCTAACAATAGCAACGTCGCCAACGACATTGCTATACAATGGTCGACGTGTAGTCATATAAAAACCATAATCCCTTGTATTTTCTCATTTAATCTTCTGAATAAATGGAATATTTCAATGTAATATTATAAACAAAATAAGTAATCTCAAAATTCGAATATCAAAGATCTACAACTTCATTGAACTTGTGACCGAAAAACACTAATAATTCACTTGTGTGCTACGCGCACTCATGAATTAATGTTTTGTTTGGTAACTCGTAGATTTTTTGGTATTCGGATTTCTAGAGTAGTTATGTTATAAATATTTATTAAAAGTACTCATGAAATAAACAACAACAAAAAACATTAAAAAGAAACAAATATCCAGAAATTGTGCCATGGGTTTTTGACTATACTTTGAAGCCAGTCCTCCTTTATACCAGTGAATTATTGGGGATTTTTAACCCTAATAAATTATTAAATGGAAAACATTATTATTTTAATAAAATGTGTGACATTAGGATTTACAACTTGAGAAGGTCAATTGAAATTTTGTAAATGATCCCTTGGAGTAAATAAAAGAGCTTCAAATCATAGCCATCATGGCTGAATTGGGCAGATATCCTTTATAATCAGAAATTGTAGTTAATATGTTTTAAAAAATGCTTTTAAAATTCATTAACAAGTTCTGACAATACTTAATTCATTAACAAATTCTGACATTGCCTATTGTCAGAAGCCTTTATTGAAATGAAAACATTAAAAAGTAGCTGGTACTCTTGTACATGTATTGAGCAACTATCAGACTATTTAGAACTGACCATAGAAATATACTTAAAATTTAAATCTAATATTAAAACATCTCTGTTAATGTAGATCAATACTAATATTTTCGGCACATATGTAGATTTTCCTAATTTTTTCTAGGCAGGACATTGGATGGATATACTTTTAAATTCGAATTAAAAGAAACATAGGTCCCCATTCTTGATTTTGAGATAATAATTGAATCTTAATATTGGTAAATTTTAGCTAACATCTAGGGAAAATCCAAATTTGTCGTAAAATATAAAAACTGGCAGATGGAATTTTATATCTAACATGCTTTCATATTCTTAAAGGAAAAATTGGGGTCACTGATAATTTTTTCTTTCTATTTCCAAAAAAAAACCTACAATTTCTTTACATTTCATTCAAAAAATGTTCTCCCAATTATCTCCCCTGAAAAGGGTTCTTTTTAGAAATTCAATTAGGCAGATATCAGGGGCTTCAGGATAATGAACGAAAATGTAAACTATTTAAAATTGATAATGAAGATGAAGTCCATTTTTTACTGCATTGTCCGAATTTGGAAAACGAAAGAGTTAAAATAATAATTGAGTTAGACGATAAATATATTAAATTTAAATACATGGATCATAATTCAAAATTTATTTGGCTAATGTCTTGTGAAGACCAATTCGTTATTAAGAAAATTGTAATCTTGCTTCAGGTTTATTTGAAAAAAAGATAAAAAAAAGTCTATGAAAAGGAAAAACTCAGGAAGATACATATACCTTTTCTATTTCAAACTGATTTTATATAATATTAATTTTAACTTATGAACACTTTATATCTATCCTTATCATCAGATTTTGATATCCTTTTACAAATTGGTCATAGAGTTTATTAGAAGATAAATACTAAGCTTATAAGAATCGTTATAGTATTAAAATTTATACATTATCTTGTGGTCACTGCTTGTTCAACTCAACACTAATATAAAACAAAATATATGTACACTTTTATTATTACTGTGGTTCATTAATATTTGTTTAAATTCTGTAGTCTGCTCATTCATCACAGCAATAAAATATTCGTATTCTTATGTCACATGGCGAGCTCAGATCGTTTCTGTTGGTTGCTACACATACATATAAGGCAAAGAAGAATGTCATTCACATTGATCCAAATATAAAAATTAGGATATAGGTTGCATTTTTCACAATTTATACATACTTAACAATAGTGAACAATTAACTTGTTTAAATCTTTCCTGCAGTCTCCAGGGGTATACTAGTTTAGATAACAAGAAAATTAAATGGAAATGGTGAGCTGTCAAAAGGGGCGTAAGACGACTAGAATGTATGAAATACACAAGTCGAACAAAACTAAATATAAAATAGTAAAAAAACAACAACAAAGTAAAAAGTAAAAAATACTCAACGTTTCGACCAATATGGTCTTGATCACGAGTGTGAAAATAAAAAATAAAAATAAATAGGTGTTGACTCTTTGAAACCCAGAGCGATTTGGGTTCACTGATGTTAAGATCCGTTAACTCTGCTTCCATTGGAAATAATTGGGTAACCGGCTGTCAGGCTAGGCTTTTCAATAAAGTTATTCAGGAAATCCCAGTTTTCTGTCAGAGACTTAATATGAGTTTTTTTTTTTTTTTTTTGAATTTCTTAATTGTTTTTTGTTTTCTATTTATATTTTGTAACACTAAAAACTAAACAGTAGTTGACAAGCGAAATATTTCCTCTACAATCAGGGAGGCACCAGGATTTTTGAAAGGGGGGGAGGGGGCATAAAATTTAGAATTGAAAAATGTAACCGCGAGCGGAACAAGGCAAACAATTTTTTTTTTGATGACTTTATGCTAAAAAATCAAAAATATCCATAAACAATTTGTTTGGTGATTATAGTGGGGGGGGTGTATGCCCTCTATGCCCCCTCCCCTCCCCCCACCCCACCCACCCCTCGAATCTGCCACTGACAATGCATACTGTTTCACACAAATTGAACAAACTTCTGTTGTCATGGTATCATACAGTATAGTAACATTGTTCTACATTGATAATTTATGCAAATTATGTTTCAAATCAAATCCCCATTATTACATTCTCATCAGTTTGCACAATACATGTAAATGTCAGTGGCACTACAGCAACAACAGTAAATCACATGAAATAAAATCTGCAAAATCATTGTACAAAAAAAAATAACCCACTTATATTATAGTGGCTTTACCTCTATCAATCAAAGTTACATATGTATAGTACATTTTTTAATGCTTGCAAATCATTCAAGTGTGACATCATTAATTTAGTGCATGAATGTTGAGGTTGTTAACACAGGTTGGAAATACCAGTAATTTGCTTTCTGGAGCAAACCAAGTAGAAATATGCTAATTTTATCAAATGGAAAATTTTGAAAACACTAGTTGCATTTTTGCAGATCTTTTGAAAGTAGTATCTAAAAGGTAAGCTTTCAAAAATTGGTTCTGATTTGGGGTTTAATATATTAGAAAAAATCATAACAGTTACTATATATCATGTTAACAGAGTTTGGTTTTTAGAAACAAAGTTTGCAAAAAAGTTTGCCTTGAAATATGTGAAAATTAAAAAAAAACTTCAAAAATAATTTTGGGTAATAAATGAAAATTTACAGTTGTAATTATATTTCACTATGCTCATTTGTGATTAGATTGATAAGTAACATTAATACATTATAATAAATAAATAATCATTTCATTTTTTGTGGGATATTAGAAAAAGCTAAAAAAAAGTTTGGTGGAAAGAAAAGGCAGGATATTAATTAAAAAATATTTTGAAAAAAATCAGAATTAAATTTTGCTCAAAACAATTTTTTATTTTTAAAACTAAAAATTGCACATGCAAGTATGTGTGTGTGTGTGTGTGTGCATAAACACTTTTATTTTGTCAAATAAAGTTGCTCGGGAGGATAATTGTAATTTGCTCCATCTGGTCTGAAGTGGTTAATTTTTAGCTCACCTGTCCTAAAAGGACATGTGAGCTTTTGCCATCAATTGGCGTCCGTCGTCTGTCGTAAACTTTTTCAAAGATCTTCTCCTCTGAAACCACTGAACCAATTACAGCCATACTTAGTCTGAATGATCCTTAGGGTATCTAGAATAAAGTTTATATTTTATTTTTTTGTCCGTCGAGAAACATGGCCGCCATGGCTAAAAATAGAACAAAGGGGGTAAACTGCAGTTTTGGCTTATATCTCAAAAACTAAAGCATTTCGAGCAAAATTGACCGTGGTAAAAATGTTCATCAGGTCAAGATCTACCTGCTGTGAAATTTTCAGACAAATCGGTCAACCCTTTGTTGGGTTATTGCCCCTGAATTGTTAATTTTGCAGTTTTTAGGTGATTAACTTGAATATTATTATATATAAATTATATTATTATATATAAAGACAAACTGTAAACAGCAGAAATGTTCAGCAAAGTAAGATCTACAAATAAGTCATCATGACCAAAATCATCAATTGACCCCTTATGGGAGTTTTTGCCCTTTAAAGACAATTTTTCACGTTTTTTTCGTCATCTTTTTAAACTTTAAAAAATCTTCTCTGAAACTACGTAATCAATTTCAGCCAAACTAAGGCTGACAGATCCTTAGGGTTTGTAGTATAAATTCTGTGTTTTATTTTCTTGTCCATCTAGAAACATGGCTGCAGTGGCTAAAAATAGAACATAGATGAAAATGCACTTTAATTTTTGGTTCATATCTCAAAAACTAAAGCAGTTAGAGCAAATATAACAAGAAGTAAAAATGTTTATGAGGTCAAGATTTACCTGCCATGAACTTTTCAAACGAATCGTTCAACCCATTTATTAACTTGAATATTATTATAGATATTAAAGACAAATTGTAAACAGCAAAAATGTTCAGCAAGGTAAGATCTACAAATAAATCAAATGACCAAAATCGTCAATTGACCACTTACAGGAGTTTTTGCCCTTGAAAGATTAGTTACATATAAACAGAAAATAATGGTCTGACATATTGTCACAAACTTGATATAAATTAAATGGTAGCTTTACAAGTAAAATGGAGGGTCAAGGGTCAAGGTCATTGTAAAAGTCTATAGCAACCAATGAAAAATCTCTGGCAATGGATGAAAAAGTCCCTAGCAACCATATATATTTGGGTTAAGGACCTTATAATTTACCCGCACAAGTCAAAAAGAAAGGTCAAGAGTCAAGATCATTGAAAAAGTCCATAGCAACCAATGAAAAAGTCCCTAGCAACCATATATATTTGGGTTGAGGACCCTACAATTTACCTATTTAAGTCAAAATGGAAGTCAAGAGTCAATGCCACTGAAAAAGTCCATAGCAACCGATGAGAAAGTCCCTAGCAACCATATGTATTTGGGTTCAGGATTCTGTATTTTAGCTGTACAGGTCAATATTAAGGAGAAAATTGTGACAGTATACATTAAATAGCAAAAATAATCATTGATGCAAGATCTACACAAAATATAACAGGTGAGCGATTCAGGCTCTTGGGAGCCTCTTGTATTATCTCCCATGGCCAACTTGAAATCTTTGAGCGATTTGGAAATAGAAGGCATAAAAATACAGGCCTTAATATTACATGAATTCACAGAATGGAACATACATGTAAACCTCCTTGCATTCATAACTAGAAATATACAGGTGTACAGAAATACAGCTGGAGCTTTTCTATGCACAATAAATACTGAGCCTGTGAGGTGGTGCTCTAATTACACTCTGTCATAGTTAAATACACATGTACAGTGAATTTATGTCCTTGAAAAGTGAAATTTTTTACCTCAGAATTAAAGTCAAGGGGAATTTTAGCGCAAGAAAACTATGTATGAACCCAGTTGTACATGTAGGTTAATTATATGTATATATATATGTAAATGAGTGAAGTACTGGCACATGTATAAATCATAAAGAAGGAAACATTCTATTAGGATATAGTACATGTCTTTGAAAAATCAGTTCATGCTAAGAAAAGAATAAATAATATTTTACTTGTATACTTGTATATTACTCTGTAATTTTATAACATTCTGTATAATAAATTGCTGTTTATCATGAGAAATTACCAGGCCTGAACATCAACTGGGGTAAAACGACCCTGAAAGGATATTAAATTTTCCAATACTTTATGACATTTAAAACATGTCAGTTATGACCACTTTTATGTTTAGATAGTATTTTAAAATGTATTTGTTATCATTTAAGGCCAATTATATTACTTTCTGCTAACACAACTTATTTTATTGATTGTAAGGTCCAAAGTTTAATGATGTATTTTATTTCAGAGCTAAATGACTTTATCCCAACAATATTTTTGGTAAAGTGCAGGACTTTATTTAAGATTTCTAAAAACATTTGGCATGCAACTACTAGTACATGTACGTGTAGAACATTAGCCAATTCATTTTGATATTGAAATATGCATGTTTAAATATCTTTTTTACTTCCTACATTGTAAAATCAGTTAATTTGAAATTTGTAAAAGTTTTTATACTGTAGAGTTTTGATATAGTGTTATAGGAAATCTACATCATTTTTGTAAATTTAACAATCAATTCCATTGTTATTTTGATTCAAGATCATCAACCGTAGATGTTTTCAAAGTCCAAAAATTGATATGTATTGTGTAGGCTTGGGAAGGAAGCTTTAAACATTCAAAATAATATGAGGAGTCTGCAGAACAAGCTTAAAGACCAAAAATATGTGTTTTTTAATGGTTTCCCTTTAAAGACCCTAACCCAAAATGGATATTCAGGAAAATTAAAAATTCATGTTGCAGAGGTGTTACAAATGTATGTTCCTTGACCAGGAAGTAAAAATGGTTCCAAATGGATATAAAAAAATTGAAGCAATATATAAAATGATTCACTTCCGACCCGTAAAATGTGAATTTGTGATGTCAGGGGCTTGTAGGAACAAACGTGGATACAAAACCCTGACTTGGGAGGATGGCTATACCTAATGCATGAAGACTTATATCAAATTTGGTAAATTATATTTCCTCGATTTTACGATCAACAAGACTTTTTACAAGCACTAATATGTAACCATGCCTGAATTATGATTTTTTTTTACATCCAGTTATGAAATACATGAATTATGAATTGAAAATTCCTACAAATTTGTCTTTAAATCATTTCATTGCAAAAGTTAAATGACTACTGAGGGACTTGCAGCCCAGCAGCAACAGATTGTCCCAGATTTGAGATATTTAGTGTATAATAAAAATTTTTAGATTAACCTTTATCAGGTACAATAATACCTGTCCAAAAATCTTATCCACAAACATAGGGGTTGATATATAAGTACAGACTGATAATGTTAGCATAAAGGAAAGTTTAATATACGCTTGACCAAAACTGAGGCATTTTTTTCCTTGTGGTATGCATGCAGGAGAAACAAAAAATAGGAAAATTTGTATATATAAAGTTTTTTCAATACACCAGAGTACATATATTTTAGCTTTCTGCTGGATAAGCAGTTACATTATGGCAAAACAAACAATATGTCTTTTTAAGGTTACATTGTGACAAAAAATAAGGTACATCTAGGTAGGTAGGCAAAATCATTTTATTTTTAAAAATTATTTTACATAGACCCCTGTGGGAGAAAAAATGGTCAGCAGATGTTTTATCTGGGAAATAATTATATCAGCGACTTTTTGTTCTAAAATGGGAGTAAAAAATGGGTTAGGGTGGGCACAAAAAATAGGGTAGGTAAGGTAACCTTAAAAACACATATTTTTTTTTGGCCTTAACAAAAACCCTTTATAAGCATCATATATATATATACATGAGTGAGCACTAAATTAATGTAAAACTAAATGTGCTCATTTTAATATAAACTGTGACACTATTTTTCACCATTTTACAATTCATTACATTATGTCATGAGAGAGGTTCATGATAGTTTTGAAATATATTGTGACCTTGCACTTTTCCTGGTACATAAACGTTTAATATCTTAAATTTCTTCTGCAGGTTTGTGAGAAAAATTTATTAAGTATAATTCAGTGAAAAAAGGAAGAAGATTAAATTGAATTATTCTCCTTGTATTTATCATGGAAGTTGATACTTGTGTACAAAATGGAATTCAAATTCAAAATGGAGAATTAGAAAATGCACAAAAATCAGAGATTTTGACTTCCATGGATACAGACAGTTGTCATGTGGATAGTGAGAACTGGAAAAATGAACGATACCATGACACAAGAACAATTGTACCTCCTAAAACGTTAAATGAACTGATTCAGGAATTACACAAAGTGTTTGATTCGGACAAAGTGAACATTGAGTATGTTAAAGCATTGATGTCTATGTATAAGAGTAATCCAAAAGAATGGAAAAAGTTTGCAAAGTATGATCCACATAGGTATGTTAAATAAAAAAATAATTTAATTAATTTTTTAAGGCCATACCAAATTAATCTTTAGTTCTTTGGATTTTGCCGTTCCAATTTTTGGATGATGTAAATTTTAAGAAAAAAAATACAAATTTTTGCCTTTTTTTTGCAAAAATGCTGAAAATTCACCCCAAATTTTAAATTTTTTCAATAAATTAAAAAAAAATTGTTTGCCCCCTCCTAAAATTTTGTAAAAATTAAGATTTTTCCAATTTTTTGCAATATTTTATTTTTAAAAATGTGTGCCGCATGTAAATTTTATCAGCACTTGAAAAAAAAACATGTCCTCAAGAAAAAAATTAAATTAAAATTTCGCCTGCTCGCACCTATTTTTGCCATCCAAAAATCCAAAGAACAAAAAAATAATTTGGTGTGACCTAATAAGGGTTGAAATATGTCCTGAAGCAAACCAGACAGAACGACAAACTTGACAAACATTTCAGTACTAAAAAATTATATTGTACATGTAGCCATCAGTGTTATGAAAAACTTTTCTTTATCCAATTTTTTGTGTGATAAATACATAAAATACACTTTAGAAGAAAAATGACTACAGTACATGTACAATGTATGCTGCATTTTCGGTGAGAAACTGGATGCATGTCTTGCAAGTACATATTTCTGTTTGTATAGTCACATAATACCTTAAAATTGATATTGAATCTGGAATAAGGACAATCTTTGTAGTACAAATGTGTCATCATGATCACACTAAATATGTTCTGGTATAATTTATTTTCAATAAGAAAAAGAAACTTTGTTTATAAAGGGAGATAACACATGAAAAACTGAAAAAATAGAATGAGATTTAATTGCTTCCAAAAGAAACGATATCTGCACTGTATAAAAATTATTGCAAATTAAATTCAAATTATTAAAATATTTTGCAGATCATTTAAGAGCCAAGAGGGAAAAAAAATTAGATAAGAATTACTTGAAAGTGGAATAACATTGATTAAATTTTAAATGATGTCTGTAAATCAAAATATTTGTAAAAGTATGCAAAACAATTGGAGTGCTGAAATTAATAGTATTTTTCTTCATTAATTTATTAAGAAATTTTGAAATATTTGCTATTTAAGCTTCATTGTAACAAGCAGAAAATCCAAAATAAAGCACCATTAATATCAAAATATAATAATAATAGTTTATTGTCATATAAGCAAATTTTAAACATAAACACATAATTCTGATAAAATAACAAAATCATGACACTGTGTTACTCAAGTCTCCTGCTCAGCAGTTCATTTGACTGTTTTAAAAAAGAAGACAGCTCATATATTTGCCATGAGTTTGTTGAATTTAATATTTTTGTGGTTTGGTATATTGATAAAATTTGAATTTTCTGATCCCAGCTTGGTAAAATACTCATTCTTAAGATTTGAATTTAATGGACATTCAAGGAAGAAGTGTTGCTCATCATCCACTTCATTTAATGAACAAAATTTACATATATTGTACTCTGAGAGAGCGGGGTGCTAGTTTTTTTGTATCTACCCACTTCGCTTTCAAGCTTATGATAAGATATTCTGAACTTCGTAATCAGTTTTCTTAATTCTTTGTTTGTGTTAGATAATACTGACCTTTCAATTAGTTACTTTTGTATTTTTATTAAAAAAAAAGTTTGCTTTGATCGGTGAGATTACTCAATGCTCTAAGTTAAACTATTTATATTATCGTATTTATTTTAAAAAAGATTCTTAATTTCTAGTTTCAGGGATTTGACATTTTAATAGTTTTACGTGAGGAAATTTTTTACTCTGGGACATGATCGTCTGATGAAACATCCTAAATATAAACATAAATGTAGCGGGCCATGAATATAATTGCATAATTGCGACATGAAGCAAGTTCTTTTTAAACATCAAAAGATTCTTTATAAGAAACCAATTATTTAATGCATATCATGTAGAAAAAATTTTTAAGATGGATATCAATATTTTTATCACAGTTTCTTGTAACCTAGCATTCATTGAAATTTTGGAACCAGAAATTTTAATACAAAACTCTATTCATATACAAATTTTGTGAAATATTCCAAATTGACTGATGATTTTATGGCTCATATACCCTTGATCCACATGGCTGATTTATTAAAGGTCACTGTGATGTTGAAAATTTTCCACTCATCAAAATACCAAAAACATATGTAAATACATGGATTTGTTTATTAAGAACGCATGTTATGTAATTCAATAGGTTATTTTTATAAATTAAAAGGAATGTGTGAGTAGGTACATTGTACAAACTAATTTTAGCTGTTTTTATTGTAATTCAAATTTTTTTCATTGAAAACATCAGATCATTGACCTTCACATATTCATGATATTACGTACCATTTGGCCAATCAGAATGGTTATTTGAGCACACCTCTCTTTTGTAGTCTATAGTCTGTTTCATGATAAATCTGACTGTCCTTCACACTTTGAGAATTTTCTTAATGATGAAATAGCTAAGTATTGAGAAATTATAAAAGGATTTTTTTTTGTTTTTTTTGTTAAAGATATCTGCATTTTTTTTAAATTGATTCTGGCAAAATGAAAACTCGCTTATATTAGCATATTTGGCTTGTAGAAATAAAAACTTTGATACCAATCAGAAAAGTTTTAAACTACTTATATGTATATATTTATTGACTTTGATGAACAAGGTCAATGTAAAATTTCCATTATTATGCAAATAATTAAAGTTTTAAAAAAGGAAAACAAAATAAAGGATGAATATCAATGCTGAATAATTTAAAGATAGGGTATTGAAGGGCCCAATGTTTCCACAAAACCAAACTGGTTTTTAAAAGAATATTTTTATGTTCTTACATTTTTTGACATTTTTCACAAAAAAAAAAAACAATGTCCAGGGGTTTCAATAGATTAAGAGTAGGCGGCTAAATAAAAAAAGTAGACAGCTATTAGTTTTTAAAACGAGGCCGGCAAAGCCCGCCAAGTCGCCGAGCTTAGCTCGGCAGCTTACGGCTCTGGAGTAAATGGTGCAAAATCCTGCATTCTGGCACTCTCCTGGCAAATAATTTTAGCTCTCAAAACAACAATTTTGTGTGTGTAAAATTGAAAATTCTTATTATTTTGAAGTATTCTGAAAAAAATTCTAACTTTCAGATAGCTATTTTGATGTGTTGGATTTGGGGCACATTATTATGCATTTTAAATGTATTTGTTTATCATCATTCTAATGATATTTTTTGATAAACCTATTAAAATTTTGAATGTACATTTCCAGTTGTTTTCTTTTCAATGTCTTGCATCTTGGTCAGTGATAAGAAATCTAATTATATTCTATTACTCCCAAAACAGTAAGTCCATCAGCATACTTTTTTGCAACTGGTCAAATCAATTTCAGTTGTTAAAATTGCTCTTCTGTTTTCTATTAGCAGTTATTGATAATTAGTTACCTGCATTTTCATCAGAGAAGCTACCTATACCTTGAATTGGTACCTGGGCTTATAAAAGAATGTTATTTTCACAATGATTTGATTGTGTTTGGCAAGTTTTACTTTGAAATAGAAAAAGTAAATTACCAGTAAATCCAAGACTATGGAAATCGGCGTACTAAAATGCGCACGGACGCACTTTGTCTACATCGAACAAGGAAGTTAATCGAATGATAAAAACAGTAACGTCATTTTCATTGATCTTTTAATTTTACATTTTAATTTTTTTTTTTACTGTCAAAAAAGTAGCCGGCGGTTGACCACTAAATACCCGCCGATTTTCGCCGGCAACCGGCTTTTATTGAAAGCACTGAATGTCTATCCAATACATTGTAGAAACTAGTCACATAAATTGTAGCTCTAATGAATTAAAACTTTTACAAAAAATAAAAGCCTTTGCTACCAATGCTAAATTTTCATGTTGCAAAAAAATACAACAGTTGGGTACTGGCAGGGTTGACCTGCAACTCCAAATAGTACCACAGGAAAGTCTGGTTTAATTTGTTGTCAGTTTGATGGCTCATTTTCTTTTATGCCCCACCTGCGATATATACAACAACAATAATGTCTTTATTTCCAATCTAAGGTCCCTTAAGGGCAATCAATATAATAGATATATATGACTAAAAGCAAGGAAAAAGCATTGATTGATAGAATTCACAATAAACAGATCAAGGCAATACCACACATAACATATGCGAGACGAAAATTTTCATATGATGGTATGGGAATTAGGGCATATTATTATACATTTGGTGTTTCCGTTTTTGTGTCCATCCATCTGTACGTACATACATACATGTATATCCCGCTTTAGGCTAAAGTTTAGATGGAAGATGTTTAATGGGAAGTGATATCAACATGAAACTTTGTCACTAAATATTCAAAATTTAGGTCATGGGGGTGGTGTGACATCAATGTCATGGATGACTGATCATGATTTAGGTGTTTGTACCGCCTTGTTAAAGTTTAGATTGAAGGTACATGCAGTATAAGGGGAAGTAGATGTCATATCATCATCGTGAAACTTTGTCATTAATACATTAAGATGGGATCAATATGTTCAAAATTTAGCTCAAAGGAGTGGTGTGACCTCAATGTAAGGGTTGACTGATCACGATTTCGATGTTTGTTTGGACGTGGGGCAGAGTGTCCATCGGATACATATATTTTTAATATATTGCAGAAAAACAAGAAATCTGGTAGACAAAAATGAAGGTAGTGGTAAAAATGGAACTCAGCCAAGGGAGTTAACTCAGTTTTTAATTATTTGTAGGTATACAAGAAATTTAGTAGATGAAGGCAATGGAAAGTTTAACCTTATGGTGTTGTGTTGGAACACAGCTCAAGCCAGCACGATACATGCTCATGCTAATTCACACTGTTTTATGAAGATACTGGATGGACACGTAAATGAAGAATTATTTGATTGGCCAGAAAATGATGATATAATAGAAATGGCACCGAGAACTAAAAATACATATCAGAAGGATGAAACAGCCTATATTTGTGGTAAGTGTTTCTTATTACAATGTATGACATTCCATTATCAGGCCATGTAAACAAAAATTCTTGTATTCATGTCAAGATGTTATAAAATTGGGGACCAGGAAGAGATGCTATTTTAGTTTACAAAAATGTATGATCATGTGTAGATTTTTCTATGCTTTTTAAATGAAAATATTCTTGCTAATATTACTTGCACTGCATTGTCTTAAAGAATACTATATGTATTATTTTATTGCAGATGAGATAGGGTTGCATCGTATCGAAAACCCGAGCCATACAGACAATGCAGTATCATTACACTTATACTCGCCTCCATTTGATGAATGCAAATGCTTTGATCAATATACAGGTCACTGTACCAAGGCCAAGGTCACTTTCTGGAGCAAGTTTGGAAAAAGAACACCTTTTGTATGTGAGATATATTAGTTTGTTTATTTTTTAAAAACTTTTGATAAAACACTATAGCCCTTTTCAGAAACTCATTTCAGAATCACAATTCTACCTCTAACATTATAATTTGAAGCAAGTTATTTCCCTTGCTGGGACGTACATGTAGTACTGGTTCGCTTCAATGAAGACTAAAGGATTAACTGTTTTTAAAACTTGTTGATTTACCAGCAATGTTTGGTTTATATAAATTTTGGAACTACTTAAGATCTTTTTGCTTCCAACATACACTGTACTTGTAATCAAACTTGATTATAAAGCTGGAAATATTTTTATATCAAAGTAATAAATAATTTCTATTTACTTCCTACTGGTTGCTCTGCACTGCAGCGAACCCGTACCATGTCAAAGCAAGGGAAATAACTTATTTCAAATTATCTTATTTTAGAGTCAGAATCGTGATTCCGAAATGAGTTTCTGAAAAGGGCTATAGGAATTTTTTTCTCATTCCTCATGGTCTGGTGAAAAGAGATATACCCAATGAGAACTATATTCAAAGTTATGCAGAATTCCCAAAATTATGAACTTACCCAGCTTAAAAAATGCCTAGTACCAAATGACCTGATTTTGGCATGAAAATTTCCCAAAATGCTCATTAATGCATGATGTCCAAAACACCTATACTGACTATATTGCGGATGCTATTTTTTATTGGTTAAAGGATCCCAAGTACTTTGGGAGATTTATGATCTTCAGCAGGGAGAATCAGGAATTCTTGTCATTTAAGATGAGTCTGTTTGTTTGTTTGTGTGGTTGTGATTTTATGCCGTTTTCAGCACATTTGGCTATTTCACGGCGGCCACTTTTTATTGATGGGGGAAGATGGAGTACCCGGAGAGAACCACCGACCTTCGGTAGGAAAATTGGCAATCCTTGTCAATTTAGATCGAAGTCAAACATACCCCGCCACAGGTGAGATTCGAACTGACAATCCCAGTGTTGACAGACTAGTGATCATGACAAACTAACTAGACAACTCGGCCACCGAGGCCCCTGAGATGAGTCTGACATACAATTCAGTTTGTTTGAGACAAAAATCCAGCAGAATTATTTTGTATAAATTCTGATATAGTAAAAGTAAACATTTTACTCTGATATTTACAGTACACAGGATAAACTATGTTATAATATAACTCAAAATCAGTAATGTTCTGAAAAATGCCTTGGACAAGACAAAAATAATCAGATCACAATCTAGAAGGTAGAATTTCTGTCTGAGATCTGGAACTTAACATGGTCATGTCCAAATCTTAGTAGGTCACACTTGATATGAAGTAAACATTAGCCAAAAGTTGGTCAATTTTAAAATATTGTGTGAAAGAAGTTGACTTTATATAGGTTGTATTTGTTTTATGACCTTAAATTGACCGATATCTTGTTAATTATGAGTTACCTCCCCTGGTTTATATCTATGGCAGAATGAATGTATTATAGTATACTCTAATCTTGTGGCTGCAATAAACAACCTTACCAATACCAGGGATAATTGCACACATTTTAAAATGGGTCCCCTCAGAACTTTTATCCTGATTGAGAACTTTTCCAGTAGACTTTTGCCACCCCATAACAACTTCAGTATGACTTTGACTATATTAACACATGCATATAATTTGCTATTGTTATATTATCTCGAAGTCATACACATATCAAATTTTTACCTAGGGGATAAAAATGGATTCAATTGTTAATCCAAATATCAATAAATTTCCGGTCATTTGAATCTGAGTTAACTTGTTCTTATGTTTAATTAGACTTCGCTTCAGTTTGAACTAAGGATGTGTCGAACTTTTTCCCTGTTCCCTACAACTTCGGGATAAGGAGAGTTGACTGTACATGTACATATAAAATTGTCCAACATACATTAACAGAGGCAGAGCCATTAGTTAGAAATCAGGTAATAAATTTTAAACTTGAAAATTGTCAATTAATCTCCATAATTTACTGTGTGTTTGTGGATTTTTTTCTGTATCTTTAAATATTTTTTTTTAATACAGGGCAAATCACAGAGTAAATAGAAGAAAACAAAAGAAAAAGGACAGATCTTACATAAAAGAGAATTAGGGACACATTTTACAATAGAAATCCAGCATTTGTTTCCTTTTATTTTGAAATGATATTAGTATAAATAAGGGTTTATATTTAAAAAAAATGAAAATCCTTTAATATCATAAAAAAAGTACTGCAGTTTTCATTTAGTAGATGTACTTGGAACTAAGCACTTTATCATGATTTTTGCCATCATTTGTTTCTCAGGTTGCTTGTCAAAATAAATATAGAATTTCATACAAATTTTACGAAAATTTGAAAATACTTCAGCGGATGAATTTTGGGTTTTATGGTGATATAAGTAGTATTAAGTGAAAACTTCTTTAGAAACAAAAAAAAAGTTTTCTCAGGTCTAGATTAGAAAGTAAGAAATAATGTGTTTACTGAGAATATGGACATCCTATACCTGTGTAATGTGACATTACAAGTATTATATTAGATAGATACAGAAGACCATGGATATGATAATATTAAGATTTTAAGTGTTGAAGTTACAATGTAAAGTGTGTTTCTTATCCAGACTACATGTAACTCGATGGGCAATAGGAAAACAGATTATTGCATATTCAGCTGTAGAGGTTTCAGGTTTCTGGAATTAAACTAAAAAAATTTAATTTCAAGAGAGTTACTTCCCCTTATTGACATAACTGTGTGAAATCTAGAAATCAGTTTCTGATACACAGTATTATATTTATTGCATGTCAATTTTATGGATTGTTAGTAAAATTTTAAGTTTTTGTATTATTGACACAGGTTGAAATTGAAGAAATAATAAACAGAAATATCTAAATAATATTTTTAACATTAATTCATCTGTTGGCAGCATAGAAGTTTAGATAAAAAAAGATGTAGAATTGTGAGACTTTTCATGTTCTGATGCTCAGCTCTAAATTGGTTTTGAAAGTATCGTTTACTGTGTTAGACAAAAATAGTCTATAAAATTTGACTGTCCAATCAGAATGTGTTTTCATAATGAAAGGTAGTTGTGAGTGCATGGCACATCTTATGTAATCAGATTACTGGTCAGGGAATAATTCTCATCAAGCAGCAATTATTGCCTTCAGTTCTGTTGTTCTAAAATGCAGTAATAGAATATGTGCAAGAAAATAATTCCTGCAAAAAGTCACCCGACTGACATATTAAATTTGTTTGGCAGTTTAGAATACAGATTAGAATACAATAAAAGGCTTCTTGTGTATAGCAAACTCTTTTTTACACGCTTTCATCAATATTTAGTTACTCATCTTTTGAAGTATTTTACTACGAGAAGGCATTATGAGGTCCAGCTGAACTGATTTGGTAAACAGCATGTGCTAATACAAACCTTTTATGGTAAATGCTAATCTCCACCAATAAAATTTAACCTTATTATTTGCATGCAGATCGGCTTTTTGCAGCTATTTCTTTCTCAATAATAAGGCTAAAGACCGATGGGAGGGTTAACGTACAAAAGAAACTACCCAATGAAATACCGGATAATAATACAAAAAATGAGGGAATTGTGCTTTCAATGCTGTTCTTCATCTTGTCGTTCACTGTAAGATTTTCAACAATTAGCAAAATTCTTGCACCTTACAGAAACAATTACAAGGCAATTCCTTAATCATTGACTTATGCAATTCTCTTTGCTATTTGAAGATGAAGAATAATTAATAATAAATCGGTGACATACTCTTATGCCTTTCAAATGACCATTTTACTATGTCATCACAAAAGGTACATCAAATGGAGGTTGAAACAATTGTTTCTCGGTGAGATCTATGCCTTGACCAGTATGGCTATATATTGCTTATTAATGTTATATTCAGTTCTGCATGTAGTTATGTAGTTAGTTATATTGTTATAAAAATAAAGCATTTATCATTGTTATTTATTTTTGTCTGTTATCTGTATGCCTTCCTTGTCATTTAAACTTGCAGTATCAGTTTTTATAAAATTCTATATCGAGGGTTGTACAGGGGCATATGAACACAAGGAAATGGGAAATAAAAATGTCTTTTGCAATGAACAAAACAAAATTTGACCTGCACATTGCATTTTCATCAATTTGTATGAAACATAGCCAATAAAGACCTTCCAAAATGAGGACACCTGAAATAGGAAGAGCAGAATTATTGCACAAAAAACTCTGTACACTTGCCTTTTAGATCATATCCACAGATTGTATTATTGTGGATTTTCTGAAAATTGCACACAATTATTTCATCTATATTTGGCACAACACTTCCTCAAATCAAATTGCCAAACGAAAGAAAATTTAACAGACGGGTATGACATGAGTGTCAAGACCGGACGTTTTATATGCCAAAAATGGCCAGCCTCTGTAATCTTGTGGTATTGTGCTTACCTAAGAGTGCAGAAAATTGTGGGTTCAATCACCGGCCTTGAATAGTCTAACTTTCTGAAATTGCATTAAACTCAGAGTAAGGGCTAAGACTTGTTGGCACAGAGTCTGATTAATCATGTCTTTCTGTGAACAGTTACCTCCTGAACTAGCAACTTTTAAATATATTATAGTATTCATCTTGTTTGAAGGTCATATTTTCAACTTGTCTGAGCCGAAGGTCCTGGTAAGCTATTTCTATAATATTATATAGGTTAGAATAAATTCTAGATACAAAGTTCAAATCTGATATCTGACAGAAGGTCAGCCAGGGAACATTTGACCTAATCTTGATCGATGCACTAGACAAAAGGAATCAAAATTGGCAATAACATTTCATTCAATTGCCACAAGTTCAAATCTATCCGCAAATCTGACCACTACTCTTAAGAAAGGCTGAATCAAGTAAACAGGAACCTATCAATAAAAACCACCAAAAAAGACAGAACCACAGCTAAAAAATAAAAGAGAACAAAAGAAATTCGGGATAGTCTGTCTAAATGGTACAGACACTGAACTGTGCTGGGGTTAAACTGATTTTATAAGTAACCATACCTCCCCCTTATATATCCTGAAACTCTAGTGTATAAAACATACAGTAGATTACTAAAAAGGTGACCAATTGCTATAGAACTGAAAGTCTTTTTTTTTAAAAATGCTTATTTTTGGTCTCCATCAACTTGTGTGATATACACATTACATTATACCTATTTTAATACACTATATTCACATTTAGACAAATCACCATTTTTATGGTTGGTATAGGGGGCTTCCCCATGCACCACGGTGGGTGACATATTTGGAGAATGCTCCATTTCTTGCATTTTGAAAACTCACTCTGCAGGTTGTGAAAGAGTAGTCAAATGGACAAAGAGGACAAATATACCTAAGGAGCAATCCAAAAAATGTAATCCATTAGACAGGAAAATCCGGGAAGACAAATGAACAACCACAAGCACAACAAATAAACACTGAAAACTAAAAACCAATGAACAACACGAACTCCTATCAAAACCAGGAGTGAACTCAGGTGCTCCGGAAGAGTAAGCAGTTCCTGCTCCGTATACGGTACCCGTCGTGAAGTTCAACAAAGTCAATTCAGTGACAAATCGGTGGAGGTACATGAAATATTACGACAGTGGGAACATGTCCAACATCATCTTAGATATTTGAACCCTGTAATGATCAATCAATTCTTGCTGACCGTAAAATTTTCTAAGTGATGAGATAACTTATCCTTGATAAACCCCTGGTTAAGAAGCTTTTGTGACGGCAGTAATCCTCTTTGTCGAAAGTCATGGTAACTCTTCGCATGCCCTTGAATATCGGATAAGCTGAGAAACGTAGACGACATGTGCAGGCGATGATGGTATATAGCTACTCAAGAAGAGAAAGTTAACAATAGGAAAATCGAAATCATCACGTTTGTCATAAAGTTTTGTCTTCAGACGTCCCTCTTTGTCTATTTCGAGAAACAAATCCAAATATGAAGCGGACTTTGATGTATCTGTAGTATCCATAATTTCAAGTTCACTGGGGTAGATGAGATGCAGAAAGTCATGAAATTTATCGTTATTTAACGACAACAATATAACGAAAAGTGAAATTAAAGGATTGGGCTGGTTTCTGTTTGTTTTCACGTAGAAGCCCTTGAATGAAGTCCGCTTCATATGAGTACAGAAACAAATCGGCGAGGATAGGAGCACAGTTGGTTCCCATTGGAATGCCGATTGTTTGTTGAAAAATTCGACCGCCAAATTCAACAAATATGTTGTCTATTAGAAAACATGTTTGTAATTTCATCTTCCGAATACTTTTTGTCAGAATCTGAGTGGTTCTTAACGAAATAAGCCTTTCCTTTACATAAAACTAGAAATTTATACTGCGTGTGCCATCTTTCTTGAAAAACATTCATGAACTAGTTGTTTCAATCGATATTTTAATTGAGAATGTGGTATGGTAGTATAGAGAAGTCGAATCTTTTTATACTGTTACATGTAGCCAAAGATTTTGATTTTAGATATCGTAGTAAATTTTCTGTGTTTTTAAGAATCCACATCTGATTGACGCCACTGGTGGAATATGATGTTTCACAGTAATTCTGAAGGCCCTCTTTAATACATTTCAATATGAGTGTTAAAATCTTTGAAAGAGGTTTCGTAGAGCAATGAGCTGACCCAGCAATGTACTATACCTTTGTTTAAACGGATTCTTATGTAGTTTAGGAATCCAATAAAGAGCAGGCAGGTACATTTCTTCACCTTTTGTAGAAATGCCAAAGGAATGAAGAACGGTCTGGTAGTTATCAAGGACTTCCTGCTGAGTGTGGTCGGTGTATAAGTTGGGTTACCTGCAGTGTTATCCATTCCCAACTCGTTGTTATAAGGGACTTTGCAGCAGCAAGTCAGGATGTTGGTACAGACACGGAACAGTGGTGGGTATTCAAATGCACCCCCGACCCCTCTCATCTATCCTGATACTCTGGTGTATAAAACCAATACAGTATGATTACCAACAAGTTGGCGGCATGCAAGAACTGCAAAAATTGGGTGGATGGTACTTAATTTAGACAGCAAAATAGTTAAAATGTGCTCGTAATAATGGTAAAATTAGCTGAGTCTTTCACAGCTGCTGGTCAGTTAGTGTTTTGCAAATATTTGCCACAACAATCAATTGGTCTCAGTAGTGGTTCTCTGAATACATGAAAAGAAGGGCTACACACCAAGGTATATCCAAACTTTACAGATGGAATTATACATATCAGAAAAGAGTCTCGAACTAGCCTATTGAATATAATTTTTTGCCTTTTTTCACAGATCACAATCAAACAGAAATAGCCTCAGAAGGTACTATCATACTTAAAAGTCCTCGAGACATTTGAACCAAAAAAAAAAAAATAATAATAATAAATAAATAAATAACACAGAGCAGTTTTAATATTAATTTTATTAATTTTTCAATATTTTTTCTTTTGATAAAATCATTCATTAAATTGCACATAACTATTAATCCCTAATTTTGTACTTCCCACATAATACAATTGCAGTCTAAATGACATTAACCCTACTTTTATTTCTAAACCCAATGATTCTGTGTATTTACTTTAATGGCAGTGAAATAAACTTTAACCCAACAAAAAAAAAAAAAAAAAACAGTTACCAACCATTATAAAATTACAAAAGGGAGATAAGTCTATTTTGTTTTTTTGTTTTTTTTGTTATGTTCTATTGGACATGCTTGGCAGATAAATTGCTTGACCTTTACAAAATCTTTATTTGGAGAAAAAAATTATTTTGATAATTGAAATTTATTGTTTTTCGGTTGCCTTTTTCATTTTTTAAGACATCATGTTATATAATTCATTTCATTTTTTTAAAATATTTAGCATTTACGACAAATGAAATGAAATTCTTGGAATTCAGATTATTTTAGTTGGCACCAATTTTCATGGATTGTGCAGTTAAGACATCTTTATTCTTTTTTGCATTACTGTTAAATTCAACTATCAGAAAAATGATATTTTAAGTAGCAATACCATAAAATATTAAACTGGAATCCTCATCAATTATATTTGGATAAACAGGAAAATTTTATATCTAATTTTTCTGTTTCTTCTACATGACTTTTATCTTTCCATTCCAAAAAAGAAAGTTACATGCCCTGTGTGCCAAAAAAATCAAATAAATCAACTTTAGGTAATGGTAAAATGTAGAAAGTGGTACGTGGGAATAATTCCAAAAAAAAAAATCTTTGTTTAATTGAACCAGGCCAACCCTAATTTTCTTGCTTTATCAAATCATTTTTTGGACATTTTACAGCAACCTCTATTCAGAACATATGTTACATTTCACCTAAATTTCTATCTATTGTGTGTATAGCTTTTTAACTAAAGATATCAAAATAGACACCATTTTCCAGTACAGACCATGTTCTAATGTGAAATTTATTACCCCACCTGAGTTCTAACTATGGCTATCAGACCTTTTGTCTGCATTACAAAAACCCAAACCATGTTGTTTATTGCAGTATTACATATCTGTACATGTTCCCCTGCATACACCGGGTATTCTATTTTTATCTATCCTGCAATCATTGTTACAACAGACAAATAACAGGTATCGCATACATCTAAGGTGTATTTTTTATACTAAACACATACAGCATTCAGCCACACCCACTAACAAGTAATAACAATCTGGTCAATTCGTTAAGATTCTTTTTAAATTACTTTTTAAAAATTTGTTCTTGTTTTGTTCAAAATATTCATACCACATTTCCACCTCGTTGTCTATTAAAATTGACAAATTGTCATTATTTTCTTCTCATTTTTTTTCGAAAACTATTTCACTGCGAGTGCAAATATAAACAACATTGCGTGATAAAAAAGAGTATTAGTGTACTATAGAAGAATATAGAATTTGTATTCGGCACGGAACTGGTGGAAAATGCTGGACAGAACCTTGCATTTTCCCCAGTTCCTTAGTCTTACAAATATTCTTCTAAGTACACTAATACTGTATATCTATTACCCAGGGATTATTAAATACCATGTGACTTATAGAATATGTTTCAAAAATTGAATTGGTAGAAGTCACAATATCTTTAACACAGCAATCACCTTACTTGGAACTCAAGGGGAGGTAACAAATGTTGGAAAGGGGTCAATATCAATGCTGCTTAACACAACAAACATGTAACATACAATTTAGTCAACATGAATCATTTAAATATAAATATTCATGAACAGAATAATGAATATTCATGATAGCTTGAAGTTTGGAAGATCAGGTAACTTCATGTCTTTAAACTTTTGTGGAATATTCATGTCCTTGACTGCACTCACAGCTCGAGCAGGGGCAGCAGAAATACCAGCCTGAAATCATACATAATCAAAAGTAAAAATTATGAATATTCATGAATATTCAATAGTGTAAAAGTATATACAATATCACATGACAATTGAGTATTTTTGATTAACATCCTGTCCTGTCTGTATGTTTCAGTAATAATTGCTGAAATCATGCACTTTCCTAGGTAAGCTTATTTTGTCTAATCCCTATGTCCAAGACCACAACGTATAGCTAGTAAATCAGGTCTAAAAATGGTCATGTGACAAAACTTTACATGATACCGTTACTACTATTCTGTATCAAGACACAAAAAATTGTGCCAAAAAATCAACAAGGGTTGTGGAAAACGAGGTAGGGGTACCTGAGAAGAGCTCCTACCTCATGAATAGAGCATGATTACCTCTGTAAATGTAAATGTATGTATAAGGAACATTAATTATGAGGCCAAATCTTAATGGAAGTTTGTGTACTATCTTCAATACTGTACTGATGATGAAGTTCATACTAAATGAATATAATGAAAAAGAACTACACATGTATATGCTTACAATGTACTAAATTTATTGCAATGTTAAGTCTGCTGTTATTATCTTTTAACAAACATCAATAATGCAACAATCTTTCAGCAACATTACAACCATTTAAAACAACACAAACCACAAACTCAAGATTCATGTACAAATGGTAAAATGAAAAGACTGAGGAGGTGGGTTAAGGCCAAATTTTTTGCCCCCACGATCTACCAAACCACTGCATTAATCTGTTAACAATTGCATAAAGAATTTCTTGAACAATCATATAATGAAAATTTATTTCTGTATGTATTAAAATTGTTCCAAATTGCAAAGTTTGACATTTTCAGCAGTATGTTTTTCAGACCAGTATAATTTTAAATGGATTTATGGAAAATTAAATATAAGTAGGAGAGAGTACTAAAAAGATAAAATTTCAAATAAAGTTGTATAAGATACATATGTACTTTGTTACTGGTACTGGTTTTCTATGTATGAAGAATGTTTGTTTCTTTAGTTGGGGTTTTATGCCGTTTTCAGCACATTTGGCTATTTTGCGGTGGCCAGTTTTTATTGGTGGAGGAAGCCGGAGTACCCGGAGATAACCACCGACCTTCGGTAGGAAAATTGGCAATCCTTGTCAATTTAGATCGGAGTTGAACACACCCTGACACAGGTGAGATTCGAACTCAGAACCTCAGCGTTGACAGGCTAGTGATCATTAGTAGTCATGACAAACTACCTAGACCACTCGGCCACCAATGCCCCTTGTATGTAGAATGTAAATGATCCTGAAATAGTTAACTTTTAAGAACTTTAAATATGAAAATCTGAAAAACTACCCAACCGATCTTCATGAAATAATGTGTATTTTATTTCTTTTAACAAGCTCTTTCTTTTAAAAGATAATCTGGTACAATATAAATAAAAATAAACTTTTATTCACCAGTGTTTTCCCCAGATATTTGTGAATACATGGGAATTTTTCCAGGTTAGGCAATTTAGTTTACAGATGTTTCTTCTAAGGGCTCAGCATGAACTTATTGATGATTCATACATATAAAGCACTGCTGTAAATTTCAATTACCTGTACACCCAGTCATCAAGTAATTAACACCCTTAATTCCTTTACTTGAACAAATGCAATTAACATATCAAAACACAATAAAATGACTTAATTTTATAAAATTGAGGCCCAAGAAATAATGGATGAATTATTGTCAGCCAGGTGCATATCAGTACGAGAACATGTTGATATGATAATGAATATGATCCCTGCTTTGTACTAGACTGATATGCTAAGTCGGATTTTTAATGTGCTACATGTAGCTCACGAAGTAACTGTCCGCAGAAAGACATATCACCTCACTCGGACACATTATACTGACTCCGACCCGACCAGTTTTTGCTCTTACTCCTAGATACCGTGTGCTTGGTGGAGAAGCAGCAAATACCAATTTTAATGCCTGTGGTTTGACCCGGCCGGGGATCAAACCCGCAACCTTCTGCACTCGGGGTGAGCATGCTACCACAAGACCACCCAAGAAATGGTTTTAGTTATTAAATATTAGAGGGCATTAAAAGCATTTCAAGGCACATTTAAATAAAAGGTGTCCACTGTGCAGCCTGGTGCCAATAAAGCATGATTCCTGGATCACCCTGTAAAAAATGCCTGGGGAAACCATTATTATACTAAAACTGTCAGAAGACATAATACTGAAAATGTCAGACTTACGATATGCTCAGGTTGTCACTTTGTCATAAACTACAGATATGCCAATGATAATTTGGTACATATTCAAACACTTTTAGGAAATTTTATTAAAAAATCATAAACTCTTTAATCACTATTTTGGAGGGGGGATTGGTCTTACCATACCTCCTTCTTCAAAAAGTAATTTATGCATATAAACATTAAATATGCCTTTAAAAAATCACAGAATTATGGAACAGACTAAAATAAGTATGAAGGTATTAATAGCATCAGAAAGTGAAATTTCCATTCTATAGTACAGCAGTCTTCCAGCAATGAAAACACATCAGAATTTTAGTTTTCCATTACATGCTTAGTTAAATGCAAAATTAATTTTCTTCTTAAACTGACTGGATGGAGAGTAAGCTCCCTGGAAAAATCCATTTCTAAATATGTTCATTTAATCCTTTTATAAATAATTAAATACATGATGGATACAGGAATTATTGTTTAACGTCCAGTGGCACATATCAAGACAAATACCTTGTGATATAATATGAATATGAACCCTGCATTGTACTAGAACGACACACACTGAGCCAGATTTGTAATTTGCTAGCTCACGAAGTAACATATCACCCCACCCGGACACATGATGATGTCAGCTCCACTTGACCCCAAGATTCAGCTTCACATTTTCTTTGTGATGTAAAAAAAAATTAAAGGAATTGACATGAAATTCAGTTATGGCAGTACTGTCAACTTGGGTATTTCTGTTTTATCAGTA
The DNA here is from genome assembly GCA_028015205.1 of Mytilisepta virgata. Taxonomy (NCBI): domain Eukaryota; kingdom Metazoa; phylum Mollusca; class Bivalvia; order Mytilida; family Mytilidae; genus Mytilisepta; species Mytilisepta virgata. Next base: position 19,209,298 of record CM051513.1, read on the forward strand.
ACAGCCAAGTGGGTCTTGGTCTATGCAGGGGACATTTAATTCAGTTTCGAACAGAGGACGCTAATCATGTTTCTGGACAGATAGATTTTTGCTGAATCTTAATTTTTCAGTTACAGCATCTAAGTTACAGATCATTCAACAAAGGTGAAGACAAGCCATACGAACAGAATTCCCCTGTTTGGTCACATCAAATATTAATTCTTCTCTGCTTGGTCACATCAGACATTAATTCTTCTCAGTTTTTAACATATTTGTTCTTAAAGGCTTATTCCAATGCGGTTATTAAGGATGATCGCTGGTCTAAAAGGAAATAAATAGGATTTGAAATAGGTGTTTTAGTTTGAGAGAACATATGAATAGTAAACAAATAAGCAAGAAAAAAATATAGGTTCATGTGCTCATTTTAGAGCTACAAGGGCTTAAAATTTTGCAGGAAATCGGTTTTCTCTGGTTTTTTCATGGTCTTTGCATTGGCACCTTCAGTCTCTCAAAGATGTGTGAAGAAATAACAAGAGGCTCTCAAGAGCCTGAATCGCTCAGCTGGCAAACAATGCACTATAAACTAAATTAATATATTAATGTTTGTTGTAAATTAAACAGAGTATTAAAGGTCACGTAAAATGCTGAAAATACCTTTAAAAGCCTTTCAAGAACCTCTGGAAAGAAATGGGCATGAGTTCTCCCTACGCTTGATTAAGATACAGTCATGGTCAATCTCATGATTCACAATACAAAATACAAGCTTTAATTCATCTTCAAATACAAGTATAAATCTTTTGGTCTATATGTTGTCTTCGTTTTTAAAATGTTTGAAAGAAGTTATGTAAAAATTGTGGGTTAAGGCTTTTTATTGTACTTGAAAAGGAAATATTGCAGGAACAATCATGCCAAGTTTAATCCAAATCCCCCTAGGAGTTTCAGAGGAGAAGATGTTTGAAAATTTGTTAACAACGATGATGACAGACACCAAGTGATGGCAATTAAAAGCTCACATATTATGAAGTTTAATCATTGTTATACAACATTCTCATCACCACCATTCACTAAGGATACCATGTTTACTTTAAAAACCAAATATTGTTGAAATCCAAGCAAGTGTAAAAAATGGCGGGAAAATGGCAGCCATTTTAAAAATGGCCATCCAAAACAAACTTTCATCATCACCATTCAACTCGGGATACCATGTTTGCCTTGAAAGTAGCTTTCATCTTCATTTTATTTCTATAATTCAGGAAAAAATAGCAAAAAACAGCATTTTGACCCCTATGTTCTATTTTTAGTAAGGGCGGACATGTCTTTCGACCAATCAAAAATCCAAACATTAACTTTTTGCAGGGTACCCTAAGGAACAATCATACCAAGTTTCATTTGATTTTGAATAGTAGTTTCAGAGAAGAAGATTTTTGAAATAATAACATAAAAAAAAAAGCCAAAAATGTCAAAAAAGGGCAATAACTCTAACATCAGTTGACAGATTTTCATGAATAATAACATGGTAGCTCTCATCATGCTGAACAATAACAATAACAAGGTAGCTCTCATCATGCTGAACACTTTCAACCTACCAGAATTTGCCATAACCTTATGATTTTTGAGATAGTTGCGAAAAACTGTTGTTTGACCCCTATGTCCTATTTTTAGTAACAGTGGCCATGTTTTTCGACGGATCAAAAATCGAAGCATAAACTTTGTGCAGGATACCCTAAGGAACAATCATGCTAAGTTTTATTCAAATCGATTCAGTAGTTTCAGAGAAGAAGATTTTTGAAATAATAACATAAAAAAAAGCCAAAAATGTCAAAAAAGGGCAATAACTCTAACATCAGTTGACAGATTTTCACGAAAATCAGCACACAGGTAGCTCTCATCATGCTGAACACTTTCAACCTACCAGAATTTGCCATAACCTTATGATTTTTGAGATAGTTGCGAAAAACTGTTGTTTGACCCCTATGTCCTATTTTTAGTAACAGTGGCCATGTTTTTCGACGGATCAAAAATCGAAGCATAAACTTTGTGCAGGATACCCTAAGGAACAATCATGCTAAGTTTTATCTAAATCCATTCTGTAGTTTCAGAGGAGAAGATGTTTGAAAAACTGTTAACGACGACAGACGATGACAGACGCCAGACGACAGACGACGACGGACGCCAAGTGATGAGAAAAGCTCACATGGCCTTTTAGGCCAGGTGAGCTAAAAAGGATTTCATAAAATTTTGTCAAATACCATTTTAAGGTATATATGATTGAATTATAAAAGAAAAAGTGGGGGTTCGTGGACAAATATTTCATGTTTAAGAAATGGATAAAACCCGAGGATTCCGAAAATCTGACAAAAAGACCAAAACATGACCAGAGAGCATCCTTAATCAGGCATATGATGTTAATAGGAAGTTGTTATATAAATAACAGCAAACGGCAAAAACAAGAACATTTATAAAGACTTACATTAAGTTTCCCCTAAAATTCCAAAATAAAAAGCAAATAATATGATCTTTCTGAATTTCATATTCCAAAGCCCATTCTGATTTCAGATTTATTATTGGAGTAATCCCCAATATGGTCACACATATAATTTCCTGTCTATGAAAAACATATAATATAATGCTAACTCATTGCTGTGGCATAATTATTATTTATCATATACTTAGTACAAAATAAAGGAAAATTGCATATACGATACTGAAAGAACATTGTCAGCTGTATTTTCTACTGTGATGATATCGATATCATCACCCCTTTATCATACCCCTTAAAATATTGGTCACGTGACCAGAAAAAAATTCTTCACCACTGTTGAAATATATGATAAAGCATATCAAACATGTCAAAATCCGTATCACATGCCGTCTCACCCCTCAATCAACAATATCATCACTCTGGCTGATATTAAAATCTTGGGGTAATACGGCATGTGATAAAGATTTTGCCATGTATTATTCTCTATCTATCAATCATTCAATGCACAGCAGAACTGACATTCTACCTAATTGTTAGAAAATTCAAGATACCACTAAGAATATTTCTGGTAGTATGCTTCTAAGAGCCTTGCTCAATATTGGCAGAGCGTGTCGGGTCCTAAAAAGGGCAAAATTTGAAAAATCTAGAGCATGAAATTATCTATTCCATTAATCTAGTCATGAATACAAACTGAAGATAAATGGGCCTAAGTATCCCTCTAATTCATAACAATTGGTTATGGTTAATGATGTACTATATGATGAGTAATTCCAAAATCTGTGGAATATGATTCAATAAAATAGTTCCTGATTGAATTTGTGAACTTGAGGGTATGAGAACATCAGGTACACAAAAAAAAAAGAGTGACTGTCAGGTCTCCACAAAAAAAAAGATAGGCTGACACCTCTCTCATATTTATAACAATTCTATTTCAACTGTTGCTATGTTAATTACTCACATCCTAGCCCTTGCATGACTATAACTATCATTCATACAAAGAGACTGAGGATAGGGGAATTCCACCATGGGGTCACATTTTTCTGACAATAAAAAATGTGATCCCGAGGGTGGAATTCCCTTATCCTACATCTTTCTGTATGAATGATACATTTTCTCTCATTACACACTAAAAGTATAAAACTTGTAATTAAATTGTTAACGAGAATAACATAGTAATTTTCTATTTATAAGTAATTTCTTTTTGAAATGTTTTGTCAAAATCCTGGAAAGTTGACGGTTTTTTGACGTTTTGACATTATGAAGTTGATGAAATGTACTGTGACGTGACGTTTGTGACAACTGATATAAGACAAGGATATTCCACACGCGTGTCTTACACAGGCAAATGTTGTCATCAACCGCTTGTAATGAGAGAAATCACTGTCTCACATATAAAATATCTGATCTATTTAACTCATTACTTAACTACCATGAATGTAGAGCCTTTAGGAGAAAAAAAAGTTTCAAAAATTTCAAATAATTCAGCAAAGCTCATTAATATAGCTTAAAAAGTATGTGAGAAAGCATCATGAGTTTCAAGGTACCAAGCTAGTCTTGTATGATCATTATAGATGTGAACAATAAAGCATTGTGGACAAAAGCACTGATTTATGCAATCTAGATTATTGTTTTATTTAAAGCTCAATCAGACTGGACAGTTTTAAAGCAGTTGTAAATAACTGAATTCACAGTAAAATACATTTTCTCCAAATTGTATAAAATAACCTGTATAATGTCCGACAAAAACTGATACCTCTAAACAAATCATGCCAATGAATCATCATTATACCAGTGATGGGCAACGAGTACTCATACCAGTAATCGATTGATAATCGATATTTGTACCAATATTGTGTAATTGATAAGTAATCGATTATTTTAGACAAAGTAATTATAATTACATTTCGATTACAGAAGTAAATTAAAAAATTTATTATAACACGATCATGATAAAAATACTGCCCAGTTCATGTTATATATCTGTTTTGTATAAGTAAAGAAGATGTGGCGTCTTGAAAAGAATTTAAAAAAAATCAAAAAGTAATTACTTATAAAATTTTCAGCTGTAATCAATTTTTTTCTATTAAAAGTAATTGAAATTCATATCAGTAATCGATTACTGTCGATTACTTCACAAAATTCAATTAATTGCAATCTATCTCAATTATCGATTTCGATTACTCCATGTCTGCATTATACAAATATGAAACTACGTATATACAGTCAAACCTGCTTTAAAGGGCACCTCTATACAGCAAATCACTGTCTATAAAGGGCACATTGAAAAAGTCCCATTCATGAACAAAGTTTGTAAAATTAACCTCTCTATAAAGGGTACCTGCTCATAAAGGGCACTTTTTTTCTGGTCCCTTAGCTGCCCTTTATATACAGGTTTGACTGTATAATTATAATGACATTTTAACCTCCAAAATAACTGTATTATAAAGGTGCATTTACAACATAAAATATTCATGCATCAGTGAACATATATAAATGTAGTATAATAACTTAATTTCAAGTAAAAATAAAATATATGTAAAAGGCTGCATGCTAAAAGGGTAATTCAGAATAAGATAACTGACAGAGACAAGAGGCAATCTGTAGAACAGGTAAAATTTATTGTTCAGGCTCTATTGATAGAATGTCACATGCTACATTGTAGCGCTGATATAAAACGAGGTTTTTTCAGAAAAGTAATAATACTAGAGTGCAGAGCTGATTCCATCGGCTGAGTTATAATTAATCTGTGTAATTTAGCAATATTCATAAATATTTATATCTGTGCCCGTCCCAAGAACTAAGGGCCCTGTTTTTCTATGTTTTTTTCCTCATCAACTGTTTTTTATAAAAGTTAGATCTTCAGTACAATTTCAGTACATTCCATCAAAACTAACAAAGTCCTCGTTTATGCAAAAATTTCCACAGCTTTATAACATCACAGTTTATATTTTCAATTCTAACAATCATATTCATTATTTTCTGTAATTCATGATTAGATCTGAAATAAAATGCCTCTTAAGAAACACACACACTGTATTACACAATATCCTAATAAAAAACTTTTTTTCAACGTAAAAATTTGCACACAAATTCCTCAAGTCTCTTCACATATCTTATTCAGAAAAAAGCCTAAACAAAAAGACCTACCAAGGCAGCCTTTTGGAACGTTACCTAAAATTATACAACATAACCATCATGTTACTGATTTACATTACAACTACCGATACAGTCAAACCTGTCAATAAAGGACACCCAAGGGACCAGAAAAACGTGTCCTTTATACAGAGGGTTAATTTTACATGCTTTGTTCATAAATGGGACTTTTTCATTGTTCCCTTTATTGACAGTGATTTGCTATATAGAGGTGCCCTTTAAAGCAGGTTTGACTGTATATAAAATTTTACAAGCTATACAGAATGTATGATTTGGTATCAATGGAGACTGCTCTACAGATAATCCACACAACAGACTGCAGATGCTCTGTTACCAAATAACCTAGCTAACTGTATCAAACTGGTTGTTTTAGTTTTTAAAAAAATTGAATAAGCTGAAATATATAGTGTAAATTCGGAAATTATTGCGACGTTTTTATTATTGCGAAAAATGCGACAGGGTTGTAATCCCTATAATTTAAACTCACAATATGGACTATTTAATATGAATTAACCAGGATTTTTCTCAATATCGCAAAAATTAAAATCGAATTTTGGTCTAAAATAACAAAATCGCAATAATAAATGCATGCAATAAATTCTGAATTTACAGTATATACATATATGTATAATAAATATTTATTCCATAAAACGCTATGTTAAGGAAAAAGAATTTACAGCGATCTGGCAGTTTTTTAAGACCGGTATGCAATCCCATTAAAGCTGAAGCTTGGGGTTTCCTTTATCTTTCTTCTATGTCTGACCATATGATTTATTGTTGAAGACCTCACAATTAATTTCCAGATAAACAAAATCATCTACTTATGTTTGATATGATGGCAAAAAACACCATATACCTTAAACCTTAAAAAAATCCTATAAATTCAGTAAAAGTCCCCCCCCCCCCCCAAAAAAAAAAAAATGGCTATTAGATCGGTCTTTTTTTTGCACACTGCCACACCACAGCCATGATGATGCTTTTCCTAGTACGTTTTATACATCTACCCTGGAAAAACACATGGTATTGAAAATGCAAGCATGTTCCTTGAGATGGAAATTGCAGTGATCCAGGCATTCCCCTGATTTCTTATAGGGTTGGGTAAATAACAAGAACAGAACAGAGAATATGTCCTCCAACAATTTAATTAAAGGTTGAACTAAGGCGAAAGCTCTCTTGTAGGAGGAATTCTTCTGTCCATTATAATTTTCAGTGGTTTTATGAACAATTTTTTATTTTTGATAGAATTGCATCATGATTTATTTCTGTGTTGTTCATGAATTACCTCCCTTTCCAGATACTATAAATTTTCCAGCTGCAAATGTTCATATTACTTTTGCTTACTTGATGGTTATATTATCACAGCTCTATAATTAAGATTATATATTTCATATGAATGCCCTCTCTATTAATTCAAGCCTCATCGCCTATAACTCGCACAGATATTCCATTAAAAAAAATGTCGAACCTCAATTTGTGGTTATATATATATATATATATACTTTCCTTTGCAAGATACTTACATATATGTAATTCCGTTTTAATTTGCATATGATAAAATACAAGAATTTCATTGGTCGTAAGGGCAAAATCATAAAAGTTTATACATCGATAAACCCATATTTGGGAAGTATATTCATGCACTTTCTTGATCATATAAAGTTTCAAATGAGACATTAAATGTGAAGAATGCTGTAAAAGAATAAATTATAAGGATGATACTGACAATAATAGTTAAAATTTAATGAGAAATGGTTTAAAAATCGATGAAAATTGCATTTTCAAAAATTCCACGAAAATTTGCTGCACAGACGTCACAGTCAAGATTGCAACGTCACATTTGTAAACAATGTAAGTTGGATTCTTCAAACGGAAAACGGAAAAAATCAGCCTTTTCACTCACAAACTCAACATAAAGTCCATAGGACTTTACTTAGTTTGAGTGAGTCGGCCGAGTTTACACATCAATAAACTCATACAAAATCATATTTAATCATATAATATACACATAAGTATCTGGCAAAGAAAAGTAATAAATTTGACATTGAGATTTCTTCAAAAACCTTCAATCACTAAGAGAAAGTTAGACAACTCTGTCATATACCCTTATTTTAAGAGGTAATGTCAAGCAAGTGCTTCATCAGCTAATCACATGTGTTAGTCATGTTATTACATGTAGCAAACAAATTTGCGATTAAAATGAAAGAATGTTGTTCCTTTTTCCTTTCATTTAAAAATTTAATAAGTGATCAGTTTAAAATTATAATAAAACACTTGCCCAGCTGTCAATTTAAGGATGTTCGCTGCTCAGTTTCAAAATAACAAGCTTTTCATATAAAATATTGATAGTGGATTAATGTAGGAACTTAACGAGCGAAAAAAAATTATAGGTCATGTGCTTGTTTTCGAGATATAAGCCATTGAAAATTTGGCGGGAAAAATATGCTCCCTTGATTTTACATAGCTTTATCATTGACAAGTTTTATTTCTCAAAAACCATTGAATAATAGCAAGGATTTTATAAGATTTTTACAAATGGCTTATTATTCTGCATGCAAAAGATTTATTTGTATTAGCGGGAAAAATAATTTATGTCATTCAAATGGATAAAACCAGATGATTCTGAACATCTGACAAAAATTCCAAAACATGACAAGCGAACATCCTTAATGCAGCATTATTCACATATTTTGAATGATAGATGTATATGGTATCTCTCGGGTACAATTTCAAAATAAATGAAGTCTTGCTTTTTCAAGCACAGTACTAGTTGATTATGTTACAAATGTACCTCAAATTATTAGTAAATTGTTTGTTCAAGAATATACAAAGTTTCTATTATGTTTGCTATAAATTTTTTCTCTTCACAAGGTCCAGTTGAAAAGTATACTCAGAAATGTGAGTTAATAATCCCATCATGCAATACTTCATCGGAACTCTCATATGGGAAGAACAGAATGGTACATGAATAAAGATTTTTTTCAAACAAATAAGAAATATATTTTTTTTTAAAGTAACTAATTAAATTGAATAGAAATACAAAAATTATCGATCTTGCAACTTACAGTTTCACTTAAAATCTAAAAAGTTTAAGGATTTTGGGAGGTGTCAATTTTGATTTCCAATATCTCTCAAGTAATATAACAGATTTCTATCTTATTCGGTGGAAATAGGTGCTGATATTTAAAAATGTTAAGTTTAAAATTTCAATTGTGACCATCAAATAATCAAATTAGAAATGGAAAAATTCAGCGAGGAGACTTGTGACGTCATACTCAGTCATTTACAATGTAAGCAAAAAAAGATGGCCAAATGGTCGATGGTCAGGAGCCACATATGATAAATGTTTAATTCACAGCACAAATACTTCTTATTTAAATTCTGACCAAATGTTATATATTAAGGATTTTATTACCTACATGTACATATTTACTCTTAATGATGCTCGCTGGTCATGTTTGGTCTTTTTGTCAGATTTTCGGAATCCTCGGGTTTTATCCATTTCTTAAACATTAAGTTTTTTGCCCATGAACCCCTACTTTTTCTTTTATAATTCAATCATATATACCTTAAAATGGATTTGACAAAATTTTATGAAATCTTTTTTTTTCATACATTTTTGAGAGACTGAAGTTGCCAATGCAAAAACAATGAAAAATCCAGATAAAACCTATTTCCTGCAAATTTTCAAGGCTTTATAGCTCTAAAATGAGCACATGAACCTATATTTTTGTCTTGCTTATTTGTTTACTATATATGTTCTCTCAAACTAAAACACCTATTTCAAATCCTATTTATTTCATATTAGACCAGCGATCATCCTTAAACATTCCTCTACATCTGTTCATTCATGAATAAATTCTATATTAATAATACAGTGAAATGCAGCAGTGAACAACAAAAGAAATCTATGATAATCACACTTTCAGTTACAAATCACATGACCACTACATTACACCACATGACAAACATGTGACTGTTAGTACTACCAAAGCCAGATCAGTATCAGGCATAATCTGGGAAAATATAAAGCTAAATCATGTGACCAGATGACCCTTACCTCCACACAAAAGATTTCTCTTATCAATAATCCTTTCTAAAAGGATTTAAACGAACTGGTACCCCCTGTTTTGAAACAAGAGAGATTTTTAATCACACACATAGTTTTGTTATCATGGTTATATACCAGTTTGAACAATTTGAATTATTTTTTCATCAGAACATATACATTAAAATTTATTTTTGTTTTACATGAAATGGGTTTTCAAAGGTGTGTTAAACAGAAAACTGTCTCTTTATTGAAGCAGATGACCCATCCTAAATACTCATATATATAAGTTTGAAGCTTAAAACATTGGCAGATTTTTATAAAGCACTGAGATTCAGGTTGACTATTCACAATGAAAGGCCGATCAAAAGAAAAGATTAAAAGATGACGCACCCCCTGACATAAAAAAGTTAAGTTACCCCCTTCCCCCACCCCTGAGCTTAAAAGAACCAATATTCATTTTTTAGTGGGCACTGTAAAAAGTACAGTGAACATGTGTGTTAACAGGTAATGTCTTATGATCGCCTGCCAAGTGAGTTTGAATCCAAATTGTGTTGAGTTGTGTTTAACTCCCATCTTAATTGACGAGTTTCCCAGCTAAAGTCTTGTTGCTACTCTCCAGGTACTCCTCCACAAAAAAAAAAGAACAGATTAAAAGACTTCCTTCTGAATCCCCCTCCTCCCCAACTCCCTTAAATGAAGGAATAAGTAAAGATATACATGTACATGAAGGGGGTTCAAACGGAAGTTTTATAAAACTGGCCAATGATGCTGAAAAAATGGTATTGTAAAACCCCTATAAACTAACAGATCACTCAATATCATAGACAATGAGGCTTGAATAAACAAGGCAGTAAAATTTCAAAATTTTTTTTTAATTCATGTTATAACAAAGAACTAAACCTTTTACTTATTTATCTATTTTTGTTTCTCTTAATTTTCCATTTAGTTTTTAATCTTTTAAGGTGGTACCTAACACTACAGGGAGATAACTCTGTAAAATCAGCTAAACGTTTTAATAACGTTGTGTTGTTAAGGGAATATTAAGCTTTTCAATGATCAATATTAGTGTTTGTCAAACTGCTATACAATCAGTGTAATTTTTCTCATGAATTGGTTGGTTCAAATGTTTTGAAATTTTAAAATTTTTGTCAATGGGTCAAAGTAAATACTTTGTCAAAATTTTATGAAAATTAAACGAGCCAAATTAATTTTAGTGAAAGTGTTGGGTACCACCTTAAATAATTATTGATTTTTATTTGTTGTTATATTGATGTATTAATCTTCATTAGTGTAATTTTTTATATATATTTATATAGTAACAGCTGTTAATTTCTTTTACATTTGACTATGATTAAATATCAATAAACAGGTATATTTTGCTATGTTTTATAATCAAATTTTGTTAAAAGATTTTTTCATTTAAAGTACAAAATAAAACATAAAAAAAAACGCAATCAAAACACATGGCTTAAACCTAAAATAACCATATCATTGGTTATTGTATAAATTTAAATATGACACGTATACTGTATTTTCTGGACTATAAGTCTTTGTGGACTATAGGTCTAATCGCTACTTTCTCCATAGACTTATAATGGTAAAATGGTCATTTTTAAACAAAAAAATCTTGACCTATAAGCAGGAAAATACGGTAAATAGTGTAATATGCCAACTCACCTCTGATTTTTCCAATTTATTTTGTTCCTCTATTCGAGTCATGATTTCTGTCATATTGGTCTCCAACACCATTCCCCCCATTACTAATTCTCCTAATATATAATGCACCTGCAAATACATAAACACGTTGGTGGTACAAAAATGTACTACGTTATTTTCATGCAACATATTTACACATTTTCTATTTAACATGTTTTTATGTTGAAAGGTCCTGATTTGCCATGTTTTGATAATTGATACAAATGCAATGTTAAGACCAATCTTTTATTTTTCAACTCTTATATGAAATTATATTTTCCGTTTTCCAGTGTTCATATCCCGCCTCCCTTTTCAGCCTCGTAAAATGTATGTGAATTGTCAGTAAACTAAACTGATTATTTGTACGATCATTAGAAGAAGGTAGAAATGTGAGGTCAACCTGAACCAAGATGTATTCTTAGCCAGCATTATTGTTCCCATATATCAAATCAAAGTTATCTATCACAAACCCAAATAATGTGTGTTTGGTTCCAAAAATATCATGTTAGATAGGCTGGTTCTTTTGTGAACTATTTTGTTTCCTTGAAAAATTTTGTAGATTTTGGTGTGATTTTCAAACATTTAACAATAAAATTTTTTAAAGTGACTTAAGAGAAATTAAGTTGCAAAATTCCAATAATCAACGGTATATATAACGGTAATACAAATTTTGTTTTAAATAGCTATTTTGGTCGTGAATATTATGTCTCCTCCATGCTTTAGCATGGAAGGGAGACATATTGTGATTGCTTTGGTGTCGGTCACAAAACATTGTCACACGACAAACAAATAACGTGCCATATTCTCCTAGGAAGAACACTCTGTATGTATATTAGGTGGGAGTGAAAGGTGTCACAAACAAGAAACTGTATGACACAACCATCTTTCTCCGCAGAAAGAATATACACAAATAAACAACAAAATGGATAACAGGAAAGGTGAACAATAACATATCAATCAATCAAAGCAAACCAACTGACAGAAATCGGGACAAAAAATAACATAAAAGAGTACAAAACACAAACATGAACACAACAGAGAGACACTGAACAGTGGAGGGGTTAAACCCGTTTCTACCTCTTATCCATCCTGTAACTCTGGTGTATAAAACACACTATAAAAACCAATACAGTATGATTTAAGGTGACCATTTGCTAGAACTGCAAAACTAGAGTGGAAAGTACGTAATTCAGATCGCAGGGTCAGAATGTGGTCGTTTTAACTGTAAAACCAGCTAAGGCTCTCATAGCTGCAGGTCGGATACTGTCAATCTACTAAATGGAAAAGTCTGAAATAATACTCCCATAAACGGATTAATGCTATCTAGTCATAGAGTTGAATAGAAATCGCCAGTATTCGTGAGAGGCCAGTATCAATTTAAAGTCTTCAAGTCATTAGGAGAAAGAGCAATTATTACAGAATTGGACATAATTCCATATTTGTAGCCCTTACTGTGAAACGATCTCGGGTAACTACCAAATTTCTGTGCATTTATTCACGATATATCAGTAGAAACTAGGATTGGAAAACCCGTTCATGATAAGTATAGGTTTCACAATAAGTGAGAATTAGATATCGCTTGATATCAAATCTAGTTGTTTAATTTGGATATAATAATAAACGAGCCTTTGGCGAGTTTATTATTAGGTCCAAATTAAATAACGACAATTGATATCAAGCAATATCTAATTTTCAAGAGTTGTTAAACCTATTTCTCTTATGATTCTTAAGAAATATTTTTTTATTTGTGTTTCGGCGTCCGACCTGCGGGAAATGTTAACGTTCATTTCTCTGTGACGTCAAATGTTGCTATGCAATGGTGGCTTTCAATGAGGACTGCGCAGATTTCAACCAATCAGAAAACAGCGATGTTTGGATCAAGGCCAATCAAATAAAAGAATTTCTCGTAACACTTGTTCATATCATATGATGGGGAATTAGTTATGACAAATAATTCATCACGCGAGAAATAGATAACAACGCACCATCATAAGAGAAGTGCATTTGTACACTATCTGAACAAAATGTTATTTAAGACCTAATTATATATAAGAAGCTGAAAAATACAGAAAATTTTTTAAAATTTTACATTTATTACAGTAAATTGAACTTTTAGCATATTCAGCTAATATTCTTAAAGAGTGGTGTAAAATGTGGATGTAGCCTTGAAAATCTAGAACAAATTTGGGTACAATTCAGAACATTGCTGTACCTTCTCAAACTTACCTTATCTACATGAAAAATTAAATCTAGTTCACATACATTCTCAAAACATTTGTCCAATGTTTCAACAAACACCTGAAAAATTTGAAAACATTTTTTTATTAGGCCAATTAAATTTAATTGATATATTATCATCCTATTCATATAAACGGGCCTGCCCCATATTTCTTATTGACATTGAGAGTAGCCAAATCGACCACGAGTCCCCTATCCAGTACATGCAGACAGCAAGCTTAAGAATTAGCCAGACATGAGTCGATGACAGAATTTGATCCATGTAATAAAAAATAAAATTTCCTCACACCGGTCACCCCTCACATATTTTTTAAAAGGGGTGAAAATAATATATCTTTGACACTTAACTTAAATTGGTCTAAGAAACATTATTGCTGTGAACCTTCCTTTATAAAATTAATTAATGCAACTTTTTTACTTTTTGTAACAGGTTATAACCAGGCTAGAACTGTCCTGAAAGGCACTAATACCCCACAGCAACACGTCTGTTTTAAATCCTACACAAAGTTCAAATCATCATATTTTTCAAGGTACTCGCCCAAAAGACATTCCTGCCAATAAGTCCAAACAGCCGTATCTTTTACATTTCTTGTCCAAACAGAAATTCCTGACAATATGCACATCTCCATATAGTGATCTAACACGCCATAGTGTTTCATGAGAATCATGCATGTTATGTAGGAGGAGTTGCGTGACAACACATGGAATGAAGTTTTGTTAAAAATTGCCTAAGTCCAAACAGTCGTATTTTTTTTACATTTCTTGTCCAAACAGAAATTCCTGATAATATGCACATCTCCATATAGGAGTTGTGACAACATTATTTCGGATAGATGGATGGACATACAGACTGAAACCTATATATACCCCCAAACTTCGCTTGTGGGGGTATAATAGCCGGTAGTTAAAAAATCAAAATTTTAATAATTGGGATCCTTATTCTGTTTCATTTTTCGTAATAACAAGTATATATGTGTCCAATGGACACTGTGTCTTGCTTCCAAACAAAACACCTAAATCATGATCAGTCAACCATGACATTGAGGTCACACCACCTTTAATCTAAATTTTGAACAGACTCCATCTTAAGGTATTTAGTAACAAAGTTTCATGTTAATGACATCTACTTCCCATTAAGCAACCTTCAATTTAACTCTAACCTATGTACAGACGAACACTATATGCGTTCTTTCAGAGTTTTCCAAAAATAACAACATTGCATTACTGTAAATTCATAAATTATTGTGTGCATTTATTATTGCGATTTTGTCATTTTAGACCAAAATGCGATTTTAATTTTCGCGATATTGAGAAAAATTCCGATTCATTCTTATAAAAACTTCCAAAATGCGAATTTAAATTATTGCGATTACAACCCTGTCACATTTTCGCAACCATAAAAACATCGCAATAATTTCCGAATTTACAGTAATTTACAAATCTGCATTATCCCCCTTGTATGACCTACCTGTATCAAATCTAATATGCCAAGTTCACTCTCAGATGAATCAACACAGAACACAAAATATAATGTAGCATAATGCCTGTATATTAATTTATAGTCTGACCCACCAATCAAACTGAAACACAAGAAAATATCAAATAAATCATAATATTTTTTTTTAAAAAAAACCCTTCTTTTCAAACACCCATGATATATTTTGCAAGATACTGAAGTATGCTTAAAGACATGGCAGATCTTCTGATACATATAAAACATGCCCCTTTTTATTAGATCCTACATGTATTTCATTAAATCTTATCCTTGTTGAAAGTAGCAAGAGTAGAAAGAAGTTTGTGGTCTTTCAGCAGTGTTCTCCCCAGAAATTTTGGATAGCATCATATTTAACGTCTACCGCTTCTGACATTACAGATGTACATGGTATTTTTATGTACCGTATTTTACTGCCTATACATGTAGGTCAAGACTTTATTTTAAAATGACCATTTTACCATTATAAGTCTATGGAGAAAGTATCAATTAGACCTATAGTCCACATAGACTTATAGCCCAGGAAATATGGTATATAGAAAATCCTACATGTACAGTAAGAATATACTGAAAGTGTTCTCCCCAGAAATTTTTAATAGAATTGTGGTAGAAAATTCACACTGATTGGTTTGTAATGAATCATTCTGTTAGGGCAATAATATCAAAATTTATATCGCCGTGATATTGGCTGAAACATTGCCAACTTGGCGTTAAACAATATTCAATCAATCAATCCAAATTTATAGAAATTTGAATAAGATTTCTGAGGATTTATGGGAAGTTATCAATTGTTAAGTGAACCTTGACTGGAATTTAATTATTCTGTTTTTTTTTCATAAATGTAAACTATTTAAGGACAAAAGGAACAGACCAAAAGTTAAAATATATACATTGGTCAAAATAAATAGCACAGTTGTACCATTGTGGTATATACATGTAACCCTGGGGAGAACACTGTTACATTGAGTATAAAGTAAATATTTAGTGATAATTATAGATTACAAACAGTCCAAAACCAATTTTTAGCACAAAAACTGATTTTCTTCTAAAGGATTTTTTTTTTCCAAAACAAATCTATTGTGAATCTAAAAGCACCATGATATGATTTTCATACATTTACTTTTTAAGTATCATTAATTCTGAAATTTGCTCTTTAATTACATTATTAAGCAGAGTTGTCAAAAATCGTCAGACCTGTCGGTCCCGACCGACAAGATTCCAGTAGGTCCGACTCGACTGTCAATTCTGACGGTCCTGACTCCTGGTGTCAGACAAAAAAAAATGGGGCTTGGATCCGGCAAAACAAGCCGATCCCGTCATTTGTTTACATTTCAGTTGTCTCCCTTCCAATTGCGCAACTGGTTCCCCATATAATTTTTTGCAGCTTAATTACCAGTTATGATAGAATGGATACCAGAGGTTGGAAAATAAAATTCTCCACTGAAACTACTAGAAAAAATTTTAAAAAAATTGTGGGTCTGACAAGACCTTGCTGACTGTCAGACCCAATGTCTGACACGAAAAAAAAAAATTTCGATAACTCTGTTAAGAGGAAATTGCATAATAATTTAACTTCACATCACATATATATGTATAAAGTATATTTTTGGACAGTTCAATTCCAATATATGGGAAATTGTTTTCGTGAAAATTTACCCCATAGCCATTTTCTCATAAATATTAAAGGTTCAATTTAGAACTCATTTACTGTATGTATATGACTGAGCTCACCACACTGGGAGAAGTGATAGATATAGTCTCCCTGTTATAGGGCCAAGGAAATTTGGTCTCCCTGATTTGCTGAAAAGTACCTTATAAATCAAGAGAATGTACATGTATGGTAAATTCAATGGTAATGTCCCATTATTATTAGATCACCTGTTTTAATCTTAGGGAGAATTTACTTCTCCCTTTGTGTTGAAAATGTGGTAAGCCCAGAATTATGATAAAAAGGCTCCTTTCCTTTTATAATTCTTACCATTTTATTCCCATCTTATAAATTATGTACTTACGTTCCTCCTTCAAGAAAGTTACAAACATTATCATCTCTTTTTGAAACAAGATGGAAGGTTTCTCTAATAATTTGTTGTTGGAGATCTTCAGGCTGAAAAATAAACATTTCTCAATATTTATGTGACTTCCTTTTCCAGAGTCTTCTTCCTCAATTTGTGTTGATGTGGTATAATCAAAATACAAAAAACTATAAATTTTTCCTTTGGATGACAGTTTAATATGAGTCAAACTTTTGATACATGTGTAGATAAAAAAAACCTCCAAACAACATCATATAAACCTTGAACTACAGCACCTAAGAAGAATTACCATTTTTAAATATATATATAAGATTTAATCATTTTTCTACATTAAAGTTTTCATATTTCCTAAAAATACACATGCTGTTTATATTGGTAATGTAATTTTAAACTAAATGGCAAAAATGTTCTAAGAAATGAATATCGGACACGTTCAGACACTTTTAGGGCCTTCAAGCAAATCTGACTTCGATAATCACAAAAAAACATTTATGACCTCCAGGAGAAGTTAAAAAAGTAAGAAAATTTGCTCCAATTTCACTCATATCCAGTCCAAACTTTCTAAGAGTACTGAATGTGATTTACACAAGTCCAAGATATTGAAAAAAACAATTCTGAAAATGGATCTCCAATGGACCATTACATTGTTGGCAAAGTAGTTCTGAGGATGCAGGGCTATAACAAGGTCTCATTAAATGCAATTGAGCTGCCACGTCTGATTCTCACACTTGTTATTTTCCCTTTACATCTGGCTCAAATTCATTTTATATAAACATTACCATAATTTCTCTAATTTTTTGTCACAAAAAAAAACACCTTTTTGAGGAAATTTTAAAAAAATGACAAAAAATTTGGTTTTTGTTTATATGGGACCGTTGTTGACTTCCAATACATCAACTTGTTCAATAAATGCTAATTATAAAAAGAAGAAATGAAGCCCTGTACTTGCCGAGTTGTTGCTTCATTTGGTTTTTTTTTTAATTAATCATCAATATTCGTGGAAATTTGCACTTTTAATCCTAAAACAACAAGGATGACAAACTTCAAACAACCCACCATGCTTTGACATGAGGGCAACATGTGATCGTAATCCGGATTCAGAATGGCAACTACAGAATATTTATTGAATTTTTTTCTTTCCTCTCTATATAAGATCTATGTCAATTGAATTTAAAGGTTAAAGAAAAGGAAATATGAAGTAAAATTTGTTCAACTTTATAATGTTAATTTAAATTTATCCTTGTTAGTCATACTTCGTTATACCAAACTTGATTTTGTTGTTAGTTACTATCTTAAACTTCCAGGAGCAAAAAATTGATTAAATTTGTTTATAATTTCGTTCTTATTACATTTATTTCAATGTTTTGGATGAACAAATTTATTTGTTCAAAGTAGTTAAAGATTCGATGACGAGTAGAACTAATTCATTCGCGGAATAATGCTGAAAATTCTGACTTCACCACATTCATGATTTGAAAATTTCGCAAGTGATGTATGATTTTGTTAGACTCAAATTGTCTCCAAATTTTGGCTGTTTCCCCTAAAGATAATTTCCCAAATTGGCGTATTTATTTCCAAAACTTAGAAAATTTCCCAACATGGTGAATATTTAAATCAATCTGCTACAGTGGCCAATGTGATGTTTGTTTAAATTTAGTTTTCCGTTTCACCTTGTATTGAATTGCTGTTTCTATTTAAATTTCTAGCAGTAGATATTACTTGATCTAATTCTGTGTGTTTGTAGCCTAACTTCAATAAGCTGTAGCGAAATAGTTGAATTTGGGATTCTAAATCTTCTTTATTGTTGTGCAACAAATGAATCGTATTATTTCCCCAATAATAAACCCCTTAAATACTGATTTTTGGTGTGCTGATGTTCTCAGTAGATATATATAGTTTTATGTAGGTTTTCTATATATACAGACATGCCATGTATTCTGAGTTTGAAATGCCTGTCCTTTAAATACAGTTACATCTAAGAAATGTAAGCTCTCTAGTCTCTAAGGATATTTCGTAATGTCACAAGTGGATGTGTGCTGTTTGCTATGTCGATGAAAGTACACAGCGTGTCTTTCTTTCCAAAAAATATTATGAAACCATCATCTCTATAGATTGACAAATGTAAAATATATTAATTAAACCACTCCCAATCCGTCTAACTAAATACGACCAACGAAATTGTAAAAAAAAACATCTGCCATATTGTAAATTCCGTGAACAATTTAATCAGAATCACAGAAATGCCTTCTAAGAAGTATTCTTTACATACGAAGAAAGCACGGAAGCGATTTCTTTGGTAAAACTAGCACCTGGAACAGAACCAACGGACACGTTAAAAATCTGGAAATAAAAAAAAGATCGAGATTTGTTACAAAAAAAGAATTTGACATGGCAGGATTTTTTGGGGTCAGTCACGTTTGGGCAAACAAACGTTTTTTCTGGCCTGACCAAAAATTTTAGATTTTACAGTGATGTTACTAATCACTAATTAAGTTCTTAACTGATCTTTTAAGATATCAGTATTTTGATCCATTCTTATAAATGTAGTTGTTAGAGCATGTTTGAAACCAAAATAAGCCAAATAAAATGTCTAATACTCCAGAGTGTGATGCACAACCAGCTGCTCCACTGGTTTCAATTGGACCTCGTTGTAGCACTGCAGAGATAAGTTACAATAATGTAGCTCCTGTGATGATTTTAAATCTTGCCAGAGCTAAAGAGATATCCCAATTACTCACAATTTTAGGCATATTTTCCACCTGTTTTGGTTCAAAAACTGTAAAAAATATTATATTTCTATCATTTTCAGTTAAAATAAAGCAACATATCATCACCTAATGGGAAATTTCCAATCTAGAAATCTGGCATTCAAAATTTTCATCCATGTTTTAAATTTTGTTTTCTTTTTCAAGTCTCAGAGGGGTTCTCGCTAATTTAACGTTCCAAATAGGGAAGTTTCCACTGATAAAATACTATACTATCTGTATAAGGTCAGGCCACGCCCCCTGCGATCTCGCGATAAACATCATGGTGGAAAATTGGAAGCGACAAATGACCAGATGTGCAAAACAACGATTCGGACATTAATAATGAAGAAATTTTACATTTAATATGCTGGAAATGATACAGTTCAACGATATTTCAGGTAAACACGACCTCTTATTGCCGTATGTAAAAGTTATTTTTGCTCCATTATGTGTAATGGGACCGCTTTGTAGCTCTGCCAAGTCAAATGTTGTCACAGGAGCTACATTGTCATTATTGTAGCTAGTGTAAAACGGGTGACAATTACACCTGCTGCTCCACTGGGAATGTAGCTCTGCAATCGCAAGATAAAAATTCATCACAGGAGCTACATCATTGTCAGAATCTATCAAAGACACAACAAGTACATATGGTGATTGAAAAAGAGATTATATGAGGAAATCATACTATGTCTATGATATATTGATAAAAAAAAAATATTGACATAAATAAATGAATCAGGCACAGGCCAACCATTCAACTTACATAAAACTGATAAAATTTCGAAAGTCTGGGTTTTCCATGGTTATTAAATACAAGTATTGCCTTAATCATTTTAAAATAAAGGTCAAAATTGAAAAATTAGAAATCACATCATCTCTGGGAGGTGTTTACGTTGCGGAAGTTGAGTGTGAAATTCCAAGTCATTTTAACGTTTAGTCAAAATAAATTAATGTTCGGTATCGGTATTAGTTCCGGCAAATTTGTATAAGCCAAATGCATGTAAATCGCAGAATTTCACAGTAAATACGTTCTATTTGAAAAAAGTGAGGCACACTGAATTTAAAATTGGAGTCTGTGAAATAGGAAAAAGACCATATACACCCCCTCCCCACAAAAAAAAAAAATTAAAGTGAAAGAACAGCATTTCCGGAAAGTTTTTAGTATTATTTTTAGTTCTAGTCCCAAACGGTTATTAATGACCAATGTCAAAATTTTATCTTTAAAAAAACACAGGCTCATCATAAAATAGATCTAGCTTACATAGACACCGAGAAAAAAACATCCAGAATCGATCCAAAGATCACTTATTTGTCCCCCCCCCCCCCCCAGTGAGATGGGGGGACTGGGGGGTGGGGGGACTCCCAAAGATCATCTGTACATAGGTTCTACCAGGAAAAGTAAAAAGGAAAAGTACCCAAAAAGAGTACTGATTTTCAAAACACCGCAAAACTGGTGATCTAAATAAGTAATCCTTAGTTCATTTCTTTGCAGCTGCAGTACATAGACCTACCATATTTGGTCCAAACATAGTTGTTTGTGGATGGGTACACACCCGTCTGACACCTCTATTTTAGTGACTTCAGTTACATTTTCGCGATTACATGTATGTGCATATACATGCCCGGCTCAGACCCTAATCTCAATTTCATACTCGAGTCAATTTTCATGATTAAGTCCATTTCTCTGTATGTGTAATATACCTATACTGATCATTTTATGCATTTATGGTCGGTAGATACTTCTTGGCAATTACATCAGTCTAACACCTTTCACGTGACCTAGACCTCAATTTCACGCTGGCTGACTCGTCATATTTTAACAAATACATCCATTTCACGGCAAATTTACAACACAAGTCCAAATATGTTTTCTATAGATAGTTCTTAATGACACATACCAGTACGAGACGTTTCAGCTGACCCTGAACACAAGTTTAAGCTTGCATTCGATTTTTCAACCAATGTTGCATGACCAGCAGAAACATTTAGTGTGTCCACTTTTCTTTGACATTAAAGTAATATATGTTGAAAAAATAATGTTGAACTATGTTAGGCTCTGGCAGCCATCTTTGATTACGGGCGGGGTCATCGGATACAATCCTGAAAGAGTACCATCTAAGGACTATTAAGGTTTCAGAGGAAAATATCTTTAAAGGAAAGTTTACGACGACGATGACGGACGAGACGCCAAGTGATGGCAATAGCTCACATGGCCCTTTGGGCCAGGTGAGATAAAAATGGATTGAACTTTATAAAAATAAGGACATATGCAAGATCATTTTCAAGATTGCGCTCAGACAGTAACGGACGTATCATAATTCTTAGTTTGACTATCTTTAAAGTATTCTGCGCAATAATTTCACGTTAAAAATCATTAAAAAGGCTTCAAAATGAAAATGTAACATTACAAATGAATTGTCATTATATCTTTAACCGGTTTTCCAACATTTTGATCTCGAGCACTGCTGATGAGTTGTCAGTCAATGAAATGACCATACAGTGCATCAGATTTATTTCTGTATTTTGTGATACATTATATTAGCATTGTCATTTCTAAGCTCCTGTAGCATATCATGTGTCTGATGTAAATTGCTATTATCTGGATATGAAACTGGAAATTTGTGATATCCTTTTCTTCCCCAGTAAACTTGCACAGACGCTTGGATATTCAAGGAGGTGCTACAGAAGCGACTTTGCACAAAGTGTACGTTTCCATAAATCCACAATGCATGAAGTCCTTTTCATCTTGGTCAATTTCTTCAATTTCTTCCACTCAACCTATAAACCACAATCTAGCCGGATCAATCCAAAGACATTAAAATTGATATTTGCTGCTTCTCTGCCAAGCACGCGGCATCGCTTAGTAAGAGCAAAGGACTTGTCGGTTTGGAGTCGGTATATTTGTGTCCAGGTGGTGTGATATGTCTTCGTGCTGACGACCGCCTCAGTGGTCTTGTGGTAGCGTGCTTGCCTCGAGTGAGGGAGGTCGCGGGTTCGAACACTGACCGGGTCAAACCAAAGACATTAAAATTGGTATTCGCTGCTTCTTCGCCAAGCAAGCGGCATCTGGGAGTAAGAGCAAAGGACTGGTCGGTTCAGAGTAAGTACAATATGTCCGGGTGAGTGATATGTCTTCCTGCGGACAGTTAGTTTGGGGTAGAGAAAGGAGAAACTATGCAGAGAAAAGTGATTGAAGTGATTTTAAAGGAAAACATGAAAGAAAAAGAGACAAGTAAAAAACGCAGTTATGAAGGTAAGGAAAAACTTGGACCCACTACATATTACCTAATAGGTGTTGAGAAATATGTAATTAGGTGTTCCTACGACAGGCCACTACTCAGATGGGAAATTAGTTCATGGTGGTTGTGGTCATGATGATAAATTCACACCTAGATATACATTTTAATTGCGCTAACTTTGACTTGCGACACGTAGAATCATTAAAAAAGCAGATCACAGTGTTTGCAGATGATGAATAAGAAACAGTGAGTGATGACGTACAAGAAAGGAAAAAAAAAACAATCCTGCATGTCATTTAAACAAAGTGAGATTGGAACTAGATATTTCCCGCAACATTCATATGAATCGTCCTGGAATAATATTTGATTTGATATGCTGGCTTTGACTCTTACTGCTGGCCACAACAAAATAATTTTTCGTTCTTTGGATTTTTGGATGGCAAAAATAGGTGGAATTTTAATTTTAATTTTTTTTCTTGAAAACTTGTTTTTTTTTTCGGACGAAAATCAAAGTTAGTTGCGGCACAAATTTTTTAAAATAAAATATTGCAAAAATCCTTCTTACAAATTTTAGGAGCGCGTGAACAATTTGTTTTATTATTTTCTTGAAAAATGAGGAATTTGGGGCGAATTTTCAGGATTTTTGCAAAATGAGGCGCAATAATTTTTAAAAAAAATTTACATAGTCCAAAAATTGGAGCGGCAAAATCCAAAAAAAAAAAAAAAAATAAAAATCATTTTGGTGTGGCCCAATAGTAGTCAATATATCAAACTACCTGCTAGGTTTTCTACGAATAATTTAAAAGGTTTTACTGAAGGATGTATTCTTCTGATGTTTCAGTCTCTTTGAAATCTCGTTCGGGAATTATTTCCGAAACATGTGATAAATGTGGAAATTATTAATGAATTCAACAGATATTATAATCCAACTAAACTCTGTGAAAAATTATATACTTACAATAAGTAGTTTTTGAGTAATAACATTTTCAAATTTTATAACAAATCTGGTCAGTGTCATGAGCCAAAATGTTGAGAAAATGGGTGAGAGGTACAAAGAAACTATTTTACCAAAAATATGTACATCTCCTATCATTTTTTTTTAGAATTCTTTAATCTGTATTTTTCCAATCATTTATAACAAATAAGTTTAAATTATATGCTCTTTGTTCTAAAAAAAATATATAAACCCAAAATTGACTAAATTGACTGCAGGGTCATTTCGACACGAAAAAACAACAAAATTTGATAAAACTTTGTTATATGAAACTGGAAATTTGTGATATCTTTTTCTTCTCCAGTAAACTTGCACAGATGCTTGGATCTATAGTTTGTTTTTTTTTAAGTTAAATTTATTCAGATTGGCCCACTTCATCTTTAGGGAAAGTGTGAAAAAAAGTGATTTTTTTTTCATGATAATAGCCCAAAAATGTGTAAAAATTGATGAAAAATGGGAAAATCATCAAAAATGGGGTACTTTCAAATGACCGTAGCAAAAAAAGAAGTCCACCACCATATAATTTTTTTCTTCATACATTACTTTCTTACAGTCATATAAACCAAAAAATCAGGATAATAAAAAAGTTTAATGCTAGAAATTTTTGGCTCCTCAGAGGTGTACATCCTTAAATTAAGTTTCTTCGAAAAAATGATCTTTACGATGTTTAGTCAGTTAAATTTGTGTGTTAACTCGTTTTAACACTTGTATTGAAGAGTAGTGATGAATATATACCATTAACACCAATGTAAATAAATAGGACAGTACTTTTTATTTGGTGGGGAAGAGGAGGGGGAACACCTCGAGACATTTACTGAGGAAGGGTGCAGTATATAATAACAAAAAAGAACTCCCTTCTAAATTTTGTCTTTTACATTTAGGAAAGAATACTGTATACTGTCGTATACATGAATTTTCCAGGAATAGTTATTTACAGTGAACATAAATAACCACATGATTCTTCCAAATGTCCCAGATGTTCCATACAACGTAATGGCAATGACTTCGGTAATTATCGGCAAACTTCGGAAACGCAATATACTTTTTTTCATAGACGTTGATTACAAACAACAATTCATGTTTCATTTGAGAAAGAGATGTCTTCATAATTCCTAAACTTTTGATTAAGGATGCTCGCTGGTCATGTTTTGGTCTTTTTGTCAGATTTTCGGAATCCTCAGGTTTTATCCATTTCCTAAATATTAAATTTTTTGCCCATGAACCCCCTTTTTTCTTTTATAATTCAATCATGTGAATGATTGAATTATAAAAGAAAAAAAAAACCTTAAAATGGTATTTGACAAAATTTTATGAAATCCTTTTTATTTTTTCATACATTTTTGAGAGACTGTAGTTGCCAATGCAAAGACAATGAAAAATTCAGAGAAAACCTATTTCCTGCAAATTTTCAAGACTTTATAGCTCAAAAATGAGCAAATGAACCTATACTTTTTTCTTGCTTATTTGTTTACTATTCATATGTTCTCTCAAATTAAACACCTATTTCAAATCCTATTTATTTCCTATTAGATCATCCTTAAAGTTATTTTTGGTCAAAAAGAATATAATTTACGGTCATGACCTTTATGTTCCAAAAACCTTGAGTTCAGGCTTTAAATAATTTACTTTAAATATGTCTTTTTCATGTGCAAGAAACAGATTTATTTTATTATATCTGTTTAAATTAATTTTCTGTACAATCGCTAAGGCAACAGTCGGTACACGTAGATTGTTCCCTTTGAATATGCAGGTACAAATATTTCAAGATGACCATCTCCGTCGACGTCATGTGATGCAATTTCACCAATGGTTCCTCTTTTCATATCTAGTATGATATGTGAATGATACGTCCAATCAGAAGAGCTCTCTGAGTTAGCTTGCAAGATGTAAGCACGACTGTCATCATCACCCGACAATAAAATCAATGGCTTCCTGAGAAGAGAAAAGCTTATCAGACTAATAATTATTACATGTCTTAATAAAAACAAAGAAAATTTCCTTTGATTCAGCATTCATTCAAACGCCTTCTAAATCTTAAAATTATTGGAAAACGAATTTAACATGACTGTTTAATAATAATATTTAGAAAATAATATACGTCCTTGGAAAATATAAAATTTATTCATAGTCAACACTTATCATATTAAGATTGCCAAATGATCATAATTAACTAGTTGATTATTCCAAATATCCAGGATGTTAAACAACATTATAATGACAAGAAGATATCGGCAACTTCAGAAATACCATCTTCACAATTTATTTTCACAGACGCCGCCTATAAACTACGAAGTATGTCTCAATTTGGGAAGGGTATATATCTGCATTTCTCCTATTCTTGACGTGTTTAATCGGTGGGATAAAAATACATAATATCTTTAACCACTTCTCGGTGATTAAATTTCTACGTGGGAATTTTTTTTCTACAGTTATTGGAACTATAAACTTGAGAAGTCCCGAAATGACGTCTATAAACAACATAGCAACGACATTTTCTTGAGGTTTTTGTCGAAAATCATATGAGAAACAGATTCTCCTTCAATTTACTCGTGAGTTATGAAATTTCTCCACCCTCAATAGTTAAATTTTAGATTTTAACACGCTCGCGTGTTGAAAATCGAAAATTTAACTATCTCGGGTGGAGAAATTCCATAACTCACTCGTACCTGAAGGAGAATCTATATTTCTCGCTTCATACTTTTGTTCTATTGTTTAAAAAAAAAAGAAATAACTTAAAGTCAATTTATTTTCCATGGAAACTTTGACGGCTAAAACAGAGTAGTTTCCTCTTCATGGCACTACGCGGCGTGTACAGTGCAACCATTTGTCATGATATGATTATCAATTAATTAGCCTTAACGCAGAGATACGTATATGAAAAATTATAACATTACCCATTTTTAATTGACGGGTTCTCCATGATCTTTGCCGAACCCGGTGTTCCACCGCCAGGTAATAAATTATTGGAATGGAAACCAGTCATTATTGTGTGCCTTGTAAAGGTACCTGTCCTGAATTAGATTTTAGTCAAGAATATATTTAATGTATTATATATTTAAACAATATATGTTAAAGCAGCTATTGAAAGTCATATATTCTAAAACAGCCACCATTTTTTATTTGTGAATGTAACGGGGGAAAGGGGGGGGGGGATTCTAGTCGGTAATATTAACGGTTCTTGGGTTTTCCACTTTAGGGGGGAGGTCTAGTTGGTAACATTATATTGTCCTTAGGTTTTCCACTTTCAAAGTTATATTCGCGAATGTAAATGATGACACGGAACGTAAATTATATGGCCGCTAAAGTCGAACATAGTTTCATATAGGACCCTTTAGTAAAATTCACCTAAAGTTCTTTTTATCTGAAACCAATAAGACGACTGCGACTAAATTTTTCAGCAATGTTCCTTAGATGATTAAACTTATTTTATATATGATATCCCGAAATGCGAACTACATTTTGTAAGATGGCTTCCATAGCTAAACTTACTTTATCATATGTGCATCTATAAATTAAAATAACGTAATAAAATGAGAATGGTAGATATGTAAATTCAAAACAACAATTTGATGTTTACTTTGGAATGTACAAAGAAAATTTCTTAAAATTCGCAAGCGAAAATGTACTTACAGAAGACTTCTGTAAGTACATTTTCGCTTGCGAATTTTAAGAAATTTTCTGTCTGACAAATTTTACCTGAAATCGTCTGGTATTTCATACACATATACTCCTGCGTTGCTAAGAGCGTTCGAGTTCACTAACAAATCTAGTTTGCCGTCGTGATTGACGTCGACAATTTGAACGTCAAACACGTGACCAATGTGGTTCTCTATAACCCGTGATTTAATCTGAAAAAGAAAAACGTATGCCCGTGTGTTGCCGATATTTTCTACCTTTATCCCAGACAACATTTTTGTACATACGACTTGCGTGAATGTCATTGTTTTCAGTTAACGAATTCTTTTAAAATCAAAATGGGCATTTGTATTATTACTTTTGAGTCGATAACGCCTGCCGATGGACTTCAAGTTCCCGCTCATTTGCTAGTTTTTCTATATTTAATGTTACAAAAACTTAAAATTTTGTGAAAACTAATGAGAAACCAGAGTGAGTTATATTTTCCTAACCAATGTAGGTAAGGGAGATAATAAATTTGTCTCCATTTTAGCCTCAGGACAAAAGGGAAAGAATTTCATTATCTCCCTTACCTACATTGGTTTGGAAAAGATAAGTCACTCTGGTTTCTCATTAGTATTTCTCTCATGCATAGCTCTGTGCTTAGAGACTTTTTGCTTTACCCTTTTGATCAATTTGGCATTTCGGATTTCCCTCTTCGTATTTTGCATTATTATTTTCAAAGTTTTAGGCTTTGGGCACAACTGATGGGTCGAAAATCGAAATGAGGACATCCTGTGCATTAAAACTGTTATGACTATGTCTCGGTATAAAGACGGGTTAACATTTCTGTTCCAATAAAATATATATAAACTCCTTTCTCACAATATCATGTGTTCTATGATATCTGCTTTTTTAAAGAAAATTCGAAGCTAATTATTTTTGACGGCGTCAAAAACAGTGATATAATGAGATACCAATATACAACTATCAAACCTTGAGGCTGTCTGTCCATTTTCCTGTTGGATCTGTCGTCCAGTATATAAATAGCTTATTTGAAAAGAACCCTGTTGCTATTATACACATAAAGTCTCCATCAGGCGTGTGTAATGTATGCATGTCTATAAATGTATCTGGACCATCTCCAAGGATATTATGGGTCCATGGGATGTCGATTCTGTCAGATGGCGGGTGTTCGTACCAGACGAGTTGACCGTGACCACCACCTAATAAAAATAAAGGGGTCTGAATTACTTCCTCCTTAAGAGTTTAAGTGTTTATTTCGATGTATCAGATAATTTTGCCGTTAAGCATAGCACTATCTTATATTGTAAGAATATAGTTAAATGCTCATAAGTACAGGGTATAACTGCAGTTACGGACATCCCAATGTGAAGGCTGTCAATTTTGGCAAGTTAATGTTTTAATGAATTCGCTTTACACGTTGCATGTTCAATCGCACATCACGGGTGCATCGACATTTCTTAAAGAAATACATATTGCTTACTTAACAGATGACCATAACTAATAAGAAATAATTCACCTTATTGGACATATGATACAAATGTCCGTAAATTAAAAATATAACGCCAAGTTAGCTAATGCAAAGTGTAAGATGTCGGTAACTGCCAAATCATATATCGTATATAGTGGGTTTTAGGCGATGATAAAATATAGATTTTTGTTTCAGGTTTGAGCTTTCTTCTTATCACAGAATATCTTACAGAACAGAGAATTACTGCATAAGAAGACAAAATGTCTGGAAGTTAGCAATGAGGGAGAGATAAAGATTCTCCTTCAGGTACGAGTGAGGTATGGAATTTCTCCACCCGAGATAGTTAAATTTTTTTTTTCATTACGCGAGCTTTAGTGAGCGCGTTAAAATCTAAAACTTAACTATCGAGGGTGGGGAAATTCTATAACTCACGAGAAAATTGAAGGAGAATCTGTTTCTCCTATGATTTTGAAAAAAACCTCAAGAAAATACCGTTGCTACGCATTTTGTTTACATGGACGCCATTTCGGAACTTCTCTATTTTATCTTTCCAATAAACATAGTATATGTTGCTCTTATTTCAGAATTACCAATAAAAGAATACCTAATAGTGATTTTTTTGCCCGGCAAGTGACAGCATCTTTTCTTCCATCTCCATTCATATCCCACCAGAGGACACGGTGATAGAACCATGCGTGATCATCTGATCCTCTGGTGATTTCAATTGGTCGAGCCGGGGAATCATGTGACAAGTCTATCAATCGAATGCTTCCTCTAGTCTTCAAAGGAACGAGAAATCCACCAGCTATCGACGCCATCCGTTTACCGAACACATCATCTAAACGACAAAAAAATTGTAAACTTTCACTTAAAAATCTTCTCTGAAACCACGTGACCAAATGGGATTAAATCGTAGTTTTGGAAAAAATTGTCCCTGGGTGGTGTTCCTATTATTAGTTATGTCCAGGATTGGGACCTTAGACCAATACTCCTGGCTTTGGCAAAAATAGAAAAATTAAGGTAAAAACTTAAATCCTCTCTGAAAGTACTGAGCGAATTAAGACCAAAATCTTGACCTTGAAACAATATGTCTGCTGTTACTAAATATGTAAAAACACCAGATATACATAAATATTTAAAAATTACCTCTGAAACTACTATTCCAGTTAATCTAAATTTTGGTGATATTGTCCTGTAGAGATCCTGTCCCGAAAGTGGTTCAGAGTGATTTAGAGTTTGGACTTATATATGGTCGACGTTATTTAGATATTCCTTAGATGATCAACAAAAAGTTTTGTAAAATTTACTGAAGTCAGAGGAATTTGTCAGTAGTTTTATACTTGTTGGAATGTTTTCTTTGAGACTGAGTGAGATATGCATGAAGGTTACAGGTTAGCAATATTTGTTCACTGGCGGATCTAGTTCCTATAATATCAATACAAATCTGTGGCCCATCCTTAATGGCGAAAATGGCCAATAAAGTCTGTAGTAGTAAATAGTTTACGTGTTAAAAAGACAATATTTATTAAGGGAAATTTTACCTGTCAAACTGGGATTCATTCATAACCAAATAAAAGCTATAAATTGGGCTTCAAGACAAGGCCAGTAAACGGAATGTTTGTAATTTTTGTAAACAAATAATAATTGTGAACTTTATTTTAAATTATACCCATGCGAGTTAAACAATATAACATAGAAGGAACAATAACACACAAATACATGCAGATAAGATATAGTCTTGAAAAAGTAACTAATTAACTAACTTTGACCGATGTGGACCCTATTTTCGCAGTTCCAATGACCGCTTTATAAAGTCACAAAAAATTGGTAAAAGTTCGTTTTTTTATTAAGAAAATTTGTGATAGTTCGTCTCCCGATAGAAAATTTTGATTTATTTCAACTTTCTTTTCAAAGAGATTAGCTGTTAACCGATTATATGGCTTCCCAGGCCAAATTCCCTGGCTTTTCAATTATGCCACCTTTTTTCTATACTAGTATGTTATACTGTATTCTTAAAGGATCGATCAATGTTTTAAACTTTACTTTCAGGGTCCATTATCACTTGTTTTATTGTGTAGGGTGTCAGGCCTATATCAACCAGCCTTTATGTTCTTTATCATAGTATATGCCATATTCAATCATTTTCATATAGAAATAGATCTAATGTAGAATAAATACTAGTATATTGTATTTCGGACCAAGTTTCTAAAACAAATGCGAAATACCATTGTGAAAAAATTGATAAATTAGCCAAAAATCCCTATATTTTCCATATCTATGCTTGGGACATGTTACACACCCCTCTCCAGACAATATGTCACAAAAAAAAAAAAAACTGCAAATTTATTCTTACCGGGTACCTGGTTCACCTCGTTTGGCCAAACAACACCACTTGTCAACGTAGTCAGCTTGATGGAACTTTTTGCCGTGCTGTTTAAGGTTCCCAAAATGCTCCCGATAAAGGGCATATAATATACGTGATCCGAAGAAAAAGGAACGCCACTAAAACTAGATACAAACAGCGAATAGTCCTGTACAGCTTTTCCAGTGTTGTGAACTTTTATTATACTGAGGAATCCCGGATTATGAGCAGAAATACTCCCAAGTTCTTGTAGTCTATAACACAAAGTAACCATGGTAACGTTAAGAATAAAAAATAGTATGATGAAGAAAGTTGATAATTTAATTGGTGCCATGTCTGGACCGTGTTTATCGTTCATACATTAAAAGATCCTCCGATATTCTTGTTATCTCATATGAGTGTACGTGTGTAAGTGACATGATTTACACAAAAATGAACGTGTGATATCTCATTCTTTGGGATTTAGACTTACCATATTTGTCTACGAAATTCTAAATTTTTGGTACAATTTAAGCCTTATGTGAGAATGCTGTAATCTGATTGGTTCACTAGAGGGGTATTTTTCTCAAATATTATGCACAGGCCCTTGGAACCAGGATTTTTTTTAGGTTTTGTCAGTACAATGTCACTGAATCAGTTTATCACACAATTTGAACTATTCTGTGTGTTGTCTGATTTGTTCTACTCTTATTTAATGCATTTAGTGAAATGCCGAGATTTTCATCTATCTCTAACTGGCATATCACTAAATGTGATATTATGCATTACAAACGATTTCAGAGGCAGCGGGGTTTCACAACTTTTTACCCTCTGTCGTGGTATTTGCCTATTTGTACCCTCGCGATCCGATACACTTCTAATTGTTCGTTAACTTAACGATCTTTCCAAAAGAAGACCGAAAATTCATAAAGACGTAATGGCACACGAGACTGCTTCAAGTCGTTTTGGAATTTGTGAATTTGAATTTGTTTTATATACTATTATGAAAATGAAAACTGGCCTGATACTGAAATTTGAATTACATTCGGTGTAATTAAAGAGATACTTCATGTTCGGGTGGGGTATTTGCGAAAAATATGGCTCAGGAAATTCTACGTCTCTCGACTGGTATTTTTCGCCACATGATATATCTGTTCAAAATAATATAGGCCGAAAATTTGTGAATTTTGTGTCATTTCTTTGTTTATTTTCAAACTCTGACCTCACTTTTAACCATTTGTACTATTAATCAAATGGCAATGAAAGAGACATAAAAAATCTTAAATATGTTATGACAAGATATAAAAAAATCTTATACGGACAGAAATTTTACCAAAACGAGGGTAATATAACTTGTGTTGTGCGGTTTGTATAGGGAGGAAAATTTAATTATTAAAAAAAAGAAAAAAAAAAGAAAGAAAGAAAACCAATCATATGTGGCGCCAACTTACTCAAAATTATTGTATATATTTAAGAAGGTCCTGGAATATTAATGCTCATTCGCAATTCGATTCAAGGAGCTACTGGAATATTTCAGGCTCCCCACATTTCGAATTAAAGAGGTCCTGAAATAATTAAGATCCTCCAAAATTAGAGAATACCTGGAGTAGCATAAATCAATTTCAGGAGATCCTAAAACCCATTTATGGAGCTCCTTAAATCAAATTGTGGGACCGAGGTCCTAAATTTGATTTTTGGAGGCCCTAAAATCACCGCAACGAAGAGATCCATAACCATTTGTCCACCTCATTAAACATGTTAAATACAATAGTTTTGACTACTTTTCGCACCTGAAAAAAAACGGTCTTGTATTATCATTATTAACATGTAAATATAGAGGTGATGGCAGTGCACATTGTTAAGAAGAGATAATTCTGTCACGTTGTCACATTCATGACATTTTCTATTCAAATACAAGTACAATTCGTACACTTTGATCATTTTACCAAAGTTTGATCTACATTGCCATAGTAGGTTCACGGAAGATTTTAAATTCTTTTTGCTGATGTTTCCATTTTTAGTAATATCGGCTATATTTGTCCCAGGTTCGAACCCCCGGACACAATATTAAAGGGAACAACCAAAGCATCATTCCACCGAAGTTTAGTCTCAACTGGCCCATTAGATTCACCGAAGAAGATTTCTATGTATTTTTGTTCTTATCTTTCTGTTTTAGCAACGGCGGCCATATTGATCCGAGGTCTACACCCAGACACACATCTGAAAGAGAACCAACCAATGACTATTTCTCTATAGTTGATCTAAAATCAAACGAACTTTAAGAGTAGAAGTTTCTAAAAATTTTGTTTTGTTGAACGTTGAATATATACCGTTCTATGTCAAATGAAGTATGGCTGTGATGTTAATATTGATCGTTGAATATATTTTGTAAAAGTCAGCTGAATTGAAAATGATTGAATAATGAAATCATATCTTTACAAATATCGTTACAATGTCTCTGTTTTCTTTTACCTTTTCGAAATTTTAATTTGAATTTTCAGGCATCATAGTGATATATTCTGTCATCATTTTCACTCACGTTTTATTTAATTATCAGTTTCATAAAAAATAAATATTTTAACATAACATTTTCTTTCTATTATGTTTGAGATAAAATATTGGTTTTTTTATTGATTTTGTAAAAAGTCATATTATAAGTACTAGTACATGTATGTCAACTGTTGAACACATTATTAGCATTTAATAACAGGCGTTTAACTTTTGTCATACGTTTCTGAAGATAATGAGGGTTTTAGGAGTTTTCTTGGCAATTCTGTTCTCGTTTGCTGTCAACATCAAGGGTAAGTTTTTTCCTATACTGCGAAAATCAAAGGTAAGTCTTCATTTTTGCTATCAAAATAAAAAAAAAAAATAGTAATAAATAGTTTATGATACCGATTCTGATGTATTTCTGTTCTCTTTTGCTTTTAACATCATAGGTAGGTTTTCATTTGCTATCAACATTAAAGGTAAGTTTTAATTTGATATCAACAAAGATAATTTATCATTTGCTGTCGAAATAAAAGGTAAGTCTCCATTTGCTTATCAAACTCAAAAGAGATAGTAATAAATATTTTATGATACCGATTTTGATGTATTTCTGTTATCAACACATCAAAGGTAAATTTTTATTTGCTATCAACATCAAAGGTAAGTTTTCATTTGCTATCAACATCAAAGGTAAGTTTTCATTTGCTATCAACATCAAAGGTAAGGTTTCATTTGCTATCAACATCAAAAATAAGTTTTCATTTGCTGTCAAAATCAAACTAAGTTTTCAGTTGCTGTCATAATCAAAGGTAAGTTTTCATTTGCTATCAACATCAAAGTTAAGTTTTCATTTGCTATCAACATCAAAAGTAAGTTTTTATTTGCTATCGACATCAAAAGTATTTTCATTTGCTGTCAAAATCAAAGGAAACTTTTCAATTGCTGTCAAAATCAAAGGTAAAATTTTCATTTGCTGTCAAAATCAAAGCTAATTTTTTCATTTGCTGTCCAAATCAAAGGTAGGATAAAAAGTAAAAAATGTTCTTTGATACCAATTGCAATCTAGACTGGTTTCAGGACATCAATAAAAAACAACTTAAAGACCGGAAATCAGTCCACATTTACGATGAAGGGCAGTCGTACAAATGTTTGTGGAAAAGGTCAGAGATACATAGTACGTTTAATATGGTTGTGGGGGTGATTTAGGTTATTTGGAAAAAGGACAAAAATTTTAAGAAACTGGGAAAAAATGGCAATTTGTTTTACGAAATTGGGAAAATTATACCTCCCTGTTGGTAGTTGCTATATCAGTTGTCATGTTTGGAAAGAAAAAATAACATTGTAAAACAATTTACAGTCCTGTTGGTATCATCAGTTCAGTTGCTGGTACTTTGATATTGGTGTAAAGCTGATAGTATAGTAATAAATTTGTTAAGTTTTGTGACAAGAAATATAGATTCTCCTTCAAGTACGAGTGAGTTATGGAATTTCTCCATCCGAGATTGTTAAATTTTCGATTTTTCAACACGCGAGCTTTTCACGAGTAAATTGAAGGAGAATCTGTTTCTCCTATGATTTTTGACAAAAACCTCAAGAAAATGTTGTTGCTATGTAGTTTGTTTACAAACAATTTTGACAGCCACTGTAAATGATGGATGGGTGGGTAGGGTCAGATAATTTTGCCTTGTGTAGAGGCATTAGCCTAATCTATTTCGAAAATGCAGGGAGCTTGTGGCATTCTCCAAACATATTACCCACTATGGCTTCCCGTATTATGACCTGACAACACTACAACAAGAGGGTCTCCCCTAACGGCCACCTGGGTACGCGCTAGGCAGTTTTGTTGGTTGAGCTGCAGCGATTTATCACAGCTGCCTAGAGGTTAACGTTGATAATATATTTTATTCGTGATATCTTTGCTAGTTTAGGCCGAATATACTGCGAGATAAGTATTGGTGTATCAATATTGTACTATATTTAACAAAAATAATCTCGTTGTGTTTAAAAAACTTCAATGCACTATATATTTACAACTGCCAGCTCAAAGTTCATTAAGGACTTACATTTTGTACTCAATGATAAGATACTACGTGTCTTATATGAATTATACAAACTAATGTCATAAAAAATAATGATTTATATGTCACAAGTTGAAAGTGATTGTTAATGACAAAAAAAAAAAAAAAAAAAAAATGCTTAACAGCAAAGACAAAGACAAAGTATATTTATATATCTAAGATGGTGTTGGACCTGTTCCCACTGTCGTAACCTTTCATGTGCCTCCACCGATTTGTGACGTCCACCGGATTGACTTTGTTGAACTTCACGACGGGTGCCGTATACGGAGCAGGAACTGCTTACCCTTGCGGAGCACCTGGGTTCACTCCTGGTTTTTATAGGAGTTCGTGTTGTTCATTGTTTTTAGTTTTCTGTGTTTATTTGTTGTGCTTGTGGTTGTTCGTTTGTCTTCCCGGGTTTGTCTGTCCAATGGATTACGTTTTTTTGATTGCTCCTTATGTATATTTGTCCTTTTTATATGTTTGGGGCAACAGAAATAATGACATTATGTGATGAAAGATCGGTCCGTTAGTTAATCAAGCATCATGACGTCTATCTTCATAAGCGAGGCTCACTTTGAGGTAGAGATGTCAATCGAATTATTCCCACTACTACACTAGGTCGGCTAAAAAGTTTCAGCAACATGGCGGTAGCCATGCGATATCTAGTTTCGCCATTTGCTTCCGACGTGATTACGTGAATAAAGATTACATGTATCTTAATTAACTCAACTTTTTAACATCCAGGGGCCAGGTTTTCGAAGATGTCTTATGACTACGACATATCGTAAGATGGTCTTACGACGTGTCGCAGTCATAAAATGTGTTTTCGAAAGGGTCGCAACTTGTGACATGTCACAAAATTTGTCACAAAGTTACGACACCAAAGAAGGTGTCGTAAGATGGTCTTATAATGATCGTATATGCATAGAAGCACGAATAATTCGTTAAGCGGGAATTTGAATGTTCGATCCATAGGTATTTCTTATTCATATTAAAATAGAGTAGACCGATAAACTTTACAACGGTTTTATTGATCCATGTTAATAGATTGTCACATTCCGTAATTGATTTACATGTAAATGCATGTTACCAAGTACAGTAAACGTATATGCATTAATCATTTTTAAAAGGTTATCAAAATTAATTAAACGTTATTTTTTATTTATTTTTTCTTCTTTTAGTTACATGTACTTTTTTTAAGAATTAAATTGCATACTTTGTTAAATCATTTAAACTTTCATTAGTTGTCATTACTGACTTGCGATGGTCATGGGATCGTTGTAACTATGATTGTCGTAGGATACCTTTGTTTTACATCATACGCTAGGTCGTAAGACCATCATAACTTAGTCGCAAGTAATGTCACAAGATATGTCTTACGATCAATTTTACGATACTTTCGAAAACCTGGCCCCAGTGTCATGAAAGTAAAAACAAATACGAAATAATCCACATGGAATCAAAATTGACGAGAAAAAAAGATGCAGACGGGTGTCACATTTTCTCACCATTACGAAGTTTTCACTAAATACCGACAAAGCAAACTTAAAAACGTTACGCTTCGCTTTCCAGGTCAAAACTGTTTCATATTACTTTTTTTTCGTTCGTTATACATCCCTATTCAGTACATCAATGAGTAGAATAACATTCTTAAGTAAAGTAACTTGATATGGATTAGCAGCCATTAACGGTATTTTTTTTTTCTTCAGAATTTGCATTTTCTTTATTATCGTATGTAATGCATAAGATGTGCATTTTGTCAAATCACATCCATCCGTTGTGCTCAATGCCAAAATTTATTGAAATCCAAAACAACTACCCGAAATGTTGAAGCGATTCCAGTTTGAGAAGATGGAGTAAAAATTTCCTCGAAAAAAATTGTGAAATAAATTTTCACCCATGTCAAATAACTGTTGGGTATTGATTGATATTTCACAGAAACGCATCTTCATGTGTCTAACTAAAAACAAACACTATGCAGACTAATGTAAGTCGCCATTATTTTCGTACTATATGTACTCTTCAATGCTCAATGTAGTCCCTTATAATTTGTATGCATTAAGACTTGATCCGTGTTGCTGTTTGTTAAACATGGTTTGATAACATTTATAAATCTGAATTTTATTAGAAGCTGATCTTAAATTTTTTTGTTTGGTACTTACCAGGAAGGCGGCATTTTGTGTAGCTTACAGACAACATAAAGGAAAACGCACGAATAAAGCTCGATACGCAAATTCGTCCACAAAACGCGCATTTATGATTGTGCTATTAATTTAAGAGATATCGACTGAAACACTGTTTGAATAGCACTAATCCAGTAAAAATTGGTCAATATTTTAGAGCCTTATAACAATTACTTACGACAACCAAATTTATTTAGAGCTCGATTGAAACGGTTTTCGCGCAAATCATTTTTTGCAATGTCTGATATTGATATATCGTATGAAAAAATCATAGATGTTTATTTATATCTAAAAATATTAGTTTTAAAGTTTGAATTGTGAGTAAAACGTTTAGGAAGCGTATATAAAAGATTTCTCTAATATAAGCAATAAAATAATTGTGACTTTTGGCGGAATATGAAACTCTAAGAAGTATAAACGAATACCACTAGGGATTTTTGAAAGTTCTTTATCAAACATCTATTTGGATCGCTTACACGTGTACCTACTTACCTACATGTATTCATTGATGAATTTAATTGTTATGTATTACCATTGAAGATGACTT
The DNA here is from genome assembly GCA_028015205.1 of Mytilisepta virgata. Taxonomy (NCBI): domain Eukaryota; kingdom Metazoa; phylum Mollusca; class Bivalvia; order Mytilida; family Mytilidae; genus Mytilisepta; species Mytilisepta virgata. Next base: position 19,248,129 of record CM051513.1, read on the forward strand.
ATTTTAAACCATGTTTTTGTTGTGTTTATATTTTTCACCAATTAACATGATTAAGTGACAAACTGGGGATCCGAAATGGATTAAATTTCCGGTAATTTTATTTTAGTTCTGTAAATAGGAATCCCTTTATCGCAAAAGTTGACGAAATAAAGGTTCATATTATATTGCAAATGTGCAAGAAGTTTCACAAAGAAATCTGCCTTGATCATTGAGAAATAATGAAATTTTAATTCTAATCCAAATACAACAGTAAAAATTAGTCATAAAAAAGTATCAGAAAAGGACTTTTTAATACTTTCTACACAAATGTAACAATGTTTACATTCCTATATTCCTAAGGTTCACATTATATAACATCTTCATGTTGAGTTATAATTTTTATATTGTGTGTGAACGCGATTTTTTAAGGCACGTTTCTCTGTTTTGTAACTTTTTGTTAGTCTCTTTACCTCACAATTGTGATAGATATCTATGGGGTTTTTGCAATCTCTAAAAATCCGTTCCATTCTTTCTTTAGTCTTATACGGTATCGAACGATGTTCAGTATTACTGCTTTTTAAACAAAGTAACTGATGAGCAACAACTATCATTTATTAAAAGCATTAATTTCGTGCGTGTCATAATAGTAAGCACTGTATCATTACACAGCACATGTGTAAATATATAAAAAATACTGAGCGAGTAGATTTTAAAAAAAATTAAATACATGTACATGTATGTAGTATATGAATATGCCAAACATATGCTGCACACAGAGAGAAAAGGGGGTTAAAAGGCTATTTTTTTTCAAAATGTTACAAAATTCATATGACTTGCTTGTATTGTAAGTATTTAAGTTTTTGCAATTCATTAAGTCGCACAGATAAATTATTTAATCGGTTTTGAAACGACTTAAGACACCTCCATAGGTGTCTTAGACTTAAGTCAAATATTAAGCAATTTCTTAACTTAAGTTGTTTTATGCATATGACTTACGTGGAGTGGGCGGGGTTTCAATAAACTAAGATTTTGCTAAGCAAATTCTTAACTTAAGTTGTTTTATGCATACTACCTAGGCAAGTTGGGCGGAGTTTACTTAACTTAAGTCATTTCTTAGTAAAATCTTAACTTAAGTAGTTTTATGCATACGGCCCCAGTCCCCACACTATTTCTATCGCAAACAAAGTGAATGCGAAATAAGGAAATATCAGACACCCTTGGGTAAGATTGATCGTTCTGTAATTCGGCGGAGCATCGTTAGAGAACGATCAAATCTCTGAGATTTCCTTATCTCGCAATTACACATCCAATCCATCGATTATAATCAGCGACTCAAATATTCCAGATATGTTAATGACTTCTAACATGGATGTATTAGACAAAAAATACAGGGTGTTTTGAGTACAATTAATAGCTGTATAGGTCTCTAGTTTTAATGAAGCATAAAAGTATTAAAATAAATGCATTGATGTAAATCAAAGAAACAAGCCTATTTATGATTTTCATTTTTTTATAAGGTAACACTTTTGTTCTTTATACATTTTATTTTTCATGACCACGAAATACATTTGATAACTTAATAAAAAATATACAAAAGCAGATAAACATTTCTAAAAGGCAACACATTTCAAGGTATCTTGATACGTGTTTGATTACATTAAAACAAACATTAACTAAATGTTTCAAAAATATATGCAAGAAATCAGATAAAATATCTAAATGTTCGACAAGTCTTGTTTTCCTCTATGTGTTGTATTTTTATATTTCTATGTTTTTTATTGAATGTTGGAGGGAAACAATCCTGTGGGAAAGGTATGTTTTTTAAAAAAAATTAAATAACATTATCAAATGCATAAATACCCATAAGGTTAAGCAAAAAAAAATTTATATATAAATATACATTTATACAAGCAATTACACATACAATGTATATGATATGAGCCTTGACCTTGACCAACATAAACCTCATCTTTCCAATGCTATGATGGATGAATTATTGTTTAACGTCCAGTGGCAACCAGGTGCATATCAGGACGAGGACATGTTGATATGATAATGAATATAATCCCTGCTTTGTACTAGACCGACACGCTTTGTCGGATTTTTAATGTGCTAGCTCACGGGGTAACTGTCCGCAGGAAGACATATCAACTCACTCGGACACACTATACTGACTCCGAGCCGACCAGTCTTTGCTCTTACTCCTAGATGCCGCGTGCTTGGCGGAGAAGCAGCAAATACCAATTTTAATGTCTTTGGTTTGACCCGGCCGGGGATCGAACCCGCGACCCTCCGCACTCGGGGCGAGCACGCTACCACGAGACCACCGAGGCGGTCCTTTCCAATGCTAATGATTGTTGTAAAAAGGTACCAATATGAAACAAAAGCTCTTTTTCGGGGTCGAGTAGGAAAACTATTGTTTCTAAGGGAGACAAATATAAAAATTGATTATTATGCTTATCTTTTATACTATGAAGGATGTATTCTTCTGATGTTTCAGTCTCGTTGAAATCTCGTTCTGGAATTATTTCCAAAACATGTGATACAAGTTGAAAATATTAATGAATTTAAAAAAAATAATAATACAACTATAATCTGTGAATAAATTATGAACTCACAACAACTAGTTTTTGAGTAATATAATTTTCAATTTTTATAACCAATCTGGTGAGTGTCATTAGCCAAAATGTTGAGAAAATGGGTGAGGGGTACAGAGAAATGATTTTACAAAACATATGTACATCCCATATCAATTTTTTCTTTTTTAAATTCTTTAATATGTATTTTGTCAACCATTTATAACAAAGAATTTGAAATTGTATGCTCTTTGTTCTAAACAAAGGAGAAAAAAACCCCAAAATTTACTAAATTGACTGCATGGTCATTTCGACATGAAAAAACAACAACAAAATTTTATAAAACTTTCTTATATTAACACCTACCTATAGATTTTTTAAGTTAAATTTATTCAGATTGGTCCATTTCATTTTAGGGAAAGTATGAAAAAAAGTTTAATTGTGGAACTGTGATGTGTTTCATGATAATAGCTAAAAAATATGTAAAAATTGATGAAAAATGGGAAAATCATCAAAAATGGGGTACTGTCAAATGACCGTAGCAAAATAAGAAGTCCACCACACTATGATTTTTTCTTCATAAATTACTTTCTTACAGTCATATAAACCCAAAAATCAGGTTAAGAGAAAAAGTTTAATTCTATAAATTTTTGGCTCCTCACAGGTTCTAAAATCTTTATATTTATGGCAGTCAAGAAGGAAATGTTGCTCGTCTTTCAGTACATGACAGATATTACACATAACTTTCTAAAACATAAATGGGGCCAAGTTGGTCGAGTGACTTAGGTACTTCGTCCAACTTCTCAAATGGTATGATTTTGTTTTGCAGAATCTGAAAATTAATCTCTACTGAACCGCATTGTCGTACATTGTTGAAAATGTATATTTTCTGGGTGGACATGGTTTATCCGGATATTCCTTGTACAATTTGTAATTAAGAAAGGTTTGATTTTACAGGGTATTGTTAATATTTCCGCCAGTGTTATTTTAGAGGACAGAGCTATGCACAAAGAACCCATCCCTTCCTAGGCGCTTTTTTGGAATTCTCGTTTTACGTTTAACACACTTTTCTTGTTCACATTAAAATCTGATATAATTATAAAATTCTGATCTTGTACATTGATTTTTTCTGATTACGTAAAGATAACAGCTGTGCTTGAAAACAAGTGAATTTAAGTATCTTGGACGTATCATTGTCTTCGTTGAAAAGAAAGAAACATGGTGTATTTTCAAGTTTTATTTTTTCTGTTATTTGTGTTATCTATAAAGCCTACAGTGCAAGGTAAGTCCGCAATTATTTCAATTGCCTAATTTATATATATTTATCAAATAAACTTTATATTTTGTGACAATGTACATATATCGTATACATTATATACATATTCTGAAATTTTCTGATTTACAGGTTAAATTAAGTGGACCTTAGGTTTATAAGGACAGTAGCTTGATAAAGGCTCCTAGCATCTTATTGATCCTTGTACTTACAGTCAACTATATATTTTTTTATATTCTAGTTCAGAGTGTTCTTGACATGAACTTTTCTTTAGGCCACATCAAATTAATATTTCGTTCTTTGGATTTTTGGATGGCAAAAATAGGTGCGAGCGAGCGATATTTTAATTTAATTTTTTCCCTGAAAACTTTGTTTTTTGGAGGGTGAAGATCGAATTTACGTGCGGCACAAATTTTTTAAAATAAATTATTGGAAAAAATCCCAATTTTTACAAATTTTAGGAGCGGGTGAACAATTTTTTAAAACATTTTTTGGAAAAATAAAGAATTTGGGGCGAATTTTCAGGATTTTTGCAAAATGTGGCGTCATATTTTCTTCTTAAAATTAACATGAAACGCAATAGAAATGCTCGCTAAACTTAGCTTTTCTACACGTACCTGTTTCAAATGCTTGTACAAATAAACTTGATATTTTCCGAAAATTACATGTATTATACTGAATATCTATTTGACCAATGCACTATTTAGGATGAGTAGCAGGTGTAGTCTTCTTTGTTTTTCCTGTACGCAGATTTTTAATATTCATAGTCGTAACATTATATACAAAAAAAAAAAAAACAAAACAAAAAACAAAAAACAAAAAACAAAAAAGACAGAACTTTTGTTCTCACTTAACAATTTTTTTCGGACCTAAATTCTATTTCAGTAATGTTGACTTTGGCCGTTGACCGAGTAACCTTATGTTTCAACTACATGTATATATATTTAGATAAAATTCAAAAAGGCATAATCAATCACCAAGTAACTTATTTTTTTTATACAAATAGTGACCTTGACCTATTACCTTCTAGGGGACCCTTCTAGATAAGCCCAACAAAAAAGATTGATTTAAGGCTACACTTGTTTTTGAAAATTAAAACTATCCCTGTACCATATTTTTTAAAACAAACCTTTTTTTATTTGAATTGACCTAGAATAGTCCCATGTATATGCACATTTTTAATAAATTTTATCTAATTTTGTTTTGTTTTTCCTACAAAAATCTAGAAAATGCAACATGTGTCAAATATCTTTCATGTTTAATTTATGATTTCATTGAAGTTCATAACTCTTGACTAAACACAGATAAGTTGATTACTAATAAAATTAATAGTCTCCGAATATGCAATAAAAAAGTAATATTTTAATATTTTACCTCAGTATGTTTTTTTTGTATAAAAATCAAGACATTAATTTTACTATTTTTTTTACCGGTGATTATTTTCCAAAACTAATAACCGGTAAATAGTGACCGGTGATTAGTACTGGGAAACTATTGACCGGTAAAGTGTTTCGGTATAATAAAACAGTTAGTTAACCGTCATTTGTCCCCTCAATACAATGACTATTTCCCTCCGCTATGTGTCGTAAAATAGTCAGTTATCCACTACGGTCCGCCATCAGACTTTCCGTATTACGAACAACGAGAGGGTCTCCCCTATCCACCACCAGGGGACGCGCTAGGCAGCTCTGTGGGTGAACCGTCACATGTGCCTAGTTCGTTGAGCAATATCGGGTTGGAATGATCGCCACACGTATGGTCAATAAAGCATATCAACAATCAACAAATTTTTTATACTAATTTTCGCCTACATGTATACTTTAATGTCTTTTTACTTAATTACATCTTGTAAATATTATATTTAGTAACATGTTCGAGTTAACATATGACCTTTTTATTATGTCAACAAGTACGTTCACATTTTTTGTTGTTTTACAAGCTGTTTCGGTAAATACATATTATTATCCCCGCGTTAGCGAAGCGGCGGGGATAATGTTTTGCTGTTCGCCGTACGTATGTACGTACGTACGTGTGTACGTAATGTCCAGGATTATCTCAGGAACGATAAGAGATAGAAAACGTTGATCATTGTTAGCATTGTTGATATAGATTGTGCCGAAGGTTTTGGAATTTTGGAATTTGCCCTTAGGGCGTAATTATGAACAAAAAAAAAAAAAAAAAAAAAAAAAAAAAACCGATTTCGCGATATCCAGTAAATAGTGAAATCTTCTAAACTATTTGAACTATAATGCCGAAACTGAAACCATGACTAGTATTACATATGGCAAATTCAAAAGTAGCATGGAAATTTTTCTGAAACCCCTGGGGGCATAGCAACAAGAGAGTTAAAAAATCTCAAAATCGATTGTCACAGAACTCCTCTTACACCCTAAGCGTTAGAAACATAAAAATTGGTGCATTATTAGTACTTTAAAAGTTGTCTGTGCCGAAGGTTTCGGAATTTTGAAATTTGCCATTGGGGCAGAAAACATTTTCTGGACGAGTCTCAGACTTATTAATTTTTGAAAATTACCAATCAACCATACTATAAGACAATAGCAGAATACTAGCTGTTAAATGGAATATTTTGATTAAAAAAAAAGAATTCCAACTTTGGTAAATTTCCTGAAAGACTCTAAGACCTTCATTTTGTTGGAAATGTATCTAGCAACCATGCATATTAATAACCATTAATGTCACAAGTGTTAAGCTAATCATTCAATTTCCAAAAATGAAATTCCAACTTTGGTAAATTTCCTGAAAGACTCTAAGATCTTAATTTTTTGGAAAAGTACCTAGCAACGATACATATTTGTTTACGAAAAAGCAACAGCTGTATAGGGAATGATTAAATTTCCAAAATTAAATGGAATATTTGGATTTAAAAAAAGAATAACTCCAATTTTGGTAAATTTCCCGAAAGACTCTAAGATCTTCATTTTTTTTGGGAAATGTATCTAGCAACCATGCGTATTAATAACTATTAATGTCACAAGACTTAGGCTAACCGTTTAATTTCAAAAATTGATATTCCAACTTTGGTAAATTTACACTTTATTAGTAGAACATGTCATCATAAAAACAGTTAACTACATGTATTTACACTATCAATGTATGATATCCTATATCAGTCACTTCATTTAACATTATGACTACTATCTCAACTGTCCAATTCATTACTAAAGTTATTGTCACATCTGAGTATAATTTCTTTGGTCATTTGTGTTTTGCCATTCATAGCACTCGCTGAATTATTTAAAAAAGAAGAAATGGTAGTGAAACAGTGAAAAAATGTTATTGTTCTTTCGTGAAATATTCCTTTGATTGAACTCGTAGCATTTAATTTTGTGATTAAGACAACAGTGGCGCGGAGATATGCAGCGTGGCTGCCGTGTTGCATTGTTTTATATTGCTTGTATTAAAGAAATACATTTCAAAGAACAATTTTTTTGTTAATGTCAAAACTTGTGGCTTTGGTTTGCAGTTTATTGTACTATAATGAAAGGGTCATATGAGCTATTGTAATCACCTGTTGCCCGTCGTCGTGTGCCATAAACTTTCTTTTAAAAATCTACTGTGAAGTCAATGGTAAATTGAGGCCAAAATGTGGTTGAATGGTTTCCTTTCAAACGTGTGGTTAAGAGAATGTTCAACAAATATAGAAATATGTATTCTAATGCAACGTAACATATACCGTCTTTTTTGATTGGATAACGTCAAGCGTAAAATCCACGGTTTACCGTCGGAACCATTGACGACAACGTTGCGCAAACGCATTTGACGTAGTTAAGGTGGTACCCAACACTTTCACTAAAATTAATTTGGCTCGTTTAATTTTCATAACATTTTGACAAAGTATTTACTTTGACCCATTGACAAAAATTTTAAAATTTCAAAACATTTGAACCAACCAATTCATCAGAAAAATTACACTGATTGTATAGCAGTTTGACAAACACTAATATTGATCCTTGAAAAGCTTAAACACAACGTTATTAAAACGTTTAGCTGATTTTACAGAGTTATCTCCCTGTAGTGTTAGGTACCACCTTAAGAGAATGTTCAACAAATATAGAAATATGTATTCTAAGAATTGAAAAATCATAAAAAAAATGTGTTAAAATTCTTCTCCACCGAAAGTACTGTTGTTATTGTGACTATAGTCATTATAGATAGTTGATTATGGTTGCTATTACTAAAAATAGAAAACATCATGTAGATAATATTTATTTTTCTACATATTTACAGGCGCCAAAGAGGAATGTCAAACTTGTGCCGACATTATCCTTCTGCTTGACGAATCGGGTAGTATTGATTTGGTAGAGTTTGCCAAAATGAAGGATTTTATGGTGGGCATTGTGCAATCTTTTTCAACATTTGGACCACCAACTGGAGTTCAGTTTGGATCAGTATGCTTCTCCGATGCCAATGACCAAGAACATCATTTCTTTTTGAATGACTTTGACAACGAGAATGATATAGTTAATGAAATACAAAGTATCACCAAAGGCTCCGGTGGTACACGTATTGGCAAGGGACTTCAGGTAATATTTGTCTCTACATTTACTTGGAAATCTAGTTAACTTCAAATGGCCACTGAATGGAAAAGTCCCTTTGTAAACATCAGATTATATGTAAAGGTGTTTTGAAAAATGGTAGATAAAGTGTTGATGTCAATATTACATTTACAAATGATTCATTGTGGTTTGTTTAACGCCCAGTGGCAAATATTGCAAAACCAGTTCAATTATTTATCAAATATAATTCAAATAGGAATGATGCGGGAAAAAGGGGACAAATTTTGTATGTCACTGTAAAATGGTCGATAGTTGGTGGGGTAGGATAATTTAGCCTTCGGTAGCGGCCATTAGCCTACTCTTTTTCGAAAATTACAGAAAGGGTCTTTAGCATGCATAGAGCGTAGCATTCTCCAAACACGTTACCCAGTATGGTCCGTTCTTGTAAATTGGAATGAAACCCGCTTCTATTGATTTACCTCACTGTCAATGAGAGACGTCGCTTCTCACCATCATTATGAAGTGTGGTAAGCCTTGTAAGGACCAACCTTTTCTGCATCAAGGTCGTTCTACTTACAGGACAGCATATTCTAAAATTCTGTGGCCATCTTGAATGAGGGATTGGCAACTTATGGGTAACGTTCAAGCCGTGTTTGGTTTCAAGCAATTCTGCGGTTCTGTAGATTTTGATAAAAAAAAATCATTTCATAAAAGATGTTCCATAGATGCTTCCTGTCAAGTTTGGCTGACAGTTTTGGCCAAGCAGTTCCTTAGAAGAATATTTTTTAATTAACCAAATCAGCCAATCAGAAACAAGAGCTGCCCATGGCGGCCATATTTGTAGTCCAGTCGGGACGACCTAAGGAAAGTTGATGCTTCCTGACAAGTTTCGTTCAATTTTGCCAAGGAGTTTCAATTGCCCATAGTGGCAATGTTTGTCGTCCGATCCGGACGAAATGAGCAAACTTTATAAAGGACCCTATATAGATGCTGCCTGCTAAATTTAATTCTATTTGGCCCAGTGGTTTCAGAGGAGAAGATTAAAATGTGCAAAACTTAACGGACCAAGCAATGACAAAGCTCACATGGCCTAAAATCAAGAGAGGGATTTCCACATTTCCATTTAAGTCACTGGACGAAATATCAATGATTTTTTGGATAGATACCCATGCGATTGTCCCAAAAAGTGGCGAATTTGAGGGCCCTGTTTCAAAAACATTCGTACGACTGCGATTAGTCGGAAGTGTGATCTGATTTCCGGTTTACAGTGTCTTTTTTCTATTCAAGTCATAGAACCAGTCTCGATGGTAGTCGTACGACAGTTTGTGAAACGGGACCCTGAGTTTTGTTTTTTTTGTATTTATCTATACGTTATGGAATGGTTAAAGGACATTATGTTATTAAACCATGCAGCTTATCTGTTCTTTTACAGTTTGTGAGGGAAGAATCATTTTTAACCTCCAATGGTGCTGGACGTGACTGTGCACAGAAGTTTGTAATTGTCACAACAGATGGCAGTAGCGGTGACGACCCTGTCCCTGAAGCGCAACTCCTGAAGGATAACGGTACCATTATTATCTCCATTGGTATCGGCAATAATGCAAATAATGCTCAGCTGGAGGCAATAGCAACAGATTCGTCATTTGTGTTTAGCGCTGAAAGTTTTGACGACTTAGAGAATGTCACATCAGCAATTGTTGAAGCAATATGCAACAATCAAGGTAGAGTATACAAACTAGAGGCTCCGAGGAGCCTGTATCGCTCACATGGAAATCATTTCTAGAATATGTTATTTGACTATATAAATCCTGACTGACAGTCTGGAACACTGCTGTCCAATTGGCTCACTGGTTTTGTCAAAGTCTTTGCTGGTTTCACACAAGAATATCTCTCAGTGAATGGTCCCTTATAATGTCATATATTACAATATGTTTGGTTCCGGTGGCCATCTTGGATGGCGAGAGGGGTCATCTGATACAATGCTGAAAGAGGACCACCTTTTTTGTTTTGTTCCAATTGCCCCAGTGGTTCCAGACAAGAAGATCTTTAAGTAAATTCCCCATAGGGTCCTATGTTAAACTATGTCCGGCTCTGTCGGCCATCTTTAATGACGGACACAGTCATCGGATACAATATGAAAGAGTACCATCTAAGGGCCATTGCTGCCAAGTTTTGTTCCAATTGGTTTAGTGGTTTCAGAGAAGAAGATCTTAAAATGACAGTTTACGACGACGACGGTGATGGCAATAGCTCTCATGCCCCTTTAGTCCAGGTGAGCTAAAAAGTACTGTTCGCGTATTAACTATACTACAAGACGATGCTGATATATAAGGAATGCAGATTATACCTGGCATGCCGTATCTTTCCGAGCTACTAGTATCAGACCAAGGGATGATATTAGTGGAGGTATGAATACGGTTTGCAATACGGATCTAGGTATCCGGACCACAAATGACCACGTGATTATTTAAAAGTTCCCGGATGTTCCATACAACGCAATTGAAATGACTTCGGTAATTATCGGCAAACTTCGGAAATGCCAATATAACTAACTTATTTTTACAGACTCTGCATATAAGCAACAAAGTGTGTTTCAACTTGAGAAAAATATATATACAAAATTCCAGCTTTAAACTGTTTGGTTCAGTCATTCACGGTCAAAAAGAGATACAATTTTAGATCATTATCTATTATGGTCCGGATACCTTACACCTTATAACATCTTTCAACCTGGGTATAAATGTACATAATTCCAAAAAAGAGATGCTATAAATGGGTGTGGTAAGAGTATCTATACAATCGAAGGTTTTATAGGGATGCAATACTGATGAAACAACGAGAACTTTATCAAATGTTCAAAATAATTGTATTATGCGCTAGATACGTGTATAAACAATATAATGTACATACTTATGGAGTAGATATGAGCATAGTAAATTTGTTTTACCCCAAAATGTATAACTCGAGGTGTACTGAGGGGTAATAGATGGCATTGACGGGACAACAAAGCGGATCAAGCCAGTAGACAGGGGAGACACATGCACAAAAAGCACAACAAATAAACACTGAAAACTAAAAAACAATGAAAAACTCCTATAAAAACCAGGAGTGAACTCAGGTTCTCCGGAAAGGTAAGCAGTTATTGCTCCGTATATGGCGCCCGTCGTGAAGTTCAATAAAGTAAACTCGGTGGTAGTCACAAATCGGTGGAGGTACATGAAATGCTACGACAGTGGAAAAGGTCCAACATCATTTTTGATATTGGAACATTTTGACGTCAATCAGTTGGTGATGACGACCGTAAAATGTCCTAATTGATGACATCAACTTATCCCTGATAAAACCCTGGTTAAGCAGCATTTGTGACAGCAGAAATCCTTTCGTCGAAAGTCATGGTTACTCATGCATGCCCTTGAATATCGGATAAGCTGAGAAACGTAAACGCCATATGCAGGCGATGCTGGTATATTGCTACTCAAAAAGGGAAAATTAACAATAGGAATGTCATCACGTCTGTCATAAAGTTTTGTGTTCAAATGTCACTCATTGTTAATTTCAAGAAACAAATCCAAATATGAAGCGGACTTCGATGTATCTGTAGTATCCTTAAATTCAAGCTCAATGGGTTGATGAGATTTAGAGTCTTGGAATATGTCGTTATTTAACGACAACACATCATCTAACTTGCTATTCCTTAAAAATGCAGTCAATAAGTGTTTTATTATTGACCAATAATTAGTAATGAAACTATTCGCCGGAAAATAGTTTTAGGTTTTGCAATAGACAAAATAGTAAAGTTATTGTCTTGATTTTTATACAGAAAAAAAATACTTAGGATTAATAATAAATATTGTGATACTTTTTGATTTTTTCCCTTTATAAATTTAATAGAGATTACAATCAATATTTTGACGTTTTTTTTAAAACAATGCTCAAATTATTCAGATTACTGAACTGTTCAAAACTGTTGGACCGGGTCCGAAATGTTTACTGCTTGTCTAGTTTTGATCGCTTGCTATAAATACCAGCTCCACGTGCAGAGTACTATCGTATAACAAAACACCTTTTGACTGGTTCCTCGGACAAGTTCAGTCCTCGGGTCAAACAAAACAGCTGTTTTCCTCGGACCCAGTCAATAACTGTATACTAGTAGACGATATAAGCAAGATGGATTTAAATATTATCTATCGCTGTTGACTATGTTCAACTTAAATATCAGAATTTTAAACGGGGCCGCTTCAAATGTCAGTAATAAACAAGCGCGGATCATACATTGTTTATCAAAGATTTGCTACTACAGTGTTTGTCATTGCAGATAATTCGTCAACAGGAGACTACAAGGGTTTGTGTGCTCTTCCATGCACCCTTCACAATAAGACATATGACTTATGCCCCTGTGATGAAAATAATGTTAACCAAACATACAGAGTAGAAGGTGCCACTGACCCAACAGTATTACAGTTGATCAATGGAACCGCTGAAGACTGGGAATGCTACACAAGAAGTGGAAGGTTTTATGTCCTTCGGTAAATAAAATATTCGTGAATGGACAAGGCCTATATTTTTTTATTTCTGGGATTTATTTAAAGGAGATGGTATGATTTCAGTCGTTATTTGCCCTCGTCTGACATGAACAATTAAAATTAAAATTTCAGTGTTATATTTGTATAATTTTATCGTATAATGATTAACTTTCACAATCCATGAATAATTGTAAAAAAAAATCCTTCCAATGATGCAATTTGAATAAAATTTAGTGTTTTCACAGTAGATTTTGGTAAAAACAACTATAAGTAACAGCTCCCCATAAAAAACTTTAATACAATGTTTGTCTTACATAAAGACACATTTCAGTGAAATATCTTTTTGGGCAAAGCTGTTACTCATATCAAAATTTTAATTCAAAGGTCCAAAAATGAGTTAGATTTGGTGTTTTTTATTGATTTCTTCAAAATTAGACTTTTTTGACAGCATAGTTTCGCTAATACAGAAATTTCCTTAAAATGATAGCTGAAACTAAGTTTCTCATTACGTTTTCATTTGGAATTCAAGGGGCCAATATCAGGCCAAATCATACCTTGTCCATTCCTGTTACAAATGTTAAATTTTGTGAAATCTAAAGAATTTTTCACTCGTGTATAGCTATGTCCTTAGTTGGCTTTGGGTTTCGTGTTTGTTTTTTTTTAATTTGACCTTTAACGTTTTTGGATACAGTTTGAATGACCGGGAAATGCTTAGTTCTTTTAAAGTAACATATACTAATGGTCCGCCCAATATGCATTATTGAAAACTGTAGAAACAATCCGTATGTTTTCGTCGTTAGAACTTGTGCTACAATCAATATGACGATTATAACATAAATAAGAGTTGATAACCGCTACACCTCGAAGGCTGTCAGTTGTGACCGTTTACTGTAAATTCAGAAATTATTGCGTGCATTTATTATTGCGATTTTGTCATTGACCAAAATGCGATTTTAATTTTTGCGATATTGAGAAAAATCCCGCTTCATCCATGTAAAAAATTCCAAAATGCGAGTTTAAATTATTGTGATTACAACCCTTTCGCATTTTTCGCAATAATAAAAACATCGCAATAATTTCCGAATTTACATTATGTTACTGAAAATTTAGTACATAATCAAACATTTTATCTTGTATACTTAAATGGTATTTTACTGACCTGATTTTTTCATATCATAGGAGCATATGCATTTTCTTCATATGGGTCATTTAGAAAAGTATTTGTTTAATGGGCAGCCATATTGTGCTACATACTAAGACTAGAAAAAGTTTTGTTCGCCGCAAACGAAAGTAAGAGAAATAACTTGCTTCAAATTATAATTTTAGAATCAGTCTCGAGATACCGGAAAAGTTTCTGGAAAGGGCTATTGCTGTGCTCGCATAATTTGCCACGCAAACAGCATATTACATCTTTATCGATCACACATTCAGTTTCAAGACGGGTAAAAAATCACACGATTTCAAAATTTCCTGTGGACATTTACCTCTGGCGTAGATACCTTATGTCATTTAAAGTACTCTAAATAAAAGCATACTTTCTATAATTACTTTAAATTATATGTTATATAATAATTATTCTTTTTTAACACAGCCGATGTCTTACACCGAATGAATGGGAATACATCTGTTTGAGAGATACGATGTTTGACTCCGAGAAAGACATAAGAGTATGGTGCGTTTCAGACTGGGGTACGTGACTAATTTATGTTTGATATAGTTATCTGCAAAACACTCCAATGGATCTTCAAAGCAAAACACAACAAAAACGACAATCAATCAAAGCTACCCAACAGACAGAACCACGCACATAACATAACATAAAAAGTCACAAAACACAGACATAAACACAAGAAAGTCTGCTCTACCTATATAATGGTTTACACCCGTTACTAATACCATCAGCCTATATTTACTGTTGTCATGAGGACTTGACTGCATAAATATACGACGTTTCTGTTTCATACAAGTGATATCTCACGTTAAGTTCATCTAACTGAATATACCATTTTACCTAGATGGACTCGACTCTTCACCAGATTCCAACACTTTTAATGTTATTGTTTCTGTTACACGAGCCGGTCATTTATAATTACATTCTGATGGCATTTCGTCTTTGTACTATTTACATTTTTCATTACTTGCTCCCTTTGTATCTTCCAAGTGATCGTTTTTATTGATTCTGGGGCTCAGTGGCCTAGTGTTCTAGATAGTTCGTCATGACTACTGTCAACACTGATGCTGCGAGTTCGAATCTCACCTGTGGCGAGGTGTGTTCACTCCGATCTTAATTGACAAGGATTGCCAATTTTCCTACAGAAGGTCGGTGGTTCTCCCCGGGTACTCCGGCTTCCTCCGCCTATAAAAACTGGCCGCTGCGAACTAGCCAAATGTACTGAAAACGGCGTAAAACCCCAACTAAACAAACAAAAAAAATATTTCTTGATTCCATTCAATTTATCAAAGTCATTCGTAGGTCACCATCTTGAATTTCCGATCAGAACATGTTTTAAGATTAGTTTATTACAGGCAACATGCATCGAGCATTTGATTTCTGGGTTTTAATTTTTCAATGGTAACTACTGGACTGTTTAAAAATCATTATACCAGATATATTCTATACGTAACAACTGTTTAAATTACATTCACTATGGTGATTGGTTGTTTGCCTTAGGTCTTGTGCTTAATATTTCACGCTAATTCAGGACGGAGAAAAAATGCCAGTAAACGAATTGAGTGGATACCAGAAAATAGTCATTTGCGGATTTTGAATGTCACTGGTGAAAGAGCGGGTTTCTTTAGGAATTAAGTCTTACCAGCTTTGAATCCCTCCGGAAAATTGTTCTGAGTATTCATGCAGAATACGGTGAAACGCTACCAACACAAGGTTTGGTATTCGAGTCCCTACTCCGACTGGAACTGGCCGTACAGAGTATTCCATCGAGATTTCTGTCGGACAAGAGAAACCTAGATAGCCAAATACAATAGAATCGGCAGATTTGTATATACGTCGTTATCCCGGCAGATTTGTATATACGTCGTTATCCATTTGAATGAAAGATAACAGGAGACAATCAATGAAAAGAACTGATCATAAAATGGCACTAAACAAATGGTTTTAAAGCAATAGCCTGGTCTTTAGGTAGTGATGTCGGCATCATTATATTGTTGGCCCCTGACTAAACGTCTTTTACATATTACAAGGAACTTGAGATAATGAATAATTCTTTAACTTGTGCCATACTTTGATTTAATAACATCTTGTAGCTTGTCAAAATATTGAGTCAGATAAGACTTACCTTCCTTTACCAACGACTTTCACAAACATTATGATAATGTAGAACTGAATTTGAACATTTAAAAAATTTCGATGTGGTAAATCGATAACCAAATCCACTTTATTGTAGTTCACTTTGAAGACAATCCTTCTATCTGTGATGTGTGCAACTTGGAAGCATTTGACGAGGACAAGGCATTAGTCGTAAAGGGTAAGAAGTTTGTCTCTCATTAATCAAATACATGTCATTATATATAATATTTACTTAATGAGCTATAGAAATATAGAGAATCCTGTCGTTGTACCAAACTTTTCGTTGAAATGGACCTGATGTCTATATGAAGGTATGCACCTGTCGGTCTTCATAATTTTTTTATTGAAGTAGACCCACACTGCTTGTTTAAATAAGGGTCGTACAGGGGGGATATGAACACGTGCGAACAGCACGGTCACACGGGAAATAAAAACTGCCAAAAACGTTGCACGATATTAACCCTGTACCGCCCTCTTACAACACATGTTTAAATTGGCCACATGCGCATTTTCCATTTCTAATAATAGTACTGATTGACTACTAGAGGGGTCTCGCAATTGCTCAATTCCAATCACCCTATTAATTATTCCATGTGCCTGGTTCCCTTTTTAAAATTGTATCCCATTGATGGTACGTAGCAAATGGGTAATTTAAATCGGAATCAGTTCGTTATTTCAAGCATGGTCGCTCTGTTAAAATATGTGGAGGGGACAAACCCAGGAAAGCGCCGGCCAATTAAGAAGACAACCGTTGAAAAGGTGGGAGGAAATCGTAAAGATTACGAAAAAAATAAATAAAAGAATTCGTAAATTTGTGAATCATTTGTGAATTATGCTGACAATCTAAAGAAAATCTTCTTGTATTCCAAGGAAAAATAAAATTGATACTGAAAAACAAGATTTACTTCCTTTTTGAAATGTTATTCTTCTTTATTAAAGGCTACTTTTGTGTCAACACAAACATAATAAAAACATCAAGGTTGCACTCTAGGTTTGTTAAGTGCAGATGTTTCATGTAAAAAGTTTTCAAGCAGCCTTGGAACTTTGCTCCCAAAAAATAATCTTAAAGAAGTCAATGTTCAGACGAAAAATTAGTTGATCATTAGCATCAAAATATGTTCCAGGAAATGCATAGAATGCAGGATTTTGCACCATTTATCCCAGAGCTTGAGAGGTGCGCTAAGTTTTTATGATACTCATCATAGGGCCATGTTAATTGAAATCTTTATAGACCAATTTTCTATAATGAATCCGTTTTTAGCTTCTAAGACTGCGCACTAGACAGCTCTATGGGATCCGTCACATGTCCCTCGAAATGTGAAACGCACTATACTGCACTGTAGAGTAAGAATAATCTTCGTCGGTACTATGTTTTATTGTATAAACATAATAATTAATACTGTGTTGGGATGAAAAAACTGCTTTAATTTTGAAAAATCCGACGCGTTAATGCAAAACTAGGCATAGCCACCTGTTTTTGTAAGTTTCATAAAGTTCGCTTGAACGGTTTTTGAGATCCGCTTCGGACAAGTTCATGGCTCAGAAGAAATGAAAAGAAACGGAGCAAAAACAATTTGGGGACTTAATAAACTAAATTAAAAAAAAAAAAAAAACAATCAAATATCGGCAAAGGAATACCAAAGTGACAAAACAGTAAGAATCCGTAAAATCGAAATCCAAAGGCAATACGAACCCACGAGAATGGCACATGAACAAAGAAATGTCACGATAATAAAGAAAACAGAATGTAGAACAAGATTATGTTCTTAATGTGTCCAAGAATAGAGAATTGAGAGAGAAGCATGACACATATTGTAACTTATAAAAAAGGTACGACTAATAGAAATTCGGTATTAATCTATTTATTGGTCTTAAATTTGTTTTAATTTTGTCTGTCTTTATTTTTGAATTTTCAGACGAAATCAAAACAAGAACATATTAAAACAAACATTAAAAAACCAAAATAAACAGATTTTCATATGGAAATCCAATGATATAAATACAGGGTAAACGTCGGCCCAATCTCTTTATGATTAATGTCATACAAAACGCGCACAATATTCTACCGAGTATCAGAAGTGTCCTAATTCCCTAAACATATACAGTGTGAGTAATTATATTTGCTGTCACTTGAAGGTGACATTACAATTAAACAATCATATATCATTGAAATCAACAATTAAATGAATCGTCACACAATCTTAAGGGGATACAGAACACGTTTTGGACTTAACTCTTTAAAAATCAGCTGAACGTTTTAATCACCAACTATTAGTAAACAGACATCAAGCTTCTCAACGATCAAAATTAGTGTTTATCAAAATGCTATACATCCAATGAAATTATTCCCGTAAATTGTGTGGTTCAAATTTTTTTTATATTTTTGAAAACTAAACGACCCAAATCTGTTTTAGTCAAATTGTTGGGTACCCCCTTAATATCATTAACGCGATATATACTAATCTGCATAACTGACCCTGTTGTGCACAACTGATCATAAGTAATGAACTGTAACACTGAAGCAACATTTCCAGGCGTGTTTTGGGCATTACAATTCTGACGAATATTTATCGTCCTAATCCGCTGGGGGCTCAATTTCTTGAATTCCAGCGTGTTGAACCTATGCTTTGGGGACAGCCTATGGAGTATAGAGGAATACATCATAGTATACTAAAAACATTGATAACAGGGATTTTAAATATACATTACGATATTCTAATGACTGAGCATGAGATACACTGAAAATCTTCTTTTTTTTCAGAAGAAGCAACTGGTACGTATATTGTTTACAACTTGCCTTTTAAACAAACCATAGATTCATTGCTGTATTACTTCATAAAACAAATAAACAAAAATATAATGAATTACGCTAATTTCAATCTAGACACAGAGAGCAAGGTCTCTTGAAAATCAGAAATGCAATGAACAAAGACACCACAAATCTAGTAACTGCTGAGAAGGAAAAATGAATTTGAAACTATTAAAATTGTATTATTATTATTTACTGTTTAGCAGGTACCAATATAGAACTTTTAATTTTCTTATAAGATGACAAGAATTCGGTTATAAACATATTTTTCAAATAATGTGTTTTGAAATTTTGACCAAAAAACCCACATTTTTCAAACAGTCAGTATTATTTGGTATATGTCTCCAGATGTCTGAAGGTTTGCCTAGGTACTAGAGCAACTGTGATAAGATTTATAGTTAATGCATAATTAATTGGTTGCACGTGCTTTTCTTACCGAACATAATAATGTCTTTCCGACGTTACTGGTAACAATTGACACCTGGTACATTGTCAATTCTTCATAGACCTCCTCTTCTAGACATTTTAACCAATTATCCTTGACGTTTCAACAGCCAGGCCTTACTTTAAACATAGTTGCTGAAGTCGAGCATATGCAACCATGACAGATTTCATTCGATTACTTTTATATACAAGTAACATTTCTACAATGTTTATCAACAAGATGTTTTCTTTTTAGACTGCGGGATAAGTAAGTACACGTTTTTATCAATTTGTATGAGTGCATTAATCAAACTTCTGAAGTTATATTGAAGGAGTTTATTGATGCAGTAACCCAGGCGCCGACTTTCGTTTAAACTGGTACCATCCCAGTGATTTTATGAAAGCTTTGAGAATGAAAGGCCAAGTTTCAATAATCCTATCCAAATAGTTATTAAAAATTACGGGGCCTCGGTGGCCGAATGGTCTAGGTAGTTCGTCATAACTACTACTGATCACTAGCCTGTCAACGCTGGGGTTGTGAGTTCGAATCTCACCTGTGGCGGGGTGTGTTCGACTCCGATCTTAATTGACAAGGATTGCCAATTTTCCTACCGAAGGTCGGTGATTCTCCCCGGGTACTCCGGCATCCTCCACCAATAAAAACTGGCCGCCGCGAAATGGCTAAAATGTGCTGAAAACGGCGTTAAACCCCAACTAAACAGGTTAAAAATTACAACAAAATAGTTCATACATAATAGGAACTGTTTTGTTGGAGTTGTGTAAGCTAGTATAATTCATAAAATTTCCGACAGTAATAGCATTGACCAAAAGATTAAATATACGGCATTGGAATTACGGTAACAACAATATTATTTTAAAGAAGTTGTTGTGTAAACTCAACCGAATGACCAACAAACTTAATCCAAAGGACTTTCTTTACATTTTGTGAGATTAAGTCAGTTCTGGAATAATTTTGAAAATTCCCGACTTCATGACGATCGCGATTTAAAAATTTCCCAAGTAACGAAAAATTATAGATTTTAAAAAGTTCATTTTCCACGAAATTCAAATACACTTGTTAACATATTCTATAAAGTAGTAAAACAAGAACAGAATAAAAATCTAAAAGTATAAAGAGGACAAATATACCTAAGGAGCAATCCAAAAAAATGCAATCCATTAGACAGATAAATGAACAACCACAAGCACAACAAATAAACACTGAAAACTAAAAAACTAATGAACAACACGAACTCCCATAAAAACCAGGAGTGAACTCAGGTGCTCCGGATTGGTAAGCAGTTCCTGCTCTGTATACGGCACCCGTCATGAAGTTCAACAAAGTCAATCCGGTGATAGTAACATATCTGTGTAGGTACATGAAATGTTACGACAGTGGGAACAGATCCAATACCATCTTAGATATTGGAAGACTGTAACGCATTGGAAATTATAAGCCCCCAAAGGGAGCTATTACGGTAGAAGTGTCGATTTGGATACTGTACTTAGAAGATTTTTTTATTCAATCGGAAGTTGAAACCAACTTCCGGTCTTGTGCGAAGACACGAATGTGAGTCCGTTCGCCCCTGGATCCGTTCAAAGCCTTTGTTAAGATATTTTGTTAAATAATTTTTCATGGGAAATATGGATACACATTTCCGGATATACCCTTCTTAAAAAAACTGAGGAAGCTCATCAGGTAACACCTATCTCATATTAACTGTTTCCTCGGACAACAACTGTTTTATTTGAACCTACGGCTTCGGCCAACAGTTCAGTCCTCTGGTCAAACAAAACAGCTGTTGTCCTCGGACCCAGTCAATAGCTGTATAATGTTAAATCTTTCATCTGCAGTCCAATAGCTCTTCCGGTTGTAGTTTTTAAGAAACCTGCGACAAAAATGTTTGACTGTAAATCCTTTTCTTCCGATAAAAATAAACCATAAGATTTAAATATTTATGGTTTAAAGAAATCACATTTACGAGGGCGATCTTGTACAAAACACACTGTCGATGTTCGCTTGTCCGATTTTAACATTTTTCTAACGTGAAGAAAATCGAACATGGAGTGAAATTACAAAGACAGCACAATTATATAACCAAACAACCATCCAGAGATCACAACAAGCCGTAAATGGCCCCAGAGTAATTCATAAGTCGTTATGTCCAGCGGAACAATATCATGTCGGAATAACAATAAAGATACTAAACAAGTAATCGAAACAAAGACATTCATGACCATTCTGTCCTGACTTGGGACAGGCGCATGAAATACGGCTGGTTTAAATCAGTTTTGTGACGCGTCAACCCTCCCCCTTTTTTAAAAATACGTCAATTTCATTTGTTTTAAACAAACCATAAATTCGTAAATTTGTTGCGTTGTTTTTATTATTGCGAAAAATGCGACAGAGTTGTAATCGCAATAATTTAAACTGGCATTTTGGAATTTTTTTATATTGATGAAGTGGGATTTTTCTCAATATCGCAAACATTAAGATCACATTTTTGTCTAAAATGACAAAATCGCAATAATTTCTGAATTTAAGTATTCTAACAGCTGCCATTGTTGTCCTTACATTACATTTTCTTAATTTTTAGTTGTTTTGAGAAGCGGCTGTAAGTATATCGTAAATTAAATATGTATACGAACGAAGAACGAATTTAGCTGCAGAACTATCTGATACAACATAGATCCGTAGTCGTTTAAATGTTATATCAAAGAACACATAAAAAACAAAAATAATCAATTTACAATTACGGTCAAAGTTCATATGGTAATTCAATCATACAAATCTATGATTAATTGGCTTTATTCTAATTAGTTCTCGCCGTGATATTGGCTGTAATACGGTAACTGCCGATACCAATCGTTGTCTGATGAATACGAGATGCGATCGGGTAAGCAAATTGTCCTTTTTCAATTTGAATTCCTGGTATACACAGTTTGAGTAATAATGTTTGATGTCACTCCCATCATACACCAATAATCAAATAAACTATTACATACATCGTGCAATATTCTTAATCTAATTAACACGATGTATGATAATCTGAATAATTGACCCTACAATATACGTTTTAGATTTAATTTTATTTTGACAAATTAAAATTTCACACTGTGACAATATCATTTCTTTAAGTTAGAAGACCGTCCGGGAAAAAGTGTTTCAATACATATATTTAATATGACCAGTTAACTCCATATGGACTACACAAGGCCACTGTCATATTTTAAATAATAAAATATAACTGTCTGGAGTGAACAAATTTTGTAATTAACGAGGCGATTTGGTAGAATCTAAATATCTCGCTATTCTTCAATCTTTTCTGAAAAATGTGAACATTTTCTTTGGTCTGTACAACAAATAACCCCAATCACGTGGCGCAAGCTAAAATTACTTTAAACATGTATAAGCTGAACGCAAAATTACAGTCGGTATTTAACATTTAGTGTCTTATTTGGAGTGGAAGTAAGGAATGGACACAGATAGTCAGAGAGGCACAAATTGTTCAATTACCTGTCCAATAGCGTGAAAATACTAACGTGTTTTGAAAGTCTAATATCACGTTATTCTGGAATAATTTTGCCGCATGCGTACATGTAAAATTATGCATAAATAAAATATCAAGCATACATCACATTGCACAGTCGTAAAATTAATGGAGGTAATTAATTTTAAATTCGAATATTTTTATATTTCTTTTCCAGTTTGTGGCTGTACTATACCGACTGTGTGCCAACCGCCTGCTAATTCAACTGCAGAGCAGTGTTCTGCTTGTGAAAGTTCCGAAGGGAACGATGACGGTCTTTGTTGCTAATGATAAAGAGATTCTGTTAAATTCAAAATATATTTTCAAAATTTTAGCATATATTGTATCTTTGGATTGACAAAATAGTACTGAAAAGTAAGAACACCGAAAAAGTCATTTGATGAAAATAAATTTAATGAATCTCATCAGTTTTTTTTATTTAATATTTCAACACCCACATGTGAATGTTTAATTCCCCCTTTTCAAACAGAATAAACTTTGGACTCATTACGGTCGGAAACAGTCAGTTATGTCTTGTTTAATCTCTGCTGTTATATTTTCATTTAAGATTGATTGGTTGTTGTTTGTTGAACGTCCAGTTCAACAATTTATCAAACAATTCAAATAGGTGTTGGGCGGATCATAAACGGAAACGGTATTTTTGACTCAACTGTGATAGGATGGATGGTTGGGTAGGGTCGGATAATTCAGCGGCCTTTGCCTCCTCTCTTCCGAAAAATACAGAAGGATCTTTACCGTGCAAGGAGTGTGGCATTCTCTAATCACGTTACCCACTACGGTCCGCGGTCAGGCATTCCGTATTGACCTTACGGACCCCCAATGAAATTGTCTGCCCTATCCGCCAAATGGGGACGCGCTAGGCAGCTCTAAGTTGAACTCCCTTGATCCACCACAGGAGCGTAAGTTTAAAGTTTTGAATTGAATCTGAATTTCTCTAATCTGGCCTCAGTTTCTGCCTTGGTCTTGCCAACTTGATTTTGCCTTCATATTTGGTGTATTCAGTATTGAAAATCTTGCTTTTATGCAAAATTACTCTGTGAGATATTAAATTGTAATTGTTGGCTATGATGGCCAAAAATGTTACTCCCGTACTTTTCTGCTGATTGCTAAGACAGATACAGTAACAATTGGATCACTCCATAATACGAGTTGCTCTTTAGCTCGTCTCTGTTGCTCAAGAACTTGCAGCAGAAATACGTTGCATCATTCTTCCACTTCACTACTAACTGTTGGGGAACAATACCTGGCAGCGGACAATTACGCTTCATCTCCCTTTTGATCCTGAAAAAGAGCAACTGCTGTTCCTATGAAGGACGAAGCCTGGATCACACTTGACGTACCTGTAGTTACAAATAAGATATAATGTATTTCGTCGGACACAACAAACAAAAGACTTGTATGACAGATAAACAATTCATGTGAGCATATTCTCATAAAATGTTTATTTTATAATATACATTACACAGTAATATATTAGACCTTCAAAATTCACTTTAAAAATAGAAAAAAATAATCTAGCCACATTGCTTAATTGGCTTTTTTAGCTCCTTACATCTAGAAAACCGTAAAACAAAGAAGAAATCTGGATATATCTGATAAAAGATGTTTCCTCTAATAATGCTAGTGCTGTCCCCTATTGTATCTAGGAAACTGCAGACAGTATAAAATCTGCTGACATACTACTGAAAGCACATATCATTTGGAATAAAAAACTAGATGCTCTAAAGAGCCTGTATCGCTCACCTGGATTTAACTTTTCACATTGAGCAGGAATAAAGATCTGGCTGGTTTTTCTATAGGGTTCTATGTTAAAATAAGTTCGGCTATGGCAGCCAAGATGGTTGAAAGTCCAGGTCAATGGACACATTTCTAAAAGAGAACCATCTAAGGGCCATTACTGCCAAGTCTTGTTCCAACTGGTTTAGCAGTTTCAGACAAAAAATATTTTTAAATGATTTTTTCATCAGGCCCTATGTCAAACTAAGTTCTTATGTGGCGGCCATCTTGGTTGACAGTCCAGGTCATCGGACACAATTCTGAAAGAGGATCACATAAGGACAATTGCTACCAAGTCTGGCTTAGTGGTTTCAAACAAGAAGATTTTTGAGTGAATTTCCCATAGGGTCCTGTTAAACTAAGTTCGACTGTGTCGGCCATCTTGGTTCACAGTCCAAGAAATCGGACATATATTTCTGAAAGAGGACCTCCTAAGGACCATTGCTGCAAAGTCTAATTGGTCAAGTGGTTTCAGACAAGAAAACTTTTCAATACATTTTCCCATTGGCCTTATGTTAAACTAAGTTCGGTTGTGGCGGCCATCTTGGTTGACATTCCAGGTCATCGGACACAATTCTGAAAGAGAACCATTGCTGCAAAGTCTGGTTTCAATTGGTTTCAGAAAAGAAGATTTGTCAATGAATTTTCGCATAGGGCCCTATGTTTAACTAAGTTCGGCTGTGGCTGCCATGTTGATTAACACTCCGGATCATCGGACACACTTCTGAAAGAGAAACTCCTAGGGACCATTACTACCAAGTTTAGTTGCAACTTGCCTTGTAGTTTCATAGACGATTTTTGAAATTCATCCCCCTTTTTCTATTTTTAGTAACAACAGCCATGTCGGTTGGAAGTCGGGGATGCCGGACATAATTTTGGAAAGGGGCCACCAAAGGACCATTCCACCAAAATTTGGTTCAAATTGGCTCAGTGGTTTCCGAGGAGTTGACGAAAAAGTAAAATTCCCATAGGCTCAGTGTTAAACTAAGTCCAGCCATGGCGGACATGTTGGATGGCGTTCGGAGAAACCGAACACAAATTTTAAAAAGGGCCAACAAAGGACCATTCCATCAAAGTTTGGTTCAAATTGGCCTAATGGTCTCTGAGAAGATAACGAAAATGTAAAAATTCCCATAGGATCCATTGTTAAACTATGTCCGACCATGGCAGCCATATTGGATGGCTCCCCGGAAAACCGAACACAGTTTTTAAAGGGGACCATTCCACTTAAGTTTGGTTTAAATTGGTTCAGTGGTTTCAGAGGAGTTGACGAAAAAGTACAATTCCCATAGGCGCAATGTTAAAGTAAGTCCTGCCACGGCGGCCGTGTTGGATGGTGTTCTGGGAAACCGAACAGGCATTTAAAACTGGCCACCCAAAGACCATTCTTGGTTGCCAAATCATAAAATGATAAATTGTAACAGGAAAATTTACGTTTGTAAAATATCTGACTCACATTTGAGCATGGTGTGTTGGGCTGTGAAATAGCCTTTGTAGTGACAATAGTTTTCTCTAAGGTGTTGACAAGTTTTTTCCCTTAATTCTGTAAAAGGCATGTTACAATTTAATTGCACAGATATCGCATTTAAAAAGCAATCTCCATTTTCTCGGACTTTCGTCATGACAAAACCATTGATTTTTAACAAATTCTTTAGTTGTCTGGTGTGTTTCTTCTTAACAATGATCTCCCTTTTAAATTGTAGATTACTCTTTACTTTTTTCCTTGTACAGAGGCTGATTTCCAGGGTTAATCCTTGAATATTTTTGAAGTGATGGACTTTGTGATATTGATCCTCTTTATGAGTAGATTTCGTTTCCTAAGCCATTTCTATTTGGAATTTCAATAACTGGTAAAGTAATTTCTGAAAGGTTGGAATCTGATGATGGATACATCTTCTTTGCTACATCAAAGTCTTGATCTTTAACATCATCATCATATGGTTCAGAAGAAAAATATAGTTAGGAAATCTCTCACAAAGAGGTACATCACTATCACTGCCAGAGGCTACTTTCTGATTCAGCTGATTATTTTTATGGCATCATAAAGTCTGTTAAGTAGTATTTTGTCATCAGTATCACTACTGTCGACCTCAGTATTTGTTATGGTAGCTTTGCTTTTGTTAGGTTTCTCATCGCAGTTAACGGAACCGTCATCTTCAATGTTAGTTGTGGTATCATTGTTCCCATCATATGTTATTGATGTATACTATTATTGTTTTTATTCTCCACATGTTATCAGCATTGTTTTCTGTAAATTCAGGATTCCCCTACATGGTGCCTGCATTGTTCTCCAAGCGTTCAATGCTTTCTGTAACTTCGGAGTTTCCCTGCATGGTGCTGGCTTTGTCTCCAAGGTTTCAATATTCTCCTGTGTGCTATTGTCGTTTTTTACAAATTCTCTGTTCTCGTGCATGCTTTCACTATTCCGGTCAGGACAGTAGCTTGTAAAAAAATCCTCAGATCTGACCATTCTTCAGATAACATTTTTCTGCAAGAAAGAAGAATTTTTACATCTTTTTAAATTAATGAATATGATTACAAAAATTACATTGAATGAGAAAAAGGAAATTTAAATCACATAAGTATATATTCATTCGAATGCAGTACAGTTCATCCAAAAAAGTATGGCAGATATGCATAATTCAAAAGGTCATTTAAACATTCATAAGACAAGAATCACAAATAATTTGTTACAGGATGATTGAAAGACAGACAAATGCTGAAGAAGTAAGTAAATAAGCGTCTGATGAAAACTGAAAATGTCATTTGATATTTCATTTAGTTTTAAAAGAGCTAAACGACACAAGAAAATGTAAAATTGTCTTAATTCATTAAGCTTAAAATTTATACTTTCCTAAAACTATTCCATAAATGAAACCAATAACAATTATACTGTCTCATTATCTATTAATTAAATAGGTCGAAAGAAAAAATAAATAGACTTGTTTTATTCAGCCAAAAGGGCTCATCAACATTTATCACACAATAAATACCCCAGAATAAGAGGATATTATATAAGACAAAGAATTCCTTTCTTGGTCCTCCCAAATCCTCGTTGGCCGAGTGGTCTAGGTAGTTCGTCATGACTACTAGTGATCACTAGCCTGTCAACGCTGGGGTTGTGAGTTCGAATCTCACCTGTGGCGGGATGTGTTCGACTCCGATCTTAATTGTCAAGGATTGCCAATTTTCCAACCGAAGGTCGGTGGTTCTCTCCGGGTACTCTGGCGTCCTCCACCAATAAAAACTGGCCGCCGCGAAATGGCCAAAATGTGCTGAAAACGGCGTTAAACCCCAACTAAACAACCAACAAACTTAGTATGCGATACACCTTCTAGTAGTGGGGAAATGATAGAGTTATTCCAGTATTTTGAAAACATTATTTTTAAGGCGATAGGAACACATAAGGGTATTGATCTAACCACATATTAATAGTCGATAGAAATCAAGTTTTTCACTAATCAAAATTAGTGTTTGTCAAACTGCTATATATCCAATGAAATTATTCCGGTAAATTGTGTGGATCAAATTTCTTGGTTTTTTTTTGAATTTTTGGCAACATATCAATAATTTGTAAAAATTAAACCAGCCAAATCTATTTTAGTGAAGGTGTAGGGTACCCCATTAATAGACAGTTTCGGATTTTTCTACCTGATTATTTTCTTTTCAATGGCAAAGTTTTTAAATGTTTAGTGTTTACAGATGCAACCAAACCAGCGAAAATCATAACAAAATTTAGGGCTGATATCTATCACCATACTGTATATATATTGCCACACTGTATATATATCACCAAGCTGTATATCTATCACCATACTGTATATCTATAACTATACTGTATAAATGATCCGCATGACGAGTTTTACGTGCTTACAAATTTATGAAAAATCGGACTACCTTAGTAGGAGTTATGGTCCCTAAAATATCAATTGTTTCTGGCAAATTACAAATTCACCAGCATGATCAGTAGTCAACATTAGAAGATATATCCGTGGGCTATTTTTTTGTCACAGTCTCTTAGACCCAACATGTATTTGCAAGGTGACCAATTTATGCTCTTGAGAGCTTCTTGTTTCAATTCACAGTCCGACTTATTCTTGGACAACCTGTTTGGTATGCAATTGCATTTTATGCATCATAATTCAACAGTACAGTATGTACAGTATTCCTTCACATTTACAGTCCATTGTTTTCAAGTTAACTTAATAGGCTCCATCTTCCAGGCACGACTACAACTTTCTCAAGAAATAAGTCTCACAAGCTTAAGGGTACGAACTAGCTTCACATGCTTTCAATGGTCCACCTTGACATAGCGCCGTAGGCTGTGTTCCTTATTTAGAATTAGATTAGGGTCTGGATTAGCTTAATAGGGTAAGGGTCCCTTAAGTAAAGGAAGACCACTTATAATCGTCATAAATATATTCATGAAGATATATTTTTACACGCTTGGACTGCTGTCCAGGTTTATTGGTAAATATCCAGGATGCAGTGAAAAAGATGATATAAGGTGGCAAATTTTCTTTATGTTAATTAGTACTACATGTGTAACCCAATTTCGGCAAATTCAGGAAAACGGTTCATAAAACGTTATATACCACAAGTTATGGACATTTGAGCGAAAAGACATTTCATCTGGTGGACATTTGCGCGAAAAATATTTTCATTTACCTGACATTTGAGCGAACCATTTTTCGTTTACCTGAGATTTATGTAGGACATTTCTGCGAATTTGTTCAGATACGAAATCCAAATATATGATATTAAAAATATCAGACGAAACAGACATTTGAATCCACGAGAAAACTCGACAGACCTCGGTTACATGTACTGCTTTAAGGGGGCGGATCCGCAGGGGGCAAACAAGGGGCCCTTACCCCCCGGAAGTCTGGTGAACTCCAATTTTCGAAATCCCAAATTGCCTATTCCCGGAATGCCACGGCCATTTAACCGACTCACATTGTCGACTTTTTCTGATTTTATTTAATTAATTCGATTCCAGTTAGCCGAATCCATTTTGCCGATTCCCAAATTGCCACCTTCTTATGTCGACTTTTTTGGGAACAACAAAACAGACATGGAGTGTGGTTGTAAAAAATACATGCGACCAAGGACGACAATGGAGAAAACCGGAATCGGAGGAAACGAATGAAAATTTTATTTGATGAAATTCAATATTATAAGAACGATAAAAAAAAGATTTTTGCGTTTATTCTAATCTAGATTTACAATTCTACGACATTTTCTAATAAAGAAATTAATAATTGCATTTAATGATTAAAAACAACTGACGGAACATCATTACAAGTTCTGAAATCTTCAAAGTTAAGAGTTACTCGGCATTGGTGTACATGTTTTAAAGGGTAAAGCGAAAACCATCCAAGGACAGAGCTATGGATGAAGGTGATACTCCTTAGTGTTGAAGAAATGGAACATTGAATGTATAATAAATACATTATGAAACAAAACAATGGATTCTTAGTCATCTAATTAATAGTTAATAGTTCAATTCATATAATGATGGGGCATCAAGGTAGTTCGTCATGACTACTAATGATCACTAGCCTGTCAACACTGAAGTTATGAGTTATAATCTTACCTGTGGCGTTGTCTGTTCGACTCTTATCTTAATTGACAAGGATTGCCAATTTTCCTGCCGATGTCTGGTGGTTCTCTCCGGTTACTCCGGCTTCTTCTACCAATAAAACCTAGCCTGATGTGCTGAAAATTGTGTAAAACCCCAAAACAAACATATAATGATAAAGCGGTATTTTTTTTTTATAATTTGATACTTCCAAACAATCCTTATTAAATGTAAATTACGATGTTTATTATTAGCTCTTTGACATTTTACGGTTGTTTACATTAAAGGTTGTGTTTACCATAATTTTATAATTCCAAACAATTCGAATTAAATGGTAATTTTTGTAGATTCTATGACATTTTACAGCTAATAAAAGTTATTAATTTAGACTGAATTATAAGATAATTACCTACATTGTAAATGTTAATAAATCATATAACGACTGATGGATACTTTTCCAGTCCTTTCGACTTGTCATCTATACTATTGTAGGCAACTCACAGAGCTGTCAAAAGGCGTCCCAAAGTGGCGGATAGGGGAGACCCTCTCGTTTAGAGGTTATCAGGTTATAATACGGAAAACCTGACCATGGACCATAGTGGGGCACGCTAAAGATCCTTTCTATAGTTTTCGACAAAGAGTAGGCTAATGCCGCTACAGAAGGCTTGATTATCCGATCCTTATACAACCGTCCACCATTTTACAGTGGTAGTCTGTATTGGTTCACCTCTCTGTTCTGCGTATCCCCTGTTTGAATTTGTTTTATCAATTGTTGAACTGGTTAGTGTCCTGAAGAAGCACGACACATTTGCCACTGGACGTTAAGCAAACAGCAATCAATTAATCATTTATACTGTTAAATTTGCAGGTGTTCTTTTCCAGTAAAATATCCTCAGATATCACCATGAACGAAACCGATAATTTGGTAATGATATGTAATTATTTTTTTTCTGTGAACGTTGCATTTTGACTAGTATCGATAAAATATTAAAGGTTAAAATGAATTAATGTAAACAGTTAAGGTGATAATTATTTAGATTGCACATTACAGAAAATTTGATGCTGAAATACTTCTTTGCCCCTAATAAAGTAGTAAAGTCAAGAAATACATAAGGGATATTCGAAGTA
Source organism: Mytilisepta virgata (assembly GCA_028015205.1). NCBI lineage: Eukaryota > Metazoa > Mollusca > Bivalvia > Mytilida > Mytilidae > Mytilisepta > Mytilisepta virgata. Next base: position 19,279,572 of record CM051513.1, read on the forward strand.
GAATTCAAACACTTGCTTACTACAAATTTCGATAGATTCTGCACATACCGTGTGGTAGTGGAATATAAAGAAAAAAATATATAATACAATTAATAACGGGTTTAATAATCTATATTTTCCGTTTTCAATTTCCACATGTATCATCAAAAAAATTACGTTTGACTCAGTTGAAATAATAAATTCTTTAATTCCAATTTTATGCACGAGAAAAACACAATTGGTCGATTTACGAATAATCAGTTGTGCTCAAGGCTTAAAATGTTGAAAACCAAAACAACAGTCCAAATAGATAAAGAGCAAATTAATAAAATGCCAAAGTTATTAAAAGGGTAAAGCCAAAACCATCCAAGGACAGAGCTATGGACGAAGGAGATACTCCTTAGTGTTCAAGAAATGGAACATTGAATGTATAATAAATACATTATGGAACAAAACAATGGTTTCTGAGTCATCTGATTAATAGTTTATAGTTCAATTCATATAATGATGGGGCATCGAGGTATTTCGTCATGACTACTAATGATCACTAGCCTGTCAACACTGAAGTTATGAGTTGGAATCTTACCTGTGGCGGTGTCTGTTCGACTCCGATCTTAATTGACAAGGATTGCCAATTTTCCTGCCGATGTCTGGTGGTTCTCTCCGGTTACAACGGCTTTTTCTACAAATAAAACCTGGCCTGATGTGCTGAAAATTGTGTAAAACCCCAATAAAAGAAACATATAATGGTAAAGCGGTATTTTTTTTTATAATTTGATACTTCAAACAATCCTTATTAAATGTAAATTACGATGTTTATTATTAGCTCTTTGACATTTTACGGTTGTTTACATTAAAGGTTGTGTTTACCATAATTTTATAATTCGAAACAATTCGAATTAAATGGTAATTTTTGTAGATTCTATGACATTTTACAGCTAATAAAAGTTATTAATTTAGACTGAATTATAAGATAATTACCTACATTGTAAATGTTAATAAATCATATAACGACTGATGGATACTTTTCCAGTCCTTTAGTCTTGTCATCTATACTATTGTAGGCAACCCACAGAGCTGTCAAAAGGCGTCCCAAAGTGGCGGATAGGGGAGACCCTCTCGTTTAGAGGTTATCAGGTCATAATACGGAAAACCTGACCATGGACCATAGTGGGGCACGCTAAAGATCCTTTCTATAGTTTTCGACAAAGAGTAGGCTAATGCCTCTACAGAAGGCTTAATTATCCGACCTTATACAATCGTCCACCATTTTACAGTGGTAGTCTGTATTGGTTCACCTCTTTGTTCTGCGCATCCCCTATTTGATTTTTTTAAATCAATTGTTGAACTGGTTAGCGTCCTGAAGAAGACCGATACATTTTTCACTGGACGTTAAGCAAACATCAATCAATCAATCATCTATACTGTTAAATTTGCAGCCCTAGTAAGTTAGTAAAGTCAAGAAATACCAAAGGGATATTCGAAGTAGAAATCAAACACTCGCTTACTAAAAAGTTCGATAGATTCTGCACATACCGTGTGGTAGTGGAATATAAAGAAATAAATATAAAATACAATAAGTAACGGGTTTTATAATCGGTATTTTCCGTTTTCATGTATCATCAAAGAAATTACATTTGACTGAGTTGAAATAATAAATACTTTAATTCCAATTTTATGGACGAGAAAAACACAATTGGTCGATTTACGAATCATCAGTTGTGCTCAAGGCTTAAAATGTTGAAAACCAAAACAACAATCAAAATAGATAAAGAGCAAATTAATAAAATGCCAAAGTTATTAAAAGGGTAAAGCCAAAACCATCCAAGGACAGAGCTATGGACGAAGGAGATACTCCTTAGTGTTCAAGAAATGGAACATTGAATGTATAATAAATACATTATGGAACAAAACAATGGTTTCTGAGTCATCTGATTAATAGTTTATAGTTCAATTCATATAATGATGGGGCATCGAGGTAGTTTGTCATGACTATTAGTGATCACTAGCCTGTCGACACTGAGGTTATGAGTTCGAATCTTACCTGTGGCGGTGTGTGTTCGACTCCGATCTTAATTGGCAAGGATTGACAATTTTCCTGCCGAAAGTCAGTAGTTCTCTCCGGTTACTCCGGCTTCCCCTACCAATACAACCTGGCCTAATGTGCTGAAAACTGTGTAAAACCCCAACAAAAGAAACATATAATGTTAAAGCGGTAATTACCCAGTATAAGAAAACACGCGCACGTGACTGATGCGATTAAAATACCTCTTTTTTCAGTTTGATGACAGATAAAAAAGTTCATTGTCATTTTGTGAACTAAGCATTTGCCAAATAAAGGTAAATGTTTTATAATCTTGCAGAAAATATTTTTTTAAAGTGAGTAAAATTTTGTTTTTTTTGGGTGAATTCCATAATCTTTCTTTTTCAGTCAAAAAATTTTTCTTCAGTTTTCGTTCAATTCAATAGACCGGTCTACGAAAATGCGGCTTTCCATAACACAATTGTTTAATTTGTCTCAAAAGTGTTTTTAACATGTCTTTAAAAAAATATCACACTATGAACATATAAACCTTTAGTTATACATTTTTTGAAATCTTAAACGGAATTTCTAGTCGTGTTTATTATTATTTTATCTTGCTTTTCTGCTACAGGAAAATCAGAATAACAAGATCAAACAAGATATGCTATCTTAAAGTCAATCAAAATCGGACAAGGCAAGTTTTGATTAGTCCAGCACAGATAAATTTAAACACTTTATAATTATTTTTTAACTCGCACGAACTGCTCTTAATAAGTCTGTATTGACTCTAAGGCAGTATATCTTACTTTTATATTGAGTCGTTTTTTTCCTTTTTCTTTGTTTTTGTTTTTCATTTGTTTTTTTTTTGTAGTCGTTTTTTTTTACTGAAAAGTCCAGATAATCAGAATTAAACAAGGATTAAACAAGAACAAAATTGCGGATAGGATCAAAAGTATGTTACGGGTTATGTTCTTCTCTTATAATTTTTGATGGCATGATACTAAACCCCTAACGGGGGGGGGGGGGATTGTGCCTGATTTTCTCTATGATAAAGACATAATCTTTCGATCAGTTTAATTGAGGTCTGGAGCTGGCCTGTCAGTAACTGCTAGTAGTCCTTTGTTCATATATATTGATCATTGTCATTTTGCTTAGTTTCTCCTGTTACCTTTTTTTAACATCGACCTCGTGTATCTTTTGAATGGAGCTTTACTGTCTGTGTTTGTTTATTCTAACCTGGCTAGGAGTATAGGGGAGGGTTTGAGATCTCAAAAAACATGCATGCATTATTGTTTAGGGGCCAGCTGAAGCCCGCATCCGGGTGCGGGATTTTCTCGCTGCGTTGAAGATCCATTGGTAGCCTTCAGATGTTTTCTGCTCTTAGGTCGGGTTGTTGTTGTGAAAACATCCGCAAAATTCATGAATGAATAAGAAGGTACATAGATGAAAGTACACTGTAGGTATTTCGTTGTTATAAGCACATTTTACACAAACGACAGTACAGTTTCTTGCTTTAGTTTTGTTCTGATTTCTGGATAATTGCATAACCATCAAAATTACAAAATTGAAATTAACCCCAGCATTACCAAAATTCACAGGAAAATACATATATAATATATATATTCATGTAAATTGTTGATAATAGCATGTGAATGACTCATCTGAACGACGGCGAGTACAAATAAATTTTATATTTTCCGAAATTGTACATATATATGTATTCTCTTTTATCCTACAACTAGTGTTAACGGTCTTAGCGAAAAGGCATTCAAATAGGACATGTCTATCCGAATGGCGTTTTTTGGTGCTTAATCTAGTGACGGAATCTATAAAACTGTGACCGAAAACAAATACAAACTGTTGTTAAATGTTAGAGCAAGGGCACCAGGAAACGTTATTTAGATCCTGACACTTATATGGCCAAATGTTATTAGACCCATTTTAGAAGAAGGCAAATGAGCTTATATTGCATGATAAATGCGAGGTTTACCGAGTTCAAGGCTGAAACAATAATCCAAAAAATTTGATATACAGATTTGAATAATCAGGTACACATGAATCAAAGTATAAATTTCTTAATGGGGTACCCAACATTTTGACTAAAATAGATTTGGCTCGTTTAATTTTCTTAAAATTTTGAAATCCATTAAACTGACCGAGAACGCAATACAAATTATTGTTGTTAAATGCTAGAACAAGATAGGACACAGGAAAATGTATTAAGCTCCTGACACTTATATAACTACTTTAGGAAGCAGGTAGGTCAGCTTATATTGTGTGTTAAATGCAAGGTTTTCCGAGCTCAAGGCAACAAAATCTTAAAAGCCGAAATAAAAATCCAAAAATTTGATGAAGAGATTTAAAATATCGAAACTCTGAAATGGGTAAAACCGAAGCAACAAAAGGAAAAAGCTATGCACGAGATATGTCCGTAGTTTTCACAAAATGTAAAATTTCTATAACATAAAATTCATACGAGTATATTCTAGCAGTTGAGGTGTTGATATCCCGGGCACGTACAGCGACAAAGGCATCTACTCATTTGTACCTATACATTTTATACATATTCACCATTAAGAATAAAATCGATACTGAAAAACTCGAAAGACAGTTTTGATGTTTTAAATTCAAAACTCTGTCTTTCTATATCAGCATTTGAGTATTCTAGACACTGTAAACAACTCTATAAATCTGAATTGTTGAATTTGTTTGAACCATTGCTCACTGTCGTCATTTTGATGTCTTTTATCATAAATTTAGTACTAAATGTTTTTTTGTATATTCGATAATGTACTCGTTATTGCATTCGGATTGCAGACCAGCCTCGGTCTAGAAAAATCGTAAGTGATATCACACTCTAAGTAACTGAGAATTATATAAGAGTTGGAATAAAATTTTGGGGAGGTCTCAGATACTTACAGTGTGAGATCAACAGAGTTGAGGGGTGGGAGGGAGGGGAAAATTCGCACATTTGTCTCCAAAATTGTATGCGTGAAATGGGAGGAAATTCTTGAATTTTCCTTAATGATCACTGATCCATCAAATAATCTAGAATGCACCCCTACTCCACTGATCAATATAGCCTCACTAAAATAAACAAGTTTTTGGTCACAATCATAGAGGTATGTTAATCCTAGTGATCACAGACGGAAGTACAGACGTTACGCCCCAATATCCTTATAGAAAAAGTCAAAATCCATGTTACATATACAATGAAGTCTTAATCAGAACAAGCCGAAATTGTAAACCATCAATACCAATGTGCAATCGCTCGTATCGGACTCAACTCTTACCAACTCAAGACTGCAGCTAGAAGAATGATTAAAGGTCTTCTCGTTTCTTCTCGTGTGACGTCACTTACGATATAGAAAAATCGTAAGTGATATCACACTCTAAGTAATTGAGAATTATATAAGAGTTGGAATAAAATTTTGGTCCGCTCAGACGCTAACTACATACTAGTATTCGAAATCACACATCACATCCCTACAATAGAAACTCCCAAAACTTATCCAAAACTAATTCAAAACAAGTTTGGTCAATATCTCAGAATGCCTACAAGAATAAAACAAGCAGAAAAATCATTTTATAAAATCCGAACGTGACCTTGACCATTGACCTAGAAAATCAATAGCGGCCAACATATTATAAGCTATTACTCGTTACAAGTTTGGTTAATATCCAACAAAGCACATTGTTTCTACAGTGTCCACAAGGATATCATGAACTAAAAAATCATTTAAGTGTGACCGTGACCTTTGACCTTGAAAATCAATCAATAACTTTCGAGATATTGCTATAGGCTTTAATTCTACCAAGGTTAGTCAAAATCAAACCAAGCATGTTGTTTCTAGAGTGTCCACGATAAATGTTTTAGACGGACGGACAGACACTAGCGTACCAATATTTCAACACAACTATGTAGGCAAGGGGATAATAAAACCAGATACTAATATAACCTCTCGTCGTGACACAACCGCGGGCTTGTGGGCTCAATCGTAAGCGGTAATACCAAATAAGGTGGCTCACACTCCCCAACCTTTCCCCATAAAGACAGAGATCCATTTTGAAGCCTCTCTAATATTGTGGATTTTATAAAATCAACAAAATCTTTACAAATCAGTGAATTTTGAAAATACTCTGTAGGTGGGGAGTCTGAGTTGTAAGGTTTTCTTTTGAAATTTCCTTGAAAATGTTTAAAATATTTCTGAACATTTACACCATTTTTCAGCCAATCTAATACTTCATCATCAGGATTTAATTTACCCCACTCCTCTAAATGTGTAAATTTCCTGCTCGAAAATCATTAGGATCTCTAAACGGCAAGGTTTCAATATCAAAAGAAATACCACTGGCCACATCCTCAGCGGAAGGAAACTTGAATGGAAGAAAGAGAACTTCTCCTCTGTAATTTAACCATTTTTCTGCAGAATTTTTAAACTGTACCTTCGAGGATCAAAACCAGATTCTAACTCCCATTCAGGAATATCTGGATGAAATTTCGTCCTTTTTATACCCTCTTTACTTGTCTAAAATAAGAAGAAAGAAAAATTTTCGGGATTACAGAGAAAAAATTCTCTAACCTCCATTCCACGTGACTTACGCCATTAAAGGATTAGACCCTTCGGAAAAGAGGTTAGAAACACAATGAAAAACCTTAGAACAATTGAAAATATCAAGAAACTACATACATGTTATATCTATTCTTTCTTCAACTTAGGACACTAGTTTATAAAATGACCACTCGTCTTGCAGTAAAAACAGACACCTCTAGGCCTGTTAAAACCAAAATTAAAAGGGTCAGGTAAAGGAGGCATACCAGGATACCCAACTGGGTAAGGAGCTGGAAATTGAAACGGTGGATAACCAACTGGCACATTAGGTTGTTGTTGTACAGCATTAATAGTTACTGACTAAGACTGATCTTCTTTATCTGATACATGAATTTTTGATTCATTCTGATTCTTAATGGAGTTGTGAGTGACGTGGCTTTCAAAACATGCCATAAGCTTTCTTTTTCACCAGGCGAGAAAGGAAACAAAGAAGTGGTGTCATCGTTTCAATAAAATTTTCCGGTGTAAATAGCTCTACTAGACATTTTATTACCTCATTTTCCCCAAGCCTGAACCTTTTGATACAGTTCAAACTCAAACTTCTCTTCAGAAACCGGAAACAACATAATTTCTAAATAACAATCCAAAGATACTAATATTAGATATGGTAAATTTATAATATGCTGTATACATACGACGTTCTAAAACTTTAAACAAAAAACGGACAGGACCTGAGCATATTCCGTGTTTAAAACACTCCCTTTTATAAATGCACCAACGTTACAAACATGCAAATCACGGCACTGAATGTGATTTTAACATTTCAATAGACACTGATAGAGCTAATATAAATAATACAAGTCCGTTTACACAAAACCAACAGGACACAGAAAATACCTGGCCGAAGGAAAAATACCGCACGAGAAAAAATGGCGCCCCCCGTATCTATACAAAAGTAAATACACGGCCAATAAAATTTTAAAAATGATAAAACCATAGATACAATAAAGCCAATGAAAGGAGACTTACTTAAATTAATCAAACACAACGGTCTATCACTCGATACTTCAAATATCACGTGTCCCTCCACTTTCAAAATACCAAACGAGCAGACCCAAAATACAATATATGCTCAGTCCACTATTTAAATAAAAGCAAATCCAAAACTATTAAATTACCACACTGAAATTTACAGAGAAGCTTAATACACAAACATAAATTCAAAAGCTTCACACACATGAACGAGCAAAATTAAACTGTGTCTCCGGCTAAACCTCCTGACACAACTAAAACAAACAAATAAACTAAAGTAACCTCCGGCTATACCTCCTGGTTACTACTCAAAATATAAAATGAAACGCAGCAATCGGAGATTGCACATCCCCCCGCTCCCAGCAAAGTCGGAATGCACAAAGTCTGAACCCCTCATAATTTCAAATTGCATAAATAGAGAAAAAGTTTGACACTGATCTTTGGATATCAAAGTCTGAACCCCTCAACTGGTCTTGTCATGCCCACTAAGAATATATATGGTTTAGGGGTGGGGATCTCAACTGTTTTAGAGATAACTTGTAATTTTCTAAATTAGGGGGTTGGGGCCGACCCCCGGGGATGACCATTAAACTTGTCTTGTCATGCCCACTAAGAATATATATGGTTTAGGGGTGGGGATCTTAACTGTTTTTGAGATATCTTGTAATTTTCCAAATGAGGGGGGTGGGGCTGACCCCCGGGGGTGACCATGTAACTCGTCTTTAAATGTGGAATAAAAATATATATGGTTAAGGGGTGGGGATATGAACTGATCTTACCATATTTTGAGATTTTACATATTAGGGTGTAGCCCCACCCCCCGGGCAAAAATCAAAATTCCGAAACCTTTGGCACAGACAACTCTTCAAGTGTTACTAGTGTACCTAATTTCATGTTTCTATCTTCTACGGTGTAGGAGGAGTTCTTGGACAATCGTTTTTAGACATTTTTTAACTCCTTAGGGCATTGCCCCTAGGGGCGGGACCAAAATTTTGATACCCTCTTTCAACTTGGGAAAGGCAATATAAGTAGTGACATAAGTTCCAATATCCTAGCTTTAACAGTTTTGGAGATATCTCCATTTATTGGATATCGCGAAATTCGTTTTTCGCTCATAATTTGGCCCCAAGGGGTCGAATTCCAATTTTAAGGGGTCTATTCCCTAGTGGGTAATATACTCTTCCATGATGCCAAATTTCAAGTTTCTATCTTTTACCGTTTCAGAGATATGCCTTGCCACTACAGACGTACGTACGTACGTACGTACGTACGTACGGACGGACTGTATTACATGATCCCCCCCGCTTTCGCTAAGCGGGGGGATAATAAAATAAATGCTTACCTAAAGCCGAATAAGATAGCGTAATATGTGTATATTATTATTAAATGGAACCGGCGATAAGAGAGTTATAAGACACGACCGTCCTCGCTGACTGCAGCTAGAAGAATGATTAAAGGTCTTCTCGTTTCTTCTCGTGTGACGTCACTTACGATAACCCTTTATCACAATCCTTTATCGCATGGCTTACCCGTTACTGTAACCAGCTTTCGGTATTCTCTGGCATTATCAGTTTCCGGGGATCCTACGGATGCTTTCCATTCCTAAATGACAATTAAACAACTATCTAAACAACATATCAATATTAATATCCAGTGGTACATCTAAATTCAAAATTGTCATATTAACTCAGACATTTCATACTTTCTTTGATTCCAAAATAACAGTTCTAATCTCCTGCAGCGATATTCAAGTGTTAAGAGATATTTTATTCTCGAACTCATTTCCTGGTCCGTACAATAGTAATATAACGTAATTTACTGACTCTAAAATTATAATTTGTAGCAAGTTATTTACTTTACTTGCGTTTCCGGCGAACGAAACATTCTAGCTTTAGTATGTAATACAATATGGCTGCCCCCATTAAACAAACACTCTTCTAAATGACCCATATGGAGAAAATGCATATGCTCCGATAGCGCTCGCTATTACTCAATGTGTAACAGGCTTATTGCTCCTTATACTCACGACGACACCACAATAATCAATATTTTGTATTGAGGTTTTGAAAATCGAAAGTTTTAAACCTTATTGCGTCTCTACATATAGTCCAGTCAAACTAAGTTTTAACATCAAACTAATTGCAACAGAAAATGTTTTAGTTCTAATCTATAGAATTAAGCCCCAAATATACACAGAAAAAAGTCCCATAAAGTCTAAGTTGAGGAAAACTAAAAATCAGCATTTTTAATTTCCTATGGAAATTAACATTGGAAAGGGGAAATAACTCCGCAAAAATGAGTCTTTTTTTGTCAGGTTTTGGTTGATTTTCTTAAAATTCGTGTAAAGTATGATACTTTGATGGGGTTATAAGTTCGTATTTTACTATATTATATAATCTCCTGCTCATGAAATGTACAAAACCGAAGTGTAATGGGTATTTTTATTATTTTTTTTTGCACATTTATTTTTTAAAGAAATTGCAAATTTGTGGCTTTATGACCATTTTGAAAAAATAATGTGAAAATTTGGTATTGTTTATATCTGTAAATTATATTTGTTCAGCATCTACCTTGTTTAAAGAAACTTTAAACAACAAAAAGAAGAATATATGCTTAATCATTTTTATTACATTTGGAATTCTTTACCTTGACTTGTTGAAAAATTTAATAAATGGTCAACTAATGAATTACGAAATCTAGGTTGTAGCTTGATAAAAGATATGAAAAAACCTTTAGAGTTGTTTGTTATACTCTAAAGATGGCTAAAATATCAAGAATCAATATATTTTGCTGAATAGAAGCGGTAAAGTTATAATTTTGTATCAATTTTTATTGATATTTCTGCCTTTTTTGCAGAGTTATCTCCCATTTTCAATGCAAATCTCCATAGGAATTTTAAAATCGTGATTTTTTAGTCTTCAACAAGTTAGATTTTGTTAGATTTTTTTCTGTGTATATCTGGGGTATAATGCTAAAGATTAAAACTTAAAAATCTTCTTTTGCAATAACGTTAAGGTTAGGGTCAAATTTTTGCTAGATTGACTGGACTAATATGGTGTAAAATAATAATGTAAAGAAATAATAAATCGAAAATGAAAGATGAGTTTAGGTCACAAGCTTAAATTTACAATTTTTTATATTGGCCCACGAAAATCTAAACCTAAACTATAATTGCGAACCTATACATTGTATGCAACCATTCTTTTAAGAACAACCCTCAACAAAAAATTGAGGGAGGATTGACGTCACAAGAAATTGTGCTGGACGGCAGGGAAAATATTCCCGGTATTTCTTGGAAAGTGCATTGATTATTAATGTTATAAAGCAATATCTTTATAAGATATCTTATAAAGTAAATAAGATATCTTGTATACTTTAAAAGATATCTTATATCTTTTTAAAGATATATATCTCAAGCACTGCTGATGAGTTGTCAGTCAACGAAATGGCCATACAGTGCATCAAATTTATTGAGGTAATTTGAGATACATTTAATTTTTAAGCAAATACATTATGAGATATGGCCAAAAATAAATAATTGTTTGTTTCCCCAAACCCTATCAAGTCAGGTGTGGGTAGGTAGGTAGGTAAATTATTTTATTTTTTTTGGTAAATTTGTTTTTTTTTTTGGTACTTGTAAATAGGAAATTACAAACCATCATTATAGGGCAGTATTTTAAATTCTAGGGTGTATCAAGCTATCAGTTTCCTCATGTCAGATATATTAAATAAAACTCCATGTATACATTTGTTACCAAGTCTTTCTTAAAGTTTCCAGCCGAATAAACGGCAACAGAAACCGACAGAACGGCGTCCATGTTCTGACATTTAAATGTATGAATAATCTAGAGAATATCCATTTCATAGGAGCACCGCACCACCACATAAATTTAGATAAAAAAAATTTCTACACAAAATCGGCAAAAAAATTATTCCGGTCGCGGCGATTTTTCCGGGTCGGTCGGGATTGGGGAAACAAACAATATTTTATTTTAGGCCTATCTTGTACAGTTTATAAGATATAAAAGTATATAAGATTAAAGCAATCAAGATATCTTTTCGACTAAATAAGATATCTTATAACCTAAATGATACATCTTCTATATTGAATGAGATCTTTATAAACAGTTTAATAAGATATCTTATGTAATATATGAGATATCTTATTTAATTGATAAGATCTAAATTAGTTTATAAGATATCCTATTAAACTTTATTACAAGATATCTTATAAGGTTAATACGTAATGTCTATGAGATATCTTTTTTAATTTGAATATAATAAAATATATTATTTAATACATAAGATATCTTTTAAAAAATACGTTATGAGATATCTTGTAATCAAATACTTAGAGATATCTTGTATAGTTTATAAAATATCTTTAATGTATATAAGATATCTAATTTACTTTAATTTGAAGTTAATAAAATATCTAACGTAATACATGAGATATCTTCATTAGTTTATAACATATCTCATTTAGTTTATTAGATATCTTTTTAAAAATACTTTATGAGATATCTTGTAAACAAATACTTTGAGATAACTTGTATGGTTTATAAGATATATTTAATGTATATAAGATTTCTAATTTACTTTAAAAGATATCCTTTAAAACCCTCAAGATAAGTTTTAAAGAGTCTAATAAGATATCTTATTTTCCTTAATAAGATATCTCAATTAGTTTATAAGATATTTCATTTGGATTATAATATTTATTATTTAACTTTATAGAAATATCTTGAAAGTGGAATAAATATAAAAACGGTTTGCCATAAATTTACACTAAGGAAAATAAGTTAAAATATTTAGTTTTGTATATATAATAAAAATTGTGACAGAAAATGAGCAGTTAAATAAGCAATTTGTCATCAATTAAATAGCTCTTCCGATTGTACTGAATTAGTGAACAAACAGGATGCACATGAAACTCATATCAACTAGGGACATTAGATATTTGTTTCCTGTCAGTAATTTACAATGACTTCACGAATTTAAAATAAATTTGCATCGCGGTTTATGACTTGTGAACTCCCTCAAATTAAGTTATACCATATAACCTGTTCCGAAATTGAAAACAATCCTAAAATAATCTCTACCACGTCCAGGTTCCAAAAGATTATTTCTATGGTATTATCCTTACAATTCAATAATTTCATTACAATAAGTCTGAGGTATCAATTTTAAACTATTTAAATTGTGTTCGATAAATTGTAAAACCGGATCTTCTCGTGAACAAGCACAAACTCTTTTCCACTGGACGTTAAGCAAAAAACGACCAATCAAATCTAAACCAGTAGCGAAATAAATGTATTTGGAACAGCTGGACCCCCAGTCAATCTATCAATTGCGGCAATACACATTTTTATATCAAGTTCAATGCAACGTATATACATATTTAATAAATCATGTCTCATTTACAGTGCTCTCAGCCAAAAATTCTGAAAAATAATAATATACGGTTATTGCATGAATATTATACATTTATTTCCCTTGCATTAGTGAAATATGAAGATTTGTTCATCCGAGGAAAGTCATGTTTCCCGAGGGTTTGCTCGAGGGAAACGTGACTTTTCGAGGGTGAACAAATCTTCATATTTCACTAATGCAAGGGAAATTAATGATTTATTCCACGAATTCGAGTTAAATCCTGAGCCTTTCGAATAACTGGGATATGATGGTGAAACACGAATCTCAGAGGGAAACGCAATGTTTTGTTCAATATCACGTGGGAGAATCTCAACCAATACAATACGTAATATAGCGATGACTTATATATAGTGGAATAATAGTGAATATAAGCTTCCGAGTGCAATGTGATCTAGTATATACTAGTAGTAATAAATATTTTCGACTGTTTCCAAATTTCTGTCAAGAACTTTCAGCCTTATAACAAAATAAATAACTTATTCAACTAGTGCAAATTTGAACGATAAAACTCGTATTTGCACTATTTCAAACTGTGTAATTACATGCTTACCCTTCCGGGGCACCTGATGTAAGTCACGGTTTCTTATGGGAGTTCACATTGCTAGTGCTTTAGTTTCTTGTTCTAGTTTGTTTAGTTTATTTTACGTTTTTTATTCTTTTCGTTATACATGTATCCTTGTGGTGTTTGTTCCATTTTCCCTCCTAGGACTTCGATTTTGTAGACTTTTCGCACTGTTTTGTCTCTTTGGTATTCTTTTGCCGGTATTTTCTAAACCCAGGAAATATCTGTAAATAAACTCTCTGTTTTTTCTTATTTACATTTTATTCATCAGTATTATTCGAATCAGTGCGTTAGCAGGTGTTTTTTCTTTCGATCAGCATTTTCAACCGCATACAATTTCCCATTCAATCCGCCATTTTAATTTTTGTAAACAGGGGAAGACGCAATAAGTTACAAATCGAATTCGGAATGTTTCGGTATTGTTCTGTGATAGCGGGCAAATACAGAAATTTCTCCCGTAAATAACTCAGAATTATAGCAATTTTCATATAAGTTGGAGGTTTTGCATGCCTTAAAACCTGCATATGCAGCTATATCGGTCATAATTATGTTAGGTAACTCTGTTTAGACTTATTAACTGGTTACCCAATATCGGGAATCTACTGGTCCCGTTCATGCCAGGCATTCATCGTACTTCGATAACTCTGTATTGATTATAGCACGTTCTCCACGTCTTCACTTTAAAAAACGTTTTATTTGAAATATGTAGTAATTACTACATGTAACATTGTATGTATACAGGTAAACCGTTTGCTGACCAAAAACAGCGTGATTTCATTTTTAACGCCACATTTTTTGATAATTAGTGCAACATTTTAATAAAGAGGTGTGTGTGTGTGTAAGGGGGGATCACAAAGAAATCAGTGATGAAATATAATTTCAAATGTCAGATAAGTAACATTTTAATTTATTTTAAATTAATAATTTTTCTTTTTGGTATTTATATATTTAACATTTGACATATTATATGAGTAATTCTATTTACTCGTATATATATTTACTTTGTTATGGCAAGGTAAAAGCTGATTAGGATGGGCGCCATCTTGAATAATAATAGTAAAAAATAACACATTTCAAAATAGCTAATTTTCAAATCAATTTGGAAGGGACATAAGGGGATATTCTAGGGGGGGGGGATTTGTTTTGGATGGGTTATTTCTTTTTGTGGAAAATAAAGACAGATTATTTATTTTCTGCACCGTTGAAGCATGATTTTTCATTTTCAGTAAAACAAGGGACTGATTATTTATTTTCACAATTATATTTATAATATTTGAAAATACACAATTTTTAAATTCATATTTTTATTCTTAAATAAATAACATAGTCAAGGTTGTATCTGTTCGGAATTTTGGCTGTTCCACCTTGCAGTCTCAGTGCCTGTCCACCACTGTGGTATTCTTTAAGACCATCATAAAGATACTATTTGTTATTGTGTTTGATGCAAGCACAAAAATGGCCACCATTGCCATAAATCTGTGCACCCAGTTCATAACTGCAAAATCAAGAAACTGAATTGTAGGTGCAAATAGAAATATGCAATGTTTATAATGCATGCTTGCATATTGATGTTGTATTGTGCATTGCTATGTTTAAAGTAAAGGAGAAAGGAAAATCAGGGGCGTTTCCCGGATATTTGATAAGGGAGGCGTATAATAAAAATTTGGCGGAGCGGAGCGAGGCAAAAAATTTTTTGGACTTTTTTGCTAAAAAAACATAAAATAATTGTGAAATGCAATAATGTAACGGTTCCTGACTTGGAGCATGTATATTTTATAGTTAAAGTGTCAGGGTTTGATATTTTTTTTATGCCGAATTCTCTTCATTAATTGTCTATGGTATATTAAAATGATTGGATGGATCTTAACAGCAGTAGACCAATAACGAGAAATTCCAAATTCTAGGGTATAAGGCGTTACTTAACATTTCAATAGTCTTTTAAAGAAATCAGATTATGTGTTGAATTAATGAATATGAGAAATTGCCATATTTAATACAATATAAGCAGATTACGATAGTTTTTTTTTGAAAAGGGGGGGGGGGGGGTTTACGCCCATTACGCCCTCACCTGGCCCCGCCCATGAAAATGGAATGCAGATATATATTTCTGAAGTTTAAGTTAAATATACAGGTATGTTGCACATATATATATATATATATACCAGTACAATAAGTTTATACTTACATTTTATAAATTCAATGAGATGAAATACATTACGTACCATTTAATCGAAATTAATCATCATCCTCTGGAAGTGAATCTTCTGAATTCAAAACTGCATATATTGCATACGTACAAAAAACAATATAGGTTAAAATAGGAAAAGGTATTAAAGTGAGGTAAATGTTCATGAGACAATATACCTTAAGGGAAATGAGACCTATTTTCAGACATTTCAAAAGCATTAATATTTATATATGGTGTAGTTTATATATTATTAAAAGATTTGGGATGTTTTTCCCAAAAAAATATGAAAAAAGACAAATTTTGGTAGAATCTGGTGCAATCTCATGCTTTAAAACATGCATTTATAAAATGGTTTAAAAGACCTGCCGAGTTATTTATTTTCAATACATTGTAGGTGAGGTTATTTATTTTCAAACTACCACAGAACAAACCATTCATTTTTGTTATTTTCAAGGCTGAGTTATTTATTTTCAAAATCCTCCTGGCCCCCACCAGAATATCAAATGGTCGTCCCCTAATCAAAATTTAAACTATTGCAATTACGATATTTCGAAAAGTTATGAAGGTTTTACTCTGCTACATTTTTCAGGCCCACATCACAAATTCTATTAGAATTCAGGCATATCTGCACATTTATCAAAATATTTAAATTTAGGTGGTTGTACTGGTTTCAATACTGATTTCTGTAAATAAAAATAGTCTGATTGAATATTCTCATATATTTGTTTATAAATCTAACACATTTATTTTGTAAAACTTGTAATTTGTCCTTATATTTTTTATTAATACCAGCATACCATGCCGAGCAGGCATAATCAAAGTGGCATTGAATTAATGTTGTTACCAATCTCTTTCTTCAGTTCTCAGATAGACACTTTGCCTGTCTGTAAAGGAACTTTAATCTTGAGTTAACTTTTTGTATTATATTATCTACAATTTTTTCTCCAGATAAGGAGTTATCAATATTTAAACCCAAATACTTCACACAATTTTGAGAACAGATTGTGTGGTTATTACAAGTAACATTAAAGTTTCGAACTTTAGGAAGTTTGCGTTTTGACCCAAACAGAATTGCTTCTGTTTTCCCCTTAGTGACCATATAGCACTAAAACAACAAAAAATAGACCATGTTATACAACATACCACCACAATAATCTTACACTGATATAAAACAATAAAGAATTATTTTATTCCCAGTTTTTATTCAGTAAACTAAACCAAACAGACAAAATACTATATATTTGTTTCACTTCCGGTATAAGGTCGCATATTACTAGAAAGTGTAAAAATAACCTATTTTCATTTGAGAAGGGACGAAGGAAAATCGTAAATTAAACTGACAAATATGGTCTAAAATGTTAGATATATATCTTATCTTTAAAATTGTCCGTGCAAAATTTCCGTAGACACCGAGTTATAGACATAATTTGCCTGGTTTATAAGGGTTTGATCGTGAAATAGCCATTAATTACATTGGTTTTAATAAGCGTTCTGTACGAAATATATAGTCGTATTTTAATCGCTCAGGGACGAAACTTCCTCTGAATTTAAACTGTTGAGAGAAAAATATGTCAAACATGAATGTTTATACTACAAAATTGGTCGTGCAAAATAACTTGAAAATTAACCCATAGAGTATAATTTGAAAATTTATTGAACCCCATTGAAATTTCCCATTAGTAAGTCAAAACAATATGGTGGACATATACGTCACGAAAGTCACGTGATGGCCGCGATAGCTGGAGATGGTTTAACCCACCATTTTCATTGGTATGACTGTGGCTTTCCAGTTGTTCTGGATATTTGCGTTATTCCCATCTTTGCCAGTTTTCGATCTTTGATTATGACATTTCCCTTAGAATTCCATGTTTTGTTATGCAACTCTTTTTTCCATTAAAATCAAATGGGATATTTTTATTATTATATGATAAAACAAAATATTTTACCGTTGATTCGAATCTTCGAAATGAAAACTACAATAAAAAAATTCAGTACTCAATGGTCAGCTTTTCACGAAGGATCTACTACTTAATCATTTTATTTTATCCTTTTATAAATACTATAATTTATGACAGAATGTATGTTTCTAAACTTATTTCGTAGACTATTCTCTGGGCAGAAAAAACGGCAATTTAAAGTAATACATTAATTATGCAACATAACAGTGCATTTAGAGTCATTACAATAATATCAGTGTTCATCTGATAAATAGTTACGTCAGATCATTTTTCAGTGGTTATTTAAGGTCTACCGGATCGGAAACAGACGCATGTGACTGATACATTATAAAACCTATCTTTATCGGTTTTGCTGACAGAGGAACGCGTTCGTTTGTCATGTTCCTGAGTAAATATTTGCCAAATTAAGGTAAGTGTTTTATCTTCCAGAAAAAAATAGTCACATATATTCATCCCACATAAAAAAATGTGCAGTGAAAACAACAATAATTAATTAAATTGTATGTTTTCTGGGTTATGTTAAGGTGGTACCCAACACTTTCACTAAAATTAATTTGGCTCGTTTAATTTTCATAAAATTTTGACAAAGTATTTACTTTGACCCATAGACAAAAATTTTTAAATTTCAAAACATTTGAACCAACCAATTCATCAGAAAAATTACACTGATTGTATAGCAGTTTGACAAACACTAATATTGATCATTGAAAAGCTTAATATTCCCTTAACAACACAACGTTATTAAAACGTTTAGCTGATTTTACAGAGTTATCTCCCTGTAGTGTTAGGTACCACCTTAAGTGATTTTTTCTTTAATCAAGACTTGTTTTTGTTATTTTTCGTTGAGACCAGTAGACCGGTTTTCCAACTCACAATTATTCGCTTTGTCTTGACAGCCTTTTTAAATTGCAAAACTTCATTACTGGAAACAAACATTAAACATTATATAAACCATTAGCAAATAAATGCCATTATTGTTACATTTGAATGAGAAACATATTTCTGAACATAACTGGTACACATAAATTGTATTTGACGCCTTGTAGCAAGTTAAATTGAGAAAAAAAATATACTGTTGCTGAATACATACGACAAAATAAGTTTTAAAATGTTAAATTTTGTGAACACTAAGGTGATAGCTCTATCCTGAGATAGTCTTTGTTTCACACTTTTCGTTTTTGTGGATTTTTGTTTTTAGTTTGTCAACATTTTAGGCCTCGCGCACAACTCATGGGTAGTAAATCTGCACATTAAAATCGGTATCAAAGAATTAATATAAATGGGAACCCGAAACCTATTTACGGATTGGAATACCAGATACATTTGTTAGAAATCATTATCAGTTCTATATGCTTCGCGATGTCATTTTTTTAATGTATTCATATTTGGCCACGGGGCTCAATTCAAAGTGTTACCTACCTCAGCTAGCGCATAGTGGAAACGCTTATGTTATGGTGTGGATTGTTGGATCAAGATACGAATATCCTATGAATGGACACAAGTGGATGACATGCTGAGAATATCACTGTTCTTTTTGCACCTCAAATTCAGTAAATTTTAAAAAAGCTAGGCTAATATAGGGCTGAATTTTCCGTCCATATTTTTTTCAGCCGCAGTCAAAATTCGTTGTATTTTGTGTCCCGACCCATTCCTGTTTTAAGATAAAGATAATTTATTGTTGTACTGTTTCCCCGTCCTAAATATGCATCTACCTTGACGAATGTGCATGTATTTTTAACCACTGGACGTTAAACAAGTACAACAATCCACATTATTGTGGTAATGCTTTCGGTTTGACACCAGAGTTGTGTAGTAAAGGATTTGATAACAACAAGATTTTCTTGCAGTTGGAAGAAAATGTTTTCAAATAGCTAAATAACATCAATATTCATATAAGTGATATTGATTTGTGAACGAAAATTTTGACAAGTAGATATTCTTTAAATGAAAACCAAACGAAGAAGATATATAATGTTAATATTGGCGAAATTTAAGATTAATTTGTTGTTTTCCATTTTGTAAGAAAACAAACTATTCAAAATGTTAAAGATACATTTTGAAATTGTTGATTTATAAAATGAAAAACAACAAATTTTATACCCTCGTGCAAATATGCAACTTTACTTCGTTGCCTGTTAACAAAAACTATTTACTTAATGACAAAGAATCATTACTTTTCCTGCAAAAAACGTATTGCATTTTAAAAGGTGGATTTTTTAAATTGGCAGAATATCATCATACTGGATAGACGATGACATTTTTGCTATATTCTGGCTTATAAAAATGTAGCCATATCCAGATAGTATATAGGTATTAAAATTTAGGCTTATATACAGTGTCTGAGCTAATCCAAACTAAAAACGGTTACTCAAATTTGTTTCATTGCACACCTAAAATAAACTGAAACTGTCTCCATTCTTAGGATCATGGAAATGCGGCAGTTCTTCAAGTTTTGTTCCATTTTGTCGATTATCATCACCGTGACATTTCTGTCAACAACAACTAGTCAGTCTTTATCAACGAATATAGAATTTAAAAAACTATGTCTTATCATGGCCATACCAGGAAAACGAGATGGCCCAGGTCTAAATTTGTTTAAAAGCTTTTTCGATCAGCAATTGAATACAATTGGGGTATCTGTTTTTGGCAATATTCCACATTCAGATAGGATGAAGCTTTCTGACAAATGTACACCACTGGATATTTCGGATCCAAAGTGCGCCTACCATCGGATTTCGGACATTTACGAATATCTTCTGGAAGACCTAACTACCCTGGAAAGTCAGCTGGGTACAGGGAACCAGGATGCATCGGATATGTACACTGCACTGCTTTCTTCCTGGTATCTTGATCGAGTATTTCTAGCTATTGATTGCGGACCTGTAGATGTTAACACACATATTCCTGTCTCTCAGTGGAATTATATAGCTAAATGGAGTCATCATCTACAGACCCGGAATAGGTTTTGTACCCTATCAAAGGCATTAGGAAAGAGTACAGCTAGGAACTTAAGAAGAGACGTAAATTCTTTATGTTATTTGAGAATGGAACCAATTTGTCAACTGATACCTATCTTTGACATGGTGGACACAATGGCAAATTTTTGTGACTTAGTTCCGCAAAATGCATGGAACACTGCTTCAGGAGACTTTGAATACCTGAAAAATGCGGCATATGTATCATTTTATTCCATGAGACTTAAAACACCATCAGATATTGGAAGCAGCTTCCATACAAAAACACAAGAGTCGCCAGTCAGAGAAGCTATTTTGAATATTTTCTTCAAGGTATATGAGGATTTTCGAAACGCAGACTTAAGACTTGTTGTAAAATTATTGAAAGTCTTACCTAAAAGTATGTACCTGCCTTGTGATTTTACCGCACAGTTTCCTTCTTTTGGGTGGTTAATTTGTGCTACTTCGAAATCATTCAATGAATTACAAGCATACATTAAAACGTACGGTACAGAAACAACTACTGTGGTACGAGAGCGGAAATATTTGATATCGAACATAGACTATCGTGAATATATTAAAAACTTGAAGGACACACAGATCAAGGAGCTGACAGAAAAGAATGCCGTAAGTCTCCAAGGTGTCGCTGTTGCAATAAAGAACAACATACAAGAAAGGTTTCAGCAGTTAGGTTCATATTTTAGCAAAGTAGCAGAATATGAAAAGGCAAAACTAACTGCTGACGTTGATTATATCAAAGGTAGAATTGCTACATACAAAACAAGATTTGACAAATATTCAAAAGAAATAGCAGTTAAAATGAAAAAGTTATTTGTAGTTTTTATTGGTACAGCACTAGAAGACGTAGTTCAAGCCGTAGCAAAAATGGCCATTAGGATAGCAGAGGCTGGAAACCCTTTAAAATGGCTTTTCGATAGTGGAAATGCTGACGAGATCCTGGAATCTGCTACTGAAATAGCTGAGGCATCTTTGCTTCTTACAAGAGCTATAAAGAGTGCTGTGAATTTCAATAAGCTTGTTAATTATAATAAAGAACTGGCCGGGAAGTTGTTAACGAATAAAAAAGCGATTATAGATGTTGGAAATATTATGAACAATGTTCAAGATGCTGTTGAGTCCTCCAGCGATCAGTTTGAGAAATATCAAACAGATTTCCTCCAAGGTTACCGTGCTTATGACCCTAAAGTTACAAAAGACGATCTAGCCAAGTTGGATTCCTATTGGGATTTATTCATTGATGAAGTCTGTGATGGTATAGCTTCCACAGGTAGTATCGCCGCTACTGCTATTAAGGGTCTTACAGGATCTGGTGGACGCTGCATGGATGCTAAGAAACAAGCGGCCCAATTGGTGGCATGCCAAGAGGAAATTTACGACTTGCAATTTGAACTCATGGAAACGATGGCGTCTGTTGTGCGAAGTCTAACTCAGATTGAAAGCTCTAAAATACTTGGATCAGGCCCTAAAGCTCAACACCCAAGTGGTCTAGATATTAAAACAATACAAACACTTGTTGCTGTTTCATCCATGTCATATACAATTATGCAAATGACAAACGTCCAAATGTTATGTGACATAATAGAATATGAACAAGGCAGAAAGTCAAATCTATGCACTGGACTATCGACCGATATCGATAAATTGATTTCGCTTAGAAATCCGATTTGTAACTCTCAGCTACAGTACATATCCGTACCAAGTAAACCACCCAGTAACAATGCCAATGATCGCTCGTGGTTGGATTTGACAAAACTGTACAAAGGAGAAGAAATACAGTTTCAAATTCCAAATAGTAGTTGGGTAATCGAACACCTTCAGCTCCCGGCGTCGCAAAAAACTAATAGTTTCTATGTGACTGGATTTGAAGTGTACGTGCCAGTTGTAAGCAAACAACAGAGAACTGTAAGTACAAGATCAAAGAATGAAAGAGCCAATAAAAGTTATATTTAGACGATGGCAATTCAAATACAAACTGTATTACATTTTCTAATGCTTCGCAAAAAATATAAATGCAGTACGGCTGACTAAAATTTCAAATTGATTAAAGGGGGACAATCTCTTATCTCTGTATGATTTAAAGAAGAATGGTGTTATTTGAGGAGTCAATAAAACAAATATGTGTGACAATCAAATCATCACCTGTTCTAATAATTTGCAAAAAAGGTCTGAAATAAGAGAACAATAAAAAAAAAATAAGATGACTGAATTTTGCTAAATAGTGTCATGGCATGTCACCACTTCATATAAAAAAATCAAACATTCAGAAGCTGTGGATATAAAAGGGTCAATCTTCAACACATACGTTACTTTGATTAATCCACGCCTCACATTCACTTATCTTCTCATTAAAAATAGTTTCTGAAGTTTTTATTTTACATGTTGACACCAGATTATATGAAAAAATGTAAATTTATTTTCTTAAAGTAAGATATTTTCACAAAATGCTTTAATATGACAAGAGCGATTGAAATCCATAATCTTCGAGAAGTCTTAGAAAAATTTGTAACACTTTTATCATCGTTCTCAGATATTTTGAACAAGTAATATCTGATTAAATTGATGTTTAATTTTGCGTAACGATAATTTTTTAGGTCGTTGTTTCTGCCTCACCAACCAACATCAACAATAAATTATTTGATCATTCTGTGACAAACTACGTTATTACACCAGCAGAGTCGATGAGGATGGTGTATGCTGAGGGATACGGCATTTCGTGTCGTCTACCAACTATATCTAATCCCTACAACAAATGTGGTAGAAAGGAAAGAGACTCGATGCCAATGATATGCCCCTTTTCATTAGGTAACATTTAACAATATTTAAAAAATATTTTATATTTTTTCCTTTTTATCTATTTCCAAGATATTTCATGTGGCCGCAGAAAAATATAGGTATATTTTACTTATGTGGTTGTCCCAATATTGGGCGATGTATCGTCTTCATTTCAATATATAAATAGAGGATGGGGTCAAGTGACCTAGGAAGTTACAGATGATATACTTAAATCCTATTCAGTATTCATGTTATTGATTGACTGACATCTATATAGAAGTTGCAATTGCATTTTAATATTCATAGTTACAGGACAATGTGGTCCAAGGTAGTTAGATTATCAGATCGGCATTATGTCAGTTCAGTCCAAATTGTTTTGATGATAGTGATCTTAGCGTACGTTGCTTGAATGCCATGAATTTTTTTTTTGGTACAATTTAGATGAATTTACACAGAAAGTCGGAACTAGCTAATATAGGTTATTGTTCCTTTAAACTGGTTATCTAATTTTGGAAGAGGGGTAGTATAGGGACGAGTTCGTCCAGTGAGGGAGGAGTTGTGTGATTTGTCCTCTGTT
This sequence comes from Mytilisepta virgata, assembly GCA_028015205.1. Taxonomy (NCBI): domain Eukaryota; kingdom Metazoa; phylum Mollusca; class Bivalvia; order Mytilida; family Mytilidae; genus Mytilisepta; species Mytilisepta virgata. Next base: position 19,303,624 of record CM051513.1, read on the forward strand.
ACTAAGTATGGTTATATTCTCGTAGTCAATGTAGTGTCAAGCTAATCGAATACTAAGTAAGGGCCATGTTGTCTGTTTTGTCCACTGACATAGCCTTGTTACTAATTAAGGTTATATTCTCGCTGTTTAAATCTTGTGGTCATTGTGTTGACAAACTTGTTTCATTTTAATTACGGAGCCTACACTCTTTTATAGTTGTGAAATAAACAAAAAAAAAAAAAGAAAAAAAAACACACACAAACACAAACTCTTTGAAAGCGAAGATTTAAAAAAAGCTAAAACTAGTATTTCTCCTTAAAGCAATTTGAAACTATTTTAGGAACTGAAACAGCACAAGGGCAAGGTCGACTGTTCCCGTCGATTTATTCACAGTTAAACATACGATTGGACGGGTACCAAGACATTAAACTAGATGAACCAGTTACAGATGTTCCCGTAAAAATCGGCCTTAGATATTGCTCAGTTGACCAATTTTTTACACGGAAAAGGTAGTTCATTAATAATGAATAAAACTAACAAACTAACAACTGGTAAATAAAGTTTCATAACAAAACACGGAACTCTAAGGGAAATGTCATAGCTTAAAATCCCTTATAATTAAGAAAATAATAATCAAAGTCTGACGAATTATATTAAAGTACAAATAAATTACAACCCTTTCTAAATTTCTGATAATCAAATTTCTGTTGAATACACGCATAGAGACCACCAAAAGCTGTTTTAGTAAGTCTTTATTGTCAATGTTTGTTGTGGGCATCCATGTTATTTTTATTCTTTTTCAAGTGTTCTCTTCCTTTCCAAACCAATCTAAAAGTTGGATGGCCCTTCGAATATTCTCATGTTGATAATAAATTTTGGATTAAAGTACGTGACGATTCTTAAAAAATTCAGGGGTATGTGAAAGGTTAACAAGAATCTAGGCTGGGTAAACTTGGCTTGAAATTGTAGAAACTTAAATTTTCTAAGAATTGTAAAATATATCCATTTAATAAGTCATTCTGTTTACAATGCAGGTCCATCATCCGTTCAAAGAGGCAAGCGGACGCTAACCATTGTTGTCCAAAACAACACTACTATAATGAACGATCAAAGCGATGTGACACATGTCCCCCTGGGTCCAGAAGTTTCTATAACGGACTCTTCTGTGGTAAGTAAGACCTTACGGTAGGCTGCGAATTTATTTCAGTTACATGTATGTTACGTTTTTGATAGCAATGAAATCTAAGGTAGATTGTAAGTGTAGATGACCTCAATTCACGCAACCTCTAATGGTAGGGTAGTAAGTGTATTTATCCTGCACCTCTACTAAAAGACCAACCCAAATGGATTGACTGTATATAGATTGTATATTGAAAAGTGATATACATCAATGACTGAATCTCACGTTTACAGTGGCGTCACAGTAGAAAACCTTGGAATTTACTGATGACGTCGTGAAATGCGACAGTCCTTTGAAGTTACTCGCTTAATGCAGAAATTCCCTGTTTATCAGCTATTATTGACGGATTTTATACAGTAGAATCTCGATTTCTCGAACAAGAAGGGGTCTGGAAAATTAGTTCGAGGCATCGGTAATTCCGGATAATTTTCGGTTACGAACCAGCAATAAATTTAAATTTCTATTTTTACCCTTTTATCCTATTATCCTTTATTACTGTTATACGGACCAGAAAATTAGTTCGAGAATTCAAAAAATTGGTGTACGAAAAACCAAGTGTTAGTTAGATATAATGGGACAAAATGACCGGAATTTCATAAAAGGTCGAGAAATACATGGTGTTCGAGCCACCGAGATTCTACTCGCATTATACATGTTTCTAAGCCGGATATATTCCGAGACATTGTACTCATATTCCATATATTTATAAGTCAGAATAAACTTTATCTGATTAAGGGGGTACAGAACGCCTAAGGGAGATAACTCTTTAAAAATCAGCTGAACGTTTTAATCACATACTATTAGTAAAGATAAATCAAGCTTCTCAATGATCATAATTGGTGTTTGTCAAACTGCTATATATCCAATGAAATTATTCCCGTAAATTGTGTGGTTCAAATTTCTTGAAATTTATATATTTTTGTCAATAGGTCAAAGTAAATATTTCATCAAAATGTTATGAAAATTAAACCAGCCAATTCTATTTTAGTAAAGGTGTTTGGTACCCATAAAAGGTTCTTTAGCAGACAATTTCGGTGCAAATTCTTTTTTTAAAGTACGTATTTATTAGCCTGCAATTTTGTGACTTTAAATTTTCATCCCTTTTTTGAAGGGGCCTAAATGACCTGTTTTCATAATTATTTGCAATAATTAGAAAATGAATGTTTTAATCACAAGGTTTTCATCTTTCTGGACTACTTGTTTATCAAGGATGTAATCAACCTGTGGTTTCCGATGATCTCAGTCGATGATTGGTTTTAGAAAAAAGGTCATAACGACTTTTAACTATCGAATGTCTCCGAATCATTAATAACCATAGCAACATATACACATATTGTGCTATTGTATGATGTAACAATATTGAAAGCGGAGGCCCACGATTTGAAAATCTGTTTGATAATCATTAAAGAAACAGATTTTTACATCGTCATTCGATTATTATATGGTTTAATCTCGGAAGTTAAATTATCGAATTATAAAGAACTTTTCAAGGCTCGGACTTTAAAACTCAGTGATTTAACTAATAGTATCTCGATTAGATAAATTCGATAATCTACTGGTAACGAATCTATTTTTCACATATAGTGTGAAAATGTGTACATCTTTCCAGGCCACGAGTTTTTGATCCGCTAAGGCCGTGGAATGTAAGAGAATCGACAAAGAAACGATTTCTACAGTAGCCCGTTAAAGACCACTTGTGTTCAGATTATGGTAAATTAGAAAGCTCGCGTAGCGTGCTCGCCTTTAGTCTGGAAATTTGTTCGGTCACCGGTCGGGTCTAACCAAAGTGAAAAGACTGGTCGGATGGGAGTCAACATAATGTGTCGGGGGGGGGGGGGGGGGGACAATTTTCAACGTGAGGTATCAAGTTAAACATTTTGCTTGGTGTGTCGGTCTTGTACAAAGCATTCAGAATCTCATCAACATGTTCTTTTCCTGGTATGTATGTAATAATTGGAAGTGGACATTAAACAATAATCCATCCATACGTCTATTAGTTGAATGGTACATTTAATGTGCAACATGATACTAGATCTTTAAAGAGGACTATTGCATTTTTTATTAACTTTGGACTGGTAAATGTCGGGTTAAAAACAATTCTTTTGATTGATTGATTGATGTTTCCTTAACGTGCTTCTTCAGGACGAGAACCAATTAAAAAAATTATCAAACACAATTTGATAGAGGTGGGAAGGGACACAAAGGGGAACCGATTTTAACTGCCAATGTAAATGTATGGATGGTTGGGTAGTGTCGAATAATTCAACCTTCTGTATGGCCATCAGTCTAGCTTTTTTCTATAACTACATCAGGGGTCTTTATCATGCATGGAATGTGACATTTCCACAAACAAGTTAACCATTATTGTCCGCGGTTAGGCGATCCTTATGATGACCTGACAACCCGCAAAGAGAGGGTCTCCCCTATCTGCCACCTTTGGACGCGCTATGCAGTTCTGTGGGTTGAGCATCCGTGATCCGTCACAGGTGTCTACATGAGTAATTTTCCCGGTTTTCATATTGGAATGAATAAAGTATTAGTTTTTTGTCAGTGATAAAATGCCCTAGTGCATGATACGTAATGACGGATTCAAACGAACGGTTCTTTTAATGACTTTTGTCACGCATATATAGGGATGTTTGTCCGAAATTAATGAAATATATCCCTATATCCATATTTCTAACATAAATGCATTCAATCAACTGGTTTAATGATTTTTCAGGTGAAGTATTAAAGCTTTTTGTGAGTCCAGATTTTGATAGTAACTCGCAGTTCACATATTCCAAAGCAGAAGAATTGTGCAGAAGTAATGGAGCTAAAATTGCTTCTCTGTCAGTGCTTGCCGAAGCAAGAAATTTGGGCAGCGAGTCATGTGATTGTGGGTGGTTGGAAGGATCAACAATTGATTCGATTAGCACAAGAACCAAATGCAACAACAAAGAATGCCCTGCTGCTGTGGACGTTAAATATGTATACTGTACTAGGGTCTTCATGGAAGAATCGGTATTAATGTCTGCAATGGGAGCAGCAAGCTTTTCCCAGTAGATGATTATGAAAAATATTAAGAAATGCATTCACCAACTCGCTTAATTACTTCACTGGTTTCCATTTAAATCGTTGATCAGATTTTATCTTTGAAATTTCATACAAACCTATGCTTGTGCTTTATTCATAACTTAATTAAAGTTTTCCTGCATATCTCATGTGTATCTAAAAGACTGAATAAAGTTGTTGGCACAAAGGATCGAGAAGGCATTTTTCTTCTTATAAACATATTTACCACGTTATATTCATTCTTTGTTTTTTTTAATATACATATGGGTTTTGTTCTCAAATTTGATATGAAGTTCGTTGCGTATAATCTACAGGGTTAAACTATAAGTATTGGACCTACAGCACAGGTTGCACTGTAAAATCTCGCCCTGAAATATGCTTGCCTCAGTTTGAAAGAAATAAACCTAAGAGTACATTATTCCTTTGTCGTTTAACTCCTCTCAAGTTATTCGGAATACGGAACTGAAAGTTGGCTCAGTAATTGCCATGCCAATAAAAATTGTGCCAAAGGTTTCAGAATTTGAATAGCGCACCTGGGAGCCGAGCTACACGGGTGGCATAAGGATACATTATTCCTTTGTCGCTTCACTCCTCTCACGTTACTGGGAATATAGAACTGAAAGTCGGCTCAGTAATTGCCCTGCCAATGGGAATTGTGCCAAATGTTTCGGAATTTGAATAGCCCCTGCTGGCCGGGCTACACAGGTAACGTCATGACACATTATTCCTTTGTCACGCAACTCCTTCATGTTATTTGGAAAATGGAACTGAAAGTTGGCTAGGTAATTGTTCCACTAATGTAGATTGTGCTAAAGGTTTAGAATTGTTTTAAGATGCGGTTCAAACTTTGGTAATTTTCCTGGAAGTCTCGAAGATCATTATTGTTTTGATTTTTGACAAGAAACCATGTATTTTCTGGATCACATGAGAAGTAACACATATTGGGCTCATCTAGATTTAAAAAAAAAGTGATTAAAACTGGTAATATTCTGAAAGTGTCTAAGACTTTTCTTTTTGGAACTTTTCTTAGACTTTTCTCATATTAGCTTTATTCTTTTGGATTTCAAAAATAAGATTCCAATTTTCGTAATTTTCCCGAAAGGCTCAAAGACTACTTTATTTGTGATTTCTACTTAGCAATCATATATATTTGGAATCACTATAGCAACAACACTAGTTTGGATTGTCTGAATTTCAAAAATATATGATTCCAATTTCGGTAAATTTCCTGAAAGTATCTTAGACTATTATTTTAAAATTTTGCTTATCAACTATTGATTTTTTGGACCATATTAGCTTAAAGACTTATCAGGATCATGTGGATTTCAAAAATATGTGATTCCAATTTTGGTAAATTTCCTGAAAGACTCAAAGGCTAGCTTTTTGGACTCAGCATTAATAGATTTTGTTGGGTAATATTAGCTTGAAGACTAATCTAGATCAGTTTAATTTCAAAATATGTGATTCCAATTTTAGTAAATTTCGTGAAAGACTACTCCATTTGTGTTTTCTATTTAGCAACCATATATATTTGGAATCACTATAGAAACAGTAGTTTGGATTGTATGCATATCAGAAGCACAAGATCCAGCGGTGCTGCTTCGATTAATGTTTTCTTTTAATCTGGATTTGAAAAATATACTTGGACCTAACGACTATTGTCCATTTCTATTCGACTCCTGGAAGAGATAGCAAAAACCCTTAATTTGAGTTCAATTTCAGACTTTTATCTTTTAACAGAGCGTCATTATGCGACCAGAACCTTTGTTATTTTACTGCGAATTCTGACCCTGCTATCTAAATTATATACCGCCCGACAATTTTTTGAAGTTATACAAATTGGTAACACTTTTAGTAATCATACTGTATTTGCTTTTATAGTAGACTTACCAGTAAGTTTTCCGTTTTTCTATTTACAAAATGTTGATATATGACCACTGTAAACCAACTATACAGTCCTCCAAGGCGGTACTGTTATTTCGACAAGTTAAGCAGAGACTGTTTACTCTTCCGGAGCACCTGAGTATACCCTCGTACTCATCTTAAAAAACAAAGGCCTTATTTCAAATACTTTTAGGAACTCACGAAATACAATGAAAAGGTATTGGACAATGCATACTCACAAAATACAATGAAACGCTAATAAGGCCTTTGTTTTTTAATCTTTCAATGATGATTGGACCGTATTGCACAATTATAACTTATTATGGCATGAATGAGGATCTATAAGGTAGGTCGATGAATGTCAATAGAGATCGTAAAACTTTTTTTTACTGTTTAATCAGAAGTACGAAGTAAAAAAAAACTGTAGGAAGATTATCATTTGAATTCAAATTAATAAAAGCAGACAAATTCATTTATACAATTAGCCAATACCAATACGTTAACCAGTTAAACAATTTATCGAATAGAGCAAAAAGAGGTGGGATGGGGCACAAAAGGGGGACCAATTTGGACTGCCGCTGTAAAAGAGTGGGATTTTGAGTAGGGTCTGACAATTCTGACAATAGCGGCAATCAGCTCTTTTTCGAAAACCACAGAAGGAGTCCTAAGCGTGTAGGGTGTGTATCATTTTCCAAACATGCAGGGAACGTGTCATGCTCCAAACATGTTACCCACTATGGACATGAGTGTACTGTATCGCGGGCCGACTCTACTGCCAGAAGTATCTTAAGTCAGGGGAGCACGTGTGTGAATGCAATTATATATCATATGAATATATGAAATATAATGTATTTTCTAAAGGGCAAAACAAAACATAACACAAGTAGAAGCATCGACTCATGCACTTTTGGATATACTAAGAAAGACCTTGAGAATTTTTTGCCTGAGAAATTTTCTCATATTTATTGAGGCTAAGTGTAAAGGGGTAGCAACGCCATATAAGAATAAGTGCAGCACTGGCTGGACATTTCCGTTTTAGTATCTCGTATCCGAATATGAAATAATTATGTCATGTGATTTATATAGAGTAACCCAGTCGAAATAACAGATTGGTCTTATATGAACTTGGATGACTTGATCGTTGTATACAGCGGTCATACAGCAAAGTACTGTAAATAGAAAAACGGAAAACGAGTAATATCCCGACAGGAAAATTTACAATAAACTATCAGTGTTTCAAGTTATTATAAATCGCTGACAGGAAACAGATATCTAATACCCTGAGTTCATATGATCTGCAAGTGCATCCTGTTTATTTACTAAGCGGAAAAATCAATTTCTTTGATACTAATTTAGATGCACAAGATGTGCACATTTCGTCGATTTACGACTTATCAGTTGTGCTCATGGTCTAAAATGTTAAAGACCAAAATATCAATCCTAAAGTGACCAAAACGGCTAAAAACCAAAACCATCTAAGGACAGAGCTATGCATGAGGGAGGATGGACATATTTCTTAGTTTTCACCAATTTTACAATTTTGTAACAGTACATTATTTTAAGTATCAATTTCGAACTAGTATTGAAATACTAGCAACTGAACTGGGGATGATTTATGGCTACCCATGAAGGGAAAGTCAAATCCTCTTAAAGAAATTTCGGGGGTATTGCGATTTTTCCCGGCAGGATTTTAACGAGCGAACCCTCATCAATACTAAAGAACTTCTGTTACAGGGATATAGATTTTATAAGCAGATTATTGCTTTTAAACTTTTTGTAATAGTTATCAACATATTTTAGCAACTACTCGAAAAAAAAAATAAACGAGTTTTTCTATCATAGCTGTGAATAAATGGAAAGGTCTGACTAATAACCCATAGAAATTTAGGAGTACCTAGTTGGATAAGTGTTCATTTTACAGTAAGGGCTACAAATATTAAATATCGTGTAAATGTTATTTCAATTGTAAACTTAGTACATGTCAATTTCGAATGTGCACATGGTAAAACTGTTGCATTAAAAATGGAGCTGATATTTGAAACTAGCTTTCCAGGAGATTATGAAAATATTACTTTTAGAAATTATTTGAAATCCTGAAATTCTATGGAACAATTATTAAAGTGCTTTCTTTTAAACTTCACTCCCTGTCCGTTTTTCCCCACATTAAGGTGGTACCTAACACTACAGGGAGATAACCCTGTAAAATCAGCTAAACGTTTTAATAACGTTGTCTTGTTAAGGGAATATTAAGCTTTTCAATGATCAATATTAAATTTCTATGATTTGGATTTTTGTCGTTCAAGGTTGGTGATATTTTACTTTCCAAATGATACAGGATTTATTGATCCACTAAACAATTTTAGTTGTTTTAATACTACAAAGCACAATGATTCGTACCGTGACAGGCATGACATTCTTATTAAAAAATATAGGGTTTAGTATAAAAGTAATAACACTCTTGTCCCTTGTCGTTGCACTATTTACTTTATCATCGGGTTTTAAGACAATTCTAGCTATGTAATCTGTTTTGTCAATTGGCAAGTATCATACAGTTTAATACGTATTTCGCGTGGAATAAATTGCATGTTTTTAGAAGAATATAATGTGCCTATGTAAGCTATAAATTGATATGAAAACATTAATTCTAAAATTAGAATTGACTGGAAACAAGGTGGGTGTAGATTTTATTCACAAGAAGAAGACACGATGAAATTATTCACAAAATTCCGGAAATTAATGACAAGATGTTATTTGATTCATTTCCACAACTATTTGGGTTTTCCGTTTCGTTTATCTCGTTAAGGAGTTTAATAGAAATCGGGAGTATTCGTTAAAAGTCAGCATAAATTTAAAGTCCAGATTAAAAGAACAAAAAAACAAGGAACATGAATGCAACTTCTTGCTCATCCAATAAACAAACCCAGATTTCTCCGATACAAAATTATTTTTTAACAAGACAAAAAAAAAAAACGTACCAGACAACCATACTGCTATTAAGCGAAATGTATCCAAAATAGCATAATTTTTTAACATTGTTACTCTGGGTTCAGTGTCTCATCATAAATGGAATACTAGTATAATTAACTGTGTATATCTTGGGGAAAAGCATGTTTCTTGGCGAAATTGTACTGTCCAATATTTTTACGTGATGTAGGTCCAACCCAATTGATTATATGAATGGAATTCAGACCGGAGTTACAAAAACCAACTTAAGGATGATCGCTGGTCTAATAGGAAATAAATAGGATTTGAAATAGGTGTTTTAGTTTGAGAGAACATATGAATAGTAAACAAATATGCAAGAAAAAAATATAGGTTCATGTGCTCATTTTAGGGCTATAAGGCTTTGAAAATTTGCTGGAAATGGGTTTTCTCTGGATTTTTCATTGTCTTTGCATTGACAACTTCAGTCTTTCAAAGATGTATGAAAAAATAAAGAGGATTTCATAAAATTTTGTCAAATACCATTTTAAGGTATATATGATTGAATTATAAAAGAAAAAGTGGGGGTTCATGGGCAAAAAATTTCATGTTTAAGAAATGGATAAAACCCGAGGATTCCGAAAATCTGACAAAAAGACCAAAACATGACCAGCGAGCATCCTTAAATAAAAATAATCAGGGAATAAATATTACCTGTTAAATATGTTATTAAGAAGAAGCATGTCTTCTTGAACATTCGTGCAATCATATATATCCAGGAATTATGCAAGTTCGTAAATTTGTCCACGCTAAAGATCCGTTCCGCAGTTTTCGAAAATGAGTAGGATAATGCCGTGACAGAAGGCTAAATTGTCCAACCCATCGTCCTTTTTCAGTGGCAGTCTTATTGACTGGTTACCCAATTATCTTGTATTTGGTCCCGTTCATGCCAAACATTTATCGTACTTCAACAACTCTTTATTGATTTTATTGATTGTAGCACGTACTCCTCATCTTCACTTTAAAAAACTTTAAATATGAAATATGTAGTAACATTTCACATGGATTATAATTCCAATATTTGGAATTGTGACACTAAATAATAATATGAAATTTATCGCCTATTTATACAAACTGGCAAAAGTACATAATTGCACGTAATAAAGGGTTATGGTGCAAGTTTTTTTTCCATTTTTTAAGCCAAAAGAATAGCGAATTTTTTTGTTCGTAAAATTGATTTCTATCTGAAGTATTCTTTAACATGTAAAGAATTTTTTCTCCGCAATTAACATGCTATGTGTTTCAGGTAATTATAACTAATTAACGATTTGTTGACCAAAAAAGGGTGATATCATTGTTAACGCTACATTTTTTGATAATTACGGCAGCATTTTAATTAAGAGGTGTGTGTGTAATGGGGGATTACAAATTTGAATGCATAGGTGAAATATAATTTCAAATGTCAGATAAGTAACATGTTAATTTATTTTAAATAAGAATTTTTTTTGTATTTATATATTGTAAACATTTGACATATTATATTATTAGTTCTATTTACTCTTAAAAAATTAACACATTTCAACCTGATTTTGAAGCTAGAAAAATTGCACTCGAAATGTTTGTTTGTTTGTTTAGTTGGGGTTTAACGGCGTTTTCAGCACATTTGGCCATTTCGCGGCGACCAGTTTTTATTGGTGGAGGAGGCCGGAGTACCCGGAGAGAACAACCGACCTTGAGTATGAAAATTGGCAATCCTTGTCAATTAAGGTGGGAGTCGAACACACACGGCCACAGGTGCACTCGAAATGAATTGGTCTTCATAATTATATTCGATCATATATTAACTTTATTTTGTTGGGTTGGATGGTATTATATATGAAGAAGAAATTATCGAAATTACTTTTCAAACACGAGTCCTTTTGCAAAAATACACGTACGTGATATTTTTATTATTAGGTGTTAAACACCAAAGAATCAAATGCGACTTGAAGCACAAACTTTATGCCCTGGACTGATTAAAAGAACATATAGAAAATGACGTAAGAATAAGAAATACGATGAGGGGTTGGATGGTGTCAAACACACGATAACAAAGTTATGTGCATTTAATTAACAAGTCCCATTGATTTGTATTGATAAATCGACAGCCATTATTTAACACCTACATGTATGTACTACCAGAGGTTACGTGATGACCGCGATAGCTGTATATGACAACCGGTGACTTTTACCAAATTCTATCTTATCCTGTACCCACCCATTTTCTTGGTACGCAGTATAAAATTCAACCTACTAACGGTTTACAGTTGGAACGACCCATTATTTATAAGGTTACACAGGTAAACACAGATACATGTAACTAGGGAAGGTGAAGTTGACAAGTTGACAAAAATATAAATGCACATTGGTGGTTTCTTTTTATTATCAGAGTGTGTGCATGGTATAATGACAATATTCATAAACCCAGACTTTCATACCAGGGAACGACCTTTCAGTATTTTTTGTGAGGGTGGTATGTGATGGGCGCAAGAAAGTGACCCTGGGTCCTGCATGTTTGGCAGTATTGTGCGCATATTTAAAAAAAAAAATTCTACGACTGTTTTATTCTATGATATGTCAGTTCTGCATTTTTAGGGACATTTTAAACCACTTTTTTAATTTAAGTACATTTATTTCATTGATAAACTTTTTGTTATGAAAGAGAAATTGCAAATATATTTTCCTCCTATTGCACGTTTTTAATTGGTCATATATATATATATATATATAAACATTGTTGATATTAATGCAGTCAAGCAAAATTATTGGCTAAATGTATGCATGTAGTAATTTGAAATCAAATGATAATCTTCCCACTGATTAAACAGTGAAAAAAAGTTTTACGATCTGTATTGACATTCATCGACCTACCTTATAGATCCTCATTTATGCCATGATAAGGTATAATTGTCAATTCTCATTGAAAGATTAAAAAACCAAGGCCTGACTCCAAATACTTTTGAAATGAGTAAATAGGAACTCACGAAATACCATGAAAAGGTACTGGCGAATTGCGAGATAATTCGAATTCAGTGATACTTTCCTACCTACAGCACAATAGACTATTTGAAAGTTTAGTAGAGGTCATAAAAGTTTCCCTGGACAAGGCTAAAAAGTTTAGGAAAAAACTTAAATGGGAACGCCTTATTGTTCATATTTAAAATATAGTTGCGGTAATTTCTGTTGTCAGGAATTGCAATAATTTTACTACCCATTAAGCCTTCAAACGCTTGTTCTTTACCAAAAAGTGAAAGATTCAGTTCATTGCAACGTACTTTTAGTTTACTCATTAATGATTGAACTGTGTCTATTTGTGGCTAATAAATATAAGATATTTAACACATTACAATGGACCATTATTTATGACAGCTATTTCATCACGATTTCCAAAAATTTTCCTTTACGTTGTAGTGTCAGTCCTCCCCGGGTGGGGACAGGAGGGGGGTATAGTTGGAGTCCGATGGACGGTGGTGCCTGTTGTATATACGCCAAGTTGATCAGTTGATGAGAGCCTAGATCAGTATCGGTATCGACAAAGACATTACATATATTCTTATCACATTTGGAGGTACCACCAGATGCAATATTACAATTGCAGAAATCTCTGAAGTATTTTAACTACTTATACCAATATAATAAAAACAAAATGGACACAAGTATGTTGAAGCATCCAGTCAGTTTTAGGAACTTTCTATTGTACTATAAAAGGCATGGAGAATTTTCGTCAGGAACAAAAATTTCTGATTTATTGAAGTTAAGTAAAATAAGTTAGCAACTTCATTTAACAATGAGCTCAACACTTGGTAGACCTATGCGTTTTCAAAAATATACCTAAGAACCGAATTATAAACGATTATGTCGTGTGATAAGTATTGATTAATTTAGTTTTGCCCGGGATGACTTATAGTTGGTTTATGTATACAGCGATGATATAGCAAAATACTTTAAATAGAAAAAACGGAAAACAAGTAATTTCCCCACAGGGATTTTATTTTAAATTCGTTAAGTGATAGTGAACCGCTGACAGGAAACATATTTCCATTGTCCTGAGGTGATATGTTTACTAACTCGATACAATCGGAAAAGCTGATTAATTGACGACAAATTGTTCATTACCTATCAAAATTTTAGTATGTGTACAAAACCACGAACTTATTGTCCTTCGTTTATTTTTCCAAATTACATAAATAATCCCATCACTTTTGAAAAAAATTCTGTGCTTTGTGGCTTTCTTTTCGTTTATTTTAATTTAAACACCAAATGGATAACAGGGAAGGTCAACAATGACCAAAATATCAATCTTTCAAATTCACAGCATAGACAGAACCATGGAAAGAAATACATAACCACAACAGAGAGTCTGAATTGGTACAGAAAATGAACAGTGATGAGGTTAAACTGGTTAATGGATACTCACCACAACCCCTCCTTCAATATCTATCATGACATTCTGGTCTATAAAACCGGTACTATAAAAGCAAATACAGTATGATTATATGTACCAACAATGTTACCAATTGCTAGAACTTCAAACAATGGTCGGACGGTACATAATTTGGATAGCAGGGTCAGAATTCGCAGTTAAATAGCAAAGGTTCTAATAGCTGCTGGTCAGATAATGTCACTCCCGTTAAACAAAAAAAAGTCAGACATTAAAAGGTGTTTGCTATCTCGTTAAGGAATTTAATAGAAAGCGGCAATATTCCTTTAAGTCCAGATTAAAAGAAAACACAAAGACCATGAATGCAACTTCTGCACAGCCAGGAAATAAAACATGTTCCCTGATATCGCATTAAAAAAACAACAAACATTATTGTGATTCAATTCAATATCAGCAAAATGGAATAATTATAAACATGTTATATCTTGGTTTATTGTCTTCAATGTTTATTAACAGGGTTCATCTCTTTCAAACTGAGGCAAGCATATTTCAGGACGAGATTTACAATGCAATCTATTTCGGTGATGTAGGTCCAACCTTACTTATTGAACCCTTTAGATTATACACAATGAACTTCAGTAAAGAACAAAACCCATATGTATAACAAAAATAAAAGAATGAATATAAAATGGTAAATAAGTTAATAAGAAGAAAAATGTCCTCTCGATCCTTTGTGCCAACACATGAGATATACAGGAATACTTTAATTATGTTATGAATAAAGCAAAAGCAGAGGTGTGTATGAAATTTCAAAGATAAAATCTGATCACCGATATAAAAGAAAACGAGAGAAGCAATTAAGGGAGTCTCTTATGCATTTCTTAATATTTTTCATTGTTTTGAAATCTATTGGGAAAAGCTTTCTGCTCCAATATCAGACAGTAATACAGATTCTTCCATGAAGACCGTAGTACAGTATACATAAACAACGTCCTCAGCAGCAGGGCATTCTTTGATGTTGCATGTGGTTCTTGCGCTTATCGAATCAATTGTTGATCCTTCCAACCAGCCACAATCACATGACTCGCCGCCCAAATTTCTTGCTTCGGCAAGCACTGACAGAGAAGCAATTTTAACTCCATTATTTCTGCACAATTCGACTGCTTTGGAATATGTGAAATTGCTATCAAATTCTGGGCTCACAAGAAGCTTTATTACTTCACCTGAAAAATTATTAAACCATTTGGTTAAATGACGATATGTTAGAAATATGGATATAAGGATATATTATATTATTTCGGACAAAAAATCCTTATACATGCGTGACAAAAGTCCAAACAAAGGAACAGTTCATTTGATAATATAACCCGTCATTACGTATCATACCATACGGAACACCTAAACGCGGACTATAATGAGTAATTTGATTATAGAAATGCCACACTTCCTGCACGCCAAAGAGCCCTGATGTAGTTTTCGAAAAAGAATAGACAAATGGCCGCCATACAGAAGGCTGAATTATTCGACACTACCCAACCATCTATTTACATTGGCAGTTAAAATCGATTCACATTTGTGTCCCTTCCCACCTCTATTTGATTGTGTTTGATGAAGTGTTGAACTGGTTCTCGTCCTGAAGAAGCACGAAATACTTGCCGCTGGACATTAAACAAACAACAATGAAACAATCAAAATAATCGTGTTTAAGGATGCTCGCTGGTCATGTTTTGGTCTTTTTGTCAGATTTTCGGAATCCTCGGGTTTTATCCATTTCTTAAACATGAAATTTTTTGCGCATGAACCCCCACTTTTTCTTTTATAATTCAATCATATATACCTTAAAATGGTATTTGACAAAATTTTATGAAATCCTTTTTATTTTTTCATACAATTTTGAGAGACTTAAGTTGTCAATGCAAAGACAATGAAAAATCCAGAGAAAACTCATTTTCAAGGCCTTATAGCTCTAAAATGACCACATGAACCTATATTTTTTTCTTGCTTATTCATTTGCTTACTATTCATATGTTCTCTCAAACTAAAACACCTATTTCAAATCCTATTTATGTCCTATTAGACCAGCGAACTTCCTTAATATAAAATGCAATAGTCCTCTTTAAAAATCTAGTATCGTGTTGCACATTAGATTTGCCATTCAGCTAAGAGATGGATGGATAGATTATTTGTTTAAAGTCAATTGCCAGTTATTACATACATATCAGGAAAAGAACATGTTGATGAGATTTGAATACGAACATTTCTTTGTACTACACCGACGCACCAAGCCAGATTTTTAACTTGTTAGCTGAAGTAGTATCAGTCCGCCAGAAAAAAATGTCAACCCCCTTGACAGATTGTGTCGACTCCTAGCCGTACAGTATTTTTCTTGCTCTGAAATTCCGCCGGTCTGGTGGAGCAGGAGCAAATACCTAATTTAATGTCTTTGGTTAGACCCCGCCGATGACGAACACACTTCCAAACTTTCTAATTTACCATAATCGAAACACGGGTGGTCTTTAACTTGCTACTGTAGAAATTGTTTTCTTTCCAAGTGAAGCGTTGTCTACTCGCTAACACTCTTCGGCCATAGACATCCTATCGTTAAAAGTCGTTCAGGCAGGTTATGACCTTTTTTCTAAAACTAATCGACTGAGGTCATCGGCTGCAACAGGTTGATTAAAATTTTGATACAAAAAGGAGCCCAGGAAGGGTTTAATTGACAAAGAATTAGAGAAATCATCCCCAATAACATAAAATATGAAAACTTTGTGATTAAAACATTAAATTTCTAATGATAAATAATAATGACATCAGGTTATTTAGGTCCCTGTGACTTCAAAAAAAGGATGAAATGTACTGTCACAAAATTTGCAGGCTAATAAATTTGTACTTTAAAAAATAATTTGTTCCGAAATTGTTTGCTAAAGAACTTATTATTTTTAATCACGTAACTTAAGTTCGTTTATTCTGACAAATATATATGTATATGGAATATGTGTACACTGTCTCGGATATAAAATTGATCCGGACAAGGCTTAGAAATATGTATAAAAGCGAGGCTTACCGAGCTTTTCTCCCCAATTTCGTGTCGAGTTCGAATACATTTTATATTGAGAGACAAAGTACACATATTCTGGTTATCCTACAATATACAATCTGTCAAAAATAGCTGGTAAACATGGAATTTCTGCATTAAGGGAGAAACTTTAAAAGACCGCAAAACCGTCGCATTTTACGACGTCATAAGTAAATTCCAAGGTTTTATACTGTTAAATCACAGTAAAAGATATATGCAGTCAGTGACTGTATATCAGTTTTAAATATACATTCAATGAATGGTTGCTCATATAGCAGAGGTACAGGATAAATCTGCTTACAACTCTACCATTAGAGGTTGCCATTCAACTAACTTGCGTGAAGTGAGGCCACCTACATTTACACTCTACCATAATGATATAGAGATGCAATTCAAAGCTATTCAAAACATAAAATTGCTGAAATGAATTCACACCTACCATAAGGTTTAACTTACCACAAAAGAGTCCATTATAGAAACTTCTGGACCCAGGGGGACATGTGTCACATCGCTTTGATCGTTCATTATAGTAGTGTTGTTTTGGACAACAATGGTTAGCGTCCGTTTGCCTCTTTGAACGGATGATGGATCTGTATTGTAAACAGAATGACTAATTCAATGTAAATATTTTACAATTCTTAGAAATTTATAGTTTCAACAATTCCAAGCCAAGTATACCCAACCTAGATTCTTGTTAACCTTTAAAGTACTCTTGAATGTTTTTAGGGTCGTCACATACTTTAATCCAAAATTATCTTGATGAGAATATTCAAAAGGGCCATCCAACTTTCATAATAGTTGGGAAAGGAAGAGAACAAACCTTGACAATGAACACCGCTAATGGGTGGTCTCTATGTGTATTTAACAGTACTTGATTATAATAAATTTAGAAAGGGTTGTTATTTATTTGTACATGAACGCTAATCAAATTCGTCAGAATTTGATTATTATTATTTTTTTTAATTATAAGACACTTTAACTTTGGCGATTTTGATGTTTTAGAATTATGGCAAATTGATCGTCAAAAACTATCTGCTGTATGATAACTCAACAATATTTCCGAGTCGATATTTACAATTACGAAGGACAAATCGTATGATACGTTAAACCTCACTTCAATTTAGATCAATGATCTTCCAGAGTTAGAAATAGGAACGAAGATGACCTATTGTACTATATTATGCCAAAGATGATAACAACTTGCGTATCAGGCGTATTGGCTCAGCTAGTTATTTTTCCATTTTTCTCTCTTCATTTAAACAGGCATATTCGGTAAAATTTTAAAAGGATTACAACTTATTTTTTATATTAAATATAAATCGAAGGCTAACCTACCCATCTATTTTTTCGTTTTATACATGCTTCAATTGGTAATCTATACATGTATGGCCCATTCTTCCAAAGACACTTACATATATAGACAATTTAACTTACCAAAGACATTTTTCATTTTTCATTTATCAGTTTGTTAGTTTCATTCATCATAAAATGTATCACAAAATACCAAAATAAGTTTGATGTACTGTATGGCCATTTCGTTGACTGACAACTCATCAGCACTGCTCGAGATCAAAATGTTGGAAATCCGTTTAAAGATATAATGACAAATTAATAAGCACAACCATCAAAAACCAAATCGATTAAAATAAACAGTAATCCAGATTAAGCTAAGGATTACCTCTGCATCAAAAGGAAGCGCATTTAAAATTTCCGATAAATTTTGTCAAATTTTGAACAGGAAATTTAAAGGCATTTAAGAAATGAATCATGCCAGGACAAAAATTCTGGCTAGTGGGCTGATAATGCCTTCGAGTAGTTACAGTCCACCAGCAGTAAAAAAGAGCAAGTGGCAGTAATAAAATGTATCACAAAATAACGAAATAAATTTGATCCACTATTTCTTTGACCGACAACTCATCAGCAGTTCTCGAGATAACGAATTACCTTTTCCGTGTAAAAAATTGGTCAACTGAGCAATATCTAAGGCCGATTTTTACGGGAACATCTGTAACTGGTTCATCTAGTTTAATGTCTTGGTACCCGTCCAATCGTATGTTTAACTGCGAATAAATCGACGGAAACAGTCGACCTTGCCCTTGTGATGTCTCAGTTCCTAAAATAGTTTCAAATTGTTTTAAGGAGAAATACTAATTCAAGCTTTTTTAAAATCTTAGCATTCAAAGAGTTTGTGTGTGTGTTTTTTTGCGGTTTATTTAACAAGTATAAAAGAGTGTTAAAATGTAACAAGTTTGTCAACAAATTAACCACGCGATTTAAACAGCGAGGATATAACCTTATTTAGTAACAATACGCCTTGTCCGTGGAAAATCACAACCTGGCCCTTACTTAGCATTCGATTAGCTAAACTACATTGACCACTGCGAGAATATAACCACACTTAGTAACAGAAGACAAAGCACATAACTCCTCCCTTACTAGATGACTCTTCCCTATACTACCCCTCTTCCAAAATTAGATAACCAGTTCAAAATAACAATAACCTACAAAGCTAGATCCGACTTTCTATGTAAAGTCATCTAAATGGTACCAAAAGAATTCCTGACATTCAAGCAACGTACGCTCGATCACTATCATCAAAACAGTTTGGACCGAACTGACATAATGCAGATCTGACTACCTAACTATCTTGGACCAAACTGTCCTGTAACCTTGGTAACTGAATATTTAAATGCAATTGCAACTTCTATATAGAAACAGGTGGCAGTCAATCAATGACATGCATGCTGAATAGGATTTTAAGTATATCATCCTTAACGTTCTAGGTCACTTGACCCCATCTGCTATATAAAACAACTTTACTGAATCGATATATATATATATAGACTTGAATACGTTACATGGAGTAATACTGAAATAACCACATAAAAAATATACCTATATTTTTCTGCGGCCACATGAAAGATCTAGGAAATAGATAAAAAGGAAAAAATATAAAGCATCGTTTAAATAATGTTAAAAATTACCTAATGAAAAGGGGCATATCATTGGCATCGAGTCTCTTTCCTTTCTGCCACATTTGTGGTAGGGATTAGATATAGTTTGTTGACGACACGAAATGCCGTATCCCTCAGCATAAACCATCCTCATCGACTCCACTGGTGTAATAACGTAGTTTGTTACGGAATGATCAAATAATTTATTGTTGATGTTGGTTGGTGAAGCAGAAACAACGACCTAAATAATTATCAAGTTACGCAAAATTAAACATCAATTTAATCTGATATTGTTTGTTCAACATATCTGAGAACGGTGTTAAAAGTGTTACGAATCTTTCTGAAAATTATGAATTTTAATCGCTCTTGTCATATTAAAACATTTGTGAAAATATCTTACTGTAAGAAAATACATTTACATTTTTATTCATATAATTAAGTGTCAAGATGTAAAATAAAAATTACACATATACCTCAGAAACAATTTTTATTGATTCTTCAGATAAAACCATTCTTCTCTAAATCATACACCGAAAAGAGATTTCTTTCCCTTTAATCAACTTGAAATTTTAGTCAGCCGTACTGCATTTATATATTTTGCAATGCCTTAGAAAATGAAACACAGTTTGTATTACCATCGCCTAAATATAAATCTTTCATTCTTTGATGTTGTACTTACAGTTCTCTGTTGTTTGCTTACAACTGGCACGTACACTTCAAATCCAGTCACATAGAAACTATTCATTTTCTGCGACGCCGGGAGCTTGAGGTGTTCGATTACCCAACTACTGTTTGGAATTTGAAACTGTATTTCTTCTCCTTTGTATAGTTTTGTCAAATCCAACCACGAGCGATCATTGGCATTGTTACTGGGTGGTTTACTTGGTACGGATATGTACTGTAGCTGAGAGTTACAAATCGGATTTCTAAGCGAAATCAATTTATCGATATCGGTCGATAGTCCAGTGCATAGCTCTGACTTCCTGCCTTGTTCATATTCTATTATGTCACATAACATTTGGACGTTTGTCATTTGCATAATTGTATATGACATGGATGAAACCGCAACAAGTGTTTGTATCGTTTTTATATCTAGACCACTTGGGTGTTGAGCTTTAGGACCTGATCCAAGTATTTTAGAGCTTTCAATCTGAGTAAGACTTCGTACAACAGACGCCATCGTTTCCATGAGTTCAAATTGCAAGTCGTAAATTTCTTCTTGGCATGCCACCAATTGAGCCGCTTGTTTCTTAGCATCCATGCAGTGTCCGCCTGAACCTGAAAGACCCTTTATAACAGTAGCACCGATAGTACCTGTGGAAGCTATACCATCACAGACTTCATCAATGAATAAAGCCCAATAGGAATCCAACTTGGCTAGATCATCTTTTGTAACTTTAGGGTCATAATCTCGGTAACTTTGGAGGAAATCTGTTTGATATTTCTCAAACTGATCGCTGGAGGACTCAACAGCACCTTGAACATTGTTCATAATATTTCCAACATTTATAATCGTTTTTTTATTCGTTAACAACTTCCCGGCCAGTTCTTTATTATAATTAACAAGCTTATTGAAATTCACAGCACTCTTTATAGCTCTGGTAAGAAGTAAAGATGCCTCAGCTATTTCAGTCGCAGATTCTAGGATCTTATCTGCATTACCACTACCAAAAAGCCATTTTAAAGGGTTCCCTGCCATTACAATCCTAATGGTCATTTTTGCAAATGCTTGAGCTACATCTGCTGATGCTGTACCAATAAAAACATCAAATAAAGTTTTCATTTTTATTGCTATTCCCTTTGAATATTTGTCAAATCTTGCTTTGTACGTAGCGATACGACCTTTAATATAATCTACGTCAGCATTTAGTTTTGCCTTTTCATATTCGGCTACTTTTCTAAAATATTTACCTAACTGCTGAAACCTTTCTTGTATGTTGTTCTTTATTTCAACAGCGACACCTTGAAGGCTTACTGCATTCTTTTCAGTGAGCTCCTTGATTTGTGTGTCCTTCAAGTTTTTAATATATTCACGATAGTCTATTTTTGATACCAAATATTTCCGCTGTCGTACCACGCTCGAGGTTTCTGTACCGTAAGTTTTAATGTATGCTTGTAATTCATTGAATGATTTCGAAGTGGCACAAATTAACCATCCAAAAGAAGGAAACTGTGCAGTAAAATCACAAGGAAGGTACATACTTTTAGGTAGGACTTTCAATAATTTTACAACAAGTCTTAAGTCTGCGTTTCGAAAGTCCTCGTATACCTTGAAGAAAATATCCAAAATAGCCTCTCTGATCTTCGACTCTTGTGTGTTGGTATGGAAGCTGCTTCCAATTTGTGATGGTGTTTTAAGTCTCATGGAATAAAAGGATACATATGCCGCATTTGTCAGATATTCAAAGTCTCCTGAAGCAGTGTTCCATGCATTTTGCGGAACTAAGTCACACAAGTTTTCCATTGTGTCCACCATGTCAAAAATAGGTCTCAGTTGACAAATTGGTTCCTCTCTCAAATAGCACAAATAATTTACGTCTCTTCTTAAGTTCCTAGCCGTACTATTTCCTAATGCCTTTGACAATATACAAAATCTGTTACGGGTATCTAGGTGGTGACTCCATTTAGCTATATAATTCCATTGAGCGACAGGAATATGTGTGTTTACATCTACTGGTCCACAATGAAGAGCTAGAAATACTCGATCAAGATACCAGGAAGAAAGCAGTGCAGTATACATATACGATGCATCTTGGTTTCCTGTATCCAGCTGATTTTGAAGGGTTGTTAAGTCTTCCAGAAGATATTCGTAAATGTCCGAAATCCGATGGTAGGCGCATTTTAGATCAGAAATATCCAGTGGTGTACATTTGTCAGACAACTTCATCCTTTCTGAATGTGGAATATTGCCGAAAACAGATACCCCAATTGTATTCAATTGCTGATCGAAAAAGCTTTTAAACAGATTTAGACTTGGGCCGTTTCGTTTTCCTGGTATGGCCATGATAAGACAAAGTTTTTTGAATTCTATATTCGTTGATAAAGGCTGACTAGTTGTTGTTGCCAGAAATGACACTGTGATTATGATCGACAAAATGGTAAAAAACTTGAAGAACTGCCGCTTTTCCATAATCCTAAGAATAGAAACATTTTCAGATTATTTTAAGTATGCAATGAAACAAATATTGTAACAGTTTTTAGTTTAGTTTATATTAGCTCAGATGATGTATATCAGCCTAAATTTTAATACTTATACACTATCTGGATATGGCAGCATTTTTGTGAGCCAGATTATAGCGAGCGCAGCGAGCGCTATAGGATCATATGCATTTTCGACATATGGGTCATTTAGAAAAGTTTTTGTTTAAAGGGGGCAGCCACTATGCAATCCGAAGTAAATTTATTTGTGCTACATATTAAGACTAGAAAAAGTTTCATTCGCCGGAAACAGAACTAAGAAAAGTAAGGGAAATAACTTGCTTCAAATTATAATTCAAGAGTCAGAATCGTGATACCAGAAATGAGTTTCTGGAACGGGCTATTGCTGAGCTCGCATATTAGCAATGTCATCGTCTATCGAGTGTAATGATATTCTGCCATATCACAGCATTCACAATTCAGATAACATACTTTTCATCTTGATTTTTGACATTAATGTTTTAAAAAATCCACCTTTTAAAATACAATACTTTTTTTGCAGGAAAAGTAATGATAAGTAAATGTATTTGGTTAACGATTTTAAACAGGCAACGAAGTACAGTTACATATTTTCACGAGGATGAAAAATTTGTTGTTTTCCGTTTTATAAATGAAAAATATATCTTTAATATTTTGAATATTTCTGTTTTAATTTACAAAATGGAAAATACAACGATATATCTTTAATTTCGACAATATGTAAAAATATAGATGATGAGTCACATTTCTTTTTCAAATGTAAATTTAACACTACCCCGAGACAACATTTACTACAACCCTTTTCGGAGGTATCCCCAAACTTTTCTAATCTAAACAATATAGAAAATCTAATAATTTAAACCCATCAACACCTGAGGTAATTGCGTCTTTTATAGAACGGTCATTAGAACTGAAGACATGATACCCAACCCAGTCTTAATTTTTATTGTATACATATTATGTTTAAGTTGTATTATTATACGTTGTATGTACTTGTATGTATTAATGACTGCATTGTAATGCCATGGCTGTAATGATCTTTAGTTTGCATTAATAAATTGGATTAACATTTCATAAGACATCTACTTCAATTTAGTTACATTTAAACACAATCTACTTGTCGTTTACAAATCAATATCACTTACATTAACACTGACGTTATTTACCTATTTAATTTTCTTTCACCATTTTCAAGAAAATTTAAATACGCATGTTATCGGATCCTTTATCAAAACTCTTGTGTCAAATCGAAAGCATTACCAAAACTCTTGTGTCAAATCAAAAAACATTACCAAAACTCTTATCTCAAATCGAAGGCATTACCAAAAGAACGTGGATTGTTTGTTGCTTTTTTAACGTATAGGGGCAAGGTAAATGAAAATTTAGGACAGGAAACCGTACAATAATAAATTAAAGTTATCATAAAATGGGATGGTTCGGGACACAAGATGCAACGAATTTTGACTGTGGATGAAAAAAAATATGGACGGATAATCTTACGCTTCTAGAAATTACAGAATTTGAGGTGCAAACAGATGAGTTGTAACTTTCAAACACCTACTGGTGTCTCTTTTTAGGTGTTTCGTATTGTGATCCGACAATTCACAACATGAGCGTGTACAATATGCCCCAGCAAAGCTAGATTATATTGAGAAATTAGCCCCGTGGCCCAATATAGGTACATGAAAAATGACATCGGGAAGCATATAGAACTGATTAGAATCATAACTGTTCCACTTCAAACAAATGTATCTGGTATTCAAATCTGACAATAGGTTTCGGGCTCCCCAATTATATTAAGCTCCCAGCAGACGTTTTCATTTTAAAAGCAATGCCGCAATTTTTTTCGCCTGTTGCTGGATAACTTTTAATCATTTAACCAAATAAGTAAAGTCAAGAAATATCAAAGGGATATTCGAAGGAGAGAAAAATCGTAACAACTGACAAACTCCGGAGAACAACGAAGAAAAGACCAAAACAATACAATCATGCACTACAATTAAAAAGTAAAAACATATGAACAGCATGGACCCCACCAAAAAACCGGGGGTAGACTCAGGTTCTTCGGAAGATTAAGCAGTCTCTGCTTCCTGCAGGACACCCGCCATGCTGTTCATGTCAAATCCGATATTAGGAAGGGATAATATCAATGGAACAGGTCCATTTCATTTGGGAAACGGTTTTTCCATACCTGTCAACCAAGTCATGATGACGCCCATAAAACTTTAATAAGGATGACTAAGAAAGTTACTGATTTTTATTGGGGTATTTAGTTATTTACATATAACATCTTTGAATAATCTATTGAAATAATAATCGGTTAAATTTGGGAATAATATGTTAATTATTCTGGTTAAATCTTCATATCCTCAGTTCAGTGTATTAGCACCATGATATTAATTTCGTTTATATGATCTAAAGGTATATAAATGTATAATGGAAGAAATTGAAAGATAACAAAATTATTTGATACACGTTTAAGGTGGTACCTAACACTACAGGGAGATAACTCTGTAAAATCAGCTAAACATTTTAATAACTTTGTGTTGTTAATGGAATATTAAGCTTTTCAATGATCAATATTAGTGTTTGTCAAACTGCTATACAATCAGTGTAATTTTTCTGATGAATTGGTTGGTTCAAATGTTTTGAAATTTAAAAATTTTTTTCAATGGGTTATTCTGTATATTAATTGATAATAGAATAAATTAAGGAATCCGGACCATAATAGATCATGAACGAAAAGTGTATCTCTTTTTGACCCCTAATGGCTGAACCAAGAAATTTAAAGCTGGAATTTTGTATATATATTTTTCTCAAGTTGAAACACACTTTGTTGCTTATATGCAGAGTCTGTAAAAATAAGTTAGTTATATTGGCATTTCCGAAGTTTGCCGATAATTACCGAAGTCATTTCAATTGCGTTGTATGGAACATCCGGGAACTTTCAAATAACCACGTGGTCATTTATGGTCCGGATACCTTAAATGTACATGTGCATATTTCGTCGATTTAATACTCATCAGTTGTGTTCGATGCCCAAACTTTTTACAAACTAAAAACAAGATCCAAGAAAACCAAAAGGGTGAGGCCAAGACATCAAAGGATAGTCTTCACATTTTTAAACTTATTTTCTCGTATGTATTTGACAACAGTATTTTCTGAATTTACCTTGCTACCAGGCGTCAAAAACAATTTATTTGTACCAGTTATTTTTAGAAATATTGAATGTTTTTCATTCAAATGTAACAATAATGGCATCTATTTGTTAATGGTTTATACATTGTTTAATTGTTTTTTTTTTCTAGTTATGGAGATTTGCAATTTAAAAAGGCATTTCAGACAAAGCGAGCAAGCGTGAGGTGGAAAACCGATCTACTGGTTTCAACAAAAATAACAAAAAAAGTTTTGATTGAAAAAAAAACGTCTTAACATGCCCCCCAAAACATACTATTTAACTCATTATTGTTTTTTTCCACAGAAAAATGTTCTTGTGGGATGAATATATGTGACTATATTTTTCGGGAAGATGTAAAAACAACTTACCTAATTTGGCAAATATTTACTTAAGAACATGACAACGAACGCGTTCCTCTGTCAGTAAAACTGATAAAGATAGGTTTTATAATGTATCAGTCACAAGCACTTGTTTCCGATCCGGTAGAACTGTAATGACGCTAAAATATGATCAGACGGAACTATCTATCAGATGAATACTAATACAATTATGGCCTTCAGGAGAAGGTAATATACATAATAATTAAATCTAGGAAGGGTTATATCCTTCGCGCAAAGCGGAGCTCTAATCCTTTTGGGGGTAATTTTCGATTCGAATCAACGGTAAAATATTTTGTATTATCATATAACAATAAATATCTCCCTTTTCATGTCAACCGAAAATAAAGTTTCATAACAAAACATGGCGCTCCAAGGGAAATGTCATAACCAAAGTCCGTAATACTGGCAACGCCGGGAGTTAAGCAAATAACCAGAACAACTGAAAACAACAGTTTTTCCCCTGGCTTGGTACAAGCATTTTCAAATGAAAATGGTGGGTTAAAACAGGTTTTACGGCATGCCAAATCTCCAACTTATATGATAGTTTATGTAATTCTAAGTTATTTACGGAAGAAAGTGGTGTATTTGCACGCTTTCACGATACAGAAACATTCCGAATTCGATTTATAACTTATTGCATCTTCGTTGTTTACAAAAATTAAAATGAGAGATTGACTGGAAAAACATATGTTCAATTGTTGTTGAAAATGCTGATCTAAAGAAAAAACACCAGCTAGCGCACCGATTTGAATAATACGAATAAGTATATTGTAAATAAGAACAAATTTGAGAGGTTTATATAAAGAGAAATTTCCAAGGTTTAGAAGTAACTTCACATTTTGAAATAGTGCAAATACGAGTTTTATTGTTCAAATTTGCACTAGTTCAAAAAGTTATTAATTTTGTTATGGGGTTTAATTTTTTAAAGTTCTTGCTAGAAATTTGAAAATAGTCGGAAATATTTATTACTATATAATAAAACCAGTTATTGCACGAATACTGGTGAAAAATTTCCCTCGGAATAAGTCATATTGCACTCGCTCGCAAACTTATATTCACTAATGTTCGTGCGATAACTATATATTATTTTTTCAAAATTTTTGGCTATGAGGACTGTAAATGAGACATGATGCATGAAATATGCATATACCTTGAATCAAACTTGATATAAAAATTATATTTCCACAATTGATAGATTGACAGAGGGTCCTAAGGATATCAAAATATGTTCCTAAGACATTTATTTCGCTACTGTCTTGGATTTGATTGATTTTTGTTTGCTTAACGTACAGTTGGAAAGATTTTTTGCTTCTTCACGAGGAGATCCGGTATTGGAATTTATCAAACACAATTCAAATGGCTTGAAATTGATACCTCAGACTTACTCTAAAGACATTATTAAATTTTAAGCATAAAACCAGAGAAATAATCGTTTGGAACATGACGTGGTAAAGTTTATGTTAGGGTTGTTTTCAATTTCGAACAGGTTATATGATGTAACTTACTTTGAGGTAGTTCACACTTCACATACGGCGAAGCAAATTTATTTTAAATTCGTGGAATTAATGTACATTGCTGACAGGAAACAGATATTTGATGTCCTGAGTTGATATGAATTCACGTACGTCCTGTTTGTTCACACTTCAAATACGGCGAAGCAAATTTGTTTTAAATTCGTGGAATTAATGTACATCGCTGACAGGAAACAGATATTTGATGTCCTGAGTTGATAAAAACTTCAAGTACATCCTGCTTGTTCACACTTCACATACGGCGAAGCAAATTTATTTTAAATTCGTGGAATTATTGTACAACGCTGACGGGAAACAGATATCTGATGTACTGAGTTGATATGAACTTCAAGTATGTCCTGTTTTTTCGCTAATTCAGTACAATCGGAAGAGCTGTTTAATTGATGACAAATAGCTTATTTAACTGCTCATTTTCGATCACAATTTTTATTAATAAAACTATATACTTAACTTATTTTCCTTCGTGTATGTTTGAAAATAACATTAATTATCAGCGCACTTTCGAAGAAATATCGGGTATATTGCGAATTTTTCCGACCTTCCAGCACAATTTCTTATGACGTCAATCCTTCCTCAATTTTTAATTGATGAAATTTTATTTAAAGAATGATTGCATACCATCGAAGGTTCGTAATTATTGTTTAGTTTTTGATTTTCGTGGGGCCCCACATCACAAATTGTGAATTCAAACCCGTGACCTAAACTCATCTTTCATTTTTCGATTGATGCATATTATTTCTTTACAATATTATCTTTCGCCATATGTAGAGACGGAATAAGGTTTAAAGAATTTCGATTTTCAAAACCTCATTACAAAATATGGATTACTGTGGTGCCATCGTGAAGATAAGGAGCAATAAGCCCGTTACACAGTTAATAATACATGGCAAAATTTTAGGGCTAATACTGGTTTTTCTGGGTGATACGTCATGCGACGCGGAGTTTGACGTGTAGTGTTCACTTTATTATACATTTTAACACTTGAATTTCACTGCAGACTATAAGAACTGTTATTTTGGGATCAGAGGAAGTGCATGTGACATCCTGAGTTAATATGAAACTTTGGAGTTCTGGTGTACCACTGGATAGTAATATTGATATATTTTTTAAGATAGTTGTTTAATTGTTATTTAGGAAAGGAAAGAATCCAAAGGATCCTCGGGAACTGATAATGTGAGAGAATTCGGGGTACGATAATGGATTAACCATGCGATAAAGGAGTGTGATAAAGGGTGACCGTGACTAGTCTACATTGCGAATACAACAACGAGTAGGTAATAGAATAAGCAAATCCACTGTATTTAGTACTAAATTTATGATAAAAGACAATACAAAAACGCCAGTTAGCAATGGTCCAAACACATTCAAGAATTCATATTTATAAAAAGAGTCGTTTACAGGATATAGAATCCTTGAATGATGTTATAGGAATGTTTAATATAGAATATGTGTAAAATATATTAGTACAACTGAGTAGCTGTCCTTGGCGTAAGACGTATGTCCACGGGATATCAACAGCTCAGCTGCTAGAATATATGAATGTTAGGTTATAGAAAAGGACAAATATACCTAAGGAGCAATAAAAAAAAACGTAATCCATTGGACAGACAAAGCCGGGAAGCCAAATGAACAACCACAAGCACAACAAATAAACACAGAAAACTAAAAAACAATGAACAACACGAACTCCTATAAAACCAGGAGTGAATCCAGGTGCTCCGGAAGGGTAAGCAGTTCCTGCTCCGTATACGGCACCCGTCAATTTTACATTCTGTGGAAAGGAATGATATCTCTCATGCATAGCTTTGTCCTTCTTTTGCTTCAGCTTTACCCATTTCAAAAACATTTACTTTGCTTATCAATAGATTTTTATATTGGGATTTATGAATTATTATTGCCAGTGTTGTTGATTGTTGTACATGGAAATAAGCGGAAACATTATAAATATTAATCATCTTAACTTGCTTTTTCAAAGAGATATGATATATTTTTCCCATGTCTATTTTTAACCGAGTTGCAACGAAGTTTGTTCCCAGAGAGGCGGCCAGGCGGGCGTCCACAATTTGTTTCAGGATTATTTTTTTAGTTTGCCTATTCTCATGTTTGGATTATTGTTTCAGCCTTGAACTTGGAAAACCTCGAATTTATTATTAAATGTAAGCTCATTTACCTGCTGCTTAAAGGTGTCTAATAAACTTTAGCTACATAAGGAGCTTAATAAAGTCCCCTGCTGCATTTGTGCTAAAATTTAACAACAACAGTTTGTATTTCCTTTCAATCATAGTTTTATGGATCCCGTCCCTAGATTAAGTACAAAAAAACGCCATTCTTTATTTCGGATAGACATGTCCTATTTGCCTGCCTTTTCGCTAAGAAGTATAACACTAATTTCCGTGCGATGAGATTAAGAACAGAAATGTTGTAAAATAAATTTTCACTTGCCTTCTGCTTAATCAGTATATATTATTATTAATTACTTATGTTATTATATGTTTAACCTATAGTTGTACTTGACTTTGGTGAACATATATATATATATAAATAGGATAAAAGCGAATATACATGTATGTACATTTTTTGAAAATATAAAGTTTATTTGTACTCACCGTTCAGTTCAGCCATTCACATGCTCCAACAGATAAACTTAATATTTTTTGACAATTTAAATGAATATATATATTTTATATATATTTTTCTGTGAATTTTGATAATGATCGGGTTTATTGAATTCTGTAATTTTGATGGTTATGCAATTATCCAGAAAACAGAACAAAACGAAAGCCAGAAATTGCACTGGCGTTTGTGTAAACCGTGCTTATAACAAAGAAATACCTATAGTGTATTTTCATGTACATTCTTATTCATTCATAAATTTTCCGGACGTTTCCACACTCTTCATATGTTCAGTAGAATCATCCGATTTTTATGAATTAATAATAATATATATATATATATATATATATATATATATATATATATATATATATATATATATATATATATATATATATATATATATATATATATATATATATATATAATAGCTCTTAAGGCGTTTGCAGACGAGGGGGTAAAACTATTTCTTCTCAAAAAGACAAAAAATCATCCTCCAACCAAAATAAATTGGTAAGTTAGTCATTATTCAATGATGCTGTGAACAACTATGTTACAAACAATTGTGTCATTAGGATTCCTATGGTTACACAATGTAGAATAAAATCGACAAAAAAGGTCAAATGGGATCAAATTAAAATAACAAAAAAAAAACAAAAAACAAAAAATCGTGTAAAAAAATCAATCACATGGACTCGTATTCATATAGTATATCCAGTCTTGAAAGGTGTTATAGTAGATCCTTGAATGGTTGTTCGACACCGAAAAGTTCATGAATACGAGACCTGTGTATCAATATAATAACATTATTAGCTGTCTGTAATGTCCGGCCAGCAGGAATGTTTCATTGCCATTGTCAGTAATAGGAGATCTAGTTTTGCTTTCTGGCCGTTGTCATCAACAGTGCATGTCTGCTTCTGTTGTACTTTTCTTGACTTCCCAATTGAAGAGAGCTCTTTTGGAAATCGTAAGTCATATGTCGTACGAATGATGACTAAGATTTAGTGAAACACTCGTATGCATGCACGTCGGGATAACTTACGATTAAGATCTACGATCACTGTAGTGAACCAACTCATTCAGCGATTCAGGTGGGTTCAATCTATCCCGGAAATATTTTTCTCTTCTTGTCGGCCTTTCATCATGGTACTTCACTACAAGCAAAGCAGCCATATTTGTTACGAGTACCCGTAGCTAGAATTAAGAGTGGTCTTACCACTCGGAAAGTTACGATAACATTTAATCTTAAATCTTAACTTTTATGTTTTATTGTAATATTCGTGAATCTACACTTACGATTACTTCTACGATTTATGCTTAGTGAAACGGTCGCCTGGGACCACACTCGGACCCGTTAAATGAAGAGGGATCAGCATAAGTATAATTATATAAGAGGCCATCTATAATTGTCAACATTTTTTACATGTTTATAAAGAGCACTCTTTCTGGAAACTCCATCCCAATTCAAAAAGTTTACATCAACATCTTTTAACATTTGTTGCTGTGGACCGTATCCCTCTTTCTCGGAGAGAGGATATACAGACGTCGGCACATCCATGAAAATGCATGTATTAAATCCGTAGTATTAGTCATATGTTGACATGATCAAGTGATTTACCGTTTTTTTCACGATATATACTGTACAGGATTTTGTCAGCATCATGGTTTCTTCTCAATATCATCAGCGTGCATTCTCTATTTTCTATTTCAGCATCGTGTTCCACGAAAGAACTGTCTTTGCTGCTTACAAGGATATTGTCAGCTGTCAAAGAAGGACAACAGACGCACTGTTACGCTGCTTACTCGCGTAGCAACATTAATCACATGTGGATTGTAAAAACCCCAAAGAACTTTTAGAAAACTTACTATGTAAGTCACTCTCTAAAATTCAGTCTATTAAGACATTTGATTTTTGAACTCTATACTTTTATTCCACATGTGCAATTAAAATACCGAGACCTCTACCTTCGCTTCTCTGTTAGACTTCAATCTCGAATATGACAACAGTGGTCGACTAAGCACCAAATTTTATGACAACAGAGATGATTTTAATTTTGAAATTATTAAATTTTTCACATCTCAATAGTAATATACCTGCTACCCCAGAATATGGATTCTATATCTCTCAATTAATTCGCTATGCCAGGTTACATCAGGCTAATAAACACAACAGGTGTTTCAACAGTTAACACATTTATAATCAATTACTCGCACGTGCTGAGATTGTTTACACTTGACTGCTTAATTGATTACCCCCCCCCCCCCCGTTTCTGAGGACAATTCAATTTATACACAGAGGTAATATTAATATTATCAAAATTTTTATAAGTTAATTTATTATTCATGAAAATAACTATGCATGGTTTTTACACATTTAACAGGTGTTTAAAATCATTATATCATAAAATTACCAATCAGCAAAGATTGTCATGTCACTTCCAGTTTAACATCAGCAAACACATGTGGAGCAATCGATGTTTTATTAGGCTTGCCATCAAAATAAAGGTAATTTCAGATGAAAGTTAAATGTCATTAAAACTTTATTTCATCAAAATTACTTTTATGGTCATGTTATTTCAAATAGTAATAAATAAAAAACAATCATGTATGTTTCAAAAAGGGGGAGAGTGACTGGGCGAACGAATTTTGAAACTGGCGACAAAAATGATACTTTGGCGATTTTTTTGGCGAAACTTTTTTGAATGCCAGTGCGAGCCCTGTATGCTTGAACTTTAGAGACTTCTCGGCGTTCCAAATAAGACACCCACGTGTGGGTTCCGGTGAACGTTTAGAATAGGCCCATACTCCTCGGCTTGGCGTAAAATGCACTGAAGAGGCTTCAAGTTTGCCGTGTGTCGCAAACACGTGTCGGTAATAGAGAGTGTTTCTGGATGGCCAAATAAACGGTTCCGATCACCATCTGAGGCACAAGCTTTACCTTGACGGCAGTCCGGATGGACCCGATTCGGTCAATCAGCTAGTCACATCAATTTCTTTTGTCACACACTATATGTTTTTTTCCCATGACTGATGAATCGATATTCTTAATTGCTGTTTGGCGGGATTGGTGTTGGGTTATGGGTCAAAAACCTCAACAGGCTCACAATTTCTTTACTCTGAATTTAGCTTTTTATTTATTCTCATTATTTTTATTTTATTATTTTCGAAATATTCAAATCTAAATTACAAGTCTTAAGTTTATCAATTGATAACAATATCTTGACTACAAATGGTGGTTTGTTAATGTCTTACACACAACCAGCTCGAAAAAGGATGATCAAAAACATGAAGGGCCTATCCATCTAGCACCACAACAACACGTATAAAGACGTAACTCTTTTCTACCAATTAAAGGATTTAACAATGTTATCTGTATAAGAAATCATTTATTCTGATCTGTCAACCCAACAAATGTATTTATTATAATTGTTCACAACATATGTTTTCATTATTATTGTAAGTTGCACCGAAATGAGTTTCTCACATTTTCAATATTTAGCTCAAGGTATAGCAATACACATTTGTTTGTAAACCTTGGGTAAAAGTGTTTACCAAAACTACCGGTGACTTATACCAAATTCTGTCTTATCCTGTGCCCGCCCAATATATTTGTACACAGTATAAAATTTAACCTACTAACGGTTTACAGTTGGAACGACCCATTATTCATATGGTTACACAGGTAAATACAGATACATGTAACTATGAAAACGAAGTTGACAAGTTGACAAATATATAAATGCACGTTGTTTTTTTTTATATCAGAGTGTATACATGGTATAATGACAATATTTCGTAAACTCAGACATCCATACGAGGGGACGACCTTTCAGTGTTTTTGTGAGGGGGTACGTGATGGGCGCAAGAACGTGACCCTGGATCCTATATTTTTTTTTCGCAACAACCATGAAATGTTTGGTAGTATCTTGAGCATATTTTAAAAAATGTTGATACTATGATATATTCATTTCTGCATTTTTAAAGAAATTTTAAACCACTTTTTTACTTTAAGTACATTTAGTTCATTAATAAATTTTTTGTTATGAAAAAAAAAATGAAAATATATTTTCCTCCGATTGCATGATTTTAATTGGTCTACGCATACATTTAAACATTGCTGATATTAATGCTGTCAAGCAAAATTTTAACTGAAATAATAATGAAATATAATTAAAAAACATTGCAAAATATGGCTGGTATTGGCTAATTGTATAAATGTATTTGTCTGCTTTTATTAATTTGAATTCAAATGATAATCTTCCTAAAGTTTTTTTCCACTTCATACTACTGATTCTACATTGAAAAAAAAGTTTTACGATCTCTATTGACATTCATTGACCTACCTTATAGATCCTCTTTAATGCCATAATAATGTATAATTGTCCAATACTGTCCAATCATCATCGAAAGATTAAAAAACAAAGGCCTTACTTCAAATACTTTTAAAATCAGTAAATAGGAACTCACGAAATACAATGAAAAGGTACTGGCGAATTGCAAAAGATAAATCGAATTCACTGATTTTTTCTTAACTACAGCACAATAGACTATTCGAAAGTTTAGTAAAGATCGTAAAACTTTCCTTATGTTAACTATGGACAAAGTTGAAAATTATTCTTCATATTTAAAATATAGTTGCAGATTTTCCGTTTTCAGAAATTCGGCAATCATTGTACCCATTAAGCCTTCAGAAGCTTGTTATTTAAATTGAGAGTTTCAGTTCGATGGAACCTAATTTAACTCATTAATGATTAACCTGTGCCTACTTGTGGCTAATAAATACAGACAGCTTTGCGATCAAAAGATTTAACACATTAAAATGAACCATCTTTCATGACAGCTATGTCACAACGATTTTCAAGAGTTTTTTCTTTACGTTGTGGTGACAATCAACCGGGGGGGGGGGGAGAGGTGGAGTCCTCCAACGGACGATGGTGCCTGTTGTATATACGCCAAGCTGCTAAAGATCCTAGATCAGTATCGGTATCGGCAAACACATTACATATAGTCTTATCACATTTGGAAGTACCACCAGATGCAATATTACAATTGCAGAAATCTCTGAAATAATAGGACCATGCGGATAAATACAGTAATACATAATATATTTAAATGTAATTTGACTATATCAAATATAATAAAAACAAAATGGGCACAAGTATGTAGAAGCATCCGGTCAGTTTTAGGAACTTCTTTGATACAATGAAAGACATGGAAAATTTTCGCCAGAAACATAAATTTCTGATTTATTGAAGTTAAGTGAAAATAGCAATTTATCTAAATAAGCGCAACACTTGGTGGACATTTGCGCTTTAACAAATAGGATCCGAATAATAAACGATTATGTCCTGTGATAAGTATTGATTATTGATTTAGTCAAAATAACAGTTCGATCCGCCCGAGATGGTCTATGTA
Organism: Mytilisepta virgata; assembly: GCA_028015205.1. Classification (NCBI taxonomy): domain Eukaryota; kingdom Metazoa; phylum Mollusca; class Bivalvia; order Mytilida; family Mytilidae; genus Mytilisepta; species Mytilisepta virgata. Next base: position 19,339,388 of record CM051513.1, read on the forward strand.
TACAGCGGTCATATAGCAACATTCTGTAAACAGAAAACGGCAAACAGGTAATTTACAGACTTAATTTAAAATTCGTTAAGTGACTTAACGACAGGTGACGTATACGGAGCAGGAACTGCTTACCCTTCCGGAGCACCTGAGTTCACTCCTGGTTTTTATATGAGTTCGTGTTTTTGTTCAGTTTGCTGTGTTTATTTGTTGTGCTTGTGGTTTTGTGTTTGTCTTCCCGGGTTTTGTCTGTCTAATGAACTGCGTTTTTTTGGATTGCTCCTTTGGTATATTTGTCCTCTTTTCCATTATCCTGAGGTACAATCGGAAAAGCTGATTAATTGATGACAAATCGCTCATTATATTTTAGTACATGTATGTGTATAAAACCAATTATTTTAACTGATTGTCCTTCGTTTATTTTTGCAAATAACATAAATAATCCCCGCACTTTAAAAGAAATGTCGGTTCTTTGTGGCTTCGTATTTTAATTTAACACCAAATGGATAACAGGGAATGTCAAAAATGACCAAAATACCAATCTATCAAATTCACTTAATAGACAGAACCATGGAAAGAGTACAAAAAATAAACACAACAGAGAGTCTGTACAGACAATGAACAGTGATGAAGTTAAACCGGTTTATGGATACCCGTCCCATCCTTCCCCATCTATCATGACACCCTGATGTATAAAACGTACTATAAAAGCAAACTTCAGTACGATTACATGTCCCAAAAAAGTAAACAATTGCTAGAACTTCAAAATTGGTCGGACGGTACATAATCTAGATAGCATGCCAGAATTCGCAGTAAAATAGCAAAAGTTCTCATAGTTTCTGGTCGGATACTGTCGCTCTGTTAGACGAAAAAGTCAGACATTAAAAGGTTGTTGCTATGTGGTCAAAAAATATAATAGAAAGCGACAATAATCGTTAGGTGCCAGTATATATTTCAAGTCCAGATTAAAAGAAAACACAAAGACCATGAATGCAATTTCCTGCACAACCAGGATATAAAACACAAGATTTCCCCGAAACAACATTCCAAACTGAGGAAAGCATATTTCAGTTCGAGATCTTACAATACAATCTATTTCCCTGATGTAGGTCCAACCCTAATTGTTTAACACTGTAGATTATATGCAATGAACTTCATTCCCGAGTTAAGAACAAAACCCATATGCATAAAAAAATCAAAGAATGGATATGACGTGGTAAACGTGCTGCTCCCATTGCAGACGTTACCGATTCTCCCATGAAGACCGTAGTACAGTATACATATTTAACATCAACAGCAGCAGGGCACGCTTTGTTGTTGCATTTGGCTCTTGTGCTAATCGAATCAATTGTTGATCCTTCAAACCAGCCACAATCACAGGACTCGCTGTTCAAATTTCTTGCTTCCGCAAGGACTAACAAAGAAGCAATTTTAGCTCCGTTATTTCTGCACAATTCTTCTGCTTTGGAATATGTGAACTGTGAGTTACCATCAAAATCTGGACTGACAAGAAGCTTTATTACTTCCCCTGAAAAATGATTAAACCAGTTAGAAATATGGATATAGGGATATATTACATTAATTCCGGATAAAAAGTCCGTATATATGCGTGACAAAAGTCAAAACAAAGGAACAGTTAAGGATGATCACTGGTCTAATATGAAATAAATAGGATTTGAAATTGGTGTTTTAGTTTGAGAGAACATATGAATAGTAAACAAAAAAGGCAGAAAAAATTATAGCTTCATGTGCTAATTTTAGAGGTATAAGTCATTGAAAATTTATAGGATATGGGTTTTCTCTGGGTTTTTCATTGTCTTTGCATTGACAACTTCAATCTCTCGAAAATGTATGAAAAAATAAAAAGGGTTTCATAAGAGTTTGTCAAATACCATTTTAAGGTATATATGATTAAATTATAAAAGAAAAAGTGGAGGTTCACGGGCAAACAATTTCATGTTTAAGGAATAGATAAAACCCGAGGATTATGAAAATCTGACAAAAAGACCAAAACATGACCAGCGAGCATCCTCAATCTGATAATATAACCCGTCATTACGTATCATCTTTGATGCATTTTGTTACAGGAAAATACTAATTCTTTCTATATTTAAACAGGGCAAATTACTACTATAGGCACCTGTAATGGGTCAACCCACATAACTGCATAGCGCGTCCCAATATGGCGGATAGGGTAGACCCTCTTGTCAGGATTTGTCAGGACATCATATGGATAGCCTAAACGTGGACCATAATGGGTAACTTGATTGTAGAAATGCCACATTTCCTGCACACTAAAGACCCCTGTTCTGGTTTTCGACAGAGTAGCCACACTGAAGGCTAAATTATTCGACACTATCCAACCATCCATCCATTGACATTGGCAGTCAAAATCTAGCCCCTTTGTGTCTCTTCCCACCTCTATTTAATTGTGTTTGATAAATTATTGAACTGGTTCTCGTCCTGAAGAAGCGAGAAATATTTGCCACTGGACTTTGAGCAAACCAATCAACCAATCAATCAAAATTATCGTTTTTAACACGACATTTATCAGTCCAAATTTAATATAAAATGCAATAGTCCTCTTTATTATCTTTTTGCGTATTAAGGATGTGCACCTCTGAGGAGACAAAAATTTCTAGAACTAAACTTTTTTCTTAACTTGATTTTTGGATTATAAGAAAGTAATTGATGGCGAAAAAATAATATGGTGGTGCACTTCTTTTTTTGTTACGGTCATTTAAAAGTACCCAATTTTTGAAGATTTTCTCATTTTTCATCAATTTTTTAAACTTTTTTCCATACTTTCTCTAAACATGGAGTGGACCAATCTTAATAAATTTAACTTAAAAAACTATAGGTAGGTATTTATATAAGGAAGTTTTATAGAATTTTGTCTTTTGTGTAGTCAATTTAGTAAATTTGTGGTTGTTCTCATTTTTTAGAACAAAGAGCATATAATTTCAAGTTCTTTGTTATAAATTATTGAAAAAATAAATATTTAAGAATTTTAAAAAGAAACAAAAATTGATATGGGAGTTACATATTTTTGGTGAAATCATTTCTTTGTACCCCTCACCCATTTTCTCAACATTTTGGCTGACGACACTGGCCGGATTACTAAAAAACTACTTATTTTAAGTACATAATATTTTCACAGAGTTAAGCTGAGGTATAATATTTTTTAAATTCATTAATATTTTCCACTTTTATCACATGTTTTGGAAATAATTCCCGAACAATATTTGAACGAGACTGAAACATCAGAAGAATACATCCTTAAACTTACCATTCAACTAAGAGACGAACAGATGGATTATTGCTTAACGTCCACTGCCAATTATTATATACATATAAGGAAAAGAACATTGCTTTGTACTAGACCGACGCACCTACCCAGGTTTTTGACTTAATAGCTCACGTAGTATCAGTCCACCTGAAAACTTGTTCCCCCCCCCATTGACACATTATGTCAACTCCTAGCCGACCATTCTTTTCTCTTGCTCTGAAAATACGCGTTTTTTGTGGAGAATGAGCATATACCAAATATAAAGTCTTTGGTTATACCCGGCCGATGACGAACAAACTTCCACACTAAAGGCGAGCGCGCTTATTGAACCTTCTAATTGACCATTATCGGAACACGGGTGGTACCCGAGGGTATCCCAAGCTCAGTTGCTAGTATTTCGATACTAGCCCGAAATTGATACTTAAAATTTACTTTTACAAAATATGAAAATATCTACCTCGTGCATAACTCTGTCCTTAGATGGTTTTGGCTTTACAGGTTTGGGTAATTTTGGAATTTTTGAATTTGCTGTTCAACTTGTTGGATTGTTTTTGTTTTCAACATTTAAGGCCTTGAACACAACTGATGAGTTGTAATTTGACGAAATGTGCACATCTTGTAAATAAAAATTGGTATCAAAGAATCTTACTTTAACTGTAGAAATCGTTTTCTTTCGAAGTGAAGGGCTGTCCATTCGCTAACACTCTTCGGCCTTAACAAATCAAGACCCCGTGGCCTGGAAATATTTACAAATTGTCACACTACATATGAATTATAGATTCCAACATCGTTACCAGTAGATTATCGAATTTATCTTATTGAGATACCATTAGTTAAATTATTGAGTTTTTAATTCGATAATTTAACTAGATATGATAAATCATATAATATTCGAAAGACGATGGAAGAATCTCTAATGGTTATCAAATAGATTTTCATATCTTGCAAACAAAAATCTACTTTGTGAGCTTCCCCCCCCCCGGGGGGGTTACTTCCTATATTTTTAGTGGTACGAGTGTGCCGCAAAACAGGGTCGCTTTTTTCATGCCCTGCTGGTTAGAACAGGATCGCTTTTTCATGCCCTGCTGGTGAGAACAGGGTCTTTAAATTGTAGCCAACAAAAGACACAAATCAATAATAAAATTTAACAAGATTTATTATATACAAGTTTACAAAAAAATATTACACAAACTAAAATGTCAACTTAACTGTTCCAAATTCTTCGTCTTTTCTTAATCCGGAATTCTTCTCGTCACTGTTGCGGGAATCCAAACGGAATATTATATCCAATCAGTCACAATCTAGTATGATGTAACGTAAAAAAAAGTGTGTCAAGCATGATGTGTGAAACGTAAATAAAAGTGAGTCAATCCAACATCTGAGAACACAAGAATGTTAACGTCTGGTCTGATACTGTTCTGCTCTGAAAGTCTAACTTTCTTGTCCGTATATATACTGTAGAACGGAAACTTCTGGAATACGGTAGAAGTTTGAATTACACCAGAATTATTACGTAAGACAAATAGAAAGTTCTAGTCATTCCATCAGTATCTATTATTGTTCCAGTGATTTCTAAACTGCGCAGTTATAACATTATTTGGTAAACAACTATAAATATTATGTAAACATATTATACATGTTATAAGGCTACGCAAAACAAATTAGGCCAAGATAAATAAATATAATAAATACAATATCATAACAACATCAAACCCCGAAATTTTAACTGGATATGTGCCAGTGTATGGCGATCGTTTTGAGCCATCTCCCATGTTTCAACGAAACTTACAGACTTAATGGCAGCCTATTATTTCATGACTTCTGTAAAAGCAAAACATTTGAGCGTCTTGTCCCAACTGTTTAAGATACAGTCTAGAACCCGGGTCTAGAACAGCATCTATTTTATACGGTCTAGAATAGGATCATTCCCGTTGCATATTCTGAGCGTGTCTAGAACAACGTATACATTTTTGAGCATGTCTAGAACAGGGTATGTTTTTCAATATTTCTGTTTAGAACAGGGTATGTTTTTCAATGTTTTCTGGTTAGAAGAGGGTATGATTTGGCAAGTGCTGTCGGCACAGCTATACCTGAAAGGAGAGTCAGTAACCCCCCCCCCCCCCCGGGGGGGGGGAGCTTCTGCATTCCTTATTGTTACATCATACAATATTACTTAATATGTTTATATGTTTATATGTTGCTATGGTGTTAAAATGAGTCCAAGACATCTAATCGTTAAAAGTCGTTCTGTCGGGTTATGACCCTTTTTCTAAAACCAATCATCGACTGAGATCATCAGCAACCACAGGTTGATTACATATTAAAAAAACATGTAGTCCAGAAATGGTTGAATTGACAAAGAAATAGAGAAATCATCCCCAACATACAATAACATAAAAGATTGTGATTAATACATTCATTTTCTAATGATTGCAAATCATAATGAAAACGGGTAATTTAGGTCCCTGCTACTTCAAAAAGGGGATGCAAATTTAAAGTCACAAAATTTGCAGACCAATAAATATGTCTTTTAAAAAAGAATTTGTACCGAAGTTGGCTGCTAAAGAACTTATTATTTTTAATCACATAAAGTTTATTCTGACTAATATATATTGAATATGTGTACACTGTCTCGGAATATAAAATTTATCCAATAAGGCTTAGAAACATGTTTAAATGCGAGGTTAATCAGCTTTTCACACCTATTTCGTGCCGACTTCGAATAAATTTTATACTGAGAGACACAGTACACATACTCTTGTTATCCTACAATATACAATCTGTAAAAAATAGCTGGTAAACAGGGAATTTCTGCATTAAGCGAGCAACTTCAAAAGACCACAAAACCGTCGCATTTCGCGACGTCATAAGTAAATTCCAAGATTTTATACTGTGACATCACAGTAAAAGTGATACAGTCAGTGACTGTATGTCGCTTTTAAATATACATTCAATGAATTTTGGTTGCTCATATAGCAGAGGTGCAGGATAAATCTGCTTACAACTCTGCCATTAGAGGTTGCGATTCAACTAACTTGCGTGAAGTACGGCGACCTACATTTACACTCTACCATACATAATATAGCGATGCAATTCAAAGAACACCGTACCATAAGGTTCAACTTACCGCAAAAGAGTCCATTATAGAAACTTCTGGACCCAGGGGGACATGTGTCACATCGGTTTGATCGTTCATTATAGTAGTGTTGTTTTGGACAACAATGGTTAGCGTCTGTTTGGCTCTTTGAACGGATGATGGACCTATATTGTAAACAAAATGACCAATTAAATGAAAATATTTTACAATTCTTAGAAATTTATAGTTTCAACAATTCCAAGCCACGTATACCCAGCCTAGATTCCTGTTAACCTTTCACGTACTCTTGAATGTTTTTAGCATCGTCGCGTACTTTAATCCAAAATTATCTTAATGAGAATATCCAAAGGGCCATCCAACTTTCATAATATTTGGGAAAGGAAGAGAACAAACCTTGACAATAAACACTGACTAAAACCGCTAATGGGTGGTCTCTATGTGTATTCAACAGTACTTGATTATTATAAATTGAGAAAGGGTTGTAATTTATTTGTACATGTACTCGTCAGACTTTGATTATTGTTAAGACACTTTAACTTTGGCGATTTTGATGTTTTAAAAATATGGCAGATTGATCGTCAAAAATTGTCTGCTGTATGATAACTCGACAAATTTCCAACGAGTCGACATTTACAATTACGTCAAATCGGTCAAATAGGTCAATTAGTATGACGTTAAAGATCACTTCAATTTAGATCAATGATCTTCCAGAGTTAGAAACAGCAATGAAGATCACCTATTGAACTATATTATGCCAAAAATGATAACAACCTGCGTATCAGGCGTATTGGCTCAGCTAGTTATTTTTCCATTTTTCTCTTTTTATTTAAACAGGCCTATTCGGTAAAATTTTAAATGGATTACAAATTATTTTTTATAATAAATATAAATCGTAGGCTAACCTACCCATCTATTTGTCCGTTTTATATATGCTTCAATTGGTAATCTATACATGTATGGCCCATTCTTCCAAAGACACTTACATATATAGACAATTTAACTTACCAAAGACATTTTTCATTTATTAGTTTGTTAGTTTTATTCATCATAAAATTATCACAAAATACCAAAATAAATTTGATGCACTGTATGGCCATTTCTTTGACTGACAATTCATCAGCACTGCTCGAGATCAAAATGTTGGAAATACGTTTAAAGATATAACGATCAAAAACCAAATCGATTAAAACAAACAGTAATCCAGACTAAGCTAAGGGTTACCTCTGCATAAAAAGGAAGCGCATTAGAAATTTCCGATAAATTTTGTCAAATTTTGAACAGCAAATTTAAAGGCATTTAAGAAATGAATCATGCCGGGACAACAATTCTAGCTAGTGGGCTGATAATGCCTTCGGGGACCTACAGTCCACCAGCAGTGAAATAGACCCAGTGGTAGTAATAAAATGCATCACAAAATAACGAAATAAATTTGATCCACTATCTCGGCATTTCGTTGACTGACAACTCATCAGCAGTTCTCGAGATAATGAATTACCTTTTCTGTGTAAAAAATTGGTCAACTGAGCAATATCTAAGGCCGATTTTTACGGGAACATCTGTAACTGGTTCATCTAGTTTAATGTCCTGGTACCCGTCCAATCGTATGTTTAACTGTGAATAAATCGACGGAAACAGTCGACCTTGCCCTTGTGATGTCTCAGTATCTGAAATAGTTTCAAATTGTTTTAAGGAGAAATACTAATTCAAGCTTTTTAAAAATCTTACCATTCAAAGAGTTTGCGAGAATATAACCACACTAAGTAACAGAAGACAAAGCACACAGCTCCTCCATTACTAGATGACTCTTCCCTATACTACCCCTCTTCCAAAATTAGATAACCAGTTCAAAATAACAATAACCTATGACCTTCTATGTAAAAATCTTAGCATTCAAAGAGTTTGTGTTTGTGTGTGTGTGTGTTTTTCGGTTTATTTAACAAGTATAGAAGAGTGTTAAAATGTCAACAAATTAACCACGCGATTTAAACAGCGAGAATATAACCTTATTTAGTAACAATACGCCTTGTCCGTGGAAAAACAGAACATGATCATTACGTAGCATTCGATTAGCTACACTACATTGACCACTGCGAGAATATAACCATACTTAGTAACAGAGGACAAAGCACACATTTCCTCCCATGCTAGATGACTCTTCCCTATACTACCCATCTTCCAAAATTAGATAACCAGTTCAAAGTAACAATTACCTACAAAGCTAGATCCGACGCTCGATAACTATCATCAAAACAATTTGGACCGAACTGACATAATGTCGATCTGATAATGTAACTATCTTGGACCAAACTGTCCTGTATCCATGGTAACTATGAATATTCAAATGCATTTGCAACTTCTATATTGAAACAGGTGTCAGTCAATCAATAACATACGTGCTGAATAGGATTTAAGTATATCATCCTTAACGTTATAGGTCACTTGACCCCATCCGCTATATAAAAACAACTCTACTGAATAGATATATATATATATATATATATATATATATATATATATATATATATATATATTTGAATACGATACATGGACTAATACTGAGACAACCACATAAAAAAATATACCTATATTTTTCTGCGGCCACATGAAAGATCTTGGAAATAGATAAAAAGGAAAAAATATAAAATATATTTTAAATAATGTTGAAAGTTACCTAATGAAATGGGGCATATCATTGGCATCGAATCTCTTTCCTTTCCACCACATTTGTAGTAGGGATTAGATATAGTTGGTAGACGACACGAAATGCCGTATCCCTCAGCATACTTTATCCTCATCGACTCCGCTGGTGTAATAATATAGTTTGTCACGGAATGATCAAATAATTTATTGTTGATGTTTGTTGGTGAAGCAGAAACAACGATCTAAAAATTTATCAAGTTGCGCAAAATTAAACATCAATTTAATATGATATTGGTTGTTCAACATATTTGAGAACGGTGTTAAAAGTGTTACGAATCTTTCTGAAAATTATGACTTTTAATCGCTCTTGTCATATTAAAACATTTGTGAAAATATCTTACTGTAAGAAAATACATTTACATTTTTTTTCATATAATTTAGTGTCAAGATGTAAAAAAATTACACATATACCTTAGAAGCAATTTTTAATGAGAAGGTAAGTGAATTTGAGGTGCGGATTAGCCAAGATAACGTATGTTTAGAAGATTGACCCTTTTCCATCCACAGCTTCTGAATGTTTGGAATTTTCCATATGACGTTATTTAGCTAAATTCCGTCCTTTTTAAAAAAAATTATTGTACTCTTATTTCAGACTTTTTTGCGAACTATTAGAACAGGGATGTATTTGGAGAATTCCCATCATCTTTTGGTGATTTCATGGTCACACATATTTTTTTTATTGATTCTTCAGATAATACCATTCTTCTCTAAATCATACACCGAAAAGAGATTGTTTCCCTTTAATCAACTTGAAATTTTAGTCAGCCTTACTGCATTTATATTTTTTGCAATGCCTTAGAAAATGAAACACAGTTTGTATTATCATCGCCTGAATACTTTACTGGCTCTTTCATTCCTTGATATTGTACTTACCGTTCTCTGTTGTTTGCTTACAACTGGCACGTACACTTCAAATCCAGTCACATAGAAACTATTCATTTTTTGCGACGCCGGGAGCTTGAGGTGTTCGATTACCCAACTACTGTTTGGAATTTGAAACTGTATTTCTTCTCCTTTGTATAGTTTTGTCAAATCCAACCACGAGCGATCATTGGCATTGTTACTGGGTGGTTTACTTGGTACGGATATGTACTGTAGCTGTGAGTTACAAATCGGATTTCTAAGCGAAATCAATTTATCGATATCGGTCGATAGTCCAGTGCATAGATTTGACTTCCTGCCTTGTTCATATTCTATTATGTCACATAACATTTGGACGTTTCTCATTTGCATAATTGTATATGACATGGATGAAACCGCAACAAGTGTTTGTATTGTTTTTATATCTAGACCACTTTGGTGTTGTGCTTTAGGACCTGATCCAAGTATTTTAGAGCTTTCAATCTGAGTAAGACTTCGTACAACAGACGCCATCGTTTCCATGAGTTCAAATTGCAAGTCGTAAATTTCTTCTTGGCATGCCACCAATTGAGCCGCTTGTTTCTTAGCATCCATGCAGTGTCCACCTGAACCTGAAAGACCCTTTATAACAGTACTTGGGATACTACCTGTGGAATCTATACCATCACAGACTTCATCAATGAATAAATCCCAATAGGAATCCAACTTGGCCAGATCATCTTTTGTAACTTTAGGGTCATAATCACGGTAACTTTGGAGGAAATCTGTTTGATATTTCTCAAACTGATCGCTGGAGGACTCAACAGCATCTTGAACATTGTTCATAATATTTCCAACATTTATAATCGCGTTTTTGTTCGTTAACATCTTCTGAGCCAGTTCTTTACTATAATTAACAAGCTTATTGAAATTCACAGCACTCTTTATGGATTTTATAAGAAGTGCACCTGCCTTAGCTATTTCAGTCGCAGATTCCAGGATCTCGTCAGCATTTCCACTATCGAAAAGCCATTTTAAAGGGTTTCCAGCCTTTGCTATCTTAATGGCCATTTTTACTTGGGCTAGACGTACGTCTGCATATGCTGTACCAATAAAAACTGCAAATAACGTCTTCATTTTTGCTGCTATTTCCTCTGAATATTTGTTAAATCTTCTTTTGTACGTAGCGATACGACCTTTAATATAATCTACGTCAGCATTTAGTTTTGCCTTTTCATATTCTGCTACTTTGCTAAAATATGTACCTAATTGCTGAAACCTTTCTTGTATGTTGTTCTTTATTGCAACAGCGGCACCTTGAAGGTTTATTGCATTCTTTTCAGTGAGCTCCTTGATTTGTGTTTCCTTCAAGTTTTTAATATATTCACGATAGTCTATGTTGGATTCTAAATATTTCCGATATCGTACCACACTGGACGTTTCTGTACCGTAAGTTTTAATGTATGCTTGTAATTCATTGAATGATTTCGAAGTGGCACAAATTAACCACTTAAAAGAAGGAAATTGTGAGGTGAAATCACAAGGTAGGTACATACTTTTAGGTAAGACTTTCAATAACTTAACAACAAGTGTTAAGTTAGACTTTCGAAAGTCCTCATATACCTTGAAGAAAATATCTAAAATAGCCTCTCTGACTGCTGACTCTTGTGTGTTCTTATGGAAGCTGCTTCCATTATGTGATGGTGTTTTAGGTCTCATGGAATAAAAGGATACATATGCCGCATTTTTCAGATATTCAAAGTCTCCTGAAGCAGTGTTCCATGCATTTAGCGGAACTAAGTCACACAAGTTTTCCATTGTGTCCACCATGTCAAAAATAGGTCTCAGTTGACAAATTGGTTCCTCTCTCAAATAGCATAAATGATTTACGTCTCTTCTTAAGTTCCTAGCTGTACTCTTGCCCAATGCCTTTGACAAGGTACAAAATCTGTTCCGGTTATCTAGTTGGTGACTCCATATAGCTATATAATTTAATTGAGAGGCAGGAATATGTGTTTTAACATCTACTGTTCCACAATCAATAGCTAGAAATACTCGATCAAGATACCAGGTAGACAGCAGTGCAGTATACATATACGATGCATCTTGGTTTCCTCTACCCAGCTGATTTCGGAGGGTTGTAAGATCTCCCAGAAGATATTCGTAAATGTCAGAAATCCGATGGTAGGCGCATTTTAGATCAGAAATATCCAGTGGTGTACATTTTTCAGACAACTTCATCCTTTCTGCATGTGGAATATTGCCGAAAACAGATACCCCTATTGTATTCAATTGCTGGTCGAAAAAGGTTTTAAACCGTTTTATATCTAGGCCGTGTTGACTTCCTGGTAGGGCTATGATAATACATAGTTTTTTGAATTCTTTATTCGTTGATAAAGACTGACTAGTTGTTGTTGTCAGAAATGACACTGTGATTATAATCGAAAAAATGGTACAAGAACTGAAGAACTGCAGCATTTCCATGATCCTACATATAGAAACATTTTCAGTTTATTTTAGGTATGCAATGAAACAAATTTTAGTAACCGTGTTTAGTTTAGATTAGCTCAGACAAAGATATAAGCTTAAATTTTAATAAATATATATACTGAACCGCAAAAGAAACGTCGCTTTTTCAAAATGTTAGCAAAATTCAAAATAAATATTAATTAATGATTTTTATATAATCAGTATTACGATTACATCACCAGGTAAGATTAAATTACCTGTGAATTAAATTTTCTGTTGAATAATTTTCAGTTGATATCGTAGAGCGACCGTACCTAAAACCGCTCGTGGGACACACTTGGCGGTAATTTTTCTTAAATCTTAAATGTTCGTGAAATTCATGCTCCTTTATGAGTATAAAAGGCCGGAGAAAATTAAAGAGTGTTAGTATCAGTGTTGACACAGAAGCTATGCCACGTCTGACTCCACAACATAGAGAACAGGCCATTGGTCGATTGGATGCTGGGCAATCTGCCAGAGTTATTGCCAACGACTTCAACTGTGCTGTTCGAACAATTGAACGTCTACGGACACGGTACAATGCAACAAACAGCACAAATGACCGTCCAAGGAGTGGTAGACCCCAAGTCACTACCCCTAGACAGAATAGAGGCATTGTTCGTCACCATTTGATGAATCGGTTCACCCCAGCTGCCGAAACTGCCAGAAACACTGTTGGAACACATGGACGACCCATAAGTGATGATACGGTTCGTCGGCGATTAGCTGCTAGAAACATGAGATGTCGCCGTCCAGCAAGAGGACCTATTCTTACTCCTCGACACCGTCAAGCTCGTCTTCAGTGGGCCACTCAGCGACAGAATTGGCGAAATCGACAATGGCGTAACATCATCTTCTCTGACGAAAGCCGATATAGCATTTCAACAGCCGATGGCAGAACCAGAGTGTGGAGGAGACGCGGGGAACGTTACAAAGACAGCTGCATTCTGGAAACAGACGCGTGGGGAGGACCTAGCATCATGGTATGGGGTGGAATCGGCCTTAACGTTAAACTTGGTCCAGTCATCTTTCAGAACCTTAGCCCAGGCAGAGGAAATGGCGTACTAGCTGCCCGTTACATCGACCAAGTCTTGACACCCCATGTTCAGCCCCATTTCGCACGTCATCAAAACAAGACTTTCCAACAGGACAATGCACGTGCGCATACCGCAAGAGCCACAAGAGACTTCCTACAGCAGAATAACATTAATGTTATGGATTGGCCAGCTTTGAGTCCAGATTTAAACCCTATTGAACATTTATGGGACGAAGTTCAAAGACGGTTGAATAATGAGCAGCCAAGTCCGACAACTGCAGCTGAACTTTCACAAGCGTTTCAGAGAGTATGGGCACGTATTCCGATGGCGTTTATTAATCGGCTCATCAACTCCATGTACCGAAGATGTGCCGCAGTAATTGGTGCCGGTGGAGGACATACACGTTATTAACGGACGTGGAAGCACAGCATTGAAAACATGTGACGTTGCGACAATTGTGACGTTTTTGTGAACATTGTAACCAAAAGACTGTAAATCATTCATTAAATTTTGTAAAAATTAATTTAAAATATATAAATGTCACTTTGAAATAAATGTATGTGAACATGTCATTTTGTGCGACGTTTCTTTTGCGGTTCAGTGTATAACTGGATATGGCAGCAATTCTGCCAGATTATAGCAATGTCATCGTGTATTGAGTGTGATGATATTCTGCAATATCTCAGCATTCAAAATTCAGATAACATACTTTTCATCTTGAATGTTGACATTTATGTTTTAAAAAATCCACTTTTTTGTAGGAAAAGTAATGATAAGTAAATGGAATTGTTGAACGATTTTAAACAGGCAACGAAGTACAGTTACATATTTTCACGAGGAAGAAAAATTTGTTGTTTTCCGTTTTATAAATTAAAAATATATCTTTAACATTTTGAATATTTCATTTTTAATTTACAAAATGGAAAATGCACTACCCCAACACAAATTTTACTACAAGCCTTTTCGGAGATATTCCCAAACTTTTCAAATCTAAACAATATAGAAAATTTAATAATCTAAACCCATCAACAAAAGAGGTAATTGCGTCTTTTATAAAGCGGTCATTAGAACTGAGGACATGAGACCCAACCAAGTCTTATTTTTTATTGTATACATGTTATTTTTAAGTTGTATTATTATACGTTGTATGTTATTGTATGTAATAATAGTTGTATTGTAATGCCATGACTGTAATAGTCTTTAGTTTGCATTAATAAATTGTTTTAACATTTCATAATACATCTACTTCATTTTATTTTCATTTAAACACAAATTACTTGTCGTTTACAAATTAATATCACTTACACTGATATTGTCGTTATTTACCTTTTTAATTTTCTTTCACCATTTTCAAGAAAATCTAGATACTCATGTTATCGGATCCTTTACCAAAACTCTTGACTCAAATCGAAAGCATTACCAAAACTCTTGTGTCAAATCTAAAGCATTACTAAAACGTTTGTGTCCAAATAGGAAGCATTACCAAAATTCTTGTGTCTAATAGAAAGCAATACCAAAACTCTTGTGTCAAATAGAAAGCATTACCAAAAACTCTTGTGTCAAATAGAACGCATTACTAAAACTCTTGTGTCAAATCGAAAGCATTACCAAAGCTCTTGTGTCAAATCGAAATCATT
This sequence comes from Mytilisepta virgata, assembly GCA_028015205.1. NCBI lineage: Eukaryota > Metazoa > Mollusca > Bivalvia > Mytilida > Mytilidae > Mytilisepta > Mytilisepta virgata. The sequence goes on from CM051513.1 coordinate 19,354,484, forward strand.
AGTTGCAATAGATTTCTTTAATTTTTGTATAAATTAACGTATTTGTTGTTTTCATTTTTGAACTAAACTATATCAAACAGGGCATTTCTGTTAAAAAAGCGATATGTATGTACAAAGAACTACCACTAAAACATTGAATAATCACACAATTTTCATTCAAATGAAATTATTAATGGGTGGAAACATTATAAAATATAAGATTTTTGATTGGTGAAAATTATAGAAGTTCTGGAGATCAAGGATCACGTGGTAAAAAGCGTCGTTTTCAAAAAAAGTAATTTCGGCGTCATTCGATCCTTGATTTTTTACAAATAAACATCGTATTTACAGAACTTCTCGTATATTTTAGGTGAGTAAATTAGTATTTTATTTTACATAATATGTTAGTCTTTAATTTGCTTTTAATCATTGAAATTGAAAACAACCTGCGAAAATATTATTTCACTGTAAAGTTTCTATTTAAATAAGTCACAAAGTCTTTCTCATGTAAATAATTGTAATTATAATATATTTTTTATTTGTAAAAGAATGATTTTTTTTAGTTTCTTCATATTAACTAGTCTTATGAAAGAGAAAAGTATTTATCTGGTTTATGTATTGAAATTAATATTTATCCGAATCAGAACCAATTTATTTGGCACCGCCAAGCTTTTATATGGGAGAAAACTCCATATCATTGGAAAATGCTTAAAAGTTAATTAAGTCAAAATAATGAAAGTTTATAGTTATTATGCATCAGAACATAATAGATTTTTCGCCACAGATGTAATGAAAGGTTGTGTAAAGATGAAGAGCAGGTATTTACATGTAACAATTATATTCAGCTATTAATAATATGCAAATAGGCACAACAGTTTGAAGTTTGTATTTTATTCTATTTGACACCGCATAGTTTTAGTAAGTAAATTTTGAAAAATGACATTGGAAAATAAGAATCATTATTTTTATTATTATTATTATTATTATTCAAATCAGACAAATATGTCACACATTTTAGAAAAGACCTCAGCTTAAGCATTTGACAGTTTGAAATTCACTTTCTTTATTTTAAGTTCATTAAAATAGTTAAACTTCATTAAATTTTACATTTATCTTTTAGAATAACAATTTTCATTTGAATGCAAGTAAATAAATTAAAGCGAGTTTTCTCAGAGCTAGGATTCCCCACTTTTCATTGATTATATTGAATTATCCCCCTTTATGAATTATTTCCCTTGATTACAAATATGTGGTTTAATAATGATATTGTTTTCAGATATGATACATTGTAATGATTGTTTATTTTGTATGTGTTGTAAATATTCATTCGATCCTTGATTTCTTACAAATAAACATCGTATTTACAGAACTTCTCGTATATTTTAGAAAACACAATAATATTTGCATAACATTTATGGCGGAGAACCCGGGCAAACATCTTGGTACCTAAATGAGTAGACCGAACAACTACAACTTAAGATCGACAGTAGCAGATATTTTAGAAGGAGAAGAATCAGAACCTGAAGGCGAAATTGAAGATATATATATTAGCGATCCAGAAATTCAAGTATAAGATCAACCAAACAACATCAGAATTATGACTGAGGTAAACCTATCTACCACATTAATTCAGCCCTCTAAATTTTTTGGAAAAACCAAAGGTGAACACTGGTCTAAACAATTTACCAGATGGAAAAATTTAAACAAACTATCAGATGAACTAGCATGTAATGCCTTACCCTTTTACTTAGAGGGCCCTGCCAAATTGTGGTAGAAGGACTAAATGAACCGCCCCAAGCTAATTTTAATGGCCTAACACAAGCCTTGAAAACACGCTTCAACAACACGTTAGAAGATGATGACATTCTAGTAGAACAAGCCGCAACAGAGTCGGCGATAGAGTATCTAGATAGGCTCCAAATCAAAGCTACAAATCAAAAAATCCCTGAACATTTACATTTGAGAATTGCTAAGAAAGGCTTCAAACCATTGCTGCGTAGCACAATAATTCAAAGAAACCCCCATAATTTAGAAGAGCTAAGAACTGCTGCTATAATCGCAGAAAAAGTTGAAAAATAAACCAAAGATATTGCTTCTATTCAGGCACTTTCAAATGAACATATACTGACTCTGCAGGACACAATTAATGTTCTGACAAAAAAGGTTGAAAATTTTGGCATTGAACAAAATAGGCAACAGCAAAACAGAAATTCAAGTTTTGCTAACAAATTTGGGAAATCTCAAAATTATGGGCAAAAATATGAGGGTAGCAGGAGACAATTTAATTCTAGGCCCCAAAATTTCTATAATTCTAGGAAAACCTCCTGTGTTGCTTGTGGGAATTTTAGATGTTCAGGAAATCCTGACAATTGTTTTGCTAAGGGCAAAGAATGTGCCAAATGTCACAAAATTGGACATTTTGCTCCTGTTTGTAGGAGTATTTACAATACAAAAGGGGAAAGAATTCGACGTTAGGGACGCGGGCCCATTTTTAGGCAAGCGTCTGGAAATTGGAATAGTGGCAGGAAAATTAGGCAAAATATTAACTTAATAACACCCATGGACAAAAATAGAATTCACGTAGAAATATATGGAATTAAAACATTAGGACTTGTGGACTCTGGTTTTAGCATTTCATGCATTTCAGATAATTTATTGAAAAGGTTAAAAGGTCAGCCATTAAAAATGAAAAATGCAGAAATATTTAATATTTATGGATTAGGAGGAGAAAAACATAGAGTTAAGGGTAAAGTAACTATTCCTATAATTTTTAAAGGTTTGATTATAGAATATACATTCGCAGTTGTGGAAAATTTACAACATCCTTTGATATTAGGTGATGATTTTTTGAGGGACAACATGGCTAACATTCACTATCCAACTCGCACTTTGTATTTGCATGAAGGCGCTGTTCAAGTAGCTTTAATCGACATTCAAATAGCTAATGCTAGAATTGCAAAAACTATTACCATCCCAAGTCAAAATATTTGTGAAATGCCTGTTATTATTCCAAAACAGTATTTAAACAAGCCAATAATGCTTGAACCTATTTCATATTTAGAAAAAAGTCAATTTATGGGTGCTTGTTGTTTAGTTAAAGCTACTGGATCAAGAAATGCACGTGTAAGAATGCAAATCATTAATCTAAATGAACACCCTGTCACTATCCCTAAAAACCAGGTTGTTGCTATGGTATCTCATGTAGACATAAATACTTTACAGACATTGTCAGATAATTCTGATGAAAAAGCAGAAAACAATTTTATTGGAAATCTTAATACAAAAGTTAAAAACAAAAAGTCAAAGTCTAAAATAGAATTTGATCTATCTTCGGCAGATTTATCAGAATTAGAAAAAGACAAATTAAGAAAATCTTTAGACCAACATAGGTCTGTTTTTGCCACCGACCTTAGCGAATTGGGTCATACAAACATTTACCAACATGAAATTCAAACAACTCATGAGATGCCAGTGCGAACACCGCCTTATAGAGCCACACCTGAAATTAAGCAAGAAATAGAAAGACAAGTTGATATATTATTGAAAAATAACATAATTAGGCCATCAACATCCCCTTATAATAGTGCTGTAGTATTAGTTAAGAAGAAAGATGGGTCTTATAGGTTTACGATCGATTATAGACGGGTAAATGGAAATTCTAAGCCAATATTTTGGCCGATACCCAATTTAAATGATGTTTTTGACACCATAGGGGCTGTAAAACCAAAGATATGGTCCAGTGTGGACTTAGCACAGGGCTACTGGCAAATCGAACTACACCCCAATTCAATAAAAAAAATCAGCATTTGTAATACACAATGGTGTTTATGAATGGAACAGAATGCCGAATGGCCTGAAAAATAGTGGTTTCACTTTTCAAATGGTAGTGTCACAAGTTTTACAAGGTTTGAATTGGAAAAATGTATTAGTACATGTGGATGACATTTTGATATTTTCAAAGAATTTTGAAGAACATTTAACTCATTTAAGTCAAGTTTTTGAAAGATTACAGAAGGCCAATCTAACTTTGAAACAAAATAAGTGTCACTTCGCAGTCCCAAAAGTTAAATACTTGGGCCACCTTTTATCCAAAGATGGAATTCAAGTAAACGAAAGCAAAGTGGAATTAGTAAAGAACTACCCTGCGCCTAAAACCCCAAAACAAATTCGACAGTATTTAGGGTTATGCAATTACTATCGTAAATTTATTAAGGGATATTCTAAAATAACAGTCCCACTAAACAATCTTTTACATAAGGATCAACCCTTTACTTGGACCCAAGAATGTCAAAATGCATTTGATCATCTTAAAAAGACTTTAATTACAGCACCAATTTTGGCCTTCCCTGATTTATCAAAACCATTTACACTTACTTGTGATAGCTCAGGCACAGCTATAGGTTTCATTTTAGGTCAATTTGATGAAAACAAAAAGGAACGTGTTATAGCTTATGGGGGTAGAGCCTTGAAAAAGGAAGAAATTAACTGGACTATTAGTGAAAAAGAATGTTTGGCTGTAGTAGAAGGGATCAAGCAAAATCATGTATATTTAGCAAATAACAAATTCAAAATTTATACAGACCACAAAGCTTTGCTTTGGCTACACAAGGTTAAGGATACAAATGCAAAATTAGGGAGATGGGCACTGGAACTTCAAAATTATGATTTTGAAATTATATATAAAGAAGGGAAAAATAATCAGAATGCTGATGCCTTATCCAGAATACCATATCCTCCCCCATCTTCTGACAATCAACAAAAACACGAAATTGATTTTGATGATAATCCCTTCCCAATTGTGAACACATTAAAGGAAAGTTGTGATCAGAATGAGGAAACGGATGATATTCTCAATGAAATAAGGTTTGAATACGAACAGGAACAGCCAATAGTGGCAATAATAGACAAAAATAGGTTTGAAAATATGTCTGAAGTGGCGAAACTTCAAAGAGAATGTCCAGAATTGTTTGATTTGATTACATTTTTAGAAACTGGCAACTTGCCAGCAGATAATAAAAAGACCAGAACAATTATTTTTGATAAAGACAATTTTAGACTAGGTCAAAGTGGTGAATTAATTCATCAGTGGTTACCCAGAACAAAACGGGTACCAAGAACAGAAACTATGATTGAACAATTAGTTTTACCAAACATTTTAAGACAAGATGCTTTGTTATCTTATCATGATTGTAAAGCAGGAGGTGGACATACAGGTGTAAAGAAAACATATGCTGCTTTGCAACAAAACTATTATTGGTCAGGCATGTACCAAGAAGTGTACAACTATGTGACGTCATGTGACCAATGTCAAAGAGCAAAAAGGCCAGCACACAAGCAACCAGCTCCATTAATGCCGTTGCCTGTCACTGACACTTTTGAACGATGGCATATGGACATTTGAACAAATTTACCTACAACTAAAGAAGGATATTAACATATACTTCTTACTGTTGATAGTTTTTCAAGATGGTCAGAAGCATTCCATTTAAAAACCCAAGAGGCCACTGAAATTGCTAAAATTTTGTACAATAAAATTTTTACTAGATTTGGTCCACCCTCTTCTTTGGTTACAGATCAAGGTGCTAATTTTGTCTCGAAATTAATTTTAGTAATATGTGAACTTTTTCAAGTTACAAAGCATCAAACTAGTTCTTACCATCCCCAATCAAATTCCACATGTGAACGTCTAAATAGTACAATTGCTCAAACATTGAGAACATACACTGATAAAAATCAACATGATTGGGCAAATTTAATCCCAAGTATCATGATGGCCATTTGAATGTCCCCAAATACAGAATCTACTGGTTTTTCCTATTATCACATGGTATTTGGGAAAGAAATGAATGTTCCTTTTGATGTATCTGTCATTCCTAAAGAACGGATATCAAAATCGGCTAAAGATCATTTACATGATTTAATTAATCATTTGAAAGTTGTTAAACAAATTTCCAAACAAAACTTAAATAGTGCTCAAGAAAAGTCCAAAGAAAATTATGACATAAAGGCAAAGGAACAAGATTTTAGAATAGGAGATAGAGTTTTACTCCAGTGCATGAAAGTTCCAGTTGGTCTTTCCCCAAAATTGCATGCTAAATGGATAGGACCTTTTTACAAAACAAATGTAGGTCAAAATAATACCTATAAAATAAGATACTTAAATCTAGAATTCATGCCAATAGGCTTAAACATTATGAAGACCCAAGAAATTACAGGGAACCAGTTAGGACTGAAACTCCACAAAATACTCCTATAAATGACAATGTCACAACTGATGATGGTCACACTGACACATCTAATAACACAGATTCTAACACACATGAAAATGTTGAATCTTGTGCTCATGATGATCATGTTGATGAAGAAAATGAATTTTTAGCTGAAAAATTAATAGCAAAAAGAAAAAGAAACGGCAAAAATTATTACAGAGTTAAGTGGGTTAGCTATAAGGAAACCACATGGGTACCAGAAGAAGATAATGGAGAAGGTTATTTAAATGTTGATCATGTTGATGAAGAAAATGAATTTTTAGCTGAAAAATTAATAGCAAAAAGAAAAAGAAACGGCAAAAATTATTACAGAGTTAAGTGGGTTGGCTATAAGGAAACCACATGGGTACCAGAAGAAGATAATGGAGAAGGTTATTTAAATGTTATGCGAATATTATTGTGTTTTCTAAAATATACGAGAAGCTCTGTAAATACGATGTTTATTTGTAAGAAATCAAGGATCGAATGAATATTTACAACACATACAAAATAAACAATCATTACAATGTATCATATCTGAAAACAATATCATTATTAAACCACATATTTGTAATCAAGGGAAATAATTCATAAAGGGGGATAATTCAATATAATCAATGAAAAGTGGGGAATCCTAGCTCTGAGCAAACTCGCTTTAATTTATTTACTTGCATTCAAATGAAAATTGTTATTCTAAAAGATAAATGTAAAATTTAATGAAGTTTAACTATTTTAATGAACTTAAAATAAAGAAAGTGAATTTCAAACTGTCAAATGATTAAGCTGAGGTCTTTTCTAAAATGTGTGACATATTTGTCTGATTTGAATAATAATAATAATAATAATAATAATAAAAATAATGATTCTTATTTTCCAATGTCATCTTTCAATATTTACTTACTAAAACTATGCGGTGTCAAATAGAATAAAATACAAACTTCAAACTGTTGTGCCTATTTGCATATTATTAATAGCTGAATATAATTGTTACATGTAAATACCTGCTCTTCATCTTTACACAACCTTTCATTACATCTGTGGCTCAAAATCTATTATGTTCTGATGCATAATAACTATAAACTTTCATTATTTTGACTTAATTAACTTTTAAGCATTTTCCAATGATATGGAGTTTTCTCCCATATAAAAGCTTGGCGGTGCCAAATAAATTGGTTCTGATTCGGATAAATATTAATTTCAATACATAAACCAGATAAATACTTTTCTCTTTCATAAGACTAGTTAATATGAAGAAACTGAAAAAAATCATTCTTTTACAAATAAAAGATATATTATAATTACAATTATTTACATGAGAAAGACTTTGTGACTTATTTAAATAGACACTTTACAGTGAAATAATATTTTCGCAGGTTGTTTTCAATTTCAATGATTAAAAGCAAATTAAAGACTAAAATATTATGTAAAATAAAATACTAATTTACTCACCTAAAATATACGAGAAGTTCTGTAAATACGATGTTTATTTGTAAGAAATCAAGACTCGAATGACGCCGAAATTACTTTTTTTGAAAACGACGCTTTTTACCACGTGATCCTTGGTCTCCAGAACTTCTATAATTTTCACCAATCAAAAATCTTATATTTTATAATGTTTCCACCCATTAATAATTTCATTGGTTCAGCTATAAATATTTTACCAAATTTATTAAGGTATTATTTTCCAATTATCCCTAAGCTAGCCATCGGCGTTTTAATCCATTCTAAGTATTAATTTACCAGCTGCGATTTCCTATGAACAAAGAGAACAAATAATATAACACTCAATGTTTGATAAACATATATGTAAAAATGTAAGCTGCTAATTAAATTCACTGAAAGCCTTTGTACTTAACTCAATTTATGTAACTCTATTTATTCAACAAATGACGCACGCTATTTACAAATTCCTTATACTTTACAAAATTTATTTTATTTCTTACATAATTCATTACTGTTTTTCTTATTTCAATTTGTAAGTCTTTTCTCGTATTTCCGACAAATAAATTGAATTATCTTTAAAATATATTTTTCCAATTGACTTTCTTAAATAAAATATTAATTTTGATATTTTTAAAAGTATTCTTTGGATTTGTAATAAATTTTAAATATATTTCATTAATAAAACTTTTTCGTGTACTTTTATCCCATAATACCCACCCCGCACTTATAAGTATATTGTAAACTACTGTTCCTTAACATTGCAATATGTTCATCAAACTATTTCAATCGAGATCATCAGAGAGTCTAAAGGCTTCTTTTAGTATAGGTTGATAATTTCTGTATGAATTCTAACAAAGATTGTGATTTAATTAAAATGCCCTACGGGCAGTTTCCTCAAGTTCTAATTTGATGACGTCTTTTTAGTTCCTAAAATATATTTGCAAAGAAATTAAATGGATCTTTTCCACTGTTAATTAGTCTTTAAATTTATCAATATCCTGATTTTTCAAATTAGCTCTAATGTTAGCCCTATAATATGATAAGTAAGCATTTATCCATAAAAGATATTTCAGAATTATAAAACAATAATGGTAGAACCAGTTTATCAAATAAGTTTATAGATACATTTATTGGAATATTGCACAAATAAGATGTTTCAGACTTCAAAGCCAATGATACTTTTTTGCTTTCTTTGCTATACGTCTGTAAGACTAATTAAAACCGCCAATACTTTCTATCACTTATTTACATGGTAGATCTCCTTAGCTGAAATTTGGCTTCCTATTTCGGTATTTTTGGTTATGAGTACTTCTTGTTTAAAATAAGTTTGGTTTTTGGTCTTCCAAATGTTTCGGTCTTAATGCTGCTGGTGAGAGGTAACTCATTGAAATGCGTCGTATACAGTATAGCATAAATTTACTATATCTAATATTAGTATCTTTGGATTGTTATTTTTTTTATTTTACACTTAATGTCCTGCATGAAATAATGTCTTCCGGGCAAAATTTCATATCAAATGTGTCCTTTGGACATAATTTGATTATGAAATTTTGTCTAAAACATTATTTCATTATGAATTTTTGTCCTTTGCTATGAAATTTTGTATTCTCCAAAAACGACATTTTTCTCATATAAAATGTTAACCTCAGGACATTTTTTCATATGAAATATTGTCCAGTGTAAAATAATAAAAATGAGTTCTCTCAGTCTAGATATGTCATAGAACTCAAATATACATTTTACCCAGATATTCTCTTAAGACTTGTATTTAGGTTTTGGTTTTGTATGCAATTGTGAAACATGAGAGTGGGTCATTGGGTGGCTTTGTTGTTTTAACCCCCATATAATTGTACCATGACCTTTAGAGCGGGTGGGTTTGTTGTTTTAATCACAATATAATTTTTACCATAACCCCTCTTTACAAAATTTATTTGAAAAAAGCTTTCCTTCTCAGAATTCTCTTCTGATTTTCAGTATAGGTACAATGAGGTACTTGGAAATGTCTTTTGGTGTAAATAGTCAAAATAATCAAATATAACATTGTATTCATTTGCATCCATTTTGTAACAGACAAAATTTTATAGAACCAATTTATAAAAATATGTCTGTAATGTATAAGTTTGAATTACTTCCCTTTCTTTGTACTATATTTCATGGTAGTGAGCTATGAACATCAGTACATATTAAAACAAAATTGCTTATGAAATAATGTTCATTAAAGACACATTTTCATTGATGATGACAATGTTTAATGGCTTTACACATTCATATCAACATTTAAAAAGATACAACATGTGTATACTACTTCTTGAACAAATCCAGCTACCAGCGGTTTATTCATAATTATACGACATAGTTTATTGCAGTAAAAACACCTATGCAATGCCTCAATAATGTCAAGGACATTGTACATGTGTAAACAAAGATAAACTTACCTGTGTGTTAATGCTTAATTATGTCATAAATCTTGGAAGTATATTTGTGTATCATTTCAATATTCCGAAAGTAAATTTTCTTTTAAAAGCTAGCTTCCAGAAAGGTAATTGATAAAAACACAATTTGTTTCCGTCTTTTATACACGCAGTAAATTTATATCACACAGGTAATATCAAGCATATTAATTCAAAGCAAAATATGACCGTATGTTGTTAATATTATGTATGTAAACATCAGGAACATAGTGCATCTGATTTATTATCCCCGCAATTTCGAAGAAAGTTTCTTTTTTCATGAACTCATTCACTACTGTCCTATATTTTCGGTATCCTGTCCTAAATTTTCGGTATCCTGTGATCGATATTTATCCCCCAATTTTGATGATACAACGGGTCACGTGAGGAAACATAATTTGTTTTTTTATCCGATGTCAATGAATATTTTGTTCGTTTAATTGAACTTGATGAGAGATGTCATTGGTATGTAAGCAGATTTTTCATTATCACCTTTTTTAGATAAAGGAGGTAAGAAAGATAATAAAACGTACATGAACGCAAAACACAAAAATAAACACAATAGACAGTCGGAATAGTCTGACTTGGTACAGAGACGGAACAATGATGGGCGTAAACGGATAAACAGCCTACCATGTTTATATTTTTTTTCTTTTTTAGGTAGTATCTGAACTTCCTCATTATGACTGGGAAAGACCAGGAGAATTTGCTAAGAATATATAAATTGTTGGTGGAAGTCTCAAAAGAGGTCCTTGTAGATGTTTGCGTGGACCCCCTGAGGAGTTTTGGATGTGTCTATGTCATTTATACAGGTAGTAATCTACGTCTTTGATACGGCTATATTTCAACAATCAAACTTAAACAATAAAGACTTAGTGTTTTCAATAAGGTGAATGTTTAAAAGCGCTGTGAAAGTTTCTAAACAACAACGCTATTATATTTGTTTTGATCCGACCTCTGTACACTGTGTGTATCTAGGTCAATTATAACGTGGCATTGTTCAGTGTCACGATAACATGTAAACTAACTTATGTCTGAAGATTTAACCAAGTGATATTGTGTATTTTTCATCATAAACTTGGGAGAGAACATTCTGGTTTAAATATTTATATTAAATCGGAAAACAAAGATAATATTATTATTATTAAAAGTATTTATTTTTCTACGTTAATTAACTCATACCGTTTTAGTAAGGTTTTATAAGTAATTGTTATTTAATTTTTTGTATTGTAATATATCCATAAAACGGGAAAGGAAGATTTCAAGACGATATTGATGAAATATACGAATATATCAAAAACTTGAATTTTAGTTTTGGTTTATTGATGGTAGTTTTTGGAAATTTCGGAAAAGATTTTTAAATATGAATTTATGTTCATTAAATTTAAATTATATTTTTATTTTTGTTTTTAAATAACAGTTAAAGTCTAATCTTCAAGTATCTGCATCTTTAACATATGTTGCAATTATGAGAATAGTTTGCATTGTTTTACTTCCTAAGAAACCTTTTAAGTGTAAATTGCGTAAGTTTGATCATGAAAGCATGATGTGTCAATATTGTATATAAATAAATAACCCTTTGAAGACATCGCCTTTGTTTATGTCTTAAAATTAAATTAGTTGATAATTACGGACATGAACATCCCAGATACTTTGGTCACTTATGTAACATGAAATGAGGTTCCAAAAGAGAAATAATTTACCGATATATTCTTAAAACGTGTTAATTCATTTATATATTTTTATTAAGATGTATTATTATATCATAAACTCATATTTAAATTTCGTATTTGTGTTGTTCTTTCGTAAGTTATATATATATATATAATTGTGTCATATAATAAGTTTATAAAAAAGTGTTAATTATTGTACCAATGTTGCCAATAAATTGGTATAATATCTAATATAAGTTATGTTTAGGAATACAATTTATCTCAACTATATCTGAGATATACAAATGCAGACTGAAGAATCATTTCGTTTTTTTTCAAAATCTATACTAGCTTTGGTAGTCCTAAATATTGTTAGTAAAAAACTATTTCGAAACAATCTCATCGAAATTCATACCAAACTTCTTTTTTATATTTATTTGGTTTCCTTTATTTTTTAAGGTATACCACAGCATACAGGTACCTCTTATATACTAGCAATTATTAGTCATATATAGAGGTATTTTGATAGGTAAAGCCAAAACCATATTCAAATGTGAGGTCAAAAACTTTAACATTTACACTTACCTTATTATGTCCTCATCGCTTACATTACAAATAAAGTATGTATGATTGTCACAGACAGCCTCAAATAATTATGCGGATAATTAAAAACATCCAGGAAACAAATTATGTCGATATGAATTTTGAAAGTTAAAATGAATTGAGCCGGAAAATATAGCAACCTGAGGATTAAACATATGTTGCAAAGCCAATGCAATTTGCCTTAGTCACTTTAGAGTTTGCAGAAATTGGGAATTGCAATAGGATCAGGAATTTGTACATTATACACAAAGTAAAAATTATCTACATTCCTATTCACTTGTGCAATAATCTACACACTATTACATATTTTCAACGATGATGTGACAACAAAACTCATCAATATTTATCAATATCTAATTCACAGCTAATTATTTCAAATCAAAAGCAAATAAAATCAACAAATGTTGGTGACCAGTCAGTAGACGTAGGTTCACGTATTGCTTTTCTTTTTTAGCTTACCTGACCCAAAGGGTCAATTTGTGAGCTTTTCTCATCACTTGGCGTCCGTCGTCCGTCGTCGTCCGTTAACTTTTACAAAAATCTTCTCCTCTGAAACTACTGGGCCAAATTGAACCAAACTTGGCCAAAAGCATCATTAGGGTATCTAGTTTAAAAAATGTGTCCGACGATCCCGCCTGCCAACCAACATGGCCGACATGGCTAAAAATAGAACATAGGGGTAAACTGCAGTTTTTGTCTCATATCTCAAAAACTAAAGCAATTAGAGGAAAACGGATATCTGGTATAAATGTTCATCAGGTCAAGATCTACCTGTCATGAAATTTTCGGACGAATCGTTCAACCCTTTGTTGGGTTATTGCCCCTGAATTGTTAATTTTAAGGAAATTTTGCAGTTTTAGGTTATTATCTTGAATATTATTATAGATAAAGACAAATTGTAAACAGCAAAAATGTTCAACAAAGTAAAACATGACCAAAATCATTGATTGACCCCTTATAGGAGTTTTTGCCCTTTAAAGACGGCATCCAGCGTAAACTTTCCTTTAAAGACCCTTTCCTCTGAAACCACTGGGCCAATTAAGACCAAACTTTGGTGGAATGGGCCTTGGGTGGCCCCCTTCCAAAATTATGTCTGGCATCCCCGACTTCCAACCGAGATGGCTGCTGTTACTAAAAGTAGAAAAAAAGGGGGTGACTTTAAAAAATCTTATATGAAACTACAAGTCCAGTTGGAACCAAAGTTGGCAGTAATAGTTCTTATGAGGTTTTCTTTCAGAAATATGTCCAATGACCCGGACTGTTAACCAAGATGGCCGGCACAGCCGAACTTAGTTTAACATAGGAAAATTCATTGAAAAATCTTCTTGTCTTAAACCACTTGACCAATTGGAACCAGACTTGGCAGCAATGGTCCTTAGATAGTCCTCTTACAGAGGTGTGTCCAATGACCTGGACTGTCAACCAAGATGAACGCCACGACCGAACTTAGTTTAACATAGGGCCCTACAGGAAAATTCATTGAAAAATCTTCTTGTCTGAAACCACTTGACATGTTGGAACCAGACTTGGCAGCATTGGTCCTTAGGAGGTCCTCTTTCAGAAATATGTCCGATCACCCGGATTGTCAACCAAGATGGCTGCCACACTGAACTTTGTTAAATATTGGACCCTATAGGAAAATTCATTTAAAAATCTTCTTGTCTGAAACCCCTTAGCCAGTTGGAACAAGACTTAGCAGAAATGTTCCTTAGATGGTTCTTTTTTAGAAAGGTATCCGTTGACCTGGACTAAACCAAGATGACTGGCACAGCTGAAATTAGTTTAACATACAAATATAGAAAAAAAACAGCCAAATTGACTGCAACACTTAAATTTTTAGGTCTGCTCAAGGTGAAAAGTTAAATCCAGGTGAGCGATACAGGCTCTTGAGAGCCTCTAGTTTAAAGAAAGCAACTTGTTTTTACAAAATCAAAGTAAATATTTTCTGAGAAGAAAGCTTTAAATTTGTGGTGATTTGTATTTTCCCGACTACAGTTTCCCATGAATACTCCACTAACATAAAGGAAAAATGGCATTCGTTAGGGGAGATCATTATTCAAAATTGAGCCCCCTCCTTCCCTTTTCTTATTCTCTCTATGATCTTATTTCTTAACAGTATTGTTATACATTGTATTTAGATGAGCAGTACGGTCTTAGAATTTTTATTTTCAAAACTTGGAGTTTACAGTATTCAGACCTGAAAATTATGAATGTACGCTTGTGATCTTTTCATATTTCAATTAATCATTGCATATTATTTTGAGGGTAAGGTCATATCTTTGTTTATGAAAACCTGAGTTTTTTTTATGATAACTATAAATATTTGATCAATGCCATCAGAAATTAATATAAACTAAAGACATAAAAGACATAACAGTTACAAGAATATGCTGACCACAAATGAATATTTGTATATACATTTATGGACAGTAAACCTAGCATTTCTACGCGTTTCGAAGGCTCGTACAAATAAATTGTATATTTTCCTACAATGTACATACATATGGTATATGCATTTCTTTTGTTTTTATTTTCTCTTAAACTTACTGATTATTTTAAGTATTATTTCTGAATTTAAGTCTAAGATATTTTGTAAATAAGGCTGTCTTAAAAGTTGTTCTTGTACTCAAACTTTTATTGACATATGGAAATACAATAGATTAAGTGCTGTTCGGTATATATCAGATGTATCAATAATGTAAATATACCAAATAAACATTCTTGGAGTGACAATACTAAAATTCTGATAAACTATTTTTTTCTATCAGTTCAAACAATATATTGGTTCTTATTCAGGGATGGTCACTCCAAATATTAAACCTTCGTTAAATAATTTTATTTTTAGTATATCAATCAAGTGGTTTTAAGAAAATCTACTTAACCAAGAATTTCCATTGTTCTTGTACTCAAACTTTTATCCACTTCACTTTGTGTTGTATATTCCGTTTAAAATCGAACTGTTACGATGTTTTTCATTGATACAGCCAATTACCGGTGTCCGGTCTGATTCATAACAATCATTGTTTGAAAATATGGTTCATGTTAGCACTAAGTGGAAGAAAAATTTCCGGGAATACAAACTTTATAGATACTAGAAAATCCCACGCGTGAACTCGGACGTACGTGACCACTCAACATTGCTTAAGTGAATTAAAAGAAACAGGTATAAATGAGAAAGTCTATTAAAAATGCTACCCACCCTTCCCCCCATATGACGTTATATGTTGATATTATTTTCAGTGATATACTTGGGATTCTAACGAATGGTTAATTTGAAATGGGCATGGAATTTTGCTATAATGACAAGAAGCAAGCAAGAGCCTGATTCAGCGGGGTTTCTGAGAAACAGGAGAAAAAAATCTTTACTTATGCGTCTCCAGGCAATTCTTGATTTTTCAGTGGAAGATACTTCTAACAAAATTAAGGCATTCGGGTCATACTCTTTAAAAGTGATCCCAGATATTTGCAGAGGCCGGGTGGGGGTGCTATTTTTCAAAATAACAATCCAAAGATACTAATAGTTAGATATAGTAAATTTATACTAAGCTGTATAATATTATTATTAAGTATTTATTTTTCTACGTTAATTAATTTATACCGTTTTAGTAAGGTTTTATGAGTAATTTTTATTTAATTTTTTGTATTGTAATATATCCATAAAACGGGAAAGGAAGATTTCAAGACGATATTGATGAAATATACGAATATATCAAAAACTTGAATTTTAGTTTTGGTTTATTGATGGTAGTTTTTGGAAATTTCGGAAAAGATTTTTAAATATGAATTTATGTTCATTAAATTTAAATTATTTTTTTATTTTTGTTTTTAAATAACAGTTAAAGTCTAATCTTCAAGTATCTGCATCTTTAACATATGTTGCAATTATGAGATTGTTTGCAATGTTTTACTTCATAAGAAACCGTTTAAGTGTAAATTGCGTAAGTTTGATCATGAAAGCATGATGTGTCAATATTGTATATAAATAAATAACCCTTTGAAGATATCGCCTTTGTTTATGTCTTAAAATTAAATTAGTTGATAATTACGAACATGAACATCCCAGATACTTTGGTCACTTATGTAACATGAAATGAGGTTCCAAAAGAGAAATAATTTACCGATATATTCTTAAAACGTGTTATTTCATTTATATATTTTTATTAAGATGTATTATTATATCATAAACTCATATTTAAATTTCGTATTTGTGTTGTTCTTTCGTAAGTTATATATATATATACATAATTGTGTCATATAATAAGTTTATAAAAAAGTGTTAATTATTGTACCAATGTTGCCAATAAATTGGTATAATATCTAATATAAGTTATGTTTAGGAATACAATTTATCTCAACTATATCTGAGATATACAAATGCAGAAGAATCATTTCGTTTTTTTTCAAAATCTATACTAGCTTTGGTAGTCCTAAATATTGTTAGTAAAAAACTATTTCGAAACAATCTCATCGAAATTCATACCAAACTTCTTTTTTATATTTATTTGGTTTCCTTTATTTTTTAAGGTATACCACAGCATACAGGTACCTCTTATATACTAGCAATTATTAGTCATATATAGAGGTATTTTGATAGGTAAAGCCAAAACCATATTCAAATGTGAGGTCAAAAACTTTAACATTTACACTTACCTTATTATGTCCTCATCGCTTACATTACAAATAAAGTATGTATAATTGTCACAGACAGCCTCAAATAATTATGCGGATAATTAAAAACATCCAGGAAACAAATTATGTCGATACGAATTTTGAAAGTTAAAATGAATTGAGCCGGAAAATATAGCAACCTGAGGATTAAACATATGTTGCAAAGCCAATGCAATTTGCCTTAGTCACTTTAGAGTTTGCAGAAATTGGGAATTGCAATAGGATCAGGAATTTGTACATTATACACAAAGTAAAAATTATCTACATTCCTATTCACTTGTGCAATAATCTACACACTATTACATATTTTCAATGATGATGTGACAACAAAACTCATCAATATTTATCAATATCTAATTCACAGCTAATTATTTCAAATCAAAAGCAAATAAAATCAACAAATGTTGGTGACCAGTCAGCAGTCGTGGGTTCACGTATTGCTTTTCTTTTTTTTAAAGAAAGCAACTTGTTTTCAAATCCACCTCACAAAACACAGTTGTACTTTCGAAGACTTTATCGATTTAAGTCAACATGAAATTTGCCATCTGTGTTACAATGATACGAAGTGTTGTGAAAGGCAATGCAAAGTTTCCAAAACAAATGTCTTTGTTTCAAAGCGAATACTTCATCCTCCGCAGTTAGGTGTATTGCTAGACAACAACACACGTAAGCCATGCCATAAATCACACATAGTTAGAAGTTATTCTGTTGTAAGGCAAAACAGGGAATTCAGCCGGATATTTTAGACGTTACACTTGCTAACTCTCTTCTCATAAATTTCTGTCAAGATGTTTTCTGGGATAGTTGTCTCACTCAATCAACTACCTTTGAAAACTTTTTAAATAACAACAAGCATTCTATATATCATCTGATATTCGGGAACCAGTGGTGCTGTCGTTGTAGCATTGGAACACGCACAGTGTCCACAAACAGTGTACGGCCAAGTCACTACTGGAATCAGCTATACAGTGCAAATTTAACGGGGTCTTGTAAGTCTTGTAAAGGAGGTAATGTTGTGTGTATTTGTTCCGTATCCGCATACAGTGGGATTCCTGTTGGGAACTTAAACCACACGTGCACGATCGAATTGCTAAAAAATTTGTGCCAATCTAGGAAAGCATTAGATCAGCTAACCAGCATCCGAAATAAGTATGCTCATCCCGATAAAACAAGTTTGTCTAGTGCTGAGTACTCTAATGAGAAGATTAACATTCGTAATTCAGTGTTAGTGTTGGCAAGACATATAGGGAATGAAAGCGAAATCAGAGAAAAACTGGATACCCTAGATAAAATTTCCTTAGATGAACAACTTTGTATTCAATACAAAAACGTTTTACTGGAACAGATCAGCAGAACTAACAGATTAAAGAGGTATACGATTCTTAAGAAACATAAATAAGTGGTGACAGTTTAGCCTGTGATTTCACTATGAATTTCATTTAGCCCCATGTCTGTTCAGTTGAGATTTAGATTCTCAAAGTTATTTATAATGTCCTACTTTCAACTTTTCTTGACTGAAGCTCAACATGTGAATATACTGTGCAGTAAAATTTCTATATTCATCGTCTGTGTCACACTTAAGCAAAGCGTAAGCGCGACCGTCCATGGGTGTAAATGTAGTAAAGCGTAAGGGCGACCGTCCGTGCGTGTATGTGTAGCAACGCGTAAGCGCGACCGTCCTTGGGTTTCCGACGATGCGTCTGTGCCTTAAAACTGCTATCACAAAGTGTCTGTTAAATGTAATAAAAAGATATTTTAAAACATAATTTCAATGAATGTCTAATACGTAGATTTTGCTTCATAGTCAATGTTTAGGTGTTTCACATTACACACTACTCATTTTATTCATACTTTAAATTATCTGTGTACATTTAAATCTGTTTTTTGTATTCAGTCAAGCAACAACTTTATATATATCACGATTGTGTATTTTTTACTGTACATATTCTCCATATTGCTATAAATCTACTTAATACCCAACAATCAATTGATTTTCTCTTAATAAGAAAATTACTTCTGAGGCAAATATATCAATCCAGAGTACATAAATATGATTTAGAATTTTTTTTTTCATTTTCTGATTTTTTTTTCCCTGAATTATACTCATTTCTTTTTCAGCTGATAACTGACGAACTACCGAAACAGATAAAATATATAGTGGAAGATAGTACGGAAGTGAAATTCAAGTTTTTAGAAGGTATAGCAATCTGCTTTGGCTTTACCTGATTAAAATAATTTGCCCGTAACTGACACTTACATGAAAAGATGTACTTTTAGTTCATTTCTTATTATTTGTTTTGATGTGATTTAAATAATTTGATTTCATTTGCTTTATGTAATACATTGGCCGAAATGACGCAAATTGAGAGCGCACAAATGAAAAACTGATAACATGTATTGGTCGGGATGTGACATTTCGCCCATATATATCATAAAGACCATAGTTGACAAAGAAGAAAAAACTACAAGAGTCACCAAAAACCAATATAAACATGATATTCAGCTGTATAGTACATAAACAATTAAATATGAACAGACAGTAAGAATACCGGTTTCAGCTGAGAACAATCCCGTGCTGAATATGTTTTACGGGTTTCTAGATCTCACAGTACGTCTGTCGTGTCGGTCATACCAACAACATGAAGTTACTGTTCACAGAATGTTTGATATCTGCCTCCTTGTCTCCTGAAATTGTGAAAATATGACATTTTTTTTTATCTTCTAGGAATTCACCATATCTTAAAATTACTGGTGAATATTGGTTTTCGTTTTCTAGAAATTCACCATATCTTAAGGTTACTGGTAAATATTGGTTTTCGTTTTCTAGAAATTCACCATATCTTAAGGTTACTGGTGAATAGTGGTTTTCGTTTTCTAGAAATTCACCATATCTTAAGGTTACTGGTGAATATTGGTTTTCGTTTTCTAGGAATTCACCATATCTTAAGGTTACAATTATGGCACTTTACTGAGTGCAATATCATGTTTTATGGACCACTTAACAGCAATATTGCCCAAGGCCAACGGTCGCGGGCAGTATTGCTTTAAGTGGTCCATGAAACATATTACCTAATAGTACATTGATTACCTTTCTATTGGGCAAATTTGAGTTTTAACCATATTTCACTTTTAATTTGTCTATCAGACAATAGAACGACGTTCTATTGCCAGCGACTTTTTGACCCGCTTTATGATTGGTCAGTATTACGGTTCATGAATATTCATTAACTCAACCAAATCTTTATCAATGTGTCTAGATTCTAAATGTTATAAAACGTTCGAATGATTCAGTTATGGATAAAAATGAAAGATTCGTTAGTGTTGAAAACGAACATGTAGAAGAATTTTTAGATAATAAGGATTCGAAGAACAAAAAAAAACATCCAAAAAATCGGGCGTTAATATTTCGACTGTGTTTTGTTCAAGCAAGAACATTCTCTTCCACGATCTTGAGCAAATATCTGATGCTGATTTGTGTAGCCAGTTGAAATCATTCTATGCCCCGCAGTACAAAATCAAAAGGGGGACCTATATTCTAAGACGTCTATGATATCTATACGGTATGGAATTCAGAGACACTTTTAGAAAATTTGAAATATTGATGTAGTTAACAGTTTTGAAAAATTTAATTACTTTATTCTTATCTCTATCCCAAAACTTAAAAAAAAATACAAAAATGTGCATACCGTTGGCTAAGGGCAATAGAACACTAAGCTGTTCCCAGTACCTTCCGAAAAATATTCTATATTATTAGATTTATTTACATATTGCATCAATTATTAAATTGCAAGTTATTGCATAAAATAAAACAAATGATATTTCCTTTTAGAAATTGGAAATTGCATGTCTTCTTTGACCTTTCCAAACCTGAAAGATAACGTAAAATTGATTCCTCTGCCATTAAATCATAGCCTGAAGGCTGAGTTAAACTTCTGGGTTTTTTTCAGAAAAGCTTGACGAAATACAAATGGCCTTAGAGGGGACAAATGAACAATACAGTAAAGATGATATTCTGCGACTACAGGCAGAAGGCTGTTTGATAGAGGATTTTGTAGATAGCAGCAAAACTTTTAACGATCAACCTAATATTAATGATGGCTCTACGTTCAAGACATGTCTAAATGGTATATTAGATATTTTGTCCATGGTGAATTTCATACGACCAGAGATCTCTGCTAGGTTTAACCTGGTAACCATTGCAAGGTCGCTGTATGCAGTTTTGAATGAGGAGGACACTCAAGGGAGCATTGAAAGATTTATGGAAGAAAAACGCGATGACGAAATGTTTATGAAATACGAGGGAATACTAGAACTTTACAGGAGCGCGGCTGTGTTCTTAAAGGGTGTCGAAAGTAAGAAGTTAACAGAAAACGAATTAAAATTTGTTTTTGAAAATGTTAAGCCTTTTCATGGTGTTGAGTTTATGGGATGCCTATGGAAACGTGTAGATACAATCAAAAGATGTTGTAACGATAGCGATTCTTTCACCAATCTCATGAAATACATTCAGGCATACACGTATTTGGCATCTATGCGCGATATGGTCTTCGTAGTTTTTTGCAAAATCCTAGAAGTTAATTGTTCGTTTAAAATCTTAAGAGGTATCACAGGTTTGATGGAATACCAGAGAACAAGAGATAAGAAATTATTGGAGTTTCTTATAAATCCGGAAAAGGAGACAATATATGTTAACTTTTGTTACAAAAAGGAGGAGTGGCCAATTATCGAGCGACTTCTTGTAGAATATTTTTTCCGTGGTGCAAAAAGAAGTGAGTTAAGCGATCTCTGCGATGGGGAATATGTTATTAGATCGGAGGAATATGATAATTCATGTCTCTTCTTTCAGGACATAGCATGTACCTGGTTCAGATGGAGGTATCATGAGTATAAAGCTAGTCGAGTAAAATTTGTGAAACACAGAACAGAGGGCAAAACTTACTTTCAAATATATTCTTGCAAATGGCCTAAATATTACGCAAGAATGGGGAATATGAGATGGTGGGTCAGGGGGGGGTTACAGATAATCCAGCCGACAATAATGGATTATGGGAAATAATCCGAGTGAACAGCGAAGATTCAAGTGATGCATGTGATGATCAGTTATACATGTTAGCTGCAAAAGATTCTGGTTTCAAATTTATGTGCGTTGATTCCTTCGGAAGAATTCATGGACGGAGATGTAGTCCGTCTTTAAGCACTTTTTTCAAAATTGAAAGCCGATTCGTCGACGCAGTTGAATATTTAAACCAAGACAAGAGCGATGCAGAAGAGGTTTATGAAAATGCAATCGACTGAATAATTATTACCCTATACAATCGGTGACACGATAAGTTCAGTTTTTATTATCAACTGCGAAATTGTTTACGGTGACAAAGATGCATTATGGGAAAATTACGACGAATATTTACTGTAAATTGATGCATGGTGAATCGCGTTCAAATAAGCATTTTCGACGACTTAATTGTTCATTTATAAAAAAACATTCTGAAATTCAAAATTACTACTCGTTCGGATATGTGCGAAAGTATTCTAGGCTTCCATCCTATCACAAGTAAGATTGATAAACGCAAATTATTCTTTCTTCAAAAGCTGTGCACTTTGGACAACAAACGTTTATCTAAAGCAATCTTCTTGAATCGATTATTTTCGTATTTGATGGACCCCAGTCGTAAACATCTTGGTTGTGTTCCTGATGTAGTAACTTTACTTCATAAATATAATTTACATGAATATTTACTTGGATTTATTCAAGATGGACACTTCCCCTCAAAACAAGAATGGAAAAGAATAGTTAAACGTACAATCCAGCGAATGGTCTACTCGCATAAATAACGATCTGGTGGGACTTGATAATCGAAAACTTCGACCTAGAACTGTTTACAGAACTTGACTCATACTCGCAGGATGATCTTTTTATTAAACCACTGCTGTGACGTCAGCCTATTCATTTACCGTGGTTTCTTTTTCTAGAATCAACGCTTCTTTAATCCGTCACTGAAATGAAGTCATCAAATTATATTCAATTGTTCCTTTTGTGTACTTAATGTCATTAAGTTTGAATTGGCTAATTTACTGATTTCTGTTCACAGCTGGTATTAGTTTAAAAACTTACCTTTGATTTTTGCGAATTTTTATTTGCCGTGACTGGGGTTCGAACTCCCTCCTTCAAGTAAATTATGTGTCATAGTTCAAGAACACATCGACGAAATCTCTCGGCTACCAATCGGATGATATCAATATGTCGTTTTTACATATATCAATATGATACGGTACAATATATACATACGGCTTTCGCCTTTATATATTTAAAAAGGACGTTTGTATAGTATAAGATGGTAGCCGCAAGGTTAGGATGATTTGAGAGTAACACTTGTAGACATAGTTCGAATCTCTGTTTTGGTGTTCCCTTTTTTCTAAATTTTTGTGTTATCATTGATATAACTTAGTAATAAGAAAAGATCTTTATTTTTTTTATTTGATTATTATCGACAATTTCATATAATTCAATAAAAAATTAGAACATTGTTATTTTGATGTTTATGTCAATTTCAACTGTTTCACTGCATATTTTGACATATTTTTAAAATAAAAAAAGTGTAAATCGAGTGGATTTAAACTATTTTTTCTTTCAGTAGCATTATGTTTTACTGGAAAATTATTTGGACTATGCTTTAATTTGTCAATAATGGACAAATTTCTGAATCATATGCCTTATACTGTAAGTCCATATGGTTTTCTATTAATTTTCATTTACCATTAAAATCATCAACGTGACTATATATATATCTAATTGAATTGTAGTATAGAAAATTAAGTTAATTTAAACTCACACATAATAGGGTCTAATTAAGAAAGGAAAGGTAATTGGGAAAAGTCGTCACAACAAAAGTTTAAGTAAGAGATACAATGGGTAAGCGTTGGTTCATGAAAAACAAACCATTCGCCCTCCGGGCTCATGGTTTCTTTTTCAAGAACCAACGCTTATCCATTGTATCTCTAATACTTATTCTACTTGGGGAAAATACCGAACTCTATACAAAGAAGCGATGATGATGCAATCAACTTCACTAAATTGTGCCACACTCATGTTGTAAAATGCGCCGCAGAATACAACCGCCAATTTAGACTTGTTCGTGATAACGTTAACGTGGATTGTACTAATACAAATATCCCCGATTGAAATGCATGTTTCATGAAGTAATTGTAAATATTTGATATCTTTTTCCATTTTTTACATGTAATAATAATTTGTTATTTGCTGTATATATAAATTGTTCATATATCTCATGTATTTGAAACCGCCTCGGTGGTGTCGGGGTAGCGTGCACGCCCCGAGTGCGGAAAGTCGCGGGTTCGATCCCCGGCCGGGTCAAACCAAAGACATTAAAATTGGTATTTGCTGCTTCTCCGCCAAGCACGCGGCATCTAGGATCAAGAGCAAAGACTGGTCGGCTCGGAGTCAGTATAATGTGTCCGAGTCAGGTGATATGCCTTCCTGTGGACAGTTACCTCGTGAGCTAGCACATTAAAAATCCGGCTCAGTGTGTCGGTCTAGTACAAAGCAGGGATCATATTCATTATCATATCAACATGTTCTCGTCCTGATATGCACCTGGTTGCCACTGGACGCTAAACAGTAATTCATCCATCCATCCATTATGTATTTGAGGAAATACAGGTATGAATGAGATTTAATCAAAGATTTATTTTCGTCGATTTTTTTAGGGGGCCGCTATTGCGGCCTAATTTTTTAATTTCGTTTAAACCAAAAAATGTCCTGATTGACACATGTCCTGCATTTTGTTCACACCTAAAGTGAGCCTGTATTTTTATTTTGCTAACATCCTGGTTCTGCCTTTTGATTTCAAATTTGATCCTAGCCCAATATAAAAATCAAATGGTTGCTTCCTTAACTGACAAAATTTGAGGGAAATGAGTATTGTATATAATCAACTCGCGTCTATGTTCAAGGTTCATGGTATTTGCCCCTAAAACGATTCAGCCTATTGGAACAAAAATGCTAGTCCTTCGGATGAGGACGAAAAATGGCTTTCCGGTGTTAAGGGAGAGCAACACCCTTAGCACGCTAAAGACTCCTCTGTAGATGTCGAAAAAGAGTAGGCTAAAACGCCGCTACAGGGGCCACTCTCACACCCGCCAAGTGGAGAGGGATTAGTATAAGTTGGCATAACTTGTTTCCCAATCCACTATAAATAAATAAGTTTAAACTAAAAAAATTTGAATTGGTTTTTTGGTCGTCACATTTCAAAATTATGTTTTTAAGTTGTGTCCAATCCCTCTGCTATATTTGAGCAAATCTAATAATTATAAACTAATAAGGAATAATTTTTGAGTAAAGAAAATTCTATTTAGAGAAAATATCAAATGGGAATAAAGAAAAAAATATTATATAATATATATTTTACACATATTTAAAAGACATAATATCACTTGCATGACTTGCACATTAAAATTTTCTTTTACTTTTTAACCTTGTTCTTTCCTAAAATATTTCGCCTTCGTAAACGTTTAAAGAATAAGCTGTTTTTTCAAATATAAAATAATTGGACAAAATTTAAAGAATAGAGAATTTGAGACCCCCATTAAGACCCTCATATAGTGACGATACCAATGTTTATAATAACCTACCTTTTTTAGCATTTTACATCCACACGGGTTAAGCAATTAAATAAACAAACAACAAATCTGATAGTAAGAGTGTGCCGCAGTAAAGGGTCGTGTTTTCGCGATCTTCAAGATGTCTAGAACAGCTACAAGTCACAACGGTCAATGAATTCGTGACTGACGACCGTAAAATTTTCTAAGTGACGACTGGGATCATATACAGTTCCTGGTGATGACATCAAACCCAGGTTAAGAAGCTTTTGTGACAGCAGTAATCCTCTTTGTCGGAGATCAAGGTAACTCACACATGGCCCGGATTGAATATCGGATAAGCTGAGAAACGTAGACGTCATATATATGCAGGCGATGCTGGTATATATATTTCTATTCAAGAAGGGCCCGGAAAGTTAAGCATAGGAAAATTGAAGTCATCACGTTTGTCATAAAGTTTTTTGTTCAAATGTCCCAAAAAAATCCAAATATGAAGCGAACTTCGATGTTTCTGTAGTATCCTTAATTTCAAGTTCATTGGGGTAGATTAGATCATATGCAACTATTTCGTTCATAATTAAGTTAGGTAACTCTGTTTACACTTATCAACTGCTTACCCAATTATTGTGTGCTGGTCCCGTTCATGCTAGGCCTTTATCAGATTTCGATAACTCTGTATTGATTATAGCACGTACTCTTCGTCTTCACTTTAAAAAAACTTTTCATTTGAAATATGTAGTAACACATGTAACATTTCACATGGATTATAATTCCAATTTATGAAATTATGACAATAATTAATAATATGAAAGTTATCACCAATTTATACAAACTGGTAAAGTACATATAATTACACGCGATAAAGTCTTACGGTGCAAGTTTTTTTTTCACAAAAAAGCGATTTCTTTGGTAAAATTTATTTGAGTTTTATCTGAAGTAAATTTACAGGTAAAGAAATTTGTTCTCCGCAATTAACATGCTGTGCGTTAAAGGTAATTATAACTAATTAACGATTTGAAATGTATATTGTACCTTGACTGTCAGGATGTTTATTGTTCCAACCCTTAGTTAAGGTACACAGGTACATTGTATGTATACAGGTAAACCGTTTGCTGACCCAAAACAGCGTTATTTCATTTTAACGCTACATTTTTTTTTTTATAATTAATGCAGCATTTTAATCAGGTGTGTGTGTAAAAGGGGGGGGGGGGGGGGGGAGTGGGAGAGGTGGTCACAAAGAATGCAGAGATGAAATATAATTTCAAATGTCAGATAAGTAACATTTTTAATTTATTTTAAATCAATATTTTATCTTTTTTTGGTATTTATATATTGTAAACATTTGAAATATTATATAATTAATTCTATGTACTCGTATGAACCAAGGACGTATATTATACGTCCTTGTATGAACGATACTTACTTTGTTACGAAAAGGTATAGGAGCTGACTGGGATGGGCGCCATCTTGAATAATTTCACAACAATCGTAAAAAAATAACACATTTCAACCTTATTTGGAAGCAAGAAAAAAGGGACCCGAAATGAATTGGTCATTACGATGATATTCTACCGTATATTAACTTTATTTTGTGGGGTTGGATGGTATTAAATATCAAGAGGAAATCATCGAAATTATTTTTTGAAAATGAGTCCTTATGCAATATTCACGTATGTTATATGTATTTATTAGGCATTTAAACAAGAAAAGTTCAAATGAAATTGGAAGCAAAATCTTATCCCCTGGACTGATTTAAAGTACATATCGAAAACGACCAAGTGATAAGCTATACAATAAGGGATTGGATGGTGTCAAACACACAATAATAAGTAAGTTATGGGTATTTAATTAACAAGTCCCATTGATTTGTATTGATAAATCGACAGCCATTATTTGAAACCTATCTGTACTACCAGAAGTCACGTGAACGAAATAGCTGGATACGGTAGAAAGTCTTGGAATTTGTCGTTATTTAATGACAACATGTCATCTATATAACCAAAAGTGAAATTAAAGGATTGGGTTAGTTTCTTTTTGGTTTCACGTAGTAGCTCTTGAATTATTAAGTCCACCTCATATGAGTACGGAAACAGCTAGATTGGCGAGGAGAGGAGCACAGTTTGTTCCCATTGAAATGCCCCGATTGTTTTGGTTGTTGAAAAATTCGATCGCCAGATTCAATAAATATGTTGTCTATGAGAAAATCTTAAATGTTTGTAATTTCATCTTCAGAATACTTTTTGTCAGAATCATGGTGGTTCTTCACGAAAATCACGGAATTTTTTCTGATGCTAGTTTTACGGTTCGGAGTTTAGAATTGTATCGTAAAATCGATGACGTAGTACACTTATGTGTGCTGTCAACTTTTTTTTCTGCTTCCAGATTTAACAGAATTACAACGAAATGGACCCTTAATCCTTCATGTCATAAAAAAGTTGGGGCTTACGACAAAAGAATTAAAGGACTTTAAAAAGGAATTGACATACACCTTCATTTTTTTGCAAGGACGACTGAGAAAATGAAGAAATATATGGTTGTATGGGGTTCCATGTTCTTCATCGTTGTTTTCATGTCGCTTTATCTCATGATGGAAACTGTTACAAACAACATGAGTCGAACAGTATCAGACGAAGTGAGCAAATAAATCACAATTTTATTCAAAAAAGAGTTTTGAATGAAATATAAATTAAATCAGGAAGTACAAACTGTTAGGCCACCCCTTCTGGCTATTGACCACTAGATTTTTTCTTCAAATTTCGTTCTGAGTGCACCATAAGCTGAAAGATTCATGTATGTACTAACAAAGTGCAATATACTATCCAGTTCAAACTCCTTACACAGAAAAATTGTCCACGGGCTCAAGTTGCCATCTTGTAACACAGGTGCAAAATGGGAAGCAAATGCCTAAGGCTTTTCATTATTTATTTTTGGGTACTGAAAAAGTGAGAAATTGAATCAAAACGAAACGAAATATATCAAAACGAAATATGGCGAAATGAAACGAAAAATGACGAAAAGGGGTCTTTTATAGTCTTGATCAAAAGGTTCAGCGGCATGTGACGTGTAATGCTGCATTAAAGCGGGACAGATCTTGTCAATGTATGTCAAAAATTCAATCAGTCAATGTGGATTGATAGTCTGTAAAATGATTTAATTTGACATGTATATATTCAAAAGTTTGGTTACCTTTGAAATAATATATGTGTACGTAGACCTTACTTTAAGCGATGTTGAATGTTGGACCTATTTCACCTTATTGTGTCCCAATATCTTTAGAATAGGGTCCAATGTCTTTAAAATATTTGAATTCAATTAAAACAAGTATTTTTGGTCTAGGTAGTTTGTCATAGCTACTAATGATCACTAGCCCGTCAATGACATAAAACCCCAATTAAAACAATCAAACAAGCAAAGCATTGTTGTACTTTACAGGTACTGTCCGTCCTCATGGAGTACTAAATTCAGTATGTAGTCTTTGAAACAGTGACATAATTTGCGAACATAAAGCATCCACGATTTAGCGAATTTTAATATCAATTAATATCGCTAATGTCTTTGAATGTTACAACAGAGCCGGAAAATTTAAAACTCCAAACCAATACGCAATATGGGCTGTATGCGGTAGGGTTCAATTTGAACAATTGCAAATGTCTAATTGGAGAGATTAAACACTTGAGTTTACATAAAAATCATAGTAAAAATTCAAGTTTGTAGTTGCAAAATTCAAGTTCAAAAATCGAAAAAATGCCTTGAATAAAAAACAAGGAGAGAGAACATAGGGGTATTTCCTTTCATCTTAAATGATCCGTTTAAACCATGATTATTATCAAGGGCATCGCCAAAATTGCCATGTAGATGATCAAAACTACGCCAAAAGGCTTAGATTGATTCTCTTTTCAAGAATTATTTGGGTTAATGGATTGTATTATTTCGTTTCTTTGTTTCGTTTCACTATATTTCGCTTCGTTTCGTTTTATTTCATTTTGTTATATTTTGTTTCGTTGTATTTCGTTTTGTTTCGATTCAGTTTCCTACTTTATAAGTACCAATAATTTTTGGGAGGGCAGGAAAATATGACACTTGCATCTTTGTTAGCTTCATTATTTTCAAAGGGCTATTTTTCATGAATTCATTGTTTCATTTTGATTATAGCAATCGCTATAGGAGCATAAGCATTTTCTACATATGGGTCATTTAGAAAAGTCTTCGTTAAATGAGGGGCAGCCATATTGTAATACATACTAACGCTAGAAAAAGTTTCATTTGCCGGAAACGAAAGTAAGGGAAATAACTTGCTTCAAATTATAATTTTAGAGTTTTTGGAAAGGGCTAATGCTGTGCTCGCATCATTGACCAAACCAACAGCATATTAGAGTAATAGTTCAACCCTTTCACCTATCGACTCCCCACATGAAGTAACCCTTGCATGATGGCTTCCCTGACAAGATGGCAGACTTGAGTTGCTACTTCTCTGTTGATGTTTAAGAGCTTTAATTCAGGCCATTTATTCATTATTTTAATACAAATGTTAATAAAATATGCTGTCTTCGCAATTTTTTTTTTTGTGTTTTTGAATGAAAATGTGAAGATTCGGCAGCAAACAAGGGTTACCATGGCTGGATTTGTTGAAATTCTTCAGATACCGTTAAAATCGCTCTAAATATGCGCTTTTGTCATTAAAAATGATAAAAATTATTTCAAGAAATAAAGTTTCAATCATTGATATCAATTCCAATCAATTGTGGACAAATTCAGATATAAAATCAATACTTTCCTGGCATTCAGTCTTGCCAAAAAATTTCTAAAATTCATTTTCCTAACTTTTAATTCCGATAAAATCTCAAATTTTGGTCTTTTTTCATCCATTTTTGTTTGTAAAAGATCCATTGTTTTATCTTTTTCCGGGTATCAAATGTAAGAAAGATAACTCTTGATTTTCCAAAGGCGGGAAATATACATCTTTGCCAGCCACAGGTTATGATTCACTTCTCTCTGTACCCATTGTAGATTGAGTTGGAATTTCAGGTCAGTGCATTACTTATTTTTATTGAGACCAGCTGCACCAATCAGAAAACAACGATCACATATCAACACTGTAAACAAATAATACAAATAATATAGCGAAATGCATTGAAAATTCCAGATTTTGCCATGAGACTTTGCTCCCAAAACACAAAAGAACATTATTTACAGTCAGTTTACTGTGTTTAATCAACTTGTTGAGGTTTTGGGTTATTTGCCTCATTCAGGTGATGAAATGCCAAAGTACGTTTGTGTGTTCATTTTTACGAAGTTGAACATTACAGTGTTCTTTCTGGTTTAATCTGCCAAGAATGAAGACAGAGAAGTGAATCGTAACCCTTGGCTAGAGAAGATGGAAATACAAAACCTATGTGACCATTCCAGTAAACCAGGAATTGTCGTCTTTACGAGTTGAATCGGGAATCCCACTATTTAACTAGAACTCATGAATGTTAAGTGAAAAATGATCATGTGCATGTAAGACACAGATTAATAGCCGCAATATCTGTTCAAAAAGTTTTTTTTTTTGGCCAATTATCTTATCTGTTTGTTGGTAATTGATGTCTAGAAATTTAGCCTGGCACCTACAAATTTTGATTGGTGCCTAACATTTTTACTGTAGGAGCCAATGGCACCTTGAACAAAAACTGTGCAAAGCCTGTCATGAGTAGCCAGTCACATGCTACCCATGACAGGCCTCTTTGCACAGTTTTTGTCAAATATAGTCAAAACTACAACACCATTCTTTTGAATATCACCCAACAAACTGTCCGCATTTAGAAATACTATAACTTTTTAACTTCAGAATGCAATAAAATAGAATAAAGAGGTAAAATCACCCCAAAAAAAATGTAAGGGTACCATGAATTATTTCTTAAGCTACAACGTAAACCATTTATAAAGTCAGTGTACATGTATTTGTTTAAAAATGAGCTTCAAATTGTACTACTTTATTTACAATTATGAAATTTTGTTACAGTCGTACTTTGGTAGCTCGAACTCGGATCACTTGAACACCACCGATGGCTCGAACCGTTTTGAAAGTCCCATCAATTTTCCCATTATTTTCATGTTGAAGCGCCCCGGTTTCTCGAAAAGTCTAACAAAAATGTTGGTCCAACAATTACAAAATAGTGTATTTTACCATTGAAAACCTGAACTCGATAATTAAATGGACAATCTTGTTGCCTGATACTTATAGGTATGCATCTAACAATCACAAGTTTGATATGATACAAATAGATGAATCTGACAGGTAAATATTTACTGTTCAATGTAATAAAGTTGT
This sequence comes from Mytilisepta virgata, assembly GCA_028015205.1. Lineage (NCBI taxonomy): Eukaryota > Metazoa > Mollusca > Bivalvia > Mytilida > Mytilidae > Mytilisepta > Mytilisepta virgata. Next base: position 19,386,453 of record CM051513.1, read on the forward strand.
CATGATAACTGTTCATTACTGATTAACCTGTTAAATTTCAATTTAGAAATATTTCGCGATTATGATTAGCTATGCCAACTCGTATTCTGATCGTTCTGGCAATTTTTCGTACCTGGACAAATTTCGATAACTCGAACAGATTTTGAGGGTCCCTTGGTGTTCGAGCTATCGAAGTTCTACTGTAATTGATTATTAATTTTATGAATCATCCAAACATCAATGTAACCTAAAAGATGTGTATTTTTTTTAGGTTTTAATGGATGATAAGTTGTCAAAGATAGAAAATGACATTGCCAAGAATGAACAGATAATTAAAGAGATAAAAGATAATGTCAAATTCATATCAAATGGAGACAAAGATTCTGTAAACAAATTGAACGACATTTTAAATAATGCCAACTCAAAATTAGACCAAGCCAAGAAGGCTGTCGAGGAGTTTGTAGTCCAACATAAACCAGTCAAAACAATTGCCGTGAAGAAACCGGGTGTTGAAGTTGCCATTAGTAATAGCAACCAAATGTGTTTGTTGTCTGAGGCACCTAATACAAAGCCTGATGTACAGGTAAAAAAGGTTTTTATGTTTCAATTGTTGCTTTTGCTATCCCTATAAATAGAAAAACTCTAAACCATATTTTCAAAACCGTTTCAGCTTTATTTAGCCTTTTTCAGTGGAATTAATCATACTCTAATGAAACCTGGAAACGTGACGTTACAACAGCAAAAAAGTTCATGACGTTAATTTTATAATTATAAAGTCCCAAACCCTCCACCCCATTTGATAAAAGTTTTGAAAACATGGTTTACGGTTTTTCTATTTATTACAACTAGTGATTTTCCTATAAATATTTATAGATAAATGCTTTATATTTATAATAGAAAGTCTTGTTTATGATGTCACTAGTATATAACTTCTGTGATGAATATTCATGATGTCTTGTTATTCCTGGTTATTCAGTTTAAAATTTCTTGTTTTCGCAATATTTCTATGATTTAGGATTTAAGGATAAAAACAAGATACAAAAAACATAACTTGTCCGAAGATACAAAGTTTATTTTTATTTAGGTTTAGGAGCACTTCTGTGAGATGTACTTATGCATGACACACAGTACATTGTACATTCTGTAAGTACAATCATATTTTCTTTATGATATTTTTTTTAACTTTTCTATTTTTTTGTGCGTTTTAGATGCTAAATCTTTATGACATCATGAAATTTGATAATCCTGATGGCGGAGCTTGGAAACAAGGATGGGATATACGTTATGATGACAGAAAGTTCCATGACAAAAAGCTCTACGTCTTTGTTGTCCCGCATTCTCATTGTGATCCAGGTAAGATGATCAGATACTGTGAATTCATTGTATTCCTTTGGTTTAGTTTGTTATTTGGGTTTTAATACACTTGTGACACAATTCGCTATATCAGTTTTTATGGGTGGAGGAAGCAATTATGCTCAGAGAGAGCCATCAGCCTACAGAAGGAAAATTTGCAATTCTTGTAAATTAAGATAAGAGGTCTATGCACCTCATCAAGAGCAGGATTCGAACATCACAGCTAGTGATTATAAAATAGATATAATTGTATGGTATGTTGTCTTTGATTTTTGAAGATTAGTTTTATGTGAAACTTGCATGGATTGGAAATTTGCAAGCTAGTTTTATCTTAAGGTATTCAAGCATATTAGTTGTATTCATGTGAATTAAGAGTAAAAATAAAAAAAAAAATTCTCATTTTTGTCTCGCCTTGACGGAGTCAAAAGGCGAGACATAGGTATGCTGTTTCCGGCGGCGGCGACGGCGTCAACAATGTATTAGTTTGTGATTAGCTCAGTTTTATGGGGATCCACTAGTGGTAGGTCAATGATAATTGGTATGCAGATGTATTACCATTGCCACATCTCATTGCCATGGAGATTATTTGGCTCCGCCCCCTCAGTCATGGTCTATTGACTTTGAATGATTTGCTTACTTTACATGTATTAGTTTGTGATTAAGTCAGTTTATGGGGATTCACTAGTGGTAGGTCAATGATAATTCGTATGCAGATGTATTACCATTGCCACATCTCATTGCCATGGAGATTATTTGGCTCCACCCCCTCAGTCATGGTCTATTGACTTTGAATGGTTTGCTTACTTTACACGTATTAGTTTGTGATTAGGTCAGTTTATAGGGATCCACTAGTGGTAGGTCAATGATAATTGGTATGCAGATGTATTACCATTGCTACATCTCATTGCCATGGAGATTATTTGGCTCCACCCCCTCAGTCATGGTCTATTGACTTTGAATGGTTTGCTTACTTTACATGTATTAGTTTGTGATTAGGTCAGTTTATGGGGATCCACTAGTGGTAGGTCAATGATAATTGGTATGCAGATGTATTACCATTGCTACATCTCATTGCCATGGAGATTATTTGGCTCCACCCCCTCAGTCATGGTCTATTGACTTTGAATGGTTTGCTTACTTTACATGTATTAGTTTGTGATTAGGTCAGTTTATGGGGATTCACTAGTGGTAGGTCAGTGATAATTGGTATGCAGATGTATTATCATTGCCACATCTCATTGCCATGGAGATTATTTGGCTCCACCCCCTCAGTCATGGTCTATTGACTTTGAATGGTTTGCTTACTTTACATATATTATGAGTCTGGTGAAGAGGAACCTTGAGAGATCCTGCACTGGAAATCAACTATAAGTAACTATAAGTAACTATAAGTAAACAAACAAAATTATATTTTATTGGACACAAAGCCAAGCAAAAAGATTTTTGTCTCGCCATGATGAGGTTGGGTTGAAAAGCTACATATAGGTATGCTAATTCGTGCATATTCATTGACTGAATATTTGCATAACTTACATGTTAAAGAATTGTTATCAGTGGCGGATCCAGAACTTTTTGTTAGTGGGGGGGGGGGGGGGGCTGACCGACCTAAGGGGGGCCCACTCCAGTCACGCATCTGTGATTCCCTATACAATCAACCAAATTTTTCCCACAAAATTTTTGTATTTAGGTTTGGGAACGACTTATAATAAGTCAATGGTATTTGGTATCCAGTTGTATTAGCATTCACACATCTCATTTAAATGGAGATTGTTTAACCATGTAACTCAGTCATGGTTCATTGACTTTGAATATTTGCATAACTTGTGTAAGATGTTAAGGTATTGCTATTATGATTTCAACATTTGCATAATCAAAATTACAAAAAGGCGAGACATATCTCTGTGATAACAGTTTATTATCCAGACTAGTTGTTTTTTTGACATACTATACATAAAACTACTTAAATGGACATACTATACCAAAAACTACTTATTCAATATTTCCATTTTAGGTTGGATTAAAACATTAGATAGCTACTATAATGACCAGGTGAAAGGAATTTTAGATAACATGGTTACAAAGTTAGAAGCCTACCCAAAGATGAAATTTATGTATGCAGAAATTTCATTCTTTTCCATGTGGTGGGAAGAGATTGATCAGAACAAAAAGAATAGGGTCAAAAGGTCAGTATGTTGGTCTTAAAAAGTTGTATTGCTTAGGATCTTCAGGTAACGCTAGTTGCAGCACTGGGCGGACACATTAATTGTAAACATTGTATCTGGTACCCAAATCATCTATAGATAGATTTCTTAACCTAGTTTTCAAATAACTTCTGGAAAAAAAGCTCCGCATGGCGTTAGTTGAACATCCTATATTGCTGATGTTTGATTGCTATACAGTCTGCCCATGTGAAAGTGACTTTCAGTACAAGGAATAATTTGTTTCCGATAAGAATCTCTTGGGAACAAATATGAATGTAAATTCAACACAATACAATGCATATTCTTTATCCGACCTCAACAGTGAATTCCGGCAACGAAAATGTTATATGTTGCATTATTTGAATCATTACAATGACACATCAGTAACATATAGATCATCTGATGTACCATCTTTTGGTATGTATTAAACACCCTAATGTATTACATGCACCCCCTTTTTGGCCCTTGAAAATGGAGGAAAAACATTTTTGTGTTAAAACTTCAAAATCAACAAGGTTCCCATTGGAACTAGATTTCTTTGTCTGCAAATTGAAGTCGGTTGTGGTTTGACTAGAAAAATGTGTTCCACAATAAAGAATGAGTCAATAAATTCTTGAATTTTAATAAATATTCATCCTACAACCAGCACGTTTTGAAGAACAGGAAGCATAGGAAAGGTGTGTAAATTTAAAATGTAGTCCGAATACTCCAAACCCGAAATGGACTCTAATATCAAATAAATATATATATATAGAAATAAAAAAAAAATTATATGAATTGTAATTAAATTATTGCAAAAAATAATATATATATCTTTAAAAACTTTTTCATTAAAATAATATTTAAACAGTATGAGGTTCAAAGAGATGTTAATTCAGCTTAACGTAAAATCACCACTTTACAAAGATTATCGTCACATGACACATGATCACCTGATACATTGGAAATAAAAAATGGTGGTCGATTTTGTGCAAAAACATGTTTCTTTTAAATTTTTTTTCGAATATACCATCTCTATTCACGCTAATGAGACAGTGTACAAAATTGGGTTTCCAATTGGAAAGTCATCTTGTCTCATTTTGGTCGGAAATTGTACCTCAAAAGAGACTTCAGAACTTATACTGGCATGTATAGTATGCACCCCCCTTATCAAAAACCTATTTGAGGGTAAAAAAGTCCACGTAATACACACCAGAAGAGGGTACTCTGTATTAGATTATTAATTGTTTCAGGGTTTAAACATAAATAAATTATGAAATAAAAAGATTTTTTTATTATCTTATGAAAAAAAAATCTTGAAATCGCCAGTTTCATTTTAACAGCAATTCACTTTAGCTTCAGTGATGTGCTGAAACCAACATGGTGGTTAGAAAGTTACAGAAATGACTTCTGATAGAAATCATTTAAAGTTTCTAGAAAAAATTACTTGCCTGCCTTAAATTTTTAGCAGAAACAAAGATATTTATTTATATTGGCTGAACAATGAAAGCAGTTTCTCTCTGTTGCTTTTCTTCATGAACCTGAAAGGCAATGTAAAAAGATCAAAGATCTCCCTGGGCTGTGTGCAGATTTAATTAGCTGAACCCGAAGACCGTAATTTCCAAAATCCTCACGATTTTTCGTTGGCTACGTAGTTTTTATCAACCACTAACAATATGTAGACCTCATATAAAAATGAATTAACGGTATTAAAACAAGGTCAGTGGGAAAAATATAAGAGTGTCTAAGAAAAAATAAGTACAAAGATTATAGATATATAAATGATCAAAAATAACATAGTGATAATAATAAATAAGTTGTGTTAAACATAAACTCAGAGGTGTTTACTACTATGGAATTTCCGTAATTGTCCCGGATTTTAGATTCGAAATACGGATTACGGATTTACCTCTGTAATTACGCTTTCCGGTTTTGTACCAATTTTTTTTTTTATTCCTGGTCGTGTAAATGCTTTGTAATTGTGCTTGATTTTCCAGTTATGAAAAGCGTTTTAACGAGATTGATGATAACAACTTGGATTGTTTCCAGACTTAACACAATATAAGATGCTTTGATGGGCACTTAACACAATATAAGATGCTTTGATGGCGGGTCTCTATGGTAGTTTTCATGCTGAAATTTGAGATTACTGACAAAGGACCCAAATTACTGACAAAAATCATTATCATTACTGAAAACACCAGAAAGGGTTAAAGACCTCTGTAAACTGCAAATTGTTTTGGTCATATCTGTAACAGAAATTTTCTTCCAAGTTTAAAGCACTACTGAATATGTTCATTTTTTTTATTAATTTATACCATTCAGTATTTTGAGGCAGCCCTTGATTTTAGTTAAACTTTAACAAGATACCATAGACCTGCCGTGGTATTGTAAAATCATGCTGGATATTACATTTAAAAAAGTGTTGATGAGTCCTGCATGGGACTTATCATAATCAGCTGGGTCTCACCATGAAATAATCTTAGTGAAAACCCTATAAGAATATCTGTTTCAATCATGGGAGATATCTTTTCATTGACCAAAATGGAATGATATTTCATAAATGAAATGTTCCATTTCTTAGATTAATGAAATTACATCCCATAATAAGAAGAAATTTGTGTTACTTTTGCAATGTAGTGTGGCATATATAGATAGTTACAACAATGTCATGAACAAAAATTAGTATAAAAAGATTATTTTTCATTCTTAACAGAATTCATACCTTATCTTTAATATAGGTTGTTTTATTTAAACACTCTGTCAATCAGAGAGATTTACTTCCCTTTGATATACACATATGATTACTTAGTAAAATATTTTCATTTTGATACATTTATTTGATAGATTGATAGAGAAAGGACAGTTTGAGATTGTAACTGGAGGCTGGGTGATGAATGATGAAGCTAATACACATTACTTTGCCATGATTGATCAGATGATTGAGGGAAATCAATGGTTAAATGGAACCTTGGGTAATTATATCTTTTTAAACTGTAATTAATAATTTGTAGGCACAGCCTGCCAAGACAACAAATTTTTTTGAAGACCTGGTTAAATTTTACCACGTATAACACTTAGTAGACAGGTATGAAAAAACCGTTTCCCAAATGAAAATGGACCTGTTCCATTGATATTATCCCTTCCTCATACCGGATTTGACAGGAGCAGCATGGCTGGTGTCCTGCAGGAAGCAGAGACTGCTTACTCTTCCGGAGCACCTGAGTCTACCCCCGGTTTTTTGGTGGGGTCCATGTTGTTCATACATTTTTAGTTTTTAATTGTAGTGCATGTATTGTTTTGGTCTTGTCTTCGTTGTTCTCCGGAGTTTGTCAGTTGTAACGATTTTTCTCTCCTTCGAATATCCCTTTGTTATTTCTTGTCTTTACTTAGTTCAATTTTGCTGGTGGCGTTGGTGGCCGAGTGGTCTAGGTAGTTTGTCATGACTACTACTGTCAACACTGAGGTTGTGAGTTCGAATCTCACCTGTGTCAGGGTGTGTTCGACTCCGATCTAAATTGACAAGGATTGCCAATTTTCCTACCGAAGGTCGGTGGTTCTCTCCAGGTACTCCAGCTTCCTCCACCAATAAAAACTGGCCGCCGCGAAATAGCCAAATGTGCTGAAAACGGCATAAAAACCCAACTAAACAAACAAACTGTATTTGTTTCTATGGATCCAAAGAACATTTACAATTGATTAAGCCTTGCATTAAAAAAGATTATCCAGAGTAAGTAAATTTTTCATATTAACATATTGGCCAGCAACTACTGTACTAAATTTTATAGGTAAAGATTATTACTGGTATTTCTATGTATTTGTTTTACAGGTGTTAAGCCAGAATCTGGCTGGGCAATTGATCCATTTGGTCACACACCAACAATGGCATACTTATTGAAGAGAATGAATTTCAAGAATATGTTGATACAAAGAGTCCATTATGCTGTTAAGAAAGTGCTTGCAAAGGAAAAACAGCTAGAATTTATGTGGAGACAAAACTGGGGTAATTTGATGTATTTATTTATTTTATTTATTTTTTTAATTTTTTTTTTTTTGGGGGGGGGGAGTTGAAAGCAGATTGAAGAGTTAGTTGAAAAATATTGGTGAATTATATAGAATTTTACACTCTTATGCATTGCAAAATAATTTTTAAAGATCCTAATTTGTTGGAGTTTTAATTTACCTGCCCCTTTTCAACTCTTATCACATTTTGTCTTTTCTGGTCTCTGTAACTAATTGTCTTTGAATTAAAATTTATGTTTAGATAAAAAATTCTACTTAACCCATAGTTCGCAAAAGACCTTTATCTTTAAACATAAAAAATGAATTGTCAGCTAGTGTTGTATTTAAATAAAAAAGTACTTAAGCAACAATTTTTTCAGATAAAGATGGTTCAACTGATATCCTGTGTCATATGATGCCATTTTACTCCTATGATGTACCTCACACTTGTGGTCCAGATCCTAAAATTTGTTGTCAGTTTGACTTTGGTCGTCTCTCTCCCAGCAGATGGAGCTGTCCATGGAGAGTTCCACCAGTTCATATACATGATGGGAATGTAGCAGAAAGGTGAAAAAAGCGAACAAAGTGGAAGATATGATATAAATACTCTCAGGAGTGCCAATACTTTTTTGTTCATAAAATTTAGTAGCAAAGGTTTTAAAAATGATATGATTTGATATTTGATAGGCACACACTAAAAATGACCCAAAATCCATTTCCTATAATAAAATTTCCTTGTGTACCCTCCCAAATGGAATAGTCCTGAATATTGAGAGAGGTATATACTGTAAAATCAGAACTTTTCATTGGGGATTTAATTTTGTTTATTTCATGGGTAAGTATGATCAAAGAAATTTAATCTCCAACGAAATATAACCCTTCAGTTAATCAAAATTTGTTAAATGTGGAATCCATGAAATTTTATCCCCACGAAATCATTTCAGAAATTAAAGGAATCCACGAAATTTTAACCTCAGAACAAAAAAAAATTTACAATATATTTTTTTATGGGGCAATAGCACTGATTGAGGCATAGTTATCCTATATATTTAACACATATGGATAGAGTGGTAACCCAAAAACAATTCAATCTCAGCTGAGGCAATGCTGATGGTGACAGTGCTGTTCTGATGTGATGGATAGATGAATTATTGTTTAATGTCCAGTGGCAACCAGGTTCATATCAGGACGAGAACATGTTATGATAATGAATATGAGCCCTGCTTTGTACTAGACTGACACTCTGAGCCGGATTTTTAATGTGCTAGCTCATGAGGTAACTGTATGCAGGAAGACATAGCCTACTCGTACACATTATACTGACTCAAAGTCGACCAGTCAATCTTTGCAGCAAATAACAATTTTAATGTCTTTGGTTTGAAATAAGTACAGTCAAACCTGCTTTAAAGGGCACCACTATAAAGCAAATCACTGTCAATAAAGGGCACAGTGAAAAAGTCCCATTCATGAACAAAGTATGTTAAAATAACCTCTGTGTAGAGGGCACCTGCTCATAAAGGGCACTTTTTTTCTGGTCCCTTGGGTGCCTTTTATAGACAAGTTTGACTGTATAATGTAATGTAGTGATTTATTATGGTAAGATACCTTAATGTGATTTTGATCATGATTACGATATTGTAGGTCTCGAATGCTGGTTGATCAATATAAGAAGAAAGCTGAGTTATACAGAAGTAATGTGGTCTTTGTTCCTCTCGGTGATGATTTCCGATATGACAGGAGTGAAGAATGGGAGAAACAGTATGTTAATTATCAGAAGATATTTGATCATGTGAATTCAGATCCGGAGTTTAATACACAGGTAGTATTTTACAAAGGCTAGATAGGTAAATCTTATTAACTAAAGTGGTATATGCATGTATTTCTTTGATCATATTTGCATTCTCTCTGTACTCCTGTCAAAATGAGGGTACTATCATTATAACACTGTTCATCAATCTGTCATTTATTTCCAATATTTTGTATAGGTCTTTAATTGCTTTAAATTGATATCAGTGAATTAGACGATTGGTATCTCTGAAAACATTATACAAGTCAAAAAATTGAATCCAGCTCATGGCGAGATATGTTTTGAGTCTGAATCCATGAAATCGAATCCAGCTCATGGCAAGATATGTTTGGAGTCTATATTCATGAAATCGAATCCAGCTGATGGTGAGAGATGTTTTGAGTCTGAGTCCATGAGAACCAATCCAGCTCATGGCAAGATACCTTTTGACTCAAACCTTAATTGACAAGGATTGCCGGTTTTTCTTCCACATAGAAATTGACTGCCATGATTTTGCTAATTGTGCTGTAAGTCGATAAATTGAACAAAAACCAGGATACTGCAAAATTTTGTTTTGAAGGTTTAGGAATCAATCAGTCAGCTAAGTACCAATATTTTTTGTCATTGATTTTTATTAAAATGCATCACAGAATAATTAATTTTTTTGTAGTTGCAATTTGGGACATTATCAGATTACTTCAAAAAATTATATGAAGTGAACAATGTCGAGTACGGCAAAAAACCTGAAACTTATCCAGTTCTTAGTGGCGACTTCTTTACCTACTCTGACCGTGACGATCATTACTGGAGCGGATACTACACATCACGACCATTTTATAAACGATTGGACAGAGTCCTTGAATATCATCAGAGGTAATTTTAAAATACCAGGATAATTTTTATACGACCGCAAAATTTTTGCGGTCGTATATTGGTATGACGTTGGCGTCGTCGTCGTCGTCGTCGTCGTCGTCGTCCGTCGGAGTCTGTAGACATTTGGTTTTCGCACTATAACTTTAGTATAAGTTAATAGAAATCTATGAAATTTAAACACAAGGTTTATGACCACAAAAGGAAGGTTGGGATTGATTTTGGGAGTTTTGGTCCGAACAGTTTAAGAATTAGGGGCCAAAAAAGGGCCCATAAGCATTTTTCTTGGTTTTCGCACAATAACTCTAGTATAAGTAAATAGAAATCTATGAAATTTTAACACAAGGTTTATGACCATTTTTTGGAGTTTTGATCCCAACAGTTTAGGAATTAGGGGCTAAAAAAGGGCCCAAATAAGCATTTTTCTTGGTTTTTGCACAATAACTTTAGAATAAGTAAATAGAAATGTATGATATTATCTTGGTGGGCTAAGGGAGGTAATCCAAACACATTTAATTTTTTTCTCATTTCATATTTCATAAATTAAAAAGGAAATTTCAAATTTCTTTTAGCAAAAAAAGGGGGGTTACAATAAATTTTATTGTTTTTTGGTTTTTTTTTTGGGAGGAGGGGGGGGGGGGGTCAATGTGCAACTTCATAGTGTATTGCACAAAAGCTAAAAAAGGGGTAAATTATTTATTTTTTTTTTGGGGGGGCGGAATTTTCAATTGCACAGTATTGCACAATAGCAAGAAATCTTCAATTGCACAGTATTGCGCAATAGCAAGAAATTGATATGTGTGCCCAATTTTAAATTTTAAATTGGTTATTTCTGATTTATATATAAAAACAAATAATACTGATATTGTTTGAATAGGTAAATTAAAAAATTTTAAGTTCTTAGACCACATTAATTCTGTCTCAGAAACCTATGCTGTGTCAAATATTTATTCACAATCCAAATTCAGTCTCGTTGGGGGGGTTGTCAGGTCATAATACGGAAAGCCTGACCGCGGACCATAGTGGGTAACGTGTTTGGAGAATGCCACACTCCCTGCACGCTAAAGACCCCTTCTGTAGTTTTCGAAAAAGAGTAGGCTGATGGCCGCTACAGGAGGCTAAATTATCCGACCCTACCCAACCATCCTCCTTTTACAGTGGCAGTCAAAATTGGTTCCCCTTTGTGTCCCATCCCACCCCTAATTGAATTGTTTGATAAATTGAACTGGTTCTCATCATGAAGATGCATGAAATATTTGCCACTGGACGTTAAGCAACAATCAATCAACCAAATTCAGTGCTGTATCAAGCTTGAATGTTGTGTCCATACTTGCCCCAACTGTTCAGGGTTCGACCTCTGCGGTCGTATCAAGCTGCGCCCAGCGGAGCATTTTATTTATAGCTGTTTAGCTGAATTCCACATTGAAGTTTGGATTTCTCCATTACAGTTCTTTTATAATACATAGGAAAATGGCCTTGTGGTATAACATTTCTGCTTATTTCTCTCGTCAGCAAAAATCTTGCCAGCAGTATGATCATTCACATACTGCAGGGGGCCTCAGTGGCTGAGTGGTCTAGGTAGTTCATCATGACCACTAATGATCACTAGTCTGTCAACGCTGAGGTTGTGAGTTCGACTCTGATCTTAATTGACAGGGATTGCCAATTTTCCTAAAAAAGGTCGGTGGTTCTCTCCAGGTACTCTGGCTTCCTCCACCAATAAAAACTGGCCGCCGTGAAATAGCCAAATGTGCGGAAAACGGCGTAAAACCCCAACTAAATAAACAAACAAACACATACTGCAGTAAGTTTTCCACATACATGTACAATAATTATCTTGTACGTGCTATTTCACTGACCCACGTACAATCAGAATGATATTTTCTAACAAAAAACGTCATTTTTCATTTGTTTTGTATCAGGAGTCACATGTGCATGTAAATTACTGTTCCATGTACGTACATTTTTTGTTTACTTTATATAACTTCTTTGTTCAAATTTTTCTATTGGTTTCTTTTCTAAAATGCCACCCAATCAGGTTTTCTCTATAATCCTCCTGAGTACAATATAGATTGTTTAATTCTATTGGTCATCATCTTGTCCTTCTGTCCAATTGCGTCAGCTGTAACATCAAACGAAAACACGTGTCATTTAAGGTTTTGTACAAACAAATGGTGATGTAATTGTTTCACACAATCATATATTGTCTACTCGTGTGTTTCTAATTGAAAAAACACCTGTATTGTTTATTGTTGCCAAATATTGTACAAAAACCAGTGCTAGAAGGTAAAGCTACATGCCCAGCCCCCCCCCCCCCCCCCCCTTCAAAAAAAAAAAAAAGAAAAGGAAAAAAATTTTGTACCTCCAGCTTCAAAGTCTGTGGGGTGCATATACCTCCAAGTGAAAAACTCATTGGGCATGCTCACCAGAAAATAGCAGACTTGGAAGAAATTTACAGATACGTATATCAGTTTTTTTTTTTTATAATTTCCTTTTATCCCTACAGGATGGTTGTATCATTATCATTGTGTTTTGGACATTTCATTGATACAAATTGAGATTATTTTGACATTATATCCACTAAACCATGTTTCATTTTTATTGTAAAATTTCAGTCCATAACAAATGCCTTAAATGTATCACCATTGAAATGTGTTTTCTTATAATGGTTTTATAAGTCTGGTTATTTTCACTTATAAGCTTGTGCATTAAGGATGCTTGCTGGTCATGTTTTGGTCTTTTTGTCAGATTTTCAGAATCCTTGGGTTTTATCCATTTCTTAAACATGAAATTTTTTGCCCATGAACCCCCACTTTTTCTTTTATAATTCAATCATACATACCTTGAAATGGTATTTGACAAAATTTTATGAAGTCCTTTTTTATTTTTTCATACATCTTTGAGAGATGCAAAGACAATGAAAAATCCAGAGAAAACCTATTTCCTGCAAATTTTCAAGGCCTTATAGCTCTAAAATGAGCACATGAACCTATATTTTTTTCTTGCTTATTTGTTTACTATTCATATGTTCTCTCAAACTAAATCACCTATTTTAAATCCTATTTATTTCCTTTTAGACCAGCGATCATCCTTAAGTCATACCAGAAACAATCTGGTCTCTCAAATCAACTGCATGTCTTTACAACAAATACTTCAAATTTATTGACACCAATATAAAAGTATTGATGATAACTTAGTAGGTGGATAACTGTGAAAATCAAAATGAGGAAACAGATCTGTAATTGATCAAGACATAATCCTTCTCCAGTAAAACTTTTTTCATCAGAATTTTTTTTTTAAATTTTTACAATTACCACAGAATTTTCATAATCAGGAAAAGAATCACTGAAATGTCATATTACAAATTAGAAAATTTATTTTGTTAGGTCTGCAGAAATAGCATTCACCATGGCAACAGCTTACAGCAGGAAACAAACAAGCTCAAATTTCCCAGAGAGTATATTAATGAAAATGTTAGTTATGGCCAGGAGAGCACTGGGACTATATCAGCATCATGATGGTATAACAGGAACAGCTAAAGACTTTGTAGTTGTAGATTATGGGAGGCGGTAAGTAGTTGTCAGTGTTTTCAATGCCACACGTTGCAAAGTGTTCCACTGTGATCTGGGTCTTTTAGTGTTAAACATAATCTTCAACATTTTAGGAATTCCTTTTCCTAATGCTGTAATGAATTATATTTACAGGACAATGTTTTTTGTTTGGTTTATACATGTATAAGGCTAGAAAATTTCAACAGTCATAGTCTACCTCTTGTTAAATGTTTTCTTAATTCAATATTTATATGTGGTGTTCGACTTACACCAATTCTTTTTTTTTATTGTGAGAAAGGTTTTGGAAGGTAAGGGAATTAGGGCTTGCCCTGTGGTTAAGACCGTGGCTAATAATTTGTGTTCATATGATGATCCACTACATGGGATTGGGATATTAAGGTGTCTCATTGATGTATACTCCATATCCTTTGATTTCATATCCTATTAAAAAATTAGAAAAACTGAGTATGTCAATTTTGTAACAACACAATTATCGTGGATAACTTTCAATTTGCAGAGGTCTTGATACCACAAAAACACCAAAATTTCAATTTTTTTGTAAGACTTTTATCATTGTAAATAAAACAATTTGATTCCTTTTCAGGATGTTAGAAGCTTTAATGAATACCAAGAGAGTAATTGTAGAATCTATGACATACTTGACTGCTAAATCTAAAACTGATTACAGATACAGTAAAGAAAATCCTATTTTCAATATAGTAGGTATCAATTATTAAGTCTTGGTTACTTTTTTTCCTCCTTTTATATCACTGGTTTTGTAAGCATTGTCTCCACTTGATCAGAACATGAATGCGAAATATTTGTGAAATGATTTTCTAGAAATAATTTTTAAGTCGCTAAGTTAGCAAAAAACATTAATGCTTTTGGATATTGATTATACATGAGACTTTTTTTCTTGCATAAGTATTATATGTACAAAAAAAATTGCGTACTGTCTGGACACCTTAGCTCATAAAATGGATTTTTCGCACTTTGAAAATCTAAACGTTAGAATGATCAGACAAATCTTTTGTTGGTTAATTAAGTTTTTCATATTTTATTGAAATCTGTACATTTGTTAGTTGGTTACATCGAATACCGGTACCTTATCCCGGTCTCGTTAATATTAGTAAATGAATAAAAAAACATCAATGTTAATATTTGTTAGTAAATCACACATAAATTTACACATCAGATTTTCATAATACAATTTGGAACATTACATAACTAAAGTTTTGGACCAGTATATTCGAATATGTCATCAAAAAAATTTCCATTACTAATAAACATACAGATATTCAAAAAGGAGAAAAGAGGGAAGAAAGAGTGATAGGTATAAAGTTAGAAACAGATTCAGAAAGATGGAAAATATAGGAAAGGAGAAAGTGGTTAAAGTAGTACAGAAAAGATTTGATGAAACATTACATGCTTGATGCATCTGGTCTGGCAAAAAGTCCTCCACTAAACATACCCACAACATCTTAATTGCATATTTAAGGAAAGGGAAAGGGATATCATGTACAGTGTTTTATTTAGTGAATTAGTTCTGTTTCTGATCTAACAGAGAAATAACAGGTAAACAGTTACTCAGAGGAATCATCACCAGTTCTAAACAGAATCTCGTATTTTTTCCATGCAGTTTGGAAGTTAATCAAAGTTTGCTTATTTGTTGCCAGCATTTTTTCTGCATGATACATATCTGTCAATTGTTTCTTAATTACATATAATGACAGGTCTTTTTTCAAACACCTGGTTGTATATATATATTGCTTAATATGCAGTAAAATAATGTTATAAATACATTCATTGTTTGTTTCATCAAAATTTCCAAAAAGAACATTCTTTTTTGAAGCCAGCGTAAACTCTGGGATATTATTGTCTCTAAACCATGCACAAAGTTCACTGAAAAAGTTCTGAACAATGTCACACTCCCAAAAAATATGTTCAGTTTCGTTATTGCAAAAACTACAATTCTTATTATCAACAATCTTAACTTTATATAAAATACGGTTTGTTACTAATATATTATGGTTTATTCTGAATTGTAACCACTGAAGTTTTGTATTTTTTGTAACAGTGAAAGAAAGTTTGTATATTTCCATCCACTCATCCTGACTAAAATTGAAAACTTCATTCAGTTTTCCTTGAGCAGTTGGAATACAACTCTTCTTGTTAAGGATACTATATATATCTTTTGATCCCTTTTTACTTTTTAAAACAAACTCAAGTGCGGATGGAATAAAAGGATAAGATATTTTTTTGATTTCCACATCTTTCTGAAATAATTTTGACATACGATTCAAACAGCTAATAATACTGTTATATTCCATAACACTAAAATTAATATTATAATTCTATATGAACTGTTCATATGTGAAAAAGTTACCATCACTGTTTATAAAGTCATTTACATACCTTATACCTTTTTCAAACAATTTTTGTAAGTACATGCATTTCCCACCTACTTTAATCATATTGTTAAACCAGATAGGACTTGAAAGGAAGTCACTCCAGCTATCTTTAAAATTTTTATCAATAGTAAATTTCCAAGAAGACAAAACATCTTTCCAGAACTTGTTTGTAATTGTTTGCAAAACTTTATCTATATATGTTGTTCCACAACAAAACAATTTGTCCATATTTACTAAGGATTTAAATGGATTCTGCCATTTGCTGATATTTTGTGAAAGTCTTCTTATCCATGTTGTTTTCAGTGCATATATAAAATTTTTAACATTAACCATTTTCAGCCCCCCATTTTGATATTCTTTTTGTACAACCTCTTTTCTTACTCTGCTTAAAGGGGATTTCCATATAAAACTATATAGCATGTCTTCTATCATTTTAATTATCTCACTGCTAGGATTTGGTAAAGAAATGAAAAGCTGATTCAACACTGGAAGTATAAGAGATTTCACTACAGTTATTCTACCTATAGGAGTAAGATTTCTTTTTTTCCACTGCTGAATAAGCCCCTTCATTCTTTTGAGATATGGATCATAATTTATTTTGATTAAATTATCAAGATTTACATCAAAATTTATACCTAATACCTTAAAAGAAGATTTCCCCCATGATAACTGCCAATCTTCACAAAGAATATCTTTGCTGTATTTTTTACTTCCAATCCACACAACCTGAGTTTTTGAAAAATATATTTTAAGGCCTGATACTTTAGCAAACCACTCTAATTCTAACAATGTTTCTGCTAATGATTCCTCTGAGCCATCCAAAATAACTGATGTGTCATCTGCAAATTGGGATAATTGGTGTTCAGTTTGACAAATTTTTATACCCTTTATTTTTTTATTTTCTCTAATTCTGATTGCCATAATTTCAGCACATAAAATGAAAAGATATGGAGATAGCGGATCCCCTTGTCTGCAACCCCTACCTATTGTGAAAAAATTTGAAAGGTTTCCCCCTTGAATAATAGCCGAATTGATATTTTTATAGAAAACTTGCACCCATTTTGAAATAGATTCACCAAAATTAAAAAATTTAAGAACATTGTTAAGGAATGACCATGAAACTGAATCAAAAGCCTTTTCAAAATCTATTAACAATAATAACCCAGGAATCTCTTTTTCTTCAGTATACTCCATTAAATCAAATAAAAGTCTTATATTTTCTCCAATATACCTTCCAGAAATAAAACCTGTTTGATCAGTATTAATTAAAATAGGAAGAAATTTCTTAATTCTGCTAGCAATTACCCCTGACCCAATTTTATAAACAGTATTTAGTAATGATATTGGTGTCCAGTTTTTCAGAAAATGCCTTGCTTTATCTCCCTTTGGTAAACATGTAATAATTCCTTGTTTTTGTGTAACTGATAAATTTCCGACACTGTATCCATAATTTAAAGATCCAACAACAAACACTCTTAAATTTCTCCAGAAGAATTTAAAAAATTCAGCAGAGAATACATCAGACCCAGGAGTTTTATCATTTTTCATTTTTTTGAGTATTTCGCCAGCTTCAGATATTGCTATAGGCCCTTCTAAACTATCCCTTTCATCTACAGTAAGTTTTCTGGCATTATTATCTTTATCTTTAAGTCCATCTATTAAATCTTGAAAAGTACACCCCCTTCTTGATCTTTATTTTCGTACAAATTTTCATAATATAATTGAATCTCTTTTAAAATGTCATGTTGATTTGTTTTTGTCTCCCCATTGTCTTTAACTATTTTTGAAATTATTTTATTGGTAAAATTTCTTGCTTCCAGGCCACAAAAATACTTTGTTGGTTTTTCTCCCTCCTCAATCCATTGTACTCTAGATCTAACAAGGCTACCTTTTAACTTTGCTTTCCTTAAATTTTCCAATTCAAGTTTCTTATCTTCTAAATTTTTCAAGTTTGTTTCATTTACAGAAGTTTCCAGATAAGTAATTTCACTAATAAGTTCTAAAATTTTTTTTTCTTTTTGTTTCTTTATAAAACTTGAATATGAAATAGTTTTTCCACATAATTCCATAAGTAATGTTTCTAAAAACAGTTGTTCATTTATAACTAAATGTAAGGATTCATCTTCGATTTCACCTATCTTATCAAAATTATAAACTAAAGCAGCATACTGTATTTTAACCTCTAATATTTTTTCCTGAACTATTTCTATATATTTGTTATCATATAACAATGAATTATTAAATTTCCAAAGACCTTTACCTCTTATAAAAGGGTTAAATTCTAAATGTAAGAAAATCATGGAATGGTCTGAACGATAGCTGGGTTCTATACTACAGTTTTTTAAGTTAGTGAGCATACTATCAGTAATCAGAAAAAAGTCTAAACGTGCTTGTTTAAATGGTGTTCTCTTTCTCCATGTAAAACGTTTTGTATCTTGATATAGTTCTCTAAATTGATCGATCAAATTCCTCTCTTCAATAATATCAAGGAGCATTTCTCTTGCATTTGGATTATTCACATGTAAATAGTTATCATAGTCAATTTCTGGTTTCAGAACTAAATTAAAATCTCCACAAATCACATAATTTTCATTTTTAAAGTCATCCACTACTAACATTATATCACTATAAAATGTAGGACTATCTATATTTGGTCCATATATTGAAACTAAAGTAATTTTTAAATTATCAACCTGAATGTCTAAGACTAAGTAATTACCATTATTATCTCCCTTCTCTTTAAGCACTTTAAATTCAAAATTATTGTTGAACAAGATACATATTCCCCTTGAATTTGATCGAAATGAACTGAAAAAACATTCAAAGCCCCACATTGTTCTCACCTCTTTTTCAATATCATATGTGAAATGGGTATCCTGCAGACAATATATATTATATTTTTTTGACTTTAAATAGTTGAAAATATCTCTTCTCTTACCCTTATCCCCCAATCCCTGACAGTTAACTGACAAAATTTTTAACTATGTCATTTATATATATTCCTCTATATTGAATATAATTATTTAGAACCTTTATATATCGTAAAACATTCATGCAGGACCAAAACCAAAACAGACCTATCAAGCAACAGCAATGATTTAAAACAGAAAAGAAAAAGAAAGATGTAAAGAAAAGTAGCAGTAGCAAGAAAAATAAATAAAAAATTGAACAAGTGTTTAACATGGCCACAAATATCATACACTGTACTATAATGTAATATGGTACAGTTAATGCAGTTTAAATGACTCAAAAACTCATATACATGTACAATTGTTTAAATACACACTTCAGTATTTGTAAAAAAAAAATATATATATATATAAGCAACGATTTCCACTTACATCAATTGCATGAACTAATATATCCTAGGCAATGAGAAACATGTGTCCGTTACCAACCCAGAACCAAGACACTCAAGGGAGACAACAGAAAGTCTTCACTGGGCCTTGACATACAAAGGGAGATCACTCTGATTGTATCTCCATGGCATCTCAGCATGGGGAGATAACTGACAAATGTCTCTCATTATATTTATCATTTGAAAAGTAAAAGTTGGTATAACCAAAAAAATGGAACAAAAAATATATATTTATATACATTGAAGAGAACTTGTACTCAAATCAATTTAATGGAGTGCCATAGGGCACATACATCTGTGCTCTACATGTATACCAGTGTTGTTAATGTTCACCATATTTAAATGTATCAAACAACGTTAATAGCCTGTATTGATGATTCCTTCTTCAGATCACAAAAAAAAAAAAAAAATACAGAATTTTTTTCTGTTTTATATAAAATAAACTTTCTTTTCTCATATCAGTTTTTCTATTCTCTCATTCTTTTAGGAGGAAAGAATAACTTTTAACAGTTATTAGATTGACTTGTTTTAGTAAGTGAAAAAATCCAATATTGCATTATCACTTTTTACACTTGTTTAACAGTTCAGTGTTATACTTAATTAATTCAGTTTTATAGGGTTACACAAATATTATACAAGCAACAGTACCTTACTTTCCAATTCTGATTTTCTGATCAATGTCATCAAATAGTCCAAACTTCAATTGTAAGTCATCCTCAGTTCTAGCATAAACATGACAATTAAAAAACCAAACCTGTATAAATCTACAAGATTCCCTGAGTCTCTTCATTAGCTCATAATTTTCCTGAGTGATATCATCTAAAAATATAACTCTAGTCTTCAAATTCTTTTTCTCCCTCATCACTTTCCTTTTAATATCACTGTTAAAAGTCTCACTATGACAGGTTTATCACCAGGTTTGTTGGATGGTAGTCTATGGATTGCTACAACATCTCTTGGTTCTAACTCAACCCTCAGTTCATTCCTGACCAATTCAACGAAGTCTTCACGTAAATTTTGCCTTTCTCTCCATTTCATGTTGAAGATTTTGATATTGTTCTTTCGTGAATATTGCTCATTACGATTACATTGTTCGAGAGCCTTGCTGGTATGATTTTCATTCCTAAGATTGTCTATCTTTGCCTTGCATATTTGTTCCTTGGACTTCTCTATTTGTAGTTTCATATTTGTGTTTTCTATGGACAGTGCATCTATCTTTTCTTCCATTTCCAACTTGAACAGATTCACCTTTTCTGCAACCTTTTCTTCAACTTTTTCCTCGATTTTCATTTCAATTTGTTTTTCAAACTTAGTAAACAGTTTATCAACTATTTTTGTAACAAGACTTTCCAATTCACTGTTTTTTACCAGATCCTTTGTTGCCTCGTTTAAGTCACTTAACTTTACTATGCCCTGCAGGTTAGATTTTATATCATGTAGATCTTTTTGTATATTTTCTAATCCTGACAAATCCAAATCAATACTATTGTTTGATTCATTTGACAATTCTGAGTGTGTTCTTCCTTTCTTGGCAGCTTTCTCCTTTGTTGGATCAATTTTTGCACTTAACAAGGTCTGAACTGTATTCACATGCTTTGCCTGATTTGATTGTCCAGGTTTAAAACCAGATCTTTGAGAGGGGGCAGGATTGCCTCCAGGCATATTGTCACAATTATATCCAATGCAATAAGGTTTTTATCAAATAAATTCACAAAATATTGTTCTTGGATCTAAAAATCACATCCACACAAAGAAAATACTGTTAGGCATCACCAATGCAACTTTTGTCACAAACTAAATTCATTAAAGCATTGAAAACTGTAAAAACTGCAGAGCTAAATTTTAGGCTGTGAACTGCTCGGCGGCCATCTTAACCTATCTATTGAGTCGTCCAAGAAAACATAAAAAATATAAAGTTATTTATAAAAGTTATGTATGTATACCTCACAAATTATTCTAAATGGGGAATTTCCAATAGAAAAATTAATGCTCTTGAAAATTACAAAAAATTAATAATTTGAATTTATCAACTCAGACCTATCCTAAAATTTGTAAAATTGTTATTTTAAATATTTTTAATGCATTTTGTGCATATTTCATTCATCACAGCATTGTAATACTTAATTTTATAAAATCTCATAGGAAGAGTTATCTCCCTTTTACATTGAAAATTTGATAGGAGGAATTTTTGTTTTTCTGGAAGACATGATTGAACAAAATTAGGTAAGTTCAATTTTTTCAGTTACGGCTTAGCTCATTACATCTTTCACCCAACATCCAAAATGACCAGGCAATTCACATTGATTAAGGTATTCAAATTCTGAAAAATCCATTTTACGAACTGAAGTGTCCAGACAGTAATTGTAATACAGAGTGTTGTAAAGAAATTAACAATCAAATGTAAAATGAACAGTGAGGTGCAAAATTTTTCTCGTTGACTTACAGTTGAAAAACAACAATAAAAGTCTTGTTCTGTTTCTTCAAAAATAATATATTCTTTAAAACCAAAATTTTGTAGTTTTGCATCTTGTAATGCTATGGATTCATTTATTTTTGTGGAATTAGTGGAAATTTGTTGTCTCAAGAATACACTATTTTGTGGTTTGATAACTTTCAACTAACAATGCATTTTGAGATCTACCTGTCATTGAATTCTTAATTGAAGTTTCCACTTCGACCATAAAAAACCACAAAGATTGATATCTAACAGAATAGAATTTATAGTAACTCAATACTATTTAGACTTCTTATTAGAATTTGAAATATCAGTAAATAAATAATTGACTTTTAGGATGAAACAAGAGGCAGTCCTGACTCCTTACCAGAGAAAACAATCATAGAAGTAACGACTGGTGGCAGGTAATACACACTTTAGTTTGTTGTGTTGTACATAAGTTGATGGGTAAGATTTCAAAGTCATGTGACTAGATATTCCTTTACAGAAAATAAAGAGGGTATTGCTTACATAAGAAATCAACGATTTATCAGGCTGCCTTCTCGCTATTAATTAGACTCAGTTTTTTTTAACTGGATTTTCTAACAGAAAAAATATGGTTATTAACTTGGCAAAGTAGGGCGGGCGGGCGGGCGGGCAATGATTTTGAACTGTCTTTGATACACGTAAGTTGTCTCCATTTAAGAAATTATCAGCTGTAGAAAAGGTGTCTTCAAAAGACAACAATGGGAAAAATTTTCTGCAAAATGTTTTTTCTTCCTAGCAGTATCCTCCATGAGCATATATATATATTTTCGGATATATTTTCTAACATTTTTTTAAGACTGATGAAGCCATTCCCAAATTAAATATTTCCAGAACAAATTTGAAAAACACCTTTCAGGATCAATAACTCATGCAAATGGGAGACAACTCCAATATCTGCAAATGGGGAATAATTTTGCAGGAACTGCATGAAATCTCCTACAATTCCTGATAGCTAGAGAATAAATTTTAAAAAGCCATATAAATTATTTTTGGTACAAGAAGCAAATTTTATTCATACATGTACTTGATAATGAAAAAAATTAATTAGAGCTTGAAATGAATGGCATTCGGATTGAAAAATGGGAGTTTCCCCAGTAAGAACAAATAGACAAGGCATAATCCGACAATTGATGTGTTGTATTTCTTCTAATAAATATAAGTAATTTTGAAAATTTTCAATTCCAAACAATTTGATTTATCATTTTGTAAATTATGATTATATATATATTTTATTTTTTGTTTCAGTCCGGTAATTTTCTACAATTCCTTGGCTCATGACAGGGAACAAGTTGCAGCAATCTACGTTAACACACCTCATGTACAGGTTGTCTGTGCTGATGGAGTTGTTGTTCCTTCTCAGACTGATGCATTATGGGAATCCAAGAACAGGATGGCATTGGATCAATACCAGGTAAATTTAGAAAGGAAGTAATTTCTTTATTTTCTAACAGACAATTTTGTACATTAGAATCAAAGAAGTAAACATTTGTTGATTATTTTTGACTCAATATGACTTTAAGATGAAGAACAACAATAAAAGAGTAGCTCCACTGCTTATACTTTTGTCAAGTGCATGTGTGGATTTAGTACCAAATACACCTCCTAATTGAATGCAATGGACAGGAGTATATGCTAATAATTGGAATTCTTTATATTCGTGTAAAAAGAATATGTAAATTGTGATGATTTAAAGTATAACTATTCATGAAATGCAAATACCTAAAAATTACGAGCTACTGAACAACACATTCATAGCACATAGCGCATGAGTAAATTATTAGTGTATTTCGGTCAAGAGTTGTAGATCTTTGGTATTCGAATTTCGAGATTATTTATTCTGTTTATTGCATTGAAATATTTCATGTATTCAGAAGATTTAAATGAGAAAATACATTTTATTACATTGCGACCGGTGATTTACCATAGCATCCGAGTCACATGTGAACAGAACATACGTTATTTCAATCTAGGAAGTGATGTCACAATTGCAGCAGAGAGATATCAAAAGACATAGTCTGTTTTATTTCAATTCATTTCTGCTAAAATCTAGATTCTTTACAATGTAATAAAAAGTATAACTTGTCGCTGAATTGAAATACCAGAAATAAACAACTTGTGATCGAACTACAGCTGTTTATTTCTGGTATTTGAATTCATCGATTAGTTATACTATAAATATGACTACGCTTTTGACGATGGCTATTGTTACATCACTTCCTAGAGTGAAATATGACTCGATTTCACAGGATGAATTATCGGTTTTGATTTCACTTAGAATTTCACCACACTCAATTCAATAATACTATAAACTTGTGTATTATAAACTTTGTTAAAACAACTCTGTTAATTAATTTGATCTTAAAAGCAATTAAATTGTGTTTTATGAATTTCTCTTATTTTTAGCTAATGTATCAGACCATTGCTTCAAATTTGGCAAAACATTCATGATTTAGAAAAAAAATTATTCAATTAATAGGAGTTTCTTAACAATTGAATATGTAATTATACCCCACGCAACGAAGTTGCGGAGGGTATAATGTTTTTGACCCGTCCGTCCGTCTGTCCGTCAGTCCGTCCGTCCGTCAGTCCGTCCGTCAGTCCTGTTCTTGTCACTGCAACTCCTCTGTAACCGCTTGACGGATTGCTTTCATATTTAGTAGGATTGTTGGTTATGATGTGTATATGTGCATACTATACCACCATATTGATTGGATAATTTTTGTGGGAGTTGTGGGACTTAGACTATTTTCAGTTAAAATACCAAAGTATCATCTTGTCACTGCAACTCCTCTCAAACCACACAACAGAATTTCATGAAACCTTTTTAGATAATAAGGACATACTACGTAGATGTGCATATCGACAGGAAATTTCGATTCAATTTTTTTTCTAGGAGTTACGCCCCTTTGAACTTATTTACTTTAATGTACTACTGCAACAGTTTGTCATCGCAACTCCTCTCAAACCACACAACAGAAATTCATGAAACCTTTTCAGATAATAAGGACATACTACGTAGATGTGCATATCGACAGGAAATTACGATTCAATTTTTTTTCTAGGAGTTACGCCCCTTTGAACTAATTTACTTTAATGTACTACTGCAACAGTTTGTCATCGCAACTCCTCTCAAACCACACAACAGAATTTCATGAAACCTTTTCAGATAATAAGGACATACTACGTAGATGTGCATATCGACAGGAAATTACGATTCAATTTTTTTTCTAGGAGTTACGCCCCTTTGAACTAATTTACTTTAATGTACTACTGCAACAGTTTGTCATCGCAACTCCTCTCAAACCACACAACAGAATTTCATGAAACCTTTTCAGATAATAAGGACATACTACGTAGATGTGCATATCGACAGGAAATTACGATTCAATTTTTTTTCTAGGAGTTACGCCCCTTTGAACTAATTTACTTTAATGTACTACTGCAACAGTTTGTCATCGCAACTCCTCTCAAACCACACAACAGAATTTCATGAAACCTTTTCAGATAATAAGGACATACTACGTAGATGTGCATATCGACAGGAAATTACGATTCAATTTTTTTTCTAGGAGTTACACCCCTTTGAACTTATTTGCCTCACTATACTATTACTGTTGACTACTCTCGCTTGGAATTTAAATTTCCCAATATGCTGCCATTCAAATTAGGATAAATATGTGAAGGTAAGCATTTGATTGTGTTCATTTTACTTGTGAAGTGAGATTTTGTTTCTCCAGTGACAATATGAAGACGTGGGGTATGTGAGCGTGCTCACAAAGGTTCTTTAATTATCTGGAGTAATTAACATAGACTATATGGTAAATGGTTTGGTGTTTCAAAATCTTATGCAAATATGAGGAATATTCTATTAATAGATATCGAATTAAAGACAAACCCCTCTATTCAGATCTACCCATAATATCTTCTTTAAATTTTTTTCCCACTTTAGCCTAAGTAAAAGCTTTAAAATCAGCCAATAAAAAAATGGGGTCACCGACCTCGTTTTCGATTTATAACGCCATCTTTTTCACAAAATTTAGAAATCGGAACATGTAGTTATTTACAGTTTAATTTTTTATAAAAAGTCCTAATCACATGAAATTTGTTTGTTTTGTTAACCGTATTGTTTGTAGAACTTATATTATTCGTATTATCATCTTCTGAGGAACAGATGATGACTATATTTTGCTATAAACATTTTCCCGCCTTTTTTATGCTAAAATATCTATTTAAAATCCAGTATTGTAAAACATTGACCAATGTTTTTTCTATAATAATGTCACAGAATATTCATTTTTAATTATTAAACAAAATAAAAAAATAAAAACTTGGGGTCACCGTACTCTAAAAAGAGATATTTCGAAGAAAAGGCATAAAAATATAAAATGGCAGGAAATTAAATGCGCCAATTCTGAAAGCAACGTCTTTTAAAAATGTTAGACAGAGTTATGGACTAACATAAGTCCAGTCAACTGCCGTCTACGGACGCCGACGACAGGCTTATACTATAATACGACCACAAATGAAGATGAACTGGATATATTCGGAATTATAACTGAACATATAGTAAGTGTACTGATGCTAGCTAGATACATGTATCCGTCAGTTATAAAATAATTTCATATGTTAAATGATTTATCTAAATGATTTCGGGTGTAGCATATTTACAGTTTTTATTTTCTTTTATGTTTTAATGAAAAGTAATAAAATGTTATTGATACTAACACCAAAAAAATGTAGGAGAGTCAGTAGTAAGGAGTATGCAGTACGACATTAAAAATTGCATTTCCGTCGAGATAACGATAAGGATAAAGATTAACGAGAAAAATCTATTAGTCAAAATAAAGCTAGCGGTTGCATTAGATAATAATAATTATAATATTTTATAATTTATAATAATAATAATAATAATAATAATAATAATA
The DNA here is from genome assembly GCA_028015205.1 of Mytilisepta virgata. Lineage (NCBI taxonomy): Eukaryota > Metazoa > Mollusca > Bivalvia > Mytilida > Mytilidae > Mytilisepta > Mytilisepta virgata. The sequence goes on from CM051513.1 coordinate 19,413,350, forward strand.
ATTAAAAAAATACAATAAAACGTTAGTTGATTTCATTTTCACTAATTATACTTTATGACCTGAGATATATGAAAATTATGTGCATATAGTCCAGACCGGATAATTTTTGTTTATACGATTTTATTTTAAAAGTTTAAGACACATATGATTAAATATGGTGCATTTCTATCTTAAAAATCGTTTAACGTTAACTTTTGTGAACCTTCCATTGATTCCAGTCGTCTTTCTCTTTCTGTTGATCAACGTTAGAAATTCGCTGAAATTGCAACGTCACAAGCCACGGACGGCATAATACCGTTGCGCTGCTCTATGCGCATAAACAATAGAGGGATTTGTCTTTAAGTGGAGTTGACTGTATCAAGAATATCAAGCATATTCTGTCTTACGTACTGTTGACAATTCTATGAAAGGCTTATTCATCTCAGATATGTAATAAAAATGATATTGAACTAGTTAGTTGTAAATGTTGGGTCGTACAGTGTGATAAACTTCAAACCCCAAATCAGGATATTTGTGAATTTTGGTCAGGTAATTAGGTTTTGTATTATGGGAATATAGTAAAGTTTTGTTTTTCTTAAGAAACTATACTGAATTTTTTCAAACTTTGATCATGGTATCAGACATTTTTGTCGGGAGGACCATCTGGATATCAGGAGAATTATACTTTCATACTTAATTTGTATGTTTCGGAGTATAGTGTGGCGTACATTTTGCTGAAATAATATGCATTATTGTTTAGGGGTCAGCTGAAGCCTATCTCAGGGTGCACTGTGTTGAAGACCTATTGGTAGCCTTGCGCTGTTTTCTGCTCTTTGGTTAGGTTGTTGTCTCTTTCATATCATATGTCCCCATTTCCATTCTCTATTCTATTGAGGGTGGAATACCTACATGTGTATATATGATGTGTTTAATTCTCTTGTTATTGTTTTAAAATACAAAACAAGAATGAAACTTGAAGGGCACAAAATTCCACTGTTAGTTGTTCATTTCAGGTGTCTTTTGTTGTGGAAGTTCCAGCATTGGGAAGTACAACATACTACATAAAGAAAAATTTAAAAGGGAGTAAGGATCATGGAAAGGTGACTTTTTATAATACAGAGGCAGAATCTTCATCTAATATGTAAGTGAAACTGTAAATTCTTTTAATATTCTTCCTTATGTAACGACAACCACCTTGGTGGTCTTGGGGTAGCGTGCTCGCCTCAAGTGCAGAAGGTCGTGGGTTTGATCAAACCAGACACATTAAAATTGGTATTTGCTGCTTCTCTGCCAAGCACTCAGCATCTAGGAGTAAGAGCAAAGGACTGGTCTGCTCGGAGTCAGTATAATGTGTCTGGGTGGGGTGATATGTCTTCCTGCAGACAGTTACCTCGTGAGCTAGCACATTAAAAATCTGGCTCAACATGTCGGTCTAGTACAAAGCAGGGATTATATTCATATCATATCAACATGCTCTCGTCCTGATATGCACCTAATGGCAGCCACTGGACTTTAAACAATAATTCATCCATCCATCCTTATGTAACGAAAAAACATTAAGTTATCTCCCTTTACCAATACAACAGATAAAAATAATAAAAAAGCCTTTCAACAGATGGGAGATAATTTGAGTTGTGCAACGAAAAACATTAATCGGATATCTCCCTTGGCAAATTAACCATATAGTTTTTTTTACTGATTTAAGCATTTTTAATGAAAAAAGGGAGACAACTACAGTAGAATTCAATTACAACAAATTTGTTTCAGATTATATTCTAAAGAAGAGTTCTGTTAGGACTTTTGTCAAGAGAATATATTAATTTTCATTATAAATTATTACAAGTACTGTCCATTCATTATATTTCATATCTTCAATAAATGGTCAGCATTAAATGAATCTACCGTAAAATCTCTATTTATTCGTCGGCCTTATTATTTGTCACTTTTAGAATTACATGGAAAAATGCATTTTTTAAAATCTTAATTTTTCATCACTTACGAAGTTTTCAAATCGCAATTGTTGTGAAGCGGGAATTTTCAACATTCATCATGAAGTGGATAAGTTCTTGTCAGCATCTAGTCTTCCATTCCTCATAACAAATAAGTTTATTCACCCAAAACATGTAAATAATTGTTATAAATACAAAATTTGTAACAAATTTAATCAACTTAGATAACGAGGATAAAATTAAAATTAATATTATAAAATTAAACATATTTTACTTCATAATTCCTTTTCTTTAACCTATAAATTGAATTGACATTGATCTTAAAGAAATAAATATTAATTTGGTTCCATTCAGAATATGGATTACAAACACTTGTCAAAACATGGCCGGTCGATTGAAGTTGGTCATCGTTGTTAGTTTTTGATTTAAAATGGCAATTTTCATGAATATTGATGATGAATTCACGAAAAACATATGAAGAAATAACTCCGAAAGTACGGGCTTGAATTTTGTCTAGTTATACTTAACATTCATTAAACAAATCAATCTACTGGAAGTCAACAACAGTCCCACAATAACAAAACCATAATTTATGATAAAAAAAAAATTTCTTTACTTGAACAAACTTCAGTTATTTGAACTACCGATAACGCGAACAGATTTTGAAGGTCCCATGGAGTTTGAACCGTTGAAGTTCTAATGTATGTTATTACTTACCTCAAAGTTCTGTAGGGGCCTCGGTGGCCGAGTGGTCTAGGTATTTCGTCATGACTACTAATGATCACTAGCCTGTCAACACTGTGGTTGTGAGTTTGAATCTCACCTGTGGCAGGGTGTGTTCAACTCCCACCTTAACTTGACAAGGATTGCCAATTTTCCTACCAAAGGTCGGTGGTTCTCTCCGGGTTCTCCGGGTTCTCCGGCTTCCTCCACCAATAAAAACTGGCCGCCGCGAAATAGCCAAATGTGGTGATAACGGCGTAAAATCCCAACTAAACAAACAAACAAATCAAAGTTCTGTTAATGCTACATTGTATTAATAATTGGATTACTACAAAATTTTATGACCACATATTTTACATTGTTGGCATCATTTATTTCTCAATCTTTTTTTTCAGAGAGCTATTTTCTGTCAAAACGGAAGGAGAATCTGACTTTTCCATCGAAAATTCTTTATTAGAGGCAGAGTTCAGTGGTCATACAGGCTTACTTAAGGTACATAGATCATAATATATTACATCATGAAAGTTTCCCTTTATATGCATTTTATGCCAGTTTTAGAACACTCGGCTATATTGTATTTTTAACTGGCCATTCTAATAGAAAAATATTTTGTTTGAGATGTTTGGGAATGGAGTGAGGACATGCTAACATGTGGACAGGCAGTTCAGTTCAGTGATGAAGGCTTCTAGTACTTGGACACACAGTTCCTCTTAAATATGTAGTTACCTTTCTGATAAAACAGTTGCAAAAACCAAGAAGAATGGTTTGCATTATAAAACAGCACTTACATTTAATATAATATTTCATGTATTTAAAAATTAATATTAAAAAAAAATTTTAAAAAATATTGTTATTGTTTGAAAATAGATAACGGAATGCAGGCTCATTAGAAGAACATGAGTTATCTCCCTTAACCAAGTTAATTAAGAAACTGAAATTGTCTCCATTTGGTCTTTGGAGCTAAAGAGACTATTTTGTTATCTACTCTGAATAACTTGTTATGGTGGATGGATGAAATATTGTTCAACGTCCAGTACCAATTATTATATGCAATACATGTTGATATGATATGAATATGAACCCTGCTTAATACTAGACCGACACGCTGAGCTGGTACTTTAATATGCTAGCTCACGAGCTAACAGTCCACAGGAAGACATATCACCCCACATCGACACATTATACTGGCTCTGAGCTGACCCGCTTCATTTTCTATTCAGATGATAAATTTCTGCAAATTTGAATAGAAATCTCTACTTTCTTCATTACTAACATTTTCTTTCAGTATCCTTTTGATATCACCAGGAATATTTGATAAAAGTGTATAATACCTTAAGAATTATTCGAATTTGTTTTTTGACAAACTTGATGGAAATTTAATAAATCTCTTTTAGAATAATCCAACAAATGACATACATTTTTGATTCCCGTGTTTTCCCATCTCAAATAGTAGGGGAAATTTTCCCGATGAAATAAAATTCAGAATATCTAATGAAAGATATTCTTTCACACTTACCTTAGCAATAGGTTTTGCTGTAAGATCTTCTTGGTTGAAACTAGTGAGCAAGTTGGAACTTGACAGCAATGTTCCAGGCACCCAGTCAAGATGGACATAGTCCAGGTGAGTGAGACAGGCTCCTTAGATCATCTAGTTTATTTGTGTTATGCTTTTTCAGTCAACTTCGTCCAAACATGATGGTAAATTACACAGATCAGAAATTAGCTTTGTGTCATATGGTGTTGGTCATGCTAAAGAAAAAAGTGGGGCTTACCTGTTTTTACCAGATGGACCAGCAAAGGTAAGGGAGACAACTCAGATTAAAATGTGTATACATGTTTGTTAATTTCTGAATGATAATCCTGTCAAGTAAATAAGATAATTTGGGTTGGAAGTTGTAATTTTTGTGTTTGTGTGTGTGTGTGTGAATTTTATAGCAGATTTTGCCAACCATTGCCAATATTTACCTTCTGTTACTAAGATCTTTTGTATTGTATCAATTATCTGTGATTGTCAGTCAGTATTAACTTGCAGCTTTGTCCTGTAATAACACAGTTGTCACATTATTGATCTTTAGCAATTAAACAGTGGCCTCAACTGTTTTGACCTTTCCATTGTGCTGCAAGATTTTTCTTTATGTTGATGGCCTCACTGTGACTATAAGATGAAGAGCAAAAATAAAAGCACTGTTTCTTCGGTTCTTGTAAAGCTGAGTAGTCTAGTGTTAAAAATTATTGTATATCAACGTAATATTCCATGATGAACTTAACCAAAATTTTGAGTGCAATATTCTACATTATTACATGAATATTCTTTTTCTATCTTCTGATTGTATGAGAAATGTCTAAAAGGTCTTGAGTACTCATGATAGTAACTGAGAAGTATCTAAATTTAGTGCAAGAATTCCATTTGCATGGTTATGGGATTGAAATAGATCCTGACCGGTCAAGCGTAATTTAATAGTGACTGATTTGTTCTCAAAATAGAAATAAAAAGTCCCAATTTTACGATTTGGGTAATAAAACAATTACTGGCTATGTAACAGGTCAAGCGGAATTTAATGGTGACCGATTTTTCTTAAAATGGATAGCGAAAGTACAGTTTTCCAATTCATGTAATAAAACAATTACTGACTATATAATAGGTCGCTATCAGGATTGATCAACCCTTGAAAATGTATATTCACCTCGCCGAAAGGCTCGGTAAATATTACATTTTCTCGGTTTAAAAATCCTGATAGCGACCTATTACAAAGTCAGTAATTGTATAATATTGCACCCCATGCACTATTGCCTCAAAAATTGACATCACTGATGTAGAAAATAGATTTATTTGACATTTAAAAGTATTTGACATTTATGTTCTTGATGTACAATAAAAGGATTATTGCATTAATATTGAGGAATATTGCAAGCTTATGCAATATATTATTTTACACGAAACAATATTGCTCATTATTAATGCTATAACCCAAAATTATTATATGAAATGACCAAAGGACAATATAGAAATAAATAATGATTTTTCTTTTTTTAGCCGATAAATTATGTAACTCCAGTAATAAGAGTAACAAGAGGCCCGATTGTGTCAGAGGTGGTTGTTTATCATAAATACGTAGAACATCATGTCAAAATTTATAATTCACCAGGTAAGTAGATTTGTGAAGTATCTGTATATACAGCCAATGCTCTTTATTAAAAATTAATTTGATAGGATTTTGAGTCTTCTGGAAAAAATGTAATTAAAAATATAAGTTTCAGACTAATTTTGAGTATTTGTTTCTTTAATTAAGGACTGTAAAAAAAATGCTTCGTAATAAAAAAAACTATTTATTGTAACAGTGTCTTGTTTTGCAAAACGTATTTTGAGATGTCATGTGTATATACAGAAATACAAAATGTTGCTGATAAATTAAGATACACAAATATTTTGAGATAGAAGATGTAAGACATAACCAGAATGAACAATACGGCGACGACTGTCTTGACCTAACAGAATTCCTGTGTCAAAACATAGTCATGCCAGAATTTGTTGGATTGTCCTATATACAGTATTCCTATACAAATTATTTAATTTTTATGAATCCAGATTTTGGCACTCTGCAATTTCACTCTTGTACAATTGGGTTTTTTTCAGCACATTTACTTGAATTTGTAAACCAAACAACTGTATAAAAGGATGACAAAATAATCACTTCTAATAGGATTTGATTTAGACGATTTTTGTTGGGGCCTTGGTGGCCGAGTGGTCTAGGAATTTCGTCATGACTATTGATGATCACTAGCCTGTGAACACTGAGGTTGTGAGTTTGAATCGCACCTGTAGCGGGGTGTGTTCAACTCCGATCTAAATTAACAAGGATTGCCAATTTTCTACCGAAGGTCGTGGTTCTCTCCAGGTAATCCGGCTTCCTCCACCAATAAAAACTGGCTGCCACGAAATAGTCAAATGTGCAGAAAACAGCGTAAAACTCCAACTAAACAAACAAAAACAAACAATTTTGATTATATTTTTGTTGTGTTATAGGAACTGACGGAAGTCTTGTGGATATATATAACTTGGTTGATATAACAAATACAGGGAACCTCGAGACAGCGATGAGAATTAGCACAGACATTAAAAATACAGACAGAGAGTTTTATGTAGATCTTAATGGATTTCAGGTAGAGTAAAAGATTCACCTCATGGTTTTAAATTTCTCAAATAATTCGTTTATTCTTTAAAAAAAAATTCAGCTTGCTTCCCCAATGAGGAACCAGAGTGAGTTATCTTTTCCTAATTAATGTAGGTAAGGGAGATAATTAAATTCTCTCCCTTTTGTCCTAAGGCTAAAAGGGAGACAAATTTATTATCTCCCTTACCTACATTGGTTAGGAAAATATAAATCACTCTGGTTTCTCATTAAACCTGACATCCTTGATGTAGCCTGTTGCTATGTAGGCAGAGTGAAACTGCAAAAAATATAAAACGAAAGAAAAAAAAACGAAATAAAAGAATTATAAAACCAAGGAAAAGAAATCCTCAGAACTACATTGTATTTTGTCTGGAATTAGTAGAATGTATTGTCAGTAAGAAAAGATTTTGTACTAACAATCAAATGTAGTAGCGTTTATTGTGGTATTTTGGTTATATTTTGATTATAGCCCTTTTCAGAAACTAATTTCTGGTATCACGAATCGAACTTAAAAATTGTAATTTGAAGCAACTTATTTCCCTTTCTGGGACATATTACTGGTTCGCTGCAGTGCAAAGCAACCAGTAGGAGGTAAATAGAAATTATTTATTACTTTGATATAGAAATATTTCCAGCTTTATAATCAAGTTTGATTACAAGAATGTTGCAAGCAAACATATCGTAAGAAGTTCCCAAATTTATATAAACCAAACATTACGTGCAAATTAACAAGTTTTAAAAACAGTTAATCTTTTACTCTTCATTGCAGCGAACCAGTATTACGTCCTGGAACATCCCTGCAAGAGAAATAACTTGCTTCAAATTATAAGTCAGAATCGTGATAACGGAAATGAGTTTCTGAAAAGGGCTGTATGGCGTCTGTTGTAAATGTGACAAAATTAAACACAACGAAATAAAACAAATCTTAATTCTTCCAAAACAAATTCAGTTTCTTTTATTCTGGAAGCGTTATTAAAATTAATAACAGTTGTAATGCTCTGATTGGTGTAATATTTGTCGAATCAAAACTAATCAACTAAGATTTTGAAAAAACAATTATCAGTCGTCAGTGTGACAGCTTGTAGTGACAACTTAATCAGCGTAACACCAGTCACAGCTTATCAAAAGGATTAACAAATTATACCCTCTTAACATAAAGTTTTATTTATACTTTCAAATTATATAAAAAAAAAAATTTCCCTAAAATTGACAAAATGAAACAAAGCACAGACAAAAAGTGCCAAATATAAAAACCCCAAAGTTCAACATCCATGTTTTTTTTTAGCAAAAACTGCCATATTATCCCTACACCAAAATATGGTGATTTTTGGTTAATCAATACTGTAAAAACTAAAAACAAAATTTGCATCTCACAAATATGTCCTTTCAATATATGAGGATCAGTTTTTTTTTCAGAAGTGGGAAAATTTCTTTATAATATATCATTTGACCTTTATAATATTTATGAGTTTTGATACATATAATTTTTTTCTACATTGCAATCAGAATTTAAATTTACTGAAACAGTTGTTTTGTAATATTTCAAAAATAATGTCGAATTTCATCAACGACCTTGCGTTAATAAAATTAAAAAGTATTCTTTGTCCTCCAAAAGAACTTTTGTCTGAGATTTGTGACTTTATAAAGCAGGCTTTAAAATTGCGAAAATGAGGTCCGTGTCCGCCAAAGGTTTATTCACTAATATTGATATTGTCATGATTCTGTTTAATTTTTGTTGTTATTATGTTTATTTAAAATTGCTTGACCCGTATGGGTGTAAAATGCAAATAAAAATTATTTGCTTCCAGAAGACCTCAGGAAGCCGATACAAAAAATACATGTAACTTCAAGGGGAATTAAATTTGTAAATCATTATTGATATACCTATTAAAACGATAAATATTTTTTTGTAAAATTTGTGTACTATAAAAAAAGCAAACTTAGATGGTCACAAAATTTATAATGTTTAAACTGTATTGCCATATAGTGGGATATTTTGCTGGTTGTTAATTTTAGCCAATTTTAGCAGTCAATCTTTTAATCTTAATTGGAGTCATAATTACACTGCAGAAAATGAATTTATCCAGGCCTCTATGTACAGTTTTGGTTCAAGGCACAAGGCTAAATTTCTAGGAGTCAAGTACAGACAGTTTAGAAATGTCACCAGAAATAATAAAAGACATTTTCATAAAGCCATGTGGTTATAATCTGTTTCTTACATGTACATGACACGATCAATTTTGTCTAAACATTCAAATGCATGCGGGATAAAAGACAGACTAAAATCCGCATTTCAAGAGTTAAAAAATTTAATTGCCATTTTTGCCACTTATTATGAATAACAAGGTGCCAAATGTATTTACATGTAAGCCACCGCTTAGAACCCTGTAATCTGGTTAAATATAAATGCAAAATTATTTGGCATGGTACATGTATAATCTGAACTCAAAATATTTTGCATTAATATCTTGCTCAAAATTACCAAAAAATTATTTGTAATATATTTGTGCTTATTGTTTTATTGTTCTTTGTTATTTCAGATGATAAAACACAAAACATTAGATAAAATTCCACTACAAGCCAACTTTTATCCCATGCCTTCTATGACCTTCATTGAGGATGATGATTACAGATTTAACATCCTCTCAGGGCAGTCTCTTGGCATGGCTAATTTAGAAGTGGGTAAGTACATGTTCATCACAAAACTCTTGGCATGATCAATTTAACTTCTTAAATGATGAAGAATACAGGTTTAACATCCTCTCAGGGCATTTCTCTTGTCATGGCTAATTTAGAAGTGGGTAAGTATGTGTTCATCACAAAACTCTTGGCATCTCTAATTTAACTTCTTAAATGATGAAGAATACAGATTTAACATCCTCTCAGGGCATTTCTCTTGTCATGGCTAATTTAGAAGTGGGTAAGTACATGTTCATAACAAAACTGTTGGCATGGCTAATTTAATTTCTTAAATGATGAAGAATACAGATTTCACATCCTCCTAGGCCAGTCTCTTGGTATGGCTTGTTTACAAGTGGGTAAATACATGTTCATCACAGAACTGTTGGCATGGCTAATTTAATTTCTTAAAATATGTACATGTAGAAGACAGATTTCACACACTCTCTTGGTATGGCTAGTTATACCCCACGCAACGGTTGCGGAGGGTATAATGTTTTTGACCCATCTGTCCGTCAGTCCTGTTTCTTGTCATCGCAACTCCTCTCAAAGCACACAACAGAATTTCATGAAACCTTTTCAGATAATAAGGACATACTACGTAGATGTGCATATCGATAGGAAATTGCGATTCAATTTTTTTTCTAGGAGTTACGCCCCTTTGAACTTATTTACTTTAATGTACTACTGCAACAGTTTGTCATCGCAACTCCTCTCAAACCACACAACAGAATTTCATGAAACCTTTTCAGATAATAAGGACATACTACGTAGATGTGCATATCGACAGGAAATTACGATTCAATTTTTTTTCCAGGAGTTACGCCCCTTTGAACTTATTTGCCTCACTATAATATTACTGTTGACTCCTCTTGCTTGGAATTTAAATTTCCCAACATGCTATCATTCAAATTAGGATAAATATGTGAAGGTAAGCATTTGATTGTGTTCATTTTACTTGTGAAGTGAGATTTTGTTTCTCCAGTGACAATATGAAGATGTGGGGTATGTGAGCGTGCTCACAAAGGTTCTTTAATTTACAAGTGGGTAAGTAAATGTCCAGGACAAAGCTCTTGTCATGGCTAATTAAACTTCTTAAATTTTTATACTGTGGGTTTTGTACCTACGTGGTTAGTAAGTTGTAATAAGGACTGTTTTTTGGCATGGATAGTAGAATTTTTGAATTAGTGTTAATTGTTAATTACATGTATTGCGTCCACTTATTGTTTAATTATAGGGTACCTTAAACTTGAGTTAAAGTAAATTAATATATTTTGTCAAGCATATTTGGCAGATAATAAAGTGACCATAGTATGAATATGAATTAATATATATACTTTTACATATCAGTCGAGGCCTCATTGGCCGAGTGGTCCAGGTAGTTCGTCGTGACTATTATTGATCATGTCAACTCAGATCTTAATTGACAAGGATTACTTATTTTCCTACCGAAGGTACCCAGGTACCCCGGCTTCCTCCACCAATAAAAATTGGCCGCCACAAATTAGCCAAATATGCTGAAAATGGCGTTAAACACCAACTAAACATAAACAAACATATCAACCTGTTTCCAAAGACTTATATTTTTGGTCCAGACATAAGTAAAGGGTGAATGCGGGTAATAAGAGATTAAAACTGGAACAGTATTGAAGAGGCTTTCTCCAGAGTAAGGTTGTCCAAATCCAATGTTTGGGCTAATGGCATATCAGCCAGATACATGAAAATTGCACTTGAAAATGAGATATCAAAATTGGGCATAAATTATATCTAGTTTGCTCTTCAAATATAGGCAAATTTTATTAATCAATTGCTAAATTTATGTTTAGCAATAAAAAAAAAGATTGAGGAATTTTAATTACATGAAAATATTTTTATAGGACAGTTAGAGATTATGATGGATCGCCGATTGAACCAAGACGATAACCGAGGATTAGGACAACCTGTCAAAGATAATAAAGTCACACCAAACAGATTTGCTTTAATGTTTGAAAAAAGGAAAAAACCAAGGGTAAGAAATGTAGTTATATTTTATAATTCACCAATTCACATTCTAGTTCAGGGGCCTCGGTGGCCGAGTGGTCTAGGTAGTTCGTCATGACTACTAATGATCACTAGCCTGTCAACACTGAGGTTGTGAGTTCGAATCTCACCTATGGTGGGGTGTGTTCGACTCCGATCTAAATTGACAAGCATTGCCAATTTTCCTACCGAAGGTCGTGGTTCTCTCCGGGTACTCTGGCTTCTTCCACCAATAAAAACTGGCCGGCGCTATATAGTCAAATCTGCTGAAAACGGTGTAAAACCCCAACTAAACAAACATTCTAGTTCCCTGTTTAAAATATTTTTGAAAGGTCATAATGGATCAGAATTGCATACACGAACATGTAAAAATGACATGATATGGGGTATCCATCAATGAGACCTAGAAAATATAGAAAATAAAAAAATTTCCTACCCTAATTTTTATAAGCAAGAAATAATATACATATGTTTTGTTTGGCCTTAATGATTTTCACACTAGCCACACCAAAATACCAGTTACTTATTCATATGAGCTTTTATTATATTTCAGGCAAAGAATAAAATAAATGGATTTCCGTCATTACAAACACATATTACATCCTTACAGATGATACAACCTATTTATGTCATTTCTAAAAACAGTGGCTCAAATAATATAGAACTTTTAGTATCTTACAAACCAATGAAAACAACAATGCCGTGTGAGATACACTTATTGAACTTTAGATCGTTACGCTACAGTGACGATGATGCCTCGCATGGATTTACTCCTCGTAAAGATGTCGCTCTTCTGTTACATCATTTAGGATTTGATTGCAATTTTCCAAATCAGGGATTAAAATGTGATATTTCTGGTGGCAAGGTGAGTAAAAAATTACACTATTATTGTTCATATTTTGAAAACTGATCAATAGATACAGTTTATAATCATCATTTCATAATTTTCATACATTTATGCAGTTTATTAAAAGTTCGTTCATTTCAGCACTGCAATATATAAGAAGCGACATGGTGTATCCATTCTTTACTAGAAAACCATATGTATTTTTACCCTGCAACTACTCCTTTAGCTGACCAATATAACCTGCCCAATATTAATTTCGAAATTGGGTCAGTATCCCATTATAGTGTCCTGGTACCCTTGTCCTCACATTCAACGATATTTTGCATTGCATTCAGGTTCACAGTTTTTATGATGTCGTATTTCCCTAGATTAAGTGCCAAAAATGGTGATTCTTCAAATCAGCTATAAATGTTCCATTTTCATGCATTTTCGCTCAAACAGATAACAATTTTGTGTTGCAGGATAAAAACAAATGTACGCACATTGTCGGAAAATATAAAGTTTAGTTGTACTCGCCGCAAAACCGGTGAGAAATGCAAGATATTCTCGGTAAACCTTGCATTTCTACCCATTTCTAAGTCTCGTACAAATAAATTATATATTTTCTGACAATGTACATATATTGTATATTATGTAAAGTCAAGAAATACCAAAGGGATATTCGAAGGAGAGAAAAATCATAACAACTGACAAACTCCAGAGAACAACGAAAACAAGACCAAAACAATACATGCATTACAATTAAAAACTAAAAACATATGAACAACATAAACACCAACAAAAAAACCGGGGGTAGACTCAGGTGCTCCAGAAGAGAAACAGACTCTTCTTCCTGCAGGACACCCGCCATGCTGCCCATGTCAAATACGGTATGGTGAAGGGATGTGTAAATATGTGATGATAGTTTCAGCAAGGGAACTAATATAAAGTTACTTCCCATGAGAAGATGCAAAAAATAAAAATTATCAATCAAGCCAAACTATTACAAAGTATGTTTGTCATGGGTCCAAAGTTACAAGCTGGAAACAATCCCTGACTTTTAAGGTTGCAAAGCTGATAATCTGTGTATAAGGGCTATTCCATTAAAATGAATGTGGGAGGGTAGGAAGGGACTTTCGAAATACCCCTCAACTGACAAACTTTTTTTAGATAACTTTATGTATATCTGAAAGACACACTTAAAAAATGACCAAGGACCCATGTCCTATAATAAAACTTCCCTTCTTACCCTACCACATCCATTTTTATGGAATAGCCCAAATGGTTTCACATCCTTCTTGATAATTAATTTTTTTTTGCAGGTTTCATTAAGTAATATGTTTAAAGATCTCACATTACACAATACAAAAGAGACATCATTATCACTGATGTATAATCAGAAAAACATTGACCAATCATCTACATTGTCCTTTAAACCTATGGAAATCTATGCGTTTATGACAGAAATTCAATGATTGGAGGTTGCATCTTAGAAGTTCTTTGAAGATCCTATAATTTTTTGGAGTTCATAGATTTGAAAAAATGAAGCATTCCAGCTACTAAACTACAGGTTAAGTAATAGCATACGAGGAGATGTGAAGAAAGAAGATGAAATGGTGCTTCAGAGATGCCAAGCACCCCAATGAGGAACCAGAGTGAGTTATCTTTTCCTAACCAATGTAGGTAAGGGAGATAATTAAATTATCTTTTGTCCAGAGGCTAAAGGGAGACAAATTTATTATCTCCCTTACATACATTGGTTAGGAAAAGATAACTCACTCTGGTTTCTCATTTTGGCGGAGTTCCTAATCAATGTGAATTTCAATGTATTTTGGAATATTTAGCACAGATTGCCTACTGTATGATTTTATATGGTGTAGCATTTATGTTAGGTTTACAATAAATATTAAGGCCACCAAAAATAAATTCTCTGGTTCTCAGACAATTGATTTTTTCAACAATGGCAAGGTAGGTGGGGAATTAATTTTTTTTAAGTTTATTTCCTTTTCAAAAGAGGCAAGGGATTTTCAAGTTAGGTTTTTATTTTGGTGACATACAAATTTAGTTTGAATCCATTCATTTCTATGACATTTTAATACAAATGGGTTATCTGCTTTCAATGCGTCAAATTTTCTCCATTTCTCCTGCAAACACTCTTCTGCAGAGCTGTTCTATGGTACCTGTAGAATGAATGTACGCAGTATCATCTTTGAAGCATATATTCAAGTCAACCTCCCTGCCATGATCATTTATCAGCTGTTTATTTTATTTACTTTTTAACTTGATCAATGTCGCACAATGCTTGAAAATTAAGTCTGGGTCGGCAGATGCTTGAAACTTACTTTTGGCACCAAATTTTGAATTTTATTTTAACGGAATAATACTGGAAAAGTGGCGATTTTTTTCTGGTAATCATATAAACTTGTTCCATCGGCAAATTTTTAAGAGGGGCGCCAGTGTATGAGAACCAGATATTTAAGTTTAGATGGCCTTATAGTTCAGACATCTTAAGATTCATTCTAACTTTTTTGAATTTAATAAATTAGAGTTTTCATTTAGATTCGTATAAGAACTTCAATGTTAAGTCTTGTTTCAAATGTGTTTTCTGAAAATTGTGGTCATACTTTTGTGCACTATTTCATCTTCAAATATTTTTTCGTCAATTGATACGTATTTCCATGTTTCCATGAAATTATTTTCTTTAATTGTCAACAAAGAGTTTATCATACGAAATACCTCAAATTTCATGGTCAACAGTTTTCGGGAAAAATGTCATAATGTTTGCTTCTGTACATTCCTTTAAAGATAACAGATTTTTTTTTTTACTGTTTTGTTTTCTGTTTTGGAGTGTTTTTCTAGTTTGTTTGGCGACCCCTGTACTTTTTAGCTCACCTGGCTATGCCAGGGTGAGCTTTTGCCATCACTTTGCGTCCGTCGTCCGTCGTCCGTCCGTCGTCCGTAAACTTTTCATTCAAAGATCTTCTCCTCTGAAACCACTGGGTCAATCCAAACCAAACTTGGTCACAATAGTCCTTGGGTGGCCCCCTTTCAAAATTGTGTCGCTCATGTTCATACCTCATCCAAGATGGCCGCCAGCGGGGATCATAATTTAACATTGGACCCTATGGGATAAAACATTCAAAGATCTTCTCCTCTGAAAGTACTAGGCCAATTGGAACCAAACTTAATCACATGAGTCCTTGGGTGGTACCCTTCAAAAGTGGTGTTGCTCACATCCGTATCCTATCCAAGATGGCCGCCAGCGGGGCCACAAGCGTTTCAAATTCTTTTGTCTTTACATTGCAACTCTTATACAAAGAAAGATAACTCTAACTCAAAATTTGGCATTAGTGAAATAAAAATTTCTAATGTCTGATGGAATATTTAATATATATCTGATTTTGATGGGTTTTAATTTCAGCAGTATATATAACCTAGATTATAGGGGGAACCCCTGCCCGATTTTTTTTTTGAAAGGTGGTCTGAAATTGTAATGGATAGCAGAAGTTTTGGTTCTCATAGAAACTAATTTCAGGTCTTACTTGGCTACAACGGTCTACTTTAAAAATTGTGTCTCTTGGGTCCGTAGCCAATCCAAGATGGCCACCAGAGGGGACCAAATTTTAACATTGGACCCTATGGTAAAACATTCAAAAATCTTATCATCAGATATAACTGGGCAATTGGAACTAAACTTGGTCATAATAAACCTTGGGTGGCCCTGTTTAAAAAATTGTGTTGCTTAGGGTTGTACTTAATCAAAAATGGGTGCCAGCGGGGACCATAGTTTAATATTTGACCTATGGGAAAAGTTTTAAATTCTTCTGCTGAGACTGGAAATACTTGGCCAATTGAAACCAAACTGGTCACCTTCAAAAATTGTGTGGCTTTGATCCGTACCTGATCCAAGCTGGATGCTAGCTGAGACCAAAGTTTAACTTATTGGACCAGTGTAACATGTCCAATATGCTTTTTGTTGTCTAAAATGACTATGCTTATTTTTTTAAAATATGTAATTACAGGTTTTAAAAATTTTTATGTTTTGTGCCTCTAAATAATATTAATGAGCATTTTAAATTTAAAAACTAAATATTTAAAATTGCTAGCATAACGGATCTATTAAATGTAAATAAAAAAAATGTAATTCTGTAAAGTTATATAATATTAAATGGTAAAAAGAGATAAATAAAATTAAATGTAGGTTTTTCATGGATTTTTATTTCATGGATATTTCTATATAACTATTTATTATTGAGAATAAATGCATAAAAGTATATATGATGTTAGGGTGTTTTCTTGTTGCTCTTGACACTTCTTGTCTCTTTTTAGTGTTTTATCAACTCCTCTGAAACCACTGAACCAATTTAAACCAAACTTCAGTGGAATGGTCCTTGGATGGTCCCCTTTAAAAATTGTGTTCGGTTTTCCCGGGCGCCATCGAATATGGCTGCCATGGTCGGACATAGTTTAACCTTGGACCCTATGGGAATTTTAACATTTTCGTTATCTTCTCTGAGACCATTAGGCCAATTTGAACCAAACTTTGGTGGAATGGTCCTTTGGTGGCCCCTTTTAAGATTTATGTTGGGTTTCCCCGAACGCCATCCAACATGGCCGCCATGGCTGGACTTAGTTTAACATTGAGCCTATGGGAAATTTACTTTTTCGTCAATTCCTCTGAAACCACTGAACCAATTTAAACCAAACTTAAGTGGAATGGTCCTTGGATGGTCCCCTTTAAAAACTGTGTGTTCGGTTTTCTGGGGCGCCGTCCAATATGGCTGCCATGGTTGGACATAGTTTAACCTTGGACCCTATGGGAATTTTAACATTTTCGTTATCTTCTCTGAGACCATTAGGCCAATTTGAACCACACTTTGGTGGAATGGTCCTTGGGTGGCCCCTTTTAAAATTTGTGTTCGGTTTCAACGAATGCCATCGTACATGGCCGCCATGGCTGGACTTAGTTTAACATTGAGCCTATGGGAATTTTACTTTTTCGTCAACTCCCCTGAGCCAATTTGAACCAAACTTTGGTGGAATGGTCCTTGGGTGTCCCCTTTCTAAACTTATGTCTGGCATCCCTGACTTCCAACCAACATGTCTGCTGTTACTGAAAATAGAAAAGGGGGGGGGATGAATTTCCAAAATCTTCTTCTATGAAACTACAAGGCCAGTTGCAACAAAACTTGGCAGTAGTAGTCCTTAGGAAGTTCTCTTTTAGAAGGATGTCCGATGACCTGGACTGTTAACCAAGATGGCAGCCACAGCCGAACTTAGTTAAACTTTGTTAAACATAGGGCCCTATGGGAAAATTCATTGAAAAATCTTTTTATCTGAAACCACTTTACCAATTGAAACCAGACTTTGCAGCAGTTGTCCTTATATGGTCCTCTTTCAGAATTGTGTCCCATGACCTGGACTGTCAACCGAGATGGCTGCCACAACCGAACTTAGTTTAACATAAGGCCCCATGGGAAAATTCATTGAAAAATCTTTTTATCTGAAACCACTTGACCAATTGGAACCAGACTTTGCAGCAATGGTCCTTAGGACGTCCTATTTCAGAATTGTCTGATTTCGTGGACTGTGAACCAAGATGGCCGACAGAGCCAAACTTAGTTTAACATAGAACCCGATGGGAAATTCACTCAAAAATCTTCTGGTCTGAAACCACTCAGCCAATTAGAACTAGACTTGGTAGAAATGGTCCTTAGATGGTTCTCTTTTAGAAATGTGTCCATTGACCTAGACTGTCAACCATTAGGCTGCCACAGGTGAACTTAATTGAACATAGAACCCTATAGAAAAACCAGCCAAATCTTTAGTCCTGCTCAAGATGAAAAGTTCAATGCAGGTGAGCGATACAGGCTCTTTAGAGCCTCTAGTTTTTAACTTTCAATATCTTTGAGTGATAAATAGAAGCAAAATTCTAGTCAAAGTTTTGTAGGAATATACAATATTTTGTCTTTTCTTTCAGCATATTCACAATTTATAAATTTTTTTATCCTGATGTGCAATTTTTATGTACTAATATGCAATATTTTATTATATATGTTTGTTGTATTTATAAAAAAATTATGTGAAGAGTAGAAATGCTACTTATTATGCTAAACATACAGTTGCTTAATATATAATGTTACTGAAAATGTCGGGGCCTCGGTAGCCGAGTGGTCTAGGTAGTTCTATTATACTAATGATCTGGCCTGTCAACACTGAGGTTGTGAGTTCGAATCTCACTGGTTGCGGGGTGTGTTCGACTCCGATCTAAATTGACAAGGATTGCTAATTTTCCTACTGAAGGTGGGTGGTTCTCTCCGGGTACTCCGGCTTCCTCCACCAATAAAAACTAGCTGCCGCGAAATAGCCAAATGTGCTGAAAACTGCATAAAATCCCAACTAAACAAACAAAACTGAAAATGTCAAAATGAAGAAAAGAATAACAACTATTTCTGTAGGATGGAAGGGCATGTTTCCATTAGACACAAAGGTGGTTCTTTCACTAATAGCTTGAAAATAAATTTAAAAAGTTTTTTTTTATTAATAAGTCTGAAAATAAGACAGATTACTTTCCTTATGGGATATATTTTGTTAACAAGTCAGTTGTAGAAAGACAGTAGATTTTAACTTCGAGACTATTAAGACTGTACTTTCATTGTGTCGCCTGCGGAATGCATGGTCAACACATAGGGATCACTATCTGTTGTCTTGCATCTTGCTTCTTGCGTCGTCACACTTTTCTTCTATCCTCAACTACTCGTAAACCGCTCGAAGGAATTTGATGAAACTTTCTCTTTGCATTAGCCTTAATGCAAAGGTGTGCATATATATTTCATTTTTAGAAAATTGAAATTTTTTTTGTTGTAAAAATTGACATTGTTGAAAAAAAAGAGGGGGGGGGGGGGGGGGGGGGGGGACGGCGACATATGTCTTCCTTGGAAGACTCACACATTTTTTCTGAGTTAAAAAAAATCTACAATAATTCAGTAATTAACAGAAAAATTGTATTTAACTGTATTTTACTGTAGAGAGTGATGCAAATTAGTGAATTAATAATATGTTCATGGTCACTCGTTTCAGATTTTTAAGTATTATAAGTTTCAAGATTTGTTTTGTTTTAATAATTAATTTTTTGTTACAAAGAAAATCATTTTCACATCAACCGATGTGAAAATGATATAGCCATATCAGCCTAGGTATTTTTGAATAGCTTTTGAATGATGGGTTATTAGCTTTTGGTGTCAAGGGTTATTAGCTTTTTGTGTGCAAATATGGGTTGTTCACTTTTGGTCGTTACACATATGCAAAAACCGGTATATTAAATACTGATTTTATAATAAGAATGTATATTTCTCATTTATAATTTATCACCATCATAATTGATGAATAATTCTTAAAAACATCATGGGATTAGAAAGCAAAATGAGATTCGTACAATTTATTTCATATGCACGTCAACACAATGTACATGTATTTAGATAGGGCATTTAAATTCAAACCTAATACACATTTCCATTGGGTGAACAAAGTGTATGGGAATTATTAAAATTAATTTGTAATAAGGCCATTAGAAGTATATGTTTCTTTACTAAATTCTCATTAACGTTTATTAAAAATTTAAAATTCAGGCCTTCAGTCAGATTTTTTAAATAGAAAAATTTCCACTTTAGGTTTATAAATGAACTCACCATTTGACCATTTCAGCTTTTATTTCAGCCAGACATTTTCGGCAAAAACTGGAAATGTCTAGATCATTTTGGAACCCTTAATCCCATATTTTAATGTGACAGCCCAAAAATATAAAGTGGGGGAAATATTAGGCTGTTTTTAAATTTGTGTGTGGATTTGTATGAGAATGAAGAAATATTAATATTATTGGTTCTGATTGTTCTTAATTGACATTTTTGTTGTGTTTAAATGAGTAATAATATTTTTGAGTCTGATTTGATTGATTACCAATATCATGACTATAATTGTAAATAAAATTTTATTCAATTTTTCAATCAGAATGGGAGTTAATTGCATAGATATTAATTGCATAGTTTGTGGGTTTTTTGTATAAAGTATATTTGTAAGGTAAATAAGCTATTTTTATTAACTATTTTCATCATCAACACATTTGATATATTTCATTGAGTGAGGGCAGGCATCACTTAATTTGGAGTTTAAATATTAGAAATAAGTGATGTTTGCTTTCTCTCCTAGAACAGTCTTTATACCAATAGTTATCATTTCATATACATTTTTTTAAACAGCTTCTTTGAAGTGACAAATTACTGTAAATTCGGAAATTATTGCGATGTTTTTATTATTGTGAAAAATGCGACAGGCTTGTAATCGCAATAATTTAAATTCGCATTTTTGAATTTTTTATATGAATGAAACCGAATTTTTCTAAATATCGCAAAAATTAAAATCGCATTTTGATCTTAAATGACAAAATCGCAATAATAAATGCACGCAATAATTTCTGAATTTACAGTATATAAGTGTGAATTTTTTTAATATTTAAATCACGTGAATAATATTTGATGAAGTCTAAAAGATCATTGTAGAATTAAATGACACAATTTATATATCAACAGTGTACCGGTATATGGGAATCACCATTGTCATTCTGTTTGTCTGTCCGTCCATGAATCTTGTAGGCACAGTATCTCCTAAACTATCTGATGGAATTAAGTGAAACTTCAAACAATGATTTTACACAATATGAGGATGAGCATCAAGATAATTCTAATATGACCTGCTTCGAACACTTTCCGTCTACATCACTGGTAAAATATGGATATTTTGATTCCAACATTAGAGACATCAGACGGCTTGTTTGGCAACGTTATAGTAAAGTTTCCCACAAGCTTTAACTCGCCATGGTATGGCACTGCAATACTGTCCTTACGACGTTAAACAACAATCAATCAATCACAAGCTTTAACAACGTTACAATATAACTTGTATTGTTTAATGGTGTCTTCGTGTCTGAGTACCTATTTTGCAACGTTTCAGAATGTCGTAGAAACTATTAGAATAGAAATAATTCACGGAGGCATGAAAATATCCCGATTTTACCACGTACAGGCCCTTTATGCCAAATATGAGACATTAACATATAAATGAGGAGATATTTTGACATAGTCATTTATTTTATTCATAATATACATTGTAGGTGTGGTATTCATTCATGTTAATATTTTGAGGGCAGCTTCTTTTTTCCAATATGATAGATTTTAATAACATTTCATACAAAAGTTGCTCACCATTTAAAGTTATATATGACTTCAAATAATTCAAGCTGAGTATATCTGGGTAGGGTATCATTTTCCAGCTTGCTTACACACCTTTTTTGTTATGAATTGAAAAAATGGCAGGAAATAAATGCATGGATATTTGTGTTGAAAGGGGGGGGCTGGATTATTTAATTTTTTTCTTGCCTTACTGTAGAAATGTGTGTTTTCTGACATATCAAGGAATTTGTGATAAATTTATTTATAAATGTAGATAGATTAGTATAGAATATATTTACTAACAGACCTAAGGCCCAGAAGTGGCTAAAGATAGAACAATTGTTATTTTTACTAGAGAAAAACAAAATGGAATAATTTTCTAAGAGATATTACAAAAATAGATATTAATGTATATGTATGTATGTTTGTTTGTTTGTTTGTATGATTGAGTAAATCCAGTTTTTGATGGAAAAAACTTTACAATTAGAATTCCATACAATTATTTAAATAATTGTTTTATCATTTTAATAATTTGGTATACACAGATAAGAAAATCCATTGTAAGTATAAATAAACAAAATAGATTTTGCAATGTTTTTTTTTCATTGTATTTCATTGACATTTTTGTAGCTTTTTGCATTTTTCAAATTTCCAAGAACAGTGTTAGTAAATACAGATGACAGCCGAGGCCAAAATCTAGAGGGAAATACTTCCCATAATTTTATGTTGTTGAATTTGTTGCCTTTCTCTTGTTTGGATGTACAAGAGAAAGGATTCTGTAAACAATAAAGTCACCACCACCCCCCCCCCCCCCACCAAAAAAAAATAAAATTCAAAATTGCTTTCAAAACCTCTAGATTTACCTCTGTGGCCATTATTTAGCTGGAACATTTCTTTATGCATAACAAGAAAGCATGACTGTTTAAAACCATTGTGTATATTTGTTTGGAATATCTTGCAAGAAAAAAAGGGATGTTTTAATTTGATGTCTTTGTTGAGCGAATACTTAGTGTTTTATTAAGACCAGACACATAGAAATCAGTCTTATGCAAATGCTTTTAAACCACTTGTATAGAGCCGTCTTGAACTCAAAGATTTTTTTGGTCTGTTCATTTCAGACATGGGATGTTGTCTTCGTAATATTTTATCTGTTTATTCTGACTTTAAAAGTAAACCACAGCTGATAGGAAGACACTACTTAAACATTTCATTGTGGAGGTGGGGGGGGGGGGGGGGGGGGGGGGGGCGAGTTTTAAGTGATTTTGGAACATGCACTTCTTTTTTAGATTTCCTGAGCAATTTTTACCCCATGTTTTAGTCTGAATTTCCCTCAAAATTCCTATGTTGACCCTAAACCTCCTCTCCTTTTGTAATAAAATGGTTGTTTGTAAAAGTTTTTTTCCCCCAATTGTTTGGATTTTTTGGCAAAATTCTTTTTGTGTCGAGAATATTTCATTCAAAAAGTTTTGGTAACAGAAAATCATTATGTCTTTCCTCTGATATTTTTTACAATTAGTCAAAGTATGACCTTGATTTCTCTAACTCAATGAAACCTTTGAAATTAGTTTCCGGCATTTCAAATTTTAGATATTAAAATTCCGGTTCTAAACTAGAATTGAATTTATGTAAGATAATTGAGTTTGTTTTGAATAATGTAAATAAAACATCTGCTTGTGAAAGCTTAAGAATTTACTGTTACAAAATTATAAAATTTGTGAAAACTGAGGAGTATCTCCTTCGTGCATGGCTCTGTCCTTAGATGGTTTTGACTTTACTCCTTTGAATAATTTTTGAATTTGCTCTTCAACTTTTTGGATTGTTGTGTTGGTTTTCAAAATTTTAGGCCTTGAGCACAACTGATGAGTCGTAAATATTCAAAATAAGGAATAAAATTTTCATTGTTTTTATAATTTGGGACTCAAATTTAGTTTCAAGATAGAAGAAAATTTGACTCATGCAAATTCGACTAAACAGGAATCAAAATACATATATTTGCACTGTAAAACATTTGGGACCACAGAAAAAATTTGACTCAAGCGAGTTTGAGATAACGAGAGTCGACTATTTGTATTTTATTTAAACCTATGCAAATTGATATTAGTTTAAGTTTTTGAGAGTAAATTGTTGTTGTGGATAGTTTGAGAATTTGAGAAATTGGTTTTAAAAAATGAGTTTATACACATAGAAATTCAATTACTGGACTTTCAAACTATTTGAGTAATCTGTGGTATTCAAGAAAAAACGGAGTTCCAACTAGAGATTCAAGTGTAGCTCAAATTTTATTGACTTGCTTCCTATGCCTAAAGAAGATATTTTTAGAAAATGCTTTTCTTATTTAATGCAAGTTTTATTCACCTTCATAACTATGAATACCGTAGATAAAATTTGTAGACTTAAACACTTTTAACACATGTTTATCATAATTTGCATATGGTTGATTTCTGGTAGTTTGAACTCAAATAAAATGGTTTGATATGCAAGTTATAGTTTGTATTGTAAACTTTAAATGTTATTTTATGATTGTTTATTAATAAATGACCTTTATTTGAGTTTATGTATTTTTAAAGTATGATCACCATGAAAAAAGACCAAATATCCTTGACCGCCTCGGTGGTCTCGTGGTAGCGTGCTCGCCCCGAGTGCGGAAGGTCGCGGGTTCGATCCCCGGCCGGGTCAAACCAAAGACATTAAAATTGGTATTTGCTGCTTCTCCGCCAAGCACGCGGCATCTAGGAGTAAGAGCAAAGACTGGTCGGCTCGGAGTCAGTATAATGTGTCCGAGTGAGGTGATATGTCTTCCTGCGGACAGTTACCTCGTGGGCTAGCACATTAAAAATCCGACTTAGTGTGTCGGTCTAGTACAAAGCAGGGATCATATTCATTATCATATCAACATGTTCTCGTCCTGATATGCACCTGGTTGCCACTGGACGTTAAACAACAATTCATCCATCCATCCAAATATCCTTCAGTTGGGGAAGCATGTTGTATAGAAAAAAATTCAACTAACTGTTGAATTTCTAGAGTTTCTTGAAGTCAGTGAGACTTGTGCAATCAATTTTATTTTAAGAGACCACCAAATAGAAGCATTTATTATTAGACAGGTTGTCTTTTAATACAGGTTCTCAGAGGGATCTGTATGTAGATTTAAAAAATTTTAAACTTATTTATTTATAGTGGATTGGGAAACAAATTATACCAACTTATACTAATCCCTCTCCACTTGGTGGAGCCTACTCTTTTTCGACATCTACAGAGGAGTCTTTAACATGCCTTAACACGGGACAGCCATTTTCGTCCCCATCCGACTGACTAGCATCATTTACAAATTTGATCCCTGAAATTTTCATCCCGAACGGGAATCGAACCAGGGACCTTTAACTTCGTAGTCCGATGCGCTAACCACTACACCACGGCACCCTCGATTTGACTTCAGTTATTTGATGTGAAGACCCCCATATTCTGGGATACTTTTGTTAAGAAATTGCTATGGATAAAAAAAAGTCTGCCCAGCAAAACCTGGTGTGATTTTATCAGAAACATCTGCATTAGGTAACCTTATTTTTGGCTGGGATGTATGTAGTTCAAATATTGTGAATGTCAGACAGGCACAACTCCTCCTACAGCTTTAAACGCAGATATTTTAAACTTTGCAGAATGTTATAAAGATGTGCTTGCAAGTGTATGTCATTTAAAGAATTTTTTCTAGATTTTCCATGTGGAACTTAAAACATTTTTGCAACAGTTGTGTATGGAGACTACAAATTTTGTGTTATTAACTCCTCCTGCGGCTTTTAACCCAGATCTTTGAAACTTTGGAGATAGCATGCCATTTGAAGAAAATTTTCTAGATTTTGCATATTGGGGAACTTCATCATTTCTCAAAAAAATTGCATCCCCCTAATTTTTATTATACAATGTTTGTCTTGCATGTCACATTGATTTTGTTACTGACCATATAATTACCAGTGGTTGGATGTGTAATCCCTACTTATTGAGCCTTAGACCCAATTTTCGGCAGGGATGTATGTTGTCTTAAAGGTATTGGTTTATTATTTTAAACCATTGTTATTAGCTATATCATATGTTTTTATTAGTAAAAATAAAATTTTTGATATCAATGTAGGATGCATAAGATGTGCACATTTCACCTATATTACAACTCATCAGTTGTGCTTAAGGCCAAAATTTTGAAAACCAAAACAACAATCTGAAAGGTTTAAGAGCAATTCAAATATACCTTAATGACCAAAAGGGGTAAAGCCAAAACCATCAAAGGACAGAGCTATGCATGAGGGAGATACTCCTCAGTTTTCAGAAATTTTAATTATCAATTTCGGGCTAGTATCGAAATACTAGCAACTGAGTTGGGGATACTCTAAAGAACGTGGAGTCCAACAACAGTGGCATTGACTCAGTGGTAAAAATAAAATTCTTTGATACCAATTTTTATGCACAAGATGTGAACATTTCATCAATTTACAACTCATCAGTTGTCCTCAAGGCCTTAAATATTGAAAACCAAAACAACAATCCAAAAGGTTGAAAATGGAATCCTCTTTGGTTGACCCTTCACCCTGTAGGTCATCAGATACAATTCTGAAAGAGAACCATCTAACGGCCATTATTCCCAAGTTTGATTCCAACGGCTTTGTGGTTTTTTTAGATAAAAATTATAAAAATTTATGGATGTATGGCTTGAAAACGGATGTCAACTGATGGCAATTGCTCACATGTACCTTTGGTGAAGGTGAGCTAAAAATAAATCTTTTGGGAGATCTTAGGGTTGTGCTGAGTAACCACCATCAAGATTACTGAAATGGAAGGCATTGATAGATTGGTATGGCATTGTTGTCCTTTCCTGTAATCCATTTTGTTGTTTATACAACAATCCACGTCTAATGATTTGTTTAGTTGGGGTTTTACGCTGTTTTCAGCACATTTGGCTATTTCGCGGCAGCCAGTTTTTATTGGTGGAGGAACCCGGAGTACCTGGAGAGAACCACGACCTGCGGTAGGAAAATTGGCAATCCTTGTCAATTAAGATCAGAGTCGAACACACCCCGCCCACCTCTTATGAATCAAAGAACAAAACAACAGTATGCATCAACAAAACGTTTATTGATATGTATTGCACCACTGCAGAAAAAAGCTCTGCAGTTTAGATTTTTGGTTGACAACTTTTGGTTTCTTAACAAATTTAAATGCTATGATTGTACACCATGATGATATCAGCAAAAGAATACCCAAGCAACATGAATTATGAATTCTAACAAATGAAAACTGCTATTTCTTTAAAAAAATATTCACAAATTACCTTTTCTATTTAAATTTTCATTCCAAAAAAGTTTTTTAAGAAAGAAATCAATCAAAATCATCAAAACTTGAAATTTATGAAACTAAATAATTTCAATTGACCAGTTTCTAGTAAATCTGTTTTTATCACACCTAAACAAAAGCAAATTTTATATGAATTTTTTTCTTTTAATGAAACCCAATTTTGAATTTATTTCTTCCAACTTTTCCCTCAGCAAATTAGTTGCAACAGATATTTATGCTGCAGTCAAAATATGAATGCAAAAATATGAAAAATAAAACAAAATAAATAAACATATCTTCATAAGTACTCGTATGCATTTTTAAATGAAAATTATGAAATGCAATGATGTGATTAACTCCTTGATTATAAATGTGAATGATTGAAAGTAAATATTATATGCACGACATAATGCATTTGATGCAAAAAAAAAACAAATAAATTACAAATTTTTGTACATTTTTTACTATTTGACTGAAATTTTCTTGACATCAAATTTGAACTTTTAAACTCAATTTTCCCCAATTAACTAAATCATCTTTTGTATAGATATTTAAAAAAAATTTTTCAATAATATTAATTGATAAAATAAATAAGTACCTTATGTATGATTAAACTATAACCATATAAAAAAATAAAGTTTTAACAATTTATAAAATTTGGTCTTGGACCACAAATGTTATCTTTTACAACTTGCACATTTGAAGTTGGAAATATTTTTAAGTATGTCATAAATATTTATGTCCACAACCTCATTTGTCACACCTCCTATTCTATTACAGTCCAAAAACACATCCAAACTCACAAAACCCACCATATGTACACATTTACAGTACTCTACATGTGCTATACACTAGAACCAATCAAGTGAGCAGTACAAAAAAAATTCACAAAATGTATCATAAAAATATGCCTTCTCGAGATTATATTTACATAACCTTTTACAACGAAGCTAAAAATTGGAAATTTCATCTGATGTTTTATTCCTATTTCATTTTCTGTCATAAATCATAATTCAAACTCAGAAGAAGAAAAAATACATTCAATTCTTGAGTTCCGTCTTATTTCATGCGTTTATTGTTGGTTATGAAATACATATAAGAGCAAGAATCAATGGACACAAAATATCTGAAATAAATACAATCACGCATAGAGTCGACAAACAATTTCTCCCTTCAACATACAAACAAATGTAATTTTTGTGTGTAGCTGCCATCACCTCTGTGGAATGAATAAGTATTTGAAAGACATAAAAAACAAGTACAAAATGAGACATATAAAGTGTCCTGAACATTAAGATGAAAATCATCTCAGTTGTCTCCCCTTATTTTAAGTTATTCAGGGGAGATAACAAACAGCTTTACATTTGCCCTATGTATTAAAGGAAGAGTTGGGTCTGCAATTTCTCAAACCGTTTGCTCATAAAGGGTTAGGGAGGGGATACAAGTCTTAAATTTTTGGCTTTAATTATTTTATTTTATTTCCAAAACTAACGAAAGGATTGTATGATTCTATATACTTATTCTGAAATATACCAAGCTGACATTTTTAAAGTGGTAAATGTATTAAAAAATACAAAGCCTGTCCAAGGGAGACAACTGTTTAATTGAATGGAAAAACTAACTGCACATATGATGCTTTAAAGCTTTCGATATTAAATTAAAATATTTGAGATCATTATGGATTACCTAACAATACTTGTATGTATTTGGCAGTGTAAGTTGATAATCTGTTATTACAAAACTAAAACTGAAAATGTAAATTTGTAAAAAAAAAAATATCTTCACATAAAATGAAAGGGATGAGTTATTTCGTAAAATAGACACGAAATTCTGTCTACTGTGCGAGCTAAATTTTTTAAGTATATGCACACTATTTACACTATTGTCATGTTGATAAAAATAATGTGCATTTTGATGAAAATAGTACCAAGTCAAATTAAATGCATTTACTGAAAACAAAAAGACTTCTAATAATCATTTACAATTTCGTCATTTGCCATTTTTAAAATTATGTAAAAACTAGGAAATATCTTATTAAACTAGAGGCTCTCAAGAGCCTGTGTCGCTCACCTGTATCTAATGTGATTTTGGAAATTATGTAAAATTATATAATGATTGAGACCAAGATTGGTTTAATTTGACACAGTATTTAAAATTAAAAACAGGTCATCTTAGTGTAGTCTTACAATAGCCACTGAAGACATCTTATCATTATTATTTTTGAATATGAGGTCAAGTTGTGACCATTCAGAATTTTTTTTTACAATTTTCTGATAGACTTCTAAACATCTTGGATGATGGATCGGCAACAAAGTAACAACACTTGGTCAGCACCTCATAAGGAACATTCATGCTATGTTTTGTTACATTCCATTCAGTGGTTCTCTAAAAGAAGTCATTTGTATGCATTTCCCATAGGGTCCAATGTTAAACTTAGTCCCCCGCTGGCGGCCATCTTGGATTATGGATCGGCTACAAAGTAACAACACTTGGTCAGCACCTCATAAGGAACATTCCTGCCATGTTTGGTTTCATTCCATTCAACGGTTCTCTAAAAGAAGTCATTTGTATGCATTTCCCATAGGGTCCTATGTTAAACTAAGTCCCCCTCTGGCGGCCATCTTGGATGATGGATCGGCTACAAAGTAACAACACTTGGTCAGCACCTTATAAGGAACATTCATGCCAGATTTACTTTCATTCCATTCAGTGGTTCTCTAAAAGAAGTCATTTTTATGCATTTCCCATAGGGTCCTATGTTAAACTACAACCGCTGGCGGCCATCTTGGACGATGGATCAGCTACAAAGTAACAACACTTGGTCAGCACTTCATAAGGAATATTCATGCCATGTTTGGTTTCATTCCATTAAGTGGGTCACTAAAAGAAGTCATCTGTATGCATTTCCCATAGGGTTCTATGTTAAACTAAGTCCCCCGCTGGCAGCCATCTTGGATTATGGATCGGCTACAAAGTAACAACACTTGGTCAGCACCTCATAAGGAACATTCATGCCATGTTTGGTTTCATTCCATTCAACGGTTCTCTAAAAGAAGTCATTTGTATGCATAGGGTCCTTTGGGTCAGGTGAGCTAAAAAAATGGAACTTGCTGGTACACCCTGAAATACTTATTAATGAGATGTGTTGATCCTACACTAATGCCAATGGTCAACAGCTAATTTTATGCTGAAAATGCCAATTCATTATTATATTAACAGAACAAAAATGTTTAGAATATATGCAGATTGCAGGCATTAAGAAAAAATGCCCTTAAAAATGTTACTTATTTAGGAATTATGGGAATCGGTGAGACTATATGACCTTGCATATTATTTTCTAGGTTTTTATACCAAATCCAGAAACTTTACTTAAAATTTCTGGAAGAAAAAAGTTGAAACCAGTTTTATTTAGAAAAGGGTCTCTAAAATTGGCAGTGACTTAAATTATGTTTGGTTTCAAATTGTATTGAACAATCAAAGCAGCACTAGATTGTATATAGGTAAGAAATGTGAAGATGTTAGTATGCAAAACAAATATTGATGATAAATGTTTGTGGGGATCTCCTGTTTCAAATACGGAAACGGATATATTTCTTCATATGCACATAAATAATCAAATAATAAATTATCTCCCTTTTCCCTTGGAACTTCAAGATAATCCATATTGAAATATATATATATGTATATATGTACCATGTATAAACAATGTGATTTATGTCATGTATTTTGATGCACATCTTTTAAAGCTATAAAATTGAACATTCAAACAATAAACGAAATTCAAATGAAAAATGATGCATATAAATTTATATGAAATTAAATGGTTTTTCTGATTATCATGATTATGAGTGATTCTTGTAAAATTAATTAACAAATAAAAAAAAAATGCATAGCTTTAACTATAGTGAACACATTGCATACCATTCAATAATAATTTAACAATTGCATGTAGTTATGTGTAAATTTATACAATCATAAAATGCGAAGAAAAAAATACAAAATTAAAAAAAAATTGAGCAATATAAATTGTGAATCAATGCCATGCTGACATAAAAAAATATTGAGCAATTATGCTTAACACATGGAATATTGTTTGTATCTTCAAAAAATATATGGCACAAAAAAATATGGCAAACATTGACAACTAAACCTAATTAGGCCAA
This sequence comes from Mytilisepta virgata, assembly GCA_028015205.1. Taxonomy (NCBI): domain Eukaryota; kingdom Metazoa; phylum Mollusca; class Bivalvia; order Mytilida; family Mytilidae; genus Mytilisepta; species Mytilisepta virgata. Next base: position 19,444,403 of record CM051513.1, read on the forward strand.
ACAGAATTTAAAATATGTTTTAAACACTTCGTCGCATTGATGTTACTGCAAAAAATGTACAATTGGCCTCTACACTATATAAATAATTAAAAATGCTACCGCTACATACAGGACTGTACTTACTGCAATAAGTGCCCTGAAAGGACCCCTACCTAAATTAATTTTAAAATCATCAAAGCTGGCTTATATTATTATGTATTTTAATTGCAAAGGGACAGAACTCACTCAAAATTCAATACTTTAACCGAAACTTGATTTTGTTCTTGTTTCTTCTGTCTATCTTAGAACTGTGTACATTCAGGTAAATTTTTATTAGGTGCCCCCCTTTTCAATTTTTTTAAGGTGTCATGGGCTCTTAATACAGCAAATACTGTACAACTACAGACTCTTTATAAGTTAATGCTGTATTTCCCTTCAAGTAAAGACTACTTACTATCAATGACTATGGTATATGTGTATTTAACCTACTCTCTACAGAAATAAGTTACCCAACAACCATTACATACAACATTATATTGACTGGCATTTCAACAGGTATCATATAAATAAGTATTGTGGAACCTCACATACATTCATTACAAATATTTCAAACTTTTTCTCCTAGATTTTAGTTTATTTGCCATTTTTGTTAATTCCTTTGCAATAAATATGTTATGCAAGCCTTTAGCAGTAAAATAAACAATGGGTGCCAGTCATCTGAGCAATCACAACTGAGTTAAGGCCCCTTTTCAGGCTTCACAATTATCTCCCCTTTCCAAATATTTACAAAACTGCAATATACTGCAGTTTTTTATTTACAAACATCTACAGAATGAGATCTGTAAATTACCAACATTTTTACATATATTTACACACATACAACTGTGTAACAGTGTATTCATTCCATGTTATTTTTAGACGAACTCCAAAATTCTGTCATTTGTCATCCATACATGTACCATTTACTCCTATAATTAAACTCTCAGCACTGTTTTTACATTCAATACCTATTAGTGCTAAGATAATCTATGTACCCATTTTTATTTCTATTTTAAATTTGGTTAATATGCATAAATTATGAAAAACAATATGCAAAGGAGATCATATGAAATGGACAAATTATAATAATATTGACTAGGCTAATTCAAAATCATTCAAAAAGGATCACACAATTTATGCGATTTACAGAATTGTATGTATCTTATTTTCTAGAAAAATCATTAGACTGTGATATTATATTTAAATACTACGTAATATTAGTAAACGTCTGTCAAAATAACAGATGAATTTTCAAAACATGTCTGACTAAAATTCACAAATAATCGAACACTAAATTTCAACTTTCAAAAACATCTGTAACTATGACGAAAATTGCCAAAAGAGCAAATTGTTCAACAGTGAAAAAATGCAAACAATCAAAGTTTATAAATAACTTGCTTTTGCAATGGAATGATTGAACAAACTGCCATTTGCATATGGTGAACCTCTAGGTATATCTAAAGAACCAATGTCTTTGTTCATATTTATGGGGACAGGGAAACCCCCTTTCAATGGAGTGCCACCTTGTAAGTGTCCTAAGAATGGAATATCAGTTGATCCATTTGTGTCATAATTATTCCTGTATCCATCAGGAAAAAGTCTTTGGTTTTCAGGATGTACGTTTTTCATCTGCTCCGAAGCGTTTTGCATCATCATTCCTTGAGCGGCCATGACATTTGCTGCCAGCGCCATCTGCATTTGTTGAAGCTGTAAGAAATACATTTGTTGTGCCTCTGCCGCCATGGGTTGTATCATTTGTTGGTAATGAGGTTTCTCTACATGCTCTACTGGTTGATTTTCAGTGGCCTCTTGCAACTTCTTTTTCGGTCGTGGCGTGTACCTTCGCCTTTTCTTTGGGGGCATTATAATTTCTGTTTTAGCACAATCATCAGGACAATTATCTTGTGGAATGTGTTGCTCTTTCAATACTTTCTCTGACGGAACTATTCGTGGTGAAACAGGTGGATTAATTTTAGATTTGGGTTCATGATTTTCACTCTGCGAGTTACTTCTTACATGAAAATCTTCTTCACTTGACTGACTTATGGGTGAATATCTATCATTTTCAGTAACTTTCCTAACGTGCTCATCATCTTTTCTCCTGTTGATATCGTGTCTTATTCTATATTGCTCATGTTGCAAAGTTTCTGGAAATTTTGGCAAATCCGTTTCTTTCAAGCATTGTTCATCATAAGGAAAACCAGAGTGGGGACTATTTAAATATGATTTGTTGGACTGGGAGGATGTGACTGAAGTTCCTGTTTTGTCTGATAATGCATCATCCGACTCTAATATTTCTGACTTCTTCTCGTCCAAATCATCTGCTTTATCTCCTTCAATTTTTTCGTTCTCACGGAAAGTCAACAAATTTTGCATTTCTTTAAAGGTTCCTACCATTATTTGTTTTACATTCATATGATTACCAATTATATGAGGAGGCATACTGTCAATTTGCAATGGCATTTCACTCTCTTTCAACATTTTGTTTATCGAATGATTCTGATCTGTGTCTTTCATGTGGGCTTCAGAAATAAATGTCGGGTCTGACACCTTTTCTTGAAATTCTGTCATCTTCATTTCATTTTCAATAGGTACTTCTGATGAGTCGGGTGGCTCCTCCCTTTGTTTTGATTTGTCATGACCAATATTGTTATTAATGGCATCAGAAATTCTCTCGTCACTTGAATCTACTGAAGGAGAAGAAATCGGTGAATCGGACTGTTTCAGCTTTTCCAAAATTGGAGCCAGTGACTCGTGAATCATTGCCTCTGTAATACCTGGCTGTTCCGTATGCTGTCGAATGTGTTTATACAAATGGCTAGTTTGAGCAAATTCTTTCTTGCAAATTTTGCATATATATGGTTTATTAGTGCTATGCATGCGAGAATGAATTGTCAAATGATGTCGATGGATAAAAGACTTGTCACATACTTCACACTTAAACGGACGAACCCCACTATGCATTTTCTTATGCTGGCGCAAAACGCACGCTTTACTGAAAGATTTTCCGCAGACATCGCACGTATGAAGTTCCTCAGCACTATGTGTGCTAACATGTTTTTGTAACTCGGCATTGTCTCCAAAAACAGCATTACATACACCACATTTGTAAGTTCTCTCCCCTGTATGAGATCCCATGTGCATTTCTAAATAGAAAACTTCATTAAAGGTCCTTCCACACAAATGACATTTGTAATTTTTGCCATTATGAACTCGTAAATGACGTCGCAAATTATTGTACTGACTGAATTCACGGTCACATTGTTCACATTTGTAAGGCATACTTCCAGTATGTGTATTTCTCATGTGTCGTTGCAATTCATAGCTATCAATAAATTCCATTTCACAAAGGCCACATGCACAAACTTTAGATTCGTGTGTTTTCATATGATTATGAAAATTTCCAACTTGTGAAAATCTTCTTCTGCATGTTTTGCATTCATAAATTTCAACTACGTCTTTCTTTTTTGTATCATTATTACTTTTTGATGACGAACGTGACTGTTTACTTCCGGAATTTCTTTTTACTGGACCTGCCTTGCTTTGTTGTAAATTCAGATTTGTGTTGTAAGGCAGAGGAGAATTCATTGTAGTTGAAAAAGCATTATTTGGTGGTATCACGCTATTTTCTTGAAAATTACCAGTAACAGATGGCGGCATAAATGAATTTGGAGGCATCATCATGAACGGATTGAATCCAAACGGCACTGGAAAATTTCCCATCATTCCCATGTTCTGCAATGGCGGAATCATGTTAAGTAGTGACTGATTTCCCATATTAGGATATTTATTCTCTGCAGGACTGTAATAAGGCAATCCATAAGTGTTTATATCTGAAGGCTTGGCAGGTTCTGTGAAATGAGTATTGACTTTTGGAGGTGACATTGGCTGTTGGTCTACTGAGTCAGTATAAGTGGACGGATTATCTGAGTGGAATGTTCTTTGGTCTCTTGAAAAATTTTCTGGATGGCTTTGTGAATCTTGATTGTTTTTACTATTGACACATAGCAAATTAGCACTATTTTGTAAGGAGTTTTGGTTCAGTCCATTATTCTCTTGTGAATGGTTCAGTCCATTATTCTCTTGTGAAGAAAGATTCTGTACAGATTCTTCTTCTATCGAAATTTCAACCTCTTGGTTACTATCCTCTCGTGTGTCTATAACTAGTTTATCATCTTCTTCATAATCAGAGTCATCAGCTTCATTGCTGACGGTAGACGAAACATCATCATATTCAGGCTTTGATTTTGATTCTTGACGATTTCTCACCGTGGACAAGTCTAAAGCACCCGATTCAGATACGGTAATATTGTCATTGCTTTTAACATGGGACTGATACATTGAATTAGTTTTTAAGTCCAAAGGATGTGATTCAACAGGCATATCCTCTCTATGTCCATTCTTCAGTATTGATGAATGTTTGTACACATTATGGCACTGCAAATGATATAATGTAGAAAAAGTTCCAGGGCAAAAACTACATCTGAATGTACCTGAAAAAAAAACAATATAATCATTTTAATATAAGCCAATTTTTCATACTACAAGCTAAACGAGAAAAAAACAGAATATAATTATTTTAATATAAGCCAATTTCTCATACTACAAGCTAAACCAGAAAAAAACAGAATATAATTATTTTAATATAAGCCAATTTCTCATACTACAAGCTAAACCTGATTCATGCCCACTTATCTCCCTTATTCATAACGACGGTTATGGTTAAATTTTTACAAATTGCTGGCAACTTCAAAATTTGGGAACGTGATTCGATGAAATAGTTTCCATTTGATGCATGTGTATTGTCCCATTTAGATAAATATACATGATATATATACAATTATTGTTGAAAAATTTGTTCCGAACTAATGTTGACTATGAAAGGGATTGAATATTAGTTCAGAGCGAATTTTGCAGTTGTATATGAAATTGACAAGGATTGCCAATTTTCCTACCGAAGGTCAGTGGTTCTCTCCGGGTACTCCGGCTTCCTCCACCAATAAAAACTGGTGGCCGCGAAATAGCCAATTGTGCTGAAAACGGTGTAAAACCCCAACTAAACAAATTAAACAAAACTTTGTCACACTCGTTTGAAACAACCACTGCATACACATGATACACTAGATCCAAGTTTTCAGGACAAATCAGAATCTATTTCATCCAGTGCACCTGACTTTTCTTTTTTCGATTAATCAAAGCGTTAATCAGATGTGTGTGACATGACAGTTGTTCTATTCTTAAAAACAGGTAAACCTTGGACGGAAAGCACTTTTGGTTTGGAGATTAATGATATCATAAATGACTAAAAACTTGATTAATGGCGTAATCATTTTTGATTTAAAAAAAAAATTACGAAATGGTTTGATCAAAAATATATGTATAAACTGGAAAATTGATACTGTAGTTCCACTCACGATCAATAGGCTGATGATGTTGAGTTTAGCAATGTAACACAAAGGTTTAACCAGGGTTATTGGGAAGGGTCCTTTCTGGCCTATTTGGGAAAAATTTGGGTCAATTGGGAACCAAAATTAGAGGAATAAGTTAACATTTTTGGGAATTCTGCATGATTTTGAAATAATTTCCATTGGGAATGGGTCCTTTTACCGGACCCTGCTGAATGGTACAAAAATCCATGTAATAGTATGCACTTTAAAATTTATTGTGAATTTCCATTAAGGGACAGTCTTGCTGGCAATTTCAAACAGTTTGGACAGCATATTTTTTTCTGTGAGAAAATGAAATCAACAGCATGTAGGCACATACAAGATAACAGTGAGGGGAGATATAGTATTTGTTTCAAATACATTTTTCTCTAGTTTTAACTTTGTTCACTTTGATTGTTTACACAAAAATCCTTTTTTAAATGTCATAAATCATGTAAAAAAAACAAAGAATTTAGAGCCATGTTAAACCATCTTTACATATAATATGAATTACAAAGAAGCCAGAAGTTATATTACAGTAAATTCAGAAATTATTGCTTGCATTTATTATTGCGATTTTAGACTAAAATGTGATTTTAATTTTTGCGATATTGAGAAAAATCCCGCTTCATTCATATAAAAATTCCAAAATGAGAGTTTAAATTATTGTGATTCAACCCTGTCGCATTTTGCGCAAAAAATAAAAACATCGCAATAATTTTTGAATTTACAGTATATGACAGGAAAAACACATCTCATCAATTAAAGCTATAAGTTTCCACTTCCAAATGGTAAAATAATATAACTTTTGGGATTATAAAAATAGTTCGACACAACCGACGTATATGACTCAAGCCTGTTCCAATAAACTGTGTTTACTTAACTTGGAATGAAAAGGAAAAAATTGAGGTTTGGTCCATGGTACTGGAATTAAGATATGTTTGACTGTACAGTATATATTTAATGATGGTTACCATAACTTATGTTTTAGTATTCTGAACACTTGTTTCTCCTGCTCATATCAATCAGTAGTTAAAGAGGAGTTGTGGATGAGAATCTCTACCCTTTAGCAAGTAATTAAATATCATTGATTAAAGTCCTAACATTGAACTGACTTAAATAGTGACAAATCAGTCTGAACTTGAACATAAAAAAAAACAAAGTAAAACAGATGAACAGTAGTTTATTACATGTACTTATCAATTATGGACTTTTATTGAGGTCAAATACATTATATATAGATCTGGTAGAATGATGTCGACTGAGAACTTTAGTCCAAGGTTGATATCGTTCTACCTGGTCCATATATATAATATATTTATCGAATTTAACGTCCTTGTTACATTACATACATGTATGCACTGTCTGTTTTCGAACAAGAAACCTTCCTCAGCACTTTCAAACCAAAATATGTAAAATGTGCATTTTGATACATGTAGTTTTCAACCTTCCCTAAACAGGAAACAGTAGACAATGAATCATAAAGTTAATCAGATTTAATCAAAGAAATTAAAAAAAAATCAACATTTTGACAATATTGAGAAATTTTACGAACGAAGAGATCAATACATGAAATATCCTAGAATGATATCAAGACTTTGTGACATGTCAGACTGACATGGCCCTTCAACCGGAGCATCACTGATCTAGGTATTTTATTTTCAGAGAAATTGATCCAATCATGAAAACTGAATGCAAATTTGCCAAAATCAATGGACCATGAAAACAAGGTCAAAAACAGCTGACTTATGTCAGGTAAAAAGTTTGGATGGTGAGGCATTTATAAACCAAATATTGTTTGTTTAGATTTTGTACTTTCTGAAATATAAAAGTATTACACAATTTTTTACTGCAAGTATTTCTATGTATAGCTTTCAGTGACTTTCTTTGGAAGGGAGAAAAGTCCACTGTGAAAAAAAAACCTAAAATCGTTCTGATGAAAAAATAAAATAGGTGCTCAATGACATTACTCAAGACTCCCTGAAAGTTTTACTGAAGTCCATTCACAGGTTTATAAAGCCCCCATTTGTAACATGTGTAATCCCTATGTCACAGTATATGTTCACACTGCTATGTAGGTTACATAATAAAACAACTATGAACCTGTATTATAATTTTATCATGACCTTAAAAATTTTTTCTAATTAAGATAGCAGGCCTCTTTGAACAGTTTTGGTTCAACGTGCCATTGGCTCCTAGAGTAAAAATTTTAGGCGCAAATAAAAATTTGTAAATGCCAGGCTAAATTTCTAGCCCCAATTACTGACAGATAAGAAAATTGGTAAAAACAATGTCCCCCTAGGGATACCCCCAAATCGTCAAGATCCTGTCAAACAGGAAGTTGGGGTCCAGCAGAATTGAAAATATGAGACAACCTACAACTCATCATGCCAAAGCTACATACCAATTATGAAATCATTCTGCCCAGTAGAAGCTGAGAAAAAGGTGACAAAATAGGTTTGTTGACGAACGGACGGACAAGATGAATGCAGTAAAGCCCCCACTTACGAGTGGGGGTATAATAATAATAAACTTCTTGAACAGGCAGTCTCGTGAAGCCTAGTGGCTATTATTCTGTGTCATAGACATGCATGACACGATCATTTTTCTCTTAAAATTCAAACTGAAATCCAGGTGCCACTTAAGAGCCCTGGTTAGTGATTTTGTTATAGTCTGAAGTTAAAGATATGCCTCTGTATCTCAGTTAGGCCATTGCGGCCAAACAAAAATTTGTGTTTTGGGTTTGAAAATAGGGACGGTTAGCCAATGAAATCAAAGCATTGTTGCATGAAGTATAATAATCTTGAATGTATGCATACATGTACATAGTTAATAATTACCAGGTTCCCTGTCAGCTAATGAATCTGTGTCCGAAAATTGTCCCCCACCTCCACTATCTGGGATCATTCTGTCTGTAAATAACATGACTATTAATTGATTTTTTTATTATGAAAAGATTTTTTCCTAAACTGATTTAATACACAACTGATAATGTACAATATATATATACATATTGTCTTTAACTGCCATAAATGTTTTACACAGGAACTCGACCATTGCCATTGGAGCTATTTTTCTGCTTTTCTGGATGATAAGTTTTTCATGTCTAGATTAGACCATTGTGTTATGCTATGCTGACCATAACCCATGAAGCATTGCACAAATTTATATATCAATATATATATATGAAATAATTATTGCTAGAATTTAAGGCGAAAGGGTGGAATGTGAAAAAAATTAGATGATGAAAAAAATAAGTTGCAACTTATTTTGTAGGACCTAGCCTCTTAATTTTTGCTTTATTGAAAAAAAATATTAATTTTTAAATTTTCATGGTATTAATTTTATAATGATCCTTGCTGGTAAAATAAAACAAAATGGAATCAATAATTTTTCTTTGTCTTTTGGGCACATAAATGATTGGTGCTAATGTTAGATTTTTTTAGGTAATTTCTGAAAATTTGACAAGTACGGTAAGTTATCATGGTTTTTATGCAGGATTAATAATAACGTAAGTGATGCCAAGTATAGTGGTTTGTCACTATTTTTACGACTCAGTGTTTGAAAAATCAACAGTACATACAGCATCTTTAAAGTGAAAATAAATAAGCGATTATTCCATTCTATTTATAATTTATAGTGGTTTTCTACTGTTGTATTATATGGATAAAAGTCGTCTGCTAAACGTGTAATCATGATAACACAGCTGCACCTAGTTGTCAGCAGCTGGGAAAAATAAACTGATGAAGTCGATAACTTTTTAAAAAAAAATGAAAAAAAAATGAAATTAACCTTAACGTAGTAAGTATAGTAAACTTTTAGGTAGCTGATAACTGCATATCGAATGTGCGTGTTGCTATAATAAACATTTTAATTTTCAATATCTTTTGCTCATTGAGCTATTTCACTGAACTAAGAGACTGTTCTATTTATGCTGGGTTTCTACAATAACACTTATTGTGTATTTCAAAATACATCACACAACCAGATAGGGTGATTGTCAAGTATCATCCTACGCAAGACCTTTCATTCGTTATATAATTTTTACACAGGAATATATAACCATGATAACCATACAACAAATACAAGAATTTTACATTTTTAAATGAAAATTTTAGGTTGTGACCAAACAAATTTTGAAGGCTTTTATAACATGTATGCTGTCTTTTGGCATGTTAGCATGGTAAATGATCTAAAAAAGGACAAAATTCAACTCATACATATACAGCAATAAGCTAATTGACACCTAATCTCCATTCCGGAAGGGGGGGGACTCTCTGGATTTTTTCTGGAGGTGTGCGGAAATGGCTTAAGAAAAGGTACCTGAGCAAATACTAGTATACAACGTACCTGTCAATAATGTACTGGAAAAAATAATTTTTATGAAAATATCTACCCCAAAAACAGTCATATCGAAAAAGCACACCCGATGTTTATACAAATACAAATATCTGAGGAATTGAAAGGCACTCAAAGTTTGTGTAAATTCAACCATAATAAATATTAGTTTTTCAAAACATAACCTGAATTAATACCAAGAATCATGAAAATCCCACCGAAATCACCCCCCCCCCCCCCCCACTCCCTCTAACTGTGTTAGAGAACAGTTGCACCCCCTTCCCCCCGAAAGTAAAAGAAAACAGTCAATAGACAGCTTTGTTTTCCAGAAATTTTAATTTGGCAAGACATTTTCGTTTAGACTGAGCACTGAAAAATGCACCAAAAATATTTAGGACAGACACAAATTTATAGGACTGAACAGGCCATTGCTCTTTGTAAATAATTAAAAGTTTAAACACATTTTACAATTAGGCCAAATAATTTATGTATGCCTATAGATGATTTCTTGCTTTTAAAAAATTAGGGTATATAATATATTATAATTTTAACATATATAAGAAACAGCACTTTCCTTCTTAAATAGACCAATATATGCATAAATCTACTTTTATAAATAAAAGATACAAATCATGCATTGTCACTGCTTGCATTAAAGGAATAAATGAGTCAGACAAATACAAAGATTGTTTTGAAGTGTTAAAAGCGTCCTGATAGTCTTTGTTTTTCATGAGAAATTTAAATAACAAAAGGCATTGTTCATATTTAACCAAACAGGTGAAAACTTTATTTTGAATTAAAAAAAAAAAAAATTTTTCTGAAATAAACTCCTTTTTATCAGTTATTTAAGCTCACTTTGAAACTGAATCAGTATTCTTGTAACATTATTTTCTTTAAGTTCAATTAAGGTTAAATTCGTTAACTTTTGTCACATGTATGGCTTTTCAACAGGTAAACAATGCCGCTCTAGAGATAGTTTTGTCGATTTCTTACCAAAAACTGAGATGTCTTTACAAAAAAAAAATAAAATGTCTTGCAATATGAACTTTTCATAATTCTAAAAACCATTTCCACATTTTATACTTTAAATTTAACAAACAGAAAAATATTTACCTGAACAAAACTCCTTTGTCGCATTCAAAACCAAAGCCATGTTCACCTTTCACCCTAAACTTTAATCTGTGTACTCCTGACGCTTTTGAATCGAATACATAAATTCTAAACGTGAAGCGCTTGTCTGATACACTCAACCACCTGTGAATAATCGATCAACCAATCAAATTAAACTTAATACTATCGGCGGGAAATACACATGATTTCTTTGTCTGAGAAATCTAATTAACTAAGTCACGGTAGAGTAGCTTTTGAAATGTAAACTCACTTGGCGTGTCTGCAGGCAATTTCAAATACACAATACCCGAAGGCTTTATTACCACATAAAAATTGTATAGATTAATACATAATTAATTTTAAGAAATATTTTCTAAATGATAAATATCTAAATAAATTTTTTGAAAATAAATTACGACGCCCCCATGAAGGAAACTTATTTTTCCCGTCCTGTTGTTTTTAGCTGTGAATATTTCTTCTACTACACTAAACTTATTCAAAGATATACCCAGAATATATATCTCCTTAAAAGAAAAGATACGTGCTGAAAAATATATGAAATAATTCAAATTATATGCATATTAAGTCTAAAATTGATGAAGTTGAACACGTGATGTAAGTGGAGAAAATAAAATCAAATACGTGAACTATTTAATTAACGTATTGTTTACAAACAATACTTGTCCTGACGCACATCGTTCTTTGGTAAAAAATACGTTTACAAACCTTTGACTAGAATAATATAAACTATATATATAGCAATAAATGGAATAGACTAAACTTTTATATATATAAATCAGCTCTGAAAATCAATTTAAACACGTTTTATATGTAAGTAACCTATCTTTAATTTTTTTTTATTTTTAGGCATAAATGTTTAAGATTTTAGACAGCTAAAATCAAATTTTGCACCGGCCAAATTAATATCACACAATTTAAAAAAAAATAGTCTTGATAAACTAAAAAATCAATAAACTTCCTAATACAAACAAAACATTCCACATAATTTAAGAAGATCAATATATCACGTAAAAATTCCTTTAATGTCTATAAATTGTATTTATTAAAAGATAAAAGATTAATCACAGTACCTACATATTGATCAATATTGCGTCATAGTAATTATAATAAAAAGATATGCAGGACATTTCCGGGTAACGGATTTGATCCTCGCATGTATTAGCGGGGCCAGGGGATGTGTAATCACTGTTTATGATTGACAGAGTTATTTCTAAATAATCGAAATTTTTGACAGAATGTGTATGGTAGATGTAATATTACATACATGTATACTGAAGTATTGCCATTGGCATTATGACGCTATCGTTTGTTTACATATTTTGGAAATTTCATACCCCGAGGGTGTGCGGCTTTTTGTCACAAATACATGAAAAATTTATTACGCAAGGAATCGCCTTTTGAAAATGCGTCGCTATTTGATAAGTATATATTTATCTATATATAGCCTTTGAATAAGTCTAATACATTGTTAAGACGTCATGTGTGTGGACGTTGAGATAATATTTGTTTAGCAAAGAATACGTAATTAAACAAGAGATGTTTTTATTGTACATTTTATGGATAATTTGGTAAAGAAAAATGTGTGAAAAATTAATATTGTGTGTGGTGGGAAAAATTATCAAAAAAGCACTTGGACGTGTCTTTCGAAATTCAAAGGTGTCCAATTGTTTGGTATTGTCATAATACCAATTAAGTCGACACTAACGCAGTTAATTTGTCAGTCCTAAAAAGTAATTCAATTAACATTTAATAATATTAAGGAAAATAGATAGATACGAGTTCAAAAGAATAAAAGTTTCAACTATAAATTTTTTACTATCACATGTATTTTGCAAAATTAAAATATTTAAATCTTCATAAAGAAAGAAACTTTATTATCCAATCATGCATGGGTTATCATATAAACATTAAAAAACAGTAAAAGTAAAACAGAGAAGGAAAAGATACTATATAATATAGTGTAATTACATAATGTTTTTCAAATTATCCTGCGAAGAGGAAGACGAAAATTTACTTAAAAAACAATTTTACATGTGTCAATTATTCAGGCCAACATGGTTTGAAGGTTCTTGTGATTGACGAGAGTGAATGGTTCCACCATTTCATAATTAAAATGTCACCATTATCCACAACCTAGCTAGCTGTCTTTAATCAGCGAGCGGATCCAAGTTTTTTCAGAAGGGGGCTGTAAACTTGTTTGCCGAGCGGAGCTACACGAAATAACAAGTTAGGGGTGGGTTTGGATGGGGTCCAGAATATTAAGATACTAGTAATTTCAGAAGAAATGGCCAGGTTCTTCCCAAACTGACAAATATTTTCTATCGATATTTTTTCTAGGGACATTTCCTAATATGTAACATCTTTCTTTTTTTAAAAGTGGGGGAGGGGGGGGGGGTTACACCTCTTCCGCCCCACCTGGATCTGCCATTATTAACTCTGCGATATCTGGCAAATTAAGGTCGGGCTACAACAAAGTCTCAGTTTATATAAGATTTGAATATTGTTTAAACATACAAACATTTAAGAGATACGTTTTACATTTGTAAAAATCAGGTAGTGAATGCTATATTTGACAAACAAATCAGTGTATAATGATAATTTTGAAATTTTGTAAAATTTATTAATGCCTATAAAAAAATATTTACTTTTTCATTTGCATCAAGTCCTGATAACCCACACTTCTCAAACGAGACTCACATTCTTATACACTGCCTGAACAACTATTAACTTAATTCATCCGCGAAAGGGGAAATAACTGGAATATCATACTTGATATAACCGCCAGGAAAATTAGGGCATTGCAAGATTGTGTACGAAAGTCACTTATTTTTCTATTGTTCCAGATTTTGCCTTATTTTCTACACTGGCTGACCGGTTCACGACCTTATTTCTTATGCCAAAGGCCTTTTGAAATCGGAATAGCTGTTTTCGTCTATAACACATGTTTTATGTAGTATAATTTTTATTGTAAAAAATATGAGGTAAAAATATGGCAAATATATCCCTGTTACTTATCAACTTTTTATAACTTAGAACATTTTAGAATAATTTTTGTATGAAGAAAAGGGCATATTCATCAGAAAAATAAAAATAGAATCCGCCGCAAGTAAAATGGAATTATAATGAAAACCACAATATTGTACGTCATTCTTCATGTTCTCATTCGATTAATTTGCTGCGTTAGTATTTACTTGCATTGAAAAAACTATGTGAATTAAGTCGTTAGTGACGAGATCAAAAGTTCAATGTAGGATAAAAAACTTAATTCACATATTTTTTTTTCACTGACCACCCCCCCCCCCCCCCCTCTTAAATTTGGGAAAAATTGATTGACCAATATGGGCATATGCTTTGTGAGTATACTTTTTGTATCATGGGTCCTGTTTTTCCTCAACAATGTATGTTTGTTCTGTATATTGACTTGGACATCACTTGAATCCGTATTTTTCAATCCGAAAATCGATGTCGGATAACAAAACTTGCAGCGATTCCCCCCCCCCCCCCCCCCCCCCCCCTCCCCAAACTATCTGAATTAAGTTTTTTATCCTACATTGAACTTTTGAACTCGTCCCTTAGTATTTACGAGGGAAAAAAATATTTGCAGATAAAAAATCTTCGTAGGATCTTATATTTCATTCAAAATGTTTATATTTTTATATATAGTTTTATGGTTGATAATAAAGAATATATTTATTACATATAAAATTATATAATATATTGATATTTTATTATAGAATAAGTTTTTCTTTTTATCATTTGTAAAAACCGAAGATGTGAATCTAGTTATAATAATGAGGTGAATTTTGCTAAATCTACAAATAAACATTTGTAATAACACTTTAAGAAAATGTTTATTTTTGGTTATTATTAAAATCAAATGTTTAAATATGGAGGTAGATCGGCGGCATTAATGCATGTAATGATCGCCGCACTCGGAGTGAAATATATAACCAGGATATTTCCGATGTCTCAGCCCACCCTTCACACTTTCTCGTAAGTCAACTCCATTTTCGCTACCTTGTTAATTGGGAGTGTAAGCCAATGGTAAACACTTGACTTGAGAAGATGTATTGTTTTGGAATTATGATTTTCCAAAAATTACAAAAGTTGTTTAAGCTTGTGACTTCACACCCCTCTTTCAAGTTATACATTTTATCCTTACACAGTATTGTCATAAACTGTATGTAAATGAGCAATAAGTTTTAGAAATTTCATCTAAACTTTGAAACACATGTATATCTTGATATCTTGGGGGGGGGGGGGGGGGGGGGGGGGGGGGGGGGGGGGATGGGGGCGAATTTCTAAAATTTTGAATTTAGGAATATGACCTTAACGTCTTTTCATATTTTAGTTGACAGTTCTGCTATAAACTCTATGTAGATACAAAATAAGGTTGTATAATGTTGATTTTCAAAAATTGTGACCCAAGGGATTTGAATTTCGAAAACTGTGAATTTGAGCTTGTGACCTAAACCCCTCTTTCATTTTGCAATACATGTATTTTATTATTTGAAAAGACAATAAGTTTATATTAAATATAGGTTTTCGGGTAAGCAACCTCTGTATGAAGGTATAGGGTGTAGCATTATTTTTTAGATTTTAAACGAGTTAAATCTATATATTTGAATCCTACCAAATTCCTAAACAAATATCATTCTCGAGACTCTGGCCCTCTTGATTGCTCGGGCTGACACATTTAACACGTCATCATAACCATTTTTTCCAATTATTCTTCGCTTTTATAATGTTATTATTAGCAATTAGGATACAAAACATGCATTGCAAATGATCAAATTCTATGAAGTATGCAGATAAATAAATTTAGATACAATACAGCAGAAAAAGCACAAAAGAGGGTCACCAAGTAAAACTGTCATGAAATAATCAAATTCCCCTGGTGATCTAGCTATCATATCTACTATTTAATTTTTGTATTCTGAAACTATTTCGACGCGCTGTAGCTGAATATTTCAGCTGACCATATCACATCACCTGGAAAACCAAAACATCAATGTTCACCAACCGATTCAAATCCAAAATGACCTTGAAAGTAAAAGGACGGAGCACTGCCTTAGAGACACACTCTTTTACTATAAAAAATATCCAGATGTAGAGTTTTCCGAAGAAATTTGTGAATGCATGGTAATTTTTCCAGAATAGGTTTAGTTTTACCATTATGCATCCTGTTTCACATTTTATACATAAAACAGTACATGCTACTAGATACCAAATCGCTTTAAAGAAATTAATGAGGCCCCAGAAAAGGAAACTCGGAGGGCCTTAAAACTGCCATAGACACATTTGTTACAGAGGACAGCATAGCAACAAGGGAAAAAGACGTGATACAAAACCATGCTAAACATTGACCCCTCTTGAATAACAGTGAACTGCATTATCAGTTTAACACCACTGCCGAAAATACCATGAGTCCAGTGACAGAGTCATGTAAATCAGAGCAGCATGCAATAAACATTCTATTTGTATTTATTGTAAAAATGAAATTGATGGCGAATGTCATTGCTTTTTATCCCGAGATTTAACTAAAAATATTCGTGAACTTATTTTAACTTCAGTAACTCAACAAACGTTAATAAACTAAAAAGGCTTTTGATTCCGTCAAAACGAAGTGATACATGTAATATTTAAACATTTATAGTCTTTATAAAAGCCACAGGGATTGTCATAACAATTAACTGTTTACATATCTTGTGTATAGTCATTTTTTATGTTATGTTGTATGCTTTTGTAAGACAATACCCCCAGCAAAGCTATTGAAAGAGCAGCATACATTGGACGTGGAGCTAAATAAACAAAATACGTTCGGGAAAATCCTATCATATGCAAACGATATTGACAAACTACATACAAGTACATGAAACCGGTATTGTTTGGTTACTTTTTTGTCACGTCTCTTGTTGTCTGTTTCGTTTTAAATTCTTAAGTTTAAAATATTCTGTGGTGTCTGTTGAATTTCTTCACGATATTTTTGTACGGGGCCATCATACGCTTAAACTTATTCTTTACTCCCAGTGTTATTGGGAGGATCGGGAGAATGAAGGATAAAACATTTCAGAGTTACGATGTGTCTACTTCAAATTCCGAATCTAGGGAACCATCGTGTTTGGACCATGCAGGACGTGTTTTTTCTTCAACAGAGCTTAAATTTTACTCCTAGTTTTGTGGGAGCTTCTCATTTCCAGGGCTCGGGAGTGATACTCTTTGGTTTCTTATGCCTTTCGATTTTTTTTATTAAATCTTTGTCATGTTTGTAGCAATTGTTTTTTGTTTCATGATATCACCCCGAATATGGCTTTCTCGGTTTATTTGGAATCTACAAACTAATTACCCTGTCTTACTGGACCTTTTATAAATTTTATTGAAAATTGGATTATAAATATACACATAAATAAAACATATTATTTTACAATTTGACAAAAAATTAAATGCAAGTATCTAATAGATTAACATTATTCATATTCTTTTTAATTAGCAGCACAGAAACGTCGGTTCATTTTCAAAGTATGGCAAACCGTTTTACTATTTATTCTTATAACTTCAAGATATCTCATATAATATATAAGATACCTCATATAATATATAAGATAACTTATAAACTTTATAAGATAGCTTATCTACTTTATAAGATATCTTATAAAGTATATAAGATATCTTATTGAGAAAATTATATGAGATATCTTATGAATTATATGACATATCTTATAAACTATGTGAGATATCTTATAAAGTTTATTAGATATCTTGAAGTTAGAATAAATAGCAAAACGGCTGCCATATGAAAGACCACACTTTCCTTTGTTACTAGGAAAAACTGTCACCACTTCATATATAAGGACTGCATTGCAAACACACATAATATGCAAATATGTTCATTAGGTATAATAAATAGATTGTTTTGAGTGGTATGAGATCTATGTTTTTCTGAGACGAAATCTATCATTGGGTACAGAATTTTTAAAAATTCAAAATGTCGTCTGGTTTTCTTCCGGTAATTCGAAAACTGGCGGATTAATTGGATTTACTCTAGGTATACGTCCATATCTAAAAAATAATAAAACTATTATTTGACGATGAAACCTTTCAATTCTTAAATAAAACTTAATTGTATCAATTTTTATTCATAAAATAAGCATATTGCTAATTGTATCAATTTTTATTCATAAAATAAGCATATTGCCAATCTCCATTTTCGCTTAAGGCCAAAAAAAGATACTGAAAGCAAACGTAATAACCAAATACATGCATGTTGTTATGAACTCACTTTTGTCATATTAACGTCATCAAGAGGTGATAACTCTGTTAATAGGCTGTAATTAATACATGTAGTTACTTCCCCTCTTGATTTAATAATACTTGAAAGTGGAGATGTCCTGCATTGCTTGTTTTTGTTGACTGTACATGGATTTTGCAGATTGTAGTTTTACAACTAGCGGTTTACGTCCAGTTACAATTTTTACATGCATATTTAGGAAGAGATCATATTGATGTAATGAGAAAAAGAATCGGTTTTGTACTAGACTGACGCGGAATCCGAATTTAAAACGAACTAGCACACAAAATCAGCCATCCGACGGAGGCCATTTAACCCTATCTAGACACATTATTCTAAATCCGAACCGATCAGTATTTGTTCTTACTTCTAGCAATGCCAAGAGCGCAGCTTGGAAGCAAAAAGTACCAATTCTAACATCTTTGGTTTGACACAGGTTGAGATCGAACCTTAGACCCCAACACTAGACGAGAGCACGCTGCAAAGAGACTACTTAGGCGGTTCCAATTCCAGTTAACCCCGTTTGATGATATTGCTCTCAAAACTTTGGCAATTTTAGGAGTGAGAAAGTTTGATGACAATGTACACTATAATTAAGTAATGCGCCTTATACGCAATGATTTGTGTATCTGTGTCTGTATTATCACTGTCCTTTCAATTCAGTTATCTGTGTCTGTATTAACACTGCTCTTTCAATCCAGACAAGAAGATACGAATATTTTGTATTTTGCATGTATATTTAATTATCCACAAAAACTAAATTCCATCCATTTTTTAAATCCGAAATAACTTATATGTCAAGACTATACCAAAAGAAAACATTCTATAACAAAAGTTATTTAAGTGTCGCATCAAAAATAGTTTTCTCATAACTAACGGATTTCATCGACAATTTATTGACCAATGTTCCAAAAGCACAATTGTTGAATTTTTTACCAAGAGCCTTTTTCACAAAAAAATCTTAGTCGTAAATTGGGTCCTTACTACTTAACATTTCAATATGACTTCCGTCTTAAGATGGATGGATGAATTATTGTTTAACGTCCAGTGGTAACCAGGTGCATATCAGGACGAGAACATGTTGATATGATAATGAATATGATCCCTGCTTTGTACTAGACCAACACGCTAGGTCGGATTTTTAATGTACTAGTTCACGAGGTAACTGTCCACAGGAAGACATATCACCTCACTCGGACACATTTTACTGACTCCGAGCCGATCAGTCTTTGCTCTTACTCCTAGATGCCGCGTGCTTGGCGGAGAAGCAGCAAATACCAATTTTAATGTCTTTGGTTTGACCCGGCCGGGGATCGAACCCGCGACCTTCCGCGCTCGGGGCGAGCACGCTACCCCGAGACCACCGAGGCGGTCCTTCGTCTAAAGAATTTTCGTGAATAAGTCTGCTGGTTTTAATATCTATTTTCATTGTACTGATATAGGTTTAAGGATTTTCTTGTACAGTATTGAGTAGGAACTGTCTCCCCTCACATAGTCTTTTGTTTTGTTTGTTTATATGTAGACTCGGATTTTTCATACATTTACGTAGTTTCCACAAAAAATGTATTGGATGACCGAATTCGAAATACACATGAAAGCGTTTACAATGGTTTAGCACAAACCTTTCAAAATCATAGTTATTCATTGCCTTTAAACTTCGATCACTCCACCTTCTTTCTACAGGTTCATGATAGTGATGAGGCTCCGCTTCAGGAGACCTGAAAACGAATAAAAAATTAAATCGACCTGAAATCATGTGTGATTGACGGTTTTAACCATACAAACGAAGAAAAGCGTGCAATACATGAATACGAGTTTCTCAAAAAAAATATTGCCATCCAGTTCTTTCAATGTTCAGCTATTAAGGTTTTTTAGGTGGTGAATGTCTAACATGTCTAAACTATATCTATTTACATATCATTGTCTGACGTAAAGGAGTCATACACTAGACTGGATTAGCAGATATCCGCTTCTATACAACTTACCGTTGCCCTTGAATCTGGCTAAAAATTCTAGGGCAGGTCGGCCAAAGCCAGTCAAATTGCCAGATCGGCAATGTCAGTTCGAATCAATCCGTTTCACGATAGTGACTGTACATTGCTGGAATTTGAGTTTTCCTTTTTCAACAACTTAGGTTTGCATATTATTTATAAAGTGGGGATACGGATCTTGTAGTTCAAAATCAACCTAAAGTTTGAATTCTCTCTGAACTGTTTATCTAGTTGTACAAGAAGATGTAAAGTGGCTAATTCGTCTAGTTAGTTTTAGAATAATGAAATATTTAAGTACATTGTCCTCGGTCGAAGCGTACTGTTACGAATTAAAGTTTGAGAGATAAACTCCAGCGGTTTGCTAGACCAATGTACGTTTTTCTGAAAAAATTTGTTCATAATTTCCGAGCCAGTGCTGCTTTATATAATGAATGAAATCAGACAAACTTAAAAGCTAGTAAGTACTTGTCTGAGTTAATTAAAAATTAATTGAATCGCTTTATTTACCCAGTACTCCATGGTGCGTCATAATCAGCCTCACTGTCACGAGTACTTCCGGTCGACCTTGAATGACTTTCTAACCTTGGACGAGGATGTTGATAATATGCAGGATTTATGAATGTTTCGAAAGGTCTAACAATTCCTACTTCGGAACCGTCCTCTCCTAGTGTAATGACGGTGGGAGGATGGTCCTTTATATCGTGAACATATGTCATTGAGTCAACAGACTGTGTGCCCAAACCATCGGTTCGCCTTCTGGAATATAAAACAACCTATTTTATTGTAATGTCGCCTCACTGCGGCCCTATGTAATCATATCTAGTTGATGATAACCTTGTTAGTTATTATAAATTGGGCATTTTTATACAAGGCAAAAGGGAATGTCTGATTATACACAATACTGCTGTTAACATTTTGCACATTTTGCTATTTTGTCTCTCTCTTGCTTTTAAACTTATATTTTTGTAAATATTTTGGCTTTTTTCCAAACAAGGGTTTATTTTTAGTCAATCTGGTAAGTTGTCTTTTCAAATTAGCTTCTTTTTTTATCTTCGCAGAAGAAGGTGAAACCAAAAAGTAACCTTTCTAAAGGCACAAACACGATTACGATCAAAGTACAGCTTTTATTATTTTTATGAATACATAAATTTGTATTTGAAAACAAGACCAATTAGATGTCTGGACCTCCGCAAGTAAGAGAACTTTTAGAAATTTTATCTACAATAAAATCAGAACAACTGTGCAAAATTTCAGAAATGCCAGGTGAAAGATTTACACAAACTAGGTACCCACCGACAGATTACACAATTCGCCTAAACATTACTAAGTTCAACAAATTCCGGGTTTATGGTGTTGAGTTTCGGATTACACAAAGTAGGTACATTCTGTGACGGACAGACGGACGCGCAGAATGAACTGACTCTTAGACATGCTTCCGCCTTCGGCGACGGGGGTAACAAACAGCCTAAAAACCAATGATTACTGCTTGCAGCTTTTTATCATGTTTATTTACCTCAAAAATGAAATCTGTGCACATCCCTTTCTAGTAATGAATACAAGATCAGCATTTCTGCATGAAGCATGCAAATTGAAATATCCGTGCTGACTGTTTTTAGAGGTCCCCTCATTTAACAAAAAGAGCAAACAGCTTTAGATTGTTAACAGAAGTATACATAAACCAGAAAAATAATAAAAATCCAGTAAAGATGTTTAGGAACTTGTGCGAATGGCTAGAAAGTCCTTCTGGGCATTTTAGCAAAGTAGACAAATTACGGGGAAATAATAGGTAAGAACAGAATTACGTTAGATTTCGGACTCCTTGAACAAATCACTGTCATGACACAAATAATGCAACAAGCAAAGAAGAAAAATATCCGAGAAAGTATTGTCAAGAACTTTGATATCTATCCTCACTGCTTCCTAATGACGAATAAGTATTTTCCATACATGTTTGTATGTTATTCATTAAGAAAATGTGGGTTGAATGATATTTTGAACTGATTTACTTGGTAGTGAATAGAACTATTGTACCATGTCATTTGTTTTGTCTCCAGCAGCATTGACACTTATTGTGATGTCAATAATTAACACAACAACCAAGGACAGCACAAAAGTTTGTTCAGTTCCAAATAAAGGTCTGCAGAGCCTGAGATGCATTTAGCAAGTCGGGTAGAAAATTTGTAATTATAGTAGAAAAAATATAGTTCGATCAGTGGTATTTTGAACTGATTTACTTGGTAGTGAATGGAAAAATTGTACCATGTCATTTCTTTTGTCGCCGGCAGCATTGACACTTCTTTGGAAGTCAATAATTAACACAACAACCCAGGAGAGCACAGGAGTTTGGTAAGTATCACATACCAGTCTGCAGAGGCTGAGATGCATTTAGCAAGGTGGGAAGATAATTGGTAATTGTCGTAGAAAATATATGGTTCCCGGTGTGCATTTATCTAAGGTTTTCTGTATTGTTCATTACTAACCTTCGTAGCTCTTTGTCACTAAAACATGTCAGTTTGGCTGTTAATATGGTAACAGCAAATAAAATTGTATTGTATTGTTCATTAATTACCTTCGTAGCTCTTTGTCACTAAAACATGTCAGTTTGGCTATTAATATGGTAACAGCAAATAAAAACAAAGCTCCACACGCACAGAAAACACCAATATATAGTTTTGTTGAGTCAGATATTCCAAATGTTTCATCTGAAAAATAAAACATCATTTTTCAAGAAATGCACACTCCAAGGAACACAAACAATGTCAATTACAAAATGATTTTAATGAATTTCTCAGCACTCTGATAAAGATTTTCATAAATAAGAGCTGACTCTTATTTATGAAAATCTTTATACAATATC
Source organism: Mytilisepta virgata (assembly GCA_028015205.1). Lineage (NCBI taxonomy): Eukaryota > Metazoa > Mollusca > Bivalvia > Mytilida > Mytilidae > Mytilisepta > Mytilisepta virgata. Next base: position 19,467,452 of record CM051513.1, read on the forward strand.
ATCTGGGTTCCGTTTCACAAACACTCTTAAGACTAGGATTAGTCGGAAGTGTGATCTGATTTCCGGTTTTCAATGTCTTTGCCTCGTTTCTATTGACGCCATGGAACCAGTCTTGGTCGTGCCGTAGGAATATTTGTGAAACAGGATCCGGATACACAATATGGTGAAACACCAATGAACAATACGAAAACTCCCGCCCGAGTAAAATTTTACATGTTGACATCCGTTCCTCTATACGAGCTTGACTGTCTTTGAAAAATATCAAATGTTCATAGTTTTGAGAGTAGCATATAGCAATTATGCATTTAATAGATTCTTGCTTTACACTGAAAAAGCTACATGTTTGCTTAAGGGTATTATATTTTATGACTGGTGGTGTTATCAATGTTGAACCACATTCATACCTGTGCAATGTGGTTGTGCGTCGACGTTCCATCGACCAGAGACTAAACATGTAACAATATCTGGTCCAATCAATTTGTAGTCTTCGGGACACGTGACATACACTTTCTGTCCAATACGTCTTTCTGCGGTACTGAGTAATACATCTGGTGATTGTGTTGTGTTTGTTCTAGGCAGTGTTCTAAAATCTAAACATTCTGAAAAAAAAATCTTTAAGGATTTAGGGGGAGGGTTGAGTTGTTCTAGGCAGTGTTCTAAAATCTACACATTCTAAACAAACTTGAGAATTCTTTAAGGATTTAGGGGGAGGGTTGAGTACTTATAAACATGTTTAATACCGCCACATTCCGCATGTGCGCGTTTTGAGCCTGCATTTTAGATTGTCCTTCCTGTCAGCTAATTGTTATATGTTTATTTGATTGAATACTGTGCATATTTAGAACTTGTGATTAGTTTTTTTTTTAATCTTTTCCTACTTTTCCTCTATGATTAGTCCTGTAAAACAAGACCTGGGTATATTTTTCATTCAATAGTTTTACTATTTACTATTTTTTTTATTATGAATGTTTTGCTGTTTTTTTCTATCAAACTGCCGGATTTCAAAAAACTTTTCCTTCTTAACAATATCTTCCACACAGATTAATGATGCATTCTTGGATACATCTTCCACATTTTTCGATGTCTGATGCAGGGCTTCCACTATTCAATATTTTTAGAAAATATTAAAAGTACCTTTTGCCCTTAATGTTTAATACAAATCTATGGCAAGCCGTTTTACTATTTATTCTAACTTCAAGATATCTCGTATGATATATAAGATATCTCATATTACATATAAGATATCTTCTAAAGTATATGAGATATCTTATAAAATATAAAAGATATCCCTTAAAGTATATAAGATATCTTATAAATATTTTTTATATAAGATATCTTATATAGTTTATAAGACATCTCATATATCTTATAAGATATCTTATATAGTTTATAAGATATCTCATATATTTTATAAGATATCTTATATAGTTTATAAGATATCTCATACTAGTATAGTTCATAAGATATCTCATATAATTTATAAGACATCTTATAAAGAAAATTATAAATTTCTACATCAGTTAGTTTCTCGTGTACTTTAACAACACTTCTGTGTTTTAGGTTTTTCGTTATTAAATTTCCATACTTCTTATTAATAAAATATTAAATATTGCAACCTTAAACAGAGGCACATAGTAATGTTTCACGCAAATACACTTACCAGATACATACATGATCGATCGTACAATGGTACAATTGAAGTATAAAAAATTAGTTAAAAATAAAAGAAAAAGTATTTCTTGATTAATGTTTCTGTTTCCGATACATTATAATTAACATCCATTACTAGCGAAGTACATTGTAAAAATAGTCAAATGAGTAACATAAAAATGTATGATATGCTTCAGTGGGATTAATACACCCACCAATGTCATTGTTCCTCAAAGTTGTTAAACGAAAATATTTTTACCTGGAGCTCTTTGATTTATCAAATTAAAATCACGAAAAAGTTATTATAAAAAGAATATTTTATTGCAATTTCTGCCGTATATCTCCGAATTTGGGCTCGTGATTTTGGAATCAAAACCCCCTATTGAGTCTCAATTGAGAGCATCGGAGAAAGATCAAGGGAGCAAGGGGACTGGAGGCGGTATAAATTTGGGAGCTATGAGATGGGATAGAGAGGGCGGGAGAACGCAAAAAAGATACCATTGTCGTGAGGTATCATTTTTTTAGTGTTTTTTTTTTTTTTTTGGGGGGGGGGGGTATAGTATACCTAGATAATATCTTAGAACCAATAAATCTGGAAAAAAAAGTAACGCGCCTTTTTATCTTTCCCATGCATTACAATTGTGAATGTTTAGTGTTCTCATTATTATGTTTTATTTAGAAAATTCAAGAATTTGATTCGCTGTAGACCGCCTCGGTGGTCTCGTGGTAGCGTGCTCGCCCCGAATGCGGAAGGTCGCGGGTTCGATCCCCGGCCGGGTCAAACCAAAGACATTAAAATTGGTATTTGTTGCTTCTCCGCCAAGCACGCGGCATCTAGGAGTACGAGCAAAGACTGGTCGACTCGGAGTCAGTATAATGTGTCCGAGTGAGGTGATATGTCATCATGCGGACAGTTACCCCGTGAGCTAGCACATTAAAAATCCGACTTAGCGTGTCGGTCTAGTACAAAGCAGGGATCATATTCATTATCATATCAACATGTTCTCGTCCTGATATGCACCTGGTTGCCACTGGACGTTAAACAATAATTCACCCATCCATCATGATTCGCTGTAATATTAATTCTTTATTGTTTTTGTTTAATTTTGGTTAATCAAATATGATCATAGCGCGAAATCTGCTTGCAATAATCTCTTCAATCTCTTTCACAGTCGGATTTTTCAACCATCATTTCATGAATCTAAACACACACGCATAAAATGGGAACTACTTCATCGAATCATAATATCAAAACCTTGAAATTAGTAATGGGGACATTGTACAAATTTAACCATAACCAAATGGTGATTAATGTTGAAATAACTAAAAGTTAACAGGGGGCGTTTCCAGGATATTTGAAAAGGAGGGGGGGCGTGTAATTAAACTTAAAAAAAAAATTTTTTTTTTGGACCTTTTTTTGCTAAAAAACATAAAATAATTGTGAAATGCACTAATATAACGGTTCCTGACTTGGTTTAAAAAGAAATTAGAGTATGTGTTTAATTAATGAATATGATAAATTGCCATATTCAATACAATATAAGCAGATTACGATAGATTTTTTTTGAAAGGGAGGGGGGGGGGCGGGCGGGCGTACGCCCCCTATTAAGTGTGTTTGGTTAGAAGTGAATAAAGCAAGTAGTACACATCTTGACAAATCCTCTGTTGAAAGTAATCAATGCTTATTTATTGGTAGATTTGCACGGATTTCAAACGTGCATTATTTTTTAAAATAAAAAATAACAGAAAAAATAAATGTTCATAATAAATCAAACAAAAATTGAAGATAAATACAAATCAAACTGGATTTATTTCGGAGAAACAAAATATTTCTTTATTCACCAGACAATCGATTGTTAATTCATTATTCAATTGGAATTCGTCTGTAATATAAAAATATGGTTGACATGTGTTTTGACTTCTGTACATAATAAATCAATACTGTCCTCGCCTGCGGCTACGGTCAATATTGATTTCCAGGTTCATAGGGGTACAAATTAGTATTCATAGTGTCACTTTAAATAATAAATATACTAGTAAAGTATCTGAAAAACAATTATTATAGCTTTTTGACACAGTGAAAAAAGGAGACTCTTGTATTTTTTACTGCAACCCCACCGCTATATCGATAAATAGTGTATCGTTACTGAAAAAAAGGAGAATAACGAGCAAATATGTTGCTTCATTTTAAAAATATTAGAAGGACCAATCTTATCTTGTTAGAAAAACTTCACCATGGACATCGGCTGTCAAACTGATTCATTTTGTCACGTTTTAGATGACCGTCTTATGAATTAGATAGTTACAAAATAGCGAATTGTGCGAATGAGATAAAATATGCAAATTTTATAAAGATATTAACATTAATGATTAAAGTCTTAGAGAACCCTAAGATGTAAAATGTTAGAAGACGTCAAGAGCTCATATGGCCTTTTTTGCCTTTAATCATCGTCTTAGAGAACTCTAAGATGTGAAATGTTAGACGACGAACGACAGACATCAAGTGATGTCAAGAGCTCATATGGCCTTTTAACAAGCTAAGCTATCAGCTTCATGATCTTTCTTTTACAGCCGAGTGTGACCAACAAAAATTCGTGATCTCTTTTGATGTTACCTGTATACTGGTTTGTAATGTCTTCCATATCATTAGCCATTCTGTAACACTGTTCTTGTCTGTTCTAGGATACAACTTTGAAGGGCATTAATACCCGCTACGCCATTCTGATATTAGTCAACAAAAACGGTTGCTATAGAGACTGGTATCAATAATAAACCTTAGTCTGAAAATACAAACGATTTATTTTTTAACTGTATTTACTTGAACATTCCTTTTCTGTTCTGTCACCAACCCTAAAATCTCGCCACAAAATGTAAATTAATGGGAATTCATAAATACATAATGTTGGCCTGGAACTAAAAAGGGTACGTTAAAATAAATTTTGAACCGGTGATAATATTTTTTGGTTATGTTTCCTGATGCCAATTTTGAATGTCATATGTCAACAAGTTAGGTTTCTATTAGCTTTTTATTCTTTTTTTATATTTTGCCCATTTTTAAACATAATTTTTCATAAAAAAATAAAAGAAGCACAGCCTGTTTATATAATTAACACAAAGAAACAACTGCCTTAAAATTTGTCGGGCAATCTTGATAATAACAATTAAATGATAGATAAATATTTTATAAGGTATTTATTGGACTTCTTATCTAGATAAATGTGTCTATATTACTTATATCAGTGTATATCTTGTCAAAGTGTCCGTATCTATCCCCTGCAGGGAAATATATGACTAATGTTACATTTATCTTTTCATAAAATTACGAAAATTATAAATAAAACAAATTTTTGCATAATATAATAAAATATTTTAGCCTTGGAGTCACACGTAACATGACATGAAACTTTTATTTCGGGTTATGACACAAGTTTATAAAGTATAATTTAATTAAAGATTTTATTACATGTATTATATACAGTAATTTCATTTAGTAAAATATTTTTCTAAATACTAATAATCTATAAAAAAAATCTTACAATTAAATGTACAGAAGAGGGTATAGGCGAAAGTATCAACTTGAAAAAAAAATCAGATAAAACTTCTACTAATAGATAAAACAAAAACTAAAATTGAATGTAAGGAAGGGTCCCTGCAACAGTGTCAACTTAAAAAAATCAGATCCAAAGTGTATAATCAACTAATATAAAAAAATTGTATGAAATTTATTAGCTAAATATTGATAAAGAATGACAAGGAAATAAATAAAATACCAGATATATATATACGTGGATCCATGTAGAGTCTAAAATCAATCTACATACACGTATGACACATATATCCGTATAACATTAAAAAAAAAGATTCTAAATAGCTTCGATCTAATTTAGAATAATATAAATAAAATTGATATTTTGATGAATGTCTTCAAATCAATGTTGATATAAGAAGTGTAGATCTTAAACATTCTGTATAATTGAAAAGGGCAATTGGAAAATATGAAAAATAATTTTCTTCATTTTATCAAATATATATTATAATTATTTTCCTGTATGTAAGCGTACAATGTTTTATCCATATCCTACCTTGAAAAAGCAATTTGTTATCCTTTATATAAACATTCTTTCTTTTAAGCAGATACACTGATATGATATCAATCCCATAAAGTCGTCCGGAAGTGCATTTTGGAACCACAGAGCCACAAATGAACCGTCTCAAAGTAGTAATAAGTTTTTAGTTCCATACGAACCTTTTGTTTGGCGAAAAGAATTATTCCGGATGGGCAAGTAATTTCTAGCTGCCAATACTATTTTTATAAAACAGTCAAAAAGCTTATTTAATATTCAAACCAATAAGAGAAAAATAAAACTTCCGACTTGATAGATAAATATTTTGAGACAACCCCTAAGAATGAAAATGTCTTAAGGGGACGTTGTTGTACTGACAAGCTATACATCATGAATCAATTAATTTCCATATGATATTTGAACTTAAGACTCGTAATTATAAATAACACGAGTACTACAGACAAACTGGATAGTCCATTATTATCAACAGGATGACCACACACCTCACGAAAAAATAGTATAACGTCTCATTTGGAACGTGGGAGAGTTAAAAATTTTATGACTCAAATATGTATTTCTCTAACCCTTTGTCCGATCGGTTGGAGAAAAATTTGATAATCCACGTATAATTTTTTGTTCCCCGAATTTTTTTTTGCTGCGATGAAGATTATGTGATTTTTTCATGTTTTTTGGGGAAAAACATCTTTATAATATTGTCAATTAAGCTACGAAAATGTTGCTCTCTTTTGAAGTTGGTTAATTTCTTTCAAAAATGTAATGCTAGCTCTAATTACAATAGTTACCAGAAATACACTGCACTTCTGAGGCAGTTTTAAAATTGTCTCATTTCGGTGACCAGCACTAACGTCTCTCATATCTCATGAAAATATTTGCTCACCATCTTGGGATGAACATGGTACATGTGTATATGCGTGTTGCGATGGAATTTTATTACCTCTCTGGCATTTATTTGGCAGCAATCTGATTTAGCTATTTTTGATACATTATATGGGATGATAATGTTTTATTATCATACAGACACAGTAAATACAGTATCTAACTAAACGTCTTAATATTGTGACAACCACATAATGTATATATATATATACATTAGTAAAGGGTCCAAAATGCCGACAACCACGGTTGAAAGTACATATTAAAATTATGTTTGAATTCCATAAAATATGTGCCAGAAAAACAAATTCAAAAGAAAATGATTCAGCTGATTATCTTTTGGAACCGGAGAGAGTTATAAATTTTATGACTCAGATATGTATTTCTCTAATCCTCTGTCCGATCGGTTGGAGAAAAATTTGATAATCCACGTATAATTTTTTGTTCTCGGTCGCTGATTGGTAGTTCAAATTCCTATTCGATTTTCTCCTCGCATTTCGAAGAATCCATAGCACCGCGTAAACGTCAGCAGTATATGTGCATAATAAAGGTAACTCTTAATGAATTCTTACAAGGACAAAATTCGGGTAATAATCGTGGGATACACCCTTGGGGGATGGGGGGGGGGGGGGGGAGGTAGCTTGATCATTTTATGACGGGTGTTGCGTCGGTGAACTCGAAACCCCTAGCCAAAATTATACACGTTATATCGAATTTGTGACCGGCCGAAAATATCCAGGAAAGCTAAAATTACATACTCGAAATTATCCAAAAATAATACAAGGCAGTTATCACGATGAGACTTATTTATACATTTAACATTTTGAAAAGTCAACCTGAATTCTCTTCAGTGCTTTATAAAAATCTGCAGAAATTTTAAAAATCCTGACCGAAATTCTCCAGAATGTAAAAAAATCCTGATCCGAAATCTCCGCTAGTTTTGTAAAATCTTGATCCGAATTTGCCGCACGCCCCATATCTAAATGTGACGTATAGATTTGTATGTGAGAGGGTCAATGCGGGGTTCTCGGCGAATTGTTAACATTATGGCTTATTAATTTATACAGCATAGTATAAATTTACTATATCTAATATTAGTATCTATGGATTGTTATTTTAAAACTGTTGAAAGAATTAGAGAATTACATCGCAAGCGTTTGATTATCATGTTTCTACCGTCTCGATAGTTAAACCTTCAAATCTCTCGGCAAGGCTCGAGGTTTGAAGGTTTAACTAATACGATAACCAACTGCTTGCGATGTAAGATTATATATTTAAAACCTTCCAGGTCATAGGTATTTAATTATTTAAAGACCATAATTTTGCTGACAGCCTTCATGCCATATTGTATAACTTATTCTTGTATAGTATATTTAAAAGTGAAAAAAAAAATAATAGAATATTATTTATTACTAGAACCAAATTTTATAAATAGACAGTTAATTACAAAATTCAAGGTGAGTGTCCATAGTCTAGAGATAGAAACTAGTAGATATAAAAAGATTCAAAGAGAGAATAGATTTTGTAAAAATTGCCTTGGGGTAGACGATGAACAGCATTTTCTACATTTCAAATTGAATTTTACTTTACGGAAACAGGTGTTGTGCAATATTTCAAAAATCATTTCGAATTTCATCACCGTTCTATCCTTAATAAAATTAAAAAATTTTCTTTGTCCTCCAAAAGAACTTTTGTCTGATATTTGTGACTAAAGCAGTCATTAAAATTGCGAAAATGAAGTTCATGTCGGTCAAAGGGTCATTAACTATCACTAATATTGATAATGTCATGTTGTGTTTAAATTTTCGCTGTTACTATGTCTGTTTGTTTATTAATAACTTGAACTGTATGGGTTTGGAATGCATATAAAGGTCATTTATTTCATATAAAATTGGTTTTATCTGTAAAAATTGCTCCATGTATCCAAAAAAATAATTTGGGAATAGTTAGCACATATTGTATCATTATATATACCTTTCTTATTTTTTGGTATGTAAAATTCCTTGTCATAAAATACTATTTTGTTCAAACTGCCCGAAAAGTACTATTCACCATTGAATATCTCAAATGCTATTCACCTACCAATGAATAGCACTTTTCAGCGGCAACTTTCATTGGACAACGTCACTGTAATGGGAGTGTCAGGTTAGAATGAATGACACCTGTAATCACGTTGGTGTAGTCCTGTTGCGCGTGATCTGAAGAAAGCACATTTTAAATAATTTTCTTAAATTTTTTGGTACAATAAACAATTATTTAACACTAATTTCGGGATATAGCCATTTTATTTGTCCCCTCGACACATTGACTATTCCCCGACGTTACGCGTCGAGAAAATAGTCAGTGTCTCGGGACTTCTCCTAGCAGACAATTACCTCAGACATACTGATTATGTGTAAATAGGGGCAAGCAAAAACAAATTACATTTCATAAAGTGGATGGTCGCACGACAACGCCGACTCTGAACACAAAGAACGGGAAAATTGGAATAATTCATTATATTTAAGGCTAATAAATCAAATCCTCATTTTTTTTGAAACACTGATTTGTTTCACCAAGTCATCTTTAACATAACCATCCTTGGAGGATTCTGATCTCCAACGCCCATGACGTTTAAACAATCTGTCCGGAACTCCAAAACTAGCGGCAGATGTCGCTTCACCAGCCTGAAGACTATGAAGCCCATAATTCTTTATATTCTGCACTCGGGTTTGATTTTCGCAATGAAAATAGAAATATGTGATGGATAAAATATGATATCCATACGCTTTATATTCAACAATTCTGAAACTCGCAAAGATCCAGCAAAATCCAATAAACAATCACAAATTGTACGCTGTGAATAAACATTTTTAATACACAACAACGTATTATATTTTTTGTTGTTGTAACTCAGGAGTTATCGGCTCTTTCTTCCTAGAATGTGAATTAAATTTATGCTTGGCTCCTTCCAAAACCTTTTTAACTATCAAAGAATCAGTTGGCGATACGGCATTGGCAATCGAATGTGTCCACTTTATGCTATAAAATGCATCTGTTATAGGACCAGGAGGCGTACGTGACTCAACAAACGATGCCAGATACAAAGCCGTATATATACGTTTAGTTGGAAAAATGTCATCTTTCAAAATGCCGTTGGTTTCTGCCCACTTTTTATAGCGCATAAATCCATAATGATATTTTCTTGTAGTATTATCGGATTTACTATCTATCAACAGCATAGGAATAAGAGGTAAATGACCAACAAGTCTTTCCGATAACTCCGGGATATCATTACTGATAACCTGAAAAAACTTATTTATAATTCGACCTTAATTACAAAAAATGCAGTATATTTAATTCGATATTTTGTAAAATTTCCGAAAATCATAATAATAAGTAACATACAGTTGCATTATTATATAACAGTCACAAACACTGCCAATCACTAAACACTTAAAAATCTGGGAAAGGTATGTTAAATAGTTAGTAAGGCATGAACTTATCTGAAGTCCACTCGTAGTGCTAACACAGAGAACGGAAAATCAATATTCCCCAAAACCGATTTTCTTCCTGTACGAAATCAGATTTATTAGTCGGTAGGTTAATATAGCCAAACACCTGATCAATGAACCCACCACCAGATGGAGATTAAAAGGGCCAATTAGCCGATCTCCACAACGGAACAACAACAGTGCCAAATGCCTTACACTGTTTCATATACTTGAAAACCTTCAATGAAATACAAACTGGAGGGACAAACCAAACATTTATGACCTACCAATTAATAGTAAAAACATCAAAACCCATGGAATGTTTATTCCAAGACATAGAATGAAAAAACAGGCAATTTGGCATCGTAATCATTGGCGAACAAGTCAAGCTCATAAGGACCCAAATAGAGTCTAAATAATAAAAAATATATGGTCTGTAACTGTCCAATCATCATAGTCAACAATGCTCCCTTTCTGTACAATATACACTACAATTTACAGATAAGTAAAATTGAATTGATAATAAAATCATAACACCGTACATGTATATTTGACCAGAAATTGATTTGTTTTTTCAAACTGCCTTTAACGATAATATTAGCTTGACCCTGCTAATATTCGTAAACATCTGTCTTCAGAAAACTTACTGTTTTTGTCAACAAGTACAAAATCGTACTCAATTAATTATGAAATCATTCCGCTTTTGGTTTGTTGTATGATTTTGTGTTAAATGGACACTTGTTCCTCCAATTTTGCATGGATCTACACCCGTAGCAAGCACCTTTCTGGAACTTGAGCGAATTTCCGCCCGTGTATGACATGCCGGAAAAAACGGAACTCCTGAATACCATGAGTGTTGGGCTTCACGCTAGGACTGTTGGACACTATGTTATGGCCAGAAATCACTTTTAATAATAAAATTTAACAAGATTTATTATACACAAGTCTACAAGAAATATTATACAAATTGAAATGTCAACTTTACTGTTTAAATATATGTCCGATCCTTTTGACTTTTCTTTATCCGGAATTCTTCTCGACACTGTTTCGGGAATCCAAACAGAATATTATGTCCAATAAGTCACAATCTTGTATGATGTAGTTCACGTAAATAAAAGTGTCAATCCAACATCTGAGAACTCAAGAATGTTAATGTCTGATCTGAAAATCTAACTTTAGTGTCCGTATATATATAGTTGTCACGGAAATCTCTAGAAAACTGTAGAACGGAAACTTCTAGAATATGGTAGAAGTTCGAATTACACATCGTATATTATGATCATTCCAGAAGTATTATGTAAGTCAAATAGAAAGTTTTAATCAATCCATCAGTATCTATGATTGTTCCAGTGATTTCTAAACTGCACAGTTATAACATTATTTGGTAAACAACTATAAGTATTATGTAAGCATATTATACATTTTTTTAAGGCCACACAAAACAAATTATGCCAAGATAAATAAATAAAATAATTACAATATCATAACAACTAGCAGTCAAATTAGACAACTTGGGAGCAGAATGTTTAGAATTTCCATTAGATTTAGTGGTGACCTGCTTAGAACTTTTAAGTTTGCACTTTCTGATTGCCTTATTTTCCGCCTTAATAATTTTATTCTCATCATTCGTGTCACTGGCAATTGGATTGGCCTCAAATTGCCTTACTGTTTCCCAACCGCCTTGCTGAGTCTGCGATCTTAATAAGTTTATTTCGTCTTTTAATCTTCTCAGTTATTTCAACTGTTGTTTCACGTGCGTGACAAAACTTAGAATGTTGAAAAGCCCGTACAATTTGGTTAAGATCTTCTAAAATTTCAGAATTTAAGGAATATTGTATTTTGTTACCCTCGTACTTCCATTTGTACTCAAGTGTCAACTTTCAATGGTTTAACTTGCGAAGCTACTGACAAAGAAGAACCCCGTTTGAGGTCAGAAAGCTCCTGGCGGAGCATAGAGTTAATATAATCTTGACGTTTAACAGCCATGAGAATATCCTTCAGTGAAACATCAGCAGAAGCCTCAGTGTCGGATGAATTTTAAACTTCGGGATTTATAGACAAATTGCGGATAAGACAAATTAAGCGTGTTCATCAACTGTAATCACGTTGGTGATCTTAAAGACAATTACCTCAGACATACTGATTATATGTAAATGGCAAGCAAAAACAAATACCACTTCATAAAGTGGATGTTCGCATGACAACGCCGACTCTTCTTTAATACTAAAAAATTACAAATTTCAAATACTCTAAAACAAATACTGGGAATATTAAATTTAGCCTGTTCAGTGTGACGTTGTCATGCTGAATGACAGGAAAAATGAGATATCCGAAGAAAGACTGCAACCAACCGTGAAAAATACTAGAAGCGCCCTCTACACCATGATGAAAACCCAGGAGAAATTAATTTCATTCTTGTTCACTACCCGTTCAAAGAAATGAAATTACATAAATAAAATGGCTATATGTATATACTTCAATACTGTTTTAAAATAACTGTATATAGTTTCGTTACTTATTAAACAGGATATCTTAAATAACCACAGGTTCGCCTTGAATTTTTTCTGCATTCAATTAAAGGATGCAGAGCTGGATCATGCGTACTCTATCTTGGATTCCAAAACCACATAGGATGAACAATTGAAACCATGATTTTAATGTGTTTATTTTGTTTACCTTGTTAAAAACGGAGGAATCGAGAAGGTCTAATTTTCTGATAATGAATTTTATTCGTTCAAAATTCGATTATACGACTACGATCAATACTGATTCCAAGACATCAATAGAACAAAGACGGAACTCAGATCACATTTTCCACTAATGGTCCATTAAATCGAAATCATGGCTACCATAGTTATCACAGTTATCAGAGAAGCAAAAGTTAAGGGAGCAGGTCGCATATTGTTTGTGCTCTCTTATTTCAAGTTCATTTGGATAAACTCAAGATAATTACCATATTGATTTTGAAGAGGCATAATTTTTCTATAGATGTATTTTTACTGCACCAAAAGTCGCGTCCCGGAATATTTGTTGCTGTCTGTTACTTAGGGGATGTGGATGGTTTTGTTCTTGATTTGTTGTACGCGAGGATATCACCAGCTCGAGCGCAATTACATGTATATCGGTAATGGGATTCAATTGATATGAAAAATAAAATTGGATGAACCTTAGAGACTTAACATGTCTACACTTGTATAGTAATTGGCTTCAACTTTTTACCATTATGACAATTTTGTTTCCATATTTTTTGCTTACGGGACGCTTTTAACGACAAATCTGTTTATTAACCATATTTTCTGATGAAGTGGAAGGAAAAACGGTTTCCATAGATTTGCCATCAAGAGAATTTCAAAGATCAATCAGACTTCATTCATATGACTCTAAAGATCAGAATGTGGAAACTTAATCGACAGAAAGACCACCGGTCGGTTCTTAAATCTAAAACAAAAATTATGATCATCTTTTTTTAATCATCATTACTGTTCCTTTTCTTGGTCTATAACTTGAATTGCCGTCGTACCAGTAAATAGCATCACGATTTCCCAATGATCCGCTGTATTTTCCATTTAAATTTGATAGATAACACCGGCCATAGTTATACCACCATGCACCATGAAAAGTTGTTGCACAATTACCTCCAAACTTGCCATCGTTATCCTGGTCGTAAGTTGAAAACCTTTCACCTACTAGCTCATGCATAGAGTCATCTGTGACATATAAGAGAATAAATAATTAGAAGTAAATTATTTGTTACATGTCTTTTTCTTTTATTGTATATGTGTCAACCGACCTTGCATTTGTGTTCTTCATTACATTTAGATCCCTTTAGTATATTCAGGGAGTTGTACATGCAACACCCCTTAATGTAATGTATGCATTCCTGCATAGGTAACCCTTAGCTGAGTTTGGATTCCTTTTTATTTTTATCGTTTTTGGATTTTAATGGTTGTGCTTATTAAAGCATCATTATATCTTTAACCGGTTTTCCAACACTTTGACCTCGAGCACTGCTGATGAGATGTCAGTCAACGAAATGGCCGTACAGTGCATCAAATTTATGTCTGTATTTTGTGATACGTTTTATTACAAGGAAAACATGCACGGGTGGTGATGAACGACCACCCACAGGGCATGAATCACTCGAAAATTTATCATAGAGTTCCTCTCAAATCGGTGAAATGGTAAGTTATTTTGAAGATTTTGAAAGTTTTACAATATTTATTTCGAAGATCACAACTGAAAAGCGTTGAAGGTACATAGTTTTCATTTAACTTACTTACATGCATCACCATGGTAACCACTTAACCACAAAACATACTTTGACCCTTCATCACCGATTGAAAAAGATGAATAATTCGCATAAACATATGACCTGTCACCATTCTGGATATAAATGCTTAGTTGATGTTTACCGGCATTTGATATACTGTGAATATAGTCATTACCTGAAATTAAATTGATCGATGCCGTTATCAAAACATTTTATTAAATTTTTTTGTGCTCTCATGTTCTATTTTTGTTTTTTATTCTCTAGTTATATATTTATTATTGTAGCGTTTGTTTGTTGTGTTCTTTGTTTTTTTCCTTGGATTTCGAATTTACGACCACCACCATTTATCGCATCTGTATTCTTTTGCCGATATTTAAAAGCTCCTTTCAATTTTCTCAACAAGACAGAAAATAAGACTAGATAACACTCCTGTACCCTCAAGTGCACAACACAAAACATCTAAACTGATCCGATTGACTATAAGGAAGAAAATTGGCAAACCTTGTCAATTAAGGGACGACATCAAAAGATCAATGTCGGATAAAAAAACTTAAATCAAATAGTTTGGGGGGGGGGGGGGGGGGGGGAGGGGGTGTTACAAATCGCTGCAATTTTTGTTATCCGACATCTATTTATTGATTGAAAAATTCGGATTCAAGTTCGGCCATAACATATGTTTGGTCTTTTAAAGCAAATAAAAGCCATCAAAACGTACCGGAAAGCACATTTTTGGCCGTGAGTATTGGGGCGAAATCAATCATAGTATCTACGTCGGTTTAACGCTTAATCGATCGTGAATTTTGAATGATATGTATAAAATTATAATTTAACAGTGCCTTTTTTGAAGCATACAAAAAATATACATCACTTTTTCAATATTTTTTAAAAGTGATGTCCAAGTAAATATACCGAAAAAACATACATTGTTGAGGAAAAACAGGACCCATGGTACAAAACGTATACCCTCAAAGCATATGCCAATATTGGTCAATCAATTTTTCCCAAATTAAGTTAAGGGGGGGGGGACAGTGTAGGAGGGGGGGGGGGGGGGTCAGTGAAAAAACTTTGTGAATTAATTTTTTTTTATCCTACTTTGAACTTTTGATGTCTTCCTTTATAAGCAACAGAATGGATAACAAGAAAAGCCAACAATAACATACCAATAAAAGTCATCCAAAAGACAGAACCCCTGTACAAAATTAAAAAAAAGAAGAGCACAATACACAAACAAAATCACAGCGAAGAACTGGATTATAACTAAACAGGATAGCAACTGTAAATAATTACGCTTATTCTTTTTTAAATATTTTATAATACTCTCGTTGGATGAAAACTTTCACGTGGTTAAAAAATAAATTGACTTTTTTACAAAAATTGAACATCGCGGGAAACAACCCTGTTGTTCTCCACCAAACATCCCATTTCTTCCCCGCAAGGGAGACAACTGCGTAATTCGTCTGCATTAAAAGTCATGAGTCAAATTATGTCTGGCTCCTGTGGAAAAAATAATAAAACAATTACGGCCCTCATTTGAAGTAGACATTCAGATTTGGCAACCCTTGACAGGTTGGTTTTCCTCGGGCTTGGACATTCAGATTTGGCAACTCTTGGCAGGTTGTTTTCCCTCGGGCTTGGACAATTAGATTTGGCAACCCTTGACAGGCTTGCCCGAGGGAATACAACCTGTCAATGGTTGCCAAATCTGAATGTTAACCTCAAATGTGGCCCATAATTGTATAATAACTATCTAGTCCACTTTCCTGCCCTGAAACTGTAGTAACCAATAATTGCACTCCATGACGAGCTACAATTAAACCCTTTATTGCAGTGTTATTATGATTATTTTGTTTGATAGAACGATAGTACCCGAAAAGAAGCTATGAGAGCCTTATCAGTTAAATTAATGAGCACATTTTGACCCTACTGTCGACATGATGCAACATGCAACGACTTTTAACATTTTTAGCGAGTAGTCACCTTGTTGATACTTACATCGTAAACTGTATTGGCTTTTATAGTATGTTTATACACAAGAGTGTTAGGACCAATAAGATGAGACTATTCGGACTATCTATTGTTCCAATGTTTGTGTTTTGTGCTCTTTTATGGTATTTTGGACTAAATTTCTGTCGATTGTAAGGCATTAATTGCGTGATTAGTATTTCATTGTTGACCTTCCATGTTACCCGTATTATTGTTTACTTTTAAACAGGTTGGTTCGTCTTATTAGCATTTTTATTCTGTCCTAGACATCGTTTTGTTGTTATTGCGTCTAGTCTTTATTGATGTGTTACCTCGAACCTCAAGATAAAAATAATTTGGTGACGATATCAAACAGCGTAAACTTAGTTCAAAATATTTCTGTAACAACATGTTCACTTTATGTTCTTTATTGCTTATATCAATTACTTCATATTTATACTAGAGGTAGGGCTGTCGTTCCGACAGCTATACCCGCAACCCACATTTACTTGTAAACAAACATTCTTTACATTTTCAGTTTTCATTGCATTACAGTTTGCATCTGTAACATATAACTTTTGCAGAGATACATCAAAAGCCACTTTTACTGTTATCTAACTTTTTGGCCTCTTTTCCCTTTTTGGCCCTTTAAATTCTCAAAATGCAAAATAAAAGCATGCTTAGCATTACAGTTTGCATCTGTAACAACCTTTTCAAAAATATATCACAACCCACTTTTACTATAATTTAACTGTTTTGACCCTTTTAGGGACCTACATGTATAGCTCTTTCCACTGAAATTCACAAATTTCTTCATTTTTTTTCTTTAGATAAAATTTTAGTAATTATGGTCTTTTTCTGTTTTGGCCCTTTTTGGTCCCTCCCACCGCCGTTTAAAAAAGTTTGGAATTCCAAAACCTTATTGCGCATCTAAGGTTAGTATGCAACAATATGACAATAATAAACATGAATTAAATTCAAAAATGAAATAGAAGTTCATGTCATTTAACGGGATGGCATGGGTGACCAAAGTATATAAAATATATTTCAATTAATTTGGGAAGGTAATAATTTTAAAATTAAAATATGATTGTATAATAAGTTGTATTTAGACAGGCTAATACCACTTTAGTACAGTTCCAATGATTAAATTGTAAAACTTGTTAAAATTTACCTTTCGAAAACATCTATGTACCAAACATGGAACAAATTGTAAAACTTGTTAAAATTGACATTTAGGAAATAGATATGTACTAACATGATATTTCGATAGAGATGTATTGGAACTGTATTTGGACTGTGTATGTTTCACACGTCAGGTGCCTATTAGTAATAGTACCATTTTGGGATGCTGTGATTGACGTTTGAAGGACTAATTTTCTATATTCGGTTAATATTTTCTACGTATTATTTTATTATTCTACGCAGCATTTTATCTTGTTCTAACTGGTTTTTGGGGCTAGATTATAAATACGAGCGACATTGTAGTCCACTCAATTGGGCTTTTACTTCAGTTCACTTCATGTCTTAACCACTATTAAAATATTGGAACAACACTAGCTTTGTTTGATTCACAACGCAAGTAGCCAGTAGCCAGCAGCCAGTAAATAGTAAGCAGTAACCTACCACTATAAGGTCACGACCCGTAAGCCTACAACAGCTTTATTGGTGCCGCCAGACCAGGACCTAACTGGACAACGTACCAGAGTTGAAAAGTTTTAAGGTAAGACAACTAAGTATTTATCTCTAAAAAGTACCTTAGTAGACTGACCTTGTTAAAATTTAAAATATGGTTTGCCTAAATTAATCGTAAATCGCTTAATTAAGTAAAGCTAGGTTTAATTGCAGTTTTTAATAATTCTTAATTATTAAATTAAAAGTAAATAATTTCTCAAATGTCTTTAAGTAATATGGCAGATGTCGTTGAAGAATTAACAGAAAACTTCTGTAATTTAGGACAAGATGAAAGTCAAAAAGCACACCCAAGTAGTATTGAAGTACAAGTAACTGAACCCGCCAAATTTACTCCATTTATAGGAGGGGGACAACCGGACTCTAGTTTCAACCCTTTTGGGTCACTTAAGGACAAATTGGATGAAGATAATCCAAACTTTTGGGCTAAAACAGCCTTGGATCAATTAAAAGCACTGCAAACTGCAGTATCAGTACCTCTTTTTAGTGTAGTCCAGACATTTGAGGGGGACCCTACCCAGTTTAAACAATGGGTTAGAAATATAGAAAGATATGCACAAATGGCAAGGTTAGGGGACACAGATATACCTCAGGTAGTTCATGTAACCTGTACTGGGTTAATAGCTGATTTTGTTAAACGATATATAACAGAATGTCAGTCAGCAGGGGAGCCACCTAAATGGCAAGATCTTAAGATACTGTTACAAAAACGGTTTGCTGAGATCACAGATCCACAACAGGCCTTGGCTATGCTTAGAAAAACAAAGCAGAAGCCAGAGGAAAGTGTACAAATGTACGCCGAAAGGCTGTTGAGGATAGCTGAGGATGCTTATCCTGAATCAGTACAAACTGATTCAAATGTAGTAGGGTTAATCCAGCAACAGTTGGTTGATGCCTTCTGTGATGGACTGTATTTCGATTACCTCCGTATGAAAATTATGAGGGAGGAACCAAAAACTTTTGATAAGGCCGTTCAATGTGCTATGAAAGAGCAAAATCTAAGAAAGCGTTTTAGGGATAGAACAGATACGTTTACTGAACTAGAACCAACTAATAAAATTGTCAGGGTAAGGGAAACTCCTTTCCAACCACCGTCATGGACGGGGGGCAACAATAACAGTTTCTTAACACCTGTTCCTTGGCCAACAGTAGGAAATTTTCCTGACAACCGTCAGATAGAGCCAATGGAAATAGGACATTTAAGGGGGAAAACTTGTTTTAGGTGTGGCAGACGGGGTCATAGGTCAAAAGAATGTCCTTTCCGATCTTATAATGTCTTTGCAGCTGGGGATTCTAGGGAGGAACCCATGGTAGTAAGTGATGAGGAGGAGGAGGTCGAACAAAAAAAGGTGCCCAAAAGAAAAAAAAAGGGTATTTGCCAAAAAGGGGTCAGCGGGGTCAAAGACAGGAAACACCCCAAAAACGAAGAGGAAATTATCAAACTCGAAATAGGGTTGAGGAGCCTGACTGGATTAGGGGGCTGAATGTTGGATTTGTCATATGATAGGTCACTTAAAAAGATATTGCCCAAACCGTAATGTTCCGGAAAAGAACAGAGTCAAAATTTTCAGACCCGCTACTTGGGCTGATAAACCATTTAGGGGATTTCAGGAAAACTAAAACCCTCTCTTCACAAGGAAGCCGGTGAAGAGAGGAGAAAAGGTTTTCAGGGTAAAATGAAAGAATTTTGGAAATCACAAGTACTAAATTTATCTTTGGCAGGGAACCCAGGGTCTTGTATAATGAAGATAGGAAAAGCGCGCTATCGTACTTTGATAGACACAGGCGCGGACGCCTCTTTAATTAGTAAGAAAATGTTTGATAAGTTACCAGAAAAACCAAAAATTATGCGCGTCATGCCTCTTTTACAGACCGCGAGTGGTGAGTCATTATCAATTATAGGGCAAACGACTATTTCATTTACTATGAATGGACTTCCGTTAACACAAAAAATTTTCGTTACTGATGGACTAAATCGAAATTTCATTCTAGGCCGAGATTGGTTGAAAGAATACGGCGCAAGAATATATTTCGACTTAGGAATGATAAGGATAGGTAAGACTTATGTTAAATTAGAGGAAGACATTCATATTTCGTCAATCTTAAGGACAGATAAAGAGGTAAGACTTAGACCCCAAACAGCAACTGTTTGTCATGTTAAGTTGAATTAGGGCTTCCGCATACCCGACTCAAGACTTGTAGAAATCTCAAGTCTAGACTCAGGATGTTTACTCGACGAACCAGGACTTATCTTACAAGGTTCAATAGGTAAGTTACAGAATACTTCGAGGATACCTGTGATGATAGTTAATCAAACAAACAAGTACTACAAACTGAAGCGAGGTTATGTAGTCGGAAAAGGACGTGGACTCCTTTCTATCGAATTGTAGAAAGAACAGGACCTCTTAATTTCCTTGTCCATAATCAAATGAACAGAAAGGTATGTAAAACTCATGCCCGACACATCAGGCCAGCAAATGTAGAAGTATGGGAGATACCAAAAGACGAAACAGGTCGACTCCCAAGAAAAAGTACGTATCTAGTACCACCGGAAGAATCAGATGATTCTTTGGACCAGGAAGAGAAAACAGCTCTCAACAAAGTTATTCGACATCGTCGAATGGAAAGAGAGGACTCTTCAGTTGAAGATGATATTCCCTTAGCGGAACTTCAGAAGAGGTTAAGAGCTAAACAAGAAAACTATCAACAAGATGTTGAGGAACTTAAGGTAATTGATCAAGTATCCGATGAAGTAAGGGTTGGCTCACCAACCGAGGTTTGTAAAGACGCGCGCGCAGAAATGTGTGTCAACGTAGGCACGGATAAAGATGAGGTAATAAGCCCAATGAAAAATAAGGCTTCCAAGGAGGAAACGGAACATCCTCCCGTTGACCATAGGAAATTAACGAAAAATCTCCTTGCTGCGATTCAAGCAATGCTTTAAACCAGCTTGGTGATCATGTTGAAACATACACTTGTTGTCTTTGGGACACCTTTCCCCTTCCATTATTTCCCCTGTGCAACTTAAGATGATCTTAGTGTCCATTTAAAGCAGTTAAGTGTAAAGCGTTTTCACCTTAAGAAGTCATGTTTACCCAGTAATGACATCTGTGTCTAATGCAATTATTTATGGAAAGGGCAACTGGAATTAAGAAATATTGTAAAATAATGATTTCCACTTATCCTACAAGACCTCGGGCACAGTACTTGACCGACGGACATTGGTTAGTCATTGCCGAGAAAACTTTGGCTTTTAGTATCTCCTGTAAATCAAAATCGACATCTGAATTACGGACCACCAAATGTCCCTTAGATATCATCAGACTTAACTCAACTTGTTCTGCTTATAATGCATATATGACATTATTACCCTATTATCATAAAGAAAGTAAATTCAATGTGACGGACGTATTCAGACAATTCTTGAGAAGATACTCATTTGGTATAATGACCCTTTGGAAGACATTTGACACAACCATACCAAATTTCAATGATTCTAAAATTCCCCCGAAACTTAAAGAAATAAAAGAGATTCCTATAAATAAACTAAAAGAAGAAATAGACAACATGAATTTAAACGAAGAACCCATGCCTGCAAGTCCTCGATATTGGATATGTATAATAGGAACAGTAACAATTATTTTAATAATTATTATCTTTGTGAAATTTAGGCGCAGGCTTCTAAATTACATAAGGTTAAGGTTAAGGTTAAGGTTAAGGTCAGTCAAAAAGGGAAATGAAGAGGTGAGTCAACAGTTGTCAAGACCACAACCCAGTGCACCACGACTACAAGATGGTGAAGAATCTTCGGTCACCTTCAGCAGTAGCCCTGGTCACTCTAGTACAACGACAAGATATGGTAATGGTACAAAGGACTGGTCACGATTACAAGATGGTAATGGTACAACGACGTATAGGCCTTATGTCAATCTTTCCCGACGGTACTTACAAGAAAAGTATGGACTGGTACCAATGGAGAATATGACGATATTGAATAACCTGAACGACATGGTAACCTCTACCCAATCATCCTGCACACGCCAATCGCCTGACGAAAAACAACGGCCGATATCCGATCCAAGCAGCTACAAGGAGTATGGTCAAGGTAATGATCCCATGAATCCTGGCGACAAGAAATATGGTCAAGATGATACTTCCATAACATCGCCGATCCCAGTTCCAGAAGATAATCCGATGGTGACGGCAGACATTGCCGAACGTGATGATTACACGGAGACTGAAGTACAGACAGTCTCACCACCGAAAGGATCAAATTCTGGTCATTCAGTGAAGAGAGTAACAAACTATCCAATAAGGAAACCACAAGCAAAACCATAACAATCTATTTATCCCAGTTTACGAGAAGAACTAAAAACTACTCAGTGAAAAGACAATCTTGATGTTACAAAAACTTTTTTAAGTATCTCGGTCACTAGTAATGAACATTATTGAAAGGACATTTACGTATTATATCCTGATCATCAATCCTTATGCTAGTCACATGGATATTATATGGACAGTCTAAATCCTGGCCTTAGGAAGAAAGAACTGTGTAAATCCTGGTCAGGAGAAGAAAGAACTGTGTAAATCCTGGTCAGGAGAAGAAAGAACTGTTTAAAGAAAGCATTTAGGACTATGACTAGCGCCAGTCTGTTCCAATGACGGGTAAGCTCTTCCATAAGGAGGACAACCTATGACAGGGGCAGCGGGCAGCCACAAACGAACAATCATGAACTGAAAAATACTATCCTGGTTATCAAGATTACGACTAATATTCCTTCCTAGTCACCGAGATGTGTAAATAATATGAACATTTTGCTTGGAAATTTTTATTTCTGATGGACAATTGTGCAATGAACTGTGCAAAGACAATATAATAATTGTGCATGTTGCATGTATATTGAATATGTATATAATAATAACGATTAGTAATCCTGGTCACCCATATGTTGATAAAGAAAGAATTGGATAATTTATTTCTTTCGGAAAGGGACGATTGTAACGGGATGGCATGGGTGACCAAAGTATATAAAATATATTTCAATTAATTTGGGAAGGTAATAATTTTAAAATTAAAATATGATTGTATAATAAGTTGTATTTAGACAGGCTAATACCAGTTTAGTACAGTTCCAATGATTAAATTGTAAAACTTGTTAAAATTTACCTTTCGAAAACATCTATGTACCAAACATGGAACAAATTGTAAAACTTGTTAAAATTGACATTTAGGAAATAGATATGTACTAACATGATATTTCGATAGAGATGTATTGGAACTGTATTTGGACTGTGTATGTTTCACACGTCAGGTGCCTATTAGTAATAGTACCATTTTGGGATGCTGTGATTGACGTTTGAAGGACTAATTTTCTATATTCGGTTAATATTTTCTACGTATTATTTTATTAATCTACGCAGCATTTTATCTTGTTCTAACTGGTTTTTGGGGCTAGATTATAAATACGAGCGACATTGTAGTCCGCTCAATTGGGCTTTTACTTCAGTTCACTTCATGTCTTAACCACTATTAAAATATTGAAACAACACTAGCTTTGTTTGATTCACAACGCAAGTAGCCAGTAACCAGCAGCCAGTAAATAGTAAGCAGTAACCTACCACTATAAGGTCACGACCCGTAAGCCTACAGTCACAAGGCACTTTTTGGTCCCTCCCAGGCCCCTTTTAGAAATTTGGAATTCCAAAACCTTTTGCTCATCTGCAGTTAGCAAGCAACAATATGGCATGGTTATTTTAGTATTTATTCTTTTTTTCTGTTTCGGCCCTTCTTGGTCCCTTCCACCCCCTTTTTAAAAAATTATGAAATCCAAAACCTTATTGCGCATCTACAGTTGGTAAGCAACAATATGGCAACAATAAAAATGGTTTAAATTCAAAAATGAAAGAGGAGTTCACGTCACAAGGGTCTTTGTATAATTTGGCCCTTTTTGGTCCCTCCCAGGCCCTCTTTTAAAAATTTGGAATTCCAAAACCTTATTGCGCTTCTACAGTTAGTAAGCAACACTATGGCACAAAAATAATTGGTAAAAATTGTGAAGGAGGAGTTTGCGTCACAAGAAAGTGGGACGTAAGGAAGGACAGACGGACAGACGTACTAACGGACGAACGCAACGACAATATACCCGAACTTTCATTCGAAAGTGCGGTTGTAATAATATGTCTTGTTTGTCATAAAATTCATCTGGAAGTATGTTTTCATCATAAGATTATGTTTTAGGGTGCCAAGAAAGCACCTGATTCTTTGACAATAAATTTAATTGATTATCTTGCCAAGCCAATATTCGCCATAAGCCGATCCGAAGCCTTGTTTGTAGTCCAACCACGACCTGTAAAATTCTACAGATCCATTGAATCGCCGCTGTATTACCTACAATAATAAAAAAAGTTATGTATTTTTCTTAAATCCACGAATTCTGAACTTGACAAACATGTTTTTTACGAACTTGTGATAAAATGTATCATAAAATACTGAAATAAATTTGATGCACTATTTGACTATGTCGTTGACTGACAACTCATCAGCAGTGTTATATCGCTTTATGATTATAATTTGAGATTTTAATTTTTATGTATCATTTACATTACAATAACAGTGAAAGTTTGTTTATGATTGCGTTGAATACCAATATCTATTACCATATAAAAAATATTATGTTTTAAGCGATATAGCATCAAAACTGTGTCTCGTTACTTTCATTTACTAGTCTCACATTTAAGGTTCTTGCATGACGACAAGAAAATTATAAACAGAACATGTTACAGTTTTTTGATACTAATTCTGATGCAGAAACGTTCACATTAGGTCGATTTACGGATCATCAGTTGTGTCATATAGCAAAATGCTGGGTATTTTATTTATGGCATTTGCATCACGTGACTTCACTTCTTTTAATCAAATGATTTCCCTTAGTTGTAGATCGAAAATGATAAAATTGTTTGAATTACGGATGTTCGAGTCTTTTCCGAACTCGGCTCTTAAACTAATTTGTCTATGAAAACTTCCTTTGGCGGATATTTACAAATTATTTGTTTAATTCTGAGGGAAAGGTTTATATTTGAATTGATGGATTACGCTATGGGTTATGAAAGCATGTGAGATAAAAGTTATTTCCTCATAAAATTCATCCTCCAAAGTGGTTCTCCATATGCGAAAAATTTATGTATGATCTCGCCTTGTATCTGTATTTGTAGTGTGAATTTGCATTTTTCATTAATTTTGGTTAATTTATATAGCAGTTATACTACGGTTACACTTCATGTTTTTAAACTGCACAGGCGGAAAATTTACAATACTGACAATGTCCATTTGGACACGAAAAGAAAGGTAATATTGTGTAGAATGTACATATATGCGGACAATTTGCTTATGAGTAATAAGAATTTTAATATTTGCATTTTTATTTTTTTGGTAAGTATAATGCTTTGTAATGAATGTCGCCAGAGAAATCCAAAATGGCCGTTGTGCAAATTAGCAAAGTACCCGCAATTTTGCCATATGTTCAAGACCTAAAATGTTGGAAACCAAAATTACAATCTAAACGGTTGTAGAACAAATTCATATTATGCAAAGATGACCAAAACGGACCAAGCCAAAATCATCTAAGGACAGAGCTATGAACGGTAGAGCTATTCTTTAGTTTTCACGAATTTTTCAAATATTTGTAATTATTTTTTTGTAAAATGACAAAGTACCAAAATAATTTCTTGATTGTACAGTTGTAATTGTACTATTATTTTATACTATTTTTTATCTCATAACTAATACTTACTGTCCATTTTGCGCCGTTCTCCATGATGCAGTATACTGATACTCTTTCATTGTAACTACGTGGGCATATAGTGTAAACCCCACTTGAATTAGCATTAATATCTGAGCATTCCTTGTGACATACTAGAATAACCAAAATATTTATTAGATTTAAGAAATAAATTGGACGAGTTAACTGCAGACTAACCATCTAATAATTTTGTTTAAATACAACCAAACCTTTCTATAAAGGGCACCAAAGGGACCAGAAAAAAGTCCTGTTTATTAGCAGGTGCCTTCTATACAGAGGATGATTTTATATGCTTTATTCATGAATTGGACGTTTTGACTGCGCCCTTTATAGACAGTGATTTTCTATATAGAGGTGCCCTTTAAAGCAGGTTTGACTGTAAATTTTTAATAATGACTTTTTCCCCTTCTTAAGGGACACTTCGAGCAAATAATGGGCATGACTTTCAATGTTAAGGTAAGTGTTTTTGTTTAAGACATTTTAGGCTTTGAGCTCAACTGACAATTCGTAGATCTATCAAATGTACACATCTTGTGCAACACAATTAGTACCAACCGAAACATTGATCATATCGATATACTAATACAACACAAACCTTGGCAGATATTCTGCAACTTATTGTACAAAATGTTGTTGCCAGAACATAGACATCTTCCATGCACACAATGTAGATTGCCATCACACTCTACGTCAGCTTTACAACTTGTATTGAAACCTCGTTCTAATGTATAAAAAATATCTTTTGTGAAACATGTTGGTAAATGTACTGAATTGAGACATCGAAAGTGCTCTGTTGTCTGTTTTGCATCAACTTATGAGATCTATTACTCTGTGGTGAAATTTTATTTGTGATGGTTTTATCCAGTTAAAATCTACACTAGAATGATTCAATTTAAAATGTACAGATTATTTTATGTTTACTCCATACTTCATAAGCATAATGTCAGCGTGCTCGAGTTACCTCCCCGCTTGATATGGGAAATGTATTCAAGTAAAATTAAACGCATCTATCTTGGTATACATTTTGGCGAATAATTTACCATTATATGTAATTTTTAGAAATTCGTATCATATTCCAGCTGTAAACTTTTTTTTCATTATGCTTATGCATTAACTTTGTTAACTTACTTAGGGAACATTCCCAGCCTTTCCAGAACTCACTTGATGAACAAGCACATCTACGATCACGACACTCTAGTTTTGATCCACATTCCAAACTTCTTGCACATGAATCATTGATGGATTTTACTACAAGAGAGGAAAATGAAAAAATAAAAAGGACAAATATACATAAGGAGCAATCAAAAAAACGTAATCCATTGGACAGACAAACCCGGGAAGACAAACGAACAACCACAAGCACAACAAATAAACACAGAAAACTGAAAACAATGAACAACACGAACTCCTATAAAAACCAGGAGTGAACCCAGGTGCTCCGGAAGGGTAAGCAGTTCCTGCTCCGTATACGGCACCCGTCGTGAACATCAAACATTCAAAATGACATGTTATTTTAAATATAATGTTGATACCCCCTTAAAATTTGTATGAGAGCCATCTAGAATTAATTTGAAGTCTGTTTCTGGTTTTAAAGTCTCCGTGCTACATTTTTAATATATAATGTCCGTAAATGCTTGTTCTTTTTAAAAGAAGATAAATTAAACCTCGAGTTGAAAGCAGTTATTGTATATAGTGTTATCGGCTTAATGACCTATTATTATTTACACACATATATAAATATTGATAACTTACATAAGATACATTTCGCACCTGTCCAGAATTGACTTGATGAGCAGGCACATTTATACCCGCGACACTCTAACGTTGAACCACATTCTAAATTTCTTGTGCATGATTCATTAATGGTCTTTACTACAAAATAATAATTATAGAATAGCAAAAACGCATCCAAATGTAAATTTAATGTATAACAAGCTGTGCTCAAGTTTCCCTCCATCTAACAAAAACTTCAAAGGCAGCTGTGTTCAAGAGACCCTCCATTTAACGAAAACATCAAAGGCAGATGTGTTCAAGTTCCCCTTCAATCTAACAAAAACATCAAAGGCTATGATTTGTCAGAAGGAAATGATCTGTATGTATATAGTGTGGGTATTTGGAAATTAATAAAGAATAACAAATAACAGTTTTATCAAATGTAGAAATGTAGAAAACCAACAATGTCAAAAGGGAAATTCTCAATCGTAATCCAGAGTACAATACCCGAACGAGACAAACCAAAATGGAACACGACTGGCAAACAAACAGACAGAGAGAGTAAAGAGCACTGAAAACTAAAGCTTGGGCTCCAACAAAAAACCTGGATTGATATCAGGTGCTCCGGAAGGGTAAGCATATCCTGTTTCGCATGCGACACCC
This sequence comes from Mytilisepta virgata, assembly GCA_028015205.1. Lineage (NCBI taxonomy): Eukaryota > Metazoa > Mollusca > Bivalvia > Mytilida > Mytilidae > Mytilisepta > Mytilisepta virgata. The sequence goes on from CM051513.1 coordinate 19,495,632, forward strand.
GTCGTATTGCCCAGTGGTAAAAGCCGTTATATGTCTCTATCGGTAAATGTCAAAATCGGTAAGAGAACTGGAATCACATGGAATATGTCAGTGATCGTTTGTGCCATAATCACCTGATAGCGATCGACCAGATCATGATGTCAACCGTAAAACTTTTTAAGTGATGATGTTAGTCGAAGCTGGAGGAATTCACTTTAGTTCTATGCTTTTTTATTCCAATATGTTTACGTCTGACTCAATAGTTGCTGATGTATAAAAATTTTACTTAATACTGGGCTTTGAAAATGTGTTTGATCTGAATCGATGTGTTTGGGATGTATGTTCGAACGCTGATGTATCTTTTCATTTTGCTACTACAAGGTAGAACTTCAATATCTCCAAAAATAGTCAAAATCTGTTCAAGTATAGAAAATTCCTATCTTCATATTATATAGAAGTTCATAATGCTGATCATTGCCATGAGATATTTTATAATTAAACATTAAACAAGTTAATCACTATTTATCAGTAATCATGACATCTTTATTATATAGAAATGTCAACATTTACCGGTCAAGCTAATCTTTTTATCACATTTGTGATTGTTAGACGCACATCTTCAAACTGGGGTAGCACTAACATGCGATAACCCCACCACTGTTCAGTGTAAGACTATCTTTAGCCCTGTTGTGTTTATATTTATGTTTTGTGCTGTTTTGTGTTATTTGTCACCCGGATTCTGTTTATTCTGTTGATTGATTGGTATGTCATTGTTGACCATTCCTGCTATCAATTTTGTTGTTGTCCGATGAATTCTTACATACATAATTTTGTCATTTTCTGAAGAAACTACTTTGTTGGACTTTTTCCAAAAGCGATGATCTAGAAACCGCGGCTTTGTTAACAAGAAAATAAAGGGGAAAAATTACAAGACTTTTGGAACAGTTTGAGCCGAAGGTAATGTTCAAAATAGGAAGGTTCGAATGTAGATTATTGTCCCGTTATTATTTATATAGCACCCATGTGTACATGCATACATATGTTGATTACTTACATGACATGCACTCCGAACCTGTCCAGAATTCACTTGATGAACACGCACATTTATCCCCACGACACTCTAACTTTGAACCACATTCATTACTCCGTGTGCATGATTCATTGATGGTTTTTACTAAAACAGAAACTAAATTTAAAATCAGTTGTGATGCCGAGGCTTTACACTCGTGACCCATAATATTGTAGAATTTGAGAGAGTAATTTTCGTAGTGTCTTATTTGTAATACAAAATCGCACATGCATATTCGTTTTATAAATAAAGTACTTTGATACCATTTTTGATGCACAAGATGTGTACATTTCGTCGATTTACGACTCATCAGTTGTGCTCAAGGCCTAAAACGTTGAAAACCAAAACAACAATCCAAAAGGTTGAAGATCAAAGTAAAAAATTAGTAACATAATTTATTACTATTTAACAAACATTGATCATATCGATAAACTAATACAACACCAACCTTGACAGATATTCTGCACCTTATTGAAGTAGCCAGAACATAGGCATCTTCCATGCACACACTGTAGATAGCCATCACACTCCACGTCAGCTTTACAACTTGTATTGAAACCTCGTTCTAATGTATAAAAACTATCTTTTGTGAAACATCATGGTAAATGTACTGAATTGAGACCTCGAAACCTGTACATTTATTTTACAAGTTCTCTGTTGTCTTTTGTTCATCAACTTATGAGATCTAATACTCTGTGATGGAATTTTATTTGCGATGGTTTTATGCCATTAAAATCTACACTAGAATGATTCAATATAAAATGTACAGATTATTTTATGTTTACTTCATACATCATAAGCATAATTTCATGGTGGTCAAGTCACCCTCCCCCCTCGCTTGATATTGGAAATGTATTCAAGTAAAACTAAACGCATCTATCTTGGTATACATTTGGCGAATAATTTACCATTATATGCAATTTTTAGAAATTCGTATCATATTCCACCCGTAAATTTTTTTTCATAATGCTTATATATTAACTTTGTTAACTTACTTAGGGAACATTCCCAGCCTTTCCAGAACTCACTTGATGAACAAGCACATCTACGATCACGACACTCTAGTTTTGATCGACATTCCAAACTTCTTGCACATGAATCATTGATAGATTTTACTACAAGAGAGCAAAATGAAAAAATCAAAAAAAAATCAAACATTCAAAATGACACGTTCTTTTAAATATAATTTTGATATCCCCTTAAAATTTGTATGAGAGCCATCTAGAATTAATTTGAAGTCTGTTTCTGGTTTTAAAGTCTCCGTGCTACATGTTTAATATATAATGTCCGTAAATTCTTGTTCTTTTTAAAAGAAGATAAATTAAACCTAGAGTTGAAAGCAGTTATTGTATAAAGTGTTATCGGCTTAATGACCTATTATTATTTATTTAAATATTAATAACTTACATAAGATACATTTCGCACCTGTCCAGAATTGACTTGATGAGCAGGCACATTTATACCCGCGACACTCTAACGTTGAACCACATTCTAAACTTCTTGTGCATGATTCATTAATGGTCTTTACTACAAAATAATGATTATAGTACAGGAAAAACGCATTCAAATGTAGATTTAATGTATGACAAGCTATGCTCAAGTTCCCTCCATCTAACCAAAACTTCAAAGGCAGCTGTGTTCAAGAGACCCTTCATTTAACGAAAACATCAAAGGCAGATGTGTTCAAGTGCCCCTTCAATCTAACAAAAACATCAAAAGCTATCATTTGTCAGAAGGAAATGATCTGTATGCATACAGTGTATGTATTTGGAAATTAATAAAGAATAACAAATAACAGTTGTATCAAATGTAGAAGATAGCGAACCAACAGTGTCAAAAGGGAAATTCTAAATCGTAATCCAGAGGACAGTACCCAAACGAGACAAACCAAAATGGAACACGACTGACAAACAAACAGACAGAGAGAGTGTAAAGAACACTGAAAACTAAAGCTTGGGCAATACGAACTCCAACAAAAAACCTGGATTGATATCAGGTGCTCTGGAAGGGTAAGCATATCCAGTTTCGCATGCGACACCCGTCGTATTGCCCAGTGGTCAAAGCCGTTATATGTCTTTATCGCTAAATGTCAAAATCGGTAAGAGAACTGGAATCGCACGGAATATGCCAGTGATTGTTTGTGCCACAATCACCAGACAGCGATCAACAAGATTATGATGTCCACCGTAAAACTTTGGTATGTCATTGTTGACCATTCCTGTTATCAATTTTGTTGTTTGTCCAATGAATTCTTTTTAGATACATAATTTTATCATTTTCTGAAGAAACTACTTTGTTCGATTTTTTTCAAAAGCGATGTTCTAGAAACCGCGACTTTTTTAACATGAAAATAAAGGGGAAAAATTACAAGACTTTCGGAACGGTTTGAGCCGAAGGTAATGTTCAAGCTAGCGAATTTCGAATATAGATTATTGTCCCGTTATTATTTAAATAGCACGCACGTTTACATGCATACATATGTTGATTACTTACATGACATGCACTTCGAACCTGTCCAGAATTCACTTGATGAACACGCACATTTATCCCCACGACACTCTAACTTTGAACCACATTCATTACTCCTTGTGCATGATTCATTGATGGTTTTTACTAAAACAGAAACTAAATTTAAAATCAGTTGTGATGCCGAGGCTTTACACTCGTTACCCATAATATTGTAGAATTTGAAAGAGTAATTTTCGTAGTGTCTTATTTGTAATACAAAATCGCACATGCATATTCGTTTTATAAATAAAGTACTTTGATACCAATTTTGATGCACAAGATGTGCACATTTCGTCGATTTACGACTCATCAGTTGTGCTCAAGGCCTAAAATGTTGAAACCAAAACAAATATCCAAAAGGTTGAAGATCAAAGTATAAAATACCAAAATGACCAAAAGGTGTAAGGCCAAAACATCTAAGATACGTGTAACGCGTATTAACATCACAAATAATAGTTCAACAGTTTGTTTCACCAGTGGTGCTCAAAGCAATAAACGTAGAAAACAGGTACAAAACAAAGATGTCTATTTGGTTAAACAGTAAATCTTAAACCATATACGATAAGAGTTGTTCTTGATAAATCATAAACCATAAAAGATGAGAGTTGTTCTTTGTAAAACAGTAAATCTAAAACCATATAAGATGACAGTTGTTCTTGGTAAAATAGTAAATCTAAAACCATATAAGATGACAGTTGTTCTTGGTAAAATAGTAAATCTAAAACCATATAAGATGAAAATTTTTCTTGGTAAATCAGTAAATCTAAAACCATATACGATGAGAGTTTTTCTTGGTAAAACAGTAAATCTAAAACTTAGTAAAACAGTAAATCTAAAACCATATAACATGACAGTTGTTCTCATTAAAACAGTAAATCTGAAACCATATAATAAGATGATAGTTGTTCTTGGTAAAACAGAAAATCTAAAACAATATAAGATCAGAGTTGTTCTTCTTAGTTTACAATATTTTAATATCCATGTCAATAAAGTATTAAATATACATTTTAGACCATAATATATCGGCATAATATAATACAGAAAAAGCGACAAAACATTGCGAAAATTCCGTATATTCGAAATCAAAGAAAAATACAAAATCATGAGTATGGAACACAACAAACAATGATACATATATAACTAAAATAATAAAAACCATATAATAAACAAAACAAAAATAGAACAAGTAGGCAAAGAAAATAAAACAATAGCAATTTGATACTACCAACTGATCTAGTATTCATGGAGTCGGAGTCCTCCAGCAATAGCAAAGTAGTAAAATAAAAAATATATGCTTGAGTATAAATTTTTTCTCGGCGTTTTTTTGGTTAGGCCACACCACAACGGTTTTCAGTTCTTTGGATTTTGCCGCTCCAGTTTTTGGATTATGTAAATTTTAAAAAGAAAAAATTATGCCGCTTCATTTTGCAAAAATCATGAAAATTCGCCCCAAATTCTTCATTTTTCCAAAAAATATTTTAAAAAATTGTTCACCCGCTCCTAAAATTTGTAAAAATTGGGATGTTTTGCAGTATTATATTTCAAAGAATTTGTGCCGCACGTAAATTTGATCATCGCCCCCAAAAACAAGTTTTCAAGAAAAAAAAAAAAAAAATAAAATTTCGCTCGGTCGCACCTATTTTTGACATCCAAAAATCCAAAGAATGAAAAATTAATTTGGTGTGGCCTTAATATTTAACATTTTATGGCCTTCAACACAACTTAATCTCAATTCGAAGGAAAAAAAAATCAGTTGCATCACGGTAATATTTATTACAATTAAATTGCGTACTTTTATGATGTTCACACCGCAAGTCTGCATTACATATATTGGTATTATTGCAGCAGGATTGGCATATCATATGTCTTCCACCAGCTATTCTTCGTCCAATGATCGATAATTTATAATCATTAATGCAATACTGTTAAAAGATAAACTGATCACAATTAAAACAAACATTTGATCATCCGTACTCATCGTATAATTGCAATTATACCCCTGTTCCAACAGAGAAGGAGTATACCGTTCTAACCCTGAGGTTCCGTCCGTCTGTCCGTAACAAAACTTTTCGTCACAATTTTCTCTGTAACTACTCGACACAGCCACTTGATATTTTGTCACAAGCTTTCTACAGGTACGCCACATTGTGGGATACTTTTTCGGACCAAGGCGACATCGATTTCATGTTTAAAGACTTTGTTTATTTTTCGACCTTATCAAAAAGCGGGGGTATCACTAGTGAGCAATGGCTCACAGTACATCTTGTGTTTGAATGCTTTATATATCATTATTTTTTTCCCATCAAGCTCGGATTATCAAATCAAATATTTTGTATACGATTATTGGTGTTTATTTAGCATACAATAAAAAACTGTCACTTCTTGTCATTCGAGATTTCAGTAGCGATCTATTAGTTGCAAAGAACGTTCTGCCATCAATAATTGATGCATTACATTCGTATTTCAGATAATTAATTCGCTTCATTTCATCTCACTTCGCCGGAATTAAATAGAATTCGGAAGAAAATGTTTAATGTCAGTTTACTTATAAAATAAAACAGGCAAGACAATTTTGTTAGTCGTGATATCTCAATTTGTTAGAGCATGTACCTTAAAATGACAATTGCTAAGATTTTTTTTGACAGGTAATATAACGGGAGACGTTTACGAAAGTGATATTCTCTAGAGAAAGTCTTTCAGAATTTAATTCCCCACATATTATACTCCAATGAAAAGCCTTTTCTGTTAATAAAAACAAAATTTGCATCTCATTTATGGAACCTAGAATATATTTGCAATCAGTGATGTAGCTATTATTCAGCTAATATAGCTATTTATTTATTTGCAGAATACACCCATACGGGTCAAAGCAAAACACACAATTTAACAAACAATGCAATACATGTACAGATTAAAAACGACAACATGGTTCTATAGACAAAATAAAACAGTAGATTTTAAGCACTGTTGAATTCTACTTTAACGAGGTGGACCCTATTTTTGTAATGCCAATGACTGCTTTATAAAGTCACAAATGAATGGTAGAAGTTCAAGTTTTGGGTTTAAAATAGATTTAATATATAAATTTAAGTTGTTTATGTCTAAGTTTTGGGGGATGTTTAATTGTTGAAATAAGACTGTTCTAAATTTTTTATTGGCATTACAATGGAAGAAAAAGTGATATTCGTCTTCCAACTCAGAAACATTCGCTTGCAATCGCTCTTCTTTCATTATATATTCTATTTAATTCGGTAAACGTAACATGTGATACGTAACATGTCATCGATAATTACCTCAGGATATGAACAACCTAGATCAAAAACTTCTGATCCTGTCACTGTTCTGTATGTATGCATGTAACACACCTAAAAGGATTTGCAATGAAATATAAATAGAAGACGGTATACTGAACGTTAATCAAACAAACAGAAATAATCACAGCATTTATTCGTTTTAATGAAATCCGTTGATGATGCTGATATTTCAAGACAATACGGAAAATTTCAAACAATAACAGTCATATTTTATACTTGCCAAATGTAAACTGTAATTATAAGAATTGAATGCATGATATCATTTCAGTAGTTTTATAGGGTTGTAACAATTTTGACCGTGCGTTCGTTTTTAGTATAAACCGCTTTGAATTCGGGTTTCATACAAAATGTCCTTTAATCAAGGATTTTACACCCCAATACTTCAAAAATGTAACATTCAATTTCTTAATTAAAATACATGCTGAACAGGGATAAGAAGATTGATAAATTATAACTGAAGCAGTAAGATCAAGGTAACAGGCCACAAGATAAAAAATCATAGTTTATAGTTTTTTAACATCGAACCGCCTCGGTGGTGTCTTGGTAGCGCGGTCGTCTCGAGTGCGGAAGGTCGGAGGCTCGTTCCCGGCCGGGTCAAACAAAAGACATTAGAATTGGTATTTGCTGCTTCTCCTCCATGTGCACTGCAATTATTCAGTGGGCAAGTTTGCATAGTAAACAATTGATTGTGTGATTTTCTGCTTTTCAATCAAATTTTTAACAATGATGCTTTTTAATATATCTCATTATATATAAAATAATAATTACAAATGAATTGTCAAAAATTATATTCACCTGGTCAGAATTACACGTTTCACATGGCGACATTTAGTTGGACTTTCAATATTGGTACATGATAGACAAACTTGACCACCATCTTACAAAATAGATAAGATTTTACAGGTAATGTTTAATTATTCTGATTAATATAAAATAAAAACATTAGTCTTGTTACTGTAAATTCGGAAATTATTGCGATGTTTTTATTATTGCGAAAAATGCGACAGGCTTGAAATCTCAATAATTTAAACTCGCATTATGGAATTTTTTACATGCATGAAGCGGGAGTTTTCTCAATATCGCAAAAAATTAAATTGCATTCTGGTCTAAAATGACAAAATCGCAATAAAAAATGCACGGAATAATTTCTGAATTTAAGTATATAGAAAATAATAATTACAAATGAATTGTCAAAAATTATATTCACCTGGTCAGCATTACAGGTTTTCACATGGCGACATGTAGCTGGACTTTCAATATTGGTACATGACAGACAAACTTGACCACCATCTTACAAAATAGATAAGGTTTTACAGGTAATGTTAAATTATTCTGATTAAGGTGGTACCGAACACCTTGACTAAAATAAATTTGGCTCGTTTAATTTTCATAAAATTTTTAGGAAAAATTTACTTTGACCTGTTGACATAAATGTTGAATTTTTTTAGTAAATAGAATTTCACACGTCACGGGAATAATTTCATAGATTACATAGCAGTTTGGCAAACATCAATTTTGATCATAGAGAAGCTTAATTTCTCTTTACTTATTTAATTTGATTAAAACGCTCCGGTGATTTTTAAGAGGTATCTCCCTGTAGTGTTGGGTACCACCTTAATATAAAATAAAAACGTTAGTCTTGTTACTACAAATAGTAAAATGGTGAATATTTTCACAAGAATTGCAAATTAATAAATTTGGGTAACCGACAGTATACATGTACAATCATTACATCATAAAGCATGATTTGTATTATCATGAAAACCACATTGTATTTTTATTTGTCCTATACATGTAATTGTTAGAGTTTTTTTTTATAAGAAAATGAGCATAAAGGTAAAGGTAAAGGTAAGTTTTATTTAATGTCGGTTTGTACAAGTCAACAATCAACATAAGCTCTGTAGACCTTTTTTACCGACGGCGAGATTTACGACCGTTTGGTAGATATAAATTTCAGAAAGCTACAAATTTGTACAATTATAGGTAATTCAATTATAACTAGATGCCATTCATAGAGAGCATCTATGTTTTTCTAGAAACTTCTTTTTCTTATTGGTTTAGACTGATTGACTACTGTTTGCGTAACGTACGTTGGCAAATATTTCATGCTTCTTCAGGTCGAGAACCATTTCAACAATTTATTGAGACCGGATACAAAGGGAAACCAATTTTGAATGCCAATTAAAAGGGGTTGATGGTTAGATAGGGTCGGATAATTTAGCCTCCAGTAGTGGCCAAAGTCGTTACCCACTATGGTCCGTGGTCAGGCTTTCCGTATTATGACCTGACAACTCCCCAACGAGAAGGTCTCCCTTATCCAGCACCTGGGGACGCGCTAGAAAGCTTTGTCGTAGTGTTCCCATGATCCATCACATGTGCCTAGTATTTGGTTAGACATTTCATTAAATATGGCAATACATCACTATTTTTTCATAAATTAGGACGTACAACAGAGACAGAATGAATCGATATATATACAAAAACACGTTAAACATTCAAATTCAAAAGTTCTGAAATTTACAAAACCGGTCTCTTTTGTCAAAATTTATGTTCTGAATGGTATACCAGCTCTTCTCCGCGAACTATGTTCAAAGCCAATGTTAATTTTTAATATCTGCGCGTACTGAAAACTACTTTTATCACATATCTTAAGGTGAATTTTACAATGAAGGATACAGTTGTTAAAGTTACCTGCACTGTGTTGACTGCATTGTAAGTCCGCGTTACAGATATTAGTGTTATTACAGCAGGCTTGACATTGAATGTGGTGTCCATTCTCTCTTTTACCGAATATAGAACCAGTTTTCCCCTGGCCACATAACTATAAATGGAAATTATACTTTGCATGTTCCAAATATGCAAACGTAGATACAGGATATTCGAGTATATTTAAAAAATAATTATAGTCACTATGGAATTATAAATCGTAGGAAATTGAAAAAAATATTAATAAACCGGAATCACTTTGGAATTGTTTAATTGCAAAACGTTCAAAAAAAAAAAAAAAAAAAAAAAAAAAAAAAAAAAAAAAAAACGTTTGCCTTTGCATTCAGGACTAATAAAAGTGTCAAATGTGTATTTGTAAGATCACTTCGATATATAGCTGTATATAAGTCATGTATGTCCTAGTTATCTATCTCTGTAAGGTAGCTAATCGACTCAATATATGGTTGTGACATTAGTTTACCAAAGATGTGCGAGTAACATAAAAAGAAAAAAAACCCTAACATGAAATATGTTGATACCTCTGGATATGTGCATCCAACATCGTAATAACTCGCTCCTAGATCAGTTTCATACTTATGTGAAAAACACACCTGAAATAGGATAAAAAATTAATTATATGATACCAATAAATAAAATGGATATCAGGAAAGGCTTACAATGACATATCAATCAATAAACGCCATCCAGACGACAGAACTTTAAACGTAAAGTAACATAAAAGAGCATAAAACATTGAAACAACAGCTAGTCAGGGAAGTCTGCTTTGGTACAGACACTATTAAATTTTGAGTATTAATCGCGAACGTGGAGTCTTTGGAACTACTTAAAACTAGAAATGATTTTATTTGTTTTTTTATTTGATTTTAAAATTCGGTACAAAATAAATATGAATTTATTATTTCACTAAAAAGTCTAGGTATGAGATTTAATACCCCAAGTGCGAATTTAAAAAACCTAATATATCGTCAATGGCATTTGAAGCCAAACAAAGGAAACTAAATGATTGAAAAATTAGAAGTAGAACTACCAGGAGCAATTCGAGAAGGATGCCGAAATCTTCACTTTACAGCTATTACAATTTTACAGAATCTTAATATCAGGAAGTGTCTCAGATAAACCGTAACGTTATTGTTTTTTTAAATGTTTTCTTTAGTTTTAAGCTGCATTGCATTTGTGCCTTTTTGAAAGCTTAACGGTACAACTCTGTCGGAAACACATCCAAATGTGCGTTTGTTAAAGTTGATCAAGTTTTCTTTTCCAAATTTTGAACCGTATTGATTAGTAAGATATGTCTGATCCCTGTTTGAAATGTTCGAATTTTATCACGACCACTAAGAAATACAGTAGTTGTCGCGGATCCAGTAATTAAAACAGAATTATTTCTGCTTATATCGACAAACAGATCATAATAATAAAGAAAAATAATAATAAAAAATATATAAAAAATGAAAAATAAATAAAAAATAATCGTAAAAATAAAAAAAATTAAAAAAATTAAAACATTTAAGAAGGTACAGAACACCTAAGGGAGTTAACTCTTTAAAAAATCAGCTAAACGTTTTAATCACATATTATTAGTAAAAAGAAATCAAGCTTCTCAGTGAACAAAATTAGTGTTTGTCAAACTGCTATATATTCTATGAAATTACTCCCGTAAATTTTATGGTTCAAATTTCTTGAATGTTTATACTTTTGTCAACCGGTCAAAGTAAATATTTCATCAAAATTTTATGAAAATTAAATGCGCCAAATCTATTTTAGTTAAAGTATTGGGTACCCCCTTAAATCAAATTTAAAATAAAATGAAATAAATGCAATAAATGCAAATTGAACAGAATATACAAATCTGACACGTATGAGATTATGATTGTAATCTCAGATTATATGTGTATATAATAAACCTCATCATCCTGACAGATGTCAACTTGACGGCATACTGATGGATTTGTAGTCTTACTGCATGATAGACACAATTGGCCAGCATCTATACAACGACATAACTGATGGTTGAATAAGTATTATTTACATAATATTAAAACTACAACTAAGAAATATCAAAATATACACAAAGAACACACTATAACTTTAAGACGAAGCATTAAAAGAGCGGTTTGTTAGCAAAATTATTTGTCATTGTGTGAAGTATGAATCTTCAGGCATCTTTTCTTTCATATTTTAAATAATATTTATATGCATTCGGACAAATGAACATGGCGGAGAATGTATTAACATGGATTTATTTGGCAAGTAAAATTAACTGTTAAGAACAGACGTATACTAGTATAGACAAAAATACAATGAACAAGAAACCAAACGATTGTGCATTTTTTAAGCATTTGGTTGAAACAGCTACACCCTGCAAAATAGAGAATCGCTTTCGTAGAACTCGTTTATCTAAGAACAGCATAGCCAATTTGTGAGTATGCTGCTGATGAGATGAAACTTCTTGAAATGCGTCTTATACAGCTTAGTATAAATTTACTATATCTAATATTTGTATCTTTGTATTATTATTTGTACATGCTAAATAAAGTGTCGAATAAACTTTAACTTTATTAGGTCAGTAGAGAGATAATAAAATAAGTCCATTAGTCCTTAAAACAAAATGTAGTTGAAATTTTACAATTATTTGTTCATCTAACCATTTCTAAGTCATAATCTTTCGTGTAATACATATTTTGGTCGATAAAAATTTAACAATTTGGACTTACCGCTCGGTAGATAAAATGAAAACAAGAAAAGAATGGCGATACCTGAAATTGAATATAAAAAGGTTTTACATATTCTTATCATAAAATCATGAAATTTAATTTGTTTAATAGTATGTCTTATTTGGGTTTTGTTGAATTAAAACACATTTTGATAAACAACAAAATGAATAACAGGAAAGGTCAACAATGACATACTAATTAATCAAAGCAATCCAGAACTCCGGATAAAAAATAACATAAGAGATCACAAACCACAAACAGAAACACAGCAGAGTGTCAGTGTCAGAGTGTCAGGATAGTCTGACATGGTACAAACACTGAACAGTGGTTGGATTAAACCGATTTTATAGGCATCCAAACATCCCCTTTATCTATCTCGACACTTTCGGTGTAAAAAACACTATAAAATCACCAACATGATGACCGCTTGCAAGAACTGCAAAGGTAGGCTGGACGGTACATAATTTAGAAAGCAGGGTCGTTTTAACCTTAAAACTAACTAAGTCTGTCTCTCTACTCAACGAAAAAGTCTAAAATAACACTCCCATACATGGTTTAATGTATCTCATCATAGAATTCAATAGACATCGGCAGTATTCGTAATTTGGAGAAAGAGCAATTTTTCGAGAATATTTTTTCTGCTTATCTTCATAGATCTATCTTTCTATAATTTATTGTATTTCTTGACGTGACATTATGCAATTATTGCCTCCTTCTGATGTAGACATCACAATTGTCCACCTGAGTTTTAAGCCCCGGGAAGACAATATCTCGAGAGGGAACAATTGTAATGTCTACCTGAAGAGGAGGCAATACTTGTTTTATTATATCAAAACTACAGTACATCAAAGATACCAACAATTTTAAATATCTTGTGTTTTTGTGTAGTTTTTCAATAGTTTTAGCCCGAAAGAAGACTTTTTCTCCATAGTGTCCAGCATCTAGAAATTTTCACTGGACATTTCAGTAGACTACAATCACATAACCTCCAGTCGGGAATTTCAGAACCAATAATAGTAATTTTCGGATAGCCATTGGAAAACAGATTTGTCGCCCGGTGGACTTCAAATGCGTCTCCCGCTCTCACAATTTTTCAGAAAATATCAAAATTGCCTTATTACAATTATACTCTGTGAGGTATAATAAGAGTGACTACTTTTAAGACATGGTGAAACTGTTCAACCGAAATACGTTGTTGAGCTGCAATGTTATGGTTATCGCTTCGATTCTTGCCGATGTAAATACCATTTTATCATTTATACACTTCTTGCCTTTAGATAACAATCTATTTAGAATGAACGGACGTTCAGCAAGCTGTAAACGGAGTAGTACATTCGTACTTTACTCAGGAACAGTTGTTTTCAGGTTTTTCGATTTTATTCCTGTTTGATATTTGATTCAAGTCTTTTAACTTTTCTTTTTCAAGATTATCATGTGCGAATAAAATTAAATTAGTTTACCTGTAGAATAAATAACGGAATGAAAAATATACACCTCTCTGATGTGTACTTAAGAAACCAGAATAAAACAGCTTAAAAATTTACATAGTTATTTCAGGAAATAGGAAAAATATATTATTATGACCATGTTCGAAGTTCATTTTCCTGTATAATGATTAACAGGTTCATTATATACATACCTGCCACCATGATTTTAGTTAGAACACACTTATTGTCAAACCACGTGATCGTTTTATAATCTCCTTAGAGTGACGCTTATAATCTTTGATAATGCATAAGAAATTGTAATTTGGAACCAAAGCGATTACACAGTGGGAAACGTCAGTAAATTCAAAATCCAAAGGAAAAGACAAAATAATAAAAGTGTAACATAAACAAATATCACAAAGATACATGTATAACTAAAGGAATAAAATTACATGCCTTTTTCTATTTCTGTTTATTATGTGTATTTATCCCTTTAGTTATGCATGTATCCATGTGGTATTTGTTTGTTATGTTCCAATGTTTTAATTTGATCCAGCATATGTGACAAAGAGACAGAAAAACTCGGTTTTTGTACAGAACAGGAACATAATAAAATTTCAATTATTATTGTAGTAAATAACTAAAATATAAGAGATACCGGGAAGATAAACAATACCATACCCTCTTAGAGAACCGTATATGCATTGAAGACCATATAAGCAAAAGCATAACAGGGTGTCAGGATAGTCGGACTTGGAACAGGCACTTTAATGTGCTGGTGTTAAAACGACTTTAAAGGTACCAAAAATTTCTGGCGCATTAAGACAAATGTCATCAGTTCGTGGTGAAAACCGAATTATGGTTCTCGTCTGAGAAACAGATTCATAAAAACTATGCAAATTACAGTTGCTGGGCAAGCGATGGCATGATCTTTCATGAAAAAAACTTAAGAGTGACATACAAAATCATGATAAAACAATTGATAATTTTAACAACAATTGCAGGTATCTAAATGATGTACTTACTGTTAGTAACCCCTGTTTCTTAAATATGCAAAATGCATTAAATTATCCAAAAGAGCTACATTTGAACAATGCTAATAAGAATAGTAAATGATGTTCTTTTTTTATATCGAATTATAAATATTGAAGATGGAGGGATACATACTAAAATATATGATAAAAGGGACGATTTTAATTTTCCAATTAACAACTTCCCCCTTACTCTTGATGGAGACAGCCTATAGCACCATCGTATGGAGTGTGCATATCACACCTTATAGTTTTGCACGAAATTGACCTCGGCTAGAAGAGTTTTAACGAACGAAACTTTTATTACAGATTTATAGATTTCACAATTTACTTAATGCTTTTAGAAAGTTTTATAAAAGATATCGACATATTTTATCTAAACACCCAGCTTCCAGAAAAGAACAGACCATGAACGGATTTCCCCATCCTACTTTTACTGTAAAATTGCGAATAAAGGCAAAAGTCTAGCCCGAAGCCAACAGAAACTTGGTAGTCACTTAAGATATTTTCATATTAAGGGCTATGAATATGAAATTATTTGCAATTATGTAAACATTGCTCTGAGCGTAGCATAAGTTAAAAATTTTGTTCAGTAAACTGTTTGACTGCTATGAAAGTTTTTTTTTGTTAGTAGAGCTTACACCCGACAGAATCTATATGCCTTTGTCCAGAGGCAAGACCCCACAATTTCAGTGTAGCATCTTGTCTGTTTGCGTTATATATGGCAATATTTTAATATGGTAATCAGGGTGAGAGTTTTTGCTCACAATTGCTACCTGGCTAATACTGGTCTTGCGCAGCGGACATTTATGCCTTGCTGAAATCGACAAGACGAACCTAAGATAGAAATAATGTTTCTCTGTTTAATCTTATGTGAAGTTGTTCATACTTTTTAAACTTTATAAGGAAACATTCTGAAATGGAAATAGTTTTGGCATTAAATGTCTGGCATATTTACCATATGAATATGCAACCATTATTCTTATATTTCGTTAGTTGACATGGCAGTCATGATAATCTCTAAGCCAAGTACTTTCTTCTTAGGTGTGGTCTAACAATATAACGTATAGAACACGTATGTATTTCGTATTAGTAATTTGTTCATGTTGTTTTATGTCAATAATATTCTAATGGAATCGTCCGCTGGAAATGTATCAAAATTCTTAATACTCTAAACTGTCGGTATACATATATTCTTCTTCCAGTTATCTTCATTCTTGTGGTTATGTGTATTCCATTTAATATATGTAAGTATAAAATGCAGATTAGGAAAACAAAAAATGAAGGGTCGGTGTCAGTGAACCAAAAGTCCATAAAAAAATTTGCAACGAAATAGATTAATCGTGTATTAAATAGAACAAAGTTCCATTCATGTTGTATACCTCGATTTCATAAACTATGTGATCAACCAAGGACAGACACCCTCGTGTAGTATAGAGGGTTTCACTATTAACAGAAAAATATCTGACCAATGTCAGACATATTTGGCATAGGAAGTCATGAATTTCCTATGAAAAGATTTTTAGAAATTGGGTTAAACATATTGTCACGGGTTTTGGGTAGCGTGAAGGACACATAGAATGGGTTGTTTCTCATTGACATTTTACCCTAAGTGTTGAAAAGGAGGAGGGACGGAATTTGCTTATTAAGAATTATATCATAAAACTATAGTAAAAATTTTTAATTATTTATTAAAAAAAAAACGTCTGGATTCTCTTCGAGGATCTTAGGGTAAGCTTTATCTTTGCCTTTAGTCCTTAAAAATCTTCAACATCAAGCTTTATAGTTTTCAATGTTCAGGCCGTGCTCAAGAATAAAACTTCTTTTTATAGAACCTTCAGCTTCTACATTTTAGATATTTATTTTACGAAAATATTTAGCAAAATATGCTATGTTTAAATTTGTATGAATGCATACAAAGTTTGGCAACGAAATTGTTGAAAAATATGGAAATTCTCTTCCAAAATTTAATTAAAATGCATTCTTTTCTACTTTGGTATCTAATGCTCAGTAAAACAAAATTTCACTGTACCTTAAAATTCTTTTCTTTTCTTGTTTTTTGGTCAATAGCCAAGATGTGTTCTTCCTTAGCAAACCCAGAGAATCAGAAACGCGCGCTTCGTTTCTTCTGCTTTTATACTTAGAACCAGGTTGCTATAGCAATTGATAAATTTTCAACTGTCCCCATGGAGACCTATAGCGATTGCTATTCGTGGCGCAAAACCTCGCACCTCTAAGGAAACTGCTAAGATCGTGTTGTCTTTCCAAGACTTCAGCCATTTTATTTAAAATATGAAAATAAATCAATTTCTGTAGAAAATGCCACTGTACAATGGTTCTTTCATTCACGATTTAAGAAATTTCCTATACTTGTCCAATATTTACCCAATTGTACCCATACTATATAAAGGTACTTGCGCACATGCGCATTGGCTACTTTCACTTGACAGACGAAAATGTGTGGCAAAGTTCGAAGACTTAAACCAAAGTTTGGCAAAAGAACCCACTTTAATTTTATAACATCTATATTCTAGGTGTGTAAGTACTCCAGTCAATCGACCAGTGTCCCAAGTATTCCATATAAGAGCGACAAATATTGATTTTCACCATATTTCGATGGTGGAACAGGTGCCCACAAAATGTAAACAAACTTGTCAACAGATTTAGATAACTTGATTTTTGCCCTTTCAAAATAGGTTCGACCTCAAACGAACCTAAATCAGTCAGAATTATGAATTCACTCATATCTTTTTGTATTTTATCATTTTCAGATTTGGAATTTTATCAATAAAATATTTGACTTTGACTTTGATTTTTCATTTGTGCCCATATGTACTAAAGCACATGAATAAGCTGATAGTGCCTGAAGACATACATGTACCGGTACATCATATATTCCTGGGGCATTACATTACCCTCTGCTTATTGTGAGGTCCTCCGACTTATCTTATAAACAGATGAGTGTCTCATTTGCATGAACCTGATATATAATACATGTATAAATACACCTTTTTTTGGAATAAAAAAATAACACATTTTTGAAGTTTTGAATTCTATTATTAAAAGCATAGTCAAATCACTGACTCAATACGGGTGATAGCGTGTTCCTTCATCATATCTGTTGTAGCTGTCTTTCCCCTGTTGCCTATCTTGACCATGTCGCCGGTCGTGCCTCTCTTGTTCTTATCTATCATGTCAGTACACTAAAGATTTGCATATTAAGAGTGTCGGGTGTAGGTATTTTACTATTTTGATCTGATTTTGTCAATGGCGACTTCTTTCTCCGGATCTTTTTCTGTAATACTCCTTGCTTTCTTCCTTTGTATAAATACCTATTTCTGTGTCGGTAACGATTGTAGGATTTTCATTAGTCTGAAAATATAGCTTATCTTCTAGTATGATGCCCGACTGATTTTGAATTTTTACTATACTCGTATGTGCTGGGTATGTATAAACATGTTTTTATAATCCCTCCATGGTGTCACACCTGTAATTACACAGGGTGCACCAGGCCGGACATTCCGTTGCCGTCAGGTGTTTCTTTCTGTAATGGTTCACCACATATTTATAGGAATTTATAACTGGTCTGTTTGATGTTTTACACTTCAGACACTCATAAGCATTTCCTCTCTTGTTGGAGATGCTGAGCATATTGGATGCCATCTGAAAATATAAATGAGCATTTTCTTACTTCATGATACACGTGGAAACTCTTTTTTTTATAAAGAAAAACATTGACCCTCAAAATTCAAGTTGTAATATTTGATTCATCATGTGTATCTCTTTTTTTATCATTTGTTTGTGTCTCACCACAACATACTACCCCAAGTCTAACATGAAGATAAATGGGAATGTTACATCCAAGAATCTTTTAGTCGACTTAATAAAATGATGTGTTCAACATAATCTAAGGTGTTATGAAGGTACTATATTTTTCTGAGTCAACAATTGTGACAAGGGAAGTAACTCTTCCTTTAAACACTTTAATGCATATATATTTATTTCATCTTTGCTTAGGCAAATGGGTATGATTCATCCAAGTCCTTTGCAATCGACTTGCTATATTCTAGCTGTAACATATCTTACAGCACTCTTTTATAGCTTTTTACATATTCATTCACGTCATTATCTCATTTTAACTATTTCTGGATCCAGTTTCTTTAAATTATCTCCCCATGTTTTTCATTAAACAAGCTATATCACCATTATTATTACACATCAAGTCATCATCATAAACTATATAGTTTACATATAGAGATACCATTCTGCCGTTCATTATACTACCTCTTTTTGGTGTTTACAATGCTTTATTTCATTACTTGTCTTGATAATTTTACTGTAATTTGGTAATTTAAAAGTTATTCTTTTTATTGTTCTCGACTTTTAGTTTATTCTTGAGCTTCGGCCTTTTTCTTTTTTTTTCTTTTTATCATTATCAGAACCTTGTTTTACCCTTTTTACAACAACTCAAAACGCTTTTTTCTTTTAATTTTAAAGACAACATTCAGTTGTATTCTTTATTCTTAATAGTAACAAACTAACAATGTATAATAAAATGGAAGAAATACAATTTTGTTCTTTAACATTTTAAGAACATACATATATATACATATATAAGAATCAACTGTGCGAAATACAGTATTGATCTAAGACATTTTACTCTGTCCTTTGTTTACTTTATTTTTTTTCTTATAATTCATTTTGGTGGGTTATCTCCCCTATATAGTTTCAATTTATCATGATGTATTAATCTGTCACTTTTGTTATCAAGCTGAATTACAAAATTCTGTCTTGAAATTTTCTTCTTCACCAGAAATGGTCCTTTGTATGCTGGATCAAGTTTATGTGCTTTTCCTTTTACTCTATCTTCATTAAGCATCCATGCTATATCACCAACTTCATAAGCATGAACTGAAACTTTTGTGTCATAAATTTATTTATGTCTTTTCGTTGATGACTCTTGGTGTTCTCTAGCCACTGTATGTGCTTTTTGCATTAGCTCTTTCAAATGTTCCACGTATTCACCATATGATGTCACAGTTCCTTGGTTATAGTTTGTTGTACTTCCATATGCTATTTCTGCTGGAATTCTAACTCCTCGTCCCATCGTTAACAAATTTGGGGTAACTCCCGTAGAGTCATGAACAGTTGATCTGTAGGCGGATGCTAAACATCCAAGGTTAAGGTCCCAGTTTTCTTGTGCACCCTTCAAATAGGTTTTAATCATTCTGATCAGAGTCTTGTTGAACCTTTCAGCTACGCTACTGCATTTCCTTTAGGGTTTCTTGGACTAGATCTTGTTTTCCTAATTTGCAGCATTTCACACAATTCCTTGAAAGTACTTTCATAGTTGCGTCCTTGATCGCTATGCAATGACAAGGGACAACCATATCTGGCTATAACATCATTTAGTATTTCTCGAGCACATGTCTCTGCCGTTTGGTCTGGTATTGCTATTACTTCCACCCATTTACTAAAATGATCAGTTACTACAAGAATGAACCGATTGTTTCTTGGTGTCAAAGGAAATGGTCCCATGATATCTGTTGCTAGGCAGTCCATTGGAGCTCCTGCATTTAGCGATCCAAGTTGTGCTTTTGGTTTCTTTAACATCATTTTATTAGATTCACATACATCACACTTCAAGATGTAATTGTTGACATCCTCTTTCATGTTGTACAAATAAAATTTCTGCATTAACTTCTGTTTTGTTCGTTTCTGTCCCAAATGTCCTGACAAAATGGTATTGTGAGCTTGATACGTCAGATCATTTCTAAATCTTCTTGGTACAAGACACTGTCCATCTGCTTTTTGAAATTCTTTTGTAACAACATTATCTATGAGTGTTAGGGTGTTCCAGATTGTCCAGTAGCGTCTTATCTCTGGACTACTAGTACTTATATCTGCACATAAGGCTTAGTTTTTCTTTCCAGCGCCTCATATATCATTTTCATATCTGTATCTTTCTTTTGAGCTTCTGCTAATTTAGCATTACTTATGGGAAAGTTCTCTTTCTTCGGATCTTGGTCTTTATTTGATGACTTTTTTGCTTCTGCTTTCAACTGGTTTCTTGTTTTGACACTTCGAGCACTTTGCTCTTATTTTGTGAGTCTGTCTCATGTTCTGTACACCGTTCAAGGGGTTGAGTGTAGCCCATTTCTTCAGTTCTTTTCTTGCATTTATCGCATGATCCACATTTTAAATATTCTGACATGTCTTGGTTTGGACAGTTGCAGTCATATGGGTTTTCACACCTACTCAGAGCATCATTATGTCCCATTTTTGTTCCGGACTGATGTTCTATTGAAAAGTTAAATGCTGATAATACTTCGATCCAACGTGCGATTCTTCCTCTTGGTTCTTTCAATCGAAAGAGCCATACAAGTGCTTGATGGTCTGTTCTTACTTTAAATTATCTTCCTAATAAATACTGTCGAAAATACTCTACATAGAATCGTACTGCTAATAGCTCTTTCTGTGTAATGCAATAGTTCTTTTCAGCTCGATTTAGTGAGCGACTAGCATAAGCTATTACCCGTTCTCTTCCATTTTGTATTTGATGCAATATTCCGCCTATTTCAGTATCTGAGGCATCGACATCCAGAACAAATTCATCTGAGTTGTTCGGATGACCCATTATATCTGCACATACTAACTTTGCTTTTAGCTCTTTAAAAGCTTCTTCACGCTTCTCTGACCATATAAACTTAGCTCCTTTCTTTGTTAAATCTATGAGTGGTCTTGCAATATTTGCATAATTTTTTCACAAATCTTCTGTAGTATGATACCATTCCAAGAATATGCTTTATTCGTTTTACAGTTTTTGGTCTAGACCATTGTAAAAGTTTTGCTATGTTGTCATAACATGGTTTTACCACATCGGCTGAAACAGTGTGTCCCAAAAAGGAGATTGATTCTTGAAATAATGCACATTTTTCTGGTTTCAGTTTTAAATTTGCCTTTAGAAGCCTTTCCAGTACTTCTTTAAGTCTATTGACATGCATTTTGAATGTTCTTGCAAAGACAACTATATCATTAAATAGCAGTATTCCATTGTAACCCTTGTAAAATCAACTCCATGGTTCTTTGAAAAGTTGCAGAACTACCAACTAGTCCAAATGTCATAGTTGTAAATTCATATTGCCCATATTTTGTACAAAAGGATGTTTTTGGTATGTCTTCTGTTTTTACGGGAATTTGTAGATATCCGCCCGAGAGGTCCATAGAACTTAATAAATTTGAACCGGCTACTGCATCTAAGCAGTCTGTTATTCTGGAAAATGGAAAAGCTGGTGTATTTTTATTAACACTGTTAACACGTCGAAAGTCGATGCATGGACGTAGTTTATTGCTCGATTTTTTGCGCACTAATACTAACGGACTTGCCATGGTGATGTTGACTTCCTTATTACCTGTTTTCTTTCAAGTTCATCTATGGCTTCTTTCTCTGCCTGTGCTAGGGCCAAAGGTACTCTTCTAGGTGGTTGCTTAATTGGTACAGCATCACTTGTCTCAATCACATGCTCTGTTATTCGTGTAAGACCTAAGTCATCCTCATTTACTGAAAAACAACCTTTATACTTTATCAAGATGTTTGCTATTTCTTGTTTTTCTCCTACTGGCACCATCTTTGTACACTTACTAAATAGGCTTTTTAAATGTGTAGGAATTTCACTAAGTAAGCCATGATCTGACTCTGCATGAATTTATCATTTACATGTATGCGATCAATAGTTTCAGATTCTGAAACTGTCTGTAACTTTATTCTTCTTATCTGGTTGTTTTCTGTATCTTTTTCATTTTCATCTTCAAGGCCAAGGGCATATATATCAGAACCTTTCTTTTCAGCTTGTGGAATAATTGCATCTTGATTTATTGAAGTTTCTGTCGAAAATGGATTTAAGACTCTTATTTTATTGGTCATCTTATTTTTTATGTCTACTAATGTTCTAGCCATCTGAAGTGAGTATGTTTCACTAATGTTGGCTACTGGTTCCAGTATAAACTCTGTTTCTGTGTCTCTATCATCTTCCTCAAATCTTTGAATATAGACATCTATGATGGCTTCACAATATCCAAGTATTACATAATGGTCCGCTGATGTCACTCTTCTTATAGGTTCAATCCCTACTTGTAAAACTGGGATTTCAACTCCTTTAGTTTAATCATGGCCTAGCTAAGAAGTACATCACCTGGACCTTGAGGATCGTTCTGTAGAATGTCCATTCCTAGAAGGCATTCATCTTCTATTTCTGCTATGATAAGCTCTTTGTTTAGCTGGAACTCACCCAGTTTCACATTAAAATTGGCCTTACCTAACTCTTTTAATGGTATACCCTCTGCTCCAGACAAGCATGGGGATTCTGAAATTTCAGGTTTATTGTTCAACTTGATTTTGTTGAAAATTTTAGTGGACAAAACTGTCCTTGAAGCACCAGTATCAACTGTAAACAAAATAGGTACATTCTGTACTTTTCCTTTAATGTAAGCTCCATTTGACTTAGGCAGGTTATGTTCTGTCAAATTTGTGTTTTTCTTATCAATTATAGGACCATCGTTCTTTTGGGCTCCCTTTAGGCCTCTTGAGGTCGCCCTTGAGAGTTTAAAGAGTTTGAATTTGGGGGTTCCCTGTTTGTTTGTCTATTTGTATCAAATTTCTGATTTTTGTTTGCATAGTTTGGGCTTCTGAAGCTGTTTCCCTGGGCTCTACAATTCCTACTGTAATGACCTGGCTTAGAACAAATATAACATACAGGTGCTTTTCGTCTCCCTTCAACTTTTTTGCGTTCTTCGGCTTGTTTTTCTAGTATGCTTATTCTGTCTTGCAACTGTTGAATAAGTGTCTTTGTTTCTGTGTCTATGTTTAAACTCTTTTTTTCAGCATCTGTTTCTTTATTATGCTTTATAGTTCTTTCTGGCTCCTTAAATGTTACTTTACTTGTTGAATTTTGGCTAAAATTTTGACCCTGATTGTTTAGCCTATATGCTTTTTCTGTGATCTCATTATCAGTTTCACCTTCAGTGTCACCTTCATATTCTTCCTCTGTTCGGCTTGTTCTTCGTATTTGTTTTTTCATTTTACGTTCATTATATGGCTCTCTGTAATTGTTGAATTGTCTCTCACTCATACACTCTACAACAGCGTAGACAGCCTCGTCTATATCTTCTGGTTTCTTCATGTAGTTGACGAAGAATCTCACTTCTTCATCAAATATTCCTCTCATAAAACGTTCTAATAAATCTTCTCTTCTTTGGATTCTGTCTTTGTGTGGGTATGCTTTGTGGTGCAGTCTCTTTAACTCAGCAGCGTATTCCTCAATCATTTCAGAACATTTCTGATTTCTATTTGCAAATTGAGCCACATACGATTGTGTGTTTTCCATTATTCTATATCTATAACTAAGTTCTCGTACTAGATCTTTGTAGTTGTTTAAAGTTAGTTTTGGTAGCTGTGTGAAAACAAACTCCCCTGCACCACCTTGTAACCTAGGTAGCAACTCGTCTAATTTTTCTTCGTCCGTCCATCGTCTTCTTTGTGCAATAGCTTCAAATCTGCTTATCCACACTTTCCAGTCATCATTCTCGTTGAATGCTGGTAATTTTATGCTTGGGCCAGGAAAATTTACTCTTGGAGGCTGAATTTGATCAAATTCTAACATATTGGGTCTGTAATCTTGTTCATATAAACCCCGAGCTTCACCTCGACGTCTTTCCTGGTTGTTTCTGTCTATGTTATTTTGCTCTAAGTTTCTTACAAGTATATTTGGCGCACTCAGTATATTTCTTGCTTGAATTCTGCCAGAACTCGGTCTCATGTCTGCATCCAGGTCAAATCCCTGTCTTTGCTCTGATCCCATTTGATTTCCCCTATATATGACATTTTCAGTTTGTCTCGCTTCTTCTTGACCTATACGTGTTGAAAAGGAGGAGGGACGGAATTTGCTTATTAAGAATTATATCATAAAACTATAGTAAAAATTTTTAATTATTTATTCAAAAAAAAAAAAAAAAAAAAAAAAAACGTCTGGATTCTCTTCGAGGATCTTAGGGTAAGCTTTATCTTTGCCTTTAGTCCTTAAAAATCTTCAACATCAAGCTTTATAGTTTTCAATGTTCAGGCCGTGCTCAAGAATAAAACTTCTTTTTATAGAACCTTCAGTTTCTACATTTTAGATATTCATTTTACTAAAATATTTAGCAAAATATGCTGTTTAAATTGGTATGAATGCATACAAAGTTTGGCAACGAAATTGTTGAAAAATATGGAAATTCTCGTCCAAAATTTAATTAAAATGCATTCTTTTCTACTTTGGTATCTAATGCTCAGTAAAACAAAATTTCACTGTACCTTGAAATTCTTTTCTTTTCTTTTCTTTTTTTTTGTTTTTGGTTTTCCGTCCTTCTCAATATCCAAGATGTGTTCTTCCTTAGCAAACCCAGAGAATCAGAAACGCGCGCTTCGTTTCTTCTGCTTTTATACTTAGAACCAGGTTGCTATAGCAATTGATAAATTTTAAACTGTCCCCATGGAGACCTATAGCGATTGCTATTTGTGGCGCGAAACCTCGCACCTCTAAGGAAACTGCTAAGATCGTGTTGTCTTTCTAAGACGTCACCCATTTTATTTAAAATATGAAAATAAATCAATTTCTGTAGAAAATGCCACTATACAAGGGTTCTTTCATTCACGATTTAAGATATTTCCTATACTTGTCCAATATTTACCCAATTGTACCCCATACTATATAAAGGTACTTGCGCACATGCGCATTGGCTACTTTCACATGACAGACGAAAATGTGTGGCAAAGTTCGAAGACTTAAACCAAAGTTTGCCAAAAGAACCCACTTTAATTTTATAACATCTATATTCTAGGTATGTAAGTACTCCAGTCAATTGACCAGTGTCCCAAGTATTCCATATAAGAGCAAAAAATATTGATTTTCACCATATTTCGATGGTGGAACAGGTGCCCACAAAATGTAAACAAACTTGTCAATTGATTTTTGCCCTTTCAGAATAGTTTCGACCTCACACGAACCTAAATCAGTCAGAATTATGAATTCACTCATATCTTTTTGTATTTTATCATTTTCAGATTTGGGATTTTATCAATAAAATATTTGACTTTGATTTTTCATTTGTGCCCATATGTACTAAAGCACATGAATAAGCTGATACTGTCTGAAGACATACATGTACCGGTACATCATATATTCCTAAGGCATAACAATATGTTAATTATAACAACACTTTCATGTGGTTGTAGTGGCAACGATCTGACTATCTTCCTTATTCATGATACTACATATACATTTAATTTGTATCCGAAGTCTGGATGTTACAGCTTTATAGTGTTGGCAATAATGTGTTATCGCTGTCACAGCTCTGAGACTTTTCAGTTAGTTTAAACATATTTTATTGTCAAAAATAAAGATTAATAACATCAGGCACAAATTATACAACTTATCGAGGCCTTCTCCTGTAATATTACATGTACATGAGCAAAAGCATAACAAGGGGTAACACAAATATATATATATATATATATATGTATACAAACAATTTATGGATAGGCAGTGGCAAACATGAAATATATTCAAGGCTTAATTAACCATAGCGTAGGACACATACAATACACAAAAAGATGCGGATTAATTAAATTTAGATGAAATGTATCTTGTAACACGTGGAAAGTTAAGTTGATTTGGAATGATTTTTAATAAATTATTTTGTCTTGGACGCGTAAGTTTTAAATTATTCTAGGCGGTCCCTGCTTCATAATAATTCCCAAAGATTATATTTTACCTAGTAATATTAAAACTGGCTAACAAAATTTAAAAAATGATATTGGAGTAATATAGCGTATTAGTGTTAATTACATAGATAAAAGATACAAATTGTAAGAGTCTGTTGACTATAATTCTTAGTGTTATAATCTTAACATAGTACCAGATGTTTATTGATTGCTAAAAATATTTAATTTGAGCAAAATGAAAATAAAATTAAGATTAAATTTAATTAAATTAACCGCAGCACACCCCATTAACTCCACATGCTATTCTGTACACACATATGAATGTTCCTTTTCAATTGTCAAAGTCCTTAGTTGTATATCTTTTGCGCATGCATAGTGGAAAAAGGGACTCTAATACAAATTCGAATTTCAAATACTGCCCCACGTAAATCACAAAGCGTTGTGCTCCTAAAAACAGGAGGACGTTACAGAAAATAATAATAAGAAGTTTAGAAATAACAATCGAAATCGTAACGGAACGGGAACCAACCACAAGACTCGGATCACGGATATTTTGAGTTTATTAAATTAAGCGACGTTAATTAAGGCAATTACTATATGAAATTAAAAATTATATTACATACACTAACTATTTATAATTATATAACTTTTCTGACGATCGTCGGATCGGAGTCAAAACGGCCAGAAAATTTCAGTCCGCAAATGTAATAGTATAGATTTTTTATTTTCATTTTGTGCATCTAATGTGTATTGAAAATTAAGACATTCATGAATATTAAGGATTTAAAACATGATATAGACAACGGAAAAAAATGTATAAACCACTCTTATGTGCATTTGGTTTAGGTAGATCGTGCAGTTTCTTCAACATAAGTTTGAACATAGCTAAAAAGTAGTGAATTAGTTTCAAAATTAGCATTTTCGTCACCATGTAAAAAGGAATTTAAACAAATATTAATACTAAGATTATGTTCATCATAATTAGGGCAAACTAAAAGGTAATGTCTCCTATTTTCAACCAGTACACCACATGAGCAACCGTAATTCATTATTATATTTGCTCTGAATAGATCGTATTTTAATGGACCTGTTCCATTGATATTATCCCTTCCTCATACCAGATTTGACATGAGCAGCATGGCGGGTGTCCTGCAGGAAGCAACGACTGCTTACTCTTCCGGAGTACCTGAGTCTACCCCCGGTTTTTTGGTGGGGTCCATGTTGTTCATACGTTTTTAGTTTTTAATTGTAGTGCATGTATTGTTTTGGTCTTGTCGTCGTTGTTCTCCGGAGTTTGTCAGTTGTAACGATTTTTCTCTACTTCGAATATCCCTTTGGTATTTCTTGACTTTACTTAAAGCACTGCTGTTATTTCGTATGCGGGCATGAAGTAAACTCCAATACATCTTTCAAATTAGAAAGTATGGAGGGGTTTGCTGATATTTTGGTAGTTTAATTTTAATCGAACTTTGAAAATGTCTGAAGACGGATAATCTCTCAAAGACTGTTCTAAATTATTCCAAAGGTTCAATGTAGCCGGTAAAAAGGATTCTTGAAAAATAGTCAGTCTAGATTAGGGACTGTTACAGTTTTAAATATGTCGTAAATTATAGGCTGAATTATCTGACACTAATGGGTGTAAAAAGTCAGTCAACTATTCCTGACACTGACCCTGTGCCATTTTGTAAAGGAGAAGCAATTTATTCTGCTCTCTTCTGCTCCTTAGAGATTCCCAACCAGTCTCCAAATAAAGTGACATAGCGCTTGTATAAGAAGTTAAGCCCGTTACAATTCGAGCAGCTTCAAGTTTAATTTTTTCAATTCGCTGCTCATCCCAAACACCGCAAGAGTATTCTAATATCGGTCGACGAAAGAAAAATATATACGATATCAGTTTTACGAACATATATAAACAAATACATGTTAAACATAATATTGAGAGCTATGCACGAGGGAGATACTCCTTAAGTTTCACAATCAATAGCGGGTTTCCTGCAGCAAGCAGACTGCTTACTCTTCAGGAGCACCTTACCCCCGGTTTTTTGGTCGGGTCCATATTGTCCACATGTTTTTAGTTTTTAATTGTGGTGCATGTGTTGTTTTGGTCTTGTCTTCGTTGTTCTCCGAAGTTTGTCAATTGTTTCGATTTTTCCCTCCTTCGAATATCCCTTTGGTGTTTCTTGTCAGTACTTAAAGCAACCCACCTGACAGAACTCCGGACAGAAAATAACATGAAAGAGTACACAACACAAACATAAACACAACAGAAAGTCAGGATAGTCTTTATCTACCCTGACAAGCTGGTTTATAAAACACACTATAAAGATCAACACAGTATGATTACCCACAAGGGGACCGCTTGCTAGAACTGCAAATTAAAGTGGGCGGTACACAATTTAGATAGTAGGGTCAGAATGTGCTCGTTTAAATTGTAAAACTAGCTAAGTCAATCATAGCTGCATATGGGATATTGTCACTCTACCAAATGAAAATGTCTGAAATAATACTCCCATGAAAGGTTTAATGTTATCTCGTCATATCAGGAGTATTTGTGAGAGGCCAGTATGAATTTAAAGACTTTAAATCATTGGGAGGAAGAGCAATTTTTACAGAATTGCACATAATATTATTTTTATAGCCCTTACTGTGAAAAGATCTTAAGTAATTACCAATGTTCTGTGGGTTACTAGCGAGACTTTTGAATTTATTCCCGATATTAGAATATTAGAACACAGTGTTCATACGATCTAATGATGGAAGTACATAGAGTGGTATCGGATAACAAACTTTTTACAATACATTGCAATTTTTGTTTTAATGGAGTTTGCAAAAAATGAAATCATATTTAAAAGGTTGTGCACAGAACAAATTAAACACCGAGAAAGGTATTTTCCAGCGGTCATGTTTACCTACAGGGAGGTAGACCAACCCAGGGCAGGGTTCTCACCATTCCAACTTTTATATGTCATAACTGTTGGGCGTTCAATACAAATTTAAAAATGTATGAATAATGATTTGAAACAAGCACACATTTTGGAGGCATCACAAAAGAAATACAAATATCACTGCAACAAAACGTCGAAAACCATATTTCGTAAGGCAGGAGACACGGGTGTTACTACATACAAATAACAAAAAATTCCTTCTAATGTAAAAAAGATCGTTTGAAGTAGTGAATTGGATTTAATTTCAGGTTAGTATGAACCGCAAGATCAAAATGTACAATATTAACTTACTCAAGAGGTACACTGTATGAAGAAATATAATATGCCCTTTTGTGAAAGGGAATAAGTAGATACATTGGGCGAAGTTTAGAGCATGTTAGATGATTGTGTCATCGAACCATCGTCGTCTCCATACACCAGTACTGTGTGATCATCAAAAATAAGGATAGTACAAATCGATTTTGTATGGACTTTAGACAATTGAAGTTGAATGAATTACACCAATAGACGCGTAAAGCTACATGGATTGCAATTTTAAAGCACAAATTGATTTAACTATGGCGTCTTGGCAGATCCCCGTTGAAATAACTGCCGAAAATATTACAGTCTTTTCAATGCTTGATGGATGTTTTCAATTCTTGATAATGCCTTTTAGTCTGGTCAATTCTGGAGCGACATTTAACATAATGATGTTGATTGATGTAGGAATGTGGACAAGTCCGGTGACGACATACTAGGATATACAGCATCGTGATAAGATCTAAATGCTTTGAGGGGGTTATTCGACCATTAGTGTGTATAATAGGTAAACCAAAGTTGGATTTTGGGAACTGAGAAGAAAAAGTTGAGAGATAAGTTATGTAGAAGGACCTAAAACTGGGCGGCAGATCCGGTCTATTGAAGGCCTGGCAGGATGCTAAGCAGTTTCATACCCAATTTCGCTGAGACAGATGCACCGTTGATCGACCTTTATACGACACCGAATACTATTGTTTGTGGGCCAGCTCATGGCAAATCTGTTTTTCCGCTTTCCATGGAACGATATCGTAAGTGAGTTTGCGCGAGATTTGACCTCACAATCAGATCGGCCGATGCTACCGGAGGGTTAGCTTGGTTTGGACTGCTGTCTTATTGTCGGTGGGAGGGTTAGCTTGGTTTGGATTGCTCTTTGTTATTGTCGTTGAAAAAAACCGGAGTTGTCTATTCATCCACTCTGAAAGTGTATCAGCGGGTTACTGTTCCTTTGAAGTATATTTTCTGGCATAGTCCAGCTAGCACCCTTTTTAGCTATTGATTATCAATTAGATTAAGATCTTCATTGATAACATGACCCACAGGTCTATCATTGAATGGAGATTTAGATCAGGAGCAGTCAGGGGGATTAGATTTCAGGTCATCGGAATAAAAGTCCCGCAATCCCCGTTTGTAACTGAAAATCTTGGTTGTAATGGGTTTTGTATAAGAATAAGAAATAAGTGGAACAGTTTGGTCTTTGAAATATTGTGGAATGTTACGGTTTTGTGGTGAAGGATATTCGTGAGATTTATGGCATCCGTAAATGTTGTGAAACTAAGGACTATCTTAATAGTGTACAGTTCTGTACTTATATGGTTTAGGCGCTGCAATTTGTGGCATTTTAATTGCTATTCAACATTTATTACAAGAAACGACTTGAATAAACTCGTTCCATAAAATAACAATACCATATTTATAGATTAGTACATGACATAATCCATATTAGACCGGGTATCACCCCGAGACTGTCATATCAGACAGAGTGCTTCATAAAAGTATGTAACTTACTTTCTTCTAAAAAAATCAGACCCTTTAATAGCTGAAAAATAAAATTTACATTTTTGTAAATATGGGAGCATGGGAGAGGAGTATATCGTAAGCACACCCGCTCTCGATATGACAGGCTTCATTAAGTATTGGGCATAAATGGGTTGAAACATACATATTGTACTACTCCACTCCCCGGCACAACAAATAACACATCATATCTCCCAATACTCACCATAAACTCACCCAAAACTTGCAAAACAAAATGTGCTACTTCGCCGACTTCCTGCTATCCGTTATCACAAAATGTGGCAGAAATTATCCCCCAAAATAAAAAAAAACTGTCGGACTTGAACTTTAATGCTTATACCTTGTGCTAATAAGGTAGATATTGAAATTGACCTAGAAATCTCACCATTTGCACCAAACCGCCTGCTGTAACTACCAAATCCATACCAAATCAATACGGCCGGACAGACGAACGTATACAGCCAAGTTGTACACACAAACCTTTCTTACAGGGAATGACTATGTTGGCCAATGTCAACTTATACCCCGAATCATCTAGTGACTAATCTCAGCTACAATACTGGTTTAGCCCATGCTTGTACCCAGTCAGGGATATAACCGTTGTCCCTCTTTTTTAAGCATATGATTAACATGTGATCATGTTTTCATTTACTTGTCGAAAACAGTTATTCTATCTGACCTCCTTAATGAATATAACCGACAATTGCCCATGACCATGATGGTCAAACTACAGAAACGAGAAGTTGAAGTGACAGTTAAAATGTAACATTCGATCCCATATTTCCTTACATACAATGTCGTACAAGACTTGAATGTATAATAGATCGATTTTTAATGTATCTGAACCCGTTCTTTTAATTTCATCTCTGACTTTGAGGAACAAGGTCAGGTACCCATCAACTAGCTTAACCCCACCGCATGTTTTTATTGACCTTTCCAAATTCAGGAATTGCTGTCATTGATGTGTCTTTCTCGTTAGAATTTTCAGTAAAAATTACTAAAAGATGAATTGCCATCGTATTGTGATCATGGATTGATGTGGGTTAACCTGTTAAAGACCTTCTTGTGTTTGCATATTACTATAGTTACTTTTATGGTGCGGCATAACCCCATATCCGTTTTATTTATATACAACAAATGTATATATATTTAAATATTTTATAGAAAAAAAGAAATGCTAAATGAGCATACATTTTATTCTGTTTCAAACGCACCACAATAAAAACTAAGAAACATGAAAAATACATCATATTCATAATTAAGTATTTGGAAAATTACACTCATTTTAACACACAAAATGAACGAAACGTAGCACCGACATCGTCCAAAATCTATATATATGACATATTGAAACATAACGTCAAGAAGATTTGTCCCATCCCCACAGGATTTAAAAATTGATATACATTTAAGAAGTCTCGGACAACCCAGAATTCGCCATGATAGTACTCACCATCACATCTGGCACATCACATCTTGTATTGCCCCCGACAAAGCGAGGGTGATAGCGCAAGCTCCTCGAACTCCATGGGGCGTTTCCTCAAGTCTACTTTGGGTGCAATATGACACAATTACCAAAACTGTAACACTGTTGAACATGTGTAACAACAATATGGACTAAGCTGACTTGATATATACAATTCTTGTCTGGACGTGCAAAATTTAACAAAGCAAACGATTTTTCATCAAGAAATCGGTTTATGGGACACTTAATACTTTGTACTCCTATCCTGCTTGAATCAGACATAAATCTAGGTCTATCGCCCGAAAAATATTTTTTATCAGCTATCTTTTACCGTTTCAGAGGAGAAGCGATCACAAGCAAAAGTCAAAATTTAGAACGTGACCTTGACCTCATTTTCATTTTTATGGACCAAGGACCTCAAATCAAAAGACCCTAGGCCTCTATCACTTATGGTTTTCCAGTTAAAATACATTTCACTTATATCAAATACAAAAGGGGAAATAACTCTCATATGGAATCTCTATACGGCTTCGGTCAAAATAAAACAGAACATCCTGAGGATATAACCAGGAATTTGGAAAAATAAATTTGTCGGTTACTTATTCGGTTGTGAAGCCTTAGGAATAACAAGAAAAACAGTGTTAGGGGAGATAACTCTTATATGGGAAAGTATTCGGTTAAGCGGTGTCAGTTTCAAAAGCGTATAAACTGTTTGATATCATATTCCAAATATCTAAGCGACATCTTGCGAAACAAAAAAAAAAAAAAAAAAAAAACAGCGAAGAAACAAAATTTGGCGGAAGAAAAAAAAAATAATCAGAAGAAAACCAATAGGTCTTTCCATGGAAAGTGGAAAGTCCTAAAAATTACCACAGACTAAGAAAAGATTAAGAGACATGTGTGAAAAGTAAATTTCCACTAGGAGATCAGATTGTCCTGGGAAAGGGACATATATCGAAAAAACATTCCAAATACCAACATATATAATATAATAAGATCTCTCGAATATTTCATCAAAAGTCAAAATAAACAGTTATTTTTTTCTTAATCTTAGGGCATCTGAATACAATATGAATTTTTACAATAAAACAAGCTCCATTTGCCCTCCGCCCCAAAACGTTTCATGGGATAGTGACACTTCCTTTTTGCAGATTTTCCTTTTCTAAATCATCATATTTTATAGCTTTGGCCCAATCCGACGATATTTTTTTGCCTTCCTGCGAGCGAGAAAGTTTTAAAACTAAGCCACAAAAATCGTGATCATCTTCGTATTAACGACACATTGTTATAAAGACTTGAAAAATCAAAGAATCTTTATGATCAGCTTTATTGGCAGCATCCATCAACATCTCTACGGCCGCTAACAAGACGCGCGGGTTAGAAGTGAGGTTTGGCCGATAGGCCAGAGTTCTGACATACAGCAAAGCCTAATCTACCTGTATTATTTTTTGTTTATCAATGCATCCAAGTCCCGCCTTATCTCCTTTAGGGTACTATTTGGGTCCTCGCTATAGGGCATTACTCACTGACACAATAATTGGAGTTCCTACCAAGAAAACAAAAGACAAATCAATATTAAGTAACTAAAATAATATGTCTGACTGCACGAGAATGAAAACAAATTTAAAGCTACACATTTCGTAAAAAACAGGGCATCACTATAATCGCTATAACGAGCTGAAAAAGTCTATAAACGTTCTGGTCGAATATCAATTAAATCCAAAATTACCGCAATTTAGTTCTAAAAAACTAAATGTCCTAAATAGATCTCACTATCACTCAAAAGGCAAAAAAAAAAAAAAATAGAATAAACCACATTTAAAAACAGTGAAAAGGAAGTAAAACATAACAGATCTAAGTGACTAGTGGTAAATATTCCAAACATAAAAAACTAACCGTGGCAAAATAACCATAGTATATACGAGTGCAAACAGTCTTCTTCAAACAAAAAAAAAAAAAAAAAAAAAATAAAATCGAAGAGTGCTAAGCAACTTAAAGACTTATCCACCTCCATACCCAATGTCAAACGCCAACAACTATAAATAACCCTTTAAAATATCTCCCGTCCAAACACATATCCTTAACAAATATCCAAGAAAAGTTAAACCAACCTAAACATTATTTTACGAACTTAAAATGCGGATGCCTTACAAAACCTTCTGTCAAGCCTTGTTAAATTTCAATACCCATGCACAATAATAGGAACGTGGGTTTTAATATAAAAAAATGAAAGCTAAATTCCAACTAAAGTCTAACCACGAGTGTAAAGTGTAACATTTACACAAAGGAAAAGCAAACAGTTTGTCTAACTGAAACTGCCTGGAAGTCGACGATGTTTTAGTAGCAAACGAGTCTTTAGTAGTTACTGTGAAACATTTACCCCTATGCGCCATTGAATTCGCATAAATAACTACATCGTGTAGTAACATGCGTGTGGTCTCAAGGAATTCTTCCTTATCAGCGCCAAAACGTTCTTCATCTGCCTCACCTAAAAGAATTAATACCAAAATTAATACCACGTTAAATAAAGATTATGTATGTTTGCCCTACTACGACCAACCCCCAATTTTTTTTATGAATGTTACAAATGGCGGTTAACTTTGAAAGGCTGAGAAAATCGACATTTGGCAAGGTAAACTAACATACCTTTCTCACATACTGTCGAACGCACCCTTATCCGTAATTAACAAAGCCGGACATGGCTCTTATATATAAGTAAAATACACAAAACAGTTACTAAAAAATTATGGATGTTAATCGAAAAGCTTCCATGCTTTGTTGATATTCGAAAATCAAGCATATGTACCGTTAGGATTCAACATTGAAGAACCGATATTAAAAATGCTAATATCCCAACAACTTTCCGATAAACACCCAAAAGATATCTAAAAATATAACATATAAAAAGTGCTCTCACTAGTTATTATTCACGACAGTAGGTTAGCGGATATGTTTTGTTTTTTGTTCTTTCTTGTCGGCATTTATCCGACAAACTTTCATTCTTTAAACATCAATTATATACATAAAATAAACACCAAAATAATGACGTTTACTAAAATAAAAATTACCTGTAATTTTCTCAAATTCCTGAATAAGCGACTACATAGGCAAACTTTCCACTTGTACTTGTTTAAGATGTATCATTTTTGGACTGTCTGTAATAAGACGTTTCCCTATCAAGGAACAATTCTCCCTTAAAACCTGCATGGATGTAGTCACATCTAAAACCAAACATGGGTAAAATACGATAAAATAACCAAATCTCAAAATAAAAATAATCTATATATACTGGCTCAAAAACTCTGGTTATTGGCTGTTTGGTATCGATGTTCATTTGTCCGTTGATTTTATTTTAGGCTGTTCGTTTAACATCGATGTTCATTAGTTTTGCAACGGAGTCTGTTGATTTAATTATAAGCTGTTCGTTTAACATCGACTTTGATTAGCTTTGCATTGGTTTTTTTCATTGATTTTGTTTTATGCTGTTAATTTTGTTTTGACGTCTTTCTTACCCTTTTGGCACCCCATATTTGTATATCCACTACAATTAATTAAAGATATCAACAGTTACTTGCCGATCCTCTTAACTGTTGCCGAATCAAAACCAAGTAAGTACTGTACAATTAAAACTTACTTCTCACGAATATTAAACTCCAACCTGTCTCATGTAAAAAAACTAAACAAGCAGGAGAAATCCGTGCTACCAGCTCAATAGCAGCAGCCAAACTGATTGGCATGTCAAATCGCGCACAGTTACGATAAGATAACACTACGCGTAACCCATTTTATACACCGACCAAACTCACTAAGCAGGAAGTCCTTGATAACTACAAGACCGTTCTTCATTCTTTTGGCATTTCTACAAGGGTGAAGAAATTGACCGTCCTGCTCTTTATTGGATTGCTAAACTACATAAGAATCTACATGACTGGGTTTGCTAATTGCTCTACAACACCCTTTTCAAAGCTTTTAACATTCCTACTGACATGTATTAATAAGGGCCTTCAGAATTACTGTGAAACATCATATTCCACCAGTGGCGTCAGTCAGATGTGGATTCTTAAAAACTCAAAACAATTACTACAATATCTAAAATCAAAATCTTTGGCTTCATGCAACAGTATAAAAAAATTCGACTTCTTTACATACCGTATTCTCAATTAAAATACCAATTGAAACAACTAGTTCATCAATATTGTTTCAAGACAAATGGCAAACGCAAGTATACATTTCTAGTTTTAGAGAAAAGGTTTATTTCATGAAGGACCACTCTGATTCTGACAAAAAGTATATTTAAGATGAAATTACAAACATGTTAGATTTTCTCATGGGCAATATATGTATTTTTTGAATTTGATGGTCGACTGTTTCAACAAATAATCGATATTTCAATGGGAACCAACTGTGTCCCTCTCCTCGCCGATCTGTTTCTGTACTTATATGAAACGGGCTACGCCTTGAAAACAAAATCAAACAAGACCAATCCTTTAATTTCACTCTGTGTTATATAGATGACGTGTTGTCGTTGAATAAGTACAAATCCAAAGACTCATCTTCCCCATTGAATTGGAATTAGGGATACTACAGATACATCGAAGTCTGCTTCATATTTGGATTTGATTCTTGAAATAGACAATGAGAGATATTTGAAGACAAAACTTTATGATAAACGTGATAACTTCTACTTTTCTATTGTTAACCTGAATAGCAATATACCAGCATCGCCTGCATATGGCGTCTAAGTTTCTCAGCTTATCCGATATTCAAGGACATGGGTTTGTTACTTTTACTTTCGACAAAGAGGATTAATACTGACAATTGAGCTGTGATTCCCTTGGGGCCTTTGGGTCCACCAGCAGCGATATCGACTCAGTGGTAATGATAAATTTCTTGATAACAATTTTGATGCAAATATAAACGTTCTTACTTGAAAGGAGTCATAAGGCAGCAGTTGAAAAGTTTGCAAGTTGTACGTTGGTCCAGTGGAATATTTCTTAAAAATGGGTACGACTACAAATGAATTTGTAATACATATTATATATTTCAGTGCAGTGATATTGGTGTACACAGAAGTGACAATTTGAGAATTAATATTTGAAGAACATTGTTATTAATTTACAAGGAAGTCGAATAACAAATATTGACTTCGAGAAGGAACCGATATTTATCCGGAAAGCTGTAATGAAGTCATAGCATTCATTCTCCAGAATGTAATATTCATCAAGGACTGATTTACATTCAATTGGTTTGTAGACTTTCCTGTACAAAATAAAACTTTTTTCCAATTTTGTCTTCGTGTGTTAATAAATTGATATTGATATTTTAAATAGTCTTAGTTTTCTCCTCTGTCAATTATAGTCTATTGTAACAAAATGCAACGTATGGTATAACTTTATTTCTTATTTATCAATTTTGCACAATTAAGTGTCATATACATGGTTAAAAAACTCTATTTATCATCATAATTGTTCCTTTAAGAGATTTGTATTGTTTCCAAGCATACCACTCTATTGTTCTTTCGCTATCGCCTTGACCCGCTGAAAGATACGGACCATTTAGATTGGAAAATGAACAGCTCCCATACCACCAGGCGCCATGATTTCGATCAGCACAGTAATTTCCTACGTCAGTTGTTGAGAAGTCTCTACCTGAATTGTAAGCCAAGCTATCACCTGAAATTACCACAGTTCTTTTGCGATGTATTACTTGACAGATGATACAATTATACCAAGCATACTTTTTTTATAATTAAGCAAGTGAATATTAAAGCTTACACAATTTGGTTTCAAATGGAAAAATATCAATAGACTATCATATGATTAACCTGAAAGTAAATCCCAACAACAAAGAATGAGGAAACAAATTCATGGTGAAAAATTGTAGCAGATCAAAACCCACCGTCTGACTTATTTAGAGAGAACATGGAACCAATTACTTGGTTAAGGAAGAATAAAATTACTTGCTTGAAAGAAAAATTAACATTGAAAGGGAAAAACATATAACTGTTGATTCTTTCCACACTTCAGGTAAACAATTTTAACTGAAAATACACTAGGAAGAATTTAAAAAATTATGTGATTAGAAAAATTATTTTCACGTCTTTATGGCTATGAAAGTAAAATTATCTAAAAGAATATTTAGTTCACACAAAATTTAATTTTGGAGACATTTGATCAAGTGTGCAAAGCCTAAGCCAATACTTGGAACTTTATATAGAAAATGTAAGGACATCGTTCTAATTTATAATTTGAATAAAGTCTTGCTTTTTCTCAAAAAAAAATCTTCAATGTTCACCCACTCATCAGTTTTGAAGATATGACCTGACCATTGATAATCATTTATTACCTGCATCTCCTTGATATCCATTTGCCGTTAAAAAGTATTTTGACTGCTCATTTCCGATGGAAAATGATGAGTAATTGGCGTATCTGTGACTGTTTTCAAAATCTTGAAGGTATATACTTAATTTGTGTTGGCCATTGGTTGATATAATATGTATGTTGTCATTACCTGCGGAAAATATGTAAACCTTGTTGAATTTGTGTTATACCAGAGGTTCTAAATAGATCCAATTCATTCTTAGAGTAGTTGAACGAAAAACTATACTGTATATTCTATGTATGTTGTCTTTATGTAGCTTTTGATTTCATTCTCAAGGATATATACCTCTGAACTTAAGCTTGTTGCATGAAATAAACTAAATTATTCTAAATTTATGTAATATTCCATTCAATCAAGAATTATATACAGAGAATTAGAAAAAAGCTGGCGGTTTTCTGTAAAGATTTTATGCATTCACTTATTTTAATTTGTTATTTCAGCAATTTCAGAAAAATGTCGTTAATTATGTCTGTCTTGGGATGCATATATTAAAGCCAAACAATTGCTTGTTGCAACTACTTTTGTAATGATAATGCTATTTTAAAATTAGAAATATCAATCTCTAATGCAGGTAGACGTCCCATACATTCAGAAATAGCGGTAAAACACGAAAAGTTTGAAGTTATATGTTTATGTTTAAAGAAACAGAAAACTATATTTATTACAAAAAGCGTTGCAATTGCAACTGTTTAATTAATAAAATTTCAAAACAAGAAAAAATAAATCATTAGCACCACCAGCAAATCCATTTAAACAACAAAAGTATTATCATGATTTATTCTATAGAACAGGGGTAATCTTCCATGATTTAGGGATCATAACGCCATATGTTATAACTAATTTTGAAATCGGATGTCAAAAATCTACATAAATACATAACTGTACATAGTGCATAGTAAATGAGAAATATTTAGTGTTCTTCGATTACGAATCTCTAATTAAAAATAACATGCAACACTTCATGACGACTTGAAAAATGAAAGCCCGACGAGAATGATGAGTTTAAATTACTGGGTCTAGAACTCCGACCAATTGAGCAAAAAGAAATAGAAAACTCAGCAAGAAAATACTCAAAATATTCAAATTGTCGTTCAAAGGCCTGGACCTTTGATCCGTATTGTCGTCTTTACCAAAAACGGACAGTTTGCTAAATTTAAGTTAAACAATTTCTTGTCTATCACTATTAGGACAATTAAGACTTAAGAATTAAATTAAATATAATGTTAAAAGTTCGGCTGGCCCGATGTTTAGCCTTTTTCATAGGCATCTAGAAAAAATGGATGTTGACTCAATGGCTTGCTCATTATGTCCCCTAATGAAAGTTCAGTAAAACAGATTGTTTTTACTCCGTTTCTTTACTATTATTATGTTCCCTCCACGAAATGTCTGGGGAAGATATTGTTTTGACTGTTTCTTCTTCGTTATTATTATTATTATTCTGTCTTTACTAGCCGATTTGTTTGGGAGTGTTCTCAGAAACGGCCCTAATTGTTTCTAATATTAATATAAATCTTGTCGGTAATTTGGTTTTAAATAGCGGCAAAAGAATACCAAAGCGCCAAAACAGCGGAAAAAGTCCAGGAAAAGACAAAGTCAGGAGAATGGAACACAACAAACAAAAGTCACAAGGATACATGTATCACTAAAAGAATAAAAAACGTATAATAAATTAGAAGACAAAAGACAGCACAAAAACAAAGCAATAGCAATGTGATCTCCCATAAGAAAAACCGGAGTGATATCAGATGCTCCGGAAGGGTAAGCATGTCCTGCTTCGTTAACGGCACCCGTCACATTGCCAGTGAAGAATAAAGTCTGGCGGGGTTTCAATTCCAGAAGGCGAGATAGAAACTTCGTATCAGCCAATCAATTCGTGATGACGACCGTAAAACTTTTGGAGTGATACAATTAACATAGACTGAAATTCCCCTTGGATATAAGGTACCTAGTTTTTTTATCCAGAAACCTTTTCTTGTCTGCCTTTCTTGATCACTCCAATTCAAATTTTGCTCATTTTACCAAAGTCCCAAGGATTGTGTCCAATCGACCGAAAGTGCTGGTTGCCGGTTAGAAAGCCGTTCTTTGTTAGATCACTTCTATGGCCGTTCATTCTTTTGTTAAAAGCTTGCTTAATTTCTGCAGTGTACTGCAGATTACAAATCCCACACTCCAACATGTAGATCACGTTGCTTGATTGGCAGCAAGTCTTACATCTTTTGTCTGAACAAGTCTGACATTGGCCAGTTGATGAAGACATCTTGCTAGTGATATCAGCTCGGACAAGAATATCTTTCAGGCTTTTCGAAAGCCTTAACTGGGGGTTCTTGGAAAGGTCGAGATGTGTTTCAAATTCCTTCCAGTGTGTCCTGATGATCCTAGATCCATTGTGAAGGCTAGGGTGGTATTGTAACGAACGGGATTCTGTTGGTGATCTCTTTTTCCTTATATTCTAAGAGATTGTCTTTACTGAAATGGTTAGCGTTTTTGAAACCGTCTTGTATGCATCGGTGTGTATACCCTCTATTTTTAAGATGACCACGTAGTTCAACGAGACGTTGTGCTGTTGTTATTGGAGAGGAACAAATGCGTTTAACATGGAGGGCCTGTATGGGATACTGTCGTAGCAATGATTGGGATGAAAACTGCTTGTTGTCAGATATAGGTGTTTATCAGTAGGTTTGGAATAAACATCAATGGACATTATTCTGTCTTTTAATGTAGTAGTGGCCGAAGATGGAAATCAAATATCAATATTCCAATATCTGTTCTGTTGGGTGACCATTTACTGAGACAATAGGTCTTCCTGGATTAGTTATATATATATATATATATATATATATAAAACACATCAAAAGACAAACCGTATCAATTCTTGACTATGCGTCGTTGTAACATGTTTTTTCGACAGGATAAAACTATTGATAATACTAAATGTAAGAAAGAACATGACTTTCATACGAAAATATTTTTTTAACACGCACTAGAACACTTGCACATTTTATGGTGGCTGATTTGTACCATCTCGTTTTGTCTTTCTGTCGTTGCGACAAAACGATATAACGACGAAATGGCAGAATGACATAACGACAAAACGTTTTGTCGTTGTGTCTTCTGGCGTCTTTTCGTTTTCTCGCCTTCAGGTGGACGTGCGCTGTAAAATGTTTTTTACGTGCAATTTAACACGCACTAGAACATTTGCACATTTGCAAATTTTTATGATGGCTGATTTGTGCCATCTCCCTTTGTCGTTCTGTCGTTGCAAAAAAAAAAAAAAAACAATATGACGACAAAATGACAGAATGACATAACGACAAAATGACAGAATGACATAGCGACAAAACGCGTGGCGTCTTTTCGTGTTGTTGTTGTGTCTCCAGGCGTTTTTTCGTTTTGCGGTTGTGTCTCCTGGCGTCTTTTCGTTTTGTCGCCTTTCGATGGACATGCACTGTAAGATATGTATTTGCCGATTAGTGAAGTTAGATGAGAGAAGTTAGATTGAATACCGATTTTATTGACCGTTTGGCTCAGAATCTATGTTATGCCGGGTATGTGAGCATCATCATTGGCAAAGACATTTGGATCCAAAGTCGTAGTTTCAACATTGGGAAGTACGACATAGTCGTTTTCTATCAATTATTGATTTTTACATAGCTCATAAATAAAGCTAACCGAATTAGAACTTATTGTTTTTGTCTTTTTGATGAAGCGACCGTA
The DNA here is from genome assembly GCA_028015205.1 of Mytilisepta virgata. NCBI lineage: Eukaryota > Metazoa > Mollusca > Bivalvia > Mytilida > Mytilidae > Mytilisepta > Mytilisepta virgata. Next base: position 19,538,473 of record CM051513.1, read on the forward strand.
GACTCGTCTGCCATGTTGTTGTTTACATTAGCGCCGTGATTAATAATTGAACCGAAGCCGTTTTCTATTCCGTTAACAGTGACAGAACGACAAAACGAGAAGGCACAAATCACCATTCATTTTGCATATACTTTATTGCAGAAGAGAACAAAAACCCAAATGCAAGCAACACAATACAAACATATAGTATACTTTTACTATATCTATATTAGTATCTTTGGATTGTTATTTTATAATCATACAACTTATGGATATTGGATTGACCAATGTGGACGTCAGTTTTTTATCTCTATCAATCGCTTCATGTAGTCTACAACACTTGACAAAATATCTTTTTTCTCGGTTTCAAATACATTTTTAATATAGAATAAAACAGATTCAAATAATTACATGCCTGGGTTTTATAACGAAAAGATATCCCAGGATACTAAATTTGATAGTGGGTATGAAATTGACGTAAGAAGGGGTACGCATCAGAAATATACATATATAATCTTAATACAGCCCAATATCAAGTTCATTAAATTTTTAACCTTAAATGCTATGCAGATCTGAGAGGTTTTGGGTTTATAATTTTAATCTGAAATGCCCACTTTTAAATGTCCCTGGGGTTTTTGACATGCATAGTTTATCGTAAACTTGTCATACTGTTCATTAAAACTTGTATTGAAATAGTAAATTATATGCAGAGAAATAATCCAGGCACGCATTAGGAATCAACAGTATGTTAAAGTATGCATCCTCAAATCTTCAACATAATGAGGAACTCTACAAGCACACTTAGTAAAATGCATGCTGAACTTTGCATGGACAGTTAGTCGGAAGAATGTTTATCTGTGCATGCACACTTAGTAAAAAACGTTTTTGTTTGTGCATGTCCAGTTCTTTACAAACCTATAGAATTGAGCGTGCCCATATCTACAATGTCGTACAACGAAACAGACCTCAAACAACACATACACAGATATAATGATATTGATAACTGGAAACAGTGAAGTCATGTATGTAGCAGACCAAGAAAAATGATATATTACGCTAGCAATATATTAACTTACCAAGCCAGTATTCTCCGTACGGGGAACCAAAGCCATATTTGTACTCCCTCCAAGTTTTAAAAAAATCTACTGATCCATTATATCGCCTTTGAATGACCTTCAAAATAAAGGTAACATCTAATAGATATTAAATGGTAGAAGAACTAGCACCTTAGCCGACTTGACACTCTATCGAAATTTTACTCAATGTGATTATACTAGGACTTCCTTACATATTAAATAAATAAAACGGTAGATCTGAAAATTGGATTTTTAATATTGGTTTTAGCGCGAACTTTTTCTGTCAAAATTGTGAAGATGTTCTGAATGATATTCGGTTAAATTTCGGAGTCCACTGAAAATTTCACGAGCCTTCAGGCCTTGAAACTAGTATTTTTGGGAAAAATACCACATGTCATCACGATACATGTCTTCAAGTTCCATATGTTATAAAGGGTGCCAATGGGATAAACATTTGGCATTTCTATCAAATATGGAAATTATCAAGCAAGAAGGTTCCAGAAATCTGAAGATGCAAATCAATAAATAAATTTTCATTTTAACGATTCCCATGGTAACGGCAGCCAGTTTGAAAATTCCAAGATGTGTTCACACATTTGGAATGATGTCTCAGTATCCTTTGAAATTTCACAAAGATCGGACTACCGGGTAAATAATGTCGGGAAAGAATAATTAATAATATTAACACATTTATGTTGATTTGGTTAATATATCATGCATCTGCAGGACGAAAACTAGTTCAACAATTGCAGGGAGTGTGACATTGTCCAAACACGTTATTCATTACGGTTCGCGGTCAGGCTTTCCGTATGACCCAAGAACACCCAAAGGACAGGTCTCCCCTGTCCGCCACTCTGGGACGCGCGTCATCATGACTTGGTTGACAAGTTTGAAAAACCGTTTCTCAAATGAAAATGGACCTTTTCCAGTTATGTTGTCCCTTCCTCATACCGGATTTGACATGGGCAGCATGGTGGGTGTCCTGCAGGAAGCAGAGACTGCTCATTCTTCCGGAGCACCTGAGTCTACCCCTGGTTTTTTGGTGGAGTCCATGTTGTTCATATGTTTTTAATTAATAAGTGTAGTTTTTATATTGTTTTGGTCTCGTCTTCGTAGTTCACCTGGCCTGGGCACCATAAAGAACTATTTTTGCTGAGTAAAGAAAATTTTACTCAAATTCCCATTCTCAGCCAATCACATTCGTGTATTCCGGTATTTAAGAATATTCTCAGACTTAAAAATATTCTCAACTTTTAAGGTGCCAGGGCCTGGTCTTGTCATATTTCCGATTTCCCCCTCTTTCGAATATCCCTTTGGTATCTCTTGACTTTACTTACTCCATTTCAAAGTAAGAAACTTCCATTTTGCTTTTATTATATGGGTATAATTGAATATTTCTTGCAAATTTTACTAAGCGGCACCATCGTCTACCTACATTTTATCTAATATGTTACATACAACTGGTTGTATCAAATAAAGTTTTTACATTTACTACAGAATGGTTTATAAAAAGGCATTAAAAAAATCGCAAACTCAGTTGAGCATAAAAACAAATTTATATAAAAAGATATACCTATATCAGATCAGTTTCTGTCATCAACTTTGCCTGTGAAAAACATTTATATGTTTTTGAAAGTACAAGAAAAATAAAAGCAAAACACCTCTAAAATTTGTTTAAAAAGTGCAGATTTTAGAATGCAAAGAAACGGTTCTGGATTTAATATTACTTATTCCTAGCATGGCAAAAAGTGAAAAAAAACACTATACATAATAACAAATTCTGCTCAAATAATATTCCTGTATCTGTTTACACCTTCCACGAAAAATCAAATAGTTGCTCGTTAAAGTTGTAAATCTACTAAGACTATCGTAGATGTTTCAATATTATATTTAAAATTCTGATCTGTATACATGTGTAAGAATTCTTGTAGGGGTTCGTTTGTCAATTACCAAATTTGACCCTCAATAATGTCTATGTTTACTGTAAGAAAAAATAATGGAGATACATTTCTATGTATTTTTTTCAAAGATAAGTTTAATAAAAAATGTGCTGGGATTTTAATCTTATTCAACATATGAATACATGTATATCTAAACTCAGCAAAGTCAAAATTCTAAAATAGCACGTAGGACAAACTTAAATTTAATTTAATAATAATAATGTATATTAGTTAACAGATTGATGTTTCTTAGCACAATATTTGACATTTACCACCCTATATTTCCACCAATTTGTCGGTGGAAATACATGTGAGTGGAAAACAAACCCATGCTTCATTTCTTGTTATCATGGTCACGGCCAAACAGGTTTCAAGTATAAAAACTACTGCGGCTTTTTTCGGTTATCAGTTTTCTGCGTTAATTACTAATATGACTAACGAGACTCGACCTTTGAATTCTGTTGTAAATTCATATCTGCACCAATTTTTCATTCTTGGCATCAAAATGTCCATAGTTTTTTGATATGTATTTTGTTTTATCTTTTCCATACACAATTATGCCAAAATGTTGTAAAAAACCTGATAACTGGCCTGATAAGTATAAAAAAAATCGTTAAACGAAAATATTTAATAGTAAATACAACATAAATAAGCCAATTTTAAAAATCTAATCCGACGAAAAGTAAGAGAAAATGTTGACACTTTCAGGTATAAATCAATCTTGCTTGTTGCATTCGTATGGAGTAAATACCGTTTAATTAATTTCAAAAGAAAAAATCTGGCGCAAAAACGTATCTGTACAGCGTTTTAAAAAAACCAAGTCATCAGTTCAGCCTTGATATAATAAACGTATCACAAAATACCTAAATTTTATGCAATGTATGCCCATTTTGTTGACTGACAACTCGTCAGCAGTGCCCGAGATCAAAATGTTGGAAAACCGGTTAAAGATATAATGATAGATTAATAAGCACAACCATTAAAACCAAAATAATTAGAACAAACAGGAATCAAAACCCAAGTTTCAAGTAAGTGCAAGTTGAAATGATTTATGCACAAGCTAACAGTTCATATTCTCAGCTTTCCAACCATATATAATATTTCGGTTATACCATATTTTAACTGATTTCAATTTTCCGCTGTAAAACAACAATAGCTGTGGTAGTTGTATACCGAATAGACTGTTGCTATTTACTAATAAATAACTGTATGTATATTTTTTCTAATAAACTTTGTCACCGAAAATAATTTTTTTAAAAAACAAATCCAATCATGATTCTTTTATTTTTTCTTTAAAAATAAATCATGATCTAACACGTGTGCAGGAACACAAAAACAGGTAAACAAAATCCCAGTTTCAATCAATTAAAGAGTTTTTATCAACTCAAATAAATCTTAAACTGATTCAAGTCAAACACTGAAACGTTCGTAACAAAAATAAAAACAAATTACCTCGAAAAAAATAATAAATAATTCTGACACTTAATAGGTTAGTGATTTAATTGTCTGGACCATTACAGCAATGAAAATTTTCAGTCACATGTTAAATAATTGCGCTTATATTTTTAGACATATCATTTAACACATTCAATGTAGCCGGATTACAGCAACACAGTCTGTCACAAAACCCCATCAAACTTTTTCTGTGACCTCTTGCCTATATGAACTGATCATTCATGAATTCAGATTGTCTAACATATCTAGTCTAATCTGGAAGTATTTTCATCTTCTGACAAAATAATGCCAAGCTTTGTCTGGTGGGACAGATATGATACCACCATTGTAATATGGGTTAAATAAGTTAGACACATTCTGTAATTTTTATAGGCTCACATTCAAAATTTTATACGATCAAATTCAGCTTATTCGGTTGAAACGGAATCCTTTATAAAAACGGATTAACCCTTTGTTCACAAATCGACAAAAATGGAAATCAGGGATATTTGGTGAAGTATCTTAGCAAATTTTGAATAATAACTAAATCAATGTAAGAAAATTAATTTTATCGCAATTTATTTTATAATGGTCGTAATAATCATTGTTCTTGTCTTGTGCTGATTCTATTTGGTTAGCTATGAGTTTTTCAATCCTTTTGTTGTTTATTGTTTAGTAATATTAGCGTTCTGATGATTTCACTTGGCCTTAGATTTTGGTGTTACAGAGTTTATCGATAGTCTTATAGCTTTGATTCGTTTCCCCATATTAAGAAAGGGAATCGACACAAGTACAGCAATATTTTTGAAAAGAAGCCACCGAGTCCGCAACAAAAATGATAGTGCAAAATTATATGAAATAAATTTGAAAACGAATTTTTAAATTGATTTCAGAGATAAGTCGTGCTTGACTTTCGTCTGATTTCTTTGCTAACATATAACACGTATACGCTAGAGCACAAGGAGTATTAATACTCAAAAAACGAGAATCTGACATAAGAGATTTTCCACCTATAGTTCCTAGTATCCAGACGTCCTTTAGAATAGATAAATATAAAGGAGATCCACCTGCTTATTTAATAGGTAATTTACTGTACGAAGGATTTTAATCGTTACATGCAAGATCACAAATCACAGCTTATATCGAAACAAGATCGTTGAAATTCCGAAGGAGTTCAGTGGTACTCAAATGGCAAAGCAGATAAAGAACAGAACTTGAAAATATTTTGTAATTTTGTAAGTCAACTTCGGAGCATTTGTATCTGATTTAGAACGTACCTCAGACTATGAAAAATTTATATAACAGTTCAGTTTGGTTTCCGAAAATGCGGAGGGTGTTGGCTACAAATTGGCCGATATGAATATTGAAAAATCAGCGGCAATTAACTGTTTATATATATAAAAAAATTCAATAAAATTTATTTGCAAATGATTTATGCAGTAAAAAGGAAAGTACCATGAACATGTAAATGACTTAAATTTCCAGGATTCATTTAATTTATTAATAGGAATGGCAGCCTTGCTAATTGTACTTTAGATCTTATAACTACGCTAGGCAGCTTAGACCTACCACGTGAACTCAACCCACAGAGCTGCCCTGGGTGTACCCAATTTGTGATTAGGGGAGACCATTTCGTTGGGGGGAGGGGGTTGTCAGATCATAATATGGAAAGTCTGTCCGCGGAATGTACTGGGTAAGATTGTTTCTTGAAATAGAATATGAGGGACATTGAAGACAAAACTTTATGACAAACGTGATGACTTCGACTTGCCCTTCTTGAGTAGCAATATACCAGCATCCCATGGATATGGCATCTACGTTTCTCACCTTATCCGATATTCCAGGGCATGCGTGAGTTACCATGTCTTTCGACAAAGAGGATTACTGCTGTCACAAAAGCCTCTTAACCAGGATTTTATCAGGGATAAGTTGACGTCATCACTTAGGAAATCTCACGGTCGTCATCACGAATTGATTGGTCGTTACAGTATTTGAATTTCTAAGATGATGTTGGACCTGTTCCCTATGTCGTGATATTTCATATACCTCCACCGATTTGAGACTACCACCGGATTGGATTTGTTGAACTTCACGACAGCGGCCGTATACGGAGCAGGAACTGCTTACCCTTCCGGAGCACCTGAGTTTACTTCTGGCCTTTATAGGAGTTCGTTGCGTTCATTGTTTTTTCTTTTTGTTTTGAGTGTTTATTTTGTTGTGCTTGTGGTTGTTCATTTGTCTACCCGGGTTTTTCTGTCTAGTGGATTGCATTTTTTGTGTTTGCTTAGGTATATTTGTCCTCTTTGGAGAATGCCACGCTTCCTGCACACTAAAGATTCGTTCTGTAGTTTTCCAGTAGGCTAATGGCCGCTACAGAATGTTATATTATCCGACCCCAACTATCCTCCTGTGGCAGTCACAAATGGTTGTCCTTTGTTTCCCCTCTCACCCGTATTTGAATTGTTTGATATATTGAACTTGTTCTCGCCCTGAAGAAGCATGAATATTTGCCCCTAGACCTTAAGCAAAATCAATCAATCAATCTTACAAATACAGCTAGAAAAGTTTTATTTGCAATCAAATCATATATTTTATAGTATGGAAGTATCCATTTAACATAATATGTAATTTATTCCAAAATTTATTTAAATCTATCTTAACCTAGAATATTGAGTTTTGTCAATGGTTGTGTTATGGACACTTTTATTCAACTATACAGAGTTTAACACCGGTCATCAATACTAATTAGTAGTTGAATAGTTTACATTTTATTCTTAATTGATAGAACTATGTTAAAAAATTTCATACTTTAAGCACGAACATTCTTTTCCAAATATTGTGGTTAGAACAAAATTGGGGCCTATTGAAAAATTCTATTAAAAGTCGAACTCTGATATAATTGTTAAGATTAAATAATGATAAACTTTATCCCCTACTTAAAGAAACTTATAAACTATCTAAACCAATTACGCATACAGGGAGTTTACTCATGGTATTCTTGTGCATGTAGTGTTTATGAAAAACAAAATTTTGACCTAAGTTATACATGCAAAATTTCATATGACACAAACAAACAAACAAACAAACAAAAATATTCAGAATACAGTAATAACATTCATTTAATAATTATAAATAAATTATTTTATTATAAATTGAAAGGGTGTCTGGCAATGGCATACACATCCTGTAACGTAAAAGTTAACACTTCTAGCGTTCCTGCATCGTAAGTAAAGCGTCCGTACACCGTTCGTTTAGCATCCGCACATCGTCCGTACAACGTCCGTTCAGCGTCCGTACAACGTCCGTTCAGCGTCCGTACATCGTTCGTTCAGCGTCCGTTTATCATCAGTACATCTTTTCGTTTGACTTAATGGTGAATCTCAGCGTTTGGTGTAAAACAGCGTTTAGCGTTTCGTTTAGCGTATGGTTTATCATACCATGTATCGTATGGTAAATAGTACCGTTTAGCGTTTTATTTAGCGTATGGAACATCGTTTGGTAAATGGTATCGTTCATTGTTTCGTTTAGCGTTTTCTTCACCGTACACCGTTCGTTCAGCGTATACTACGGTAATTGGTCGTTTAATATGGAGACCACACCTCTTCGATGTGAAAACAAATCTTAGCCCCTCCCTTTTCATAGATAACACAGAAATGTATAGGCCACAGAATTAAAAATAAAGATAAATAATAATAATAATAATAATAATACATAAATAAATGATACATAAATAAAAACATTAAAATGTCAACAAAAAATGAATATTATAGGCCTAATAATGATTTCACCTGAATTTTCTGAAAAATAAATTCATTATACATTAATTTAAGGTTAAAAATTTCAATAATATTTACAATTGTAAATATATTTTTATATTTCATCGCTAGAATTTTTCGATTATAGTTTTAAAAAAATAAGAAATGATTTAAACACTTTTTGCATTATTTATGAAAGAAATTTACGATTGTGTCCGAGTAAGTCATCAAAATAAGCACACCTTGTGCGGGGAAACGGGCATCACTGAGTATGTTTTTCTTACAGGTACGAATTTTTTTTATTATATGGTTGCGTATTCTTAGTGTTTGGGAAAGTGGATTATTAAAAGTGTAAAGCCATATGTCATTCTTCGCTTCTTCGCACGTATATTTTAGTTTTAATTTTCACTATACATGTACTTGTATGAGCAAAACTTTCCTCACTGTAGATATATGGGCATTGTTAAAAAAACTTTATTACTGCCAATCTACTCAATATACATATACATGTAAATAATTTGACATTGTGTAAGGTTAAATGTAATTATCAGTTTAAGTACAACTTACACGAAGTAAAATGAACAGAGTCCAATTGACTTTATTTCTTTCCAGATAGTAATATTATCAATGTATATTAACAAAATTTAAACAAAGACTCTTTTCATCGGTACGTCTAAAGACCGCATAGGCCGGGCTTAGTGCACTTCAAAATGCACTTAGCCGAAATAGGAAGCTGAACCATTTGATTTTGTAACTGTTTAGCTTTTAGGTCCTTAGGGATAACCTGGCGTGTGATCTGTGAACTTGATTTTATCAGTCACATATACATGTATATACATCCTTGTACATATACGGAATTGAAAACAATTTGTTCAATGAAATGTACCTGGTAGAGAAACAAATATTGATCCCCCATCATTTTAATCACCCGCCACTCTTTCAATGCATGTAAAAAAAATAACTCCCTTTTTTTCTCATTAGCAGAAATTATGCAAATCAAGCACGATTCTAAAAAAATGATAAAAAAATATGTATATATTCGGCAGCATGTAAAATATCAAAAAGGAATCCAAAATCCATAGAAGGACAAAACGATTCATCAAAAGACAATGTACGACGGTTTCTTTTTTCTCCAACATCGGAAAGTTACAAATTCTTGACCCGTATGATATACAAATACATATAAATAGCAAAGTAAAATATTTGTTAGACATTTGTTTTTTCCAGAATAACAAAAACAATTTTTAATAAAAATCAAATTTATAACAACATGTATCTGAAATATGATTATTCATGATAAATTCCCTTTTTTCAATTTTCAAATTGTCCTAAAATAGTCACTATGTCAAAATAGTTGCCAGAGCTTCACTTATTGTTATATGTTGTAAAAACCTTGTTACATGTACTCTAAATAAAGTAAAATATTGTTTTCTTTCTTGTATCTTTTTTCTTATCGGCATTTAATAGGTGATTTTAACAGTCAGATAATTAACTACTCCAGGTGGTAATATGACAGAATTCGGCACACGCTACGAAAAATCGTAAAACTTCACTATTTCTGCAAATTTATAAACTACTTTGGATTTATTGGTTATTTTTATTATATATATATATATATATATATATATATATATATATATATATATATATTTAAAAAGTGTAAAATTACAGACAAAGGTCTTTTCAATTACAGCTAATTGCTTTTCAAAAGCTCAAGTGCACTAACCCGGACTATGCGGTGTTTAGACGTCCCACTTTTTAAAAATAAAATATCTTTTAAATCCACCTTTTCTACTAAATTAGATAAAAGCAATAAGCAGGGCGGTCTCAACGTATTTTATTGCTAGCCCAATATAATATTTATTTTCATATAGAATAACCCGAAAAGGAATTGATATAAGTAACTTGAAGCATAGATATTACTAATAAAATGTTTTTGTCTCTCTTCGATTATTTGAAAATCGGTTATTCGTTGCTTTTCATGCTAAAACATCGCTATGTAAATAAATAAAATGGGCAAAATATTTTTACTTTAATTGATAGCTTTAGAGGACCCAAATGTCATAATTGGTCATTTGTGAGTTACATTGTACCCTGTCGCTATCGTTCGAAAGGTAGCTGACTACGGCTATTGTAGCAGTAATTGTCCATAATATTCTAAGGGGTGTGATAAAATGACCCGCGTTTAATTACAATTTATACCTATATACTTGTAAAGGAAGTTCAGTGGACCACCTAGTGTTTACAGATCGACAAATGTGATAATGATGTTGTATATAATCAATAAGCAACCAAGATGACACGTGTAAGGAAGCACTTCTAAGTGAATTTTAAACTCTACAGTACGTATAATAAATATCAAATAGAAATAAACGTTCAATAACAAGACGATATCAAATGTTACAAAGTCTTTTGTAGGATAATATAAGATTATAAAAGGGATAAAATAATCACTTTGAACTTTTTTCAATAATAAAAAAGCTGTTAAAGACTCTTCTGACAAATTTCAACATTTTCATTTATTAATATATTTTTCAAATAAAATTAGCAGTCCAGGCTACAGCAGAAAATCTGAAAATGATCTAGTTTTTTTTTAAATGTGGTAAGAAATACTTTTTAATATACGAATATTTATTTATTCATTCTTTTAAAAAAAATTATCATTGAATTATCATGCATTCATGCATGGAATATTTTAACTCAGTTAAATTTGGATAGTTGAAAATTCTGTGCAAGTGCAAGCTCGTAAATCTTCCTGTGCTGTGAAATAATTTCACACCTTTTACAGATATAATAATAGTAGGACGTCTTCTGATACTTTTATCCGGGTGGACAGTGTCATAACAACTCATTAATTAAATTAATTTTAATATTCACTTAATGCAATATGAACCGCTACAACCGATATATACAAAATTATTTCAATACACCGAATTATAATTTCACACCTGTTTGTTTTACAGGACAATGTATATTGTGCTACATTCACAAAACTTTCTATATGTATGCAGACAATTAAATGTTTGTGAGAAAAAATGTATTTAATTTTTGGACCTAGTAAATCACAATAACCCCTAACATGAACTGTAGCTAACATACAGCGCAATTCCGAGTAATTATATGTGCATGGGTAATGTGATATGCATATAATTTAATACTATTTCAACATCTCTTTAATATGTATTTAGCATGATAATACTACAATTGCTAATAATCTATTTTAAACAAAAACAAACACAAAAAAACAAAAAACAATAAAAAAACCCAGTAAAATATATATTAATTCAAATTTTTTTAAAAATAAATTCTTGTCCCGCAAACAACTTCCATATATGGCAAACGCTAAAAATGATCTTATGTGGAAAACGCAAAAATATACCATACAAGACATTGAACCCGCGCGAGCGCGGGAAAATAAGCATTTTTTTTTGTGGTGGCCATGTTGACTATAAAAAGTTGTTGCGGCCATGTCATTCATGGAATAGTGACTCAATATGGATGTTGTAGCAGGCTTTCCATAAACTTTCCTGTCAAGTAGGTGGTATCAACTGATAGTTTCATGTCTATATATGCTGTAGTATTCCAGAAATGGATGTTAATGCAAACTTTAACCAAAGTCAATGAAGCGTGAAATGTAGGTCAACGTGACCCAATTGTCATATGGTTGTTCGTTACTACCGAAGATGTATCCACTGATGAAGTAGACTGTATGCCACGTAGAATTACCAAAATGGACCTTAAGGTTCCATCAAAGTCAAAATCTATGACGAAAACACAACCACATAAATTGTCAATATTTTTATTGTTACAATTAATTCTGAACTGGAACTTGATGAAAAGCTTTCATTAAATACACATTTCATAATGCATTACATTTTTCCTTCAGAATAAATATGAAAATGAAATTGTAGATGTAACCATTTCCTTAGTGACGGATGAATTTTTCAAAAGATGCCATGAGTTAGGTAGAGCATATGTTTGGAAAATAATTTTTCCAATTGTTCCATTGTCATCATGGGCAGGGCATGCGATGCTTAATTTCACAAATATATCCAATAATCAGACGATAAAAGCATTTTTAGTGTGTGGATGCGTGTGCTGTCCACGTTTATATTTATCAAAGATGTCCGAGATAAATTTCGTCATTAATGATAAAGATGACCATTTGTTAAAAATAGTTTTATCTAGGGCTTACAGGGAATTGTATGGTAGAGATATATTTAGACAGGTCACATGACAAATAATGTAAAAATAGATAATTGTTGGTTTAATCACTTTGTGCAATGTAAACATCCGAGCAATCCAAAAAAAAAAAAAAAAACATCTAAGTTAGGAATTCCTCTGAACTTTACCTTACCTCTTCATATAATCTTGAAAGTTCATAGCCTTTACAGTTAGGAGAAATTGCGTTATTGTAGAAAAACAATCCTGAATACATGAAGCGGAAACATCCCATTCGAAGGAGAATGTTTTAATTAGTTTTATTCTTCTTCCGTAATTTCAAACAGAAATACATTTAAAATATGTGCATACTTGTTTATTTAAATCAATGTGTTAAAATGATGCATTCGAGAACCTTCTAAGGGATATGTTGGGAGTATTCATATAGGAAAAGGTCATACAAATTCCATTTGCACATAAACAAAACTGCAGTTGAAATTTATAAATGCAGATTGTCAAATCCGATAATAACCTTTATAATCAGAACCATACATCGTTTATTTTGAACCACGCGTTTTGCCGCCTATTCGGCTAATTCGTAAATTTAGTATTATAGATACGATAAACGATACGATGCACGATAAACCATAACATAAGGTAACCAAAACGATTAACGCTAACGATAAACCATAACATAAGGTAATCAAAACTATCAACGCTAACGATAAACCATAACATAAGGTAATCAAAACGATCAACGCTAACGATAAACCATACCATGCACGCTAAACGAAACGCTAAAGCATACGTTATATGCTGGTATCGTTTATGGTTTTAGGCCATCGTCCGTACATCGTTCGTTCAGCGTTCGTTCAGCGTCCGTACATCGTTCATTCAGTGTCCGTACATCGTCCGCACATCGTTCGTTCAGCGTCCGTGAATTGTCCGTACAACGTCCGTACATCGTTCGTTCATCGTTTTAGTTGTTAAATTTTACGTTACAGGATGTATAACTTCGTAATAGAAACTTGGAGTTACATAACATACTTACAGATAAACGAACATGTAGATTTGGATATGAATTTGATGATTTATAACACCTTTTTTCACTGTAAAATTAACTTGTAAATATAAAAGAGCAGTTCGGGTATATATGGAAGAAAATTATGGTAAATTCACAAAACAAATATATATCTTATGAAATCCGTGAAGCAGTGATTTCTTATGTTACGCAGGCATTAGAAAGGGAATATATGATTTTATTTCACTCATATGTATGTCATTTGTTTTCATGTTAAATTTTTTTATTGCATATGTGTATACTACAGGACAACTGGGTTGACGTATTTCAATAAAGAGTAAATGTTATATTATGTGACAGCCTCTACTGACAAAACAAATAATAGCTTGATTTCCTAGACCTACAGCCTAGAGATCTCAAATGGTTCCAGATGTGTACCAAGAGTATGGCTTTAGTATCGCATTTAGAATTGGCGAATTGAATATAACCGTTTCAATGAAACATGGCAGTGTATTTGATTATTTACTTATAAAGTATGTAACCATCAGGGAAAAGTCAAATTACCTGGCAAACTTTCTTTTTTTATGTTACATGTAACTATCAATATCGACTGCTTTGTCTGCATTCAATTAGCTCTGATCTGATTGATTGGTACACTTTCTATTATCTAAAACTGTTTTTGAACTGTTGGTATGGACAGAGCGCGAGACAAATAATATCTCCCATGCCTATGAGCACGACATGGAGCTAGTCACACTTAAGGAATTAAGTATTTTTCTGTATCAACCCAAGCTCTGCTGGTGTAAAAATAATATGATTTGTCCAATGTGTCATATAGCAAGGGCTTGAACATTTTCGCTCATTTGGAAAAAAGTTTAACTTATTTAAATGGCCATAAGGTGAAACGATGCTATCTCACACCTAAGCAACATCGTGTCGACAATATCTGTTAGAATAGGATATCTCACAAGCTAACAACAATATGACGTCATGACGCCACGGCCTCATATGTGAGAAACTATTAATTACTATTACTTACTGTCCATTTTTCAGCATTAGTCATTATGCAGTATACTTGAATTTTTTCATTCTTCTTTTTGGGACATATGCTGTACACTCCACTCTCCGAATTTGGTATATAATGGCATTCTGGATAACATTCTACAGAAATATAAAACGATTCTATGAAAAATAACAAAAAAATCATCTCATTTCTCAATAGAACTAAATAACATACAGAATCGTTTCAATTTGATAAATATCGAACTATTTCATTAGATCAGCAATGGGAAAAGTCCATAACATCGAAATCCTAAGATAAAAATCATTGAAATAGAACAAAACAAACAAATGCCACAAGGACACACGTGTTACCAAAGAATAAAACACTTATAATAAATTAAACAAAATTAGAACAAGAATAGCACAGAAACTAAAGTACTAGCACTCCCACTAAAAACCGGTAAGCATCTCCTGTTCCATTAACGACAACCGTCTCACTTCCAGTGAATAAAATCCAGTAAGTGTCAAGTCCGTAGAGAGCTATGCATTTTTATTTGTATGGACAATTATGAAGTTTGGTTGTGTAGTAGTTATTGGTATTATTTATTTAACACCAATGATATATTTTGTTCATCAAAATGGCTTGTTAAATTTCATATATCAAGAACCCAAGCTTCTCTTGATACATTTAAAAGATTAACCAGAGACGTTCTCAGTTGACTCAATCTTAGTAGTACACATGTACATATACACACATACAACATTTAAATACAAGTTTGTTTTATATTTCTGTAAATTGACTGCAATTAAAGAATTTTTCCCATTTTAGAATTTTGGTTTACTCTTTTAGTGTATTTTGTAATAATTTTTTATAAACATCTAAATATTTCGATTTTTGATCAGATATGTAGTATGATTTGTAAATTGAAAATCCGACTACAGATAAAAAAAGTGTTATAATTTACATCCACAATTTTGTAACTAAGCACTAACTATTTTAGTGAAATGGACGTTTTAATTGTTTTTCTAAAACTGAGAAAACTTTTTTTCCAAAAAAATTGGCATAATGTTGACAAGAAATAGTATATGACACATAAACTATTGTTTCCATTTATACAACAACTTTTGTTTGGTAAAATAAATTGTGTTAATATCCATCTATAAATTTTGAATTTATTTTCTTTTAATAATGAAAATATAAAGTTACAAAGGTATCGAAAGTAATTGTTATCTTCATTTTCTGTCTTTAAATATTTACCATACTATTTTCAAAATCATCGAATTTATGTTTTTGGATCCATTCTTTTGGCAAGGCCTTTTTTAAAATATTAAAATCAGCTATCAAATCTGATTTGTTAATCAACTTTGTCAAAATAAAATTATATAATATAATTCATAAAAATAAGATCACTTTTTATCCATCTATCAAATATTATATAGTTGTTTTTAAAAGTTATGAATTTAGTGCCCTAATAACGTGTTTTCTAATATCAACAAAAGTCTGGATTTTTTTCGTTTGAAGTCCTCCCGACAAAATCCAAGCTTTTAACACTTCGTGATAAAAACACAGAATATTTCTAATGTTTTTGAGTGTTTTATTTTAGTTTAGATTCATCTTGAATACAAGCCAATTTATACCTAGGGTTCGAAAATATTTTAAAGGTATTACTTCCCAATTTGCTAAATTTGTTGTTATCATTCTATTTACCAACGATGCTTTCAGGGACGAGAAATAGCTACCAAAATTAATAATTTGTAATCCACCCTTTTCATATTGCGCGCATAATGTGTTTCGTTTTATTTTGTCGGGTTTTCCATTCCACGTAAATCTGAAATATTTGCTTTCTATTTCTAATTATTATTATTACCACATAAAGCGATACTGTCGGATGATAAAATAGAAATTTAATTAGTGATAATATCTTCTTTTGGTATCGTAGTGTTCATGTAAATGGGGTTGCAATGTGAATTTTAAATACCTATCTTTTTAATCAGGCACTTTAATATGGTGTATTGGCAGACAAAACGATGTTGTTTGGAACTTTGTGAACTGGCACACATGAAGGTCGGATGGTGTTTTTATTGGAGATCGTTAACAAAGCCATCAGATTTGGACGTAGTAAATTAATGACTTTATTAACTTGATCCAGTTTCAACATCTTCCTTCTATCTATCTTCAACCATTTTCTTGCATAGTCTTCGACGGTATCTACCAGTATTTTAAGTTTATAGGCTTGGATGCACGTAAGCTTTGGACTTATTGCAAACAGGTCATACAATTTAGTATTGTTAGTGATGTTTAGTGTTAGATAATTATTGTTAGACCTTATAAACAACTGATAAGTCGGAAAGCGATAAAATATGCACATCTTGAGAATCGACATTCATCTAGAGCCAATCTGTCCAATTGTTCTAGCTAGTTAGTTATTATTTCGAATGATCAATAGTCTGTCAATACTGTTTTTGGACTACAAATGCAATTCGTTGCGATTTATGTTCGATTCCGAACTAAATGGAGGAAATTAATTTTTCACGGAGCAAGTAAGGGTTTTGTAATAGTAAATGGCTTAGTCCATCAGAAAATTTACGAACATAAAGTTTTAATTTATTTTTCATATATCTAATTATCTTTCACGCAATGACAACGTAAAAATAGTACAACCAAAGCTTTTTTTTTCATAAAAAGTACATGGACACTAAACCGTATACTGTATTTAGAATAAGTTATTTGCTAATGTTTGCATGCATGGAAACTGACTGTTTTGCGTTCACAGGTTTTTAATAGTGTTGCAAGGACATATGTCGCCACAGATTGCTATATCATAAATTACCGAAAAAGGTTACAACACTTTATAACCATTGTAGGGACCTGTATTGAAAGTTTATGTCTACCTATTCACATCTTATAAATAACATCTGATTCATGTTTCATCCTATTCTTATGTAATCTAAAGATATAACCTCCCGAATCCAATCACCCTTAAAACGTCATAAACTGAATATAAACTTTTCCAGTGTACAGTGAATGGGATGTTGTGTCACTGACACATACCACATACACAAATATTGAATCAATAAAGGGTAAGACATGGTACACTTAGCAGTGATGTGATTATACGGATTGTATGGGTTACTAAACCTCTCATTATTTTCCTGATCCTTGTTGTAAAATGACATTATTCATTTTATGATTATGGACAAGGTGATCGCTAGTTAAAATGATCAAATAGCTGGCACGGTTCATTATTTGGATAGCTGGGGGAAATTATGCTAATTTTAAGTGTAAACCTAGCTAAGGCCCTCATATCTGTCAACCACTGACGCAAAACTAAATAGAAACAAAACTTCTATCTAACTTTCTAATAGTATCACGCGTATGTAATCGTGGGTGCCTAAATAAAATATACGTCAGAAGGTTAATAGTGTTGCAAGGACATATGTCGCCACAGATTGCTATATCATAAATTACCGAAAAAGGTTACAACACTTTATAACCATTGTAGGGACCTGTATTGAAAGTTTATGTCTACCTATTCACATCTTATAAATAACATCTGATTCATGTTTCATCCTATTCTTATGTAATCTAAAGATATAACCTCCCGAATCCAATCACCCTTAATACGTCATAAACTGAATATAAACTTTTCCAGTGTACAGTGAATGGGATGTTGTGTCACTGACACATACCACATACACAAATATTGAATCAATAAAGGGTAAGACATGGTACACTTAGCAGTGATGTGGTTATACGGATTGTATGGGTTACTAAACCTCTCATTATTTTCCTGATCCTTGTTGTAAAATGACATTATTCATTTTATGATTATGGACAAGGTGATCGCTAGTTAAAATGATCAAATAGCTGGCACGGTTCATTATTTGGATAGCTGGGGGAAATTATGCTAATTTTAAGTGTAAACCTAGCTAAGGCCCTCATATCTGTCAACCACTGACGCAAAACTAAATAGAAACAAAACTTCTATCTAACTTTCTAATAGTATCACGCGTATGTAATCGTGGGTGCCTAAATAAAATATACGTCAGAAGGTTAATATAAAACACTTTACGCGTTACGTAGCTTGTACAAATTTATAGTCTTGCAATACATGTCTTGAATAGAATCGAAATTGGGTCTTAAATTATCTAACCTAGAGCAAATCCGCGCAAAAGTTACAAGCTTTCACATGGGCACATCATTTGATGACGCCATATTAATATCTTCGTTAAATTAGTGGAAAAGTATTATTTTTCTTTTTAACTTGAATATTTCTTTTTTTATTGTCATTTTTATATTTATGGTAAGATCTTAAAACTGAGAGCATTTACTATTCATATTAATGCGATTTCTTATTTAGTACCATTACTTTTGATTTTCAAGTTGTAAATTCCATTTAACTTTTGGAAATATAAAACGATTTACATACCAACGCAAACACTATCATTCCAGTAATAGTTTGTTGGGCATCCACAGACATTTGACAAACATTTCATGTTGTTTGCGCATTGCAGACTATTTGTACAATTGGATCCAAATATAATCTCTATAATAAATATGTAAATATATCAAAAATGAATTGAAAATAGTGAGTCTGAATGTCTGAATGTTTGTACCTTTGTATGTATACTGCTGTCTAGATAAAAAGTGAAAAAAAAGAAAATAAAACAAAGGGGTTAGTGTTTAAACGCCGAAAGGATCTAAAAAATATAAACAATACCTTTATCATTTTTTTTTATCACATAGAACCATTTTCGTCAGAGATATGGGTAGATTTATTGTTATCGCATAGACGACTACTCGACCTAACAAACTACTACGCAATTAATTACACAGATTAATTCAGGACCAAACGATTTCGTCAACAGGACGGACTTCTTCAAACCGCTTAAAAATGAATAATTTCAAAAGTGTTTTTTTTCAAAAGTTTTCTGAAAAAGGTGAAGTCAATTCATGGAAATGTAGCTAAAGCTGTCAAGAGTACAGATTTTTTTCTACGTGTTTCCTAGCACAATTTGTTATGCGAGCCGAGACGTGGGGCTCGCATTATAGTTTTGGCTTGGGTTCAGATTGGATCATGTTGGTGTTTTCAACTTCCCTTTTGATTTGCAAAACGACATGTATAATGCTTTGTTGAAATATTACGTTTATGCCCTTGCAAATATATTGTTACCATATATTGTTTCTCTATAACAAGATGATATGAATTATACTAATCAACAAAAGTAACGAGACACGAGTTCGGAACCAAATATCTTGGTAATTCCTCAAAATAAACTGAAGTATGAAGGCAAAAGTGGTTTGCTACTTCATTTCTTGATCCGATCATTTTGAAATTTGGATAAAACTTGGAATGGTCGAAAATGGAAATTTCCAAAAGACGGTTAAATTAAATTTGCGGAAAATCGAGAAGAAAATCCACACAAATTTTGTAAAATGAAAATCCAGTGGCTGAAATCAGCTGAAATTTGTCACACATACATTATGATTCATAATGGGGTAACAGTACTGATTTTTTAATTTTGGGTTGAAAAATGTGATTTTTGAAATCTAAAAAATTGGAAATTGTTTATTTTTGCACAAAATACATGCTGTTGATGAGAAAACAATCTGCTATGAAAATCAGACGTATGTGTCCATTTTTCTGCTCAGTACAGCTATTTGAAATTATAAATATATATGTAACATGCGTTACCCTGTATTGCTTCTTTTGTTGACTAAAAAATATATGATATGAAGGCATGTAAAATTTACAATTTTGCCAGAAATAATTGTGCACAACTATTATTAGATGACCTATTAAATGTCATATGTGAATATTTTTCATAGAGGTGTAATTATTAGTTTAT
Source organism: Mytilisepta virgata (assembly GCA_028015205.1). Classification (NCBI taxonomy): domain Eukaryota; kingdom Metazoa; phylum Mollusca; class Bivalvia; order Mytilida; family Mytilidae; genus Mytilisepta; species Mytilisepta virgata. The sequence goes on from CM051513.1 coordinate 19,558,691, forward strand.
ATACTATATAAAGAAGTGAACAAAAGATACCATGAATTAAACAATGGCTTTATTAGAACATTTTATCTGTGAACAAGCATACATACTCTTATTACTTTACACCGTAAATAATCCGTATTACTTAGGACAATGACTAGCACATTGTCGGATATGATAGCCATATACTGTAAATTCAGAAATTATTGAGTGCATTTATTATTGCGATATTGTAATTTTAGACCAAAATGCAGTTTTAATTTTTGCAATATTGAGACAAATCCGGCTTCATTCGTATAAAAAATTCCAAAATGCGAGTTTAAATTATTGCGATTATAACCCCGTCGCATTTTTCGCAATAATAAAAACATCGCAATAATTCCCAAATTTACAGTACTCAGATATTAATAAAATAGTGCATAAAAGTATGGAGAGAAAGCAAACAAATAAGAACATAAATATGGCGCGTGTATAAAGCAATAAAACAAATTTTTATTTGTATCTAGAGAAAAAAGATATCAAAACAGAAAAGATCTACTCGAAGAAAGCATGTACATAGCTTTTCATTTGTAAGGAAATATCATGCACATTTTCATTTCTTATATGGAAGATTCAGAATATATTGGAAATTTGCCTTTTAATTTTTCGTTTTCCAATTTGTCTACTAATACACATATTCTTACTAACTACATATATAAATTGAATAACATAACTGAGCATGGAACTTTTTTACTTTCATTTGAAAACTAAGGAGGATAACTTCAAAGATTAATTAGAAGTCTTAACATTTGGCACATAGACTGAAAGAATATTTGGCAGATTAACGTTTTAGAGACGTCATAGCTTGCATCCATTTACGTCCTGTTTGCGGAATAAATATTTTCGGTCCACAAATTGTACACTTTCATCGCGTTTTTCTAAGTATGGAAACAATTAGACAGAACGGATCTAATGGATTATTCAAACGCCTAACTAGCTTTTCTGTATGTTACACTAATAATAAGGCTTATTCCACATAGAAAAATATCACACGATTTTGACTGAATGCGAAAGCCTTGGCGATGAGGCTTGTTTAATTAATAACATTAAGTAGTTGCAAGCTCATTTATATTAATTAATCGGCAGCGTAGTCGTACCATGTACGAAGGAAATTACAAGTGATATACTACTGCTTACATGCTGTCACAACTACAAAAGGATACTTTTAAGAAGAATGTATTTATGATATGTCTATTTCCTGTCATTGAAGAAAATTGAAATTTAAAGGCCTTAATTTCACTTTTCATTTTTTTTTGTTTGACTTCCAATATTGACAATTATTGAACATTGAACTGAGCAGTTTGAAAAGAAAAATAAAATTTCAATTTTCAAATCTCAAAAATGGAGATTGAAAATCAATGATTAAAGTTTCATAGAGTCAACACGTTAAACATTCTAACGATGGTACTCACCCAAATCATAAATTTAACTATAAAATATCAATATAAATGCGACTATAAACAATACAGGCACTTTCATATTAATATATGTTCCCGGTCAAGGTTTAAACAACCATATAAACCTTCTTAAATGATGCATTCATTTCCTAAAATTACATTTTATATTTCAGAAGCAAAAATAACTGCAATTTAAAAATATTCTACCCAGTCTAAAAGAAGTATTCGTGCTGCATTAAAGCGTCATTAAAGTCTACATTAGCATGTGTGCTTTACAAGATTGTGACTTTTATTGAGTTATGAAACACCACATTTTAGAACCACGTGACTGACGTCGTCCTATTCAAAATCCTGATTTTAATGAAACGAACAAGTAATGTTACTATTTTGAAATTGAGCTGGTAAGTATTAATCAATTTATACACGACTAAACACATTTAAATTCACCATTACTCAGGAAACTACTCTGTCAGTAGGCTGGTCACATTTAAAACAATGCGTCATTTTTTGTATTCGGCGTCAATATGTAAATACGAGGATATAAATTTGTGTTTATATGCAACACATTGAATAGTTATATCAATTTGCAATTCAAGGACATACTCAGTATGACATGACTTATTCCGTAACATTATCATGCCAACAATTTTCTTTCTTGACCGCTACTTTAAATAAAAATCAAATAGTAATTCCCTAAACATTACTTTTGATTTTCAAGTTGTAAATTCCATTTAACTTTTGGAAATATAAATAAAAAGATTTACATACCAACGCAAACACTATCATTCCAGTAATAGTTTGTTGGGCATCCACAGACATTTGACAGACATTTCATGTTGCTTGCGCATTGCAGACTATTTGTACAATTGGATCCAAATATAAGCTCTATAATAAATATGTAAATATATCAAAAATGAATTGAAAATAGTGAGTCTGAATGTTTGTACCTTTGTATGTAAACTGCTGTCTAGATAAAAAGTGAAAAAAGACATAAAACAAAGGGGTTAGTGTTTAAACGCTTAAAGGAACTAAAAAATATAAACAATACCTTAATCATTTTTTTTTATCACATAGAACCATTTTCGTCAGAGATATGGGTAGATTTATTGTTATCGCACAGACGAATACTTGACCTAAAAAACTACATTTATTTTAATTTTCATTTTAATGAAACGAACAAGTAATGTTACTATTTTGAAATTGAGCTGGTAAGTATTAATCAATTTATACATGACTAAACACATTTAAATTCACCATTACTAAGGAAACTACTCTGTCAGTGGGCTGGTCACATTTAAAACAATGCGTCATTTTTTGTATTCGGCGTCAATATGTAAATACGCGGATATAAATTTGTATAAAAATAAATTATTTATTTTGAAATTCAATTATCTGCAATGAAATTTATGAATGTGGTACATTGTAACCGAACTATTCTCAGTGAACGTCATATGCGTCTCTTATATATGTGGTCCCCTGATTCAGTTAATGATCATAACTTTTCCAGCAGACAAGGATGTACATGTAGGTGTACTTACAGCTAATTTGTCAGGTGAACAAGCTATAAACTTAGCGATATAGAATTATATTTATCGACTTAAATTTGTCGTAAAACAAACGATTAAGCAATTATTAAAATCTTAAATACACTATGTACTTTAGGTGTCTTTACATTTTGGAAGCAACCGAGTCAATTATAACAAGCATTGTTCCTAAATAGCACCAGGTCATACAAGATATCGGCAAAAGAATACCGAAGCGACAAAACTGTTGGAAAAGTCCACAAATTCTAAGTACAAGGAAATGATTAAGTCAGGAGAATGCCACACAAAAAACAAACGCGACAAGGATACATGTATAACTAAAAAAATTAAAAAAACGAATAAACTAAACAAAACCAGAAGACAACACAGAAACTAAAGCACTAGCAATTGTGCTCTGCATTCGACTTTTTGTACACAGGATTCATTAATGCTTTTCACTAGAAGCTATCTAACGTGTTCTGGGAGTAGGAGGTTTAAAAGAACGGTGGCTATCGGCTATCTACTAAACTTTATTTATGATAGATAATTTAGTACCCATAACACAACTATTAAGTTTATGTACCAAGTCAAGTCACAATATACTTACCTTCTGTTATGATTATATACTCATCAAAAAAGGTAAGCAACATATAATGTTTCATTTTTTTTTTCTAAAAAGATAAATTCTCCGTGGGGTATGGGCTTTAAAGAGAATAAGTCGCTAACATTTCAAGAAAAACTTGATAATAAAATCTTTTATAAAAAGACTTTTTATTGCTCTTTATGAAAAACAATGTATGGTAGGGAACTATTTATCAAACATGGAAAATGAACATTCCAAAGCTAGCCAACTTTAAGATTTCACCACACTACATACAAGGTTTTTATGTCCGTTATCGATAAAAGCGCCTTGATTATTGTTGCTTTCCATTTTACAAGAGGTTTTATCAAAGTTTCAATTTAACATTCTTGAAAATGAGAGCTCTCATTTTAGGTGCAAAAATTGAATATTGTTACATTACACACATCTGACCGAAGCAAAAGAAGTAATTCTGTCCAATAATATGTTCTTCAATATATATGTAATGCAATAACATTCTTCAGGGGAGATATACCCCGTTTTTTGCTCAGTTGAAAACAATAATGCTTCAAATTTTGTATAAATTGCACTAACTGTACACAAATGCATAACAATCGGATAATGGAAAGGTTTAGAAATGGAAAAAAGTTAAGACTGAGCTAAACTATTTTCCATTGTGGTAAGCCTAAAAATGTCACTTTGATTAGACAAACATAATCATAAACATTAATAAATTACCTGAGTGTTAAATTGCTAAAATGTTTTGTTGAGTATAAATAAACAATAACACAGATATAAACAAAAGTCAACAATGACATATCAATCTTATAATGCCATCTAATCGATATACATACATAAACATGTAATATAAAGAGCACAACTCACAAACTTTCTTTTCTAATTTCCTCAGGTCATCTAGTACAACTGTGACCAAAACGTTATAATGCTGATTAAAATTAGCCTAGAATATTTTATATTTTATATAGGTGTCCTGCAGGAAGCAGAGACTGTTTACTCTTCGGGAGCACCTGCGTCTACCCCCGGTTTTTTGGTGGGGTGCATGTTGTTCATATGTTTTTAGTTTTTAATTGTTGTGCATGTATTGTTTTGGTCTTGTCTTCGTTGCTCTCCGGAGTTTGTCAGTTGCTACGATTTATCTCTCCTTCGAATATCCTTTTGGTATTTACTGACTTTACTTATAAATGAACAAAATAAATTAGAAGCAAGCAATAATTGTAAAACCTTACCTGGTTTGCAGACTGCGCCAGACCAGTAATAGAGGGACGTACACAAACATTTATTATTAATACAATGCAGTGTGTATCCACATTCGACATCCCGAGAACAAAAATCATTCACTGTCTTCACTGTAAAATACTTAGAGATAATAACTACTTTTCTTATCTTTCCTATATGTTCGGACGTACAATAATGACAACGTAAAAACAAACAATAGAATGGAACACGAGAACGGTCAACAATACTTATTAATCAACGCCATACAACAGACAAAACCCCAGGCAAATTATAATATCAAACACCGCTAAAAACAAACATAAACAAAACAGAGTCAAAACACTCTGACGTGGTGCAGACACTGAAAATTAATTCGGTTAATCCAGTATTATTTGTACATTTTCAAACTGACACTCTTGTGTGTAAAAATACCAGATAACCAAATAAAGTATGATGACTAAAAACTTGAGCACTTGCTAGAACTGCAAAAATTGGTTGAACGTTAAATATGATCATTTCGATAGCAACGTCAGAATGTGCTCGCTTTAACTGTAAACTAGCCTAGGGTCTCATAGATCGGATACTGTAGATTTATAAGATAAAATAGAAATATAAGTCACTGGGAGAAATAGGATTTTGTACGCCCAGTCCACATAAATGTATATGTTTTCGAACTTTTTGAAGTTGATCTTTGAGATCAAAATTTTACGAGATGGTCTTTGATTAATACAAATGAAAATATAACACAAAGTCGGATGTTAAACCAATGCTTGATTTCTGTGTAAAAAGCATAGTATAGATTACCTTTATGATGTTCACATTGCAAATCAGCATTACATATATTGGTATCATTGCAACATGACTGACAAATTATATGTCTTCCATCCACAGATCTTCGACCAACAATCGACAATACATAATCGTTGATACAGAACTTAAAAGTAAGCCAAAAATCAATAAAATGTATGTGTTAACTCGTTAACATAATGAATCATGTACATGTATATAAAATACTTTTTTTGGAAAGAGAATCTAACTTGATATGAGAAAAAAAAGTAAACTTTTTGTTTGCTGAGGTTGCATTAAGGAAAATCAAACAGCTGTTCGAACTTTTTCCAAGGAGGTATATTAAGTATATATTACCTCAGGGTACATGCATCCAAGGTCAAAAAGTTGAACTTTGGTATTGGTATTGTATTTATGTAAGTAGCAAACCTACAATTAAAATCTAAAAACTGGTTGCCTGATAGACAGCAAACTAGATTTATCTTCATCACTGTTTGGAACCGCCAAACAAATAACCTGTTTTTGTGTTCTAGAAAATACTGTTACTGAAACAACAACAAAAAAAACCACTTTGTCGTGTATCCATGAAATGTGCACTTCTTTTGCATCGAACCTGGTATGATGAAATGAAGTATTGTGCCTGTGAGTCGATGCATCTACCTATCGACTCCAAGTTCTGGACATTGTCACCAGCTCAGTTGCCAACATTTCGATAAAATGTCCGAAGATTGATAATTTACTGTTGCAAAAATATTAATTTTTGTGGAGCATTTTCGCGCGTATAGCTCTGTCCTTAGATGGTTTTGGCTTTAGAGTTTTGGTAATTTGGTATTTGTTTAATTTTTACTTGAAACATTTGGTTTATTTTTAGGTTTAAAACATTTTAAACCTTACGCTCAACTAATAAGTAATTCATCGACATTTTGTTCATCTTGATTGGTATCATAGACATTATTTAATAACTGTAGTGTCAATATGGCGTTCGCTATTTAAACTTATGTCTTTTGCATGACTCAATGACCACATATCTAATATGGCGTTGCCTGGTGTAAATTTAAGAAATGAGTTACGGCAGGCAATTTATTAGTACACGATCGCGAACATGGTACAATATGATTTGTGATTTTTTCGGCCTGATATATGTATCCCACAGTTTATCGAAAAGAACAATACGGCGACTTTTTGTACAACATTATTAACAGTCTCAGGCATGAACAATATTGCACTCAACAGGAGTCTTATATGTAATGTGTCAAATCAAGCATATTTACAAGTCTAACTGATGATACCTAATCTCATTTTTAGCATAAAACCATTTAATTGCAAATTAATGAGTAAAAAAATATGATACTCAGTACATTCATGGTAGAACTAAAAAGGGTAAAATTAAAATTTAGAAAGCCAAAATAACAAAACGTGTATTTTGTAGTTTGACGTTGAGCAATCCATTGGCTTGCTCGTGATACTATAATATCTGAGATGAAGCTTATTTTATTCAATTGCCACTAAATGGACACGCAAACAAATCCTATCTTTCATCTTCCATTGCATAAAAGACGATATATCAATATGATTCCTAGATTTCTTCTTTTATGGACTAAGGTGAATATATTTTAACAGGAAAGACCTGATCTCCAGGAGTTACGGGATAGTCCGGATTGAGGTTGTAAACAAAACAAGATAGTGAATAATCCAATAAAAATCTAGCTTCAAAGCTAGGTTAACTAAACTTGAAGAAAAATGATTGCGCCATCCTAGGAAATAAATTTCTTAATGATGGGGAATGTATTTGATTTAACTTGGTAAAGGCGACCCAAATTCAGGTAAAAATTTGGAAATTTTCAAAATCGGGTAATACTTAGCTTCGTGGTCCGTACATTAAAAAACAACAAAGGACAATATTACATAAGTCTGCTAGCCTTCATACGTTTATGTCTGTTTATCAAGTTTCCTATCAGTAATATATTACTAGGTGTTAAAGGGATAATGAAATCAATAAACGTCGATAATTGTGTAGAATGATTTTTTTTATAATTTTGGTTATCCAATAATATTTAATTCGAATTTGTTAAGTTTTAATTCATGAAAAATACTAATCTCATAAAAAGATGAAATTTTCTGAAAATATTTCTAGCAAAAACCAAAAGAAAGAAAACAAATAAATAGTGCAATTGGACTGTGTATTAGCCTAAATATAACAATCCTTTTTATATAATTAGTAGTTTTAATGTTTAGGCTGCTATTCAATATATATCGTTCTTTATACGTTCTAATTGAACAGAGATTTTAATAAAAGATAATAAAATATATCTTACCTGTTCCATATCGCAGGTTTTAACGCGACGACACAAAGCAGGATCCTCTATGTTGTTGCACGCCAAGCATAATTGACCAAATACTAAGAAAAGTTAAAACTTATGTTACCATATCGAATTCATTTGGCAACTAATACATCTATATAATGAAACATTTTTGTTCAAAGGAATTTCTGTCGGGAAAAAATTCAATTATTAGCGATGTACGTGGGGCGGATAGCTCCATACAATATCAACGATAAGCGTATTTCTGTTAATTTGATTGCAGATTTATTTTTTATTTTTAAAGCTTGATTTTGTAACAAAATTGAAAAAAGAAACTATTTCCAGAGTGATAACGTCGATAATGATATTTTCATCTCATATTCTGTGAGAAGCTTATGTGCTCATAATTCGATATATTTCAGATTTCCGTGTTGGGTGTCTATTGTTTGTATTTACTTACTCGAGTACATTGTGAGTAGGCCTGAGGATTGGAAAACGGTTAATAAAAAACATTTATGGAGAATAATATTTGAAATGTACAACATGCCGAAAATATAACCTCTGCCAGGTTTAATAATCTCATTTTGTCTTTTCACTTCCGTTCAATCAGCATGTTTAGAGACTTTGTGTTGGTGTGACATAGTAATAGGTACACCTCTGTTAGATCTATTGATCAACTACTGGCAATTTGCGGGAATAAGCAGACGAGAATCATAAGAGGGTGAAAATCCATTCTCACAAAGTAAAGTGACGAAGACACATAACTATCAGAATTTACAATCTGTGCAATCTTGAGACAAATACAATCTAGTAATCCTCCAGTACAAATCTATGATTCCTCTGCAGAGTTTAATTGTTAAAGGAAATAACATATCGTACTGTCTAAGAGGGAAAATAGTTGTAAAAATACATCTTGTTAATATAATAACTCGTTTAATATGATATTCGATAAAAACGACCAAGTTTTAACAATAAATGGTTGAATGGATGGATGAATTATTGTTTAACGTCCAGTGGCAACCAGGTGCTTATCAGGACGAGAACATGTTGTCCGATGACAATGAATATGATCCCTGCTTTGTACTAGACCGACACGCTAAGTCGATTTTTAATGTGCTACCTCACGAGGTAACTGTCCGCAGGAAGACATATCACCTCACTCGGACACATTATACTGACTCCGAGCCGACCAGTCTTTGCTCTTACTCCTAGATGCCGCGTGCTTGACGGAGAAGCAGCAAATACCAATTTTAATGTCTAATAAATGGTTGAAAGACATTCTTACAAAAAATGGCTAATGCTAAATGAATATTCGATTTATGGGTACATGTTTTAACATTTTTGTCTAGTTGATTTTAAATATATTCCAATGTATATTAATGTATATTAAATCATTAACTTACCAGATGTGCACTGGTTCCCAAGCCAATTCTCATTTGGCGAACATTTGCACGTATTTCCAATGCATTGCAGTGGAGACGAACATTCATAATGTCTTGTGCAATACTCACTGAACCCTCTATCTAAAGAGAAGAATAAATAACTAAACATTTAGTATCTTTTGCATTCCACCAACAGAGTAAGTATGTTTGTTTAGTTCGGGGTTTTACTCCTTCTTCAGCACATTTGGCTATTTCGCGGCAACCAGTTTTTATTGGTGGAGGAAGACGGAGTACCTGGACAGAACCACTGACATTCAGAAGGAAAATTTGCAATCCTTTCAATTAAGATCGGAGTTGAACACACCGCGCCACAGTTGAGATTCGAATACACAACCTCAGTGCTGACAGTCAATGGTAGTCATCACGAACTACCTACACCCAACAAATATGTAAAAAGCTCTAACAAGGCATGAAGAGGGTCAAATATAAGCTAGAAGTCCCAAGAATACCTGGCGACAAAAGGTAGAAGTTAAAAGAACAAAACTGGTTTGACAAGCTGGGCTATGGCAAGAAAAGCAGCCTGTGACGGAAACCTGTGGACAGAATGGATGGCATGGAAAAGAAAATCGCTCTTAAATTGCTACAATATATCTTTAATATATATCTTTAAAACAATGCCGAACTTTAAAGCATTCATAAATTTATTTTTTACCTATAAGTGTGCGTTATTTAGTGATCAATTAGTTTATTTATTTGACGATTTTAAGCAACTGTTAACAGTTTTGTTAATACTGTTTGCAATTTTTCGCCACAAAATACAATGTAATAAGTTTAGCTGGGAACATAAAATTAAATTTAAATCAATTTGGAAAATAGATTACCTTTAATATAACTTAACTTTTGTATTCTAAAGAATATACCGGCGTATTCAAAACTTTAAGAGTTTATGAGATTATATAAAAGCTGCAAAAAAGAAGAATCATGATCTTGTTCAGACGCCCCATTACATAATGTAAAATGTCTTTTTTACTTTTTTTCGGCCTCTTATCAATAGTGGTTGAAGTGCGAAGAAATCTGTCGACTACTTATCATGATGAATTAAAAGAAAAATTCCCATAATAATCGGATATAAAATAAGAACGTGTATATATGCTTAAACATTGCTTAATTTGGGCTCGTCGAATCCTTCATCGCAAGAATCTTAGAAGATTGAACACGTCGAAAGGCAACCAATAAGACGAATTAACAAATCCCCATGAAAGTCGGACGAAATAGAAATTTTCAAATGCTTCAGCATTGTTCTTTATGGTGGTTTCTAGCTCGAAAACACTAGATAAGTTATAATAGCATGAATTACACAGATTTAAAAGAAAAAATATATGAATAAAAATGGAAGGTTTTAATTTATCTGAAAAATTGTTTATTTTGCTCCTTCCACCGGATTTATAAAAGTTACAAAGAAGAAAAACATTGAACTTCATAATTTTTTAATGAGCCTGAACCTGTATTTCCCCTTGGTGGGCTATTGTGCGATACATCGACAGGCTCATTCTATTATATGACCGCAATGTCATATGGAAACGGGTTGTCAAAAATGAAACAATAGCCAGTAAAAAGGCGCATTATGACCCATAGCTAGCTACCGTTAAAAGCTCTCAAAGCGCTTTAAAAAATTTCTGTTTTAAGTACAACCAATTAGTCGTAAATGTACAAATATTTTGACATATTTTGCATCAAACTTGGTATAATTGTAGAATATATATTATGTCTTATCAATCAAGTTTCTAATACACAAACTATCACCACCCAAACACCATCAATAAGCCTGTTCGATTCATGTTACAGTAATGGATAGAATATTGTTGAGATCGGTTGTTCGATTATTAACTGCTGTAATTGTTTAAATGTTTCAACAATTCGTTGCTTTCCAAAGTCTATGTATAGTAACGCAACTCTTCTTATAATAATATATAAGTATATTACATGAAGTACTTTTAGGTCTCCAGAAGCACCAACTCAATCTGAGCAATGAATGTTTCTTAATACTTTTCGGAGTAGTTGTCGATCTTCCGTGAGTATTGCATACGTCAAACCAGATCAAAGTTTTATCGAAAAAGTTTGTTAATGATTTAAAACATTTTGTAGCTGTGGTATGTAAAACTCCTGTTTTAAGATATTGTCTATTTAACATATTCGGCCTTGAGCACAATTATAGAGTCGTATGTAGATGAATTATGCATATCCTGTCAATCAAAATCAATACCATGAAATATTACCATCCCGTGATTTGCAATTCTAAAACAGAATGCAGAACCGATATATATATATATATTTAATTTACTTATACCTAATTCAAACAAATAGTCGGTTCTGCATTCTGTTTTAGAATTATATATATATAATTTAATATTGGATGTAATGCGTCATTTGATTGGTCCAATTTTTTTCGTCTATCATATCAAAGACTAAATTTTCGACTCTACTTTGACTTCATTAAAGGGAATTCGAAATAACCTCAATGCACCTGGTGCACACTTCCAAATAACCCGCTACGCGGGTTATTTAGTATGCACCACGTTATTGAGGTTATTTCTTCATAGACTGAACAGAAAAATTACAGTCAATACTTAAATATATCTAATTCCAACAAATAGTCGGTTCTGCATTCTGTTTTATAATTGAATTTGCAAACACGGGATGGTAATATTTCATGGTATTGTTTTTGATGGACAAGATAGGCATAATTCATCTACATTCGGCGCTTTAATGGTGCTCAAGGCCGATATATATATATATATATATATATATATATATATATATATATATATATATATATATATATATATATATATATATATATACACGATTACCTGGTGTACAGCGTGTTCCTGTCCAGTGTTCTGATAATGAGCAAACACATCTTTTCCCAATGCATTGTAAACTATCAAAACATTCCATACTATCCACGCAGGAATCATTTATCGTTTTTGCTAAAAATAGTAACATCTTTCTTGTCAAGGCAGCAACATGTCAAGTACTCAGGGGATGTATATACTGTAGTAGTTACATATACTCGTAATACATGTATTTTGTACCACTTTCCGAACTATTTCACAGGAGGTTCCGAATAGTGTGGATATGCCTCGGGTGTGCATTACAAATATTTCAGACCTCAAGGACCAATATTGTGGCCGGAATGTTCTTTATTCTTATTCATAACTCTGTTAATGGTGCAGTTTCAAGTTTATGTCGAAATTTGGACTTTTTAATATCAACGTGAATTTATTACAAAATATATGATTAATAATTACTTAAAGGCCAATTTCAAAAAAACATAGATGATACCAGTTCATGACGGACACAAACTAAATGCAGACTTGTTACATGTTAGAAAAAAATCAGACGGTAGCTCTTGCTTCATGAATGTTTCTTATTACAAGATACTGGTGTGTTAAAACAATATTTGTCAAAATGTACTCATTTTTGTCTCACTTTAACCATTTTATCATTATTATATCAAAATGAGCCAAAGAAGGGCTTGTCTTGCTAAGAATGTTAGCCAAAAAAAATGACAAATAATCAAATATGATACATGTTTTGCTGGTATCATCCTGTCAAGACACATTGAAAATTATTTTAAATCTCACTTGTACTATGTTGATTGCACTGTAGATCAGCATTACAAATATTTGTATCATTACAACAGTTCTGACAAACAATATGATGACCTTCAGCTAATCGTTTCCCTAGTATAGACCCACTCTTCAAATTGGTACACAGATATTTCAGACCTCAAGGACCAATATTGTGGCCGGAATGTTCTTTATTCTTATTCATAACTCTGTTAATGGTGCAGTTTCAAGTTTATGTCGAAATTTGGACTTTTTAATATCAACGTGAATTTATTACAAAATATATGATTAATAATTACTTAAAGGCCAATTTCAAAAAAACATAGATGATACCAGTTCATGACGGACACAAACTAAATGCAGACTTGTTACATGTTAGAAAAAAATCAGACGGTAGCTCTTGCTTCATGAATGTTTCTTATTACAAGATACTGGTGTGTTAAAACAATATTTGTCAAAATGTACTCATTTTTGTCTCACTTTAACCATTTTATCATTATTATATCAAAATGAGCCAAAGAAGGGCTTGTCTTGCTAAGAATGTTAGCCAAAAAAAATGACAAATAATCAAATATGATACATGTTTTGCTGGTATCATCCTGTCAAGACACATTGAAAATTATTTTAAATCTCACTTGTACTATGTTGATTGCACTGTAGATCAGCATTACAAATATTTGTATCATTACAACAGTTCTGACAAACAATATGATGACCTTCAGCTAATCGTTTCCCTAGTATAGACCCACTCTTCAAATTGGTACACAGCTATAAATGAAAAAAACCCCTAATTGTCGTTTCTTTATTTGTATTTTAAAAAAATACACCAATCTATCAATAATACATTATGCATATCAAAACATGTTGACTACAAATTTGGCAGTAATATAATAATATAGTAATATAATAAAAACTCAAAATTTGATATTATAAAAATAGAATAAAGAATTATGAGATGAAGTTACCTCAGGGTAGGTGCATCCAAGATCATAGAAGCTGGCACCTGAATTGGATTTATACTTGTGTACAAAACAAACCTTCAATAAATATATCAAAAAATATTTTTATTCACACAAGTTATTTTTCACAACTCAAAACAGCGCGTGGAATTTTGAAACACAAAGACCTGTAGGACACTGTTTGACTTGCAAGCTCAAGTTGTGTGTAATAAATTTAAATAATATAAGTTGCTGCTGTAGGAAATAACAATACTACCAATTATAATATAATTTATTTTTAATTTATTTTAGCTACTATTATTATGTATCGAACTTTCCAATTGACCAATCTTATAATAATAATTTGTCACAAGTTGGGTTTAAATTTACCTCGCCTGAATTTCGGCTAGACTGAATGTATTGATCACAGTGTTCTTATGTTTATCTATTATCTAAAGTATTTGTCACGAGAGTACCGGATGAAGGTCAATCCAGAAATGTTCACCGTACATTTCATTGTAATGAAGCTATCATACACAGTTCCATAATGCAGAATTTTCTGACATTTGCACAATTGTCGGTCTCCTAAGATAATTCATATCAACATGTTAACTCAATGTACTACAAACCATCAATACTATGGACAAACGCAATAAGACTACGATAACGTGAGTGGTAAAGTTAAGGGTAAAGGTATACAATAAAATAGGACCCTAATACTAATTTAATTCCCGAATATAGGTCAATACTTGTCTAAAAGAAGAATCATTTCGGTTGTATATTGTAGAATTTCCTGAAAGACTTAAACTGACTTGTAACATACTTTCGAGCTCTTACAGAAATTTTAATGTTGTTTATTCTTACTCGGTCTTAATTTCTGCAGCACCATATTTTTCAATCAAAATCAAGATGCATGCATATCTATAATCCGATACCGGTGAAAGTGCAAGATCCGGAAATTTTAGACATACGAGGGAAATATTCCGTAGAACCGATGGTTCTGAGATTCATGTATCTTGCAATTTTACGGGTGTACCTTCCCCCTATCAGCTAAATAGTTGCCAAACGCCATTTTTAAGTTTTATTTTTAGGGTTACTTCCCTTTTTATAATGTCATGCTACACTGAACGTGTTTCACTGCGCGTTGATTCCAGACTATAATTTTAGCGTATTTAATTTCGATTTTAGTTGTTAAATGAATTTCAAAGAAAAAATTATCCTCAAAAATGGAAGACTTTTATGTCCAAAGGAAATAAAAACAAGATCAAAACAAGACATGTTATGTTGTTATCAATCAAAATCGTTGAAAATATGTCTAGATCAATTCAGCACAGGAAAAGTTAAAAAAATAACAATCTAAAGATACTAATATTAGATATATATAGATTCTCCTTCAGGTACGAGTGAGTTATAGAATTTCTCCACCCGAGATAGTTAAATTTTCGATTTTCAACACGCGAGCCTTTAGCGAGCGTGTTAAAATCTAAAATTTAACTATTGAGGGTGGAGAAATTTCATAACTCACGAGTAAATTGAAGGAGAATCTGTTTCTCCTATGATTTTCGACAAAAACCTCAAGAAAATGTAGAAATTTAATCACCGGGAAGTGGTTAAAGATATTATGTATTTTTATCCCACCGATTAAACACGTCAGGAATAGGAGAAAGTAAATTTATACTATGCTATTCATAAACTGTTCTTTCTTGACCAGTCGTTATGGACTGCAGTGAATTGTATATTGTTCTGGTCTTGTTATTTTGCGTTGGTCTGAATCCTACGATATTGTAAAACACATGATAACGAAGATTGAATAAGACAGAAATAACCGTTAAAAATTAAAAAAAAATGTGTTATTAGTGACTTTCTTTTTTAAAATGTAGGAGAGGTTTCACAAAACGTTTTATATGAAATTACATTTAGACAATGTACTTAATAATACAATTGAAAACGTTTACTTTTTTTTGTATGTATGGTGATGATTAATGTTTATATATATACCTCGTCATCATCACAAGTGCTGACATGTCGACAATAAAGTGGATTGCTCGCTTCATTACAAGAAAGACAAATTTGTCCAGCATCTGCAATTAGAAGTAGTATGTCGGATTGGAATGCAACTTTCCAATTCTGAAAATTGCGCCTGGTATGCCTATGTATCGGATTAATACGTTGTATTCAACCTTTACATAAATATTTATTTTTACTTTATTTTCGGAGGAATTGTTGATTTTTTTTAATGTTACCAACTTGAATTTTACTGATTAAATGTTTTTTTCTTTAGCTGATTTAGTTGATAAAATGTTTGATATATGTTGTGAGTTTTTCCTCTTTATTTTCCCCTTATTAATGAAATTTAATGTTTGTGCTATGTATTTTTCATAGTTTTGTTATTCTGTGTTTTTGCCATCTTTTTTAGAAATAGTTTAGCCCGATGACTATCCTGGTTAAATAGGAATGGAAGATTTCAATTTTCCGTGCCTTCGCTGATGATAACCAGTGACAAAAATGTTAATACTAATAAAAAATATTATACAATTACATAGTACAATAAATAAATTTACTACTTTGTCTTTCCGCAGTTTTGGTTATTGCCCCCCCCCCCCCCACCCATCAGTGTAGATTGCGGGAAAAGTTATTTTGTTTCCAGCTGCCCACACTGATCAAGGACCAACGATAGCATCTGAAATATCTTTTCATTGGATATTTATATGTTTATCTATATTACTCAAAGACTTGTGTTGTAAATGTGGAAAGGTGATGGTCTTATATATGTTCCAAAAAGTCATTGCAACCTACAGCAGAGTGTAGTTTAATAACTAAAAATTCTACATACTCCATATTAATCAATATCGAGGCAGTTGTATTACCTACATTTTTCAAATACAAACAAATACTATGTTTTTTCAATTTAAATTCAGTATGTATGTGTAAAGTGTTGAATTATGACTAGTGAACAGATTCCGTCGTTTGAAGAACATAATGGTTGTCAAGCAGATTGAAATGAATAAAAAGGATAACTCCAAAAGAAAAACAAATCCAAAAACATACATATTGTAGCTTCTACGATGTAGCAACTATGCAGGCGACAGCAGTTGGGTAGTTCAATTTTCGAAAAATATAATAATTTTCGGATTTAAATGTTACTACAAAAGAATAACAATAAAGAAAAGAATTTTGGTAGTCATATAGGACATTTTGGACATGAAATCATAACACGATGGTACTATACTCACCTACTGCAAGTAGAAAACTTGCAAAAATACAAACGTTGAAAATGGCTACAATGAAAACAATCCTAATTAAAAATTATGTACTCGAAAAGGAATGGTAGTAAATTGTAGTTTAATGTTTGTGACCGATTTAAAGTACCTTTTGGCTGAAGCAAATGAAATACAATGTATGCACTGTGCACACTTGCTATTTATTGGTAACTACTACATTGTCCTATACATCTATGTCCAATAAATATTGCTAGAGTAATTCTGAAATTTGTTGAAGGCAAGCACCTTTCAATTTACAAATCTTAATCTTTTGAGACGACAATCTTGGTATTATGTTTGAAAATAAAGCACGAAACAAGATAATCAGATAATATTGACGATCGTCAACTTTTGGAGTGAAATTAGTTTAAATTAATTTAATGGTATTGAACTGCAGGCCAATGTCTATCCCCTGATGATACTCAATGATACAAGACGACACTTGCCAAACAGTTCTGGCCTTATAGCTAGCAATACATACCTTCTAATATTTAAATAGTATACGTTTGAATGCGACAATTACTTATAAATTCAAGTGAAAAGTACAGGTGCTTATCTATAGTTTCACCCGCAAATCGGATTTTTACAGATAACGGACATTGTACTTGCAGTTTTAATAGGATCGTGAGGAAATCGTAATTGACGATGATATTGAGTTGAGAACACTTGCTAATTTATTTTAATGACTACTGGGGATTACTCTTTTAGTGTAAATTAGGATTAATTAGAGAAAACGTCATATTTTATTTCCAAAGTATTATTTGTGTCATTTCCACTTAGAACTAGTCCAAATACATCTACATTTTACAAATTAATTTTTAGGTATCTATCTCGTTACAGTAATTTGAAATAAAATATCACTTCTTAATTAACAATAATATATCAATCAATCAAAGCGACCCAACTGAAAACACGGTATATAAAGAATAACAAAAAACAGTACAAAACACAAACAATTGAAATCGGCAGTATTCGTGAGAGGCGAGTATGAATTTAAAGTCTTCAAGTCATTGTATTATATCGAAACTATATTACATCAAAGATATCACCAAGTTTCAATTTGTTTTTTGTGTAGTTATACAAGTTTTAGCCCAAGAGAAGACCTTTTCTCTATAGTGCCCAGTTGGGCATCTCGAAGTTTTCTCTAGACATTTCTGCATCTTACAATCACGTAACTTCCGGTTTGGAATTTCGGAACCAATAACGGTAATTTCTGAACAGCCATTGGACATCAAATTTGTCTCCCGGTGCTCATCACATTTGTCGCCTGCTCTCACAAGTTTTTAGAAAACAGAAAAATTGTCTTATTACAATTATACTCTGTAAGGTATAACAACAGTGAAATATATTGTTGAGCTGCAATTTTATATCGATCGCACCAATACTTGCCGATATAAATAATACGTATCACAAAATACCGAAATATATTTGATGCACTGTATGGCCATTGCGCTCACTAACAACTCATGAGCAGTGCTCTAGATCAAAGTGTTGGAAAACCGGTTAAAGATATGATGGTGAATTAATAAGCACAACCATCAAAAACCAAACAATTAAAAGAAACAGAAATCCAAACTCAGCTAAGGGTTATCTCTGCATCAAAATACTATTTTGTCATTCATACACGTCTTGCCTTTAGATAACAATCTATTCAGACTTAACAGGACGTTCAGTAAGTCGTAAACATTCTTACTTTACTCAGGAACAGTTGGTTTCAGGTTTTTAGATTTTTCTCCTTTTTGATTTATTTCTTTTAACTTTTGTTTTGCAGGATTATCATGTGGGAATATAATTTAAAAAGTTTACCCATAGATTTAAATAAAGGAATTAAAAATATAAACCCTTCTTCTATGAAGCTTTAAAAACCAGACTATAACAACTTAAAAGTTTACATAGTTAAACAGAAATAAAGCAAAACATATCCTCTTTTTTTTATTAAAAGGTACATTATATACATACCTGCCACTGCGATTTTTTGTTAGAACACACTTATTGTCAAACCACGTGAGCTTGTTATCATCTCCTCGGTATGACGCTTAAAATCTTTGATAATGCATAAGTAACAAAGTTTAATTTAGAACCAAAGTAATATAGTATATTAGACACTTACATGGGCTAATGGGCTATCAGTATCGGCAAAAAAATAATGAAGCGATTACACAGTGGGAAAAGTCAGTAAATTCAAAGCCAAAAGGAAAAGACAAGGTAATAAAAGTGTAACAAAAACAAATATCACAAAGATACATGTATAACTAATAGGATAAAATGGCATGCCTTGTTCTATTTCTGTTTATTATGTGTATTTATCCTTTTGGTTATACATGTATCCATGTGGCATTTGATTGTTATGTTCCAATGTTTAAATTTGGTCCAGAATATGTGACAAAGAGACAACAAAAAAATGTTTTTGTACCGAACAGGAACAAAATAAAATTTCAGTTATCATTGTGGTAAATAACTAAAATATAAGAGATACCGGGAAAGGTAAACAATACCATATCCTCTGAGAGAATTGTATATGCAGTAAAGACGAAATGAGCAAAAGCATAACATGGTCCGACTTGGAACAGGCACTATAAGGTGGTGGGGTTAACACGGCTTTACTGTTAGCAACACATGATCGTGTCTTTCTGCCGCATAAAGACAAATGTCACCAGTTTATGGTTCTCATCTGAGAAACAGATTCGTAAAAAATATGCAAATTACAGTTGCTGATCAAGGCCCTACACTTCTTGCTGGATAACATTTTTGTTCGTTTTAGCAATACTGTGTATTGACAGGCCATTGAGATTCCTATGGGTATAAACTGTGCTCCTTTTATTGCCGACTTATTTTCATTTTGTTATGAACAATCTTTCACGAAAAAAAAACGTAAGGGTGAAATACAAAATCATGATAAATTAATTGATAATTTTAACAACAATTGCAGGTATCTGGATGGTGTACTTACTGAGTTTCTTAAATATGCAAAAGACATTTATTCAAAACAGGTACAGTTGAACAAAGCTAATAAAAATTGTAACTGATGTTATTTCTTAGATCGAAATATACCTATTGAAAATGGAGAGATACATACTAAAATTTATGATAAAAGGGACGATAACAACTGCTCCCTTCTTGTTGGAGACAGCCTGTGGCACCATCGTATGGAGTGTGCATATCACAGCTTGTACGTTTTGCACGAATTTGCTCTCGGCTAGAAGATATTACCTGCGAAACCATACGATTACTGAAAAGCTTTTATTACAGTTATAGATTTCACAAGTTGCTTAATACTTTTATAAAAGATATCAACAAGTTTTATCTAATCACCCAGCTTCCAGAAAAAGATTTATCATGAACGGGTTTCCCCATCCTAATTTCAACTGTAATATTGCGAATAAATCCAAAAGTCTCGATCGTAACCAACAGAACGTGGTAGTTACTTAAGATCTTTTGACATTATATAAGGGTTATAATTATGAAATTATGTGCAATTCTGTAAAAAATGCTCTTAATTTGTTTTCTCAGTAAACTGGTACAAACGTTTTTGGTTTAGTAGAGTTTACGCTGGATAGAATCTATATGCCTTTGTCCAGAGGCAGGACCCCTTAACTTCAGGGATAGCATCTTGTCTATTTCTGTATCATATAAAAATATTTTGATATAGTAATCAGGGTAATAGTTATTGAACTCAATTGCTACCTTGCAGTTAACGTGTATTGTTTGTCTTGTGGAGCGAACAGTTGCTACTTGCTGACCCTACGATCGAATTAATCTTTCCCTGTTAAATCTTATGAGATGTTGTTTTACAAACGCTTACCAGTTATCTTAAAACTGTATAAGTAAACATTCTGAAAGAGAAATAGTTTTTGTATTAATTTAATGTTTGGTATAGTTCCGATATGAATATGTGACCATTCTTCTTATCTTTCTTTATCTAACAGGGCAGCCATTGTGGGTTGAAGAAGATAACCCCTACGAGAAGTACTTTTTTCTTCATCAGTTTGTGTTCAGGAAGAAAATCTACAGAAGAAGTACTTTATTCTTCATTATAGAACTCGTAATATATTTCCTTTTGGTATTTTATTTATTTTCTTTTATTCAATATTCTTCTAATTTACTGGAAATATTTCAGAATTCTTAATACTCTAAACTATATGTATACATATATTTGTTTTTTCAGTTAACTCCATTCTTGTGGTTATGTGCATTCTATTTAATATATCTATACTAAATAAAATTAAGGGCTCGATTTCTTTTGGCCTTTATCACGTAACCACTGCAATAGGCACAATTCAAATCAGAATTTGACTGATTGAGGATAAATTTGTTGTCTGAAAATTTCACACGTTTAGGTCGATACGTTTCTTTAAATGCTGGAATTATCGATACGTTAACACGATCCGAACCAATCCAACATGGTTCCATGTTTCGTGATTCGTCCCTACTTCCGTTCTAGGGATAATTGTTCAGTTATAAGGTGACCACAGGTAGCCGTACGCATAGTAATTCTACCGCAGATGAATTAAGTTATTAATAAACTTTAATAAACTACCTTCACTTCTAATTATTGAAAGGTAGAAAGGGTGGGTGGTTTTGACATTTTTTATATCACGAATGATTTGAAAAAGTTATTTAACTTATTAAAGTTATTTGATGTTGCAAAATGTATTTGAAAAGTTATGAAACTAGGCAAAAGCTGATATTTTTGCACACCTACCCCCCCCCATTTCAGTTATTTTAGCAATTTTCAGTTATTTCCCCTGCTTATCAAAATCATCCCTGTTATATAAACAATGAGAAAGTAAGACAATGACATAGAGATTATGCGCTGAATATTGTTACAGAATATGGACTAAAATGAAACAACTATATAAGAAAAATGTATTTCATACTTAAATAAAACATAGAATCATAATTTTGAGTGAGCTTTTAAAACGGACACGCTTAATAAAGATCCAACAGGCACATAACAAGAGATCTTTTATTTTGAAGGGAATTACTGTGTGGACACCTCAGTTCGTAAAATGGATTTTTGAGAATTTGAATCAATGTAAATTGTCTAGTTTCTCGAGTGAAAGATGCAATGAGCTAAGTCGTAACTGAAACAATTGAACTAACTGATTTTGTTCAATCATGTCTTTAAAAGAAACAATAAACTTCCGCCTATGGAATTGTGATGTAAAAGGGAGATATCTCTTCCTATGAGATTTTATAAAATTACATATTACAACCTGGTGATTCATGACATATGCACAAAGTGCATTGAAAATATTTTAACTAAGTTTTACAAATTTTAGGATAGGTTTGAGTTGATAATTTCAAGGTATAAATTTTTTGCAATTTTTAAGTGCTTTAATTTTTCTATTGTAAATTCCCTATTCAGAACCATTGATGAGGTATGCAAAAATAACCTTTATAAATAGCTTCATAATTTTTATGTTTTCTTGGACGACTGAATAAGGTTTATTAACCAAGAAAAGATTGTCTAATAATTCTAACGTTTAAACTTTCAAAATGATAAAAATGCATTTTATGAACTGAGGTGTCCAGACAATAATGTATTTCGGTTTACTTTTGAACATTGTTTCAATTTATTACAATAAATTGATATCAATTAATGATTATCGGTATAGGGAAAAACAAGTCTTAGTAACAACAAAATACAAATATATTATATATAAAAGCAATATCATAGGCTTTTTTCACCAACTGCCTTACAAGGAACTAATATATCGCCGTCCGAAAATGGCGGAGGTGCTCTGTCCAAGTGGTACGAAAAGCTATTCAACCATTTTATGATACCCGTGCTTGCAAGAGCAGTTACCTAGTGTAAGTCTAAAATGCAGGTTAGGAAAACAAAAATGAGTGGTCGGCGTCAGTGAACCAAAAGTCCATCAAACAATTGCAACTAAATAAAATTTTTGAAAACTAAGGAGTATCTGCCTCGTGCATAGCTCTGTAATTAGATGTTCTGGCTTTACCCTTTTGGTAATTTTTGCATTTTTGGTTTTGCAGTTAAACTATTTGGATTGTTGTTTTGTTTTTCAACATTGTAGGCTTTGAGGATATTTAACGATTCGATGAAATAAACATATCTTGTGCATCAAAACTGGTATCAAAGAATTTTATTATTGGACAGATGAACACGTATGTAAATGTATGGACATACATTTACCTAAAAGATCATATGCGCATTTTAGTAATAAAATAACAATTCAAAGATACTTATATTAGATATAGTTAATTTATACTATATAATGAATAATCATGTCAGACAAGTCTGACGACTGGGTTGGCGAATATCCTCGGGGACCTAGGGTCCACCAGTAGAGGCATCATCCCAGGAGTTTCAAAATAACAATCCAAAGATACTAATATTAGATATAGTAAATTTATACTATGCTGTATACGACGCATTTCAAGGAGTCACCTGTCATCAGCAGCATTAAAACCGAAACATTTGGAAGACCAAAAACCAAACTTATCTTAAACAAGAAGAACTCATAACCAAAAATACCGAAATAGGAAGCCAAATTTCAGCTAAGGAGATCTACCATGTGCAATACACGGAATGAACCCTTAGTATTTCTAATATTTTTGAATTTTGCTAATTACTGGTAATTTAACTATATCTTTATGCTCATGAATTTTTTAAAACACGTAACTTACCGATTTTACTATTTTATGAATTTCTCACATTTTAATAATGACTTTTATTAGCGCAAATAAATAATATCCCGCTCGAAATCCTGCTTCCAATTCCTCGTTGGTGAGCAGGGGACAACAGGTAATTATTTTTTATTGAAACGTAGTATATTTTTTATGGAAACGTAATATTTTTTTATGGAAACGTTAATGCCAATTTCTGGAAACATAAAACGCCGATACATTGTGTATGTCGCTTTTTAAATAACGATGCCATCAAAGTGTTATTAAAAAAGGCTTGATATTTCATATGGTGTCCGTTTTGTTGGTTTCCGAATGTTGAACCAGTTTATGTCGCTGATACCCAACTGTAAATGGACATTTATTTAGTATATTGTCTTCTACATTTAAATATGTAGACACTTTCAAAAATTAAGAATGTGATTCAACAGTACGTAGACGATAAAAAGCTGCAGAGAATAAACAAAACCTAAATAAAAAAACTATCTTAATAATTATTATAGAAACTCGATGTTTTGACACACAGCTTTGGACTTTGATGAGTAATTGAAGTAGTATCAAAGTTCAATGATTTCTGTTCATAAAAGTCATAATAAGTAATTATAGGCAAACGGGTGTCTTCTAGCTATTCCAAAAATTTAAATTTACCTACTCCATCTATTCCAACATCGTGAGAACAATATGTGTTGTTTTTTGTTAATTATTTTGTTTGTTTTAGTTAAGTATGTTGTTTTAGAAATTATCTCTATCTTGGGTGACATGTGGTCTTGATGATTACATTATTTAATAGGTAAACTTATGATTGTGTTGCAATTATTTTGTAAGTATTTTTGCATCGAAATCAAAAAAAAAAAAAAAAAAAAAAAAAAAAAGAAAAAAAAAAAAAAATCCCCACTTGCTATATAGTAGAAATTTTCTATTAATTCAAAACTGCAATATATTTTTTCTTTTTCTGTATAAATTTATGATTTAGTTTTTTATACTTTTTATAGTAAACAAAAATAATGTGACAGAAATATAATTTTGAACACTACAAGCTTATCCTGGCTTGTGCAATTTTATGCATGCTAATGTTGAATGCTGAATGACAACGCCAACATCGACATGCCAACAGCTTGATTCCCCAACGACACCAGTAACTACTGGATTGGTGGTAACAACAGACTCTAGTGGAACCACTACGACATCGTGGGGACCTAGTTATTTAATTTTTTACCAATAAAAGTCATGCTGATACTAATAATTTAAATGAAACTAAAATATGTTTCTGTGAAATATTTTAGGTTTAAAGCAGGAAAATTTCCATTTAATATATCGTTCAAAGTATAATCCTTCATAATTTTTTAAGATAAAGAAAGGACGGGACAATATTTATTGCAAAGACAGCAATTTTATTTTAATTCGCCATAGTTAATGTTATGCATTTATCATGTGTATTTAATACTAATTTTTTTTTATTCGCAGGACTACTTATCATCTGGAAGGTTGGCACAGCAAACTGAAGAAGCTGTCACTTTTTTCAATAATATTTTTATGCTTAATTGATATGTTTTCTTGTATAATGCTTTTGTGCGTTAATTTATGTTGCAATATTTGTTTCGTATGTGTTAATTTTTAAATTATATCGAATATAATTCTCATTTAAAATTCTGAACATACAACCTATGTTTTCTATTAATTATTAAGCAACATTTAGTTTCATTGAACTTAATTAACTTATCCTCATATGTATATGTTTTTTTATAACATAATTACCCCAAATCATCTGTTTGCAGAAATATTCTTGCTAGTCCAACACAAAATTTTATCTTTTTGCCTCTAATTATAAAAATGTTGGAATAGGTAGAATGAACCGGCCAAAGAATACCAAAGCGACAAAACAGTAGGAAAAGTCCATAAATTCGAATTCCAAAGAAAGACCAAGAAGAGAATGGAACACAACAAACAAACGCCATATGGATACATGTATAACAAAAAGAATAAAAAAAATAGAATAAACTAAACAAAAATAGAACAAGATAGCACAGAAACTGAAGCATTAGAAATGTGAAATCTCATTAAAAACCGGTATGACATCAGGTGCTCCGAAAGGGTAAGCATATCCTGTACCAGTCACATCATATTGGCAGAGAGTAAAAGGTGCGACTCTGCTAATTATTAAAGTTCAATGCAACCAACCAGAATTTTATTGATTCTTGAATTTGGTCAAGTTTGACAGCATGATATATTTGATAATCATATAAGAAATATATATTTCACCCCAGAGATAAGAAATATCAAGTGAAAAGGTTTTAGAGTAATAAAATGCGAATAAATAAAAAGAACAAGCTTAGAAAATACAAGTAGGGTTTATAGCTAGGTCATGTGTAGTACCATGTGCGCTTGATTTTTGTGAACGCCATATTTTGGACATGAACTGGCAAGTTGAAATGTAAGAAAATGGTCCAGAAAAGTTACATTGTTTTTCTTGACTGTTTCAATGGTCAATTTCCATTTATTTTTAGGTGTTTGAAGAGTTGCCATTTCTGAATATACATACATTTAGTGTACATGTTAATGAACATTATTAACTCTGAAACTGTCTCGTGATCAATAAAGCAGTGAAGCCACTTTAAACAAAAAATTCCACACCAGAATATGGATTTCTAACCAAAGCCAAGGAAGTGTCAAGTCAAGTGATTTGTCAATTCCAGAAGGACGTGAAATCTAACAGAAGGTATCTAGTCTAATACGCGAGACAGAAACTTCATATCGGCCAATCAATTCGTGATGAAGATCGTAAATTTAAAGGAGTGATGAAATTAACAGAGATTGAATAAATAAATACAAATCAAATATACAAGTACATATACTAGCTGTATAAAATTAATGGTTGTAATTTTTGCCTACATATCTAAGAAATATAAAATAAACCTGATCATTCTGACATCAACATGTCGATATGTCAATAGATTTAAACAGTTAACTGTGGAGAATAAAAGTGCATGTATACGCGAGTATACACCTTTTACATTAACAAATATGAAATTAATTCTTTTTATCATACAGTGCTGCAAAATATACAATGCTTTCCTGTGGGCCCATATATCTTAGAACAACATGGCTTGTTTGTATGATATTTTTTTCTAACGAGGTTCAGTGTTTAAATTCTTAAAACAAATAGATAATAAACTTCCAGATCTGACTTGTTTTGTTTTTAGAACTTACAACATGTACCAGCAAAATGCAAAAAGAAACAAAATAGTAACTAAAACAGAAATCTCCAACCGCCAAGTCAAACATGGATATACTTATTATTAATCCTGTATTCGAGAGTACTCTAAGATTGATTTATAATGTTTCAAATATTGAATCGCACTTTTTTGCTATTCACATATACTACCTTAAATAATTTTTTCTATGATACCAATTTTGATTTACAAGAGCAGTTGTGATCAAGTCGGAAACTAAAGCAAAAATGTTTTTGATTAACGTTTAACACAAACATCAGTCATAAACCATCGACGGACAACAAATAGAAGAAGGTAGTCGGAAATGGCAGCTATCACCACACTTCCTTGTGTATTTAAAAACTGCAAGTTTCTTCCCGGGTTTGTCTGTCTAATAGATTGACTTTTTTGTTTGCTCCATATGTATATTTCTTTTTCACAATCGTATGTTTGCTTATGAGCTCTACTTTTTAAAATATTTCGAAACGCCCCACGTTTTGAATATCAGCAGTGTAAAACCTTATTACACAATCTGAATATATTGACAGACAATACTGTTGATAAAAACATCCATTCAAGTTAAATTAAACGACGAGTTTAGATCAAAAGAAATCGTTGACGGGCGGACACACAGATTGGTATAAAAATATAATCCCCGAACTTGTACTGAAAGTGTGGGCTTAACAATTTCATAAATATAAACTTCCTAGTATCAATAATAATTTTATACGCGTATTGATATGGGTAGTTTATATTTAATTCAGTAACCATTTAGTACTGACAATAGTTTTGTACTTACCACTTGTTATGAAAAAATGAAAGAATGGTAATGCCTAAAATGACAGATATGAATGTTTTACAATATTCATTTGCATTTCACATTTTATAACACCATGCAATTTATATCAAACAATTACTCATATGGAATGAAAAAAATGACAGCATTAATGATACGTGCTATTTAGATTTTTAAATATCCTATTATAAGAGAAGTCACAAATACATTTATGAGTTGTCGGTCATGACTCTCAGTAAGTATATGAAGTGACTTTAATGGCATTTATGTCATTTTGAGCTAATCGTGCAATGTTGAAAGACTATAGTTATCCAACATGATGTCAATTCCTGAGCAGCGGTATAATTAAAATTTGTGCATGTTGTGTGCTAGTAATATATATTTATCCTATTCTTGGCGTGTTTAATCGGTGGGATAAAAATACATATTATTAAATTTCTGCATTTTTGATATTTCCCGCCGTTTTTTTCTACAGTTATTGGAACGATAAACTAGAGAAATCCCCATATGACGTGCATATAAACAATCTACATATCAACGACATTTCTTGCGGCTTTTGTCGAAAATCATAGGAGAAACAGATTCAATTTTACTCGTGAGTTATGGAATTTCTCCACCCTCAATAGTTAGGTTTTAGATTTTAACACGCTTGCTAAAGGCTCGCGTGTTAAAAATCGAAAATTTAACTATCTCGGGTGGAGAAATTCCATAACTCACACGTACATGAGGGAGAATCTATATATCATATATCCATCAATATGAACTAAGTCTTAAAGAACTTAAAGAAACCCCTATCTTCATGACAATTATGTTGCTGTACCAATTGCAGAAGGCTTCGAAAAACTGAACAACACAATGTTCCGTTGCAAAAGGCATTACATTGAATGATTAGAGAGACGGAAATTTACAATTCACATGGTATTCCGTCTTACACACGTACTACGATACGTAAGGACGACACAATCAATAATCATGTGCTGTTCGATCTTCCCTTGGTTTTGTTGGGTAATGACAAATAAAACCCCTCAATTTACTGGATACCGAAACTTAACAAGTTTCAATACAAAGAGAGGTGTATCGCGAGGTCTGCCAGTTGCATTAAACCCTGTCAAACACTTTACTTCATGCTGTTAAGGGCAGTACAGCATAACTATGATGAAGCATACCTGTACACGTGTTGATTGAATCACATGTAAGTTCTTGCAGGATTTCAATGGTGTAAAATTGTTTGATTTATCTACACGCCGCCTTTGGTTGACCTGTTTTTGTGTTCGTATGAAGCTAAATTTTTACAAGGACTATTGAATCGGAAAGAAGAGAAACTAGCCAAGTCATTTTAATTCAGTTTCCGCTATACAGAAGATGTTTTGACTACCTACATCTACATCTCATCTATCCAAGCGAACTTGATATTATAGAGACCAGGGACACACCAACTCCTGCTTCATATCTAGATTTGTATTTGTACATAGATAATAATGGGCGGTTGAAATCAAAACTTTATGACAAACGTGATGATTTAAATTTTCGATTGTGAACTTCCCCTTTCGTAGCAGTAACATACCAAGGTCTCCAGCATATGGTGTGTACATTTCACAGTTTATTCATTAATGCCACGCATGTGGTTGATACGGCGACTTGATCGACAGGGCTAGATTGCCACATAAACTTATAAGACAGATTATGTACAGTTTATGTTAATTTCATCACTCCAAAAGTTTTACGGTCGATCGTCATAACGAACTGATTTGCCGATACTCGCGTATGAGACTAGATATCTTCAGATAGATTTCACGTCCTTCTGGAATTAACACCCACTGGACTTGACACCTCACCAGACTTGACACTTCACTGGCAATGTGACGGGTGCTGTTTACTGAACAAGACATGCTTACCCTTGCGGAGCACCTGATGTCACTCCTTGTTTTTCATGGCAGTTCACATTGCTAGTGCTTTAGTTCCTGTGCTGTCTTGTTCCACTTTTGTTTAGTTTTGTTTAGTTTATTATACTTCGAATTTGTGGACTTTTCCCACTGTTTTCTCGATTTTTTCGGAACAACTATGGAGACTAACGACACAATCACATCGTTTTCATATCAAAACTTAAACATACGATTGAAAAAATAATGATAATAATTATAATAAACAAAAAATGACAGATGTGGTGATGTTAACTTTCCAAATCTCGTATCACATAAGGCTCATGAATATAACATATACAAGTATATTAACTTTATGAAAAGAGCGAATTACTATTAAAAAAGCATTTACCATTGCTTGAAGGGTTATTTTATTCTAAAATTATTTATTATCGTCAGCACGATTTGATTGGTAACGCCGACAATTTATTTTTGTCAAATATGATCAGATATCACTTTATTACACTGGTCAATTCACCAGATTTACCACTTGCATTGTGATGGATGCCTTACACGGACCAACGTTTTTTCCGAGACTATAAATTCCAGTTCTTTATCTTTGTGCTATAATTATCAATAATATGTACAAAACCAAACTTTCGCGTTTAAGACAAATGTAACGTATAAAGTGGGTTCATGAACAAAGATTAAGACTGTTAGGTTTTTGAACAACAAATAAGCGTATTCTGTTCTTTACAATACAGTTTATACATATAGGCCTGCACTAAATAAATATAAACAAGTCGTTAGAAATTACTACAATTGTAAATACATGTATATGTCGTGTACATGTTATTATTTTGTACAAGTAATAACCTGTACGAACAAATTGTATGGCCGCAGCATACAGGCTATTACCTGTACAACCTGAGCAGTTTGAATTATTATTTGTACAGATTGTTATCATGAAAAAATAATAACATGTACTACATAGGCTGGTGAGCATCATCAGAAGCCCGTTTGGAGAGTTTAAGAACGCAAAATGTAGTAAACTGGTCTTGATAGTGTATACAGTCTGTAAGAATGAGATTGATAGTCAAAGAGATCAACCTGGCCACAGGAATTGAAGTCTGTAGATGTTATAGTTTTGACAACACACTTTGTGTTCGGAGTGTACATATCATAACCTGTACGTTTTGCACGAATTTGCTGTCGGCTAGAGGATTTTAACGAGCGAAACCATAAGATTACTAAAAAATTTTATTACAGGACTATATATTTCAAAAGCTGCTTAATGCTTTAAAAACTCTTATAACAGATATCAACATCTTTTATTTAAATATCCAGCTTCCAGAAAAACACTTTTCATTAACGGGTTTTACCTTTCTAGTTTCTACTGTAATATCGTGAATAAATACAAAGGTTTCGCCAGTAACCCACTGAAACTTGGTAGATTTTTCACAGTAAGGTCTACAAATATGAAATTATGTGCAATTCTGTAAATATTGCTCTTTCTCCAAATGGCTTGAAGACTTTAAATTTATACTGGCCTCTCACGAATACTACTTATTTCTATTGAAATCTATGACGAGATAGTATTAAACTCTTTATGGAAGTGTTATTTTCAATTTTGTTCGTTTATTAGAGTGACAATATCTGACCTGCACCTGAGAGCTTAAGCCAGTTTTACTGTTAAAATGAGCACATTCTGACCCTGCTATTTAAATTATGTACCCTCATACTGTATTGGTTTTTTTTATAGTGTGGTGTATACACCAGAGTGTCAGGATAGATAAATGGAGGTTTGGGTATCCATAAAACCGGTTTGACCACACCACTATTCTGTGCGTACCATAATAAAGCATTTCTCCTTCTTGGTGCTTCCTTATCAACATTTCCAATCCATCCACAGAGAACATATCTATGCACTGTGGTTTTTTGCTCTTTCACCTGACTAACAGTACTGTTGTACATGTTGGATTTTTCTATTGTAAATAAAACATTGCTTGAATAGGTGTTCCCATTCAAATGTTTTTGAAATTTCAGCCTGAAATTTAGTTTCACTACTGCTTGCCGTATTAGTTACTTTTACAAAATTAAACAGTGATTTAAAAGTGTTCAAAGATTAAGTATTGGTATCTGTAAGAATTAAGCAGGCAGTGGCACATGAGGGATTTTAGATTTGGCTCATTCTCAGTTTTTGAGTGTTATAAGTTATATCATTCACATTTTTGTTATTTTTTGGGCCATTATCCATCTGGTTGCCAAGGTAACAATTAGGTACTTGGTTACGATGTAAATTCTGCTGATTTCAAGGTTAAACTAGTATGATTTCAACACTTTATTCTGATAGTATAATATCTTTTTAGGCATAAATAATTAGTACATATTGTTGGATATAGTTTATTTTTTGAAAACTGATATGATTAAGACATTTACGAAAAAAGCTCTGTTGCCATGGTAACCAACAAGAAATCACTGATTTCACTAATTTCTCCATATCAGGAAAAAATCATTATATTTTGTATTTTTTTTGTACATCCCCCGGTACTATCAGAGTTTACCTAAGTTTCTAATGAAAAAGTATCTATTTCTTCTTAATAATCAAGAAAAAGGAGTGCGTTTTTTTTAATTTTTACATTTTTTACCCCCTATTTTAAAAATGTCAATTTTCAATATTTTTTGCTCAATTTTGAGACAATTTCAAATAAAGAACTTGGCCAAAGTTAATTTTTAATGCATTTCCAAGGAAAGAAATGCTATTCCCTGTGTCAGGTATTTAAAAAAACATTTTAAAAAATTTAGAAACAATGGTTTCTATGGCAACAGTGCTGTTTTTATCCAAAAATACAAATAAACAATCAAAGTAAAGTCCATAATTTTTTTTAAATATTTGAAAAATTCCCACAATTTTACAACTGTGAATAGTGACACTTATAGAAGAAAAATGTGCAAATGTATCAGTTAGTTCCTGTTGTATATGTTTCCATATTGAACAAGGTTGTAGCAATGCATATATATACATTCAGGACCTTATATAATAGCCAATTTTACAACTTATGAAAATTTCAAGGGAAATAATTCTCTTAGTTTTCATTGATCAAACCTTAATTAAAAGTTGGTCTTAATATTCTTTTTTAAATGCTTGTATAGACTCTGTCTGTCAACAATTAAAATTTGACATTAACATATATGCATTTGTCAAATTTAAAGTCATTTGAAGGGCAATAACTCTTAAAAAAACTGACAGACCCAAGTTTCACTTCAAAGTCTATATACAAAAAAAAATGTAAATCTGACTACAATATTTGTGCTTATATATGAACTGAATCAATTGACAAATTTATACAAAGGTAAAATCACTCTCAAGAAATGCAGACACATAAAATGTTACAAGATGACTAACAGACCAATGGTTTGAAGAGAGCAGGAAAAAAAACGCTTTCTACCATTGTAAAGGATGGCAACACACTATGTTTTTCCTAGAATTGTAGAACGTAGACTTACATTTGCTTGGATTATTCAAACAAAAAAATCAGCTGATGTTGGGTTAAATATTTTGATTTAAGCCAATCAAAATAAAACTGTTCACGTTGCTATGGAAGTTGACAAAAAGTTCAGACTGAAGTCTCAATTTTGACTTTTAAAAGTTTTGTGTCAAGAAATCCAGGCATGATGCCATACTCAAGTTTCATTTATTTGGTTAGATCATATTGGATCTAAATGACAGTAACAGGATGTCTTACTCTGTACCATACATACATGTACATGTATTTGCTATCAGAAAGAAGCCTCCTTGCCTTTTTATTAAAATCATACAAGTACATACATGTACATGTATTTGCTATCAGAAAGAAGCCTCCTTGCCTTTTTATTAAAATCATACAAGTTGAAGTTTTTTTGTGAGCATATGAAATACAAGTACGAGAATAGACTCTATTTTTAACAAACAAGTCAAAACTTCAATTCACCATACAATAAACAATAAATCATGTGCAGTTCAGCAGTACTATTACAAATACTTTCACCTTTTTTTTTTCATTTCAAGGGCAACAACTCCTTCATAAATCATCATTAATAACTCAAAAATTTATTGCAGTTCTATTACTTCATGTACTTGTTGGACCATCTTTATGTATATATAATGCCAATATATGAAATTTATAGTTTTTGAAAATTTGAGTCAATGTCAAGAGAGTATTAAACAATCACATGAATACAGCCATGTTCTTCAATACACAAACAGATTGACCAAATTGTATTAAAAAAAATTGTCTACTACAAGTATTATTCTAATTAAATCTAATAAAGTTGAGTAAGGAGGGAATTTATGCACTTTTTAATCCGTGATTATTTGATGAAAGGAATTAAAAGTTTTATGTTAAAAATCAAAATCATCAGATGTACAAGTATACAATGTAAAGTCTTTCATGACTGTTAATCATAAAAATCCAACGTTTCCAGTTCTTGGTTTATATCCTGTGCATCTAAAGTTGTCACAATGGCCCTTAAATCGTCGTCATCATCTGCCACTAAAGCATCCAGTGTAAAGCCATCATCTTTCTTAGAAGACGAACATGATGTATGTGCCAGTCTAGAAAAAAAGGCTGTAATTTGGGTCACTTGCAGCCAATCAGATCTGTCAAATCGTCTATTTCCATCTTCAGTGACAGCAGATCGCATACCGTGTACAACGTCAATGGCTTCAACTTTACGCCCAGTTAACTGACCCTGATTAAACTTTTCAGTTAAATAATCCCTAAAGTTTGAACTTGTTCTATAATGGTATGGCTGGTCAACTTCCTGAAGAAAAAAAAAACATGGTTATAAGTTTAAAACATTCAGCAACAAATTATTTGTTTAGTGAAAAAATACACGACCCACAGTACCTCCACCTTTTCATGTAACTATGGTTAAATGATTTGTACATTTAAATATACCTATCATACATGTATACACCTTATCGCTATTTGTCCGCCATTACTGGATGTCACACAGGTTCCCGTAAAATTTTGACGTCATAAAACAAAATATCTGACGCCACAATGGAAAAGTGATTGTTGTATGCGTCAAAAGTTCAAGCGGCCGGGTCAGCCGGGATTAGCGATAAGGTGTATTGAAATATGAAACATAAGGCCTCACCATATCGATATCTTGTTCGTGGACCCCCCCCCCCTGTTGTACCAAGCCTTCATTCAACTAGATGTGTCGATATGACACAAATGTCCCTGCCGGCCATTTCTCAAAGTCCAAACCCTTGGATTTTAGAAGAAAAGCGGAGCAGAACAAAACATAAATTGATCTAATAGGTCATCATTGTAGACTCGCATACCAAAAATAGGCTGAATATTTCAAGCAGTTTAGAAAAAAACCTCTGGAAACTTGTTTATTGCAGAATGCAGACTATTTTGCAGACAAGGGTTAAACTATATATACATGTATGTCCCATCGATTTTGTGGCAGGGACATAAACACATTATTTTGCAACCCATAACCAGATCAGATTCTCTTCTTTTGCAAATTTAGTATACTCACATGCGTATCTTCAGTACACGAAAAAAATAATTCTTCAGTCGTTTTGGTATCTTCCTGATCATTCTCTACTTCTACTGCATGACTTTCACCTCTATACTGTTCAAGACATTTCTGGCATATTCCTGAAAATTTTGCATAAATGTAGGATGGCCTGAACAGTATTAATTAATATGAGACAATGACACTAAGGCATCGATACATCATCATACACACAAATGTACATGAATGGTCTTCAGGTCTTAAAATAAAAAAAATGTCAAGAGGAAAACCATAATTAAGACCAACTATTTTGTAGATTTAATACATGTGTATGATAAATGACAGTTTTGAAGATGAAACAAGGATAAACTGTGAAGGTATACCCCCACTGCCAATTTTTTAGGTGGTAAAGGGATATTTTCCTGCAACGTTTTCTTTTTTTTTCCTGTTTGGATCAATGTGTGTGCTTCGTGTTTCCCTTTTTTATTTCCTGTGTTTTGTGCCAGTAAGCTTAGTTTTTTCTGCTTATCCCACATTTGAATGAAAAGAAAACTGGAATTAACCAAAAGTCAGCCCAGAAGCTAAAAGGTGACTTTAGGGTCTCTACCTCTATTAACAATGCCTGCATGATCTTTAAGAATGTCAAGAATGGCTAAATAATAACTTCAAGTACTTATTCTTTTAACCATTATGAACTTATTTCCTGATTTTTATTTTACATGCAATTTGGCAGTCAAAGAGGAAAGGACATATGACAAAAAAATACAGATATTTACATTATACAAAAAGAAAAGATAGAGAATTTATTTTATTTAATATAAAAGCAATATTTATTTTTATAGCTTATTTAAGCTTTGCAATTGCTTTACTGAGGTGATTCTCACAATTTATTATAACTATTAAGGAGAAACAAGCTATTCAGGATAAGACGTTTTTCATTTCAACATTTAAAATAAGTTCTAGTCGGCCATAATTCCGAAAAGAGAACGTTTACGTATATCCATCCCGATATGTTGATTTATCAAGACTCGAATACTGAGTACATGTACAAGCCAGAGTAACCCGTTTCGAAAGGATTGATTTATGAAGTTAAAGTAAAGGAAAAGGCAACTAAAGAACAAATTAACTTTATTGTAACTCTTGGAAATTCTGTCATAAAAAAATAGCATTAGAAGTTCAATAAATCATCTATAGCATTATATACATGCATTACATTATTCCTCGTTTTGATTAACGTATATTTTCCCCATCCAGTGAACAAACCTCATTTTATTAGTAGAGATAATGTGTCACGTACACGCTATCCAAACCCATGACATTATTGTAATTTTTGCTTTCCATAGTTCGTATAATATTAAAGCTGAATAAGCATAGTCTCCCTTTGAAACAGAACTATGACACAATCAATTTTTTGAGAGGGGAAAGTTCCTCCACAGCATGCCTTAATTTTATAACTGAATAGTTCAAAGTTTGTTTTTTTCGGCGAAAGGACCAAGATTCTTTTTCACAAGTGCCTTGAAGTGCGGCGAGTTGGCAGACCTTAGTTCAGAGGGATTTAATATTTTTACCCTTTTTCATAAATGGAGCAAATTATCCAACCTATTTTCAATAGGATTTTACCCTTTTTCATAAATGGGGTGAGTTGGTAAACAAAAGTGGGGCGAGTTGGTCAACAAAAGTGGGGCGGTTCTTCAGTGGGGTGATTTGTCATGGATTCGAAGGGGGCCGGGACATAATATTCTGTTATTATTTACAGCAAAAGGAGACAACTGGATAAGTTGAAATCACTTGAGGGAAAATTTTATATGTGTTAGTTGCAACTGTAAAGATTTTTTTTACCTGATCCAACTTGTACATGTGTACCAGTTTCCCTCAAGATGTCTCTAGCTGGATATTTCCAACGAAATGCCTCTGTGACTGTGCGGTTTACGTTTTCCTGTGTGGTGCGGGTGCGAGCATTTTGTGGCTTTCTGTCTCTTCCAAAACAACCCAAGCGAGTACCGATGGAATGGGCATGCTGTCATCTGCTCTAAAGATGTTTCGGAAAATATTCCCACACGGCTGGCAATAAAACGACCTTCGGTTATGGGTTCCTTCGTAACGACTTCTGTACCCGGAATTCAGTCCATTCGTTTTCAAATGCGAGGAAGTGTCTTTGGTGCAATCCGATAATAGTTCTACTTCAGTTTCCTTTGGGTATTTATCATGTAATCTACACGATGTTCTTGCAAAAGCGGCGACAGAACATTTCAACCCATCTCAAAAGTCCGCCATTTCTGTTGGTGTGACCACAGCGCCGACCGGCGGAGGTAAACAATTGGTGAAAGGGAGATAACTATTTCGCGCCAGATTTTGATTTTTGCCGTTTTTGAAATGCCTTTTGTGTACTTATGATGAAAAAAAACACAGTCAATTGTTTCACAAATTAAAATGATCATATTTCTTAGTATTTTGAGCCAAAAAATATTCCAGAAGGACATGGCGGATAAAAAAAATAACCAACCTGGTAGAACATTGAAAACAATTGAAAATGAAGCAAACTACTCCTATTTCATGTATTTTGAAATCAATATTTTATTAATTTATAGTTAAGAAAACATAGAGAAATAAATGTATTCGTAAAACGGGATGAAAACTGGTTTATTACAGTGAATATTGACCAATTTAAAAATGTATCATGTGCCACCCTCTATGTTGGTCCTGCATGATAATTACAGACACCAGTACTTAAGTGTTTAAAGATTATGCCAAAGGCAAAACCTTACGTTAGAGTTTCAAGGGGTGAACACAATTTTTAAGATTGAAAACAACTCATTGTTTACATTAATTCTTTAATTAAGGCCAGAAAAATATAATCAAGTCATTAATGACATAACACAGTTTTGCAGTATGTATTAGAAATTGTATAGAAAGTAACAGAGAGGACAAATTTTTCATTGTAATAGTGGCCAATACAAAACATACAAGTTGTTTCTCATGTTTTCTGTAGAAGTGAAAGTTGTTTACCTGTTGTTGGACATATTTCTTGTATTAATCTCTAAAGAAATATTGAAAATTTGTGGAGAAAATAACGGTTTCAATCTTTTTACAAGTTATTATTTTGACGATAAAAATCCGTATAAGTAATAACTCATACAGCTCTGGTTCTACATGTTATAACAAAATTACAAAACTTTTACATTTTCACGACATATATATGAACAATAGAAAGCCTTTATATTGTTTTCCGAGGGGCCTTTGTGGCTGAGCGGTCTAGGTAGTTCGTCATGACTACTAATGATCACTAGCCTGTGAGCACTCAGGTTGCGAGTTCGAATCCAACCTGTGGACGGGTGTGTTCGACTCCGATCTAAATTGACAAGGATTGCAAATTTTCCTACCAAGGGTCGTTGGTTCCCTCCGGCTACTCCGCCTTCCTCCACCAATAAAAATGGCCACCGCGAAATAACTAAATATGTTGAAAACGGTGTAAAACCCCAACTAGAGAAACACATTGTTTTCCGCAGCTATATCTAAATAAGATAGCAAAGATTGTAAACAAAATGACATGACTTTAATTATTCAAAGAGTAAAATGCTTATAAAACGTTTTTTACTGACAAAATAAAGTCCAACAAGGAGTACAATTTGAATGTTCGACTGTTGGCTGGTTAAATACAGACCCGTGAAGACTTATATTCCAAGTACGATTCAGTACTCGTAGAAATTAAATTTCTAGAAACCAAAACTTATGAAAGAGATCCAAATCATACTGAATTCGCAATCACTAACTATACATGAGCTTCACTAATTAGTTTGGCTAATGCCTTATTTGAAATGAAAGTTCTGACGCCTAGATTAAATAATCACGAAATAGCCTTATATCTATTCATTTACTAGGTTCTCCTCACCATCATTATTGTTTGTTTCCGTGTTATAGAACATGCAATCCAAGCAATTTTATCACATTGATTATTAGAAATAGTAACGTATTGGCTGTTCAGATTTGAATTATATCCACCAATATACCACCATGCTCCATGGAAAGTCACAGCGCTATCAGCATTATCGTTATTTCTGTCATAGGTTGAAAATGGCTTATGAAGGTGGCCGTTAAACCCATCTCCTAAAAAGGAATAAATCAATGTTTACCTAGCATGTCACAGGAAATTGTTGTGGTTAAAACACTACATTTGGGTAATTATGGAAATGATACAGATTAAGCCTCAATCCTCAATCATGTATTTCTTGGATCCTACTTAAACAACGGCATTAAAATTAAGTACAAAAAAAAGATGACCACAAAAAGAGAAGTGATTGACTGCAACAACAAAATTTTACGGTCGTTATCACGAATTGATTGACCGTCACAGTGTTCCAATATCTAAGATGATTTTGGACCTGTTCCCACTTTCGTAAAATTTCATGTGCTTCGACCGATTTGGGACTTCCATCGGATTCACTTTGTTGAACTTCACGACGGGTGACGTATACGGGGCAAGAACTGGCTTACCCTTCAAGAGCACATGAGTTCACTCCTGGTTTTTATATGAGTTCGTGTTGTTCATTATTTTTTAGTTTTCAGTGTTTATTTGTTGTGCTTGTGGTTGTTCATTTGTCTTCCCGGGTTTGTCTGTCCAATGGATTACGTTTTTTGATTTGCTCCTTAGGTTATTTGTCCTCTTTAACCGCACATTGAGTTACAAATAACAACTATGAAAACGGTCAATTTAAAAAATAACAGTATGTAGAAGAAAGATTCAAAAACAAGACCGTCAAATCGGACAAGCACATACGAAATTTGACGAGGATAATATTTGCAAGAGTACTCATTTCCACCTAAAAACAAATAATCGATTTAACAAATGTAAACAAACAATTATAATCGGTCGCAATAAGCACTTGGTTCAATATGTTCGACCCAGAGATAAGATGACTTTCCAATTAAAAGACTGAAAGGAAATAAACGAAAATCAATCGACTTACATTTTACATTTTCATCTGATTATTTGATAATGTTTTGATAACAAATATAATCGAAACAGTTTTGGTATAAAGCACTGAACATCATAAACTTACACCGAGATAAATAGCAATTCGACTATTGCAAGATCTATTTTGTTTGATTGATTATGGTATATAAGGAGGCTTTGTCACTTTTTTGTCTTTTTTAAAAAACAAAGTTCTTTGATACCAATTCTGAAGCACAAGATCTGTACATTTCGTCGATTTACGACTCATAAGTTGTGCTCAAGGACTAATTATTTGTTGAAAACCAAAACAATAATCCAAAAAGTTGAAGGGCCAATTGAAAAGTGCAAAAATGACCATAAGCGGTAAATTATATTTCATATAATTTGTCATTCACAACCTTTTTATTTCGCGCCAATAAATCTTCCAATTTATCCTGCAACTACGCTTTTAACTGACCAATTGAGTCCTGCCCAATATTGTTTTTCGAAATTGGGTCAGTAGCCCAATATAGTTTCCCGGTACCTTTGTCCTCACATCCAACGATACATTGTATTGCGATCTGGTTCACCGTAAACCTCGTATATATACCCGTTCCTAAGGCTCGTACAAATAAAATTTATATTTTCTGACAGTGTAAATGTATTTTATATATACCGTTTCGCTCATATATCGCGTTGAAGATTGTTCGGCAGAATCTTTTGCAACTTATTCGAAATATGCAAACTTTATGTTATAATCACCCCATAGGAGGTAAATATCTGTTAATATGGCCAAGCATTTTCAGAAGGAAACAATTTTATATTCGTCCATTATAAACCCCAAATAAAATAATACATGTACTGTTGCCAGGATAACAGAATGCTAACATTCTCATACTTTAATACCAATGTTTTATTTATTTTGTACTGCTGTTTCCAGAAGTATTTTAATTTCTAACAATCAGACAAAAAGAATTTTCATAACGACCAAATTAGTACTATGACTGGGTTTCACGAGCAAAAAAATATAAAATAAACGGTTACAGGTGAATGCCGATCGCAATTTCCATATATCTGTCAGGGTTCACAATTGGTGCTGCTTAAAGTTTGTTTATTGTACCTGCATCTCCGCTGTATCCACTTTCCGACAGAACATACTTAGATTTCTCGTCGCCTATGGAAAATGTTGTATAATTAGCATAATGGAAGCTACCATCTAAATTCTGAAGAAAAATACTTATTTCATGTCCACCATTTGTCGTTATCTGGTGAATATACTCATTTCCTGAAACAGAACAAAAATAATGAAATGCAAATGATAAAATGTTATTTAAATATAATAATAACTTGGTCCCGTCTGGTAGACAAATGAATTAGAGAAGTCAGTTCAAGTTTCAACAATAACAATTTATTATGACATAAAATATCACAACAATATTTAAGCCGTAAAATAAAATCCGCAGAGCGACTTAGAGTGGTATGGACATCCCAAATGTGAGACCGGAAGTAAATATAAACATTGTAGTAAAACGTAGTATTGTAGTAAAACTAGTACTAAAATATTAATATACGGGCGTACCTTGGTAAATGTCTGGTATAAGGCTAACAAGACTTAAATCGACACAGCTTAAGAATAGAATCACGCCTTAGAACCGGTCCACAGTCTCTCTCGTCAGTAGCAGATGATGACAAGGACATTTATACTCCGCTCCACAGTGTGACAACACTGTATCTAGGTTACCAAGTGTGGCGTCCAATACCACTGACTAAACATAATACTATACATGTTACTGGCTGTTGGAACTATGCTAAATCGTGACAATTGTGATTGGTCACATGAGCTGGGCAGAGTAAAAAGTGGAAAACGTCACTAAAAATCAGCTGCATGGACGAAAAATGGGGAAATTGGACCTAAAAAATCCTTACATTAAAGAAAACGGACTTGATTACAATAAATTGGCCTTACGTTAATAAATGATATAGGTGAGAAAGCGGGTAATAGGGAGAAATAAAGCTTAGAAAATATGTGGGCCCATCTTTGGTCAAAGAGCAGAACGAACTCTGTCTTAACAATTCCTAAACAATAGCAATATTAATACACAATCTCATGAACACGGTACCTCAAATGAAATAATGTTCATATATGTCCATTTATACATTCACACGCGATTTCTACCCATGGTTCAACGTACTTGAAATTGATAAAGATATAAGAAAAGAATGGCCTGGTACATAGAATGTACAATCCTACCAGCTCTCTTACCGTTATCCTACAAAACAATGGTGGCACTTCACTGAGTGCAGTATCATGTTTGAAGGATCAATCAAAAGCAATAAACCCACTTTAAGTAGTCCATAATACATGATGTTGCAGGAAAGTCATTTTTTTAGTTACAATCCACTTTAAAAAAAATCTTTATGAAGATGAACTTTCTCTTCAGTCAACCAATTCCACCAGTTTTATGGTACTTGCTGCTTAGAAGCAAAACAAAAAACAAAAAAAAAAAAAAAACAAAAAAAACAAAAAAAAAAAACAAAAAAAAAAAAAATAACAACAAGAACAACAAAAAACAGAACCTTCCCGTTGATTATGTCTTTAAAGCCATTTTCATTCAATGTATAGGTATAACATATAAAAAATCCCTATTTTGCAACTTCGTGAAGATTTGAAAATTTTTCTACAATACTATACTAAAGATTTAAAATCTCTAGATTTGACAGCCTGGTCAGCGTACAGTTGCTTGTGTTCCAAATATACATATCACAAGATTTTTTTGTAAAGTCTAAATGGTACATTTACGTTGAAGAGCATGGATTCACACAATTGTTCGGATCTTCTTAAAAGGAAATCAAACATTTTCACCATGCAATATCTCTGTGATAATATGAACATGTTCCTACACTGTTTCTATATAAATCTATAATTACCAAATGTAATAAATTCAGTTCTTATATTTCTAATTACTTAAATTAATTAATTAAAATCTATAACATAATTTAAATTGCCTTATAATTAGTAATGATAATTGAATCTTGAAAACAAGAATATTAACTTATAAAAATATACAGACACAATGTACAATCATAGCACAAATTCAAGGAGGTAGCTTTGGAATTGGCGATGACCTTTTGAACTATTCGGGTTATTACATTCTCCGAAACCTGGTCAAATCCATATAATGAGGTAGAAATAAGGAGATTTCTCCATTACGAGTAATGTGAAGGTAAAAAGAAAAGAGGGGTCTTTCAATACACTTTAAAATCGAATCATCTATGACAGCTGAAAAATATATGTACAAATAATGGCACAATTTTGCTGAATCTTCGTAAATCTTTTTAACCGTATTTCTCATATATATGTACAATGTATTTGAGCAGAAATATAGCTCTTATTCTTGCAATTTTAACATCGCCCACTGGTGAATTAAAAGAGAATTTTTGACGAGTCCAATATGAGTAAAATTAGGGATGCTTTTCACTTTGTTGAAACAAACAATGACACTTGCTGCTAATTGAATGAATGGTATTTTCGTCAAAGATCTGGATACCCAAGTTACATAAGTGTCCATACAAACATCGCTTTATAGCTGGATCTGCCAAGTGTTCCACAAAACTATTGTCTCAACTTCTAACTTCTATTTTAACAGCTGTCAAAACGGACCTCCAAAGTCATTGTGAGACAAGCTATTCAAGAAGTGGTATTAATCAAATGTGGATATATACGAACTCCAAAGACTTAAAGGTTCTTTTACGATATTGATCCATTTCAGTCCGTAACAGCATAAAACAATTGATTTCTCTACCGTTTATACCAACATTCCGCATTCACAACTGAAGGAGAAGTTGAAAAATCTAATCAATCGATGCTTTCAAAATAAAAATGGCAACAGCAGATACACATAAACTTGTCATTGGTAGCGATAAATCATACTTTGTTAAACATCAGTCTAACAAAAAATTTACAGATGACGAA
This sequence comes from Mytilisepta virgata, assembly GCA_028015205.1. Classification (NCBI taxonomy): domain Eukaryota; kingdom Metazoa; phylum Mollusca; class Bivalvia; order Mytilida; family Mytilidae; genus Mytilisepta; species Mytilisepta virgata. The sequence continues at coordinate 19,602,672 of CM051513.1, forward strand.
ATTGTCCGGATGATGCAAATTTTTTATCGACAAAATATTTGTTCAATTTGGTTGGCCTGTTTTCCAACAGACTATCGGCATTCTTATCGGCACTAATTGTGCACCACTCCTGGTCGACTTGTTCCTCTACTCACATGAGGCAGACTTCCTTGACGAGCTTCGTAAGGAAAAACAGAATAAGTTAACCCGTACCTTTAATTTCCGCTATATAGATGATGTTTTATCACTCAACCATTCACGTTTTGGGAATTTCTTACGTCTATCCCATTGAGCTCGAAATTAAGGATACTACAGACACTGCTAATTATGCATCTTATCTTGACGTTCACCTTGAAATTGACTCCAGAGGAAGGCTGAATAGAAAACTTTACGACAAACGGGATGACTTAGACTTTCGAACCATAGCTTCCCATTTTTGAGCGGGAACATTACAGAAGCGCCGGCGTGTGGAGTGTATATTTCACAACTTATACGTTATTCTAGAGCTTGTTACCTATACATTGACTTCCTGGACAGAGCCCGGCTCCTGACAGAAAAGTTACTCAAACAGGGGTATGTTGCTCCTAAGTTGCAGTCATCCTTATTAAAGTTTTATGGACATCCTCATGAGGTGGTTGACAGGTATGAAAAAACCGTTTCCGAAATGAAAATGTAACTGTTCCTTTTATGTTGTCCCTTCGCCATGCGAGATTTGTCATAGGCAGCATGGCGGGTGTCCTGAAGGAGGCATAGACTGCTTACTCTTTCCGGAGCACCTGTGCCTCCCCTGGTTTTTTGGCGGGGTCCAAGTTGTTCATATGTTTTTAGTTTTTAATTGTAGTGTTTGTGTTGGTTTGGTCTTTTCTTTGTTGATCCCGGAGTTTCCTTTGGTATTTCTGACTTTACTTAATAATTGGTCGTTTTTGCTTAACATTATCAACAAATATTTTGTACTTCTTCAGGACGAAAACCGGTACAAAGTGTTATGAAACACAATTTAAATAGGTGGGATTATAACAAAAGAAACATAATTTCAGCTATCACTGTGAAAAGGGCGGTTGGTTGGGTATGAACGAATTATTCTGAAGCGGCATTATCATAAGCTTTTAAGAAAACTATAGTCTCTGGTTTTAGTATTATTATTTAATGTTATAAATTGATGTACTCGGTAAAGGCATGTTTAAATTGTCAAAGACAATTAAGTGTTTATGCCACTAAATTGAATGGTTAAAAATTAAATGACGAATCTAAAAGAGACAATAGATACTATGAAGTACATTGTACATTCTACTATATAGTAATAACAGGAATGCTGGAAGTGGAAGGATTTTGTTTTTGAAGATACATCATAAAGAAAATTAAGCCGAATTCAGGAAACAAGAAAATCTGAATTTTGACTCTGAGAAGCTCAAATGAACCTCCTCAAACGAAATTCCCTACCATAGATAAGACGTATATAATCACCACATCGTAAGCATTTAGTGATAAACATATGTCTTCAGGTAAAACAAAAACAATGATAAGTCTCAAGTCCAGAATGTAAGACGAATTATACATGTTGAATTCTTTAAAACGAACTAACACTTACCTAGCCAATATTCACCATTAGCCGAACCAAATCCTTGTTTATATTCTGCCCATGACCTGTAGAAATCAACAGATCCGTTATATCTCCTTTGTATGACCTGTAATTATCCATAAAATGCAGGATGTCAGTACGTGACAACAGAAACCATGTGACTTATAATTGAGAGAACTATTCTTCACACTTACAACACAATAATCAATTAATATGGAGCCTGATAATTACAGTTAAATGGAAAACAGATATACATTTTTTAATGTATTAAGTACTTTATAATGATCTCCAGTTTTAAGACTACATTTAACAGTGGAGGACAATCAACGTTTTTGTAAAAAAATTATATGCATATTATCTCAATGTTAGATTTGAATTTAAAATCATTGATGAGTTCCGTCTCAAAAGCTAAAATTATGAGTGATTTATATAAAGAATAAAACATGGCAAAATACGTATCAAATCGACACGAGGGCGAAAGGGCTGATATTGGTCGAGGGTTGATACGGCATGTGATTTTGATATTTATGATATATTTTTGATAACGATATAATCTTTTGATCAGTTTAATTGAGGTCTGGAGCTGGCATGTAAGTAACTGCTAGTAGTCCTTTGTTAATATATATTGATCATTGTCATTTTGCTTAGTTTCTTCTGTTACCTTTTTTAACATCGGACTCCGATATCTTTTGAACTGAGTTTTACTATGTGTATCGCTTTGTGCTTGTTTATTCAAAATTGGCTAGAGGTATAAGGATAGGGTTGAGATCTCACAAAACATGTTTAACTCGCCGCATATTTTCGCTTGGTCCAAATCAGGAACCTCTAGCCTTTGTTAGTCTTTTGTTTTTTTTTTTAAATTTGGGTTTATTTGTATGTTTCGGAATGTGCCGTCCATTTTGCTGAACTAGTATGCATTGTTGTTTAGGGGCCAGCTGAAGTCCGCCTCCGGGTGCGGAATTTTATTGCTGACCCATTGGTAGCCTTGAGCTGTTTTCTGCTCTTTGGTCGGGTTGTTGTCTCTTTGACACATTCCCCGTTTGCATTCTCTATTCTATTAGTACTAAATATATTCTCGGTCAACCTTTATCACATGGCTAAACCTGTATCGCGTCCCCTTTATCGCATGACTCAACCTGTATTGCACTCATATTCGGAACCTGTCGGGCAAGTACTTTAATTAACTTCCGCAAACGAAATATCGTTGTCGTTGTTGTTGGGGTTGGAAAAAACAGGGTTACTGTGCTATAACTTTAGTTCTAGTTATGTGTTGTTATTATTACACAACCAAAAAAGCATTTATTTATTCATAGTTAAACACACATTAATTGCAACAAAGTATTCCTTTCAGACTAAAAATTGTTCACCGCTGTTAAAATATATAATAAAGCTTATAAAACATGTCAACTCCGTATCACCCCTCGATCAATATCACCCCTCGGTGAAGAGGCCCTCGGGCTGATATTGATTTCTCGAGGCGATACGGCATGTGATACAGATTTTGCAATGTATTATTCTCTATGTATTGTTCACTTTTTCATATATTTCAACTGGATACGGAGCAAGGATATGAACATGCGGTACAGGGTATGTGACACAAGTTTCGCCTAAGCGTCTGTATTAGACATTTAGAATCTAAGTGATAAGTACTACAAATATATCTATTTGATAAATGCCGTATCAAAGACACCAATCAATACCAGCCAGATGGCATTTGGTATTCGTCGCGGGTTGATGCATACTATGCGCATTTTTGATTATATATTTCACTAGGTTCTTGAAATTGGGTTTGCATATGACACGTAGGAAAACGTTTCATCCATATTGTATGCATTAGCCATGTTTCTTCTTATTCTCTCCTGAACACATCCTTTACAACTGATGTCTTTATGATAATGATACAGAGAGATTATGTATAATTGTCACTATCACACCACACATATAATAATTTCAAGTCTTCTGTTCAAGCAAGATATAAAAGAACATTAGACTGTTTAATGGTTTTATTGGAATTTTCTCCAAATTTAGCGCTTTTGGGTATGTCGTTGCATCCATTTTTTAATTTCTAGAGGAAGCCCCAGAACACAGATAGAACCACCAAACTAAGACAGGAAAATGGAAATACTTGTCAATTAAGATTAGTGTCGCGAACACCACGAGCTGGTTGGAACTCTTGGGAGGTTAGAGTGATCATTCGGATTTAGACAAATTAAATCGTTCACACAACCCGGTCACCAAAGTAAATTAGAAATACATTTTATAATCCAGAAAAATATTTACAAAGTGTCACTAAGTTATTTTCCTTTAATTTTATTAAACGGCTTTTAGTGGAAACTGTTTTTAAAATTCGGATGCAACCAGTCAGAAAAAATGTGTGAGTCTTTCAAGGAAGACATGTGTCGCTTGCGGACGTCAATTTTTACAAAAGATATTAAAATTTTCTAAAAATGAACTATATATGCACAACTTTGCATTAAGGTAAATGCACAGAGAAAGTTTCACCAAATTGCTTTGAGCGGTAATGGAGTAGTTGCGGATAGGAGTTTTGACCCCCCCTTTTTTCAAAAATGTCAGTTTAAAAAAAAAAATTAAAATTTTCTAAAAATGAAATGTATATGCACACTTGTGCATTAAGGTTAATGCACAGAGAGAGTTTCATCAATTGCTTTGAGCAGTTATGGAGTAGTTGAGGATAGAAGTTTTGACCCCCCTTTTTTAAAAAATGTCAATTTTTGCCAAAAAAAAATAAAAATAAATATTTTCTAAAAATGAAATATATATGCACACCTGTGCATTAAGGTTAATGCACAGAGAAAGTTTCATCAAATTCCTTTGAGCGGTTATGGAGTAGTTGAGGATAGAAGTTTTGACCCCCCCCCTCTTTTTTCAAAAATATCAATTTTGCACAAAAAAATTAAATATTTTCCAAAAATGAAATATATATGCACACCTGTACATGAAGGTTAATGCAAGAGAAAGTTTCATCAAATTCCTTAGAGCGGTTTACGCGTAGTTGAGGGTAGAAGAAAAGACGCAAGACGACGCAAGAAGAATAATGCAAAACGACAGATAGTGATCCCTATGTGTCGACCATGCGTTCGGCAAGCGACACAAAAAATTACAACAGTATTTGGCTTGGGTTAAAATTTTAAACTAAGCATCGTTCACTCGATCTATATCTTTTCAAGTCATGGGAGAACAGGCATATATAACTTACTGTCCATTTTTCACCGTTGTTCATAATGCAATATACTGGTACTCTTTCGCTTTTACCTTGTGGGCATATTTTATATACCCCATTAACATTTTCTGATATATCGGAACATTCTCTTCTGCACTCTGAGGAATAAATCAAACTGAATTATATTACATTCAGCTGCTTATAAAGAAAAATTGTGAATATAACTTATTTGTCATCGTTAATAAAACAAAACAAGCAATAACTTTTCAAAAAGCTTGCATTTAATAAATATTAATTATAATACATTTATGTGTATGAGGCTAAATGCTGTACTAAAATATTTACTGCGACAGTTGACTGACGATGACTGACGACCGTTGACCAAGCAATAGCAGCATAGTTTTGGTAATGACCAATTTACTTCAAAAGATAAATTCAAATGCATTTAAGGTATTCAATTCCAGTGAATACGTGAATATAAGGTTTAACCAAGTGAGGGTAAAAAAATATTATGGGCAACATTTAAAAACAAAATTAATGATTTAATAAGAAAATTATTTAAAGGCATTACAAATTATGAAGATGTCAAAGGTAACTATTTTTAACGGTAAATGCTAACTACACAGTAATCATACATGCATTATTAATAAATAAAATAACAATCCAAAGATATAGTAAATTTATACTATGCTGTATACGACGCATTTCAAGGAGTTACCTCTCATCAGCAGCATTAAAACCGAAACATTTGGAAGACCAAAAACCAAACTTATTTTAAACAGGAAGTACTCATAACCAAAAATACCGAAATAGGAAGCCAAATTTCAGCTAAGGAGATCTACCATGTGCAATACAAAGAATTAACCCTTAGTATTTCTATTTTTAAATTTTGCTAAATACTGGTAATTTCTGTAACAAATCAATGAATAATCATGTCAGACATGTGTTTTATTATGGGAACAGCTTAATCCAAATTAGATGAATTATTAATAAAACTGTTATAAAGTAAACAAATATTATCAACATAGACGAGCAATTATAAAGTTTTCTCGTTAACGGAACGAAGTCATTTTCCCAGGATGGTGTGCTGTAAGTTAGAAACTAAATTGTGACTGTATCCGTTATATTAATATGTCAATCCTGACCTTTTCTGCACACTTAATATATTACATGAATGGTTGTTTACGTTCAAATCAAACAATTCAAAGCAGTCATGGACTTCATACAAATCTTTATCAACAGATTAATTGTTAATCTATCCCTTAAAAATGAAATATACTGAACCGCAAAAGAAACGTCAAAATATTAGCAAAATTCAAAATAAATATTAATTAATGATTTTTATATAATCAGTATTACGATTACATCACCAGGTAAGATTAAATTACCTGTGAATTAAATTTTCTGTTGAATAATTTTCAGTTGATATCGTAGAGCGACCGTACCTAAAACCGCTCGTGGGACACACTTGGCGGTAATTTTTCTTAAATCTTAAATGTTCGTGAAATTCATGCTCCTTTATGGGTATAAAAGGCCGGAGAAAATTAAAGAGTGTTAGTATCAGTGTTGACACAGAAGCTATGCCACGTCTGACTCCACAACAGAGAGAACAGGCCATTGGTCGATTGGATGCTGGGCAATCTGCCAGAGTTATTGCCAACGACTTCAACTGTGCTGTTCGAACAATTGAACGTCTACGGACACGGTACAATGCAACAAACAGCACAAATGACCGTCCACGGAGTGGTAGACCCCAAGTCACTACCCCTAGACAGAATAGAGGCATTGTTCGTCACCATTTGATGAATCGGTTCACCCCAGCTGCCGAAACTGCCAGAAACACTGTTGGAACACATGGACGACCCATAAGTGATGATACGGTTCGTCGGCGATTAGCTGCTAGAAACATGAGATGTCGCCGTCCAGCAAGAGGACCTATTCTTACTCCTCGACACCGTCAAGCTCGTCTTCAGTGGGCCACTCAGCGACAGAATTGGCGAAATCGACAATGGCGTAACATCATCTTCTCTGACGAAAGCCGTTACTGCATTTCAACAGCCGATGGCAGAACCAGAGTGTGGAGAAGACGCGGGGAACGTTACGAAGACAGCTGCATTCTGGAAACAGACGCGTGGGGAGGACCTAGCATCATGGTAAGGGGTGGAATCGGCCTTAACGTTAAACTTGGTCCAGTCATCTTTCAGAACCTTGGCCCAGGCAGAGGAAATGGCGTAACAGCTGCCCGTTACATCGACCAAGTCTTGACACCCCATGTTCAGCCCCATTTCGCACGTCAAAACAAGACTTTCCAACAGGACAATGCATGTGCGCATACCGCAAGAGCCACAAGAGACTTCCTACAGCAGAATAACAGATTTAAACCCTATTGAACATTTATGGGACGAAGTTCAAAGACGGTTGAATAATGAGCAGCCAAGTCCGACAACTGCAGTTGAACTTTCACAAGCGTTTCAGAGAGTATGGGCACGTATTCCGATGGCGTTTATTAATCGGCTCATCAAATCCATGTACCGAAGATGTGCCGCAGTAATTGGTGCCGGTGGAGGACATACACGTTATTAACGGACGTGGGAGCACAGCATTGAAAACATGTGACGTTGCGACAATTGTGACATTTTTGTGAACATTGTAACCAAAAGACTGTAAATCATTCATTAAATTTTGTAAAAATTAATTTAAAATATATAAATGTCACTTTGAAATAAATGTATGTGAACATGTCATTTTGTGCGACGTTTCTTTTGCGGTTCAGTGTAGTAGCATCGTAACACACAACAATTATAGACGACCTTATTAAATTTGCATTAAGCTGTTCCAATAATAAAACACATGTATAAAATTTACTTCTGATGCAAATTTCCAATGTGTTGGAATATGACTATGCTTATATACATCAGTTTCAATGCATCAATTAAATACTACGAAGTAAGTAAATATATAAAATTTTAATGTAAGATGTTAGATTGTCAATCAAAACTTAGGTGCGCTTCCATAAGTTCAGTTTAGTACATTAATCTTTAATCGCAACATATACTTTATGTTTATTACAAAAATGCACGAAAACAAATATAACGTATTAATAGATTTGATTTCATTTGTGTTTGCCGAGAAACCAATGTTTGACAAAAGCGCGCGAAAATTAGCATTTATTTGTTACCACGTCACAAACTTTGTGTATCCACTATTGCTGATTATGTCTCAAGCTGCGTATCCGTAGAAATCTCGATGCGCTTTTCGTCATAGAATTTTGCTAACGCGAACTGGATCCATAACAGTTTGCTAACAGAGAGTACCACTCACATAATTGGTCATAAAAATCTTTGCCGTTTCTCTTGCTTCAAACTGTTTGCAAGAGGAACGGCATAATACAGGAAATTCAGCCAAAGCTTAGATATACTTAGATGTTTTGGGTTTTGATGGTTGTGCTTATTAATTCATCATTATACCTTTAACCAGATTTCCAACATTTTGATCTCGAGCACTGCTGATGAGTTGTCAGTCAACTAAATGGCCATACAGTGCTTCAAATTTATTCGGTATTTTGTGATATATTTTATTAGTACAATTTGGTCTATGTCATTGCTGGTAGACTGTAAGTCCACGGGGGCAGTATCAGCCTAGTAGCCATGCTTTTGGTACTGGCATTATTCATTACTTAAATACCTTTAAATTTTCTACTAAAAAATTAATGGATTTCTGTTTGTATTAATTGTTTTGGGTTTTGATGGTTGTGCTTATTAATTCATCATTGTATCTTGAACCGGATTTCCAACATTTTGATATCGAGCACTGTTGATGAGTTGTCAGTCAACGAAATGGCCATACATTGCATCAAATTTATCCGGTGTTTTTTGATACATTTTATTATATACCTGACGCCTGTCGTCAAGCAATAATATATAGTCAATTAAATTTGTACCAATAAATAAAAAAATGTATCCTATAAAGATTCTTAAAAATCAGAAGTCAATTCGTAAATACTTGGCATGTTGTTTATGGATACGCGAATTTGATGTAAAGCGTCATAATTATAGATCTTTGTTTATGTTTTTGTTTTGATTAGAAACGACTTACGATGGCAACTGAAATTTCTCCAATCATAATTTTCCTGGCATAGACATTTGCTGCGAATACAGGTGAGACTATTTGAACACTCCATGCTGCTCAAACAAGTATTGTTGAAAGGCTTTTCTAGAAAAAAGTAAAAATATTAAAATTTACATGGAATTTGTGTACCACGAATTATTTTCCCTTTAATGACATCACTGATGAAGGTGATATGTATTTAAATAGTCCCCTTACAGAAAAAAAAGATTATTTTTCGGGATTTATGATTGTTAAATAATCCTGCCGATTTTTCTTACCTTATCTTAAAGAGGATGTGAATTTTATATTTCCATGGAGATTCAGGACAGATAACAAGAACAAATCCATTTCGTATTGTCAAAAGGAAAGTCAAGAAATACAAAAGAGTTATTCGAAGGCGTGAAGGGACGAATTCTTTAACCTCCTGTGGCGGCCATTTCCCTACACTTTTAAGAACACTACAGAATGGGTCTATATTGTGAAGGGAGCATGACATTCTCCAACGCAGACATGCCTTCCGTATATTGACATGACAACCTATCACTTAGAGGGTTTACGTCATTATTTCATAAAATTAAAGTAATCTATTACTCTGGTTGTATTATTATTTATTTAATGTTATAAATAAAGTCAAGAAATACCAAAGGGATATTCGAAGGAGGAGAATCGAAAACAACTGACAAACTTCGGAGAACTACGAAGACAAGACCAACACAATACAACATTACGGTTTTTTCATACCTGTCAACCAAGTCATGATGATGTCCATAAAACTTTAATAAGGACGACTGTAACTTAGGAGCAACATACCCTGTTTAAGTAACTTTTCTGTCAGGAGCGGGCTCTGACCCAACGGAGGATATAGGCTTTAAGCGGAATACGTGAATTTCCGCATCTTTATCGACCACCTCCCCCAATTAGAACAAACCTATTACCTAAACAAAAAATAATGGCAATGTTAAAGGTGCGTTTATTACGTGGTATCTAGACGAATATAATCGATATCTGCGTCTGGGGTAATGGATGTGTAATTAAACGTGTAGCTGTATGAAATAAATTTTAGAAAGAAAATGGCATATGTCTTGGGACAGCATAATCAACCATATCATAAATTTGAGCGAAGCATGTATCATAATGTTTGACTAAATGAGTACTTATTTATCAATCAAAAATTCATGTTTTTTTTGGCCCGTGGATATAAATGAAAGTTCGTTATCGTAGAAAGAGCAGACGATTAGTGTCCCTTCATATAATGAATGAAAAACCGAAATTTTCTTAAAATTGTTAAGTTGAGAGTGAAGTTTACATAACAGATTATGATTGATTTTGATTTCATTTATGTATTATAAATCTTGAAACGATTTAATTGTTTCTATAAATTTTTCTTTTGAAGAAATGTTCTCCTATCGTGCCCATTCTCAGCTCATTGATTTTAGAAAATAAATAAAGTCAAGAAATACCAAAGGGATATTCGAAGGAGAGAAAAATCGTAACAACTGACAAACTCCGGAGAACAACGAAGACAAGATCAAAACAATACATGAACTACAATTAAAAACTAAAAACATATGAACAACATGGACCCCACCAAAAAAAAAAAAAAAAAAAAAAAAAACCGGGGGTAGACTCAGGTGCTCCGGAAGAGTAAGCAGTCTCTGCTTCCTGCAGGACACCCGCCATGCTGTGCATGTCAAATCCGATATGAGGAAGGGATAATATCAATGGAACAGGTCCATTTTCATTTGGGAAACGGTTTTTTTTATAACTGTCAACCAAGTCATAATGACGCCCATAAAACTTTAATAAGGATCACTTCAGCTTAGGAGCAAGGTACCCCTGTCTGAGGAACTTTTCTGTCAGAAGCCGGGCTCTGTCCAGGAAGTCAATGTATATGTCACATGCTCTGGAATAACGTATGAAATATATACCCAATACGCCGGCGCTTCTGGAATATTGCCGCTCAAAAATGGGAAGGAAGAAATTACTTGTTGATCCAGGAATATTAAGAGTAAGCAAACTTGATTATCCGTTTGACATACGTTAAATGTCAGGTATATTTCTTGTATGAAAGATTAATACTTGTTTTGCATTCCTTTCCTGACCAATAGTGAGTGCTAAGACATGTACATTTATTTCCATGACAATGAAGTGATGCTGGGCAGTCCATATTTCTGATGCAAGATTCATTTATTGTTTTCACTGAAAATAAAGATTAAGTAAATTAAATGGTATACTAGGAAAAATTTAAAATCAAATTTCAGTACAAATTAATGTAACGTAATAATATTACCGTTTTTGATTCAATTTTGATACACTTTACCAATTGGTATAAACGAAAATGTATTGAAAGCTTAGGACGAGAAATGTAGAACGCTGAAACAATGAAAACTCTTTTGCTACTGCAGTCAAGTAAGGAGGTTAAAGCAAAAAACAACATTACATTCCTCGGTTTTCCAGAACACACAAAATACTTGATTATTGATTAATTTAATTTCCCAAGAATTTGCTGATTCTCCCATTGTATCTTTCCACTCAGTATTCATTATATCATCTATATGATGATTTTTATATTTTGTTGAAAAGTTGAAATTGATAAAAGTTGAAATTGTGAAAGTATAGCTTCAACTTACTTACTCAGTCACAGTAGAACTTACTTGGATTTTATTGATTATTGATTATTGTTTGCTTACAGTCCAGTGGCAAATATTTCATATTTCATGGTCCCACAGGACAAATGCCACTCAAAAAGTTCAAAATAGGCCTAGGACTGGATAAGAAGAGGAACAGATTTTAACTCCGACTGTGGTTATGTAGGATCGAATAACTTAGTCCTCTGTAGCGGCCTTTTGCCTATTATTTTTCGAATACTAGAGGAGTGGTCTTTTTCACACAGGTAGTGTAGCATTCCCCAAACACGCTACCCACCATTCTCCATGGTGAGACTTTCTATATAATGACCTGACATCCACTACCTTGGAACACGCTAGGTAGCTACTCAGTGTGAGTACCCGTGACCCAACACAGTTGCCTAGTATTTGAAATTTAGTTAAACTTGTTAGGTCCTATCAGTTATATTGGTTATATTGGTTATATTGGTCACAATGTTTTGTGTTTATTTTTGGCTTTCCAGAAGTTTGGTTATGCATTGTAATCAAGTCTTTTAGTGATGTTGAACAATTTTTAAAAGTAACATCATTAAAATTTGAGAGGTTCCAAATATATGGACCAAACACGATTCTTTACAGATGAACAGATGGACTTGCTGATCACTGTACCGCGACTGCATCTCTGTAGAGGGTCCTAATAACTAAGAAAATGTGGGAGGTATCAAATATTCATCAAATTATCAGGTGACCTGATGTTCAAAGGGGCCGCGCAAAAACCTTTTAACACTGATAAAATAGAGCAGCGCTCATCCTTTAATGACAATTATTAGAAATTGAAAAAAATTAGTCAAGAATCATATGATTTAAAGAATCACATATATTTATAAGACTTTAAAATCAAATTGTTTTAAACACTCAACACAAGGACAAATTATACAGATACTTTACAAATTTAAAATTATAGAATTGTCAAATTTTGTGATACCTTCAAATATATGAATTAGATAACATGTACGATCTGACAGGTCCTGTTTTTAAATCTAAAGTACACATCTTCTATTCCTTAATTTGAAAACATAAACTCTAGCCTGCGGCATTGTAACAGGAAAAAAATATTCTATGAGGATTTTTGAGGATCAGAAAGAAAAATCGACATGGACAAATTTTATGTATTTTATGTGTTTACATATCTGCATCAAAAAAAGGAGCAACTTGGTTGATGCCTATAAAAACACAAAGACATCTTTACTAACATGGAGTTCACCTCAGTATTTTGTTGGGTTACATATTGCTGATCATTTTTATTTTTTTGTTTTTTGTTTTGTTTTATGTTTCTGTTATTTATTTTTCCCCGTTGATCCATCTCTGATTTGTCTTTTTCAGGATTTATAATAGTTAAATGACCCTGCGGATTACCCTGTGATAGGTAGTAACAGTCGTAATGTTATTGTTGGTGGCTTTCACTTTATTATAGAAATTAGGTTTCTATCATCATTTATATATTGATCGTGTACAAAGTTGTACATCATTTTCATTTTCTGTCTAGTAATTGTAAGTTTAATTTGATGTTTTTATACTGTCATATTTATTTTCCCTCAGTTGGCAGCATTTGATCATCAGCTACCGCCAGGGCATTATATAACCAGTATATACTGGAACTGTTACTTTCACTAGGAGATTCTTACACGAGTTTAAAGTGAAGACTGGAAAATCTTCAACGAGTTTTCAAAATTCGCGTCTTTCCCGACTGGAGCGAGGGACATAAGTTGAATTTTTAAAACGAGTTCAAGACTTTTTATTTCTTTACCTTTGAACGAGTTTAAGTAATTATTTCTTCCGTTGATACTCGATTTTTAAGTTTCCTGTAACTAGGTAAAATCAATGAGCACAGTCAACGAAGTTAAAAAACGTTACGCATGATTAGTAAAAAAGTATGTGCATTTGAGAACGGCGCGATTTGATTGGTCTAAAAGCAGTGGAAGATGAGGCCTTGTGCAGTGGGAGATGAGGTCTCATAAACCAATTTTTAACGGGAACTCAAACTGAAAACGGCCGTTTACGGAAGTATAAACCAAGTTTAATGTAATTAAACCAGTGCATACGAGATATTCATATGCTCTGGATGAACATTTACTGTACAAGTAATTCTGAAAAGGACTTCATATTGAATGTACTGAACATGATTTCGTTTTTAAGTACTTCAGTAAAAAGTCAAATTCCTACAGAGTTTAAAGGATAAGCGAACTAAATAGTCTACTCACACGACCGTTTGATGTTACAATGTTTATATGTTATTTTTACTGGTTTTGAATTTATTTCCATTCATGTAAAATATTCATTATTAAAATACCTTTATGATGTATGCATTGCAGGTCAGCATTGCAAATATTTGTATCATTGCAACATGACTGGCAAATTATATGTCTGTCATCAGATGTCCGTCTTCCCAAAATTGACAAAACATAGTCATTTACACAAAACTGAAATAACAATAATGATAATAAACATGTAGGATGCACATGACTTATTGTACTGAGAAACTGTCAGAAATGTTGGAAACACTAGTGTAATCGTTACCGTTCTATTTCCACTATTTCCATTTTGAGGTTAATTTGTGTACTATATCATATATTTATGATTGTGTAAATTTGTTTTCCAGGAAGGTAAATTCTAATGAATGTTCATTAATTACTTCATTATTTTTTTCAACCTTGCTACGATTGTACATTATACAACACAAATGCGTCATGACATTATTTGCAATATAAACTCTTTTGTCAAATCAGTTGTTTTCTACTTACATGTAGATATTTATTCGGGAAATATAAGAATTTGACAAGTTCACAGATTCTTTTAAAAAGTACACAGCAAAAATAGTCAAGATTTATTTCTTAATTCCAAGAATTCGTGTTATGTGTACGTTTCTTTTTCAAATCGAGATATACATTTATGTGATATACGTAATGTTACAATCCAAAATTCAAGATATTTTAAGTGACTAAATAACAAGATGAATAACTGGAAAGGACAACAATGACACACCAATTAATCAACCATTAAATTGACCGAAAACTTTTAATACAGTTCCTTTGTGCCATTTAAGCTATTTTTAATGTAATGTTATTAGAAATATACATGTACCTCAGGGTATGAACAGCCCAAGTCAAAGAGTTCAGCTTTATATTCTGTCCTGTATTTGTGGATATAGCATACCTGCATGAGACACAATAACAAAAAGATAGCTTATTAATGTTTACACAGAGAACAGTCGGAAAGGCAAAACTTCATTTCGTTTCTATTTTAACAAACATTTAGATGTCTGATAACTGCATAAATTTTCGAACAAGGATGCATTGAACTACAGCCAATAATTTGTTTTTATGTTTAACGTAAAACTATTTGAAGAACTGAGGTAAATTTTACCTGATCTTTATTACATGTTTTAACATGGCGACAAGAAGAAGGACTCTCTATATTGGTACATGACAAACACACCTGGCCAATTTCTAATAAAAACAATATCGTTATTGTAGGTTTTTACAATGAATCCTAGCAGTAATTTCCTGTTTACTATGAATTTATGAAGGGATTAACATACATGTAGTTACACACACGTATATTACAAAAAGGCAAATAGGCATTATTAACAGTTAAACTTGCAAAAAAAAAAACTTGGCATCATTAATCAAGTTACTGATTATTGTTTTGGTTTCCAACATTTTAGGTACTGAATACAACCGGTCAGTCTTAAATCGACAAACTGTGCACATCTTGTGTTTCAGATCTGGTATCATAGAATTTATTACAGAATTTTGAACTTTAATTCGTTCTTTTCTTCGCGTTTCAGTACTTTTATCTAAATCGACGTTTTCGAATTATTTATACTCTGTTCCCACTGTATCGCGCTACCAACGTTATTTCAACGTAATTTTGACGCCATCTTGAAAAAATAAGTACCATGAGTGAGACCCCAATATAATCAATTCATCCTTAGGTTTTTTGTGGAGAACTTCCTGTTTATAGTTTCTAGATTCTATAAGACTAAGTGTTTGCTTTCTTTTGTATTACCTTGTTTTTCTGTCCCTTTTTATTACATTTGTTTCTGTATTTCTGATCGGTATTCTGCTCAATAATGTATGTTAGTTATACGTAGAATAAAATTAGTTCAAAAGCGTCTATTAGGATTGCGCTGCCCATCATATAACAAGATGCATTGCATTATTATTTTTAGTTAAGTTGATAGACTATGCTGACTCTCTGTTTTTTTCATCTTAATATTTCGTGCTCTTTATTTTTTTTTTGCTCAAGGTCTGTCGATGGGATGGCATTACGAAATTGACATGTCATTGTTGACCTTTCATGTTATCCTATGTGTTGTTTGTACTGCTTAAAGATTGTTGTAATTACAATAAACTATGATTCTTGTTGCACACATGGTGCCTAAAAGAGACATTAAAATTTTAAATTTCTAAAACGTATGGCTTTATTTAGACAGTACTAACTTGATTTACATTGAGAATCAAGCCAATATTCTGTCGGAGAACACACACATTTGTTGTCAGTACATTGCAGTGTACTGGTACATTCAATGTTTCTTATGCAGGATTCATTAAATGTTTTTACTAAAAAACAAAACGAAATCATTATGTATTTGTCATTCTATAATATACATTCGAGTCACACAATTTTAAGAAGTCAAGGATTTAATAATGAAAATTAATGAAATAATGAACAATCAGTCTATGCCGAAATATATAGTGTTTTTTTCGAAGACCAAGATTGTAGGGTTATTTTTAAAGTATTGGGGAATATTGTCCTGGGTGAAGGATAACATTTGTCGAAAATAAAATGCAATTAAGTTATATTTATCAAATATCAATCGAGTTTATAGCTTATGATGTCTATAATTAACCCCGGATGTAAAAACGCCACCAATACATAAACTTTGTTTAAATCTGAAACAGTCATGGCTATCAATTACAACATTTCGAAGAGGGACAATAATTTGCTTTTGTCTATATGGTCTCAGAGGGATAGTTGAGTAAATATGCTAATACAGGATCTGTCTATTTTCATTAGTTATTTTCGTATTATTACTGTTATTTGTCTATTATACATGGTATATGGAATATTGTGTTTATTTGTTATTTCTAGCTAGGCACCTGTGATGGATCACGGGGCTCAACCCATAGAGCTGTCTAGCGCGTCGCCAGGTGGCGGATAGGGGAGACCCTCTCGTTGGGGGGCTGTCAGGTCATAATACGGAAAGCCTGACCGCGGACCATAGTGGGTAACGTGTTTGGAGAATGCCACCTCCCTGCACGCTAAAGACCCCTTCTGTAGTTTTCGAAAAAGAGTAGGCTGATCGACGCTACAGAAGGCTAAATTATCCGACCCTACCCAACCATCCTCCTTTTACCGTGGCAGTCAAAATTGGTTCCCCTTTGTGTCCCATTCCACCCCTAATTGAATTTCTTGATAAATTGAACTGGTTCTCGTCCTGAAGAAGCATGAAATATTTGCCACTGGACGTTAAGCAACAATCAATCAATCAATCAATGTTATTTCTAGTGACTTTTGTTGAATATTTGAATTCTTCGTCCCGGTGACCGTTTATTGCTTTTCTTGTTTTTGAAGATCATACGAAAATCCCTGGTTTTACTAATATTATTCCGCATTCAGTCATGCAGGATCTTGAGTCATTGGCGCTTAAACCGTAACCTTATATCTTCATATGTATTTTAGATCTTACGTCGAGTACATTGACGACCAGTCCAATATTCAGACGAAGGACATACACACTTTTTTCCAATACACTGTAACGTAGCGATACACTCTTTATGGCTTTCGCAGGTCTCATTTATGGTTCTTGCTGGAATATGTATAAAATATCAAGATCTCAATAAACGTACCGTTCCAATGCATATATTTTTAATTAATATTTATACAGCGTTCTTTTATTCACACATTGATCGAAAAATAAAATACACCCTCTTTGGTTTTAAACCCTATCTGAGATGTTGTAATCCAAACTATGTTTTGAGAGTGGTATTTCTGTAAAACATAGGAAATCAACTCACTTGTACCCATTTATAGATCAATACATGTATCCTGGTGAAATATCAGTATCCTAAAACATGCCCGAGGTTAGAAGGCATTATGCATAACCTAAAGGTGATAAACTATGTGATATATTTTGACATGCCATGGCCAACTCTTTAGATTATTTCTGTATGAATACTATATTACTAAAAACACTATGGGTTTTACTTTACACAAATAAATTTGCAATCTATAAAAATAACCAAACATAATTACACTATCCAGTCGCCGGTTATAAGTTGGCAAAATTATACAAAGTCCCTGTCATATTCCAATGTATATTTTATGATGGTTATACTCTAGTGGAAATATATTCTTCTAAATATTGTCCACAAAACATGCTGCCATATCATATGCTATCGAATATTACCATGCTTGAATTAAATTATAGGAATTCAAATGAAAGAGTTTCATCATTTAAGAACAGTACTAAATCATGGAGATTCTTCTAAGATTCTTATTAACAGTCAGGAGTGCATACCACCCCTTTCTCCCCCAAAAAATATCATACCTATATTTATTCCTTAGTGAAATACTAATTAATTTCGCAAATTATTATGGTTAAAGTTTACAACACGACCCCGGATACTATATAAGATATATTATACGCTTGTAATTTCAATTTTGATTAACAGTTTCTTGACATTGTTTGTTTTCTACACACTTTGTTGTCTGAAGTAGTTTTTCGTATCCCCTTTCCCCTGTTCTAAAGTTTACATAGATGTTTAGGCATATGGAAAACATGTACATTATAATATCATATGCCCGACTACAGGTTCATGTTAATTATAAAATTATTTCTTGCACGCGAAGGGAATTATAAGTTTAGATGAAAATGGCCAAAATCATACAAAATAGAGATTTTTATGGAATTGCATCATTTTGGAGATGTTTATTGGCCTATAAATATTCGAAATGTGGTGCTTTTCTTTATTTTTGGCACAAATTAGGTACTTAAAGATTATTTTAAAAAATGTATCCCTTTTTTCATGGGTTTTATTTTTGGCCATATTTTAGACCAAAAAACGGCCTTAATGTCCCTTGTCCTTTGTGATTATAGACGAGAAACTATCTCACTAAATACGGTACATACGTTTAAATACAAACCGCGTGCAAAAGGTGTTTTATTGCTTTTCTTCTTCTTGAAAACTTAGAACTAAAAGTCATATTTTTTTCAACAGGCAGTCATTCTTGTCTCATATTGGTGTTAAGGAAAAGCAGATTGGTGTGGTAAAATAATTGTTGAGGCTGACCTGAGCTATGTTGATTACACTGAAGATCTGCATTACATATATTAGTATCATTACAACAATTCTGGCAGGTTATATGGTGGCCCTCATTGTTCCTCCTTCCAATACCAGACCCTCTAATTACTAGTTTACATAACTGAAACAAGAGACGGAACGTGTAAGAATGGAGTGTGACCGATGAAGAGCGACAAAGGCAAATAGATCATTCAGCCAACATATAATATAATGTTCAAAGGTATACATTTATTTGGTAGACACGATACGGATAAGTTGATAGACAGTTGATCTACTTTGATTGATTGTTTGTTTAGTTGGGGTTTTACGCCGTTTTCAGCACATTTGGCTATTACGCGGCGGCCAGTTTTTATTAGTGGAGGAAGCCGGAGTACCCGGAGAGAACCACCGACCTTCGGTAGGAAAATTGGCAATCCTTGTCAATTAAGTTTGGAGTCGAATACACCCCGCCACAGGTGAGATTCGAACTCCCAACCTCAGCGTTGACAGGCTAGTGATCATTAGTAGTCATGACGAACTACTAGGATCACTCGGCCACCGAAGCCCCTACTCTGATTGATATACACTTAATCTTGTAAATGTACATGCATTAAAGAATGCATTCTAGCTGACATTTATCATATGAGTTGATATTCTAAAAACATAAAGATTTAATTAAGACTATAAATGCCAACAAATGCATAAAACTGTGGAACATTATAAAACAAATACGTTGCCTCTAATATTTCTAATCGAAACAGCATTTCATAATTCTTTAAAAAAATGGTTCTTTCGTTTTTGGTTCTGAAGTGGTTAAGATACAATGAAACAGATATCCTCATTTAAAAGCAATGACAATGCTCAGTATATGATTATTATCTTGTATTTTCTTGATCGTCCACACTGATTTGAACAATATTGCACAACTGTAGGCGCGATCTTTTTTATATGTTTCTCCTTAGTGTTTTAGTCATAAAATAGAAGGACAGGTGATTTACTGACACGTTCCATTTCATTACAAAATTTTGATTCTATGTGCGAATATAATGTAAACTATATATTACCTCTGGATATGTGCAGCCTAGGTCGTAGAAGTTAACACCTGTGTCAGTCTCATATTTGTGAACAAAGCAAACCTAAAGTATATAATTCTATATCGATAAAGGTACTACAAGAGTACAGCATAAGAAATTTGAAACTATATTTAACAATATTTCGTTAATGATTTTTCGAAAACAAAATATTAATATTACACTGTAATTCTGTGGCAACATTTTATCTACCTGATAAGTTTTTTGGACTCCAAAATCAGTTTATATATTAAAGTATGTGAGGAAATTTTTTTAATTCATCAATAATCGTGTTTTAAATTGTTACACTGACCTAGAACTTTCTGAATAAACTGGCATCAATCGACACCTGTTTAAATAAGCTGAGTCTATAGCCATAAACCTCCATAGGGTTTAAGGTGATGACAATTAACTGCAGTTACGTCGGAAATCCCAATATGGCGGAGGACGTCATATCTGGTAACTTATTTTTTTAATGAATTCCCTAGCTTAGCATGTTCACGGGTGCATTGATATTTGTAAAAGGAATAATTTTCATCATCGTATTACACCTTGTGAAGCATAAATAAATTAGTAAAAAGAGGTAAAAATAGTGCCAGACAACAATGATAAAACTTCCATATACACGTACATAAAACGTGTTATGAACTAGAGAACAGAAAAAAAATATTCATATTTTTGAATGATATTTAAAAACCTCCCTTTTTAAATTAATATATTTAATGTTAACTTTTCATATCAAAACTGTATTAGATTGATCAACGTGTTGCTATTGCTTATTGGCTAGTGTTTCAATATTACCTCGTCATTGTCGCACGTGTTGACATGCCGACAGTCTAAGGGGTTGGTTGCCTTTGTACAGGAAAGACATATCTGACCAGCATCTATAAAATCAAAAAAATTTAAAAAAAATGTACATGTACATTTACCTTTTTCTAACGGTTATAAAACTTTTATTATTTGTATTTCGATAATTTGTAAATCAGCCTTTTCAAGAAAACAGACCTACGTAAGAAGGAGATTCATATATATGCCCAATATTAGTGGTCGCGGTGGGTATGGTAATTCATCATAGCCACTTATGATCACCAGTTTGCTAACATTGCGTGGTTTAGGTTTCGAGTTCAAATCGAACTCATTTCGAGAGATGTTCAACTCCAATCTTAATAGTTTACCTTTCCGGATTCCTGCAATTATAAATGATAATCTCCCTAATAAACCGTGATGGAATGGTGCAAATCCCTCGTTAAACTCAACCAAAAGAAAAAAAGATCCATCACATTTTCTCATTCTCCGTTTGAGTAAATTCAGAGACATTCCGATGTACAAAACTATATTTAATAAATTTGAAAATCTTTCAGATTGAGATTGAAAAATCGGAATTGAGCCCTCGTGATGTATATCGTATCTATCACAAACGGCAATGAAAAGCATAACCTAAACGACCAATTGCATTTTTCAAATATCATGCACAGAAAAACTACAAAAAGCAGAAAACTATCCAAGACGGACAAAAGAAAAGTAAACACAAATAACTTCAGAAATATATCAAATGTGAAAAAAAGTTGCTTTCATAACTTCATTTGTTCATTCAACATATAGAAATGAAGATGTGCATACTCACAAGTTGTAAAGCGAATACAAAGAAGAGCTTGGATGCACAGAGCTACAAATTAAAGAGGTAAATGAAACAAAAATGTTATGAGTACAATTAGGCTAAATACTAACGGAGAAGATTTGGTACACCTGGGGATGAGACTTTAGATTTAAAGATGACAATAGATATTACAATTACTACTTTATTTTGATTTAATTATAACTGCAGTATAATTCGCACTCTACTAAAATATGTGAAATTCTGCAAAATTGCGAAATTATCAATTTGACCCAAACAATCACATAAGACTTTCGATCCCCTCCAAACCATTTTCTGAGGGACAGGCTTTGAATCAAGGGTATAAGAAAATCCGTTTCAGCGTGTCCAAATCATTTTCTGAGGGACAGGCTTTGAATCAAGATTATAATAAAATACGTTTGAATCAAGGTTATAAGAAAATACGTGTCGGCGTGTCCAAACCACTTTCTGAGGGACAGGCTTTGAATCAAGGTTATAAGAAAACACGTTTCATACGCTGCTTAAGAAAGTTTTATTGCAGATATCAAGATCTTATTGAGAAATATTCTGTTTATGATAAGATGATTATAACAGTTGGATTTCGTAATACCTTCAACATCTATGTTTTGTACTGTTTCGACTACTAATTTTACCGACTTTGTTCGGTAGCGAATTTACGCTACCTGTTTATATTGCAATATACCTGAACCCATTTAAGCGTATTGGAAGCGGGAGGCTTAGCGCCCTGTAAAACATTGTTAACCACAAGTTCCTTCGGAAATGCCTGTACCAAGTCAGGACCATTACTTGTCCGGTGCTTACCTTGATTTTGCCTGTTATATATGGACTACCCTCCCCTTTTTTACTATTCCTTTTGACAACTGCCTTGGAGTTCTGCAGTTTGGTTATCACCTTTATTCACACTTAATAAATCATTTGGACCTTCTGCAAATAACAGTATCTACTGGATTCGTTTCAATTAAAAGAATGAACCACCTGTTTAGATGTAATTGATTGTTAAAAATTACATCATGCTTATTCCATGGATCTCTGTACACATATGAAACAACGTTTATGGAGTTAAAGAAGAAATATACTTACCTAAGAACATAATGTATAACACTGGTACGTATTCTGCGCTTTGGTCAGGTGTTTAAATTCCCAACATTATTTAACCCAAATTCACTTTAATCAAAGAAAGATAAGATATTGATTTTATTGATAATTTCATAAGCATTGCACATGTCTATTTTAATACGTCTGACAGGATATTTGAAATCAATAAAGCAGAGATTTTGACTCGTCGACCATGGATTTATTTTACATTGTTCTACTAACAGGACGCCCAAGCTGCTCTTGTCCCTATACTCTCTATGCCTTCAGATCTCTGTAAAATCAATAGCAGGATTAATCCGAGCGGTCTTATCCGTGTTGTTTCGTACTTCAGCAGAGATTTGAAGTCCGATTAGTACTGAGCACTAGATGTTTACTTTGGATTTTTTCTGCTAATTTTCAGTAATTTTACATTAAAAAAAAAATGAGAATAACTGTTCATATTCAAACAATGTGGAAACTAGGTAAAAAGTACAATCTTTATGATTTTAAAAAAGTAATAAGTATCCGATCTTTATACAAAACATTGTACAGTAAATTATCTTGGTCTTATAAATATCATGTCGTGAAAATCTGTTGAAACTGATCGCAAGAATACATGTATTAATTCCTTTTGAGAAATTATTAAACCACGGATTTCAGTTACAAAAAAGACAAAACCCAGTTCACTAGTTTTAAAAGTTGGGACACTGACACGATGATGTCCACTGATAATAAGGTTGTAATCTTTGAATAAAACGTTCCGAAAGCGGGCTTAAATGTTTGAAGTAATTTTTCATTGCTTTGGACATAGAAATAACCGGATTGACAAGGGAAAGTATTTACCTTTACATGAAACTCTACCAAAAGCTCAAAAGCTTCATTAAAGTTTATAATTTATTTTTCGATACTACTAGCATATTTTTCTTCCGATTTTAAAAATGTCCCTTTATATGTTGTCAATACAATTTTACCGATAAAGGACACTTTAATATGTCTGCCCTCTAGATAATTGCTTTATAAGTGTTATTAGAAAGAAAAAATGTTATCAATCATGACACTAAATGCCTTTATTTCATTTAAAAATATAGAAGCTACGAAACACTGTAAATTATTCTTTTAAATTTATTTAATGATGATTACATCTCCCGGTATGAAAATCCTCTTTAGAACCCTATTCAAATTTGAATTATCGTTTTTATCATAACAGTATAATAATCTGTGCGATACGGATAAACCTATGTCACCTCTCTATTATCAATTGTTTGTTTTCAAAATCGATCACAGTTATGTGACTCAGAGTTGGTAAGTTATCTATGTATTTATTTTAAAGAAAAATGCTCAAACAATGATTTGAAACTTGTTAAATTATAAATTATTATGGTCGCAACATAATTTGAAATCACAATTTTATATCACAAAACAAATGTACAAAAATAACTAATTCATAATTCATAGGCATAAACTTTTACAGAAACCATACGACTAAAGTAACCACAACAAAGTTATTGTGTACTGAATTCCATAAACTACATGGGAATATCTGTGTATAGTTTATTAATTTTTATTTAAATTTTCGATACCATTCATCTTGTTTTTTTGGCCGTTGAGTATTATTTTTGTGAAGGAGTTGTTACTTCCTTTTGTAAGTCCCCTAGACATTATCAATACATCCCCCTGTTCCGTCCAATAGGAAATTGTTTTATTTTACCCTTGCAAAATATTCCTACCCGTCCACGTCAAGGCCGTTAAATGTCGGAGGAATCTAGGACTAGAATTCACATTGACAATGCTTATGAACTGTTTCGTTGTAGTTCTGTTGTTGTCCTTCTTTGTTTGTCCTTTTTTATTCGAAGAACATTTGAAATGTTTTAAAGGCTGACACTCCATTTCAAAATGTTGTAATATCTGTACAGGTCTATATTTATAACATTCAAACACAGTTGGATAAGGGACATGAATTGCAAAACCCAACACAATGTTAGATTTAAAATTTTACCTTTTATAATTGCCATAAATACTGTGACTTACGTTATCGTTTTAATCCCGTTTAAATACATAATTACATTGTACATGTTGATAAACATATAGCTAATATTGTGATTTGGATAATACGGCATATTGATAAGTAACACTATAATACTAAAATTGAGGGCTCGATTTCTTTGGGCCGCCATCACGTTACAACTGCAATAGACACAATTCCAATCAGAATTTGACTGATTGAGGATGAATGCGTTGTCTGAAAATTTCACACGTTTAGGTTGATACGTTTCTTCAGATGCTGCAATTATCGATACGTCCGAAGCAATCCGACACGTTTCCGTGTTTTTTTTATTCGTCTCCACTTCTAAGGATACTTGTTCAGCTACAAGGTGGCCAGAGATAAACGGACATACTACCAATATGCACAGGAATTAAACCGCAATCAATAAAGTACTTTCACTTCTAAATATTGAGAGACCGGGTGGTTTTGACATGTGTTATAGCACAATGAGAAGATAAGACAGTGACATAGAGATTATGCGCTGAATAGGTTTACACTCTACGGAACAATAATGGAATAATGAATGATGAAAACATTATTTCAAACTTGGATACACATAGAATCATACGTTTTATTAAGCTTTTTAAACGAAAATACTTAATATAGATACAACAAGCACATAAAAAGAGAACCTAGGGCGAATCCGTTTGGAAAAGTAATGTAATGTTTTTCATCCATTGCTTTACAAGAAACAAATATCTAACCCCCCGGAAATAGCGGTGTGCTCTGTCCAAGGGGCTAGACAAGCTATTCCACCTTTTTATGTTACCTGTGCTTTTAAGGGTAGTCACCTAGTAAGTATATGAAAGAACCTTATTAGATTCAGAAGAAATCAGGTATATAAACCCAAGTAATTCGGAGGGGTGAGCGGTTTTTATTACATAAAGATCCCATCTTAATAAATGATTTGGGAGAATTTTTGTTTAAATGTTTTGAAATATATATATAATGCTCTTAATGGGCCCAAATTAGATAATAAATTATTCTATTCTATTCTAAACGGCACAATGATGGTGTCATATAAATCTCCCTCGTGCATAGATCTGTCCTTAGATGTTTTTGGCTTTATATTTTTGTGTATGTTTTGTATTTTTAATTTACTCTTCAACTTTTTTTTTCCTTGTTTTGATTTTCAATAGTTTTAGCTTTGAGCACAACTGACAAAATCGACAAAATGTGCACATTTTGTGCATCAAAGAATTTATTATAAATTGATTGCGAGATGATAACATAAGGAATGATAACAGGGAAACATTATATAATTTTTTGTAGATAAGAAAATACATTGTAGGTAAATAATTGACACAAAATCCATACATGCATATGTCAAAAGATAATGATATAAAGGATGTAAACACTACTAGTCGAAAGCGTTTTCAGAGCGACGCGCTGATTTGCCGACATCGCATTTAATTTCTTTCAAGCGGCCAATGAAACTTTCTAAATAAATATTCATGAAAACGAATGAATAATTAAATCATTAAGATGTTTCCAAAGGAATTAAACGAAATAAATATTTAAATTTTGTTGTCATAGCAGTTATGGCTTACCAAGAGGAAAAGGAGGATAGCCTATATTTAACGGGATGGGCGCGACTGAAGGTGTATCAATGACTTTTAATTACCTATACCGTAATATATTTGTAGATAAACCTTTTTCAACGCCATTTACACTGTACAATTTTAATGGTTGTGTTAATTTTACAGTTTGAAGTAATGGCAATGTTGGTCAACTCTTTGTTGTTGGGAGCGTTGTTGACACTGCTTGTAATTGCAGGTTTGTATAATTATATTGTATTTTGATATAAAAATTAAATCAACCAACAAATAAAAATCATCGGAATTAAAAAGTTAGTTTAAATGTAAAATAAAATTTAAAATGGACAGTACTGGTATGAATGCTCGTATGAAAGGTAAACATTTTTTGTTTGAAATAAAAAACATACGTCCTGCTATATATCAAACAAATCGAACTTAAAGCAGTCACACATCTAAAGTTATATATAGAAACAAGAGACATTACAAGAATTGTTTACTTTCTAGTACTTTTTACACCCATTTTATTCGACATTTTTTTAATTAAAAGTAGAATCTGTTGTGTGCAAGAACTATTTTATGTTCATTGGCATATTTTTAACTATGATTTCTATTGTATATATTATTGACTTTGAACTATGTTGCTATCGGAATTTACCAACCGGACACAATGGTAATATTCACCGAGCCATAAGCGAATTGCTATAAAGGTATCCGGACCATAACTAACCAAGTAATTATTCTGAAAAGCCCGGATATCAATATATAGCCGTACAAAAATTCCCAATAAACCATACCTGTAAAATTATCCTAGTTCAAAGTAAATAATTGTATAATATACATGTGTATACAATAGAAATCATAGTCCAAGCTAGTTGTAGGATTTTAAGAAATGATTATTCTAGACAAATTTATTCCTAATTTTACTTTTCATTTTTTTTTGCTAATGAATTTTGACTTAAATATTTTCAGATGCCACATCATGTGGTGTATTCTGGGTTAATCCGACCATACTGCACAAAGAAACCATCAATTCAGTGACGGCAAATATATCCGATGAAAGAAGACCAATTAAAGAAAAAACAGTTATTAAGTTGAAATGTGTTGATACCTCGAAACAAATTAACGGTTCAGATATATCTATATGTCTAAGTAATGGTAAATGGGACAACCAACCAAATTGTATAAAATATTATAAAAGTATGTATAGTAGAAAATCATAACTATTAATTAACCAAGAACGGTTCTTTTGAAATCCACATTTTCAGTACATGTACAGAAACAAAGGTTTTAAGGACAAACACATTTTTAGTCATCTGACTGCAGGGCGTGCTTCTAAACAATGTGTATAACAAGGACACTTTTCGGTGGTTTAGTACTAGTCTTAATTTTAACATTTAGGTATTTCATCTCTCACGTCTTACGTGTATTTTCTGTTTGAATTTTCGCGTATTTTTTTTCAGTCTTACTTTGCAAACAATTGCCTTGTTGGTTACAATAAATACTAGGCGCTGGAATATGTCAGTTTAGCTTGTATATATTTTTATTCTTATATTGGTAGTATGTTGTACTTGTCAAGTAGTTTATTGTTCTTTAACGATATGTATGTTGATCAACTATAATTTATTGATTTTTCTTTCAGAACAGCGACCTAAGAAGTCTTTCCCACCGTATAAAATTGGTGCCTCTGTTGGTGGAGGAGTGGCATTTATTATTATAGTTGTTATTATTGTTGTAATATGTGTGAAAAAGAGAAAATCGCGCGAAAGGTAATCTCAAGATCATAATGATATGCTTTCTATAATACACCCAAAATGCATATGAATTGGATGGCGAAATACAATTTTAGCCATTAAAGTATCAAAACCAAAAATGACCAAGGAATTATTCTGAAAGCCCGGATATCAATATATAGCCGTATAAAAATCACCAATAAACAACACCCGTTACAATTATCCCGTAATCAACGTTACAACACACAAATAACATTATATTATATTATGAAGAGCGTAAAAATTTGGTAAGATTTGTTAATTGTTACTTTCCAACAATTTACTATTGTTATGTTTATGTTATTTATACACCATCTCCACCTCTTTGTCTTTAATATTTGACAAATTGTCATGATGTTATTCCAAAAACATTTTTATTGCGCATGTAGATATAAATAAGCCCCTTTAGAAACTTGTATGAGGCTTTCTTCAGGATTTGACATGGACAGCATGGCGGGTGTCCTGCAGGAAGTAGAGACTTATTACTCTTCCGGACCACCTGAGTCTACCCCCGATTTTTTGGTGGGGTCCATGTTGTTCATATGTTTTTAGTTTTTAATTGTAGTGCATGTATTGTTTTGGTCTTGTCTTCGTTTTTCTCCGGAGTTTTTCAGTTGTTACGATTTTTCTCTCCTTCGAATATCCCTTTGGCTTTTATTGACTTTACTTAGAAATGACAATATTTTAAATTATAGGAAATGATCATTTTAATGTCGATATTGCAGGATAAAAACAAAATTAGTGTGCTATAAATGAATATAGAAAACATTTGTATGACGCTAAGGAACCATGAGGTTCTCCCCAGTTGCTTAGCTCCACACATTTTTTTTTTATCTTCTTCTATACTATACTTATATTGTAAATGTATTCTTTCACAACTTCAGGTACGTAGTAGCGGCAATCAGAATTGAAAACGGGCGTTATGAAAATATTACAATAGAAAATAAGGTGTGTTTTAATTGTACGAATGAAGTAGAAGATGAAAAATATGTCTTGATAAATTGTCCTGTATATGCTGAAATATTTAATGTTATTATTAATTACCCTAGTATTATTGAGGAGAGTTTTAGTTAAATGTTTGAAGATGATTAGTTAGTCTTGTGTTTTTTTTTTAATTTTGGTTAATTTTTATGTTTCGGAGTTTAGTGTGCCAACCATTTTGCTGAACTAGTATGCATTATGGTTTAGGGGCCAGCTGAAGCCCGCCTCCGAATGTGGGATTTTCTCGCTGCGTTGAAGACTCATTGGTAGCCTTGAGCTGTTTTCTGCTCTTTGGTCGTGTTGTTGTCTCTTTGAAACATCCCCCGTTTCCATTCTCTATTCAATTTTATTAAAGAAAAAATGTATTTCAATAATAAATAGACAATGAGGGATATCTCACAACAAATTTTATGACAAACGTGATGAATACGACTTTCCTATTGTTACCTTGCCCTTCTCCCGTATCAGTATACCAGCATCGCCTGCATATGGCGTATAGGTTTCTCAGCTTATCCGATATTCAAGGGCATGCGTGAGTTACCATGACTTTCGACAAAGAGAATTAATGACAACACAAAAGCTTCTTAACCAGGGTTTTATCAGGGATAAGTTGATGTCATCACTTAGGAAATTTTACGGTCGTCATCATGAATTGATTGACGGTTACAAATCGGTGGAGGTACATGAAATGTTACGACAGTGGGAACAGGTCCAAAATTGTCCCGTAAATTTTGTAGTTCAAATTTCGTGAATTATTTTATGTTTTTTGTCAACGGGTCATAATAAATATTTCGCCAAAATTTTATAAAAATTGAACGAACCAAATCTATTTGAGTCAAAGTGTTGGGTACCCCCTTAAACTTGACGAACAGGCAAACAGATCAACAGACACCCATATTGTAAATATACAGATCCTGCAAACTTAGTGCATAATAAAAGATAAAGTATGTAACTGCTATGTCAGACAACATTTACCTATAAAAAATTAAAAATTAGCAAAAATCTGAAGCAACATAGATATCTACCCATTGTTTAACCTGAGAAGTGCTAGTTTCCAAACTCGATCAAGTATCGACAGTATACACCTAAAATCCATCTAGAAATGTAGAATTGGGAGCACTAAAAAATCACTGTGACGACCGGGTCAGTTTTTCATGGTTGTAGGTCCAAATAACATGGAAAGTAAAGTTCTGAATGTTTCAAGTAGTTAAAGTTTCCATGATCGGAGGGTCGAAATACCATGCAAGACAAACCTTTAAATACTATAGGTGTTCAATTTCCATAGTATTCTGACCTCCCTATCATGAACAACATGACATCCCATCTCTTCGCTAAAGTTTTCAACTGGCCATTGTATTCTGACCTCGCTGTCATGACAAAATTACCCACCTATCTTTGGTTAAAATTTAAATTGGCTATGGTAGTCTGACCTTCCTAACATAGACAACCAGTGTGGGGGACATAGCCGTGAACAATTACCCCTTTTCTTGCTAAAGTTTTTAATCAGCTATGGTATTCTGACCTACCTATCATGGAAAAATGAACTGCCTTCACCTTGATAAAGTTTTCAATTGGATATTGTATTCTGAGTCCACTATCATGGGAAATTGACCTCCCCTATTTTTGCTAAATCGCTTATGGTATTCTGACCTCCCTGTCAATGAAATATAACCCCCCCCTCTCTGCTTAAGTTATAAATTGGCTATGGTATTCTGACCTCCCTGTCATGGAAAAACGACCCCCTTCCCTTTGCTAATGTTTTAAATCCCCTATGGTATTTTGACCTCCCATATATGGAAAAACGACCCCCTCCCTTTGCTAATGTTTTAAATCCCTATGGTATTCTGACCTCAAATATTATGGAAAACTGACCCTCCATTTTTGTGGATAAAAATGGCTTTCTATAGGGGGATCATGTTCCATGATGGGGTTCAAAATACTATGAAGAGAAATTAACCCCGGGTTCAGAATACTATGTGGTATTTTTGACTCGGGGGTCAATATACCATATGGTATTCTGACTCCGGGGTCAGTATCCCATGGAGTCGAAATACCATATCACTCCGGACGGACGAACGAACGGACATCAGCATCTCTATGTCCCCACACTGGTTGTATTATAAAATATTCATGTTGGAAAAACTTTTGTGTCTAACATTTAAGATTCCTTAAAGTCTTTTTAACTCTTTAAGCTGTTTTTCATGAAAGAAAAAACCATAGCAGTATGCTTATTTGTTTTAATCATTATATTAACATTCTATGCAGAAAAGATGAAACTAAGACACATGAAACTAATGGATTCAGGAATTCTGATTTATCCAACAATTTTATACAGTCCAGACAGACTACGCAACTGAAAGAGAATGACTACCAGGAACCGCCACGGTTTGATCACTATGATTCCCGATATGCATCCGCCGGAAGTATGAATATATACCGAAACAGTGACGGTATCAGTATGATCGGCAGTTCTGCATCTGTACTCGGACCATCAAATATCCCGTAAGTCAAACTGTAGTTTTTCATTGTTTATAATATGAAACAGTTCAGCCTGGAAAACGAGCGAAGCATAAAGCTTTTATCGGTTTTTGGTATTTAGTGAAACCTTCCGAATCGCGGGAAAAGGTGACACCTATCACTGCGTGCATGTATTTTCTTTAGCCAAATTTCTTTCGTATTTATTTTATTTTGATTGAATATTAATAGTCTCAAAAGATGATTTTAGTACATAAATATTTTATTTTGTCCAATTTATTGTTTTATTTACTTATTATTATACTAGAAACAAAATGTCTGCACAAGTTCTAGCATGGCGGCGGCCAATGTGTTGAAACCTTTTACATGGTAAATTATTTCACATAGTTCCCCTATTCAGTTGAACGCCCATGTCTTTTTAACACCTCTAAACGAAAAAGCGAGCATTTTTATTTGTTGTATGTCATATTTGGACATAATTGCATCTAACAAAAACGTTGAATATTTTTACGGTACCGAAACTCGGCCGTTTTTTTTTCTTAAATTTTACCTAAAAATAACACAAGATGAAGTTTGCAATTGTTGAGGATGTAATTAGGTTATTCGATTGCCTCCTAAGAAAAACCGTAAAAAGCCGCTATATGATAAATTAAACATTGAATCCACAGCAAACCAGTCATTTGAAAACTGTTTAATGTTTAATTCAAGTTCAAGCTACATACGTGTTTGAAGTTACTACTAAAAAATAAGCAAATGTAGATAGTATTACAAGTCAGACATTACTTGTCTTATCTGGGGTACGTGACACCAACCGATAATTTATGTGCTTCTAGTCTTTGCGCCAACTTACAACTATTATCCAACTTCCACCCTCATATTTTTATGTCAGAAGCCTTTAAAAAAAGTTTAATCTATTGTTGTTTTGTCGTATTTTGGATTTTTGTTTTTCTTTATTATGGCTGCATTTATTTTGTATTTTCGGTTCAATATTTTCACAATGCTTTTTTATAAAGTATAAGAAGAGATGTATCATGTCCTAATTCAATATTGTTCGGATTTTAGTCCCGATTCTTTTTTCTAATCAGCATTCGCTCTACACTACCTTTGGTGTCTTTAACGTCATACTAATATGTACATGTACCTTTTCAACACTTTTAAACTTTTAAACCTCATATTTTCAAATGTTTGTTCATATATACTATAGTATTGAATTGATATTTTATATCTCATGTTATATTGCAGAATATTTAAAGTTTGGACATGCAGGAGAACTCGCAGAAAATTCATTAAAGCTGAAAATTTAGCAGTTCTTGCTAGAAAAGGTATGGAGCGATTATTATTTTAAATAATTGTTCAACTGGTAACCATGGATGAGGATCACAGTACTCAGTTACTGAAGCTTGGTTTTAGTTGAATATAAACAACGGATATTGAATATATGTCAAGGAGACAACATGTTTTTATCTCCTCTTTTCTCTAATTTTCTTAAACATTGAGAATTGTTATATAACAAAGCCGCCTAATCCATTAGCATGTAGTTTTTTTCTTATCATAGAATATGCAAGTTATTTGCCTTTAAGATATGATATTAAACATGCATTACATTTCTCGAGTTGGTAGCAACACTTGTTTGATTTCTTTTCATAACGATAACATTCGGACTAGTAATGCTTGGATGAAGTAGCTGCTCATTTATGAATGTCGTGTACAAATACAAATATATATTTAGATATATTTCTTGCTTATATTTTGAATGGCTTATACAACATTCCTTTCACATACAAAGTGATATCTCTCCACATTTACATGTAATATTTCGTATAAGGGGTGTCAAACCTTCTTATTATACACCATGTACCATTTATCCACTTTTGTTCCCCACAGCTCAAAGCACATGTTGCAAGTCTAGATTCTGCACTAAAACGAAAGGAAACAATGAAAAATATTAACACGGTAATTTATGAAAATAAGTGAACAAATTATACTAAAATTTATAAAACAGATACAACAATTCCAAGTGAGACAATATAGTCCCTTGTAGAAAGGTATGAAAAAAGAGCTCGACATGTTAGAACTCGTACCTTATGCTGTATTAATCTTCTGTGATTTCTATCATTTACCATTTATTCGTAAATAACTAGCTGATTTTGGTCCAGGCATTTATATTTCAACATCGCAAATATCCAATCACCAAGACTCAAAACAGGACCAAATTATGAGTATCGCCAAAAGAATAAAGAAGCCACAAAACAGTGGGAAAATCCTAAAAAATTGAAATTGAAACGCACGAAAAACTCGTAAAAACAAACAAAAAAATACAAAAATTATTAAAAAAGGTAGAATCCAAAAAACGAGAGTTTTGTAATAATTTTTCTCCTAACTCTCTTAACTCATGTTTTTCAGCATCTGCTATTTACCAGTATGATAACCCTGTACGTTTCACCCTCGAAGAGGACGGTACGGAGATTGACAATGATGAAACACTTGCTTCTTGTGCTGGAAAAACCTTATTGGTCTTGTCTGGACATGAACTATGGACGGAACCACACGAATATACTAGTTTGCAGTTACAGAAGTAAGTGTAAAATCTTTTACATATACAATCTAATAAAATCAATGTCCGGGAGTAGAAGTAAATAGCCAAAATTCACAAAATGACCAAAAGGGTCCAGTGACAACACATTATTTCTGATCAACAGTAAGAAACTATTTCTTTCAAGG
Source organism: Mytilisepta virgata (assembly GCA_028015205.1). Taxonomy (NCBI): domain Eukaryota; kingdom Metazoa; phylum Mollusca; class Bivalvia; order Mytilida; family Mytilidae; genus Mytilisepta; species Mytilisepta virgata. Next base: position 19,636,778 of record CM051513.1, read on the forward strand.
ACATTAAACATATGCATATTGGTACAAAAATATTTTATTCAAAAATAGGTGAGAACAGTAGACGTCAAAAAAGACATGTCTATCAATAATTAACACCAGACCCTTTACAAAACTAGCCAATAAGGTAAAAACTATTTAATGTACTGACAGCTGCTTGTGCAATACTGTCTCAGAATATAACAGAATGATATTTTACAGTATACTGTGATTCTACTTTGCCCTTGCAGATTCACGTTCGATGTTTGTTCACATGACAGAAATATGAGGAAACTTATTTTAGCAACAGGACTTAAAGATCTTATCCATCAAGGTAACTATTTTATTCATATCTGTCATGCTTTTATTGTACTCAAAAGCGCAAAATGAATCGCAGCAGGAAACATAACTGGACTATTTAAACAATGGTTTCTTTTCACATTTGTAAATAAATAGGAACAGAGTTGTGTGTAATGTACACGAAAAACTAATCGCAGAAATATTTGAATGTAATGGAAAAAAAAACATCGCGTTTATTGTTTTTCTTTATTTTCAGTCATTGCATGGCCTTTGTGAATAAGTCAAAAGTATATACCTTATAGAACGATCAAGATGGATCCTAGCGTCGACTTATGCGATATATGTCAAATTGTTAAAATTGGCTATTATATCAATCAATCCTAAAATGAAACTAGGTATTGTGCCAATAATTTACTAATCACCACAAAAATGAATCAAATCGTTTTAAAATGAGTTTTCCTATATCGTTTTACAAGTATTTTACCAATATTTTTTGTAGCTCCAACATATTTCGGATATACTGTGAAAGTAATATGTCTTGAAGCAGACGGTACATACATTGACGAGGATGATTCCTTGATATCAATGTCCAATCAATTGCTTATGGCACTGGGGAAGGATCAGACCTGGACTCTGAAACGGGAAGATGTACCCCTAAAAGATATTGAAAAGTCAGACAACGAAATTCCCAAAGATGAGAGGTATCTATTATGTATCAATATAATTAATTTGATTTGAATACTGCATTTTAATTGGCTGAACAGCATAGAGCAACATTGGTTATTCTGAATAACGTAGTTTAGTCTTGTAACGTCATCAACGGATTAATCTGCCACTTGTAAATTCAAATAGCCCCATGTCATTATTGATGCTTGAATCGGGAAATCATTCTACGTCTGTTTGGAAATTAAATCATCAGGAATGTTTCCAATTTTGAAAAGGTTATACTTCAATAAGCTGGTTTGGGTCAGTTTACGGCATTACGCAAACCACGTTATATCATATAACTTTGTTCAAAAATTGGAAACATTCCTTAGATATCTTTAGAGGAAAACTGTTTACATATTGTTATTCTTCTGAATTGCTTAGATACTAGATGGAGATGTCTTTTTATAATAACACCGTACAGTAAAAAATATTATTATAATACAAATATCAATAACAGTAATAATATGATATTATAACATGGTTGTTTCTGTATTGGCCTTGCTCTTATTCCGAGGCCTGCTGTATTGGCCTGAGGCTCCACCTCAGGCCAATACAGTTGGCCGAGGACCAATAAAAAGGCCAAGGCAGAAATAACCATGTAATGATATCTTTATTAATTTAAGTGGTTTTCACAATGCATATTCTGTATGAATTTTTAATAATTAAATTTTGAATTAAATCTGTTCCGTGAACCGAGTGTTACAGGCAGTACAAATTGAATTGTAAAAAAAATAATAAAAGATAATATCTATTTTAAGATTTTGTAAACTAACCCAGGAATGCAATTTAAAAATTATATTTTTCAGGACAACATTCAAAATATGGTCTGAAGATGGGTACCATAAAAAGATTTTGAAAGCAGAAAACTGTATTGATCTCCACATTAAAGGTATGATGCACTTTTGATGTATTACGAATTATTTCGGTGCCTCGGTGGCCGAGTGATCTAGGTAGTTCGTCATGACTACTAATGATCACTAGCCTGTCAACACTGCGGTTGTAAGTTCGAATCTCACCTGTGGCGGGGTGTGTTCGACTCCCACTTTAATTGACAAGGATTCCCAATTTTCCTACCGAAGGTCGGTGGTTCTCTCCGGGTACTCCGGCTTCCTCCACCAATAAAAACTGGCCGCCGCGAAATAGCCAAATGTGCTGAAAACGGCGTTAAACCCCAACTAAACAAACAAACAAACGAATTATTTCCCTACATTAAGAATGATGGAATAAACTTTTTTTACGAGGACGACCATACTTATATACTACACATAATGTATTCGTTTTGTATTTATAATACACCTCATATTCCATGTATTCATGACCGATTGCTTTAATTGCAGCTTTCATAAACATGACATAGTGAACCTTGTTAAAAGCATTTTTCTGCTTTTCCTCCCTAAGTACGATTGATATATAGTTTACTTATACTTTAGGTACAAGCTTCAATGGAGTAAATCCTAACTAACCAATATGGAAGATGATGTTGGACCTGTTCCAACTGTCGTAACATTTCATGTACCTCCACCGATTTGTGAATACCACCGAATTGACTTTGTTCAATTTCACGACGGGTGCCGTATACGGAGCAGAACTTCTTACCCTTCCGGCGCACCCGAGTTCACTCCTGGGTTTTATAGGAGTTCGTGTTGTTTATTGTTTTTTAGTTTTCAGTGTTTATTTGTTGTGCTGGTGGTTATTCATTTGTCTTCCAGGTTTTATCTGTCTAATGGATTGCGTTTTTTTTGCTTATTAGGTATATTTGTCCTCTTTACTTCATTTATACTTAGTCTTTCAAGTATAGCAGTTATACTTGGAGTATACTTAAAAGTATATTTGAAGTATTCTTTTATAAAAAAAAAAAAAAAAAAAAAAAAAAAAAAAAAAAAAAAAAAAAAAAAACTGGATAACAGAAAAGTATAATTCGCGTTGACTTATTCCGTACATATGATTTATTATATCGATTCCAAGGATTTGGATACTATCTATATCTGTATATAAAGTCTCTGATTGATTGTATAATAAAAACTATAGCACAAGTTTCCATACGTTTCGGCCATTACGGTCTCCTTCATTGGAATTAAATGACTGTGGGCGTAGTGTATGCAATAAACTGTACAAAATCTGAACAACTTATATATGTAGGACAAACAAGCGATACACTGTATCAACGGATGTTATTGAACTTTTCAAAACAAGAACAAACAAAACAGACTTTCCAGTAGCAAACCACTTCATACAACATAATAACACTCCAAATATACTAATATTAGATATTGTCAATTTATACTATGCTGTATACGACGCATTTCAAGGAGTTACCTCTCATCAGCAGCATTAAAACCGAAACATTTGGAAGACAAAAAACCAATCTTATATTAAACAAGAAGTACTCAACCATTCGGCTAAAAATCTAAAAGTCACTGCAATAGAAAGGGTATTTTCACAGAAATTTACCGAAAAACTAAAGCAGCCTTTTGGAATAAAAATTAAAAACTTTAGAGCCGGACGGACTGAACAATATGTACGAACGGAAGTAAAATATTTTATGAAAAAAAAGGCAAAAGGAAAAAGCGCTGCAAATGAACTTCATGGAAGTTATTGTAACGTAATGTATCCAAGCGATGTAATTTTTGTTTTAATATTGTAATTTAATTCCAATGATAAAGGCCGTTATGGCCAAACGTATAGTTTTTTTAATAGTTTTTATTATATAATATTTATAATATATATATATTTAATCCAACCATTATCAACGTAGGATATTTAAAACGTGCATACAACGTTTCCGGTATAATATAGTAATAAAAACTGATAGCTTAATTAAAATTTTCCACGCTTTATTTACCAAGAGAACAAGGCCTAAATGAAATAATCTGCATTATTGAGAAAATCATTAACAGCAACAGGAACTGAACAAAACAAATGCAAACATAACATAACGAACCGAAAAAAATAAAAATCGTATACAACAAAGTTCCATAAAAAAGACATTGACATCAACCGCTCTGGAAGTGCATGTATATACTTTCCCAAACATGACACATCTTCTAGTGTTTGTCTGTAAAACATTTTGTTAATTAAAGACTAACGAACACTGCTACAGTCCATTTTGTAATGACTATACATAAACAAATATGAATACGTATATGCATAAATTATAAAATGTTCAATTGCAGCTGCGAAAGCTTTAGGACTAGACATGCCAATTCAGATCCGTGTCAAGGACGACAACACGGTAATAAGTACAGATATCATATTGAATGCGAACTCTGAAAAGATTTTGGTAGCTACCCCTGGATATATTCCACAAGGAATAAATCAAAATTCTACATACATGTACATGAACAAGTATCAGGGAGAAAGGAATGATGAAAGATTTCGTCCGGGATACGAGTCAGCTGCTACGGAACCAAGTGAAATTATGAATTCCACAAATGGAGACTGCAACGTTCGATACGGATATGGACAAACACCGAATAGACTTCAAGTGACTGGACATATGGAAGAAAACCGCGAAGGGCACAGACTATTGGATAACCAGTTGAACTATAATACAAATCACCCGGATGTGGTAAAGTCTTCGCAGGGAACAAGTTTACTTCCATTGAGGTATGAACCATCACCGGATTCTCAAAATATCTCTTTGCAACGTGAGAGTGTATATCCACAGAAAGAGGAAATCCGAATAAAACATGGATTTCAAACACCAAAAGCAGGAGAAACCAGAATAGCTGATAAACCGTCTACTGAATTAGACAAACGTTCAAATTTACCGTATTCTAACGTACACCCGTCGAGTCACATAAATCCTAGAATGGATCAAAGTACATTTGATTCACGTAGTGATGACAACGATTTACCATACTCAAGCCTTGAGCCTGCGCATAGGAAAATTAGCCAGCCAAAAAATAATTTTGAAGTAATGAGACAACAGGGTAATTGTAAAACTATACACTCGCAAGAAAATGGAGAGTTGGAGATGACAAATGAATATAAACATCAGTTGCGCCGTAATTCCTCATTTCTTGTGACAGGTGGCGCGAAACAGGCAGGTAACAGTGATGTGTTGTTTTAATGAAAATTAATATCACGATTTGAGGAAAAAAGCCACATGTTAGTTAATTTATATCTGAGAAAATGGGATTAATTTTCATGTAAACATCTTATATTTAAATGTTTAATATTATAATAATAAATTACACATACAAACGTAATAATTCGGACTTCCACTTGAATGAATCGATGTTTTGGTTGGTATGCTTAACGAATTGTTGTCGTTATCTATATAATTATATTTTTTTATATGAGTATGATAGCATATTATTTACATTTATACCTTATCGAATATTCATTGTATCTCGTAACATTATTTGTTTGCTTCAATTATTGCGTTTTTAATATACATTATGTTTTATCAATCAATTGAGATGACACACATATACACTAGCATGATCAAATAAAATATTCAAACAAATAACCCTTACAAGAATTTTTATCATTATCAAAAAGGTAAAGTATATGTCCATGCATAGTTGTGCCATTTTTATCTTACTTAGCTCATAAGGCATTGCGATAAAAAATCAAAAATTTGTTTTGGTGAAATCCACTTTGCATCCATTGAATTATTAGTTTTTTTAAAAAAATTACTTGATCCCTATTATACATGATACAAAATAACAATCCAAAGATACTGATATTAGACACAGTAAATTTTTACTATGCTGTATACGACACATTTCAAGGAGTTACCTCTCATCAGCAGCATTAAACCGAAACATTTGGAAGACCAAAAACCAATCTTATTTTAAACAAGAAGTACTCATAACCAAAAATACCGAAATAGGAAGCCAAATTTCAACTAAGGAGATCTACCATGTGCAATACAAAGAAAGAACCCTTAGTATTTCTATTATTTTTTAATTTTGCTAAATACTGGTAATTTCTGTAACAAATCAATGAATAATCATAATCACAAAAACGTTGAATGTTGAAAACGAAATTAGATTAATATAATCATGCACGAAAAGCTTCAATGAATCAGTTGCTAGTATTTCGATTCTAGCACGAAATTTATACATAAAATTGTCTGTTGCAAAAGCGTGAAGTGGGGTGAAAACTAAGGAGTATATCCTTCGTACATAGCTCTGTCCTTAGATGGTTTTCGCTTTACACCTTTTGTCATTTTTTATTTTTGATATAACATTTGGTTGTCAAATTGTAGGCCTTGAGACCAACTGATGAGTTATAAATTGACGAAATATGCGCATCGTGTGCATCAAAATTTGTATCAAGAATTTTATTTTATGCACTTGCAAACCGTATTTGCAGTCTTTACTATCTCATTTCGAAATTGTCTGGCTGTCTCCAATTTGGATGACGCTGTCACTTATATTTCAATTCAATAAGCTGGAAAACTTTTGGACGAGTAGATCAATTCATAGTAGAATTCGATAAGTATCAATATTACCTTATTTATGCTTATTTGGATAGTATATCAAACTTTGCAAGCCGAAGTTCAGTAGATGGAAATCTATATAACGCCCTTTTTGTAAGGTCTATTCACTACTGCTGGTATATTAATCATGCTTACATGTTATTGTCATTTTGGAATCTGTCATTGTCTGCAGAGGTAATAGCTCTTGTGATGGACAAATATACAACAAAATTATTTAAACCACCATTACGTAAATTCATAAATTAATAAAAATTATATGACACCAATTTTGATTCACAAGAAATGCACATTTCTTTAATCTACGACTTATCATTGTACTTTAGACTGAAATGCTGGAAACCAAAGCAGTAATCCGGAACACTGAAAAGCAAATCACAAATGCCAATATGACCAATAGGATAAAGTATAAAAATATAAGGACAGCGATATCCACCAGGGAGATACTCCTTAGTTTTCTTTCATTTTAACATTTTGTAACATCAAGTTAAGGTATTAACTACGTAGGAGTATGGATATACTAGCAACTGAGCTGGTAATTCTCCCGGATACTCGCAACTGAGCTGGAGATAACATCGGAGACTAGCAACTGAGCTGGCGATACCCCGGGAGATGTGGAGTTCACCAGAAAGACTACCGATTTACGACTCATCAGTTACGCTCAAGAACTAAATAATATTCTTTAACACCAATTTTGATGAAAAAACTCATCAGTTGTGCCCAAGGTCTAAAATATTGAAAACAAAAACAGCAATCCAAACAAATTGAAAAGCAAATTCAAAAATGCCAAAATCACCGAAAAGTGTAAATCCAAAACCATCTAAGGACAAAGCTATGCTAGAGGGAGATACTCTTTAGTTTTCACAAATTGTACAGTTTTGTAACAGTACATTTTCAGTATCAATTCTGAGCTTGTACAAAAGTAAACAAATAGTGCCAAAATGACCCAAAGATTAGAGCGAAAACCATCTATGAACTGGGTCATGTAAAAGGGATATAATCTTAAGCGTTAAGTATCTTAAACATTTTTGTAAACACAAACTTTAAAGAATCAGATTTGGGCTTGTATGGAACTACTAGCAACTGATCCAGTGATACTGTCGGATGCTTGTAGTCGACCAGCTGCGGTACATTCCCGACCAAATTTTGAAAATCCAAACATTATCTTAATATTATAAAAAGCAAGAAAAAAAAAACGAGCCTATTATGAACCGGTTTCTATTTCAACATCATTAACATCGCCAGCGTATAGGGTGAATATTTCTCCTTTATTTGACATCGGATGAAATTTATACGTTAGCATAATATCCTTCACAGAAAAGTAGTATTTGTCACAAAAGCTGCCTTCCAATATTATGATAAGAGAGATACGCTGTTGTTACCGCATCAAGGTTTGTTTGAGGCCTAAAATTTCAGAGTTAATATTAACTGCTAATAATAGAAATAATAATAGCAGTAATTATGCATTCTTCTAAAAGTTCTTTGATAAAACATAACATGTTCTTGCATTCCACAATATTACTTCTAGCGGTGACACCTGATACTGTACAGTATTTAACACAATTGTCGAAAAACTCAGATTCATATATTAATATTCATGTGTCTGATTACAATCTTGGATAAAAAACAGAAACTGTAATGTTTATATTTATACTTATTTTATAGAAACAGTTTAGTTAAGCTACATATAGGTTATTTCGTGACTTTTAGTAGTTTGTAAAAAGTTTGCAAAAAAAAAATGTCGGTTTTTTTAATTGTATAAAGGACGGACAAGTAAAAGCTCAATGCTGCTTCGGAATTGCAATGTACAGCGATTTTTAAAAAGGACAATAATTGATATATTTTCGTTATCTCGGCAGAAGTACAAGCATTATCAAAATGAAAGATAACAACAACTATCACAATGTAAACATAATATATATCCGGTTTAAGTAAGGTCAGTCAATAATTTACTATTTTTTGTGAAATGAACAAATTTGAAAGTAACTTTATAGCAATATTTTCATACTTTTTTAATATCACCACCGGAGACATTTTATGGTCGCTTTCACGACTTGATTGACCGATATGAAGTTTCAATGTCAAAAATGAGAATAGATATTCTAAGTGTACGTGACACACCGGATATTCCTCACTTGGACATGTTTACCATTCCGGAACTTTTGAAGTCATCCCGTAATTGTTTCGGGGAATCATTTTTCTTGTGTTTTTGTTGTTTGTTTTCCTTTTATTTCTTTAGTTGTATTACTATGTATTTCATTTCTTTTGGCTGTATCAGGTGAATTGTTTCTGATCCTATAGTGAGGGGATTTGTTTCCGCTTGCAATATGCCGGGTGTTGTTAACTAACGGGACAGGACAAGCCTTTAAATCAACTAATGTCAGTCCTAGTCTTTTATCGGAGTTAACGTTATGATAGCTTAATTTTCTTGTAATGTCTTGTCCTTTTTCTATTTAATTAGCTATGTGTGTTTTACTACATAGGATGTATGATTTTTATATGTTAGTTTTCTCACGAAATCGCCTTCAACTTGGATTGTGGTATTCCGATATTTGAAGGACAATGAAAGACTAAAATAAGCAGGAAAAGGGAACAAGTTTGGTAAACAAATATTTCATCAATCATAAAAATAATCATACTGATAAAAATAACAACGAAAAACCAAAAAAGGATTCAAAGACCAATGCATGAAGACCAATGATACCAACAACTATACTCAGAAATGACTTCGTATTAAATCAGTAATCAATCAATGATAACACAATTATCAATCTAATATATTATATGTAAGTATTAAATATGGATGGAATATTGAAGTGGCGAAATGGCTTATGAAACTTCGTCACAACTACCAATAATCACCATCCTATCAACAATAAAGTTTCGAGTTAGAATCCAGTTTTTTGCCATAGACGTGGTGTAAAATTCCATCAAACCATAATGTGAATAAGAAAAGAGCATTCGTTGCATAAGACTCATAAAATATATTGAATACAACACGTTTAGCCTAAGGCAGTTAGAACATTTAATAATGTAAATATGTTCATGGCTATTTTTTACAGGCACGCAGTACATCTAGTCTCCTCCAGCTACTTTCTGTCAAAATGGAATCTAAAGTGACCTTGAAAGTTTTACTCCTAATAACCGTGTCGATTTTGGAATCCCTTGAGACCAATTTTCCCGGTTCAAAATGTAAGCAACCTATGTTAATAATACAGTCATGCAATGGAAACAGGGAAGCATATAAAATGAGAATTTAGTTTTATAACGTGAATGAATTGTTTTGTGTGACTCTCTACTCATGTTACTCTATTCAAATAAGATATTGTCGAACCGTTTATGATATATTTTTGCCAGAATCTTAAGCTGAATCTTTATCTTAATTGAACATTTATGCAGTTCAATTGGAAAACATTAAACCATCTTTTCGAGTTTCCAAATATTTGGTATAATGTACGGCTAATAAGACAAAAATGTTTGTTGTATTTTTATGTGTATGATGGATATAAAAATTATATCATAGAATATGTACTGCTATTACTACGAAAGACAAGAAGTATCATGCGAGATTTGAAATTTGAGATCCAATATCTAGATCCGAATCTACAAAATTATATATATATATATATATATATATATATATATATAGCTATCCCTACTGTTATAGCGAAAGGATATTTCATTGATCAAATACTATTCACAACATAGAAGCTTTGGTTATTCTAGATTTTGATTTCCGAATTTCGAATCTTGAATTTAAGATATCGAATGTCCGATTTCGGATTTCGAATTTCGAACTTCTGATATGAATCTCAAATTTCGTATTTCGAATCTCGTATGATTCTTCTGCGCATTCGTAGATATCTACTTTCCGATTTGGAATTTCGAATCTCGGTTTTCTTTCTATAATGCTGTAGAATCAAGTGTGTACGAAGGCATTGCATAACCACTGGCTAGTATTTAGGTACTTCCATCTTATATTTTGTTCCAACAATTATATTTTTGGCAAATGAGAAATGAATACCTTGGACATTTTTAGATAGTTTAAAAAGGACAAATATACCTAAGGAGCAATCAAAACAAACGTAATCCATTGGACAGACAAACCCGTGAAGACAAATGAACAACCACAAGCACAACAAATAAACACAGAAAACTAAAAAACAATGAACAACACGAACTCCTATAAAAACCAGGAGTGAACCCAGGTGCTCCGGAAGGGTAAGCAGTTCCTGTTCCGTATACGGCACCCGTCGTGAAGTTCAACAAAGTCAATCCGGTGGAAGTCACAAATCGGTGGAGGCACATGAAAGGTTACGACAGTGGGAACAGGTCCAACATCATCTTAGATATTGGAACACTGTAATGGTCAATCAATTCGTGATGACGACCGTAAAATTTCCTAAGTGATGACATCAACTTTTCCTTGATAAAACCCTGGTTAAGAAGCTTTTGTGACAGCAGTAATCCTCTTTGTCGAAAGTCATGGTAACTCACGCATGCCCTTGAAAATCGGATAAGCTGAGAAACGTAGACGCCATATGCAGGCGATGCTGGGATATTGCTACTCAAGAATAGGAAAGTTGAAGTCATCACGTTTGTTATAAAGTTTTGTCTTAAAACGTCCCTCATAGTCTATTTCAAGAAACAAATCCAAATATGAAGCGGACTTTGGTGTATCTGTAGTATCCTTAATTTCAAGCTCACTGGGGTAGATAAGATGTAGACAGTCTTGGAATTTGTCGTTATTTAACGACAACACATCATCTATATAACGAAAAGTGAAATTAAAGGATTGGGCTAGTTTCTTTTTGTTTTCACCTAGTAACCCTTGAATGAAGTCCGCTTCATATAAGTACAGAAACAGATCGGCGAGGAGAGGAGCACAGTTGGTTCCCATTGGAATGCCGATTGTTTGTTGAAAAATTAGACCGCCAAATTCAAAGAATATGTTGTCTATGAGAAAATCTAACATATCTGTAATTTCATCTTCAGAATACGTTTTGTCAGAATCAGAGTGGTTCTTCACGAAATAAGCCTTTTCTCTACCTAGAACAAGAAATTTATACCTGCGTGTCCCATTTTATTGAAAAAACATTGATGAACTAGTTGCTTTAAGCGATCTTTTAATTGAGAATGTGGTATGGTAGTGTAGATTTTGATTTTAGATATTGAAGTAAATTTTTGGAGTTTTTAAGAATCCACATCTGATTGACGCCACTGATGGAATATGATGTTTCACAGTAATGCTGAAGGCCCTCTTTAATACATGTCAATATGAATGTTAAAATCTTTGAAAGAGGTTTTGTAGAGCAATTAGCTGACCCAGCAATGTACCTTTGTTTAAACGGATTCTTATGTAGTTTAGGAATCCAATAAAGAGCAGGAAGGTCCATTTCTTCATCCTTTGTAGAAATGCCAAAGGAATGAAGAACGGTCTTGTGGTTATCAAGGACTTCCTGCTTAGTGAGTGTGGTCAGTGTATAAGTTGGGTTACCCGCAGTGTTATCTATTCCCAATTCGTTTCTAAGACACTCAAAATAATAGTTCTTGCAAACAAAAACGATGTTATTGGGGGCTTTGTCTTGAATTCTTTAATTCTTTTTTTTTAAAATTACGGTTTCAACTCAATGAAGTTGATTTGATCTATATTCTGAATTAACTATATATATCCTTTTGATTGTATTGCGTACCATGTCTTTCCATAGATTTTGACTTGATGAAGGTTAATCCAGAAATCCGTCTCATAGACAGTTTATTTGTACCACCATAGCTAGATACCTACTGTCATCTTTCATTGTAACATTAAATAAGTTCCATAACTAAAATGTCTTAAAAATCTTAATATTTTCTACGTTTATTTTTTCCAGCATGTGAAGAGATTATGAAGACCCCAAATTTACATATTCATGGAAATTATAATCTAACTATCCGATCACCGTTGGTTTATGTAAACTGTATAAATGACACAACACTTAAAGGTCAACCAAATGTTACATGCAGAAACAAAAGATGGCATCCTGGTTTCCCTGACTGTCTAGTCAACTGTCCTTATATTCAAAATCCTTCGTCGATTGGTTTTATCTCACTCAAAACAGTATATAACGTTAAGGTAATGTTTAAAAAAAAACCCAGGGAACAAAACCTTTATTGCATTATAATTCAGTTCGATTCTTGTTTTATTTTGTTAATAATATTTTTTTTATGTAATGAAAAACAATTCTTCAATCAGAGAACAGATTTACCCGTTGCTTAGGGGAAATGGTATATGTTTTGGCGTTTAATATTTAAAACAACTGAAGTCTGTATAATCTATTCCACTGTTAACAGTATCGCAAGTATTAATATAATTCAGTACCACTATATAAAAAACAATGTCGTATGCCGTACAATCCAATTGTTTTCGATGTTGTTGATGTATATATTAAGCCAGAATATTGTTTTGTAGACTGAAAACAAAAATAGATCCGAAGGTACGACTATACATCTGTCATGTATTACCCCAGGCTTTGTTGTAGATGGGCCAACCACAGTGAAATGTAACTCGAAACGACAGTGGGTTCCTAGCATTCCTAAATGTAAACGTAAGTCCTATGACAAATATTCACCTTCATGCCTTCAATCAAAAAATAAATATACAAACTACAAACAATAATAATGATAATGATAATAAAATACAATTCCTCGCAAAAATAGCAGTACTTGATTGATATATACTGCATACTAATAAGTTAATCAGTTGTTTGATCACGAATGATACATCGAAGTACTAACACACAAATAATTCTTATTTTAATATTTATAAGGCCTGATATGGAAGAATTTAAAAAGCTGAAAGTGTGTGAAAGATCTTTTGCAGGACTTATTTATTTTGTCTTATTCATTCTATACAATTGATTTAATTTATATCTCAAAATGCGCTGTGTTCTGAAGCCGCCCTGTGAAGTTTAGATGAAGATCACAGTGATAATCGGATTCAAATCAATCAACGCCAGCAAACAGACAGATTCCCAACAAACAATAACATAAATGAGCACAAAACACAAACAAAAAAACAACAGAGGGTCAGAAATGTCTGAATTTGTGCACACACTGAACAGTGGCGAGGTTAAACCAGTCTTATTTGTTCCCCAAATCCGCCTTATCTATTCTGACATTCTGGTGTATAAATCATACAATTAAAACCAGTACATTAAGAGTGTCAGTCAACTACTGTGTAGAAAGCACTATGTCGAGGTCTACTACTACAAAAACAGGGATCCCGCGACTTTCATAGGAATTGTTGTCTGCCATTCTTATATGGACTGGAAATGCTGACAGTATGCTTCATTTGCAGGTTTTAAAGCACACGTTTGGTGATTTAAAATATTATTGACATTAAATATCGTTTCTCATCTTCACAGCAAAGCCACCGCCACCACCACAAAAGAAATGGATATTGATATTGGCGATAGCAGGACCTTGTGCTCTTGTTGTAGTGGTTTTAATAATTTTTATTGGGAGATTGCTTCACACAAGAAGGTACATGTACATGTATGTTAGATAACAAACAGAAGTTTATTCTACGTAAATTAAATCTGAACATCGAACAAACAAATATAAGTGATTTTGTCATAACTTATAGAGGCTTTACAATAAAATGTGATCTGGGACCCTTGATTCTTTGTAGCAACAGCCTTGAGCTTATACGTTGGACTATCATAATTGACTTAAAGTAGTTCACAGCAACACCAATCGGTATACACGTACATAATATTATGATGGCAATGATGATACCATGATGCATAGAATACTGTAAATGGAAAGGTTCAAAAGTGTTATATTTGTTGGTTAATTTTAATATGAAGGATTTACTATTGTAGGCAACTAAAACATGAGAGAAACGAAACAAAAGAGGTGTCTGAAATGTGTAACTCAAAATCGTAAGTATATTATACTCGTTAGCTTGAGAAGACTTGGAATCAATAACCAGAAAGCTGAATACTAAAAGTATATACATTGTTGTATCTAACAATTATCAACACGCGGTCATGTCTTATTTTCGTTACAAGCTTTAATGGTCCCTAAACCTAAACCGCAAAATATCACAAATAAACTTATTCTCCTAAACTTATTACCCCTTCACCCAAGAAAAAAAATAAAGAATAAAAATATACTCAAATATGCAAGACAGCTTAACACAATACAAGAAAGGTCAACAATGATATACATGTTTTGTTGGAACATTCAAATAACGCCACCCAGTCGACAGTTCTTCAGACGAAAACAACATGAACGATTACAAAATACAAACATCCAGATAGTCAGACTCGGTACTGACACTAGCTGATGTGTTCTTAACGTTACGACGGCTTCAGTGGTCAAGTGGTAGTGTACTCGCCTCGAGTGTGGAAGGCCGCGTGTTTGATCTCCGGCCGGGTCAAACCAAAGACATTAAAATTGGTATTTGCAGTTTCTCCGCCAAGCACGCCGCATCTGGAAGTAAGAGCGAAGGATTGGTCGGATTGAAGTCGGTTTAATGTGTCTGGGAGGGCTAATATGTCTTCTAGCGGATTGTTACCTCGTGAGCTAGCACGTTAAAAAACCCGGCTCAACTTATCGGTGTAGTACAAATCAGGCTTCATTTTCATACCATATCAACATGTTGACATCCTGACATCCATTAATTGATTGCTACTGGACGTTAAACAATAATCTGTCCATTTTAACTTTACTTTTGAACAGTGGACATAACTGCTCTTGTTTGCTGTAAAGAGCGTGAAGATATCGTACGTTCATTGGATAGATTTGAGACAGAATTTCAAGGAACCTGCAGTAGTTAATTTGCTCATACAGAAATGTTTTCAAAAAGGGTATCACAATGAAAAATATTTTTTTTTATATTTAGATTTTACAAAGTTTGGACTCTAGGGAGAAAACATAAGCAGCTTGTCCATTCATTAGATCTAAGTTCTTTAAAATCGAAAGGTAAGTGAAGAACTATTTATGCATATTTTCTCATTTGTATCAAGAGAGAGAGAGAGAGAGAGAGAGAGAGAGATGTTCTCATTTGTAGGCAGAGGGAGAGAGAGTTAGGGGTTCTAAAAAAATTCGCATTTGATATCTGTCGATGCTTTCAAAATAAAAATGGCAACAACAGATACACATACCTTGTCATTGTTAGAGATAAATCATACTTTGTTAAAAACCACTCTAAATCTAACAAAAAATATACAGAGGACGAAATTGTCCTGATAATTGATTTTTTGATCGACAACATATTTTTTCAATTTGGTGGACGTGTTTTCCAACAGACAATTGGCATTCCTATGGGTACTAATTGTGCGCCACTCCTAGCCGACTTGTTCCTTTACTCATATGAGGCAGACTTCTTTGACGGGCTTCTTAAGGAAAAACAAAAGAAGTTAGCCCGTATCTTTAATTTCAGCTTCCGCTACATAGATGATGTTTTATCACTCAACAATTCACGTTTTGGGAATTTCTTACATCTCATCTATCCCAATGAGCTCGAAATTAAAGATACCACACACACTGCCAAGTCTGCATCTTATCTTGACCTTCATCTTGAAATTGACACCAGAGGAAGGTTGAATACAAAACTTTACGACAAACGGGATGACTTTGACTTTCCAATCGTCAACTTTCCATTTTTGAGCGGCAATATTCCAGAAGCTCCGGTGTATGGAGTATATTTTTCACAACTCATACGTTATTCCAGAGCTTGTGACATATACATTGACTTCCTGGACAGAGCCCGGCTCCTGACAGAAAAGTTGCTCAGACAGGGGTACGTTACTCCTAAGCTGAAGTCATCCTTATTAAAGTTTTATGGGCGTCATCATGACTTGGTTGACAGGTATGAAAAAACCGTTTCCCAAATGAAAATGGACCTGTTCCATTGATATTATCCCTTCCTCATACCGGATTTGACATGAGCAGCATGGCGGGTGTCCTGCAGGAAGCAGAGACTGCTTACTCTTCCGGAGCACCTGAGTCTACCCCCGGTTTTTTGGTCGGGTCCATGTTGTTCATACGTTTTTAGTTTTTAATTGTAGTGCATGTATTGTTTTGGTCTTGTTTTCGTTGTTCTCCGGAGTTTGTCAGTTGTAACGATTTTTCTCTCCTTCGAATATCCCTTTGGTATTTCTTGACTTTACTGTGTAGGACGAAATGATTAAATTTATATGTCAAATACAGACAAATAATACAGTAATGTCAAGTGAAGGTGTGTCATTTATAACAATTCATCACATTGATGAAATATCAAAATTTAGAAAGAAGAGATTAAATATAAGTGTCTTGTTCTGGGAGAGTTTTAATCATCTGTTAGATGCCGAGAACACTATATATGCGGTGGTATCAAGACATTGTAACAGTGTCATGACACAAGCAATTTTTTATCATATGTATTCATCTCTTCCCTTTTTAATGACTTGTTTTGTTTTGTCTCTTAGCATCAAGTCTGTTAGGTATGGGAGAGACTAGAAATACAAAACTAGTTTTAGAAGAAGACGGTACAGAAATTACCACTAGTTCCGGTATGGCTCTCTGCCAAGACAAAGTATTTATTGTTTTACCTTCCAAGACTGAGTGGAAACCTGCTTCCCATGTTGAACTTGATAAACTGAAGTGAGAAATCATTACATTAAGATTAATTGTCATCTCTTATTAGACCATGTTTTTTTTTAAATTGAATATGAGTTGGAGAGGTCATAATTGCCTTTTAATTAATATCGCGAACATTCAACCAAGAATACGGATTTCTTTGGATCAAAATAGTATGTATGACAAACAAAATATAGGGAATTGTCGATTTGAGCAAGTAACATTGAATGATATATGAAAGAGAAAATGACCTTGAACCAACATGACAGATTGTTTTAAGAATTATTTGTGGCATTCATATATAGGATATGCTAAGCATATTGCGATGTAACATGCTCAAACAACCAAGAAAGTCATGAAGCATTAATGAGGACAAAATGTCTTATTAAAGATTACATCTCAATTTTGTGGAATATTACAGTAATTTTGAATAATGCTACCTTCACATACACCGATTTGTCTTACGAATCCTCACGTATGGGACAAATTCGTAAAGGTACAAAGATAATTACGATTTGGCCACTTTTACGAGCGATTTAAGAGTGAGTATGAGCCATTTACGGTTTATTACGTGTTATTACGATGTATTTACGCTAACAATCAACGATTTGTTCCGAGTTACCACGGACAAATACAGACATTTTACGAGCTTTTTATGGATTGTTAAGAGTATTTTACGGAACATTACGATTTATCAAAGCTTTTACTTGTAAATTACGACCTGTTAACTCGTTGTCACGAATAGCTACGAGTATTGACGAGTCCTTATGCTTTTTGCAACAAAGTATGCAATTCTCTGTGTATCTTCATTCGACAACTGATATCCAGCGAGACAATTTTTATAACTTTTCTAAATCGTAAAGTATACATATGTATTCGTAAAGTACTCGTAATAACTCTATTGTTACACGAAATGAATGAAATCGTAAACACCACTTAAGCACTCGTAATAATCCGTAAAGAAATCGTAAACTAACCGTAACAAATCGTAAAACAAATTGTTTACGAGACATTTACGGATTCGTGCGAGTAGTTTACGGGGGTTTACATGTTGTTGTGACCGCTTTACGATACTTACGGATTGTTACAAGTTATTTACGAGTTATTTACGGAAAATTCAATCCGTGGACAATCGAAAGAAAATTTTTGATACAAAAAATTTGCCTCTACTTTCACGGATCCTCACGAGTGTCTGCGAGTTGTAATGAGTTATATACGGATGCTTGCGATTGACTACGAGTTGGCGAATTGTAAGGACTCGTAAGAAAAATCCGTGTGTTTGAAGGGGTATAACCGTGCAATTTCACAACCTTTTGGTAACATTTTTTCTCCATTATGTCCAAATAAACAACAAAATGGATATACTTCATTAGACGATGATTGACTTTAAAATAGTCAGTGCTTAGTAATTAATTTGTAACTGTTTTTATCTATATACATCGAAATCTACAAAATATACAACAGTATACAACACTTACTTACAAGGTAATTCTTTATGAGGTTAATTGTCGGTCTGTACAAAATTTGTTCTAATGATGTTTTCTGTCTTAGACTCACTTATGACGTGTGCTCATTTGACCGATCAGAGAGGAAGTTATTTCTATCAAGCAGTCCAGAGGATTTACTACGACAAGGTTTGTTTATAAAAGTTCTTTTCACTTAAAACATAATTTGCATTGGTCAAGGTTCCCTCATTCCATTACGTAAACGACTATTTATTGTACACAACTTTACACAGCATGACATAAGGTATTATATTTTGTCAGCCAAGTAGGCTTGTTTCTAATTTGCTGTAGAACTGTACCAATAAAGTTTTGTATATCTAATTAAATATGTTGAAAACTTGTATATTTTTAGGATGAACGTTTTGCTGAAAACGTTAAGATGAAGGACACCAATAAAAGCGTTTGACATTTGCTTTATCGCTTGTCATGTATCTATAGGATGTTAAGAATAAATCCGTCACACCTCCCGTTCACATTATAAAACTTTTTTTCGGAGTATTATCAATATACACGTACAATGTTACCGTACATTGAAAGCACTGTTTGTCACACTGCCATGTAAAGGATATAAATATGAAAAGGGGTACACAAAATCTTTAGATCAAGTATCAGTGTTCAATATTGCGTATTAAAGTCAAAAGTTATCAATAATTATGTTCGCTTATGATTGTAGTTAAGGATGCCTTTAGATACAAATCCAATTTATTGTGTCTGGAAGAGGATGGTACAGTTGTTGATGATAACAAATCTCTCAAAGCTGTAGCAGGACAGCTTATCATGGCGGTCCGAGATCAAGATGATTGGAGACCATACTCACCTGGAGATGGAAATAAATGTATTCTGAAACAGCTGAAGCCTTCTAATGATAGAAAGTAAATAGACCTAATATAATGTTGCTCACAATAATCATTTCCGGGCATATCTGCATCTTTTATACGACTGGCCAAATACAATTCTTTGATAACAATTTTGATGCATAAGATGTACACATTTCATTGCTTAGCGACTCATCAGTTTTGCTAAAGGACTAAAATATTGAAACCAAAACAACAATCTAAAACTTTGAAAATCAAATTCAAAAATGCGAAAATGAACAAACGAGGTAAAGCCAGAACCATCTAAGGACCTCTAAGGGCAGAGCTATGTACGAGCGGACATTTACACCTGAACAAAACTTGGGAACGTCAAAAGTAAAGTAAGATGTTTTCGATATATTTTCGATGATAAATGGTGAATATACAATAATCAACGAATCACAGTGTCGGAATGTTGGCACCCTCTCCCCTTATTGCTTTCAACACATGCTATGCAAAGAATAATTATTTTCCAGTTCGTAGAAATGATATATAAAAAGACATCTTGATTTGTACTGCAAAAAGAGACTGAGGAAGACAATATCCTCTTTTGAAATTAGTTCATATGTTTGGTTGAAAAAGAAAATTGAACAAGATTTAGAATTTAAAGTTCGAAATGGATACATCAAAAAGATAATATGTATTATTCTTAAAAATGCACTAAATATGGCAACCAGTTTAATCAATTTTAGAAACTGTTTTAAAGTATGGAGTGAGGATCAACTTCGTAAGAAAGTAATTTTTGCAAACGACTTGGTGGATCTACATTTAAAAGGTTACTACATTGTACATTGTTTCTTATTCTGGGGGACCTCGGGGCCGAGTGGTCTAGGTAGTTCGTCATGACTACTAATGATCACTAGCCTGTCAACGCTGATGTTGTGAGTTCGAATCGCACCTGTGGCGCGGTGTGTTTGACTCCGATCTTAATTGACAAGGATTGCCAATTCTTTCCGGGTACTCCGGCTTTCTCCACCAATAAAAAACTGGCCGCCGCCAAATAGCCAAATGTGCTGAAAACGACGTAAAACCTCAACTAAACAAACAATCTTATTGTGCATTTATCTGAACAAAATTGGTTAGTTTAACTTTATTTAAATGTAACGTCTTTAAAAAAAATTGTTTTCAAGCAGTATGAAATAAATGAGGTAATTTAAAAAAATTAAGAATTTAGATCCATTATAGTGTTGTTATTTGATTTCCATTTAACCTATATATCCGTTTCAATTCTTCCCATGAATTGTAAGTTTTCAAAATTGAAAATAAAAACGGATGTTCTTTAAGTTTTCAATTTTCATTAAGGAAAATCAAAAATCAAAAATCATAAAACCGGACAAATATTAAAAACATATAATGAACTAAACAAAAAAGAAAGATCAAGACAGCACAGAAACTAAAGCACTAGCAATGTGAAATCCTAAAGTGACATCAGGTGGCCCAGAGGGGTGAGTATGTCCTGCTCTTTTAACTGTACTCGTGACATTGCAAGTGAGTAGAAGTCGGTGAAGTTTCAAGTCCGAAGAGGTGTCAATTTCACGTGAAATCTATAACTGAAGATATTTAATGACCCCTGTAAAGATATTACAAAGGCCGTACTTCAATACTTAAGCGTTTATTAAAAAAAAACGTTAACATAACATGGCACAATGATAAAGCAATCCAGCATAATGATGAATGATCTTCTTTCCATTATCAGTAATTTTAACTTCTAATTGCAGTTGCCAAAGCTCTGTCTCTTCCACCACCAATTGAAATAATGGTTTTGGACCATAACGTTCCAATAATAGACGACAACCAATTACATCACCATAGAAACGACATTCTGATTGCAACAGGAGCACGTGACCAGTACAATTCTATTGCTCCATCTATGTATTCGGGTCTTTATGATGGTCGAATGAATGATTATTCGGAACTTCCCGATGTGTTGCATCAAACATCTCGTCGTGCAAACTATATGAATAACACTTATTTCTAATTATCTTTTTGTGTAAAAACAGTATCACTATAACAATTATGTAATTCAAGAAAATTAGAATTTTATTAATTCCTATAGCGGTGTAGTTCTTATCTCAATGTTTTGACCTCTGCCTTGGAGCCTATTGCCCAAAATGACCAAGGCTAGATTCTCTTCTGGCATTAAAACATTTCAGGTCTCAATTTTGCGCCATGTAGACACCATTTGTGAGGAGAGTCTCTATAAATTCAACATTTAGTGCCCTGTAAGTCAATTGACTTGTGACAAAAACATATATAAAATTTCAAAAACAATGAAACATAGAACAAGTTAAATAAATGATGCCACAGCGCAAAGCGTTGAATAGAACAGTAAACCGCTTTTCTGTGTAAAGGAGGTAGCAGCTGATTTAACGTAGATGTCACAAAAGCTTAGGTTAAAATGCGTCGCATATGCTTTCAAATCCGTCAAATGACCAGGGATTAGCATATGTTGCTACAATTTGCTTTCCAACACACTTTAAACATTTTAAAGGAATAACTTTAAACTCTTAATTAACATGCCAATCTGTCTCAGAGTCTGTTATCTAGATAGATCCTGAATTGTGATCAATTTGGTAGTAACAGATTTCTTAGGCAACATAACATGTACGATTAATGATTCTACAAGGCAATGCTTCAACAAAACAAGTTACCGGCTTTTAACCTTATATTTACCCTGGTGTATCAGGTTTTTCTATGCATGATATTCAACGTCATTTTAAGTAATTTTCAAGGAATAGTTCACAAATGTTCAAGAACTATTTATGTATATCGCGAGCAGAATTACGTTCCGTGAAATGAAAATCATAAAAAAGAAAGAAAAAAACTTATAAGTTTTTTTTTATATAAGGTCTTTGATAAAAATGTTAATGGACAATATAATGCACAAGATGTGCACTTTATTTTATACATTTTATGAATTCGTATTTAGTTTCCTTTGCGTACTCGGAGATGTAATGGTTTTGAATTTATCATAACCTCTTCAGGTGTTATCAGTACGGTTAACTAATTAAAACAGTATTCAAAATGTTCGATTAATTAGTATATGTCTACGTTAACTGGTAAAGGTTTATAGTTACATCCCATCTCCTTTATTCTTACAGGGGTGATCTGAGGCGGATCACTCCTGCCAGATCACCCCAACAAGAACTCTTTGTTACGTTTTTAGTTGGCGGGAACAATTTACACACGATTAAAACTAAGAAAATTTATCTAGAAACATAATTAGATTTAAAAATTAACAATACATTTTTGAAATAACCAACTGAGATTCGAACCTGGGACCATTAGAATATTGCCCAGACGCATTAACCACTATACTATGGAAGCTCACACCAAGGAAGTGTTAATTCTACCTATATAAAAATGGGTCAAAGACACAAATGGCCGGGTTGCTGGGTGTTTACTGTAGTGGTGACAAAGGTGATTACAAGATCATATTGCACATTGGCAGTCATGAATATTCATATAGACAAAATCAGACATATTGTATGTTGGTGTACGAGCACAGAGGCAGCCATCAATTTAATTAGAAATAGGTGAAGTAAGCAATATTTGATTTGATTACATGTTGATAAACACTTGTTTGGAAAAATGGGAAATAATTCCTGAAATAATTCCATAAAGTGAGGTGCATATTTTCAATATATATAGAAACAGTCTATGAAGTTTCAAGGATGTGGGTGAAAAACTGTAGGAGGAGTTGATTTCACAAAATAGGTACCCTCTGTTGAAGATGTCAATAAAAAACGACTAAGTTCCAAAGTTTGGATAAATGGGAAATAATTCATGAAATAATTCCATAAAGTGAGGTGCACATCTTCAATATATATAGAAACACTCTATAAAGTTTCAAGGATGTGGGTGAAAAAATGTAGGAGGAGTTGATTTCACAAAATAGGTACCCTCTATTGAAGATGTCAATAAAAAACGACTAAGTTCCAAAGTTTGGAAAAATGGGAAATAATTCCTGAAATAATTCCATAAAGTGAGGTGCACATCTTCAATATATATAGAAACACTCTATAAAGTTTCAAGGTAGTGGGTGAAAAACTGTAGGAGGAGTTGATTTCACAAAATAGGTACCCTCTATTGAAGATGTCAATAAAAAAACGACTAAGTTCCAAAGTTTGGAAAAATGGGAAATAATTCTTGAAATAACTCCATAAAGTGAGGTGCACATCTTCAATATATATAGAAACATTCTATGAAGTTTCAAGGTTGTGGGTGAAAAACTGTAGGAGGAGTTGATTTCACAAAATAGGTATCCATTTTCCCCGCCCGCCGCCGCCCGCCGCCCGCCCGCCCGACATTCACCATACTATAACCCGGATTTGCACTGTGTGCAGCCCGGCCAAAAATGATGTTATGGGTTCCAATAGTGTATACAATATATAATATATATATATATATATATTTAAAAGTAAATCTATAACGTATAGTAGTACTGACATCTTTACTTTAAGTTATTTACCCCGAATGAGCTTGAATGTAAAATTGTTATCCCACTTGGACTTGGTGGGTCTGTATAGGATCATCTCGATGGCCTGATCTTATATAGATCTTACATTTTCAATATCGAGATCATTATTTGATGGATGGGTGAATTGTTGTTTAACTTCCAGTGGCAGCCAGGTGCATATCAGAACGGGAACATATACATGTATGATAATGAATATGATCCCTGCTTTGTACTAGACCGACACACTGAGCCGGAACATTATTTGAAGACTATGACATCGATGTGTCATCTGCAAAACTCTTGATAATATTATCATAATCAGAACTACACATCCAGTGTCACATTACGTTAAACATTACGTAGTTGGAAAATATTTATAATTGTATTAAACTAATATTCGTTGGAAATATATATGGAATATTTAACCAAATCAGTGAGCAGTTGATCAAGGCTTTTCATGGTGACCAATGGTAATATAATTGAAAAGAGTTCATATTCCATGGTATTAATCCATTCAGCTATGGCTGGTTAAAAGGAATATTCTCCTTAATTAACACCAGTTTTCTTTGTCAACTTAAAAATCTTTCGTCTTCTGCGAACCAAACACACAATCACTATCACAATTACTACAGCTATAGCACATACTCCTCCAATGATGTAATAAACATATAACGGCAGTCCTCGATTTTCTTTTTCTGAAATGAATAAAATAATATAAAAAAGGCAATACTAAAAAGAAATAAAAAAAAAGAATATAAATAAATCTTGAAATCATAATTTCTTATTCAAATCTCATACTATGAGAAACGAAAAAGACAAAGCAAATCCACAACACCAATAATCTAACCAGCAGTGGACCATAATACAGACACGTCAACACCTCTAACCAGCAGTGGACCATAATACAGACACGTCAACACCTCTAACCAGCAGTGGACCATAATACAGAAACGTCAACACCTCTAACCAGCAGTGCACCACAATATAGAAACGCCAACAGCGTTTGCTGGTTTTTTCCAGACATTCGTTCCTATGTAAAATACAGTTTCTTTTAAAGAATTCTGTTATTTTATCTTGGTCAAGAGGACAAATTTACCTATTGAGCAAATAAAAAAAAATGTAATTCATTGGACAGACAAACCCGGGAAGACAAATGAACAACCACAAGAACAACAAATAAACGCTGGAAACTAAAAAAACAATGAACAATACGAACTCCTATAAAAACCAGGAGTGAATCCAGGTGCTCCGGAAGGGTAAGCAGTTCCTGCTCCGTATACGGCACCCGTCGTGAAGTTCAACAAATTTAATCCGGTGGAGATCACAAATCGGTGGAGGCACATGAAATGTTACGACAGTGGGAACAGGTCAAACATCACCTTAAATATTGGAACAGTGTAGAGGTCAATCAATTGGTGATGAGACCATGAAATTTCCTAAGTGATGACATCAACTTATCCCTGATAAAATCCTGGTTAAGTAGCTTTTGTGACAGCAGTAATCCTCCGAAAGTCAGGGTAACTCACGCATACCCTTGAAAATCAGATAAACTGAGAAACGTAGACGCCATATGCATGCGATGCTGATATATTGCTATTCAAGAAGAGAAAGTTAACAATAAGAAAGCTGAAGTCATCACGTTTGTCAAAAGGTTTGTCTCTCATTGTCTATTTCTTGAATAACCATTTAGTGCGATACCTACACTCAGATACATATTACTGCTTTTACCGTCGTACATGGGGTAGAAGTCTTATGAATAACAAATGACATAGAGTATTGCATCATAGACTAATCCGACTACATCGTGCCATCACAATTATGTTATGTAATCTGTTGTTTTTAATTGCTGTATATACAAACTTAAAGTCAACATACCATTGCATGATTGAAAAGCTGAAAGTTTCACATCAGAAATTCTTGATTTCAGATCTGTACAATACCCAGTTAGAAATATCTTTTTCCGAGATTGCAACCACTGTATAAATTGTTCAAATTTACATTCTCGGCATTTTATGGGGTTTCCACCAATATCTCTAAAATAAGTCAAATTATCAAAGCTCATTTTAAAGTATTATAAGCATTTTATTATTGCATCATGTTATAAATGTAACAAACTGCTACGCATACATTGATGTGCAATCTGTGCTATGCATATTTATACGAAGTTTCTATCTCGCGTATGATACTAGATATAGACTTGATACCTCACCGGACTTGACACCTCCCCTGAGTTGACACCTCACTAGACTTGACACCTCACCAGACTTGACACTTCACTGGCAATGTGACGGGTGTCGTTAACGGAGCAGGGCATGCTTTCACTTCGGAGCACCTTATGTCACTACCGGTTTTTAATGGGAGTTCACATTGCTAGTGCTTTAGTTTCTTTGCTGTCTTGTTCTAGTTTGGTTTAGTTTATTATACTTTTTTTCATTCTTTTAGTTATAAATTTATCCTTGTGGTGTTTGTTTGTTGTGTTCCATTCTTCTGACTGTCTTTTCCTTGGAATTTGAGTTTGTGGACTTTTCCTACTGTTTTGTCGCTTCGGTATTCTTTTGCCGATATTTTATATTTAGAGTGATATAAGGACATTGTAAGGGTAGAGTTATGGAGATGAAAAGTCATAATCAACATAATGAATTTTATATATTAAACAAACATTTACAAATTTGTTTATAATAACAGAAATTAAGACAAGTTTCCTCACATTAGAACACGCCTAATTATCAAGACGAGGAAAAACGTCCACATCTAAATATAACAACTGCGAAGACACAGATATTTTCTACATAAGTCTGGGTTGTTTGTTGGTAGTATGTATTCGACATGCAGCAGGTTAAAACAGCTAAAGTTCGACTTTGCCAATTTAGAGCTATAAACTAATATATCTGGCCTAGCATGGATCATATACCCAAAAAAGTTTTAAATTAGGTCTCTGTATAAATCTCGACAAGGTAAAAAAGTGGCCTACTTACAAGTCTTGAATTTCCTCCAATTTGTTGATCAATGATGCATCAAAGGTGCCAAGATTATTGTCTGCTAGATTCCTGAAATGTCATGTTTTTTGTATGCAAATACCAAAAAGATCATGTTTTTACGTTTTTAGGTAGATTTATTGTTAAGATTTACTTTTTATTGTTGCTCTTTGCAGGATACATGTAATGAATAAATTATTAAATTATTTAAAAAAAAAATAAACAAGATTTTTCATTACAGTCATTTGATATACACTTTTTTCGAATTCTGTGCGCATTTATACCTCCCTTTATCCGTTTGATAAGTTCTGATATCACCACACGTTGGATAATAAATGCTTGTGAAATTTCCTGTTAAAAACCGTTCGGAAGAATCCTCGGAATTTTAAATTGTCATTAAAGAAAAAGATATTATAACTCTTGATGCGTTAATTAGGAAATGTATCCACTCTAGATAATTAAATTTTCATTTTTTTAAACTGCTCGTTCAAACATCACAGTTTAAAAATTAAAATTTAATTTTCTCGAGTTGATCATAATCAACTAGTCATCGTTGTAGAATCAATATGTATGTACAGCTGTTTCATATACAAAGTAACGTTCTTTTGTTTGTAATTGAAACCCGTTATCGCAAAGATTTACTTACAACGATGTTATGGCTTTTAGATCGTCGAATGCATGACCTTCTATTTTAGCGATATTGTTGGAGTATAAGGACCTGCAAAAATATATTTCTACATTGCCAACAAATATAAATAATAAAAAATAGATAAAAGAATTAAAAAATAAATATGCTTGTTGGTCCTCTACAATATTTGACAAAAATATACTGTTTACATCATGATCTTTATATGATGCAAATTTTCAAACTGCAAAACACACTACATGCATATGATCATAAAAATAACAATATAAAATTCTTAATAACAGGTAAATAAAGCTAATCTGTATGTACAGTTTGGGATGTTTAGAAAGAAAATTTTCCTAACGCTAACATTTTGTTGAACTGCATAACTTATTTAAACATGTCTTGTTAAATTGCATATTTCATAAAGAATTTTAAAAAACATAATTATGAAATTGGAAAAGTATGTACTAACAAACTGTTCAGATTCTGAAGACCATTCAAGCATTTGTCTCCAACTGTCGTCAATTCATTCTGTCCAATATCTCTGTAAAGTAGTTCAGATTGAGCAGTAGAATGTTTAGATGCAATATTAAAAAAATAAATGTTCATCTGTTTAAAAGCAATTAATAATTCCTTGCTAACTAATATAAAAGTCTCCCAAACGTTCTCAAGCTTGCTTGCTCATTTGACTACTGAAATTGTCATTTTCAAGAAAATGAACAAATGAATTATGGTAGATTACTTGAGAAAATGATAAAGCACAATTAAGTTAGAAAGACGCAAATTTGATAGAGACGATATTGCTGACTCTTAGGTGCTCTTTCCTCCTTTCTAGAGATAATAATACACTTTAATTATTTCAGCAAAACAAATACCGACTTCATGCTACCATAGAATCAAAGACATTTTCCGACAGTAAGTAGTAATACGACAAAAACTGCATAATTTAAATAATAATTAATATTTAGAAAAAAATCATTTAATTGAAAACAATGAATGCCGAAACAAACTTACAAGGACCTCAGATTGGTCATTTTGGCAAACATCTTGTGTTTCAAAATGTTTATCCTGATATGATACAAATTTCTGCAACACAACAATAAAAGTGCACTTAACTTCATGTAGCAATTAAAATGATCAGAACTTGAGCTAAAAGAACACAAAATGCACCCCAAAGCAAGTAGATTTTTTATTTTTTTCATGTTTTACCAGAAGATAAATTATTATATCGTTAAATTTCATGTACCTCCACCGATTTGTGAACTTCACGACGGGTGCCGTATACGGAGCAGGAACTGCTTACCCTTCCAGAGTGCCTGGGTTCACTCCTGGTTTTAATAGGAGTTCGTGTTCTTAATTTTTTTTTTTATAGTTTTCTGTTTGTTGTTCTTGTGGTGTTCATTTGTCTTCCCGGGTTTGTCTATCCAATAGATGTTTTTTTTTTATTTGCTCCTTAGGTATATGTGTCCTTTTTATTTCATGTTATAACTCACATTGTATAATATCATTTCGAATTTTTATAATTTGTATTTATTTGGTCACATATTGCCAATACTTTTTTAGTTTATTTTACACACATTTGTGTAACAATCTATCAAAGGATTATATTTTGTCTGTAATTGTCCTTCTTTTTCATTATCATGTCAAAAAGTTGTTGGTCTTTTTAGGAATCAGTATATAATTTTAATTCTGGTGGATAAAGGGAAATTGAATTGGATTGAGAAATAACTCTAGTCTGATTTTAATAATTCCTAGAGTACATATCCGTGAAATAAAGATGTAATAATAAATTGTTCCTGCTTCGTATATATGACAACCGTCATATCCCAAGATGTACAGCATGTTTAGTAATACTTTTGAGCTTCGAAAATAGTAAATTCCTGCTTTTCCTTATTTATTATTATAACACTTAATATTTAATTTCTTCGTTTCATTGAACGAACAAGAAAGAAAAAAAACCCGATTTGTTTGTAACTTTCGCTACACATCTAATGCTTATTTCTGATTATTACAGCAGCTCCAGGTATATTTGGAGTCAGATAAAAATATTTATATTGTGGGAAAGATAATATGTCCTGTAGGAAGCAGAGACTGCTTACTCTTCCTGAGCACCTGAGTCTACCCCCGGTTTTTTGGTGGGTCCATGTTGTTCATATGTTTTTAGTTTTTAATTGCAATGCATGTATTAATTTGGTCTTGTCTTCGTTGTTCTCCGGAGTTAGTCAGTTGTTTCAATTTTTCCCTCCTTCGAATATCCCTTTGGTATTTCTTGACTTTACTCACAGTCTTGTCACTGCAATCAAACTGGAAAAACCATATCCTTCGATATTGGAAACTTCATTAAATCTCATCTCCCTAGGACAACAAATAATACATATTGTAAATTTTAGATTTTGTTTGTAACGACAAGTTAAGAGAGCAAGATCATACCACGAAATGTTGTCTTGCAGTCAACGAAGACTGGTCTAGACAAGTTTGAATCAGTTCAGCTCAGATAACTTTAGACATTGCATAATTCATAAGAACGTGTTTATGAACGACACCATTGCTGCTATAACTCTCCTAGGATATTGAGCCATTCGATGATTTGAAGAGCACGTTTTGTAATGTTCAACTTGTGATTTTTTTTTACAATTGAAGGTAAGTCTTCAAAGAAATATATTGTTTGGCCTTCTTGTCGTAATGTAAGTTCATTAAACGAGAGTTACTATGCCGTTGAAGATACATTGAGTCAAGATCACCACTTATGCAGAAGCTATACCTACAGAAGATGCAGTCTTTTAAGCCCTTTGAATGTCCAATTGCTAATATACTTCATGCTATTTACTCTTATATCTCTGGAAAAAAAATACCCAGAAATATAACACAAACATTGGGTCATATCTGAAAGTTAAGTAATTTTAACCTGCGGAGAACCAAAGGAAATAGAAAATAAAAACAAATTATAATTCATTTATCAAAATGTATATACATGCTAACTGAATTGCCATATCTAAAGATCAAGAAATTTGCTACAATGTTTTTGGTTTACATTACGGATATTTACTTAAATGTATTGGAACACGTAAGTAGTGTCATGTTACTATAGAAAAAAAAATTTCGGCCTCATTTTTAAATGGTGTTTAAACTTCATGTAGGGAATACATGTAGATTATACCTATTGAATTCGTGAACAGATTTATTATGGGTAAATCCTAGCAAGTTGATCTTGTGAATTAGTCTACCAATTCTTAGTTACATGTATGTCGGACAAATACATAAATTGCCACATACAAATCCCGCCATGCAATCAGAGTAAATGTGTACTTACTACACTAGTTACACAAATTTGATCTTAAACGACAATTGTGGTCTTGTTTATTCTCATTTCCTCTAGTTTTTCTGCATGACCATATTTTCAACAAAGTAAAGATAACAAGAGCAAATCAAAATATATTGAATTGCAGTCAATCATGATCGGTCAAGAACAGTTTAGATACTGTTTGCACAGGTAATGTTAAAAATTGCATAATTCATTCTGAACTTTTATAAACTGGTCTTAAGGTATCCACACCATAAATGACCACGTGGTTATTCAAAAGTTCCCGGATGTTCCATACAACGCAATTGAAATGACCTCGGTAATTATCGGCAAACTTCGGAAATGCCAATATAACTACAATACACAGACTCTGCATAGAAACAACAAAGTGTGTTTCAACTTGAGAAAAATATATATATATATATATAAAGTTCCAGCTTTAAATTGTTTGGTTCAGCCATTCACGGTCAAAAAGAGATACAATTTTCGATCATGATCTATTATGGTCCGGATACCTTAAACAGTATTAATTGACTGAAAGGCATTATATCTTGTGTTTGTCTTATCTTTGTTTTTGTTTGAAAACTCAGAAATACTAAAATTCAAGACAGTAAAGATTAAGCAAGACTGAAATTGCCGTTTAAGATCAAAATGTAGTTACTAGTGGTAATTATTTACATAATAGTACATAGAGAAGGCTTCATTAAGACAAAATTAAACCGAATATTGCCATATGTAATCAAATATCAGAAACGTTTAGTAGTTGTCATATAACATGTTCAAATATCAACTAAATTTTAAAATAATAAATACGTAGTAGATACTTACAAATTTTCAAGTGATGTCAAATTTGAGAACGCCAAATCTTCTACTATAGAGATATTATTGGTCCCAAGATTCCTAAATGTAACATGTACATAATAATAATGTACGATGTTGTAAAATAACATCATGAGAAATAGATCTTTGTCAACTACAGTTAATGTCACTGAATTTTCTTGATATATATATGTTAGCGCGGTGGTTTTTCATTTGGGGCAAAATTTTAAAAATTACCAGTATTTTGGTATTTAAATTTAATGTATGATAAATACACGTCTTTTAAGAATACGATACTAGATACAATACTAAAAAAACAATGCTATAATGTCTGCTTTCGAATAAAAAGAAACTAATGCTTTACAGGTACTGCGTACATTTCCGTATTTCAAATGTTGCATCTACTCTAATTGTAAATCCATCAAATACAAGACAACTTTTATTCTGATTTGTTTTTGTTAATTTTGTACCGTCCATCTCTGCATTCAACTAATATAAATGACGAAATGTATGTTGAACTATGTTCAGAAAGTAAGAGTAAAAAATAGATTTGAGTTCAGAACTACCGTTAAAGAATCGATTGTTTTATTGTATTTTTATTTGTTTCAATTTTATTCTATATATCTAACAATATATTACTAAGAATTCTTTGATAATTGTAGTGGCACAATTATAAATTTACCTGTAAAACAATTCCTCCGAATTGAATTACGATTATCCCCTCAAATGAGAAAACTGAAATTGTTAAAATCCACCCAAATGAAATGCGTCCGTTACCGCTTTTATTATTTTAAAGTAAAATGTTTTTACACGTTAACGATTAAAAATTTAAAGGAGCGTGCGCAGTCGATTCCACGATCTAAGCTGTTTGACTTTCCCCAGAATCTCTCTCTCTCTCTCACAACTTGTGCCAATGTCAATATCTTAAAAAGAAAGGCTGGCATTCAAAATTGAAATCACCATACAGAAATCAACAACTTCTTCAAAATCTTTTTCTTTGTAACTAAAATGCAAAGTACATACTGTTGAACGGATTTGCAGCGTACGTCTATATTTACACAAAAAAAAAATCAACTTACAAAGACGTCAGATTACTCTGATCCTGAAATAGTCCTTTCTTTACATTCTGTAAGGCATTAAATGACAAATCTCTAAAACATATTCAATGAATGAAGTAAACAATAGGCAATATTTTGTTCCTAACTTTCTAAAAAAAGTATATCACATTTTAAATGTATCTAGGTTGAAGCCTTTTGTTTATTTGAATGCACTATGTCCTAATTTCTTAGTCTCTGAACTTCACTGAAATTTTGTTGTATATTGCATTAATACTTTATTCCTTCCTCAAGTTTTCTGTAATTACTCATGTTGTTTGAGTAATGAAGAAAAAATGAACATACAGATGACTCTCATCTATAGTCGCTATTATTTCAAAGTCCTTGATAAATCAAAAGTCTCAGTGTTATGCGTTTTAAACTCAAATTACCTAGTATATCAAAATTCCTATAATCTCAATGTATGACAATATCTGCACTTTTATGAAATCGACATTCACCTGTACACAATTTAAGGAACTCAATATAATTTCGGACAAAATATATAAAGTGTAATTATATTCTACTTCTACTTACAAATTTTGGAGGGCATGAAGATTCCTGAAAGCGTCGATGTGAACGTCAACAATCCGTTGATGACTCAGTGTCCTATTTTAAAAATTGAATGTATTGAATTTTAAAAATGTATGATAGAACAAGATCCAGCATGTCTAGCGATTATTTAATCATTGTTCTATTACTGTGATTATGTTTTGGATTCTGATCTTAACCATTTGTTTTTCTTTATTTTAAAATTCACCACAATACGAAGAAATGCTTCTTTTGATTCGAATACAAACATGCATGTAAATCTTATAATTACAGGGTTTTAGAATTTTGACATAAAAAATGACATATATTTACAAAAATTGTTTAAAATGATACATCTAGCGGTACCAGGGGGAGATAATCAACATTTATGTGTAAGACTGTGTGACAGGCTTTAGAAACCATGTTTATATTATTAGTTATAGCTTTTATGATTAACAAATATCCTGCGACGTATAATTGAATATGCAGGGTCCAGCAGAGAAAAAGTGTTTATTTAAGTAGAAAATACGGTTTATGCTTTTAACAATTTTGGCCTTGACCACTGTTGTTGAGGTATAAATTGTTGAACCTTGCATTATACATTGCTTCAAACTTTTTACCATATCACGACCAGTTGTCTTTGACAAAGGTAGATGGTCTGTATGATATTCCAAATAAATTCATTGCGAAGTAAGACTTATTTCCTCTATGTAAACAACAGACATTCTCTGATACCAGTTTTGATATATACATGTTTATATGTTTCAACAATTTATATATCATCTGCAGTGCTTACACCAAATCAAAAACAGAAGACTGAAATCCACATACTATTTGTAATAACAGAAGTGCAGCTGCATATCAGATTCATAACCGGTATTTACTTTCGTTTAACTTTACGCTTAAAATAGTGTAAAATCATACAACCTTTTCTAGGTATGAAATAATGTTATAATATTAATAATAATTCATAAAAACACACTAGGTAATAATCCATACTTACAGCGTCTGAATACTGTGAAGGCTTGTAAAAAGTGTATTGCTTATTGTTGACAGCATATTATTTCGTAGGTTCCTTAAAAAGGAATATAAAGACTGTAACGCGGTAATAATATGTGATTTACAAATGTAGTTTTAAAGATAGGCAAGCTTTAAAACGGGATGAATAAGAAAAAACAATAACAAAACTAGAGGCTCTCAAGAGCCTGTATCGCTCACCTGGATTTAACTTTTCACCTTCAGCAGACCTAAAAATTTAAGTGTTGCAGTCAATTTGGCTGGTTTTTCTATAGGATTCTATGTTAAACTAATTTCAGCAGTGGCAGTCATGTTGGTTTACAGTCCAGGTCAATGGATACATTTCTAAAAGAGAACCATCTAAGGACCATTTCTGCTAAGTCTTGTTCCAACTGGCTAAGTGGTTTCACACAAGAAGAAGATTTTTAAATAAATTTTCCTATAGGTTCCAATATTTAACAAAGTTCGGTGTGGCAGCCATCTTGGTTGACAATCCAATTTTGAATTTTGGTGATTGGACACATTTCTGAAAGAGGACCTCCTAAGGACCAATGCTGCCAAGTCTGGCTCCAATATGTCAAGTGGTTTCAGACAAGAAGATTTTTCAATGAATTTTTCCATAGGGCCCTGTGTTATGATATTGTAAT
This sequence comes from Mytilisepta virgata, assembly GCA_028015205.1. NCBI lineage: Eukaryota > Metazoa > Mollusca > Bivalvia > Mytilida > Mytilidae > Mytilisepta > Mytilisepta virgata. The sequence continues at coordinate 19,671,646 of CM051513.1, forward strand.
TATTATATTTATTTATCTTGGCCTAATTTGTTTTGCGTAGCCTTATAACATGTATACTATGTTTACATAATACTTATAGTTGTTTACCAAATAATGTTATAACTGCGCAGTTTAGAAATCACTGGAACAATAATGGATACTGGTGGAATGACTAGAACTTTCTATTTGACTTACGTAATAATTATGGTGTGATTCGAACTTCTACCGTATTCCAGAAGTTTCCGTTCTACAGTATATATACGGACAAGAAAGTTAGACTTTCAGAACATCATTTAATGGACCACAGATAGACATTCTTGTGTTCTCAGCTGTTGGATTGATTTACGTTTCACACATCATCCGTGACATACTTTTATTTTCGTTACATCATACTAGATTGTGACTGATTGGATATAATATTCCGTTTGGATTCAGGCAACAGTGACCAGAATTCCGGATCAAGAAAAAACAGGATTTTGAACAGTTAAGTTGACATTTTAGTTTTTTGTAATATTTTTTTTGTAAACTTTGTATATAATAAATCTTGTTAAATTTTATTATTGATTTGTGTCTTTTGTTGGCTACATTTTAAAGGTGATTTCGGCCGTAACAGAAATTGGGGGCTCGTCTCGGGATAACGTTAATATCTTATAAAATTTTTTCAATATTTTTATTAGAATTAGCCAACAAAATTCTACAAAATGGAATTTGATGCTGGTAAATTTTTGAAAACGCCAGACCTGGAAGGGTTTGATAAATTAAAGAAAGAAGAATTAGTGTTGCTTGCTAAACATCTAAAAATAGATTTTAGAACATCTATGAGAAAACAAATTATAAAAAATTTGGTAATAGACAATTTAGTTGATTTAGAAATTTTTGGTGAAGAGGCTCTTGACCTCAAGGTCGAAAATGTTGATGCTTTAAAATTAAAACAGCTTGAATTAGAACATGAACTTAAATTAAAACAATTGGAAAAACAATTGGAAAACGAAGTTAAATTAAAACAATTAGAAAAGGAAGATGAATTTAAATTAAAACAATTAGAAAAAGAAGATGAATTTAAATTAAAACAATTAGAAAAAGAAGATGAATTTAAATTAAAACAATTACAGGCAGAACTTGAAATGAGGGAAAGGTTAGAGATGGAGAAAATAAAAATAGAAATGGCTAAAGTAGAAAGCAACACTAAGTCAAAATCAGAATATTTTGAGGCAGCAAAAAATATACGTTTGGTTCCAAAATTTTGTGAAAAAACGGTTGATAAATTTTTTCCACAATTTGAGAAAATTGCTCAAAATTTGAAATGGCCAAAGCCTTATTGGACTACAATGCTGCAAAGTGTTTTTGTGGGCAAGGCCGCTGAAATTTACTCAGCTCTATCTTCGGAAAAAAGTTCTGATTATGACACTGTTAAACATGAAGTTTTGAAAGCTTATGAGCTAGTGCCAGAAGCATACAGACAGAAATTTAGGTCTTATAAAAAGTTTGAAACACAAACCTATGTTGAATTTGCTAGGGAAAAAGAAAATTTATTTGATAAATGGCTTACATCAAAGAAAATAGATAAAAATTTTGATAAATTAAGACAATTAATGTTATTAGAAGAGTTCAAGCAGTGTGTTAATTTAGACTTAAAAACACATTTAGATGACAAAACTGTTGAGACATTGCAAGATGCAGCTGTTGTTTCCGATAATTATACCATTTCACATAAAAGAAGTTTCAAAGGTCAAAATTTTAATACTTCTAGCGGAAATTACAAAAATCAAAGCACTGAGCGTACTGATTGTAAGCCTGTTACACAGAATAAGAGTCCGTCTAGTTATAATATGTCTGGTCCAAAGTTTGATACTTTTGAGAAGAAGTCACTAACTTGTGCTTATTGTAAGAAAAATGGTCACCTGATGGCTGATTGTTTTAGACTCCAGAAGAAGAATGAAAGAGATCATAAGCCCAAGTCCAGTGCTTGTACGACACCTGTTGTTACCAATAAGTTGGAATGTCCTGCGAGTCAGGCTTTTAAGTCCAGTTTTTGTGATTACATGGAGGATTATAAGCCCTTTATGTCTGATGGGTTTGTTTCTATTGTTGATAATACTACTCCTCAGCCTATTAAGATTTTACGGGACACCGGAGCTTCTCAGTCTTTGTTGTTAGAAGGTGTGTTGCCTTTGTCCGAGGAGACGTCCGTTGGTGCCTCCGTTTTGTTACGAGGTGTGGAGTTAGGTTGTATAGATGTTCCCCTCCATCGTATTTATTTGAAGTCAGATTTAATTACTGGACCAGTTGTTGTGGGTGTTCGTCCTACACTCCCTGTTGAGGGTGTTTCATTATTGCTAGGAAATGATCTAGCTAGGAACAAAGTGGTTGCTGAACCAATTGTTACAATTGAACCGGTGGTGGATGTTAAATTACCTGAAGATGATGCTGAACTGTATCCAGCTTGTGTTGTTACTAGGGCGATGGCAAGAAAACAACAAGACGAGGATTTACAAGAAGGCCAGTATGATTATATGGACCTTTCTGACACTTTTCTTGCCGACATTGAAGGTCCCGGTACTTCAGAAAAGGCCATAATAAGATCACCTGGTACTAACAAGCATGTAATTATGCCATGGCCAGACGTGAATAGCAATTCATTAGACAAAAGAACGTTTAGGGAAGAACAGAATAAAGACCATGAGGTTCTTCAGCTCCGCAAGAGGGCTCTACCCCAAGAAGAAGCAGACAAAGTGGCCGAATGTTACTACCATCAAGACGGCATTTTGATGAGGAAGTGGAGGCCCCCTGATGCTATCCCAGAGGAGGAATGGAGAGTGGTATACCAAGTGGTGGTGCCTAAAGTCTATAGGCAAGAAATTATTGGTCTTGCCCATGACACCCCCTTGGCTGGACATTTAGGTATAAGGAAGACTTGCCTTAAGATCTTGCAACATTTCTACTGGCCCAGACTTAGAAATGATGTCGCAGAATACTGCAAATCATGCCATATATGCCAGGTTGTTGGCAAGCCTAACCAGAAAATACCACCAGCACCACTTCTGCCAATTCCAGCCTTTGAAGAACCTTTCAGCCGAGTGCTTATTGATTGCGTTGGACCTTTACCAAAGACCAAGACTGGAAACGCTTATTTATTGACAATCATATGTACATCCACTCGCTTTCCTGAGGCTATTCCCCTAAGGAATATCAAGACACCAACTATTGTCAAAGCTCTTATCAAATTTTTCACATTAGTAGGACTTCCTAAGTCTATACAGTCCGACCAGGGTTCAAATTTTATATCAGGTTTATTTCAGCAGGTCGTTTACCAACTAGGGATTGCTCAGTATAGATCAAGTGCTTATCATCCAGAATCTCAAGGTGCCTTAGAACGTTTTCATCAAACATTGAAGAACATGATTAGAACTTTTTGTCTTCAATTTGATAGGGACTGGGATGATGGTGTTCACTTTCTACTTTTTGCGGTCCGAGAGGCTGTTCAAGAATCCCTTGGTTTTAGCCCCTTTGAGTTAGTGTTTGGTCATACTGTAAGGGGACCTTTGAAATTGGTTAAGGAAAAATGGCTTACTGAACACACTGACTTGAATCTTCTAGACTATGTATCTAGATTTAAAGAAAAATTGTATACTGCTTGTCAAATTGCTCAGAAAAACTTAAAAACTGTACAGAATAAGATGAAAATATGGTATGATAAAGATGCCAGGGACAGAGTTTTTGAGCCTGGTGGTAAGGTACTTGTATTTTTGCCAGTCCCTGGGCATCCTTTACAGGCTAAATACTGTGGTCCTTATACAATTGACAGTAAAATCAATGATTTGAATTATATTGTAAAAACTCCAGGTCGGCGTAAACAAAATAGAGTGTGTCACATTAATATGTTAAAACCATATTTTGAGCGTACTAATGAAGGTGAGAGTAAACCAGTTGCCACTTTAGCCATGGTTAAATTGGAGAACGATCATGACAAACCAGATATAACTGAACCATCTTTTGATTCCAAGACTATGGAACAAACTGTTAGATTGAAAAATTCTGAAATTTTATCAGATTTAGACTCAAAACTTGCACATCTGACTTTCGATCGCAGAGAAAAATTGAAAACTTTGGTATTTTCTTTTAAAAATCTTTTTCCAGATGTGCCAAACAAAACCACTGCTGTTTGTCATGATGTTGATGTAGGCGATGCTTCTCCAATTAAGCAACATCCTTACCGGCTCAATCCACTTAAACTTGATGTTATGAGACAAGAAATTAGATATATGCTTGACAATGATATTATTGAGCCGAGTAACAGTGAATGGAGCTCTCCTTGTCTCCTTGTTCCCAAACCAGATAAAACCTTTCGTTTCGTTACTGACTTCAGAAAAGTAAACTCAGTCTCAAAATCTGACTCCTATCCGATTCCAAGGATAGAGGATTGCATTGATAACATTGGACAATCAAAATTCGTAAGCAAATTTGATTTATTAAAAGGTTACTGGCAGGTCCCCCTGACACCGAGAGCTCGTGAAATATCAGCTTTTGTCACACCAGACGGCTTATTTCAATATACTGTCATGCCGTTTGGTATGAAAAATGCTCCAGCTACATTTCAAAGAATGATCAATAATGTTATAAAAGATTTAGACTGTTGTTATGCTTATATTGATGATCTTATTGTATGTAGTGATAGCTGGGAAGAGCATTTAACACATTTATATGATACTTTTGATAGATTGTCACAATCAAATTTAACTGTTAATCTTAGTAAAAGTGAATTTTGTAAGGCCACTGTTGATTATTTAGGGCACACAGTTGGCCAAGGTCAAGTGAAACCTATTATGGCTAAAGTGGATGCAATTACCAATTTTCCTCCTCCTACAAATAAAAAACAACTTATGAGATATTTAGGCATGATTGGATTTTACAGAAAATTTTGTTCAAATTTTGCTACTGTTGTTCAACCATTGACTCATCTTTTACAAAAAGATTCTAAATTCATCTGGAGTGATAATTGTCAAAACGCTTTTGAAAAAAGCAAATCACTTTTAATTAACAGTCCCGTTCTTATCACTCCAGACTTTAAAAAGCAATTCAAACTTGTCGTTGATGCAAGTGATGTAGGAGTTGGAGCAGTTTTATATCAAGAAACAGATGATAATGTTGAGAAACCTATATCATATTTTTCCAAGAAATTAGATAAACATCAGAAAAATTATTCCACTATTGAAAAAGAATGTTTTGCACTGTTATCTGCACTTCAACATTTTGATGTATATTTAAATCCCACTATGCATCCTATTCTGGTTTATACTGATCATAATCCTCTCACCTTCATACATAAAATGAGAAACAAGAACCAGAGGTTGACTAGGTGGAGTTTATTGTTACAGGAATATGATATTATTGTAAAACATATTAAAGGTAAAGATAATGTAATAGCAGATGCTTTGTCTAGATCTTATTAAAACACTGTATACATACTATATATTTTTGTATATATTGTTCATGAAGTTCTCGTTACACTCAAACTTCTTTTAAGGGGGGAGGTGTTATGATATTGTAATTATTATATTTATTTATCTTGGCCTAATTTGTTTTGCGTAGCCTTATAACATGTATACTATGTTTACATAATACTTATAGTTGTTTACCAAATAATGTTATAACTGCGCAGTTTAGAAATCACTGGAACAATAATGGATACTGGTGGAATGACTAGAACTTTCTATTTGACTTACGTAATAATTATGGTGTGATTCGAACTTCTACCGTATTCCAGAAGTTTCCGTTCTACAGTATATATACGGACAAGAAAGTTAGACTTTCAGAACATCATTTAACGGACCACAGATAGACATTCTTGTGTTCTCAGCTGTTGGATTGATTTACGTTTCACACATCATCCGTGACATACTTTTATTTTCGTTACATCATACTAGATTGTGACTGATTGGATATAATATTCCGTTTGGATTCAGGCAACAGTGACCAGAATTCCGGATCAAGAAAAAACAGGATTTTGAACAGTTAAGTTGACATTTTAGTTTTTTGTAATATTTTTTTTGTAAACTTTGTATATAATAAATCTTGTTAAATTTTATTATTGATTTGTGTCTTTTGTTGGCTACATTTTAAAGGTGATTTCGGCCGTAACACCTGTGTAAAACTAAGTTCGGGTGTGGCGGCCTTCTGGTTGATAGTCTGGGTCATCGCACAAAATTCTGAAAGAGGACCAGCTAAGGACCATTGCTACCAAGTCTAATTCTAATTGGCTTAGTGGTTTCAGACGAGAAGATTTTTGAGTGAATTACCCATAGGGTCTTATGTTAAACTAAGTTCTGCTGTGGCGGCCATCTTGGTTCACAGTCAACAAAATCAGACACATTTCTGAAAAAGGACCTCCTAAGGACCAATGCTGCCAAGTCCTGCTCCAATATGTCAACTGGTTTCAGACAAGAAGATTTTTCAATGAATTTTCCTATAGGGCCCTATGTTAAACTAAGTTCAGTTGTGGCGGCCATCTTGGTTCACAGTCCAGGTCATCGGACACACCTCTATAAGAGGACCATCTAAGGACCATTGCTGTCAAGTCTGGTTCCAATTGGTCAAGTGGTTTAAGACCAGAAAATTTTTCAACGAATTTTCCCATAGGGCCCTATGTTAAACTAAGTTCGGCTGTGGCGGCCATCTTGGTTAACAGTCCAGGTCATTGGACATATTTCTGAAAGAGAACCTCCAAAGAACCATTACTGCCAACTTTGGTTCCAACTGGCCTTTTAGTTTCATATAAGAAGATTTTTGAAATACATCCCCCCCCCCCTTTTTTTTATTTTTAGAAACAGCAGCCGTCGGTTGGAAGTCGGGGATGCCAGACATAATTTTGGAAGGGGGCCACCCAAGGACCATTCCACCAAAGTTTGGTCTCAATTGGCCCAGTGGTTTGAGAGGAAAAGATCTTTAAAGGAAATTTTACGCTAGATGCCATCTTTAAAGGGCAAAAACTCCTATAAGGGGTCAATCAATGATTTTGGTCATGTTGAATTATTTGTAGATCTTACTTTGTTGAACATTTTTGCTGTTTACAATTTGTCTTTATCTATAATAATATTCAAGAAAATAACCTAAAACTGCAAAATTTCCTTAAAATTAACAATTCAGGGGCAATAACCCAACAAAGGGTTGACCGATTCGTCTGAAAATTTCATGGCAGGTAGATCTTGACCTGATGAACATTTTTACCCCATGTCAGTTTTGCTCTAATTGCTTTAGTTTTTGAGATATAAGACAAAAACTGCAGTTTACCCCTATGTTCTATTTTTAGCCATGTCGGCCATGTTGGTTGGCAGGCGGGCTCATCCGACACAATTTTTAAACTAGATACCCTAATGATGCTTGTGGCCAAGTTTGGTTCAATTTGGCCCAGTAGTTTCAGAGGAGAAGATTTTCGTAAAAGTTAACGGACGACGACGGACGACGGACGCCAAGTGATGAGAAAAGCTCACTTGACCCTTTGGGTCAGGTGAGCTAAAAACAAACAATGATAATGTGCCAATACTACACACTAATCTGTTAAATTCATATACTAAATACATGCGGTCAACATATCTTCTACGCCATTCTTTTTTTTTTCTCTATTAGAATTATTTTCATTTCATTGTAAAGGAATCTGAAACAGAATATCTGTATTTTGCTTCCATTGTAAACGAACAAGAAGACGGTACAATAAAACGTATCACAAATTACCGAAATAAATTTGATGCACTGTATGGGCATTTCGTTGACTGACAACATCAGCAGTGCTCGGATAAAAATATTGGAAAGACGTAGGACATTTTTTTATACAGAAATATATAAATATTAAAACTATACATAAATAAAACATAATAATACAAAAAAAACCATATACAAAGAATATATGAAAGTTTCATCAACTTAGTTCAGTTCACATTCCAACATAGATACCACAATGAAATACATAGATGTACTTTCTTGCACCGATTCCATTAAATAAGTTTATAGTAAACACTTTAGGAAGAAAAAAGAAATTAATACATTGATACATGTACTTATAACTTTATAATATACTAGTCAACAAAAGAAACGATACAGGGTAATACATTTTTCATATATTCATAATTTCAAATAGCTGTACTAAGCAGAAAAATAGACCCAGACGTCTAATGTTCATAGTAGATTGTTTTTTTGAATTTCAAAAATCACATTTTTCAACCCAAAATTAAAAAAATCAGTATTTTTACCCCTTTATGTGAATCATAATGTCTGTATGACAACAGATTTGAGTTTTTTCTAGTGATTTCAGCCACTGGATTTTCATTTTACAAAATGTGTGTCGATTTTCTTCCCGATTTTCCGCAAATTTGATTTAACCCTCTTTTGGAAATTTCCATTTTTCACCATTTCAAGCTTTATCAAAAATTTCAAAATGAGACGCATTAGATCAAGAAATGAAGTAGCAAACCACTGTTGCCCTCATATTTAATTTTTTTGTAAAGAAATTACCAAGATATTTGGTTCCAAACTCGTGTGTCTTTATTATTGTTGACTAGTATAGATCTAAAATAAGAAGTTAATGCGGAGTTTGCAGTGAAAACCAAACCAAATAGCAATTATCTGTTTTTATACGCGGCTTAATTCATTCTTAAGTACTGGTAGCGTTGTATCAATAGTTATTAATGTCAACAAAAGTATTTGGTTTTAATGTGTATTATGATAAAAACTTACAATTCTGTCAGAGAATGAAGATCTTCGAAGATTTCATTTGGAAGAAATTCCAATTTGTTAAAACTTAAATCTCTGCAATTAAAACATGAAAAAACAGCAGGCAGAAAAGTTACGCTATAATGCAACATCAAGCAATTTGTAAATGACTAATAGGAATTATTCTTCTTTGTAATCTTTAGGTATAAAGTTATCTGGACCATAATAGATAAGGACCGACAGTTTTATTTCCTATTGATGGAGAATGAAATAAATAAAATGTTTAAACAGAAACTGTGTAGATGCATCTTTCCCATGCTGAAATATACTCAGTTAATTTTTGCTCGGCATTTATAAAATAACTTATATGATGTGTGTTTCCGACATTTGCCGATAATTACCGAGGAGACCATTACGCTTGTATTGTACATCCGAGAGACCTTGGGAATATTCACGTGGACTATCATCGTCGAATGTCTTCAATGCAGTTTGCATTAATGTTGAATCAAACATATGTACTTATACAATTTACAGTTAACCAATATTTTACTTCTGTTAACACAAAATTTCGACCCCAAAAGAAGTCTTTATGTGGTGATCCTGTTTGGTTTATTTTTACTGGGATCCTCATAATATTTTTCAGCGTTCTGATCAATAAAGAAACCGGCAATGTTATAGACAGAAATAGACATATTACGCAATATATAATTTTTTTCCATTTGAGTTTATTATTATGTAATCATACTGTAGCGGCAATTTGCGAGTTTGGAAGGGCGTCTAGTTATTGTTGATTTGCGTTTTTATTATTGAATCTAATCACTTTCCTTTCTTATGGATTTATACATTATTGCACAAAATTAAAAAAAAATGCGATTCTTAAAAAAGATAAAAAAGATAGACCCATAAATATTCAGGCATACAGTGTTAAAAGTTTTCTTCATTTTTTCCAAGTCCACATGCTTCACAAATTACTATCTTAGATACTGTTTTCACGAGATACCAATCAGTATAGAAGAAATTCGCTGTATAAAACTGCAAGGTAACTTTTATTTATTTTTTATTCCTTGGTCTCCAAGCCTTATTAGAATTATACTATAAGCATCTTGTATTGAACAAACATCAGTGCACAGAGCCCAGTTGTTTACAAGCTAACTACAATTTTCAGTTTCAAACGTTCGCTTCTTTCATTATGCATAAAGACTGAAAATTTTCTGATGGGTTAATCCTATGACTCTGTGTGTCTATGCAAAAGTTTGTTCAGAAATAATGGAAAGTGCAAAAGGTGAATAACTTTTGAACAACTGGGCCCTAATGTTACATGACAGATATTTTAACCACAGAATTTCATTCAAATCTGTGCAAGTAGTAGTCCTGAATTTGAATGAAGTAAGGGATTGTGAGGTTGGGATGTAGTAAAGAAATAAGGAATTTATTTAGCAAAGCTTTCATCACAATGTATTTAGGTTAAACCTACCCAAACAAGTACCGAGCAAGAACTTACAAAGTTTTTAATGATATCAGACTGTCAAAAGTCGAATTTCCAATAAACTGTAAACCATTACCACTTATATATCTGTAAAGGATATTTTACCGTAACTTACAATGTATAATACAATGCATTTGTGGAAAAAAAAGATTAAATTATATATCACAGATCGTTTGTAGTCGAAAATAGTCAGCAGTACTCGTGGTATCTGAGTTTACATTGTGGGCATATAAGATTGTCATAAAGATGTTTGTTTGTTGGGATTTAAACCATTTTGAGAATGAATGAATAACCGATCTTCAATAATTGTGCATTTGTCACATCGCATACATGTACATTTATTACCAGACCGAAATTGATACCTGAAGTTAACTGTTACAAAATTGTTGAGAAATTGTGAAAATTAAGGAGTATCTCCCTCTTGCATAGCTCTGACCTTAGATGGTTTTGGCTTTACAGTATTTGGTCATTTTAACATTTTTGAATTTGTTCTTCAACTCTTGGATTGTTGTTTTTGTTTTTCAAAACTTTAGGCCTTCAACACAAATCGTAAATCGACGAAATGTGCACATCTTGTATCAAATACAGTCAAACCTGCTCTAAAGGGCACCTCTATGTAGCAAATCACTGTCTATAAAACGCACAGTGAAAAGTCCCATTCACGAACAAAGTATGTAAAATTAACATCTCTATAAAGGGCACCTGCACATAAAGAGCACTTTTTTCTGGTCCCTTAAATGCCCTTTATAGACAAGTGTGATTGTTATTGCATTAGTCAAAGCCAAAACATTAGCAACCTGTAAATGTTATTGAGATCGACGTTACATTTGTATTAACATAACTTACAATTCAGTCAAGTTGACCAGCCTGGAGAAGCCATTATCTTGTATTCTCTTGATATCATTGTAGTTCAAATTACTGTGGCAATTTTACAAAATAAAGTGAAGTATTTAAACATTAATACTGCATTCATGCAGTGGATAATGTGAACATAAGGACCATGAAAAGAAAAGAAGAAAAACAATTCACTATGTATTATTGTTTAGCTAGAAAAAAAATATATTATATGTGTAGGAATTATTGTGTGCCGTATTTCTTTTCGAGAATGAAGTTCATCATATATTTAGAAGTATATTGAAAGCTAGACAAAATCGTCAAATCGGCGGTTTGTGGATCTGATGTCTGCAGTCCATTTTTAAGCCCTAAACAGTGAATTTATTTCGGATTTTTCATAGTAATGTAAAATTAGTGCTTCCTAATAGTGTCCTGTATTTTCATTGTATTCACTGGAATTATTACAAATGTACTTACAAGATATACTAGTCAAAAAAAAAAAAAATAAATAAAAATAAACGTAACACTGTTTTTTTTCTGAATTTTCAAAAATCTCTACATATTGAAAGAATTCTATTTCGAACCAACGATAGGGCACCTTGTATTCTTATCAATGTTGTTTGTTCGAACATGTTTCGTGTTTTTCCAAGGTCATTTTCCTCGATTGACGTTTTTTTAACGTATTCCCAAATTTAGCATCACCCAGGTGTGTTTGATATGTAATGAAGGTCACAAATTGGAACGTTTAAATCAGTGAACAAAAGGAAACTTTGAAAAGTTAAAATTTGAAACGTAAATTGATGCCCTGTCTAAGGCAAAATGAGCAGGCGCGAGCCATTGGCATGTTGGAAGCAGGTATGCCAAAAACTGCAGTTGCAAATCATTCTAATGTATCCAGAATGTATTTCACTTGTATGTATATATATTTGAACTTCTCGTACTAAATTGTGTTTCCTATCTCGTTGATATGTATCCAAACTAATTGACATGGCGAAATATCGGCAAAAGAATATCGAAGCGACAAAATGTTGGGTGATGTTCGTTAAAATAAAAATCCAAAAGAAAAGACCAAGTCATAAGAATGCACCATAACAAGGATACATGTACAACTGAAAGAATGAAAAAATATAATACACTAAACATAATTAAAACAATGCAGTACACTAATACGGTTAAATCCCAATAAAATCAGGGAGTGGAAATAGGTGCGGAAGGGTAAGCATGTCCTGCTCCGCGGATTGCACCTGTCATTTTGCCGGTGAGTAAAAACCGGTGAAATGTCAAGTCCGGCGAGATATTCTTATACATGACATATAAACTCCGTATCGGCCAAAAAATTCGTAACATCGACCGTAAAATGTTTGGAGTGATAGAATTAACAAAAATAAAAATAACCCGACTGAAAGTAGACGTATATATCCGATCATGACAGCAAGGAATCGTCTGTGAAATGTAGACACCATAGGCTGAAATTCTTGGTATGTTACTGCTTACAAAGGGGAGGATCGGAAAATAATTTCGTTTTATTATAAAGTTATTAATAAATTAATATATAGAAGTGTTACAAGTACGATTTTGAGGAAAAGTCTGTTTTAGTCTGTTTCACTGAAATAAGAAAGGAAGAATTGAACAAAAATTTAATTTAATTGTATGCTAAAAATAAAACTTACAGAATTTCAAGTAAGTCTAAATCTTCAAACATTCCTTCAGTAATAATATGTAACTGATTTTGCAGCAGATTTCTGGAAAAAAGTTAAGTTGACTGTATTCATTTGTATATCTATAATATTGAAAAATCATTAATATCTACATGCATATATATTTTGTACATGCACATGTACATTTAGAATCTGAATAAAACTTTCCATTAACTGTTATCCTTTAAAATAGATAAGAATACAGGGAAAACAATTCAAAAATGTAACTCAAAGTACAAACAGACTCACAAATGCAATTAAACTGTATGTAATCTTATAATATATAAAACCAAGAGGGAACAAAGAAACTTCGGAATGATTATCAGGCTCTTTAAAATACAACCGTTTACCGTGTGATTACATCTCCTTCTGAAATTAAACGTTTTTCATATCTTTTGATGTTTAATTGGACGATGTTCATGAACCTGTATTTATATGTAAAATTGTAACGTAGTTGTGTTTATGATTCGTAAATAAACATGAAAATTAAAATGATAAGATTTACGGTTTACGTCAATGAAAACAAATCTGATAATTTTCATTGAAAATCTAGGGTTCATGTATGTGTTTTGAAATGACCGCACACGATGAAAGACAAGAACTAAATCCGTTTCTCTGCATGCATATAAAGCAACCAGATATAAAGTATTTCTGTGATCTATTTGCAATTTGTCTTCACCAAATCGTTAGAGGGCATATCCAATGTTATTCCTTTAAAGATCTCGGACGACATTTTGAAAAAGGTCACAAGAACTATTAAGAAATAATTTTGTAAACTGAAAAAAAACCTTACTGTTTGGTTATACTACAACAAGGATAGAAACTACATGATAAGTCCCAGAATACATGTGTATAGTAAAATGATTAAACTTACAACTCTTTCAATCGGTTAACATTACTGAAACTGTCGTTATGAATGTCAACTATCTTATTATTGTTAATTTGTCTGAAAAAGATGTAGGAATGTCAACAGATACTTGACTTAAATATACTTCTATGTACATCTTAACAAGTGAATAATGTGACAAAATATTTAAAAAAATATATTGTTTTCATTCCTAAAATAGATTACGCCGGTTGTTACAGGTAGTAATAGATTCAACGAATTATGGGTTATCGTAGTAAATGATTAAGGAAAAACAAAATTTAAATACGGAAACAGTATAAGTACACGATGTATATAGTTGAAAGCCAGTCCTTCTGCAAATACAAGCCTCCTCATCTTTACGCTTAATAATCCTGTTGCAAAATGGTCTGAATCAAAATTTAATGTTTTTTTTTGCAAAAATAACGAAAGTTTGAAACTATAATTATTCAGGATTTGTGGAGCATTCAAATGCTTACTGTCTTGTTAATTGTTTTTTATATTGTACCCATTTTTGTTTGTGTGTATGTGTGTTACAATTATCATCCATTCAGTTTTTGTGATATAGGGTATGTTTGTTGTTGGAGGTCATTCGTTGAACCTTGTCTATAAACAGCAAGGTACATGTTTATTTACTGTAAAATTTTCGCATTTATGGATCCCGCCTATCTTCAAATATTGTTTGAAATTAGTTTCATTGTTTTGGAAAACTCAAAATTGGCTGGAATGGATTCAGTGTCTACTGACGAAACTGGTAAAGGAAATCCGCAACGAGAGGCTGCGGGCTTGAGGAGGATACCACTTGGTTTCCATATATCGGGAAAAAAAATTTAACCAAAAATTTAAAGATACACTTCATCCCAGTACTAAAATAAAAAAAAATATTAATTAATAACAATAACAAAAAAAGTAACAAAATTTCAACATGTAAAATGTACCACTATCGAAATTCAATTGCTAGAAAGTTGATAAGAATAATACTATCTATCTTGACAAACTCATCTAATTGGCTTCAAGGTTGTTATGATTAATAGTATCCTTTGATGTCACTTTCTATCAACCATCTGTTGTTGAAAACACTTACAACACAGTGGTCTCTGTTGGGATTCCGAATGGAATATCTGTCAAATCTAAGTAGGAACAATCAACATCAATACCAGACACTGTCATTGAGCATCCACATGTGAAATGAGAATCTGTTGAATATTTACATTTTGTCTCTTTACAATTACCCGTTAAGTAAGTTGACACTACAACACTGAAAAATATCATTTGTTATATTCATGTGGTTTTATTGTTTATATGTAAAGTCAAGAAATACCAAAGGTATATTCGAAGGAGGGAACATCGAAACAACTGACAAACTCCGGAGAATAACGAAGACAAGACCAAAACAATACTTGCATTACAATTAAAAACTAAAAACATATGAACAACATGGACCCCACCAAAAAAAAAAAAAAAAACGGGGGTTGACTCAGGTATAGATAAAAAAAAGATTACTGAAGCGGAAAAACAAAAATTCCAAAAGGAGGCAATACACATTGAAATGAGTAAAATAATGTTAATATAGAGAAAACAAGCAAATTGACCAAAATCGTAGTGTAGAATTTGTGTTGACATTAAGTGTGCGAATTTATGGTCAAATAGATGAATAAATATGAGTATTCCGGTCATTGTTTTATTTTACCTACCCACTGCCTCATTTGTCTCGAGATAAGGTTCTCGCCTCGAGTGCGGAAAGCATTTAGAAGTAAAGGCTGGTTGGCTCGGAGTCAGAATTTGTGGGTGGAATATCTCCCTGTTGTCTGTTATTTCTTGAGCTAGAACGTTATAAATGTATCTCAGTTTGTCGGTCTAGTACGAAGTACTCGCATCGCATGAACATGTTATCACACTGATATGCATGTATTAATTGCCACTGTACGTTAAACAATAACTCGTCCATCCATTAATTATTCAATTGTTTCAACTGATCGGGCGGACCTTATATCGGTTTAAAAATAGGCACTGTGACGGATCAAGAGAGCTCAACACACAGACTGATTCATTGATTGTCCAGTGGCAAATATTTCATGATTCTTCATGACGAATCAATCAATCAATCGGTTTAATACGGAACTGTTAATTTCATAAGAGTTGTCAGGTATTCGAATCGTGTGAGAATTTTATGCAATAACACCCGCTGCCACGAATTGTTACAAACTATCACACCTTGCTAAGAAAGGGCGGAGCTTATCATGATAGTACCAAATTACATTAAACCTTGCAGTAATTATATGAAATTAACAAATGCTGTTTATCCAATGAAATGGCTAGATTTTTATAATAAACGGCATTACTGCCACTAATGAATACAGTTCAATTGTATTTATAACGGGAGTCGTCCTGAACATACCAAAATGTATTGGACTTATACAGATCTGATTTACATTAATTGTTTTTATTGGTTTAATATGGTCATAATTCATTTTCTGGTAAAGAAATGTAAGATTCAACATCTTGATTCAAAATAGAGTTACTTCAAGAATCCATTTTAAAGCTGATCAATACTTTTAAAAAACAAACAAAGGTCTTCATTTGTACTTGGGTGATAAACTAAACTTTACATGATTTTAGTTTGTGAAGCGGACAATATTAAGAATACAGATGATCGAACTGTAACATTGAAATCGCCCTGCACAATTAACTGTTATACCAACAGGTATATTTTATAATTATGTAAATTTACCTATACAATGTCATAAATGTAGTAATATAAAAATAATCTCCATGGATATATATATTGTTGCTTTGATCGTGTATTTGAGAAGGCATTGAAATGATTTATTATTGAACTACATGTATAAATAATTAAAGAAAAGATGGAGACGTCATAAAATCTGAAAAAAAGATCTTACCTTAGAATATAAAGAACGTTGGACATTTTAAAGAAATATATATTGTAAATTTATCACAAATCAAACAAATACAGATTTGTTTCTTATTTACCGCGGTTGGTCCGAAATGATAATTATGTGATCACGCAAAGATAACCTGACATATGTTCACCTATAAAAGGTTAATGTGTTTATCGGGCACGATTTTCCAGCCGATGTTCATCTATTGGTACGATGTTGAAATCTCATTACGCTTAGCTGACCGGTATCTAATTTTTTTGAAAGATTGCGATTTCTGCCAAACCGTATGATATATTCTTCCGAAATGCATATTGAATTGTTTGTGATGATATTAATAGTTTTATTTTTTTTACTCTAAGGTTGCCGATTAAAAGTTACTTGACTACGAATAATTAAACCTAGAATTGATATTGCCAAAATCCTCGGGGTCGAAGATAATGCATATAATGAAAACAGCAAAGAGGAGGACTACAAAAACCTTTCACTTAGAATACTAGCTTCAATGCATGTGTTTATGCAAAAAATAGTTCCTTTTTAGAGAAAAGGAGAACTGTTTTCATATATGACTTTCAAGTTGTTCTTTCAATATGATATAGTATATGGCCACAGGGCTAATAAACCTCGTTCTGTGGTGGACATCCATCTTCACACTTTTACCCTAGAAATTTGAAACATAAAATTTACTTCTATTAACAAAATAACAAAATATATTTTTCCATTAAATTAGGGAAAAAAATGTTATTTATCTTTTCGTTGCTCAACAGCAAGCTAATTAGGGCCTCTTCCAAAAAGGAAGAGAAATGTAATAAAAAGAGAGCAAAGGTTGCCTTGGAGATAGTTTTGGTCGTTCCATGAGTGTGAAGATTTGAAGCCTGTAAATGAGAAATGTTGTCTAACATTCATTTCAAATAAAATGATTAGTGTGGATAGGTACACATAATTTAGGTTATCTAATATCATACATATCATTTAATCTTGAATTATGCTGATAACGACATGTTATCTTTTCTTGTAGTTTATACTTTTGTTGGACCATACAAGCTAAGTAATTGTAATTACAGATATATTTGTCTCGTGGGAAGATTACCCTTTTGTACTACCTCACGTTATTAATGATGTTTTCTTGAAAGGGAATTTTTATCATCGTATGATTATACTCCAAGTAGAAAAACAGATTTATATTTCAAATTAAAACATGTAATAAAACAGCTCGTTTATTAAATGAAAAAAAGTATCAAACAGTGAGCTGTCAAATGGGTTAAGAGTAAATGAAACAACTTTGGTTCATTTGATCACTTTTATTTCTGCAACAACAAAAATAACGCAAAAATGCCTAGTATATACTTATTGACTGGGTATTAGGGGAATAGTAAGTTTATTGTCCCCGAGATACCAACTCGCCCCGAGGCGTAGCTTCGGTCATTATTTACCAGGTAATAGTTTTGGAAACTAATCACCCGCAAACAAATGGTAAAATTAGTGTCTCGATTTTTATATAGAAAAAAAAACATACAGAGGTATAATAATAAATTTTATTGTATTTCTTATGTCGAACCATTTTAAAAAATGGATAAGTAATAAAAAAAAGTTTCAGAAATGAAGGTGTGTCCCTTTGTTTGCCCCTTTTATCTCTACAACGGAAAAAGATGCATGTAGTGTAAAATGGGTCTCTACAGGTTTTTCATTTTTATCAAGGTACATTATAAACCAAAAATCATAAAAGTCAGATAGATATTTTAAAAATGAAACCAAAATTAAAATGACCCCCAGAATAACGGGAACGGCCAGATTTTCCAAAAATGATGATACTTGTTGGTTCTAATGCATGGGTTGTAAATACTGTTCACTTGTATACTGATTCTGAATATGGTCATTTGAAAGTTGTGGCTGCAAAGGTTTTGAAGTTTGTAAAGTCTACCGGAAATAAGGTGAAAGATGGAATCTATCATGCGTTTTTATATCTATCTGCACCATTGTTCTTGTTCCACTCAAAAAAAAAAAAAAAAAAAAATTCCGAACACCGCAGTACGAGTTTGATTATCGATTCGTTTTAGGGGAACTGTATATTTCTGGAAGGCACAACTCGATTTACCATTCGTTTTACTGATGAAAATCGTAAGGGTCTTTAATTAGCATGGACCCTTTCGGTTCAGTCACCTACTTTGTCAAATAGAAGTTGGTGCTAAGACTGGGTAAAACCTGAAGTTAAGAATATTTATCTACACTGATTGCATAACTAAAAAAAATAATACACACATCATATAATAAAATAAGCAGAATTGGCAATGTGAACTATTACTAGAAACCGGATGTGACGTTAGGTGTTACGTATGGATAAGTATGCAAATTAATAATTAAAGGGCGATTATAAATACATTCTTACAGTTTGAGAATAACGATTTTTTTTTCCATTTTTGATTAGATACAAGTTGACCGAGAATGTATGTAAGATCGATGGAACATCTCGTGATTTATCATATATGCAAAATGAAAGATCTCATCCTGATATGCAAGTAATAATATTGACACTTGAGTTTAACTAATAGTCAATAAATTAATCGATAGTAACATACAATTGTCAGATGTTTCACAATTTTTAACAATTATCTCAGAAACGTGTGTAATAGTCATGTCTAAGTCCGCAGAAGCTTAATCCGATATTGCATCAGAAACTGTAATACTAGTTTGAAATGAGATGGTTCTAGTTACTAGTATCTTTGATTATTTCAAATTATTTGCATAAAATAATAGGCTGTTTAAAATTTCATTTATTCATTACTACATTCACGGTGTACCTGTAAAAGTTTAATTTATAAGCCGTTTTACAAAAGATATAAAAAAATTGTACAAAATCATTAACAAAATTGTGTTTTTTTTTTTTAATTTCACCAATGCGTATATATCACACTCGATATATATATCCAATATTCTTATACCTGTAATAACATGGAATATTTTCACTTTAAAGCACTTTCCAAGGTTAGTGCCGTCACGCATTTGTACTTTTTATCTGATAATAGTTTCAGTTGGGTGATTTAAGCATCACTAACAAGTAATGGATTTTTAAAATTCCTTCTTTTTATATATATATATGCTAAAAAGGATGGGTATGGACTATATCATCTTAGAATTTAATAGACCATACATAGATATTTAATGGTATTATGGTTACCATTAAATATATTTTTGTGGTCTTTTCAGTGAGGGGGAACCCATTCCCATGTGTCGAGCCCTAAATGTACTAACTAAATGGCTCCCGGGATGACAAAATAACCAGTCATGAGAAATAACAGATATAGAGTAAAATGGGAAGAAGACAATATCCCATCTATAAACGGAACACATCAAAAGTGTACACGTAGTTGTCACCACACGATCATCAATAAATGGGAATCACCACATCGTATGGCGACCAAATGGCTCCGACGAAATAATCTAAGGTATAAATCGGTAAAAAAAGATATAGTCGTCATGTTTATTTTGTAGAATATTGTGTTTTTGAGACTTTCAGTGACTTCTAGCGTTTGTTTTCAGGTGGGTCGGGAATGTTATACCTTGTCAAGGGCACACAGCCACTCCGAGGTGTAGTCAGAGATTCCTCTGTCGTCAAACGGCTAATTGTAGGCATAGTTTTCTAAAAAGGGTAGGCTCATGGCCGCTGCAGAAGGCGAAATTATCCGCTCCTTACCAACCATCTATTCTTTTTCCTTCATTTGGCAGTCAATATTTGTTCGTTTGTGTCCCGTACCATCTGTTAGATAAATTATTGACGTTGTACTCGCCCTGGAAACCACGAAATATTTGCAAACGTGTATGCTGTTCATTAAGCAAAAAACAAGAAATCAATCAATCATTTTTAAATTTTCATGTGTTAGTAATGATTGATGGATTTCTTGGATTTCTTAACACATTCTTTGTTGTGGGTTTTGATATTACTTGCTTTTTCAATTATAGTAGGGGCCTCGGTGGCTGAGTGGTCTTTGTAGTTCGTCATAAATACTAATGGTCACTAGCCTGTCAACACTGAGGTTGTGAGTTGGAATCTCACCTGTGGCGGGTGTGTTCGACTCCGATCTAAATTGACAACAATTACAAATTTTCCTACCCAAGGTCGGTGGTTCTCTCCGGGTACTCCGGCTTCCTCCACCAATAAAAACTGGCCGCCGCGAAATGGCCAAAATGTGCTAAAAACGGCGTTAAACCCTAACTAAACAAACAATAAACAAACTCAAACGTTTCCCAAAAATGGAAGTAAAAAGTATTACACTACCCTTTGTTTCCGATATTTGTAGTAAATTATTGTCTTTTCCACTGCTGAAATGTCCCAAATATTTTACGGAATCTGATTTTCAAATTTTTGTTTGCATTTCACTGATGTTTGCATCACAGATGACGTCAAATGTGACGTTGCACAATATGTGCAAATTTTGTTTCCGAAAATCAAATCCATGTTGACTTTTAGGACACACCAAATTTATTATTTTTAGAAAAGTAATGAAGTAGAGTTTTTCATCGAGAAATTAGTTGTAAAAGTATGTGAAACACACAGTAAAAACACATTGTATATCCATGCAAAACAGAATTGGTAAAAGATGTACACTGTAGACACAGAAAAAAAAGACGTTGAAGTTGTTTAAGTATAATTTAACTACTGTCCACAAAGTCGAAACCTTTTTGTTTCATTTTTTCTTTTAAACCAGATACATGTAGTCTTTGTTTCTAGCACACAATAACTGATCAGGATGTTTTGTTAATTACAATCTGTATGATAATCATAATAATGATAATAATAATAATGAAAACAATTCGCCTTAATCAATTTAATTCAATAAGAAATTCATAGTTATTACATATAAAATTTTCAAAAAAAATAATTCAAAAAAATTAATAATTAAAAATATTAAAATTTCTGAATATTGTAATGGAGTAAAAAGTATTTTCTAACTCGTCAGTTTCAAAGTATCAAGCGACAAAGTATGCTTTATAATCACATCTCTCTTTATAATACCAAATTATTGATAATATGATTTTGTCACTTAATTTCAAATTTCTCTACAGGTGTCAGACTTTTGACTTCAAAGCACGTTTCTGTGTTTTTATTTTCTTTCCCTCTCCTCTCTATGACTTTAATATGTGTGGACAACAGCAGAAAGTTGTTTACAAGAGTCGGTATCAGCATAGCAAGCATACATATCCCAGTAATCGCACACATTGATGCAACAAGTTTTCCAGGAACTGTTTTCGGCACTATATCACCGTATCCAACTGTTGTCAAAGTGATTATAGCCCACCATGCAGAATCTGGAATGCTAGAAAACGCTGAATCTCGCGAGAAGTACGCAAGTGACGAGAACATTAGTATCGCAGTAAACAGACAAAGGAACATCAGCAGTAAATCTGTAGCGCTCGCTTTCAATGTGAAAACTAATACTCGGAAACCGGAAATGTACTTTGCTAATCGAAAAAGCCTGAAAACCCGAACAACCTGTAATGAACTTATTCCATCATAAAATGTTTCCTGGTATTTTTCCTTTGTTGCCGTTTCATTAGCAAAGATTTCTAAATAGGATACTGCAACTGCAAGCATGTCAACAATATTAAGAAAAGTACAGAATTCTTTCCAACTAAGAGGAAAGAATATTATTTTACATAATATCTCGGCGGTAAAATATGCCAGAATGATCCACTTCAGATACTGAATGTACTCTATGGTAACCATCACGTCATCAGGTAATTCTTGAGAGGTTTCGTTTGATTCAACACCGATATTAAATGTTTCGTCTCCAAAAAAACTCTTTCCATTCTTCTTCTGCAAGGGGTCTTTTGAATTCTGGATGAGAATTGGCAATCATGACAAACAACGATAAAATGACAAATACACTGCTTACTACCAGGAAAACCTACAAAAGAAGGCCAAGATTAGTACACGAACTCATTATGACGGAAAGGTAACATATGCCTATACGCAAAATTAGAAAGAGTGAGACATTTCTCCCATATTTCCTCTATATGAAACTTGATACAGATTAAAACATTTCATTTTTTCGCATGAAATGTTCTCGCACTATATTCCGAATAAATACGCAGGAGCTGAAAATGTGTGAATAATGATTATATTTTCTGAATTATTTATATCAATATTTTATTCTAATATTGACATGAACTCTAAAGTCATTTTCATCGAAAGGGTACGATAAATAGATATTAATTTTGCTAAAAAAATACATTTTTAGTAACAACAGCCATATT
Source organism: Mytilisepta virgata (assembly GCA_028015205.1). NCBI lineage: Eukaryota > Metazoa > Mollusca > Bivalvia > Mytilida > Mytilidae > Mytilisepta > Mytilisepta virgata. Next base: position 19,694,359 of record CM051513.1, read on the forward strand.
GGTCCAAGTTAAGGACCAATGGACACAATTTAGAAAGTGGATCTCCTTGGGCCATTCTACGAAAGTTGAGTGTCAATATACCAAGATATTTCAGAGGAAAAAGATTTGAAAATATTTTTGACTGATTTCTCTATCTTAAGAAATAGCGGCCATATTTGTTTATGGTCTCCCCGACACCATTTTGAAATGGAGCCATCTTGGAACCATCCCAAAGTTAAGTCTCAATTGATTCAACAGTTTCAAAAGAGAAGGTGTTTTAATATTTTTTTTCTATTTTTAGTAATAGAGAGATGATTAATTGGTTTCAGAGGAGATTGTTATGTGCTAGGTTAAAATTATTGGTACAAGGTTCCAACCCCCAGCCAAAGTTGTACAATTAGACCAGGCAAGGACTTTTCATCTAAAATTTGGTCCAAATTTTCCGCTTTGTTTTACTAAAAATTAAAAAAGCACATATATACAAATAACAAATACATTATCAGTTATCTAAGTTTATAGCCGTGGGCACTGAGATTGTACCACTTTTCAGCACCATTGTACAGCCTTTGACCTGCCCCAGGCTGCACAGAAGTGCTTCCGGGTGGTACAATCTCAATGCGGATTACGTATCTATCAACGGTTTTGCCTTTTGAGTAGTAATAATATATGATCATCGGACAAAAAGAAAGAAAAATTCGTTGTCAATTTAACTTTTATGCCCATTTAAACAGATATTGAATTTATCCAGAAAAGGCCCTCCTTTGCCTGTCAAGGATGGTACACACGTACGTATGATACCAACCTAAGGGTTTTCTGTTGTTCTTAATTTTTATAACGAAATAAATCGTACAGCGTTATTTCAATTTTTACGCGATATGGTTCGTTTTGACGTTATCATAGCTTTGATTCACTCTAAAGCAAATTGTCACTTTTGTCCTGAGCAAAATAGTGTTCAAATGTATAAATATGTTTTATCTAAATCAAGGGAACACAAATATGACATTTTGCTATGGCAACTAGGGTTCTTAACGACGAGGTGGGAGCACGGGTTTTTAACCAACGTTACGTTAACAAACCAAAAGCCGACATGTATTCCAAGCCGGGGATAAGCAGTTTTGTAACCTGTTACAAAAAAATAAGAATATCTGTATATTTCGATCAATATCATATACAAGAATTTCATTATACAAAAACAAACCTTAGCTGTCACTGATGTACTAGGATATTCCATTACTTCCCAGACTCTTGCTTTCAAAGCTATAAATCCCTTTCCTTTACTCAGAAACTTGACCCTTTCCTTAATAGCTTTCCGCTTCATTTCACCACATTCTAGACGGTGTAAGGCCTCTTGTTCTTCGAAATATGAAACGTACTTGTTGTAACAGCACGACCCTATTGCACTTTCAGGTAATCCCCAGAATTCTATTTCTTCTTTAAATTTGTCCGGGCAGACATCATTCGGCATATGCAGAACATCTCCGTTAAAATATTCCTGTATGTTATGTGTGCATGACGTGTTTCTGTGGAAACTGAATTCTCTTGTATCTTTATTTTCTTTGAAAGTTTTGGCTATATGTTCACCAGCAGGAGAATTTCGATTTCTCAATTTCTGTAAAGTTGATTCCGATATTTCATGTCTTGTTCCTTTGTTTATGATAACAAACATTTTTTCTTTTGTTCCCATAAATAGCTACATTACTGGAACGTAGTGCTGACAATATTGAACTATGCACAATGAAATTAAATGAAAATAGCACTCTAATTATATCAATGATGCGTTTCGATTTGCAAATTTGAAAAAGCTATCGATGTGTATAAATAATTTATTAGCTAACTGAAACAGTTAATAAATTTTACCTGGAATATTTTCATTAAAACAGAGCATTTTGAGGGAGAGGTATTAAGAAAATATCTTTTTTGTTCTAGAAACTGGTAGTTTTCAAAATGGCTATAAACAAACTACATGTATGGTCAAAAAGATTGAATCAGAGGGACTTGAAATTATTTGACAAAATCGCTACCGACATGACGTAGTTAACGAATCTGACTTAAATTGTACGACACAGACGGGAAAAAAATAATAGGACAATTAATTTCCCTTGGGGATTAAAAAATGTTTAGTCGCTAGGCTGAGCAGAGTGTGTATCGCTCTAGAATGGAATAATGTTGAGCTTTAGTTTTGGCATACATTTCATTAGTGATACATAAATTACGCTAAGTTAATACTTTGTAATTCCAGATTGGTGCTGGACTAGATGTACAACATATATGTACATTGTCGGAAAACATACATTTTTATTTGTACGAACTTTCGAAACCAAAAAAAAATGTTTGTTATCTTCGATCAGGAAAGTTCATGAAAATGGCGCGTTTCCAGCTTAATATAAGAAGGCGATTTTTAGGGCAAAATCTAGGGAGAATATGAATCATCAACAGAGTAAACAGGAAAACAATACAAAGTTTCAATTGTATGTTGAGACAAGGGTACCAGGAGATGATAGGATGCTACTAAACGAATATAAAATAAATATTCGACACTCTATACTAGAATTTGACTATTAGATACGGTAGTTGCATTATAAATCCAAATATATTAATAAAAGCCATTGTTTTTGTTTTCATTTGTTTGTTTGTTTGTTTTTGGTTTTCTTGTTTGTTTGTTTTTTTCTGTTATTTGGTTTTTCAATATATACATGTAAATAGTTACTTGACTATTTGGTCGATTTACTTACATGTATGTACAAACGAAAAATGCAGTTTCAGCAAACGCCAGCTTTGGAGGTGTATTTCAACAGATTGTTTTTCGACTGGTTTCCTAAATATTTTCACATGTCTCTTTGATAGCCGGATGATAGATTTATTGATTATAACCTACATTTTATTCCTGGAGTTGCTATATAAATACCCGAAGAGTTGTCAATATTTCGATGTACCATTGACGCATTTAAATAGATATTGGAATTTAAAATCAGCACGTGATTACATGAATAATGACCTTGATGTTGCTATATATACGTATGAATTATATCATAAATAATTAAATGTTATTGTATTTCATTCAGGTGACTAGATCTGTTACATTTCAATTGAATATATAACAAGGAATTAATTGGGATATACTATTAATCGAACCCCGATTTCTTATAATATTCAAACAGTAACTGCCTATGCAGATTATCACTTAGAAGATTCATTGATCATCCATAATTGTCAACATTTTCCATACCATTTTCAAAACGCTCGCCATATGGGTTTAACTTCAACATTTCTAGCGTACGCTTTAAAAGTTGGTTATACATGTTGTTTCTATGGCACGCCGTTTTTATATTTATTCAAATTCCAAGATATCTTATTTATTTAACAAGATATCTTATTAAGTATTAAGATATCTTTAATTTTTATAAGATATCTTATTTAATTCGAAAGTAAATAAGATATCTCTATAAGTTAATACGATATATCTATAAGTTTATAAGATATCTCTATTAGTTTATAAGATATCTTATTAAGTAAATAAGATATCTCTATTATTAACTTTATAAAAGATATCTTATATAGTTTAATTTTAATTTGAAAGTAAATAAGATATCTCTATAAGTTTATAAGATATCTCTATTAGTTTATTAGATATCTCCATTAGTTTATAAGATATCTTATTAAGTAAATAAGATATCTCTATTATTAACTTTATAAAAGATATCTTATATAAGTAATACGATATCTTATAAATTAATAGAGATATCTTATTAACTTATAGAGATATCTTATATATTTAATAAGATATCTTTATAACCAGTTAAATAAGATATCTCTATAGGTTAATAAGATATCTCTATAAGTTTATAAGATATCTCTATTTGTTTATAAGATATCTCTATTAATTTATATGATATCTTATTAACTATATAAGATATCTTTTATAAAGTTAATAATAGAGATATCTTAATTTCTTATAAATAGAGATATCTTATAAACTAATAGAGATATCTTATAAACTTATAGAGATATCTTATAAAGTATTAAGATATCTTTAATTTTTATAAGATATCTTATTTAATTTGAAAGTAAATAAGATATCTCTATAAGTAATAAGATATCTCTATTAGTTAATAAGATATCTCTATTAGTTAATAAGATGTCTCTATTAGTTAATAAGATATCTTACTTCTTTATAAAGATATCTTTTAAACACATACTTTATAAGATATCTTATAAAGTTTATAAGATATCTTATAAACTAATAGAGATATCTTATTAACTTATAGAGATATCTTATATATTTAATAAAATATCTTTATAACCAGTTAAATAAGATATCTCTATAAGTTAATAAGATATCTCTATAAGTTAATAAGATATCTCTATAAGTTTATAAGATATCTCTATTTGTTGATAAGATATCTCTATTAATTTATAAGATTTCTCAATTAGTTTATAAGATATCTTATTTAACTAAATAAGATATCTCGAAATTGAATAAATATAACAACGGCGTGCCATATGTTTGTAAATATCACTTCCGCCGATATCCGAAAAATAGAATACACGCTGGTGATATTTAAAGAATTCAGGATACTGACAAAGTTCTGCACAGTATATAGGGTGACAAAAAGCAAACAAAGGGCAAATCACGTGACCATGTCAACATATGACCCATTCTCTTGACTTGGTACATGCATTTTCAGGGTATGTTACGATGTCTGTAGATCCTCTTTCCGAGTGAGAAGTGATAACTATACACAGCAACAATGTTGAATTATACTTTTTGAAGTGAGGTGGGGGGTTATCAAAAAGACTGCTCTTTGGAAACATGTGAAATATTGACAATTATAGCTAACCCCTAAAAGGTCATGGCACGGAAAAATATTCGATGAACATGGTGTCGCTATTTCTTCGCTGAAACTTTGTTCCCTGGTCAGTTTCAAAACGATGGACAATTTGCATCGTAGTCAAACTAAGCCATTACACTACGACGGTTCTACTGAAAGTAAATTTAAGGTGGTACAGAACACCTAAGGGAGTTAACTCTTTAAAAATCAGCTGAACGTTTTAATCGCATACTATTAGTAAAGTCAAATCAAGCTTCTCAATGATCAAAATTAGTGTTTATCAAACTGCTATATATCCATTGAAATTATTCCCGTAAATTGTGTGTTCAAATTAGTTGAAATTTTTATAATTTTGTCACCAGGTCAAAGTAAATATTTCGTCAAAATTTTATGAAAATTAAACGATCCAAATCTATTTTAGTCAAAGTGTTGGGTACCACCTTAAGTATGCTCGCTGGTCATGTTTTGGTCTTTTTTGTCAGATTTTCGGAATCCTCGGGTTTTATCCATTCTTAAACATGAAATTTTTTGCTCATGAACCCCCACTTTTTCTGTAATAATTCAATCATATATACCTGAAAATGGTTTTAGACAAAATTTAATGAAATCCTTTTTGTTTTTTATACATCTATGACAGACTAAAGTTGTCAATGCAACGACAATGAAAAATCCAGAGAAAACCCATTTCCTGCAATTTGAAAGGCCTTATAGCTCTAAAATGAACACATGAACCTATATTTTTTTCCTGCCTTGCATATTTGTTTACTACTCATATGTTCTCTCAAACTAAAACACCTATTTCAAATCCTATTTATTTCCTATTAGACCAGCAATCATCCTTAATGCGAATAGTGAGAGGCAGATTTTGCAACTAATTTGCATTTAATCCTTTGCTACTAACATGACTAATATTCTAATATAAAGGAGAAGGGGTTTTAAGGCCCGTTTTTGGCCTAGAAATACGAACATTTGTGGAATGGATTCTAAATAAGCCTGGATTTGGAAAAATATATCAGATGCTAGAAAAATAACTTAAATCAGCTTAATTTTACGCATTGTGACGACAGAGTGATGTAATAATATTGCTTCATTGACCAAATATCTAGAAAATAGCTGAATTTTAGCAGTTTTCCATGCACACTTTGCTTGAAAAAACATTGTGCGCATTCGAGAAACAAAAAAATGATGTTTTATAGGAGATGCATACTATTCGCACACACATTAATCTTAAATATAAAGTTGCTTCTTGCATGCGCAGACAATTTCCCGTTGCAAAGTGTGTGAAAATTGGCCAAAATCATCAAAAACTAGATTTTTTATGAAATTACGTCATTTTGGTCATGGTTTATTGAAATATTGATGTAAGTTAAATTGTTTTGATTTTATATCTCTTAGCATTGTAAGTTAAGTTGCTTTGATTTTATACCTCTTGGCATTGTCATATTTCCATCCGATGAAAGAGGTTGTGCCTCCCGAATATAAAACAATACTTTATGTTTTAGTGTATTATTATTTAAATAATGTGAAATAGAAACTAAAGAACACATGTACATGTACCCCATTAAGGTAGCAACGTCTGCTGATAAGGCATGCGGCTTGGTTATAACTTCCTAGGAGATATTCAAACTTTTCCTAGTGTAGAATGAAATTTACGATTTTTTGCTGTACAGGGTAACGCTTTCTCGTGGTAAAATAGTTCACGGCTGCGTAACCCGTTCTTGTCGATAGCGACATGCGATATATATATATAATACTTGTATTTAGACAATTATAACATTTAACTACCAGACGAGATTTATGCAGGAATGCACTGATTGACCCATGCGGGACTTGTGCAACATTTAAAAGTAAACAAACAAACAAATGAACGATAATATGGATATCAAAATTGAATGCGTCAGATATCTTATTTAGAGATCGATCTTTCTAACAAGTTAGTATCTTATTTGTGAAAAAAAAACCCGGTCTGGAAAGTGTATATTTATCATTTATGGACTTTAAATGATGTCAATAAATTATGTATGGACCTGGTAGAATGATATTGACCGAGGACTACAGAAAGTAAGTCCGAGGTCGATATCATTCTACTAGGTCCATATATAATGTACTAGTACTGATCGAATTTAAAGTCCTTAATTGTTATATTACATATACACTGTCTGTTTTCAATCAAGAAACCTTCCTGAGCACTTTCAAACCAAAATATGTCAAATTTGCATTTTGATAGTTCTCGACCTTCCACAAAACAAGTAGACAATGAAACAGAAAGTTAAACAGGTTTAATCAAAGAAAATTGAAAAAATAATAATATTTTGACAACATTGAGAAATTTACAAACGAATCCAAATCTAATTTTAGTAATATTGAGTCAATATGCATTTAGAAGACATAAATAGATGAAATATCATGGTAATCAGGCCACCACGCTAACCAAGGGGAAAACAGGAAAACACCGCATATGTAAAATAATATATGATGAAAAAAATTAAATCATAATGCTTTCACGTTTTTATTTCAAAAGTAAACCAAAAGAATAAACAATGAAGTGCAACACATATTACAAGTATCATGAACCATCTCTAGTTGACTAATGAGTTTAACACTGTTTCATACACACAAACATGATATGCTTATCATTGGAACTTTTGTTAATCCAACTGAATATACATTAGTTTTTGCTTTTAATTAAGTATTTTTTAGTTGGTGTTTTGTTGTTTATTTAATTTTCCGTTTACCATGTACTATGACTCTAAAAGTTTTATAACTTTGGTTATTTATGCTCCCCGAAATTTCTATTTCTCGGGTAATACAGATGTACTGCGTGCAAAGTGAACGCCATCTTGCGACTGTCCTTTCTTCTTTATACCAACAGAATGCGTGTAAAATAATAAGAAATTGTTAACAAGAATTGGAATCAAAATAGCCAGAAGGCATACTCCGCTCATGGCACATGCCGCGCCTACAAATTTTCCTTGAACAGACACTGGTGTATGATCCCCGTAGCCGACCGTTGTCAAGGTTACGATCGCCCACCATGTCGCCTGTGGTATATTGGTAAATGAAGGGTCTTGCGAGAAATACACCATTGAAGAAAACAGTAATACTGCCGTCAATAAACCAAGCAGTATCAGCAATAGTTCCACTGTACTTGCTCTGAGAGTGTAAATGATAATTTGGAATCCCGCAATGTGTCTGACTAATCGAAAAAGCCTGAAAACACGAAAGATTTGTAGAGAATGGACTGCGTCTGTAAATGTGTTTTGATATTTTTCTTTCTGGTCAACTTCATTTACAATTAATGACATGTACATTACGATTAAAGCAAAAATGTCAATTACATTTAAAAATGTGAAAAAGTGCTTCCATGGTAACGGAAAACAAACAAATCTGCAAATTAATTCGACGGTAAAGTAAAAGACGGTTATCATATGCAAATACAACAAAAATTCCATGGTAACATGAACGTCGCTAGGTAACAGCCGATTCTTTGAGTTATCCTGATAATAATCAGTGTTGTTTGTTGAATTGTTTTCAAATTCTTCTGAATCGTCTTCGCCCCAGTGGTGGTCATAATAAGATTCCTCTTCCTCAGTGAAAAAATCCTTCCACTCTTCTGTTTTTAGACTTCTTTGGAAGGCTGGATGTGTACTGCTTACCAGCACAAACAAGGACAATAAGACAACCGCATTACTCAAATACAAATACACCTGTAAAAAATTAAACACAAATAATATCACTACACTGATATTGAATAAACATACTATGATGGGTGTACAAAATATGTTTTTCACCCGACAAAACGAGAAGACACGTCTCATCAGCAATACTCATGACTGAAAAAGAGTTCCCCCAAAATACCTAACCAGTGAATCTACCAACAAGGTATCGCCTTTAGGCCGTGCGATCAAATAGCCGAAGGTTCAAACTGTAAGTGAATCCTTAGTGGAAAATTGTTAAATTCCTGCATGTTTAATGCCAAGTTTTGTGAACAAAAACTCATGACAGTGTCGCTATATTATATATTTTTGTGTTTCCATTTTTATCTTTCTGTTTCTTCCTTTTTAGTCTTGGCATATTAAGGGGGTACCCAACACTTTGACTAAAATACATTTGGCTCGTTTAATTTTCATAAAATTTTGATGAAATATTTACTTTGACCTGTTGACAAAAATATAACAAAATTCAAGAAATTTGAACCACACAATTTATGGGAATAATTTCATTTGGATATATAGCAGTATGACAAAAACTAACTTTGATCATTGAGAAGCTTGGTTTCTCTTTATTAATAATATGTGAGTAAAACGTTCAGCTGAGTTTTAAAGAGTTAACTCCCTTAGGTGTTCTGTACCCCCTTAAAAGAAATAGACGTATTCAGTAAAACAACATATTTCAATATTATTTAAAGATAATCCCCAAAAACATTTTGTCGATTTGCCTTGCTCTAAAAGCTAAAAAAAATCTTACGGAGAAAGTTTTAAACATATGAAAAATTGTTTTATCTTTATCAAGTATTTTTGTTAGTAAAAAGCAATACGCATTGTTCGTTTGAGGTCATGATCATGATAGATGTAGCTGTAACTAGGCATAAAAGTATAGTTTGATACCTCTGAACATCCTACGCTACTAACCTAAAATTCGACAACACCCATGCTATTGGAGCGAGGCAAATAAAAAATAAGATTTGAGGGGAACTGCCTTTAAGATAAATCGAAGGTTTACTTTACATACCTTTGCCCATACTGATGAATTAGGATACTCCATTATTATCCAGGCTCTTGCCCTAACTGACCTCAAACCACCGCCTCGTGCTATATTATGTATTCTTTCTTTCCTTTTGGTACTTTCTGCCTCTCCCTTTTCCAGGACTTCCAAAGTCTTGAGTTCTTCAAAGAAAGAGATGTATTTAGTGAAACAACATGTTTCTATACTATTTTGAGTTATTCCCCAAAATAATAATTCCTCTCTGAATTTATTAGGACAAACGTCGCTTGGAATGTGCAATTTTTCTCCATTGATATAGTCTAAAATATTGCTAGTACAATATTCGTTCCTGTTAAAGATGAAAGATGTTGTTTTCCCATCATCTTTCAAAGTGTGTCTGATAAATTCTCCTGCATAACAGTCAGAATCACGAATTTTATTAAAATTATCCTCTGAAATTTCATATTTAATTCCTCTGTTGTCAAATATACGTTTTTCCATGTCTGTATTAATTTTCAAATTATATTTGGAACTTTTCAAACAAACTGATATTGATTGTATATCCTTTTATCAAACAGCAATTTTAATTAGATTAAAATTACTAACAACTAATCAATGGGGTATCTGTCTGGCTGAGTATGTACGTGTATGTTGCTTTCTACGGCAAATATTTTCAATCAATAATTCGGTTCATTATTATATCCTATGTTGATCTTTTTTATTTTAAAATTACATATTCATGGCAGAATCCTTGAAACAAAAATTCTCTCCAAATTTAAAAATATAATCGATGAAAATAAGAATTAGCAATCTTATATAACGGCGAATACAGTTGGTTATGAGGCGCATTTAATTTCCTAACATTCAGTCAAGTATCGAAGATAGAATTTTTAACTTTTGTTGCCCGATTCGCACATACGATTTCACTATTAATAATTTACCACTTGAACTGAAGTGCTTTTCCCCATGTGACACGACCTACAATAAAAATATTGAAATATTTAAGTTCAGGCTATATTTTTCTAGATAATTATGCTTTGTAGTATATTGCTCATGAATTGAATCGATTTAAAACTCATTATTTCTGTTTTTCGTTTCAACTTTTAACTTATAACATTTAATGTTCCAGTTCCCAGTCGTCTTCTCTTGCTTATAACACATACATTGTACTAACAGTTATAACACACAGGAGCAGTACCAGTTTCTTATCCAGCTGGGCGTGTTTTTTGTTTTGTTTTGACAATAAAATGTATTATCATTACATACCTGTATCTCGGGATCCGATGGCATCTCTATAATTTTCCATAGAACATCCATTTACAGCTTTATTTTGGTAAAATATAAGTCAATAATTCAAGAAGAATTATGGACATCTCCAAGAAAGATAACCCCCATTTACATTTTTTACTTATATTCATTAACGATAACTTTTATACTCGTCCAGTTAATTCTCCCGTCGATTGTAATTAGTTCGTAGCGGGAGTTCCTAACAATTACTTATGTAATGGCCAAACATTTTTAATGATAATTCGGAAGTGAGAAGAACTAAAAAGATTGCCAAGTTGTTCCAGACCAGAAGAAGTAAATTTTCCATAGGGTCATATGTTAAACTTAGTTCGGCTCTGATGGCCATCTTGGATGACGGGTGGGGTCATCGGATATAATTCTGAAAGAGGACCACCTAATGATCATTGGTGCAAAGTTCTGTTCCGATTGGGCAAGTGGTTTCAGACAAGATCTTTTAGTAAATTTCGCATAGGGTCCTATGTTAAACTACGCTCGGCCCTGGCGGCCATCTTGGATAACGGGCCGGGTCATCAGATATTATTCTGAAAAACGGCCACCTAAGGACTATTGCTGCCAAGTTTTCTTCCAATTGGCCAAGTTGTTTCAAACAAGATGATCTTTAAGTAAATTTTCCGTAGGGTCCTATGTTAAACTCAGTTCTACTCTTGCGACCATCTTTGATGACGGGCCGGGTCATCGGATATAATTCTGAAAGAGCACCACCTGAGGACCATTGCTGCCAAGTTTTGTTCAGATTGGCCCACTGGTGTCAGAAAAGAAGATATTTTCGTAAATTTCCCATAGGGTTCTATGTTAAACTAAGTTCGGCTCTGGCGGCCATATTGGATGACGGGTGGGGTCATCGGATAAGGACCACATAAGGACCATTGCTGCCAAGTTTTGTTCTAATTGGCCTAGAAGATCGTTGAAGGAAAGTTTGCGACGACGACTGACGACGACGTACGCCGGACGCCAAGTGATGAAAATATAGCTCACAAGTTTTCTAACATAACATATAAGAAGGCCTTTTTTACAAATATTTCATAATATTAAATTACCAAGTACTATTTTAACAGCTATCAACCTCTTTTCTATTGTAATCATAATACTAAACCTTATATTACGTTCTTAAACTACTTGTAAATAGAAAATCATTAAGAAACATGAATATTTATTAGTTAAGTTCAAACATATTTATCATGTTTTGTTGATTATCATAGGCATACTCTGGGAGTTGGCCATTTGCATCCCATACTGAGGTTGTTGGAGCATATTCGGAGTAAACGACATCATATGAGTTGGAATATTCGGTAATACGAGAGATCGCATGGTTAACATTTGTTCGATCGGTAGTTGGAACTCCTGTGCTAATCTTAGTGTCCCGTTCATGGCCTCGTTTAGACCTGCTTCACTGGTCACAATGTGTTTCTTATCATTCAAATCCGTGACGAAAACCTTCCCATCCAGACGGAGGAATTTTTAGTTTACCTTCTTTCACAGATTGACGGGCCAAATAACCAACTTTGCTACGTGTCTTGGTCAAGTCCTGACTTATTTCGACACCAGAAACGGAAAAGTAATCTATATATCTTATAAATAGCTGATTTTTAGCGGTTTGCCATGCACTGTTTGCTTGAGAAAACATTGTGCGCATTCGAGAAACAAAAAATGATGTTTCATAGGAGATGCATACTATTCGCACACACATTAATCTTAAATATAAAGTTGCTTCTTGCATTCGCAGACAATTTCCCGTTGCAAAGTGTGTGTGAAAATTGGCCAAAATCATCAAAAACTAGATTTTTTATGCAATTACGTCATTTTGGTGATGGTTTATTGAAATATTGATGTAAGTTAAATTGTTTTGATTTTATACCTCTTGGCATTGTCATATTTCCATCCGATGAAAGAGGTTGTGTCTCCCAAATATAAAACAATACTTTATGTTTTAATGTATTATTATTTAAATAATGTGAAATAGAAACTACAGAACACATGTAGATGTACCTCATTAAGGTAGCAACGTCTGCTGATAAGGCATGGGTCTTGGTTATAACTTCCTAGGAGATATCCAAACTTTTCCTAGTGTAGAATGACCTTTACGGCACTTTGATTTTTTGCTGTACAGGGTAACGTTTTCTCGTGGTAAAGTAGTTCAAGGGTGCGTAACCTGTTCTTGTCGATAGCGACATGCGATATATATATATATATAATACTTGTATTTAGACAATTATAACATTTAACTACAAAACTAGATTTATACAGGAATGCACTGATTAATCCATTCGGGACTTGTGCGTGATTTAAAAGTAAACAAACAAACAAATGAACGATAATATGTATATCAAAATTGTATGCGTCAGATATCTTATTTAGAGATCGATGTTTCTAACAATGTTAGTATCTTATTTGTGAAAAAACCAGTATGGAAAGTATGTATTTATCAATTATGGACTTTAAATGATGTCAATAAATTATGTATGGACCTGATAGAATGATATTGACCGAGGACTAGAGGAAGAAAGTCCGAGGTCGATATCATTCTACTAGGTCCAAATATAATGTACTAGTATTGATCGAATTTAAAGTCCTTAATTGTTATACACTGTCTGTTTTCAATCAAGAAACCTTCCTGAGCACTTTCAAACCAAAATATGTCAAATTTGTATTTTGATAGTTCTCAATCTTCCATAAAACAGGTAGACAATGAAACAGAAAGTTAAACAGTTTTAATCAAAGAAAATTGAAAAAAATTAATATTTTGACAACATTGAGAAATTTACAAACGAATCCAAATCTAATTTTAGTAATATTGAGTCAATATGCATTTAGAAGACATCAATAGATAAAATATCATGGTAATCAGGCCACCACGCTAACCAAGGGGAAAACAGGAAAACACCGCATATGTAAAATAATATATGATGAAAAAAATTAAACCATAATGTTTTCACGTTTTTATTTCAAAAGTAAACCAAAAGAATAAACAATTTTGTGCAACACATATTACAAGTGTCATGAACCATCTCTAGTAAACTAATGAGTTTAACACTGTTTCACACACACAAACATTATATGCTTATCATTTGAACTTTGGTTAATCCAGCTGAGTATACATTATTTCTGCTTTTAATTAAGTATTTATTAGTTGGTGTTTTGTTTTTTTATTTAATTCCGTTTACCATGTACTATTTATGCACCCCAAAATTTCTATTTCTCGGGTAATACAGATGTACTGCGTGCAAAGTGAACGCCATCTTGCGACTGTCCCTTCTTCTTTATACCAACAGAATGCGTGTAAAATAATAAGAAATTGTTAACAAGAATTGGAATCAAAATTGCCAGAAGGCATACTCCGCTCATGGCACAAGCCGCGCCTACAAATTTTCCTTGAACAGACACTGGTGTATGATCCCCGTAACCGACCGTTGTCAAGGTTACGATCGCCCACCATGTCGCCTGTGGTATATTGGTAAATGAAGGGTCTTGCGAGAAATACACCATTGAAGAAAACAGTAATACTGCCGTCAATGAACCAAGCAGTATCAGCAATAGTTCCACTGTACTTGCTCTGAGAGTGTAAATGATAATTTGGAATCCCGCAATGTGTCTGACTAATCGAAAAAGCCTGAAAACACGAAAGATTTGTAGAGAATGGACTGCGTCTGTAAATGTGTTTTGATATTTTTCTTTCTGGTCAACTTCATTTACAATTAATGACATGTACATTACGATTAAAGCAAAAATGTCAATTACATTTAAAAATGTGAAAAAGTGCTTCCATGGTAACGGAAAACAAACAATTCTGCAAATTAATTCGACGGTAAAGTAAAAGACGGTTATCATATGCAAATACAACAAAAATTCCATGGTAACATGAACGTCGCTAGGTAACAGCCGATACTTTGAGTTATCCTGATAATATTTATCAGTGTTGTTTGTTGAATTGTTTTCGAATTCTTCTGAATCGTATTCGCCCCAGTGGTGGTCATAATAAGATTCCTCTTCCTCAGTGAAAAAATCCTTCCACTCTTCTGTTTTTAGACTTCTTTGGAAGGCTGGATGTGTACTGCTTACCAGCACAAACAAGGACAATAAGACAACCGCATTACTCAAATATAAATACACCTGTAAAAAATTAAACACAAATAATATCACTACACTGATATTGAATAAACATACTATGATGGGTGTACAAAATATGTTTTCCCCCGACAAAACGAAAGGGCACGTCTCATCAGCAATACTCATGACTGAAAAAAAGAGTTCCCCCAAAATACCTAACCAGTGAATCTACCAACAAGGTATCACCTTTAGGCCATGCGATCAAATAGCCGAAGGTTCAAACTGTCAGAGGTAAGTGAATCCTTAGTGGAAAATTGTTAAATTCCTGCAGGTTTAATGCCAAGTTTCGTGAACAAAAACTCATGACAGTGTCGCTATATTATATATTTTTGTGTTTCCTTTTTTTGATCATTCTGTTTCTCCGTTTTTAGTCTTGGCATATTAAGAGGGTACCCAACACTTTGACTATATTAGATTTGGGCCGTTTAATTTTCATAAAATTTTGATGAAATAATTACTTCGACCTGTTGACAAAAATATACAAATTTCAAGAAAATTTAACCAAACAATTTACGGGAATAATTTCATTGGATGTATAGCAGTTTGACAAACACTAATTTTGATCATTAAAAAGCTTGATTTCTCTTTACTAATAATATGTGATTAAAACGTTCAGCTGAGTTTTAAAGAGTTAACACCCTTAGGTGTTCTGTACCCCTTAAAAGAAATAGACGTATTCAGTAAAACAACATATTTCTATATTATTTAAAGATAATCCCCAAAAACATTTTGTGGATTTGCCTTGCTCTAAAAGCTAAAAACAATTCTTACGGAGAAAGTTTTATACATATGAAAAATTGTTTTATCTTTACTTTATCAAGTATTTTTGTTAGTAAAAAGCAATACGCATTGTTTGTTTGAGGTCATGATCATGATAGATGTAGATATTACTAGGCATAAAAGTAAAGTTTGAGACCCCTGAACACCCCACGCTACTAACCTAAAATTCGACAACACCCATGCTATTAGAGCGAGGCAAATAAAAAATCCGATTGAAGGACACTGCCTTTAAGATAAATCGAAGGTTTACTTTACATACCTTTGCCCATACTGATGAATTAGGATACTCCATTATTATCCAGGCTCTTGCCCTAACTGACCTCAAACCACCGCCTCGTGCTATATTATCTATTCTTTCTTTCCTTTTGGCATTTTCTGCCTCTCCCTTTTCTAGGACTTCCAAAGTCTTGAGTTCTTCAAAGAAAGAGACGTATTTAGTGAAACAACATGTTTCTATACTATTTTGAGATATTCCCCAAAATATAATAATTCCTCTCTGAATTTATTAGGACAAACGTTGCTTGGAATGTGCAATTTTTCTCCATTGATATAATCTAAAATATTGCTAGTACAATATTCGTTCCTGTTAAAGAGGAAAGATGTTGTTTTACCATCATCTTTCAAAGTTTGTCTGATAAATTCTCCTGCATAACAGTCAGAATCACGAATTTTATTAAAATTATCCTCTGAAATTTCATATTTAATTCCTCTGTTGTCAAATATACGTTTTTCCATGTCTATATTAATTTTTAAATTATATTTGGAACTTTTCAAACAATACTGAAAACGTTTGATTGTATATCCGTTTCTCAAACAACAATTTTAATTAGATTAAAATTACTAACAACTAATCAATGAGGTATCTGTATGGCTGAGTATGTACGTGTATGTTGCTTTCTACGGCAAATATTTTCAATCAATAATTCGGATCATTATTATATCCTATGTTGATCTTTTTAATTTTAAAACTACATATTCATGGCAGAATCCTTGAAATTGAAATTCTCTTGAAATTTGAAAATATAATCGATGAAAATAAGAATTAGCAATCTTATATAACGGCGAATACAGTTGGTTATGAGGCGCATTTAATTTCCTTACATTCAGTCAAGTATCGAAGATAGAACCTTTAACTTTTGTTGCCCGATTCGCACATACGATTTCACTATTAATAATTTACCACTTGAACTGAAGTGCTTTTCCCCATGTGACACGACCTACAATAAAAATATTGAAATATTTAAGTTCAGGGTATATATATCTAGATATACTTTGCAGTATACTGCTGATGAAATGAATCGATTTAAAACTCATTATTTCTGTTTTTCATTTCAACTTTTAACTTATAACATTTAATGTTCCAGTTCCCAGTCGTCTTCTCTTGCTTATAACACATACATTGTACTAACAGTTATAACACACAGGAGCAGTACCAGTTTCTTATCCAGCTGGGCGTGTTTTTTGTTTTGTTTTGACAATAAAATGTATTATCATTACATACCTGTATCTCGGGATCCGATGGCATCTCTATAATTTTCCATAGAACATCCATTTACAGCTTTATTTTGGTAAAATATAAGTCAATAATTCAAGAAGAATTATGGACATTTCCAAGAAAGATAACCCCCATTTACATTTTTTACTTATATTCATTAACGATAACTTTTATACTCGTCCAGTAAATTCTCCCGTCGATTGTAATTAGTTCGTAGCGGGAGTTCCTAACAATTACTTATGTAATGGCCAAACATTTTTAATGATAATTCGGAAGTGAGAAGAACTAAAAAGATTGCCAAGTTGTTCCAGACCAGAAGAAGTAAATTTTCCATAGGGTCATATGTTAAACTTAGTTCGGCTGTGATGGCCATCTTGGATGACGGGTGGGGTCATCGGATATAATTCTGAAAGAGGACCACCTAATGATCATTGCTGCAAAGTTCTGTTCCGATTGGGCAAGTGGTTTCAGACAAGATCTTTTAGTAAATTTCGCATAGGGTCCTATGTTAAACTACGCTCGGCCCTGGCGGCCATCTTTGATGACGGGCCGGGTCATCAGATATTATTCTGAAAAACGGCCACCTAAGGACTATTGCTGCCAAGTTTTCTTCCAATTGGCCAAGTTGTTTCAAACAAGATGATCTTTAAGTAAATTTTCCATAGGTCCTATGTTAAACTAAGTTCTGCTCTGGCGACCATCTTTGAAGACGGGCCGGGTCATCGGATATAATTCTTAAAGAACACCACCTGAGGACCATTGCTGCCAAGTTTTGTTCAGATTGGCCCTCTGGTGTCAGAAAAGAAGATATTTTCGTAAATTTCCCATAGGGTTCTATGTTAAACTAAGTTCGGCTCTGGCGGCCATATTGGATGACGGGTGGGGTCATCGGATACAATTCCGAAAGAGGACCACATAAGGACCATTGCTGCCAAGTTTTGTTCTAATTGGCCTAGAAGATCGTTGAAGGAAAGTTTGCGACGACGACGGACGACGACGGACGCCGGACGCCAAGTGATGAAAATAGCTCACAAGTTTTCTAACATAACATATAAGAAGGCCTTTTTTACAAATATTTCATAATATTAAATTACCAAGTACTATTTTAACAGCAATCAACCTCTTTTCTATTGTAATCATAATACTAAACCTTATATTACGTTCTTAAACTACTTGTAATAGAAAATCATTAAGAAACATGAATATTTATTAGTTAAGTTCAAACATATTTATCATGTTTTGTTGATTATCATAGGCATACTCTGGGAGTTGACCATTTGCATCCCATACTGAGGTTGTTGGAGCATATTCGGAGTAAACGACATCATATGAGTTGGAATATTCGGTAATACGGGAGATCGCATGGTTAACATTTGTTCGATCGGTAGTTGGAACTCCTGTGCTAATCTTAGTGTCCCGTTCATGGCCTCGTCTAGACCTGCTTCACTGGTCACAATGTGTTTCTTATCATTCAAATCCGTGACGAAAACCTTCCAATCCAGACGGAGGAATTTTGAGTTTACCTTGTTTCACAGATTGACGGGCCAAATAACCAACTTTGCTACGTGTCTTGGTCAAGTCCTGACTTATTTCGACACCAGAAACGGAAAAGTAATCCATATATCGGCATGATAAATTGGCTAACAAAACAAGTGAATTTTTAATTTTATTCTAATACGAATATAAATTATTTTTTAAATAAAATTCAACACATAAATATTATGGGATATGTGCCTCCACGTTCAGCATCTTTTTATTTTGACACATGTTCAAGTAAAATACGCTGTTTCTTTATACAAGTCCTAAAATTTTCTGAAATTATACTGTCAGTCATCCAATAGTCCACACAAGGCCGTCATACATTAAGACTATACATGCTATTTACAACAGAAATTATACACATTAGATACAGATTAAACTTTTACATCATAATAACAGTTTAAATACTACTAGTGCACGCATTGCACGAAATACATGTACATCTACCATAAAAACTGCATTGCAGGCAATTCCATCCAATTGTATTTTATATAAAAAATGCCCATGTGCTTACAGTAAATACAGTAAACAATCACACGTGTTAATAGTACTCAAACACTAAACACCGTTATGTGTTCCGTTGCCTTAATAAATATATTAGTGTGTGACACTGTTATTGACATAGGAAATAGATTTAGTTATAACTTAATTCATTTACATACTCTAAATTCAGATATTATTGTGTGCATTTTTTATTGCGATTTTGTCATTTTAGACCAAAATACGATTTTAATTTTTGCAATATCGAGAAAAATCACGCCTCGTTCATATAAAAAAATTCCAAAATGCGAATTTAAATTATTGCGATTACAACCCTGTCGAATTTATCGCAATGATAAAAACATTGCAATAATTTCCGAATTTACAGTAGGTATATCATGGTTGCCCTATTGAATTACATGTCTATGTATTCAAACGTTAATTGATACCATATTCGATAGTTCCCGTCCCATCCTATCTGTTAAATAAAGAAGATTCGCGTGTTTTCTTTCTAAACTGACTCCAGCACTTGAACGTGGCCGGATTTTTTTGTTTTGTGTGCATCAAATTCATCGTACATGCAGTTATCCATCATCTTTAATATAGCATAATTAAAAAAAAGATATCATAATGTTTCTGATGTTATATTTATAGAATAACTTATTCAAGAATTTGAATATCGCAAAATAGAGTGACCGAAAAACACCTTAATTCACGAATGCGCGCCGTGCATGAAGGAATTATTAGTGTTTTCAGGTCACAAGTTGAATATTTTCGATATTCAAATTCTTGAATAAGTTATACTGTTTATTAGATTGATAAAATAGACAAAAAAATGCTTCAAAAGTGTCATATTTCCTTTAGATCCCTTCCTGAATCTGCCGACGTCATAAACGTCATTATTTTGTTAGTAACGCCCTTGGCGAGGTTAAATAAAAACCGATCTTTTACTGAGTGAAAATATCGAATTTATTTTCACTGGAAATTACGATAAATCACCATCATCAATGTAATAATAATTTTTATTAATATTTTCATTAACAAACACGGAAAATCATATTAAGAAAAACAAGAACCACGAAAGATAGAGAAAAAAATCTTAAGCAGAAAGAAATGACAATTGCACCTATAAATAACATCCGATAGACAAAGTAACCTTAAATTAACCTGATAGGACATGTCTGATGTCCGTAGGTCATACATTCATACATATTTTATGTAACTGTACAGTTTGCGTCATAATATGATTATTGATAAATACAATACGCTGATAATATCTACTATTAATGGATGACAGGATACTCGTATATCGCACAACAACATACATTGTAATTTTTTCCAAGATAAAGAAGTTAATTACAAATAACAGTTTGCAAAAAATCAATGTAAAATTCATTAAAAAGTTATTCTATTTACATTTAAATAAAGGCAATCATTTATTCTTTTATGAAAAACATCTTTGGAATCTATTTTATATGATAAGTGCACAATGTCAATAACCATGTATGTACACTCGTCAACTATTTAATCATATATCTAGATGCATGCAATAGGGACATAACCCGAAGGAGCTCATATCAGGGATGGATAGATGACAAGAGTTATAATACGGAAAACATTTGCCAGAGAAGATAACGTGCTAGCAGAGTCCAATACTGTTTCCACGAATACGACCAGTTCGGTGGCTTTAAAAAAAAAGAATAGGTCCATACCTATCTTTCCAAACATTTGTGGTGGATGTCAAAATTCATTGTCTCACGGCGTCTCAACCTCTTTTTTTTTTTGGATTATCTTGATTTGTTGCAATTTTTTCTTGCCCTGGAGATTCATGTAACATTTGCACCGAACGTTATAAAACACGCCAATCAATAAATCAATATAATCATATAAAGCTTTTATTAATTCCAAATACACCTTATCTATAATTATGTATTTTAATTTTAGACAATTATTTTAGCCTAGTTTGTATAACGATCATACAAAAACTGAAAATAAAAAAGTTTCATAATTGCGTTGCCAGGTATTCTGAGAAAGTAAATGTGAGAGCTAACTTGACAGAACAAGACATGAAATATGAAAAAAATACTGATATTTATATGCAAAAACGATCTTGTGGAAAAGGTCATTTATGACATATCGGTCAATAAAAATGTCGTATATATTCAATATAGATAAAGAAAAATACTAATAATTCATATTTTATATTACACCTAAATTTCTTTAACAAGAAAGAACATCGACATTGAAAAGTACTATATTCCGATTCAGTACTATAATGTTATTAAATAGGTATTTTCATATAAAGTCTTTATTATGTCAGAGTCGGTCGTATTGGATCGTATTGGGTCAAGGTAAACCGAGGGCCTATACAGCTGACCGAGACCCAATAGAACTGTACGAGGACATAATACAGGCTTTATATAAAAACACACATTTTATGACACCTTTATTAACTAATGACTTAAAATTACAGTACTTTTATTAACCAATGACTTAAAATGCATTATAAATTGTCTATTTATTACAATCACATGTGTCTGAAACGGGTCATTAATACAGGTTTTTTACAGAAAAAACCGGAACTGGTCATTAATACAGGTCTAATACAGAAAATCCTGTATTAGACCTATATTAATGACCAGTTCTGGTTTTCTACTTACTTTATTTCAACACATTAGAAATATGTATGCAACGTGAACAAAGTATCTCTCAACAGCAGTGTTTAAATGTTAAAAAGATACCCAATTATCTAAAATGTTGTAGACTTAAAACTTAAAGACATGAAAGGAAGTAAAAAAAAATAATCATAGCACACTATTTGTCCACGAAAGGAATACTCCGTGTTTCGCAGAATTTAACAGTTTTTTTTTTTTTTTGTTTTTGGTAAGAAAAAAAAATAACATAATAAACAGAGGCTGAGCACTTAATATCCTCCTGAAAAATATTCCAGAATTGGAACGGCATTTAAGGATCAGTTATTTAGCAGTGTAGAAAAACATGACTGACAACTGTGCTAGGGAAAAGTGTCAATATGGATCTTGCGCTAATATATAAGAGTTTGTAATCAAATACGGTTTGTTTGTTTGTTTAGTTGGGGTTTAACGCCGTTTTCAGCACATTTGGCTATTTCGCGGCGGCCAGTTTTTATTGGTGGAGGAAGCCAGAGTACCCGGAGAGAACCACCGACCTTCGGTAGGAAAATTGGCAATCCTTGTCAATTAAGGCGGGAGTCGAACACACCTCGCCACAGGTGAGATTCGAACTCACAACCGCAGTGTTGACAGGCTAGTGATCATTAGTAGTCATGACGAACTACCTAGACCACTCGGCCACCGAGGCCCCTAATCAAATACGGAAAAATGGATGTAATATTTTGAAATACATGCTTTCTTATCAATTAAATGTAAAAACGTTTTTGAATTTATATCAGGATTTTAAAGATTGTCCATTGCACTGACCTCAGCATTGTATAGCAAAAAAAAAAATAATAATAAAAATCGCAATTCTTGTCAATTGATATACTTGGTATCGATCAAACTTCGCCAGGAGATGGGGTCAAACTCATGACTTCATTGTTGACCAAAAATAATCCATTTCCCCTGGATTAAAATTAAACATATGTAACGATCAATGCAGATAGCAGAAACCATTCTTGAAAGATTTTCTAATCACCTATGTTCTTTAATTTTTTCAAGGCAGTTCGCGTAACAATGAAAAAAATATAAAATAAAATAAAACAAAACAAAATAAAATAAAATAGGTTACACGTGTATTTTCAACTGTAGTGACTTTTCTAAAAATATTTTCTTTTTCCATAAAAAATTTTAAAATCAAAATCATTCAGACCCTTATATATTAAATGTATCAAAATGCTCCTTGTTTGATGGAATATCCAATATCGGGATATTTTTTTATATTTAAATAACCTCTAGGAAATGTGAAATACCCTTCAATGATTATTAGCAAAATGTAATTTCAGATCTTCAGAAACGTCAAATGACCGGGTAATGTCAATAAGCTTTTCTAACTGGAGTTGGCAAATTAAAAGTGAAATTTGTTTAAAGGTCATTTTGAACTTTATTGAAAGAATCCATCTATTTTTTTTATGTTGTAAACAGAAAAAAATGCCTGTGCCAAGATGAGCTTAATATATCGTTTAATTTGACAATACAAACAAACACCCTCCTCTGGATATTTTAGGTTTTATTGCATACTTGTAATATTTAAATTTCGTTTAATTAATTTTTTATATATTTTATTTTTATTAAAGTCTCACCACTTGTAATAACATTTACAATTACACAATATACAATTTTAAAACATAAAACACATACAAGTGCCATTCTATCACAAGAATTATGAGAGACTATATTAAAACCTTATAAAACCAAAATAATTACTATTTTCAACAAGTTCAAATGGATTTATCAAGTTAAAACATATAAAATAAAATGATAAGATTAACATTATTCACGAACATAAAAAGGTATTTCTTCTGCTCAAAATATTAAAGCAGGTTTTGGCAACGTTATAATAACATTCTTCTGATTGAAACAGAAATATGAACTTTTGTTCATCAGATAAATTATCAAATACCATATTATTTCTATTAATCCCTTCAAACAAGTTAAGCCTTCAATCTGCATATAGTGGAGAGTACATAATAACATGTATAGAATGTAGATGTGTATTTCAATAATTGATACAGTAATTCAGTCCAATACCGAAAATTTAATATTTACTTTGTAAAAATGATAAAACATTATAGAAGCTATACTAAATGTTAAATCTGTACTTCTAATGTTATATTGCATGATATGTAATATCTATGCCGAAGGTAATAAAAATTACGCTGCCATAACAATGGACTATTTCATAAGATTGGTGTTTAATTGTACCTTCTGACAGGTAACAATGAGATTACATACATATGCAACTGGACAGTGCTGACACTTTGACCCATTAGGTAATGATATATTGCAACTTTGGACAACTAGAACTCCATCCTAATTGAGGCCAGTTTTTTCCAAAAGGGACATGAACCAGTGAAAATGATTATCATAACATATTTTTTATAAAAAATGTACAAAAATTAACCAAACGACAAAAATAAATGTATAAGTATTTTTTTTCTTATGACAAATATAGATAAACATTACAAATCACAATTTTTGTGTCAAAACTAGATAAAATTCCCCTTTGCCTGGCCCCATTTATGAAAAGATGACAATTAAGAATGATAAATCACGACTTTATACGAACCGGTATAAATATATGTCGGAAACTTATGTTCAGAAGCTCAAAGTCAGGAAAGGATCCACCAAGGCTAGTTTAGAAAACATCTCTGAAAATGAACAAACTTATTTTGTTGGGACTTCTAGTTGTAGCGCTTGAATGTGGTAAGTTAACTTTATTCATGCATTTGTACTTTTTGTTTTCTTTTTTTAACTTTAATTCTAATTTCATTTTATTCTTTTCTATTTTTCGATATATTTGTTTATTTGTTTATTTATTATGAATTTTTTGTTTACAATTGGTAAACGATAACTATTGTTTGAAAATTTATCTAAATGAACAAAAATTAATACTTAATAAAAAAATTCTCGTGTAGCGCATACGTTAGAGGATCAATTGATAAGTCAATTACCAATACGTTAAATTAATGAACTTCATAACAGTCAATGACAGTACTGAAACTTCTTTACTTATTAGTAAAATCGATATTTTAAATTTTAAAATTTATTATTTGTCTTTCATCAACCAATTGCGTCTTCAAAATGGCTTTAGGTAGAAATGAACGAAAGTCTGATTTAAAACGTTTGGTATTTTGAATTTGCTCTTTAACCTTTTGGAATATTGTCTTGGTTTTCAACAATTTACACCTTGAGCATCGTAATCGATGCAATGTGCACATCTTGAGCATCAATATTTGTATCAAAGAATTATATTCAAAAGAAAAAATTGCATTTTAAATAAGGCGTTTTGTTCAGTCAGATGATAATTACCCTTGGAATTAAATACATTCATATAAAAAAGGGGCCGAGTGGTCTAGGTAGTTCGTCGTCACTACAAATGACCACTAGCCTGTAAACACTGGGGTTGTGAGTTCGAATCTCACCTGTGGCGGGTGTGTTCGACTTTGATCTAAATTGACAAGGATTGCCAATTTTCCTACCGAAATTCGGTGGTTCTCTCCAGGTACTCCGGCTTCCTCTACCAATAAAAACTGGCCGCCGCGAAATAGCCAAATGTGCTGAAAACGGCGTAAAAGCCTAACTAAACAAACAAACAAACAAACAAATTCATTTCAACAACTCAGATTTTTAAATACACAACTTTTTTAACGAACTAATGTTTTCCCTTTTTCTCTAATATCACGAGGGAGTCTCATGTTTTTCGTTCATTTCATAGTTTCATTGTTGACACTGAAGCCACTTTTTATTTCCAATTATTATATTTATCTATATTTTTAAATGTATATTGATTTTCAATCGTTTCAGCTTACTCATACAGACGTAAGTACAAAAGAATATATAACGGTTAAAGGACCTAATTTCTTCTATCTATAATATGTCGACAGAGAAATAACAAACTCACAATCGTTGCCAGAATTCTAGGACATAAAATCTGGATACCTGCAGATATTCAAAATTGTAGATATGCCTGACGTAATGCGATACAAACCTTTAACAAAGTTTGTTATTTCTCTGTCCTGAGGACGAGTTTCTAGTTTCAATTTACTAAGAAATCGTTCCAGGCAAACCACCTGCCAAATAGAATTGTCATTCGATTGGCAACCTGGCTGCCA
Source organism: Mytilisepta virgata (assembly GCA_028015205.1). Classification (NCBI taxonomy): domain Eukaryota; kingdom Metazoa; phylum Mollusca; class Bivalvia; order Mytilida; family Mytilidae; genus Mytilisepta; species Mytilisepta virgata. The sequence goes on from CM051513.1 coordinate 19,720,385, forward strand.
AACGCACTTGTTATCATACTTCATGATGTAACAAGAGTAATATTTGACGCTATACTTTAGCTGGAAACTCGTCTGTTATTTTTGCTTTATCTTTTCTTTATTTATATTTTCTTCTTTTTCTTTCAGTTTCCAGTCACAGATGTAAGTATTCTGTGTCTGTTGAATGTATGGTCGGTTTTTGTACGTTTTATGTATTTTAGAAGTTGTAAATTTTGACGGATTTCAATTTCATTTGCAATTTAAAATGATTGAGGCTTTCTTTCATTCTATTCTTTATTTCTATTTTCTTCTTTTTTCAGTATCCAGGCACAGATGTAAGTTTTCTGTGTCCGTTGAATGTAATGTCGGTTTTCGTACGTTTTAAATTTTTCGAAGTTGTAAATTTTGACGGATTTTGTTTCTTTTCAATTTCATTTGCAAGTTAAAACGATAGAGGTTTTCTTTCATTCCGAGGTACATTGTTTTGAGTTCGGTCACATTCGATTCTTATAATTTAATCCCACAAACAAAAGTTTTCTTCTTAATTTAAAATCACTTCTCAATAACGCAATTCATTTTGACATATTTTTAAAATGTGAAAGCGTAATAAAAAAAAAATCCTTTACATTAAAGTCCAGTTTAATGTTCATGATCAATTAATGTTAAAATTAAAGGTGGTGCATGTTAAAATTTACAGTTTTATAACTCTAGGAAGATATAAAAAAATTACGTATACTACTAAATACAAGTTATGCATTTAACACAATAAGCGAACATGAATAAAGTAAGCTCTCGAGTCTTTCATTTGGTCACAAAATGGACATAAATGTCTAAAAAGAATTCTTGATTGGTCGACTGAAAGATCGTAAAACAAAACAGGATATAACCCATGAAATGCCAATACTTTCACACGTTTATTGGACGTTTATAGGACATATTTATTGTTAATTTTATGTTTAAGAAAGAAATGTATATCTATATTTCCATTGTCATATTCAATATTTAGTCGCCAAAATTGTCAAAAATATAACATAGCCTAAGGCACATGGTACATGTCGTCAATTGTTCCATAAAAAAAACACAATGATATTATTGTGCGATATAGAATTAACTATGTTTATTCTTTTGTGTCTTCCGCATAAACAATATGAACAAAAAATATTGTTTTTTAATTTAGAAATACATCTTGAAGTCTTAATTAGTCTGGAAATTATCAACAAATTTATGAATTTATTGACTTTTTTATCTCTTTCGTTTCATTGTACTAACCATTTCGATGTTAATTGTCGAAAGGTAATAATAATCATCATCAATGATTAAATATTTCTTTATTTATATGAATTAATTGAGGGGGTACCCGAAACTTTGACTAAAATAGATTCGGCTCGTTTACTTTTCATAAAATTTTGATGAAATATATACTTCGACCTTTTGACAAAAATATAAAAATTTCAAGAAATTTGAACCACACAATTTACGGGAATTCATTGGGTATATATTGCAGTTTGACAAACACTAATTTTGATCATTGAGAAGCTTAATTTCACTTAACTGATAGTATGTGATTAAAACGTTCAGCTGATTTTTAAAGAGTTAACTCCATTAGGTGTTCTGTACCCCCTTAAATAGTTAAACGTTAAAAGATAAAGATCTACATGTAATTAGATTGTAATGTTTTATAGAAAAAATGTGGCATAAAATCTCATTACCTATTATTTCCACTAGAGAGTGGTTTTTAATTATTTTTTTATGTGTCTCAATTTCTCTTTTATTACCAAAAAGTTTTAGCTTTGAAATATGCATTTCATTGTATGCGTTGAGTTGTAGAGACAAAATGTATAGTAAATACAAATCCCTCTTTTTCCTCTCCAGTAAATTATAGACGAAAATACTTTTCGAGGATAAGTCCTTATCTATATAGAAAATATTATGCAAGGAAATGTAAGTAGAGGCCAGTATATATGTTGGTTTTAGACTGTAGCTAGTAACGTCGTAGTCATGTTCTAGATTGCCTTTGTTTCCAATGTATGTCAATAATGCGCCTTTGCGAATTTTTATACAAATCGAATGTTTAAAAAAAGAAAAAGAGATATTTTTCATTTCAAATGTAAATTAGTTTGGATTATCTTTTTGTTTATTTATTAACTATTTTTTCTCGTTTATGACTTGTGAATCGTTTATCTGAAATTCGCACCTACATGTACTTGCTCTTTCAACAATCTCTATTGTAAGTGGATACTGCGTTGAGCTTAGTCGACTTTTCTCATTAAAGATTGTTTGTCTGTGTCTTGTTCGCTATGCTGTGTTTTGTAGTCTATGTTGTAATCAGTTGTGTGGTTATCTTTAGCTTCATAAGTGTTAATACTACTAATGTATATAACATATATGAAATTAACATTATCTTATACGAGTAAATCAAGACATTATAGTGTAGTGACACCGGTTTCTAAGTTGAAGCTTTAACATAAACATACTGAAAATGGACCTGTTTTGGTGAAAAGGTAATATCACACATATCACTTTGCGCTTTTTGTTCCCAAGTCTCATAGATACATGTGTTTTTGCATATAGAAGCTGGATGTATATCAAAATAACAGATGTGGTGCAGGCAACATTTTGTACTTGTTTTTATCTAATAAATTTGGCTTTTCAAACGCCATTGAAAAAGTAAGATAAAGTGCATTTTAAAACTTAATGTCTGTAGATTGATTGTTGTGTTTTTTTTCTTATATCAGGATACATTTTGTTAGAAAAAAATATATCACTATTTATATCTATAAACAATTCTATTTATTTTTATATATTTTTAATAAACTTTTCTTAAAGTATTTTTCAGTAGTCTTTATAGCAACTTATATAACTTTTAAAAAACCTGAAATACATCATTTGTAAGAAAAAATATTTCATATATATTTTACCTTTTCAGTTCCGATTAAACGTAACCCATACGTCAGGACGATCGTAAAACACGGTAGGTACATGTATGTTATATGATAAACATTCATTTCATGTTCGATTGTCAGAAATTGAAACCAAATTATGATTTTAATATTTCTGAATACATGTATGTACATGTAAATAATTTTCGGTTCTACTCTCACTTAATGTTGGATTTAAGAAATTTAATAGCCATGTTCGGGTAAATAGGAATATTGTCCATCAGCTACAAAATCGTGTTTAATTTGGCATACCATCGAAATGAGCAAATGCTTTTGTCATAATTAAAGACTGCAAACTTATATGATCTGAAAGAACACCTATAATTGTCAATTATATAATTTTTTTCCATTTGCCTTACGCGCTGTAATTTAATTTGATATATGTTGTTCTATTTCAGTTCCAATTTATAAAAAGATTATCAAACATGTGCCAATCATCAAAAAAGGTAAGGATATAATGCTTAAAGTGTATTTCTGTTTATTTAATATGTAAAAGATAATCTTGAACTTGGTGTCAGTTATAAGATTAAACTTCATCTTGCTGTCAGTAATAAGATTAATCTTGAACTAGCTGTCAGTTATAAACTTAATATTGATCTTGCTGTCAGTTTTGAGCTTTTGGCTCATTGTTAAAGACCGTAAAGTGAATTTAAAAATTCAGCACTTAAAGCGATATTAGCTTGTTACATTCTCCTAAAGTCATTGATGATCGAATGGTGACCACCAAATATAAAGTTTTGGTCACTTAGCAAATAGTATATTGTATTGAAAACAAAGTTTTGGCGTTATTTGTAGTTCCATTCATAAAAATGTCACACTTTGCAAAGAAATACATGTATTCTTCACGAAAGTTAAGAGCTACTATTATCAGTTTAATTGCAATTTTACCCGATATGTTGATACTTTTTCAGTACCAGTTTATAGAACTATCGTCAAAAAAGTTCCTGTACCTAAGGCGATTAAAGTAGAAGTCCCATACAAGGTTGAAGTACCAGTTGAAGTACCAGTACAAGTACCAGTCGAACATCGTGTCAAGGAAATTGGTAAGAAAACAATCTTCTCTGTTAACCATGTGTTAATTTCTTTTTGCGTTAATGCAATCAATTTTCAAATTATTATAACTATCTAACCTTTTTCCTTTTTTTGGAGTAAACTTCACAAGATTGACAATGTTTTATAAACGTGCAATTTTTCATTAAAATGGACTCGTCATACCTTAAGTCTGTTTTGCGTACTGATTTTAAAGTATTCCGAAAGCTACCCCAGTTAAGGCTATATACAAAATGGACTGACCAATCATTGATGTAGCAATTTCTTGAACCAAATTAATCGAACAAAGTTTTTGTATCAAATTTGAAATTTTCTGTGTTTGAACGACAATTTTATATTTTAATATTCAATAATGTAAACAATATTTGTTTGTCTTCTTTTTTAGTTCATGTACCAGTTCAGGCCAAACAAGATATCATTGTAGCCGGTGCTGGTAAGTGTCTATTTATTTACACAAATTATATAAATAGATTTTCTGTATTTTTTTTTCACCTTGATTATTAAGTCTATTCAAATGGTTTTCAGTTTAGATATTGTTTTTATATTCTTAAAAGTACATAAAATTTAGATTTTATAAAATTTAAGCGCAATTTTTGTTTGATGTTTTGTGTATATTTCAAATAATGCTGCAGCCTGAACTGGCTTTTCTGTCGAACGCAACTGCGTCTCTGTCATGTATGTAGCTCATCTTTATACTAATTGCAAACATTAATAAATAGCTGTTTTTGTCATAAATGTTGAAAAATGTGTTTCGTTTCATACTAACGACAATTTTATGTATTTGTTTTCGCTGTTACATGTTCTCTACTAACAACATACTCAACAATATTATATCCATTTTAAAAGAAAAACTTACAATTAATTATACACTAACAGTTCATCAATGTTTCTTAATTGTAGACAATATTAACTTTGGCGGTTCAAATGGTAAGCATTATAGAATCTAAAAATAATGTGGCAAACATGCGCAAAGAACAGTTAAGGATGTTCGCTGGTCATGTTTTGATCTTTTTGTCAGATTTTCGAAATCCTCGGGTTTTATGCATGAATTTTGTTTGTCCATGAACCTCAACTTTTTCTTTTATAATTTCATCATATATACCTTAAAATGGTATTTAACAAAAATTTTATGAAATCCTTTTTATTTTTTTTTTCATACATTTTTGAGAGACTTACGTTGTCTATGCAACGACAATTAAAAATCTAGAGAAAACCCATTTCCTGCAAATTTTCAAGGCCTTAAAACTCTAAAATGAGCACATGAACCTATATTTTTTTCATGCTTATTTGTGTACTATTCATATGTTCCCTCAAACTAAAACACCTATTTCAAATCCTATTTATTTCCTATGAGACCAGCGATCATCCTTAAATGCAATAAGCAATGAATATAAAATATGAGTTGTAACACATTTTCTAGTTAAAACAACATTCTTTATATACTTTCTTTCACTTCGACTGTCAAAGAACATCATTGGTTCTATTGAAAATGTCAACAAAAAAAAAAAAAAAAAAAAAAAAACATTCCCATGATATTTGCATATTCCGATAATTTTTAGTAGTATTCGAAGGCAGTGCATTTCTGAAAAATGTTTCCATTGTGAATATTAATACAGACAAAATTTATAATATACACTTCATATTACAAATAACATAAACAAGCTATTGCGCAACAAAGGCTGAACACTCTTTTATTTCACTTATGTTATTGTAGACTTTGGCTTCGAAAACAATGGTGGCAGCGTTGGCATGCAAATTGGCGCTGATGCCGGTAAGAATTATTAGTGCAAATTTGCGCATTTCAGTATGCGAACTTGTATACTTACATGTATTAACAAAGTAGTAAGTGTAAGGTCGTTAAAGAATGGTGTCCATATCATTATTACGTAGAATTAACACCGTTAATACGACTTATATGTTTTACCTACAGAATTATATATTGTAGTAACTTAGATCATGACTTAAGGTCAAGTAAAGGAATCAGTAAATTAACTCATTTTGTTAATTCGCACCAAGTTTAAATTTTTGTTTATTTCCCATTTTTGACATTACGGTTTCCATGAAGTCACACGATGCAGACAGACTATGTCGACATTTTGATAGTTTAGTAGACCTTGTAACTTCAAAAATCATTTGCCAAATTTTCATTATGGGTTATGCCATTCTTAGTTTACCGTTTAAATTCACAGTAAGCTGAACATAATTTAATGTTAAACATTTCATACAAAAAGCATTAATTATAATTTTTGGAAGGGAAAGGCTTCCCTTTAAATTTATATATGTAGTATATTACATTTTAAAAACATTGTGAAAAGAAATATGCAAAAACAGGCTTGTATTTTCTTTTTATTTCTGAAAGATTTAAAAAATGTCTACCTCTTAAACAGTTGAACATTTTTAAGATGTCATATACCTGCTACATGACCTTAAGTTTTGAGTTATCTTTCACGTTGTACTCTGTATTGTATACATTATATTCATAAACGATAAATGTCTACTACCAAACACTTTCGTTTAATGAGTAGTAACTTACAACTAGAATAACAGATATCTTATTCTGGTTTCGTAAATCATATTTAAAAACGTACATATTTTGCAATTTTCACTGCGTGGTAGTAGACATACTTCCCAGCTTTGTTATATCTGTTGAATTAACATTCTTTTCTATTTTATACACCTGTAAATATCAGCAAATTTTGCATGTGCATGATCTGTAAATCTGTGCAATATTTACCTAGTGTGTCATACGGTGAAGGACATCTAGTGTAAAGGAAATCCGGCCAACTGCAGAACGCACCAGAGAGCAAATCCGCCGCTTTAGCTTGCTAACTGTGTATTGATTAAGGAATATCCATAAAAATAAAAAAAAACATATTTGTTTTTTTTCACCAAACTGGTGGTGGACGTGGAAAAGGTGGTGCTAAAATTTGGGATATTGCTGGTGGTGGTCCCGGAGGCCCAGGAGCTAGCATTATCGACATTGCTGGAGGTGGTGGTGTCGGTGCTGGAGCTGGAGCTGGAGGTGGAGCTGGTGCTGGGGGTGGAGCTGGAGCTGGAGGTGGAGCTGGTGGTCCAAGTATTTTTGATATCGCCGCTGGAGCTGAACTGATGGACGCAAATGGTCACCAAATATTAGACATTGGACAACTTGGCCCAGACCTAGAGCAGATCTTAGCCAGTCAAGCAGTTCAATCAATCATGGCCGATGGAGCTGGAGGTGGAAAAGGAGGTGGGGCGGGTGGTCTTGGTGGGGGAGCTGTTGATGTCTTTGGTGGTAGTGGAGGCCCACATGTTGATTTTCTAGGAGGAGGGGGAGCTTTAGGCCAGGAAATACATGTAGGTGGAGCTGGTCATGGCGGTGGAATGGCCGATGGAATGGGTCTTGATGTTGGAGCTGGACAATTAGTTGATGCTGGTTTAGGGATGGGGATAGATACCGGGGCTGCTGGAGGCCTTTCCGGTGGAGCTGGAGGAAAAGGGAAAGGTGATATCAATATAGGTATAGGACTAGGGTCAGGAGGAGGAATGGGACAAGGAGTCGCAGGAGGTGGAAAGGCGGTTGGTATAGGAATGGGAGGTGCCAATGGAGGTGGAATGGGAGATGGACATGGCGGAATGGGAGGTGGACATGGCGGAATGGGAGGACATGGAGGAGGCGCAGGAGGAATGGGAGGTGGTCATGGAGGGGCTAGTGGAGGAATAATGGTTCAAGACTTAGGAATGGGAATGGGTAATCAAGATATGGCAATTGGCGTTGGGGTTGGTCCAGGCAGCATGGGAACTGGTGTATCCGGACATGATGGGGGAGCTGGCTTCGGAATGACACACGATTCTGTTGGAATCGGCGGCGGAACCCATGGTGGTGGTGGAGTTGCCTTGGGAGGTGCCGAAGCACAGTTTGGAGTGGGATTTTCTGGTGGTGATGGCATGGGTCTTGGTTTGAGTAAAGGAGGTAAAACAAATTCGCTGATATTGCCAGGATGAGCAAACAGATTTATTATTTGAGGCGAACGTCCTCAAAAATAATAAATTTTGGTTGGCCTAAACAAAGTGTCACCCACTTAATTGACACAAAAGGTTCTTCGAAATGTAGTACTTAACTAATCCAATTAATGTACATTATAATTTATATACCTTTATTTAAAACTGTTTTTGTCATTTATCTGTATGTACTAAACACTTACTTACTTGCTATTACAGATTTTAACTCCCCTGCTATTGTCTTAAGTAAGTAATCAATGGAAGTTGGTGAAGTTTGCGTTTTAAAACTATTATTTAAATAATTGAGTAAAATGTTTCTTTTTCTACGGTGATTGGTATTCACGAAAGTCTTATTCTTGTTGATTTTCTAAAGTATGTTTAATTAAATACGCCTAATTAATTGTTTATAATGTGATACATTATGGCATTCCATACATTTTAAGCTTAAACCTTTATTAAATAAAGTGATAATAGCTCAAACATTGAAATCTGTTTTTCTCAGCAAACGAATATAATCATACAATTTTATTTGATTTGTTTTTTATTAATAAAAAAAAAACATTTTTAAAAGAATATTACTGTAATTAAGGATCTAAAGGTTTAGTGTATATGCACTAGTTTGTGTGTTTTTGTTGTTGTTTTTGTATTGTATGTTTTACTAATGTTTTGTTTTGTCTTTTTCCTGTTTGTGTGTTCAGCTGATGTTGATAATGGTGAGTGTTTAAAAAAGTACTAACGGCACCTTCAGACAAAAAATTCAAACCTCCAATTGATGTTTTTATAAATTGTGTAAATTTAAATAAATTAGTAAAAAAATAGAATGAAGCAAATTTTAAAATTAAAAAGTGCAATTATGGTAATATATATACAATTTCAGTAAATTTGAAATTTAAATATTTAAATACTTTTTAAATACTAGTATAGAGATTGGATACAAAAAGTTTAACCGTCATTTTATAATAAATAAATAAAATATTTATTATCATATTAACAACAATTCAAACAATACTAATAATACTAATAAAAGACTCCATATTATCTCTAATTATTTCATAATGTTTACTATCATTCACTGCTTACAGTTAATTTGGGGCAATCTGGACTCGGACCACAAGATGTTTTTATTAGTAAGTATATATTATAATTTATAGTTAATTTATTAAAATGTTTTGTAGTAGTTTGCTATTACCAATAGACTGCTTCTCTCAGTAAGCATAGAATGTTGTTTTAGTTTAGTTCACAAGTATGTGTTACTCCTTGTTTGTAGACGCATTAAGTTTTTATCAATCTGATTTTTAAAATCCTAACTGTAGTAAATTTTAAAATGTGAAATCTTACATATCTTTAAATTATTTATTCACCACACAATTTATAGGAATATAACGCAATGTACTATAATTTTGCTTATTTCTTTGCTTCCAGGCGGTGCTGACAATGGTAACGTAGAGAGAGTCATCTTAATGCGCTTATTGCAAGAATGCGCTCCTGTTTCATTTTCCTTTTCCTAAGAGTGATCTAAAAAAGAAAATGTTGAACTCTTTTCGATTTACTTACTATTTAAAAAATCGTTGTAATTATGCAAGTACTCATTTATACATATTCACAAGTTGTTTATAAGCTTTATAAGCAATACATTTTATAAACAAAATAATGCAGAATACCTTTGTTGAAGGATATATTAAAGGGAGATAATTTTACAGCATATTCTTTTCTTGATCACTTGTTTCAATATTAACCAGATTACTCGATACTTTAATTTGAAGTCATTTTTATCAGTGGTGTTGGTTGTAACAGAAGGCCTTTGTATATGTTAATTAATGATGGGTATACTTTCAATATCGGAGAAAATTCAGATTAAATTCCCATTTTTTATTCCCAACAGATACGTGAAATAAAATGTAGACTTAAAAAATATTTTCTCGGCGACGATACTGCTTAATTTATTATTAGTATAAACAATTAAGGAGGCAAGTTTTTGATAAAAAATAATATGTTGAATGAGGCATTTTTTGAAGTATGAAGATTTCTGATGAATTAAAGGAGTCTACAATTACCGTAAAGTTGGCAAAAATGAATATATCTAATGACATGTCATTGATTAATATTTACTGTACTTATATTATTTAATACTCTCCATATCCAACGGAAAATCACCTAACTGTCAAATTTAAACAAAATACAAATCAATCACAAACGTAAAATATTAATGGCATTGTCTTTTATTTCAGTGGATGGAGGTAATTTGAACTCAGGAATGGGAGGAGGTAATATTAAGTATTGATTTGATCAACCTTTTTAAACTGCGTATAAAGTTCTACAGGCCTCGTCAGAGGGTTTACTTTTTAACATGAGGGACGGAATGCGGGATATATTGAGATCAATGGATTTTCTGGAATATACAGAATTAGAAATTAATTCAAAACTCAAAGAAATTAAAATGAAATGTATTTGATTTTTTCATTATTTATCAAGATTATAATTCAACATTTAAAAAAATCATTAAAGCTGAAGGTAGTTTTTTTGCAAACAGTAATACATGTAGCTAATATCTCCAATAAATATAAAAATGTTTTCCTTTGCTTTTTTTTCAAGTCGATGCAGGTCACTTCGCTGGAGGAATGGGAGGAGGTAATAGAAATTAAGATTTATAAAAAATTATGATAATTACAATTAGAAACATTTAAAGGGAGAGTTAACAAACAAACCAGCTTTTCATACTGACATAAACTGAGATGAGTTTCTAGTGTTTCCCGAAAGTAAAATACAATTTTCATGATGTTAACATTCGAATATTACACCACAGCACAATTGTATATCTCTTAATATATATTTTTTTTCTTTAAGGTATGCTTATGTTGAACACCTTTATACGATAATATGTTTTCTTCTCTCTGTCAACAACATACATTTAAAAAAATTATGAACCATAAACCAGTTTTAAAAATAGATTTACGACACCAATAATATTAATTACTAAAAAATGACAGATTTAATTTGTATATATATAATTTTCTGTTGCAACAAAACAAATCTTGTTTTCAAATTATAGTTGATGCCGGTATTGGTGGAGCTCAAAATCCAGTAGCAATTATTGGAATCGACAAACACGGTGCACAAGGAGGTCAACAGGGTGCTGGATGGGTACAAGATCAAGCTGGACATGTCGATATTGGTATGGGCGGTGGAGCAGGACACATTGACCAAGGCTTTGGAAATACTGCTGGACATATGGACCAAGGATTTGGTGGTGCTGGACAATGGGATCAAGGATTAGGAGGACACGGTGCAGTTGATACAGGTTTCGGCGGCGGACATGGTAAAAAAGGAGGAAAAGGTTAAAGTTGTTTTCAACGTTGTTTTTCACTCATTTTTAGTGTTTTTGTGCAGCAACTGATTCATACGGTTTAGGCATTAAGCACAACTGATGAGTCGTAAATCGACGCAATGTGGACATCTTGTGCATCAAAATTGGTATCAAAGAATTTATCTTGCGTTTATGCAAATACAAAAGACATTCTATCTATGCAGCAAATATATTCAGTTTGTGAATGGGTCTCGATGAACATACAAAAAAGTACAACTGTATCGATAAATACAAATGTATTTATGGAATGTACATTAATATGTTATAGTACAAATTAGGGCATCTATATCACCAAAGAACCAAACAGAAATACTCTATTAGATAAAGATTTCACTCTATAACAATGACAGATTTAATATACATTCATATTGATATACATGAAGTGTTTTATAGGAACATTATTTTAACATTTGATAGAAATTAATACGACAATGACCCACTTTTTGCTGTCATAACGTATGACCAATCTCTCACGATTTTTATTCAGACAGTCCGGTTCATATATATACATTAGAGAAGTTATTTTACGTAAGAAATATTCACTCATAAATGCACAATGAAAAATATACAAATTTATGTTTCTCTAGATTTTACTATTTACAGCAATTTAAAGCAAAAATAACATTATGTTTTTAATTTCATTACAGTGTTGTAAGAAGATCGAAGATGAATCCTACCATTTCATCAGATGACAGAAAATTCATCCATCGAATCATCCTAATTTATGTACAACTCATTTCCCTGTTTATGCCATGTATGTGTACAAATAAATGGTGTTGAATAAATGATATTTTTGTAAATATGTTTTTTTATCATCCAGAAACCAAATGTTCTTCTACCCGCCATATCTCTGTCTTGGATGGTTTTTTGGATTGACCCTTTTGGTCGTTTTGCCATTTGAATCTGCTCTTTAACGTTTTGGTTACAGCTTTGGCTTTCAACATTGAAGCCCTTAGTACAAATGTTGTGTAGTAAATTGACTAATAGAGCCACAGTATCCGACCTGAAGCCATGAGAGAATTAATTTAAGACGAGCACAATCTGAGCCTGGTATCTACATTATATACAGTCCAACCAAATTGTACAGTTCTAGCATGCGGTTACCTTGTTGGTAATCATACCGTATTGACTTTTGTAATAATTATGTTTTATTTACCAAACCGTCAGGGCAGATACGAAGAGGTTTTAGTACCCACAAATGGGTTTATCCCCACCACTGTTCAGTGTCTGTGCCAGGTGAGACTAGTGCGACTCTGTTGTGGTTTTACGTATGTGTTTTATACTGTTTTATGTTGTTTTCTTGTCCGGGTCTGTCTGTTGGGTAGCTTTGATTGAATGGTATGTCATTGTTGATCTTTCATGTTATCCATTTTGTTGTTTGTTTATCGATAGGCACAACATTTGAGTATACTACTGGTATCAAAGAATATGTTTAGCTATCAAATTTGACTACGCATTGAATCTTTCTGCAGGTTTGTCCTGTCCTAAGTATTGATACAATATGTTCCAATGGGGATGAATTAGGAATCTCACGACTGGTGATTCCTGCTATATTGGGATTTGAATACAGTCCTAAATTATACTGGTCTTTATTGGATTACTTGTATATGTTTTACAATATATTAAGGCTGACGACTCCTATGGTCTGTTTATTTCTTTCTCTGTCTTAGCCTTGGCCTATGCATCTCATTAAATCTGCTCAAGGCCAAAAATATAAACTGATTGATTCATAAAATATCGTCAGGGTTTATAAGTATGTCATTTTCTTGTCGCTCTTTGCTTTATAATGTTCTGGGATATTGGTCCAGAGCTCTATCTACATGATAACATAACTAAACTCATCAATATCAAATAGAATAGAAAATGAAAATAGGAAAAGTGTCAAAGAGACAACAACCCGACCAAAAAGCAGAAAACAACTCAAGGCTACCACTGTGTCTTCAACGCAGCGAGAAAATCACGCACCTGGAGGCGGGCTTAAGCTGGCGCCTTAACTATAATGCATACTAGCTCAGCGAAATGGACAGCACCTTAAACTCCGAAACATACAAATGAACCAACATTTTAAAAAACACACAAGACTAACACAGGCTAGAGGATTATAAGTATGTCATTTTCTTGTCGCTCTTTGCTTTATAATATGTTCTGGGATATTGGTCCCAAGCTGTATTATAAGTTAGGGACAGGTGAAAAAATGCGGTGGGGTTAAACATGTTTTGTGAGATCTCAACCCTCCCCATATACCTCTAGCCAATGTGGAATAAACAAACACACAGCGATAGACACAGTAAAACAAAGTCTAGTTTCATAAGGTCCTGTATATCTGTTGGTAAGGTTATGAGAAAGCCAATATAGATAGTGAAACACTGAAACCTTTGCTTTATTTTATGGAGCAAGACCAGGAATAACTTTTATTTTTTTTCCATCTGTATAAATTCCGATATTGCTCTGAAATAGTTGTTGTCCACGATTATCTGTTTTATCGACAATAAATGATATATACCATCCCATGGAATTTCACTTATTATTTCAACTTATAAATAAGTAAGAAGTTTGAGAACAAATAAATTACTAGTATTTGATTCATAATAAAAAGGTGATTATCCTCGACAAAGACACCGTGAATATTGAAAATTAATTAGTGACGGAGTTTCTTTAGCTAATTCGGTGTTTATACCACTGCCAGTGGACTGTAAATCCCTGAATGTAACGTTGCCATAGCAGTCATTTTCAAGATACAGGTTTAAACATTTTTAGATAAAATTTTTCACCATTTATATTAAAATATTTCAAATCCCTCAGGCATAGTTGACCTGATTGTTAATCTCCTATCGTTTGTTTCATTAATAATGACTTTCTAAAGCCATGCACAATTTTTTTTTGTTTTGATTGTCAACATTTAGACCTTGAGCACATCTGATGAATCGACGAAATGTTCACTTCTTGGGCATCAAGATTGGTATCAAATATTATATTTTGAAAGTTAATCAATTGTACGCCACATTATTTTCAAGGAAATATCTTAGAAAACTATATTTCTCAAATTTACGTAATTAAGAAGTCAATGATTACTAAAATTTGACTCTGATTTTAATAAATTTAAGTGATATATATTATTGTTATGTATGGTGAAAAGTGAAAGCCGGATAAAAAGGTGCATTTTTGAAATTTTAGTAAAACTTGACATTGGTATTTCCAGTTTTCCAATCTAAATTTCTTAAAAATATTTACTCGATCATAATAAGCAAAACTGTTTGGTGCATATATACATGTTATTTCAAAAGATGACATTTTCTGAATGAAAACATTTTTTTTTTACTATTCAACACTATTTGTTTAATATCTTCGTTTTCTTGTTGTGAGTTTGATATCATCACTTCAGTTTTCTTTACCCCACAGACATGCTATTTGCTGAAAGATACAAATATGTTAATTAATTTATGAATAAAAGTTCCACAATCCTTCACCTTTTAATAAGGAGATAATAAGGAAATCATTTAATAAAGTAGACACAAACAAACTTTTGAATACTTTAGTTGCACAATACACATATAATTTACATAATTTTACTAAAAACCATTATAAAAGAGGAAAGGATAAAACTGTAATCAACAGAAAAAAAAACATTAAAAGAGCTCTAAATATTCGTATTATACGACAATACAAGACAGAAAAAATGATGATATTCTAAAAATTAACCATGTTAATTGCATTTTTTAAATTGAACCGTCATGACTTATCGTAATAATTTTTATAGGATTAGACACGTGACATGTAATTTTGCTATATAAGTGTGACTTATAATGTAAGCTTTATGAATATTGTCAATTCAAATTTAATTTAGAAAATATAAGATTAATCATAGGAAAAGTATTAAATAACACATCTAGCTCTGCGTTTCAGAGCAAATTAGAATGAAAACAGGACAGAGCAATTGCCCGGTTCATTTTAATTTATGCAATACATTTGCTTTCTAATCTTGCGTGGATTGTCATTGAATGCTTGATATATCAGAAACGTATATGTCCAAACACACATTTGTAAAGTACTAAAACACACAGAAAGACATTTTTATAATCTTACTGGTCTTCATCAGAATATTTGCATTAGCTGTAACTCTTCCATAGGGATTTGATGCTATACATGTAATTGTGCCAGTGTCATGGATACTGGACAATGTAATAACAGTGCCTTTACTACTTAAGACATTATGTGGCATACGTCTCTGTGGATCTAAAAACTTAAGAAGAAAAACCATTTTAGCACAAAATATTAGAAATATATTGATCCAGAATAAAAAAAAATACTCGCTGAAAAACAGTTGAGAAATGCTCACATTTATACCTGTTTTTTTCTTACCTTAAAAATAAAATATCCGACGACTTGTTGGATTTTGTATTTATCCTCAACGTGTTAATGGGGAACATCTTTTTTTAGTGATCGTTAAATGAGTAAATGGCTGAGGTCTGAAGACTACTGTATCTACAAAATAATCAAATTTTAACAGGACCTGCAATATATTATCTTTTGTTTTCCGTGGTTGTGTCTGTTGGGTGGAGATAACTATTGGTTTGTCATTGTTAACTTTCCTGTCATCTATTTTGTTACTGAGATTACCTTTTATCGGTTTTCCAATATTTGGATCTCGAGCACTGCTGATGAGTTATCAGTCAACAAAATGGCCATACAGTGCATCAAATTTATTTCGGTATTTTGTGATACGTTTTATTACTTACTGACTTGTACGACCATGTAATCATTGGCTGAGGTAGACCATCTGCAAGACAATGGAAGCTATATTTTGTTCCTGCGAGTACTACAGTGGAATTTGGAGCCAGTCGAATGTGTGGTGCTTCTGAAATAAATATTTTTATTTTTTCTTTAATGTAGCAATTAGTAGACCAATAAATTGATTATTTTCTTGTTTTTCATCAGTAGTTAACCAGATATTTCTGAAAACCAGTGATCAACAATTCGTTTGACAGGGAGGTAACTCCTCCAGCAAAATAATAACCACATCACTATTTGCATAGCCATTTCTTTGTGAGAGTTGTTTTCCTTTTGATGACGTCATTCACAGGATTTATGGAGAGTGAAACGTCGTTTCGATTCCGAAGAAAGAAATTGTCAGCTGCGAGTGCAATATGATGAAAAACACGTCTTTCGTGCAAAGTTAATATAAACATAGAATGGGTTACGTCCTTTAGCCGTCGGCAGATGGATTTAACTATTTTTGATATTAACATGTTATGGAGACAACAATCGTATGTATATATTATATGTACCAATGGCATTACTTTAGAATTTCGCGGAAATGAACAAAGCTTTAATCTAGATTATAAAAAGAGAACAAAAATCAGATGTAGCCAGTTCATGTATTCTATCACTCTGGATGCAGCCGGCATTGTCCGCCATAACGGCAAAATAAAATTAAAAAAAAACAAACAAGAAGTCTAGAAAACTGATGTACTCATTGTCATCATAACTTACACTGTCACTAAAAAGTATTATTTAATGTAAAAAAAGAAATTGATTAACACTTACTTCACATAACAACATTAAAAGAGCTCAAATATTCGTATTGTACGACATGACAAGACGGCAGGCACGTTAGGTATGAATGTCCTAAATGTTTAATGTTTAAGTCGAATACCGGATCACAAAATAAGGGGAAAGATAGAATATGCACAATGTAGGCACACGAACATTGAGAAATCATTTTAAAACAATGACAGATGAGTTTTATCTGTCATCTGTAAGAAGATTTCTTCTGCTAAAATGTTCCTACAAACAGTACACACTTGAGCCATCACTGTAATTGATATATCAGAGTACTGGACTCTTTAACTGCTTTTGCATACTTGCAAAAAAGAATGGCAAATTATCGATGCTGATTTCTCCGTTCATTAAATAAAAATTTGACTGGCCTAGTAACATATTATGAGTTCAACAGCCTGTAAACACTGATATTGTAAGTTCTTATCCAACATATGGAATGGTACATGTATGTCCGACACCCATTTTTATTTTTTCCTAACACAGGTTAGTGGTTTTCATCTACCAATATATTTCTGACACCGGCTGCAGTTGCTAGGCTAGGTAAAGGAATAGAACTTTTATTGCAATCCGTGAACTTAATGTCACAATGGAGTTTTCAAAACAGTTACAATCTCATAATTTTTTTGCTTGACAAGTTAAAAAAAAATAAAACTATACCCTAAAAAATGCGGCACTTATGTCGATCTTATTAAATCAACGTATTTCAGACTTTGTCTTGTCATATCCTGAACCAAACAAATACTTGTTTATGTATAGAAATGAAATATTCGTAACATGCATATGGGCATCTTAATTTGTCAACCACATCTTTGTATGGTCCTTGACCATATTGAAAACCTACCACCAGTAACGGATAGGACCGTGCTTGACTGACTGTGACCTGCATCATTTGTTGCTAAACAGATGTACAGTCCATCATTTTCTATCGTGGCATTGGAAATCATGATAGGATTTTCATGAAAAGTTTTCTAAAAAATATTAAATGCAAGTGTATGAAGCTTTCATTTCATTCATTTTCTACTTACCACCTGAGAAATATACATACGGATATTACTTTCCTTACCAGTCCAGACTTCGCAATTAAAATAAAACATCCAAATGACGGAGATACTTCCAACCGCAACTACGTCACCTACATGCTTTACTTTACCTGTACCCCAGTTTTTTTTTGCGCCGAAAAGTTCAGACAATAAAAAATATATTCAAAGTTATTTAATTTTTTCAAAATGTACGATTATGAGAAGTGAAGGCTCGGATGCCTATGTTGAGGAAGACACGTCTTCTATCTTAGAGGATAATGCAGTGACCTCCGACAAAGTTACTTCCTCTCCCGGGAAGAAAGGTAAGAGGCGTACTTCTTCTCGTAGTAAAAAAAAGACAGTTTGTCAGACTTAGAAAGTCGTATGATGGCAAGAATTGAAGAACAGGACAAACAATTTGATTCTATGAATACTAAAATGGGTAAATTGTTTGATTTACTACAAGGCAAGTTAACAGATACCGGAAATGAAGTTCCAAGGTCAGAACATGAGAATCAAAATACGGTCACAGTCGAGGCATCTAGTGCTGCTCGCAGACCACTTATATCGTTGAAAAGTGCTATTAATGAGCATCAAAATAGCGGTGATGATTTCAAAACACTATCTGTTCGAATTTCGGATTCGGAACGTCAAAATAGTGGCTTTTTATTCAGTACAAAGGGCTCTGAGATTTCTAGAAATTCTGATCATGATGATGTCAATACTTGTGACAGTAGATCAGTTTTAGTTAATTCTGGTGAACGTGACAGGTTCCAGAAATATTTATCTAACAGAAATGAGAAATCTTGTGAAACAGAGAAGCAAGATAAATCTGTGAACCATACTCTAGGTGACAAGTTTGGTCTTGATGCTTATACCTCTTTATTGACTGTGAAAACAGGTTTACTGTTAGAACAAAATCAGATTGATGTTTTACGTGGTTCTTGGAGATCAGAAGATCAGAAAAAATCACTAGTTATAACAAAAATTATAGACAATGTTTCCCAATAGATGCAAGTTGTCAGGAATACTTCAGGGTACCGACAATGGACAATACAGTAGAAAGTTTACTGATGAAAAGATATGGTCCAAGAGCTGCTTTTGGCAGAGTCCCAAGTTTATTTACTAAAGACTTGAAGTCTCTTGAAAGGTTAGCTTATCGGGGTCAAGTTGCGGCCTGCATGTGTTTGATCACAACTTGTTATTTGTTACAAGCAAGTGGAAAATTGTTGGATAATTTACAATCTGATACGCCAAATATAGACAGTGCAATACAGAATGTAAGAGACATATTTGCTTTGTCGACTTAAAGTTTAGATCAGACGGCGATTACTGGAGCTTTTCACTACATGATACGTCGACGTGCTACTATGTATGATACAGGTCTTAATGAACTAAGAGACTATGCCAAAACAATTGTGACTTTACCGTTAACAGCAGATGGTATATTTGGTTCTCAGTTTGATGCAAAAATGAAAGAGAAAACTGATAGAAATAAACAATTGGTTGAAGTTTTACCTGATACTAAACGAGTTACACATGGTTCACAGTTGGGTAAAAGAAAACCAACAGCTACAGTTACTTCAGCGTCTACAGTTGTGAAAAAGCCTAAATTATACAGTAATTTCAAGATACCAAAGAAGAACTTTGGTAAGTTCAAGTCGTCTGGTAAACAGACACCTGCTAACAAACCATGGGTAAGTTCTTTGTCTAATGTAAAGAAAAAGTATAGTTCCTGACGCCAAAATTATAATGTTGTTTCATCAGATACCAGTGGGAGGGAGGTTAAAACATTTTATTCAGGAATGGGAATCAATAACTGACGATCAATGGGTACTGAAAACTTTACAAGAGGGTTTGAAATTAGAATTTCAAGAAACTCCTCACTTGACAGGTATAAAACACACTTCTGTCAATGCGAAGAATCTTCATATTATTTTAGTAGAGGTAGAAGATTTAATAGAAAAAAATGCAATAGAGATTGTACCTCAAGCAGAGATACATTAAGGTTTTTACAGTACGCTATTTCTGGTTCCCAAGAAAGCAGGCGATTTGAGACCTGTGATAAATTTGAAACCTCTCAACCAGTATCTGAGGAAGCAACATTTCAAAATGGACACTTTAACAAAAGTTTTGAATCTAGTAAAACCCCAAGACTGGGCGTTGTCTCTCGATCTGAAAGATGCATATCTCCATATTCCAGTTCACAAAACACACAGAAAATTTCTACGGTTTTGCATACAAGGCAAATGATACCAATTTGTAGCTCTGTGTTTCGGTCCTTCTCAAGCACCTCGAGTGTTCACAAAAATAATAACAGTAGTAGCAGCTCATCTGAGAATCCAAAACATACGCCTAGCAACTTATTTGGACGATTGGTTGCTAGTGAATACCCAAGAGAAAATGCTAATTTCAGACAGAGAGAAAACACCCAGTCTTCTGATAAAATTGGGATTTATAGTAAATCTTCAAAAATCTTCTCTTATCCCATCACAAGAGATCACTTACATAGGGGCATTGTTCAATTTCCAGAAGTAGATAGTTTCTCCAACTATGGAAAGAATTTTAATGTTAGAAATGTTAGTGAGGCCTATCCAATTACATCTACTTCATTTCTGGAGACTCTCCACCAGAGATCTCACTTATCAAATTCCATTTACACAACACCTAAAAGATCATTTGAATTGGTGGTTGGACAGAGCAAACACTACCAAGGGCAAATCATTACATCAGTGGTCGGCAACCGTCACAATAACAACATATGCTTCAAAGACGGGGTTTGGGGGTCACATGAACAATCAGATTTTTCAAGGTTTTTGGTCTGTTCAAGAACAGAAACAACACATAAATCTGTTGGAATTGGAAGCTGTAATTCGAACAGTACACCATTTCCTACCACAATTACAAAATCAAAATGTGCTGCTCAAATGCGACAACACAACAGTCGTTCAGTATGTGAACAAACAAGGGGGCACCAAGTCAATACACCTTTGTTACAAGACATGGTGTCTAATGAAAATGGCAATTCAAAACAATCTGACATTCAGAGCAGCTCATATAGCTGGAAAATTAAACTTTCTTGCAGATCATCTGCCTCGAAACAAAATACAACCCACAGAGTGGACACTGAACAACCAAGTAGTTCAATCAGTGTTTGCTATGTGGGGATAACCAACAATAGATTTGTTTGCCTCGGTACACAATCACAAAAGACCAGTGTTTTGTGCTTGGCTACTTCATCCCAGTGCTCTAGCAGTAGCAAGTCCAATAAAACTACCAACTAGGCAAAATCTACTGTATCAACCAAAAACAAACATTTACCATCCAAATCCCGAAGTGTTCAAGCTGACAGCTTGGCTGCTCTCCACAAAAAATTCAGAAATAAGGGATTTTCAAGAGAAACTAGAAAGCTTCTCAGATCATCATGGAGATCGAGCACACAGCAAGACTATGCTTGTAAATTCAAAACATTTCATAGTTGGTGTAGTGAACGGGAAAAAGATCCCTATGCAGCTACTTTAGCAGAATGTGCAGATTTTTTATCTCATTTGTACACTTCAGGTTTACAATATCGTACTATAGCAGGTTATGGGTCAATGTTATCTTCCTTGCTACCTCTAATAGATAATGTTCCAATTGGGCAACATCCCTATATTATTAGACTACTAAGAGGGGTTTTCAATTCTAGACCTCCTAAAGTAAATTTAGTCCCAGAATGGGATTTACAACAGGTTCTGGACATGTTGCAAAAGTCCCCTTTTGAACCTTTATTGAAAGCTGATATGAAATTTTTAACTTACAAAGTTGTTTTTCTTACAGCAATCACAACGTTTAGGAGATGTTCGGACATTCAAGCACTGAGGATAGGTGAGGGTTTTGTAAATGTGCAAAAGAAAGGACTTGTTTTCTTGAGACCAGGTTTATCAAAACAAGATAGACCAAATCATTATGGAACTAAAATTTGTGTGCCTTACTTTGAACACAACAAAAAACTTGATCCTAAAAGAGCCATTGCGATATACTTGAAACGTACAGAAGAAGTAAGAAAAGATGAAGGAAAAAATTTCTTGTCAACTGTTTTAGCCTAATATGTATATAACAGATTGTTTTTAAACTCATCAAAAAGACTGATATATTTTTACTGTGATATGCAGTTCAAAAAAAAAAAAAAAAGACAAAAAGACTAAAGAAAAGAAAAAAATAAAGACATTGTAAATATTCTATAGTGTGCAGAAGAATGTTTTTAAAATGAACAAGTCGTATGAAGTAGAGATTATACTCAGGATGTAGAGATGCAGAGCCATAGAAAATTACCCTACCACCAGAGAGGTAAGGCTTTGTAATCTATCCGTATGTATATTTCTCAGGTGGTAAGTAGAAAATGAATGAAATGAAATTCAAAATTTGTTTTCAAATTCAGATTTTATCAATGAAGTTTTCTACTTACCACCTGATAATTACCCACCCTACCTCCCTTCTATAGTAGAAATAATGTTACAAAAAATAGAAAAAAACAAAACTGGGGTACAGGTAAAGTAAAGGTAGGTGACGTAGTTCCGTTTGGAAGTATCTCCGTCATCTAGATGTTTTATTTTAATTGCGAAGTCTGGACTGGTAAGGAAAGTAATATCCGTATGTATATTTCTCAGGTGGTAAGTAGAAAACTTCACTCATAAAATCTGAATTTGAAAACAAATTTTGAACTTTAGAACATAAATGATATTTCACCCTTGTTAACATAGTAAATGGGCAAAGAGATCAATTACATTATTTTATTTGTACATACATGTGAACATGTATTTATATTTATAACAAGGTCGCCTTGATCTGTGAAAAATAAGTAAGTTTTTAAATAATATAAATTTCGAACAGTCAACCATGTTAAAAAATTAAAAAAACCTGATCGTCCATTACTTTAAAAAGGGGAATACTGCTATGTATTGTCTGAGATTCTCAGTTTTCGACATTTTGATCTAATATTCAGCTATTTTGTTCATGATTGCCACAATGGTTAGAAATTCAAGAATGTGCACTGAAAATAGCCAATTAAGGATCATTCTATCAAACATAAAAATTATAGAAAATAGGCCAGACATATCTTTTTAAATAATATCAACGGTATTTGATAAAAAATGAAAACAAATCTAAAAAATTTTAAAAAAACTATTTTTTTACGACTGAATCAATTAATTCTATGATACCTATTTTTATGCACAACATGTGCAGATTTCGTCGAATTACGAATCATCAGTTGTGCTCAACGTCTGAAGTGTTCATAAATTAAAACAATAATCTAAACAGATGAAGAAAATTTCATAAATGGCAATTGACCAAAATGGCCAAGTCAAAACGGTTGATGGTCAACTTGATCTTTTATTTAAATATTGGTTTTATTTATAATGGCGTTTCAAAAAGAAACTTTATAGTAAATATCAAAATCATTTTGTGCAACATACAGATTTTATCAAAGAAATAACCTGCCAATCTGAATGGTACTTACATGGTTAACATGCCATGTGATGGTTGGCTCCGGATATCCTGTTGCATTACACGTTAGGTTTACGGTCGATCCATATTGAGCTGTTTTTATTGATGGTCCAATTATGACAGGAGGTGTGTGAGGACGCTGTGTTGTTGGTTTGGCTAAAATAAACGTTCAAGCTGGAAGTTACTAAGTGGCATAAAATAGTAAACTTGATCATATAACAAAACGTGAAAACAGAAATTATTTCATAAATATCATATTGGATGCCTCATAATTACCATCAGATAAAATTAACACGAAAAACTAAGACATTTAATTATATATAAATATACTAAATAAATAAATGATTTGGAAAATACGTTAAAGGTATAAAAAGTAATGAGATTTCCGAATGAAATTAGGTTCTATCCGGGCACTGTGGTTCAAAACCTTGGTTCCATCCGGGTCTTTTTGTTCTGAACCTTGGTTCTATCCGGGTTCTTTGGTTCGAAACCATGGTAACTGGTTCAACATCCGGGTTGTTTGGTTATAGGAACCCAATTTCTTGGTTCTATCGCCGTTCTTTTCTAATATCCCCATTTAACTTTGAGAAGATATCCGCAAGTATCCGAATAAAGAGATAGAGTAGGTCAAAGACGCTTATATTGTTTTATATACATTTCAGCATCGCCGGAAATGAAGCTGTAAGGTAAATACCATCTCATTTTAATTATATAACATGGAAAACTGGAAAAAATTTAACATCGTATGTATTTATATCAACCCAAATATACAGTATATCTAACATCCGTTTTTAGAATCATAGTCGTTCCGTTTTTATTATTTTTCACTACTCATCCCTCATTTCATTCATAATAAATTTTAAAACTTGGAAAAAAAACGACATTCAAAAGGTCAACCATTCTAATTATCGGCATTTCAAAGATGTGGGTCAACACGGTGTGGATCAATAACGTCCGCGTCAATGAATTGAGACAAAACTGTGTGTATGTACATTTATATTTCTATTTATAGATCGTATGCATAGGAAACTGCAATGAAAAGTGTAAAAAATGGATTATTTTTAATCACAAAATATTTTTTAATATGAATGCAGTTCAAGCAGTATTCATGATCAAAAATACTTTTTTTCAAGTACTTTTTTGTTGAGCTGACTAACATGACTAAATGATGAACTATCAGATAGCGAAACTATGGGCAGCCATTCGGGCAAAAATTAACAAAAAATTAAAAACAGACGATAAACTAAGAACAGACGCAAAATCACAAAAAACAGACACAAATTTGAAAAACAGACAAAAAATACAAAAACAGACATACATTTTACTAACAGACAGACGATCGGGCAAAAATTAACAAAAAATTAAAAACAGACGATAAACTAAAAACAGACGTAAACTTAAAAAACAGACACCAAATTCAAAAACAGACGTTTTTAAATGTTATATATATTTAATACTTCTATATATAAAAGTTAATTATTAAATTTTTTTTTCACCTTTTTGCTAATATAATATGAACCAATTAAGCTGTTAGAATTTTAACAAACATCTATACAAATAAATACAATCTGGTTTAATAAATCAAACATTTTCATAGTAATTAACTTGGACACACAATAATTTTGATTCTGGTTCATTTGACAGGGGAGATAATAAAAAAAAACTTTTTAATTTAATACTCAAGACAGGTTTTTATCCTAAAACTTGGAACACAACAAGTCCTTGTGAACAAACGACCATTGTTTATTTAGAGGAGGGGAGAAGGTCCCTGTGATCAAACTTCGTAATCAATTTCTTATTTCTTTGTTTGACCGTGTTAGATAATTACTTTTGTATTTTTATAAAAGAAAGGTGAGATTGCTCAATGCTCTACTATTTATATTATCATATTTATTTTTAAAAAGATTCTTAATCTCTAGTTTCAGGGATTTGACATTATTTCATAGTTTTACAGGGGGAAATGTTTTCCTCTGGGACATGATCGTGTGATGAAACATCCTTTATAAATGCATGTTGAAACATGCTCTTAATATCGGTATGCAGAAATTAAATAAGAAATTGATTACGAAGTTTGATCACAGGGACCTTCTCCCTCCTCTAAATAAACAATGGTCGTTTGTTCACAAGGACTTGTTGTGTTCCAAGTTTTAGGATAAAAACCTGTCTTGAGTATTAAATTAAAAAGTTTTTTTTTATTATCTCCCCTGTCAAATGAACCAGAATCAAAATTATTGTGTGTCCAAGTTAATTACTATGAAAATGTTTGATTTATTAAACCAGATTGTATTTATTTGTATAGATGTTTGTTAAAATTCTAACAGCTTAATTGGTTCATATTATATTAGCAAAAAGGTGAAAAAAAATTTAATAATTAACTTTTATATATAGAAGTATTAAATATATATAACATTTAAAAACGTCTGTTTTTGAATTTGGTGTCTGTTTTTTAAGTTTACGTCTGTTTTTAGTTTATCGTCTGTTTTTAATTTTTTGTTAATTTTTGCCCGATCGTCTGTCTGTTAGTAAAATGTATGTCTGTTTTTGTATTTTTTGTCTGTTTTTCAAATTTGTGTCTGTTTTTTGTGATTTTGCGTCTGTTTTTAGTTTATCGTCTGTTTTTAATTTTTTGTTAATTTTTGCCCGAATGGCTGCCCGAGGCCCGGGACTGTGGAAGACTTAACAAATTTAAAGTTTTGTTTTGAATTGTATTTATTGTTATTTTCGTCTATTTTAGAAATCCAGGAAAGCAATATTCTATTTTAACTAATCTTAACATATTTAATTTCGCGCGGATGAGGGAATTATTAGTGTTGTCCGGTACGAGTTGAATATTTTCGATATTAAAATTCTTGACTTAGTTATCCTATAAATAATTCACGTCGTATATTTATATAAACGGTCAAACTTGTAATTATATTATAAATAATCTTGCAAATCGAATATTTCAACATATACAAGGAGAGACGAAACATTATATTAATTTACGAATGCACGTAGCGTATGAGTGAATTATTAATGTTTTCCAGTAGAGTTGTAGAGCCTTTACCTGCTTTTGTATACTTGCAAAAAAGAATGGCTGACTTAATGTCTCGAAAGCATTCGATTTAATTATATCTTTTTTATCTTTGGATACCTGTTTGTTTTAATTCCTTGGGGTTTTTATGGTTTTGCTTATTAATTCATCATTTGACCGGTTTTCCAATATTTTGATCTCGAGCACTGCTGATGAGTTGTCAGTCAACGAAATGGCCATACAGTGCATCAAATTTATTTCGGTATTTTGTGATACGTTTTATTCGTAAGCGCTTGTATTGTTTGTGTTTTATATTTTATTTTGTATTTTTTCTTATCTTGAGCATGATATTGTTTTATTATGTTTACGTAGAATAAGGTGATATAGTCACTACTTTACGTTGTTTTTAAATATTGGTCAATATAATGTTCCTCTTTACGTAATTTTCTTACGTATGCCAACTAGTACAAACAATGTATATTTATAAATATTTCAACAATTTATCAACTGATTATAAGGCAAAACGTTTTATCATGTATTTAAGAAAAACAGTATCTTATAACGGATATATTTTCATCATTTAAGGATGCTCGCTGGTCATGTTTTGGTCTTTTTGTCACATTTTCGGAATCATCGGGTTTTATCCATTTCTTAAACATGACATTTTTTGCCCATGAACCCCCACTTTTTCTTTTATAATTCAATCATATATACCTTAAAATGGTATTTGACAAAATTTTATGAAATCCTTTTTATTTTTTCATACATCTTTGACAGATTGAAGTTGTCAATGCAAAGACAATGAAAAATCCAGAGAAAACCTATTTCCTGCAAATTTTCAAGGCCTTATAGCTCTAAAATGAGCACATGAACCTATATTTTGTTCTTGCTTCTTTTTTTACTATTGATATGTTCTCTCAAACTAAAACACCTATTTCAAATCCTATTTATTTCCTATTAGACCAGCAATTAATATTAAGAACTTTGTCCTTACCCACATGGTTGACAATTACATGAATCATTTTATAATCAACTCCTCCTATATTCTGGGCCTTACACATATAGTAATGACTGTCATATACTCCAACATTATGTATGATGAGATACTGTCCATGTGTTTGTACATTTGATGGAAATTGACCCTAACAGAAAGAAACGAACTGATTACTCAATATGCACTATGAATATTATGAGTTCGATACAAAATTTACAGTACAAATAATGTAAATGTGACATTGAGCTGTGAAGTGGCATACGATTGAATAAAGAGGAATAAATTATGACACAAATGACAACAAAATGAGAATAAAATAAGTAAAAAGATCTTAAGGTTTCGAGACACACGAAAAGGAACGAAAACAACTCAAAATTCCAACCTAATATATTGCAGGGCTAATTTTTTCACATATTTAGTTGTGATATTTATATGTCTGATATGGTTACGCCTCCATGTCAGATCTCATAAGATGGTTTGATATATGTGATAAAATAGATTATTACCTTGCATTTGCGATATCGGGTGTGATATCATCATTCTACCCATATCGGAAATGTGTTTTTTTTGTAATAATCTATAATTAAATTGTGTAATATATAATTAATACATGTACATTTCATTTATATTAATTTCATATTTTGCTTTGACAAGTTGACGTTTCTTGTTTTGAGTATCTTCCTGGCGGACAGATGATACGTGTAAAGGTTAAACTTTTAATCTTGATTCCGATATTGATTCAGAGAAGATTGATATATACAAAACGTATAAATTCATATTAACATTGTAAGTTTGTAAAATCCCCGTATAAGATGCTAGCCTTCCGAACCCCAATATTTACTATAAATATAAATCGCTTTCCTTTATATTCAATTAAAAATCATATAGTAATACGTAAGGTGGTAATTGTGGTGGTTTATTGTATCAAATAGTTGAAGAAGCATGAGGTGTCAGTTTTGCAATCCCCATAAGAAAGAATCTTGCGACTTCCTGCTGTCCGGAAAAATATAAAAGTATTTCAACATTTCTGGGTTTTAGAAAAAACAACGGGATGAGAACTTCGTAAATTTGTTTCCGCCAAATGATAGAGTTTTTGGATATAGCTCTTATAAAATTATCAAAGTACATCTATAAATTCTGTTACACCTAAAGATGTGGCTCATTCCGCTGCTGTATGTGACGTGAACAGTACGGCAGTCAGATACAATATGCCATCACAGCAATGCTAGCTCGTTTTTATACCCTCCTGAAAATACATGCGTGGCTCAGAGGTTTGGAAGAACCCTTATTACTTATAAATAACGTCATAAATCTTGGCTCACACTAACGAAATAGACGTTAGATATACAACTTGCAAAAATATATCTTTTCCTTAAAATCTGACCTATTATTATACCAAGAACAACAAACTTATTCTATATCTCAGTGAGTTGTTTCTAATATTATTTTGGGTGAGGATTAAAATGAAAAGTTAGCCAAGCATTCGTTTTTCAAAATCCTTTTCTCCTGAAAGCTTGAAATCAATCTAAATAGATAAAAATCGCGATCAAGGTGCCTGTCCATTGACAGATGAAATTTACAGAAACTTGTGTAGAAAAATAGCATTCCTCATATGTAATATTTATTTAAAGCTAATCATTAATATTGAATGTATTGCCTTAGATCCTCACAATATTAACATTATAATCATTGCAAAACGTGTCTTAGTGCATATTCATCAACTAAGACTGTTTTATTTTTGGTTTGAAGATATTACCAAATATAAGTTTGAAATACAAATTAAGATGTGTCTGTTTTCTTTCTTACTACCAAAGTCCCACATTTAACAATAGAACCTTATACTTCATACATTTGTACCTTTAGCCGTATTTAGAAGATAACATATGCGTTAACCAAAGGGGAAAATAGTATCCTTTGTTTTTTTGTAAGCTAACATATGCTCACATAGATTCGTAGAAATTGATATTTTATACAAATGGTTGTTAGATAGATTTGCATTCCGATGACAAACGACAGTGTGCAGGCATTTGTCACTTATTTTAGAATGTTCGGGTGTTGTACATGTATCTACAGCCAATGGGAAATAATTTATGTTTTAGTTCCCCTGCAATATTCACTACTGACAGAAAACAAAAATAACTTTAAAGACCAAGGTCAATCGGGTTTTGTTAATGCAAAGGACTTTTTCCTAATAAATAGGATGCACTTACTCCCACAATTTCCCACGTGACTGCTGGTGTGGGATATCCTTCAACATGACACGTGATGACCGATGTAGCTGTCCCTTCTGCGATCACAGCTTGTTTATCTAATTGTACAGTTGGTAAAATAAAAAAAGAAAAGGCCGTTGATCTTATGTGTTGTTCTGTAGTTGGACGTGTGGTTGATCTGGCAGTTGTCGTAGCTATTTGTAGATAGAGTAATGCAAAAAGATATATATTGCAAATTATATTGTTAAATATAGCATGTATAATTAACTTATTGTGAGATTGTAATTGTTTTAATACATGTAATACTGTGGCATAGTTATTATTATTTTGTTTTTGAAGTTTTTGTAATGTGTAATTATTTCCATGGATATTGATCTTCTTTACATTAACAATGAAATAAAATTAAGACAATTAAGGAAATTGACAGATTTCCATAATGTAGTCTATTACGGAACGTTCTAGATTCTGACCGTGAGTTACATAATTTATAAGATTCTATAAACCCTCAGAGGATGTCAGAAGAGAGATGTAGCTTCAGAAAATGAGACATACTCTCATGCATAATGAGAAAGATTCACTCTTTATTGGGCATTCATTCTTGGATTTATTTACTCGACGTGAGGTCCCGACATTTAGCATAGAACGGCTCCAGGCTAGATTTGTCTCTTGGAAGACTGTTAAAATAATGCCAATAATAAAAGCGCTGTTCCGTTGCTCGATTTAACAAAAGTCAGAAGACTTTTTTTAACCGATTAATGAAATTTTATTTTCTTGTTTTCAGAAAAGACGATATTACAAGATCCGAAGGACCATCTAACAATTAAAAATCTAAGTTCAAGCATAAAACTCAGATTGGGAAGAAACAATACAAAACAAAAGAACATATATGAGCAACATTGACCCCACAGCTATTGCATCTTTTAAGACAACCGAAATGATCATTTCAAGTCCAGTAAAATATCATGTCCGGTGATAGAGATATAGCGAAAGTGCGACAACCGGCAGAGATCGCATTTCATCTGGAGGATAGACACTCAAGTTCTTGATGAGGACCATAGAATATTTGAAGTTAAGACAAACATACCCTGTTTGAGTAGTTTTTACTTTAGCTGTCAAGGCTTTACAAGGAAATCATTGTAATTTCCAGAAGACTCAGAATAGCAACGCAGATTAAAAATGTAATTTACATGTCCGTACGCCGAGTATTATGGATGATGCTATTGATGAACGGAAAGTTGACAATTTGAAAACTGAAGTTGTTTGTGGTAGTGTTTTGAATGCAGTGATATCCTTTATTTATTTGGATCCATTAAAAATAAATAATAGATTGTAAATAATTCCCGAATCGTGAGATGGTTGTGATAAAACATCATCCATATATTGGAATGTCGTACTTGTTTACGATCATTATTTCTAAGGAGACCTTAAAGAAAATCGTATGAGTGAAGAAAAATATCGGCAGTAAGCAGATTTTGTTTACACTGACAAACCCTTCGTATGTTGAAACAATAGTCAAACGCAAATTCTCCATTAAATATTCTGACACTAGAGTGGTATCATTTACAAGCAAACATGAAAAAAATACATCAACAACTTACGAGATGGAATAAATTGTACCGTGAAATGATAGTCTGCAGTTCCAAAATAATTGTGTGCTCGACAGGAATAATCGCCTGCCATTTGTCTCGTCATATTTACAATCCGTAGTTCTTTTCCATGTATATGGTAATGACCTGGAATCTGAAAACAATAAAATATTTTGTCTAGAACTTTATGAAAAATATTGGAATATAACATATATATATCCCCTATCTTATAGGGGAAAAAGATAAAACGGGAAAGTTATCAAGAGGAAAAAGACAGAAAAAGCAAAATCTATAGTAAGAAAATGGTATTTGATCATATAAATATCACGTTTGTGTTTTTGGCCGGCATAATTCATTCGGTATAGTGTTTAGCTTACGGTTTCGATAAAGTTTTCATATAGTATATAAAATCACGAAAACATGCATTTATGACTTTTTGACAAAAAATACAAAATTAACCAAACTACTTTAAGAACTATATAAGAAAGTTACGGTCGATATGACATGTATGATGAACGTTGCAAAAAATGACCCTAGCATTCCAATTTCTGAAGGAAAATTCTTGTATCCGAATTTTATAAGAATGAAATTTAAAATATGTAATAGCCGAATTAAATGTAATACCATCCGTGATTTGCAATTCGACAATTGCAAAAATTGGCTCATTATTTAGTCGTAAATAATAAATCAAGGATGCTAGTTTTCAAGATGTCCCCAACTTTAAGATTGACAAACTAAATGTTGTGATTTAGGTGTCAAAAGTTGCCCACGTTGATTTCATGACATTGTAACCGGCAATCAATCTCTGGTAGTGGCTGTTAAATACTAGTTATACATCTATACAAAAATCATGAGCGACATCTTTTGTGGCACACGTAGACATTTTCCAATGAAGGAAAATATCAACAGCATAGATTCACGAAAAGTTGATGTTGATGATACGTAACAGAAATGCAGAAATATTACCTTTGGAAAATGCCATGTAACAACTGGAGACGGATATCCTAGAGGGGCACACTGCAGTGTATACGCCTGACCTTCGTTAACACTAACAGACTGTACTTTACTACTTGCAAAATGTGGTTTATCTGAAAATATAGATATATGTCAGGGGAAAATCAGATAAAAACGACAAAATGAGATCATATAATTCCAGGGTGTTAACACTTATAGCTCTTTAATGTATTTCACCTACGAATACGCCATACATTTCCATTTTCATACTTATCCTGGAATTATATATTACTAAACATTTACACTTGTATTTATCAGAAGTCTACATCGTATATCTGCTGTCGAAAAAATAATTTTCTTTATTTGATTTACGGACAACATTTTTTAGATCACACGATGGATGCCGTATGGTTAGAACAAACTGCTTAGCTCTTCGTGTTACCCTACGCCAAGCCTTAATTCTATAAGTGTTCATTTTCCCCGTAGTTTTTCGTTCTTGTGTTATTTCTGGTATATTTAATCTTTTTGAGTAACACGTTTTCTTATGGTATATGTGTTATCAAAATAAAGTCACAGGGACATATTTGTCATAATATTAACCTACTTTCGCAGGAATGCTTTGTGAGGGTAAATTTTGTAAACATGGACAAAGAAACAACCCAGAATCTACATGAAAAGAGCAGGAAGTAATATTTATTCATAAACCTTTCGATATATTACCTCCAGGTGATATGTTCTCTGATTGCCTTATACTTTAATGTTTATCATGTCATGCTTCTCCCCACTTTGGCATCTACTGTCACTTCCGGCTTAAGCGTTATTTGTTTGGTATATTCCATTCCCACGAGTTCGTCTTACTTTGTGGTTTAACCTTATGGACTTTTCGAACCGTTTTTTTTTTGCATCGGTATTCTATTGGCGATCGTTTTTATCTGTTGACTCACGGAATTGCTCTCCTTTTGTACAAATATGAATTTGGTGTATAATTGACATATTTTGTAAACATGAATTAAATCACTATCTGTATATTACCTCCAGTGACTGTAACCTGAAAACTTGTTGATGTAACTACTTTAAGTCCTTTAATTCCATTGCATGTTATTTTAGTATTAGCTGTTGGGGTTAGCCGAGTATCGACATTACGAAGTAATTCCTTCGTCAAGTAACGTGGGTGCTGAAAATATGCAATATTAAAAAACATACATAAACATTTTTATGATGATTTCAATCAGTTACATTACAGCTTTCAATAAATCATCTGTTTTTATTTTCCTTTCATTGTCGCAAGTACAACGTAGAACTAGCAACAACAGTTTAATTTTAATTGTTGTGCCTGTTTGAAGAAGCATCCTTTGATTTTGGTTTCTTTTCTATGTTGATGTAATTTTGGAGTATATTGAGTTCTCGTGCAATTCCTACCATGATCTATTGTCATACATAATTTCACTGCATGTCAAAAAGAAATGTCAAGAGTCAAGGTCATTGAAAAAGTCCATAGCAACCGATGAAAAGTCCCAACAAACATATATATTTGGGTTCAGGATTCTATATTTTAGCTGTACAAGTCAGTATGAAGGCGATAAATGCTACGGTATACATTAATTAGCAAAAATAATCACTCATACAAGATCTACACAAAAACTAACAGGTGACCGATTTAGGCTCTTGGGAGCCTCTTGTTATTCTTATACTGTCTTGATTTTCTGCATCACCATAAATGTATTTTCAAACAAAATCAAGATAACAAGATCAAATTAAGACATTTTATTCTGCAATTAATCAAGATCGATCAAGACAAGTTTATATTAGTTCAGCGCAGGTAAAGTTAAACAGTACATAAAACATCCTTATGAACTGATCTTAACAAATCATATATGACTGCAAAGTATTTTATCTTGTTTTGATCTTTAAATCTTGTTATTTTATGATATTTTTGAAATTATATTTTATCTTGTTTTGATCTTAAAATCTTGCTATTTTATGATATTTTTGAAATTATAAAAACAAATAACTGGAATAAAAAGACAGAAATGGCCGTTAAAGATAAAACATGTGTTACTAGCGTCAACGTTGCTGAATTCATGTACCATAAATATATAGTCAGACCTTTTAAATGCCAATTAAATCTCTTTCTAGATCAATGGCGTAAATTCTGCACGCTAATTTTTAGATACGTTCTACGTGAAATATTAT
Source organism: Mytilisepta virgata (assembly GCA_028015205.1). Classification (NCBI taxonomy): domain Eukaryota; kingdom Metazoa; phylum Mollusca; class Bivalvia; order Mytilida; family Mytilidae; genus Mytilisepta; species Mytilisepta virgata. The sequence continues at coordinate 19,754,713 of CM051513.1, forward strand.
GTTTCTATACAAGGAATGTAAATGTAGATAACAGTTATACTATAGCTAACGTAAACGTGCTCAACTTATGTGACATTTATACTAAGATAAGCCTCAGAATAAAGTGTTCGATATTGATTTAGACAAAATTTCATTGTAAAAACGAATCTACACTGTAAAACGTTGACATAGGCTGTACTTCAACTGATTGTGTTAAAGTGTGAAAAATGCATATGTTCATTGTTTCATTACCTCATTCTATAATAAAAAGTAATGAAAGTTTTTAACCGAACCGATTGTATTTTGGCAGCACGTTCGCCTCAAAGGTCACTGGTTATATCATCATTCGGGTTAAACCAAAGACTTTAGACTGTCAAACTAGTATTTTCTGTTTCTTTGCCAAGCAAGTGCTTTTGGGGAATAAGAGCAAAGACTGGTCGGCTCAGAGGCAGATCAATGTGTCTCAGTGGTGGGACATGTCTTTCGGTGAACTAGCTAGCAAGTTCAAAATCCGTCTTAGCGGGATAGTTTAGTACAAAGCAAGGATCATATTCATATCACATGTGATTAAGTTCTGGTGTACATGTTATAATTGTCATTGTTTTCAAGTTCATAACTTTAATAAAACTTAAAGTAATTTACCCCATGGTATGCCATTAACAACACAACATAGTCAACGTTGTGACCATTGCAGGAAATTGATATTGGGGTCCCGTATTTTGTTGTCACGTCACTATGATTAATTGTGACGTATGGCTTTGGTGGTGTTGTTTCTATTGTTGTTGTCATAGTTGTTGTAAAAGTTGTTTTTGCAGGAAGCGATGTGGTTGTTTCTGTTTTGAAATTTGATAAGCATTAAAACATTATATAAAAATGAAAAGAATAGCTGCATTATTTTATTTTTGTCATTCTAAAATTTAATGAGTTACAACGGCCTACATGCATGTGACTTTCTAAATATTTAGTTAGTTATTCATAGGTGCTGAGTTCTGAAATGTAATCATCCTGTCCTCTTATCCAATGGAATGTATTCCCATTTTAGCATACTTAATAGAACATCTCATCATTTATTTCACATCTACATTGTATTTTTATTGCAAAATTGAAACTTCACAATATACATTTAGTGGTCTTTTTCTACACTTTTACACGAAACAAAGCGACGTTCTATTGATGTCCTTATTGTAAAAATGCTTGTATTTTTAGTTTGATTTTCGTTAGACTAAGAACCTGTTAATTAAGACGAATCAGAATACAGTTCCATATCAGCTAGTCTTAAAATCACAATATCAGTGTTCATACGCAAATGACTACGAAATCTAAACTGAATACCATGATTGTTTATTCAACGGCCACCTTTTTTGCGCCTGCCCTAAGCCTTTGTTAGTCTTGTGTGTTTTTTGAATTTTGGTTCATTTGTATGTTTAGGAGTTTAGTGTGGCGTGTGAACTAGTATGCATTATGGATAATGGGCAAGCTGAAGCCCTTCTCCCTGTGGGGGATTGTCTCGCTGCGTTGGAGACCAATTTTTAGGCTTTGGCTGTTTTCTGCTCTTTGGTTGGGTTGTTGTCTCTTTGACATACTCCCCGTTTCCATTCTCTATTCTATTTATAGACACTTACTGTTCTTACATAATTGGCTGTTACACCCGTCAGTTCCACAACAATCTATACAGAACATTTGAGAAGGGAACGCTTTCAAAGCCATACATGCCTGTGGAGAAAACAATGAATAAATACACACAATATACTATAGAAAGTTTGTTTTATTTAAGAATGTCTGAATGGTATATATAATCGAGTATGGGTGACCTACGGGTGTTTGGTTGTCGAATTAATCAGGCTTTCAATAGTTAATGTCTTAAAGAATTTTTGTACATCAATTAAAGCAGACAAAAAATGCCATTGCTCTTGATCTTAGGAAAGAAAATTTAAACATGGGGAAAACAAAAATTATGATTCTATTAAATTTCCATAAATTGTTAACCATCATTTTGTCCCTATATGCCATAAAGAAATAGGGATCCAACAATATTCCAGATCTGGTTTTATATGTTGTAAAATATAAATAACAGTAAGATTAATTGGAAACAAACATTTGAATTTTATATGGGCATTTGAAGGCAATAAAGTGATCATGAGTTCTACAAATTTCATTAGTAGCACACTATCATTATGCGTTACGCAAGCGCTCATAAGCTCCTACACCTTTTTCAAGTTCCTTCCTTGCCATCACACAAAAAAGTACCATGTCACTTTCCATACCTTCAATAATCAAATTTACAAATAGTAAAAATACATTTGCTAAAATATTACCATTTTCAAGTTACGAATTAAGTTAAAATAAAATATCAAAACGTCAAATTCCTTGATATGAGAAATATTAATAAGGATAGGTGAAATGCAAAAATAATTACAAAAAATAAATATTTACCCTTTTTGAATGGCATTCTAACTTGTATCGAAGCTCATTTGAAATCGCCAAGTATTGTTCTGTCATACACATCTACAAAACATTAAATATTCCGTCATTTTCCTTAAAGAAATATATTGTCTGTATGAATTCTAACAATAAATGTTTTTAGAATGCAATTATACATATAAAAAAATGGAACTTCAATGGATGTGTATGTCAAACTTAAAAAATTAAAAAGTCGACATATATTTCAGTTGCAAGTGTATGATTTTTTATATCTCATAAAAGTTTATCATTATTCATTTACTTATGTATTGATACATAAAGATGGAGATAGAACGTACAATTTCAAATTGCTTGTAACAAATGTTAGATATAATTCAGTGGTAGCAAGTATCTGTGCATTATATATAAAGTAACAGTAAATACTATGTATTCAGATATATTGCAGACATTCTACATTATAAAAACATAATTGGATTAGAAAGCAAGGTGAGAATCATACAATTTATTTCAAATGCACGACAACACCATGTAAAAATGTACATTTATTTAGATAGTGGATTTAAATTCAAACTTAATACACATTTCAAGGGGCGTCGGTAGCCGAGTGGTCTAGGTAGTTCGTCATTACTACTAATGATCACTAGCCAGTCAACACTGGTTGTGAGTTTGAATCTCACCTGTTGCGGGATGTGTTCGACTCCAATCTTAAGTGACAAGGATTGCCAACTTTCCTACCGAAGGTCGATTGTTCTCTCCGGGCTTCCTCCACCGATAAAATCCGGTCGCCACGAAATAGCCAAATGTGTTGAAAACGGCGTAAATCCCAACTAAACAAACAAACAAACAAACAAACAAACAATATGTGTGCTTTCAATAGAGAAACAGTATAAAACTATCATTTCTATATACATTTACATTTGTACATTCATGGATGTTTCGTCATAACATACAAGGCGGACATATGGAGAGTTGAAAATATTGTACAGGATAAATAAAATCAACTGTTTTGAATAATTAAGAAAAACAACTTACATCATCTTCACCGCATGTCACAGAGTGTTTGCAGTAATCTGGTGCTATAACATCACTACAGCTCATACAGTTCAATGCTAAAAAGAAATGTTTCAGTAACGTGAAATTCCATATCCCGTGTACGTGTGCAGCACAGCTAGTAAGGGTTTTCTAAATTATGTTTTTCGTTTTAATGGGTTTTTTTTATTCTAATCTCCAATGTAAATGTGTATAAAATGAAAAAAAGGACCATGTAGTAGAAGAGACACGTTATATTTATGTTGAGTACTGATTTGGGTATTCGGATTGCAAGGTTTTTAGTTCTGGTTGTCATTTGCTGTTCATGATCTATGATCTGCTGCTTTGGTTCTTTTTGTTACCTTACCGTCTCGGTGATCACGTGGTAGCACGCCCCCTTCAGAGTGGAAGGTCGCGATTTTTGATCCCCAGACGGTTAAACCAAACACTTTAAAATTGGTATTTGCTGCTTCTTCAAAACTGCGATATTTAGACTTGAGAGAAAAGAGGTGATGATAAAGTGTCCGGGTATGATGATATGCTTTCCCCCATACTTTTATGTCCCGAACGAGCAATTTGAAACTCCGTTTCAGCCTATTTGTGTAGTAAAAAGTTCATGCCACAGCTACTATTTTTAGTCCTGATATGCATGTAATAATTACATGTAACATGGAAAAAAAGAAAGAACGTTAGGCCATTTTAACTTTTAGCTTTTTTTGTTTTGTTAATGTTTGCGTTTTGTTTAGTTCGGTTTTTGTCTGTTATACGTTCAAGTAGTTATTTCCCCTTTTAACGTCTCACAACCAAATCAATATATTCCCTGTAATAACTGCCATGCATTGGAAGTAGCCAATGATCTGTCAATCCATCTTTTTGTAACCGCGGCCGTCTGGGGTTATCGATTATACTACATCAGCATAGTCTAGCTGTAATCGAAAATTTCTTAACATATCGATCTACTGCCTTTACCACCTCTAAGAGCATTCCAATAATTTAGAGTTACACAGAACAATTTACGAGAAAATATTAAGATGTAATTACCTTTTGTCTGGTGCCAAACACTGAGATGAAGAAACATGAACAGTTTAACAGTCACTGAAAACAAAAGCAAAACATTAAATATATATATTAAGGAATTCAAATTTATAATTACAAGGCAAAAGGCATAATTATAGCGTTTTAATTCTTTAAACTGCACTCCATCTCAACAAAGAAGTATAAAAAAATCTTTCTTTATTATTTCAAAGTGTAAAAGGATCCACAGTGTCCGACTGATATAGGTATTATAATAACGAAGGAGTAGGGTCACCTCCCCTGTATTTGTTTCCCTCTTATCTTAAACGATTGTATACACTGCAATTTTGGTAAGCAAACAAACATTAAATTCTTAATAATTAATACGTTCAAGTTTTCTACCTGCAAAGGTTGTGTATAAAGGTCATTTGGGTCAATGTGGATCAAATTTGGAATATTGCCAAGAACCAAACCCATTCTACTGTCATATGAAAGGAGATATATAATCTCCGTTACAGCCAAAATTTCGTTTTGGTTCTTAGTTTTTCTCACGTTGAAAAACTGTCTTAAGGACTTTAATTTGGCAAATTTATTGCTGTATATGAAACGATGTCAAGATGTTATAAGATTCATAAAAGTAATAGGTCTGTGGTTTAGTTTTTTTTACCAGGGATAACGTAATGTCATCACTTGGGACATTTTACGGTTGTCATCACGAACTGATTTACCGTTACAGAGTTCTAATATCGAAAATGATGTTGGACCTGTTCCGACTGTCTAATATTTAGGAACACCGATGTGTGACTACTACCGCACTGGCTTTGTTGAATTTCACGACGGGTGTTGTATACGAATTAGGAACTGCTTACCCTTCCAGAGCACCTTAGTTTACTCCCGGTTTTTATAGTAGTTCGTGTTGTTCATTGTGTTTTAGTTTTCAGTGTTTACTGGTTGTGCTTGTGGTTGTTCATTTGTCTGTCTGATGGGTTGTGGTTGTTTGTTGGTTTGCCCCTCAAGTATATTTGGCCGCCTTAATAGCTACTATTTTTGAGAAAATTCATTAGGTCTTAAAGTTTTGTCAATCAAATTCCTGATTTGAAATTTTGTTGTCTTATGACCACACGTATTGGAATTGGAACACAAATACAGAATTCACTCTACCTTTTCGCTTTACAAAGTCATCAAAATAACAAATCTTAGAATACGTTAAGAATAACTATTTAATAACATTACCTAATGTGTTCATTAACGCCATCTCTACATACGAACGGTCTGACCCAGTTCATCCAAGGACATGATTGTCAAGTTTATCTAACTTGCCCTCACGAGACTAATAGAAATATACCGTAATCCGATAAATAAGGCAACAATCATAATTTTGATTACTGTAGTCATATTCGGTACTGCTTTTTTCATCAGAAAAAAGTATCTTACTGCAGTGGGTCATTCCGTCATTTGCGTTTTCTGAATGTTTTGGAAATATTTGCTCTTCTTCTACGTTTTATTTAGTTGGTAGATTTTAACTTAAAACGCGTTTTCTCTCCCTTTTCTCGCGAAAGTTCGTTTATATAGAGATAACGTGTACTTAATGAACATATCGAATGTTTGGCAGAACAAAATACAGAAGTAGACATAATGAGTATCATTTTATATCGGTGAAAATTAAGGCACTATATTTGGTTAAATTTTACAGTTTAAAGGTTACATTTTGACTTTATATTTCTCGAAAAAGTTTCTTTTGACAAACTCTTGCTGTATCGTAGAATTTGTATCGTAAAGCGTGATGATAAATCAAATGATTGCATTGCATTTACAACGCTCTGGAAAATCTAGGGATAAAGTAACTTCTTCGACTAAACATTATGGTACATGTAGTCTGTATAACGGAATATTCCCCGAAGCATTGGGAACTAGGAGTTTAATCATTGGCAGGCTAGATAACTGTCAATTCTAAACGCACTTCGTTTTTTGTATGAGGCAACCATGAAAAAAAGTTTGGTATATTGCGTTTATTGGCCGAGGAAACTGCCATTACGTTTAATAGAACATCCGGGACAATTGGAAGAATAACGTACTCCTTTATGGTCCTTATACCTTAAACATATCTTTTTTTTGATACAATTAAATCCTTTTTGTAGCGGTGTCAGTCTTTTTATCACACTTCGTAATTCCGTGGTTCATCTAGTATAAACCATTTCGTGCCGTTGATCGTCCAAATTATGAATATTGTATGCAGTAAAAACTTTGAGTAATCGAATACTTACGTTTTATGAAGAATAGTTTAAAAAGGCATTTATTTTTTATAACTGTTGTTTTCATATTTTATAATTCATTCGTCGATAAATGCATTAAGATATGGAAAACTACATTCTTTGAATTAAGGCTACGAGGTTCATAACATACAATATGTGTACAAGTGTTTAGATCATCAATATGTCAATATATTTTCTCATTCGAGGACCTTGCTCATATGTGTTTACGGAAAAATGAATTTGTCCGGTATTGGCCAACTACGACCCATAAAGGTTACAACAGGGTGTTCTTTTACCTGATATTAGCTCTCTATGTTTGTAAAATAAATTAAAGTAGTCAACAAAATGGATGTAGTCACTTTAATGAAATAGATTGTTGTCTATCAAATGACCAATGACAAACAAGGAGCATCAGGTAATCGAATTTCTGTAAAAGCTAAAAATGAGTTTGCAATTCTCTTAGAATTACTTAATGTATAATCAGTAAATAAAATTGATATCTTTGCAAATAAAAAATTTACCAAGTCCTAACATTCATAAGTTCAATATGGAGAATGAATCTTCTTAAAACTTTTGATTTCATCTCTTTCTTTTTTTTTTCTTTGCCAGATTTCTTTCTCTTAATAAAGGATCGTAAAAAAAGACATCATATACTTAAAAGCAGTATGTTAGACAAAAAAATGACAAATATACCTAAGGAGCAATCAAAAAAACGTAATCCATTGGACAGACAAACCCGGGAAGACAAATGAACAACCACAAGCACAACAAACAAACACAGAAAACTAAAAAACAATGAACAACACGAACTCCTGTAAAAACCAGGAGTGAACCCAGGTGCTAAGGAAGGGTAAACAGTTCCTGCTCCGTATACGGTACCCGTCGTGAAGTTCAACAAAGTCAATCCGGTGGAAGTCACAAATCGGTGGAGGCACATGAAAAATATACGACAGTGGGAACAGGTCCAACATCATCTTAGATATTAGAACACTGTAATGGTCAATCAATTCATGATGACGACCGTAAAATTTCTTAAGTGATGACATCAACTTATCCTGATAAAACCCTGGTTAAAAAGCTTTCGTGACAGCAGTAATCCTCTTTGTCGAAAGTCAGGGTAACTCACGCATCCCCTTGAAAATCGGATAAGCTGAGAGACGTAGACGCCATATGCAGCCGATGCTGGTATATTGCTACTCAAGAAGGGGAAATTAACAATAGGAAAGTTGAATTCATCACGTTTGTCATAAAGTTTTGTCTTCAAACGTCCCTCATAGTCTATTTCAAGAAACAAATCCAAATATGAAGCGGAATGTATTCCTAATTATAACGAAATTAATACTTATTTACCATATGTTACATACTTTAAGCCTACAACACAGAAATATTTCTTAATATAAAACTGTTTAATTTAATACTAACTGCATAATTACGTGCATTTACATACATTAAAGTTTCCCGTTAGTAAAATATTTCAACGGAACATGCATTCAGTAACAAGTATAACGCTTTTCATTAGCTCCTGGGTAAGTAATTACATGTATTGATGGAGTAGCTTTCAATATGGGTGTGTTTTGTTTTCTATACAGATACAATTTTGCCTAAGATTTTTGTTCTTTTTTGACGGTATCAAAGCAATTCTTAACACTAGAAGAGCTGCCTTTTACAACTTAAAAATTTTATGCCAGATTTACATGTATAAGTGGTTAGAAATGGCCACATCCGAATAGGATCTAATTAAAAACCAGGAACTGTGTAAGTAAAAAATGTGTGGTAGAATTGATACGTATAGTTTTGTCAGTAAGATAAATTACCTAATTTATTTTAGTCTTAAGTTTATCTCTTTTTTATTTTTTTCATTATTTACGCCGTATCCACACTTTTCAATTATTGATCTTGTTTAAATATTCTGGTATTTCTGTTCCCTATCACACAATTCGTGATTTTACTTCTATTTCCTCAGGTAGATGAAATTGCAGACCTTTCATAAAACTACGTGCATCTAAGGGACAACATACAACAGTTATTATTATCATTATTATCATTTTAATCTCGTTATATACATTGCAGATATGTTTGGCAAATAATGTGTTTGCCTCCGACATTGGCGTGAATGTTTGTGATCTTCCTAAAGTCGTTGGATCTTGTAATGCTCGAATTATAAGATTTTATTTCAATGGGAGGACCGGACATTGTGTACTGTTCTTCTACAGTGGCTGTGATGGAAACGACAACAATTTTGAGACAAGAGACAAGTGTAAAAAAGCATGTCGGAAGAGAGGTAAAGTGAAATTTATTTGGTCTGTAATGTTAAATTGTCATGCATTCTATTTATATATATATAAAAAAAACCAACAAGAAATTTGTTTTTCTGTTGAAAGAGGGATCTTATGCAAATACCACTCACCACAAGGTATATTTCTATAAAATTAGTTGTTGGTCTATGTGGAAGACATGGCATATTTCTATAATTCCACTGAATATCTAAAGTGACACGATTCGGTCTGAACGGATCTGGAGAAATCCGCTTTACATGAAATTTCTACTACCGTGTTATTCGCTGGAATACTACAGCAGGTGGGAAACTCGTGTGGCGAATTCAACGGTAGGCTAAAAAATCTCATAAATTCAAAATTCGCCAAAAAATTCAATTTTCTCTTGACCAATCAGAATACAGCATGATGGGCAGACACTTTTTGCATGACTACAGTTCTTTACATTTCAAATAACAATAAAGAACCACATCAATAACATGAAAAGTAACCAATCACATAGAGTGTAACACTAAGGTAACGCAACAAACACCGAGGAGGGGGAGGGGGTCATTTTTTTATCAGGTAATCAATTCTTTACAAACATTTTTTAAATATTTTACAACAATATACCGGCATTAAAGACTACGGTATTCTTTTAAAGTATGTTCACTACCAAAGGAGATGGGACCGTGCGAGGCTGCGATCAGGAGATGGTTTTACAATATCAAAACGATGCAATGTGAAAGATTTATATATGGTGGTTGTCAAGGAAATAAAAACAACTTTCCTACTAAGAGAAGATGTAAACGTCGATGTAAAGGTGTCAGTAAGTAACAACAGCTATATTTTAAAATATAAATTTATCAATATGTTCGTCCATGGGTCCGTATGTGTATTTTAAATACATATGGAAGTAATTCGTCATGCATATACTATAATATTTAGTTATTGAGATTGAGATAGATTTTTTGCTCATCAACATACATTACAGGTCTTTATTTATAAAAAGACATTGCTTGAGTTGATTTAATACGTTGATTTGTTGTTTGCTTAACGTCCAGTGCAAAATATGTCTTATTTCTTCAGGACGAGAACCAGTTCAACAATTTTTCAAATAATTCAAATTGGGGTGAAGAGGGACAGATAAGGGACCAATTTTGACTGCCACGATTGATGGATGCGTAGGGTCAAAACATTTAATCTTTTTCGAAAACTACAGAAGGGGTCTTTATCGTGCAGGGAATGTGAATTTTCCAAACACGTTACCCATTATGGTCCGCGGTCAGGCTTTTCGTATTATGACCTGACAACCTTCCAACGAGACGGTCTCTCCTATTAGCCACCTGGGGCTCTGTTGGTTGAGTTCCCATGGGCTATCACATGCGCCTACTTTTGAGTCGAGGTTCCAGTTAATCGGGATTACAAATGAACGGCAAACCACAACGTTTGTTGTAAAAGTATTAGACTGTAGCATGACACATCTACAAGTATAAGTTGCTATACATTTTATTGGTTAGTTACCACATAAATATATAATATTATGTGCTGGTATTGAATTTTCTTGGATCTTTCATTTGAGATAGAAATCTTATGCCATTTCAACGTTATCGCTGCTCTGTGATCGTTAAGTCATGATAGTTCTATTCCTCGTAAGATTGGTCTCTTGTATCAACGTGAAAAAAAAACACAAACCAATTCTGTACACTAAAGGTCAAGGAAAAAAAATATTCGCTCATTTCGAAAATCAAAAGTCTATGTGTCTGCCCTTTATTTCATTATACAATTCTGTGTCTGATTGTTAGTTATGCCCAGTAAATATGTTTAATTGAGATTGAAACCTCTGTGCACATCTTCAATAATGTTTTGGGGCAGAAATAAGTGCTTTGTACTGCAAGAGATTTACAACTTGTCAGAGATTTAATATCTAACAATGCAGAACATAGGTCTATGTTCAAAATCACTGACAATTCCTTTTTAAGATTAATGTTACAAAAGATATACTAACACCTTCAGTGTTCAGACGGCAATCTTTGTCAACATTTCCTAGCAAATAATCGGAGAAAAGAATATATGAGTGAAATTCCTTGTACAGTGATCACAAAAACATCATTTTCGTTACATTTTCTTTAAAAATGTGTCTGAAACATAACTGATAGCTCTATTTTACTACTGAAATATTACATACAGGTAACCTTACACAAAACCGATAAAGACAATCTCCTCCAGATTTACTAAATAGGCTATTCTGTATTCCGGTTGGATTTTTGTTCCTTATTTTCACTAAACCTCGATTTTTCGAAGAAAGGGTTTATTCAATGTACTGATTTGCGTTAAGTTTTCGACATTTTCTTGGATCTCTTAAAATGATAACGATAGATATATATAATACTTCTTTTTGTAGCTATATACAATATATAATATTCAAGCAGTTTAACATACATGTATAGCTTAAGCTCAGTTTTAAAATATTTCAGCTTTTATTTGAATATGTATACCTAGTTGGACTTTTCGAGGCAGTGTTATTTCATTGTAGAACAAAATCCATGCCCGCCAGGAACTCCATGTGCACCTCCGCCTCCAAACGGATGTCCAGTACCGAGTTTCGTCATAGTTAATGGTGAGAAATGTTCATTTGGCTGTAAATATCATCGCTGCAAAAAGGTACTGAGTATTTGTTATAAAATCTAACAAATTCATTTTGAAATAATATTAATTCATTCTTATTTTGTGAAGATGTGTTGTTTATTTTGTTTTTATTTTTAACAATCCCATCAACCTAAAACGGGATAATTCGTACCAGAATTTGGAATAAAGCATTAATTACACGGACACACCGGTCTGTTTCAGAGTACAACAAAACAGGTTACTTTTAGGTTTTATTCCTATTGCTTAAATAAAAACCTCTACGGGAGTACAGATCTATCGTTAGTAAATCATAAAGTCAAGAAATACCAAAAGGGATATTCATAGGAGGGGAAAATCGAAACAACTGACAAACCCCGGAGAACAACGAAGACAAGACCAAAACACTACAAGCGCTATAATTAAAAACTAAAAACATACAATAATGTATGAACCATGGGTTATACCTAGTATTCCTACCTGTGTTTCTTTTTATGATTATGTAATACATGTAGATTCGATAAAAAATAAGTGTTCTTAATAAGACGTTAGGAAGGAATTTTTTATGCACGAGTACCCAAGTATTCACTTTAGTCTTATTAAGGACACTTCTTTTGTTCTAATTTTTTCGTTTTTTTACTACTTTTTACGGTTTCTATTTAGCGTTAAATTAGGATTACAAAATTTCTTAATGTCCAAGGCCGTTATTCCATTATATTCGCAATAAAAATATGGTTTATTAATAGAATAAGAAATGGTCAGAAAAACACTCCTTTTTAAAAAAAAATTCACAGATTTGATCAGGCATTATTTCGTAATTCAATGTTTATAACTTGTAGCCAAATGAAAAGTTTTGTTTGAAAAAGTGTAATCTAATGTTAGTGAAATGGACACATTTGTTTACTATTTTAACTCCTAAAAATAAACTCAACGACAAAATCGTTCATGATTCATTGCCGTTAAGCTTATTTTTAGCAGGCAAAATAGTTCACAAAAGTGTCCGTGTAACTAAGGTAAGAGTACACTTTTTTAATAGCTTTCCTAGGGATATTGTCGAGCAAATTTATTGTTAAATTGTTTGTTTCATATGATTGAAGGGTAACTGCCCTAAACAGTCAACACCAGGTACTTGCATGACAGCAGAGCCCAAATGTAGAATCGACCGAGATTGCCAAGGACCTCGTTTATGCTGCTCAGGATGCTGCGAAAATCCTGTATTGGGTAGGTATTATCAACATCCTACATACTGAAAGAAGTTGTTTTCAACCATGCGTTTAACTTGTCAATAAGACGGAAACAAGGAAATAAATGTTCAGCTTTGGAAGCTACCTTGGCTTAGTTGTTGGCACTTACAGATATCACATGGTACATTTTGATGCAAAAAACGTGCAAAGTTTCAAATGTACAAGAAATCAGTTGAGCTGAATACCTAAAAAGTTCATTGATACTTGAACGTTGAAGAGCAAACACATATATCAAAAGACTAAACGGGTAAAACCAAAAACACCCAGGGACAGATATAACAACATTGTTTTATATACCTTTTCATACTAGGCCAGCAGCAACCGTGAATACCGAATGAGTAACTAATATTTGCGACTGCCGCAACCTTTACTTTAAACCTGTTGGTAAGTTTGGCATGTTTGAATTTGCACTTTAACTTTTTGGATCGTTTTGCTTTTAAACATTATACGCCTCGAGCACAACTGGTGATTCGAAAATGGACGAAATGTGCACATCTTGTGCATCAAAATTGGTATGAACGAATTTTATTTTATTTGATTTGCACATCGTAAACAATGGGCCTATACTCAGCTAAGATTCGCTGTTGGAGCAACCGATGTTTTTATGGGAGAGTAAGAAAATATTCTAAAAGTAGCCAATGCTCGCAGAACGTTCAGTTCAGTTCATCCCACTATAGAATGATATAAAGAGTAAAGGTTATTTCGTTACTGCATAAATAAAGTGACGATGTGTTTGGTATTTCCAAAGAATCCTATTAGAAATTAAAAACTGTTATAATATAACAGTACATATAAGGTCATTTATCAGTAGGGATGGTAACCACCGAGAGGTTGGTGCACATACTTATTGTATATAAAAAAACAAAACTCCAAGGGAAATGCCATAATTAATGTTCAAAAGACTGGCAAGGTCGGGAGACACGCAAAGACAGAGAACTGGAAAGTAATAGTTATACTCCTGACTTGTTACAGGCATTTGCAAATGAAAATGGTGGGTTAAACCGTAAAACCATGTTTTACAGCACGCCAAACCTCAAAATTATATGACATTTGCTATCATACTCGGTTGTTTACGGAAATGAGTAACTGTTTAAACAACCGACCCAAAAGTCACACCAGTAAACAGTGGTCGACATATCTCATCAAGACTAACCTTTATAATTTTGAAATAGGAACTGAATTTTTTTTCTATCAAGTCTTGATATCTGCCAAAGAAATTTTTTAGGGAACGAAATGAAAAAATCAAAATGAACTGCAAATAATGTTTTGTTGTTTGTTCATGCAATTCAAAATGCTTAAGTCAAATTCGGGGGAAAAGTAAAACAGTTTCTGTTTTTAAATGATAATGAGTAAGTTTGGTCTACAAAAGTTAACTCCATATTCAAACTGCCAAGGGTGTTTAATATAATGTTATTGAGAGGCTGCTTTTAAAACTTTCTCCATAGCAGTTTTTTAACAATTGCTAAAACGACTAGATATCTTGAAGAACAACGTTTGACTGTGTATAAGAAGAGAACAGATTTTGCATATAGCTGAGCGTATGGCACAAGGTATAGCATAGCTTTAGCGGTAAAATCCAATTGTAACCATACTTACAAACCACTTCTATTATAGAACCAAAGATTGGAAATTGCCCTGCAGATCAACACCAAAGTAATTGTCCAGTATTAAAATCAGAATGTGATAGGGATGGACAGTGTGCTGGGAGAAGAAAATGATGTCAGTTAAACTGTAGAAAATTTTGTGTTGACCCAGAATTTTAATAAACAATTCCGTAATTTTTTTTGCCTAAATGAAACATACCTTTAGTATCATAATTTCTTTGTGACTCTTTTTAATTAAATCATTGAAGCATCATGATCACATTTTAAATATTTAACACATATATAGGTAGAATAAGATTGAAGCCAGAGAAATGGTTCCAATTTTTTTAAATGCTATAGAAGATTGATTTGATTCCGAAACAGAAGTTCATTCAGCTGCGCTTACAAACAAAATATCCGAGCTGAAACTAGGTGAAAACTAAAATTTCATAATTAGAAACTAGACTGATGTTGCCTTTCAGTGGTATTAAATATGATACAAATTGTAATTCACAGATACATAATGAATTAACATGACACGTCCACAATGACATACCAATCAATTAACGTTATCCAATTAACAAAGCATCATAGAAGTGCACAAAGCGAAAACATAAAAAAACAGAGTTCTACAGGATTATCTCCTTGACACAAATATTGAAACGAAGTGTGTTTTAATAAACATGTTTAGACAAAAAGGGGTATCGCCAAGGTTTTTTTTGTGAAAAAGTCATCATTATGCACACAAAAAACAAAAACGTCTGTCATGTTATTAATAAAAGGTAATGATATGACTAACAAAATGTTTGTGTTGTAGTTGATACTTTCAAAACAATTTGTATTTTTAAATAAAAACAGTTTTCTTCTTTCCCTTTAATAGTGTACAATCAGTATATATATATCGCCGTGATATTGGCTGCATTATCACAAACAATATTCAATCAATTAATCTTTGACATACATGACATAATAGAAAATCTTCAAATTAAGATCAAAGTGTTTAGAATCTGACACATTCCTTTAAAGATTTCACAATCAATATAAACATTTAATCACACAATTTTAATAGGTATTAGAAAAATAGTCACATGGATTTTTTTTAACAATGTGAGACTTTCCTTTAAACAGTATAAGTTCAAAAGCAATCACCCAATTTCTTTCAATTGAACGTTAAAATATCAATTACAAGACAGGGTAAACTACTACAAGAGTTTGTTATCAACATTCGGACGAAGGACATTTTAGCGAATTTTCCAAAGTTGTGAATGTACATTAGAGCGGAAGAAAATTTTGTTACCTGTAAAATTTAAGCGGAACATTTTTACAGGTAACTTTTATTATTTTATATTTACAAGGTTTACTCAGCAAAACTATAGTAGAGCATTATGTCTGCGGAGTTGGATTTACATACAGAGCCAAAGTTGATATATAAATATTGTAAATATCATGTTTTTAGTGCTGACTTGAGATTTAAATAGTGCTGACCACAATTTAATTATATCCTGCTCAAAATCCTACTTCACCTCCCCGTTGGTGAACAGTTGGCGGGGGGGGGGGGGGTTATGTTAGTCTAAGTTATTCTTGTCAAGATCGGTTCGTAGGTATTAAACAATTCATTGTCCATCATATACTGTGAGTGTTGTCTGTTAACATTAACAATGTTTTTCTTTTTTAATGGTAACTACTGTCTTTTCCAATGATATAATACTCCGAATTTTAATAAAAGAGAAATCATTTGATTTTGACGTTTCCATCGGTTGCTATGGATTTTTTAATGACCTTGACCCATTAGCCTCTATATTGACTTGTACAGCTATATTATAGTGTCCTGAATCTAAATATATATTATTGCTAGGGACCTTTTCGTTGGTTGTTATTGACTTTTTAAGTGACCTCGACCCTTGACCCTCCATTTTACTTGTAGAGCTACCATTTAATTTATTTCAAGTTATCCTCTAAACATCTGTGACAATATGTCAGACCATTATTTTTACTGATGATTACTGTTTACATGTAAATAATCTTCAAAGAGTAAGAACTCCTATAAAGGTCAATTGACGATTTTGGTCATGTTGACTTGTTTGTAGATCTTATTTTGTTGAACATTTTTGCTCTTTACAGTTTGTTTTTAAGAATATTCAAGTTAATAACCTAAACCTGCAAAATTTCCTTAAAGTTAACAGTTAAGGGGCAATAACCCAAAAATTGGTTGACCGATTCGTCTGAAAATTTCATGGCAGGTAGATCTTGACCTCATACACATTTGTACGTTGTCCGTTTTGCTCTAACTGCTTTAATATTTTCACCTATTTTCTATTTTTAGCCAGAACAACCATGTTTCACGGAGGACAAGAAAATAAAACATTACGTTATACTAGATACCCTAAGGGTCTTTCAGCCTAAGTTCTGATGAAATTGATTCTATAGTTTCAGAGGAAAAGATTTTTTAAAGTTTACAAAGAAGACGAGAACAATGTGAAAAGTTGTCTTTAAAGGGCAAAAACTCCTGTAAGGGGTCAAATAACGATTGTTGGCTTATATTTATATCTTATTTTGTTAAACATTTTTGCTGTTTACAGTTCAAGTTAATAACCTAAAACTGCAAAATTTCTTTAAAGTGAACAATTAAGGTGCAATAGCCCAAATATGGGTTGACCGATTCGTCTAACAGGTAGATCTTTACCTCATAAACATGTTTACTTCTAGTCAGTTTTCCTTAGTTTTTTAGATATGAGCCAGAAGTGTATTTTTCACCTATGTTCTATTTTTAGACATAGCAACCATATTTATCGGTGGACAAGAAAATAAAACACAACTTTATACTAAAAAGCCTATGGATCTTTCAGCCTAAGTATGGCTGTAATTGGTTCAGTCGATTAAGAGGAGAAGATCTTTGAAAATGTTTACGACGGACGACGGACGCCAGGTGATGATAAAAGCTCTCATGTCCTCTCAGGATAGGTGAGCTAAAAATGCAGGATCTGTGCCAATCAGGATTTTTTTAACTCGTACAAATTTGATGTTGTTTACCAAATTTAAATTTTCTGTCCAATCGATTTGGACATCTTATAAGTCGTAAATCGACTAAGATTACAAGTGTCTTGATTGGTATTTATTTCACCATATCATCCAAGGGGATGTCTGAGTTCTGTTTGAAATTTTTAAATATTGTACATCAAAACGGGGATCACAGATTTAAGTACATATATTACCACTGAGATCACTACGCTGCCGGTGGACTCCGACTCCCCTTAGGTATCAGCAACTCAGTCGATAAGAACCGATCATCTACTTTGAATTTAATTTTGCAAATTGGTATCAAATTTAATTAAATGATATGAAATGTGTTATATACCAATTTCTGTTCTGGAGTAGTATTTTATAGAAAGATATCATGTTTGTGCGTGGCAGGTTTGGCAAATACCACGCACAAACTTTATATATTTCTTTAATTCCACCGAATATTCTTATCTTGCTGTTAAACATAGTCTAGTTGATAGTCATGAAATTTCTCCCTTTGAAATTGAACCTATTATTTTGCAAAATACCACATCTATTAACATTTTGTATTTCTGTAGAGCTCTTCCTCACAAGTGTCTGCAAGCCTATTATCAGAAGTTGCAGGACGGCTTGACCCGACCCAGATGCGCCGTCTTCTGCACCGGCCATTTTATTATCGTTTTTTTTTTACAGTTACCGAAATATAAATCCCGCGACTCTGTGGTTACTATTATTAGACATTGTTTTCCCGTTTAGCGTTGTATTTTTCACCTTTGTGGAATTCCCGCAAACCAAATACAACGAAACTGTAACAAAATGATTGAAATTCATCCAATTTGCAAACAAATACGATTTATCTTTTCCAATCAAAATACAGCACACTTATATCAGGTGGATTTATATAATACTGCACATTATTTTTTACTTATCCCATGTGAAAAAGATAATAATGTGGCTGTAGATTTGCAATCAATTTTTTCTTCTTCAAACTTTCATGTTAATAATTACCAAGATATATGATCGATCTACGAGTCTTCATGTCTGGGGAAGGGGGGGGGGGAGGGGGGTTGTAAGGGGTAACTCTCTGGATTTTTGACGGGGTGTACGGAAATGGCTAAAGACAGGGTACCCGAGCATATACAAGAATACCTTAATTTTGATGAAAGTACCTACCAAAAAAAAAAAAAAAATAAATAAATAAAAGAAAATCAATAAAACCAGCTATATCGAAAAAGCACACCCGAACTAATACTGATGTTTATATACAAATATCTGAGGAATTGAATAGCACTCAAAGTTGGTGTAAATACCACCCGAATAAATATTACTTGCACATCCCAGTATAGATTTAAATAGGGGTTACCCCCCCCCCCCCCCCCCCCCCCCCCCGGCTTCATGTGTGCTCTAGATATTAATGGACATAATATATTACGTTGTATGTCGAATAACAAAACTGTTCGTTTCATGAATAACGAAAATGTTGAATACCAAAACAATAGTGTTGAAGAACAGATTAAAACATTAATGACGATATGCAATAGAAATAACCCAAATATTGTCTAAATAGTGTTGAAGAGCAGATTAAGACATCAATGACGATATGGAATGGAAATTACACAAAAATTGTCTAACTCCAGTGCATGGACCCTAATAAAATTTTACATTCCGTGCGTTTATAACCAGTTCTATAAGTGAACACTTTGTGTTTTATAATTAACACAACTGTTAATCGTGAATATGTTTATTTTATATTTGGTTTATTAAAACTTTCTTCATGTGAACGTTTGTTAAAGTAAATACATCGGTTACGTTTTCACGAATTTAAGGACTGTCTTTCAAATGAATGCCTTCACATTTGTTTAAAAATAAAACTCAATTGTGAAATAAAAATAGCTGGAATTTTTCATATAAATTTAGAATCTGTTACATATTTCTTTAAATAGTCTGAATTCAATGGCAATAAGCCATTTTCTTTCAGTTTTCGTTTAAAAGATCAATTTTCAGAAAGTGTAAATTCCGACAGTAAGTCATATAAATTATAAGGTAAGTCAGACAGAGTTTTTTTAACAAATTTTTTTAAAGATCATCAATAATTTAAATAAATAAATAATACGGTTATATTATTGTTCTGTTAGATGTTCCACTAGAAACCAATTTACTCACTTTTACGTATTACACATGGAGGTCCCATGTAGCCGTCTGCTGTACCGTAACAACAAATAATTCATATTAGCATTTGTTTTTACAGTAACTAAACACTGTAAGACCAACTGATTCAATATATGAGGAACAGAAACATAATTTGTTTTGTAGTATAATAGATAATAAGGGATTTGACATCAAAGTTCCCTCTATGCACGTAAAAATTGCCAGAAAGTTTGAACGACGTGTGATTGAAATTTTACGGTCGTCATCACGAATTGATTGACCGTTAAAGTGTTCCAATATCTAAGATGATATTGGACATGTTTCCACTGTCGTAACATTTCATGTACCTCTACCGACTTGTGACTACCAGCGGATTGACTTTGTTGAACTTCACGACGGGTGCCGTATACGGAGCAGGAACTGCTAACCCTTCCGAGGCACTTGGGTTCACTCCTGGTTTTATAGGAGTTCATGTTGTTCATTGTTTTTTAGTTTTCTGTGTTTATTTGTTGTGCTTGTGGTTGTTCATTTGTCTCCCAGAATTTTGTCTGCCTAATGGATTGGTTTTTTGGATTGCTTCTTATCTATATTTGTCCTCTTTAATAAACATGTTTAGGCAAAACGTGGTATCGCCAAGGTCCTGGTTTGAAAACAAAGTCATCATTGTGAATGAATATGCTATTAATAAAAAGTAATAATATGACCAACAAAATGCTTTTTGTTGTCGTTGCTACTTTAAAACCAATTTGTATTTTTAAATAACAACAATTTTCGTCTGTTCCCTTTAATAGTGTACAGTCGGAGTGTGTGTATATATATATATATATAAAGATTTAAAGATTTTAAAACCAATATACACATTGGATCACGCAATTCTAGTATGTATTAAAAAAATGGTCAGAATGCATGGATTTGTTTTAGAAATTGAAATTTAAATAGTATAAGTTCAAAAGTAATCAGCCATTTTTTCACTTGAGCGTTACAAAGATCAGTTACTAGTCAGGGTAAACTCCAGGACTTTGTTTTCAAACTTCGGACGAAGGACATTTTAGTGGATTTTCTAAAGGTGTGAATGAACATTTTAGCGGAAATCTTAGTGGACATTTAGCGAAACATTTTGACAGGTAACTTTTACTATTTTTTATTTACAATATATATAGTAGAATTGTGCCACTCAGGATTTTTTTAACTCATACAAATGTGATGTTGTTTGACCAAATTTAAGTTTTCTGTCCAATCGATTTGCACATCTTATAAGTCGTAAATCGACATGTGTCTTGTGCATCATAATTGGTATTTATTTCACCGTATCATCCAAGGGGATGCCTGAGTTCTGTTTGAAAAGTGTAAATGTTGTGCATCAAAAAGGGGATCAAAGATTTAAGTACATGTATTACCACTGAGATCACTACGCTGCTGGTGGACTCCGACTCCCCTTATGTATCAACAACTCAGTCAATAAGAACCGATCATCTACTTTGAATTTAATTTTGCAAATTGGTATCAAATTTAATTAAATGATATGAAATGTGTTATATACCAATTCCTGTTCTGGAGTAGTATTTTATAGAAAGATATCATGTTTTGAGTGGTAGGTTTGGCCAATACCACGCACAAACTTTATATATTTCTTTAATTCCACCGAATATTCTTATCTTGCTGTTAAACATAGTCTAGCTGGTAGTCATGAAATTTCTCCCGTTGAACTTTGTTATTTTGCAAAATATCACATCTATTAACATTTTGTATTTCTATAGACCGCTTCCTCACAAGTGTCTGCAAGCCTTTTATCAGAAGTTGCAGGACGACTTTACCCGACCCAGATGCGCCGTCTTCTGCGCCGGCCATTTTATTATCGTTTTTTTACGTTACCTAAATATAAATCCCGCGACTCCGTGGTTACTATTATGAGACATTGTTTTTCCCGTTTAGCGTTGTATTTTTCACAAATACCACGCTTTGTGGAATTCCCACGAAGCAAAACAATGAAACTGTAACAAAACGATTGAAATTCATCCAATTTGCAAACAAATACGAGTTTTCTTATCCAATTAAAATACAGCACACTTGTCCGGTGAGGGGGGGGGGGGGGGGGTCGGTAACTCTCTGGATTTTGACGGGGGTGCGCGGAAATGCCTAAAGCATGGGTACCTGAGCAAATACTAGAATACCTGTCAAGTTAATAATTTTGATGAAAATACCTACCAAAATAAAAAAATAACTAAAACAAAAACAGTTATATCGAAAAAGCCCACCCCAACAAATACTGATGTTTATATACAATTATCTGTGGATTTGAATAGTACTCAAAGTTTGTGTAAACACCACCCGAATAAATATTACTTTTTGAAAACATATCCAAAATTAATGCCAAAAATCATGGATAACCCAACCAAAATTTCCGCACATCCCCATATGCGTTTATATAGTGAGTTACCCCCTCGGGCTTCATGTGTGTTCTAGATATTCATAGACATAATATATTACATTGTATGTCGAATAATAAAACTGGTCACCTCATGAATAACGAAAATGTTGAATGCCAAAACAATAGTGTTGAAGAGAAAATTAAAGCACCAATGACGATATGGAATGGAAATAACCCCAAAATTGTCTAACTCTAGTGAATGGACCCCACTAAATTTTACATTCCGTGCGTTTATAACCAGTTCTATAACTGAACACATCTTATTTATAATTAACACAACTGTTAATCGTGCATATGTTTATTTTAAATCTGCTTTACTAAAACTTTCTTCATGTGAACGTTTGTTAAAATAAATACACCGGTTACATTTTTAAGGATTCACAATTCTTTAAAAATAAAACTCAATTTTGAAAAAAAATAGTTGGATTTTTTCATATAAATTTAGAATCTGTTACATATTCCTTTAAATAGTTTGAATTCAATGGCAATAAGCCAAATTCTTTCCTTTACCGTTTAAAAGATCAATTTTCAGAAAGTGTAAATTCTGAGAGATTGATATATACATTCTTAGGTAAGACAGACAGAGTCTTTTTAAGAAAATTTTTTAAATATCATCAATAATTTATATAAATAATACGTTATAGTATTGTTTTATTAGATTTTCCACTAGAAGACAATTTACGCTCACTCTTTAGAATAAAACATGGACATCCCATGTACCCGTCTACTGTACCGTATCAAGAAAACATTCATATTAGCACTTGCTTTTACAATAATTAAACACTGTAAGATCAACTGATTCAATATATGACAAACAGAAACATAATTTGTATTGTAGTATAATAGATAATAAGGGATTTGACAACTAAGTACCCTTTAAGTGTATCGCCAAGGTCTTGCTTAAAAAACAAAGTCACCATAGTGAATGGCCACAAAAACAAAAACGTCTGCCATGTTATTAATAAAAGGTAATAATATGACTAACAAAATGTTTGTGTTGTAGTTGTTACTTTAAAACCAATTTGTATTTTTAAATAAAAACAGTTTTCTTTTGTTCCCTTTAATATATATATTATCGAGATGATATTGGCTGCATTGTCGCCTGCATGGCGTTTATCAATATTCAATCAATCAATCCTTGACATTATCTGCCAATTACGATCAAAGTATTTAGAATCTGACACATTCCTTTAAGGATTTTACAATCAATAAAAACATTGAATCATGCAATTATAATAAGTATTAAAAACATAGTCACACGGATTTCTTTTTAGAATATGAGAGATTCATTTAAATAGTACAAGCTCAAAAGCAATCAGCCAATTTATTTCAATTGAGCGTTAAAAAGATCAGTTAATAGACAAGAGTTTGTTATAAAATTCGGACGAAGGACATTTTAACGGATTTATTAAAGGTGTGAATGGACATTTTAGCGGGAATCTTAGTTGAAATTTTAGCGGAAGAAAATTTGGATACCTTTAAAATTTAAATGTTTATTTTAGCGGAACATTTTTACATGTCATTTTTATTGTTTTATATTTACAAGGTTTATTCAGAAAAAAGATAATTGAGATTATGTCTGCGTTGTTGGATTTTTATACAGAACCAAAGTTGATAAATATATATTGTAAATATCTTGTTTTTTAGTGCTGATTTGCGATTTTAATAGTGCTGGCTTTTTAAACATTACCTGAATTAAGTGAACTATATCTTGCCCAAAATCCTACTTCCACCTGCCCGTTTGTGAGCAGTTTGGGGGGAGGGGCAAAGGACGTAACATTTTAAATTTCGCTAAATTATCCTTTAATTTTTTCAGCTAAAATGTCCGCCAAAACTTCCATTTTCTCCCGCTGAATTATCCTATCAAACCGCTGAAATGTCCTGTGCCGCAAAAGGAAAGATTCATACGTAAGTCTCTTAAGATATTCTAGGCTATGTTGTTCCTGTCAAGATCGTTTCGTAGGTATTAAACAATTCTTTGTCCATGAAAAACCGCGAGTGTTGTCTGGTAACATTAAAATTACCTTTTTTCTTTCTTAATGGTAACTACTTTCCTTTCCAATGCTATAATAACCTAAATTCAATAGGATGAAATTTGAAATAAAAAGGCAGGACAGGTTTTGCCAAAATAAAAAGCGAGGATCACTTTAGGTGAGAAAAACAAGAGTCTCCAAAGAGCCTGAATCGCTCACCTCTATGTTTTTGTGTAGATGTTGCATCAATTATTCTTTTTGGTATTTAATGTATATCGTCACATTTTTCGCCTTAATATTGACTTTAACAGCTAAAATATAGAAGCCTGCAACCAAATATTTATGGTTACCACGGACTTTTCATCAGTTGCAATGGATTTTTCATTGGCATTGACTCTTGAAATTCCATTTTGACTTGAACAGGTAAATTGTAATATATGGTTGCTATGGACTTTTTCATCAGTTGCTATGGAGAGTGACATTAACTCTTGACCTTTCTTTTTGACTTGTTCTGGTAAATTATAGGGTATTTAACACAAATATATATGGTTGCTATGGATTTTTCAATGACCTTGACCCTTTATTCTCCATGTTGACTTTTACAGCTATATTTTAGGGTCCTGAATCTAAATATATATGGTTGCTAAGGATTTTTCATCGGTTGCTATTGACTTTTTAAATGACCATGACCATTGACCATTCATTTGACTTGCAAAGCTACCATTTAATGTATTTCAAGTTATGCTCTAAACATCTGTGACATATTGGTGATTACTGTTTACATGTAAATAATCTTTCAAGGGCAAAACTCCTGTAGGGGGTCAATTGATGATTGTGCTCATGTTGATTTATTTGTAGATCTTACTTTGGTGAACATCTTTGCTGTTTACAATTTGTCTTTATGAATAATCATATTCAGTTTAATAGCTTAAAACTGCAAAATTTCCTTAAAATTAACAACTAAGTGACAATAACCCCAAAATGGTTTGACTGATTCGTCTGAAAATGTCATGGCAGAAAGATCTTGACCCCATAAACATACTTCTTGTCAGTTTTGCTCTAACAGCTTTAGTTTTTGAGATATGAGACAAAAAGTGCATTTTTCACCTATATTCTATTTTTCGGCACGGCAGCCATGTTTCTCGATTGACAAGACAATAAAACACAGACTTTAACTAAATACCCTAATGATCTTTCAGCCTTAATTTGGATGAAATTGATTCTGTAGTTTCAGAGGAGAAGATTTTTGAAAGTTTACAAAGATGACGACAAAAATGTGAACAATTGTCGTTAAAGGGCAAAAACTCATATAAAGGGGTCAATAAAAGATATTGGTCATGTTGACTTAGTTGTAGATCTTACTCTGTTGAACATTTTTGCTGTTTAAAGTTTGTCTTTTTCTATAATAATATTCAAAATAAAAACCTATTACTGCAAAATTTCCTTAAAATTAACAACGCAGTGGCAATAACCCAACAAAGGGTTTGAACGATTGTCTGAAAATTTTATGACGGACATTTCTTCCCCGTCAATTCTGCTATAAATGCTTTAATATTTTAGATATAAGCCAAAACCTGCAGCTTACCCTTTATTTTCTATATTTAGCCACGGTGGTTATGTTTCTTGACTGACAAATAAAAACACAAAATATATTCTAGATACTCTAGGATCATTCAGACTAAGTATGGCTGTAATTAATTCAGTGGTTTCAGACGAGATCTTTGAAAAAGTTTACGAATGACGACAGACGGACGATGGACGGCAAGTGATGACAACAGCTCACATGTCCTTTTAGGGGGATTTTTTTTGACATTCGTATTGCTGAAATCACCAATGAAGCAATATTTTACATCGCAATTGTCTTAAAAGAGAAATTAGGGCAAGGCCTGAGAACCTAAACTATAATTTTAGTTAGCCTTACAGATATATGTTTGCTTAAATCTTACAAAAGCAGATTTTGTTCTTGTACAGTTTAATGATGATAACTGTAAATATGTTCTAGTGATTTTCCGTTTTGTTTTTTTGGTTTACATTTACATGTAACGGTAACATTTCATGATTTACCTCCATTTAGAATACTAGTTTATGTTAGTTTATTGAATTCAACTGTTTGGAAGTGTAGTAATCATAGATGTAACCATAGATGTGATGATTTCACAATTCTTTTTGCAAGTTTTGACATTGCTATTAGTAGTTTCAAGTTTTTTTAGAAATACGTTTATGTCTTCATAGTTTGTTGTTTGTAGTTTTTGCGCATGTCCCAAGTCAGAAACCTCTAGCCTTTGTTAGTCTTGTGTGTTTTTTTTTTTGAATTTTGGTTCATTTTCATGTTTCGGATTTTAGTGTGCCATCCATTTTGCTAAACTCCTATACATTATTGTTTAGGGGCCAGTTGAAGCTCGCCTCCGAGTGCGGGATTTTCTCGGTGCCTTGAGCTGTTTTCTGCTCTTTGGTCGGGTTGTTGTCTTATACACCTTCCTCGTTTCCATTCTCTATTCTATTCGTTAATTTGGTTGACTAAAATATGCCAATGATACTTGTACATTTAATGTTGAGTTGATATATTGTACATGTAGAGACTGTATGAGAAGTGGGAAAGATTTGAGGAAAAAATACAAGAGGTTGTCGAGAAATGGCAAGGTAGGTTGCAGAGGTTGTTTTCATATTGTTTTTTGTTTTAGCATAAAAAAAAAGAAATAATATCATATAAACATAATGCTAATAATTCAGTATAATAGTTTAGCTAATCCTTCGAAAAACATCAAAAGATACTAGCCTTGTATTTTTTGCACCCAACCAAAACTCAAACATACATCATACCTATCAATAAGCATGTCATAAGGTATGAGGCCATTAAATCAACAGAAGGATATTTGTCCTATTATAAACAGGAATGAAGGATAAGGTTTGACTGGGCTCGGACAGGGCAATACTTGATGATGTACATCGCCATAAACAATGTTAAAATTCACCTTATTTCACGAATATAATATAATGTCCTTCAGATGAAGTAACAAATTACAATTGTTACACTCCAGTTGTTGTGCCTTCTTCCCTCGTGCCATAATGAAGACCTTTTGGCTCAGAATCTGTGGCTATGCCGGTTATGTGAGCAACATCATTGTCAAAAACATTTGGATCAAAAGTCGTAGTTTCAACATTGGGGAGTCCGACATAGTCGCATTCTATCAATTCTTGTTGTTTACGTTGCTCATTAATAAAGCTCATCGGCTTCGATCTGATTATCTTTTTCCTGAAGCGGCCGCAGACTTGCCATGTTGTTGTTTACCTGAACGCCTTGCTTAAAACAAGAATCGAATCTGTTTTATATTCCGTTACGGTCACGTGATACCTATCCGTTCCGAATTCGATGGCAATAAGCCAATTTCTTTCAGTTACTGTTTAAAAGATCAATTACCAGAAATTGTGAATTATGAGAGCTTGTTATATAAATTCTTATTTAAGTCAGGCAGAATGTTTTATGAAAATTTTTAAAGATCATCAATAATTTAAATAAATAATACTGTTATATAATTTTTTCTGTTAGATTTTCCACTATAAACCAATTTACGCTCACTTTTGTGTATAAAACATGGAGGTCCTATGTACCCATGTTCTCTACCGTATCAACAAAAAATTCATTTTAGCACTTGCTTTTAGCAGTAATTAAACACTGTAAGACCAACTGATTCAAGATATGACAAACAAAAACATGATTTGTTTTGTATTATAATAGATAATAAGGTATTTGACACAAACGTATCCTCTATGCACGTAAAATAGTTCAACAGGAAATAAGTAGTTTTTGTTGTTGTTGTTACAGTTCGGCTTTTAATACGGAGAATGATGTATTGTCTCACATAACGTTCTAATCGATCCGAGTGTATATAAATCAATTACATCAAATTTGTATACATCTTTACAAGTTTGTCGCATCTGCAATTATAAAAAATAAGTGGGAAGAAGCGAAATACATAAAATCTTGGATCAACATCTAAACAAAGACTATTAAAAAATAAAAGTTAAATCAAATAAGCAGTAATACAAAGTGGGTTTTAATCATGTCACAAAACAAATCAACAGACATGTGCAAAGTACCGCACTTAGAATACCAATTGATATCTCAAAAGTACACATCGATTAAAGTTCGAACAAATGTGTTTACCAAATGATGGCTTCTACATAGAATAAAACAAATAAAGTCAATGAAACTAACTTGAATCAATTCGGTTTTTGAATTTTTGTGTCATATCAGAACATTTTTTCTCGACATTTTAAGATTATGATTGCAACAAAATAATACAAAGGGGTTCTATTCTATTCGGGTGTCTTATACCGACAAACGGTGTATTCAACCACTTGTAATCAGAGAAATAGATTACACCACTCTATGTTTCCGTTATGGAATCGTGATCTTCAACATTGATTTCGTATCATCAGATTATAAAAAAAATCTAGTAACATTTTTAATATTTGGCAAGTTCACATATAAAGACAGTTTTATCACTTCAAAAGTAAAACAGCACAAATTATGGGAATATGTATTCTACCCAGAAAAAAAATAGTAAGAGTGCAATAATTGCAGCTTTTACAATAAATCTATCAATAGAAATGAGGTATAGGAGAATGTATTCCAACAGACTATAGGCATTCCAATGGGCACTAATTGTGCGCCACTCCTGGCCGACTTGTTCCTTTACTCATATGAGGCAGACTTCCATGACGGGCTTCTTAAGGAAAACAGAAGTTAGCCCGTACCTTGAATTTCAGCTTCCGCTACGTAGATGATGTTTCATCACTCAACAATTCACGTTTTGGAAATTTCTTACATACGGCGTATCATCTATCCCAATGAGCTCGAAATTAAGAATACCACAGACATTGCCAAGTCTGCAGCTTATCTTGAAATTCACCTCGAAATTGACACTAGAGGAAGGTTCAATACACAACTTTACGACGAATGGGATAACTTTGACTTTCCAGTCGTCAACTTCCAATTTTTGAGCTGCAACATTCAAGAAGCGCCGGCGTATGGAGTATATATTCACAACCCATACGTTATTCCAGAGTTTATGAAATATACATTGACTACCCGGAAAGAGTCCGGCTCCTGACAGAAAAGTTTTTGCAGATGGGCGCATGTTGCTCCTAAGTTGGAGTCATCCTTATTAAAGTTGTATTGACGTCATCATGACTTGGTTGACAGGTATGAAAGAACCGTTTCCCAAATAAAAATGGACCTGTTCATTTGATGTTGTTCCTTCTTCATACCGGATTTGTCATGGGCAGTATTGCGGGTGTCCTGCAGGAAGCAGAGACTGCTTACTCTCCCGGAGCACCCAGTGTTTCTGGTTGGGTCCATGTTGTTCATACGTTTTTTTTCGGTTTTTAATTGTAGTGCATATAATGTTTTGGTCTTGTCTTCGTTCTTTGGAGTTTTTCAGTTGTTTCGATTTTCCTCTCCTTCAAATATCCCTTTTATAGATAATACATAGGATGAACAAATTGCCTTTTTTGTTGAAAATTCAACACCGATATTCAAACTTTCGAAATAGTTAACACAATCATGGTAGTTGATAAAATCCTTGTAATAAAGAATGTGTTTGTTGTGTTATGTAACACTTATTATTCTATTCAGATGACAGTCAATGGCAACACAATCAATATTTTGAAAAGCAGAGTAATGATTTAAAAAATAAAATATGAAAAATTTTAAATTAATGTACTCCAATTACCAAGTATTTAAATTGCATCATATTAAATGTATATAACAACTGTTCGTATAATCGCAAACGTTGGCTGTGGAGTTTCGATAATCAACATTTTATTACAGAGCTAGATAAACATGTATTCAGAAAAAATAAAATTTACGTGTAAATATATGTATAATGTCAACGATTTAAAAAGATCGACAGTGGAACATTTTTCCCACTACGTGAAATTGAATTCAAAGAGATTGTTATTTAAATTCTGAAGTAAGTCCGACAGAGCTTTTTATCAAACATTTTAAAGATCATCAATAATTAAATAAACAATTCGGTTTACATTATTCCTCACTTGAAACCAATGTACGCTCACTTTTATGTATACAACATGGACGTCTTATGTAGCCGTTTTCTGTAGCGTATCAAAAAAAATCTATATTAGCACTTGCATTTTACAGTAATTAATTAAAGAATGTAAGACAAACTGATTCAAAATATGACAAACAAAAACATAATTTGTTTTTGTACGTGTACTATAAAGAATTTTGACACGAAGGACAAGTTCATGCACTTAAAAATATTTCAAGCATGGAATAAGTGGTTTTTTGTTTTTGTTGTTTTTTCGGCTTCATATACAAGGTACAGTCAGACTTTTTATGCGGAGAATGATGTCGTGTCTCACCAAAGGTTCCAGTCGACCTCGTTTATACGAATCAGTCAGCTCTATACATTTTTGCAAGTTTGTCGAATATGCAGTTATAAAAAACGTGAAAAGAAGTGCAAATACATAAAATATCGGTTCAACACCTAACAAAGACTATATAACCAATGAAAGTTAAATCAAATATTAAGTATTTAGTTCAGAAATGTGTTTAATTGAACAACAGACAATTGGAAAGTACTATATTTGGAATACTAATTGTTCTCATACAAGAACATTTTGTACAATGTACGTATCGGTTAAAGTTCGAACATATTTTATACAAAATTGCAGATTCTACAGAGAATAATAAAAAAACAAAGTAAATGAAAGTAACTTAAAATTGAATTTTAAATAAAATTCTTGTAGTAGTTTCTATTTATAAGCAATTTCGACCTTTGACTGTTTTTTTCCATTAAAAAAAAATATGTTTACTCGACGTTTTAAAAGGTTATGACATCAACGAAATGTACTGTAACGTGACTTTTTCTGCCATTTAATGTAAGATAATGTAGTTCCATATGAGTGTCTTATACCGGTAAACGTTTAAATCAACCGCTTGTAA
Organism: Mytilisepta virgata; assembly: GCA_028015205.1. Classification (NCBI taxonomy): domain Eukaryota; kingdom Metazoa; phylum Mollusca; class Bivalvia; order Mytilida; family Mytilidae; genus Mytilisepta; species Mytilisepta virgata. The sequence goes on from CM051513.1 coordinate 19,785,631, forward strand.
TGAGAGAAACAGAATGCATCTCTGTACTAGATATTCAGTTATGGGATCGTGCACTTCAACATTGATTTCGTACCATCAGATCATGAAAACATAGAAACATATTAATCTTTGGCAAGATCATATATACAGACAGGTCTTCTGATTTCAAACGTAGACCAACAACAACAAGAAAGAAGGGTATGTGTTCCGCAAGAAAAACAAGAGTATCACAAGTGCAGCTTTTTGAATTAAATCGATCCACAGAAATCGGGTATGGGAAATTGTATCTTTGATGTCACTCTTTAATAGATAATAAATAGGAAGACAAATTCTCCTTTTTGATAAAACTTCTATAGCGATATTTAAACCTTTCCAAATTGTTAATATAATCTAGGTAGTTGATAATATCGAAATTCTTGTAATAAAGAATTTGTCTGTTGCGTGCATTTTAAAGTTAAAAAAAATTCAATATTCTTTTCAGATGACAATGAATGGAAACTAAATAAAACTTTTAAAAAGCAGAGTAACAATTTTAGCAAGGAATTAATTATGAAAAGGCAAATTTGACATATCACAATTACAACGTATTTACATGGTATACTAGATACATATATACAGCAAGTAAAGTCAAGAAATACCAAAGGGGTATTTGAAAGGGGGAAACAATTGACAAACTCAGGAGAACAACGAAGACAAGAACAAACAATACAAACACTACACTTAAAAGCTAAAAACATATGAACAACATGGACCCCGTCAAAAACCAATGGTAGTTTCAGGTGCTCCGGACGAATAAGCAATCTCTGCTTCATGCAGGACACCCGCCATGCTGTCAATTGACAAATACGGTATGAAGAAGGAATAACATCAAATGAACAGGTCAGTTTTCATTTGGGAAACGTTTTTTTCATACCTGTCAACCAATTCATGGTGACGTCCATAAAACATGAATAAGGATGAGTGCAACTTAACAGTAGCATACCACTGTTGAGAAATCTTTCTGTCAGGTGCCGGGGTATGTCACATGCTCTGGAATAACGTATGAATTGTGAAATATACACTCCATACGCGGGCGCTTCTGGAATGTTGCCACACAAAGATGGGAAGTTGACGATTGGAAAGTAAAATTCGTTTGTCGTAAGGCTATGTATTCAGTCTTCCTGTGGTGTCACTTTCGAGGTGAAGGTCATGATACGAGGCATACTTGACAGTGTCTGTGGTATCCTTAATATTGAGCTCATAGGGCTAGATGAGATGCAGGAAATTCCCAAAACGAGAATTGTTGAGTGATAAAACATCATCTATATAGCGGAAGCTGAAATCTAAGGTACGGGCTGACTTCTTCTATTTTTCCTTAAGAAGCCTGCGAAGGAAGTCTGCCTCATATGAGTAAAGAAGCAAGTCGGCCAGGAGTGGTGCAAAACTAGTGACCATATGAATACCGATAGTCTGTTGGAAAACACGTTCACCAGATTGAACAAATATTTTGTCGATCAAAAAATCAATCATCAGGACAAGTTCGTCCTCTTTATGTTTTTTGGTTAGATTTAGAGTGTTTTTTTTTCTTGCCATTGCTATGTTTATTTTGAAAGCATTGATGGATTAGATCTTTCCACTTCTCCTTCAGTTTGTGAATGAGGAATGGTGGTATTGAGGGTAGCGAAATAAAGTGTTTTATGTTGCTACAGACTGAAATGGACCGAGATCGTAAACTATTCTTTTAATCTTTGGACTTCCTTAATATCTGTTCTAATAAAGTGTGTACGGTGGGTATTTCTGTTTAACCCCGTTTAAATGACAATATACATACAAAACCTGAATTTTGAAGATGGCAGATACTTAGTCATTATTTCAGAGTACCGTCTATATACATGTTCTAAGATCTCTTACATACTCATTTGTTACTAGAACATTACTGTTCTTGGCCAAATAGACATACAATGCATATGTGACTGTTTATTACAAGCAAACGGTAAATCCCCTGTCAAGAAACTGTTTTTACCTTAATCTGCTTGGAAACTTTGATCTCATATATCATCATAAGTTAGGTTGAAGTTAATGTGCATATTGCTCTATATTTCTATTCTCTTATCCCATTTGTATGCTGATAATTTCTATCGCAAGTAAGATGCGTTTGCAAATAAATTCATTTATTCAATAGCCACTCTACAGATACACTTCTATTTAATTTTCCCTTTGAAAATATATGTTGGGACGAAGTTGTTACTACAGTTTGAATGAAGGAACACACACCAAGAAACAAACATAACTAAGGCATACCATGTTTTAGAATTTGTCAGGTCGTGGTAACTCGGATATATTTAAAGATTCTAGAATCGGCACTTGGCTGTAATTTTTGTTTTTCACTTTAATTGGCTACTGCAAAACTTTAGATAATTCACTTCTACAGTAACTTTATGGTAATTTTATGGTAATGTCATATGATTATTAAGAAATTTATTCCTGATCACTGCTTAGAATAGATTATGAGTACTTTAATTTTTCCCCGTCAAAAACAATAGGTTCAAGGTTACGAACATATTGTTAAAGATATTTTTTTTTAAATGGCCACAGAGGTAAACATATAAATCAAGAATTAAAGACTGACATGAACATCTATCACAACTTTAAAAAGGTTGTCACAAATATATTTCTACTGCAACAGCACGGATAAGTGCTGTGTAAGTTAAAATGTGTCTGACCCAACGCAACAAAATTTTCAGGCAGCCATATTTCCACAATAGCAGCAAATGTTTTGTCTGACTCAACGCTTACATTCATTTGCAACTATTTTTGCAGTCGTGTACAGTCAAGAAATGTCATCTCCAGTTAACAAACAACTGACATTGGTCTTTTAAGCCAACGGGCACTTTGTTTTTATTTTCAATACTTTAACATAGAACCTTATGGGAAATAAATACAAACAACCGCTGAATGGATTAAAACGAAATATGCCATGAATGTTCCTTAATAGGTTTTGACCAGGTGTTTTTTGGTGCTGATCTATCGTCAAAAATAGCCACCAGTAATGGACTTAGTTTAACATAGGACCCTAAGGGAAATACATACCGAAATATTCCAGAGAAACATCGAATGGAACAAACATAGCATGAATGTTCCTAATGAGGTGGGTACCAAGTGTTGTTACTTTGGTGCTGATCTGTCATCCAAGATAGCCGCCAGCGGGAAACTTAATTTAACATAGGATCCTATGGGAAATACATACACACAATTTCTTCTATAGAACCGCTGAATAGATTGAAATCAATATGTCATATAACTGATATTATATTCACCCGACATTACACAATATTTCACAACTCCTACACTATTCCAGAGGTTGTGACACATACGTTGACTTCCTGGACAGAGGCATGTTGTTCCTAGGTTGGAGTCATCCTTATTAAAGGTTTATGGACTTCATCATGACTTGGTTGACACGTATGAAAAACCCGTTTCCCAAATGAAAATGGACCTGTTCCATTGATGTTGTCCCTTCTTCATACCGGATTTGGCATGGACAGCATGGCGGGAGTTCTGCACGAAGCAGAGACTTGTTACTCTTCTGGAGCATCTGAGTCTATCCCTAGTTGTTCATACGTTTTTAGATTTCTATTGTGGTTCATTTATTGCTTTTGTATTATCTTCGTTGTTTTCCGGAGTTTGTCAGTTGTTTAGATTTTTCTCTCCTTTAACTATTCCTTTGATATCGCTTGTATTTACTTAATGTGAGTCTTTTATAGATAATATTTGAGTAAATAAGATGACACGTTTTCCTTTTGGATGAAAATTCTACAGCGATATTCAAACTTTCGAAATGGTTAATCATGTAGTTGATAAGATTAAAATCCTTGTAATATAAAATTTGTTTGTTTTGTGCATTATAAAACTTAAACAGTTATTATTCTATTCAGATGACAGTCAATGGCAACAAAATAAATATTTTGAAAGGAAGAGAAAGGATTTCAAAAAATCAATTATGAGAAATTGATGTACTCCAGATACCAAGTATTTAAATTGCATAATAGATACATTTATATAACAACTGTTCTTACAATCGCAAACGTGGTCTGTGGCGTTATTACGGAACATTTATAGTTAAATTGTAAATATATGTATAATGATAACGATTTAAAAAGATTGTACGGTGGAACTTTTTTCCCACTACGTGAAATTGAAATTTGTCATACACTACAGCAATATTGAAGTTGACAGATACTCAAATGTGATTGAACAGAGCCGTCTATGTGCATATAAAATGGGTGTCTTAGAATATAATTGTCACTTTTTTATGATATGCCCTGCATCTGTTAGATCTCATAATATAGACATAAATTCGACAGCTTGTTACAGACCAACTGTAAATCCGCTCCCTGGAAATTATGTTTCTACTTCATATCTGCTTAAAAGTTCAGAGATCATCAACTAGTGTTTTCCACTCCAATACAATTCAGGTTTTCGACGTGATGTGTCTATTTATCCTTACTCTCCTAAAATGATAAATGACTAAATTGGATGAAATGATTTTTTTTGGGGGGTGAAAAATGTGATTTTTGTAAAAGATCTTACGGGAAATGTGTTCCAATATGATCAAAAGAGCATTGTACCAATAAGCCAAGTACATGTATATCTCTATACATTGCAAAGTGTAAAAATCAAAATAACGTTATATCAAATGAAAATACTACTTAACCTAATTATGAAGTATATGTTAGATGTTGCCCTCCCTCAAATGAAATTTTCTGAGAGTAAAAAACCTTTACCATATTAGGTCTCTAATATATACTGTGTAACAAATTTCTTAATCTTACAGTGTACATGAGATTTGCATTTTGAAAACCATATATATCTGGGACTAATATGAAGGAAGTAATTGTATATATGGTGACTAAAGTCCCCATTTCAGTAATGTGTTGTACTTAAAATTAGGACAGAACAAATTTTGGCAAGGTTTTTTTTAAATCAAAAGTTTTTGACAAAATTTGTCAAAACAGAATTCTATTTATTTCTTTTTTTTTTAATTTGTCAAAAAACATACATTACACGATAAAAATTAACGGACATAGGGTAATCGAACAAGCGACAATATCTATTTATTACACATTACAAAAACCACCACATCAAAACCTATATCCCTTAGTTTTTTTTTGTTGCCTTCAACAATGGAAGCACACAGACCATCAAATGATAAATACATTAAACATAAGAAAGCTATATGACACTGGATCTTATTTTGCGTATTTAAATTTGAGGTATATTAGTCTACTCTAGAATATTACAATTATTTCAAGAATTGGAAAAGCGTTATTTTAAACCTCATTGTTACACACATTCATTAAAGGGACACCTTGCCATTCATAGAACTAGACAAAGATGTTATGTCCAAAGATATCAACAAATTAAATTTTTATGTCAACATGAACATTTGAGTACTAACTATAATAATGGTTGTTTCTGTAAGACACATTTGATATCCCCTAGCAGTGTTCTCCACAGAAATTTTGGATAACACAGTGATAACCTGTAACGAAATGATTAACGTCGCATGTCATTTAATACATGTAGTCAAACAAGAGGGTTTACTACTAAATACATTGTGGCAGTGGCAGTATGATATATTCATTTGGTATGTTATCAGAGATCAACGCATCATACTAAAACTCATTTAATTAGTTGCAATAGTTCTGTTTTTCATTTGCCAAATGTCTGTACACATTCGAACTATGTCAACAAGTCAAGCTAGTTCAACCTAGGTTAATATAGAGATGGCCATCACTTATTGCTTCTGTATGGTTCTGTGTTTTATTTTTTTTTTTTATTTCAGAGTATGCTTTTCTACCTAAGTACACGATTGGCTTGTCAAGTTTCAAGACCCATTGTTTGCAGTTTTCGTGTTAAATTGTATGCACCATTTCCACAGCTTTCCTTGCATATCTTGTGTAAAGGCGATCCATAAATACAGTTTCTGCCATTAAGGGTCTATCTCAATTGCCTAGCTTTGGAAGATAAGGCATTTTACAAAAGTAACAAAGTACAATTGTACTTTGGTGACGGAAATTGTCGATATCGTCGATATCACTTTTAAACTTTTCTGATCCAATCTTGCTAACCCATCGAAATAAGGAATTGTCTGTTGTTCTTGATCGCTTTGCATTTGGTACTGAAACTTCGGAAGTCTACCAAATCCAAAGTTGATATGAACAGCTGATGAAAAACTTTTTAAGACATCTTTTCAATGTCCTTGACCTAACTATTATGGAAACAACCTTGACACGCGTGATTTATCTGAATATCACCAGCCTGCGCTTTGCATAAAACAACTGTCAACGTCAACACTACTCTGCACTACTTCTAGTCTAGAATGTAGAAACACCTCTTTGAAAAAGCTCTAAAATAGTATATCAGTTTTCTGTCCAGTTTTTTCAATATTATACGGTACAATATATACAGAGTGCTTTATATATTTAACAACGACGTTTGTATAGTGTTAGTTGGTAGCCGCAAGGTTAGGATGAGTTGAAAGTAATACGTGTAGCCATAGTTCGAATCTCTGTTCCTTTTTTATAAATCTTTGTGTTATCATTGATATAATTTAGTAATAAGAACAGATCATTATTTTTCTTGATTTGATTATTATCGACAATTACATATAATTCAATAGAATATTATTTTGATGTTTATGGCAATTTCATCTGTTTCACTGCATATTTTGACATATTTTGAAAATATAAAAAGTGTAAATCGAGTGGATTTAAACTATTTTTTCTTTCAGTTACATTATGTTTAACTGGGAAATTATTTCGACTATGCTTTATTTTGTCAATAATGGACAATTTTCAAAGAGGCATAAATCCTAAAAAAAATTTAATCTAAATCTCCTGTCGATATGCACATCTATATAGTATGTCTTTATTAAGTACAAAGTTTCATGACATTCTATAATGTTGTGCTCACAAGAATAAGACTGACAGACGGACGGGTAAAATAAAATATACACTCCGCATCTTCATTGCGTGGGGAATTATAAATAAAATAGGTACCTGTCCTTTCTCCAATTCCATGCAAAGATAGCCAAAAAGAAACATCCAAAGTGGTAACAGCCAGCATTAATACTGCGTAGAAATCCTTCATCAATCTCTGGAATCTGTGCTTTAATGGTACGCAAAGTTACTATGTCCCATTATAGATGCAACAGCAAACCAATTTTGTTTGACACTATTATATAAATAAGTAAATGGTATATACTGTAAAAGAAACAAATTCTTGAAATGATATAAATGCGTTAAATATACCAATATAATGAAGACAACTATTTTGATATATCATTTTTTTCTAAATAATCAAGGAATGCTCTTAAATTTTTGTTTGTTAATGAAGCAAAAAACAAAATAAAAATATGATCATTTCTTATTCTTTGATTCAATACATGGTTTGTATTCTTAAAATTAGTGGTCAAAATAACCAAGAAGTGTGTGATGTCATGAAAACTGAGAAATGGGAATTTATTCTTTTTTGTAAAAAACATATTGAGCCTTTCAAATTGTACATTTATTTTACAATGAAAAGGCATGATGTTCAGTAAGGGTGGTCCCATTATATAACAAATATTCTGAAAATATTGCTGGGCAATTACATAGTCCACTACCTGCTTGGGTTTTGAGAAACACGCAAAATCTACTCGAGTATATAAATCAGACGAAGAAGTATGTACAGAGTGACTCCTAAAAATCCTGAAATTATTTTTACAAGTGGTACACCATATATCATTATAATCTCACATGCCAATAATAAGATCAGTTGGTAAAACGTTTTGCAAAAACGAAAAGTAATATTTGGCAATAATTCTTATTTCCAAATGCCATAACTCTCACAATAATTGTTCGTTCAGCGTGAAACTCACAGTTGATGTGTATCTAACATCATTTTAAGCTCAAACACCAGAGAACACTTGGTAAAAGAGTTAGAAAAGAAGGTCCATAAAGCTATCATATTGACAATAATTCCTATTTCCAAGGGCAATAACTTTCACAATAATAATCCGATCAGCGTGAAAAGTCCAACTTGATCTGTAACTCATCATTATATGCTCACATAACAACAAGGTTGCTACACGTAGCCATATGTCCCCTGTCACAGAGAAAAGTCGAAACTCCACAAGATATACCAAATGTGTAATATTGAAATGACTGAACAGTATGGATGCCAACACATAATAAAAAAATTGCAGTACAATACAAATACAAATTTTGGTTTTTGTTTACTTTTTATGTACGGACTCAGTCTTGCTCTGGGTTTCAAAGAGTCAACATCTTTTTATTTTTATTTTTATTTCGATTTTTTACATGCTCGTGATCAAGACCATATTAGTCGAAACGTTTGGGTATTTTTAACTTTTTAGTTTGTTGTTGTTGTTTTTTACGATTTTATGTTTGGTTTTGTTCGACTTGTGTACTTCATACATTTTAGTCGTTTTATGCTCCTTTTGACAGCTCACCATTTCCATTTATTTTTCTTGTCATCTATTGTCGTATGAGCTGTTTCGCACCATACTTAGTTTTTTGTTCATTTTGGTATATATGTTTGGATATTAGGTCAAAGTATTTTTATTTAATCTGACATACATGACTGTACAGCTAGTCAATATGGAATAAACTGAAAATTTGGTAAAATAGCACACCACTAAGTAAAATTGTAAAAGGGGTCCTTAGATAATGTTCTCAGAGCATAAGAAATATTAACATATTACAAATGCAATAATAATTTAGTTTTACACATAACCTCTGCTATTATATGAGATCACCTAGAACATATATACATGCGATCTTTTGTCTTTGCATAGAATCAATTGTTGTCAGCATTACATTATTTTGAGCTCACCTGGCCTAAACGGCCATGTGAGCTATTGCCATCACTTGGCTGTGACCTTGACCTTGAAAATCAATAGGCTTCTAGATACCCATAAGAACTAAGTATGTGCAAAGTTTGGTCAAAGTTCCTTGAAGTATGTTGAGTCTAAGGGTGTTATGGACGGGGTGTAAAGAATTTACAAGTTCCACTGTGACCTTGGTCTTTGGCCATTAAAATCAATTGAGTTTTAGATATTCATAAAGACTAAGTGTGTGCCATGTTTGGTCAAACTCCTTTGAAGGATGTTAAGTCTATAGTGTTCACAAGTATATTACCGATGGGGTATAAACAAATTACATGTTCCACTGTGACCTTGACCTTTAAATTATGACCATGAAAATCAAAAGGGATCTAGATATTCATAAGGACTAAGTATGTACTAAGTGTGGTCAAAATCTTTTGAAGGATATTGATTCTAGCCTGTTACAATGGCGGACGGACGGACGGAAAGACGAACGGAAGGTTGCATTACTTTATCCCCTTGCACATTCGTTGGCGAGGGGATAACAACAATTTATTGGACAATATTTGTGAGTGCAAATGATTGTAAATCTCTATAAGACAACCGTAAAATATAGGTCACAGTGATACAACGGTTGTTGAACTGTGTTGTACTGTACAAGAATAATGTAGTGGTGAAATATCTTCATCATATTACTATAGGCTACTGAGAACATAATTGCAAAACTTAACCTACGTCAATCAAACATGAAATGTACCTCAAAGTGACCCAAGTGTTGCTGAATTGTGTTGTAGTATACAAGACACATGCAGTGAATAAATAGCATTGATATAATACCATAGGTTTCTGAGAAATGAAGCTAAAAGCAAAACTTAAATGAATTCGGACGAACGGACAAGGGTAAACCTATATGCTTCATCCACGTTCGTGGCAGGTCATAAAAAGTTCTACATGTATCTTTGTCATGTTTATATATGTTTTATTTAAATGACATATTACCTGGAGTAAATCATCTTCAGCTGGAAATTTGTTGTAGTATATATCACAACATTTCTTGCAAATTCCTGAAAGGGATTAGAGAATATGTCATTTGAAAATTTTAAATTATAATATGAAAGGTAAAATTAAAAAGTAATTCTGTTTTATAGGAAAATGTCTCCATAATGTTATATTTTTCTTATGAAAGATTTACTATGTGTTGCAAGCGCTTGTTTTACATTTTTACTATCTTAATATTGCTGATTTTATATTTGTATATAATACTAAAACAGGAGACAGTTTTTTTTCTAGTATCCAATCCAGAATAATTTATAACTTAATGTAGCTGAATTAATGTATGTGTCCATACATTGTCAAACCAATAAAGTTTGTCCAAAGGATACCCTGACAATAGTCTCAAGCTTCAAAACCAAAACAGCAGGATTCAATATCAATATTTGTTTACAGATAAAAATGTACATGAGAAAGTCAAGAACAAATATACCCCCAACCCTTTAACCGAGGCCACGGCATACATGTAAGGTATAAACATACGGATCTTGACAGGCTTATTTATAAGACATGAATGCCTGTCATATGAGTTTTCATCCTTTTGTATTTAACATCAGCATAATCTGAGTAAAAACTTGAAATATAATAAAATAATGAAAGGTTCAGCTATGTTTGGTGCATGATACCATACACAACTTTCAAAAGAACAAAAATAAATTCTTTCAAAAATACCAGCTCCAACTGGTAAAGACAACTTCTTTCTGAAAATACACATTCCGGCACATTGTCAATATTAATGGTTCATCAGCTTTACTCATCCACTTTGTTCTGGAAAGGCAAATCCAGGTTTTCATCTGAAAAAAAATCCATAAGAAGTGTCTGTGCTAAGGACAAACTTTGATGTTCCCGTTGACGTTGTACATAAACAATCCCCTCTCGTATTAACTCATGAGAAAGTTTGAGAAACTTTAGATGTGACTCGGTATACTGAATATATTGCTAAAGTCACAATGCACTATATATATAAGCGCAGTAAACGTAAATTAAACACACACTGTTTACAATAAATGAAACACAAAGCACTGTTTCACTTAGCTATTAGAATCTAAAACTTCATATAAAAGGTATTATTCAAACACCTCAATTAACTAAAAAGGGGTTTAAATTGCACGCCTGGTCGCTAAAACAGACAATTGTCCTTCTACTTTCAGATCATACCCTATGTCACCACTCAAGCAAGCTCTCGAAAAGATATACAGGGTTCTCACTACGAATTTTTTATGAGACACATCATTTGTCAGAATGGTGAGTCCCAGCTGATTTTGATGAGTCCCGGGGCTCATCACCACTTTCTTAATGTACATTCCTGCATGATTTTGATCATGGTCGGCGTATTGTTCTATTGTTAAAGTTTAATTGAAATCATGTAGTGCCTTAAAATTCTGACAAATATGATTTGAAATTTAAAAAAAAGAAAAAAAAAATTATGCAGTGGTGCTCCAAAAATTTCTGTTACAGAAATGAACAAAAATATTTGCACATTTTGACAACTTATTTATTATTCCCATTTTATTTTTTAATATTTATTTATCTATAATCTTTACCTTTTTTTCTCAAACATACTCTTAAAATCCTCCCATTGACATTGTTTGAACACCTTAATAATCAATATTGACAAAATTTCCATTTGTGCATAGAGAAGTCAATATCGGCTAAATTTATTTTTAAATGAGGTCTACATATTGTTACCGGTCGGTAAAAAACACTGTGGCCAATGAAAAATTCCGATTGCCGCCATTTTCTAGCTTACTTTTTGTCATTTCTTTCCCCTTCCCCTGATTAGATCTACATGCGTCCCAGGGACGCATGTTTTGAAAGATGACTCGTCCAGGACGCATGTACGCGCCTTAGCGAGAACCATGAATATGGGTGTCTTTGTGTTGATAAGAAATATGATATGAAAAAAACCCATATTATATTCTTTGTCTAATACGCATCGAGAAAAAGAAATAACATGTATTATTTTTAGTTGCTTACATGTTTTACTGATTAAATGTTATTCCATTAATAACGTTATTCTTCTTTTTAATTTATAGGCAAGCATTATGGTACCTCAATTGGATATGAGCGAAATAAGCAAATTCCTTTATAAAATGAATGACTTTGTCAGAGCACTCCTACCCGTCGTCAAAATCGGTGATATAATAAAATGTCAGAGGAAAGGTTACTGTCATTATGCTATATATGTAGGTATGTACATACTATACGTAAAGCATATTTATTATTACATTCTTTGTTTTTCCTTTTAAATTATTTTGTCAGTTTAAAATAAGGAATATAATTTTAAAATTTTGAAATAGTATTAAGATTATGGCTATTGTTTTAAGTCCTGATAGTATAGTATTTTCTATATAACAACAGCAGCAGATTATAATCCAAACACACTTCAGTGGGCCAAAAAAAAAAAAAGCCTGAAAACAGACTGAGGAACGCCCGTTCGTTTATTTATACTATAGAAGATTAACCTGCATGTAATCGGTTTGATGTTGATTGATGCTTGTTTAACGTTCAGTGGTAAATATTTCATGCCTAGTCAGGACGAGAACCATCTCAACGTTTATCAAACATCTCAAATAGCAGTGGGACGGGACACAATGGGGAACCAACTGTAAAATGAGGATAGTTTGTTGGGGTCTAATAATTTATCCTTCTCTAGCGGCCAACCATTATCCAAACACTACCCAATATGGTATGTAGTCAGGCTTTTCGTATTATGAATTGAAAAACGGCCAACGAGAGGGTCTCCCCTAATCGCAACAGTAGATTTGCTAGGCAGCTCTGTGAGTTGAACTTCTGTGTTCCATCAGAGGTACCTAATTCTCTCGCTTAAACTATCGTTCAATTTAGTACTTGGGGATATCTATCAGGAAGTATGCTTAAGAAGGGATGAGCATTTAAAAGAACTCGAGGATAAAGCTATCTCTATCTCTACTTGTTTCTAAACAGAATCTACGTTATAAAATACAGGCGAGGAGTGGCTGGTCTCGCCAGATTTATATGCACCATCAGTATTTCCATTCGAGTCAGATTTAATTAGACCCTTCTGAACAAAGTCACGGGCATGTAACCTCTTCCGATTAATGTAATATCATCTTCGTCAATTCACGACGGTCCGTTTGTACAACATACGTACGCTTCTTTAAGTATTTCCTGTTTCATCAGTGGGTTATTCAGATTTGTCAATTTCAGCAAGACACACATGAAGCGATGTTTTTATTATTGCGAAAAATGAGACATCGCAGTAATTTAAACTCGAATTTTGGATTTTTTTATATGAATGAAGCGGGATTTTTCTCAATATTGCAAAAACAAAAATCGCAATTTGATCTAAAATGACAAATACACAATAACAAATGCACGCAATAATTTCTGAATTTACAGTAGTTGATCCGTCTAACTTATTCTCGAAAATTAAACTAAGTGGTCCCGTCCGCGTAAGAATCTATAATATGATGTCCATCTCTTATCAGGTGTATTGGTTCTTCTAAAGTATACCTATCTGAAAGTTGTCAGCTTTGTTGTGTTTGGCTGATATTTCCTTGAATTTCTTTTGGCTTCTTTTATATGCCTATGGACCAAACTAAGTGCCTTATTTCGTTCGTGTAATGCTGCTTGGTGGTGATCTCCCATGCATCTTCGGCGAGACTACACGATTATACAGTGGATAAAATGGTGAGAATTGTGAATTGGTTCAAGTGAAGAATTCACGAACGTACATTATCCTCAATGAAAACGTTCCGCTATGCCGTTTCTTTGCCGGTTATAAAATATGTCTTGTCATTATGCATGTGTTTCTGCTACTTTTCCATTGTCTGATACAAGCCCCAGTGATGCTCTATACCTTGAAAAGATTTCCTGGATTAGTAGATGAGCAATGTTGTCGGGTTTTTTTGGTACTGCAAATGCTTCGGACCAACCAGAGTACAAGTCAATAAATGAAAAAATAAACTTGTTAACAGACAATGTATTTGGATGCGGTCCTGACAGATCAAGTCTTATTACCGCAAACGGGAAAGATGGAATATTGGTTTCTTTAATTGGTAGTTTTGCGTTCCTTCCACTCCAAGCCTAACAAGTCACACATGTCTCAATATAGTCATTGATCGTCTTGATAGGAAAATAGTAATTTCGGTATCGTCGGTCTTGTTGAACGACATATGTTCCCATTCATCATAGTATTGCTTAAGTACGAGGTCTTCGAGGATTTATGGAAAATAAAGTCCAAGTCTTGTATTCTCTGAGTCGTTTTTTTATTCCTCGTTATCTCCTGTCTCCTGGGTTAAACAACCCCAATAAAACAGTTCAAAGAAAAAAAATGTTGTTCTTGTTTAAAATTAAGACAAGAACCTTCAGAGACATATTAAAAATAGTGACTGCTTCTTGAAGGGTCTACCTGGGTTCACTGAGTATGCAATTCAAATGCAAATGACTGATATCTACGATCTTTGAATCTATAAAACTTCTCACATGATATACTGCAGCTGTTTTGAGGTTTTGGTTTTCCAATTCTTAATATACCAAACATACGTAATGTCCTTTTAGCCAATCACAACCAAGCACGAAGTTTCGGTTTAATCCATCAGTTACAAAGACAATCTCTATATGGTAAAGAAAATGGTTGCTTGATCGACGATTAAAAGCAACCCGGCGACTGTGGTTTGCAAACGCGGTTTGATCAATTTATTCTTGGCTTTTGGGATAGGTTATCAAACATTTCTCTACTAATTAAAGATGCAACGTCACCGGTGTCAATTAAGGAGGACACCAAAAAAGCAATAAAACTCACATACACACCCAAGAAGACAAATGAACAACCACAAGTGCAACAAATAAAAACTGAAAACTAATAAAACAATGAACAACAGTACCTCCTATAAAATCCAGGTGCTCCGGACAAGAAGTCAAACCGGAGGTAGTAGCAAATTGATGGAGGTATATGAAATATGAAGCGGTCTTCGATTTATCTGTAGTATCCTTAATTTCAAGCCCACTGAGGTTGATAAGAAAGTCTTGGAATTTGTCGTTATTTAACGACAACTCGTCATCTAAATTACGAAAAATGAAATTAAAGGACTGAGATATAGTTTTTTCATTTTCACGTGGTATGCCTTGAAAGTGTCCGCTTCATATAAGTACAGAAACAGATCGGCTTGGAGGGGGGGGGGGCGAGTTGGTTCCGATTGAAATGCCGATTGTTTGTTGAAAAATGCGACAGCCAAATAAAACAAATAAGTTGTCTTTGGGAAAATTTTGCATGTTTGTAATTTCATCTTCAGGAATACGTTTTGTCAGAATCATAGTGGTTCTTCGTGTAACCATTCCCTCTTCCTAAACTAGAAATTTATGCTTTAAATTCTTGAGGTTTTAAGAATCCACATCTGATTGACGCAACTGGTGGAATATGATGTTTCACAGTAATTCTGAAGGCCCTCTTTGATACATGTCAAATCTTAAAATGTTAAAATCTTAGACAGAAGTTTTGTAGAACGATTATGTGTCACAGCAATGTACCTTCGTTTAACGGATTCTTATGTAGAATCCAATAACGAACAAAAAGGCCCATTTCTTCACAATTTTGTTGAAATGCCAAAGGAATGAAGAACGGTCTTGTGGTTATTAAGGACTTCCTGCTTAGTGAGTGTGGTCTGTGTATAAGTAAAGTAAAGAAATACCAAAGTGATATTCAAAGGAGGGGAAAATCGGAACAAATGACAAACTCAGGAGAATAACGAAGACATGGCCAAAACAATACAAGCACTACAGTTAAAAACTAAAAAACATGAACAACACGGACAACACGGACACACCAAAATATCGAGGGTAGACACAGGTGCTTCGGAAGAGAAAGCAGTTTCTGCTCCCTGTAAGACACCCGCCGTTATGTTTCCAGCAGTGTTATCTATTCCCAACTCCTTTCCAAAACACTCAAAATTCGATATCATGACTTACCAATTATATTATAGAAGTCCCAAAATTTCAAGATAAATTTAGGAAAAGTGTTTCATTTTGCCATGGCCTTTTCATTATAAAATCGTGATGACGACCGTAAAATTTCCTAAGTGATGACATCAACTTATCCCTGATAAAACCCTGGTTAAGAAGCTGTTGTGAAAGCAGTAATCCTCTTTGTCGAAAGTCACGGTAACTGACGCATGCCCTTAAAAAACGGATAAGCTGAGAAACGTAGACGCCCTATGCAGGCGATGCTGGTATATTGCTTCTCAAGAAGGGAAAGTTAACAATAGGAAAGTTGAAGTTATTATAAAGTTTGTCATAAAAGTTTATCTTCAAAAGTCCCTCATTGTCTATTCCAAGAAACAAATCCAAATATGAAGCGGACTTTGATGTATCTATGGTATCCTTAATTTCATGCTCACTGCGGTAGATGAGATTTAGAAAGTCTTGGAATGTGTCTTCTTTTAATGACAACACATCATCTATATAACGAAAATTGAAATTAAAGGATTGGGATAGTTTCTTTTTGATTTGACATAGTAGCCCTTAAAAGAAGACCGCTTCATTTGAGTACAGAAACAGATCGGCAAGGAGAGAAGCACAGTTGGTTCCCATTGGA
The DNA here is from genome assembly GCA_028015205.1 of Mytilisepta virgata. NCBI lineage: Eukaryota > Metazoa > Mollusca > Bivalvia > Mytilida > Mytilidae > Mytilisepta > Mytilisepta virgata. Next base: position 19,802,103 of record CM051513.1, read on the forward strand.
ATGCCGATTGTTTGTTAAAAAATTAGACAGCCAAATTCGACGAATATGTTGTCTATGAGAAAATCTAACATGTCTGTAATTTCATCTTCAGAATAATTTTTGTCAGAATCAGAGTTGTTCTTCAAGAGATAAGCCTTTTCTCTACCTAAAACTAGAAATTTATACCTGCCTGTCCCGTTTTCCTTGAAACAACATTAATGAACTACTTGTTTTAAGCAACGTTGTAATTGAGAGTGTGGTATGGTAGTGTAGAGTGTAGAGAAGTTGAATGTTTTAATGCTGTTGCATGTATCATGTAAACATATTAAATGATAATATACACCAGACGGAGCTTGAAAGAATAATTCCAATTACATGTCATTTGTGTTCCGTAAAGATAATCTAGCGGGTTTTTAATATATTTTATTAAAACGTCTTACAATGTATCATAATAGTTTCATTTCTGATATATTTGATTCAAAAAGCATTTATGATTCCAGTTTAATAAGATAAACGTAATCTTTATTTCAAATCTAAAGATTGATTTACTTTGGTTTAGTTGGGGTTTAACGCCGTCTTCAGCACATTTTGGCCATTTTCGCAGCGACCAGTTTTTATTGGTGGAGGAAGCCGGAGTACACGGAGAGAACCACCGACCTTCGGTAGGAAAATTGGCAATCCTTGTCAATTAAGATCGGAGTCGAACATACCCCAGCGTTGACAGGCTAGTGATCAGTAGTAGTCATGACGAACTACCTAGACCACTAGGCCACCGAGGCCCCTCTAAAGATTGAGGTAAAATTAATAAAGACTCATTTTTCAATGATTTAATATAATCTTTCATACTAAAATAATATCTCTACAAAGAAATGTTTAATTTTATTTTTATAGAAAATGTAATTATAATAAGATCCTACATTATACATATTAATGACCTATACAAACAAAGTTACAAAGAAGGCTCTGCCAAATACACTAATGAACCCCTTTCAAAACTCCCTACTACCTTACTTTCGGCAATAAAGGTAGGTCTCGAGAGCTACTGTGGTGTGAATCAGAATGGGTTCTTAAAAAATTGTAAAGACTAACATGAATATCTCTGTTCTAATCACCTAAAATATTGTAATAGCATAACAACTCTTGATTGTTCTACACTGAATACCACCCATCCATATGATAAACTAGAATCTGCTTTACTTGAGCTAATTCACAAATTTCTGCACTAAACAAGGTTAACTAAGATGTTCATATCTGGTATTAGATAAATAAAACGCTAATTTTGTCAAAAAAAAAAAAAAAAAAAAAAAAAAAAAAAAAAAAAAAAACAAAACAAAACAAAACCGATTCAAACACAATGTATTCTGAAAATGATTTTGTTAACATGCTGGAATTTCTCATCGACAACATCTCTGTTTGAAAATTGAGGAAAGGTTTTTTGAACAGATGATCGGCATTCCAAAGTGGACAAATTGGGCGCCACATTTTTTTGGCCGGTCTGTTCTTGTTTTCATACGAGGTTTTACAGGGGCTACTGAATCAGAAAGAAAAGAAACTCGAACTGCCATTTGATTTTCAATTTCCGCTAGATAGATGATGTTTTATTACTTTATAATCCAGACTTAATTGATTTCCCACACGCCATCTATCTATGTGAACTTAGAATTAACTCCATCTGTTGCTTCATATCTAGATTGTTTTTTTTTACATATTAAATAATAATGGGCAATTGAAATCAAATCTTTGGGACGAACGTGATGAGTTTAATTTTCCGGTTGTGAATTCCCCCCTTTTCAGGAATAACATACACAACGTCTATGGTGGGGGGGGGGGGGGGGTACATTCGACTAGTCATCTTAAGTTAGATTTAACGTTTTTCAACAACTGACACCTCAATGGCAATGCGATGGATGCAGTTAACGGAACATCACATTCCTAGCCTAGTGGAGCAGCACTGTTTTTTATATAGTTCATGTGATATATGTTGTTGTGATGCTATTACAGGTAACGAGACTGTGTTTCACTTCACATCGGATAAAGCGCTTGGGACTCCAGTAGCTAAATTTGACAGTATATGGGAATGTGCAGCAGGAGGTCCAGCTACGATCGACAATTCGATCGATCAAATTACCAAGTGAGTTTTTTCCCATTTTTCGTGGATTTTTCCTCTTTCTACTTTTTTCTATGGTACACCATTAACCTTCATTACCAAACATAAGCATGATTACTTTTATGTTTCATTATGTTATTAAAAAATAAACACAATATCACAATATTTTAGCAAAAATCAACCTCTCGAACCAAAGCGCGCCAAAAGTAATTTAGGTACACTTCGAGTGTAATCTCTGTTCGCAAAGGACATACGTTGTTGTGAAAAATACAATTGGAAATGTCGGTTGATGCAGATGCAAAGATTTAGTACCGCTGTATTTTTTTCTTATTTCATCCACAAAATGAATACCATACATAAGCAGTTCATTAACATCTTCATTATTATTCAGTTTACAGAATAACTTGCAATTCTTAATATTTAACTAATTCATATTTTGATGATTTTTTGCCTGGTTTTTTATAAGAAATGTAATAAAAGTTACCCCAAAATTAGACATTTTGAAGGACACTTGAAATTTCTTTATTCATAATCCAATTTTAATGGGATTTTTTTTCTTTAAATTCATCTTGATCAGTGCTCCCAGTAATTTATCAACATTGTTTTTCTATTTGTATTGGTTTTTGACATATACGGGGTTAATAGGGTTATTAAAGCAATGTGGCTTCATATTTATTATTTTTAATTTTTCACCCCATTGTTACAGGGATTTGTCTTGATGAGTGTTAACATATCTGTTATTGTTTCATCATACAATGGGTCAAAGTAAGCAATGTAAATTACCAGTATTTAACAAAATTCAAAAATATTAGAAACACTAAGGGTTCATTCCTTGTATTGCACATGGTAGATCTCCTTAGCTGAAATTTGGCTTCCTATTTCGGTATTTTTGTTTGAATACTTCTTGTTTAATATAAGTTTGGTTTTTGGTCTTCCAAATGTTTCGGTTTTAATGCTGCTGATGTGAGGTAACTCCTTGAAATGCGTCGTATACAGCATAGTATAAATTTACTATATCTAATATTAGTATCTTTGGATTGTTATTTTGTAGAAAGCATTTTTATTGTTTATCCGATTTCAATGGGGATTTTTGTTATTTCGAATCATATTGGTGAATACATTCAGTAGCTGTAAACAGATTTTTCCTGTCAGTTTTGTGAGATGTAATGGTTAAAGAGGTCATAGAAGTAACGTGTCTGGACTTTTGTTTGTTTCGTTTGTGTTTTTTTTTTATCATACAATGGGTCAACGTAAGCAATGTTTTAGAAAGTATTTTTATTGTTTATCCGATTTCAATGGGGATTTCTAAATTTTGTTTTTTTCCCATCTGGTTTTTATGGTAGATCTATTATTTCTTTAATGTAAATTATGATAACCAACACTTCATTGGGTCCAGTATGATAGCTCAGATTAAAATTACAATAATCCGCCAAACATTTATCGTCGACAAATCATACAGCCAAATTAAACAAAATAAAACACCATTATCCAATATTAAATCAACAACCATTGTTTACCTAAGTACGTTTTATAATTATTTGAATTACGCCATATCGCCGAAGAAAAATATTGGGAAATATAATAGAGCATTTAGTAAAGATTTTAGAAATCACGAACATTGTAAATTTAATGTATGTCACGAAAGTCATTATCAACAAATTGAAATGTGCTCTTGGAATATACCACATCACAAAATAGTCGCATTTGAAAACGGAGCAACTGATGTCCTTTTTACCCCTGGCATTTCAATCTAAACTGGTTTAAAATAATACTTTTCGAGCCCATGATTGTATTGTGTCCCGTGTTTGTTTCTTTTTCCTCCTTTAGCAATTGGTGAAGAACTGATGATCTAAACATGCTGAAGTCCCGAAATTTATTTCAAATTATTTACTTCACTTTAAGAAATTTAAAGATATATTTGATATAAATATAAGAATTTTCATCAGTTCATTTTGTTGTATATTATCATCTGGTTGTCAAATCATAGCCAAAGATATTTCTGCGTAGATTCGAAACGAATGTCAGGGACTTGCAATTCAAGTGTTAGAACACTAGACATTTTCTTTTAGGCCTAATGGACAAATACATGTGTACTATCGTTTTAAAAATTGATTTTTTTTACTTTTGTTTTCAATGATAATTGATCAGTTTGGAAAGACAATACGAAACAGTTTTTCTTTCTTCATTCCTGAAGCGTTTGATATTTGTAACGCATACATGTACCTGTATTTCATTTAGAAAAAAAGGGTTATTCAGCAATTAACCTACATTAAAATAAAAATAAAACATAGATTCAAAAGCAAAAAAACAAAAAAACAACAACAAAAAAAAAAAAAAAAACAAAAAAAAAAAAACAAAAAAACAAGAAGACAACAGTATTATATTCATTCGTATGTTGAAGAACAAACGTTTGGTAAGACTTTTATAATTAGGGTAAGAATATAAGATTTTTTCTACTTCTTAGTCAATTTAACGCAAAAGTAGTAAAAATACTGTTATAAAAGGTATAGACAAAAATACCTACACATATAAGATCAATAATGGAAAACTATCAAAAGCAAATAAGAGGTCAAGTCATACCCCCAAAATTAAATAAATGCTATACGGTAAAAATCAGTTTCCAACTACAACATGAAGAGTGATAAGGTTTTGCAGTATTAACCTGTCTGAAAAGTATTCAAAATGGATACACCTGCTAAATTATGAACATGAAACTGCACTTTTTTTTATGAAACAACGTATTCAACAAATATATTGAAAATTGTATTGGAATCTCAAGAGTCTGATTAAATGTTTGACTTTCATACATGTATTTTACAAGCCAATGAATTAAAGTGGTAATTACTTCAATCGTAATATATGATATAAAACATCCAATTTGAAAATTTGTAAATAAAATATTTATTGTACACTTGGTTGAACGTGTTGATCGCATGTAACTTGTGAATCGTGTGCGTGTGGTTAGAATCGTGTAACGGGCATACAATTTCATTGGTTGATTTCATAAAACGTACGAATTCATATCATAGCATATTTCGAACTCGAATTTAAAAATTTAGAACTTTCATCGGTGTCAAATATTAATTTGTATTCGATAATTTATTTAGTTATAAAAGCGGACAGTGTCTATTTTTTCAGTAATGAAAATTATCCTGTAAATTTGGTTTGCAAAGGATAAATTAAATAAAATGTTTTCTACGTCGAATGTTCATATAACTTACATATCTTCATAGTACATCTTTGATATGAGCAATTGTTTAGTTATTATGTACCCATGACATGATGTCTTTTGTTTTAATGAAGCCATAACATATTGTGGTGTAATGTTTATTTTAGTGACAAAAATCATATCAAGTTTGGTTAATATTCAATATGCTATAGCTAATTAAGTACAAATAACACGACGGGGTTTATTCATTTGTAATCAATTTATAACATAATGTCAGAGTTCTGTCAGTAAACAACACGATGCTTTGGATATCTTGGGAAGGTCGGTTCCTGAATTAATCTTCCTTCAAAATCATATGACCAATATTAAAGTAAAACCCATATGTTAAATTTTGCAATAGACACTGTTAGAAATCAGTACAATAAATGGATTTAATACAAACAAAAATGTTAAATTGTATTGTTACCATGTTTAAATCATAGCAAGTCAAACTCACCTGGTTAAGATGAATAAATAATAAGATATTTTTTAACCAAATTAATACACTTTTCCAAGTTTTGAACAACGGAGACATTATTAAATGACGAATAATGAACAGTGGTGTATTTTCATTTATCAATTTAGTAATAGTCGTAAACCAGATGTTTTCCTTAGAACGATAACTATTGGAGAACATTTTAAAATTGAAATTGGTCGCGTATCAAAAAGTCCTGCAATTCTGGTCATTTAAATTGTTCACTAGTATTTTAGTAAGTAATTTAATATCATGTGTAATTTTAGCAATACACGTGTAAATATAATTATTGTAGAGTTATAATATGCAAGTTGACATGTGTACGTAACAAGCTACAAAGATTAATTGTATTAACATGATTGTATCTACAAATAATAGTGTTTTTCTCGACAAACTGTATTTTCAATATTTTACTATATTACTGGGTAATCTACCATGTTTCTACAAATCAGATTATGATATCATGGACTGCCTTTGCATTCACTATTAATGCTTTATTGCATGAGCTATGTCAGCAAGATAAACTACAGTATTGTACGATACTGTAAGATAATTTAACAAAATACCATCGTTATATTTTTTCAGACATTTTATCAGATTTCAAGTATATTAAAATTAAATTACATAACGTAATTTTTAAATATACAGACACACTATAGTTGATCCTTTGTTCATATACTATTGATGGTAACATGTGCCGTATTTCCGATATAAACATTTGCTCAATCACCAACATTATAACAAAACAAGCAAAGGATATTTTCAAAACACATAGTTTGATGATTTAACCAGTTTCTTATGTATTGTAGACCATCATCGCTTGATGAAATAGGAGAAAGAGTATTAGAACGGCATGGCAAGACAGATTATGACCTTTGTGAAAGGAACTGCCAACATGAGGCAACATTTTGCAGAAATGGAGTCCGTTATTCAGACCAAGGAAATAAGGTTTCTTTTTGTATTTAATTTAATATAATATCTTATATCTATTATTTATAATTCATTTTAATTATACCTGACTAAAAGACACGTTTTGTATTTAATATACACTGAACCGCAAAAGAAACGTCGCACAAAATGACATGTTCACATACATTTATTTCAAAGTGACATTTATATATTTTAAATTAATTTTTACAAAATTTAATGAATGATTTACAGTCTTTTGGTTACAATGTTCACAAAAACGTCACAATTTTCGCAACGTCACATGTTTTCAATGCTGTGCTCCCACGTCCGTTAATAACGTGTATGTCCTCCACCGGCACCAATTACTGCGGCACATCTTCGGTACATGGAGTTGATGAGCCGATTAATAAACGCCATCGGAATACGTGCCCATACTCTCTGAAACGCTTGTGAAAGTTCAGCTGCAGTTGTCGGACCTGGCTGCTCATTATTCAACCGTCTTTGAACTTCGTCCCATAAATGTTCAATAGGCTTTAAATCTGGACTCAAAGCCGACCAATCCATAACATTAATGTTATTCTGCTGTAGGAAGTCTCTTGTGGCTCTTGCGGTATGCGCACGTGCATTGTACTGTTGGAAAGTCTTGTTTTGATGACGTGCGAAATGGGGCTGAACATGGGGTGTCAAGACTTGGTCGATGTAACGGGCAGCTGTTACGCCATTTCCTCTGCCTGGGCCAAGGTTCTGAAAAATGACTGGACCAAGTTTAACGTTAAGGCCGATTCCACCCCATACCATGATGCTAGGTCCTCCCCACGCGTCTGTTTCCAGAATGCAGCTGTCTTCGTAACGTTCCCCGCGTCTTCTCCACACTCTGGTTCTGCCATCGGTTGTTGAAATGCAGTAACGGCTTTCGTCAGAGAAGATGATGTTACGCCATTGTCGATTTCGCCAATTTTGTCGCTGAGTGGCCCACTGAAGACGAGCTTGACGGTGTCGAGGAGTAAGAATAGGTCCTCTTGCTGGACGGCGACATCTCATGTTTCTAGCAGCTAATCGCCGACGAACCGTATCATCACTTATGGGTCGTCCATGTGTTCCAACAGTGTTTCTGGCAGTTTCGGCAGCTGGGGTGAACCGATTCATCAAATGGTGACGAACAATGCCTCTATTCTGTCTAGGGGTAGTGACTTGGGGTCTACCACTCCGTCATTTGTGCTGTTTGTTGCATTGTACCGTGTCCGTAGACGTTCAATTGTTCGGACAGCACAGTTGAAGTCGTTGGCAATAACTCTGGCAGATTGCCCAGCATCCAATCGACCAATGGCCTGTTCTCTCTGTTGTGGAGTCAGACGTGGCATAGCTTCTGTGTCAACACTGATGCTAACACTCTTTAATTTTCTCCGGCTTTTTATACCCATAAAGGAGCATGAATTTCACGAACATTTAAGATTTAAGAAAAATTACCGCCAAGTGTGTCCCACGAGCGGTTTTAGGTACGGTCGCGCTACGATATCAACTGAAAATTATTCAACCGAAAATTTAATTCACAGGTAATTTAATCTAACCTGGTGATGTAATCGTAATACTGATTATATAAAAATCATTAATTAATATTTATTTTGAATTTTGCTAACATTTTGAAAAAGCGACGTTTCTTTTGCGGTTCAGTATACATTGCATGTTTGTTCGCATTAAATATACTAAAGATATATTCTATTCCAATTATTTTAATTGTGAAATCTCCCAGTATTTGTTTAACTGTTAAGTACCAAACATGAAGTACAAGATCAAAAAGATTCCCCTACAGCTACTATAAAGATGAGACTTTTGACAATATCAGTAAAATGTTCAATAATGAGAAAATTGTGAAACGCATTCTTAAGATATGGTCAAGTGGTATTTTGCTTGCAGTTTGAAACGAGTTTTAACTTAGAATTAAATGTTATGAAATATCTATGGTAAATGAACACTTAATTCCATTCATGTAAACAAAGGGTTATTTTTTCCTACTTATACGTGTCTACATAGTGGAATCACGTAAAATGAAAGCCCAAAACTCGACCTTTATTTTATCATATTTTCATTATTTTTTAACTTTTATAAAAAAAGTGGTAAGGCAGCACTATGATTACAATAAAAAAATCTTACTGGACGAAACAAAGTGTCTTAAATTTCTACGGATTCATGGAGATTCTGCCCATATCTAACTTCGCATGTATATTAAAGTGTTTCTTGTTTAAAAAAGCTTAAGCTTAGCTGAAACCGTCCTGTAACGAAAACAACTTCAAACGTTTTAGAAAATAAAGAGCGATATCTCCTTAACGATTAAAGTTTTATTTTGTCTGTATTTGTGCATAGTGTTATAGCTTTTAAATTTTGAAAGGTTTCGTCAGCAGTTTAGAATTTAACATTTCACAGAGCAACCGGCACAAATTGCAGTTTACATATTAGCGTCAATAACATTCTGTTTGACATCTAGTGGTTATCTAAATATAATCACGAAACTAGTATGACGAATTTTCTAAGGGATTAACGAGTATTATTTCTCAGCGTTATTTATTTGTATTCAAAAGAATCAAAAGGACTTAAAACAGAACAGATAAGGCAAGGTATACTTCACAAAAGGAAACCATGACGGGTGGATTAATTATTGTTTAATGTTCAGTAGAGATTATTACGTGCAAACCAGAACGTGAATATGTTGATGTGATATGAATATAAATTCAGCTTTGTAATTTCTGGAAACAGTCCGCAAAAAAGACATGTCATTATTCTGACTCCTAGCCGACCGACCTTTGATTTTACTCCTAAAAATGCCACACGCTTGTCGTTTGTTTCATCATACTATCTCAACGGTCCTGATTTTAGACTTGAATTAAAAACATGTATATGTTTAACCAGCTGTATGTTTGAATGCATGGTCCCGGTTCAGCTCTCTGCTCTTTTTTCGTGGTTGTCTGAAATATCGTATCACAAAATACCGAAATAAATTTGATGCACAGCATGGCCATTTCGTTGACTGACAACTCATCAGCAGTGTTCGAGATCAAAGTGTTGGAAAACCGGTTAAAGATATAATGATGAATTAATAAGCACAACCATTAAAATCCAAAATAATTAAAAATAAACAGGAACCAAACTCAGCTAAGGGTTACCTCTGCAGCAACAGGAAGGGCCTGGGGTAACAGTCAGAAGTATCATCTACACGATTGACCCATTATTCGTGACAGCAACCGCGATTTACTAGAACTGTTTGAAGGAGAAATTTGCGATAAATCACATGACTCCAAGCACTAGTAATTCAATTTTGATCTTAAACGGTCATTCTGGTCTTGTTTATTCTGATTTATTCTTGTTTTTCTGCCTATCTATATTTTTCAACAAAGTAGATAACAAGATCAAATCACGATTTCTTGCCTTGCAGTCAATCAAGATCGGTCAAGACCAGTTTAGACCAGTTTAGCACCGGTATTGTTAAACATTGAATAATTCATTCTTAACTTTTATGACCTGGTCTTAACCAGTCTTGATTGAATGCAAGGCATTATATCTTTCGGTCTTAATATCCCTATGTAGTTTGAAATCTCAGAAATACTAAAAATCAAGATAGTCAAGACTCGAATGGCCGTTAAGATCAAACTGGTGTTACTAGTGAAGGTCAAAAGATTCACCAAAAAGTAGACGACAAGACGATTAAATTAAAAACTTACCTCTTAACATTTGAATCCTCAACATTGCCTGAACATATCTGCGTTTTACCCTATAGAATTAAGGTTGACATATATGTACCAAACGATATCGGTTGTTTCAAATACCAGAAGTTTAGACATGTATATAGTTCGAAAGTGTGGTAGTGTTCTTTATCGGGAACCGTCTGTTGTCATCCAGTTCACGTTTATAGCTGAATACATAGCTATTATACCTGATCTTCAGATGAAAATTTGTCAAAACGGTTCTCTTTCATTTAAAAGGTATTGTAACAAAAAAAAAAACAACATTAATATCGCATATAGTTGAGTTTTACAAACGACTTATCTTGTCTGTAAAGGATATATCCTTCTGGATACCAAGTCACATCGGAGACCAGGGGGACAGAAAGTTTTAAACAACCACATTTTTAACATGTCAGAGCCATACATTTGAAACCTATACTTTTGAAATATTATTTGGTTTGTGGCAATCCCAGTGGAATTACATCAAAATGTCTCTCTGTTGTGTTCATGTTTGTGTTTTTATACTCCTTTATATCATTTTTTGTACCTCCTTTTGTCAGTTGGCTTGCTTTGATTGATTGGTATTGATTGGTATTGTTGACCTTTCCTGTTATCCATTTTGTTTTCCATTGTCAGGAAAACGTTTTAAATTATTCTGTAGACAAGTTATTTTAACTGAATTTTGCGTTGGCCACACCAGGACGACTCTTTCTTTCATTTTAGAGAATACGCCTCCTCCTGGGTGTATTTCATGGCGATGTCACACACTGTGAAACACCTTTTAGTTCGCTGTGTAGATAAATCCGAGATTTTTCGTCAGTATTACACAGTCGATAAGGTAAAATAGTTGTTTACAAAGGTCGCCGGTGACAATTTTTTTACAATATTTAAAAGCTATTGGACTAGAGTATAGTCGACATCAACATTACTGGTTTTGTTTTCATTTTAAACATTTGAAATGTACTTGATATTGTATCCAATGTTTGACAAATTTTATTTATTGTGATAGTTGTTTCAAAGCGTTAACTGTGAAATTTTATCCTTAATAGCCTTAAGTTCGATATTTGTTTGCTCTTTGTTTGTTTATAGAGGTTTTGATGTTTACACATTCTGTAAGGTAAAAGCTAACAAATAAAAGATGAACGAACGATGTACGGACGTCGTACGAACGATTCACGGACGGCGAACGAACGATGTACCTACGATGTACGGACGCTTAACGAACGATGTACGGACAATGTACGGACGCTGAACGAACGAAGTACGGACGATGGCCTTATACCATAAACGATACCATGAACTCTCTTTTAGCGTATAATGTATGGTTAAGCGTTTCGTTTAGCGTGCATGGTATGGTTTATCGTACATCGTTTCGTTTAGCGTTAATCGTATTGATTACTTTATAGTATGGTTTATCGTGCATCGTATCGTTTATCGTATATTTTTGAGTTTTCCATATAAGGTAATTTTTAGCGTTTGCCACGGACGCCCAACGAACGATGTACGGAAGATATACGGACGCTTAATGAACGATGCACGGACAATGTATGGACGCTGAACGAACGAAGTACGGACGATGGCCTTATACCATAAACGATACCATGAACGCTCTTTTAGCGTATAACGTATGGCGTTTCGTTTAGCGTGCATGGTATGGTTTATCGTACATCGTTTCGTATAGCGTTGATCGTTTTGATTACCTTATTGTATCGTTTATCGTGCATCGTATCGTTTATCGTATATGGTATTTTTTTTTATTTTCCATATTAGGTAATTTTTAGCGTTTGCCATATATGGTAATTTTAGCGTTTGCCATATATGGAAGTTTTTTTCGGGACATGAATTTAATTCAATAAACTTTGAATTAATTTAAATAATTGATATTTTACTGTTTTTTAGTTGTTTTTGTTGTTTTTGTTTGAAATAGATTAGTAGCTATTGTTGTATTATCATTTTTAATACGAATTAAACAGATGATGAAATAGTGTTAAATTATATTCATATTACATATGTTCTCAATGTATGTATAAATTTCGGAATTGCAGTTTATGTGAGCTACCGTTCATTGTTAGCGGTTATTTGGATTTAATAGGTCCAAAAATTAAATACATTTTTTCTTTAAAATATTTAATTTCTATATACATATTTGTGAATGAATTACAGTATACAATGTCTTGTAGAACAAGCAGGTGTGAAATTTAAATCAGGTGTATTGAAATAATTTTGTATATATCAGCAGTATCGGTTCTGATTGCATTTCATGGAAATGCCTTTTTGAATATTAAATTAATTTAATTAATGAGTTGTTATGACACTGTCCACCTGGATAAAAGTATCAGCAGACGTCCTACTGTTATTATATCCGTTAAAGGTGTGAAATTATTTCACAGTCAGTATGATTTACTATCCAAATTTAATTGAGTTAAAATATTCCATGTATGAATGCATGATAATCAAATGACAAACATTTTAAAAGAATGAATAAGTAAATATTCGTATATTAAAAAAAAACATTTCTTACCACATTAAAAAAAAACAAAATTAATTTCAGATTTCCTGCAGTAGATGGACTGCTAATTTTATTTTAAAAAGATATAAATAAATGAAACCAAAAGTGTTGAAATTTGTCAATAAATGATTGGTTTGTCAGCCAAAAGAGTCTTTTACTGCTTTTTTATAATTTAAAAAGGTTCAAAGTGCCCATTTTTAATCTTATATCATTCTATAAAAGACTGTAAAATTTGATATTGAACTTTTATTTCTATTTGATATTTATTATACTGTAGAGTTTAAAAAAATAACCCAGAAGTGCTTCCTTACACGTGTCATCTTGGTTGCTTATTGTACATTTTATTAATTATATACAACATCATTATCACATTTGTCGATCATTAAACACTGGGTGTTCCCCTGAAATTCCTTTACATGTACATGTATATCGGTATTAATTTTAATTAAATGCGGGTCATTTTATTACATCCGGCAGGATATTATGGACAATTACTGCTACAATAGCCGTAGTCAGTTACATACCTTTTATCTGTTTATTTCGAATGATAGCGACAGGGTAACTCTCACAAATTACCGATTATGACATTGGATTATTACCTGGAGTAATTAATTATCTGACCGTTAAGGAATGTGTCACCTTTTATAATCCCTATTAAATGCCGAAAAGAAAACATATACAAGAAAGAAAATTGTTATACGTGTTAAATGTGTATATAATGTTTATTTAGAGTACATATATCAAGCTTTTTACAACATATAACAATATAGCAACTATCTTTCACATAGTGACTATTTTAGGACAAATCGAAAATTGGGGGAAGGGGGGGGGATGAATTTATCATGAATAATCGTATTTCATCTCGTTATAAATTTGGTTTATTCTTATTTTTTTGTTATTCTGGACAAAAACAAATGTGTAACGAAATATTTTCACTTTGCTGTTTCTTTATGTGCTAACACGTAAAACAAAATCCGCTTAGTGCGTCAGTATATTACAAAAGACAATTTATATTCATACCACATCACCGTGTTATCGTTTCTGTAATTAATTGCCATTGGATATTAACACTATTTCATCCATATACCATGACTTAATATATCCAATACATTTGTAAGAGGTTCCCGAGCACACAGTCTATGCTAAAATTTTATAACCAAATAACTATATAATTTACAAAAGTGGGGGGGGGGGGGGGGCGGGGTAATATCAACAAATTGCAGGGGACCCTCTCGTGGGGGGAGGTGGTCAGGTCAAAATACAGAAAACCTGACGTCGGACCATAGTAGGTAAAGTGTTTGGAGAATGCCACGCTCCATGCACGCTAAACAGCCCTTCTGTAAAGATATATACACTCCATACCTCTCATAACAGCAATAAAAATCATGTAAATTGGGAAAATAATACGGATGAACTGTAAATAATGTAAGCTAAACAAACGGATTGAAAAAGTTATTATGAATAGATATTGAAACGTAGGACTTAGTGTGGTCTAGTAAAATTTGAATGCAACACATTGAAAATGGAAGAGGAGATAAACCTAAAATATTTAGTTCACAATTCTCGAACACTATTGGTTCCAGATTTTGAAATGAAATTTTTAAAACCCCATTGAAAATATAATTGCACGAAACGACAATACTATAATTTGAATATTTCAAAATAAAAGAGTTGATAGTTTGATTGATTGTTATTTGCTTAATGTTCAGCTGCAAATTCGTGCATCTTAAAGATGAGAACTAGGTCATTAAAAAATCATAAAATGGGTCGGTACTGGACAAAACACAAGAGGAAGAATTTGACTGCCACTGACAAGGGTGGATGGCTTAGTAGGGCCGCATAGTTTAGCCGTTTGTAGCGGCCATTTGTCTTTTTCAAAACTTACATATGGGAATATAATCTTGCTGGCAGCATGGTATTCTCCAAACATTGCACACTGTGGTCTTTGTTCAAGCTTTCTGTATTATGACCTAACGATCTCCAACGAGACTTTTTTTTATATCTGCCACCTGGGAACGCGTTTGTCAGCAGTATGGATTGAAATTCTGTGAAGCATAATAGGTACGTTGAAGAGGATTCTGTGTTAAATAAGCTTAATTTCACATTTTTTAGATTTAATGCGACTCCTGTGAGTCCCAAGTTTTGAACTCCTAAAAACATATTGCCTTGTACACACGATGTATGATAAAACTGCAAAGAAGTAAAATGCGTAAGCTGCACAATAGAAGATGGGTATAGGTCAAAGGTTTCAATTGACATTTTTCGAAATTCGACTCCTGTATGCCCCCGATATGAAAATCGAAATTCTAAAACCTTATTGTGCATTTGCATACTCTGTATGACAGATCTAATGTACAGTGTACAATGTATATATAAATAAAATGCATAAATTAAAAAATGAAGGAATATTAGTTAATATATCTATAAAAGGATAGACACAATTTTCTTTATTACATCAGTTCTGCCAGTTTCTAAAACATTTTCTGTTAAGCTTTTTCAGGGTTCTCAAATGAAATCGTACGTTCAATGTTTCCAATTAACTTTTTGTGCGAAAGGATACATTTTCTAGTTGAGCACAAAGAATTAAATTTAAATTGTTACAAATTCAATAAAAAATGGTTGTATCTGGAAATGATACTCATTTTCTTTGCTTATTCAAAATGACAGATTTATGTATCCATTTATTAGATGCTTTTAAAATACTAAACATTCTTCTATGTGTGCCTTTTTTCCTGAACAAAGGAAGTATTTATTTTATATTTAGTGGTAAGAGATTTTAATATAATCCCAGAAGAGAAAGTATACAACAAAAAACCTATATAAATTTATCTACTAAGCCATGTATTAGACCAATTGAAGTATATTGATAGATTATCGTCACTATTCACCCCTCGAAAAATCGGCCAGTGCCATCTTTTTTTTCGGAAAGGGAATTTAGGAAATGTTTCCATGTCAGTTTCCCGCGAAAGTGATTATTTTGTATCACACAAATTCATTTAAAGAAACACTGATAAAACATAAAGGTTAATAGAATAAGAATAAGACTTAAAGTGTCAAAAGTGACACTAGGTACTACGGAAGGCAAGCATGCCCTGTTTTTTTAACGGCTCCTGTTGTAATGTCACTGAGTAACAGACAGGTGGGGATACATCCAAGTAAGACTGGAAATATAACTTGAATTATATATAGTCACATTTGTTGAAGCCAATTTGTTATGAACTTTGTGACTTTTTTGGAGTGTTAAAGACCCTGTAGTGGGCACTTCGGTAAAGCTGGAGCGATTTCGACAGAATAGGAAAGTAGTACAAAATAATTCCTATGGGTTTCGGCGTCGATCAGTCACAACTAATGCCACAATCTAAAACAAAAACAAGTGAATTTATTTTGGAAAGGAATGAATACTCTACGAAATACACTTTACGGCATGTCAATAACCCTTACAAGTTTCGAGAACTGGACATATTAATGCGCCTGTGTTCCGTTTGAAGTGGTGGGTCAAATTTTCACCGGGAAATTTAAAACGAGAAAAAATGTCTTATTTGGTAAGCAATGTACTATTCAAGTACAATTTTTTAAGACAGTTCTTTTTTTTTTGAAAACATGTCAACATATTGTCCGAATTTTTATAATTCATTTTATATTTTTCTCTAATTTTTGAAATAACGAATTTAACATTGAAGTGAACAAGGCTCTATTTCGTGGTGTGCCTTCTGTAAACCTTAGTTATGTATTAAAACAAGAACAGATCGGCTTCAAGCAGTTCACATTTTGCAACCGTCTGTTGAAAGTGTCGTGAGTGTAAAATACCGGACACATGGTGAAATTAATTTTGTACACAAATATATATGTTACGATGCTAGGATGCTAAAATTTGTAATTGTTAATGATGTATAAATTTTCATTTTTCTCTTTTTTCACTTCTCTGTACATTTTTAAAACCTTTCAAACTTTATCAGGAATGTGTATTCTTAAAATGTAATAAGAGCATAAAATCATGATGATACCTATCACTTTATTTACTTTCTAACTAAATCCGTCGTAACACTTGAAGCAGACTCAGAATCACAAGCAAATTTTTATTTTAGGAAAGTACATGTATCCCTCACATTCGTTTTTGGGTGTCCTTCATTGAAATATCGGAAAAACAGTTGTGTAGGCATCGTAACAAATGTTCGAAAACTCCTTTGACGACCTTTTTCAGGGTAGAATACATGAGCTTATTGATGATTTAAAATAAAATTTAAATATACCATAATTTACGATAACATCATTAATGATTTTAAATGATTTTAAATTTCCGAAGGAATCAATATTGAAAAAAATAAAGTTGAAAGTTCATATCTGTAGAAAAATTAACCTTACATGTACCTTGAGTTTTGCTATACTACGCTCAGTGCCATCAGTGCTGCATCCATGCAAAATATCTAAGATTATGAGAAATAATACAGACATAGATTTAAGGAAAATCCAGTTGATCTTGGTGGAAAGAAGGATCATTAGACATTTTAAAGTTTTAAAATCGTTGACCATTACACTTGAGAAAATCAGCATCTGACAAAGCGAATAATGCAAATTGATTCTGGGGTTTTCATTAATTACTATTTTATTTATACATATACATTTAATAGATTGAAAGTCCCTGTATGGCTTATACATTTTGATATATTTTCCCCTAAATTTTGTGATTGAAACTTTTGTCTTTACAAGGTTTAAGACAGCAGGTTGCATCGTAAAGATCGTTGAAACCTTATTGTGGAATTTTATTAACAAATGCATTTTCTATTCAAACTAGGTGGTAATTGGGTTCAAGATTATTTCTGCTGCTACAACAGGTTTCACATTAGCCATTCAAGTTAACAATGCAATTAAAGACAAGGTAATTTTTTTTATTATTAGGATTGAAATAACGGTAGAACCATACCTAACTTTTCCACTTAGGAATTTAGAGTAAAAATTGAGTTCATGATATTAAAAAAATATTCCACATCAACATTACAACAAACTTTATATTCTTAAAAACATATTATTTTCTCTCTGAATGTATCATAATCAATGTATAACCTTATTATTATATTCCTATATCAATAAACAATCAATTGAAAATCTTAACAACTGTTTGCTTTATTGTATTATATTATTGTAAAATAAAGATAAATTCGCGCCCTAAAGTGTTAGATATGTTTCAAAAATGTGCAAGTTCAAGTAGGCCGATAATTTAAAAGTTTATTTAATTTTTTTTTCAGGTGGGATCTAAAATGGCAATAGTAATAAGTGGAATAGCTGGATTAGCAGCTGGAGTGACAACTTTTTACTTTAACTCCGTGGTCTGTATATTTTATATTGAATTTTATGCCTTTTTAATAGTAATCAGGGAACCGTGTGTTACGCTGTATTAAGCTTAAAAGATATTTTCTTTAATTTCTTGCGCACCACACACACGTTGTCTTGGAGACAAAACGACATAACAAAAATTGAATCGTTGATTATCTTACTTTTATGGATTTTTGGCAGTCCGTATTAATTACTTGTTTAAGATTTGAAATTAAAGATATAATCAGCCTCTTTATTCGTCATTCCTCTCTGATAAATGTTTATCAAGACATTAAGTCTTTGAGGTATTCGGGTATGGTTGTAATTTTTCACTCTCTCCTATAAAATGTAATATATGTTAGTATTAAACATTGATAAAATATTGCTTTTGTAGTATCCCATATTAATTTCAAACACGGCACGGCCCTTATCTGCTACCTTTATTATTATTTATGGATAATTTTTCAATTCAATAATCTTCTTCAATTGAGATTTAGAAAAATTATTACAAATTCAATAAAAAATGGTTGTATCTGAAAATTATTCTCATTTTCTTTGCTTATTCAAAATGACAGATTTATGTATCCATTTATTAGATGCTTTTAAAATACTAAACATTCTTCTATGTGTGCCTTTTTTTCCTGAACAAAGGAAGTATTTATTTTAAATTTAGTGGTAAGAGATTTTAATATAATCCCAGAAAAGAAAGAATACAACAAAAAAACCTATATAAATTAATCTACTAAGCCATGTATTAGACCAATTGAAGTATATTGATAGATTATCGTCACTACTCACCCCTCGAAAAATCGGCCAGTGCCATCTTTTTTTTTCGGAAAGGGAATTTAGGAAATGTTTCCATGTTATTTTCCCGCGAAAATTAATGATTATTTTGTATCACACAAATTCATTTAAAGAAACACTGATAAAACATAAAAGGTTAATAGAATAAGAATAAGACTTAAAGTCAAAAGTGACACCAGGTACTACGGAAGGCAAACATGCCCTGTTTTTTAGCTCACCTGGCTATGCCAGGGTGAGCTTTTGCCATCACTTTGCGTCCGGCGTCCGTCGTCCGTCGTCCGTCGTCCGTCCGTCGTCCGTAAACTTTTCATTCAAAGATCTTCTCCTCTGAAACCACTGGGTCAATCCAAACCAAACTTGGTCACAATAGTCCTTGGGTGGCCCCCTTTCAAAATTGTGTCGCTCATGTTCATACCTCATCCAAGATGGCCGCCAGCGGGGATCATAATTTAACATTGGACCCTATGGGATAAAACATTCAAAGATCTTCTCCTCTGAAAGTACTAGGCCAATTGGAACCAAACTTAATCACATGAGTCCTTGGGTGGTACCCTTCAAAAGTGGTGTTGCTCACATCCGTATCCTATCCAAGATGGCCGCCAGCGGGGCCACAAGCGTTTCAAATTCTTTTGTCTTTACATTGCAACTCTTATACAAAGAAAGATAACTCTAACTCAAAATTTGGCATTAGTGAAATAAAAATTTCTAATGTCTGATGGAATATTTAATATATATCTGATTTTGATGGGTTTTAATTTCAGCAGTATATATAACCTAGATTATAGGGGGAACCCCTGCCCGATTTTTTTTTTTGAAAGGTGGTCTGAAATTGTAATGGATAGCAGAAGTTTTGGTTCTCATAGAAACTAATTTCAGGTCTTACTTGGCTACAACGGTCTACTTTAAAAATTGTGTCTCTTGGGTCCGTAGCCAATCCAAGATGGCCACCAGAGGGGACCAAATTTTAACATTGGACCCTATGGTAAAACATTCAAAAATCTTATCATCAGATATAACTGGGCAATTGGAACTAAACTTGGTCATAATAAACCTTGGGTGGCCCTGTTTAAAAAATTGTGTTGCTTAGGGTTGTACTTAATCAAAAATGGGTGCCAGCGGGGACCATAGTTTAATATTTGACCTATGGGAAAAGTTTTAAATTCTTCTGCTGAGACTGGAAATACTTGGCCAATTGAAACCAAACTGGTCACCTTCAAAAATTGTGTGGCTTTGATCCGTACCTGATCCAAGCTGGATGCTAGCTGAGACCAAAGTTTAACTTATTGGACCAGTGTAACATGTCCAATATGCTTTTTGTTGTCTAAAATGACTATGCTTATTTTTTTAAAATATGTAATTACAGGTTTTAAAAATTTTTATGTTTTGTGCCTCTAAATAATATTAATGAGCATTTTAAATTTAAAAACTAAATATTTAAAATTGCTAGCATAACGGATCTATTAAATGTAAAATAAAAAAAAATGTAATTCTGTAAAGTTATATAATATTAAATGGTAAAAAGAGATAAATAAAATTAAATGTAGGTTTTTCATGGATTTTTATTTCATGGATATTTCTATATAACTATTTATTATTGAGAATAAATGCATAAAAGTATATATGATGTTAGGGTGTTTTCTTGTTTGACATTTTTGGCTTTTTTTTATGTTATTATTTCAAAAATCTTCTTCTCTAAAACTACTATTCAAAATCAAATGAAACTTGGGAAGATTGTTCCTTAGGGTATTCTGCAAAAAGTTAATGCTTGGATTTTTGATTGGTCAAAAAACATGTCCGCCCTTACTAAAAATAGAACATAGGGGTCAAAATGCTGTTTTTTGCTATTCTTTCCTGAATTATAGAAATAAAATGAAGATGAAAGCTACTTTCAAGGCAAACATGGTATCCCGAGTTGAATGGTGATGATGAAAGTTTGTTTTGGACGGCCATTTTTAAAATGGCTGCCATTTTCCCGCCATTTTTTACACTTGCTCGGATTTCAACAATATTTGGTTTTTAAAGTAAACATGGTATCCTTAGTGAATGGTGATGATGAGAATGTTGTATAACAATGATTAAACTTCATAATATGTGAGCTTTTAATTGCCATCACTTGGTGTCTGTCATAATCGTTGTTAACAAATTTTCAACATCTTCTCCTCTGAAACTACTTGGGGGAATTTGATGAAACTTAGCATGATTGTTCCTGCAATATTTCCTTTTCAAGTACAATAAAAAGCCTTAACCCACAATTTTTACATAACTTCTTTCAAACATTTTAAAAACGAAGACAACATATAGACCAAAAAATTTATACTTGTATTTGAAGATTAATTAAAGCTTGTATTTTGTATTATGAATCATCAGATTGACCATGACTGTATCTTAATCAAGCGTAGGGAGAACTCATGCCCATTTCTTTCCAGAGGTTCTTAAAGGTTTTTAAAGGTATTTTCAGCATTTTACGTGACCTTTAATACTCAGTTTAGTTTACAACAAACATTAATATATTAATTTAGTTTATAGAGCATTGTTTACCAGGTGAGCGATTCAGGCTCTTGAGAGCCTCTTGTTTAACGGCTCCTGTTGTACTGTCACTGAGTAACAGACAGGTGGGGATACATCCCAGTAAGACTGGAAATATAACTTCAATTATATATAGTCACATTTGTTGAAGCCAATTTGTTATGAACTTTGTGACATTTTTTTGGAGTGTTAAAGACCCTGTAGGGGGCACTTCGGTAAAACTGGAGCGATTTCGACAGAGTAGTAAAGTAGTACAAAATAATTCCTATGGGTTTCGGCGTCGATCAGTCACAAATAATGCCAAAATCTAAAACATAAACAAGTGAATTTATTTTGGAAAGGAATGAATACCCTACGAAATACACTTTACGGCATGTCAATAACCCTTAAAAGTTTCGAGAACTGGACATATTAATGCGCCTGTGTTCAGTTTGAAGTGGTGGGGCAAATTTTCACCGGGAAATTTGAAACGAGAAAAAATGTCTTATTTGGTAAGCAATGTACTATTCAAGTACAATTTTTCAAGATAGCTTTTTTTTGAAAACATGTCAACATATTGTCCGAATTTTTATAATTCATTTTATATTTTTCTCTAATTTTTTAAATGACGAATTTAACATTGAAGTAAACAGGGCTCGATTTCGTGGTGTGCCTTCTGTAAACCTTAGTTATGTATTAAACAAGAACAGATCGGCTTCAAGCAGTTCACATTTTGCAACCGTCTGTTGAAAGTGTCGTGAGTGTACAATACCGGACACATGGTGAAATTAATTTTGTACACAGATTTATATGTTACGATGCTAGGATGCTAAAATTTGTAATTGTTAATGATGTATAAATTTTCATTTTTCTCTTTTTTCACTTCTCTGGACATTTTTAAAACCTTTCAAACTTTATCAGGAATGTGTATTCTTAAAATGTAGTAAAAGCATAAAATCATGATGATACCTATCACTTTAGTTACTTTCTAACTAAATCCGTCGTTACACTTGAAGCAGACTCAGAATCAAAAGCAAATTTTTATTTTAGGAAAGTACATGTATCCCTCACATTCGGTTTTGGATGTCCTTCATTGAAATATCGGAAACACAGTTATGTAGGCACCGTAACAAATGTTCGAAAACTCCTTTGACGACCTTTTTCAGGGTAGAATACATAAGCTTATTGATAATTTAAAATAAAATTTAAATATACCATAATTTACGATAACATTATTAATGATTTTAAATTTCCGAAGGAATAAATATTGAAACAAATAAAGTTGAAAGTTAATATCTTTAGAAAAATTAACCTTAGTGCCACATCCATGCAAAATATCTAAGATTATGAGAAATAATACAGACATAGATTTAAGGAAAATCCAGTTGATCTTGGTGGAAAGAAGGATCATTAGACATTTTAAAGTTTTAAAATCATTGACCATTACACTTGAGAATATCAGGATCGGACAAAGCGAATAATGTAAAGTGATTCTGGGGTTTTCATTAATTACTATTTTATTTATACATATACATTTAATAGATTGAAAGTCCCTGTATGGCTTATACATTTTGATATAATTTTTCCCTAAATTTTGTGATTGAAACTTTTGTCTTTACAAGGTTTAAGACAGCAGGTTGCATCGTAAAGATCGTCGAAACCTTATTGTGGAATTTTATTAACAAATGCATTTTCTATTCAAACTAGATGGTACATGGGCTGAAGATTGTTTCTGCTGCTACAACAGGTTTCACAGCAGCCATTCAAGTTTACAATGCAATTGAAGACAAGGTTTTTTTTTATTATTAGGATTGAAATAACGGTAGAACTATACCTAACTTTTCCACTTAGGAATTAAGAGTAAAAATTGAGTTCATGATATTAAAAAAATATTCCACATCAACATTACAACAAACTTTATATTCTTCAAAACATATTACTTTCTCTCTGAATGTATCATAATTAATGTATAACCTTATTATTATATCCCTATAGCAATAAACAATCAATTGAAAATCATAACAAATGTTAGCTTTATTGTATTAAATTATTGTAAAATAAAGATAAATTCGCGCCCTAAAGTGTTAGATATGTTTCAAAAATGTGCAAGTTAAAGTAGGCCGATAAGTTCAAAGTTTATTTAATTTTTTTTTCAGGTGGGATCTAAAAAGGCAATAGTAATAGGTGGAATAGCTGGATTAGCAGCTGGAGTGACAACTATTTACTTTAACTCCGTGGTCTGTATATTTTGTATTGAAATTTTATGCCACTTTAATAGTAATAAGGGAACCGTGTTTTACGCCTGTATTAAACTTAAAAGATATTTTCTTTAATTCCTTGCGCACCACACACACGTTGTCTTGGAGACAAAACGACATAACAAAAAGAGGACAATCTTTTTGATTGAATCGTTGATTTTCTTACTTTTATGGATTTTTGGCAGTCCGTATTACTTACTTGTTTAAGATTTGAAATTAAAGATATAATCAGCCTCTTTATTCGTCATTCCTCTCTGATAAATGTTTATCAAGACATTAAGTCTTTGAAGTATTCGGGTATGGTTGTAATTTTTCACTCTCTCCTATAAAATGTAATATATGTTAGTATTAAACGTTGATAAAATATTGCTTTTGTAGTATCACATATTAATTTCAAACACGGCACGGCCCTTATCTGCTTCCTTTATTATTATTTATGGATCATTTTTCACTTCAATAATCTTATTCAGTTGAGATTTAGAAAAATTGGGTTTAAATAACTTTATATTTCCTGAATTTGAGCATATTGAAATGAGATTATTATATTGGGAAAAAATATCTAAATATAGATATAACACCATATGTATAAATGATATGTTTTTTGTTTTTGTTTTTGTTTTTTTTGTTTTTTTTTGTTTGCCTGAACGATTCGCGCAGTTGACATGTAACTAACTGAACACATATAAACGTAGAAAGGACGCATTACATTTTTTAAAATTTTGAACAGATGAAATGCACCTATCATACGATATAAATATAAGTTTTATTAAATATTACCATTTGTAGTTTTTTTTATTATCGTAACTAAATCACACCTTAGTGTTTGTGCTTATTTATAACTCCTTTAAATGACTCCTACCGTCATCAGAAATTTCAACGAAATTGAACATAATACCATTTGGGAATACCGTTGAGCAAATTGGAACCAAACTAAGCAGAATAGTCCATGTTTGGTCCTCTTTCAGAAATATATCTGTCGAACATAGTTTTATAGAAAAAATTACCCAACAATCGTCTTTTCTTGGACCATTGGACGAATTGGACCCAATTTGGCAGGTATGGTCTTTGAATGTTCTTCAGAAATATTTCGATGACCCCGCCGGCAAGTATAGATGGCCAATATATCCACAAATAATTTAACATAGGACCGTCCGAAAAACTCACTTAAAACTCCTCTTGTCCGACACCTGTGAGCAATTGTGAACACAATTTACCAAATTGCGAACTCAGTTGACAGCAATTTCCAAGACTTCCAACCAAAATAGACATAGTCAAACATTTATTCTGCTTTAGCCTGCAAATAGTATTAAGATCAGTGAAGCAGGCTCCTGGAGGGTTCTAATTCATTTTTCATATTTTATAAAACAGTTTCATAATTTGTAAAATTCGTGAATTCCATTATCTTGAGGTTTCCTTTGGTGTATCATAAGATTTTTAATGAACTAATTTTTGGAAATTTTTTGAAATATTATGTGATCTGTGAGCCTTGACTCCAACTGTTAGCAAGATATTTTCATTTAAGGTGCCTACAGCAACAACGGGTATCACAGTAGCAAAACTAGTTTACGATTATACAAAAGATAAGGTAATGTTTTAATTATCTCGATTATTTCTATACGTAGGCTTTCGATTTTTGTAATGAAAGGTAAACAGACATGACATAAAAAGTGTCAGTTGAAGAAATGAGTGTACAAAAAAGACCCGAGACAAACAAAATATTTTGATTTAAATTTGTTACATAACGTTAAGTTTATCATCAATAACATAATAACTACAGTTCTGTTTACAAAATGTTATTGAAATATTGCAGGGAAAAATAAATTCGTGCGCCAGAGTGTTAGAGGAGTTTAACCATACATATATAAACGTAAGATGATATTTGAAAAATGTATTTTGTGTTTCAGGTGGGGACTGGTGGAGCAATTGTAGTTGGAATGCTTGCAGGAGTAACTGTGGCGGCACTACGTTATCATTACAATTGGGTTTGTTTACGCTTTGTTTATTTGAGTTGTATTTTTCTTTCAGAGCAATTATAACATTCCAGTTAATAATACTTGATACATTAGTAAAACTAAGACCGCTGGATACATTTATCCATGTCAAGCACACAAATATATTTTTTTCAGATTCATTTTCAAGGGCGCAGCCATTTTGTTTTCGTTCCTGTAAAAAGGTACCATCTTCCCGCATCTCTCTGTCGTCATCAATTTTTACTGTCAGAGTACCTCCGCAGGATTTCACAGGCATGTCAACATAATTGTTAATTTCAATTTTTTAACCAAACCAACAGCTCCGAGTTCATCAGTCACCAACAAATGTCTAGAAAACCGCAATGTAAATTATGAAATAACAAAGCCGAAAATGAACTGTCAAGTTAAAATCGTTACTTAAATTGTTATGTATGCTAGAGCGATAGGTTCTTTGCTGTTGTGTTCTAGTTTGGTGAAGTTTATTATAGTTATTTACTCTTTGTGGCGTTTGTTTGTTGTTCTCAATTCTCCCGACGTCTTTCTTGGACTTCCAATTTGTGGAATTTTCCCACTGTTTTGTCGCCTTGGTATTCTTTTCCCTATATTCGTTTTAAAATGTATTATTTTATAGGACATAATATAATTAATAATTAAGAGCAGCTTTCTTCTTTAATAACAAATATATTTTAAAATGCCCAAGTACTATAAATATTTGTGTTTCAAAATAAAATTTAGCACTTAGTTTACTGTACCAATAAAAAAGGTCAATATCTGGAACAAATTCAATTTCTTCATTTCCGTGAACAACATCTGATGCAAATCAGATTATTTATTCTGTGCGGGCGGAGCGCGCCAAATTTTTCCCACAGACATTTACAGTGAAATACTTCAATCAAATTATTTATTTTTTCTCCAAGTTGGATCAGATTATTTTTCCACCATATTACATCTTCTGCATCAAAATTGGTATCAAAGAATTGTAATTTTTACCACTGAGTCGATGCCACTGCTGGAGGACTCCAAGTCACCGCGGGTATCCACAGCTCAGTTGCTAGTATTTCGATACTACCCCGAATTGATACATAAAATTTACTACTATAAAATTATATAAGGACAAGGTATGATTTGGCTAGATATTTGGCCCCTTGAATTCCAAGATCAAACAGTAATGAGTTACTTACCCTGCGCTATCATTAAATACTTCTAAAATGTTGTATTTTAAGATACCTGTTTTGTTTTGAACATGAAATTTCTGTGAATCGCTGTAATATTAAATATTGAAAAATATTTTTGGACGAAGCTGTTGCTAATAGTTGTTTTAACCACACTCTGCTGTGATAAGACTAAATTTTCTTTAAATCCTTGATTAAGCAGACATTCATGACGTCTCTGTTGCATCATGGGAAGTAGTTTTTTTTCAAATATTGATAGGATATGAAAGTTTGATCATTTTACGATACAACTAATAGCAATTCGAATATGAAATCTTAATTTAATTTTTTCCTGTCAGATGGGATGAGTCGTAACTTGACGATGAGTCGTAACTTGTGCATCAAAATTGATATTAAATAATTTTAATTTTCTCAAAAAATTAACTTATTAGGAAAAAAACATATTCTTCCGTAAATGACCATTTCAATGTGACATGACCCATTGGAGATCGGTTCACGCGACCTCATCTCCAACTGTATGAGGCCTCGTCGTCCACTTAACATCACGCCGTTCACAAATGCACATACCTTTTCACCAATCAGACGTAGCGTTATTTAACAATTTCGACTGCTCTGATTGAATTTACCTTGGTAGAGGAAACTTAAAAATCGAGTGTTTATGGAAGCAATTTTTTTTAAAATTCAGCGTCTTTTTCCCTCGCTCCGCTGCGGTTCACTCGGGAATGACGTGAATTTTAAAAACTCGTTGGAGATTTTCCAGTTTTAACTCGTGTAAGAACCTTTTAATTTTCCCATGTTATCAAATGTCTGAGATTATGGTTGTTTGGAATTTTATTTCATCGCAAAGCTGAGCATTTTCAGGTCTAAACTGATTTTTACACCATTTCAGGATAGTTAACAGAAAATGGATTTGACAGCAATTTTGAGAATTTAGGTCCACCCACCTTAAATGAAAAATTGTGTTTCTTCTAATCAATCGTTCAAATCAAGAAAGGAAATGGGTATTCTTAGTAGGAAACGTGGGCGTTCGTGCTGCACTCCCTTCACTGATATCGTTAATTGGAATATTTTTGTTTACTTGGCACCTGTTGCAAATCTGCAAAAATAAAAGAAATCCAAAATATAAAATTCCAAAATAATTTCAAATTCTGTTGATCTGGAAAAGTTATTAACTTTGATTTTAGTTTCAAAGTTTTGATTAATTTGTTGAAAGTTAATTTCTGTAATCTATTTGTATAATCAAAACAAATAATTCTATTTTATCAGTTGTCAATCATGACAGCGTGCAGTTATAAAATTATTGCAATTTAATCATAAAAATTGGTAAACTATACTCTAATTTTATTTTTACATTAATTTATATTCTTTTAATGAAAGTGTCAAAATTAAACACAGTATTGACACAGAGTGCCAAATTTTAACACACCAAATTTAACATCCATTTTTTTCAAACAAAAACCGCCAAAATATCCTTACACCAAAATATCCGAGCTGATGGTATATGTCTTCAAATTACGTTCTTGTTGGTATGACTGAAACTTTAAAGCATGAATGAAAGGATGTTATACTTAATTAAACCCCATTGTCCGAGGAAGACATTGTCAAACTATACCAAAGTGACGTTTTTGATACTGACAAGCCAAAAACACTACAAAATAAATTTTTTGTCAATTTGATGATTAATTGTGTTTATTCGAGGGAAAGTAGACAGGAATTTCGCATCTATGCAAAACCCAGTGATGACTGTCCTGTGACAAGCTTCGACATATATGTGAGCGAGCTTAGCCAAAACTGTGACGCCCTGTTAATGAATCCAAAAACAACATGCTGGTGTGTGGCATAACCAGTCGGTAAGGACAAATTGGTCACAATGATGCCGGAAATTTTAAAACAGGCAGGTCTGTACCAAAGGTACACAAATTACTGCATACGTGCTTCAGAACCATTGAGCTTAATCGTGGCGGTGTCAATGGCTAATCCCTGATCCGTGCAATATCAGGATACTGTAACGTGAAATTGCTGTAGATCTATGTTCAAAGCCCAACAGATTCACTAAAGCGACAAATGCCTGATAAATTGCGTTGCCCTGGAATCTATATCAGCCGAAATGCACGTTTTTGACATACTTTTAATCGAAATAATTTTTATCTGCAATATACTCATTGTCAGTTTTAATATTGTAAATATATAACTTGCAAAGACAGAAATTATCGTTTGCTCAAATAAGAAATGTATGTATTTTATGAATATTGATCATAAAATTAATAATAAATAAGAGAATAAACTTTCTTCGATCCAACTACTTTAAAAATCAACTTTTTATGTAGCGTAATAGTCCAGGGAGTACTGAAAAGTAACATTTCACTCATTTTGAAAGAAAATTTAGTCTTTACTATAATTTAAACCATTATTTCTGAAGATATTATGTATTTAATTTGTTGCGATATGTTATCAAAAACGAGCCTTAGAGAGATAACGACTCCTATAATCTGAAATTTAGAAATCTTGGAAAGGCTGGAGTTTAATACATCGAATTAAATATTAAGAAGTGTATGACCTTACTTGCGAGTCATCTTGTTGATAATTTGCAAGAAATTATGGAGCAAAATCTAGAAATTGCAATCGAAAAATTAACCTATACCTTGCATCGTTTACATCTTATTGCATATTCTTCCTGTGACGACATTTAGAACCGTTCTGGGCAGTTCCTGACCAGATCTATGACTGACATTTTTTTTTAAATACGTTTCTAAGAAGTATTTATCACAGTTCTACCCTAGAACCATGTATGACAATGTTGGTTCTACCCTAGAACCATTTATGACAATGTTGATTCTATTCTAGAAAAGTTCTAAATTTGTTGCAAGACCGTCTTTGCTTACAGAATAGTAGAGAGGTTGTAACAGATATGCTCTGTAATTCAAAGTCAGTAAAAGTACTTATTTCGTATAATTATGATATTTCACGTATTTTAAAAAGATTGCTTGAAAATATAAATTTAACCGAAATATCCTATTCTGAATTGTCTGAGATCGTCCTTTGGCCCACATGTCCAACATGCTGATTAATTACTAAGTTTTTGGTTTTTGATGGTTTTGTTATTCATTCATCATAATATCTTTAACCGGATTTCCAACATTTTGATCTGGAGCACTGCTGATGAGTTGTCAGTCAACGAATTGGCCATACAGTGCATCAAATTTATTTCGAGATTTTGTGATACTTTATTAGTCAAGTTGAACGATAAGTATTATTAGCTTGATGATTATTGCCTTTGTAATTTCCAGTTAAATAGGAATATAAACTCTCTTTCATCTTCAAATGAATTAAGCTTTGTATCATCTTTAACTCATCTATAAATTAGGGAATATATTTTTATAGGTGAGACAACTGTTGCAATTGAAGGTACAAAGGTACATTTAGACTCCATTAGTTGTATTCAATAAAACATTCACAGTAATTATTACAAATTACATTTTTATGGATATAATTATATATTTATTCATATGTAGTATATGTCATATGACCCTGACCTAATTTTCATGGTTCGGTAGTCTAGAAAGTTACGTTTTTGAGGTTTTGTCTTTTTTCTAATACTAAATGCAATAGGTCTACTATATTTGGTGTATGGAAATATTTTATGATGTACATGTCTGCCTGGCATGGTTCATTTGACCTTGACCTCATTTCCATGGTTCATTGGTCAATGTTTTGTTTTCTTGGTTAGTTCTGCTTCTTTGAAACTTTATGCAATAGATCAACTGTATTTAGTATATTGAATGATTGTAAGGTGTACATGAATTTCTTATCAGGTTTTTATGACCTTGACTTCATTTTCTTTGATCCTGTTGAGTTTATATGATAGTTGTAAGCTTACATATTTAAAATATTAGAAATGAGTTAAAAAAAACAAACAAGATGGACTGTGAGCTAGCTATTGCTTACTTATGTATGTTATACACATTATAACTGTTTTATGATTTCTATACAAGACAAAATCATCAGAAAACAGTCATTTTTTCAGCCAAATTGCTCTGATTATATCTCTTCTGGTTGGTCTTACTTGACCAAGTGGAAGGATGTTACACCAAAGACTAGGCAACCTACATAAAAGTTATATAATTTACTGTAAAATAAGGTAATATGAAAAAAAGTCTATTGAATTATTTCAAATTTATCATGGGTTTTTTCACTTTTTCTTTTTCTTGTCAATTTTTTGTGAAGGGGTTATTATTGCCTATATATAATTTTCTTACTTCCTTGGCAATCATATACTACCACATCTACTATTCATTTATAGTAGTTAATTCTGTTTTTTTTTTAATTTGATGTAATTTGATAATTGTTCTTGTGTGTTTTTTCTTTCATATATATCTGATTGATTAATACATACTGATCATGACATAGCATGTTTCACACATATCAATTTATTAATTTATTGAATTGTAAATTGAACAAATTAATGCATCTGCAAAAAAATGATATGCTCTTCAATATATGTCAAACCTTGGGCAGTGATACATTGTAATTCTTGAAACATTTTGCCAGCATGGAGAGTTGAAAAACAGCAAAATGTATGCACATTTTGAAATATCAATTACATGTATCATGATTATGAGAACTATATATGTAATCATTTAAATCTGGACAGATTTCAACTTTTTACTTGCACTTAAAAAAAAACCCACTTTTTTCATTCATATTAAATTCAGCATAGTGAACATTCAAATATCCCATGAAATTATGGCATATAATACACATGTATAAACAAATTTGGGATCTCCCAGATGTATACATGTATCCAATCGATGACAAATCGCCCCACTTTCTGAAAAATTGACCCACTTAAATTTACCAAATCGCCCCACTTCTGAAAAAGGATTGAAAATATGTTGTATAACTTGTACCATTTATGAAAAGGGTAAAAATCCCTCTGAAATAAGGTCATTCAACTCGCCCCACTTGTGAAAAATAGATTAATCCTGATGAATTTAGTAATGCCAAATCGCCCCACTTGATTAAAAAGATGCAATCCTGTTGTATATATTTATCATGTTCCTATCCCACTCATAAATAAAATCAATATATATGAAAACATTAGTTCATGTAAATAAATATTCACTCTGTCATGTCTGTGCCAGGTTAAAGTTTTCATTTATATTTGTATTATATTAATATAATGTTACTTATATATGGACATGGTTTTTCTTCCAGTTTCCAGTACACACAATCTGCAGTTAAAGTTCCTCCAACATTTATTTGCTTCATAAATTAGGCGAGACACTGGGTTCTGCGAAGGGATGTCATCATTGGCACTCATACCACATCTTCTTATATTTATTTTGTATAAGTGACTATCAGTATTTCTTTGACGTTAATGCCAACTTATTTTTAAGTTGGGCGAGTTGGCAGACATGAAAATTATATATTTATCTAGATTTTATATTTTTTCATTAAGTGGGACGAGTTGGCAGAAGGAAATATAATAGGATTTAACACTTTTCACAAGTGGGGCGATTTGTCCTACTTCCATGAATATCATTACCATTAAAACATGGTAGGGGAACTGGTGTCCCTTTATCACTATTATGTGTGTATTCATAAATTTCCTTTCTGTAATAGACTTAAAATTAAATGCATGTTAACCTGTTGTTATTTTTGTGTCGACATCAAATACACCTATGCCTCTCTTGTTTTCACCAGGGTCTTTCCTAATTTAATTTTGTTTAAACGACCACATATTGGTCTATGGCAGATAATATACAAAATTCCTGAAACGCCAGAGCATCTAACACCCCTGGCGTTGTGCAAATGAAGGGGTTTGTTACACCCTATACAGCTTTTCAGCTGACTAGCCAAATAGTTGAAATCTCTAATTCACACAGGAATCTACAATGGTCTAGGGGGACAAGATCAGATGAAATATATTCATGAAATAAATCATCTCTGTCATGTTCGTGATAGCTTTTGTTGGTTTCAGGAGGATATTTGGTTAATGTAGATGATGTTGGCAGTGATGATGAAATAAAATAAGGGTGGTTTTCTAAAACTAGGTCTGAGACTGAGAACTTCTTTGATTGTGTTTTAACTTTTCGTCTACTTTCAATAAAATTATGTATTCTTTCTACAGGTTTCTAAGTTGAAAAGCGCCCTTTAATACTCCTAATGGTAGGAATTTCTTAAGGCAGACGACATATAAAGATATTACGATAGTCGCATAAAACATGAAAAATACCTTTTTTCTTCTGTCGACGGGTCAACACGACTGTTTGAGGATTCGTTCTATGTATGTGATTTATGTGAAACTGCCTCATAGTACACAAAAATGGTGCTCATGTTCTATATTTTCTGAGCAGCAAGTTAGTTATAGTAAAATGCAGTTCAACGTTGAGCAATGTAAACATATCCACGTCCTTCGTTTTGTCCATTTTTGCTTTTCCGTGCATGCCGGAAGTGATCACTGCCAAATGTTATTATTAAAAGATGCGTATTTAAATTTCTTTTCAACAACAACAGTGAACCATATTAATTGAAGGACAGAATGAAGAAAATTATGTTTTATTTTCATCTTGGTACAAAGTATTTCATTTACGACAACAAATCGAATGTCGATATCAGATGCGCAACTTCTTGCGCAGAAGGCGCGAAAATTTAAACTCCTATACCACCTTAAAAGATGTCTGTAATATTCATGATATTAGCAAAGAAATTTTCATTTTTAGAAAAATATAAAATTGTAATGACAGTCTTTGTGGAATTAATAGAGATACATGTAATACGCAAAACGTTCAGAAATAGGCATGAACCTTTTATGAGAGTCTTATTTCAGACTTTTTCGTTAAAAAGAGTGACAGTATCCGACCTGCAAAAATGAGACCCTACAGTTAAAACGAGCACTTTCTGACCTGGCTATCTAAATTATGTACCGTCAACTCTAATTTTGAAGTTCTAGCAAGCGGTCACCTTGTTGGTAATCATACTGCATTGGTTTTTATAGTTTGATTTATACACCAGAGTGTCAGGATAGATAAGCGGGAAGGTTTGGGTACCCATGAAACCGGTTTAACCCACCACTGTTCAGTGTCTGTACCAAGTCAGACTATCCTGACTCTTTGTTTATGTTTTGTGTTTTGTACTATTTTATGTTATTTTTTGTACGGAGTTCTGCCAGTGGGGTTGCTTGATTCAAAATGTTATTAAGGTATAAAAATATCGCTTTTTGTAAATTTCCTTCAATTTCAGAACACATAACTAAGTGTCGAATTACAGGTAGCACTTAGCAAATGCTTCCACCTTTGATCAATGAAAGTAAAATATAAAGGGTAGCTTCTCTTTCACGTTACGATGCCAACAAAAGTCTCGTTTATCTTTTGCGATTAAAGTGTAAGTAAGACATTAATTTTATAATGTTAGGGGTATCTGTTTTGAACCAAGGTAAAGTTAAGTAAAAACCATAAAATAAACAACATTCAGATTTAAAAACATAAAATACGCGAATCCATATTTTGTTAGACACCCTAAATGCCATTAACTTTTTTTTCTCTTTTTTTATTTGAATTTATAAGTAACAAGAGGCTCTCAAGAGCCTGAATCGCTCACCTGGCAAACAATGCACTATAAACGAAATTAATATATTAATGTTTGTTGTAAATTAAACTGAGTATTAAAGGTCACGTAAAATGCTGAAAATACCTTGAAAGCCTTTCAAGAACCTCTGGAAAGAAATGGGCATGAGTTCTCCCTACGCTTGATTAAGATACAGTCATGGTCAATCTGATGATTCACAATACAAAATACAAGCTTTAATTCATCTTCAAATACAAGTATAAATCTTTTGGTCTATATGTTGTCTTCGTTTTTTAAAATGTTTGAAAGAAGTTATGTATAAATTGTGGGTTAAGGCTTTTTATTGTACTTGAAAAGGAAATATTGCAGGAACAATCATGCTAAGTTTAATCCAAATCCCCCTAGTAGTTTCAGAGGAGAAGATGTTTGAAAATTTGTTAACGATGATGACAGACGCCAAGTGATGGCAATTAAAAGCTCACATATTATGAAGTTTAATCAATGTTATACAACATTCTCATCATCACCATTCACTAAGGATACCATGTTTACTTTAAAAACCAAATATTGTTGAAATCCGAGAAAGTGTAAAAAATGGGAGCCATTTTAAAAATGGCCGTCCAAAACAAACTTTCATCATCACCATTCAACTCAGAATACCATGTTTGCCTTGAATGTAGCTTTCATCTTCATTTTATTTCTATAATTCCATAATTCAGGAAACAAGAGGCTCCCAGGAGCCTGAATCGCTCACCTGGTCCTTAAGCTTTAAGGGAGTCTTTCATGAGCTATTACCCCTATAATGGATCATCTGACAAGTTCGACCCAATTCAGACTTTTGTAGAGCTCAGTGAGCTGATTGTTTAAGCAAACAAGAGCTTTTCTCTATTGATAACAACTTAATAAGTACAAATTTCAAAAAAAAATCAAGAAAAAGGGCAATAACTCCTACATGGGTGGTTACATCTTCCTCAAAATTTCAAAGCAGGTAGATCTTGAGGTGTTGAACACTTTAGCTTCCCATCAGAATTTTGATATCTGTCACCATTTTTGAGTTATTTGCAAAAAACTGCAATTTACCCTTATGTTCTATTTTTAGCCATGGCAGCCATGTTTTTTTACAAATCAAAAATCCAAACGATTGTTTAGTAGCACTCATGCCAAGGAACAACTACACTAAGTTTGGTTGCAATTAAACTTATGGTGTAAGAGGAGTTAACGATTTTATTACAATGAATAAAGACTGCAAAAATGGTCAATTTTGATGATCTAAGGGGAATAACTCCTAAAAGGAATGAACCTACAACTTCGATCCTGTTACAAATTTTGTAGATCTTTGTGTGCCTAACAATATGAAATTTAAATTTTTCAAATTTCCTTTATAGTATCAAAGATATTGAGCTTAATAAGTGCAAAATTTGGAAAAAATGCAGAAAAAGGGCAATAACTCCTACATGGGTTGTTGGATCTTCTTCAAAATTTCAGGGCTGGTAGATCTTGAGGTGCTGAACACTTTTACCCTATGCCAGAATTTTGATATCTGCTATGGTTTTTGAGTTATTTGCAAAAAACTGCAATTTACCCCTATGTTCTATTTTTAGCCATGGCGGACATGTTTTTTTACGAATCAAAAATCCCAACGATATTTTTGTACACATAATGCCACTAAACAAATGTACCAAGTTTGGTTGCAATTGGACTTATGGTGTCGGACAAGTTAACGTTTGAAAAATTGTTAACAGACGACGACGACGACAGACGACGACGACGACGGACGCCAAGTGATGGTAAAAGCTCACATGGACCTTTGGTCCAGGTGAGCTAATAAGAAGCTGTTAATATTGTTATTTTACGGAAGACCAATAATTGTACATAACTCGTGTTGAAAATTGTCTGGTGATTATTTATTTGGTATTAATATCAAATGAAAAAATTACATTAATTTGCGGAAGTCGAAGATTCCAAATTAAATTGATAATTTGAAATGTTGATTCTGACAATTATATTTTACGTGCCAAAGATAACATATTGTTTTATTTCTTATGTCCGTAGACGGAGTGGTTACATTGTGTACATAATGGTAAAACAAAATTATGTCTGCAGAATCAATGATCAATTACAAACTTTTGTATTCTGGTTTTGCAATTTTTCATTTTAGATAAAGACAATTGGTGTTACTGCTGTATCCCTGCTTTGGAAATTGTGGAAATGGTAAGGAGTATTTATTAATATTATATATATATTAATATACGCCCTCTTAACCGGAATTAAAATAAGTTTTCTAGATTCCAAATTTATTTTCAAGGTTTAGTATACTCTTTGAAGAACATTGGATATTTTATATTTTAGTAATGGAATTATATCTATCATGTTAAATGGAATATGATGACATATATGTTTTCTGCAGAGGAACCGCTAAACATATCTTCTTTGTTTCTCCTTTTTTATTATTGTAAAAAAGATTTTTGATAATTTTTTCTGTTTTTATAGTTAGAAACGTAAAACGTTACCACATACCCCACTCATTATTGATAGGATGAGCAGGAATTTTTGAAAAAATAAATTCATAGTCTCAGTCTCCTATTAAGAAGGACATCTCCTTCAGATGTCCAAACTATCATGCTGGAATAAACAAATTTTGTTACCCTGCCGCTTGCGTTCGATACCAAAGGAAAGGAACTGAGTAAGGCTATCGTAAGCTATAAAGACTGGAAAAAACTATAACTCATATCTCTGAAACACATGTGACTTTGAAAAATTAAGTCTTTTTGATAGTAATACAAAAACTGTCTGTCGTGAATTTCGTGAATAAGTTATGACACTTTTAATAAACATTCAAGTCTATATTTAGAAAATCATATGCAAGATATATGATCATTAATTGTATTTAGGAAACAATATCATTTCACCGTTGAAAAATCATTCCGATAATCTTTGATTTCGATTTCGAAATTTGCTATAGCTGGTTTGAATTCATACGTTTTAATTTTTATCTCGACCATTGATATCTTAAAAACGCATGTTTCTTGCCACACTCAAACCACATTCGCACGATTTACACATTGCACAAGTAAGATTCACACGTTACACGTCCGCGTCACGCTGGTGTACATTAACGTTTTTTTTTTAGTGTGTTTCACAATATTGTTAAGTTCCACTATCTTGACTATCGAAGGATAAAATGTTGTTTGAGTTCTATTTAGCACAATCAAACATGTAGAATATGTAATGTATTCATTATGAGGTCATTCACCCTGTCTTGATTTCCTAAATAATGGTATTGTTAAAGTATATTTTTTTCAAAATTTAAAAAACGCTCAGAACTTTAATTTATAAAAATATGTTACTTTTTATCTACTATTATTTCTCTCAGGTTGAAAAATGTATCATTATAAAAACAGAGATTTTAAGCACTTAAAGTTCAGTAAATATGAGCTATTATATTGAAATTATACTCTGATTAACAGAAAATATTTCGGTTTACACACACTCCTGTGTGCGTTTAAAATGTGTCAAGGATGGTTTTCTGTAAACACATGAGTGTTTTAATATAGACGACAACTAAATTACGAGGGGGGGGGGGGGGGGGGGCGTTTATTTTATTTACCAAATACATACATTTGACATGTATAGTGATTAAGTAAAAAGTATAGATAATAATTAACTTAATCAAACAATTTATGTTCAGGTGTTTTTGAATGATTTCTGTCATGAAACATGTTACATAATGAATATTTACCTATTTCTAAGCACAATATATGATTGGAATGGATAAACATAGGCCTAGCCTGTTATCATATCCTATTAGATGGATATAAATGGAATGTTTTGAATCTATATATGATTAGAACATTTGATTTATCTATGTTAAAAGATTTCAAAATTTATTTTTACTAATTATATATACTAACTATAATCAACGGAATACAATTTTATTGTTGGGTAAATTTCTGATAATCACAGGAACATTACCTTGATGATAAGTTACAGATCAATTTTGAGTTTCACGCTCATCTGATAATTATTGGAAATAGGAATTATTGCCAAAATAATAGTTTTTCGGACATTTTCGCAAACCCTTTTACCAATTATTCTTATTTTTTGTATGTGAGCATATAATGATGACTTAAAGATCAAGTTTGAGTTTTACGCTGATCGGATAATTATTCTGCGAGTTATAGCCCTTGGAAATGGGAAACATTGCCACAATAATAGCTTTCCGGAGTTTTTTCAGAAAACTAATCTGATGTTTTAGTACATGAGCTTAAAATTATGAGTTACAGATCAAGCTTGAGTTTCATGCTGATCCAATAGTTGAGAGGTATTGCCCATAAAAATGTGAATTATTGCCAAAATAGTAATTTTTCGGAAATTGTTTAACCAACTGATTATATATTTGGTATATGAGCTTATAATGATGAGTTAGAGATCAATTTGTGTTGCATGCTGATGGGTTAATTACTGTGAGAGTTATTGCAAAAATAATTGTTTTTCGGGCACTTTTCGCCAAAACCAATTATCTTATTTTGGTATGTGAGCTTATAATGATCAGCTACACATCAAGTTTGACTTTCACGCTGGTCGGATAATTATAGTGAGAGTGAAATGCCTTGGAGATAGAAATAGTTTTCAATACTGTTTTACCAGTTGATCTTATTTTTAGTATGTATGGTTTTAAGGTATCCGGACCATAATAGATAATGATAAAAAATTGTATCTCTTTTTTACGGAGCCCCGCAGGGGACACGACAAGAAAAAAAATTATATCGTTATCTCGATTTATGATTTCGTTATCACGATTTATGATATCGTTATCTCGATTTATCATATCGTTATCATGATTTATTATATCGTTATATCGATTTATTATATCGTTATATCGATTTATTATATCGTTATCTCGATTTATGATATCGTTATTTCGATGCAATATTGTTACTTAAATACGTGTCCTCTACCAATCCAAACACATACCCAATTAAGTTCACCATTAACAGATACTTTCTGAGTCAATTACCATTTGTATAATTTATGATTTATAATGCCAATACATATAGTCGAGGAAATCATCTCTTAGTTTTCCAGTGTTTCGGTTTAGGTTTCAAGAACCAAGGCATATCCTCACCAGGCACCCCTTGCCTTTTATTTATTAAGAAGACATGTAAATGTGTTGCCGCCAATGACATATTACTATTAATTTTCAATAGAAGAGGTATGGGGTACGACACCGGTCGTCTCTTTCCATGAAAGTGTCTTGCATTTATTTCGTTTAAACGAATGTTTCAATATGATACGAAAAATAAATCCAAGATTCACATCCCACTAGTATTTACAACAAGATATAACCCGACTCTTCGGCAATTAGGAAGGGCTATTAAGAAGCATTGGTATTATATCCCTAATGATGAACAGATCCCAAAATGATGAACAGAGCAACATAATCCTCAATAGACCGCCCGAGTTTCTAAAATATGCAAAATGCATTTATCCAAAAGAGCTACATTTTAAATTATTCCAATATATCAACTTACACGGCAGCCATTTTGAAAATAGTGGACATCTTTGATATTTTGAAATGATTGTCTACAGAATTTTCGATGAAGCTGAACATTTCTACGCTAAAATTGAATTTGTCAAGAATTGTTTTCTATTTTTTAAGATTTTTAAAAATTTGATAGCGGCCGTTCAAAAAATTGCGGCCATCTTGGAATTTTTAGTATGACAAGGCATTACCTCAGATGGTTCCATGTTTGTTCTAAGTTTGCTTTCAATAGATTGAGCCGTTTTCGAGAACACTCTCCAAAAAAAAACAGCTACTGAAGAAAGAAGAATAATAATAACTAGTCATAATGAGTCCTAGACTACGCCCACGACCGTCGCATTGCAAAAGAACAAACCATAATATGCATCATCAACGTCTTCCTCTGTTAACCTTAAAGATCTACAGACAATAATGGGCGACATTTTTTATTCATCAGACTTTGTTCCATTCCTACTTCTCAATTACATAAGATTTATCAGAAATGTGCCTTTGCTTCATTCTATAATCCATCTTATAAATGTTCAAAAATTATTATTTAATACTGTGCATCGACAGGTCATTGGGATTCCTATGGGTACAAACTCTTATTGCCGACTTATTTTGATATTGTTATGGACAGTCTTTCGTGAAAAAAAATTAAGTGTAAAATACAGAATCATGATAAATTAATTGACATTTATAACAATAATAATATACTTACTGTTGATAACCCCGAGTTTCTTAAATATGCAAAAGACATTCATCCAAAAGAGCTACATTTGAACAAAACTAATAGGAATAGTAAATGCTGTTCTTTTTTAGAACTTACTCTAAATATCTAAAATGGATAGATACGTACTGAAATTTATGACAAAAGTGAGGATTTTAATTTTCCAATTACTAATTTCCCCTTTCTTGATGGAGACATGCCTTTGGTACCATCGTATAGATTGTACATATCACAGCTTGGACGTTTTGGACGAATATGCCCTCGGCTAGAAGATTAACGAACGAAACCATACGATTACTAAAAAATATTTGCTTTAAAAAGGTTTTATAATAGATATCAACATCATTCATCTAAATATCCAGCTTCCAGGAATGCACTTATCATGAACGGATTTTCCCATCCTAGTTTCTACTGCAATATCGTGAATAAATGCATAAGTCTCGCTACT
Source organism: Mytilisepta virgata (assembly GCA_028015205.1). Lineage (NCBI taxonomy): Eukaryota > Metazoa > Mollusca > Bivalvia > Mytilida > Mytilidae > Mytilisepta > Mytilisepta virgata. Next base: position 19,843,290 of record CM051513.1, read on the forward strand.
AACCACAGAAACTTGGGAGTTACTTAAGATTTTTTCACAGTAAGGGCTACAAATATGAAATTTTGTGTAATTCTGTAAAAATTGCACTTTCTCCCAATGGCTTGAAGACTCTAAATTCATAATGGCCTCTCACGAATACTGCCGATTTCTATTGAACTCTATGACTAGATACCATTAAACCCTTGATGGAAGTGTTATTTCAGATTTTTTCGTTCGTTCAGTAGAGGGAAGTATCCGACCTGCAGCTATGAGAGCCTTGGCTAGTTTTAATGTTAAACCTCCACTCTAATTTTCATTTCTTGCAAGCGGTCACTTTGTTGGTAATCTTACTGTATTGGTTTTTATAGTGTGTTTTATACACGAGACTGTCATAATAGAAAAAGCGGGAGGTTTGGGTACCCATTAAACCGGTTTAACCCCACCACTATTCAGTGTCTGTACCAAGTTAGACTATCCTGACTCTCTGTTGTGTTTATGCTTGTTTTGTGTACACTTTTATTTATTGTCCGGCGTTTTGTCAGTTGGGTTGCTTTGATTGATTGGTATGTTATTGTTGACTTTTACTGTTATCCATTTTGTTGTTTGTTTATAAAAATATAAAATATTATCTCACAGAATACATTTAAATAAATTATCTATATAAAAGTAAAATTCTTTTAAACGAAATAATTGCAAGACACTTTCATGACTTTTTTTATTGAAAGAGAGCATCAGTGTCGTACCCCATTCCTCTTATATTAAAATATAATAGTTATGCTATTGGCGGAAAAACATTTCCATGTCTTCTTTATAGATGAGGGTATGCCTTGGTTCTTAAAACCTAAACCAAAACACTGAACAACTATGACTCGACTAGTACTATTGGAATTATAAATTATAAATGAAACAAATGGTAATTAGCTTAGAAATTATTTGCTAATAATGAACCTAATTGGGTATTTGTTTGGATTGTTAGTGGACAGGTATTTAACAATAGTGCATCGAAATAACAATATAACAAGAGGCTCCCAGGAGCCTGTACCGCTGACCTGGACTATGTCCATCTGGACTGGCAGCCTGAAAAATTGCTTTCAAGTTCCAATTGGCTCACTGATTTTTAAACAAGAAGATCATTCAGTGAACTTTCCAATTAGGTCCTATGTTAAACTAAGTTCATTTCTGGCAGCAATCTTGGATGGTGGACAGGAACATCGGATATACCAACTAAGGACCATTGGTGTCGAGTTTTGTTCCAATTGACCAAGTGGTTTCAGATGTAAAGATCTTTAAGTAAATTTCACAAAGTGTCCTATGTTAAACTATGTTCGACTCTGGCAGCTATCCTGGATGAGGGTCGAGTCATCGGATATAATTCTAAAAGAGAACAACCTTAGCATCATTGCTGCCCAATTTTGTTTAATTGGCCAAGTGGTTTCGGACAAGATGATCTTTAAGTAAATTTCCTATAGGATCCTATGTAAAACTATGTTTGGCTCTGGCGGTCATCTTCGATAATGGAAGGAGTCATCTAATATTCGTCTGAAAGAGGACCACCTTGCTGCCTATTTTTGTTTCATTGGCCAAGTGCTTGCAGACCAAAATGTCTTTATCTAAATTTCCCATACGGTCCTATGTTAAACTACGTTCGGCTCTGGCGGCCATCTTAAATGACGGGCGCGGTAATCGGATACAGATCTAAAGGAGGACTACTTATGGACCATTGCTGCCAACTTTTGTCCTTATTGGCCACGTTGTTTTTGTTTCAGACAAGACAATCTTTAAGTAAATTTCACATAGGGTCCTATGTTAAACTAAGGTCGGCTCTGGTGGCCATCGTGCATGACAGACGCGGTCATCGGATATAATTCTGAAAGAGGAACGCCTAAGGACCATTGCAGCCAACTTTTGTTCCAATTGGCCCAGTGGTTTCAGAGGAGAAGATCTTTAAAGGGATGTTTACGACGATGACGACGGGCCAGGTGAGCAAATAAACCGAGATAACGATATAATAAATCGAGATAACGATATAATTAATCGAGATAACGATATAATAAATCGATATAACGATATAATAAATCGTGATAACGATATAATAAATCGTGATAACGATATAATAAATCGATATAACGATATAATAAATCGATATAACGATATAATAAATCGTGATAACGATATAATATATCGATATAATGATGTCATAAATCGAGATAACGATATAATAAATCGTGATAACGATATGATAAATCGAGATAACGATATCATAAATCGTGATAACGAAATCATAAATCGAGATAACGATATCATTTTTTTTCTTGTCGTGTCCCCTGCGGGGCTCCGTACTTTTTTACCCTGAATGGCGGAACCAAACAATTTAAAGCTGGAATTTTGTATATATATTTTTCTCAAGTTGAAACACACTTTGTTGCTTATATGCAGAGTCTGTAAAAATTTGTTAGTTATATTAGAATTTCCGAAGTTTGCCGATAATTACCGAGGTCATTTCAATTGCGTTGCATGGAACATCCGGGGACTTTTAAATAATCACGTGGTCATTTATGGTCCGGATACCTTAATGATGAACTACAGATAATGTTTGAGTTTCAGGCTGATCGGTTAATTAATTTTCACTCCTTGAAAATATAGGGTTAGGATAGCCGATAGGGGACTTGTATTGCTACGAAATTCTCTGAGAATGATTGTTTCTAAGGGAGTTACTACGGAAACACAAATTAGCTTATTTTCAAATATTATACATTTTTATTTTTTTTTTCCTTTTTATCAATTGCAAATGCAGTAAAAATATTTCTTGTATCTTTTAATCATTGCTACAATCATTTTTTAACATTATAAGATACACATGTAGTAGATAGATATAGGGTAACATTTACTTCAAAAAAAGATTTTGTACTATTTACAATGAGAGATTACAAAGTAATTTTGAATAATCAATGTATTTATTAAAATCTTTCTTTTGCGTTGAATTAATATTTTATTTATTGTATGTAAGCATTGTGAATAAAAAAGGTTAGTAACCATGGCAACAAGTCATAAAAGTCAAAATCATGAAATGGTTGTAGAAAACCAATTTTGAACAATTAATCATCTAGTGTAGTTAAGACTATATGTTTGTTTGTTTAGTTGGTGTTTTACTCCGTTTTCTGCACATTTGAATATTTCGCGGGGACCAGTTTTATTGGCGGATGAAGCCGGGGAACCCGGATAGAACCTCCGACCTTCGGTAGGAAAATCGGCAATCCTTGCCAATTATGATCGGAGTCGAACACACCTGCCACAGGTGAGATTCGAACTCACAACCTCAGTGTTGAAAGGCTAGTGATCATTATTAGTCATGTCGAACTACCTAGACAACTTGGCCACCGAAGCCGCAATACTATATGTGATCACTGCATATAATTAATTACTAATATCAAGTCAGCAATAATAAATTAAATTTTTTATTTACATTAATGGAGATATAACAAAGCGTGAAGCTGCACTAGTTTCTTACCAATGTAACAGGTGTTTTGAAACAAACATTTGCAATCAAAGATTCAGCTTTCTTTTTTTTTTTTTTGGATTATCATCGTTTTACGTATTTTTTTTAAAATTTCAATTATTGTTTTACTACCTAATGTTATATCTATGAAGTAAGCTGTTTGGCTGTTTAAATGAAAATGAAATTGTTATCCGTGACAACGATTCGCCAAAAATAAGTGTATTTAAATTGTTTTCAAAGTTTTGAAAGGTTTTGACATAGATATCAACATTTATAGTGTTAAAGAGGGACTTATTTTATTTTAATTAATATATTAGAAGAATTCATAAATATATTGCATAAAATCTAGATTAATTGATTACCATGCCCATAGGTTTTGAAAATAATTTGTTTGGTTGCTCCTTAGGTATATTTGTTCTCTATATTATGACAGAAATAACATCAAGGTATGTAATTTAAGAAATCATTTTGGACATACATGTACCAAGAAAATATATATATTCCTTTTTCTCTGCAGTCAAGTATGTGTAGTTGCATAAAAATCTTAAGGACTGTAACACGTAGAAACTTACACTTAGTCGACTCATTGTTTTTACTCGATTTCTACTAATTATCAGGGTCAACCTAAGGTCATTGACGAAGTTTATAGCAACCGTTAAAAAAGTCCCTAGCACAAATATATAATGAGATTCAGGACGCTATAAGTCAAGATGGAAAGTTCAGAGAAAGGGTCATTCTCAACAAGTCAATATCAACCGATGACAAAGTCCCTAGCAACCATATATATTTAGATTCAGGACCTTATATTTTAGCTGTAAAAGTCGAAATTGATTCTCAAGGATCAAGCTACTGATACACTCTTCTTTTGTTCACTGACCGATTTTCGCTTGAATCGATGAACTTTTTAATTTCATTCATACAATGATAGTTAAAAATTTGGTTGACATTTTATGAGGCAAACTATTGACATTTTCCATATACAATTTCATTACATTATTCAAAATCTGTGATTCTGATTAAAAGATTTCTCGTCTCAAAATCGGTTCAAGGATTGACATTAAAATTAATCTGAATGCCCTTTAGTTTAATACATGTTACGTATTAAAATTCGGTGGAAATTGCCTTAGAAAACTAAAGACATTGTACGGAAACAGTCAATTCTCAAAATATGTAATCTCTGAGCAAAATATTTTTCAGAAATGCGTTCGACACTTAAATTAAAAATCGTCTGCAACTCGTATTATTTTACAGCTTATCAAAATTTGGGAGTAATCGGTTAAAGCAGGCCAAAGATTGCCCAGAAACGACTATCTGCTATCAAATCAATAATTAAGTCCAACCAAGACAATTTGTTGCCATAGTTACAACCTACCCTTTAATTTCAAATAAAGTGTTTCCATATTTACCTCTCATAATATCCATATTTTAAGATTTATCATCTTTATTTTTTCATATAGAATACAGAAATTCCTGATCCTTCAATGGTCCATATTTTTAGCATTTAACATAATATATATGGCTAATATAAAGTTTGTATTTCATAAATATATTTGTTTCCATAGTAACCTCCTCCTTAGCAACCAAAATCCAAAACATGTTTTTCCTGATTTTGAAAAAGTAATATAAGGAGTTAATAAAAATTAACACACTTTGCTGCTTCATGAGTGCGTAAACTTTGCAGAATTCCATAAAATACAAGTATATCTAAATCCAAGGCCACATCAAATTGATTTTTGGTTCTTTGGTTTTTGCATGGCAAAAATACGTACGAGCGAGCGAAATTTCAATTTTTTTATTTTTTTTTTTTTTTTTTTTTTTTTTGCTTGTGGTCTAGATTTTTACTCGAACATCACATTTACGTGTAGCACAAACTTTTTAAAATAAAATATCGGATTAAATCGAAGAAAACCCCCTTTTTTTACCAAATTCTAGGAGCGGGCGAACACTTTTAAAAAATTGAAAAATTCGGCGCACATTTTCAGCATTTTTCCAAAATAAAGCGGCAAAAAAAATTTCTTGAAAGTTATACAGTCTAAAAATCAAAGCGGCGAAATCCAAAGAACTAAAAACTAATTTGGTGTGGCCCAAGCCTTGGTCCTTGCCAAGAATTTGCTATCATATCTCGTTATCAGGTGACGTCTAGGAATATTGTTAGCGTATCTAGTTAACCATGTTAACTTTTATTTTATCTAACGGGGATAACAGTTTAGCAAGCAAATAATATTTAGACTCAAAAATATACAGTATTCTATTTATAAAGAGGTAAAATCAACTGGATTTCAGTCATAAAAACGCATATTTTTGACTAAACCAACTATGGCAATGGAAACATGCGTGTACCGCACTTTGTTTGGTGGTTACTGAAAATTGCCATTAACAAGTAAAAAATATTGTAAAAAATAAAAATGTGCATTGATTATACAAATGAAATTTATCTTGCAAAATTATGGGTCTTTAATATTAAGGTGGTATGGGGATCTAAATTAAAAATGATAGATTTTTCTTAAACTTTGCAGAGATGATCAATACAATGTATACATCGAAAATATAAAAAAGAAATTAGGGAGTCACCGGCCATATAAGAAAATTGTATGGACCTGAAAACAAAATCATACATTTTAGCTTATTATGTATATATACATGTCACCTTTTTAGCTTCAATTTGTATTTTCTTCAAAAAACAAATGATAGAAATTTCACATTTTTTAGATATGAAGTACTTATTTTATAAGTTTTTAAAAACAGGACAAAAATATAGGTCACCGTGCGTATAAGAAAGAAAACTTCCATTTTGTTTTGGTTTCCATGGAAACTATAGCAATATTTCCTTAAGATAATTAACTAAGAGTTAGCTATTAACTCAAATGGTTGAAATTTTACCAATGGTTTATAAATAAAGTTAAGATACAAAAATGGAGACTATAACAATACAAATAACAGACCGTTGCCATAGAAACAAATGAAATGGCAATATTTAAGATACTAATTTTGTCCCTTCATTTAAATGTAAAATGAAAATAATTAAGGAAAAAAGTCGTTTTATCAGACCTTAAGGATGTTTTTTATCAAAGATTCTGAAAGCAACAACGAACCAACATATACAAACAATTAATTAAGAAATGCAAATATGTGTAAAGTTATTTATTTTAATATCAACCACAAGTATGGGTTACGTTTTTTGTTTTTACTGGATTGAAACTCGCGCTGTTGTGATACCTACAGTTGAGATCAGTTGTAACCACTCAATTATTCTGTCAGAGAGGACGGTTCTAAAACCATTCTGGAACGGTTCTAGAGTAGAGCCAACCCTGTTATAAATGGTTCTAAGTTAGAACCGTCATAAATGGTTCTAGGGTAGAACTGTCAGAAATGGTTCTAGGGTTGAACCATCCAGAACGGTTCTAGTGTAGAACTTTCATAAATGGTTCTAGGGTAGAACTGTCATAAATGGTAGGGTTCTATGATAAAACTCTCATATATGGTTCTATGGTAGAACCGTCTATTTTCATGTCCGATAACTCTGTATTGAATATGACACGTACTCCTCGTCCTCGCTTTTTCCAAACTTTTAAAAAATATTTTTGAAATATGTAGTAACATTTCACATCGATTATAATTTCAATTATGACAATAATTAATAATATTAAATTTATGACCAATTTATACAAAACAGCAAAAGTACATACATGTAATAAATTTTTATTTTTATTTTTTGCAACCCACAAGAAAACCGAATTATTGTTTTTGTTAAAATTTGTGTGATTTTTATGTGAAGTAAATTTACAGGTAAAGAAATTTGTTCTCCGTAATATGTTGTGTGTTTCAAGTAATTATAACTAATTAACGTTTTGAAATGTATATTGAACCTTGACTGTCCAGATGTTTATTGTTACAACCTTTAAGGTACACATATACATGTGTATGTATACAGGTAAACCTTTTTGCTGACAAAATCAGCGGGGTTTCAAATTTTTATAACGCTACATTTTAAAATAATTAATGCAGCATTTGAATAAAGAGGTGTGTATAAGGTGGTCCCAAATTTCAATGCAAATGTGTCAGATAAATAAGATTTTAATTTATTTTAAATTAATAATTTATCTTTTTTACCATTTTTATATGGTAAACATTTGATATATTATATAATAACTTCTTTGCTCTATGAACGATATTTATTTCGTTATGACAAGGTAGAAGATGACTGAGATGAGTAACGCCATTTGAAATAAGTAGTGCATTTCACTAATTTATCGAAAAATTACATAGACATAACGTACATATATGGACATTTCACACAATAATGTCAAGAAGGGGCGGAATTAAATCTTGATTTAAAGTGTTCTCTTGAACATATGTCGAGGAATGTTTTATGTAGTAGATAATAACACCGACTAGTTTTTAAATCATTTAGTTTTAGTAAAAACTTTATTCTGATTGATGTTTTTTTCTTTTTTTCACTCTATAATATATTTCGGTATGATAAAAGTTGATTTTAAAATTATGACAACAAATTAATTATTTTATTTTTTATAATTTTGATGTTCAAAATTCATAAACTATTGCCAGGGTCATAAATGGTTCTAGGATAGAATCATTCGGAATGGTCTAGGGTAGAACCGCCGAGAATGGTTCTATGGTAGAACTGTCATAAATGGTTAGAAAGTAGAACCGTCCAGAATGGTTCTAGGGTAGAACTGTCATAATTTGGTCTAGGGTAGAACCGTCCAAAATGGTTCTAGCGTAGAACTGTCATAAATGGTTCTAGGTCAGGACACACTCTCTTAAGGTGTCAGGATGGCAGTTCTAGAACTGTTCTAGAACAGTTCTTTTGACAGTTCTAAAGAGAGGTTAGAACTGAGCTCAACTGTACCTGTGTGGCTTCTTTATTCTCTCATTATTTATTTCTTAATTTTAGGTTCTTTCCAGAGAAAGATGACACTGCTTGGATTTAGCTTGCTTGCTGCAATTCCTGACAATATAGATATACTGCAGATGTGTAATTCGTAGATATTGTATATACGACAGACAAACATCAGTGTGATCAGTAGTTTGTTATGTTTTGCTTTTTAAATCTTTTTGTCAGTTAATGAAATAGAACGAAAACAATTTCCAATTAAAGTGTATGTAATACAACATCTAGAAGAAGTTTATCTAATATTGTATGTTATTTAAGAGAAAGTTGGAAATTAAGATCTCATATACTGTCTTAAAACTAAATATATGAATTAGAACTAAGTAGGCTTGCTATCTGCAATTACGGTTTACTGACATTATTTTGTTAATACTATATTTTATGTCATGTCGTTTACTGTGAATATATTGTATTGCTATAGCTGTATATGCTGATGCAATAAAGTTTCTTCTTCTTAATAACATACTTTAAATACTTTTTGATTAATTCGATAAAAAAAGACAGTTTGAATTTATCAAGCAGTAAAACAATGTTCGGGTGTATTTATATATAGTTCGGCTCATTTAAAATATCACCTCAAGCTAACGTCCAGTTAACATAATATGTGGTTCAAATCACTGCTCCAGGACCAAAAACCAGAGATTAGAACAGCTTCGACCAGTCCTGCGACTGTTCAGCCAGAGATTTGAATGAAGAGATTATGACCAGTCATAATCTCTGCTTTATTGATTTCTCAAATGTCTGGTCTAATTTATTCAACTGCGCACGCGCTGTTCTCGTAACAAACCCAGAGATTTGAATAATAATTATCTCTGCGAAATGCGCATGCGCCGTCCTACGACGAAAAACGATTACCCGGGGATAAATAAAATGTTATTTGTACACAAAGTTATTCCTATTGTCAAATGAAATAAATAGTATGAATTTTTGATGATACTATTTAAAGAAAATATTAATTATAAGTTTTGAAATATAAAATAAAATAAAAATTATATTTAGATTTTATTTCAAGTCAATACTGAAACTTATATTTTGACTTTAAAAAACACTGCAGGTACAATCAAAATATCCTTTAAAGTCTTATGTTGCACTTCTGGTATGGCTAAAATTAACAATAAGTATCATGTTTTTTTTCAGTATGAAATTAAATTAATTTTATCTAACAATTATTACGTTTAGTCGCAGATAAACTTTTTAAGATACGGCATGAAATTTTCTGAACAACAAGTTTGAATCTTGTATTTTTTCTTTAAAAAAACACTTTTGTTGTAACAAAAATCACTTTTGTCAAAACTTCATAAAAACATAAGATAAGCATATGTTAGGTTTGAAAAGTCTTGTATTTTTACTTTAGAAAAAAAATATTCGATATAAAAAATCACATTAATCTGATATCACACAATCTGATAGAAACAAAATATCTAAAACAGATCGAACCTAGTAGTCACAATATAATAAAAAGAAACAAAAATGAAATGCACCAAACGAAATAATAATAATAATATATATGAAAAAAATAATATATTCTTTTAAATGCAAGTTCGTATTCCTTAAGTAGGATAATATGATATGATAAATAAAAACATTGAAAAATAAAGATAAAGATTACAGTTAAAAAAACGTTACTTAAAAATTATATATACTAAAATGCGAATAATTTTGTGATAGTCTGTGTACTTTAATTAACATGAAACATTTTATCAAAATCAGCTGAACATTTGGAAGCAAATTAATTGTTTTGATTTCAAGAATTTAAACTACGCATTCGCCGTCCTGATGACCAGTTCCAGAATTCAATTACATTTGGTATAATACGCACACGCCGTCCTAAAGCAAAGACGGATTTTGTCATAAGGACGAAAACGGTCATAAGAATACCTAGACAGATACTCATAAAAGATTACATGTATTTATTTCAAGTAAGTCATTAGTCAGAGCGTAAGGATCATTTTGCATTTAAGAATACTACAGTAGTGCTTTACGCATGTTTATACCACTGCGTCACCGTGGTGGGCGGTATACTGGTTTAACGGGGACCGTCTCTTTGCAAATCCTCAAAAATTGGTTTAGTTGCAAACTTTTTAGGTTACTATACGGCACATTTATTTATAGTTGGTATGAAAGATTAAGATGATGGCTTATTGAATACCGATTTCGTAATTTTAGTATATCTGTTTTCTGTTTAAATGAAATGAATTATGCTTATTTACATTTTAACCATGTTCTATAAAAATGTTTGGGTTATATTTTAATTATTTTTTTAAAGACTTCTATAACAATGTAGTGATGGGGTCCGATTTAGGTGTGTTTTCAAATGATTAATGAAGCATGGCCATGCTGAATTGGTTACAGATTTTGTAAATGTCTTGTTTAACGATGCAGCCATATAATTTTCAAAACATTGACTATAGAAAGTTTTGTTCACAACAATTTCAGCACATATCGTAATAACACAGTGTTGGTTTAAAGCATTACCATTATAAACAATCTTTAATTTAAAAGTCTACCTGCTGACGTGTAGGAGATAGATGAAAAGATAGATGCATTACCTTAAAAGGCGACGACAATCCATTCTATGAAATTATCAATTTTCACTAACATATTTGTAGACATAGGACTTTGGTATATTTCTATATTTGTTAGTGTTTTCATTTCCTAGTACTGAACTTTGTGTAATCTTTTAACTTTGCAAGTCTTAACTTAAGATTGTATATTGTTGACATAGGTATAAACCTGTGTCTGTGATTTCTGCATTATTAATATAGATAAGTTCTGTAATTTTCTTTATTGTAACTTTATTCATCATGATTTGTAAATTTACATTATTAAATTTATTGTGTGTTACTTTGTTCTTGTGTTTGCCTAAACTCATAACGGTGATTTCTTGCCCAAACTGTTTAACAAAACAAGATGTTTTAGAATCCAACACACGGAATGTCGCAAACCAAGCAAGAAACAACAACACAGTTATTAAAGTATGGATAATTGATTTTATGTAGAATTAGATTTTTTGAATACTTGAAAAATACACTTATTGAAATATTAAAACTGAACATGAAATAAAACTAGAATTCATTTGAAAAAAAAAGTGTTTTCCTTATTGCATGATTTTTTTCGCTTTACAGCATTGCCAGCTATACGCTTGACAGCTGCCCCGATTCCATCTCATGGGCCTTTTCCATGGTCAGATTTAAATTACTCCAGCTTGCCTTAAATCCGTAAAGGTAGACTACCAATACCAGAGCGGAATATCCAATGATGGTCTCCAGCAGATGATATGAGTTAAGAGAAATGGATATGACCTCAGATTTCTTCTCAAGATAAAGCCGCTTATTGAAGGTGTTCGTTAACTGGCATAGTATCAAGACGTTTAAAAATATTAATATCAACCCTATGGAAGCTGTAAATGCTCTTGCCGTTAACAGTCACTTTTAAGTCCCCCCCCCCCCGAACAATGTTAACTTTCTATTTGATGGATCATTTTGCTTTTTCTACTACATAAGTACTCCAAAACATTTGTATATACAAATCGCTTCAAAAAAGTAATAAACTGTTCCAAAACAGTCCAAATGTGATAATACTTCTTAATTTTGGTTTTTAACATTTTAACTTTTATCAGCTTATTGTTAGGAAATAAAATACAAACGGGAACTTAACGTGAGCAATGAAGACAATATAACTAGTAAGAATTAATTTTTATTTCAGATGTTCTATGATCATACAATGTTTCAATGTAAATAATAAATACACAAGAATTCGTTCTTTGCTTAAATGTCTGGTCTTGTACTGCTTAGTTTTTCGGATTTTTCACTCCAACAAAAAAACAGAACCCATGATGACGTCACAACCTGATAGGAATCCCTTTTGGTGCGAAACGTTTCTAAATATAACATACTTTTTAATGGCAATCTTTTCTATGAATCCACACATATCCATTGTATCTCCTATACGTAATAGTTAGATTACGTCCCATTGGAATTTACCCTTGCAATAAAATGGATATTGGTCACATCGCATTTAAATTGAATATTATTTATTAACTACACGTTACAACCTTATACATTACCAAAGTAGACGTTTTCACATTTCGTAATGTATCAAATAGCCATTGACAGGCTGGCGGTTATCAGTTGCACGAAGTGCATTTGTATGAATGAACTGTTCAGATCAATAGGATAGACAGATATTTTGATTCATTCAGATTAGAACACATCAGTTACTAGATGCTGACCATACAGGAATGATCCTCTGACAATGCCCCTATACATAGGCCGTTATTTTCTTGGGATGGGGGAGGGGGGGGGGGGTTATTATCTTTCAATATTTGCTACTTACTTACTTCCATTTGTATGAAACTGTTTATTTATATTTTCTGTCTGGGAGTTAATTTATTTTGACGAGGGACCTTCTAGTATTTTTATGGTGTTTAAATAAATTACATTAGTGCCTACAGTGTGTGTATTAATCATTTTTGTAAGCCCCTCCCCACCCCCGCCACCCCTCACCCCTGGGAAGCCAAAATGGTTATTATAATGGTTTCTGTAAGTGGTAATATATCCAAGTAGTATTTCCGAGCGTGCCTCCAAAAAAGTATATTCAAAATACAAAAAAAAAACTGCAACACTTTTAATGACTAATTAGTATAGCAGAAGAGTTTCATTCTGCGATTTCAATTATGACCCTGGATGTTTTGTTCAAATTAGCATGCCCAGAAACAATAGCAAAATGGGTAGACGAGTTATGACGTTAATGAACGATGGACATGTAGCTAGGTGTGTTCTGTAATGAATGTATGTTCATGTAACACGGGATAAGACATTTTAAATAAAATACTCAACAATAACATCTCATGCTTGGTTTAATTTTAAAAGATCTTTTAAATATTTACTAATTGATGTCAGGTTATATTCTTTTTGTTTTCAATAAGATTCGTAAAACCGTGAAATTTGAAATGCGAATCTTCTATTTAAAAATTTCACCTGTTAATTCCTGTTTGTAAACATTAGATTGCGTATACACCTGCTAATTTTAATTGGTAAGTCTGATGTTGTTATTTCAATTCATTTCATTTCGTTTGTTTTAATTTAACTATTTATTTTATGTTGTTCATTTTGATTTATTTACACTCTCTTTTAATTATTCACATCCTATGGTAAGAGAATCGCCTTCTCTGACAAATATATATAATTTGGGGATGTTTACTTGGGATTTTCAGTGAAATTTACTATACCGTGGAGGTCAGCGTACCCGGCGAAAACCGAGGCAGGTTAACTAGTAATCCTTGTCAATTACGACCGATATTCAGAAGTTGTATAGATGTACATCATATGAGAAACAAAATCATCTTATCCACAAGACAAAAACCTACCAATAGAAATACGAGAAATAAGAATCTTCTTTTTTTCAACCAACGAAATAACTCTGTTTTCCTTGTAATTTATTTGTGGGTTTAATGCATTTAATTTTATCGTCCTTTGTAGATTATTGAAATGTACAGATGCTTGTGTCTAGCGAGTGTTGCTATCTTTCTAATGTTGGAGTGTATACACGGCCAAACGTTTGATCCAAAATGTAAGTTTACACTATAGTCTTGATACAAAAAATATACTTGTTATTATATCTATCATACTGACTTTTTTGCAATAACACACAGAAAAGTAGAAGAAAGCTATGGACAACGATCCCCCCCCCTCCCCCGCCAGTAGTTAGGGCACTTAACCTCATTCAAAAATATAAAATCTTTTTTCCACATCTACAACATATTACGCAATCATTCTATTAAGAAATTAAATATAAAATAAACAAAGTTTAGTTCATAAGATTGAATTCACAATTTTTGGAATTCGACCAAAAGTGGACCCTAAAGTTTGAAAATCGACATTCTAAAACATTATTGAGCTTCTGCATATGGTTTATGACATTAATTTAAAGAAATAAAATGCATATATTGAAGACTTTGAGGTCACAAGCTTAAATTCTTAATTTTCAAAATTCGACCATGCGAGACCCTACATGTATTTTAAACAATTAAAGTTATAAAACCTTATTGCGGATTTCCAAGACCGTTTTTGCGCATCTACATTTGGTGTATGACAATACTGTAAAGAATTAAAATGCGTATATTAATAAAATGAAAAAGCAGTTTATGTCACAAGATTACACTGTAAATAGACATTTTTCGAAATTCGATCCCTGTGGGCCCTAATTTTAGAAAATGAAAATTCTAAAACCCTTTTTAGTATCCAAATATGGTGAATGACAATACTGTATTGAAATAAAAGGCATCAGTTAAAAATGAAAGAGGAGTTTATGTCACACGCTTAAATTCACAAATTTCGAACTTCGAGGCCACATGTTTAGAAAATCTAAATTCTAAAACCTTATTGTGCATCTGCATGGATGCAACTATTCTGTAAAAATTCTTAATAAAACTCAACACTGAAGGAATAGTTTTTGTAACAAGAAAGTAACGGACGCACTTACAGGGGCAAGAGCAACGTCTCCGAACTTTCTTCTTGATAAATCACTTGAATGACAAGAACGTAAAATGCAAAATAAGGAATAATCTCTTTAAATTGGCAGCTATACAGTTGCTGGCCCCATGAAAATCATGTGTTTTTCGGAAATAAACTGAGAATACTTATCCTTTTATAGTTTCTTAAGGTATTTCATAAAGGCCTACATACAGTGCTCGAAAAGCTAAGGTATTTCATAAAGGCCTACATACAGTGCTCGAAAAGCTAAGGTATTTCACAAAGACCTACATACAGTGCTCGAAAAACTAAGGTATTTCACAAAGGCCTACATACAGTGCTGGAAAAGCTAAGGTATTTCACAAAGGCCTACATACAGTGCTCGAAAAGCGCAATGAAGTGCAGTTCTTAAAATAATTAAATAGTAACCTGGTGAGTTTATGTACGCCAAATGATAATAGACGTGTCAATATATAAAGTTAAGAAAACAGAATGGAGTTGTTATCAGTTAAGAAGAAAATTAATATTTTTTGCGATTATATTAGTATAATTGCATGAAGTGACCGCATAGGAAAGACAATTAAAAAAAACTGTAACACAACATGAATGTGTCATAAAAAATCCTTCATCTTATAGATTAGATTAAAGGTACAAGAATGTTGGTCAATTCAATATAACAAAATCTGTGATTATCGCTTTTATGGCTGTTTGTTTTGGAACGGATTGCATGGTTTTCAGTATCATCTAAATACTTACAAGTAACTTCATCACACTAAATAAATAGATAATAGGGGCATTTTTTCAGTAACTGTAAGAAGTTGTAACAGAAACCATGTAACCTTCACCCTAACTGATGCAGCAAATGGAGGATTAGTGTATATTCAAGGATCTGGATCCGGATGTAGACATGCAACCTTCTCCGGATCAAATACATATGGATTTAATTTTACAGCTTGCAACATTATTTGGGTATGCTCTTCTTATTTCCATAATAAATTGCTTTACGAACGCGTATTACACTAGCGCTAATTAAAAATAAAACTCAACATACCTGTGTACATGTACACATTTAGATGAGTAGCTCGTATTATTTGTCCCTTTTGTACGTATTATAGTGCCAAATTATATAAATATATCTTCACTGTGAATGTTTATACGTTTGTTATGTTTGTTGGACATACTTTGGGACATTGTAGTGAAAATTTTGACAGGATTTATTATATTCGTCTGCCTTTCATTTTGTGTGTAATTGGGTGTGTGGACTTTGTACCTGTGTCTTTCAATTTTTAGAAGTGACGTAATCAACATGTATCATATATTTAGTAGTTATTACGTAGATTTTGAATGTCTAATACAGACGTTTAGCTGAAACCTGAATCGCATACACTCTATCTCATACCTTGTTGAATGCCCCCCTTGACCAATATCAGCCACCGGATTAATCTTCGACGTTATTCGTGTTGATGCGGCATCTGGTACGGATTTCGCCATGTATATGCATTATTCTCTATATATCAAGCGTTTCACTTTAACCGGTGCAAGGGATTTTTGGATTGGTGCAAGAGTTTTCTCCAGGAGTTAGACTTCATTGTGACATTATGATGAAGAACAATAATAAAAGTACCCGTCCTCGCATAAATGTTTATACCGGGATCTGTGCAAAGAATTAATCCACTATATCATTCGTTCATATTACATTTATAAATTTACTGTTCATTGCATAGATGCATAGATGTACAGGCAAAAATATTGATTAATTGATTCCTTAATGTCCATGACCAGTGCAAGCATATTTAATACTATAACCAGTTTAAACCATACATCAAGGAAATACAGAAATAAACTACGAGTTAAAACAAAAGAGATAGATAGTGACTGGTAATCTAATCTCCGGCGGCATCCATTAGGATGGCCATCTCCAATATCGTTATGTACAATGCTATACCATTTAGATTTCCTTCAAATTTAATGAATCCGAACACAAAAATGCACACAATTATCGGATGAAATGATAAAATATATAATTTTCTGTTAATATTTATAGCTACAAATTAAACTTTTATTTATACTCAAGACAGTTATGGACTTCATTTTCAGGGGAGATCATTCAGAATAGTGATACAGAAGAAATCTCTATATCAGACGGGTGATGATAAGATAATACCTGTGACATGTATTGTTGATTTGAGTGATATATCTGTACAAGCTGGTGTTGATGCAAGGTAACTACATTTAGCTGGACACTTGAGATATGAGGAATTTCAGAGTTGACAACAATTTGATAAGATAATTAAAGAAAATAGCTTGCTATTTTTAGCTTAAAGCAACCACGAATAGAATATGGTATGGTTTACTAGATCCCAATTCTCCCCTTACTCCTGGACCACTTGTTAAACTAAGGCATTGAAACAATTCACTCCCAATACACCACCTACACCGATTGTAGAGAAGGTTACTATATATTTTTTTAAAGAAATTTGAAGCACCGTTTTCAAAAGACTGGGTAGATGAATAAACAAATCCGTGTGCTATTTCTGCCATTTCCTTGACTAATTTTTATAAAACATTTTTTTTATTAATTTATAAGGAATTTTATTATGGGACAGCTCAATGAAGTACACTAGGAAGAAAATTAATATTTATTTCTGAAAAAAAATTATTCCAAAACATCATATGCATGCACTACTAATGCAAACATAATTAACGCGATATGCACGATTATTATAATAGCGTAGTAACTCATGCTAGATTTCAGACTCCTGTTACATTAAGCTTAGTTCGGCTCATATTAAATTTCTGTTGAATTTCTCCTGAAAACATATCAAAAAGGCGATAACACTTAGTTTGCTAAAAGTTAACTTAAAAAAATGAACTATTATTTCCATTTGAATATACATGTGTATGTTTTAACAGACTACTTAAAATTATGTTCGAGCAATATATAACAGTTAAAACCGTACGACATACATGTATTTCAGTCCAGGAAATGATGACCCTCCACAAACGGTTGTTGTACGACCTACGGCATTTATGACGCTCTTCAGCAGAGGAAGTGACGTACGTGGTAAACTGATTCAATTATCGGACAACATAACGATGAACATTGAGCTCCATAATCAATACAAAGGTAGAGGACATAATGATTTCTTAATAAGTAGAGATATATTATTTAATTCATCCATGTAGACTTAAAACCTATCAGGGACAGTAGCTTAAGGTGACGGCATATAAAGGGTCAGAATTGAACATCCTAAAATGATGACCTTTCATTTTACCATAAGTATCATATCATATGGAAATAAAAAAGGGAAAAATGTATAATTGTCAAGATATTAAATCAAATGTAAGGATATGTTTCCACTAATCTAATGTCGTTTTGCCCAAACGTAAAACGCAATATTAAACGATTGTTTTTTTTTCCTTAAATTCTTACACAGAAGCCCAACTGAGCCAAGCTTTCAGATTCCGGTATTAGTGTATCATTTCCTATCTCTGTTTGTATTAAAGACTTTAAATTAATATATTATTGCTAAAGATATACTATAGGAGTCAGAGAAACCTACTTATCCCCACAATATTTAGAGATTAAATTATTTAACAGGAGAATTTGATATACAGGCCACGACGTGTACAGCCTCTACTATTACTGTCATAACAGGAGGGTGAGTTGTACCTATTTCCTTAAAATCAGATCTTTGATTCTAATATGACCTGCTTCAAATGCTCTCAGTCTACCACCGTGGTAAAATATGGATATTTTATTCCAACGTCACAGACGTCAGCAACGTCATATTAAAGTTTCTTACAAGCTTTAAAGACGTCATAGTATAATTTGCGTTGCGTAATGGCGTTTCGTGTCTGAATACATATGTAGACCCACGATGTTTGATTGGCAAATGGTCTTATTAAAGTTTATTTGAAAATGCTTTGTGATGTTTGATTAAGATAAAAAGATGATGACAGCATACGGTGAAATATACTCTCTCAAAAAAGAAACGCAACATACAGAAAATAGGAAATTTACTTCATATATTATTTTCATAATTTATGATATAAATAATTTACACAGGAATGCAAAAATTGGCACACTTCTTGTTCTTTTACCTTGGAATATCACAGTTTGTCACATATTGTCAATAAATCACTCATAAATTGTCAATATCTGGTATGTCCACCATTTGCTTGTAACACAGCCCCGACTCTTCTTGGCATAGATTGAATTAAACGCTGAGTTCGAACACGCGGTATCCTTTGCCACTCAAACTGAAGTGCCTGCTGTAATTGTTGCAGATTTTGCGGTGGTGGTTGTCGTTGGCGCACGCGCCGATCCACTTCATCCCACAAATGTTCAATTGGATTAAGATCGGGTGATCGTGACGGCCAACGGATCACATTGACATTCTGTTGTTCTAAAAAGTCTACTGTTACACGTGCTGTATGTGGTCGGGCATTGTCGTGCTGAAAAATTTCTCTCCGAATGTCAATTACGGGCAATAAATGAGGTCGTAAAATTTCGTCTCTATACCTAACAGCGTTCAGATTGCCTTGGATATGTATCAGCTGTGTGTTTCTGGCATAAGAAATAGCGGCCCACATCATAACACTGCCTCCGCCAAAATTGTCTCTCTCCACAACACAGTTTTGCGCAAAACGTTCGTTTCGGCGCCTATACACACGTATGCGACCATCTCGCTTTTCCAGTTGAAAACGTGACTCATCGCTGAACCATACTCTTCTCCAGTTCTGTAAATTCCATGCACGAACTGTAGTACACCATCTAACCCTCGCTCGGTGGTGTTGGCGTCTCAGTGTTGCTTCAAAGTAAGGTCTTCTTGCCCTCAATCCATGAGAACGTAATCGATTGCGTACTGTCTATGCTGATATACGGCGCAACCCAGGGACGTTTACAGCTGTTTCTGTTGCAGCAATAGTCCTATTCCGCAGATGGAAAAGTCTGATGTAACGATCTTGCGCCCTGGTTGTAACACGCGGGCGCCCTGAACGTGGCCGATCTGTCGTAGTACCAAGCTGCAGGTAGCGTCCCCAAAGGCGTGAAATTGTGCTACGATGAACAATGTACGTTACAGCAACAGCATTCTGTGATTCTCCGGCCTCTAGTCGTCCGATAGCGATATTCCGGGTAGCAGCGTCTAACCTTGGCATAGCGTCACCTCATCAGAATTTTATTTTACGAATGCATTCATGAAAAGAAATACCGGGTTTTTATACCGACTGACTGAGCTAAAAAATAACCCATGATTTGCACGTGAAAGTCGACCCAGTTTTTGGCAATGCGTAAATCGTAGGGTGTCCCAGATTGCGACCAAAGTCGTTTACGGGTGGATGAATTTAAATGATTGTACCTGGAAACTTTTTATGAAGGTGTAATTATGATCATGTGTACATATATTTTGATATTTATTGGTTATTTGTCCGGAAAAATAATATTTCAAAAAGATAATCTGATGTTGCGTTTCTTTTTTGAGAGAGTATATATGTGTTTTGTATATGGTGATACTGCATAATCTATACCTTGTGAAGTAAACCCCATAAAAAAATGCATATCACGTCTTATAATTGATTTACATATAGTTTTTTAACATTAATCATAAGTTAGCCTTTCTACTTAAAAAAATGAAACTTTGTTAATAAGTACATGAAAACATTTTTCTTATTGTTTCCAGTGTAAATATTCATAATTATTCTAAAAAAACTTAAAACATTGTTATTAAAATGGTGAAAAATGGTTACAAAATATTGCCAAGTTCTTTGTATCTGTCACAGAAAGTTTGAAGTTGCTGAAAAGAGTCACTAGACTGAAATTTCTTTAGGCTCCTCTGTACTGTTACCTTATTAAAGTCAGATATTGTTCTGGAGTTATGTCGCCTTGTCCATAAAAAAATCAAATATGCACGAAAAATCACAAAATTAGCAATTTTCGGGTAAATTAAAAAACGTGTCGACTTCGATGTGCTCAATATATCTTGTTAAAATTTGAAACATACCTTGTTAAGATAAACATCTTTTAGTGGTCAACTGCTAATCAATGCTAAACATATAGCTTCAACTCCTATTTTGTGTTTGAATTTTATGAAGTTTATGCTTTACCTAATGAAAAACGTCAAGTAAAAAGCCTACATAAGTACAGGTCCATTTAAAATCAATCCTATAAATATTAGAAAAGAATATCTAACAAACTTTTTATAGTAATATTTGTAACATTATTGTATTAACTAGACCTTAAGGACAGACATTTAACTCATCAAAGAAGTTGAAAAAGCGTGCTGTGGAATTTCTATAGTTTTATTTCGACCAACCGATTTTAACTTAAACGGTTCAATGTATTATGTCATACAGTAAGTTTATTTTCCAAATGTATCCTGGATAGAAATAAAACATGCTTTCACCAAACACAGGATTATATTTAGTATATTTAGTAAGATGTTTGTATTTCAGCTGTCCAACAGACTTAGAACTATTTCCACAGTTTACAAAGTTAGGCGTAGGAGCTTTGACAACCACATTCCAAGCATTTGTCCCAACAGAATATACCAGTATAACAGTTTCTATAACCTTTTCATGTAGTCTTGATATTTGTTTGAATACATGCCCAATGGTTAGTAAATCATGTTATTATACTTTACTATAGCAACTACTGGTAAAATAACTACGTTGTTTTTAGTTGCAAATAAAATAACTCCAGTTCAATGAGAGCAAAATAACTCTTTCGCGAGAATCGACAAGAGCGCAACAACTGATATTTGTCCATGAGATTAGTTCAGTATAATAATAATGTTCTGTCCTTCAGAAGGCGGTTATTTTTCCTCGATTTAATAATTACGTATATTACCTTCTTCTGAAGGCCATAATTGCATATTATCACAAATTTAGTAGTAATAAGTTGAAATCCATATTTGCCCTAAATATGTGATTGATAGATTATGACATGGCATTTTCCATATCCATACCATTGTATCATACCTCGACACATATACTCCCTCGGGCAAGCCCTCTGACTCAATATGGGAGTCTCGGGATACCAGGGCCAACATAGAAAATGTCATGTTATAATCTGTAGATATATAGTATATAGAAATGGCAGCATACCAGGTAATGAAAGCATCAAAAACTTTTTCTTCGCTAGAAATTTTGTCACTTGCAAGTGTTGATTTCATGCCAAGTTTTATCCAACATTTGAATCATCAGTGAGACAACCTTCCATTATATGATATTTAGAAAATTTATAAATGAAGTCATGTAATTTCAAAGTTAAGAATTGGATTAAATCACAGGATTATATATATTTTTATATCCCTCGCTTTGCTTACCTACAACTACTCGCACAATAGGGAACGGATTTCACTGAAGCTTTAGGGACGACATCAAAGATCAATGTCGGATAAAAAACTTAATTCAAATAGGTAAATAGGTGGTGGGGGAGGGGGGTTGTAAAAATCGCTGCAAGTTTTGTTATCCGGCATCGATTTATTGATTGAAAAATTCAAGTTAGGCCCTAACATATGTTTGGATTCGTAAAGCAGAAAAAAAAGCCATCAAATCGTACCGGAAAACAAATTTTTGGCAGAGAGTATTGCGGCGAAATCAATCATAGTATCTACGTCTTTCAGACGCTTTATCGATCGTGAGTTTTGAATGATATGTATACAATTATAATTTAACAGTGCCTTTTATCGATGTATACTAAAAATGCACATAACTTTTTTCCAATATTTTTTCAAGTCAATATACAGAACAAACACACATTCTTGAGGGATAACAATTTTTTCCCAAATTAGGTTGGGGGGGGGGGGGGGGGTGTCAGTGAAAAAACTGTGAATTAAGTTTTTCTATCCTACATTGAACTTTTGATGTCGTCCCTTACCAGAATATTCGATAAAAAGTGGCATTGTGCGTCATCTGTGTTATTTTTTTAACATAATAATTTTTGGATTTTCCTCAAACAATGTCAAACAAAAATGGACTTTGCCATATCCTCATAATATGGTAATATAAGGGGGTATACATGCCCCGTCCGCAAAGCCTCCTACACCAATGAATGGATTTCTGTGAAACTTTCATGGAATCTTCAGTGTACATTACCGTTGTGAATCTTACATTTTGTTTTCTATATCAAAATGAGTTTTGGTGTTTTCCATAGACAAACATGGACTAGTATATGTATTTATATTATTGTAGTTATAGCGTCCTCGCCGTAATTTCTAGATTTAAATGGCTAACAGGGGCCTCGGTGGCCGAGTGGTCTAGGTAGTTCGTTATGACTACTAATGATCACTAGCCCGTCAACACTGAGGTTGTGAGTTCAAATCTCACCTGTGGCGGGTTGTGTTCGACTCCGATCTAAAATTGACAAAGATTGCCAATTTTCCTACCGAAGGTCGGTGGTTCTCTCCGGGTACTCCGGCTTCCTCCACCAATAAAAACTGGCCGCCGCGAAAAAGCCAAATGTACTGAAAACGGCGTACAACCCCAACTAAACAAACAAACAAACAAACAATAAATTGCTAACATATCATGTAGAGAGTATTTTGCCAAGAAACTACCGATTGTGTTACCTTGAGATGAAGAAAAACAATAGTAACATTTTCTTTTGCCAAAAAATGTAGATTTTATGTCAGAAAGTCTCTATCAATTAAAATTTATTGATTCTTTTATTTTTTTTAGCACTATAGACGATTTTCAAAAGAGCGCTTTTGTCTGTGATGTATAGGATACTGCCACAAATAATTACGTGAACTATGTTTTCTTTTCATTCTATGGTACTCATTTCTTATTCAGCCATCTTGTTCCAACTTCACTATTGGACCTGGCCGACGGCGAAGAGATAATGAGAAATTCAACACGACATATGAACAACTACATGTAGATTCAACGCTTACTATATCTACTGGAAATGGTGTATTAATTGAAGGTATTGTACTGGGGTGTGATTTAATCGAATTCAGATATCAGTTGTATTGCGTAGGAAGCGTTTTTATCCAAAACTTACATTTAAAACAAAAAATGGTGACTGAGTACTCTGATTTTGTGAGGTCGAAATAATTGTGTGATAGTGGTGTTCAACTCCGATTAAGATTACCATGTTTCATTTTCAGGTCAATACCCAGTCTTTCAACATTAAACTGGCCTCAACCATTTGCATGTTCAATTACCTTATCCCTGGAGTAAAACCAATACAACAATTAAATAAATGTACAAGGTTGATAATTCTTAAGTTTAAACAAATAACAAAATGGATGACAGGAAAAGCCAACAATGACATAACATACATACATGTATCAGTCAACGCCAAAACCACAAAAAATAACACACATGTAAAAGAGAACAAAACACAAGCATAAACACAAAATAGAGTTAGTATAATCTGACTTAGTACAGACTTTGTCTTTATACATGTATTTCAAGTTTGAACAATGAATTATAAATACACAAACAATCAGAGAAATAAATAAATAAACAAACACTCAAACAACAATAAAAGAAATAAATAAATAAAACTTGTTATTTCAAAATTGTAGAAGCCGAATCTGATGGTTCTGTATGTCTACACAAGCCAGTGTTTGTTGTCTGTGTGATACTGATGTTCATTACCCTACTAGTTACAGTCTACTTCATATTGTTAGCGTATAGATGGAAACACAAGGAAGTCAACAAATCATGGCAATACTATTGCCCACACGAGAAACACGAATCGAGTTCACCTGAAAATGTTGCATTTATGTCTAAAGATCTCCGAGATGTCAAATTTGTGTAATGCTTTTTGAACGTAGGAAAGGATGGAGCGAATTGAACAGAAACGGGACGAATATTACGCTAGTGATCAATGCGGTTTTTTGTTAAATTTATCATAAAACACATGCACACACTTTCTGTTTGTAAGTGTAAAATAAAGATTTCGGGAAAAGAGAGGATATTTTTTTTATCATTGTATGCAAAGTGACATCATAAGTCATATGAATGTTTGCTTAACTGGAAACTGGGACCAAGTTACAAAGATATCTTATGATCAAAACACATTTCATGATAGTATAACAATATACATAAACGTGTATAACTGAGTCCTAAGAGGACAAATATACCTACGGAGCAAACCAAAAAAACGCAATCCATTAGACAGACAAATCCGGGAAGACAAATGAACAACCACAAGCACAACAAATAAACACTGAAAACTAAACAACAATGAACTCCTATAAAAACCAGGAGTGATCTCAGGTTCTCTGGGAGGGTAAACAGTTCCTGCTCCGTATACGGCACCTCTCGTGAAGTTCAAAATTTATCCTAAAGTTAGAACAACAAAAATAATGTTTGGAATAAATTATTCTTCAATTGTACAAATAAAGTAATTTTTTTTTAATTATGTATAAGATGACAGGTTATGATAATGTGTTATGTTGACTTTTAATCTATCATTTATTACCCATGCTATTGATATCAAAAGTATGAAATGTGATATATTCCAAACTATTTCCACAAATACGGCTTCTCTGTAAAACATTTTGTAAAATCACAAATTAAACGATCTATCTCCTATAAAAATAACTGTTTTAATACATAACATCAGAGAACCAATATTGCATCGGGTACACAAAATGCAACCACTAAATTCATTATTCTGAACGGAAGAGAAATATTAATCTTAATATTTTACATATATAGACAATTTAAGGATGTTTTGGTCTTTTTGTCAGATTTTCGCAATCCTCGGGTTTTATCATTCCTTAAACATTAAATTGTTTTGCCCATGAACCCCCACTTTTTCTTTTATAATTCAATCATATATACCTTAAAATGGTATTTGACAAAATTTTATGATATCCTTTTTATTTTTCCATACATTTTTGAGAGACTGAAGTTGTCAATGCAAAGACAATGAAAAATCCAGATAAAACCTATTTCCGGCAAATTTTCAAGGCTTTATAGCTCTAAAATAAGCACATGAACATATATTTTTTTCTTGCTTATTTGTTTGCTATTCATATGTTCTCTCAAACTAAAACACCTATTTCAAATCCTATTTATTTCCTATTAGACCAGCGATCATCCTCAAATCTTAATATTTTGCATATATAGACAATTTAACAGAGTAAAACTGAAATATTTCCTTTTTTCTCATTACAGATAAAAACCTAACTTTTCTTATAGTAATTTATATTACAACCATGGTCTCCTACGACGTCAAAGATTTTACGGGATATTTTAGTGTATCTAATGTATGACCTAATAAAATATTTTTTTTTAAACGTATCGAATTTAATAATGACAAATTACATGTATGGCGCAGATTCAGTTTACCATGGTTGTTGATTATATATAAACAAGAGTTATTTTGAAGCAATTTATCGGTGTATCAAACCGTATTTGAATTATTTGATAATACGGAAACTTGTCGGACTTTGCGTCTCCTATTCAATTGACGCTCTCAACATGTCAAGAGTTACTTACCTTACACAAAGATTATGAGAGACCAGAGATTCCTATATTGGACAGCAGGCTTGGATGAGGAGTGATACCCGGTCCGATGTCGTGTATTAATCTGTTTATCATATACTGCCTAAGTACTTATTCCGAGCCCATCAGGTCTGATATTGCCATGTCAGCCTGACAACGTGACTCAACCTGTTTGATATGGTCATATCAGCCCAGGTACGTTCGAATAGCACTTGAATGATGGGTTATTAGCCTGGGGTGTGAAAATACGGGTTGATCACTTCTGGTCATTAAACATGCAAAAAACATCATATTAAGTACTAAGTATATGACAAAAGCATGGAAATAAAAATATCAAAAACTGTATCCAAAAACCGTGTCACTGCAGAAGCAATGGCTACTGGTGAGAAGCTGTAGAATAAGATATATGTATCATACTGGGATTCTGATTCTACTAAATTGATTTTCTTGAGCTTCTTTTTTTTCATATTTTTTTCTTTACTTTAGTAAGATATTTTCTATGAAAGAGTTCATGATTTACTGCGTAACCTGTAGTTATCACTTAAATATTCTGTAGATTTAACCGTCTCTCTGAAAGCACCAGTTTTATTAATTTGAGGAAGAAAAAAATAGAGAAAAAAAAGGAAATGACTCGTACCAAGTCTAGGTTCTTGAATGTATCTTTGTTGTCCCCCGCCGCAACGCGATGCGGGGGATATGGTAATGCCGGGCGTCCGTCCGTCCGTCCGTCCGTGCTTCCGTCCGTCTGTCCGTCCGTCCGTCCACCTTGTAAGCGCTCT
This sequence comes from Mytilisepta virgata, assembly GCA_028015205.1. NCBI lineage: Eukaryota > Metazoa > Mollusca > Bivalvia > Mytilida > Mytilidae > Mytilisepta > Mytilisepta virgata. The sequence continues at coordinate 19,870,398 of CM051513.1, forward strand.
AGCAAATTTATTTCTTGACCGATTTGGATAATATTTATACAGTAGCTTTAACTCAATGATACCTCAAGGGAGTTCGAAGATGAGTCATGTCGAAATATTTTTGTAGGAGTTATGCCCCTTAATAACTTTGAAAATTTACAAAATGTTCATCTAAGTGTTTCTAGAAAATTTATATTCTCCTTGCATTGGAATAATATTTATACACTTGGACCTAAAGGGAGGTTTTATACATAAACTCCTATCGAAACTTATAAAATTGAAAAATACTGTCTTTAAGAGTTTGTTAGGCGGAATACTTTTGATCAAAGCATTTCTGTTTATTGAAAAGGAGTAAATGTACATTTGTATAAATTCTCAATACACATGGTAAAATAAGATTTCAACACTATACCCATATTGTATAAATGTCTTCATACCACTCATTAACTTGTAAAAAACTTTAGCAATAACCACAAATTGTTTGTCCTTCTATTCTCTCTCTTTGAGAAAATTTTGTTATGTTTCACTTGTCCAAGGGTTTCTGATGCTCTAGCGGCGGGGGACTTCTGAACGCTGTTCGATTTTATTTGTTTAGTTGGGGTTTAACGCCGTCTTCAGCACATTTGGCCATTTCGCGGTGGCCAGGTTTTATTGGTGGAGGAAGCCGGAGTACCCGGAGAGAACCACCGACGTTGTCAATCCTTGTCAATTAAGATCGAAGTCGAACACACCCCGCCACAGTTGAGATTCGAACTCACAACCCCAGCGTTGACAGGCTAGTGATCATTAGTTGTCATGAGGACCTACCTAGACCAATCGGCCACCGAGGCCCCGGTTCTTGAATGTGTAGTTTGAATGGGTGAATTAAATTTAAGAATGGAAAAAAGACCCAATGAGATAATCATAAAAAAACATTTTCTCAAAACGTATATGTGTACATGTTGTATATGTGTCCGTTTATGAAACACTTTTCAATATTATTCATAACAATGAATTATTTTGAATTTAGTTTTGTTTAATTTCTCTTTCTTTACATTTATTTCATTTCATTTCATTTCGTTTCATTTCATTCAAATTTCGTTTCGTTTCATTTCATTTCATTCAAATTTCGTTTCGTTTCGTTTCGTTTCGTTTTATTATCAGTTCATGATAAAATATTATTACTATTTATCTAGTTAGTAATTCACTTATATTTATTTAATTGTGTAGTTATTATTATAATTTTGAATAAGAAAGCTATTGCTATTTGTCCTCGACATGATCCGTCAACAAAATCAACCTGACAGTGCCTCCTTAAAAATAAAGCCTGTCCAACGTTACCTGAGCTATTTAACTGCCAAATTCTTCAATTTAACACTTTCCGCTGTCAACGCATGACTGTCTATACACATGTAACAGGTATTTTAATCTTTTTTATATTTTTACTGGATTTTATGTAATATTCTCTAATGTTTTATTTATTAATTCGTTTATCAAAGATCACGATACTCCTTTTCAAAGGTATCTTTGACCTTAATTATAACATATAAATTAATAGAAATATTTTGGTGTTTAAACACTTGTATTAAATTTTAAAAATATTAACTAATTCGTTTTATGTTCACATAGTCCGGTTCATTCTTATTATTCACTTGTGAGTTTTAACTTTGAATTTTTAAATTTATAGTAAAACATCGTTACGATTATGTTTTCGGTCTTTGAAAACATTGAATGATGTTGAATCTGAAAGTTTAGGCAGCACAGTGAGACGAAAAATGAAAAACAAAGGAAAGAATGAAAAAGCGAGTCCTCTACACGCACTATTACCTGGCGCAAAAATTGATCTTGAAAAAGGAAAAATATCAGTGAACGTTGGAATTTCTACAGAAACGATCATTTTCAATGTCGGTGGAGTAAAATTCGAAACATTCCGGTCCACACTCTATAAACAACCGAACAGTCCGTTGGCTAATAAGAATTTTCTAGACAAACATTTCCGAGCTGACCACAAAGATTACTTCTTTGATAGGGATCCAGAAACTTTTAAGGTAAGATAATCCAATTTTCGTATTATAAACATACATTGATTTTGTTTGTTTGTTTAGTCGGGTTTAACGCCGTTTTCAGCACATTTTGGCCATTTCGCGGCGGCCAGTTTTTATTGGTGGAGGAAGCCGGAGTACCCTGAGAGAACCACCGACCTTCGGTAGGAAAATTGACAATCCTTGTCAATTAAGATCGGAGTCGAACACACCCCGCCACAGGTGAGATTCGAACTCACAACCCCAGCGTTGACAGGCTAGTGATCAATAGTAGTCATGACGAACTACCTAGACCACTTGGCCACCGAGGCCCAAACCTACATTGAAATATTCAATGATGTCAAGCTTGATGCTTTATATTATGCGCATCTTTACAATTCAATTGTCACCAAAAGTGTCAAAGGAAAGGGTCTTTTGGGTCGAATTTCCGTGTGAGTCTTTTTATTCTTATACAAGAAAACCATGAACATACCTGAATAAACAGTTTCGACATTCAGAGTAACACGCTTGAAAGTTTGTGTGAAATGGTCCGATTGATGAATTGTATCATTTCCGTATAGATTTAAGGTAGAATGACAATAGCAGCGACTAACTGCGTTTAATTGCTAATTACTGATGTAATATTTTTGCATTATCTTTAAATGAAAAAAAATATATATATACAAATTACATATGCAATACACAACCTAATTAGTAACGTATAATTATGCTTGTATCTTGTTCTGTCTAATTTATACAAAATATACAGGACCAGTATTATAATAACTCCAAATATTCTTTATACAAAAAAATATTGATGGCCTTTTACAGAGGAGGTACGTTGACTTCTCATCTTTACAACATGTTTTGATATTGCCTTTGCCATAAAACGATGGCAGATGTTGATAAATAAGACCAGTTTAACGTAAACTGAAAAATCAACAGAACCTATAAAAATTGAATTAAAATTAAATACATGGTATATTGAAATATCGCGTACAGATACATTGTGTAATTTCAGGTTGTCCTAAACTACCTTCGCACAGGAGAACTCCATATACCAACCTTTCTTTGTGGTCCGGCGGTTAAATCGGAATTAGAGTTTTGGGGAGTTCAGGATAATTCGATAGCAAGATGTTGTAACATTCATTATAATTCGTATAACGCAACATTGGAAGCACTAAATCAATTAGAACACGACAGAAAAGGCAGTTTTCTTCTCTCACAGGATGAGATTCAGCCTGAAAATACATCAAATATAGAGAGAATCCGAACCAAACTATCGCTGATCCTAAACCAACCAGAAACCTCAACGCTTGCCAAGGTATGTTTCTGCAAAATATAGATGTATTTAGTAATTTAAAATATATATGAAATAATCTTTCCCATTGATGTAGATAATTACATATGTTAGAAATATGAACGACTTGTATTATCAATTGATTAAAAAAAATGCATAAACGGTGGGCGCTTGAATACTAGGTAGACTTTCAAAGCTATTGATTTGTCTTGTAGCTAATAACTTGCTTCCTTTAAAGTCGCGTAATATGGTGCAATCATATGTATGCACGACCGTATAATTAAGATAATGATGGTATAGAAATACACTGATTACTAATATCTACAGAGATTTTATTGAAACAAATATGCATAACAATGTTACCTATCTTTATTTACGTGGGTATACAAATGCGTACGTATGTATACGTTTTTTTTTATTAGATTTTATTCGATTTAAAGTATTTTTCAGTAGATCTGGGCTTGTGTGTTTTTTACTTTTTTCTTCTTTTGTTAAACTTGCTATGTTCTTCATTGGATACATTTTGTATTTTATTAATTTAAAGCTTTTTAAATGTTAAGCTTTACTGCCAAATCATACTTTGTCGAAGTATCTAATTTTATATCAATCTTACTATCATGAAATGTTTATTTTATTGCATGGTTTCCTATATATGATTCAACAAAAATCTCCGATCTTGGAACAATATCATCGCTTCAGAAATTCACCAAAAGTAAAAATTTAATTGCTTATCCCTAACGTTGGTTGTCCTTATACTCCAGAATATATAACATACATACATCTGACATTTAACTTAGTCTAATCCATATATAATAGAGGTTTTTAAAACGCCCTAATCTTTTACACTTAACCTCTGACCCCTTAAGAAAGAAATCTTTTCAACGTGTAAACAATATTGAAATTATTAATGGTTATACAAACATAAACAGGTGTCATGTGGGTAGATATATATCTGTGAGAATCTTATTGATATTAAATTCCCTTTGTAGGGCGGTGTAAGTAAAACCGAAAAGGAAGTACGATTTTATACATGGCTGAATTTTTTTCTTATATACCATGTAAATTTAAAATTTATTTATCGAGAAGATTTCAATAAATTTAAAATTAATTATTAAATTCTCTATAAACTTTAAAACTAGAAACTAAGGTGAACCAACTGTGCAAAATTTTTAATGAGAAGAGATAAGCCAGTTTTGCCTGATTTTTGCGTAAATTTCAGTGTGAACCTAGCTATAGTGATCATTTCTTGACACAAAATCTCTGAATGCACCCTACAAAAAATCGAACTTTGTTCTCCTATGTATTATTTACATATGAAATGGAACGTATACAATACTCTGCGCGTTCCATTCCCATTTACATGTATTTCATAGTTCTAGTTTAAATTTCCTATCGTATTGATCCTATATAAAAATTTTGATACCTTATTGGACACTTCATCAGATGCTTTGAACTTGCATTGTGACGGGTTAAGTTGACGAATTTGCACATGCTAATGTCGGAATGTGCTCGTTTCAACTGTAAAACTAGGTAAATCCCCATAGCATTGTGACGGGTGAAGTTAACGGAGCAGAACAAGCTTACCCTCACCTGATGTGTGATTTCACACTACTAGAGATTAGTTTTGGGCTGTGTTTACTAATTTTGTTACGTTTGTGATATGCTTTTGTTTTCTATTCATTTTGATATTTGCTTGCTCTGTTATGCTTTGACACATTTGCCTTGTCATTAGATTTTGGTCTTACTGTTTTTGTGGTTTTATATTGTTTGTCGATGTTTATAATATTGTTACATTTGCATTAAAAGGTAGAAAACGAATACGTGCATTCAAATGAGAAACAATATTCAAATAGTATTTTGTTGAACGTATTTACGTATTTATATGGACAAACCTTAAAGGTTTTGGCATACAGTTTGTTTATGCGTTCTGCTGTTTACGTGTATAAATAAACAAAAACAGACAAACAATCAAAACAAATAAAACACAAAAACAAAAACAAACTACAAACAAAGCAACAACAAAAAAAAACCAAAAACAAAACAATATCAATCTATATTTTTGAAATTTTGTGCGCAATACATACATGAAAGAGTAAGTGTCATTGAGATAGAATCAAACAGAAATTAACATGAGGGAGATTTGTTAAAGTTACATGTCCATTTACAGTTTTCATAAATCATAAGTTTTCTTTTTAAAATTTGTTTTATACATGTATATATTTTATATTTTCAGATATATGGAATCGTTTCTCTTTTTGTTGTAGCTGTATCTATCTTGTCATTTCTTGCCGAAACGCATCCGGCATTCCTTATCAAACGTACCATTAATGAGGTCAAGACTGTTTTTAACGAAACTTTAAACAAAACAACAACAGCAAATTTTCAAAAGTCAAAAGTCATTCCGCATCCGTTGTTGGACCAGATTGACTTAGCTTGTCTGATCTACTTCACAGTTGAATATCTAGCCAGAGTCTTAACCGCTAGGAGGCGTCTTCATTATGTCCGGTCGCTGATGGGTATTATTGACCTACTTGCACTTTTACCGGATTATGTGCAATTTATTTTAGCGGCTGCTGATGCAGAACATGTTGGAGAAGGGACAACCAAAATTATAACCATTTTAAAAGTAACGCGCATCCTCCGGATTTTTCGCCTAGTCCGACATGTTCCAGGGCTTTGGATTTTAATATACACACTAAAGGCCAGTCTGAAAGAATTACTTTTAATGACAGCTTTTCTAATTGTCGGAATGCTCATATATTCATCTTTAATTTACTACGCAGACGACAGAGAAACATTTACAAGCATACCTCATAGCTTCTGGTGGGCTCTTATCACCATGACAACGGTCGGTTATGGTGATATGTACCCTGTTACAGGATGGGGCTATGTGATTGGTTCGTTGACAGCCATGTCTGGTTTACTTATGATAGGTTTTTCTGTTCCCATATTAGTGAATAACTTCTTAATGTATTATAAACATGTTGAATTCGCACTACAGGAAGAGCGGATGAAAAGGAGGACAAACAATGAAGATAAAAAACAAAAAATAGAAGATAATGATACAGAGGAAGCGTTAAAACAGTCTATAAACGAAAATAACAATGAATCAGCGCAGGTTTTTACCCTTGAATGGAACGAAAAACTGTAGGTTGTTCTAATTAGTTTTTCCTTTTTTTTCTTTCTTTTCTTTTGTAGTTGACTGCATAAGAAAAGGGATTGCTTAGGTCAATTCAAATAAATTTATAGATGTTGGGCGGTTTGAAGTATTTTATTCTTATTTTGGCTTGAGGGACAAGGCCCACGTTTGTGAAAATTCTTGCTGTAGGAAGATCCGGGACAGAGGACTTGCGGTCAGTTTGGCCACTCACAAAGTCAAAAGTAAGTTCGTTGTAACGTCTTAGCCAAAATGTTACTAAGAGATGACGACCGCCAATAACTATAGTTAAATTAAACGGTACTACATGCACTAATCATTTAGTGATAACAGATACATGTACATGTGTACCCTTTTCACACAAACAAACATATACCCAATGCCTCTGGGTGATGAACATGAATTTAAATCCGTCCTTGCATAGATATTGAGCTAAACAGACTTGGCATGGTTTGGTGTTATCTTGGGTTTATTACCCTTAGGTTGCTTTAAGAGTTTTACCAATATTTGGCTTTTATTATGGAGGAAAAACGTACTACCCTGAAAGCAACATCTGCAAATTTTATCGTCGATTTTTGTGAATTATTATAAAATGTTGTATTAGCGCATTGGTTTTATCATCATCAGTTTCTGCTTCTGTACATCGACATATCTGCTCATAGTAAAATACTTCGAAGATGAGTACTCCTCTTTTAGTTTCTGTATTTAGTCATTATTATAACATTCTTTCTGCTATGGTACTAATGTTTATTCAATGTATGTGCACATTACGGAAAATAACTCTCACCAGCAGTGCTCATTGGCGACAACATCGGAATCCGAAACAATAAACAAAATCAGCGTAGAAAAGACGCCAGGGACAGAATGACCAAAAACGTATAAAAACAATATCTGTCTGAGACAAGATCAGTATATATAAGTTTCAATATCTTCTGATGTTATAACAGTGATGGTTTGGGCATCAATTTCGTGGCATTTGTCAGGATGCAAGCACCTTAGTTAATTAACAAGACGTCCACCAGCACACACTATCAGAAATAAACATGGTTCTAATACCGATTTTTGTTTATTACAAGTGCACATATCCTCGTAATAAGAATGAGACCTATAAAACCGGTTCAAGGGAGCAACCATTTGAATTTTTACGTCATTGTCACCTTTCCTGTTACCCATGTTATTTATAAAGTTAATTTTACTGAAAATTGGCAATGTTTGATGAAATAAATAAAGTAATATATGGACTAATAGTTTGTAATTACAAATCATGTGATTAATTGGTGTACTGAAGGATTTATCGTTTGTTCTACCCTGGAAGCAATGCGTGGGGTGACAATTCCATTAGCATGTAGATTAATCCGTTATAATTTATCAGAGAGCCAAGATAATCAATAATACGTATTGTTATTTTTTCTCTAGCTATCATCTAACACGACATACTATGAGAAAAATAAGAGGCAGAAATTTCATAGTGTTTACCCAGAGTTTACCCCCCCCCCCTTTTTATCTTATTATTTTTTATTATTTATTTTATTTTTTGGGGAGTTCATTTTGTTCATAGTGTTTGTAGTTCTTTGTATAATGTTTTCAGTTTTTACACGTCATTTCCCATCTCAGTCATGTCTTTATTCCTGGATTGATGATTGTTTGATCTCGCGTCGAAATTTCCTGACCTTGACCGACTCGGTAGTCTCATGGTAGTGCTTGTCCCGAGTGTAGAAGGTCCCGGGTCAAACCAAATACTAGTACATTAAAATTGGTATTTGCTGCTTCTCCGTCAAGCATCAAAGAGTAAGAGCAAAGGACTGGTCGGTTCGGAGTCAGCATACTGTTTCCGGGTGGAGTGACATGTCTTCCTGCGGATTGTTACTTCGTGAGTTAGCACATAAAAAACTTGGCTCAGCGTGTCGGTCTAGTACAAATCAGGGTTCATATTCATATCTCATCGACATGTTCTCCTCTTGATATGCAGTTAATAGATGTCACTGGAAGGTAAACAATAATTCATCCGTCCACCCACCCATCCTCACCTTATACGAAATTATACAGAAAACTGTTCTGTTCGTTATGAAGGCATTGACTTCATTTCCATTTTCAAACAATAAAAAAAAATCTTTAATTGAACTTTACTGTCGACATACGTTATGCAATTACCATAAGTTGTCGTAATTAATCATGTTGGTATTGAAAGTGATGTCTTTAACTTGCGTGCAAACGAACTTTGGATGGGAGAAGTCGATAACAAACTAGCAAGACATTATTGTGTGCCTTTCTCAGGAGAAGGGGTGTTTGCGTTGGGGGTGTGGGGGGGGGGGGGGGTAGTTTTTTTTGTGTTATAGCAACAACTTACGTTTATGAGAAAGTGTGTGCATTTGAGTTGAGAAGGAGGCTTGAATATAAATTGATATTTTTCCGATACAAAGTTGTTTCATAAAAAAAATCGTGAAATATTTAAAAAAACAACGACGTGAAGTTGTTTTAGATGTATCTGAAAGACGTAAATGTTCAGCTCCTTCGGCTTCTTTTCCTAACAACTCAGGCCTAATACGTTCCAAGTAAAGATGATCTAATTAGCTGACTTAACCGGAAGTTGGGATAATGATGGGAACTAACCTATCTATTCTTAGAATAATGGTTAAATAAACGATCAAAAGCCTTTTCTTCAGCATTCTTCAATCTCAAATTTTTATTGCGTACGAGATTTACATGTATATTTCGCGTTACGTTGCTTAATGAGAATCTATGAGAGTCTGCTCTGTCTCATTTGTAAGTAAGACAATGTGTTTACTGACAGTTTGACTGAAAGCGGTGTCTATTCGAAATAATTATTCATCAATCAATGAATGTGCACAATTAACATGTAAGTAAGGGACGAGATCAAAAGTTCAATGTAGGATAAAAAACTTAATTCACATAGTTTTTTGCTGACCCCCCCCCCCCCCCCCCCCACCCTTCTTAACTTAATTTGGGAAAAATTGATTGACCAATATGGGCATATGCTTTGAGAGTATACTTTTTGTATCATGGGTCCTGTTTTTCCTTAACAATGTATGTTTGTTCTGTATATTGACTTGGACATCACTTTAATCCGTATTTTCAATCCGGAAATCGATGTCGGATAACAAAACTTGCAGCGATTTTTACCCCCCCCCCCCCCCCCAACTATTTTAATTAAGTTTTTTATCCTACATTGAACTTTTGATCTCGTCCATAAAGAATAAAATATTTATGCATTTTTAAAATGCATTGTTACAATATATATATAGCTATTTGAGACTGGAATGAAAAATATACAAATTGGTTATCATGATTTCACTGGAGGGTTTATAACGTATGAACCAAGAGAGAGTTCCGAGTCGTGGTAGATATAAAGCTGTCCATTAACGCACTTGCACTCATATACATCTTGCTGAAAAATATATATAATAGCAATAAGGATACAGTTGGCATAGCCCGGGATTTCTCTGATATGAACAATCATCAAACTTAGTTTTTATACTGAATGGGGACGGAACATCAGAAAAATTGATTTTTTTTTTTAATATTTTTTTTTTCTCATTTAACATTAATTTTCTGCACTGAATGTCATATATTCTTCTCATTGATATCATTTTGCATCCTTCTGAATAAATATTTTCAACAATTTTGTTCTTCAATTCGAAATTTCGTTTTAATTTGCAGGGCAATATGAAGGTAAACGACAAGAAGTCGTCAGCTATGCTATGTAGTTGCTATTTCAATGATACGTATAACGAGCAATCAATTTAAAACTCTATATACATTCGTTCCCTGGTAGGAAATAAATGTAATACTCGTAATGCACTGATAATGAAGGTTTCAGTTTGAATCAATAAACAAACGAGTGTACTATAGACATTTATAAATTGACTTCAAAGGACGGAAGGGAAAGGAGACGCTAATATGAAGTAATGAAAATGAAACATGTAGGTGTATACATTTTTATCCTGCAAATAGCATATTTAGTAGATAAATAAAAGGACTAGAAATTTTTTTTTCGATAAAAGCATAATGTCATAATTTACATTTCTACCTGTTTCTAAGGCTCGTAAAAAAATATGCATATTTTCCGACAATGCACATATATTATATAATATATTTGAAATTTCTGATAAAATATAACTTATAATACCTGAAGACCAAGATCGTTGGCACCAGTTTTCAAATCAAACATGTAGGAATGCCATGGGCACATCACGTGACACCTTCCATTGTAATCTTCAATTTGTCCTTGATATAAAGGTCCGCCTAGAAAAAAATGGATGATATAATTACATCAAAATTGATATCAAAGAATTGTATTTTCACCACTGAGTCGATGCCGCTGCTGAGTGACTCCACATTCCCGGGGGATATTATTAATATTTCGATAGTTGAAATTTACTGTTAAAAAATTGTAAAATTTGTGAAAACTATGGAGTATATCTCCATCGTGAATAGATCTGTCCTTAGATGTTTTTGGTTTTACCCCTTTTTGCTCATTTTGGCATTTTGCTCTTCAATTTTTGTATTGCGATTTTGGTTTTCAAGAATGTAGGCCTTTAGCATAACTGATGAGCCGTAAATCGACGAAATGTGCCCATTCTGTGCATCAAAATTGGTATCAGAGAATTTTTTGTATACCTTTCCATATCCAGGTATTTTCAATTTACAACAAGGATACCTAAATTTTCTCGGCAAGCCATCTACCCAAACTACATTGATGAAGCCTGTACAGTACATTTTTATACCTTTTTTATCAGATAAATACTGAAAATTATCACAGTCATTGCTAAACACATGTAGTTACAATTTTCTTCGAGATAAACAATATTCGTAATGCAAAATATCATATATGTACCTTTTGTGACTTCCACCGGATTGACTTTGTTGAATTTCACGACGGGTGCCGTATAAGGAGCAGGGACTGCTTACCCTTCCGGAGTACCTAGGTTCACTCCTGGTTTTTATAGGAGTTCGTGTTGTTCATTGTTTTTTTAGTTTTCATTGTTTAATTTGTTGTTTGTGGTTGTTCATTTGTCTTCCCAGGTTTGTCTGTCCAACGGATTAGGGTTTTATTTGCTCTTTATAGGTACAAAAATGTATATCTGTCCTTTTTATACAGAGTTTTTAGATTTGTTTTCAAGATTGAGGAAAAACAAAATTCATAAATTAAAGAAGCAAGGAAATCGTTTCGTTTAATATACTGTACGTCAATCCACACAGACTAGCTATGATTACTGACATGACTGATATAATCATAAGAAAGATTACAGTTCAAACCCGGATACGGATTTAATGTACAGAGGACAGTAACGCATTTAATACAGTATGTTTATGTTTCCCTGGGATAATATATCGTTCGTCCTGAGTCTATTTGTTAATTAATGGCAAAGATATTTTTGTAGCAATTAATGGGAAGTTTAGTTAAAGACGTAGATGATATGGATATTTTTAATTGGGGATCAGAAAATATTGTTTAAATTATATGGCTGACTTTCAGATACATATGATAGATTATTATTTATTATTATTATTATTATTGCAATGCTTATATAGCGCATCATCTAATTTACAATTACTCTGAGCGCTTACAGTACACAATAAAAATATATACATACATATCAGATAAAATATATACACAAAATTAAAATATAAAGTGTACCAATTAATTGAACAAAGGTGAATAAAAGAGAGCATAAATATTCAAAATAAACAAGTGAAAAGATTATCCACTGTATCACTGTTTTTAACTAAAAGCCTTCCTGAACAGATGAGTTTTTAAGTTTTTCTTAAAACAATGCACAGTTCGCGATTGACGCAATTCGTTCGGTAAGTTATTCCACAGAACAGCGGCGGATTTGTCAAACCGTCTATCTCCATATGTCTTTGTTCTTGTGGATGGATTCACTACAAGCATAGAGTTCTCAGATCTTAAAGTTCTTGACGGTATGTAAATGTTTACCAGTTCTTGTAGGTATATCGGAGCTGTCTTTTGAATAGCTTTAAACACGTAAAGTAATAGTTTATATTGGCATCGGTATGTGATTGGTAGCCAATGCAAAGTTTTCAGAAGTGGAGTAATATGGTCAGTTTTCTTCTTCAATGTTACCAGTCTAGCTGCCATATTTTGAACACGTTGCAGTTTCTGGGTGGTATTTGCTGGAATGCCATATAAAAGCGCATTACCATAGTCCAAACGTGAAGTGACTAGTGAGCATACTAAAGTCTTACACGCTGATTCCGTGATGTAAGGGCGGATACGACCGATGTTTCTGATCTGGTAATGACAGGATTTCGCAACGGCACTAACTTGCTTGTTCATTGACAATGTATTTTCAAAGAATACTCCTAAGTTTTTGACACATGTTGCATCGGTAACAATGTTTCCTCCAAACGACAGGTGAAAATCTGCTACGTCTTTAATTCTATTTTTTGGAGCGAAAACTATCAATTCAGTTTTATCCTCGTTTAACTTCAACATGTTGGTGCACATCCAGGAACTAATGTCAGTCAGGCAATTCTCAAGTTGGGTTGATATGTTCGACCAATTATCGATTGGCTTCACTACAAGATAGACTTGAGTGTCATCCGCATAACAGTGATAACACATGTTGTGACGTTTGCATATGTCGCCAATCAAATTATTTGTTAGCATAGGCCACAATCTTCAGTAAAGTCAAGAAATACCAAAGGGATATTCGAAGGAGAGAAAAATCGTAACAACTGACAAACTCCGGAGAACAACATGGACCCCACCAAAAAACCGGGGGTAGACTCAGGTGCTCCGGAAGAGTAAGCAGTCTCTGCTTCCTGCAGGACACCCGCCATGCTGCCCATGTCAAATCCGGTATAAGGAAGGGATAATATCAATGGAACAGGTCCATTTTCATTTGAGAAAGGGTTTTTTCATACCTGTCAACCAAGTCAGTTCTCTGGATTTCGCTGCTCTAAATTTTGGACTTCGTAAATTTAATAAAACAAATCTTTTGTTGCTTCGTTTTGCAAAAATGCTGAAATTTCGCCCCAAATTGTTCGTTTTACGCATAAATCAAAAATAAAAACTTCGCCCGCCCTTAAAATTTAATAAAAATGTGGATTTTTCCAAATGTTTTGCAAAATTTTATTTTTAAAAATGTGTTCCGCATAAAATCTGATCTTCGCCTGATAAAAAAAAAAAAAAAAAAAAAAAAAAAATGAAAATTTCGCTGCCTCGCACCTATTTTTGCCATCTAAAAATATAAAAAAAAAACGAAAAATCAATTTGTTTATTGCTATTTTTCAAATGACATAGAGTGTCTATATCAACTATGACTACCATAACGTTATTATGATTCTTTGTTTAGCTACGGAGCTGTTCAGGGCCGGATCCAGGATTTTTGAAAGGTGGGTACAATCTAGAATGGAACGCCGAGCGGAGGGAGGCGAATTTTATTTTGACGATTTTATGCTAAAAACATATAGATCGATACGAAAAAAAGGGGAGGGTGGGGGCGTACGCCCTACCTCTGGATCAGCCATTGCTCTTTATCTTTAATTCGTCTGCATGTATATATCGATTAGGTTGCGTAAATCGATTAAAATGTCATTCGTGACCTTGTTATCTTTTTGAAAGACCCTTTGAAACATCAGCTTTGTGGGACCGAATCCATCCTGATTAATTTCGATCTCAATTACTACATTGTTGTTTAAGCAAATTTAAAATATGATTTTGAGACAAATTAAAAAAAATTCAACCACCATTCAATTAAAGTTTTCATCAAATGACACTGTGTTAGGAAACATTATAATTTTTTTTCTAATGTAATAACATTAGCACTAAAGTACTCTGAACTTGATTGTGAGAAATGACTTTGAATAGATCAACTGAGAGTCATCCTATATAGTGATCGTACAAATTGTATTCTATCTTAGTTAACAGTGAACCATAAATTAAGATGGCGTTTCAATCAATCAATAACGTCATCATAAATGATTATCTCTTACAGTTATGACATCATCTATATTTTGTAAATCTATTCGATGAAAGTTATAGCACAACTGGAGCAGTTCCGAGGGTACATTTTAAAAGTATTTTATTAAACAACTGCTTACCCTTCCGGGGCACCTGAGTTCACTCCTGGTTTTATAGGAATTCAGTGTTTATTTGTTGTGCTTGTGATTGTTCAATTGTCTTCCCAGTTTTTCTGTCCAATGGATTGTGTTTTTTTGTTTGTTTGTTCCTTAGGTATATTTTTAATTAACATTAATAACATTATTCTTGCAAAATCGGTCATGTAGGTACTGTGCAAAATAATTTTGAACATACAAACTGGTAGTGCTCCCATCAATTTGTCGTCAAAATTGATTTTATCTCAGTTTAAAGCGGGCAACCAACAAAAATTAAGTTCAATTCAATGAAATTATTTTGGTGTTAAAAGGCCTATTCGACCTTTCTCACAGCAACTATTTTTTTGTAAATTCATGATGAATATTTTTTAAGGTTTCGTAATGCCGATTTGAATGGTTTTCAATAAACCAACATAGAATCATATGCATGCACCCACGTCTAATTAGCGACGAGGTCCTACAGACATTGCATTCCTTATGAAGTCTGTCATAAGAAAATGACATCAAAAACATTTCTAGAGTACATATCAACGATTAAAGTAGTTCGGTTGACAGTAATTGATTACTTCAGGAAATGAGCTCCTCTTATGACGTTGAGATGAAACAGCCTTAATTTATTCCAAAAATGCAAGGAAAAAACATCAATTTCTAAAGTAAGGTAATCATTATATTTTTTGCATTTGTGGATGTTAGATAGACTTCATTTTGGTTCAGCAGGAAATTACGTCATCGTTCAATTATAACGGAATTAAAATCCAAAGACCATCATTTACCTGATGTTTATTGCATAATTATTTAGAAAATAGTTATTCCTCTAGATAGTTAAAGTAAAAAGTCTCTTTTTCATGAAAATCAATATATGCACATTTTCTATTACAATTTGGTGAAAATGAATACATTGTGAATCACAGATTTACGAAATATCCGTCAAAATATACGCTAAAGGACACCTGTGACGGATCAAGGGTGCTCAAAAAACAGATCCGCCTAGCGCGTTTTCAGGTGGCGGATAGGGAGACCCTATCGTAGGGGGTTGTCAGGTCAAACTATGGAAAGCCTGACCTCGAACCATAGTGGGTAAAATGTTTGGAGAATTCCACACTCCCTGCACGCTAAAGACCTCTTCTGTACTTTTCGAAAAGGTTAAGGCCGATGACCGCAATAGAAGGCTAAATTATGTGACCCTACCCAACCATCCTCCTTTAACAGTGGCAGTCAAAATTGGTTCCCCCTTTTTTTCCCTCCCCGCCCCCATTTGTAGTATGTTTGATAAATTGTTGAACTGGTTCTAGTCCTAGAGAAACATGAAATATTTGAAACTGTGTGTTAAACAAGCATAAATCAATCAATCAATCAATCAAACTATTCGATCTTAGGCATCAAACTTGGTATCATAGAATATTTTGGCGTACACGTCTACTTTAGTATGCCTTGGTCTGATTATTAATTACAGCAAAAATTTCAAATCCACCTCAGTAACATGAAACACAATGAATTATTCATTGTTTGGCAAAGTAGATTTTGGCTAATTTGTTTAGGCCGTTTGGTTACATTGTTGACGATATTTTGGTCTATTATTGTGTTTGTTTGTTTAATTTGTTTTTGACTTGTTTTTCTTTTTGTTTTTTTAAATGTTTTCTGAATTTTTTCGTTTTTTTTTCATTCCAAACATTTGGTTTTAAGAGTACCTGGTGACCATTGTTCTACCACTATGGTGAACTATGATTCCCTAAGGTACACAATGTACCGTTACTTCCGTTTAAGAATTTAGCTCAATTTGTTTTTCATCAAAAAGAAATATGATATACCGCCATTATCTTTTATGGTTCCAATTTTTTTCTCCATTGCAAATTTTTTCCCTTATTTTATTGAGGGGGGGGGGGGTTGGGGGGGTGTCAGTTTCCATTTATTCAAATATTGTAAAAGACCAATGATTT
Source organism: Mytilisepta virgata (assembly GCA_028015205.1). NCBI lineage: Eukaryota > Metazoa > Mollusca > Bivalvia > Mytilida > Mytilidae > Mytilisepta > Mytilisepta virgata. Next base: position 19,886,874 of record CM051513.1, read on the forward strand.
CTATATCTTCGGGGACCTAACATGGCTATTATTATTTTTTATATATAATAATTGAAAAATATACTACCATCAATACTATAATTGTTGAAGACAGCTGCTGCAAAGCACACCCACATGTTATAACACTTTCATATTATCTTTTGACACTTTTAACATGCGAATATCTAATCACGTCGGAACAATTTACACCTGTTATTACGCCTGGAGATTTTGAAAATAGAAAAACTCTCTAATTAAATACAATTATCTGTCTGATTATGATTGTTACGGATAATTATGTCAGCTGTTTTAGGATAAAGACATGGTATCACCTCACTGTTTTACACATTACATTGTTCATGTTGTTATTCACTTTCAATTGTCTTTTACAACATAATTTATAATATAGGTTAGTATATAGCTACATTGCAAAAATGATTGGGAAATGAAAAAGTACACATACATGTATATTTTTTGTTAAATTAAAATCGTAGTATCGAATAAATTCAAATCTCAAAAACTATACATACATGTACAAGCATTGTTTAAAAAAAAATATGAACAAAAGGGGGGGGGGGTACCCATAAAACCTGTTTATCCCCACCACTATTCAGTGTCTGTACCAAGGCAGACTATCGCAACATGACTTTGTTGCGTTCATGTTTGTATTTTTACTCTTTTATGTTATTTTTTTCGTCGGGCATTTTGTCAGTTTGGTTGCTTTGCTTGATTGGTGTGTCATTGTTGACCTTTCCTGTCATCCATTTTGTTGTTTATTAAGACAAAAACATGAAATGCCCTGCAGAAAAAGGTCGACTGTACGATTTCCTGATGTCACATATATAAAGCAATATGTTAGTAATGTATGCCGTGGTACATGAATGCTATTCACAATTTTCTTTTGCAAAAATCGTAGATGAAGACGTACAATAAGTAGAGGCTCGATTAAACCCGAATGGCTGAGAGGATAACGAAGCAGATAACGTATTAGCAATCTGCATATGTATTAAGGCTTAGCCAATCAGAACGAAATGAAAAATACTTTATTAAACAGGCGCGGATTCAGACGGGGGCTCATCCGGTGCACGCCGCCTTAGAATAAAAAGAAAATATGAATTTTTAGCACAGAATCGTCCACTACATTTTTCGTTTTGCTACGATCGGCGCTATATTAATAATAAACAATTCAGCCCCACCCCCACCCCACCCTAACATCAAACCCCGGATCCGCGGCTGTCGGGACCAACCATACACTATTCCTGGTAAGTTTGGTTAATATCTTGTAGTTTTAGGGATGGTGAAAGGCTTCATTAGCTACCATTTATGCCACTTGATGGGGATTTTTTTAGAGGTTTTCCTATAACATTTCAAACAATTTGGCATTTTAGTTTTAGAGTAGAATTTTAACAATTTCGCCAGTTAGAATCAAGAATTTCCTGTGGCGGCTAAGTGTTCCCTATGATGCGAACAAAAGACATGCAGTTGGTTAATACTGGCCTTCTGGATTCATACAAGATGCTATGAAGAATGATGAGCTCGTAATTAACTATAGGCTTCAAGTACAAACCTATGTGTCACTGTAGCCGCAATGAATGCTGCCCGATCAACACAAAATAAGGACTCTTTGGAAAAAGTCTCCTAATCATCATTCATCTAGAGTTTGAAAACTTTTGGCAAAGTAGTTTCAGATGAGATGAAATGTGAAAATTTGACCAATCAGAATAAAGATTTGCATGAGGTGGCCATGTTGTTTATATAATCTGAAGCAAATGAAGAAAAGGACCATCCATACATTGCTGCTACTTTTGTTGAAAGTGGCCTTGCAGTTTCAGACATATTCCGCTATGTTTTACATTGGTCATACATGGGCACAGTTAGATAACCAACCTTACATACCCTAATTACACGAGGACTAAACCATATGTCTGTGGGACTACACAAAGGGTATCGTATTAAGATTACCTGGCCATTCCGGAACACTTATGTTTATTTCTAATGTGTCTGTGAGTTTGTATACACCGGTTTGTCTGTACTTTTAAATATTGCACCTGGCCATTCCGGAACAGCTATGTTTATTTCTAATTTGACTGTGAGTTTGTAATGATTTTAATTTTCAGAGTTTAAGTGATTTTGTGTGAATTTGTCATGTTTGTGTGTCTTTTTTACACCGATTTGTCTGTATCTTTAAATATTGCACATGGCCATTCCGGAACACCTATGTTTATTTCTAATTTGTCTGTGAGTTTGTAATGATTTTAATTTTCAGTTTCAGTGATTCTGTGTGAGTTTGTGTGTCTTTTTTATACCCGTTTGTCTGTACCTTTAAATTTTGCAAGAGGTTGTTGTCTACATAATATATAATGATCATCTTGCGAAAACAAAACTTCGTTAAAAGGGATAAGACGTAATTATGGAAGTTTAACTCTTATGGTCTAACGTTGTATTATAATTAAAATTGTAAAATAAATTATAATCAAATAAATTCTAAATTTTGTTCGAAATAAATGTGAGACTAAACCACGTAAGAGCACAGGGGGGATATTACACCGAATTTTCCGTAATGTAAATTTTATTTCTAAAATGTTTTATGAATGTATATATTTATGTCTAATAATTAACAAAATGAATAAAATATTATAAAGATGCGAGACTTACCCATGTGGGAGCACCAGGCCGATATTGCATAGAACTTCCCGTCTTCGTAAAACAGCGCAATATCATCTTTCTTTCCAGATTTAGCGTATAAGTGATGGCATTTCTGTCTATTCAACTTTTGTACATCACCAATACATCTCCATTTGGTCACGTCTGCTTCCGCCGTTCGATCTTCTCGTCTGTCTGCCATGGTTGAAATAAATTATGACTAGAGAAAAATGAACTACAGCTATAGAAAGATGAAGGATTTATATTGATGACGGATTTTGTCATGTGATTATTTAGCTAATCAATGTCTCCCTAATTCCTCAGACTTAACAAACTGCTTGATCCATAAAAGCTCAGATATATCATTATAATTCCGAGGTAATATTTATCCCGTTTATTCTTTAAAGTAATTCATCTTTTAATCGATAGTGAATGTGTAAATAAAGCCATGTCTTCTGTTTCTATGGAGACGTAATCAAAATATCGCAAATTATCGCATGCAGCAAATTACTTTTATCATGGATAATACACGAAATGTTCCGAATAACATGAATAAACTGATTTTGCTTAATTACGACTTAATGAAATGACATCAAAAAGATTTCTATATTACAAATTTCAATCAAAAGCGAGGAAATCTTGTTATGTAAGACATTAAAGTGTGAAACCTTTGTTTTAATTTTCATTACATGAGATTTTCATTTCGCCGTACATTATGTAAAAGGAAACTGAGATAATATATTCAAATATTTAAATGCATCAAATAATTTTTTTTCGCTGTTCTAATGGCAATGTTAGAATGTTGGATAGGCGCCAGTTACACAATTGTAACATTCAACTGAATAGTCCGAGATTCTTCTGAAGTGAAACGAACTTGTTTAGAATTGACTGGGGTCATGAGACGTCAGAGAGTACTCCATATAAGTAACTGGGATAACATCGCAAACACCAATGATTAATATACCAAGAATTGCAAAAGGATTTTCTGTCAATGAAGTTACCATCGTAGATTTCACCTTTGTAACCACTTCAATAATTATTACAATGATCTCGTTGTTGCCCTTTATTACTAGGACAATTGAAAGACGTTGACACAAATTAGTCGTCTATTTCAGGCTTTAATTGTAGTAATCAAATGACTTCGCTTAAAACTGTAAGCTTTATAAAATAAGACAAAAATGGTTACATTTAAATAAAACATATCAGGTTTTCGTAGTAGAAACTTAATGTATTATTCATAAAACACCGATCAGCGCCGATTCAGCATGAAAACGGCAAATATATTTCCCAGTTTGATATATGTAGTTAACTCTGACGTCCATCGATCACAACCAACATGACCAAATAAAAAAAAACAGACCCTTTTCGGTCAGAGGAATCTTTAACTACCAGTAACACACGAACAAAGGGAAGGATTATAATTGTACATTTAAAACAGACGCCAATCATTAAAGGGTCCGAAAACAAAAGTGTTTGTGTCTATATACTAAGTGTGCTCTTTTATATTTATGGTTTGTATTTGCTTAAATGCTGTTGATTTCTTCATTGGTATGTCACTGTTGAATGTTTTTCTCACTTTTGATATAAAATAGTCCATGGTACCAATTTGGATGCACAGGATGTGTGTATTTCGTAGGTTTACGACTCATCAATTGTGCCCAAAACTGCAGAAAACTGAAACAGTAACGAAAAGCATTAGAAAGCAGATTCAAAGGACAAAAAAGATCAATGACACACGACGAAGATAGTTTTCACAGAATTAAAAAATTTATCATAGTAAATATAAGTATAAATATACAGCTGGAAGTATATATGATAAGATCATTACATGACGTATGCTTTACATGTATCAGCCATTGGTCTTATATGATCCCTCGAGCCAGGTTGCTCTTAGGCCGATATACTGACCTAGGGCTGATAAAGCATCTGATATGAAAAATACTATGTAATAATTTATGTTTATCATATATTCTTATTCAAAATAAATGCTTAGTTTTACCCTGCGATAAAACTGCAAAAAATAGCTGGTAAACTTATGCTTTTGGATAGAATCCATAAGCGGGCTGATAAAGCAAATTAAGCGGGCCGATTGATAAAGCTTCTTCCGGAATTTATCACATGCCTCTTCGGCAATGTTCGTAAGCTTTATCACATGCCTCTTCGTTCGTTTCCAGAAATGTAGCAGATGCTTCAGAAGACAACGTCGCATTTATATTAAATTCTATGTTAAATGCAAACACAAGCATAAAATTACCAATAATTTTAATATCTTGACAAAGTGGAAGGAAAGGAAAAATGAGTTGACAAAGCACTGTTGTCCAACATACATGTATATATACCGGCAACGGATTTCATGATGAAAAACTCCGAACTTTATTACAATCCTGTACATTTCAAGTCACATTTATGCAGGCCTATATCCATGGACACAAAACGTGATATCCAGAAAAGTTACATTTTCTCGTAGTGACGTCATATTTTACGCAAAATCAATCAATTGCACACATTTAATTAAAAAACTGCTCTCGTAACATATCAGAAACATTTCAGAAAGGGAAAGGTCAGTTATTCCGATAGTGGAATTAAGAATTTTTATACTCATTTTAGAGATATATTTAATAAAAATGATTATTTTATTGTTACCTGTTTTTTGTCACTGATATCGTCCATTTTTACATATAACCAATTTTTACTGTTATTGAATATAAACGATATTAATTAAAATTATTTATTTTAACATGCCTTTTCTCTGGGGTGTAGTGATGTGGTTCACCTCTGTTACAAAATGTACTATAGAAATGAATAATGGCAATGAACAGGAACAAAATTATACATTAAGAAAAGTATGCATAATTACCAGGCAAATTAAAATACAAAAGTGTCTACAGTTGGAAGTATATGATAAGACGATCATTATATGACATTTTTCATATCAGATGCTTTATCAGCCCTCGGTCATAATCATCGCTCGAGCCTCGCGGCTCTCGGGCTGAAATCATGACCTTCGGAAAATTTGAAGTCCTCTGTTTAAATATTTGATAAAGTGTATAATACATGTTAAAATCTGTATCACATGCTGTATCAACCTCGACCAATATCAGCCCTCGGGCCAAGGCCCTCTGGCTGATATTGGTTTCTCGGGTTGATACAGCATGTGATACAGATTTTACCATGTATTATTCTCTATTTATTTAAGTAATAAACTGCAAATTGCTTTGCACGTGTTACAAATGGGTCACATTACCTAGAAGGTATATAAATATGGGTTGTCTGCAATATTCATGTCTTTTGAATGAAAATAAATAGACGTCAAATTCCTTGCGTGCAATGTGTATTTCGAGACTGACTATTATGAAAAAAAAAAAACAAACTGGATAACAGGAAATGTCAACAATGATATACCAATCAATCTTAACTACTCAACAGACAGAAACCCGGACAAAAACTAAACAAAGGAGCACAAAACACAAACATAAACACAACAGAGAGCTCAAGTCAGATTACTATATTGACTGAACAGTTAACACTATTAACTACAGTCAAGGTAATCCATGTGTCAAACTTGTTTCAGGGAGAAAACTCGTAAACTTTGAAGTCACATATGAAATCCGTCGGAAAAAGTCAAATTGAATAGTAGCTATAAACGAATATTTTATTCTTTCCCAATATACATATGATTGTCTCCTCGAATATTTTTGTTACATCCATTTTCTGTACAACAAAAGTTACATTCCCTTGGTTTTTTTAAATCGACCTTTTCGTCGTTATGCAGATTTAGGCATATTGGGTCATCAGCTGTATCCATCCACCATTTGTCGTTACATTCTTTCTCCGTTACACAACTGTTGACAATAAAACAATACAGAAAATAAAAGTATGCAAAGGTATAAAAATAAGAACAAAAAAAAAAAAAAAAAAAAAAAAAAAAAAAAAAAAAAAACAAAATAAGGCATCAGATGAACAAAGATACATGAATCTTTACTATATGTATTCAAAATATAAAACAGAATTCTACAAGGATTGTGATTATGATGATTACACATACAATTTGATGAAATGTATTATAATGCCATTCTGTATGTTCCAGGTTTCTAATTTTTTAATAATGTGAATTTTGAATGTAAAACCATTGAAATCTATAGCAAATACTCAAAAGATAAAAAAATTAAGACGGTCGTTGACGGTGAAAAGTAAAAATTATTGAAATATTCTTTTCACCACCCGGGAAGATCTATTCTACTTAGTTCTGAGTGCACTTTGGCTATGCAGCCTACTTTAATTATTAAACATCCTTTGCTGGTCAAATGAGGTTTTGGTTTTGAGCTCCGATGCCCGTTTTCACGCAGAAGGTCGATAGTAACTGTTCTTTTAGGCATGATCTAACACCACGACATAACCTATAGTTTTGACTGTTTACATGCCTTCCTGTTTGGATACTGCCATCTCACATCAAATATGTACAAATCACCTTGTGAAAAATATGCCTTTAAATATTAAATATTCGTCTCAATACGGCTATGCAAACAAAATGTAATTTTACGTTTATATATATATTGCTTTTTCGATTGAGATTTTGTGTCATATATTTTACCAATATATCGTATCTGGTTACGCAATGTTGATACCAGTATTATAAAAATAGAGGGTGGTGAGTGTATATTTTAGTGCAATGTTTACGCAGTTTTGATTCCAGTGTTTTTGTGTTGGAAGGTCGTTATTTGATCTGTTTCGTGCAAATTGATACAAATAAAACGTGCAGGTCTTTTTTTTTCGTTGGTCATGAATGAATTTCTTATTTCTTGTTTGCCAATGTTTACATATCCCCAGTAGGACACTCATAATGGAGATTGACGATGTCCACTTCGTCCAGTTTCTTGATACAGTATTTTATGACTATGTTCATTAGTCCAAGAATGGATATGGTTGACGGTTTTGAATCATGGTTACAAGTACTGAGTTATTTCTTGATCTATGGAAAGTTCACTTTCTTTATCATCATACCAGTCCATTCAAAAGGTGAACTGAGAAATATAGATTCTCCTTTCGGTACGAGTGTGTTATGGAATTTCTCCATCCGATAGTTAAATTTTCGATTTTCAACACTCGAGCTTCGGCGAGCTATGTAGTCTGTTTACATAGACGTCATTTCGGGACTTCTCTAGTTTATCGTTCCAATAACTGTAGAAAAAACGGCGGCAATTCCCACGTATAAATTTAATCACCGGGAAGTGGTTAAAAATATTATGTATTTTTATCCCACCGATTAAACACGTCAAGAATAGGAGAATTAAATGTCTATAACTTGTAAACTTACAAGTCTGAGAGTGTGCCTTGTCTTTCCATCACCTAATTTTCTTTGATATACATACCTTCTTGAAATATTTCTCCCTCCATTTGGAATTTGTATAAATGTGTTCATACAGAACTTTTTATCTCCTGTACACAATTGTAAACTGCTATCTTCACATTGTGATGAGTTACATATAAAACAGCTTATAGACGCTGAGATGGTTGATGATGTCACAGGCACGTGGCTTACTCGTGTAGTCGGAGAAGAGGTAGCTACTATTGAAGACACTGAGGAATGATATTCTGCAGTCGGTGAAGGCATCTGTGTTGATGGCAAGTTTGGATTTGTTGTAGATTTATGATTTGTATGTGTTGGATATAAATATGTAGATTGTGTGACCGGTATATGATGAAGGTGTATATATGATTTTGGAATAATAACTGAAAAAGAAAAAAAGAACAAGAATCAATTATTGATAAAAAAAAGTTTTATCTTAGCATGACAGTCATATAAAGGTTGGTAAGCAATGTTTGATTTCTAAGAAAATGTACAATTCGAAAACAACAGATCCGATTGTTCCCGTTGGTGAAAGATATCAACATAGTTTGATGTCGAATTATCTCATTTTATCAATACAGATGAAAATCTGAGTATGCAAATTAAATCCAGAGAATTCATGCTACTAACGTCAGATTTTTATGAACTACGTTTGTCCCATTTTATATAACCATGAACATTTATCATTCATGATCAGAATTAAGACTTAGGAACGAACCTTTTTTTTACAGCGGTAATCTGATTAAAAACCCACCTTACTTGAAAATGTAAGAGGCAGACATAAAATATAATAAACATCTCAGGACTGAAATGCCCCATGAAATCAAATCGCTTTACAGTTTGGTCAGAAATATGTTGGAGAGCAATCCGACTCGTGATTCGCTTCCTTGCAGCCTTATGGATAAAAATTATATTTTATCTCTCTAATATTTTAAATATTTACCTCCTTTACAAACACAAACATGACAATTCCATTGGATACTGTGAACTGTTGTTAAGTGGCAGTGATTTGGGCAATCACTCGACATAACAAGGCAATGTTCTTTTGAGACAATAGCTACAAAGGAGTATTATATACATATATCATACAAACATGACAAAGATAGTAACTAATTTAATAACATTTGGATTATTTATGTACCAAAGGAAAGCATTTTTGTTGCTGGTGTTGTTGTTATATGCTATAGGCGTTTTTCTCAGTGCGGTATGATATACGTTAGATTTGAATGTGAAGAACATTAAAAAACTTTCCAGATATTCCACGCAAGAACTTTGTTAGACTATGACTGATACCCATTTTGTACCGTGTATTAAAACAAAACTGAGAAATAAATGATCATTGGGCCATACGATGGATATCGCATGCGAAACAGGATATGCTTACACTTCAAGAGCACCTGATATCACTCCAGGTTTTTTGTTGGAATTCGTATTGTCCACGAGTAGTTTTCGGTATTCTTTGTTCGTATGTCTCTCTCTTTGTTTGTTTGCCAGTCGTGTTCCGTTTTGGTTTGTCTCGTTCGGGTATTGTCCTCTGGATTATGATTTAGGATTTCCGTGACTTCTGGCGTTGTTGGTTTGGTATCTTCTACACTTATACAGATATTATATACGTTTTTTAAATGAACATTAGTATCAGACGTTTGATAACTGCACGATTAATTTTCATAACCATTACTGATATCTACAAGAAATAAACGATCTGAAATTTTTCGAGGATATTCAAAGAACTCCCCGCGACGGTGGCAATGGAGAAAATATAGCATAGTTATACCGGAAGTAAACAACTGTACAGATTTTCTGGAACAAGCTTTAATCGTAGTTGTCCAAATTTTTGTGAAAATGTCAACATGAACTAAAATGCAAAACGTTGATTTCCTATCATACAATGTTATTACCTAAGCCTTCTGATCCAATCTTCAGATTTTCAAGTATAAACCTAGAGCCACGAGCAAGGTCTAAAAAACAACAGGTATTCATTACTTGGTTATCTTATATTTATTTGGGATGTTTGAAAGAAAGATCGAATAACTTTATCAAATATTGCTACTTCTTAGATATCTATTTCACAAATAACACTCGATATTTGGAATCATAATTCCCTTGCTACTAGAATCGCCATTTTATGGTAGATATGTACACTGAATGACAGATTACGCTCAGAGAACTTAGATTTTTTTAAGGAGCCATTTAGTGTCAGTCCCATCCATTTTTTTACTGCTTGGTTTCTAATAACTTGTACTGTTTTGCTTATTTCTTTTTGTATTTTCTGATTTAATATGAATAGGGGATATATTATTTATTAAATCTTGATCCAAAATCACCACATATACATAGCCATTGTTTGATTTGAGAGGAATTCCTTGCTTAATATAAATTAAGTTAAATCTGTCAAATAAAGGATACGGGTGGAAGGTCTACCAATAAATTAAACAATAAAATCTCACGAAAATATAACATGTATAACAAATTTATAATCAACGTTTGTTTGTTTCTTTAGTTGGGGTTTAACGCCGTTTTCAGCACATTTGGCCATTTCGTTGCGGCCAGTTTTTATTGGTGGAGGAAGCCGGAGTACTCGGAGATAATCAACGATCTTCGGTAGGAAAATTGGCAATCCTTGTCAATTAAGATCGAAGTCGAACACACCCCACCATAGTTGAGATTCGAACTCACAACCCCAGCGTTGACAGGCTAGTGATCATTAGTAGTCATCACGAACTACCTAGACCACTCGGCCACCGATGCCCCCTATAATCAATGACATGAACTTTGCCGAAAATTAATGAGGTCAATATCATCACTTAGCACCATGAGGATGGTACATATTGGACAGATGGGGATAATGGTGTTATGGTCCATATACTCACCATGTTTGTTGGTGGTATTACAGTCGCAATAATCACAGCGTAATGAACTTAGAACTGGATCAGTTAGATTTCGTATAGTGCAGTTTGATGGGCATAGTCTCACTGTATCTGTACAAGGATTCAACATGGCGAGTAAAACTTCACCTTAAAGTTAAATAAAATCAATTAATTTATGAAATAAAAAATGGTCAAACAATAAACAAATAAATGAATAAACATTACATCAAAATAAAAAAATTAAGCATTATTTGATTCAATACTAAATAAAAGTAAAACATGATTATCAAAATTTCAAATTTTATAACAAGCGGTCACCTTATAATCATATGTTTTATACACCAGAGTGTGAGGATAAATAAGGGGAGGTTTCGTTACCAATAAACCGGTTTAATCCCACCACTGTTCATTGTTGTACCAAGTCAAATTTTTATCCTGACTATCTGTTGTGTTTATGTTTATGTTTATGTTTGTGTTTTTTTTTTTTTTTTTTTTTGGCTCTTTTATGTCATTTTACGGGGTTCTGTCTGTTGGGTGCGTTGATTGATTGGTATGTCATTGTTGACCTTTCCTGTTATCCATTTTGTTGCTTATTCAGCATATAATTCTTCAAAGATTTTATAATTGAAATTACCTTCTGGGCATCGACAAAAATTACACACCCAATCGTCAACTGTTATTTTATGTACATTGCAGTAATGTGGACAGTGCTCAGGCGATGGAAGACAAACATATTTTAATATGTCCGGAGCAGACGCTGAACAAATTAGAAATATAATCACATAAGAAATAATACTTCGTGAAGTTATCATTTTGAAGTAAACTTTAATAATGGTACCTTACTTTTATCCGAGACAACACGGTAAAGGCATTTCGAATTTTTCTGTAATCCCAGGTTTATATTCCATGATACCAAGTTTGATATATGGAGAATAATACATGGCCAAACATATATAACATGCTTTATCAACCTGATTACCCAATATCACACAGATGGCATTTGGCCCGAGGGTGTGATATTGGTCGAGGGTTGATATAGCATGTGATATAGGTTTGACCATGTTTTATTCTTTATATCATATATTTCATCAATATACCATTGTTTTGCACCCGAAGAACTCCGAACAGAATATATGTGTGTTCCGAGTAGGGGTGCGATATAGGGCATTCGATATAGAATTAGGGGTTAGATATAGGGTATACGATGTATGGTATACTATAAATGGTAGGTGATACAGAAATGATAACCACAAAACTTTGAAGAGCAATTTCGGATACAACAATGTCGAAAACCGTGAAGTCTCTCTAAGGAGAGTGAGCTATGCATAACGGAGACACTGTTTAGTTTTTACAAAACTTACTATTTTTTAAATACTGTGAAATTAACTTAAACGGAAAAAAATCGGCATACCATTCTCTGGCACTTAAGTTAAGTACTTACATAAAAAAAAATTGCTGTTCGTGATTTTTATTATTTAATGGTATTTTTGTGTAGCCGATTTACTCTTTTTTTTTTTTGCATTTCTTCCTATTTTATTTCAACGTTTTTTTTATTTTAAAATCTGTATGTAATTCTTAAACGCCATTCCTATATGCGTATTAAAGGGTTTCTTCAAATGTTCTTACACAACGTGAAGTTTAGGTCTATCATATATCTCAGATTTTCGTAGTCTGTAAAATCAGTATCGCAAAGAACAATTGATTTTCACCCAGTGATATTTGCTTATTAAGAAAAATCCTGAGTTCATGGTGTTCTTAAATGGCGAATCATACATTAATATATATATAATTGTTACTTCCGTATTCTGCTTCGTTTATTTTGTAAAGTACGTTTTAACCTTGTCTTATATATATGTTAACAGCAAACTATGCTTCCTTACAGTTAATCCCGATAGAATTGTCCGTAGATGCAACAGTTGTTCTGTCTGAAGGACTTTCTGTAGATGTTGTTGTATCATCTGTAACAACAAACTGTTTAAATGACTATTTCTGTTTCATTTATATTTTCTTTTAGTTTCATGAGTTATATCGTTTCTTTGTTTTTCTTTTGGCAATGTACCAAACGCTCAAAATTCGTAAAATTCAAGAAGAACGATTATTATATCAAATAGTCATTCCACTGTAATAATATTGGTTCTTGTATACTGCATTGTAGAATATTATATAATTATGGCACTTTACTGAGTGCAATACCATGTTTTATGGATCATTTAACGATAATATTGCCCAAGGCCAACATCTGCGGACAATATTGCTTTAAGTGGTCCATAATATATAGTTATTGCATGAATATTGGTGAATATTGTCCCGAGTAGACTTTATATTGCACGAGCTTGCGAGTTTAATATAATGTTCTGCGAGGTACAATATTCATACAATTACTATTTTATTATATAGTAATAAATATGTTCTTCTATTTTCACAGTTGTACCAAGAAAATAACCTGGGGAATATCTCATTGGTTCTTACAAATAAAATCCTCAAATTTGTTTACATTATACTTAATAGTAGCTCAAATCAGCTCGTTTTGCAGGTGTTTGATTCTTTAGAAAAGAATGTTCAACAACAGTCAATCGTTTCCGCCATTTAAATTTCTGTAAACAAACGAAGATGCAATAAGTTACAAATCAATTTCGGAACGCGTCTGTTTTTTACCGAAAATGAACATACTTTGCATGCAAATACAAGGATTTATCATGTTTATTGCGCGATCGTTTTCTATTGAAATTGATAGGAAAAAAATGATTACTCCATGTATATAATAAAACATGATATTGCACGAATGTGAAGTACTATAATTGTTTTATTACATTTCACTTTAAAGAGTATGAATTGAAAATTACCTGTTTCTAAAATAGTTCACCATGCAATACGTATAAAAAATATGGACTAGTTTGAAAGTCATTGTTTTTATATAAATCTAAAAGTACAAAATGTAGTCTGCCGAGAATGTAGTAATACCTACCATAATTTGTACTGGGAACACAATGACACATTGGACATCCATCGGGACCTACTGCAAATGTTTGTCCATGTGGACATTGGTTAATTGGACAAAACAATGGCACACAACGTCTGTGAGGCTTTCGTACCATTTGTTTTTGTGGGTTTTCTACCGGGTTTATGAATGCCTCTATTTGTTGTGAACGTTTTCCTGTGGAAGTAAATATTTGGTTATTTGATTTTAAAATACTTGCAGTTATCTATCATGTCTATGCTAAAATATTTAACCCGGCAATATAGTTTGGCTATTAGAGTATTTTCCTCGCCCTGTCTTGAAATGGTTTTTGGTTCCAAAATTTGTCTGTATGCTCTACAATGGTTTTGTATTGTGTCGAATTTCCTCATTTACGATATCCAGTTTTGTTTCTGACTATAATTTGTTCAAATGTAAGTATACATTACATCAACATTGAAAACTGGGAATGTTTACAATACCATTGTGCATATTTTGTTTTTGTCTGATTGTCGACATCGATGGTCCTACAGACTTAAAATGAGCACGGATAAAAGGCAAACAATATTTCATTCCCAGTGAATGAAAAATTAAAAACAGAATGACCTGATTATTACAATACATGTGCTTTCAGTTTGCACGGAACATGACAAAATTCAAATTTCAAATTGACAAAAAGGTGAAAACGAAAACCATCAACCAACAGAGCATGTAATTATCACAAAATTTTAAGTTTATAATAGTAAATTTAAACTATTAATTTCATGCTGCTATTGAATTACTAAAAAATCTAAACATATTATTTTGCCACGTTGTGTTTGTTATTGGATTTGAATATATTTACTTTGTAAGCTGTAAGTAAAGATATAAAAAGTGCGAATGTACAAAACAAGGCCAAACATAATCGTTGAAATAAAAACACTGCACATTATAGAAAACATGAATGCACATTTTTTTCAAAATATAAGGTATTTATGGCCTTACACAGATAGAACAAAGTTGTTGACCTAATATATCCAAGTGATGCCAAATCACTATATCAATCCATGATACACGTTAATGACCTATATTTGAATAGATTTCCCAAGATTGGCAGTATTTGTGTGATAAGCAGACGTCCTTGACAGAATTTCTTTTTCAAAAGTTCAAGCATTACGCGTACATTTGGTACATGTGTTATGTGATAGATGTGATTCTCAGTTTGGAAATTTATTTTTTAATTAATTGGTTTACGGATTTTTTTTTTAAAAAATAGGGTCGGTCGGTCAGGAAAAAAAGAAAAAAAAGAGGGACAACCATGTACAATGAAGGCTGATTTTGAACAAACTTGGTTATATTGCCAAATATACAAAGGTTGCAAATGATCAGTTTCAGACTTTTGCTGTCGTTACCTTAATCAACTGCCGTTCCCTTTTTAAGGGATCCGACTCGTCAACTACGACAACATACATTTTCATTTAGAAAATGAGTGGATTCGATATCTTACGGAATCAAGATATTCATACAAAACGAACTTAGAAGCCGCATGGATTCCATTAGGACATTTGTTTCATAAAACTTGTTTCGGAAATTGACATCAACTAACGGCTATAAATAGATTTTATCTTTGGATCATGTTTACAAGTATTTTATTGATGGATAATCTATTTTTTGACGAACTGGATTATAATCTTTTATGAAATTTTGATGCAAAAAGGATTCTGATTTATTTTTATTTTTGGGATGGCTGATTTTCAATTTATTATTTTTTTCTTCAAATCGGCAAAATCGGGTCGGCGGATCCGTAAACCAACTAATTAAAAATAAATGGCCTTAAAACAAACAAAACAAAGCAAAACAAAATGAACAAAACACAAATCTAAATACATGTGTATTAATACAAAAATTGAATTTGTTTAGCAAAAATCCAGAGAGGTTAATTCTTATTACCTCATAGACATGACGTATGACGGAGAACAGAAATAAAAAAAGGTGTCCCTTTGCCTAAACATGCGTCACTTATACGTTGGTTATTTGTACCAAGAATTAATCCACCCATCTCTTCTTCCATACAATGTGTTCAATTAATGTGGAGTTTTTAATTAGAAATATCGTTTGTCTTATTGATAAAGTTTAAATTTATTTTTGAAATGTGTACACATTCATTGACATTTTTTTTAAAATATATATTTCTGTTTTGATTTGTTTTGGTTTGGTTTTGTTTTAAAACTTCTGCAGGTATGCTCAATTATGGAAATTTAATAGACGCGGAAGGTTGTTTCAACTTGGAAAAGGACAAATATTTGCACATTTACGGCTTTAAACTTTTGATGCAATTTAATTTCCGTAATAATAATAATAAAAGGTAATACTCTGTCAACATGCTAACACAAACGTCGCCCAAATCCCCTTTCTTACTATAAATGCCCTTTGAATTGTTCAAAATGAACTTCCAGGTATTGTGCCTATCCTCCATATGAATTTTTATGTTTTATGAAGATTGGAGTAATTAAGTTTTTAGTTTTTTTTTTGTTTTGTTTTGTTTTTGTTTTGTTTCTATGGCAATGGTAGGAAACACAAATATTCTAAGACAAGAGTCCATTAAGCACGGTACATTAAGTTTGGAGCATTTTTGTTTTTGTTTTTGTTTTTTTTGTGTTTGTTTTGGTTTGCTCTATTTCAATGGCAAACAGACTTTTCAGAATTGGTATCATGGAATATAGAGGACAAATATACCTGAGGAGCAAACCAAAAAACGCAATCCATTAGACAGACGAACCCGGGAAGACAAACGAACAACCACAACAAATAAACAATTTAAACTAAAAAGCAATGAACAACACGAACTCCTATAAAAACCTGTAAAATATTTATTATTACCGCTGTATTTGGCTACCATATTGTTACATTTTTCATATCAGCGGTTTTAACATACACGTGATTATACAGATGCATGTGTATTTCTAAATTACACAGGTGATGGTTGATAGTATTTTCAATTGCATGGAAATATGTTCTGAAATAAACTTTCCATAATGAGTTATTTTATTAATTATCTTACATACATTGAAGTCAGTCCAATATGTCATATTGACTAGTCAATACGGAATATTGGACGGGTATGTGTCGTATTGGCGTACCTTGACATTTTGTATTGTATTGAAAGGTTTTATCATATTAAGGCTGATATTCTATTGTTAGTCAATAATAGTCAAAAGTTGGCTAGCCATATTGGCTTGATTTAGAAATAAAATAAGAGGTAACTCACCGAGTCCTTTTTGAATAACTGACGGAGAACAGTAACAGTTCTCACAGATACGTCCTTTATATGATACATTAGACATCTCACAGAATAGTGGACACATTGCCTGTCTTAGTACACACGGATTCTTTAGTTGAGCATACGTTATATTGTTCACCGTTAAATACGGAGATTTTGTTCCACTAGTAGTCGTCGGCACCTCGGTTGAGGTAGCATTCTCCCATGCAACTAACAGAATTAAAATAAACCAGCAGTTCACCATTTTAATAAGAATTCACAAGAATAACTGTAGAATGAATTTAAAGCCGAACTACATGTAATAGTCCTTAAATTATAAATTAATAAATTTAAAAAATCAAGAAATGAATGACGAAATAATTCCCCAATAAACAAAAGAGAATTTCTTTTCGCCTAAGTTTATTCCTATTGGATAATGTTATGTCAAAACCCCGCAGTTCAGTTTTCCTGACTGTGATAAGGCCGAACAGGAAGTTTCATGCCGTATCATCAATGCTAACAATTGTGTCAAGATTATCCAAGGAACGACTTGATTTTTTTCACATCTACTGTGCCTTTCTTTTAACTGCAAGTCGTCTGTTAGGAATATCTAATGTTTCTGTAAATTCAAAGTAACACAAAAACTCTACATTTTGTTCCTAATAGTCGTAATTAAATATTGTCTTTTCCACTGCTGAAATGCCTTATTTTTTTTATGAGAGCAGAATTATGTTTTTTAGTAAACAGTTCATTGATTTTTGTGACGTCACCAGGAACAATTCTGATTGGCTAAATATGTGCAAGTTTTATTTTCAAACATTCGATCCATGTTGAATATTGGGACATGCCTAGTTTTTATTTGAACTGTACAGAATTGTAATCAATTACGGAGTTTTTGAACAAGAAATAAGTTACTGAAGTATCTGGGACAAATAATAGCTGTTCACATCCCGGGATAGTGATTACACAATGGAAAGCTCCCAGCTTTAAGGTATCCTGGCCCTTATAGATAATTACAATAAATTATTTTTCTGCTAAGGATATTAATAAAACTAAAACCAAGAGTTATGAAAATATTCCTTTCCTTATTTGAAAAAAAACATTCGTTATTTTAATGCAGCTTCTATGAAAATCAGCGGCTAAAGTTTACCGAAAATTTCAGAGGTCATTGCTGCTACTTCGCATGAAACATCTGTGGCAATTATAGTGTGCCCACATACTTCGGAAACTCGGTGAAAAACGATGGATAATATTACTAGTCTGTACAATTCAAATAACCATTTAAATTATCCCGAAAGTAAGCATTTCAAACTTTTGGAAATAAAACTAGAGCATATTCACCAATGTCAGATCTGTTTGTGTGGACGTCATACTTTACGTAAAAAACCACCAGTCTCACACAATAAATGGACATGCCGTGTTTGCAGTATATTTGAGGCATTTCAGCAATGGAAACGACAATGCCTATTGGAGACAAACGCAAGACGTTTACAAAAGACACACAGTAGAATTATCATGGGGCAAATATGGTCCTGATTTCCGTTGTAAAAATAGTCGTTTGGCTAGAATTAGTAGTAAATGTAATCTGGTTCCCAGTCATCAGTATCTTTGTTCTATTAGTGTCATTAGACCAATATTAATTGTTTGTTCAACTGGTATCGGATACCATGATATGCTAAATTATATTTACTTACTATTGTAATCCGGATTGCTACAGTAACAAAATTCACAATGAACGTCGTGTTTCATGGTTATCACAGAACAGACAGTTGGACACAGAGCTTCTTGCTCTAAACATGGGTTGACCAGTGCATTGAACGTTGGCTTGACTGACGTGCTGGCTACAATACAGTAATTTGTTTTCAGTTTTAGAAAAAATATTACAGGTAAATTTTAACTTAAAATTCGTTTTTAATTCAGTATAACCAATATTATTTCTGTTGTTTGTTTATTACAAATAGTATTTAATTTGCTTAGAACAAATCTGTCAAACTTGCTAGTATCTCGCTACTAAAACTGTTACTGAATTTTTAAGAGTTATAAAAGGAGCAGGGCCATTTTACTAGACCCACTTAATTTTAAAGATTTAATTGTAGGTTTTTGCGAATTTATGTTGTATGACGAAATATAATACTTTTGAGAGTCGTGTCTAGTTGAGGTTTTTTGTCAACTAAATATCTTAATAGGAATACCGAAGCGACAAAACAGTGGTAAAAGTCCGTGAATTCGAAATCCAAGAAAAAGACAAAGGCAGGAGAATGGGACACAACAAACAAACGCCACAATGGTATGTACATATTATCAGGTTTTCTGCAAACGTATATCGTAAAATATCAGCCGCGAGACACAATGTGAAGCATTTTCGGCGAGTGAGCGTAGCGAACGAGCTAAAAAGCTTCATATTGTGTCGAGCGGCTTATATTTTATAATATTTGTTTGAAGAAAACTTGATGATACATTAATTTTATCGTATTGTTAACTAGCAATCTTAATGGAATTTCTTACTTTTCAATGGCCATCTGCCTATAACCGGATGTTTTCCTGATATATTCGGGTCAACGTTCGGTCAAACATTATGACGTCGCTGATATATTCGGGTCAGCTCATATTAGGGTCGGGTCAACTCTTTACGACGTCACAGTGCCGAAATACGGGAAATTGTGAAGGCCTCAGCAGGTCGATATAGGCATGGGGAAATACGATAAAACTAAAGGAATAAAAAAAGAACTATAATAAACTAAACGCAAAAAGAACAAGACAGCACAAAAAAAAAAAAAAAAACAACGAAAGCACTAGCAATGTGAACTCCCACAGGTGCTCCGGAATAGTAAGCGTGTCATGTTCCGTTAAGTCATTTGTTGGAATATTGTCATGAAGGAAACTCATAATCAAACCAAACCAAACTACCGTACTGTCACATGGAATGGGCTGCATGTATTCGTTAAAAATAAGAGTTGTTTTCCCTCCTGGATGCCCCTCCTCCTATATAGCTATTTCAAAGACCTCAAAATAGTCAATTTGTGTTAAAACTGTCAGCCAAGGCCCTGTTTGATACGTAAAGTATTTTTTACTAAATATGAAAATTACGACTTATTGAAAATGGCCTAAGTGGTGAACAAAAATCAGGGGGGGAGTGGCCAACCAGATAAGGATTACGTGTCTCAACACTATAAATTCTCACCAGACATGTTTCTATAGTCAACCAAGGCCCTGTTTGATACGTGACGTATTTTTTACTAAATATGAAAATTACGACTTATTCAAAATGGCTCCAAGTGGTGAACAAAAATCGGGGGGGGGGGGGGGGGGGGGCCCACCTCATATGGAATACGTGTCTCAACACTATAAATTCTCACCGGACATGTTTCTACAGTCAGCCAAGGCCCTGTTTGATACGTGAAGTATTTTTTAATAAATATGAAAATTACGACTTATTATTCAAAATGGCCCCAAGTGGTGAACAAAAATCAGGGGGAAGTGGCCCACCTGATAAGGGATACGAGTCTCCACATTATAAATTTTCACCGGATATGTTTCTATAATTACATATCATCTAGTTAAATAAACACTCCCTGATAGCATTTTTGATGTACAAGATGATTATGCACATTTAGTCGATTACAACTAAATGATTGAAAAGTCAAACTAATAACCCAGGAAAGACTTCCATATGGCACCCCCAACTTGTATATCTTAGACGGAATAAGCATATAGATGTACTTATGGGGGTGCCAAATGGAAATCTTGCCATAACCCAAATATTGGTATGCAGATTCAAATGCCAGAACAAAACGGAGTCAGCCAACATTAAAATATTTTCTGTTTCCCCATTTCTGATCTTACCCTCGGGGTAGTGAGTAGGTAGGCAGGTAATGTTTTGTTTGTTTGAGGGGAACACATTATGTGGAGTCCATTTTAATTTTCAATATTTCGTTAGTTATTGCTTGCAATAATGAAATGATCGGAAGAATTTCGAATGTTTCTGTTATTAATTTCAGAACCGATGTCGGGATGGAACTGATTTCCAATACAGAATTTATACTAAAAAACGTTTTCTTCTTTCGCATCAGTCTTAGCGGGTTGGTCGAAAAAGGGGAAAGGAACAATACTTCATTTTTGGCCTCATAGGTAACGTAATTTGTTTCTGTCGGGGCCCTATGTGTGCACTTATCTTGCGATTTTCGAATGTAATATTGACAAACAGATTTATGAAGGCCATCAAGATAATCTTGGAACACGTTTACCAATGTCAATGCATGAAGTTTTGTCACAGACAAAATTTGGTTGGCCACTCAATGGGAAAGTAAAGGCAGTGCGTGCAATTGTGCAAAAATCCCAACATTCGCCCACCAATGAAACTTTATGGTTAGGGTTACGGTATAAACGTGACTTTTTGAAAATGATTACAGAATAATGATGCAATTTTGAACGTTTGAACGTTTTGAACCTTTCTGGTTAGGGTTACGGTATAAACGTGACTTACAGAATAATGATGCAATTTTGAACGTTTGAATTTAAAAAAAAATCTTCCCAAGAATATACAGAAGAATCAATTTGTTAATTTAATAGATAAAACTGTGAAAAAACTACATCAATTGTGGACTCCCACCATCTCCCTTGTCAAAACCCTCATATGCTTCCATTCTGACTGAATTATAGAGATATATTACTTTAACTCATATTTGTTACTTAAATTTCCATCACGGATCTTTGGAACACATTCGTCATCGGCAACGCATAAAAATCGATAACTATGGAAAATCATCAACCACCGAGTCCATCCCTGAAGACTTGTTTCTTCTATTATTTTGGGTACCCATGGATTCAATTTTAGTTAGACCATCCTGTTGTTTTTGTTTTTTGAGTTTTGTGGTATTTTAGTCTGAAGGTCTGTTCATCACATGACCATGTCATCATTGACTTTTACTGTTATCCATTTAATTTTTTAGGGGTCACTGTTGTAATATTTCCCGCCACAGTGTGGATAAATTTCCGCCAATCCAAATTTGTTGCCCTGTAATTGGTGGAATATTAACAACAAGATGACATTGTTGTTGGTATCGTTGGTTAATTGACCGTTGTGTGCTTAACGTACAGTGGCAGATAGTTCATGCTTCGTCAGGATCAGTTTACCAAACACAATACAAAGATGGTTGGATAGGACACAAAGGGGACCGATTTTGACTGGCACTGTAAACGGATTAAAGGTTTTGTAGGTTCGGATAATTTAGCCTTCTGTAGCGGCCATTTGCCTTTTATGTTTCGAAAACTACATAAAGGAGCGTGGAATTCTCCAATTATGTTACCCACTTTGGTCCGTGATTATGTTTTTCTTATTATGAGGTCTCCCCTATACTCCACATTGGGACGCACTAATCAGTTCTCTGGGTTGAGCCCCAGTGAGCCATCACAGGTGGCTATTTGACATCATTGGTAGCAGCACATATTGACTACCGTGAAGACTAAACAATCACATAAAAACGGATTCCAATGAATAAACATCCGGGTAGAAAATCTAAAACTATTGACATATAAGAGTCTATATCTAACACCTACATATTGTAAATCTAAAACTGTCATGACTGTACACATATCGTAACCCAAACACAAGACGATAATCTAAATATATCTAACGCCCAGCGTTTAGCGTGTTGGATATTTCTTACTCCGGTTAACGTAAAATTGAGAAGCAATAATTTACCGCGCAAGGTTCAAGTGTTAAACATGAACATATACAGCAGATTACTTTACTCTTTTAATGCGAACTAGAACCGGATCTCATGAATGATATACCGATTAGGCGTGGATACAAGAGATTTGTTTTTCACTCGAAAGTAAGTTCTTTTGTTTCTATTTTACGTTTTGATTGTTTTTTTTTCGACACAGGCGGTGGAGGAGTTATCTTTGACTCAATATTTCTCTTTTTTAAACATGGCGTTCGACTTTTTTTTAAAATGGCGTCCGACTCTTTTTAAACATGGCGTCCGACTTTTTTTCAAAATATGCCACATTTGCTAATTGATTCCAGCTGATACTCAATCGTGGTTTCTCCTCGGTACATTTTTAACCTTTCCCGCCTTTTTATTCGACCAAACTTTTAAGAATGCCTATTTTCATATTTCCCCACCTACACCCCTCCCCCTTTCTCAAAAAAGGGAAACATATCAAATGGTGTCTTCCTTAGAGAATTTTACTCTCATCAGTTGGTGGTGTTTTGGCACTGACATGATATTTAGATGTTTTGTTAAAAAAAATTGTTCATATAATGGAAATGCCCTAGTTGGGTCTTGATTTGTTTCTCTCGTAGTTGTTGATATTAGAATTTTTATTACACGTTCTTATTAATTAATTTCTGAGGCAGATTTTATTAAATACAGTATTTGAATGTTAAAAAAACATAAATAATTGACACACAACAAATTCAAGCTTCTTCCGTTGTCCAGATTTATTTTGATTATTATTGCCAGGGCCAAGACCATTTACCTTCATATGAAAGGAGATACATGTACACACCTAAGCTTACACTAACAAGTTAGTCTTGGTTTGTATTGGAAACTATTTTCACAAGACCTTAAAATATTGGCAAGAACACGGCAATATCTGACGGACATTTTTGTTAATTATTTTTATTTTTATTAAATTTGTTA
Organism: Mytilisepta virgata; assembly: GCA_028015205.1. NCBI lineage: Eukaryota > Metazoa > Mollusca > Bivalvia > Mytilida > Mytilidae > Mytilisepta > Mytilisepta virgata. Next base: position 19,910,551 of record CM051513.1, read on the forward strand.
CCTTTTTAGGGTCAGAGGGGCAAGGAAGAGATCTTAATTCAATCCTGTAATTTATTTCGCACCACATAGTTTATTTTTAAACTAACAGTACATGTATGTCGTATCAATTTCTAACCGAAAGCTTTTACTTTACTGCACTTTTTCCAACTTTGTTCCGAAATGTACTAACACATGTAGCTGATATTCAGTCCCGCCTTTTTTATCTACATTTTTGAGCCTGTCAATTTTTACACAATTCTGAATGGAACCATATTTTAATTGCTTTTTCCTGCCCCAAACACCATGTAGAAATTAAATGACAGCTACTTTCCGTTTTGAACATCTCAGTTCTCATTGCATCGGAAAAGATATGATGTTTATATTTGTGAAAATATTTAGATCATACATTTCAAAGTGCATGTATTATAGCAGGACCACTTTACCCTGTATTAATTTCATTAACCAATTTCTACCATAAGTTTTAGTATATAATGTAATTGAATGTTCGGCTGTTTACATGGACATGCTAATAATACCTACCAAATAATTAATTTCGAAATACAACACATACATTGACATATCTGAAAATGGTTCTGAATATAGTTTTAAGAGGCAGTTGTGAGACAAATGCTCTTTTTATGTCTTTAAGACGGTTGTTCTGCACCAAAAGCACCCCGAGGCAAAACCACTGGTTTTGGTTCTGAGTGTCCTTCACGATAGTGTTCCAACAAAAGAGACAAATTGCCTGACCACAACTGCCACTTATCACGACTTTTACCAGTAGAAAACTAAACTTGGATTAAATCTGTGATAGTTACATTTATAATATTGGAGTACATTATAAACCTAGCGCGCCCCCAGTTTGTGCATAGGGGAGTTATCAGGTCATAATACGAAAAGCCTGATCGCGGATCGTAGTGGGTGACGTAATTATAGATTGTCACGCTTCCTGCATGATAAAGACCCCTTCTGTAGTTTTCGAAAACGAGTAGGCTAATGTCCGCAAAAGAAGGCTGTGGTAGTCAAATCGGGTCCCCTCTGTGTGCCATACATCCATATCTGGATTGTGTTTCATTAATTGGTGAACTGGATCTCGACATGAAGAAGCACGAATTACAAATGTATTTGCCACTGGACTTTAGGCAAACAACAAACAATCGAAATATCGGATTCCAGATAAAATTAATTCAGAAGATTTTGGTCAGATAAATAAAAACAAAAGAAAAAACAAGAAATATATATTTTCATAGCAAATTTGAAAATGACAGATAAAAATGTTTAATTTCTAGGAATCGCTTTAGTTTCAGAACCGAAAACTACACGGTCCGGCCTTCATAATTCACTGAAATGTACATCTTCGGTGCATCAAAACTGGTATTATAATATCACATTCTTTTTCACTACTACCGTAAAAAGAGAAAAAGGGACCAGTAGATATTTTAACTTATTTCATTGTCACTTGCTGAATGTTTGTCCCTCTATCAGTTTCCCCCTAAAACCCAATTATAATTGCATGTACATTTTTCATTCAATTCGGTGAAAAATCAAACTTTTTTTTTACCTGTAAGAACAACAAATATTGAAAATCCCACACAAAAAATGAAATTCCACATAAACTCCATTGTGTACCGTGTCACCAGGTACAGATAAACAAACAAGCACCTGCTGTATATGATAAAGATAAGGTAATTATCTACTTATTCTAATATTTATATCAAATATTGATAATTTAGTTTGCTTCATATGCAACTTTGAATAACTGACTTTCAAAATGTCTACAAATTTCAGGTTTTTTTCCTACCAGGTAAATTTTTGCTAGTAATACTTGTTTTTTCTCGACAATATTTCATTCCTTGAAGTTTTGGCATTTATATGATATATTTTCTCTGTGTTAACAATCTACCCTTATCTATGACAAGCCGTTTTACTATTTATTCTAACTTCAAAATATCTAATAAACTTTATAAGATATCTCATATAATTTATAAGATATCTCATATAATTTTTCTTGAGATATCGTATAAACCATATAAGATATCTTATAAAATATATGAGATATCTTATAAAGTATATAAGATATCTTATATCAAAAATATTTATAAGATATCTTATATACTTTATGAGATATCTTATATACTTTATGAGATATCTTATATACTTTATAAGATATCTTATGAACTTTAGAAGATATCTTATAAAGTTTATAAGATATCTTATAAAAACTAGATTATATAAGATATCTTATATATTATATGAGATATCTTATATATTAAATGAGATATCTTGCAGTTAGAATAAATAGTAAAACGGCTTGCCATACTTAACAAAGAGATAACTTAGATAGTAAAACATTACTGTCGTGTATATGCTGGGTACATTGATCTTCTCAACTGATCGGACTATTGTCAAAAAATATTTTAGACTATCGGAATAACAGTTTGATAAACGATTGTACGTAGATATGGATAGGTGAGAATTTAAAAAAGCTGAAATATTGAGTAAAAGAAACAAACCCAAAAGTATTCTGGACGGAAAATTCATGTTTGCTAATACCTTGAAAAAAATAGTTCGTTCATGTAGAGCACATCTGCATCTTGAGAAAATTGCGCTCTCAAGTGTATTACGAAATTTGTATTGGGGATTCAGCGAAGGAACATTTCAAGAATCCAGGAATATTCCCTTCATCCCAACCCTTTAAGCCATATTAGTTACGTATCTTATACGTAATCTCCTGGTTAAAAAACTGGACCAGTTGGATGCTAACAACATCTTAAAATTACCATTTATTGGTATGTAGGCCCCAAGTTTCGGAAAACAAAATTCTTAACCTTATTGCACATCTACATATACTGTAATGAAATGATGTGTACATTTTTGTAAATTGAAAAGTTAACAATGAGTATACGTCAGAAGCTCAAATCAAACATTTTCGCCGGACAGGTTTGGCAAGTCAAAATTCTTATTTTTTATGAAATAAATCCTTATTGCATACTTAAGTAATTTCCCATTTGGTCTTTTGTTAAATTATGTTCAGCTCTGGCGGCCATCTTGGATGAGGGTGAAGCCATCGGATACAGCTCTGATAGCGGACCATCTAAGGAGCATTGGTACCAAATTGGGTTCCAACTGATTCACAAGTTTCAGAGAAGCAAGATTTGCAAGTAGATTATTAACATAGGTACTATGTTAACCTATATTCGACTTTGGGGGCAATCTTGGATCGGCGTGAGGTTGTCGTGTTCAACTTTATACAGGATAAATTTCTGAAAGAGAACTATGTAAGGACCATTGCTGCCAAGATCGGTTTAAGGGAAGCAGATCTTCAAAAATGTTAAAGAAAAGGTGTGACAGACGACGCCCTGGGTCACCTTTGGTCCAGAAGAACTACATGTTGTAAAAGGCGCATTTATGCATGCACCACTCCTTACAGTCTCTTTTATAAAACAAAACTACAGTAAAGGGTCCACAACCATGTATCTGCTTTGATAAAATTACCAATAAACCACTGGCTTCCAACACTTTAGGGACGAGATCAAAAGTTCAATGTAGGATAAAAAACTTAATTCAAATAGTTTGGGGGAGGGGGGTAAAAATCGCTGCCAGTTTTGTTATCCTACATCGATTTTCGGATTGAAAAATACGGATTCAAGTTCAGCCTTAACATATGTTTGGACTTTTAAAGCAAATAAAAGCCATCATACATACATTGTTGAGGAAAAACAGGACCCATGATATAAAAAGTATGCTCTCAAAGCATATGCCCATATTGGTCAATCAATTTTTCCAAAATTAAGTTAAGGGGGGGGAGGGGGTCAGTGAAAAAACTATGTGAATTAAGTTTTTTATCCTACATTGAACTTTTGATCTCGTCCCTTATAAAATGTTAACATTGAAATATCTACTACATACAAACGTATGTATCAAAATGTATGAAAATGTTAAGAATGTTGGATAAGCATCAATGAAACCTAATCTAGAGGTATTCATATAGTTTCAAACGGAAACAACAGCCCACACCATAATATAAGCACTTAAATGGACCCAATCATTTCAAAAATTCGTAATCAACAGCCAAAAACTCATCTGTTGTGCTGAAGGTCTAAAATTTTGAAAACCAAAACAATCCAGAAAGTTGAGAAAATTTAAAAAAAAAAATACAAAAATGACCAAATGGGTTAAAGCCAAAACTATCTAAGTACAGATATATGTGCGAGGGACATATCCCTTACTTTTCACAGATTTTACAATTTTGTAAAGGAAATGGTATGCATCTATTTCGAGCTACATGTAGTATCGAAGTAGCCATATACAAATGTATAACTTTGTAAGTCTAAGATCTGAAATAACTTAGTTCTTGGAAAACTATGTTTCAGTCAACTTGTAATTAAAAACATTTCCCCAAATTAGATTTACATGAACAAGTAGAAAAACAACTTAATGATTTTTAATTTATAATATTGTACATGCAATACACAACATTTGATAATAATATAAATAGGGGAAAGTCATAAAATGTGTATAGCAATTTTGAGATTATCAGTGAAATATTATGACAAATACATGTACTTTGAAAAATTAATACATGTACCAATATCAAACTGGAACTACATTGTATCTACATTTGTAACCTTGGGTCATTTTCATTGTTCATTTCCGAATTTATATGTACGTTAAAAACAATTTAAATACATGTACATATTTAAAAGGGAAAGACAGAAATCGACATGTATTTGACAATTTTCACAGGTACAGCTGACCAGCAATATTCAAAAGTTTTTTGTTATCTCAAATCCACTGATATTTCATAGTAATAGATTTGTCTGAGATTATACTTCGCCCCTATATTAATGCCCGATATATCATAGTTTTTGCAGCCTGACATTAGGGAGGTACAGAACACCTACATGTAAGGGTGTGAACTCTTTAAAAATCAGCTGAACGTTTTAATCACATACTATTAGTAAAGAGAAATCAAGCTTCTCTATGATCAAAATTAGTGTTTGTCAAACTGCTATAATGAAATAATTCCCGTAAATTGTGTGGTTCAAATTTCTTGAAATTTTTATATTTTTGTTAACAGGTCAAAGTAAATATTTCCTCAAAATTTTATGAAAATTAAACGAGCCAATTTTATTTTAGTTAAAGTGTTGGGTACCCCCTTAAGTTCCTATGGTCACTATCTCTGAACTTTAACGAGAGTATACTGCTATAAAAAATTAAGTAACCTGTACTTATTTGCATGTACATGTAGTTGTATAAATATGACGCACTTGTTTTCTTTTTTGTTTTTTTTTTTATAGTTTAAAAACTATATATTTATATTTTTTTCTTGGTACCATTCTTTGATTCAAAATGCAATACTAGTTTGCTATATTTACAAATTTATTTTTCCCACTTAACAATAAATCCTTAAATGACCAAATTTCATACAAAGAATGTCACCATAGGATCTGCATATAGTTTGTTAGATTCATTTAAGCTCAAATTCAATTATCCAGATTTGGTTTTCTACAATGTATTAAAGGACTATAAAGATTACTTATAAGACAAAATTGTAGAAAGCATTATCAGTTTTTATTATTATTATTTTATTCAGTAGCGGCCAGCTATTTGAATGGAAAGATCAAGACATAGTTTTCAAAGGGGGTCGCCTATCGACAATACTACCAATGTTAGTGCTTTACTGGCCAAGCAGTTTCAGATAAGAAAACTTAAATATTTTTTGGCTGATTCAGACATTCTATAATGCAAGATAAAGACAATGAACTGAATTTTCTGACAGGTCTTATGTTAAACGAATTTGGCTATGGCAACCGTCTTGGTAGGTGGTCTAGGTCATTACAAATAATTTTGAAAGCAGACTATTAAGAATCATTATGTTAGATTTGTTCCAAAGAATGCCACAGTGCTTTTAGACCAGGAGATTGTTTAAGGAATTTTTATAATGACAAAGAAACTCATCAATTGATTACAATTGCTCAATTGCAATTATACCGAAAAATGTGTGAGTCTTCCAAGGAAGACATGTGTGGCGTGTGCATGTCAATTTTTACAAAAGATATTAAAATTTTCTAATAATGAAATATATACAATGTATGCACACCTTTGCATTAAGGTTAATGCACAGATAAAGTTTCATCAAATTGCTTTGAGCGGTTATGGAGTAGTTGAGGATAGAAGTTTTGACCCCCCTTTTTTTTGCAAAAATGTCAATTTTTACAAAAATTTTTTTTAAATTTTCTAAAAATGAAATATATATGCACACCTATGCATTAAGGTTAATGCACAGAGAAAGTTTCATCAAATTCCTTTGAGCGGCTTACAAGTAATTGAGGATAGAAGAAAAGTGTGACAACGGAAGACGACAGAAAGTGATTCCTATGTGTCGACCATGCGTTCCGCAGGAGACACAAAAATCTACTTGGACCATGAGATAGTTACCAGAAGCATGGGCAGATACAGGATTTTCAGTTAGATGGGGCATAACATTAAAATACTTTCGTCCAGCATACCAACACAGGACATTTCTGGTACATGTATTTATTGGCCCTTTTCCCACCTTCTAATAGAATATTGTGGGCTTTTCAAATTTTTTGTCAACTTAATATTGGGGCATGTGCAGCCCATCTGAATTCGTCCCTGGTTAAAGTAATTGAAGTTTTAACCCATATTAACTTACGTAAAACTTTAAAATTTATCACACAAAAATTTGGATCTGAGCAGCCAAAATTTCAAACTGTATTCATCATGTTCATCTGTGCATCAATATGGATCTGTGTAAAGATATCGCGAACTATTAAATTTGTAATCAACACCAGTGTGTACTCTCGTAACATGATTCTGTAAAGAAATTTTCCTACTGAAATTTTTCTGGCATATCTTGCATGAGTATTCGCTTTGTCTGAAGTGTCCTTGATCATGTTTATCAAGATCAGCGTGACTCTGAAATTTCATTCTATTTGCATCACTCGTCAGCATTTTCTTGTTAGAGTTATTTCTAGTTTTATCTTCCACTTCACTTTCTAGATTATTCTTTTGAGTGGAGTTATCCTTTGCAATTCTTTCATCATCTTTTTCACAATATGTATGCTCATGGTTCATTTGTGAGTTGACAAGATCCTTTATGTAGTCATTTACGTCATCTGAAAAATATTCATCATTGATTGTTTTAATACCAGTATTATAATTGTTCTTAGTCACAGTTTTTTCCTTTTGATTCTCCCAAGCTGAATCATCACACACTGAATCATTCTCTTCATTTGAAAAATTATTTTTGTGCAGATTTCCGTTCTTAACAAAAGTTTCATCAGCACTTTCAATTAAAGAATGCTGAATTTGTTCATCCAAATTGTGCTTTTTCTCATGAGCATCAAGAAGATTTTTTCTCAAATATCCTTTACCACACACTTGACATACCCAGGGGAGATCACCAGTGTGTATTACTTTAATATGACATGTCAATCCCGTTCTCTGTCGAAATTCTTTCTCGCAGTATTCACACTTATAAGGCTTTTCCCCGGTATGAAGTAGTTTATGTTTTCTCAATGTATCGTCACGCTTAAACTTCTTGCCACAGGTCTCACAGATATAAGGCTTGTCTCCAGTATGAGAGCGAAGGTGTTTCTTTAACTGATCATTTCGTGTAAACGTCTTGTCACAAAACTGGCAAGAAAAAGGCTTATATCCAGTGTGTGTCCTTAAGTGCATTCGTAATGTTGAACTTTGGCCAAAACCTCTACCACAAAAATCACAAAAGAATGGCCTAGCACCAGTGTGAGTATGGATATGTGACTGTAAATTGGTTGAACTGTGAAAACCTCGGTCACATATCGGACATTTGTGCCGCTTTTCATCACTGTGTGTTTCTAAATGTGTATTGTAGTTACTACGTTGTTCAAATTCTTTGTGACAAATTTCACACACATATGGTTTCAACCCAGCATGTTTTCTCTTGTGAATTTCCATCCTTTTCACATCCTCAAATTCCTTTCCACATATTTCACATGTTTGAACCTTTGGATCTTTCTTATTTGTTGCTTCAATTTCCTCATCTGAGTGCTTCTTTAAATGTCTGACCATACCACGCTTCTGAGTAAATTTCATATCGCACACTTGACAAGAAAATGGTTTCTCCCCTGTGTGGATGCGGATATGCTGATCATACTTGTGTTTCCACATAAACTTTTTTCCGCACTCGTCACAAACAAATTTCCTCTCAGCATTGTGAAATACCAAATGTCTTTTGTATGTTTCTTTTGTTTTAAAGGTTTTATCACACTGCTCACATTTTAATCTTGAGCTGCTTCTATCTGCATTAGAACAACCGTCATTTCCGTTTTCAAGCTTCTCGACTGAAAACAACAGGTCATTTTTCTGAACATCCAATTGTAGCGGTTCTTGATTTATCTCTTCACCATCTTGTTTGTTAATAATTTCTCCTCCTTGACTGCCATCTGTCAATGATATTTCTACTTCAGTCTTTATCTGTGTGTAGTCTACCTCATATTTCTGATCAATATTTTCACCATTTTCAAAACTTTCATGCGACTCAGTTATTATGTTCCCATCTGTGTCTTCTCCACATAATACTTTTATTTCTGGCTTTATTGATTTACTTTGGGGACTTTCACATTCCATCATTTAATTCTTGATTTAAACTGTATTCATTGTGCAGTTCTGTATTAGAGGTTTCTTCAACATCGTATTGTCTGAATTGACTAAAGTTCAATCTGTTTCCATACTCTTGAATTATATTCCATTGCTATACTGTATAACAACAAATCTCCCCCTACAATCATATGAAAATTAACAAATAAAATAATCTGAAAAGGAAATGAAAATACAGTCTACATATACATGTATAAGCTATTCAATATCTTTATGAGAAATTTGTATGTGATTGTGTAAGTGTTTAACATTTTCGGACATATACTATTTTTGTATTTTTACCAATTCTAAATTCTCTAAGCAAGTTGTCTAAAGCAAAAGTATTTTTCCATTCCCTTCAAAAACAACTGTTATTGTCTCTAATTTCTTCTTGCATCTGTGTATGGAATAGATATGCCTTGATCAGCATTTAGAATTAAGTTCAAACCAATGACGGAGAAGGCAGTGAGATGCCAGATTTTTCTCTATGTAAATGACCTCTCTGTGTAAATGGCATCACAGTAACTTTAAGATAAAGATCAGCAATAGAATTGCTTTTCCTTTGCTTTACCCATCACTGTATTGATTTATTTTTACCTGTAAATGGCTTAGTCGTTACTTACATGTGAAAAAACTCCTCCAATAGTTTAGACAGAGTTAATACCCCTGCACTGCAAGGACATAAACTTTTTGGCAATAGCCAGCTATTGTGCAATTTTCCAAATCTACAAAAAAAAATGTTTCAGTTACATAAAATAAGGTGCAGTACATCAGGGTACTGTTTCACTAAAGGTCATAAGAGTTACGACTGATCGTAAATCCATTGAATATATAGAAGTTACGACCGACCGTAACGACCTTTAGTGAATCAGTACCCAGAGTTGTGAATCTTAAGATTTGTTTGCCAGTGTTTTGTGTATTATTTTTATGTATCAACATTTTTTATTTCCAATCAAATGGCCCTAAAAGGGCAATAAGTATAAAGCATACAACATACAAGACAAAATGGAGGAATGAGCATTCGTTGGTAGAGTTCACAATAATTAAACAACATGTAGCATACATTGTATGTGACACAAGTATTTTTTAAAATAAGTATAATATCTTTATGATGGTATGGTAACTAGGGCATAAGTCTGTTTGCTCTAATTGTACATATTTGTCACTTTGTGTAACAAAAATACGAGTAAATCTATTGTTATTACCCTCAGTCTTGCTCGGGGTTTCAGAGAGTCAACACTTTTTTATTTTTGTTTTTTCATGCTCGTGCTCAAGGCCATATTGGTCAAAACATTGGGTAATTTGAACTTTTTTGGTTGGTTGTTGTTTTTTTACGATTTTGTATTTGTCATTTGTTTTAGTTTGGCTAGTGTATTTTGTACATTTCAGTTGTTTTATGCTTCTTTTGACAGCTCACCATTTCCATTTATTTTCCTTGTTTTATATTGTTCTTATATGAGCTGTTTTGCAACATACTTATGTTTTTGTTTTATTGTTATTATCATTGTTTAAAGGAATATATCTTAGAGTTTCACTTATAATTAGACCTTTAACATGTTTAAATACACTCTTTGGATTTACATTTGATCTTTGTAAATATTGGTAGGTTTCTGACTTTTTATATACGACTTACTCCTATTTACATCAACAGTCATTCTTGTAGTAAGAAACAGGTTGGGACTAACCCTCAATTGAGATATATCTTAACTGGGATATAGATGCCAAACAAAAAAATATGTGCATTTACGGTTACCCTACCATATTTTTTGCACCTACCCTCAAGATTTTTTGGACATTTTTCAATAAGCATGCACCGTTAAAGTCATTATGTCTTTACCATAGACTATATGTTAAAAAAAATGTGTAAAATAACAAAAAAATCCCTATATACATATACAATGAACCTACGTACCCCATTTTTTTATCTTGATATAACAGGACCACACTTATTATTTTACTTGGGCTAATGGTATATCCAAATTGAAATATCTCGAAATTTGTTGGATCTTACTCTTTTATTGAATATTTGCACAGCTTTTTTCTGTGATAAATTTTCAGACCAAATCAATGTTCAAAGAATTTTGATGCAAAGAAGGAATTTAATTGCAGCGAAAAGAAACAAAACAAATATTAAAAATTGTCATATATCCATTATATATATAGATCTTTTTAGACTGTATTCTTATACCATTATACCCCAATTATTGTACTATAGCCCAATTGGGATATGGATAAAGAGAAGAACATGAACTAAATACTGGTACAACCAGTATTGTACTGAGAGTTGAACCCAACCTGCATTAATATAATACAGTCGTTTGAATTTTAGTGAAAAGAAAATATTCAAAAAATGCCAAAAATATAGTATATATATATTATAATATTTTTATTTCATTTTTTAAATATTTTTATCACTAAAATTCAAATGACTGTGATATAAAACCACATGGTATGATTTTATGTGTCAACAATATTGTCTTTCTGATATGTGTTCACAATTGTATAATTTCTTTTTTGTGTTCATGCTTTCAATAACTTTGTTTATGGTTTGTACAATCATGCCTCATATGCGGCCCTAATTAAGTTATTTACATGATTTAGTTTTAAAATATTCAAAATCTTTGAACCTGCATTGAGCCTGAGGGAAAAATACTGGCAAATACCAAAGTTTCATCTGATGCAAAAAAAAACGTGTGCCATGCCGAGGTGCAAACTAAAATTTCAAAAGTAATTAAAATAGACATACTGCTCAATAAGGTGTAAAAATAATATTTCATCTACTGTTTTCGATGTTTCATACTTGATTAACACCGAGTTACGTCCCTTTATATAACAACTATGAACAGGTCAACTCGTACCTTTTCAAATCGTACTTTGCCAGCTCGCGCCATAATGTATCAACTGGTACTTTTTTTATCTCTTAACTATTATCCCTGGCACTAGTCTATACTATAAATATTCGTGATTGGAGTGTATAATTCAAAACTCATACGTTATTCCAGAGCTTGTGACATATAAATTGACTTCCTTGACAGAGCCCGGCCCCTTCAGCCGACGGAACAGTTGCTCAGTATGTTGCTCCTAAGTTTGACTCATCCTTATAAAAGTTTTATGGACGTCATCATGACTTGGTCGACAGGTATGAAAAGCCCGTCTCCAAAATGAAAATGGGCATGTTCCATTGATGTTCCTTAATTATACCGCATTTGACATGGGCAGCATGACGGCCGGGTGTCCTGCTAAAAACTGACAGAGACTGCATACTCTTCCGGAGCACCTGAGTTTTTTGGTTGGGTCCATGCTGTTCATATGTTTTTAGTTTTTAATTGTAGTGCTTTTATTGTTTTAGTCTTGTCTTCATTGTTCGACGGAGTTTGACAGTTGTTCAAGTTCGATTTCCCACTCCTTCGAATGTCGCAATTGGTATTTAATTCTTGACTTTACTTAAACACATGTAGCCAAAAAATACTACTTGAAATTTTGAAATGGAATAGGTTTGGTGATGAGTTGTCAGTCAACGAAATGGCCACACAGTGCATCAAATTTATTTCAGTATTTTGTGATACGTTTTTTTTTTACCTAGTAGAACTTTAAGCATAAACAGCAGTTTCGCGACAGTGGTTTATTTTTCCCCATTACCTGTCCATTGTATTGACCCTGGGTCATAGCCACGCACCGAATCGTGAAAAGCAACACAAATAGTAATTGTAAACGTAGAAGCGGTCTTCATTTGTCTTTCTTTCTTTTTTATTTGGGATGGGTGGGGATAGGATAAATTATTTTGCCCCCCTCCCCCCCAAAAAAAAAATCGAAAAACAAAAAAAAAAAAAAACAAAAAAAAAAAAACAAAAAAACAAAAAACAAAAAAACAAAAAAAAAAAACAAACAAACAAACAAAAAAAAAAACAAAATACAAAATACAAAAAGAAAAAACAAATCAAATGGTAGTTCCCTCATGCATATTATGGGCATGAATTTGTTTTTAATTTTGATTTTTAAATAGGTATGTAAATGTTGCTAAGAATACAAAAAAATCACCTGGAGTAAATGTATGTAATGTGCAAGAGTAAATGTTACAAAATGCACAATTTGCACCTAACTGGAGTTAATTCACATATTATATGGATGTAAATTTTGCATAAATGTAAAAACGGCACCTCTATGTAAATATATATGCCGGAATTCTCGTTACACATCCTATAATAAAATGGGGTTATTCTTCGTACTTTTACTTTTAACTGTAGTAAATGACCTTTCGTATCCCTTATCATAAGGTCTCTAATAATCACATGTGACCTGCATATCAATATAATTTATTCCGATATGTTGCTTAAATTTAGGACATTAATACTAGTGGTGTACTTGGTTATAAATCAGTGCCTTTGTAAAGAGTCCATATTCGACGCATCCTTGTCCAACTTGAATGATACTGATGAAGAACACAACATGCTGCAAGGTATGATATGATTTAGAATAATATAAGAAAACAGAATAATTACTAAAAAAAAACTAACATAACCTAAATTTAAAATGTTAACTTGTATAGATTTAAGAAAACGATTGCAGACCATAAACGCAGAGTTCTGCAAACTACTGTTGGTGGTAAGGCTGTGTTTGTTTATTTGGTTTTGTGTAACCTCAAATTGGGAAATTAATATGGAAAGGACAACCCACACAGTAGAGTCTAACTTGTCTAATCACGCCTGCTTATATCTCGCATGTGTAACATTGTAGATTATTACGTGGCATTTTCCATATCGGCCCTGGTATCATCCCGAGACTCCCATATCGGACTGAGGGCTTTAGCCCGAGGTCCGATATGGGTCGAGGGATGATACCAGGGCCGATATAGAAAATGCCATGTAATGATCGATTTATCACATATTTAAAAAAAATTAAAAAGAATTTTAGATTTAAAAAAAAATGGAGAAAAAAAACAGTATCGATATTGGACCCGAGGACAAATAACCGACTCCGACTTCCGGCTATTATTGGACATGCAAAAACGTACATATTAGTACAAAACATGTGATAATGTTAAATATGCTCATTATTTATGTTTTATCGTTCAAAAATCCAAGAACGTTATTTGCTGTAATATTATTTCCTTGCTGTCATTGTTTAATTCTACATGTCCTAGTTAATTAAATATGAGTATAGCTACAAAATACGCTAATTTTCAATCTCTTTCATAGCTAATATTAGAACGGAGCAGATTTTGTCAAGTATAATTGTATTTATCTAAATGGCATGAATGGGATAATACATACAAATATCATACAGGAAATATTTCATCGCATCACATTCAATTTCCTCAAATTTTGAAATTACTCTTCATTTTGTAAAAATCGACAATAAATATGACGGGGTATGTGCGTCATAAATATTTAGGACGCACATACCACGTCATAAATATTTATGACGCACATACCACGTCATAAATAAACAATGGTTACATGTATGAATTACAGAGATACGTGGGCGTGTAATAAGGCAGTTATACATCTATGCCTGACATGACTTTGAATATATACTAATGAATGTTTACATTCACTGATTTTATGGATTCTTATAAGCGTTTAAAATTTCTCGAGCTTTTTCTGTAACATAAATTTTATACAAACAATTTTGTTTCTGATTATTTATAATTCGCAGTGGCGTAGTTTGACTCTTTCTATAGGTGAGGCAAGTATTTCCTAAACCTCCCAAAGGGATATGGATAAAGCACATTTAAGAGCTAAATTGCCTTATTCATACCATATAAAGTGCAAAAATGGACCTGTTCCATTGATATTATCCCTTCCTCATACCGGATTTGATATGGGCAGCATGGCGGGTATCCTGCAGGAAGCAGATACTGCTTACTCTTCCGGAGTACCTGAGTCTACCCCCGGTTTTTTGGTGGGGTCCATGTTGTTTATATGTTTTTAGTTTTTAATTGTAGTGCATGTATTTTTTGGTCTTGTCTTCGTTGTTCTCCGGAGTTTGTCAGTTGTTACAATTTTTCTCTCTTTCGAATATCCATTTGGTATTTCTTGACTTTACTTATAATCGAACACGACTCTGAGATTGCTGTAAATCTTAAAAAATATTCGTACTGATAATCATATTAACCTGATATTTGTGTTCATTCACGTTTCGTTTTGGACATTGTAAACGTTTCCAAAAGTTTTAGGTGAGGCAACTGCATGCCTCACTGTTTCATTGAAAGCTATGCCAATGAATTTGACAGTATATTAAGTCTCAGAATTTACTGCAGATTCTAACTGAAAAATATAAGCATCTTAGTCATATTATTTATTAGTCGATTACGATATTTTCATTTAGATGGATTGGTCAATAACCTAGCACCTTCGAGAGGAATCCGGTCTACCACAGTATTCAGAGACGATTTTAACAGCTGGAACCCAGATAACTATAAAATAGCATGCACAGCTTGGGGAGGAGGGGTATTTTATCTAAATTAATGAAAAATTAGTTGTTGGAATGTTAATTTCTCAGATGGCGTTTCAGCAAGTCAGAAAATATATGAATTATATGGCCGCCTGTTGAAAAAAAAGTCACTATTTATGTCTATGCTGTACTGGCACATATTACAGTTGACGTGGGATATTGCTGCTATAAAGCTGTTATAAGCAGTATAATGTGTAATATAATAGCATGTTGTCTCAATTTTGTCCGTTCGGGGCTGCAGATGTCCAATAGTCAGCTAATTATTCGTTGTAACTACCAAAGATCAATACTGCGGCTGTGACTTGGAACCCCAATACGTCGTGGCAAGATATGTTTGTGACGAGGATTGCCTGTTTTCTTGTCTAGATTGGTGCTTTTCTTCGGCTTCCCCAAGCAACACAAACTGGGTTTTGCGATATAGCCCCTCCATTTTTTTTCTGAAAGTTAGATTAAACCCAGATACATTAAACCAACATGAGCAGTAAACCAGCTTCCTTTCATATTTATTCCACGTACAAGAAATCACTAGTCAGTCATTGAATATAGATTTGTATTGATTAAAGTGTGTGTTACATGTACATGTATTATTCTAACATTTTTTTTGTCACTACACACAGAATAACGAACTACAAGTGTATACACCAGAAAGTTCAAACCTGTTCACCAAAAACGGTTATCTGTACATTAAACCGGTAAGTACAACATAAAGGCGAGAGTTGCATATTAACAAAATCTAATGACAGGGACTAAAAGAAAAAGCCGTTTGTGAATAATTCATCTACAACTAAAAAACGCGAAACTGTTTCTTACAGAAACTGTATTTTTTTTAGTATTTTCGTTTAAATACAGTCATGACAGTCGTATATATACTATACATTAACGGTATTAAACTGTATACTAGTATTGGGCAATACTATAGTGTTATTAAATGGGTATATTCATATAAAGTCAGTCGTATTGGGTCGAGGTCAACTGTATAGCTCGAGGCAACGCCGAGGGCCTATACAGATGACCGAGACCCAATACAACTGTACGAGGACATAATACAGGCTTTATATAAAAATACCCATTTTATGACACCTTTATTAACTAATGACTTAAAATTAAAGTACTTTTATTAACCAATGACTTAAAATACATTATAAATTGTCTATTTAATACAATCCCATGTGTCTAAAACGGGTCATTAATACAGGTTTTACACAGAAAAACCGGAACTGGTCAATAATAAAGGTCTAATACAGAAAATTCTGCATTAAACTTGTATTACTGACCAGTTCTGGTTTTGTATTAACTGGACAGTGTTAACTGTATTTCAACACATTAGTTAATAAATTGCCATATTTTTAAATGTTTATATAAATTGAAACGGCTTACACACAGGAATTATACTTTTTATATCTGTAGTGCTCTCCTTCATGTTTGAAAAATTTGCTTATCTCAAATATTCAGATTTATCAAAGCAAGTAGATTCTGAATATATGGAGACTTAGAATAAAAACAAAAATCGGAGACAGCCAGCCGACATTGGCCTAGCTTTATTTCAACCACGATTTTTTTTCAGACATTAACTGTTAACCATCCAAAATTTGACGAGACAAAATTGTACAGAGGGCAAATGGATCTTCACGGTACGTTTATGGTGCCATGTGTTTTCATACCCCCGCTTTGTCAACCGGAGGTATATAGTGATGGGGGAGTCCGTCCGTCTGGTAACCATATGTTCCACTTTTGTAACTTCTAAACCACATACTATAATTTAATGAAACTTTCTCAGATTTCTTATCATATAATGCAGATGTACACCTCATCAAAATCATTTTGGGGAACTGTTTTTCTTTTGGAAAGGGGGGGGGGGGGGAGTGGGTACGCATTTTGTATCCACAACTCCTCCTTAACCACATATCATAATTTAATGAAATTTTTTAGATTCTTAACCATATAATGGCATTTTGCACCTCCTATATTATTTATTGGTCAATATTATTTTTGGGGTTTAGAAGTTGCAAGCAGCGGGGGTATCATTTTGAATTTACAATTTCTTTTGCAAACATCTGATTTTTCCCACCATGGCTGATACATGCTTTAAACTATGTTACATGAATATGGTTAGAGGCCACAAGGAATCTACAGGAATATAAATATTACCACTTAATTCACCAGTTTCAAGATTTTATATTACAGTTGTACAGGTATTAAAATATACTGACTTGTTTCCCAATCCACTATAAATAAATACGTATAATCTAAAAAGTGTTAAAACGGGTAATTGCCATTATTTAGTATCCGAGTTCATTCATTTTATTATTCAACCATGAAAACACCCTACAACTAAAAACAAACTAGATTTGAAAAACTTGCCTTTTGCCTGTTAATGTTTGGTATTTCTGCAATGATCTTGCAGAGCAGTTTTTTCTTCAATAGCACAGATATAACGTGATCTACATTTAACAAAGAATTCCGCTCAGATCGAAGGCCTTGAATTGCTATTCATGTCCATATTTTGTTTTCATATTGAAGCCCTTACTATGATTCTACGACGAAGCACAACAAAAGATGTTGACTTGCTAAGGTCGCGTGACATATAACTTGTTTTATAACATTGTTGCATTATGGGTAAATTACAGCTCTTTGGGGCTACTGTACACAATCTAGTAATCATGGCTGTCACAAATATGCTGGTCAAGATATACTGCCACCGGTCATGTCAGGATATATAACCACAAAAGCCGCCATTAAATATGGGAGGATCAACGTCAGAGCTAAGCTTCCTAAAGCTGACTGGACTTGGCCAGGTAAGAGCTTTTTAAAGTCACGACCGTTAAATGTCCGTACCAAACCAGACTATCCTAGCTTTGTTTTAAAAAGCTGTATAAATTCCTACACGAATTAAGGTCGGAATAAAACTGTTTTTAACGCTTTTCAAATCTTGGAAATATGATGTTTTATTTTTAGTTTTAATTTTTGTTGTTGTGCTATATATATATAGTTTTTGTTTTAAGATGAAGAGATTCATCTTGAATCTGCTGGTTTTGTTAATAAATTCGCCTTGTATTTTGGATTTTATCTAATGGACTTCATCTTCATCTTAATAACATTGCTTCTGTATTATTTGGGGATATATTGTTTTGGTGCCCTGAGCACAACGGATGAGTCGTAAACCGACGAAATGGGCACATCTTAATGCATCAAACTTTTTATCAAAGAATGTATATTTACCACTGAGTCGATGCCGCTGCTGGTGGACTCCAAGTCCGCGAGGGTATCCCCAACGTAGTTGCTGGTATTTCGATACTAGCCCGAAATTGATACTTGAAATTTACTGTTACACAAATATGAAATTTATGAAAACTAAAGAGTACCTCGCTCGTGCATAGCTATGTCCTTAGATGGGTTTCGGCTTTACCCTTTTTGGTAATTTTGACGTTTTTTTTCAATTTTCTCTTTAAATCTTTGGATTATCTTTTTAGTTTTCAACATTTTAGGCTTTGGCACAACCGATAAGTGGTAAATGGACGAAATGGACAAATTTTTTAAAATCAAAACTGGTATCAAATCATGTATATAAACAAAATTGAACTCTGAAGTTTCACTGTACATATGACTGATATTCATTGCTGTTAAGTTCAAAATATAATTTATTACTTACATAAAAATGTTTCGTAATACTTATCTTTTAAGCTATATGGACATTACCACGTGACAATAAATATGGTGGTTGGCCTCAGTCTGGTGCCATGGATATCATGGAGTCTAAAGGTAGGAGAGGATGTGTTCCCACTTAAATTAGAAGACAAAAACCCACAAGTTCATAATGAAGAATCAACCCATCTTTATCTTGTTAAAAAATCAGATTTTGCCGTTTTGACATTATGACTTTTTCAGCTTTCCAAAAGTGGAATTTATGTAGTTAAGATTTTGAACATTTGAAAATCGATGTCATGAATTATTTTCCATGTTCTAAATTCACATTCGCAGATACATAATTTGGAATCTAACGATAGAGAGGTAAAGCTTTTAGATTTAAATAGTCATTCAGTTGAAAGTCATTTATGAATTATTTGTCTTGGCAGGAAATGCACAGGCCATGGAGGGTAGCGTGAATCATGGAGTGAACGAAGTAATGTCAAAATTAGATTGGGGACCCCATGGCGATACAAGCCAGTTTTATAAAACCCAAGTATTTAAGTAAGAATAAATTTTATCTTACATATTCCAAACCTTTTCTAGTAATAGATTTTTTTACAATGTAGCTCGACCAAAACATGACTAACTATCATTGACGTTAAAGATTATCCAGAAATATGTATACACAAAATATAAGTACAGTAGAATGTCGATTTCTCGAACTCGAAAGGGTCTGTATGATTAATTCGGGGCATCGGTAGTTTGAGCCATTGAAGTGCGGAAAAATTTATGTTCCGAACCAGCAGTTTTAAAATTTAGTTTAGATCCGTTTATATTTCCCGAGTCCTCGGTGGCCGAGTGGTCTAGGTAGTTCGTCATGACTACTGACGATCACTAGCCTGTCAACGCTGAGGTTGCGAGTTCGAATCTTACCGGTGACGGGGTGTGTTCGACTCCAATCTTAATTGACAATGATTGCCAATTTTCCTACCAAAGGTCGGTGGTTTTCTCCGGGTACTCCGGCTTCCTCCACCAATAAAAACTGGCCGCCGCGAAATAGCCAAATGTGCTGAAAACGGCGTAAAACTCTAACTAAACAAACAAATTTATATTTCCCATCGTAAAACAACATCCACTCATCCAATCTTAATGTGGAAATAATAAGAATAAATCACCGATAAACATCGAGTGGATTATAAAAATTACCTGCAATTGTCAAATAAACACCTTCTTGTCAATAATTAATCTCGCCTCTGATTTTTCATACTTACTGATAATTGGTGTTTGAGTTATTGACAGTAAATTATATTAAATTACTGTTGTGCGGACCAGAAAATTAGTTCGGGAATTCTAGAAATCTGTGTTTAAAAAACCGAGAGTTAATTTACATAAACATAATGGAAAAAAATAACCGGACCTTTGAAAAGGGTCGAGAAATCTATATTGTTCTAGAGATCCGAGTTCGAGCCATCGAGATTCTACTTTAATAAGGACATTTCGTACTTTTATTTTTATATAGAAATATAGAAACAGTTTTCAGTGTTTCAAACTATTATGTATTTTGTGAAAATAGGTAATAATGCAGGACTCTAAGTGGTGCCTAATTAAGTCTCCATTGTGATTTAAAAATACAATAGTTTGGCGCCTTGTAATTCACGATAAGCCGCCAAATCGGAGATTAATTTTTTTTACTCAGGCGACCTGTAAAATCCGGACGTTATGTAATAGTTATACCACAAGGACGCGGTGTGTCTGTATAAGATCATCCCGAGGGCCGGAGACCCGAGGGATGATCTTATACAGACACACCAAGTCCGAGTGCGATAACTATTTTACATCCAAGCTCAAATAAATAAAAACAATAAACACTTTTTAAATACATCTTTTTGCAATAAATGCGTTGTTCACTCTATTTTTTTTAATGGAACATTACGTTTTGATAGTTTATCCCTCAACATACCCCATTTCTTGTCCTTGCGAGTTTGTAGTATGGGTGAACACATCTCACCATTCCATATTAGAAATTAAACGGATTTGTTTTACTCGTATACATCTCAAATGACATGGCGGACGGGTACGACACTGATGAAATACTCAGCCAGGCCTTAGATTTGGCCGAGGCAGCGGATGACGAATCTATTATCATAACCCAGAACCCATTTAGATCCACAGAAGGTATTTGTAAATCAAATATTAATTATGGTACTTATCTATTAGGGTAACAAAAGCCGATTTTCAAGTTTAGCATTCATTTGTAGCAGTTTTTAATATAATAGGAGACCCAGGATATGACTGCAGCCAATACTTTTGCAATACATTCTTAATTCATTTGAATTCAAGTACTTTGTAAAGTCATTTTTTATTATTGATAATGGGCCTAAATGTTGTCCCTTTTCTGAAAAAACCCCAAAATAGCGTAAAGGAGGTTCGGGGGGGGGGGGGTCCTTGTATAACTTTTAATTGTTATTTTATTGCAAATTAAATCCACTGCTAAAAGGTCAATTTTTGGTTGGATAACGGTAATAAATTTTCTGTCTTCATTTTTATTAAAATCAGGATAAATTTGTATTACATTCTGTAAAGAATTAACTCTTAATAACTTGTTAACATTACAAAGAAGTCAATCATGGCACTTAACTGTGCACGTGAATACATTTTACCTATTATTTTCTGGACAATAGCCTTTGTAAAAGTAGGGGTGATCTGGCAGGGGTGATCCGACTCAGATCACCCCTGACTGAACAAAGGAGCATGGGATGTAATCTTTGTTATATATTTTAACCAAAGTAAAAGCTCTAGTTTCTGCACTATCCTTTTCTAATTTTGTTTAGTTTATTATATATGTTTTTATTCTTTTAGTTATACACGTATCCTTATCGCGTTTGTTTGTTGTGTTCGATTCTCCTGTGTAGTCTTTTTCTTTGATTTCGAATTTGTGCACACTTCCCACTGTATTGTCGCTTCGTTATTCTTTTGCGATATATGACGCATGTTGATAATTCAATTGAATTTTATTGTATGCTGAAATTTAGTATCTTAATTAATTAATTTTAATGAAATCTGCATTTTTATACATGTTTTTCTCCTACATGCCTAGTATTTATTTGTTGGGGTTTCAGTAGCATGAGATCACAACAGATGTATAAATGTTCGAAATGTATAAAACTAAAACATTGTATAATTTGAATAAATCAATGTTGGTCTGTTGTGATTTGTCAGAAATTCAAAAGGCTTTGAATACTTTGTTATAGGCGCAAATCTAACGGAGACTGGCATGACGATTTTCACACATATACTTTGGAATGGACGGCCGATCATCTGTAGTGAGTGGTACTTTTGATTAATATGAAAATATAGTAAATTAGTAAAAAATGAAGAAAATTATTTCAACTAGATTCGTTGGTACTCCATAAACTGTACGATGTTTCTTATAGGGAGCAACCATTCGATTTTCATAAGGGAAAGGGGGGGGGTAGGATGAAAGGTTTTATCCTGGATGTATTTTCGCCAAAATTTAGGCTCTGGATTTTTTTTGGCCCCTGTCGCGGACTAAATTTTTATATTTGCATCTAAACCCCACAAAGTCCTGATTGACACATTTCCTGCATTATTTTTTCACACCTAAAGTGAACCTGGCTTCCCCCATAAAAATCAAATGGTGCATGCTCCCTATGATGAATCATGTATAAGAAAACCGTTTGATAACCGTTTGATTTGACGTTTGAAGCGATATTGTTAAAAGGGAGTTTTCCCTTATTTTTAAAAAGATACATAATCGCTTGTTATATGGAATAGAGAACTAGGATATAGGATTAAAAATCAAGATATACTCATTTAATTATATGCATGTCCAATATTTAGAATTATTTGTTAGCCCAGACTTATAACTAATGAATTGTTGGGCTGTATTAAACTTCATAAACTATACATGGTACTTTAATTGTAGTACATATGTTGATGGTGAAATAATTCTTCATGCGGACACACCCAGCAACAGTTACTGGGGATACGGAGGATTTTCTGGAGATAATATTTGGAAATATGGTGGTAAAGATGCACCTTTTGATCAATATGTAAGTTCACAGTACCCAAATTGTGACCATTTTCACTGTTTTGTGTCTATCGTGTATACCAACAAAAAAAAAAACAAAAACATAAAAACAAAAACAAAAACAAAAACAAAAACAAAAAACACAAACCAAAAAAAAACAAAAAAAAAAAACAGCACATGCCAAATGTTTAGAAGAAGGGTTACCGATGTGTGTTTTTAATTTTGGTTCAATTGTATGTTTCGGAGTTTAGTGTGTCGTCCATTTCGCTGAACTAGTATGCAATATTGTTTAGGGGCGAGCTGAATCCCGACTCAGCGGGATTTTCACGCTGCGTTGAAGACCTATTAGTAGCCTTGAGCTGGTTTCTGCTCTTTGGTCGTGACACATTCCCCGTTCCAATTCTGTATTCTGTTTAAAACCGGATACTTATCAATATCATGTTATCGTAGTACACTTGTCAAACAAGGTCTTGAAACCTTTAAGTCTCATATTTTGTAATTTTTTACTAGACATTTTGTGATGAACTTGATTTTTTCCCCATACGTATAATCACATGTTCTTTTGTTTAATTCTTGGAATGTTGTTTCATTAACTTTTAACGGGTACACCTCGTATCATTTTAAAATCTATGTCAGATTTGTCTCTGAAAAAAAAAAACAAGTACCATTCTATTTTTATCAAAATATGGGCTAAATAGAAATACGTTTGTATTTCTGATTTAGGACCTCACAGAAAACTTTTTTTTTTTTTTTTTTTTGACAACAACATATAATTTTATTCTAAATTTCCCTGTTATAATATGCCTTAGACGCCCAGGTTAGCAGACTAAGGACCCCTGTTTAACAATAAGTGCATATGTCCAGGGGGAACATATCACTACGAAAAAGTCCACGTATTCCTTTTTTATTACCAAATATATATCATTTCGTTATTTTTATGAATAAAAAAAAAGAGAAAAAAGAAAGAAAAAAAAAAAAAAAAAAACATTTTTTTTATAACACTGCACAATATAATAAATACACAGTATTTCTTTTTACAACTTGAAATTAACCTTTATATAAATACATATCTTGAGATCACTACAATCAACTAATCGAACACACCTAGAAAATACTGTCGAGCACACTACAAATTTCAATTATGTGGATCGTACAATGTATAAGGTAAGGCAATTCTTTTAAATTTCAATGGAATTGATAATAGTAACTAATTTTTCTTTGTATATATTTTTGTAGCCCACACTTTTGACAAGACAATCTAAATTGGATTTTAAATTTCTGCCCCATAAAAGGCGCAAGGATTGGTGTTCTATTCGAACTTTGTCATATTTGATTTTGTTACGAGCTTTCCAAAGTTCCCATTTTGTAAAGTAAACTATTATATTTATCAAGTCCCCCAATGTATCGTTATCATTATCAATAAACCCAATAATCATGTCCTTTTCTGTAATATCCCTATCAATTATCAAGCCAGACCTAATACACAATTCTCTTACTTCATTAATTAACATTTTTGCTGCGGGGCATACAAAAAATAGATGCTTTAATGTTTCAACATTGTTATTATCCGGGCAAAAATGGCATTTCCCATTCGACTTGTTCATTTTTTGCAATCTAAATTCGGTATAAATAATATTGTGAATACATTTCCAATGAAATTCTTTTACCTTGTTTGGTATTTTTAACTGTTTCAATTTTGTCCAAACCGTATCCCATTCAATTTCAACGCCGTACTCGGCATCCAATTTAAGCTGACATTTTGGTTTAGTTTTCTTGTTTAATGCCATCTGGATTGATTTTAACACCAACTGTTTTGGTTGTATAACTTTGTTTAGTTTATTAACCAAATTCAATTCTCTGTCAATTGTAAGGCCGCAAAATCCATCTTTTAAAGTATTGATATCTCTTTCACCTTTTAAAATTTGTATAAAACTTTTTGGAATTGCGTTTTTTATCTTGGAAAATTCTGAAATACAGTTCCTTTTATCATTCAAGGAACTATATATTTCATTACAATTTTTAAAATCTTTAAAATTTGTATCCCACACATCTTCAATTGTTCTGAAATTACTATGCAAGAAGGAACTAAAGAATAATGGTTTGTTCTGAAAGGTTATATTGCAATTACCAAATAACCTTTGTTTCAATATATCATCTTCTGAAGTAATAATTTGAATTTTTTCCATTAATTTGGTCCAAGCAAGAACACACTTCCGATAAAAGTTTGGTAAAAATTCTAAATTTAGAGATATAACTGAAGAACATTTGCATAGAAAAAAGTTCTCGTTGAATTTCATGTCTAGTTTTCTTAACCAAAATTTGCCAATAGCATTCCAACTACTAATGGGTTCATGTATAATTCGATAAAGTAATTTGATTTGTTTACTATATATAAAATTTTCAATATTAATCATCCCCATCCCTCCCTCATTTCGATCTAAGCAACATACGTCTCTTTCAATTTGATTTGGACCTTCACCCCAAATAAATTTCCATACTATAGAGTTTATTTCTTTCCTATATTTTTCCGGTATACCTCTCATTTCAATTTCATACCCACATAATGATAATAGTAAATTTTTAACAATAAGAGTTTTACCAATGAATGTTAATTTTCTGCTCTTCCAAACATGAACACAGTTTTTCATTTTTTCTATTATAGGTTTCCATATTTCATCGTTCTTTATATTATACCCATGAAAAATTCCTAATGTTTTTATATTACTAGTTATCCATTTAATTTTTGTAAATCTCGGATGCCTATTTCTAGCAATGCCAACGTACAAACCCTTTGTTTTCCCATAGTTAATTTTAGAACCTGAGGCTTTCTCAAAAGTTGACAAAATGTCAAAAGATTTCTTCACGGAGTCCTCGTCTTCGTTTATTAATTGTGTATCATCGGCAAACATACACAATTTTGTTTCAATAAATTCACCTTCATTTTCCCCTGGTAGTTTCACCCCCTTGATGTCGTTATCTCCCCTTATGGTGCAAGCCAAAGGTTCAGCTTGTAAGATATATAAAAGGGGTGCAATGGGACACCCTTGTCTACAGGAACGAGAGATTGAAAAATATTTCGAAACAAAACCATTAGTTTTTATGGAAGTCTCTGCATTTTTGAATAACATACTAACCCAACCCTGATATTTCCTCCCAAAGTTGTATTCTTTTAACACATGATCTATCCATCCCCATTCCACCCTATCGAAAGCCAGTAGTAGAAAGAGCTGATTATAAGGACGTTTCAAAATGGCGGACAAAATGGAGTACCGGAAGTCTCGTTCAACACGAGATCTCGGGTAATCTCGTTCTGTAAATCTCGATCAAAATGAGATCTCGTGAAAAGATGAATCATAACTTCCGCCAATATGGCTACCACATCACGTATGTCTCGAGATCTCGCTTAAACTTAGGTTACAACTTCCTCTGTATTCTTAAGTATTCTCGTTAACACGAGAACTTACTAAATTATTGCTAAGTGAGATATATAAAACTGAGAGCTAAACATTAGATATTAGAATTGTAAAAAAATAAAGAAAAAGAAAAGATAGTGTTTTTTAAAATGATTATTGTCATTTATAAAATTAAGAAGTTATAAAATAACAATCCAAAGGTACTAATATTAGATATAGTAAATATAAAATTATTTTACCTTTAATTTGCAAAGTAGTCAGATAGTCCAAGCATACTTTCTCGAATTTCTTCTGTTATTTAAAACAGCATGCTGTATAGATCGTGTAAAATCTGTCCTTTAGAACTTAAAAACAGATCCATAGGGTGTTTCCAAAAAAAAAAAACAAAAAAAAAAAAAAAAAAACGTTCAGAATAATCAGTTTTCCTTCATTTATGTTCTTCGGCATCCACAACTGCTTTCTCAAAAGAAATTTAACATGTCTGTGTACACACTGTTTTTGTTTTGGTTATATGTTAATTTTGAAGAAAATTATTATAACTATACATAAATTACATGCAGTGTACATAAATGTTTTATTCTCTCATTATTCTTAAAGTCTCCAATGGCGATTTCGCTTATCACAATTTTAATTCCTTTCCTAACTAAACACTCACTAAATATTTAAAAATTTCTTTGAATGAATGAATTTTCAGTTCCAGTAGTTATACACATCGAATTTTCGGTTTCTTTATCTATTTCGGTAACATTTACATTATTGAAACTGTTATATTGCTTTGTTCTTTTTCTTAAACGAACAAATTAAACAGAATCCGTCATTATAAAATGAAGTAAAAAAAAAATAATAATAATACACAAAATAAACAACTTTAATGAAGATGTACTATTGGTTTTAATTAATTTTGCTGTTTTCCTGATGCCATTCTCTATCTACACATACATGATTAGTATTATGTATATTGAAACATGTTGGTAATTAATGGGGATTTATGTTCTTTTCTTATTGGTAATAAAAGATATATAATGTTATTTTGTATATGTACAATGTACATGACTAATTTATGATTTTTATGACTTTTGGACTCACTGTTAGGACTAAACATGTTAAATGTCCAAAAACGTTGATACACATCTTCCAGCAATTCCCCTGTCTTATTATTCTTCTACGTTTCGAAAATGTTTCACAAGGGGGAGGCGGGGGTGACTTCATATATAATGGTAACTACATAAGTGCGCCACAAAAGGGTCTATTTATCTCATTTAAAATATGGGAAATGGAATACTGTTTTAAATAAATATATATGAGTAGATCACATTTCCAGATTAATAAAATGTCATGCTCCTTTTTTCCTCTGCATGTAAAGATCTTTAGTTCGGATTGGACTATTTGTGAAAATATAAGGTGAGAAAATATATGAAAGTGTCAGGTATAGAGTAGTTTATATATGATTAAGTTAGCCTTTCTTGGAATCTGAAATATATGTATAGGATGGGACTCGAAAATGTTGGCCGCACACCTGTATCATAATAAAGGACTAGTTACACCCCCTTGTAATGTTTAGTGTAGACTTTGACATGAACCTGGCGGAAAGTATTACATATAAAGGGAAATGTACATAACACGGAGATTTTCCACGAAATAAATACATATTTATCCGACACATAAACCAACTAACAATAACTTATGTATGGTTTGGGAAAATCTTAAAGTAGGCATACCAAAAATAAAGTATTTCCGAAAACAGATGAATGAAAAATGCAAATTACATAGCTTAAATACATGCATGTTTCCATACAATTAAAGTCAAAGTGAAAAGTAAAGTTTGTCACAGTTAAAATTTTTTTTCAAGTTTCTGTTGCAATATTTTTTTTAAAACATAATGTTTTAATAAATGTCCCCATAAATATACAATAATATTAAATTTATCTAATACCATTTTAGTATACAATGTGCGGACTTAATGAAGATGAATCGAGTTTACTTTCCCATTCGGGAACATGTTGTCTTTGTGTTTTAGGAGTAAAATTATGTTGAATTAGTTGCCAAATATACGAGAAAAACCAATTTCATACATTATGAAAAAAAAGGAAAACCACGCAATGCGTTAACATTCTATATCCTCGCATGCTTTCTCGATTCTCCTAAATGTCATTATATATAATATGTTCTAATATGAGGATTCGTCAGTGAATCAAGGGCAAAGAAAATCAGAAATTATTGTTAAGTTCTTATAAACATGACGAATAATAATATTTATTGATTGAAAATCCAACAAACCATCATAGTCTACAACATGAAAAGACAAAACACAAAGAAATCAAGCACTGTCGTCTACCAACACGAATGAGGCTATTACCGAAGTAAAAGATAGAAATACTATATTATAATCAAAGGTATTTCGGTATCTTTCGTTTGCATTACATATCATTTATACCTGTCGTATGTATTTTCATGACATCAAAATAATTACTGTTCGTAAATTTTTCCATATCTGATAGATCATTAAACCGGGAAAACAGCAGTAATATCAGAAAAACATTATTTCTGAGCTGTTCTAACTCTTTAAATTTTATGACGAAATGAGATTCATCCTCTTTATCATTTTTACGATATGGGCAGATTCTAATTTATTTGAAATGCTAGTATTCACGCTACAAGAACGGGTAAGTTTAGAGTGTGCAGTTTGTCAGAGGCAAATTGTACTTTCCTTTTCTGTCTTGGGGATTCAAACCCATGCTCAAATTTTCCATGAAAATGCTAACTCCATTAATTCAACGGTTTGCCATGATCCGTTGTATCTGATAGCTATTATTTAAATGTATGAATATACCAAAGATAATTATCTGATCAATATATTCTTGATTACAAGCAGTATACTTAATTTTAAACGGTATTTCACACCCAAATGTTGTAAACAAAGTCTACAAGTACACCAATATCAGTAATCCACTGGACCGTACTACTGCACTGAAATCAAATTGAGAAATGTTAACAATGATTGTATTTGGTATAAGTTTGAATACGGGTTTTATTTTGCTACTTGGTTATTTTCTTATTCTACAATTAATTTATTTACCGCAGTACTTTAGTATTTTATAATTTCGTTTAAAGTTTTTGCATGATGTCGATCAACTTTATTCAAATTTATCTCATGCCCAAAGTTTCAGTTTCATTGTGAAATCCTCATATGCATACCGGCAAATATGAATTGAAAGATTAGGGAGGTAAAAAAAGATGTGTGAAAAGCAACGAACTGAATTAAAATGTGACATAAATGTTGTTGAGACAATAATTCTAAAATGGAATCGGAAAGTATAAAATAGCAGGCTTTTGATCTTCGCACTCAGTTAATCTTTATTTTCATTTCTTTCTTTATAACAAGCACTCCATGAGCCTACGTAAAACATTACATTACTCAAAAATACATAAACATAACAACAAAGCATACTATACATTCAATAACTTATAATATCTTCTGACATAAAAAGACAAATAAAATAGTCTCCTTAAATGGCTATAGATAATACTTAACACTCTCCTTTGAACCTGAACCATTCGAAGGACAAATTAACAATACTATACATTAAAGATTTCATAATTTTGATAACAGAAAGACTAACAGAATTTTGGTAATTGATAGGAAAAGAAACAAAGAGCCGTAAGGTGGAGAATCCCTTTAAACTTGCCAAACGCCTTAGTTGTTAAAATAGGAAATGACCAAGGTTGTACATCGAACATATTTCTGTCAAAAAATAAATATTTGTTCAGCTTAGCATGCCAATGAAGCTGAATTTATGAACAAGAGGTTTATGTTCATATCGATTGAAAAGTGATTGCTTTTACTTGGTGGTCTGAAACACAACTCCTAATACGCTTCTACTAGTTTTTTGTTCAAGTTTCTTCGATATAATAACTTCATTCAAATCTTCGCCCTCGCTGTCTTCCTTTGAAATGTCCAAATGTAACATAATTTATATCAAAATAGGAAATCATTGTCAATTGTTTTAAATGAAGCTAACCATTTTTCTTTCTATATATTTGTCAAAACTTGAAGAAAATAAGCTAGGGAAAACTAGCGGTGTTCAATATTTTCCTCACTTTATACACCTTTACTATGTATATATACATATATTAAAATACAACATTCCAAAAAAAAAATACAAAAGATTTAAATAGATCATTTTAAAGAAATGAGAGTATATTAAAAAATAGTTGCATTATTAGCACATTTATTGTTACATTAAGTAGTAGAGTCCGAAAAATATCCGTTGTCAGTTGAGAAGACTGAATTTGACAACAGTTCCATGCTATAAGAGACAGACATTTTGAAGAATTGAATTCAAAACGAAATTATTTGACAATGTATTTCATCAAAGTATATTTGAACTAAGAATTATTGATTGAAAATCTCGTATCTTTGAGATGAATTTTTTTTTTTTAAATCTATAAAAAAAATCAATTTTAATGTGATATTTTTTGACTGAAATCAATTTGAATAATTCCCAAAAACACTTCAATTTCTGAACCGATAACAAAGGTGTCAAAGCTATTTCTTATATAAAGATATAAGTAAAACTCAGCAAACAATGTGTAATATTTCTTTTTAATAGTATATATGTAAGGGTGTAAATATTTTACTGACTTAACTGAACATTTGTTTTGAGGATGCTAAATTTTATGATATTGTAAATATCTCCAAGTATTATAAAAAAAACAAAATATGTTTTGTTTCATTTAAAAGTTACAGCCAAAAAGAATCCATACAATTTTTAATTATATTTTTGGAATAGTTTATACATGTATCTCATACTGTCACGGTACATAACACTACGTGTATCAATTTTAGTAAAAATACTCTCATGTTCCGTCCTGTCTCGTTCAAATTCATTGATTCGATTCCTGTTGTAAAATATTTTTGTAGTTTCTCCCATTTCGCTTTTTCCATTCTTTTTCGTTTAGTTTCTTATTCGTTTCGTTATTTTCCATTGAAACAATATCTAGAATGAATAAGGACCATTTAAGAATTTCAACAATGAATTAGATTATGGAGAAAACATTTCGAAATAAAAAATTAGTTGCGAAAACTTCGAAGCTGCTGTTCGTGAATTTATATTTCTATGTATAATATTTGACAGCAGAATAACTGTTTGCTGTTCAACAATAGATGTGCATTTATCAGTGTTTGGATTAGATCGAAAATCGTGCAGGGTCGTGTTGCAATGAAACCTCGTCCATGCATAGATAAAAACTAGCACCGTGAAAAAAAAAATCAAACGAAAAAGAGTATCTTAACTACAAATTAAAAAATCTCAACTTATAATTTCTTAAATTACCTTGTTATTCAACTACACTGGATCATTAAAGGTATCACATATTCCGCTTACGGTGAAAAGAATGCATCAGATATAGAATAAAATATTTATATTAATATTTAAAAGGAATGAATGAAACCCCGACAAATTACATCCAGAAATAGATCCACCCCAAAATTAAAATGAATATCATTCTAAGAAACTTACAATTAAGTAATGTAGTTACATTGTAAATTAGTTTTCTTGTTGTTTTGATATACAATTATTTTTTATATTTAAAAGTATAATTAAAAAAGAACAGACAATGTATTGTACCTATAAATTAACTCAGTGAAAAGAGAGGAATCCGATGGGATAAAGAAATGAAAACTTTCTCACTTTTTAAACGAATGAATTTTGATTTTCAATCGCCTTCTTGTATTCTAGAGGATACGTCCCACTCGATTACTGTTTTTTTTTTTTTTTTAACATATTGCATGCTTAATTTTTTTTTATTGTCAACAATTTTACCATGTGTATGTACGAAGAAAAAAAAAAGCCTGACGTTATATTTTTTTTTCAAAGGACTGCTTACAGAATGTTGCTGAACTACCTTAAATGGAAATTATAGTATTTGCATCAATCGAATATATTATCAATAAATTAAATGTGTCGTTTTTTGCGATTGTCAATATCGGCAAAAGTATACAGATGCGACAAAACAGTTGGAAACGTCCACACATTCAAAATCCAAGAAAAAATACAAAGTCAGGAAAAAGGAACAAAGCAAACGAACGCCACAAGGATACATGTATAACTAAAGGAGCAACAAAAAAAACATATAATAAACTAATCAAAAATAGAACAAGACAGCACAGAAACTAAAGCACTAGCAATATGAACTTCCTTTGGTAATTGTTTCTTATTTATCGAATGATAGGGCTTGTAGCTTGTTGAGTTCCAAAATGTATTTCCTACAATGAGAATTCAATACATGTACAAATAATTGTGGAAAAAATCCATGCTTGTTACACTGTGGAAAAGATCCATGCTTGTTACACTTATGAAAATACCAAAAATGATAACCACACATTCTGTTTCAGTTTTTAAATCTTTTTTTTATCATAAATCGGCCTTTTTTTTATTTTCATCAAATTAGCAAATTTCTAAGGACCTCCCTCCTTGTTTCAGTTTTATAAAGTCAAACCTTTGAGCTTTGGTATCAATATTTTTTTTCAAAAAATTATAAATACAACGAAATCATTTTTTCTTTATGTTTCTTTAAATAAAGAAAATCTTTTTTATCTATATGTTCATTTTCGATAGGTTCGTGGTTCTAATTTTCTTATCTTAAGGAAAACTGGTATCATGTATTAAAAAATTTTGGCAAATACAAATTCAAAATACAAGTTGAAATGTATTACTTAAAATTCTAACATTGTGTTTACTTGGTTTTTAGATAATCTTGCCGTGAAATCAGAGATATTCATGAAATAAAAATGCTTTTCGATGTTTTAAAGTTTAACTGGCTTCAGTTTTATTACTCTCCCTCTCTCTCTTTCTTTCTTTCTCTCTGGAGAATATTAAGTGAAATGATACGTCATTGAGACATACTCCACAAATTCAAAACAGGATAACTTTAAAATTAGAAAGTAATACCTTACGATAAATCGTGAATAAAATAAGAATATAAAAAAAATATAAAAAATAAATAAATAAATAAATAAACAAACAGAGTTGTATTAAATATAATATACTAAAGTTAGTTGACTGACTATAAGAGAAACTTCCTTTTTTGTACTAATGAAAAAGCGCGGAAGGTAGTCGAGGTAGCAGAACACATATATTATTCTTTAAATTTACTGTTAAAAAATTTCTTCGATTTTACGAGATCTAACCAGTATCTCACTCGTAAAGAGTTATTGTCTTTGGTGGTTTTAGCTTTAGCCTTTTGGTTGGCATGGCATTTTTAATATTGCTCTTCAAATCTTTGGATTTTTGTTTCGGTTTTCAACATTTTAGACCTCAAGTACATCTGAATCGTCGTGAATCGATGAAATACGCACATCTTGTGCATCAAAGAATTCTTTAAATATTGCAACAATGTATAGATATGCCTTAAAACGTTCTTTCAGTGCCTGAAAACGAGTAAAACCTTTAATTACCCCACCACAGAGCATTAATAAAAATATTTTATTATACAGCTAGGACATGTTATGGTAACCATTCGTTTATAAAACGCAATGAACTGCGTATGTGTGTGATGGCAGAGGTGATTGATTTTTCTACTTGCACAAGATACAGATCAAGATGAAAATTCAACCATTTAGAGTCCGTGAAAGTTGGTGAAATTTTAATAACGAAAAAGTGCCGTCATATATATTATAAAAAAATAAAACCACACAATCCGCCAACATTCTTTCATCTCAAATTTTGTTTGTCGTTTCACCAGGATATCCTTATGTAATTTGCGTACTTGGCATCTTAGTCTGTTGTAATATGAGGTTTCGTCAGTGACTTTCAGACATTATTGTTAAGTTCTTGTGAACGTTAAGAATAAGAATATTTCTTTGATTGAAAATCCAGGAAATGGGTTATAATCTCCAACATACAAGAAACGACAAAACACAAACAAATCAAGAACTATCGTCAGGCAAGTATGAGTTCCATCAAGACTAAGGCTATTATTGAAGTAACTGATATAAATACTATAGTATAATCATTCAAATCAAACTTCAAAGTTATTTCCGTATCTTTTACCAAATTTGAGAGATCCTTAAATCCGGGGAAAACAAAACTGATAACTTTCTCGTTTAAGCCACCGCCCCCCTTTCCTAACTGATGGGGAGGGTGGGGAGTCATTAACATGACAAAACCTTGCGTATGTGTCATGTTAATGACTCCCCACCCTCCCCATCAGTTGGGAAAGGGGGGCGGTGGCTTAAACGAGAAAGTTATCAGTTTTGTTTTCCCCGGATTTAAGGATCTCTCAAATTTGGTAAAAGATACGGAAATAACTTTGAAGTTTGATTTGAATGATTATACTATAGTATTTATATCAGTTACTTCAATAATAGCCTTAGTCTTGATGGAACTCATACTTGCCTGACGATAGTTCTTGATTTGTTTGTGTTTTGTCGTTTCTTGTATGTTGGAGATTATAACCCATTTCCTGGATTTTCAATCAAAGAAATATTCTTATTCTTAACGTTCACAAGAACTTAACAATAATGTCTGAAAGTCACTGACGAAACCTCATATTACAACAGACTAAGATGCCAAGTACGCAAATTACATAAGGATATCCTGGTGAAACGACAAACAAAATTTGAGATGAAAGAATGTTGGCGGATTGTGTGGTTTTATTTTTTTATAATATATATGACGGCACTTTTTCGTTATTAAAATTTCACCAACTTTCACGGACTCTAAATGGTTGAATTTTCATCTTGATCTGTATCTTGTGCAAGTAGAAAAATCAATCACCTCTGCCATCACACACATACGCAGTTCATTGCGTTTTATAAACGAATGGTTACCATAACATGTCCTAGCTGTATAATAAAATATTTTTATTAATGCTCTGTGGTGGGGTAATTAAAGGTTTTACTCGTTTTCAGGCACTGAAAGAACGTTTTAAGGCATATCTATACATTGTTGCAATATTTAAAGAATTCTTTGATGCACAAGATGTGCGTATTTCATCGATTCACGACGATTCAGATGTACTTGAGGTCTAAAATGTTGAAAACCGAAACAAAAATCCAAAGATTTGAAGAGCAATATTAAAAATGCCATGCCAACCAAAAGGCTAAAGCTAAAACCACCAAAGACAATAACTCTTTACGAGTGAGATACTGGTTAGATCTCGTAAAATCGAAGAAATTTTTTAACAGTAAATTTAAAGAATAATATATGTGTTCTGCTACCTCGACTACCTTCCGCGCTTTTTCATTAGTACAAAAAAGGAAGTTTCTCTTATAGTCAGTCAACTAACTTTAGTATATTATATTTAATACAACTCTGTTTGTTTATTTATTTATTTATTTATTTTTTATATTTTTTTTATATTCTTATTTTATTCACGATTTATCGTAAGGTATTACTTTCTAATTTTAAAGTTATCCTGTTTTGAATTTGTGGAGTATGTCTCAATGACGTATCATTTCACTTAATATTCTCCAGAGAGAAAGAAAGAAAGAGAGAGAGGGAGAGTAATAAAACTGAAGCCAGTTAAACTTTAAAACATCGAAAAGCATTTTTATTTCATGAATATCTCTGATTTCACGGCAAGATTATCTAAAAACCAAGTAAACACAATGTTAGAATTTTAAGTAATACATTTCAACTTGTATTTTGAATTTGTATTTGCCAAAATTTTTTAATACATGATACCAGTTTTCCTTAAGATAAGAAAATTAGAACCACGAACCTATCGAAAATGAACATATAGATAAAAAAGATTTTCTTTATTTAAAGAAACATAAAGAAAAAATGATTTCGTTGTATTTATAATTTTTTGAAAAAAAATATTGATACCAAAGCTCAAAGGTTTGACTTTATAAAACTGAAACAAGGAGGGAGGTCCTTAGAAATTTGCTAATTTGATGAAAATAAAAAAAAGGCCGATTTATGATAAAAAAAAGATTTAAAAACTGAAACAGAATGTGTGGTTATCATTTTTGGTATTTTCATAAGTGTAACAAGCATGGATCTTTTCCACAGTGTAACAAGCATGGATTTTTTCCACAATTATTTGTACATGTATTGAATTCTCATTGTAGGAAATACATTTTGGAACTCAACAAGCTACAAGCCCTATCATTCGATAAATAAGAAACAATTACCAAAGGAAGTTCATATTGCTAGTGCTTTAGTTTCTGTGCTGTCTTGTTCTATTTTTGATTAGTTTATTATATGTTTTTTTTGTTGCTCCTTTAGTTATACATGTATCCTTGTGGCGTTCGTTTGCTTTGTTCCTTTTTCCTGACTTTGTATTTTTTCTTGGATTTTGAATGTGTGGACGTTTCCAACTGTTTTGTCGCATCTGTATACTTTTGCCGATATTGACAATCGCAAAAAACGACACATTTAATTTATTGATAATATATTCGATTGATGCAAATACTATAATTTCCATTTAAGGTAGTTCAGCAACATTCTGTAAGCAGTCCTTTGAAAAAAAAATATAACGTCAGGCTTTTTTTTTTCTTCGTACATACACATGGTAAAATTGTTGACAATAAAAAAAAATTAAGCATGCAATATGTTAAAAAAAAAAAAAAACAGTAATCGAGTGGGACGTATCCTCTAGAATACAAGAAGGCGATTGAAAATCAAAATTCATTCGTTTAAAAAGTGAGAAAGTTTTCATTTCTTTATCCCATCGGATTCCTCTCTTTTCACTGAGTTAATTTATAGGTACAATACATTGTCTGTTCTTTTTTAATTATACTTTTAAATATAAAAAATAATTGTATATCAAAACAACAAGAAAACTAATTTACAATGTAACTACATTACTTAATTGTAAGTTTCTTAGAATGATATTCATTTTAATTTTGGGGTGGATCTATTTCTGGATGTAATTTGTCGGGGTTTCATTCATTCCTTTTAAATATTAATATAAATATTTTATTCTATATCTGATGCATTCTTTTCACCGTAAGCGGAATATGTGATACCTTTAATGATCCAGTGTAGTTGAATAACAAGGTAATTTAAGAAATTATAAGTTGAGATTTTTTAATTTGTAGTTAAGATACTCTTTTTCGTTTGATTTTTTTTTTCACGGTGCTAGTTTTTATCTATGCATGGACGAGGTTTCATTGCAACACGACCCTGCACGATTTTCGATCTAATCCAAACACTGATAAATGCACATCTATTGTTGAACAGCAAACAGTTATTCTGCTGTCAAATATTATACATAGAAATATAAATTCACGAACAGCAGCTTCGAAGTTTTCGCAACTAATTTTTTATTTCGAAATGTTTTCTCCATAATCTAATTCATTGTTGAAATTCTTAAATGGTCCTTATTCATTCTAGATATTGTTTCAATGGAAAATAACGAAACGAATAAGAAACTAAACGAAAAAGAATGGAAAAAGCGAAATGGGAGAAACTACAAAAATATTTTACAACAGGAATCGAATCAATGAATTTGAACGAGACAGGACGGAACATGAGAGTATTTTTACTAAAATTGATACACGTAGTGTTATGTACCGTGACAGTATGAGATACATGTATAAACTATTCCAAAAATATAATTAAAAATTGTATGGATTCTTTTTGGCTGTAACTTTTAAATGAAACAAAACATATTTTGTTTTTTTATAATACTTGGAGATATTTACAATATCATAAAATTTAGCATCCTCAAAACAAATGTTCAGTTAAGTCAGTAAAATATTTACACCCTTACATATATACTATTAAAAAGAAATATTACACATTGTTTGCTGAGTTTTACTTATATCTTTATATAAGAAATAGCTTTGACACCTTTGTTATCGGTTCAGAAATTGAAGTGTTTTTGGGAATTATTCAAATTGATTTCAGTCAAAAAATATCACATTAAAATTGATTTTTTTTATAGATTTAAAAAAAAAAAATTCATCTCAAAGATACGAGATTGTCAATCAATAATTCTTAGTTCAAATATACTTTGATGAAATACATTGTCAAATAATTTCGTTTTGAATTCAATTCTTCAAAATGTCTGTCTCTTATAGCATGGAACTGTTGTCAAATTCAGTCTTCTCAACTGACAACGGATATTTTTCGGACTCTACTACTTAATGTAACAATAAATGTGCTAATAATGCAACTATTTTTTAATATACTCTCATTTCTTTAAAATGATCTATTTAAATCTTTTGTATTTTTTTTTTGGAATGTTGTATTTTAATATATGTATATATACATAGTAAAGGTGTATAAAGTGAGGAAAATATTGAACACCGCTAGTTTTCCCTAGCTTATTTTCTTCAAGTTTTGACAAATATATAGAAAGAAAAATGGTTAGCTTCATTTAAAACAATTGACAATGATTTCCTATTTTGATATAAATTATGTTACATTTGGACATTTCAAAGGAAGACAGCGAGGGCGAAGATTTGAATGAAGTTATTATATCGAAGAAACTTGAACAAAAAACTAGTAGAAGCGTATTAGGAGTTGTGTTTCAGACCACCAAGTAAAAGCAATCACTTTTCAATCGATATGAACATAAACCTCTTGTTCATAAATTCAGCTTCATTGGCATGCTAAGCTGAACAAATATTTATTTTTTGACAGAAATATGTTCGATGTACAACCTTGGTCATTTCCTATTTTAACAACTAAGGCGTTTGGCAAGTTTAAAGGGATTCTCCACCTTACGGCTCTTTGTTTCTTTTCCTATCAATTACCAAAATTCTGTTAGTCTTTCTGTTATCAAAATTATGAAATCTTTAATGTATAGTATTGTTAATTTGTCCTTCGAATGGTTCAGGTTCAAAGGAGAGTGTTAAGTATTATCTATAGCCATTTAAGGAGACTATTTTATTTGTCTTTTTATGTCAGAAGATATTATAAGTTATTGAATGTATAGTATGCTTTGTTGTTTTTTTATGTATTTTTGAGTAATGTAATGTTTTACGTAGGCTCATGGAGTGCTTGTTATAAAGAAAGAAATGAAAATAAAGATTAACTGAGTGCGAAGATCAAAAGCCTGCTATTTTATACTTTCCGATTCCATTTTAGAATTATTGTCTCAACAACATTTATGTCACATTTTAATTCAGTTCGTTGCTTTTCACACATCTTTTTTTACCTCCCTAATCTTTCAATTCATATTTGCCGGTATGCATATGAGGATTTCACAATGAAACTGAAACTTTGGGCATGAGATAAATTTGAATAAAGTTGATCGACATCATGCAAAAACTTTAAACGAAATTATAAAATACTAAAGTACTGCGGTAAATAAATTAATTGTAGAATAAGAAAATAACCAAGTAGCAAAATAAAACCCGTATTCAAACTTATACCAAATACAATCATTGTTAACATTTCTCAATTTGATTTCAGTGCAGTAGTACGGTCCAGTGGATTACTGATATTGGTGTACTTGTAGACTTTGTTTACAACATTTGGGTGTGAAATACCGTTTAAAATTAAGTATACTGCTTGTAATCAAGAATATATTGATCAGATAATTATCTTTGGTATATTCATACATTTAAATAATAGCTATCAGATACAACGGATCATGGCAAACCGTTGAATTAATGGAGTTAGCATTTTCATGGAAAATTTGAGCATGGGTTTGAATCCCCAAGACAGAAAAGGAAAGTACAATTTGCCTCTGACAAACTGCACACTCTAAACTTACCCGTTCTTGTAGCGTGAATACTAGCATTTCAAATAAATTAGAATCTGCCCATATCGTAAAAATGATAAAGAGGATGAATCTCATTTCGTCATAAAATTTAAAGAGTTAGAACAGCTCAGAAATAATGTTTTTCTGATATTACTGCTGTTTTCCCGGTTTAATGATCTATCAGATATGGAAAAATTTACGAACAGTAATTATTTTGATGTCATGAAAATACATACGACAGGTATAAATGATATGTAATGCAAACGAAAGATACCGAAATACCTTTGATTATAATATAGTATTTCTATCTTTTACTTCGGTAATAGCCTCATTCGTGTTGGTAGACGACAGTGCTTGATTTCTTTGTGTTTTGTCTTTTCATGTTGTAGACTATGATGGTTTGTTGGATTTTCAATCAATAAATATTATTATTCGTCATGTTTATAAGAACTTAACAATAATTTCTGATTTTCTTTGCCCTTGATTCACTGACGAATCCTCATATTAGAACATATTATATATAATGACATTTAGGAGAATCGAGAAAGCATGCGAGGATATAGAATGTTAACGCATTGCGTGGTTTTCCTTTTTTTTCATAATGTATGAAATTGGTTTTTCTCGTATATTTGGCAACTAATTCAACATAATTTTACTCCTAAAACACAAAGACAACATGTTCCCGAATGGGAAAGTAAACTCGATTCATCTTCATTAAGTCCGCACATTGTATACTAAAATGGTATTAGATAAATTTAATATTATTGTATATTTATGGGGACATTTATTAAAACATTATGTTTTAAAAAAAATATTGCAACAGAAACTTGAAAAAAAATTTTAACTGTGACAAACTTTACTTTTCACTTTGACTTTAATTGTATGGAAACATGCATGTATTTAAGCTATGTAATTTGCATTTTTCATTCATCTGTTTTCGGAAATACTTTATTTTTGGTATGCCTACTTTAAGATTTTCCCAAACCATACATAAGTTATTGTTAGTTGGTTTATGTGTCGGATAAATATGTATTTATTTCGTGGAAAATCTCCGTATTATGTACATTTCCCTTTATATGTAATACTTTCCGCCAGGTTCATGTCAAAGTCTACACTAAACATTACAAGGGGGTGTAACTAGTCCTTTATTATGATACAGGTGTGCGGCCAACATTTTCGAGTCCCATCCTATACATATATTTCAGATTCCAAGAAAGGCTAACTTAATCATATATAAACTACTCTATACCTGACACTTTCATATATTTTCTCACCTTATATTTTCACAAATAGTCCAATCCGAACTAAAGATCTTTACATGCAGAGGA
This sequence comes from Mytilisepta virgata, assembly GCA_028015205.1. Taxonomy (NCBI): domain Eukaryota; kingdom Metazoa; phylum Mollusca; class Bivalvia; order Mytilida; family Mytilidae; genus Mytilisepta; species Mytilisepta virgata. Next base: position 19,951,710 of record CM051513.1, read on the forward strand.
AAAAAGGAGCATGACATTTTATTAATCTGGAAATGTGATCTACTCATATATATTTATTTAAAACAGTATTCCATTTCCCATATTTTAAATGAGATAAATAGACCCTTTTGTGGCGCACTTATGTAGTTACCATTATATATGAAGTCACCCCCCGCCTCCCCCTTGTGAAACATTTTCGAAACGTAGAAGAATAATAAGACAGGGGAATTGCTGGAAGATGTGTATCAACGTTTTTGGACATTTAACATGTTTAGTCCTAACAGTGAGTCCAAAAGTCATAAAAATCATAAATTAGTCATGTACATTGTACATATACAAAATAACATTATATATCTTTTATTACCAATAAGAAAAGAACATAAATCCCCATTAATTACCAACATGTTTCAATATACATAATACTAATCATGTATGTGTAGATAGAGAATGGCATCAGGAAAACAGCAAAATTAATTAAAACCAATAGTACATCTTCATTAAAGTTGTTTATTTTGTGTATTATTATTATTTTTTTTTTACTTCATTTTATAATGACGGATTCTGTTTAATTTGTTCGTTTAAGAAAAAGAACAAAGCAATATAACAGTTTCAATAATGTAAATGTTACCGAAATAGATAAAGAAACCGAAAATTCGATGTGTATAACTACTGGAACTGAAAATTCATTCATTCAAAGAAATTTTTAAATATTTAGTGAGTGTTTAGTTAGGAAAGGAATTAAAATTGTGATAAGCGAAATCGCCATTGGAGACTTTAAGAATAATGAGAGAATAAAACATTTATGTACACTGCATGTAATTTATGTATAGTTATAATAATTTTCTTCAAAATTAACATATAACCAAAACAAAAACAGTGTGTACACAGACATGTTAAATTTCTTTTGAGAAAGCAGTTGTGGATGCCGAAGAACATAAATGAAGGAAAACTGATTATTCTGAACGTTTTTTTTTTTTTTTTTTTGTTTTTTTTTTTGGAAACACCCTATGGATCTGTTTTTAAGTTCTAAAGGACAGATTTTACACGATCTATACAGCATGCTGTTTTAAATAACAGAAGAAATTCGAGAAAGTATGCTTGGACTATCTGACTACTTTGCAAATTAAAGGTAAAATAATTTTATATTTACTATATCTAATATTAGTACCTTTGGATTGTTATTTTATAACTTCTTAATTTTATAAATGACAATAATCATTTTAAAAAACACTATCTTTTCTTTTTCTTTATTTTTTTACAATTCTAATATCTAATGTTTAGCTCTCAGTTTTATATATCTCACTTAGCAATAATTTAGTAAGTTCTCGTGTTAACGAGAATACTTAAGAATACAGAGGAAGTTGTAACCTAAGTTTAAGCGAGATCTCGAGACATACGTGATGTGGTAGCCATATTGGCGGAAGTTATGATTCATCTTTTCACGAGATCTCATTTTGATCGAGATTTACAGAACGAGATTACCCGAGATCTCGTGTTGAACGAGACTTCCGGTACTCCATTTTGTCCGCCATTTTGAAACGTCCTTATAATCAGCTCTTTCTACTACTAAAGCCTTCTGTTGATCAAGAAAAACCAATATCGCTTCCTCATTTTCAGTGTCAATATATTCTATAATATCTTGTATTAGTCTGTTGGCGTCACTTATGTTTCTCCCCTTTACAAAACCTTTTTGGTCTGTATGTATAATTTTTGGTAAAACAAGTTTTAATCTTTCGGCCAGAATTTTTGCAACTATCTTGTAATCATTATTTAAAAGAGTCAACGGTCTCCAGTTTCGTATGTCCTCCCTTTCCCCGCCCTTATGTAATAATGTTAATACCCCTTTATACTGAGATTTACTGAGTGTATTTACCTTGAAGACTTCTCTAATCAGTGTAAAAAATTCACTTTTGATTACGTCCCAAAACAATATGTAAAACTCTGCTATTATACCATCTTCCCCTGGGGATTTATTGGGTTTCAAAATTTTTAATACATTTTCGATTTCTTCTAACGAGACTTCAGAATCTAAATTGTCCTTTTCCTCGCTGCTTAATTTGTTTTCTATCTGTCTCGTTAGACTTTGTGCACTATTTTCGTCCCACCCTTCGGACGTAAACAGTTCCGAATAAAATTTCACCTGTTCTTTCAGTATTGAATTAATATCATATTTATAATTACCTTTTTCTGTTTTAATTCGGTGCCACATTTTATTCTGCCCCCTTTTTTTTCAAGATCAAAAAAATATCTAGTAGATCTTTCACCGTCCTCTGCCCACTTTACTTTTGATCGTAATTTGGCTGCTTCCATTTTATTAGTATAGTATTTTTTGATACAATTTTCTATTTCCCTTATCTGCCCAACTGTAACATTGCTATTATCATTGCTTAGTTTTAGCTGTTCTAGTTTTCTCTCCAAATTTTCAATATATTTTTTATTTTGGCTACTGTTTAAATGCTTGCCTATATCAATAGTAAGAAATTTTATTTTGGATTTAGTAACGTCCCACCAGTCTAGTATACTACTAAATCTGTTAATTTCGTTTTTCCAAGCATTCCACCATGTAGTAAAGGCAGAAATAAAAAGTTCAGATTTTATCGTATTTAGATTCATAACCCACAAACCCGGACCCCTTTCAATTTCATCCAGTTTTACTCTGGTTGTTACAATGTCATGATCACTCAATGGAAAATGCTTTATTTTTACGTTAAACAATTTACTACTGAGACTGTTAGAACACAGTATATAGTCTATACGTGATTTAGAGTTCCCTCTTTGAAATGTAAATCTTTTAACATCAGGGTATTGTTTTCTCCATACATCAAATAAATCATGTTCATCCATTCGATTTTTAAATTCATTTATATCAGTATCATCATTTCTATGAGTGGGTGATCTATCAATATCTTTATTAAAAGCACAATTAAAATCACCCAAAACTAATTTATAACACGGCGCACTATCGTCGCTGTAGTTACCGATTTTTTCTTGCAAAACAGTGAAAAAACTACGTTCTAAACCAGTATTTGGAGCATATATATTAGAGATATGAAAAATTCCGTTCTCTGTTTTCAGTTTGCCTTGTAATATTCTCCCGTTATTATCAAAAGAAGTAATATTAAATTCATTTGAAAGTTTTTTACTTACTAGGATAGCTACTCCCCTTGAATCATTTGTACCACAATTCCAAAAACTAATCCCACCCCCGTGATTTTTCCATTCATTTTCCCACTTATCAATATCGGAATAAACACAATGAGTTTCTTGTAAGCCTATAAGGTCAAATTTGTTGGATAATAGCCAATTGAAAGCGACTTGACGTTTCTTATTGTCACGTAATCCGTTAACATTAATAGAGGCAAGTGTGAAGGCCATAGAAAAACGAAATTGATTGACTACTCGAACGTGACGATAGTAAATATTTACTCTGCCGCAATACACATTCCGATGCTACAACCTTGGTGATTTTTACACATTCAACTTTTTCACATACAAGACAAAGCGACGGGTAAAATAATGTTACAATGTAACAGGAAAAACAATACAATAGAAATACACAATACATGTACACTGTCAAGTACAAAAGTATTAGAGAATTCACAAACATGATATACAATACAAACATGACTGTGGACTTTGACAAAAAAAAAAAAAAAAAAAAACAAAACAAAAAGACACATATACATACATATATACATATAACTTTTTTTTTTCTTTTTTTTTCTAAATAAAAGAGAAACTCAACATGTTAATTGTACAAATTTGGCAAGTAAATAATCAATCGGCACTTGAGGAATCGACCTTTGTAAGTTTACTCTTTCTATCAGCCGACGAAGGAGTTACAGTGTTGTCACTACGGGTTCTCTTACGCATAACAGGAGTTTTGGCAATTTCGAACACTTCATTTCGGGCTTCCAGAAATTTACAAATTTTATTCCGAATTTTGTTAGCACCCTCAACAATAATGTGCACGCCACTACTGTCATTTTTATCAAACATTGTTCTGATGACAGCTCCTTTATTTAAAAAATCTTCAACCACATCTATGTACTCAACAGTTGGATCTTTCATACACAGTTTTTTTCATGAAATTGTTTACATTTGTGGAAGTTTCATTCAAGATTTGAATGCTATTGCTCATTCCTTTACGAGGTATTATACCACACAAACCGACCAAAGAGTTAGGAAAGGATTGTTTTACTTTTGTAAGAGCAGAAGTAGCACAGACATTTATATAGTCACTGTCTTGTTTGCTTTTACTGACGTCATTTGTTCCAAGACATACGACTACTTTATTGACCCGAACATCACTTTCAGTTTCCTGTATTTTGTTCAAAGCCCTATCAATTTGTCGATCTACAGTGTTAAGAGAGGCGCCGGGAATAGATGCATTGATGAGATTTTTGCCAAAATCTCCAAGTCTAACACCATTTGAAGCACCAAGTATTACATTCACTATTTGACTGTCAGCAATGTTGTCAGTTTTATCTACGTCTGTGTCGTCTTTATGTGAGTTTTGTGTGTCAGTGTCTTGAGAGGAGGTTGCCCGTCCTTCTAAAATATCAGGGGCATAACTACCATAGTCACGTTTAGCCTTTTCCAACAAAAATTGTTCACAGTTTTGTCTCTTGTGACCCTCGAGTCTACAATATGAACATATAGGCCCATGGGGGCAGTCTCTCGCTATATGATCCGTTTCATTACAGTTATAACAACGTTTTTCAGTTTGGGGTTTGTTCTTACAAGTGTATGAGGGATGACTGGTTTGACCACAGTGTAAACACTCAGTTCTATTGTTATCCGCAAATAGGCGGACTTCATACCGGCCAAAGTTGGTTCTATTGGGCAAAGTGGGTACACAATCTAATATCTGAAGGTACAGAAAACTTTGCATTTGAAAGAAATGAGTTGATAATGCGCATGCTTATTGGATTTTGTTATTAAACGTAATACAATTAAGGATGATTGCTGGTCTAATAGGAAATAAATAGGATTTGAAGTAGGTGCTTTAGTTTGAGAGAACATATGAATAGTAAACAAATAAGCAAGACAAAAAATATAGGTTCATGTGCTCATTTTAGTGCTATAAGGCCTTGAAAAATTGCAGGAAATGGGTTTTCTCTGGATTTTTCCTCGTCTTTGCATTGGCAACTCCAGTCTCTCAAAATTTTATGAAAAAATAAAAAGGATTTCATAAGATCTTGTCAATTACCATTTTACGGTATATATGATTGAATTATAAAAGAACAAGTAGGGGTTCATGGGGCAAAAACAATTCATGTTTAAGAAATGGATAAAACCCGAGGATTTCGAAAATCTGACAAAAAGACCAAAACATGACTAGCGAGCATCCTTAATACATAATTAGAATTATGATATTAACGAATTCAAAATGTTCTAATGCAGCATGTGCTAAGCATATTTTTTTCCTCACTTGTCCAGTTCCAGTTGATTCTAAACGTTGCTGTTGGTGGAGGTTGGTTTACAAATAATTATCAGTATGCATATCAACGACCATGGACAGACGGGTCGCAAAACCCAAAGAAGGAATTCTGGGAACACCGTAACTTATGGCAAAACAGTTGGCAAGGTGACAATGCAGCCATGATTGTTGATTATATTGAAATGATTCAGTATTAGATGATTAAAAAATAATGTTAAATGTTTTTCGTTTTCAATTGTGTTTGCATGTCTTTGGAGAATATGCAACACTGGGACTATATTACATCAGATTTAACATTTGCATCAAAGATGGTCAACATCTAGTTATATTACTGGTCATATGACCTTTAATAATTTGCATTAGACTTAAAAGTCAAACTAAATAAATACTCGTATCAAAAGCTCAACAGAATACCAAGACACATGTCAATTCGCAGTCATTATATGATAACAGATACAGAACATTTAATAAAATAAAGACATACAATCTTCGTGATGTTATTCCCGATTTTTAGTGTGAGTTCACATCGCTAGTGCTTTACTGTCTACTCTGTCTTCTTCTATTTTAGTTTAGTTTATTATATGTTTTTATTCTTTTAGTTATATACATTTCTCCTATTCTTGACGTGTTTTATCGGTGGGATAAAAATACATAATATCTTTAACCACTTGCCGGTGATTAAATTTCTACGTGGGAATTACCGCCCTTTTTTCTACATTTATTGGAACGATAAACTAGAGAAGTCCCGAAATAACGTCTATGTAAACAAACTACATAGGAACGACATTTTCTTGAGGTTTTTGTCGGAAATCATAGGAGAAACAGATTCTGTTTCAATTTACTCGTGAGATATGGAATTTCTCCACCCTCAATAGTTAAATTTTAGATTTTAACACGTTCGCTAAACATGCTAAAGGCCCGCGTGTTGAAAATCGAAAATTTAGCTATATCTCCGGTGGAGAAATTCCATTACTCACTCGTACCTGAAGGAAAATCTATATGTATCCACGTGAAATTTGTTTATTACATTTATATTCCATTCTCATGACTTTAATTCTCTTTTCATTTAGATTTCGATTTTATGGACTTTTCCCATTGTTTTGTCGCTTAGGTACTTATTTTTGCCGTTATTTTGTACATATTCATTTCGACTCAATGTATAAGGAATGCGCCCATGTCATATGCAAAAAAAAAAAAAACAGAGCTAACACTTAAGATACAGGCTTCGGGTATAGTTTTGACTGTTGTTTTATAGGCAGGAAGGAGACAAAAATAAGCAGGAAATGTCTTAAATTAAACTTATTAATAAGATTTTCTGAGACAATTCCGCTTTCCTTTATTTATGTTCAGTATGGTAGCTGAAACACATAGTGAAACATATATCAGAAAACATATATCAGAAACATTGAGGAAACAAGGACCTACATTTCATGCTGGTATGCCTCCATTATATTATAGCTGAAGTTTAGTACTGTAGATTCATCATTCGTGCAATGTTAATTTTTGTGGAACTATGAGATGTGATAAACTCAAATTTAAATACCCAACTAAATACAATTATTTGCGCAATGAATGCAACTGATGAGTCGTAAATCGACGAAATTTTCACATCCTGTGCATTAAATTGGTACATAAACAAATATATATATTCTTTAAATATTGGCAACTGATAGAACCACGACTTAAAGAACACGTGCCTTCAATATCCACTTTTTTTCCAATTCGCTGCTACTATACGATCAAAATCCTGTCATCTAGTAGATAAACAGATTATAGTTTATCGCTTTCAATATATCGAAAGTTATTCTCAAAATTATTTCCTCTAGCAGTCTTGTGTTCATGGAGACGGAACATCCCGTATCTTATTGACAAATTCTCTAATTTTGATGAAGGAAATATGAGATAAAGTATTTTTAAGCAGATGTATTCGGTATAACTGTTTGGTATTATGAATATGTTAAAAATATTAACATGAATAATTCAAACTAAGACATGTACAAAGCCAAGACTTCTCTCTGTGTGTATGTGTGGTATTTTCCCCTTACTTTTAGTAAGTACCTGTTTGTATATGTTCAAAAATTCAAGTTCTATAATTTTAAGATAAAGATTTGAAAAAGAAAAGTATATTTCAGATTTCAAGGGAGTTGAAAAATGAAGTTTATGGCTTAATAAAGCCCATTATTAACCAATGACTTAAAATACATTATAAATTGTCTATTTAATACAATTCCATGTATATGAGAACTGGTCATTAATACAGGTCTAATACAAAACATCTTGTATTAGACCTGTATAAATGACCAGTTTTTACTGCATTTCAACAGATTAGTTAATAATATATAATTATTAAATGCTATTGAGTGTTTTGATATTGATCCTGTATTATGTCCAAGTACAGTCGTATTGGGTCGAGTATAGCTGTATTGGACAGAGGCAACGGCGGGGGCCAATACAGCTGTACGAGACGTATTACGTTCTACGAGGATATACACATGTAATATAAGGTCAACATCAAAACACCCATTTTATGATATTTTTAATAACCAATGACTTAAAATACATTATCAATTGTACATTTAATACAATTCCATGTGTCTGAGAACTGGTCATTAATACAGTTCTTATACAGAAAAACCGGAACTGGTCATAAATAAAGGTCTAATACGGAAAATTCTGTATTAGACCTGTAAATTTGACCAGTTGTAGAAATGTATCAAGTAGACAGTGTTTACTGTATTTCAACACATTAGTTAATAAAATGCTTTATTAATCAAAAAGAGTTACCGAAACACGAACATTTCCTAATATAGAAGATATTAAAAAGAAGCTGTATAGAAAAAAAATGAGTGAGTTAATGACGCAGAATGTTTATAAACGGACGGTAGAGACAAACACAGTGTTATGATACATCTCTATGGTAACCTATGACATAGTTTTTACTTTATTCTCTGGAAAGGATATTTCATGAAGTAAGCATTTAATGCAAAGATTCATATATAATATAAAATTTTATTCTACCTAAGTAAATCCACAGGCTAATACAAATTCCATCACGAGCTATTCCGAACCGGACACAGAAGAGCTGTGGATGACATAGATTTATAGGAAAATTATATATCTATACACGACTAAATACACTTTTGGAAAGCTTAATTTGAAATCAAAAAATTGAATATCGCTCATATTACCACTGAGGCCATTTTTAATTTCTTAGAAGATGGTATTGCGTGATTTTTTGTCTTTATGAATTCTACTTCTGAAGAAAAGAGCTTTTAACTTACTGGTTTGTATTATGTCAGTACTATCTGTATTACAAGAACAGAGGTGACCGAGATGCTATCGTTCATCGTAGTTACTGACGAACTGTCGCGAGTTAGAATCCTACTAGCATGACTCGTGGTAAGATGTACCCGATCTTAATTGACAAGAAATGCCCACTTTTCTATACCGTCAAACTGCCTGTTATAGAATACCGAGTATGTATTTTTTATTTCTTCATGCTCGTGAACAAGGTCATATTAATTTGGCCGAAAAGTCTGGCAGTTTTAAGTTTTAACTTTTTTTGTTTTGTTATTTATTTGCATTTGGTTCGGCTTTTGTCTTTTAAAAGTTTTAGTAATTCTATGTCCTCTTAAAGGCTCACCATTCCATTTATATTCATTGTATGTGATAGAATTGGCCGGTGCCGTGGTAACTCTATATAAAAAATGGTAAATATTGCAAAAATCATTTCTTTTTGTATTATATTTTTTCTAATTTCAAATTAATTTTCCGCCAAGAAACATTTTACTTTTATATCAATTTGAATAAATTTATCCAGAATTATTTTCAACGTGCAACCAGGAAAATGAAAGAAGACAATAATTTGTCATCTATAACAGGCAGTTATAAGCAATAAGTTTTAAATAATAAGGAAACGTTACATAAAGCTATAACCTTTTATGAAGAGAACAAAAAATGAGCTTTCAAGGCATTTGAGATTCAATATAAATTGTATTAGTCCTAAAACACAGATATGTTTTTGAGAGAATCAATAAATCCATGTTTAGTACATGTATATCAAAAGCAGTGGTCGTCTCACGGCTCAGTCAATTCTAAAACAGGGCAGTGAAATCTTGGACTACCACTTCCCCTGTCGTAGATGGGCGGCTTTGTCAATGTCTCAGCTTTTGTCAACCGATGAAAACACCATTCAAGACAATGTCAATGGCAGTGAAATGGAAACCTTTCCAAACATGTGAGGCTTGAAATGTGTATCAGAATAACCAAAAAACGAACCAAACTTTATTGTTTTTTTTCTAATTTGTTTTTGCTTCAAAATAACCTATATCTAATGCCCTTGCTATTGATTGTATATACTGGCTAAGAAAACAAAGAGAAGTTCATGCAAAAAATGATTTGAAAAGGACAAATACATAGACTAGAACAAAAATTACGAAAGCCAGAACATAGTTCAACAAGCGTTCGTACGATTACAATACACACTGGTACCAGGACATCAATAGGAGAGATACATTGAAGACCGGAAATCAGATCACGTTTACGACTATATGTGAAATGGTACACAAAATCTGTGAACGACATAAACTCGAATGAAAACATGGAGTGAATCAAGATAATAGTATGTATTTCTCAACTGTAAAGTCGTTATATAGTATGTACTTATTGACTGGTTATGAGAATAATAGTAAGTTCATTGTCCCCGCGGTGTCAACTATTATCCCGACGCGTATCCGAGGACAACAGTTAGTATCGAGGGGATAATAAACCTACTATTCCACGAATATACGGTCAGTGTTTTATTATACCGAGAAAACCTTACTGGTCAATAGTTTTCAGTATATTGGCTGGAAACAGACAAAATAGTAAAATTATTGTCTTATTTTTATATAGAAAAAATATACTGAAAATTATTATAACTTTCTTCTTTTTTTGCTATGTAAAATTCATTGTCATAAAAATCTTTTATATTCAAACTGCCTAAAAAGTACTATTCACCAGTGAAAAGCACAAATGCTAATCACCGACCAGTGAATAACACTTTTCAGCGTCAACTTTCATTGGACAACGTTACGGTAATGGGTATGTCAGGTTAGAACGAATGACACCTGTAATCACGTTGGTGTAGTCCCGTAACGCGTGATCTTAAATATTTGTCTTGGCATTTGTCTTAAAAACTTTGGTATAATAAAACAATTATTTAACAGTCATTTCGGAATATAGCCATACTATTTGTCCCCTAGACACATTGACTATTCCCTCCGTGACGCGTCGGGAAAATAGTCAGTGTCACGGGACAAATAAAATGGTTACTGTTAAATAACTGTATACTGTTAATACTGCAATTTATATTTAAATGACCCGAAATACAAAATGCATGTTTAAAGAAGTAATGAAAACTATTGACCGGTCAATAGTTTCAAGTTTAGAAAAAGAAAAAAGTAGTAAAATCATTGTCTTAATTTTTATATAGAAAAAACATACCGAGGTAAAATAATGAAAACTGTCAATAGTGCAATTTATATTTAAATGATCCAAACATTTAAATATATATGAAAATTAAACGTAATTTTTGTAACATCATAAGAGGAAGTTAAACTGTCCTTGGTCTGATAAGCAAATTTGTTTGGAATTTTCCGACTAAAGGCACGTGACAGAAGTCGATTAATATAACATCTTATTAAGGAAGTAACTTGTATTTAGATTTTATAATAAAGATAATTATACAGCATGGTTGTGTTGGTAAGTACATGTATTTATATTTTTCTTTAAATGTATTTTTTTATTATTTATAAGTCTCACTTTGAACTATTTGACAGGAGTGTAATACTATAGTATTAATAAATTGGTGTTTTCATAATGGCCCTGTTATATGTCCAAGGTCTGTAATAATGGCCTGAGGATTGCTGTAATGGCCCAAGCAACGCCGAGGGCCATTACAGCATCAGAAGGCCATTATTACAGACCAAGGACATATAACAGGGCCATTATGAAAACACCCATTTCTTAATATTTTTATTAACCAGTTTGTATATAGCATTTGCATTAATCCGAATAGCACAAATATAATGGTAAGTGAGCAAAACTTGTGAGAACAGTTTTAAAGATTAATTTCGGATAGTTTTTTCAAAAATATGTTTTAAAATGTTCTAGTTTGCTCTTCCTGAAATTTCCAAGTGGAGTATTGAAAAAAGGCAGCCATTTTGAAAAAGCCGTAATAACCGGTTATTATGAACAAAATTCTGTAATGGCCCGGTTATTATGAACAAAATGCTGTAATGGCCCTGCTGTAATGCATTCATTTTGCTCATAAAGATAAGGCATTTTTAACGTATTTTACCCTACTGGTTAATAAACACTTTTATCATATATTTAGTATACACATGCTGCCGTCAGTTGAGGAGAGTATGCCAGATTACCACAGAAAGGCAAAATATCGCCCGGGATGTAGTCGAGGTTGATATTGTTTTTTGAGTGCGGTATTCTGGCATACCACCTCAACTGAAGGCTGTATGTGTTATATTATACAGATATACTGAATGCCAATTATCTCTGCATACGGAGAGGGTAAATCTCATTTTCGATACGAAGGTTTGTATCCACGCAATTCTCCCATGTGGTATTCCTGTCGCTAAGGACAGAATACCACCCATCGTTGTTGAAATACCAAATCTCTGTCAACTGATGAGAAATCAAGATTTTTGCATTAAGTATAATATTAGTAAATATGGGTTTTCTGTATATATTATATTGACTGTAGCACATAGTCCAATATCACTTATCCGTGATGATATCCATATCATCATGGCTAGATCCCGTATCACACTCTTAGAAAATCCCTATCACCCCTACGAAAATGTAATATTTAAGTATATGATATCAACCTCGACCCATATCAGACCCTCGAGTTAAGACTCTCGTGGTGATATGAGTGTCTCGGGTTGATATTGGGTGTGGTATGAAATAATGCATGTGATATCGGTTTATAGTTTTGCACAATTAATTGGGCTTACAGGATCACGGATTCTTTTTATTATTTATTTATTTTTGCTTTTTAACATTGGTCAGTAACTGCGAAGATATACTTTGCTACATTTTCTTTGAAACAATACTGCCTTGTTAGAAATTTATAAAACCAAATTCATACACCTTTTCACCTTTGAAACATTTTTTAAGGAAAGTAACAACACTCTTTCACGTTTTCACTGAAGCATTGACAAAATGCTGAAACATCGCAGAAAGTTTCATATAACCCTTATCATCATAATTATGTCTTTTATACGTCGAACATGTAATATGTATGGATTTGGCGTACAACTACCTTCGAGAAGAAACACAATTTCGAGTCTTTTATTGATCATGTTGATTGTACACACACTAGTCCAGACGCTAGAGGTCATTTGTTTAGGTTACTATGTAATCTTCGGAAAGCATCGAGATGATCGAAGGGAAATTTTAACATTCGAGAACAACAAATCACACTTTTTTTATAATTTTTTTCTCCAACTTAAAGGATACCTTGAAAACAGCCAAAGAATTAGAGAAACATTATTAACCAACCACTCAAAAAAATCTAACCAATAATGTTATCACTGTTTCATTTTGAACACTATCTTTCATTTTGAACACTATCTTTTTCAGATGAAATTTTATGTTATTGCCGCTTGTGTCATAGCAGTGAAATCTGCATTTTTAGACGCTAATTTAGATGCAGAATGGCAACTGTACGTGAACAGGTACAACAAACACTACAAGAATTCAAACGAAACAAAATATAGGTAAATAGTAAATCCTTGTGAATATTGGCTCATGTAAAAAAAACCAACAAAATGGATAACAGGAAAGGTAAACAATGACATACCAATCAATCAACGCTACCCAACAGACAAAACTCCGGATCATAAAGACAACAGAGAGTCAGTATAGTGTGACTTGGTACAGACACTGAACAGTGATGAGGTTAAACCGGTTTTCTGGGTACCCAAACCTCTCCTTGTCCTTTCTTAAACTCATGTGTTTATTTGTATAGGTGGCAACTTTGGGAGTTTGCATACGATCACGTCTTCATTCTCTAAATATTCGTAAGCAGAAATTGGAAGACATATTTTCATTTTTTGTCCAAGCTAAGCTATACCACTGAATCATTTCTCATGTAGCACTTACGTTGTTTTATTTATCCCTAAGAATATATGAATAAAAAAAGACTTAATAAGGGGTTTCAAGTTGCACTAAAATAAAATCTTCTTTGCTTTTTGTTTCAGACGCATTATTTGGGAAGAAAACGTTCGGTATATAGAGCATCACAACATTGCTGCAGATTTAGATGTACACGCCTACTGGCTTGGTCTGAATCAATTTGCTGATATGGTAAGTTATATGCAAATAAAATGGGTCGGATGTTTCATTCAAACAAAAATTCACATTTTTTCCATGACCATGATTTGTTCATGCAAACGGACATTAAAGCTATTTCCTTATCGGGTCATGTAGAAGTTATGTGAATGCATTCCATTGTGTATCATCTTTTTGTTGTTGGTCATTTATTGTTTCTGTTATTGATTTTAGCATTGATATTTTTCAACGAATTTGATTAGAACTCAGATTTTATTCAAATTTCTAATATGTGTTTAGAACAAATATTAAATATTTTTGAAATTAAAAAAATAAATGCATTAAGCCTTCAGATGCTCTAACGCCCTAAAGGACATATAAAAAAGTTTTTTGATAGTTCGAGAAATCATGTTTTAAATAATATAATGGCAAAAATTAGCTCCAGTTACCCATGTAACACGAATTATGTTTGTTTGAAGTACCCAGAGTGAAATGCACAATGGACGTAGGACGATTGCAAAACTCGCCTTATTACGAACCTGGACACAACAGAATAACTTTAATTTTTGAATAACGTACTTCACCAATCTGGTCAATATATCCATTGCACATATATAATATTCCATATTTTGTAGTCCTCGGTTGAATTCAACAGTTTGATGAACAGAGAAGAGGTGTCTCAAGTTTCAGAAAAAGATTTTACCTCGTCGACATTTCTTATTCCAGAAAACGTTAACATCCCAGATTCTGTGGACTGGAGAAAAGAGGGGTATGTGACACCTGTAAAAGATCAGGTATGGAAATTGGAAAAACGTAATACGATACAGATATAACATATAGATAGGTTGTTGAAAGATAATACGATGCAGATATAATATATAGATACGTTGTTGAAAGACAATACGATACAGATATATAACATATAGATATGTTGTTGAAAGATAATACGATGCAGATATAACATATAGATACGTTGTTTTCCGACTTAGTCCGGAATTACCGCATACGGGGCAGAAATTATTATTCTGCTCACGCAGTGTCTTTTTAGGCATGAGAATTGCGCTTTGCACGTTACGAGAGTGAAGGGAATTTGAAGGATAATGCAATTCGGGCGAGTTTTAGTTTTCTGTATTGATGGCATGATATATACCCTTCTGGGACAGAAATTGTCGCAACTCTGGTACATTTTTTTGTAGCAAAATTTACCGGGGCCGCTATATTGTTATTGTTTCTATGCTTAACAAAACGTCACTTGATACGTCATTCTTTACCTCCGTCGCAAAGAGCGATCGATCTCGAAAAGTCGTATTGGACTTGGTAACTACACGATGGTTAAAGAAAAACAAAAAGCTTATCAAATTTATTCATATATTGGAGGTTTCACATTTCAATAAATGATACATTGTAGATAGAAAAATAGGAAAAGTACTCCGCAAACAATATTTTTTCAGGGACGTTGCGGATCGTGTTGGTCATTTTCAGCAACTGGATCCCTGGAAGGGCAGTATGTGAAAAAGACAGGAAAGTTAGTGTCATTTTCAGAGCAAAATCTTATTGACTGTTCCACACCCTACGGTATGTGAAATAATTTACATAATAAATATTTATGTTTTGTACTCTTTAATGTTACTTTTTGTCCGGCATTCTGTCGGATGGGTTGCTTTGATTTATTGGCGTGTCTTTTTTTTACCTTTCCTGCTGTTGTTGTTTATTTCTGTACAATAATTTTTCAAAAATATTTTTTTCTAAAATTTTAGCCGTATTCTTGCAGAAAATCTGCCTCCTGCTACTTTCACCACTAAAGTCAATCGAAAATTTCAACTTAAACTGATCAATATTAGTCGGGAAGTAAACTGTTTTTTTTTTCTTTTTTTTCCAGATTCAAAACATTTCTGTCATCTACCTATCTTAGTGTAGTTTATTGTTGTTTTTTTTCCGTAAAGTTTGAAGTCACCACAAAAAATATGGCATTGCTGAATGTGTGCAAGTTTTGTTTTTGAAAGTTTCATCCATGTTGACTTATTTGACATACCTATAATGCTGTTAGAAATATAATTAATATTCATAATCATAATCGGATTTTTTTTTTTATCAAGAAATCAGTCTCCGAAGACATACAGTTATATGTAATCTAACATAACAAAACGACGTCCCAAAACTTTATATTAGCGACTTAAAGTAATAACATAGATTTCCAAAAATTTCATCGAACGTGGAATACCTTATTATTCATACCAGACCTCTTTAATACATGATATTTGATGTGTTTGTTGTATTTTGATTGAATTCTGTATCAATGAAGTTCACCCCATATCCTTTCATTTCCACACCATTTGTATATAAATAAAACATTTGTAGGCAACAAAGGCTTAAAATTATATAAAGGGAAATGGAGGGTTAGATGCGGAAATATGCTACCCGTACACAGCTAAAGTATGTATATGTTTCTCGGCTATAGACAACTTATGTGAAGACAAAATCGGATATATTTTACATGTAATATCCTACAAGTATAAAACAAATGTTGTGAAAACAAAATACTTAGTTTGCTGTAGGTAGGATCACCATAAGCTATTCAATTCTGTATAATTTGCCCAGTTATACATGCTGGTTGTATTACTGTCGCTTTATTGAATACAGTAATCATAAATATCATTTCTTTGCACGATTTTGTATAGGAATAAGTATAAGAACTAGGTGTCATAAAAGTTTGGGTTCATTATACCTCTATTTAAGTAATAGTACACAATTTGTCTTCTATTCACATTATATAAATACTTCCAAAGAAATACGTCCTTTCTCTAATTTTTTTTATATCTAGACCAGTTTATGAAAATCCATTTTTAATAAAAGAAAATAAAGACGGTATACTGCACTTTCCAAGATGAAGGGTCATGAACATGATAAATATCCTTATTATTAAGGGGGTATCCAAAAGTTTGACTAAAATAGATTTGGCTGGTTTAAATTTCATAACATTTTTACGAAATATTTGCTGTGATCTGTTGAAAAAAATATAAAAATTTCAAGAAATTTGAACCGCACAATTTACGGGAATAATTTCATTTGATATTTAGCAGTTTGACAAACACTAATTTTGATCATTGAGAAGCTTGATTTCTCTTTAATAATAGTATGTGATTTAAACGTTCAGCTGATTTTTAAAGAGTTACCCCCCTTAGGTGTTCTGTACCTCCTTAAAATTCTGTATTATTTTATATACATATTACACTAATTAAACACCTTTGATCTTAAGGATGATTGCTGGTCTAATACGAAATAAATAGGATTTGAAATAGGTGTTTTAGTTTGAGAGAACATATGAATAGTAAACAAATAAGCAACAAAAAAATATAGGTTCATGTGCTCATTTTAGGGCTATAAGGCATTGAAAATTTGCAGGAAATGAGTTTTATGGATTTTTCATTGTCTTTGCATTGACAACTTCAGTCTCTCAAAGATGTATGAAAAAATAAAAAGGATTTCATAAAATTTTGTCAAATACCATTTTAAGGTATATATGATTGAATTATAAAAGAAAAAGTGGGGGTTTATAGGCAAAAAATTTCATGTTTAAGAAATGGATAAAACCCGAGGATTCCGAAAATCTAACAAAAAGACCAAAACATGACCAGCGAGCATCCTTAATCGCCTATTCACATGTATGCCTTGTTTAATTTTGATTGTCTTGATTTTTACAATATTGCTGAAATTTCAGACAAAATCAAGATTAAAAGAACAAAGCAAGATATATTATCTTGCAAAGAATGAAGACTGGTTAAGACACTTATCTAAAAACTAAGAATTATTTATGTGTTATTTGACTTTGCTTATGCTGAAGTTCTCTAAACTTGATAGATATTGATTGACTGCAAGACATAATGTCTTGATTCGGTCTTGTGATCCGATTTTGTTTGCACGACATAAAATCAAGATTAGAACGAACGATTAAAATAAAAATTGTGTTACTTGTGTTAATGAGTAATATATTTTTCAAATGGATTCTCCTTAATATATTCAAATAAAAATCAACTACTGAAAATTTTCAAAATCAATCGATATATATTATTTTTCAGATTACAGTTTAAAAGTACCCTTAGACTTAATATATTCATTGCACATGTTGTAGTAACAAGGTTTTACTAAGTGAGCTACAAAAAAAAGCCTTTTGAAAAACCAGTAACTTATGATAACATGATTATAACTTAAATCGGAAAATGATTCAAATATATATATTGTTTTTTATAAGAATATTCCACCAAAAAGTTATATTCCTCTTTTTATTTTGAACAGGGAGAAGTTTGTCATTTTAATAAATCGTGTGCCGATGGTGTTGTCACAGGATTTGTTATGACAAAGAAGAACGATGAAAATGAGTTAAAAACAGCTGTGGCAACTGTTGGTCCGATTTCTGTCTCAATCGATGCAGGCCACCGTTCATTTCAGCATTACAAGTCAGGTTAGATCAGGGTATCAATTAGACCGTATCATGATTGTATAAAATGTAAAGGAGTAGTGTGCTAAAATATGTTGCTTATAGGGAGGTAGTGCTTTCAAAGGGTGTAAAACATTACATAGAAGCTTATTGTCATTTATCCTGCGATATATTTCTCAGTATTTCGTACATCATAGATTTTAAGTTTACAAAATAAGAAATAGTAACGTAATAGTACATACTACTGTTTGCATTTTTTAATCATATAAGGATTGGTCTTTTACTTTAGTGTTCGGAATGTAAACTTACCATTTAGATTTCACCACAAAATAAATGCAGACTATTCAATTACTATCCAAAGTATTTAATTTGTCACTTGAAAGATGCTTCTTGGGCTTGATTGGTCCAAATTTACCGCTGTTGCAAAATAACTCTGCCTTATACAGGTTTGTTGATCAATCATTTGATATATGCCATGAAGAGTGATAGAGTAAATTCTTATTTTTCTTTTCGTAATGAAGGTGTGTACAATGAACCAAACTGTAGTTCCACCACCACACATCATGCTGTGTTAGTAGTCGGATATGGTGTATACAGCGGAGATGAGTACTGGCTGGTAAAGAATAGGTGCGATATTTTAGTAACTCTTTTCATAAATAATTAATGAGTTATGTAAAACATTTTAAACAGGTTTCAATATTTGCACACTTGCACACGACGGCAATCGAAAGAGAAGTAGGCTGCAACATGGATGCTGGAAAGACGAAGAAAACAACATCCTACTCCGCAGCACTTCTGTTTTAAGGAAAATCCATTAAACAGCCTTTTATGACAGTACTAACATTAATAGCGAGTGCAGCGAGCGCTATATGAGCATATGCATTTTTTTTTTTACATATGGGTCATTTAGAAAAGTCTTTGTTTAATGGGGCAGCCATATTTTGCTACATACTAAGGCTAGAAAAAGTTTTGTTCGCCGGAAATGGAAGTAACAAAATTAAGGGAAATAACTTGCTTCAAATTATAATTTTAGAATCAGAATCGTGATACTGGAAATGAGTGTCTAGAAAGGGTTATTGCTGTGCTCGCATCATTGGCCACGCAAATTAGCTGATGACCCGGTGTTGTCAATAATTAATCTTATAAAGTATGACCCGAAAAAACATACAGAAGCTATCGTTATTTTTTCTGCGGAAAATCCTGGGTTAAGAATATAATAAACAGATTATTGCTAGTCGTCATTTTATAAATGTACCTTTTTTTCTCATGATTTCAGTTGGGGTATAGGTTGGGGTATGGATGGTTACATCATGATGTCCAGAAACAAAGACAATCAATGCGCCATTGCCAAACGTCCTGTGTATCCTCTTGTCTGAAGGAATACAGCTAAATACCAACACTCTGATATTTTTTTCGTTTCTACATGTTCATACTTTTGTAATAAATAGGCAAAACAAAATATGAATTATTATATTATCTTACCTCTTGTACTAGTTTAACAAAATTATTTTTTTAACCTTTAATTCTTAATCTAAGCCTGCATTTCATATAATTAGGTACGTAAATTAGAGATTCGTATTTGTTAGTGTGTAAGGAAAAACATATTGTTTGAAGTACAATGCAGAATTATATGAAGGAGCAGAGTCCGAGGTTTTACACATGGGAGTTTCTAATGCACAATGTAAATAGATACATTGTGAAATTTTCAAATATCAAGTCGGATGTAATATTTTTTCACCAGCGGAAACCGGACGACTGACATAAAATACGGAAGTTGTGTGAATTGTTAATGATTTATTTTTCGTTTTGTTTTACTCCGAGTATTTTTTATTAGATATAGTCAAACCTGGTTCAAAGGGCACCTCTATATAGCAACTCACTGCCTATAAAGGGCACAGTGTAAAAGTCCCATTCATGAACAAATTATGTAAAATTATTAAATATTTCATTTTTTTATTGGGAATATTTCTATCTCTAAAAAGAATGGGGTGTGTTTAAGAATTGCATGTACTATTAAACATACACGTACCACACAGGTATATCTTTCAAAAGTTTCTTGTACATAAATATATATATGGCGACTTCTAGACGAAGAACAACAATAAAGACAGAATTCTGTTGCTTTAACATCCTTTCCAGAAATGATTCTGTCTTAAATATTATCTACATAGACATTTTGGGAGATTTAAAAGTATACCAGCCTTTTGGTATTGTGTTCTAGTATTACATGAGTTTCATATGAGCATCTATTCTTATTTTCTATTTCTATATATCTTGTGTTTTTCTACTTTTTTTTATTTTTATTTCTTTGTTAATCGACTTTTTAGGTTTACATGCGTTTCTCGAGCATTATTCTTATTTTCTATTTCTATATATGTTGTGTTTTTCTACTTTTTTTTATTTTTATTTCTTTGTTAATCGACTTCTTAGGTATTATATTTTATGCTGAATATGGTGAAAAGTAATTCATATATATTTAAATATTATATTATAATTAGAAATACAATGCATATGACCTTGTCAGACACGGTCACCGTTATCACATTAAGTTTGTCTAAGGAAAATTCTCCTGGATCTACGACATAGTTGAAGACATCATTCCAGGTTCACTTCTTGGGAAAACTATACAGACGATTTACTGCGACTGGTACCACTTTATTAGTGTTTTTATATTTCATTTTGATAGTCGATGAGAAGGTGACATTGTCTCCATATTGATTAAATCACCATATCACCAGTGCGCGTGAATGATATGCGTTTCTACGCAGATTCAAAGCGTTTCCATGACACATTTTGTCTAAAGATTGGCATCTTTTCCGATCGCGAACCCGAAATTAAAAAAAAAATCGGCGCCAGGGCATATAAGATCTTTTGGGTCGGGTCCTTTTAATCGGATCGGTTGGTGAACGGCAAACAAATTATTTTTATATTTAAATATGTCTTATTATGTATTTTTTATATGAAAATGTAGGGCTCAGATTTATGGTCGGAGTCCACTGTGAGTTGCATAACTTGTAACCAATCAAATTGTCTTGTTGATTGACAATAACATAAGTTTGATGATTTCTCTGCGTTATTGACGGCGGAGGCCATAATTTCGTATCCGTTTGGAATAAAAAAAAAAAAAAAAAAAAAAAAAAAAAAACAACATTAAAGCCAGTGGCTAATGCAACATTAAAAGTAAGTCCTTCATGAAAATTATTAACTATTGTTACATTGTGTAAATCTTGAATGGGTAATTCAAACTTTCGTCAATTTAACTTTTTTTTTAAATATCAACTATTCAAGAAGACCTTCCTACCTATCTCCTTCGCTCCTGTCGGAGCATAAGGTCAAAACAAGATTTCGCCACTCAGTTCGTTTTTATCGCCTTTGCCTCTGCCTCACCCCATGTCAATTTAAGTCTCTAGAGTCCTGCGCCAAGTTGTTTTAGGTCTGCCTCTCGGTCTTTTACCCTGTGGTGTCCATCTAAGGGCTGTTTTAGTAATGTCTAAATCTTTTTTTAAGACCATAGCTGTAGATATAGTGAAACATAATTGTCTTTACATCGATTAAATGTGCACATCTTCTGCATCAAAATTGGTAAAATTCATAAGTTGCTTATATGTCCATACTGGCCCTAAATTTACGCGTTGAATTTACTTTTACAAAAAGTGTGTTTTTTTTTAAACTAAGGAGTGTATTTCTCTCGTTCATAGCTGTGTCCTTACATGGTAATGTGGGCTTTACCGTTTTGGTCACTTTGGCATTTTGGGATTTGCTCTTCCATGTCTCGAGTACAACTGATGAGTCGTAAATTGACGAAATGTGCACATCTTGTGTATCAACATTGATATGAAAGAATTAATTCCCTTATACTTAATTAACCGTTTCTTTCTTTTTTATATATCCTTGCTGTTTGACAGAGAAAAAAATATTTTCTCTAATAAAAAGACAAAAACATGTTTTTACCGTTTTTTTACAAACATTTTAATAAAAACCCATGATTTTTTTCCGTGTCCTAACAAAACCTTTCTATACATATTTTGAATCGGTCATTGATCTTTAAAATTCAGGTTTAAAAAAAAGTTGTCTTCTAATTCTAACGTTTAGACTTTCAAAATGCGAAAAATCAATTTTATGAACTGAGGTATCCAGACAGTAGTCAAGCAGACATTAAAAAGGATAAAACATTTACATCTTAAGTACAAAGATGACTTTTGGGATGTTTTATAATTAATATGTTGGATTCCTGGTATTTAAAGTAATGCACCAATGTTATAACCATATGTTCGGATATAAGAATTCTAAAATCTTACAGCGAATATAAAAGTCAAAATCATAGAATCTAACCGTGCATGTATGACAATACCGTATAGCAAATAACTGCATAATCTAACAAAATGAACAAGTATTCAGACCACAATTTTACATTTATTTAAAAATTCGACCCCTGTGGTACAAAATTGAAAAATCAACAAATATAAGCTTGAGAGCAGCCCTACCAACACAATGTTTGAGTCTTTATATGAAGTGCGATGGAAGGTGAGACTTACGAGAAACTATTATGTGCAATAGTGGAAAATAATTTAGTAGACCTTGAACATAACTGATGGGTGGTAAATCGACGAAATGTGCACATCTTGTGTATCAAAAGTGGTATCAAAGAATATTATAGATAAAACAAAAACAGCTAGTGGGCATCGCTTTACGCAAATATTTTTGTTTTTAATCTTGGGCGAAAATAAGCCAAGTGCTCACCTCCCTCAGCCATTAAATGGTTTTTTTTTATATTTTTTTATTATTTTTTTTATTTGTACAAATCTTGTACTTTAAATATTATTTTATTACACATAAAGCTGAATATAATTTTGATTACTATTTTTGACACATGTGTTTGTGTATGTACAAACAATACAACCAAAAGAAAATTACGACTTATGGGTATTCTACATTTACCAGGACACAACTAAACACGCTACTTTGAAATAGACGAGCTGTATTGTCAAGATTCCAATCATGCTAGTGATGGCAACGTCTTCTGTAAAGATAATGTACTAGTACTATCATTTGTTACTCTCCCCGGTCAAAAATTATAAGACAGGCATCAACTGAAGGCATTTACAGGGCATAATCGTCCATGGGTCAACATGACCATTGTGACACTAAACAAAGGATATTCAGGAGTAATTGGACCTATCAGTATTCAACACATACTGTAAACCTGAAGGTAAAAGGGATTTTTATAATCGCTGATGCGTTTGTAAGAGAATCTTCGTTTCAAGCATCTTGATTACATGGATTGTTTACATTGGATTCTATGATGGCAGACGCACTACATTCCATAAACGTATTGACCAGGGACACTTTGCATCCAGTATTGGGTGTTTTGTATTCGTTCATCTTCGTTGTTTGATGTGATTTTGTTCTACTCTGTGTCTTTTTCAAACTGCAAGTGGTTTTTCGGGAATATCTCAAACGTTTCTTTAAGATAAAAGTAAAAAGTATTACTCCATCTTTTGCTTGCAATATTCGTAGCAAATTATTGCCTTTTCCGCTGTTGAAATGTCCCAAATATTTAACGACATCTGCTTGTCCGATTGTCGTGTGCATTTCACTAATATTTGCATAAAAATGACGTCCCCACAGACACATTTGACGTTGCAGAATTTGTGCAAGTTACGTCTCCGAATGTTTGATCCATGTTGACCATTAAGACATACAGAATTGTTATATTAAAACTACAGAATGATAGTGAGGCCTGGGGTATTTCATGTAGAATTGCCGAGGTATACGAGACACACAGTCATGACAGTAGTCTGGGATTAGGATCTAGTTATTATGCTCTCAGCTCTAGTTTTTGTTGGTACTGATTCGTTCAATTATCAAAGTGCAAACATTATTCCAGTATAAAGTTATTGACAGGAATGGAGATATCTGCATGGTATCATATAAATTCGACCCGAAATTTGATTAATGTGATGAAAAGTCGCTCGAATCGACGAAAATGCTGACCCTCAATATTTGCAATAATTTCATAAATCCTTACTAGAATTTTCTACTCTTCCCGTACATTCGTAATATATAACCATGAATTACACGCCCCCCCTCCACCCCACCCCGAAAAGTGTGTGTTTGTTATGTGGGATTATCTCATACTCATCTCCGTGTGTGGTTGTCTATATCACATTATTCTGTTAGTCTTATACTGTAACAGTAATAGTCCATCTCACACTCCTGGCATTTTCAGGATTATTTTAAATATCATATAATTGATGAATCGAATGTTTTAGAGTTATTATCTCCCTTAAATCATATACTAGTAACCATGATCTGTTGTATAGCATATATAAACTACATATAATGAATGATATTGCAGCTTCAAATAGCTATAGTATTATGGGAAAATCGTAATTTTTTTTTCAATGTCTTAATATAAAAATTGATCTTCTAGTATTTTGTGAAAATTTGAGGTTAAAATTTCATATTTTTTGGTCATATCAGACACATATAGATGATTTTTGTTTTCAAACATTTTTTTGTAAGAATTAAACGACAGATTTTTTTAAAGAAGTGTTTTAATATTTATTGAACTGAAAATGAACGAAATTCCTAGCATATCTGGTACTTTTTACCTTTGAATTTGCACATATAGAATGTATATTTCATTTTTTATTAATACTATATCCCTGTTCTTCAGTTCAACAATTATAACTATTTTTTATTAAACATATGTCCTATGAGAGGTAGTAATATTCATTAACTTGTGTCATCTCATGGAATGAAGGGTACCCCTTAAATGCCCATTTTCAATTAACCCTTTGAAGGAAACAATATTTTCTCATGTGGTGTATTGAGACATATGTAATGCATTACGAAATTATGAAAAAAAATAAACGAGTGGAAAATGTTGGTCTAATCCAGGCCTACCCCCTTAACATCCAACTTTATTGTCCTACCTATGATGCAGACCTAGGGTCAAAAATTTAATGAAATTACAATTATATCCTCAAAAACTTCAGACAGAATTAAATTACAATTTCTAATACAACTTGTTGAGTGAGTAATTAATTACATTACACTTATTTTATCTAAGTAATTAATTGAATTAATACTTTTCAACTGAAAAATCAAACTAATTAATATTAAGTGTTTTTCCTTGATTAAATGTATAAGCTACATGATCGACCTAACGGAGGATATTTCATTTTTGTGGAACACCTTTGACTTTTAATTGTATTATTGCTATTTTTGTGCTAAATTTCGGTTATGCATAAACACGTTTTTAAAACTCTAAATTATTTTGCATTGAGAAGATCTTGTATTATTTGTGTTATAATATATATCGTTACAATTGGTACAGATTTAGTGGCATGAATTGGTATTGTCTTGTTGTTTGGTCCTTGTCATCACGTCGACCATAGCAGTCTGTGTACTTGTATCCACCTTTGTATCAGAGTGTACCGAATAAGAATCTAAGCTTTGATTTAATTGGAACTTTGGTTGCTATATCATGGAATGAAAACATGAAATACTACAAGTGATTAATATAAAAAAATATACATGTCTTGCAATAACTTATTAATTTCTAGGAATGGTTGTATTTTGTCACACTAAGTGCTGAAAAGGGGACATCGAGACATTGCTCTTGATGAAAGTGACTTCCTTCTTGCAAATGCAATGGGTATGTGGCATACAGAATGCATCATCTATGGGTTTACATACTGTACTGAGTTTTATCGTAACTTTATATACACTACACAGCCATGAAAGATAAGATAAAGGTTTCGATACCCATAAATCCAGTTTAACATCAACACTTTTAGTGTCTGTAGCAAGTCAAACTATTCTTACTCCTTTTTGTGTTTGCTTTAAATTTTTTTTTTCCAATATGTTTAATATATTATTCTAAAACAAAAACAGTGATATTTAAATAAATTAAAGAGTGTCATTAATTTCATAGACACAGTTTGGGTTAGTTCACTGTTCTCCAAGCATGTTTTATTTTTAAATCAATATTTACAGGTATACATTATTGTGAAATATCAACTTTAAACAATAGTGACTATCATTTTCTTTAGCTATCTCTACAGTGAAAAGATATTTCAATGGCTAAATACTATTCCACATCTTAGAAGCTTTCCTCTGATTGGTTACTTTAGATGATGAATTTCGAATCTCGAATCTCGAATTTCGGATTTTGAATCTCGTATTTCGAACTTGAGATATCGAATCTGTAATTTCGTATTTCGAATCTCGTATGATACTCCTAGGGTTTCGTACAAGAATATTAGATTTTTGTCATGACATGTCCTGTTGATCACTTTACACTTTATGTAATGTAGATGTTCAACCAATCGGTTTCGTTTGACCTTACTAGGCTTTATGTTACCTATTCCAGGTTCTCTCCATTTTTAGCTATTATATTGCTCACGATGGTTATTATAGGAAATTTTGTATATAGAAACTGAACATTATTACCAAGGAATTCTCAGCTCAATTTTTATTCCAGGTTCAACCCTCCAATCAAACTAATGGACGGGAATCTCTGAGTAAATAACTACAAAACGGGTTGGCAAATTAACAACGTCCTCTAGAATTAAAATAATGTTTGGCAGACAAAAAAAGGGAACCCGTATCCAAAGATACCTAAGAACACCTGACTGAACACCTCTGTGAAATTTAATTGCAAATATTATACCCACCAACCAAAAAAGAAAATAAAGTTTGGCCACTAATTATCCGGCAATTTTGCTAAGTTTTATATCTACATCATTCCTTTGTGTCATTTTCTTATTTGTCACGTGTTTCTGTTTGTTCAATGTGCTGCAGCCTTGAAACTATCACCTTGTCTTTGAATTATAATACTGTATCTACTATCTTTGATATTGTTTAAACCATATTTAAAAGTGATGTTGGACTTTTATAAAGAGAAAAAAGGAGAATCTGAATAATATGCTAAGCATAGTTTACGCAAACAAAACTATATTCCAATATTGTTCAACGTTTAACATATTTGATAGTTCTTTACGGTTTTAGATTTTCATACAACACAGAATCCTTCCTCTCGTGGGATTTAAAAGCCGTATTGTCAAAAACTTGGCTTTTGATTTGATCGTAGTCTCCACTCTGATTATTTGTACACCTTATCTCCACAGATTCCTTATGTCTGTCTCTAGCAGGGACTTTTGATCTCTGATATTCATTCTGTTGACTTCTCATTTGAATACGGTTGCTACCACTAATACTACTAATACAAATGAAAACTAGTTCATATTTAATAAATACTGTGGATTCATTAATATTCGTTGTATACCAATTTTCGTGGTTTTCGTGGGTCCCAGTAAACCACGAATTTAAATATCCAACGAAAAATAATATTTTTACTCTTGTTTAAATGCACTGAAGTTTGAAACCACGGAGTTTTGAACAATTGCGTTTTTACAGCATGTACTTGAATTCTGACATATGATGAGTTAGCTTTATCCACAGAGGATAGTGTTTCATGTAATTTTGTCTTTGGTAACATATAAACGCTCAAACTATTTTCTTTAAAAAGATTTTGACTGTGTAAATTGTCGCGCAATTCACTTCCGTTTTTTTTAATTTTTATTCAAACATTCAAGAAAAATCTTAATCCTAAGTAGACCTAAACAATACAGACTTTCTCATAAATTACAGTAAAAACATCTTGTCAAAAGATGATAAAGCAGAAATTATTGATCGTAATCGGATTAAAAATATGTATGTATATGCCCCGAGGTATTTGGTGACAAGTGATTGCAAATTTGTCAATATATATTTCACATCTTTTTAACCTAATGAGTAAATAATTACGGATTTTGTTAATCTTGTTAAATTCATGACAAGCTGTAATTGTTCCGTTACAAATTTAAAGAATCTGTTTGTTGGAATTTTGTTTAATGAGCGCTTTAAATCAGTACTTTACTGTACAATATCAAGTCTGATCGGCACGTTTTGTCGCAGTATTGTCATAATATCTGATGTGCCAAGCCACGAATTTAAGTATTTCAACAACTTTTTTTATTTTTTTCTAAGCCAGCAATCCACGAATGTAGGTATCCCACGAAATGCCTTTTTTCCTCTATCCACGAAAATTGGTATCCACGAAAATAAATGAATCCACAGTAATAAGTGTTCGAAATATAGTTTAAAACTTGCGTGACTATGTTGTCATCTTCTACGATGATGTAAAGAGATGTGGACGTAATGTAGAACGATACTATATATGCAAGTCGAAGTCGATGAAAAGAGAAAGACCAAAGTGCAGCACAGTATTAGACACACGTAACGAAATGGTTCATATTTTCAATTTTTTAATTCGAATAAACTCTCTATTATATATCATATGTTAAAATTATATTTGTTTTTTTTTTCACATCAAATGAAACATTCCTCGTACAATATATATAGTGCCGTTCTAAATTATAAGGTGTTTACCTGTATAATGAAAATAGAGAAAATATTGCAAAACAGCTCTAAAAGTAAATAAACGAATGACAAAAGGTCGGTATTGTGTCGAAAGGGTTAAAAGTTCAAATCATAGAACAACTAGTTTTTGATATTCGCATCCCGAGCGTATCCCTAACTCAGTTTTAATACAAGCCCGAAATTGATACTACTGTATCAAATTGTGAAATGTGTGAATAGTAAGTAGTGTCTCCCTCGTGCCTAGCTGTGTCGTTATATGATTTTTGCTTAACCCTTTTTTGGTCATTTTGAAAAACATGAGATTATTACAATCTTTCAGAAAATACCAACCTTATTTCTTCTCTAGGTTTTTCTGAAAAATAATCAGAAATCTATGGTCAGCATTACATACCTATAGCAAATATTATAGTTACAATGTACTTTATAATGAGGAACAACAGACATATTTCTTTAAAAAGTATATGGGACAAGCCTTTTTAATATATTATTTATCATACGTATGAAAAAATTATCAATACAATGTATGTAATTACATTGTTTTGTTTTCTCGTATACGTAACCAGTGCTAATTACAATTCCTGATCTTGTAAAATGAAAATGATATAATTTTCTTAAACAAAATCAATTATATACTGTAGAAAAAACTTACTTCGTGGGGTCCTCCTAAATTTTCTGACAGTAAATTGTGCAATCAAAACAATAAGCACTGTTGTGACGACACAGCCTGCAGCAATACCACTAATGAAGCCAGTAGAACAGGAGATTGTATTTTCTTTTTGGTTTATGCCAAATACAGCTGAAATATAAAAAAATACGTCTATTTTCAGCAGAAGTGAAGGATGTTTTGTTATTTCGCCATCAAAAATACCTTTAAATTTCTTAAAATTTCTTTTTATACAATTTCATCGATCTAAAATATATATACTTTGTAATTTTAATTTTTCAATGATATTCACAAACCTAAATTAAAACTTACAAGAACAGGGACCATAGTTGCATGTTATAATATCTGTATCATTTTGTTCACACTGTAATCCACCATATGTAGGCTCTGGATCACTGCAATTTCTGCTTCTTGATTTAGTGCCCATTCCGCATGTAACTGAACATCCACTCCATACAGACCAGCTTCCCCAATTTCCATGTACTGTTATAGATTGGTTAAATGTATAGAGTGTGGTCAATTCGATTGAGTACTTCTTTTGATTAAGTTATACTTTTACTTAGAGAATAATGATTTACATGTAAAAGAGAAAAGCACAAACATGACTTAAACAGTTTAGATTCCATCAATGACTTAACCCATCAAGCATAAACAAACACTGACTAGTAATAAAAGAACAGAGTAATTATATATCCTTACACGAGTTCTCAAGCTTAATAAAACAGTAATGTTAAAATACGTTTTTAAGAATACTTGTTGTTCTTTCCGTATTCATAAAAGCTTATATTGCAGATAAATTATTATTACAAAAGTAACTAGACCGATGCAGTCGGAAACGACAGCTAACCCCGCACTCCCCACATTTGTATCCCTATGCACTGTTTTCACAATTATACCTTTGAATAGAGGCACATTTTGGAAAATTAAAATTCTAAAACCTTATTGCACATCAGCATACAGTCAAATGACAGTATATGACAATACTGTATAGAAATAAAATGTATAAAATGAAAGAAAACTTTCAGTCACCCACTAATAGTTCCCAATTTGTTAACTTCGACCTCTAAAGGCCCCAATTTTTAAAAATCAAAATTCTAAAACCTTATTGCACATCTAGATACAATATGTGACAATACGTATAGAAATTAAATGCATAAAGTAAAAAATGAAAGTAAAAAATGAAAGAGGAGTTTAGGTCACAAGCTTAAATTTCCAATTTTCAAAATTCAACATCTGTGGGCCCCGAGTTCTGAAAAAAGGGACAAATATACCTATAGAGCAATCAAAACAAACATAATCCATTGGACAGACAAACCCGGGAAGACAAATGAACAACGACAAGCACAACAAATAAACACAGAAAACTAAAAAACAATGAACAACACGAACTTCTATAAAAACCAGGAGTGAACCCAGGTGCTCCGGAAGGGTAAGCAGTTCCTGCTCCGTATACGGCACCCGTCGTGAAGTTCAACAAAGTCAATCCGGTGGAAGTTACAAATCGGTGGAGGCACATAAAAGGTTACGACAGTGGGAACAGGTCCAACATCATGTTAGATATTGGAACACTGTAATGGTCAATCAATTCGTGATGACGACCGTAAAATTTCCTAAGTGATGAAAATCATTCTAAAACCTTATGCCACATCTACATATAGTTTATGACAATAATGTATAGAAATCAAATGCATAAAACGAAAAATGTATGAGGTGTTTAGGTTACAAGCTTAAACTTCCAATTTTTGAAATGCGACCCATGTGGACCTCAATTTTTAACTAGAGGCTCTAAAGAGCCTGTATCGCTCACCTGCACTGAACTTTTCATCTTGATTAGGACTAAATATTTGGCTGGTTTTTCTATAGGGTTCTATGTTAAACTAAGTTTGGCTGTGGCAGCCAAGATGGTTGACAGTCTAGGTCAATGGACACATTTCTAAAAGACATCCATCTAAGAACCATTACTACCAAGTCTAGTTCTAATTGGCTTAGTGGCTTCAGACCAGAAGATTTTTGAGTTAATTTTCCCAGAGGGCCTTATGTCAAACTAAGTTCGGTTGTGGCATCCATCTTGGTTGACAGTCCATGTTATGGGACACAATTCTGAAAAGGACCATATAATGACCATTGCTGCAAAGTCTGGTAAAGTGGTTTCAGACAAGAAGATTTCCCAATGGATTTTCCCATAGGGCCCTATGTTTAACTAAGTTTGGCTGTGGCTGCCATCTTGGTTAACAGTCCGGGTCATCAGACATCCTTCTAAAAGAGAACCTTCTAAGGACCATTACTGCCAAGTTTGGTTGCAACTAGCCTTGTAGTTTCATCCCGCTCTTTTTCTATTTTTAAATACAACAGCCATATCGGTTGGAAGTCAGGCATGTCGGACATGAGTTTGGAAAGGGGCAACCCAAAGACCATTCCACCAAAGTTTGGTTCAAATTGGTTCAGTGGTTTCAGGGGAGTTGACGAAAAAGTAAAATTCCCATAGGCTCAATGTAAAACTAAGTCCAGCCATTGCGGCCATGTTGGAGACGTTCTGGGGCCACCTAGATTAAATGTTGTATTACCAAAAATTATTCATACTGATCAAAAGGGGTTTGTTCATGGTAGAAATATTAGTGATGTAAATAGACTTATACAGGACATCGTGCATTATGTTGATACAGAAAATGAGGAGGGTGTAATTGTATTCTTAGATCAAAAAAAGGCTTTTGATAGGATAGAATGGGGTTGGGTTGTTGCATGCTTACGGAAATTTAATGTTGGTCCTAAATTCTGTGCATGGGTAAATATGTTGTTAAAAGATTCTAAAACCTGCATAAAGACTAATGGGTTTGATTCAAAATATACATCAATTTCCCGCTCTGCTCGCCAAGGGTGTCAAGTTGCATCGTTTTTATGTGTCATTCAAGCGGAACAAATGGCTTGTGCTATTCCAGCAGATAATGATATTAAAGGTATAAAATTATCTGGAAATTCGGGTACTGTCGAAACTAAGTTGAGTCTTTTGCAGATGATACTCAGCTTTTGAACAAAAATGAAAAGTCTGCTGAAAACTCCTTTAAAATTTTGAATATCTATGAATCTGCTTCTGGGGCAAAAATCAATTATGAAAAAACAAAGACGTTATTTATAGATAGATTAAAAGGGAAAAGACCTAGGTTTACCAAAATAAAATGGATAAAATCAAACGTTAAAACATTAGGGGTTCATCACGGGTACGATATCGATTTGGAAATCAAAAATCGATAAAATCAAAAGCTGTCTCCAAGTCTGGAAAACTAGCAATCTGTCATTTAAGGGTAAAACATTGATCATCAAGAGTCTTGTTATATCCTTAATTGGTTATGAAATTGACATGCGTGGTATTCCTGACAAATACTTGAATGAAATAAACAAATTAATATGGGCCTTTATTTGGGATGACAAAATAAATCAATTAGAAAGGACTGTATGCTGTTTAGATCGTTCAGAGGTTGGTATTAATATGATCAACATTTTTTCTTTTGTTAAAAGTCGAAAAATTAAACTTTTATACAACATTATTCATTCTAACGAAGAAGCTTGGAATGTTCTCGGTAAGATGTGGTTGAAAAAATTTGACATCATAACTGATGAGAATTATTTCCTATGTTTATGCACAGATTTAAGTTGTATAAATATGGGTACCATCCGAGAATTTTACAAGGATGCTTTATTAGCCTGGTCAGAGTTTAGATCAAATTATAGACCTCATTCGAGGTCAGAAATACTTGATACGCGTTTCTTTTGTAATAGAGAAATAAAGTTTGGGGGCACAAGTTTATTCTTCAAATCATTTTTGAAAAGTAATTTAAAGACAATAAGTGATATTTGGGACGACAATTTAAAAAATTTCAAACCTTGTAACATTATTTACAATCGTCTTATAGATAAACGAAATTGCACTGCAGAATACTCTAGAATAAAGTCAGCTATTCCTAGCACTTGTATAGATATTCTGAAAGGCTTAGCTATTGAAACAGCTAAAATTAAGTACAATATTTGTATAGATACATTATTAATTTTGTTTAAATCGGGAAATGTTATATCTTTATGTAAACTTAAACCAAGGGATGTGCAAAAAGTTATTTATCCGACGGCAAAAGCAATACACAGATGGGAAACTTTTTTTGATAATACGATTAACTGGAATGTGGTGTGGAACATTATCAAACAGTTACAAGTAAAAGGAAAAATTGCAGATTTTCATTTTAAATCTTTACATGTTATTGTTTTTACAGAATTCAGACTTAAAAAATTTGGATTATCTACTGTCAATGGAAAATGTTACTTTTGTAAATTTCATTTTGAGACACAAACACATATGTTATACAATTGTAAAGTTATTTACCCTTTTGTCACCTTTATCAATGAACTGCTTCAGGTAAGCGATGTCACACGTTCTTTTACAGTGAAGGAAAGAAACATGGTACTAGGTTTTTACGAAGGCCCCTTAAAGGGTCTTATCTTATCAAATATTATAGTATTGTCTGCTAAATGGACCATTTGGATTACAAGAAATAAAATTAAACATGAACAGATTTAACATCAGCAAGCTAAAGCGTAAATTTTGTAACGAGCTAAGAAACAATTTAAAGCTGCGTTTACAATTCAAAGGAAATCTAAAACCATATATTAATTCCTACATTAAGATTCTATTCGATTTAGTGAATATCACTAACAAAATATATACTCACATTGTTTACTGTTTGAATACACTTATATTCCCTTAAACTCAATGTTTATGTCAATGACGATCGTGACCTCGGTGATCTCGATTTTATATTTTGATTGGGTGAATTCCATCGTTTCTTTTTTTTCAATTTAGATTATATATATGGTATTACTAGTTAGTGGATTTTTTTTCTCGCCTGTTTAATCCTGGACAGGACTGAGATTGTAATAAAGGAACCCTTAGCTACACTTCTGGGTAGTTAAGGGGGGTTGTAACAGGAGATTGTTGAATAAAATAATGTTTATTGTCAAAAAAAAAAGAAAGAAAAAAAAAAGGACTATTTCACCACAGTTTGGTTCAAATTGGCCTAACGGTCTCAGAGAAGATAATTAAAATGTTAAAATTTCCATAGTGTTCAAGGTTAAACTATGTCCAACCATGGCGGCCATATTGAAAGGCGCCGCAAAAAACCGAACATAAATTTTAAAGGGGACTATCCTAGGACCATTCCACTTAAGTTTGGTTTAATTTGGGTCAGTGGTTTCAGAGGAGTTGACGAAAAAGTAAAATTCCCATAGGCTCAATGTTAAACTATGTCCAGCCATGGCGGCCATGTTGGATGGGGTAAGAGGAAACCGAACATAAATTTTAAAGGGGACCATCCAAGGACCATTCCACTTAAGTTTGGTTTAAATTGGTTCAGTTGTTTCAGAGGAGTTGACGAAAAAGTAAAATTCCCGTACGCTCAATGTTAAGCTAAGTCCAGCCATGGCGGCCATTTTGGAAGGCGTTTGGGGAAACCGAACACAAATTTTAAAAGGGGCTACCCAAGGACCATTCAACCAAAGTTTTATTGAAATTGGCCTTATGGTCTCAGAGAAGATAACGAAAATGTTAAAATTCCCATGGGGTCCAAGGTTAAATTATGTCCGACCATGGCAGCAATATTGGGTGGCGCCCTGGAAAACCGAACACAAATTTTAAAGGGGACCATCCAAGGACCATACCACTTAAGTTTGGTTTAAATTGGTTCAGTGGTTTCAGAGGAGTTGATAAAATTACGAAAGTTTACGACGACATACGACGACAACGACGACGACGACGGACGCAAAGTGATGAGAATAGCTCACATGGCCTTTTAGGCCAGGTGAGCTACAAATCAAAAGTCGAAAACCTTATTGCGCATCTACATACAGTATGTGATAATACTGTATAGAAATTAAAAGCATAACATGAAAAAATAAATGAGCAGTTTCGGTCACAAGTTTTAATTTCAAATTTTCGAAATTCGAACACTACAATTTTTGAAAATCAAAATTCTAAAACATTCATGACATTATTGTGCATCTACAGTTTGTGACAATACTGTATAGAAATTAAATGCAGGAAGTTAAAAATGAACGAGAAATCTGGAGACAAGATTATATTACAGACGGACAGACGGATAGATGGACGGACGACCAGACGGACAGGCGGACGGACGATCAAACGGATCGATTACAAATATCACCGAACTTCATTCGAAGTGCGGGGATATAAATCCACTAAGTCAGAGATCAACCAAATAAATGCGGCTGATATTACTATTCTTCTTCATTCTTGAAAGTTACCCTTAGATTGTTAACTTGAAGACATATCTCAATCTTTAGTGTAAGATCTAGGCCGTTCTAGATGCCTCGGGCAGTATTAATCGATTCTTTACAATATTGTTCTTTGTTATAATTTCATATTGAAATTAGTAAATGTAATAATGTGAATGATTACCAGGACAATTCCAACTAGCACAATCCCGGATCTGGTCTGCTTTCCCAACACATGGTATTCCACTCCCTTTTGGAGAAGGATTATTACAATTACGGTATCTTAGCTGCTTCCCACCACCACAAGTAGCATTGCAGTACAGCCAAGAAGACCAAAGATTCCAGTTTCCATCAACTAGATGCAACACAAAAATTAATCATTGTTTATGTTTTAATCAGAACAAACTATAAAATATGCCGATGAAGGCATCTCGCTGTAATCGAATATCAGTATACGAAAAATGTAAGCATGAATAAAATGTGCATGGTGATATTCTGCTATGTTCATTCTAGTTTAAAATCTAAATTTGCCTACATTTCCTCAAACAGTAGTAATAACTTAATATTATCCTGTATTTTGCATGTGCCTATTTTACCAACATTTATTTGCAACAGCCTATTTATTCTAAATAATGTTTTATTCCTTTAACAACATTTTTTTAAATGACTTTATGATGAAAGTAAAAATACCTGGGCAGTAACCCACATTACATTGTTTAATTTCCACTGGACTTCCTACGCAATACATTCCACCGTTGGCAGTCACTGGGTTATTGCACTGTCGTGACCTATTTTGTATTCCGCCCTCGCAGGAAACAGTACAGTCTGTCCACCTAGACCATTGACCCCATCCTCCATTGATAGCTTATATGACAAATACTTATAAGTTACAAAAACACAGCAAATTAGAAGCTTTTATAAAACGTAAAATGAAATCAGAAGCTAAATATTTTGTGTAAAAATTGTTTATTCTTTTCCCGGTTAACCTTCGAAAATGTAAATACTACTACATGCAGTTGATTATGATATCATGTTATTACGAAAACAAAGAAAAAAAAAGCAAAAAACCACTCGTAGCAATTATTTACGTATGAATTCAAGAATTTTCAATGACTAAGTACAAATACAATGGCCAAAAACACAAAGGGGCACTAACTGCATTACGATTAGCAACTACTTGTGAAAAATTGATATGACTACCTGGACAATTTCCTGGGGTACACCTCAACGTTTCACTACTTGATCCTACACAGTGATATCCCCCTTCTGATGGGCGAGGATTGGTACAATGTCTGTTTCGTCGTTTTCTACCCGAATTACATCGTCCACTGCAACTCTCCCATGAACTCCATTCTCCCCAATTTCCATTTACTAAAGATAAACAAGAATAATAATCCTCAAAATGGACAGCAGAAAAGGTTAGCAATGACATATCAATCAATCAATGCTACCCGAAAGACAGAACACTATAATAATTACTGTTCAAAGATCTTCACATTTCAATAACGGATTACAGTATCTTTAAATCACAGTAGAGAATACAAAATACAAACATATACACAACCTAGAGTCGGTTGGAGTTTAACTGGTTTAACGGATATTTGTAAATATTTCATGTAAAAGCATTTTTTTCTATTTTTCTGTTGCAATGGTTGTTATTACAGAAACAAATAACAGATAATACAGACTTTTTTATAACCCTCTATGTTACTGTCACTCAGTCTTCCATATTGAAAACGTAGGAAAAAAATAAAGATAATATTCTTTATTGTTAAAAAGAAATTACTGGATAGTTTAGACAAATCTTTACACAGAATCCCCAGAACAAATTTCTGATAGGCAACACAAACATTATCAACGATTCGTATACTTGATTCATAGCGATTTCGTCAAAACGTAAAAACAATCTCATTCTTTACTGTTACAGTGAAATAGAATAAAGAATGGAAACAAATGCTAGCAATTTTTGATGATGATATATATTTTCACAATATGTTTGATTTACTCAATCATTGTTGTATATCTAAATCTTGGCTTCTTATTAACGACGTTAAATGTTCACCTTCATCTGTTTTGTTTTCAACTTCCAACATCAATATTAAACGTATTTGTAGAATTAAACTTACAATGTACCTTCTAATTGATAATATTAAGAATTTGTTGGTTGATGTGAATAAATAAATATTAAACAAAATCAAACAATACGTTTTAAAACGATGGATTTATTTATTTAGAAGTTTTAGTTTATACCAATCTTTCTTCTAGCATACTTCATTGGAGATCAGTGTTGCAGGTGAATTATTAATCTCATTTAATATTACTGGTATGAACCTGCCGTCAGATTGCATTTATTATGTTCATATGTATACTTTAAGTTAAGCGACAGCTTCAGTTTTTCTTGATGCGTAATTTCATACATAATTAAATAGTTTCCGAAACATGTACACACCGTCATTTCCCCCGTAGCATTTGATTCCAACGTCTTCACCATGACCGCAATTATTGACCCCCCAGTCTGGATTGCTACAGCTGTCTATCCTTTTTTCTGTCCCTCTGCATCCAACATCGTCCAACCAAATATTACCAGATCCTAAACCATGTGTATAAAAGGTTGCCTCTTCTGTGCTAGAAAATAGCAATTACACCGTGGAAATGTTATTTCACCTCTTAGTGTTTTATTTACATTTATTAAGAGGTTATAAATTAACGAGCATGAGTGCCATTGTAGATACAAAATATGTAATAAACAAACGTAGTTTCTTGAGGTTAAAATCTTTTTAATTATCATGTTTGTTCTGGTGGCCTTGGTAAATCGATTTAAAGACAAGGAGGCTTGTTATGAGATTATGTATATTTTAAATTAAATTCAATAAGGTGTCATAAATATACCATAAAAACTAAAAACATGAAATGTGAACAGATATTTCCAATCAATCAAGGTCATTCAATCTACAGACCTTCTGATATAAATCGAATAACAGAATAAAACACCAATCAACGGTCGGAATAGTTGGACTTGATACCTTGACCTTTGCCATTAGGGTTATTTTGAAGAATGACATCTGGTGACTATTGGTGGAAGTCCCAAGTCTCTAAGATAAGTGATCAAGATTTTTGAACATTAGCGTGTTTCGTCAAATATTCAACAGATAAGAACAGATGTGTTGTGATAGCAAACATTTTCAACCTTTCGGTTTATCTCTACCTCTTAGGGTTTCTGTTGAATAACAAATTTTACGTTGTTTGGACAGATAACTCTGTATAGATAAGCGTTCGGCTTTGCAGGGTCAATCCTGAATCCGGTTTATCATTCCACACTATCATGTGAATTATTTCGCGAAACAAGAAATATCTTTCTTGGCGGAAAAGAAGACTGAGAATAAGAATAACTAGAAAGTGGTGCCATCATAAACGAAGTCCATCCCCGCACTGCAATTTCACCATTGTCGTTCCCAAAATTGGAACCCTTAATCGATTTCCAAATTCAAAATCTTTTCGCAGATCTACAGATAATAAGGAACAATATAATGCATGTATACAAATAAATTTGCTAAATCTAATGAAAAGGACAGAGGAGTTCAAGTCACAAGCTAAATTCCCTGGATGTTCAAAATTCTAAAACCTTATTGCGCATCTGCATACAGTATGTGACAATATTGTATAGAAATTAAAAGCATAAAATGAAAAATCAATGAGGATTTTAAGTCACAATCTTAAATTTCTAATTTTCGAAATTTGACCCCTGTGGGCGGCAATTTTGGAAAATCAAAATTCTAAAACCTTACATACATTTTGTGACAATACAGTATAGAAATTAAATGCATGGCGTGAAAAATGAACGAGTTCTGGAGCCAAGATTATCTAACGGACGGACGGACAGACGAACAGACGAACCGATTACAAATATCCTCGAACTTGATTCGAAGTGCGGGAATAATCATACGAATTACAGTAAGGTCTTCCCGTTTGTAAATGTGAAAGACCTTAAATATAAAAGAATACACAAGGACTACGAACAAATGAATGTCCCAGCAAGGGTACAATTTAATACCAGGCTGACACAAAGATGGCTGAAATAGCTAGCTAGTGTTCAAATTAACAGCCAATTAATGACGTTCGAAGCCAAAAACTCTTCAACACGTTCAACGCTAGCTAGTTGTGGTTTAACACTACCTAACTACATGATATGAAACGTTCATAAAATGAATGATACGGCATTTGACCGCATTAATATACCAAGCTGTAATTAGAGTACGATCTTTTATATTAAGAATATAAAAATCCTCTGAATATTATATATTTATAATTATTACCCCCGCACTTTCGAAGAAAGTTCGGGGATTTAGCGATTGTCTCCGTCCGTCCCTCAGTCCCTTAGTCCGTCACACTTTCTCGTGACATCAACTCCTACTTCACTTTTTGGTTTAGGAATTTAATTTCTATATAGAATAGTTGCACAACACCTGTAGATGCGCAATAAGGTTTTAGAATTTTGATTTTAAAAAGAAGGACCCCACAGGGGTTGAACTTCGAAAATTTGGAACTCAAACTTGTGACCTAAGCTCGTCCTTTATTTTTTAATTTCTGTATTTCATTTCTACACAGTATTGTCAGGCAGCATATGCAAATGCGCAGTAAGGTTTTAGAATTTTGATTTTTTAAACCTGGGGCCCACAGGGGTTGAATTTTGATAAACTGTCAACTTAAGCTTGTGACCTAAACTCCTCTTTCATTTTGCTATTTATGCTTTTTATTTCTATACAGTTTTGTCAGGCACCATGTGCAAATGCACAATAAGGTTTTTGAATTTTGATTTTCTAGAATTGGGGCCCACAGGAGTCGAGTTTCCAAAAATTTTAGTTGAAGATGAGGATGTAAACTCTTTATTATTAGTTTTTTTTTTTATTTCATGCATTTGATTTATATACATACTGTTATAGATGCGCAATCATGTTTTAGAATTTTGATTTTCAAAAATTGGGGCCCACAGGGGTTGAATTTTGAAAATGTAAGCTTGTGACCTAAACTCTTCTTTCAGTTTTCAGTTTATGTATTTAATTTCTGTACAGTATTATCACACACTGTATATAGATGTGCAATACGGTTTTAGAATTTTGATTTTCAAAAATTGACGCCTTCAGGTGTCGAATTTCAAAAATTGGGAATTATAAGCTGGTGACTGAAACTCTTTCATTTTTCATTTTATACATTTTATATCTATACAGTATTGTCATACACTGTTTGCAGATGAGCAGTAAGGTTTAAGAATTTTGATTTTCCCAAAAAGGGACTTGATTTCAAAGATATGATTGTGAGAAAGGTGCAAAATGATACCTCATGTGGGGAGTGCTAGGCTCCTGGTTTCTTCGTAGGTAGATTGTCCATGATGGACAGATGCAAAAAAGATGCTAAACACACATTTTTAGACGCATGGCATATAGGAAGTATTATAATTAACAAAATATGTTGACGTTTTTCCTATTTAAAGCAAAAATATGTATAAATTTTCTGAACTCATCAAATCTGCCAGCAACACCACACTCCTCCCCTCAAATTCAAATGGTCATCCCCTTTTTGGGTTATGTGGTATGGACTGAAATGGTTTTTGCTAAAAAACAAATGAAGACAGCGTAAAGCAGATGTGGCACATGGTTCTGCGGAATTCCTTTTGAATTTGTCTTATTAAAAAAAAAAATATGTATACAGACTAGAGGAATTGCACCTCAAACTGGAATAGATTATACGAGTCCACCTGGTACTATATATATATATTATAAATATTTGTATATATGTTGATATTTACATATTTTAACAATTTATGTTGATCCAAGCTCTATTGAGACATACGAATCAACACTGTTAGTTAACCTTTTATTTTTTATATTTCAGGCAGTTTATCCCTTTAATTTATAATTAAAGATATTTATCTCAGCTCTATTGAGACACGTGATTCCAGTTTATCAGAAAGTCGTTAATTTAAGATGTTGATCAACTAAAGAATATCGGGGATTCACATACAGACCTTTGATCCTAAATAAACTTTGCATGGTTTAGTTTAACTCGGGGTAAGTTTTGTTCTTAACACTAAATTTACATCAAAATCATCACTTGGATTAAACAAATGTGGGGGTGCGGGTATAACTGTCGTCTCCTCGTCTCCGACAGTACTCTAGTTTTATTTTTTAATATTTTGCATTGTTAAATTTATTTTTATTTTATTCTATTGTTCTATTACATTTTATTTTGTAAGAACCTACAAGATACTGAGATAAATTATTATTGTATTCATTACACTTAATATAAATCATCGAACATTAAAATGCCACGTGTAACTCATAGATTCGAAATGTTTATTGGGTATATTATACATGTTATGATTTACATACAATGAATGGAAACCTTTGACACCTGGTTATTATCTTCGCATCTTTCCAGTATTCAACGATAGCTGTCTGTTTGCTAGCTATTGTTAAAAAAACAGTCCGGGACAGTAACCTCTATATAGATTCTATAAGATAGGTTGGAAGGTAAATATTAAGTTTTTGTTTGTACCTGTATCCCAGTTGTCTACATGCTACACGTGCATCATTTTTGTCAAACGAATCATCACATACAGTTCCCCATAGGCCATTGTAGTAAACCTCTAAACGACCCTCATGTGGGCAGTTACTTTCTACCAGACGTAAATCACCTTAAAAGTTCATAATATTTTTGTATCATAAAGTATCCCTGCCACTAGTAACCAGAGATACCTTTAGAAATAATAATAATAATAATAATAATAATAATAATGATAAAAGCACCGATATATATTTCTAATATATCAGATTTATAGACTTATACAAATACATTGTACATCGGATTTGTATTGTGTATATTTATTTAATGGTATAAATCAAATATACCTCTATAGCTTATCAGTTTTTCTTCCATGTATATTTAAATTCCACTGTTTTGTGTAGTATTCGAACAAAACAAAAATGCTGATTTAAATTTGACATTAGTATCTGAGTCTTTTTGATACAGGTAGCTGTTTTTCAGTTGATGTCTGTTCTAATGTGCGAGGTTATACCTCTGCTAAATTGAAGTCATTGTAATCAAACTTGTTTATATAGGAGTGCGTAATGGTATTTTCAAAAATACCTAAATGCATGATTGACTGACAAATGTTATATTTGCGCAAATGTATATATAGAACAGTAAATAAGTGCACACAGAAAAATATAAGAAAACGTATGATAGGAAATATTTATATTAAGATTATTGCATGATTTTTTGTTGTTGATTTTTTGCATTTAGATGAATAAGTACTGACCGTAACGCGTAAGACTTAATCCGAAACATTGTATTCCAACGTCCTCCGAGTGCCCACAATTGTGCATACTCCAGCCGATATGAGTACACAAATCTAACCTTGTCTCACTACCAGTACATCCCACATCGTCAAGCCATATCATACCAGTTCCACCGCCAGCCGTATAAACTTGTGCATTTGTATATCTAAAAGAGCAAAAGCAGGACATACTCGGTATTAATTTATGTTATTCATTGACCAAGAAACTAGAAATAAAAAAGGATGTTGTTAACTTTGTTTGCATTCTAAAACAGTAAAACATGTATCTTTGCTAATGTTTATCTAAATTGTATATAGTAAAACCATTAATTAAGGTACACAGTCATGTGTCAGTATTTTTGTTTTAATACATTTAGCATCATAATTCAAATTAATAAATAGCAAATCGTCAGGTACACACTCAGATATTCAAATTTAAAAAAGTAATACTATATTGCATTCA
The DNA here is from genome assembly GCA_028015205.1 of Mytilisepta virgata. Lineage (NCBI taxonomy): Eukaryota > Metazoa > Mollusca > Bivalvia > Mytilida > Mytilidae > Mytilisepta > Mytilisepta virgata. The sequence continues at coordinate 19,995,062 of CM051513.1, forward strand.
GGTCTGTTGCTTGTTTCTGGTCTCTGGCCATGAAAGTGTTATTGAAAACTTTACCGTTTTTAAATCAGACGTTTTTTAAAGTCAACGCATTTGATGAAACAGACAAAAACTTGTCTGAAATTGTTTTTGGTTTCAGTTACGTCTGATTGGTAGTTTAGTCTGCATTAAACATTTTGTATGTTTTGTTTTCCGTTTTCCGATTTGGCTTTGACATTTCTGACTAGTAAAGTAAAATATGTTCAATTTGCATCCAAATTGGTTTCAGATTACGCCATCGGGATGAAGTAAGCCTCTGTGCAAATTAAGTATTTAAAATACATGTCCCGAGAAACATACCTCTTTTTCATTTGCTTACATGCAACCTTTGCGTCAATGCTATTGAAATAGTCGTCACAAACTGTACCCCAAGCACCATAATGAAATATTTCTAATCTTCCACTTGTACGATTACCAACCAAACGTAAACTTCCTTGAAAAATATAGTATCGTGATGCATACTGCGGGGGTAAGTTTCTAGCTACTTTCTTATGTAGTACAGTACGGCTCAATTAAAACATCACCACAAGTTAACTTTAAGTTAACATAATCTCCAGTTCAAATTTCTGCTCTAGGACCAAAAGCCATAGATTAGAACAGCTAGGACCAGTCCTGCGACTGGTCAACCAGGGATTTAAAAGCATGGATTACGACTTGTTTAAATCTATGGTCTGACCAGTCCTAATATCTGCTTTATTGATTTTTTTCAACTGCGCACGCGCTGTTCTCGTGACAAAACCAGAGATTTGAAAAATAATCGTCTCTGCTAAATGCGCATGCGCCGTCCTAGGACGATTCTAGGACGAAAAATGATTACCCGGGAATAAATAACATATTATTTTTTATTGTAATTGGTTAATCATGTTAAAATGAGTAAATAATATTCGGTGCAAAAATTATAAAATATTTGTATTGATAAATTTGGTTTTAATTTCACTAGGTTCTAAACAAAGTTATTCCTATTGTCAAATGAAATAGTATGAATTCTTGATGATACTACATGTTTGTATTTAAAGAAAAAATATAAATATAAAAGTTTTGAAATATAAAATAAATTAAAAATATGAAATTTTATTTCAAGTCAATACTAGCACTTTTATTTTGACTTTAAAAAACACTTCAGGTACAATCAAAATTATATATATTACCTTTAAAGTCTTATGTCGCACAATCTAGTAAGGCTTGATTTAACTAAGTATCATCAAATGTTTGAAAAGCTAAATTTTTGTTTTTTTTCCAGTGTGAAATTGATTTTTTTTATCTAACAAGTATTATGGTAAGTCGCAGAGAAACTTTGTAATATACTGTATGAATTTTTCTGAACTATATTCATGTCAAAACTTCATAATTGTATAAATTAAGCATGTGTCAAGTTTGAAGCTTGCAATTTTACTTTAAAAACACTTTTGTTGTAACATAAACCACTTTTGTCTTATATCGCACAGCTATTCTGATATGGCTTCGTTTGACTAACTTAAAGTATGAACCTAAAATTTGTTGAAAAGCTAAATATTATGTTCTTTTTACTTTGAAATTGAAATTTGAATAAGTCCTTTCTCGTCGAGATCAGGTTACAACTCAACGTATATACTTTTCGGCAGAATAATGTTCGTATATAGACTACGATAACAGTTCATCCAAGGATGTTCCAATTGGTTGTATCCATATCAGAGATCGGGTGCAGTCGAGGTATTCTGGATACAAAGGAGTGTTTTGTGGGAAAGTTGCTGACATCAATGGTAAGCTTAGCCACGGATTTATTATATTTAATAATTTGTTTTACATGAAGCATAACACATATACAACAATGTTTTGTCCCCTTTGTATCTGGAAGGAAGAGTATTTTTCTATTAAAAAAAACGTTGTAAACAAATGAGAACAGTATTGATTAAAAATATTTTCTTGCTCTTCTTTTACACAAGTTGTATGAATAACTAGCATAAAATGCATGTTGAAATAAAGTTTGTGTTAACATGAACAAATGTATGTCGAATGGTTAAAAAAATATGTTTACTTGTGGCGTCATTCATATGTGTTGCGTATGTTTTTTTTACATGTGGTTTCTATGCACAAACGATTCTATATATACGTAAAACACATGATTTAAATACGTTATATACTATGTTAATTTAAAACAATTCAAAAGAGAAATCTTTTAAACAAGAATAAGATCTTTCATAATTTTTTAAAGGACAAAATTGGTATGTTTTTTTTTTGGAAATGGAAACTAATTTCCATGAAAATTTGTAAATCACAGAGCATACATGTATTACATGACACTCAAGGACCTCATATCCTCATTATTTTAACAATTCTTTTAAATGCATGATAACTATTCAATTTGTTTATTTAGTTGACCGCCAGATTCTAAAAGAACAGATTATAGTGTTGAAGCGGGTAACGTCTGGCAAAGAGATCATTAAAGAAGGACATATGCAAGAAAATACTGCACACAGTTGACTCTGAAAGTTCAGCCGGAGTCCAAAGCGAAGAGGAAAAAATGGAAGAAGAAAAAGATGTTAGCAACCCAAAAATAGAGGAAGACACATATGCATATTGACCATGTAAAGCTGAATATCTCCAGTGGCAACGATGAGGAATCAGAATTGCCTAAGATTTAGAGGCCCCGTCAAAGAAACCCAAAAAGACAGACTCTGATGAGGTACTAGTTTTTTATTTGTTTTAAAAACTAGTACTTCATCAGAGTCTGTCTTTTTGGGTATATATATCTCGATACCTACAGACTTTTTTGGTTTAAATTTTCTACCCCTAAGGTTTTAATTATCATTTTTGACATAACAGTATATTCACTGACAAGGTAAACAAATCAATTAAATAATTTCTAAACAACTATGTCAAAGTAAATGATAATTTTTGTAAGGAAATAAAACAGAGCAAGTAATTTCAATAATGGAATATTATGAGAAAAGTAAAAATTAGAATGAATGGATATGTACTTTTTGTATAGATTCCTGGTCTTTCAATTTGTAATACATGTATTACAATTTATTTTTACGTTTCAGGCAAAAGAGGCAAAAAAACAAGCACACAAAAACAATAGGAAAGTATTGAAACAGAGGCAAATAGTTTAAGCCAGGCAGTATGAGGAAATATTACAGGACTCGGATCCAGAATTATAAAAAAACTTGCTAGAAGAAGTAAAGTCTAGTAATTTTAAAAGCTGTATGTCTCAAACAGTGTAAATAGATGCATTAGGCAACAACCAATATTTCGATCATCCTGGGATTACTAGCCCAATCGTTTACAACATGTGAGGATAAACTTAATTTTGGGGAGAGGGATAGAATGACCATGGATCAACCCAACGTGTTTGAGGAAATAAGATATGTTAAGATAAAGCTACGCCTCTCTACACACAGTGTGAACTATGCATTTTTTGTTTGTAATTAAACGAAGCCGTATCCATCTAAGCATCGCAAATCAGACCACCAATATAAGATTCTAACTGTTCTATAAGATAAGACAATCATGTATTTTACAGTCATATAATAAATGACATTATACGTACAATTTGTGTATTAATATAGAATAATCTGATAAAATTTTTTTCTTTAAATATAGTAATCAATATAATGATGTGTTATTTGTACTTTTTGGCCTGATATAGAAAGAATCTTTTGTTCTTTGATTATAATGAAATATTTGAATGGAAAATGGAAATATTACTTGACTGCTTCTGTTTGAGATATTGAGGGATCTTAATAAATGTTACATTTTTTGTGAGTAAGCATGTTGCATGGATCAGAAAAAAATGTATAAAGACTATATAGCTAGAGTGCTGTAAATTACAAACAATACAATTTTGCAACAATTAAAAGTTTGGCTTTTGGTCTTCCAAATGTTTCGGTTTTAATGCTGCTGATGAGATGTAACTCCTTGAAATGCGTCGTATACAGCATAGTATAAATTTACTATATCTAATATTAGTATCTTTGGATTGTTATTTGAATTACTATTATTTTATTTTATTTTTTCTAATTCCATTAACTGAAAATATATAACAGTATACTGAAATTCAAATGAAATTTTTACTGTTTTAATGAATATTTTCATAAGTGAAAATCTCCTGGAATAACAGTTATAATGCAATAACTATGGAATTATAGTTGTATTTCACTGGAATAACAATGTTATTTCACTGGAATTACAGTGGTATTTATCTAGAATAACAATGGTATTTCACTGGAATTACAGTGGTATTTCACTAGAATTACAGTGGTATTTCACAGTAATTACAGTGGTATTACACTGGAATTTGGCGGAATTCCAGACAAATTCTTTCACTGGTTATCACTGGAATTCTACTGGTATTCCAATGGAATTCCCCTGATCTTTTTCTCTTGAGATTCTAACAAAAATCACATTTCTCTTATACCGCAACAGCTTATACAGCTATATTTAGCTAGGTATCATCCTATGTATATGTTTGAAAAGCTAAATGGTTTGTTTGTTTGTAAAATGGAATTATTTTGATCAAACAAGTATTACGGTAAGTTGTGGGGAAGATTTTTAATATACTGTATGAAAGTGTTTTAGCTAAATTCATGTTAAAAATTTCCAACAATATAAAATATTTACCCATCAAGTTTGAAACTTGTGTTTTTACTTTTAAATACTCATCTGTTATAACAAAAACCAGTTTTATCATATATGACACACTATGATATAGCTGAGTTTGATCAAATGTCAACCTAAACTTGGTTGAAAACCTAAATTTTGTGTTTTTGTCAGAGTGAAATTGAATTTTTTTCACCAAAAAAGTTCTACATAACGGTAAGTTGCAGAGAGTTTTTTTAGGATATCATAACAAATTTATCAAGTTGAACTCAATTTCTAAAAAAAATTAATGAAAGTAAAATAAGCATATGACAAGTCAGAAACTTGTATTTTTTTTTAAAAACAGTAGCATTCTAACAAAATTCACATTTATCTTATATCGCACAATGTTATATAGCTAAATTTAACTGTGTATATGTTTGAAAAGCTAAATGTTTTGTTTTGCTCGTAAAATGGAATTATTTTGATGAAACAAGTATTACGGTAAGTTGCAGAGAAGCTTTTTAATCGTCTGAAAGTCTTTTAGTTAAATTGATGTAAAAATTCCTAAAAGTATAAAATATGTACCCATCAAGTTATAACACAAATCAGTTTTGTCATATATCACACACTTCAATAGAGCTGCATTTGATTAAATATCAACATAAAATTGGTTGAAAAGCTTTTTTTCTGTTTTTTCACGGTGAAATTGATTTTTTTTTGTCAAAAAAGTTCTACGTTAAGTAGCAGAGAGGTTTTTTTGGATATCATAACAAAATTTATCAAGTAGATTTCTATAAAAAATAATGAAGTAAAATAAGCATTTGACAAGTTAGAAACTTGTATCTGTTCTTTAAAAACAGTAGCATTCTAACAAAAATCACATTTCTTTCATATCGCACAATTTTATATAATGTATTTTAACTATGTACATGTTTGGAAAGCTAAATGAATTATTTTGATCAGACAAGTATAACGGTAAGTTGCAGAGAAGCTTTTCAATATACAGTATGAAAGTTTTTTTTAGCTAAATTCATGTAAAAAAACCCTAAAAGTATAAAATATGCACCCATCAAGTTTGAAACTTATGCTTTAACTTTAAGCTACACATCTGTTTTAACAAAAATCATTTTTGTAATATATAACACACTCTGATATAGCTGAATTCGATAAAGTATGAACCTAAAATTGGTTGAAAAGTCAAAAGAGTACAACAGTAAGTCGCAGAGAGACTTTTTGGGATACTGTATGTTTGAAAAGCTAATTTTTGTGTTTTTTCATTCTGAAATTTAATTTTTTTTTATATCAAACAAATATTTCGGTAAGTAACAGAGAAACTTTTTAACATACGGAATCAAATTTATGAACTAAATTCATGTGAAACTTGTATTTTCACTTCAAACAAACACTTCTGTTAAAACAAAAATCACGTTTGTCTTTTATTGTACACCCTGATAGATCTTAATTTTACTTATTATGAACATAATATTGGTTGAAAAGTTAAATTTTGTGAGTTTTTTCACTCTGAAATTGAAATTGAGAAGCCTTTTAAAATACCGCAAGAAATGTATGAACTAAATTCATGTCAAAACATCTTAAAAACATAAGATATTTTTGCATTTTTAATTTAGAAAAAATATCAATATAAAAAATAGCATTTATCTTATATCACACAACTGTCTGGTAGGAACGACATATATAAAAAAGATATCGAACCTAGTATAGTAAAAAAACAAATAAATACTTATTATTTCAAATGAAAATTAGGATAATAAGGTATGATTAATAAAAACAATGAAAATATAAAGGTAAAGATAACAATTAAAAGAAAACAGTTACTTAACAATTATATATATATATATATACACTATAGTACGAATAATACATTGATTTAAACATGTTAAAGAATTTAAACTACGCATGCGCCGTCCTGATAACCAGTTCCAGGATTCAAGTACATTTGGTATACTTCGCATGCTCCGTCCTTAAGCCGAGACGGATTTGGTCATTAGGACGAAAAGCATGCCCGGTCCTAAGGACGAATCCAGACGCGGTTCTAGTCGTGGTCCTAAGAATGGTCATCAGTACCATTTCTGCCCTCATTCAACTTTATGCAGGGATTATGACCAAACGGACCAGCCATAATCTCTGGTCTAAGTTAACTTTGAACGGTCATAATCTCTATTTCAAAAGTCTGCTAGAGGGTGATGTTTTAAATGACCCGTACTGTACATTACGGGTACATTGTAACTGAACTCGTGATCAATTGCGAGGAATACTTTCTAGTGTGCTAATATAGAAGGTTTTGATTCATACAGAACTCATCGTTTCCATGTAAACATACCAAAATACAAAAATAGTTTCGATAAATTGTAACATATGATGTGGAAAAACATTCAATACGACTTAAATTGCCATGTCAAGACATAGCTGTTCTGTATGTATTTTGGCCCATATACATGCATCTTAGTTAATGCTTCATTGAAGATACATTTTGCATCTACAATGTACCTGGAAATAATTGTAAATTTAGCATTAAGAATCTCAACACTCTTATGTTAACATTTCCTAGAGTTTGATTGCCTTGTTTTAGTTTTTCGATACTAATACTTACAACTTTTCGATTATTATGACACGGTGAAATTTTGGTAAGACATCTGAGAAAACTTGTTCATCAATGACTTTGTCTTTCAGTCCTAATGTATCCTATGACTAAATTCCGTCAGAATCCTGACAAGAGAAAAATTTGTTATACCGGATAGATAAATATTATAATTTCACATAAAACAAGATTACCCTCATGAGGCAATAAACACCGAACACCGACATCTTCATGGTGCCCACAGTTATGTGAACCCCAGCTTTTATGGATGCAACTGCTTAGAGAAGATTCCAACCCAGAACACGCCATATCATCTAACCATATCTTGCCTGTCCCGCCTCCTGCTGTGTAGTACTCTATCTCTCTGCAATAACTGATAAAGAAATACAAGTATATTTGAATTAGCGATTTATAGATCCACTGAAATTAACATGATTAATATATTCGAAAACAGGTTATTTCGAAAAAACATGACAATGAAAATGTAGTAAGAATTTATGTAAAGTCTATGTACCAACTTCTGACACCGATCTAAAGACGTACAATGAATGCAGGCTAGTCGTCTAAAAAGCGAAATTTCTAGCAAAGTGGAAGAAAATCGTATTCTTTTTGGTAAATAAACAAGAAGCACTAAACACATAGCGTCAAGCAATCAGATATACCATCAAGCTGTATATTTAAACGACCCTACTCCTTAACACGCGTATAGTAGTAATTTAGATAAGACTTCAGCATAGTAAAAGATTACCATTGCGTTTTTAAAAAAAATGGGGTACACCGATGAATATTGAAATTAATTTTATATGACACCAGCTTGAAAATCATGTGAAACCGAATGTAGCTTGTATATAAATTTATCAAACGTTTACGTTAATAGCGTGTGAACACAAGTACAATTATCATGTCAGATTCATTTGAATTGTTGAAAATCATAATTTGAATGGCAATTGATAAAAGTATAAAACAAAAATAACAATTTAACTTCGGATGGATACATATTTTGAATAAAAATTTAAGACATAGTGACACAATATAGGACAAATCTACAGAATGGTTTTAAAAGAGGAACAGTTTATAACCCGGAAATATTGAAGCAAGATTAAAAGCAAATTCCGCAATGGTCAGCATATATCTCTGTAAAACAAGAGAGGAACGAGATAAAGGTATATGCAAAATAACAGTCATCTATACAGAAATAAATAACGTGAGATAAAGGAGTTGATATAGTTTTTTTAATATGTAAAGAACCTAAATTCTAGCTGTCTTCTCACAACCGATGTCTCTTCATGGCCAAACTCGTCGTCGCATATTGTTCCCCATTCATTATTGTGATATATTTCCAGTCTGCCTTGTGCCTCTGTGTGACATGAATCGCCAACCAACCGCAAATCACCTTAAATAGATAGCAGTTGTTATTAAAAAAATAGTATTTAAATAATTTATTTGCAATCACATCCATTGACGCGTATGCTGGGCATTTCTATCGTGAAAACAAAAAGAAACTAGCCCAATCCTTTAATTTCACTTTTCGTTATATAGATGATGTTTTGTCGTTAAATAAGGACAAATTCCAAGACTTTCTACATCTTATCTACCCCAGTGAGCTTGAAATTAAGGATACTACAGATACACCAGAGTCCACTTCATATTTGGATTTGTTTCTTGGGATAGACTGTGAGGGACGTTTGAAGACACAACTTTATGACAAACGTGATGACTTCAACTTTCCTTTTGTTAATTTTCCCTTCTTGAGTAGCAATATACCATGCATCGCCTGCATATGGCGTCTACGTTTCTCAGCTTATCCGATTTTCAAGGGCAGGCGTGAGTTACCCTGACTTTCGACAAAGAGGATTACTGCTGTCACAAAAGCTTCTTAACCAGAGTTTTATCAGGGATACGTTGATGTCATCACTTAAGAAATTTTACGGTCGTCATCATGAATTGATTGACCATTACAGTGTTCCAATATCTAAGATGATGTTGGACCTGTTCCCACTTTGGTAACCTTTCATGTGCCTCTCCCGATTTGTGACTTCCACCGGATTGACTTTGTTGACCTTCACGACGGGTGCCGTATACGGAACAGGAACTGCTTACCCTTCCGGAGCACCTGGGTTCACTCCTGGTTTTTATAGGAGTTCGTATTGTTCATTGTTTTTTAATATAAAACTTGATAAGTACAAATTTACTAATAGCAATATAGTAGTTGCAATAATATTTACAAGTAATAAATGTCAAGAGTAGAAATCTTTTTAATCTCCATTTTTTTCCAAAATCTTTTTAATATAGGAATCAAATCATCCAAAAGTCAAATTATTTCACTTCTCTAAATAATGTTCATGAATAAGGCAGTTCTTCTTTTCATGAAAAGGTACGCGTCGCTCCAAAATATTATCAATAACAAGTCAAGCAGTGATATTCATCCACAGTAGAAAAATAAAATGTTGAGTACTTCTATCAATTCCCTGTTCCCATCTGACAAAATCGGGTGTAGGCAGCCTTTATATTGAATTTTCTAGGTAATTTGCAATATCCTGAACTTTCTACACGACGACTAGTTTCATGAAACAGTAAACAACATTTTGTTTATAGACAATTAAAACAGATCCAAACTAAATATAGCTTTTAATATTGTAGATATTTCTAAATGATAATTGCACTGAAATTCTAGAACCTCAAATGAGACAATATGCCAGTAAAAATGAAAATGATATTGATGTCTTTATCTGCCATGTCTGTTTAATATACATGTAATCGTCCACAATTCCTATAACGCGCTTTAGTATTCATTTCCTTCTTTATTACTGCGGGGTGCCATGTAGTATGTATTTTGAATTTTTTTATCTATTTGAATACAAATGTGCATTCCATTCTTCATACTTAACTTTTTTCAAATATAACCAATGAAAAAAACCCTATAATGTAGTAAGAGTAAGGAAAATGATCATGTACACAAAAAATATAACACACATGACAATATAATTTTGCTACCAAGAAATTCACAATAAAATTGAAACTGCAGGTTTATATTTTGCAAATACACAGAAATCTCAATTTTTGAATTTGCAAAGCATAGATCGACGAAATGTACGCATTTTGTGCTTCAGGATTTTAATAAACTGATTATCGTGTCAATACCATTTTTCCAAAATTCATTAAGTACAAACACTTACTTGGATCATCTCAAGTAAACGATCAAATGATACAAAATGTCATTTTGTTTACTTCTTTTATTCCGACTCATTTTTTACTGTTTGCTAATAGTGTAAAAAAAGTGTTTAATCCACAAGAATTTCAGACACGTGCTTTTAAGGCAGGGTTAAATTGAAGGTATATCAAGATATAAAGGTTTGAAAAATATAGCAAAATTTCATTGAAAATTAAAAACAAATTACATGTTTTCTAATATTTTGTGTTTTCACAGGATATTTAAACTCTTCAGTTTCTCTGCTAATAAATCGAGTACTAGTTACCTTCTTTTTCAGCAGATATATTTATAATCAATACCAGTTTAAGTACGTTTAAATCAATTGACAACTTCATATCTGTGTCAGTTGATCTGGAAAAAAACATAATCTAGATTATCCTCTCGCCGAACGTTGACAGGGTCATCGATAATTCAGGAAGCCGAAATTTTGAGATATTAACTGAGGGAATGTGATAAAGTAGAGTGGGAGTTGAGCGTATGTTGTGACGTCATAGTATCTCTGATAAGCCTTTACATTACCTTCATAGTTTGTCCCGCATATCTTCGAAACTAGCACATGGACCCTACCTGATTTATTGAAAAATATCATCACGAAAAACCAGTAAGGTATTTTTTAAATTAAATTATTTATCTTTGCTATCAATGTTTTATATAAGGTCATGGTCTATGTATTTTTGAACATTTTACAAATGTACAAAAGACCTGTTAAAACATCTTTTTCTGAAAATCCTGAAATATAGAAAAATTAAGGATTTGTGATATAATTTATAATAAAGAATGGTGTCAGTTATCTTAAAAATTAGGCCATAAATGCAGGCATTTCTTTGAAAAGATTAAAGCTCCACGTAGACATTTTTCTCGTATTAAAATCTAGCAAACCATCAATAGAAGGGCATTAGACCTTTGACTGTTTGCTTTTAACATGTCTATTGCTAAAACGGTTTAGGTAATTTTTCCTTGGTTTTGATCCAAAATAAATCTTTAATATTAAAAAGGTCAATCTTGAATACAAATTACGTAAAAGAATTCGACTACTTTCTCAAAATTATATAATTGCATTTTAAGGAAAATCTATTATTATCCCCGCACTTCGAAGAACCTCGGAGATATTGTTATCTCCCCCGTCCATATCTGTCTGTCTGTCCGTCCCTCACATTTCATTTTTAAATTCATGCATTTAATTTCTATGCTGTAGTGTCACATAATGTTTGTAGATGCGCAATAAGACGTTATAATTTTTATTTTAAAAAATTGGGACACACAGGGTCGAGTTTCGAAAATTGTAAATTAAACCTTAATTCCTCTTTCATGGTCCATTGTACTCATTTAATTTGTATACTGTATTGTCACATACTTTATGTATATGTACAATAAGGTTTTAAAAAATAATTTGATTTGACTTTTAAGAAAAATGGGGTCCACAGTGGTCGATTTTCGAAAATGTGAATTTAAGCTTGGACCTTAACTCCTTTTTCATTTTTCATTCCATGCATTTAATTTCTTTACAGTTTTATCACACACTATGTGTAAATGCACAGGTTTTAGCATTTCGCTTTTCACATCTTAGGGCTTACAGGGGTCGAATTTCGAAAATTGGGAATCAAAGCTTGGGATCTAAACTCTTTTTTCATTTTTCATATGTATTCGAAGATATTATTGTGAAAAAGGTGAACATGGATACACTATGTGGGGAGCGCGGGGATAGCTGTCGTTTTCGACTGCCTAAACCTAGTTCAAGTATGTGACAATAGATGAAATATACAATTGTGACAAGGGAGAAAAAGTAATTAACTTGGCATGGGACTTAGAATCCAATATAAATGTTAGATTTCTCAATTCTTTGGCGCCGAGTACAGATAAACTTTATACGGACTATGTACTTATATTGTGTTTATCCTTCAACACTAACCAGTAATCTGTTTCAGAGAAAAGGCATGGAAATGAAACATCTTTAGTAGATTTGAAGTAAGGGCATTTTATGTCAGAGAGACATGACATCAAAACACTGTGAATGAAATACAAACTATCATTGAATGTAAGCACAAGGATACGTACCAGGAGACCTTGGTGTACCTTAGCTACTACTTAATATAGAACACATTATTTGGCAAACTACAGTTGTCCGCAAAAGATGCAGGTAAAAATTTTAAACGAACATTCATGGTTGAACTGCAAGTCGGTTTTGTTCAAAATCCTAATAAAATGTTATGATGATAGAACCAACATATGAGATCTCCTGGACAATAACTCCCCAATGCAGTGTTTCTATGAAACTTAAGACAAGATATCTGAATTTACAACAATATTAACTTACAAAGTCTTTACTCTAATGTTACTAACCTTCTTGTATGTCTGTGCCTTCTCTTTTCTTCTTATGACGCATGAAAAATACAAATATTATTTCGACATAAGGGACAGGCTCTCATTATTTCATCATTACTTCCTTAACTGAAGAAGGAATTTCGAATAAAATATACCTAAAACATTATCAATTTTATTTACTTATCCTTATCTCAAATACGATACATGGGTGATCTAGATATTTGTTGCACACGATTTGCACATTTCGTCAATTCATCAGCTGTGCTCAAGGTCATAAATGTTGAAAAGCAAAACAAAATCCATAATGCATTTATTCGCAAGTAATACTATAGTAGGATGTATACACAAATGTAGCCAGATGGTTGATTGACCCTAAAATCCTGCTGAAATGACCAAATTATAGCTCTTAAAATTGTGTCTCTTCTTCTCCTGTTTTATGAAGATTGAATGAAATTAATTTCTAATTCTTTATTAATATGTCCATGAAATCAGACACCGTGTTTAATATTCCAACAGTTATGTCCCTTAGCTCCAAATCAAGTTTCATGATGATTGGATAATTTCCGGTTTCTTTAAAAATTGTGCATGTTGCAAACCATTTTTTTTTACAATTTCTAGATCGAAGTGCATTACCAGGCTCAAAAGGGAGGGGGGTAGGGTTGTGGGCACCCAGAAAACTGGTTTAACCTCACCTATGTTCAGACTATCCTGACCCTCTGTTGTGTTTATGTTTATGTTTTGTGATCTTTATTTTGTTTCTCATGAGTTCTGCCTGTAATGTTGCTTTAAATAAATTGACCTTTCCTCTCATACATTTTGTTGTTTAGTGCTTATAACTCATAAAATGATTTTTCTTTCAATGCCAATGATTACCAATGCTTCTTAAAACGTAGAAAAATTGCAAACAAAATGGCAATGGGATGAGTTTTGGACACATAGTTTGAAGATAATATTAAGAGCATGTATTACATACCTTGTTACTCATCGTCGTCTTATGGGACGCTGTAAGCTAGGTCTTCGACAGTGATATTTATATAAGAGCACCTGCCTTACATTATGAAAACGATGGAACCTAATTGCAATTTGCCAATAATACTTTTTTTTTGCTCTTCGACAAAACACGACAAGAGGGAAGCATCATGACAACTCAGGGTACATTCAAGACAAATGCATGAGCACAACGCTCTAAGCATCGATGAAATGATGGTAATTAACAGTAGAATTTTAATCCATTGGAAAACTGGTGTTTTTAATTCTTCCTCCTAAATATCCGCACAATACAGAACCCTTTGACTATCATATAAGTTGGTAGTATAGATTAGTTTCAACTTTGTTGGGTTAACGTCACATATTTGGATTATTTTACGTTCATTGGTTGTTCTTACTACTTTGTTATTGACCTACGATGGTTTCAGTGAAGACAAAACCTGCAGTACAGAAAGCGAGTTTCAATAAAAAATCGCGCTACTCCACGAAAAAATCGCGTTCGTTTTCGGAGTTTCGCAGTGTTTCTCGGACTTTTCTGGGAGTTTCACAGACTTTTCCCGAAGTTTATGCCGTTAAGTTATCGCGTTCAAGCTCGAGTAAAAACTCGGATAAACGCGATGAAACACTGAAAAATGCCGCATATTCTCGGAAGGCATCTCAATAACCACAAATGTACATTTATAACCTTACATGTAGTGAACTTGAAAATAGCATTTCAAGCAGAGCATTGTTTGCAGAGGAACGCTTGATACTATGAGATTCAAGTTTCATAAACGTTGATTAAGGTTACTATAGGAGCAAAAATAGACTCAGACTTTCAGCAAAACAGGTTTTCCCGAATAAAAGAAACATGTAATTGTTAGAATTATTCATGTCCGTCTGCACGAGAATTATTCATTTCATTACACATATAAGCTTACATTAATTACAGACATGTGTATCATAAATAAATCATAACTTCAACACAACTTGAAAATTAATTTAGTTGCAAGTCGTGAACAGTTAAACCAAAGCTAATTATAATGGCATCTATTTATTTGAAAATTCCAAGCTGATAAATTTCAGCTTGAGTTAGATCATGTATTACTGATAAAACCAGGTTAATAAATCCTTTGATACCTTTGAAAATATGGTAAGTATAAGCACAAGATCGATCTTTCATTGAGTATATACATGTAGTAGTATTTTACAATAAAAGGATTTCAAAACTGTGTTTGTTATTTTATTGCAAGTTCTCATTATGCATTTACACTCATAGCAAATGTTCAGTTAAACAAGGAGTTTGTTAAGAAAAAAACTAGCCAACAACAATCTAGTCTGCATGTAAGTTAATTATAATGTCTACTAATTTGAATATCCCAATCTGATGAATTATAACGTCAAAACAACTTGACAATTAATTTAGTAAGTGGTGAACAGCTATACAAAAGCTAATTATAATGGCATCTGCTTAGTTGAATATCCCAAGCTGATGAATTTTAACACATCAAAGTCAGCTTTGAGTTAAATCATGTATTAATAACAACTCCTAGCTAATATGTGAAAATGCATAAGTACTCAATCCACTGCAAGTTGTCAGCATACACTCATAGCTAATTTTCAGTTAAACAAACAGCATGGTAACCCTTTTGCCGACGAGTCCCAGTTTACAGATATTCCCAATTTAATTCACTGACAATGAGTTTATCAGGATTGATTTTATATTTCCCGCTCTTTGAGTAAAAATCAAGAGTTAATTTCTTATATTTGATACCCGGATAAAGATAAAACAATGGCGGATCTTTTATCAAACCCCGCGTGGAAAGGACCAGAATTTGAGGAGTTTATAAGTTTTTAAACTTTTGAAAATGAATTTATTTTTATTTTTTTTTTTTGGCAAGATCGTATGCCAGGAAAGTAGGTATTTTTTATCAAACGTGGCGAATTTGTCCAAAATTGATTGGAATCAACATCGATGATTGAAACTTTATTTCTTGAAATAATTTTTATCATTTTACGACAAAAGTGATATAAAGAACGATTTTAACGATATTTGAAGAATTTCAACATATCCGAGCGCGAAAATCAGTTTGCTTCTGAATCTTCGAATTTTCATTCAAAAATGAAATAGATCGCGACAAGAACATAATTTATTACATTTGTTTTCAAATAAAGAATAAATAGCCTGAAATGAATCCTCTTAAACATTCACAAAGAAGAATCCAATCAAGTCTGCCATCTTGTCAGGGAAGCCAAATTGCAAGGGTTACTTCCTTTGGGAAGTCTATCGATGAAAGTGTTAAAAATAGACTAGACAACAACAATCTAGTCTGCATTTAAGGTAATTATAATGGCGTCTGTTCATTTGAATATCCCAAGCTGATGAATCATAACTTTAAAAACTACTTAACAATTCGGTTGCAGGTGGTTAACAGTATACTAAAGATAATCATAATTCAGACTTCACACAATTGTGATTGGAATCTATTTAAAATGTTACTGCAAGAGAAAATATTAAAAGATGCAGCTTCCAATATGCTTCAATTGGAGAATTGAGTTATTTGTGATGTTGAAGTATGGAAATGATAGATTCAGATCTTAGACAGTCAAAAAATTAGTACCAATCAGTCAAAGAAACCACCTGCAGACAATTTTCTATGCCACAAAAAGCCATCTTAACCTTTATTTTTCTCAAATTATGCCGGCCATTTAAGAAAGGAATGAAACAACAACATTATTTTTCTGATTCATTATACAGATACATGTATGGACAATTGTTATTTTTTTTATTATCCTGATCTATAATGATAAGATAAAGATATTTTCTTTCATAATCATAATAACAAAAATTAATATATGCATATTTTATTCATGTAAAAATGAAACAACAATAAACATGTATCTGTTCATTCATATCATAATACATGTAAATTTCCGCCGAGTTTATCGGCGTTGTCCCGCAGTTTCGTCCTAGTTTAACTCCGCGATTTTAATCTTTTGCCGGAGTTTCTCACAACGCGGAGTAGCGAGATGTTTTACTGAAACTCGCTTTCTGTACTGCAGTGATGGTTATTCTAGATAGAAGGCGGACGGTTTGAATTTAGAATCTGAATTTAGTTTACTTTGACTTCAAAATTTCACAAAAATTATCTGTCTTTTTCTTATCTTAAATGTCATTAGTTAGCTTTTCAACAACATGAACAATATGCTTAAATTATTGCGTTTTCGGATTGATATTACATTATATTTTCACTTTCGTACATGTACCAAACCGCTAGTTGAGTATATAATCATTAGAATTTGTTTCAAGGATCTTCACATCTCCCAAAACCTTATTTTCTGGTTTAACACATGGCACAAGATACAAAACCTTAATTTAGAATGAAGTTTATAACTTATTACGATCTTCGACTTACCTTCTGATAAATGAAACAATTTCTATTTCCAGGATTGTACATACATGTACAGAAGAGCAAAATGCTATTTCATGAGAGCGGTTAAAGACATTCGTTCATTAAAAGCACAAAACTCATTCGTTCAATATGATTGGTATGTTTGACAAACGGAGCAAAATGTTTGACTTAAAGTTCAGATTCGTTATAAATCTAATTTACATAATTATCCATATCTCACAAATAATATATTTGTCAACTATTCTTTCAAGGAAGCATTAGTCCTGGAGTATTTTTTCTGTAAAAGTTATTAATTTTTTTTTATCTGAACTAACCACTTGGGGTCAGGAAACTTTTTACTGTGTTTAGTGTTATTTTTTTATTTTTTTATTTTTTTCAATTTTACAAACATTTCTGGCTTAACATGTGTCTGTTCTATTATGTTGTATAATACATCTCTTTTCGATATGCATTAACGTAGGTATTTTTTTCTAAAAATAGAACACAAAATATATGAGCAAGTAATCCCGCTTCTGCCTTTTTCATTCAACTGATGCCTTCATCCGTTAGCTTCCAACCAACCCGTTTGTTTGCAGAAATCAATAATCCTACAAGAAAGTTAAATTAATTTCATGAAATCATCTTTGAAATGTTGAAAAGAGGAAGATTTTTTTTCTGAATCAGGTGAATTCAAATTGAAATAATTCGGGCCTTTGTGAAATAAAGGAAGAGAATTGAAATATCTATTTATGTCCAAAAGAATATTATTTGGTGCAACATTTGGATTACTGGAAAGAACGTGAAAGAGAAAAAAGTGAAGAATAATACATTATGATATCTGGTGAAAAGATCACAGAGGGATCACAAGATCAGTAGGAAAATAAAATCGTATCATTGTTAATCTTGCGTAAAGATAGCCTTTCGAAAATAAAAATCACGTAAGCCTGTTTGAAATACTCGGACTCCCGGTTCTAAAAAGACGTTTCTTTTTTTTAAATAGTCTATGGAGTTAATTGTGTAAATAGGCATGTGCCACTTCTCAATTAAACCTTTATTACTCCCAGTTTGTCGTAGTATTGCTAAGTATAGTAATAGTATTTACGGGATGCACATAAGGAGCGCTAGACATTTATTTTGTCGTCAATCAATTTTGCAGTGAGTGAAAAACGATACTCTTAAGAAACACACAATCGGTAATACCTGAAATTGATGATCCAAATCTGTTTACTGAAGTAATAACAACGCAGTTTTGTATTTTGAACAATAATGTCTGATAGCCATAGTCAACGGAGTTATTTGTGTAAATGCTAAATTGGAAATAGGTCAATTACCAGCCCAAAAAAATCAGGAAAGTTATACTATTATGAACAATATAATACTAAAGTTAAGCAGCTGTATTCAATTTGTTTTTTTTTTCTGTTCAGTTTCTAATGAAATAATATGTAACTCATTACGATCATCGACTTGCCTTGCCTTCTGATAAATGAACTACTTTTTATTTCCAAGATTGTACATACATGTACAGAAGAGCAAAATGCTATTTCGTGAGAGCGGATAAAGAGATTCCTTCATTAAAAGCACACACCTCATTTGGCATTGGTTGAATTTTTATCTATCACTACTTCCTTGTTTGGTTGACAAACGAAACAAAATCAAACATTCGTTATCAATCTTATTTACATACTAATCCATATCTCACAAATAATATATTTGTCAAATATTTCTTCAAGGAAGCATTACACCTGGGGTAATATTTCTGTAAAATTGATTTTTTTTTTCACCTGAACTAACCACTCTAACTTCTCGCACATACACTTGGGGTCAGGATACTTTTTTTTCTGTGTTTGTGCTATTTTTAATTTTTTTTTTTTTTTTTTTTGCATTTTACAATCCTTTCTGGCTTAACATGTGTCTGTTCTATTATATTGTATAATACATCCCTTTTCAGTATGTAACAATGCATTAACTTAGGTATTTTTTCTAAAAATAAAACACAAAATATATTAACAAGTAATCCCGCTTCTGCCTTTTTCATTCAACTGATAGCCTTCATCCATTAGCTTCCAACCAACCCGTTTGTTTTGCAGAAATCAATAATCCTACAAGAAAGTAATTAATTTCATGAAAATTGTCTTTGAAATTTTGAAAAGAGGAAGATTTTTTTTTTCTGAATCAGGTGAATTCAAATCGAAATAATTCGGACCTTTGCGAAATAAAGGAAGAGAACTGAAATATATATTTAGGTCCAAAAGAATAGTATTTGGTACAACGTTTGGATTACTGGAAAGAACTTGAAAGAGAAAAAAGTGAAGAATAATACATTATGATATATGGTGAAAAAGATCACAGGGGGATTACAGGATCAGAAGAAAAATAAAATCGTATCATTGTTAATCTTGCGTAAAGATGGCTTTTCAAAAATAAATATCACGTACGCCTGTTTGCAATACTCGGACTTCCGGTTCTCAAAAGAATTTTCTTTCATTTGAAAACTCATTAAACATGATATCACTCAGAACGGAAGTCATGTGTTGGGTTTGCAGGACAGGTTTTTCAACAGACGGTCGCGACTTCAAAGTAATCTTTCTACATTCTTTAAAAAACTGGATAATAAGACTGACAAAATACATGTTACCGTTACAATAGAGAAACGTAAGGACATGCACTGCGTAGTTATGTATTTGAAATATTGTACTTGACAAAACGAAACAAATTGCATTCGCAAAATAGACATGTACCACCTGCCAATTTAACATGTATCACCCCGATGTGTCTTAGTAATGCTATTTATAGTAACAGTATTGAAGGGATGGACATAAGGAGCGCTAGATTTTTATTGTAACCCCAATCATATCAGCAGTATGTGAAACACATACTCATAAGTAACACTCTATCAGTAATATCTGAAATTGATAATCTAAATCTGTTTACTGAAGTAACTACTTTTATAGTATGTTTTATACACCACGTATCAGGATAGATAGTGCTGGGGTGTTTGGATGCCAAGTAAAACGGATCAACCCTACAATTGTTCAATTTCTGTACCAAGGTAGACTATACTGACCATCTGTTGTGTTTGTTCTTGTGATCTTCTGTGTTTCTGATGAGTGGCTTTGATTGATTGTTATGTCATTGATGACCTTTTGTTCTATCCAAATCGTTGTTTATCATGTTTATCTGATAAGGTTTCTTGGGTATAAATAAGAACAGTGATGAAGGTAGACTGTCCCACCTTCTTATAACATGATGAGGTGAAATAAATTTGCAGTCATTAAAAAAGTGATCCACAGGGAGTGCCATAATAAAACAAAAATGAAAAAATATCTTGAAATAGCAATTGAATAAGCTGACGTGTGATATAATGAAAAACAAATAAAGGAAATATCAATCGAAAATTTAACAAAAAGAGAATTGACCCCAGGAAGTCAGAAATATAAGGAGCGTTTTTCTTCGTTAATGGCTTTTGTGAAATCTTAACTTTATATTCTTTACGTCGTGTAGTATAATTCAAAAAAGTTATATCAATCAAATGTGGATAATAATGACCTCAAAAAACTTAAATGATATTTTACGACATGGGTCCTTTCAGTCTGTAACAAAAAATTTGTTCAATTTGGAGGACGTGTTTTCCAACAAACTATCGGTATTTCTATGGGCATTAATTGTGCGCCACTGCTGGCCGACTTGTTCCTCTATTCATATGAGGCAGACTTCCTTGGTGGGCTTCTTACGGAAAAATATAAGTTAGCCCGTACCTTTAGTTTCGGCTTCCGCTACATAGATGATGATTTATCACTCATCAATTCACGTTTTGGGAATTTATTACATATCATCTATCCAAAAGATCTTGAAATTAAGGATATTACAGACACTGCCAAGTCTGCATCTTATCTTGACCTTCACCTCGAAATTGACCCCAGAGGAAGGCTGAATACAAACCCTTACGACAAATGGGATGACTTTGATTTTCCAATCGTCAACTTCCCATTTTTGAGCGGCAACTTCCCAGAAGCGGCGGCGTATGGAGTGCATATTTCGCAATTCATACGTTATTCTACAACTTGTGACATATACATTGATTTCCTGGACAGAGCCCGGCCCCTGACAGAAAGGTTGCTCAAACAGGGGTATGTTGCTCCCAAGTTGCAGACATCCTTATTAAATTTTTATGGACGTCATTATGATATGGTTGACAGGTATGAAAAAACCCGTTTCTCATATGAAAATTGACCTGTTCCATTGATGTTGTCCCTACATCATTCCGGATTTGGCATGGGAAGAATGAAGCAAAGACTGCTTACTCTTCCGGATCACCCGAGTCTTCTGGACTTTATTTGACTTTACTTAATCTGTCAAAGGAAATAAACCCCCATAGTACACATGTACAGAAAACTTAAATACGCAAGCATAGGAATATGACGCTACGATTGCCAAAAAACAGTAGTAAGATTGAGATTGAGCAATCAACTAAAATATTTTTTATAATATCGCTGTGCAAATCCGTAATGCAATAATTAAAATAACAAATCCAGTAACTACAACATAAACATCTCAAATGTTCACTCAAACATTGTATTGGTACATAATTGCTAGTGAAATAAAAAGCAACACACACAAAAGGCGATAAAAAACGGTCTGTAATATCATAGTATTAGCTGTATCAAAGATACTTAATCATGTTAAATTGTCCAATTTTTACAGCCATTGTTTCAGTTGTGGCACTAAAGTATCCTTACTTTCTCATAGGCATTTTCATATTTAGTACTTATGTATAAGCTTACGTTAAAGTCGATGCTGGAAAATTTATAATTTTTAGGTGATCAAAATATCTTTCTGAACCACTCTCGAGTTGACATTTACGAAGGTAAATTACAAAAGAAATCTAACGTGCGGCCTCTCCGATTGACCTATAAGTCATGTAAGTAAGGAAGACAATATTTCAAAAGTAAATAATACTCACCATAAACTCTCCATTTTTGTTTCGTCTGAAAAATAATAATATTTTATTATCTATTTATCATAAATTTTAAACCTTTTAACTGTGTTTTTAGAATTTAAAGAACATAACACCCAATAATTATAATATTACAAATAACAGCAGATAATCTTAACAATTAAGGATTTTTCATTGTATTATACACGCATCTTAATGCTTAGTTTCATATCATGGAAATCTGTGGATGATAGATGGATAACAATATAATATCCCTGCTCTACCTTTCCTGGCGGAAACTCCATATGGGAAACAGAAAACATAATATTGCTAATTATGCTAATCCATACCTTTTTGAGAAAACCCAAATTTACGGTCAATTGTCCAATTAGTATAACGATTATTGTAGCAATTATACATCATCCAGCAATGCCACTTAACAAGCCAATCGAACATACTGCTTCGTTTTCTGGCTGTCGATCCTTGACACCAGCTATAACTTTTAAACAAACAGAAACGACGTTAGGATGTAATTTTTATATGGATTTACAACATGTCTAATTTTGTATTTTCCAGTTTGAAATGATAAAAGCAAATTTAATAATCATCTATAACATAGACTATTCTATTAAATTATTAATGAAAAAATGTTGGTTGTAGCTTCGTTTATCATGAAAACAGTTAAAGGACATTATTTTGTTCATTTTTAAGTTCTTTTACATTTTAAGAATATATTCAATTGGGAACTTTACTTTGGATAACTAAAAAAATCATTATGCATAAAATGTTAGTGTTAAGTAAAAATGTTGAATAGCATTGCAAGCCACAGGTGCATTCTACGTATTATGACTAAACAGTATTGTTATCGGAAACACCAAACCAGTGTAATTTTTTTTGTAATAAAATTATCTATAAATACATACTTAAAAGACTAGTGTACAGTCACAAAAATAACACATGTTTACTTTGAACAAAGGAATAAAGCATACTGAAGTATTTTTTGTGTCTGCGTCACATTTTATTTAAACATGGCTTTTAATGTACATTGAAATATGTTGAAAAAGGTTATTAAAGTCTATTGGTAGTAAGCATATATACATGTGCAATAAACGTTCCGCTTCTGTAGAAAATAAACATGCATAATAAACAATATTATAAACAGAAATATGAATCAATATATGAATCCGTAATCAAAACCGTATAATAAATTTGAATTGAACACAGGTTCTCTTTCTGGAATGAAAACAACTGTCGGTTCCACAAGGAGAATCCTTGCAGAACCATGATTTCAAACCAAGAGAAATATTCGTTTCAGTGATACATTTACCTAAGAAAATTTACAAAACAGTATATTTTATCATGAAATTGATAGAATATGTCAATGAGCCAGTTGACCAGGTGCGTAGAAAAACACTCTTTAGATTCAAACTATTTCACAACATAATTTAAAAACATCAATTAAATTCAAAGCGGTAAATACACATTTTAACGGATTTAATTTTATCAATTATTATTATCATTATGTATTTCTATTATATACCAATACTGTAATATGAATAAAGAACTTCGATTTATAGGCAACTATAAACTTTTAAGGTAAAGCTAACAAATAGATTTTACGTTGTACCTAAACAATCCGAAACATTACAGGTCTTTATTTCATAGTTATATCCAACGCATTCCAATCCTCCAAATAATGGGCCAGGGCTATCACACATTCTCGTCCTATTCTGCATTCCTTCACCACATGTTGCATTACATTTATACCAAACGGACCATGTTCCCCAGTTTCCATCAACTAAAACATTATATTCAAACTGTTGATTTAGTGTCAAACATTACGTATTCTAGTTAGCTTGCAACATCTACATGAAAGCGGCGTTTTCTCTGACAACTGATTTAATATGTGTTTGTTTGTTTGTTTTAGTTGGGGTTTTACGCCGTTTTCAGCACATTTGGCTATTTCGCGGCAGCCAGTTTTAATTGGTGGAGGAAGCCGTAGTACCCGGAGAGAACCACCGACCTTCGGTAGGAAAAATGGTAATCGGTAACACACCCCGCCACATGTGAGATTCTTGTAATCATTAGTAGTCGTGATGAACTATCTAGGCCACTCGGCCACCGAGGCCCCTACTGATGTAATGTAACCGTTGTTCGCTCAGAGGCAACAGTAAACACAACTGCGGTTCAAGGGTTCATTATTTGTTTCGGTAATCGACAATAAAAATAGCCCTCACATGAGGTGCAAAGGCTCATGAATCAGTATATCATCAGTATAAATCATCAACCAGTTAATCAAATTGATCAGTTGATTAACAGAATTTTCCACCACGAAATAGATTCATTAATATTGACAATGTTCAAAACAAGGCAGCCATTTTCTCCTTCTGCTCGTAGGTAAGTATATAGTAATAGTGCAAGACAAAGGAAATTTACCACCAAAATTAAATGACCAATAAGGTGACAAAATGACACGCTCAATTAAGCTTAAAATAAACATCAATAAAGAAGTAAAAGAGAAATGTAATACAGTGAAACCAATTACCCAAAGAAGTAGAATAGTCTGCAGTTAAACTGTCCAAAGTAAATAAATCAATTAAAATACTGCAAATACTAATCAATAATTAATTACTATCAGCAATTAATAAGCAAATAAATAAATAATCATTTTTATGGATCTTTAAGTGAGATAGAGATATTAATAAATTTACCACCAAAATTAAATGACCAATAAGGTGACAAAATGACACGTTCAATTAAGCTTGAAATAAAATCAATAAAGAATTAAAAGAGAAATGTAATACAGTGAAACCAATTACCCAAAGAAGTAGAATAGTCTGCAGTTAAACTGTCCAAAGTAAATAAATCAATTAAAATACTGCAAATACTAATTAATAATTAATTACTGTCAGTAATTAATAAGCAAATAAATAAATAATCATATTTATGGATCTTTAAGTGAGATAAAGATATTAATAAATACACATCTTTTAATATTAGAATACTATTACGGTAATAAAGAATTTTTAAACATAAACATAAATGTAGTAAAACCTACGACAAGATAGCATGAGAAGAGAAAATGTACCCTCCATACATCGAATTGCAAAAAAGCGTTTTACCATCGGACATTTTTATTAATATCGGCAAAGGAATACCGACGCGACAAAACAGTGGGAACAGTCTACAAACTCGAAGTCCACGGAGAACACAGAGTCAGGAGAATTGAACACGATACGCAACAAGGATACATGTTTAACTAAAAGAATTAAACGTATAAACGTATAAAGGTATAACGAATTTATATGTAAGTCAAGTCAAGAAATACCAAAGAGATATTCTAAGGAGGGAAAAATCGAAACAACTGACAAACTCCGGGGAACAACGAAGACACGACCAAAACAATACATGCATTACAATTAAAAACTAAAAACATATGAGCATAGACTCAGGTGTTCTCTGGTTCCTGCAGGACACCCGTCCGCCATGCTGCCCATGTCAAATCCTGTATGAGGAAGGGATAACATCAATAGAACAGGTTTATTTTTATTTGGGAAACTTTTTTTTCATACCTGTCAACCAAGTCATGATGACGTCTATAAAACGTTAATAAGGATTACTCCAACTTAGGAGTAACATACCCCTGTCTGACCAACTTTTTAAAAACGTATTAATTTGTCATGTCTATGGATTTTGGTCTTGTATACTTTAATTTGCTCTAATCCCTTTTCCTTTTCAAAAAGCTTAAGATTATTAAGATGACGGAAAAATAAATACAAAAGTGTAATTCTCCACTTCTTTGGGATTTGTTTACTTGTTGACATTCTAATAACAATTATACCATGGGGAGGTAAAAAAAAATGTGTGTGTAGGGAAAAAAGGGGATGCAAAAATGTGCAATGTACATTTGTTTTTTTTTATTGTAAGACTAATGTTAAATGTAAATATTAGTTGTATATGGAACTAAGATTTTCCTATTTAAATTTAATTTAGTCTAATTACAATTATACCATGGGGAAGATTTTAAAAAAATTGGGGGGAGGGGGGATTCGATGTTGTAAAAAATATTATTTGATTTAACAAAATTTGTAAATCAGAGAAAACGACACAACCTTCACCTGCCTAATTAGGTAGAGAAACTGAAGAATTAAATACCGGTAGACGATGCATTCAAGACCGTAATACTCTTGATTCCCAAATTCCAGGTTTTGGGAGTGTTTAAAAAAAAATAAAATATTTTGATTTTTTTTAACTTTCCAAATATTACTTTTTTATTCAATATGTTTTCTATGTTATTTTTATTTAGTTCTTTTTATAATATATGAAAGAAAAGGTGACATTTTGTCAGATATTTATTATATGTCTAGGTGATCAATAAAAGTACAGAGACAGAATACATGTAATAAGAAATAAAAATACACATGTAATAAGAACTAAAAATACACATGTAATAAGAAATAAAAATACACATGCATTTATTAACTAATCTGGGTTTTAATAAGATATCTGGATACAACCAGAACAATATCAGACCACTTTGATTAAAAAAGAAATAAAAAAAATGTTCTTTTATATTCAATAATATAATTATGAATTAAGATACAACCCTGATCTTCGCAAAAAAGTGATTTTATTTAACGAAGTCATCTAAATGATTTAATCAAGATGCACAGGTCACCAAGGGTCAATGCTACCAGACTATATGTTTATAGATCTTCACTTAAAAGGGAAAAAATGATACAAAATAGGTTCCCTTGAAATGGTCTTTAGTAGCACAATAAGTGCACACAGACAAATTTAAGTTATCCAAATGCAGAGATCATCAAGGACAGGTGATGAAGGACAATGAATATCCCAAGTACACAAGGACAACTATAGTAGTTAAGTATGTATTGTAAAGTCATCTGATACAGCTCTATAATTCAATGAAAACCATGCAAAATTAAATAACAATTCACTATAGGTTCTACATACATGTACCAAGTCTGCCACCAGTTGTTTTCCATTTTTCATTTACAACAACATTTTGTACAACAGTTTGAACATGTATTGCAAACAAATTGTTGCTGACAGTGAATTTCTTAGTTTCTCTCAAAATGCCATGTCGTTCATTTTTAGAGCAATAATCTGTAGTATCTCTTGTAAAATACATTTTCTTCATTATAATACATTTTTGACAATACTGATCAAATTTTCATCAACTGAATAATAATAGAAGCTGATTTCATGAAGGAATTTGTTGTAAACGTATCATCAGATATTAAAATGTAAAATTTCTGGGATAGATGGGGTGAAAGAACAATTTTTGAATGGAAACCAGGCTGCTGTGTATTCAACTTGAGGGCATTTCCATATTTGTTATTCACTCCAGGGTGTTATCTAGAACACAGTAAAGGAGAAACAAAACTCAACCAGATAAAAAATGGCATTGCTGTACATAATCTATATGTTACATACTTGGCGTAATTAAATTCTGAAATCCGTTTTTTTTTTAATTCACTTAATTATCTCAATATCAGGCTTAACATCCCACCGTGTTTCTCCATTGATATGGGGAAAAATGCAAGAACAAATACAGCTGATAAAGAAACAGTTAAACAATTTGAGGTCGGAAAATCTTAATCTCACATATAACCACTATTTACATTGTTATGATATTGTATTATTATATTTATTTTGTTATGATATTGTAATTATTATATTATTTATCTTGGCCTAATTTGTTTTGCGTAGCCTTATAACATGTATAATATGTTTACATAATACAATATAGTTGTTTACCAAATAATGTTATAACTGCGCAGTTTAGAAATCACTGGAACAATAATAGATACTGATGGAATGACTAGAACTTTCTATTTGACTTACGTAATAATTCTGGTGTGATTCGAACTTCTACCGTATTCCAGAAGTTTCCGTTCTACAGTATATATACGGACAAGAAAGATAGACTTTCAGAGCATAGCATATTGGACCGGACATTGACATTCTTGTGTTCTCAGCTGTTGGATTGACACACTTTTATTTACGTTTCACACATCGTACTTGACACACTTTTATTTACGTTACATCATACTAGATTGTGACTGATTGGATATAATATTCCGTTTGGATTCCCGCAATAGTGACGAGACGAATTCCGGATTAAGAAAAGACGAAGGATTTTGAACAGTTAACTTGACATTTTAGCTTGTGTAATATTTTTTTGTAAACTTGTATATAATAAATCTTGTTAAATTTTATTATTGATTTGTGTCTTTTGTTGGCTACAATTTAAAAGGTGATTTCGGCCGTAACAACGTTTAGCATTAGTCTTACAATAAAACAAAAACTTTTTTGTACATGCCAACACCCCCGCCCTCCCTCTTTCCCCCACACACATATTTTTGTTATTCCTCCATATTGTATAATTGTAATTAGAATGCCAACAAGTAAAACAAATCCCACTGAAGTGGAAAATTGCACTTTTGTATTTATTTTCCGTCATCTTGTGGTTCATTTCACTTATTTCTATTTATAAGGTTAAAATGGAAAAATGAAACAGACTATAATGAAAAACGTGCGTCATGGGAGGGATATTGAAATGACAGCCGCCGGTCAATCTGAAGCGTAGTCTTGGAATCGTGAGCCATACCTGTTGGAATAGGAGCAAGATTTAAACTATTTTAAGCTTGTTTAAAAGTAAAATTTGTCTACTAATGGAGACTTGAATGTTTTAGGACTGTCAGATGAAATTCAACCGTGCCGACTGCCGGAATGGGAGTGGGAGTCCACTTTTGATTTTCCCTAATAGAGATATTAGTGGTTGATAAGTAATTCAGTGGTCTGCCAAGTCAGAAAAATAGCACCGGACACAGAATGCCAAAAAGGATTAACTTTGTTCTTTTTCTTATAATTTCAGTATTCTTTTCAAATATATTTTACACACGAATGTTATACATGTCTATTTACTTGTATTTGAAGTGTAAGAAATAATTTAAACTTCCCTTCTAATATCGGGATATTGTAACCTATTGCACTATTGTAATCTACACATACAATATTTTAATGATCACTTCCACCTGCGAAAACTTTTAAAGAATATTATATTAAATGTAATGTTTTTTTTTCTAGGATTCTATATTTGGATTTACTATCTATAAAATGTGTAGTCTTAATTCATGAACATACCTGGACAACAAAAATTATTACAGGTATGAATATCTTCCGAGGATCCATTACAATATAAACCTCCGTTAGCAGGAGTTGGATGAGAACATATTCGTGTTTTCTTTTTGATTCCTCCCCCACAGCTGACACTACAGGATGTCCAATCAGACCATATACTCCATCCACCGTCCACTATTTTCAACCAAAAAAATAAAGTTTTATTTAGCAACCTGAGAGGTAGGTCATAATGTTTTATCGACATAATAATTGTTTGATTGGAAACTGGATATTTGTGACTAAAATTCGAATAGATTACATTAAACTTTTTTCTTGAGTACTTATTTTGAAAAAAAGCACCGGTACTTACAAGACTTCAATCTTTTGTATCAGTCATCTCAATTTAACTTATTATTCGTAAGACGTAACATCAGAAACATAATATGACTCTAGCAGGTTTCCCGTCAGGGCTATCAGATACTTTTTAGTGGATTCGCCTCATCTCATTTGATACAATGTACCTTTTAGTAGCGTCAATAATACAAGAATTTTCCCTTAATGTCCTATATAAACAGATTTACGAAGTCCGCACTCACATGCTGTCTTCTTTTAATATAATGAAGGGCTCCAAGTAATTTTATTAAGTAAAGATTGTTTTTGAAAAGTTAATACACGCATCAGAAGTTTTCACAAAAATCACCCTTACAATACTTTGTAGATAATATGTTATCCGTTTTTTTTTGCAAATTTTCAGTCGGTATATGATTGCCCTGTGGAGGAATGACAATCATTCGAAATATACAGCAGAAATGGGTCACTTAAGATCGAACATTTTAAGAGAAAAGAAAAGAAAAGTGAGAGAAAAAGTCAGAGCAAATATAGAACAACTTCAATGTAAACTCTTTGGAAAAAAGGTGCTGTCGTCAATATCCCGCCTATTTAAATGTAGCTTCTGTATTACATATATATAATTTTTTTGCCTACCTGGACATAGGTTGATATTGCAGAAGTTTGTATCTGTATTATTCTGTCCACACTCTGTTCCACCGTATTCAGGAGATGGGTTGTTACAGTTTCTATGTCTACTTTTTGTTCCTGTACCGCATGATGCTGAACAATCAAGCCATTCAGACCATGTTCCCCATTGTCCATTCACTTATAAAAAGTCGAACAGAAATCGTTTAGAAATTTAATTTAAATGTAATATATTTATAAAATATATTAAAATAATTTAAACCTCTTTAAGAATTGACCCGCATACTCAAGCCTGCTTAGATCCCGTTGCTTAACAATTGGTAAATATCCTCAATATTAGTTTTCATTTAAAAAATCCAAGAATGTGATTCGCTGTAATATTGTTTCTGAAGTGTATTTGTTTAACTCTACTTGATTACACACCAGTATAGCTATAAAACTAGTTCTGAAGTAATTTTCACTCTCTTTCAAAACAAATATTACTTCGGAGCAGACTTTTCAAATGTGATTATATGCATCTGAACGATGTTATACACACACCGCAAACAGGAATTGAATCATAGAATCATATTCCACGTGGTTTTGTATTACCTCGCATACTGTAAATATTTGACAATAAGGTGTTATGAATTGGAGGGATAAGTGGCCGTAATACTATTGGTCCATTTTCTTCTTATGATTGCAAGTAAACCAACCTGGACAATTTTCATTTGCACAGTACTGTGTCGCTGACGATGTACCAATACAAGCTGAGCCACCGAAAGATGGTACAGGGTTATCACATCTTCGATACCTAAGTTTCATTCCACCTCCGCAGGTTGCATTGCATGGTTGCCATGAAGACCACTCTCCCCATATACCATCAACTTGCACAAAATTTTAAATAGTTTTTAGCTTTAGTCTGATAATGAAGTAAAACATATTAACGAATTGTCAATAATGAAATATTTTTTATTATTTCAATTAATAATGTTAATGTCTGCTTGCTATATAAAAATTGTGAATAGTAAATATTATATATTTGAATTTGTTTTTTTTAATGTAACAAACAAATTTTCATAAATTCCACATTGGGCAGAAACACTTACAATTCTTGATAAGAAAAAATGCCCTTACTAAAGACAATCGATGTTGTAAAAATGGAACATGCCATGGCTTTAATTGGAATTGCGGAATGACACAATAAATCGAAATTACACATTTATACCTGGACAACATTCCATATTACAATGATTCATCTCTACTGAATTTCCGATACAGTACAATCCACCATTGGACGTCACAGGATTATTACAGTAACGTGACCTGTTTTGTATTCCACCACCACAGGAAACAGTACAACTTGTCCAAGTAGACCATAAACTCCAACCGCCATTAACTGTTATTATGGAAAAGAACTTAGCCAAGTTATCAACGTTTGTGGCACAAGTTACAGTTTAAATGGAATTTATTATTTATTTTTTTGCTAAGTTTTACTACTGACCCATTGACATGCATCTCAATACAATGAATTCAACCAATTTTATCTCCAGTTCATCGATATCTTTTGTTCCTAAAAATGTAAGCACAGGACATTCAAGGTAAAAAAATATAAAACAAGAAAAAGTGATATAAAGAATACCTTATAAGATGTAGAACAATAACAGCACAAGTAAACCATTAGTGAAAAAAATCAACAGAGAACAAAACAATTCAAAGACGAAATCAGGACAATGGCAGATTAGTTTTACATTTTAAAATGTGTGAAAATAACAAAAGTGTATTACAATTCTAATAGACAATTCTTACTTGGACAAAGGTTTACGTTGCAGGTATCAGTTTCCGTATAATTATGTCCACAGTCTGATCCACCATATGCAGGAGCTGGGTCATTACAGTTTCGATGTCTAATTTGCATGCCTGTACCACAGGATACTGAACAAGCACTCCATTCAGACCATGTTCCCCATTGTCCATCCACTTATAAATACCAAATATTCCACAATGCATTAATAATACTAGCAAATACCGAACATTTTTAGATTTCAACATAAATTCTATTTTTTCTGCCAAATTCTGCAATTTTTTTCAAGAATGATATATAACTTTTTACATGTATTATGTCAAGAGAGACAGATACATAAAGAAAGAGCTAATAATTGTGGTCAAAGGTTGTTTTGACTTTTTATATGTTCTTTTACCAATTAAATACCTGGACAATTTTCAGTTGAGCAGTCCTGTTTTTCGGAAGGTATACCAACACAATTTGTTCCACCAAACAAAGGAGCAGGGTTATCACAACTGCGATGTCTAAGTTGCATTCCACCTCCACAAGTGGCATTACATTGTTGCCATGAAGACCACTCACCCCATGCACCATCAACTTGTAATAGAATACAAAACATTGCAAAGACCTGTGTAGTCACAACTATATTTCACTGTTGGACATTAAAGGGTTTTTCGTATCGGCTTCTGTCTTGTCGCCAGGACAATTGCCTCATTTACAATTACCTCGAGAGGCTGGGGTGGGGCATTTGTCCTGCTTCATACATAAATCAAGGACATTTACCAATTAAGATAGATATCAGCACTTAAAAATGTAGTAAACTAATAGTGGAGTGTAAAATAGATTTTCAAATAATGGGGATGTGAACTTGGAGTGAAGTGTTGATATTCAGTTCAAATAAATGAGCACGTAAAAGTAAACGTTGCAGGCATTTGTTTCCGTATGAGTCTGAACACAGTTTAATCTAACATATGCAGGAGCTAGGTCATGAATGTTATTAAATTTAAATATAATCGGGTATATGTTTAATATATATATATATATATGAATATAGTTGGATGAGAGCATTTCGTAGTTTCTTCAAACTTTGGCACTAAGAAATTGTTTTACAGTGCCGCAGTTTATGGACTTCAGCCTTGATAACAACGAATCCTGCATCACAATTGGTCTATTTATACATTTATACTATAAACTAATAATAATAATAATAATGATACCTGGACAGCATCCCGTGTTACATTGTTTCATTTCTGTTGAATTTCCTATACAGGGCAATCCACCGTTGGCTGTAACAGGGTTATTACACTGACGTGACCTGTATTGTAATCCTCCACCACAGGGAACAGTACAACTCGTCCACATAGACCAAAAACTCCATCCTCCGTTTACTATTATTAGGAACAAAGACTTGTATGAGTGATTTATGCAGTATATGAGGCATGGGCTGTAGGGCATACTATAATACACCCTCCGTGTATAAAATATATAGAAAATCACAACAATCCGTATTATTAAGTTATGAAAACATTCTCAAGACAAAGTTTGAATTAAAGCATTTAAAGTATGTAAACTCGATAAATACACATCTGTCAAAAATTCACAGCACAGAAATCTTTTAACAAAATCTTCCAGTGACGTTAATCTCTACGATGGACATCCCCAATATGTCCATTAACCTGCAGAATCTTTTACGTTTCTGTAATCAGGGTTAAACGATGTTGGAAAAGTTATACAAAATAGGTATCATGCATAGAAATGTTGACAACACATTTCATCAAATGAAGAACTTTAAAAATATGTCTTTAAATGACATAATAGACCTAATTGCAATTTTGAATAAATCAATAAAAATTGTGTTAGAATTCAAATATCTGTGTAGAACACTGTAGATTATTTTCCCTGCACGTCCCCTCTGATAGTCAACGCGTTACTACTACAAACGCAAAACTAACTAACATGGATATATCAGTCCAATATCATTTTCAATAAACATTGATAAAGGAAAATGTATAATCCGGAATGAAGATCACTTTAGCTAATACGAATTAGAAATACAAGCTTGAAATGAAATCTTTTGACTTCTAGTCAAATAAAGATTTATTCAAGCGTTTATTGAAGACACAGTAATAATTCTATTGTATTGCAATAAAGATATAACAATATATAAACTGAAAAAATCAAGAAAAAATAATTTGAATAAATCTTCTAGTATATGAGCTTTTCTACTTTGTACTTATAAATTATGTCGCAAACTGAGTACCTGGACAGTTTACAGTTGAACAATCCTGTGTCTCCGACGATGTTCCGATACAAGCTGCGCCCCCAAATAAAGGAGCAGGGCTATTACAACTGCGATGTCTAAGTTGCTTTCCTCCTCCGCAAGTCGCATTGCATTGTTGCCATGAAGACCACAAACCCCAATTACCATCAACTTAAAAAATTTAAAATTGACTTGATGCATTTACTGTTTATTGTGATAACAGTATGAAACAACTTATTTCACTCAATGTATATAGGCAGCTGAATGTCGTTAGCTCAGAAAAATCAGGAGTAGATTTTTTTTAGCAAAATATATTTTTTTATAACTATGTAAGGCCGGACTATCATAAAGCGTCAGGCAAGTGATTATAAAGAGTCACAGAAGAGCTACGTTTCTTGAATTCCGATAAGTGATTTATGCAGGTATAAAAGGGGGTTTTATTAACAACCGAATCTCACATAAATTTTGAAATCCTGCTTAAATCGTTGTTTTACGGCGCTCTTACGTATGGCTTATAATATATATTTTAACTAATTCAGCAAATAATCATTAAGAAACTTCATATTTGATATTTAAAAAGGTGCAGGACTTTTCAGAGCAGATATGAATTTTTAAAATTGGTTTTTTCCTAATGACTTTAAGACTTTAAATTGACACTGGCCTCACACAGACGACAAAGCATAAAACCAAAGTGCATAGATAAAGAAGGTTTGGGTATCATAAAACCGGTTTAATCCCTCCAATGTTTAATGCCTGACTCTCTGTTATATTTATTTTTGTGTTTTATGCTCTTTTGTGTTACATTTTGTCTGGGGTTCTGTCGGTTGGGTGGCGTTCATTGACTGGTATTTCATTATTGACCTTTCCTGTTATCCATTTTGGTGTTTATGATCGCATTGCGATCATGAACTTTCGTATTTTTATCTTTTTATGGAATGAACATGAAACACGTTCCTTTCCTTAGTTTAATTCTCCGCTAATTTTATGGAAAACTCTAAATAATTACATCAAGATATTTACATTAAGGGATCAACAGTTGAATATAAGCAAGGCATTTTAGATATATTAATAATTTTTATTAGATTTTATATTATCTAAAATCGTTACCTGTTATATTTACCAGAGCAAAAATATGCGAGTAAATGATGGAAACTTAAATCAAAGAGATGTAACGTGGACTGTTTGCTCCCGGAGCAAAAAGTGAAATATATTTGAAGACTGCATAGAGAAAAAATAATTATCATACTATAAAAAGCTACATAATTGTACTATACCTGGACAGCAGCCCGTATTACACAGGTTTATCTCTGTTGAATTCCCTACACAGACTAAACCACCATTTGCAGTTACAGGATTATTACACTCTCGTGACCTGTACTGTGTCCCACCACCACAGGCAATAGTACAAGTTGTCCACGTGGACCATAGACTCCAACCCCCGTTCACTGTTATCAGATAAAAATATTTTGAATGATTTGTACATTATCCAAGGTATGGTCAACAGTATTTATAAAAGTTTTACATATGCATAAAAAGACAGATGCTGACTTAGTTTAAACAAACTCAACTCAGAGTAACTTTGTAATCAGAACAACTGATATTTTTCAGTTAAATGTTTCTTTTTAACTAAAATGGTGAAACATATTGGTTAAATTAACTATTTGCTTATTTGGTAAAACTAAGAAATTTCACAATTCTGTATGTTCAGTTTTGACATTTTAAGGTTCGTTTATGCAGTAAAGAAAAAAAGACCAAGCAATTATCATTGACGTAAAAAATGCTTTGACAATAACAATATCTGTAGGTACAAATTTGCAATTTTCGGTTGATAAAAGTAAGACATTGTGAAAAGTAAGGTGATCGCTCATACATTTTTCCTCCCAGTTTATGTATTTTAGATTTGCTCACCTAGTTTTGATTACTGACTTACATAATATTGGTCTCGAGTCATCGATGAAGACAACTAATGCAATAGGCATTAAATGGACAAGAATATGTAAAAAGTCAAAATGACCAAAAGGGGTAAAGCCAAAACCAAGAAAACAACTTTGCACGCTGGAAATACTCCTTAATTTTCACAAATGTGTGGCTTAAAATAAAACCACAAGCAAGCAAAAAGTATATTCGTAAAAATAAAATGTAAGTAGTTTGCCAAAAAATAAAAAAAAAAACACAGAAAAGAGCGATATTTCGTACATTAATATGTCAATAAACCATTAGAAAAATAAGTTTATTTCTCAAAAATCTTTTAATTTGTTATGATTATGGCCAATTTTCACATACACTTTGGAACGGACAATTGTCTGTGCATGCAAGAAACAACTTTATATGAATATGTATTCGGATAGTATATATCTCCTATAAAAATACTACTCGAATGCGCACAACATGCACACTGCTTGCCAATACTCTGGATTAAGTTATTTTTCTAGCCTCTTAAATTATTTACAAACTTTAAGCTAAGATAGAACCCATTCTACAAATTTTTATATTTTTAGGCCAAAAACGGTCCTTAACACCCATGACCTACTCCTTTATTTACTGAATATATGAAAGAAAGAACTGTATAACAGTTTTTAAGGAAGCATTTTTTTATCAAACAGCTTCCCCAAAGTGCAAAGAGCAAATGAATATATATAATTCAAATTATATCAACAAACTATCTGGACAATGCCTTTTGAACCAGTTCTTTTAAGGAAACATTTGTACTACTAAAAAGCTTGCCCAGAGTACAAAGAGCAAACGACTATTATAATAGTATAATTCAAATCATATCGACAAACTACCTGGACAAATCCTTTCGAAGCAGTTCTGAGTGTCTGTGCTTGATCCCACACAATTAAATCCTCCTGAAGAGGGGACAGGATTATTACACTGTCTGCTTCTCTGCCTCGTCCCGGAATTACATGTAACAGTACAACTTCCCCATGGACTCCATTGTCCCCAGTTTCCATTTACTAACAAATATTTAATATTTTATGTCATCAATTACCCTTTTTGTCATCCGATTTTATTATTCATCTTACAGGCTTTGTTCATGAACGAAACAGTTCCCTTTATAGGCTTTAATTTGGTACATATATCTGCAAATAATTAGATCAGAAAAATTTCTATTGGATATTTTTTTTAAAACGGATTTCAGTATAAATTACATTAAACGTGTGATTATTCAACTGCTTACGTGTAGTAAATGGTGACAACATAATTTTACGTCAGTGAGATTTAATTGCCTTTAAGAAAGTTAACATAAGAGGATGGTTTTTGCCTTTGTATTAACATTTTCTGTATAATTAAAGAATTGTAGCTAAAAATTGTCAATTTAAGATTCCTGAAAAAGTAACAGAATTACCATCGTTTTCGCCATAGCATCTGATTCCAACATCTTCTCCGTGACCGCAATTATGACTACCCCATCCATGATGCAAGCAACTGTCAATCCTTTTCTCATTGCCATTACAACCAATATCATCTAACCATATTGTTCCAGAGCCTGAACCATCTGTATATCTTGCTGCTGAACCAGTACTAAAACATTAATAAACAAACTAAATAATAAAACCAAAACATTGACATTGATACCGCAATACTCATATCCGCTTTTCCTGCAGTTTTTAATTTTCCACTTATATCATATTGGATTATTTATTCATGTTCATCTTCTTCACTGAAACCACAAGTCTAAATTGAACCAAACTTGGCAGCAATGTTAATTGGGTGGTTTTATACAAATTTATGCTTTTTGTACCGATTGGATATTCAATATGGCTACCAAGGGCAGATAATTCATACTGATTGAATTTATCTTCAGAGCTCTTCTTGTCAGAAACTACTGAGCCAATTGAATTTGTTGCATCAATGATCCTTGGATGGACCTCTACAAAATGTATTTTCTTTTGTGCTGATCGGAAATTCAAGATGGCCGCCACAGTTGGACTAAGTTTAACATTGGACCCTATGGGGAAATTTGTATAAAAGTGTTCTTGTCAGAAACTACCAAGCCAATTAAAATGTTTTTTTTTTTTTATGTATGAAGAAGCATTGGATGAACCTCTACAAAATTTATGTGTTTTGTGACGATCGGAAATTCAAAATGACCGCCACAGGCTGACTAAGTTTAACATTAGAGCCTATGGGCAATTTTGTAGAAAGGTTATCTTGTCAGAAACTATCAAGCCAGTTCAATTTTTTTATGTGTGAATGATCATTCGATAGACCACTAAAAAATATGTTTTTGTGCCGATTGGATATTCAATATGGCTACCAGGAGCAGATATTTTATTCTGATTGGACTTATCTTTAAAGCTCTTCTAGTCAGAAACTACTGGACTGATTTGTTGCATCAATGATCCTTGGATGAACCTCTACAAAACGGACGGTTTTTAAGCCGATCGGAAAATTCAAGATGGCCGCCACAGCCGGACTAAGTTTAACATTGGGCCCTATGATGAAATTTGTACAAAAGTCTTCTTGTCAGAAACTACCAAGCCAATTAAAATGGTTTTTTTATGTATGAACAAGCATTGGATGAATCTCTACAAAATCTGTGCTTTTGTGCCGATCTGAAATTCAATATGGCCGCCACAGCCAGACTAATTTCATCATTGAACGCTATGAGAAATTTGTAAAACAGTCTTCTTGTCAGAAACTACCAAGCCAATTGAAATAGCTTTATCTATGAACAAGCATTGGATTAACCTCTACAATAGTTATGTTTTTTTATGCCGATCTGAAATTTAGGATGGTCGCCACAGCCGGATTTATTTTACAGTGGACCTGACGAGGAAATTTGTGCAAAGGTCTTCTTGTCAGAAAGTACTAAGCCAATTGAAACGTTTTTGTTGCATGAAGATGCTTGAATAAATGTCTGCTACAAAAGTTGTGTTTTCGTGCGGATTGGAACTGGAAGAATTCTTTATTAGAAGTGCTTTGTCAGTTGTGGTAACCTAAAATCCAGGTGAGCGATTCAGACTCAATGGAGCCTCTGGTTTCAATTTGCATGATTGATTTTTATTTACTTATATAGACTCATGAATATCCAGAATGCGACTAAAGACACATGTACCTGATAGTGGTAGATGTAGTTGTGCTTTATTTTCCTTTTTTACCAGTGTTTATTTCGTCTAAACACTTTATACATATACACATGTAGTTAAATTTAGAGACAATAAGAATGTTCTACTGACCGTCTCTTTTGCTTTTGATAACCATCCGATCTCGTCAATGTGCAAAATAATGAATTTAAAAAATAATAAGTCTCCTATACAGATACCTTTCTCAAAACCCAAATGTAGTAAATAGTTAATCTTGTGCTCTTGAAATATATACGAAAAATTACAATAGAAAATAATGTAATGCCACGGAATTTTTTTTCAATTTTTCTACAATTATTCAGTCTTGTAATCTTTACCTGTATCCAAGCTGGCGACATGCTACACGAGCATCATTTTCCTCAAAGAAATCATCGCATACAGTACCCCATGTACCTCCATAATAAACCTCAAGACGGCCCTCACGTGGACAGTTTCCTCCCACTAGACGAAGGTCTCCTGCAAATACGTCAATCGTGTTAGCCTTATCGATGGATGTTAAATTTCGGTTTAAAGTAAACTACTTGAAACAAACAAAACAAAACATACGGGTTATAAAATTCTAAAAGGATGTATTATTATAAATGTATCTCTTAGTCAGTATTTCAGAAAATTCTCGATTTTGTTTTTCAATTTGTTATTCAGATATTTAAGATAAACTGTCACTTTCAAAGATGTAATTTTTTGTTTTTGTTTATTTTATTTTTATTTATTTATTTACTTTTGTAGTCGTGTTGCGTTACACTATCTCATTTGTATTATTGGCATCATTTTTTAAAATATTTTTTACTATTATAAAAATATATATGTTTTATATCCTTGTAGGAATTTCCCTTTAAGTTCAGCAAAAAATGTTTCCATGTATACAGAGTGTATTCTCTCCCCTTTCGTGTTCTCTTAGACGTGGCTAATATTACATGCTTGTGTGCATTCAAATGTATTTAACTTATTAATGACTTCTTCACTTTGAAAAAAGTTAAAATCTATTTATTGATTTAACCTGTCCTTGAATATCTCTTTCTCCATTTTCAGCAAATATTTCATATTTAGATATTTCCTGTGTTATAATATATATTGAAAGGATGCTGCTAGCGCTGTAGAATAATTATATAATTAATGCTCTTTACGAAAATAAATACATATAAATCCATATATTTATTAGCGTCCGTCTATAAAAGTTTCCTGTCATCTAAACTCTTCGTTTGTTTTTAACTTAATGAATTTAATTTCTATACAGTAGTGTCACATAGATGTATGTATGTGCCCAATAATGTTTTAGAATTTTGATTTTCAAAAATTCGGAATTATAAGCTTGTAACCTAAACTCTTCTTTAATTTTTTTTATTTTATGCATTTGATTTCTGTACACTATTGTCACATAATGTATGCAGATGTAAAATATGGTATTATAATTTTGATTTTCAAAAATTGGGGCCTAGAGGTGTCGAATTTCAAAAATTGGGAATTTAAGATTGGGACCTAAACTCCTCGTTCATTTTTGACTTCATGCATTTGATTTCTATACAGTATTGTCACCTACTGTACACAAATGCGCAATAATGTTTTTGAATTTTCCTTTTTAAAGCTTGGGCCCACAAGGGTAGAATTTTGGAAATTGGGAATTATACGTTTGTGATCTACACTTCTTTAATATTTATATAGCATTGTCGTATGCTGTATGCAGATATGCAATGGGATATTAAAATTTTTATTTGCAAAAAATGGGACCTAGAATGGTCGAATATGAAAAATTTGCTATTCAAGATTGTGGTCTCAAGTTCTCGTTCATTTTTCATTTGGTGTATTTAATTAATATATAGTATTATCACACACTTTATGCATTTTAGAATTTGGATTATAAAAATTAAGGCCTGAAACGGTCGAATTTCTAAAATTTTGAAGTATAAGCTAATGACCAAATCTCTTCTTTCATTTTACATTTTACGCATTTTATCTTAATCATGTCTATACAGCATTGTTATACACAGTATGCAGATGCACATCCATTTTATTATTTTGATTTTCCAACATTTGGGCATGTATTCAAAGGTATTATTGTAAAAACATGTGCACCGGGATACAACATGTGGGGAGTGCGGGGATAGCTGTCGTTTCTGACTGCCTAATATTCTAGTTTAAATATTGTATCAACATTGGAACTCTTTAACACCAGCTAAAATGTTGTTTTGTCAAATAATGTGATCACTTTTGGGTTTTAAATTCCTCAAATCATGATCAATGATAAATAACGAGATATAGAAATCAGAAACATACTGTATTGCGGTGACAATAGCATTCAATTCACTATAAAGTAGGTCTGTAGTGCATCTCTCCAAAAACATACTATTAATCTTGATTCTCAATGAACGCACGATACCATTAAAAGAGAGATAAAAATATATAGTTCTTCACACATATATAATTTCCTGATATACGTGACAAATAGGTCTGGAACAGCACATTTATTTCCCATATTAAAAGATCAAGAGTCTATCAACATATTAAAACAATTTGACCCCACACATGTTGTAGACATTCTCTGATCTTATTCATTCTTAATAGTATCTTTGTGTTATTCTAGAGGTTTACTTTTCTTATCTATTTCATGCTTTTTCGTCTCTTATAAAGATAGAGAACATATGGCATCTATAGATTTATAATGGTTTTACAAACTTTTTTTATTTCCATATTGATTTAATCAATAAATTCTGTATTAACCGTTATTATTGGGGGAGCTGCCGTAACATCTTATTCCAACATCCTCACTGTGAACACAGTTTTCTATGCTCCATCCTCTGTGCGAACACACGTCTAGTCTCGTCTCTGTACCGCTGCAATATACATCGTCTAACCAAATCATTCCATTACCGCCACCAGCTGTATAAACTTCTGCGTTTGTATAGCTATAGGTGGAAATAGAAAAAAATATTCATTCTAAGCTTGTAAAAGAACCAATCTATAAGACATTTATCAACCTATCTTATATCTTAATTATATTTTTAGTCATGGATGGTATTAGGGTTTAAAATAATTTCGATTAAATTACAAATTGCATTTCTATTTCATTGTTATCGAAAACAACATCAAATTACACATGTTTTAGCTTGGTTTAGTTGGGTTTTACGCCGTTTTCAGCACATTTGGCTATTTTGCGGCGGCCATTTTGTATTGGTGGATGAAGCCGGAGTACTCGAAGAGAGAGCAACCGACCTTCGGTAGTAAAATTGGTAATCCTTGTCAATTAATATCCGAGTCGAACACACCCCGCCACAGTTGAGATTCCAACTCACAACCTCAACGTGGACAGGGTAGTGATCATTAGTAGTCATGACTAACTACCTAGACCACTCGGCCAACGAGGCCCCAAATCACAAATGGTATCTGTTACATTGCATTATTTTTTAAATTAGCAAATTGGTTTAAAGAATATCCGCAAATTCAATTTGATCAGAACCATTTACAAAATCTAGAACTAAATTTCTCTCATTTCGAGCGAAGTTTTCATGAGTTTAACATCAATGTTCAAGATTTTGACTTAAACTTTCTAAAAGTTTCTTATAAATAGAAACTACTGATGGTTCTTATTTTCTTATTAAGAATTTAATTTCAGGTTTATAAAATAAGAATAACCCAAATTAGTATGATCTTTCCGATTATCATGTTTGTTTTTCTCTAGAATCCTTCGTTTTGTGGTAGGAATTTTTCTCTCATGGCGTCAATTGAAATTTCCGATCTATTTCGTTGAATATTGCCGGTTTGTCATTCATACGGAATTGTGTACGATAAGATGTTTAAATGAACTTTCAATTTTTACAGAATTTTGGCTTTTTTCAATTTGTAGTGAAAAGACGGAAAGTTTATATTTCATCTAGACATTCTACCTTTTTTTCATCTGCTTGCATGCCACCTGCGCATCAGTAGTACCGAAATGATCATTACAAACTGTACCCCAGCTTCCACTATGAAATATTTCTAATCTTCCAGATAAAAAACCGCCAATCAAGCGCAAATCTCCTGCAAAACGTTAGAAAGATTGAAAGAATTATAAAATATTATTCAAGTTCTTGGGGGCACTGAAAGTTACGAATTTGCATTTTCCAGGATAAAAAAAAATCTAACAAAAGCCGAACAAATGTTTTCTGTCATTCAGTATGAAATAACATCAAATCCACGAACTGCTAAATATAATCATTTGCTTTGAAGCGCAATTATCAAATAGTTCCTGTTGCATGATACTTGTCAACTGAAGATTCTACAATCAGAGTTTTTACACATGAAAGTGTTTTCATATCCATACATCATAATCATTATAAACGCTGCCTGTGCCATTAACGGAGCAGGACATAATTAGGATTCCGGAGCACATGATATCACTCTCGGTTTTTAATATGAGATCATGTTGCTCATGTTGCTGGTGCTTTAGTTCGTTGCTATCTTGTTCTATGTTGCTGATGCTTTAGTTCGTTGCTATCTTGTTCTATGTTGCTGGTGCTTTAGTTCGTTGCTATCTTGTTCTATGTTGCTGGTGCGTTAGTTCGTTGCTATCTTGTTCTATGTTTCTGGTGCTTTAGTTCGTTGCTGTCTTGTTCTATTTTGTTTATTTTATTATATGTTTTTTTAATTCTTTTAGTTCTACATGTATTCTTGTGGCGTTTGTATGTTGGGTTACATTTTCCTGACATTTTTTTTGAATTTATTGACTTTTCTTACTGATTTGTCGCTTCGGTATTCTTTAATGTCTTTTGTCGATATTTAGTTTTTAAAGCCTTATATTGACTTTTAAGATGAATGCAATGACGAATAGGTTATTATCATTGGTATTGTGATATCATATCAGTATAGCATGGCCTACATTCTCATGTGCATTAACAACTCAATCGTGTTCATAACATAAAGAAAAAACTCGACGCAATTTTATGAATATGAAAAAAAAGTTTTTCTACCTTCAATAGCCTGAAAACACCTGACCCCAACATCCTCATGGTGGCCACAGTTATGGGAACCCCATCCCAGGTGTCCGCAATTCTTAACTTCAGATTCCGAACCCGCACATCCGACATCATCCATCCATATAGTTCCCGATCCATCTCCTGCCGTGT
The DNA here is from genome assembly GCA_028015205.1 of Mytilisepta virgata. Classification (NCBI taxonomy): domain Eukaryota; kingdom Metazoa; phylum Mollusca; class Bivalvia; order Mytilida; family Mytilidae; genus Mytilisepta; species Mytilisepta virgata. The sequence goes on from CM051513.1 coordinate 20,039,413, forward strand.
AGTACTCAGCTGCTGTGTGGTGACTGCAAACAAAATTAATTAAAGAATACATTCAATGTATTTCTGGCTATCTTATAAAGTTTATTATTTTTTGTTATTTATTAACGCTAAAAACAGCAATACTTATATGATGGACTTCGCGAAAGGAAAAGGCGAGTGCAAAGTTTTTACAAAAGAATTGCATTACTTTCTGTTGGAGTTTTAGACTGACAGCTATATTGTTTTAAAACAAACTGCATGTATCAGAGCCTCTCGTTAGAGTTTGAGAGATAAAACATAATTCTTTATAAACGTGAGAAATATTATCAACAATTGCACATTAATGACTTTATAAGACAGATTAAACAAGAAATAATTTTTTTTTATGTTTGTAAATAAAATAACAATCCAAAGATAAAAATATTAGATATAGTAAATTTATATTATGCTGTATACGACGCATTTCAAGGAGCTACCTCTCATCAGCAGCATTAAAACCGAAAAATTTGGAAGACCAAAAACAAAACTTATTTTAAACAAGAAGTACTCATAACCAAAAATACCGAAATAGGAAGCCAAATGTCAGCTAAGAAGTTCTACCATGTGCAATACAAGGAATCAACCCTTAGTATTTCTGTTATTTTTTAATTTTGCTAATTACTGGTAATTTCTGTAACAAATCAATGAATAATCATGAATAATAAAATGAATAATAAAAATGTTGAAAAATACCTTAAGTTACAATGAAAACTAATTATGAAAAAAACTAAATCGAAACTTGGAAAAAATCTGAAGGTAACTTTAACAAAATAACAATCCAAAGATACTAATATTAGATATAGTAAATTTATACTATGCTGTATACGACGAATTTCAAGGAGTTACCTCTCATCAGCAGCATTAAAACCGAAACATTTGGAAGACCAAAAACAAAACTTATACTAAACAAGAAGTACTCAACCAAAAATATCGAAATAGGAAGCCAAATTTCACCTAAGGAGATCTACCATGTGCAATACAAGGAATGAACCCTTAGTATTTCTATTATTTTTGAATCTTGCTAAATACTGGTAATTTCTGTAACAAATCAATTAAAAAATTGAAAATAAAAAATAAAAAATATTGCAAAATTATAATTTGACATTGTGAACAATTTAAATCTCAACAAATGAATAAATTTGATCCCAAACACGACAGTATTAAAACATATATAGTGTTAACTTTCCTTTCTTGAGTAGCAATATACCAGCATCGCCTGCATATGACGTCTACGTTTCTCAGCTTATCCAAATTTCAAGGGCATGCTTGAGTTACCCTGACTTTTGACAGAGAGAATTACTGCTGTCAAAAAAGCTTCTTAACAAGGATGTTATCAAGGACAAGTTGAAGTCATCACTTCGGAAATTTTACGGTCTTCATCACAAATTGATTGACCGTTGCATTTTTCCAATATTTAAGATGATTTTGGACCGGTTCCCACTGTCGTAACATTTCATGTGCTTCCACCGACAATTTGTGACTCTCACCGGATTGACTTTGTTGAACATCACGACGGGTGCTGTATACGGAGCAGGAACTCCTTGCCCTTCTGGAGCACATGGGTCCACTCCTGGTTTTTATAGGAGTTCGTGTTGTTCATTGTTATTTTAGTTTTCTGTGTTTATTTGTTGTGCGTGTGTTTGTTCATTTGTCTTCCGGGGTTGGGTTTGTCTGTCCAATAGATTACGGTTGTTTTTATTTGCTCCTTAGGTTTATTCGTCCTCTTACATGTAGGTACTTGTACATATTGACACGACTGATATTAGACACTTGTGAGCTTATCTATATTGGCTTTGTTTTTATTTTTCCTCTTTGTTTGGTTTTTCCATGTTGTATGTCTATGTTGTTTTTGTTTAGTTTCGTTTTGTTTAGGTTTTTTGTTTTTTGTTTTTTTTTTGTTTGTTTTTTGTTTTGTTTTGTTTTGTTTTGTTTTGTTTTGTTTTTTTTTTTTTTGTTTTTTTTTTTTTTGGGGGGGGGGGGTGTTTTTGTTTCTGTTGCTTTGGGTTTTTAAATCTGCAGGTTTTACACAAAATAAAACGTTTAAGATCAAGATTAATGCTCTGATTTACAATGTCTATGCCATTTCAGTATATCATGTAAATACCTTGACCCAAGCTGTTTACATACAACTAATGCATCCATATAATCGAAAAGATCGTCACATATGGTTCCCCAAGTACCGCTGTGATATATTTCCAGTCTACCTTGTAAGTGTATATGGCATGAAACTCCAACTAAACGTATATCACCTTAAAACAAGATTCGAAGTAAATGGTTTTACAATAAGGAATTCCTTAGATTAACTAACAGTTTTAACCAGTTCAGTGCCTCACAGCTTTTGTCAATAAATAAAAACATATTTCAAATATATATAGAATATGTGTGAATTTTCGACTTTCCGACAAAATGTATGTATTTCTTGTTATATTCATTTACTGGGGAAATCCATGATAAAGGCATATTTCTTGATTATTTGAAGAATACTGTATTTGAACTAGAAAGACAATATTCCACGTGAACCAGATCTGAAAGAATATATAGTACACTCACAATAGCATCATATCGGAAAAGGAACAGCTTGACTTGGCTTGTAAAAAGGCACGTTGCAGGATAAAATGACAATTTTAACTTACAAAAACTTATTATAACAAGTAATCAATAAGTAAACTAAGGGTGTAAATTCTTTCTTTGAAAAACTATTTATAATTTTTTTTATATAATTTTTTTATAATTTATTTTGTTATCAAACACGAAACATTATTTGTAAATTTAAAAAAGCACAGCGCTTATATCAACACAAGTATATAATCTTCATTTATAATATCAGATGGTAAATTATAAAAAAAAAACAAAAAAGTAATCATATTTCATACAGAAAAAGTAATTCTAGGTTAAAGGAGAAAAAAAGTTTTCGCTGACTGAGATAGGTAATGTTAAAATTATTATTTTTATTTTTAGAAAATTAATCTGAAATAATTGGAAGCCAGTGGTTCCAGCAAGCATTTGTCTTGTATATGCCTCTATTTTGGGAATATATATATTTTTCTATAGATAGGTTTTCGTTCAAGTAGGCTATCAACCCCTAAATGTGTATTTTTTCATTATTTAATTTTGTTCTATACATAAAATATTTTGAAAGTATAAGTATTAGGTTTCTAATGTAATTATAATCTGAGAATTGAAGTATCCCAAAGAGTACAATTTCTATATTAAGGGTTATTTCCATATTAATTTTTTCCAATATCCATTAATTCAACTGTTCCCATAATTCAGAGACTTTTGGACATGACCAAAAAACATGTTCTATGGAATCAGTAAATTCTCCACAAAATGAACATTTATCGGTGTCTTTTATTTTCATCTTGTACAAAAGTTAATTTGTACCTAATATTCCGTGAAAAATTTTATATTGAAAACATTGAAACTTTGAGCTATTTATTGTACGGAAACTAAGATTATGTATTTTTTCCCAAACTAATTCCTTATCTAAAATTTGCGACCATTTAAGTTCAATTTTTAAATCAGAATTATTCTGTATAATTTAAATCTTCAATTTCTCCCAGGTCCACTGAAAAGCTTATTCCTAGTAGTCTGAATTTGCTGGAACCGCATTCCAAGCCCCACTTTACACAAATTTTATCCTGACTGAATTTCTTTTTACCTAGTATCCAGACAACTTTTTATAATTTGGTTAAATACATTTTTTGCGATTGTAATAATTTTTTATGTATATGTTATTTAGACCACACATTACACCAAACAGTAGAAAACGGCGTTAAACCCAAACTAAATAAATAAATAAATAAATACACCAAACAGTAAGTTGAACTGACTAGTTTTAACTTATGTATGTATAGTGGAATAGACAAAAAGTTATACCAACTTATGCTAATCCTTCTCCAATTGGAGGGTGCGAGAGCGGCCCCTACAGGGCATGTTAGTCTACTCTTTTCCGACATGTACAGGGGAGTCTTTACCGAGTTAAGAATGTCGTTTGCTCTTTCTTATAACGGGACAGCCATGTTCTGTCCCCATCCGACGCGATAGCATGTTTTATCGAGAACTTCCTCGCAAATGGTGTCCATAGATCGTCGAAAATTTGATCCCTGAAATGTTCATCCCGAACGGGAATCCAACCAGTTACGTTTAGCCCCGTAGTATTATGATATTACCGCTACACTAAAGCGCCCTGATAACTACACCTCGGTGTTTGACTAAATACTGGCAAATTTATGCATTGAGAATGGAGACATGAAAAATAATCGGGCTAACATCGGATTAGGCATCTCGGGAAAAAAAAGCCGTGTCTATATCATATACAAGGCAAGTAAACATCAGCGTAAAGGTTGCGTTTTGTAATCACAAATGACTTCATGCATAGTCTTAAACTCGGACTACGGCTGCATTAGTTATAACTTGAGATTCCTACTGTCATTCGGTAACACAAAAATTTAATTCAATGTTAGAATACAAAACTATTTGAACGTACCTTCTATGTCAGCTTTGACATGTAAAATCAAAGCAAATTGCAGTAATCCAACAAGCTGATCTGATTTCAACACCATCGTTTATTATCCTCTACAAAAAGGAGAATAAAAAATTAAAACTATTTTTAAGTTTCGAATTAGGGTTAGTTTCACATAAATTGAAATGATACTACGCTAACTTTGTTTCTAAAGCTGTATTTTTGTCATATTTTAAAGCATTTTGTATTTTCCTAAGATATACACATTTTTGGAGGCGTTTACTCTTATAATTGTCATACGACCAATTAGCTAGTGAGGACATTTTTATTTTATCATTTCTGAATAACGATATTTAAAATTGGAAGAGGACCGACAAAACCGACAAAAAATTTTCCAAAAATTTTAAAATCCTTGATATTCTTCAGGAAATATCTTTTTTAAATCGGGGCAATGAGCATCTTCAGTCATGTTTCACTTGCTGTGCTCAAAATAAATCTATATATCAGAATTATTGCAACAACTACAGTTAACATCATACTGTTAACATAATAGTATTTTTTCATATAAATATAAACACAATACTTTTGTCGGTTTATATTCAGACAACTTCCGTGTTTGTTAAGACATTCTGTAGGAATCTAATACTAGTATCGAAATAAAATTAATATGGTGAAGAATTTTATAAAATTGGAACATAATTCTAGAGTAAAGGGGAAGAAATATACATTCTCACACTTTACATTTTTAAATCCACCTATTGGTTACCGTAAACAATTTATTGATCACTAATGATTTGAGCTAGATATTTAGGAAATGGAAACAAGTTTTTAATTCAAAGTAAATAAATTAGTATGAAACAATTAGATTAAATTCATGTGTATGCTTTATTTTTATTCCATAGGAAAAGTAAAAGTTAGATTTGCACGCTCGAAAACTCCTTTATCAGACTACATTGGTTGAATCATAGCTCATCAATTTTGGAAGATGGTAATTTTTTAGTTATAAAGTGTGAAAAGGTTAAATTCAATAGTTTGTTAATAATTGGTAATTTCAAAGCTAATAAACCAAATAAAAAAAATATGACGCATGTTCGCTTAAAAGCCATTTCTCTCGACGAATTAGACCTAGATAGACACTTTGTTGGAAAAGTTTAGTATTCATTTACTTTAAAGCATCGTTTTTAAAACAACGTGCTGTGATAAAAATAAGTTTAACCCTGAAAACAGAAAGCAAAGGGTTATAGATAGTTGAGGATCCAAGTATATTGACAATGAGAACTGAGAATCACACGTGACAAGGTGCATACACACAACATGAGATCTGATACTGAGTGATAGGTCAATTTGTATTGTTAATTTAAGAAATTCAGACTTATATTTTGTTCCGTTGATAATATATATGCAGTCTATACATGTGAGAATAATAATTGTATGGAATGAAAGTTTGTAGCCATGTCTACATAAAGAGTTATAGACATATATATATATATATATTAAATACTAGACTCAAACATGGTTATCTTAGTACATGCACCTTGGTCTGCAGCAGGGACGTAGTCATCCTCAGATTCAACGTCTGATGCAGTATATTCGCCAAGTAAAAGATCAAGATTGAGATGCAGTATATTCACCAAGTAAAAGATCAAGATTGAGATCACTATCATCCCAAGATAAAAAATCAATGTTACTGGACATTGTGAATTGATAAATGAAAACGCCAGCGATGTTTTGGGAACATATATACAATTTGTAGGGCTTAAGTTTGCTTTATGTACCCATTGAAGTTATAACCTCTTTGCTGATCTGTTACGTAAGTAAATTACTCATTTACCTTTAATGATATTTTTTCTCTCTTCTGTGATCGCCGCTAATTACATTGTTTGCAAAAACTTGATCTAAATTGATTGAATAATTAAACCTTGTAATTATCATGTATACTAAGAAAGGCATCCTGATTAAACTGGCACTCAGCAGTGAAACATACCTTTACAAGCATAGAATAAAACTTTAAAGTTTACTACAATAAACGGAGCCTCGTGTATCTTGGGCACCCAGCTGTGAAACAAAATGCAACTCCCATGCTTTTGAGACTACCTGTCTTTACAGGTAAAATATTTGTATATAAGATACAATTAACGGACGTGTAGCAAAACAATGTAACTGTATGATTGATAAGATTAATCATATTCACATTTTCAAGAGTGGCCGCTAATAACAACATGAAACTATTAACAAATTATTAATGATTAAGGTGGTACCTAACACTACAGGGAGATAACTCTTTAAAATCAGCTAAACGTTTTAATAACGTTGTGTTGTTAATGGAATATTAAGCTTTTCAATGATCAATATTAGTGTTTGTCAAATTGCTATACAATCAGTGTAATTTTTCTGATGAATTGGTTGGTTCAAATGTTTTGAAATTTTAAATTTTTTGTCAATGGGTCAAAGTAAATACTTTGTCAAAATTTTATGAAAATTAAACGAGCCAAATTAATTTTAGTGAAAGTGTTAGGTACCACCTTAAAAATAAAATTTTAATATGAATAGAGATAACTACATTTGAAAGATAAAAACTATTTTCCTTTTTTGATTAATTCAATTTTGCTTATTTATTTTTAAAAGAAAAATAATAATATCCGATACTGCTATAGCAGTCTCAGTGATTAGGTGGTGATTTATGTCGACTGCTACGGTCGAATACGAAACTACGGTTAAATACGAAACTACGTTAAAATAACGTAGCTAACTTTACCGGAGACACAGATAATCAGATTAGAGATAGTGACCAATCTCTGTGTTATAGTAGTCTCAGCGTAGACTTTTAACTGTTTCTGGACAAAAAAAAACTTTTCTTGAATTGACATTGATATATAACCCGAATGCATTCTAAGCAACAGAGCAACGTTTTGAGTTTTAATCGTTAAACATTTGATTCGATTCACTACTACGAAGTGTTGACATTTTGTTTGACGATAAATGTACGCAACGCGCTTTTTCGACGTTCGTCAAATTCGCCGGATTAAACACTCAAGTGATCAGAACTTTATGAAACTTTTCAATTCGAGTTATCTCCCTGTGACCGCAAACCTTACCTTAACTGCGTACATTGTAAGTTGTAAGTGGTAGTTGAAGTGATAGTTTTAAGAAGTTTGCCTGTATAAATCTTAACTCAAGTGCACAAATGAGAAAGGAAAAAAAACTTAATTCAACATATATAACGCGTATATTAATATCTCATTAGCTTAATATTATCAACGGATATCTTTTTGTATTTGTAAATATCTCTGAAATAACAGTATGTATTTTAAAGTTAAATACAATCATTAATTTAGTTCGAGATACAACTGGTGTCAAATTGTCTATTTTGTGCTACACAGGACCATTTGCGTCACGTCAGAAAACACTCCATATTTAAAACTTGAAAATAGTTCAAACAGCATTTATCAATTTTACACTGCAATAGTTAATAAGGGAAAAATTAGCTGGGGTAAATTAGGAGATATTAAGGATGCTCGCTAGTCATGTTTTTGTCTTTTTGTCAGATTTACGGACTCCTCGGGTTTTATCCATTTCTTAAACATGAAATTTTTTGCCCATGAACCCCCACTTTTTCTTTTATAATTAAATCATATATACCATAAAATGGTATTTGACAAAATTTTATGAAATCCTCTTTATTTTTTCATGCATCTTTGAGAGACTGAAGTTGACAATGCAAATACAATGAAAAATCCAGAGAAAACCCATTTCCTGCAAATTTTCAAAGCCTTATAGCTCTAAAATGAGCACATGAACCTATATTTTTTTCTTGCTTATTTGTTTACTACTCATTAGTTCTCTCAACCAAAAACACCTATTTCAAATCCTATTTATTTCCTATTAGACCAGCGATCATCCTTAAACATCCATGCCATAACAAATCAGGACTGAAGTTGTTTTAAGGCGTCACTCATCATTAATGGGGTCAAATGGAACATCCGGGACATTTTGAATAATCACGTGGTCAATAATTGTCTTGATACCTTCATGCCTGAAATATTGGAGCAAAATCCAAACAACACATAGACAGCGTTTTCATGTTGAAGTTTTGATTTTGTAAATGGCGTAATTTAAGAAATTTATTTTACAAAAGGTCAGAATGACTAAAAGCTAGATCTATGACAAAAACAGTCTATAAATCATTGACATAGAATTTTCCTGGGAAAATAGACATCTTTTTGACAGACAAAAACATATAACACAAGAGGGGTCGTCGTACTATTGTTACCGTTATTATTCCTATATATATATTGTTTCCCTGTGACTAAAAATACAGGTAACCCTTGTTTCGAAACGTGTTAATTGCTGCGCGAAAATGCACTCAAAGTGAGTATCATATGGTGTCATGCCGCACCCAAATATAGAATAAGGTAATTATCAGCACATTTAATTTTGAAACTTAAAATTTACAAGCCAATGAACCATCTCATTAAATTAAAAGTAAAGGACTCGAATTTAAATTAGCAAAACTGTATTTAAGCTTGTGATCTTCAAAATTCAAAAACGTCATCTTTCATTGGCTTAATTTCCTAACAGAATCATTCAATACTATCTGTAGATAGGCAATAAGGTTCTAAATCTTCAAGTTCTGATAAGCGTTCCATTTATGCATTTAGATGTACTAAGAATACTGCAAATTCCGAAAGCAGCTTTCTACTTATTTATACAGTGAAGTGGTAGTGACATGAATATTTATGATTACTATATTTAATGAATTTCACGTCCAATTTGTAACTCTGCTTCGTATAATATAATCAGATATCTGCGCAAATAATTTCTTTTTTACACTTTTTATTATGAGTATGTTGTTCAACAACAACATATTAATATATAATTGATTTAGAAAAATGTTTTAAACATTTAATTAAGTTCATTTATGGAGTGTGACGTGGAATTTGAAATGGCACACTAGAAAAAAAAATCCATTATTTTTTTATTTATCTGACAATGATCAAATCGCTTATATGGAAAGGATAGAATTACATATATTAATTTAAATAGCCAATTTTCGCGACTAAATTAATAATGTCTAATAAGGAAATTAAATTTTCAAATTTTATAACGACACAAAAAACACAAGTTGCACTGTTAAAAACGACACAAGTAGACAAAAAGTTTTTTGAAATTATTTATATGTCATCTAGACTTAATAATCATGACATGAAATGCGAGATCTGAAATTTTTGTCATTTATGTCCCATTTGTCCTGTTAGGAATAAAGAAAACAGATTTTCCAACACTGAAGACAATCTTTTTTTTTCTATTCCGTAATTGGTTAAAACTAACGATCGCTTCTGGGTATGATTTCGCTTGCAGTGTGACGCTCTCGTTGTTTATTGAAAATTGTATGTTTACTTAATTCATTAGAATTTGCAAGTGTTTGCTTTGTTTGTTGCATATATTACGACATCGTTAATAGTAGTGTTTCGATTGTATCTAATCGAGATAGCTAAATTAAAGTCCGAAACTTGGAGAGGACTTGTATAGTCGACAATTTAACAACCGCGATTTGATAACATAAATAAAAGTCCCCTTCGTTTGCCTCCAAATGAAGGATTTGCTTATCATACACTTGATAAATATGTTTATATATCTCTATGTTGTTTTAAGAAATCTTAACCAATCATTGACTGAGATAATCGTAAATCACACGTTGGTTACATTTTCATAATCAATTGGTTGGGAAAGGATTAAATTGGCAAAGAATTAGAGGAAAGAAATCTCTTTTTTGTACTTTTGTAGTATTTCCAATAACACATTTGAACAAGTAATACATTTAGGCACATCTATGTCTCTTCAGGTTTTACACATTTGTTGTCCTTGTATCTTAAGAATAGTTTAATTCCTATGATATCTCTACTTAGTTCTTCTACAGACCTATATCACAGTAAACGATTAGCATGTATTGACGTCTTACTGATTGTATACACGGTTTACATCACTTAATTTGAACATAATTATCAAGTAAAGCGAAATATATTAATTATTTTACTCTATCATTGACATATCATCATTTTGCAAATTTAAAGGCATCATTCTGCATGCATGTCAAGAATATACATTTTTTACACGAACGTACAAGGAAATAATTCTGAGATATTACGAAATTCAATACTTTGTCGGTCAAGTTTAGATATATTTAAACACAAAGCAAGACGGATTGTATTGCCCGATGAGTGACAAAGCACATTATTAGAATAATTTCATATTTCGCATCAAATATATAGTTACAAAATGGTCGCAATATGTTATACAGCTTTTGTTTTTAAAGTTAAACCAAAGTAGGGTAAATTCATGATGAAATATTGTATCTGGATCATAGTAAGTCATGACCGTATATCATAGTTCTTTTGGACGAAAAATAATATTGACCAAAGCTTAAAACAGGACTTGTGTATACATGTACATATTTTTCTCAAGTTGAATGACACTTTCTTGTTTATGCACCGAACTAAATAAAGGATAGACATTCCGAAGTTTGCTGGTAATTACTGAGGTCATTGCAATTATAGAATCCGTCACGTTTGAAATAATCACGTGATCAGGTATCACAATAGGGACGAACGGACAGACGGGGTGACGCCCGGCATTTCCATGTCCCTGCATTGCGTTCCAGCGGGGGACAAAACGTATGCCCTGAAAACGGCTTTCAGTGATTGATTTTCTTACAAAACGCAAAAAATACTTTACTTATGTGTTTAACAGGGGTTAATATAGCATCTGTATTCATGGAAACGAGAACGGAGACATATAAATTTTATTGTTTTATTATAATGGAAATATTTAAATCTATGAGTTCTCAATTTTTCATGAATTCGTGGGACCCGGAAACAGGACATTTCCACTTTTTGTTGTCATGGCAACGTCTCTTTTTTAGCAAGGAAATGTTAAAATGTTCTGTTTTCGTGATTTTTTCAAACTTTTCAAGCAAATATTATAAATAATATATAAAACATAATCATTTTTACAATTTTCATTAAAAAATTTAATAGTTTTGATACTTATATAAATTATTCCTTGAAAATAGTAAAATACATGCATTGTGACACAACTACAAAAAATCCAAATTTTGAGCTGTTCTTACAAAAAAACTGGACGGGCGATTTTCTTAAAAATGCAACGAAAAAAAAGAGGTTCCCTCAATGAACAAATAAATATGTAACTTTACTATAATATTTTAATGATAAAAATCCATGGAGAGCACAAACCTTACCTTATAACATAATCTTCCACAAAAATCTGCACAGTGCAACTCCTGTATTCATCAATTAATAAATAAATATATATATATGAAATGTGATATTCCGGAAGATATCAGAAACTTTTGTTCAGAATATATTTTTCGGTTAATCTCTCAACTATAGAGAAAAAAACTTCCTTCTAATGTAACAATAGGTAACTGCGTTGTATAGTTTTTAAGATTTTTTAATTTTATAAACATAACAGTATAGATTTAAATCGTCTTTTCTGATCATTTTCTCTTTTTTTATCATATTTATATATGGATAAGCACAAACTGCTCCATTATGTTATTGGACACACTACAAAGCGCAAGTAAAGAAGAAAACATGCTGTAGCAAACCATGAGAAATAGAACTAAAAAAAAGGACAAATATACCTAAGGAGAAATAAACAAAAACGTTAATCCACTGGACAGACAAAGCCGGGAAGACAAATGAACAACCACTAGCACAACAAATAAACGCAGAAAACAAAAAAAAACCATTGAACAAAACGAACTCCTATAAAAACCTGTAGTGAACCCAGGTGCTCCGGAAGGGTAAGCCGTTCCTGCTCCGTATACGGTCTCCGTCGTGAAGTTCAACAACGTCAATTCGGTGGAAGTCACAAATCGTTGGAGGCACATGAAATGTTACGACAGTGGGAACAGGTCCAACATCATCTTAGATATTGGAACACTGTAATGGTCAATCAATTTGTGATGACGACCGTAAAATGTCGTAAGTGATGACATAAAACCCTGGCTAAGAAGCTTTTTTGACCGCAGTAATCCTCTTTGTCGAAAGTTAGGGTAACTCACGCATGCGCTTGAAAATCGGATAAGCTGAGAAGCGTAGACGCCATATGCAGGCGATGCTGGTATATTGCTCACAAGAAGGGAAGATTAACAATAGGAAAGTTGAATTCATCACGTTTTTCATAAAGTTTTGTCTTCAAATGTCCCTCATTGTCTTTTTCTAGAAACAAATCCAAATTTGAAGCGGACTTTGGTGTATCTGTAGTATCCTTAATTTCAAGCTCACTGGTGTAGATTATATGTAGAAAGTCTTGGACTTTGTCGTTATTCAACGACAACACGTCATCTATATAACGAAAAGTGAAATTAAAGGATTTGACTAGTTTCTTTTTGTTTTCACGTAGTAACCCTTGAATGAAGTCCGCTTCATATGAGTACAGAAAGAGATCGACGAGGAGAGGAGCACAGTTGGTTCTCACTGGAACTAAATAACGCAATAAACAAAGATGACACTGCAAGCGATAACCTACGGTGAAGCGAATGGTGTTTGTAAACCTATTTATTTTAGTTTAAACATATTAATTTATAGTGTATTTAGCAACAAGTTTTCTATATGAATAAGTCATAATCTTTCGATCAGTTTAATAGTTTCTGTTACCTTTTCTAACATCGGACTCGGACATCTTTTGAAATGAGTTTTATTGTGTCCATCGCTGTGTGTTTCTTTATTCCACATTGGCTAGGGATATAGGTGAAGGGTTGAGATCTCACAAAACATTTTTGCGTCTGTCCCAAGTCAGGAACCTTAGTCATGTCGGTTTTTTTTTAATTTTGGTTCATTTGTATGTTTAGTGTGTAGTCAATTTCGTTGAACTAGTATGCATTACTGTTTAAGGGCCAGCTGAAGTCCACCTCCGAGTGCGGGATTTTCTCGCTGTGTTGAAGACCCATTGGTATCCTTGAGATATTTTCTGCTCTTTGGTCGGGTTGTTGTCTTTTTGGCACATTCCCCGTTTCCATTCTCTATTCTATACGAACTTATACTAATCCCTCTCTACTTTGGAAAGCAGCCCCTATAGTGGTATTTTTACCTAATCTTTTTCGACGTCTACAGGGGGGTCTCTAACATGCTAAGGGTGTTGCTTTCCTTTAACACGGGACAGCTATTTTGCGTCCCCATCCGACGGACTACCTTCATATATCGAGAATATCCTCAAAATGGTGTCGATAGGGGGTCGGGAATCAAACCGGGAATTTTTGGCTTCGTTGTCTAATGCGCTGACCACTATACCACGATCCCCTAAAACTATTTATGAAATATGGAAATCTATCCAAGTGTGTTCATTGTTTGAATGTTTTTTTCTGTCATTTGTTCCGAGCCGAAAACATAGGAAATAAATGATAAAATTTCCTGATGTCGAATTTCATAATGACATGAAAATTATTTCCAAAATCTCCAACTTCCTCTTTGCTTGTATCATTTAAAATTAGTTACAAGTTGTGTCTTTATCTTCTTTGGAAATTCGGAAATTTGATTTTCTTAATGAGGAGTCATTGATGCATGTAGAGTCTCGTAAACAGGATGGTTTTAATAAATTTCAAACATTAAAATGTAATTTATCATTATCATTTATCTAATTTAATTACCATCTAATAATAAAATATGAGGGATGCTTTTGTACTATTTAAAATTTCATTCATAACATGATAAACGAAATTTAATTAATGAAGTTAAATATTTTTCCTAATCATTTGTCCGCAAAAATGTGTGTGTATCCACCGTTAAAAAAATCCGTCTGGGCAGGCTATAATTTCAAACTCTGCTATTTTTAAATAACAAAGGCGGAAATTGTTTATATCATACATGTACATTTACTGCGTCTTAATTATAATTATTAATTTTGTATCTCATTTGAATGTTAATTTATGTGGGGTAGTAAATTCATTATACATGTGTAATATAATTTTATTCTTACTATCTAATCTTGTGATAAGAATGAACTACAAAATAAATGTGTATTATACGCAAATAGGTTGACCTAAACTGTAGTTTATTAAAGAAGAAAATTTAATAGATATGAGTGGAGGAATATTTGATTGAACTTTAATCATTTTGACAATGGCTCCATGGAAAAACGACGAATAAAATACAAGAACTTTATTATTTTTCACCAGTTTTGGATTTTGTGTCAATAAACAAAGAGTTTGCTATTCAAATTCTGAACTTGATTTTTGCATTCCACTTGGGCAATGTGGGCGGAGCTTACTTAGCTTAGTGGTCTCTCAGCAACATCTCAACACAATTAGATTAATGCATACGGCCCCTGAGAAATTATGGTTCATGTTGTTCTAGACAACTTTATAAAAATTACGACCCTATTTAGACACCAAAACCGCGAATAAAACTTCCCAATTTTCCTACCGAAGGTTGGTGGTTATCTCCGGGTATTCCGACTTCCTTATGCAAGACGTTAATTAATTGCATGACTGCATCCGTGAAATAACTTTTGACGGGTAATTAAGAAGTTATTTACATTTATTTTAATAAGATAAAACGTTGTATAACTCCAGGAGGTGTAAAATTAGGCCTTCATCCTAAGGAACACTACATGTTACACTAATCCGTGCATTAAAATCTTGTTACTCCATCCTCCAATTCTTATCTGCAAACAAACGCTGGGTGAAATATTACTTTATTTACCATTAGAGAGAAATTAAAACATGCATGTACGTATATACAAAACTTTAGGTCAAACAAACATATCAAAAGCAATCCATCATAATACAAAATAGTCTCACATTTGACTTGATAAAAAATAACGAAAGTACATCGAATATTCGCAAACTAAATAGGTGTACATGTAACAGAGTTGATAATGGTTATTAATATGTATAAAACTCGTTAATCAGATCTGTGACTTTCCGGTACATAAAAAGTGCAAATGTACTGATTAATAGAGAATCTAAGATAAACGAAACCGATCTGAAAACTGAGGAAAAAACTGAAAAAGAGAATAAACAGTGATTATTAATGTAATAAGGTGTAATCTATAATACAAAACCTGATATATACAAATGTCGTTTACTTTTTACCTAACAGCACAAATTTCTTCTCCCTCAGAATTTGATCTCCTTGCGGAATGTACTTTTTAAAAATGACCAAAAAATTAAAAATGTTAAACCACAATTGGTCTTTAGAATGATTATGTATGACAACTGAAAGTGAAAACAAAAATTCGTGTACCATTACTAACTTAAACAGAAATGATGTGACATATATATTTATACATGTTTAATGTATTTTAATTTGTTTCATTGTATAATGATAAATAAATGTTTGAGCATCTACATGTAACAAAAATGAAAAATAAATAAAGTCTTACAAGAAATATATAACAGAATTTTAAAACCGGAAGAAAAGACTACTGAAAATATTCTAGACTTTCAGCTTATGTAACTAAATATAAAATATAACAGAGTAGCTTTTACGTTATTGGTACAGAGAAATACAACCTGGAAGATAATTTTGTTCAATTTTCAGAAAAATTATGTTTCAGTAAATATTTGGATATTTTCATGCTTTATCGATGATATTAATACATAACAAGATCAACTTACGGACTTCATTAGAAAAAAAGATATGAGAAAGGCGTTAGTTTTCCTCTTAACGATTTTCCAGATAACCTTCATGTAAACATCAGAATGTGTTCAAAAGTATACAAGTTACCACTTTCGAAGATTACGTAAAGATTAAGAGCGTGTTTGAAGAAAACCCATTCAGGACAGCACATAGGATTACATTTAGACTAAACAATTTTCGTATAAAACAGTGAATAAATTGTACAAAAGATTCTCTAGTGGTGTCTATCCAAGTGTTTGTAATAGCATAAGTGACATCTTGTAAGTCTTGAATGACATTTCTTATTGGAGGCAATAGTACCGCGACAAATTTGAAATATCTCCCGACCGGTGAAAATGAAAGATTTACAATGTACGTAGGTCACTTCTGATTTATTTTCATCAAAACAATTCGAACTTAAACAAGTCGATTCCGAGACTGGCTCAACTTTGGTAAAAGATAAGAATGTTATAAATGTGTGCTGCACGTAAATTTGATTTTCGCCACTAAAAAAAATAGCCCTAAAAGAAAAATTAGAATTAAAATTACGCTCGCCTAAATGTATTTTTGCCATAAAAATTCAAAGAAATAAAAATTATTTTGGTATGACCTAATAAAAACCAAAAGAAAATCACTGTTATCTTACAGAAAACCGTGTGTAACATCAGCTGCTTGCATCTGTGTCCTATACATGTTAAGTGCAGCAGGGATCGTTTAAGAGCTATGGTAGTTAATAAGAATACGAAACAAACAAATAAGAATTGAGCGCTTAACGTCCATATGTCGTTTAAACTTCGACAAACATCTTGAAAAGAATATATAGATTGTAAGTAATCATTGAAAAAAACAGCTACAAATATTAAACATTTTACAGGAAATAATTATTTGTGATTGTAAAAACGCAATCCATTAGACAGACAAACCCGGAAAGACATATGAAAACCACAAGCACAAAAAAAAATAAACACTGAAAACTGAAAAAAAAATGAACAACACGAACTCTTATAAAAACCAAATTGTAAATTGTTCCTATGATTTCCAATCTTCGTACACGTTTGATGCTCTGTCTTCTTCAACAACAAAAGCATCATCCGTATCAAAAGGACTTTCCAGACAGTTATAATTCCCTCGTTAGCTTCTTCCACTCGGCTAAAATGAAATAAAAAAGTCATCAAAGACTGTCATGATTAAACAAAAATAGAAAATTTGACGGTACGATAGCCATCAACAAAGTAGCAAGATTGAGCAATCAACTAATATTTACTTTATTTTTCTCCTATTCTTGACGTATTTAATCGGTGAGATACAAATACGTAATATTGTTAACTACTTCCGGGTGATGAAATTACTGCATGGGAATTCCCGCCGCTTTTTTTGGAAAGATAAACTAGAGAAGTTCCGAAATGGCGTTCATGTAAACGACATTTTCTTGAGGTTTTTGTTGAAAATTATAGGAGAAACAGATTCTGTTTCAATTTACTCGCGAGTTATAGAATTTCTCCACCCTCGATAGTTAAATATAAGATTTTAACACGCTCCCTAAAGGCTCCCATGTTGAAAATAAAAAAAATTAACTATCTCGGGTGGAGAAATTCCATAACTCACTCGTACCTGAAGGAGAATCTATATGAAAATAGTCAATGCAAAAAAAAAATAAAATATAAAATCAAACAATCCAAACTTGCGGAAAAACGATACAAATCACTCAAATACTGCATTGATATGTCATTACTACAAAAAACCACACACACCGGAGAGGTCATGCAAAAAGTGGAAAACAAATGCTCTGATGAGTTGGCTAAGTAGTGACTAGGTTGAAATTTAAACTAAAGAAGGACGAACGAAAAGTCAGGATTAAAATACTAGCTTTAAGAAAGACACTTAATTTTCAGTATTGGATTCCATTTATTGCCCTTCTTCTAATTTGACATTTCAAATTTCTTTCCATGTGGTGTCTGTGAAGTTTGGTGATCAAATTTTATGTTTTACTCAAACAACGGTACAGTTGTCAAAAGGCTTATCTTTATATATGGTTTCTTCCTTGAACACCATATAGAAGGTATGATTATAGAATAACAATCCAAAGATACTAATATTAGATATAGTAAATTTATACTATGCTGTATACGACGCATTTTAAGTAGTTACCTCTCATCAGCAGCATTAAAACCGAAACATTTAGAAGACCAAAAACCAAACTTATATTAAACAAGAAGTACTCAACCAAAAATACCGAAATAGGAAGCCAAATTTCAGCTAAGGAGTTCTATTATGTGCAATACAAGGAATGAACCGTTAGTATTTCTATTATTTTTGAATTTTGTTAAATACTGGTAATTTCTGTAACAAATCAATGAATAATCATGTCAGACAAGTCTGACGACTGGGTTGGCGAATACCCTCTGGGACCTAGGGTCCACCAGCAGAGGCATCATCCCAGGAATTTCAAACTAACAATCCAAATATACTTATATTAGATATAGTAAATTTGTATTATGCTGTATACGACGCATTTTAAGTAGTTACCTCTCATCAGCAGCATTAAAACATAAACATTTGGAAGACCAAAAACCAAACTTATATTAAACAAGAAGTACTCAACCAAAAATACCGAAATAGGAAGCCAAATTTCAGCTAAGGAGTTCTATTATGTGCAGTACAAGGAATGAACCGTTAGTATTTCTATTATTTTTGAATTTGCTAAAAACTGGTAATTTCTGTAACAAATCAATGAATAATCATGCCAGACAAGTCTGACGACTGGGTTGGCGAATACCCGCGGGGACCTAGGGTCCACCAGCAGAGGCATCATCCCAGGGATTTCAAACTAACAATCCAAATATACTTATATTAGATATAGTAAATTTATATTATGCTGTATACGACGCCTTTCAAGGAGTTACCTCTCATCAGCAGCATTAAAACAGAAACATTTGGAAGACCAAAAACCAAACTTATATTTAACAAGAAGTACTCAACCAAAAATACCGAAATAGGAAGAACTAGTTTTTTAAGTACATGTAGTGGATCACGTGGAATTAGTCCGTCCGACTTGACATAAGGTCCATGCTTGTTTGCGTTTCTTCGCTTTTTCCTTTCAGATTGGAATCGAATTATTTTAAAAATTTGATATCCAGTGCCATGATTTCTGAACCAGAACAAGCATTAAAGCAACTGTTCGTAGATGACTTTACGAAGCTAAAGTACTAAACAAACTTAACGTGTGGCAGTCTATATTTCCCGATCGACCTTTTAGGAAGAAAAATTATATTGCGCAGAGTATTTCTAAAATTAAAATAATACTGACCACAATCCTTCCTTCTGCTTTTTGTCTGAAATAAAATCACAGTATGATCTGTTAAATACAAAATTCTAAGTCGTCAACTATTTTTGTTTAAATCTGTGTTATACAAGTACACTTATTTGATCCTGATCGGAGAATGTGTTCAACACGGCTCCTCGGGGGTCGATTGATCGAATCAGATATTCCAGTAATAACTACTCTGTCAACACAGGGGTTTTAAATTCTAATCAAGCTCATGGCGAGGTGCTGTCGACATCGACAAGGATTGCCAGTTTTCCCCCCATAGCTTGGTGGTTTGTTTCCCTGGTTCTAAGGTTGTTTTCACTAACAAATAACTGATCGCCTTACCATAGGAAAATAAACTAAACTAAGCTAAATTCTATTTAACACAGTTTACTTTTGTTTATTTTGCAAAAGTATTTATTGTGTAACATTAAGGGATCTTATAAATCAATAGAGATTTGGTTACACACATAATACGTTTATTTTCTCAAGATTATGCACGTCTTGTTTTCAAACTATTTTAAGATTATATAATAAAATTTTGATGATTAATTGACTTTCAACGTACAGACTAATGAACACTGAGTGATACCCTCCGCTTGCAATACTATGAATGTTCAAACTGTGGAATACTGGTATATCAGCAAGTTAACTAAGTATTAATAGCTGCTTTATAAAGGATCATTCTGATCCATGCTTCAGAGTATAAGTTGAATTGTTTCTCCTTCAAAATTTTGGACAGCAACCACCTGCAGGTAGTGTACTACAACTGTGTTAAGTGGATTAAAAATCCAATAGCCTGTTTAGGAGGAGTTCCGCCTACAAGCTTTAAACAAAAGTCTGTAAAGCCCGTAAGTTGGATTATCTACCTTTTCAAGCATCCAGCGATAATTACCTTGCTTCATGCACATCTACATATGATGCCAAACGTTCATATATAGCTTCCGCAAAATCCAATGAATAGTTTAGGAGGAGTTGCGCTTACAAGCTTTAAACATGTAAACACTTAAGTTGAATTATCTCCCTTTGCAAGCATCCGGTGATAATTATCTTGGTTCATGGACATCTACATATGATGTCAAACCTCCACATAATGTCTCACTAAAATCCATTGAACTGTTTAGGAGGAATTGTGCTTACAAGGTAATTGGAGGGATGGACGGACTTACGGACAGAAGAACAGACTGACAATTTGATTCCTATATACCCCCAAACTTTTGTTGCAGGGAGTATAAAAACAGTGCCGTAAGCAAGTAGACTAGCATTGCCAGTAGGTGGGTACAGAGACTGTCTAGTCGGAAGATGGACAATTTATAAATTAAAAGTAAAAGCCCAGCCATAGACCAAAGTGGAATACTCTTTTAACAATGCCACGCTCCTTTAAACATGTTAAAGAACCTTCTCTGGATTTAAAAAGAAGTATTATAGCCGATACAGTTGGCTAAATTATATTTCCTTTGTCAATCCCTACACAATTTTACAATGACTGTCAAATATTATTTGCCTTTGTGTCTTGATCTGATCTATTCCTTTTTATGAAGTACCATGGTCTGGATGGATTCTCCAGAAAAAAAAGATTAAAAGTGTATTTTCTAATATGCTAGAGTCTGTGGTAACGCAAAGCAATACAAATAACAAGGATTCGATATAAGGAAATGTTAACATAATGTTGATCCTTAATCGTTTATTGCTCTATGGATTGAATACAAGTCGAATTAACGGAAACACAACACGAAGCCAAAACTTTTCCCCGTTTTATTCTCTTAAATCTTTGTCATCGCTGTTCTTTTCCAAACTATGACAAACTATATAATGATCTAATTGGTTATGGAGTGTGTTTTCAATGCATGAGAAAGTGAGGCTGATGGAAGAATAAACAGACAGATAAACGCAATTCATTATCCCTTCTCTACATTTGCAAATTATTATTCTGATCCATACCTTTTGAATTTATGGAAGGCAAATTGTCCAGTTACTATAATGACAATTGTGGCAATAATACATCCTCCAGCAATGCCACCTAGTAATCCAGTTGAACATTCATGTTCTATCCTTCTATCCACACCAGCAACTGAAGCTTTTAAACAGATTGAAAGAAAAATGTTTTTTCTTCTCCATTTAGAAATATTTAATAGCAAATTTAATTATGTTCTCTGTGATAACTATTATCTGATTCATTAAAACTAAATATCTGAGTACAATATCTACTAAATCGCATTGCAAAAGCTTACATTAATATGCTCCTTTTACGATTGTGTGCTTTTGTGTAGAATTGTGAAATAAAAAGCCCCTCATTTTATATCAATAGTTATTCTGAATATAAAGGTAGATAGGAAAAATAGATCATATAAAGTTTATGCAAGTGCAATGTACAAAAAGCCAATCTTTGGAAAAAGTTTCAAAATATTAAACACTATAATCGTTTTAACATCTCTAGTCTTGTTTAATACAATCAGTCTTCATTAAACCAGATAGGGCAGGACAACAACTAATTTGCAGTCTATGTAAAGGAGCAATGCAACATGTATTGCATTTATGCATGTTTGCTCAGATATACAGAAAAGAGTACTTTAGTGTGAATAAATTCTGTATTGGTCATTGTATTGATTCAAGCTTAGCTGTATTGGTCCCAAGCCACGTGTAGCCGAGAGCTTATACATCTGACCGAGAATCAATACAGGGCCAATGCAGAATCAGAAAGTTCGTAACACCTTCATTAAATAATTCAAACAGTCCGTACAGCTGGTCCGTATTGCAAGTCCGTAAGAAGGTCAGTCTATTCAGCTGTTCTTGGGCATCAAACCTTGCTGGTACCAATGACTTCATCACGATGTAAATCGCGGTCCGATTGCGATGTCGACTTAAAACGTTCCAAAATGACGAAATTAACATATCCGTAAAATTTATTTCAAAATATTTGAAGTAAGCATGTTAAAACTTTTATCGTGTTATATCAAATGGACAAACATATTCTCAGATGAATGAAACTGACTTACAAGGACAACACATGTTATTACAAATGTTGAATTCCTCTGATGATCCATTACAATATAAGCCCCCATTGTACGGTGCCGGGTTATCACAAGTGCGTGTCCTCTTTTCAAGACCTCCTCCGCAGCTTACACTACAGGATGTCCAATTAGACCATATACTCCTTCCACCGTCAACTATAATTAAGTATCATTCCATATAAAATTAAAAATCTAGTGGCACATGATAGAAATAGATTTTCTGTGTATGCATGTATTTGCCTTTCTTTTGTATATCTATTAACAGATTTGGTGCATTTTTCTTAGTTGTGACCTGTCTTTCTGAGATTTTTTTTCTATAGAATGCATTACGAACAGGGGAGATAACTAATGTTAGATCAATAACTTGTGTATAATCTTTTCATTGCTGCTAGAAGGCTTTTGAAATTCACAGCTATTTTATTATATTTGGGATAATTTTTACAAAGAAAGCACTATAGAACACTGTTGCCAAGGGAGATAATTTATTGAAATTTACATGTAAAAATCTTCCTGCTTATATTTGGAACCAATGTTTGAAATTTTTTATTCTAATGTATGGACATTATAACAAGCAAATTAAATTGCAATTAAATCACGACGATGTTTCGCACATTTTTATGTAATTGTTTGATTTTTCTATGGAAATGTACTTATCATTAAAAACAGAGAGGCCCAATTCGGTTTATACCATTTCGCGGCGAGTACAAATAAACTGTTGTTTTTATTTTTTAACAATGTACTGATGTTGTGTTTATCCTGCAACACTAAATCGTTATCAATTCCAGCGAAAATCTTTAAATGGAACATTTTTACATGTAGCTGATTAGCAAAAGGGGTGACTTCGCGTGTAATCTTTGGAAATATGACATCATAAACACATTGAACCAGAATGCAATACAAACTATCGTTGAGTGCGAGGAAAAAGGTACCAGGAGCCCATATTAAGCTACTGACTCAATATCGAAAACAAAATCAAGAAGGCTATATCGGCATAGTTGCAGGAGAAAATAAGGTAAAAAAACAGATATTGGCTCATTGTATATTAAAAAATAACCCTAGTTATAATTAAAGATCGGGCAGAAACCAAGAAAACAGTAAATTACTGCTGTTCCTCAATTCAAAGTTACTGTGTGAAGTCTCCAAAAAGTAGACAAAACCAATTCATTACAGCAAGATCACGATGGACATACCGTCGACATAACAGCACTCGAAGCCAAAAATATTGAAAACGGAAATGTTGGAGAGAAAGTTCCAATGCCAAAACTATGTTAAAACCACCAATGATACTGATTCTGATGCACTTTATCCCCGCTTTTCATGAAAATATCTCTTGTCAGTGGTTTTCTAGGCGGCAAATGTCGAAAACCAACAAAACAAAATGTGTTATATCAAGATCAAATCCGAAACAACAAAAAAATGACACGCAAAAACCGTAACGGAACAGGGTTTTTGTGTAAGAGAGACACTTTGTAGGTTCCATCTTTTTGACCAATTGTTTAGTCTTTGAATTTTAAATTTACGTCAATACCGAAATATCAGGAACAAAACTGAGCTTACCATTAGTAATTAGACTAAATTCATATCTAAGGCACCACATACGTTGAAATGTTATTCGTTTACATATATCATTATTCTGTGAGTAAAGAACCCCGATCAATTTGTAATTAAAAAAGATTAAAATGAATAGTTTTTCGTACCTGAACAATCAGATCCATTACACGCCTGTATTTCATATTCATGTCCAGCGCATTCCAATCCACCAAACAGGGGTAGAGGATCATCACATTTTCTCGTTCTATTCTGCATTCCTTCACCGCATGTTGTATTGCATTTTTCCCACAAGGACCATGCTCCCCAGTTTCCATCAACTGGAAAACATATTGTAAAACTCATAAGAAAGTGTTGCTGTAATCAATCAGTTCAACTGTCATCCTTATGTAAGGTTGTGGTCAGATTCTTGTTACAAATTATGTACATGAGATCTGAAAAAACTTTCAAAAATGACGACATTAATAGATCCGTACAAAAGAACTTTAATCGACTAATATATGAAAGTAAGCATGTTATCACTAATTGCTTTTTACATGTCGAAAACTCATTATGTATATAAAATTATTTAGTTTGTCAGAAAATATAAAGGTTATATGTTCAGGCCTTAAAAACATGACAAACCTTTAGAAATGAAAGACTTTAATCATGTTATATCAAAATGGAAAAACATATTCTGATATAAATGAAAGTGACTTACAAGGACAGCTTATATTCTTCAAGTGGATTGCTTTAATATTTACAGGGTATAAAATGGTATTTTGATAGGAATTAAGTACAAAATTCTGGTTGGTATTTGAAAATTTTAAGCCATATTTTATTATAGATTGACATTCCATAAATTTTAAGAATATTTATCTGTATCAATAAAATAATATTCCAAGCATTGTTTGTTATTTTACAGGGTGTATTGTTCTATTAATGGTAGTGCTTTTGACCGTTTTTTGGCAAAAAAAACTCAAGATTATTAAAGACATGTCATTTGCATTATCCTTTTAAAGTTATCTTGGTGGTTGTAAATTAGGGTCAATCGATATATGTAGAAATCCTAAGAGCAAAAGCTGCAAAATATTTTATTTCAGGCCCAGATTTTTCAAACTAAAAAATTGCAAACGAAATTTGTCATAATTTTTTTAAATTTTGAGACGAAGACACTATCGGTACTCAGTCGATGAGAGAGAATAAAGAATCAAAAGAATAACTAGAGTCATCTGAATCTAATGGTACATGTTAACTTTACTTCAACGGTTATGTGCATTATTTTTTGTTTAATCTTACAACTACATGGAATTCAATATTTACTGTGCGTCCTTTTTCATAAATAATAATAAAATAGTAATAAGATCTTTTTAAAATGGTTTACGTAGAAGGCAGTCGGTTTTATTACATTTCGGTCGTTCCAATTGTTTTCTCAACAGTATTAGAAAAATATGTCAATTTGGAAAAGATTGCAGATAATCGGTATATTGCGCTGCAGACAATCGTTCGAAGCTTGAGGTTTCACCAAAAATTCTATACTGACGCTTATATACATTATAGTTTTTCACTTAAAGGGAGAAAAATTACTTCAACAAGTTAAGCAAAAAAGCGTATTTCAACAAGGTCAAACAGATTGCATGTTAAATAAATTGATAAACCAAACAATTTGTCACCCACTCGACATGGCTATTATTAACAATAATGTATTAGTTTAATTAGTTTATGGTTTCATTGAAGGGATTGACAGGTGTGTCATTGGTTATCACAAATGTTGTGTTCCTTTCACGCCAACATTTTTATAACAACATGATTATTATACAATGTTGTTTCAACAATTATATTGGGGCCACTGATAGGTGTCTTACATGTTGCGAATTATACATTTATCATGGTTATAGTAAAACAAACTTTAACAGATTAATCAACATAAAGTACATTTTTTTTAAATATTGTGAATCAAACATACAGTCTTGAACCCTTAAACATGTACCATTATCCATATCAGTTTTTAACCAATCAAACTAGACTAGTGGCAACATAAACATTAAGATGGTAAAGGCATGCTTACGTGTATGCACTTAGAGGATTTGTACCAGTTTGTATTATATCGGCGTTGGTTTACTTCTATTTGACGTTGTCTATTTCAATTTGACTGTTTTATACCAGCCAGTTCTTCTGTATATTCAGGTTCATATTGGAATGCTACAATTCCCTTTTCATAAAGTCGGATTCGTCATGAAAAGCGAAAAGCTTTCGTTATTTGAACCCGAAGTTGACATTGTAAAGTTCAAATTCCAGAATGTTATACTATCTGCGACCATGCTTAAATATTATTTGAGAAAATGAAATTGCTAATTGTCGGCATAATAATTGGTTCTTCGGTTAATTGCCGCTTATTAAGTTCTCATCGTTGGTATTTAAGTTTAATTAATTGAATTATTGATTTATCAAACGTGATACAGGTTGCTAGTAAGTAATTCGAACTTTTCATAAACTTTAAACTTATTCATTTATAGTGGATTTGGAAACAAGTTAAACCAACTTATACTAATACCTCTCTACTTGGCGGGTGAGAGAGCATCCCCTGTAGCGGCATTTTAGCCTACTCTATTTCGACATCTACCTAGCTAAGGGAGCTCTTCCTTAACACGGGGCATCCATTTTTCGCCTCTATCCGACGGACTAGCATCGTTTATCGAGATCATCCACGCACATTGTGTCGGTAGGGCTTCGCAAATTTGATCCCTGAAACTTTCATCCCGAACTTTTCATGTTTATTACAAAACGATTTAATTTTAATACGAACACGCCCAAAAATTATGAGATGGTTTATAATGTCATTATTTTCTTCTTATTGTATTTCCATTGAAAATGTCGGATCGTTTAAAATTTACTTTATATCTCTCATTCGTGGCGTTAATTTTTTGAATGAATATCTTTACATAATTATAATTACATATATTATATTTGGTTAATATCTCTAACCAAATTTTAATTAATAACAGGTACGGATTAAATTGTGATATAATCGTTATAATTTTGTAATTATCGACCAGTTTCCCCCATATAATGCCTGTATGTAAATAGTAACATGCTGTGAAAAAATTCATCATTAATCTTAGGATAGATGCTGTAGGTCGTGAAGTCCCCACCTATATTTTTGTCGGCAAGATGGCCAAATATATAGTGCTTCATTTCATAAAACAATTTGTTAAAATGGAAATTTATTACTGTAAATTTACTCTGTGAAAGAGAGTAAGGATAGCCTGATTTAATTAGTACAGACACTCAACATTGGTGAGGTTAAACCTGTTTTATTGGAACCAAAACCTCCCCCGGACCTATCCTGACACTCTGATGTAAAAACAAACTATAACAACAAATACAGTATTACTCTCTGTTGTGTTAAGGCATATGTTTTGTGCTCTTTTATGTTATTTTTTTTACCGAATTTCTCTCAGTTGAATTTCTTTGATTGATTTGTATGTTATTGTTGACCTTTCCTGTTATCAATTTTCTTGCTAATTAAAAAGAATATGTATAGACAAGATTTAGTTGTTTTAGCTAAGTGGTATGATTTAAAAGAATGTGTTTATAACTGCACAAATTTATGACACTTACCTTCTAAACATTTAATTCCTATATCTTCATCATGACCGCAATCATGTACTCCCCATCCATTATGATTACAACTACTTAATGTATTTTCTGTTCCGTCACATGCTACTGTGTCTAACCAAATTATTCCATCGCCATTTCCTACAGTGTAAAACTCAGCACCGTAGGAGATGCTAAAATTAGATATTATGACATTATTATAGTGTAATAAAATTCCATGATTATATTTCTACCTAAATTAATATAAACCAAATAGCTATAACAAGAGGAAATATATTTTTAAAAAGCTGTCTTGAATCATTATTAAATGTCACTTCAACTTAAAAAAATACATTTTCCATCCAGCTTTACCGAAAAATTGCAAAATAATATTTTTTATCTTATTTATTATTATTATTCTCTATTGATACAGTTTTAATGAAGTGAGTTTATCCACTTCGGGTTCGAATAAATAATTATAGGTCTTACCAGATCTGTCAGTTAGGCCAAAGTGATCACAATTTAAAATTTAATATTTATTCACACAACTACCACAAAACTGAACAAAACAAAACTGGAGGAACACAAATACAAATCTATTTCTCCATCTATCACACTTGACATCTACAACTACAACTATACACACTCTACAAAACAAATTTAAACTAAATAAACTAAAAACTAAAAATTTAAATAAATATAAATATCAGTCAATCACAGTCTGTCATCACAGTCTTCATCAAATATGAATAATAGCCATTGACACAGCAATTTAAGAATTTTAACCTGGTTGTATATTATGTATTAAATTCGTTACACTGTTACTTTTCAACTTTTATACTGGAAATTTATATAACATAAAAAGACAGTCACTCAAAAACTGACTTCAACCATCTCAAATTGTCTATCACACCATATTTGATGCAGTAAATTCACCCCTTATCTTGATACAAATCATCACCGAAACATACTTGTGATCAACCGCCAACTAAGTACTCAAAAACCATAAATCCGCTGTGAAAGGAACAAACAAAACGTAGTTTAAGGACTAGCTTGCATATCAAAAACCGAATAAAACAAATTCAGATTATCGCGACCAGTCTACAACCTGCTAGGCTGGTCTAACACCTGACCAATATATCTATATATATCCTGTTACATAAATAGTAAAGCTGACCAAAGAAGGATAACTCAAAGTCCTTACAACAGTCAAGTTTGGGATTTAATTAGAGGAACACATTGACCTAATCAAATGCCGACAAAATAAAAGACAATTGATATTGTTAATAGCAACTGATGAAAACATCCATACATATTTTTGCTCCGGACACTATTTGTTAGCTGATTGAGTCAAAATGGAATGTCAATGGTCAATGTAATGGCTATTATCCTTATCAATAAGGTATAAATACCCTATGCCAAATATGTTGTTGTTCCAGCAGATAAAGTTCATAATAACATAGTTTTTGTTTGCAAGGGCTACTGTGTTCGGTGCTTGATTAATGAACTAGGGATTGCTGGTTAACTTGGCAATCCTACCTGTACAGCTACTACACTTTCAAAGGAAGAAATAATCGACAATCATAGATCGGTCTTATCGTTATTTGGTATTTCCATCAAAGATGATGATTGTGATCTTCCTACTTTGTACTGGATACCCATGTTACATAAGTGTCCATACAGACAACGCTTTGTAGCTGGATCTGCCAAGTGTTCCACCAAACCATTGTCTCAACTTCTAACTTCTATTTTGACAGCTGTCAAAACGGGCCTCCATGGTTATTCTGGAACAAACTATTCAAGAAGTGGTATCAATCAAATGTGAATATTAAAGAATTCCCAAAACTTGAAGGATTCCCTTCTGGAGAAGCAATATACTAGCTCCGCCTGCATATGGCGTCTACGTTTTTTTAGCTTATCCGATTTTCAAGGGCATGCGTGAGTTACCCTGACTTTCGACAAAGAGGATTACTGCTGTCACAAAAGCTTCTTAACCAGGAATTTATCAGGGACAAGTTGATGTCATCACTTACGAAATTTTACAGTCGTCATCACGAATTGATTGACCATTACAGTGTTCCAATATCTAAGATGATGTTGGACCTGTTCCCAATGTCACAACAGTTCATGTGCCTCCACCGATTTTTGACTTCCACCAGACTGACTTATTGAACTTCACGACGGGTGCCGTATACGGAGCAGGAACCGCTTACCCTTCCGGAGCGCATGGGTTCACTCCTGGGGTTGATAGGAGTTCGTGTTGTTCATTGTTTTTTGTTTTCTGTGTTTATTTGTTGTGCCTGTGGTTGTCCTTTTATCTTCACGGGTTTGTCCAATGGATTACGTTTTGTTTGCTTGTTCCTTTTTTACGATCTCGATCCATTGCAGTCTGTAACTGCATAAACACATTTAATTTCTCTACCCTCTATACCACCATTCCTCATTCACAACTGATGGAGAAGTTGAAAGATCTAATCCATCGATGCTTTCAAAATAAAAATGGCAACATCAGATACACATACCTTGTCATTGGTAGAGATGGATGTTGCTTTGTCAAAAACCACCCTGGGTCGAACTAAAAGTGTACGGAGGACGGGGTTGTCCTGATGGTTGGGTTTTTGATCGACGGCATATTTGTTCAATTTGGTGGACGTGTTTTCCAACAGACCATTGGCTTTCCCATGGGCACTAATTGTGCGCCACTCCTGTCCGACTTTTTTCTTTTGCTCATATGAGGTAGACGTTCTTGACGGGCTTCTTACAGAAAAACAGAGGAAGTTAGCCCGTACCTTTATTTTCAGCTTCCGCAAAACGGATGAGGTTTTATCACCCAACAATTCACGTTTTCCAATCGTCAGCTTCCATTTTTGAGCGGCAACATTCCAGAAGTGCCGGCGTATGGAGTATATATTTTACAACTCATACGTTATTCCAGAGTGACATATACATTGACTCACTGGACAAAGCCCGGCTCCTGACAGAAACGTTGCTCAGACAGGGGTTTGTTGCTCCTACGTTGGAGTCATCCTTATTAAAGATTTATGGACGTCATCATGATTTGGTTGACAGATATGAACAAACTGTTTCCCAATTGAAAATGGACCTGTTCCATTGATGTAGTTCCTTCCTCATACCGGATTGACATCGGCAGCATGGCGGTTGTCCTGCAGGAAGCATAGACTACTTACTCTACCGGAGCAGCTGAGTCTACCCCCGGTTTTTTGTTGGAGTTTATGTTGTTCATATGTTTTAAATTGTAGTGCATTTGTTGTTTTGGTCTTGTCCTCGTTGTTCTCCGGAGTTTGTCAGTTGTTTCGAATTTCCCCTCTTTCGAATGTCCTTTGGTGTTTCTTGACTTTACATAGCACCCTATACATGCAAACTAATAATACAATATACAGAGGGAAAATTCAAAGGTCGATATAACACGGGAAAGATATTGCAATTGTACCCAGACTAATTGTTTTACATTTCTAATTTTAAAAGTATTTCGTACGCACTTTCAGAAAAGAACATGAAATACAATATACCATGATGATCCTATTTGTTTACAAACTACAGATGCATCTAAATTATCAAAATCATCATCACAAACTGTTCCCCATGATCCATTGTGATAAATTTCTAGTCGTCCATGGAACGCTGTAGCTCCGACCAATCGGATTTCACCTGAAATACAACCTAGGACATTATATATATATATAGATATATAGTTGAAGTAGTGGTGGGATGCTACAACCCAGTTATCACATTTTTGCCATGATATTTGATAAAAGGGGCAAATATTTAAGCGATATGATAAAACAAAGTAAAATCAACACACACGACGGCGTATCCGGTAAGCTTATTTTAACCATACAAATATGTTGTATTAGGTCTGCATTAATTCGTTTTAAAGGCGATATACTGTGTACAAAAATTGTAAGTTTCTACAAGATGATTCCGATCTAGTTAACAAGTGCTTGGATCTTTAAAATTGATACCCCCAAGAAAATAGAAAAAAAATATAAACTGAGAGTTACAAATTCAAAATATTAGACATACAATTTTGTCAAAGTAAATTCAAACTGTCTGTAAAATTTGGAACATGCATTATAAAAAAAAACCAATGAGAATAATAACCTTTTAAATTATAATAGATATTGCAGATACATTCTGACACAGAACCTAAAGATCAAAATGGCATTTTTCATATTTATTCATGAAAATGTTTGTCTCAATTGGAACAAGTTTGAAGAAAACGTTATAATGGCCATCCGATGTTCAATACATGTTAGTATTGGGATATAATATATATTTGTTTAATGTTGTTAACTGTTATAGGCAAATATTGAAGTAAAGATTACCTTCAGACTGACCATTGGCAAAACAAATAAATAAATAGTAAGCGAGAACAACGCATAACACCATCATCGTCTACCAGATGGGTAGGAATTGGAAAAAAAATACTTGCTGTGTGATTCTGAAAATGATAAACAAATACAAATTTTTTTTTTCTAACTTATCTACCACAAATATTTGATTTTCTTAGTTGTTCGATGGTGTAGAGGGGGGTTACATTTTGTACCTAATGAATTGAACGCCCCAGGCAAAATTCAGGGAAAACGAGACGTTACTGTGGATGTTATTCCCCTTTGACTGGACTTCCAGTTTTAAATGTCCGACATCTACGGATTCGGTCGCAATGTCTGGGTGATATTTTTCATGAACAAAAAACCTTGAAAGCAAAGAGTTGTTAGTAACAAGAAAACAATACCCTCGATTTCTACTTACAATATATTTAAAATAAACCCAATCTGTGATAATACATAGACTCTAGTTAATTCTTACACATATACCCACCGCCATCACCACCAACAAAAAGACCAGAAGTCATAATTTTTTTCATGTCTTTCTTTCCTTTTCAGTTTAGATCATTAGGTTTGTGTTTGGTTATTTTTATTTAAAACATTTTTTTGTAACCCTGCAGTTAAGTAGCTAGGCATATATCATGTTTCAGGAATTATTTTCTGAATCCGCCTAGTAATTTCTTTTAAATTGTAATTTTTAAATTGAGTTTGTAATACCGGAAACAATGTTTCCTAAAAAGTGCTATACTCTTTTCCATGCATGTCGGTTATTTCGTAGCAAACAAAACTTTGGAAACGTTCATATTCCTTATGCAGTTGATAGTAAACTGAATTTTGGTATTCTCATATTGTGTGATGATGATTTAAAAATTTGATTGATTCCCAGGTTATTTAACGTTGGGGATCGAGGGGAGGGGGGTGCTACCCTTTTACATAGCTTGGACATTTCGAATGATTGAATCTTTTCAAAAAATCGAATATAAATGTATGCGCGAATTCATGGAATATTATTGTGCAGTACATCATCTTCTTTTTTGCAGTTTAACATTTTATAAAAAGGGGTTTGGCTTGGTATCCGGAGACCTCTGAAAAAAGGGAAACATATTGCGTGACAAGGTAAATAGCAGGCAGGAGGATGGAGATAAAAACATACGGAAAAACGTACATTTATTTTGTTTCAATTTTATATCTTAGAAATGACGGGAAGATTCGGCAGTAAGGTGCATGGGGAAGTACAGAATTTGGAGAGCATCCCTCTCTAACCCTATATAATGATGAGTTACAGAGTCAATTTATATTTCAATCCATCTGACCTTGATTTAATTGACAATCGCTGTTTTTTCTCAATGTGTTAGTTCTTCTTAATTCACGCGATAGTATAAAACACAATTTATGTTTCTAAGTATACTTACTTGTTTGTATGAATTCTTCCATAATTTTATAACATATTTTTGGTATATATATATATATATATATATATATATATGCAGTCAAAGACTTTCGAATTTTGAAAATTGAGAATTTGAACTCGTGACCTAACATCCTCTTTAATATTTCAATTTATGCATTTCATTTCTATACAGTATTGTCAAAAACTCTATGTAAATTCGCAATAAAGTTTTAGAATATTTATTTTCAAAAACTGGGGCCACATGAGTCGAATTTTGAAAACTGGGAATTTAAGCTTGTGATCTAAACTCCTCTTTCACTTTTCATTTAATGCATTCAATTTCTAACTAGTACTGTCCCATACTGTATGTAAATGCACAATCAAAATTTAGAATTTTTTATTTTTATTTCATGCATTTCATTTCTATACAGTACTCCCACATGTCACACCCAGTTTTTAGCATTATTAGCGCTTTATTTTCTGTGCTCTATAGTTCTATTTTTGTTTAGCTTATTGTAAAATTGTTTATTCTTTCACAACGATACATATATAACTAAATGAAAAAAAAACTTACAATAAAATAAACAAAAATATAACAATGCAGCACAGAATCTAAAGCGCTAGCAATGCTAAAAACTGGATGTGACATCAGGTGGTCTGGAAGGGTAAGCAAGTCCGGCTCCGTTAACGGCACATGTCCCATTGCCAGTGAGTAAAGGCCAGTGAAGTGTCTTGTCAAGGTCGAAAAATCTAACTGAAGATATTTAGTCTTATACAAAAACTACAAATACAAGTTGACGAAACACATTTTTGAACATAATCATTCAAATGATTACAGAAATGAAACGCGCAAATTTTCTTTTCGAAAAATATATTTCAAATTTAAAGAACATTGGTAAATATTGTTTGAAGGATTTCAAAGTGTTATATATAGAGATCCAACGGACATGACGACAACGGACCAAGTCAATTCTTAAAAACAAAACAATTGACATCAGAGGAACCCCAGTCTGAATTCATGATTGCATTAGCTTTTGAATTCAACGATCTATCACTAGTTACTCAATTATGATCTTAAACGGCCATTCTGGTCTTGTGTATTCTTATTTAGTCTTGTTTCCCTGCATGTCCATAGTTTTCAACAAAGTAAATATACCAAGATCAAATCAACATATCTTGCCTTTTGGTCAATCAAGATAGATCAAGACCAGTTTAGATCAGTTCAGCACTGGTATTGTTAAACATTGAATAATTTATTCTTAACTTTTATGAACTGGTCTAAACCAGTCTTTATTGGCTGCAAGGCATTATATCTTGTTTTGGTCTTGTTATCTTGATTTTGTTTAAAATCTTAGAAATACTAAAAATCAAGACAGTCAACATTAAGCAAAGACTGAATGACAGTTTAAGATAAACAGGTCCAAAAAGAAATTCGTCAAGCTAAATAGATGTATATAGATCTACGCATTAAACGTGTTGAAAGTCTTTTTTTTTTCTTTTTTTCACTTTACCTTTTCCTCGTCTTCTTAAATAAAACGTATCATAAAATACCAAAATAATTAAATTGTCACTATAGCTAAAACTTACAATTTACGCAGTTACAATCATTATTTTCCGCAAATAATTTTCAAGTGTAACCAAATGATACACATCAATATATATAGTGAGAAAGAAAGACAGGGAGAGAGAATGACAGTGCATTGAATTTACATAAAATCGACATAGGAATGAGGTCTACAATCGGGTGAAATACAATTCCTACCAATTTTGATCCAAAAGATGTGTACATTTCGTCGATTTACGACTCATCAGTTGTGCTCAAGACATAAAATGTTGAAAACCAAATGACAATCCAAAAGGTTGATTGTGCCGAATTCTTCTATCGAATTTCATATGATATAAATGCATTTATTGTCTGTATACGGCAATCTCTGGTGACATTAGTGGATATAAATTTCAATTAAAATAATATTTAAAACGTGTGTTACTTTTAAGAGACCCCGATTGATTTGGTATTTTGACTACCAAAATGGAATGATTGCAGAATAAATAATATTATATTACGGAAGACATCAGATACATTGTTCAGAGTATTTTTCTTGGTAAATCTCTTGACCATACAGAAACGCTTCCTTCTTACGAAAAATAGGTTATACATGTAACTGCACTGTACGTTTTTAACGTTATAAACTTTAAAAAAACATATATTAAAAATTTAAATCATCGTCTTTCTTTAATGGGTTTGTTAATATTTTTTGACTGTTTTGTTTATTATATTCATGTGAAATTATTTCATCAGGCATGAAATTTACATCCTTCGTGTTAACTTTGACAACAGATACAAAAATAAATAAAAGTATAAACGTTTTTTACCTTTTCTTTTTTTTAATTTGATAATTCCCGAGCTAAAATGAAAATAAGGTGATTACAAAATGTTGATATGACGTACCTGAACCATAAAAAATCATAAATTTGTAAAAAAAAAAAAAAAAAAAAAGTACAGACGTCCTTCTGCTTATATATATCAAATGTATTTATTTTTACTTCAATTTAGGTATTATATACTACAAAACACCAAGTAAAGAAGAAAAATGTATGTATCAAAAAATGGAAAACGAGACAACATGATAAACAAACATTACACTGCAAGCGAACAAATACGAAGAAGCAGTCGGTAATTTTTGAAACTAGTGACGAAATAGAAACATGAAAGAAAATGCACATAATTGTCTTGATTGAAGGAAACTTTTGTATCAGTTGTTTAAAACAAAAACAAAGGAAATAAATGACAAAATTTCTAGTTTCGAGTTTTTAATCATGCTGAATTCTTAATGACCAGCAAATTATTTCCAATAACTATAGAAATATCAACTTCCTGTCTGTTTGTATCTTTTACGAGTGGTTAACCTGTCTTTATCAGATATGGAAATTTGACGTAAACAGAAGTAAAAAAACTGATGTTTCTACACTTAACTAAAAGCTTGCTAGGGATTCATTAGTCTAATGCTTCCTCCGATTGGTAGGTTTGGAGATCTTTCCGTTACGTTATCTGAACTTGCTTTCAGTTAACTGGTAGCACTTACATGGTTATTAATTGTTTTATTTCTGTCTTTTGTGTCATGAATGTCTGGTTAACTCTTTAGTTTATTTATTGACATTCAGGAATTGAACAAATGACAAATGGTTATTGACATTTCGAATTGGATAAAACTGATAACCCAGGCTTAAAAATGGTCCGAAAACAAAAAATAAATTAGTTGTCACATTTTAATCTTAAGTTCCAGTGATTATACGTCCTGATAAAACATATCTTATACTATTCAAAATATGTCAAATAACACAAGAATCTTTTATATCATATAATTATTTTGTATTCATTATGATTAATTAGTTTTGAACGTTATTTAAAAGTCAATTTCTGTGAAGATATTTATATTATTATGAAATTTAATCTGAATATGAATATTTTATGATAAAGGTCAACTACAAAATTAATGTACTATAGGAAAATAGGTGTTGACAACGTTGAAGTAATGAGCAAACTTAATATATTTTGATTTAGAAATAATTGACCGAAATGTTTGACAACGGCTCAAGGAAAACCCATGCATAAAATACAGGAAATCAATTTCTCCACAAGTTGTGGAATTCAGTTAATTCAAAATTATCTATCAAGGCTTTTTTTCTTGAATAAAAACAAATATTTGCCAAACCCGAAGAACAAATAGGGTTATAATATGTTATATTAATTCAGTTATCGACACCTGTTTATTTAAGATGGAAAAAACCCCTTTCGCCAGTATCGAATTAACTGTGAAATGCACACATCATATGATTGATACTTTGGTATGGTTCTGCTAAGAAATGGAAAGTTTACTTTCGGAATGCAAAATAATCACCTTTATCATAAGGTTTTGGATTCATTCACTCAGTATCATCTTTATACAATTCTAACATTGAAGCAGATGTTTATGTGTCTGATGTCAATGGAAATTTTTTTCAAGACTTGACTGGTTGTTGTCTATGTAAAAAACATAGCTTCATATTAAAACAAGAAGAGATGCACCAAAAGCGGATTCAACTTTTTCCTCCAGTGTAACACTATGGAATTCTAACCGTCTGTTAAAACATCTGATCTCCAATTAAAGATGTTCCAGCACGATCAATATATCAGTCTCGCTGTACTTTGTGTTAGAATCACATTTTCTTTGAATAAATAATCGTTTTCCTTCTTTAATACGAGATTTTTACATGCATATTTTGTTTGGACCAGAAATATCGGAGGATCAGATCACGACAAAATATACTAGTGTATCATGTGGTAGCGTAGCATACAAAAAAATAGGTTGGGGCGCATGAAATTGTGCACCTTCGCAATGATATTTTGCAATTTTATTATCGTGAACAATGCCTAGACCAACGTTGAACACATTACAAGCAGGACTATAATTGGAAGGCGAAGAGAACCTTGTGATTTGCATTTAAAGCCTTCAATCCTGATGTCATGCAATGCCCTTTGTACATGAAAATAGTGGTTGCAATTGGTCTTGTATAGATACATGTACAAGATATAAATGGAAATGACGGTTCATAAAATGTAACTTTAAGAATAACACTCCTGATATGCAAGAATTATCCAAGGTTCACATCTAGGATTTTGTAAGCAAATTAAGTTTCAGGAATGAACCGTACTCTAGTACATTTTCCAAAGTACGTATAGGACTAAATAATCTATTTTGGCCAGAATAAAAAAAAATAGTTTACATTTAATGTTGTATGGTAAGTACAATAAATGATGATTCGTTCCACGAAAAAATCTTTTAAAATAGGAAAATGTATTCAAATCCTGTGTAAAATTGCTATTTGAAACGCTTTGCTGTATCTGTTGTTTTTTTTTTATACGCAAAGAAACATGTAAAGAAATATATTAGTTTGGAAATAGTGTACTACCTTGAAGTTGCCCGTCCGAGTAAAAGTCGGTCCATGCTGAGAGCCTGAAAGGGGTCTTTTACTGCTTAGTATTTATCAATTTCCTGCTAGGTCATGTCATAATGGGAAGTTGACATATGAGTTTTTTGTGTTCAGAAAATGCATTAATCTATGCAAATCAATACTTTAGGTATACGCTACAAAGTGGTATAAGGTAGTTTGTCATGACTACTAATTATCACTAGCATGTCAATACTGAGGTTGTGAGTTTGATTCTCACCTGTGGCGGGGTTTCTACTCCTGTCTTAATTGAGAAGGATTGCCAATTTTCCTACCGGAGGTCGATTGTTCTCTCTCGGTACCCCTGCTTCCTCCACCAATACAAACTGGCCGCCGCAAAATAGCCAAACGTGCGTAAACCCCCAGCTAAACAAACAAACAAACAAAACGTTATGTTGTAGAATACAGTCAGTTCGAGAAATATCATATGACATATATTACACAAGGCTACAATAATTCAGATGTTTGCATATTAAATTGTCTATCTAATTCTTGAGGAAATAAGTTAACTTTCTATAGGCATCTTTTATGACCTCTGTATATAATCGTTAGGAATGAATTGTTCAGTTCAGCAGGTGTGACGACTAAACCTTAAATACTTTGGTTGATTGGATGCAGTAAAACAATTGCCAAAATAAATTAGCCAATTAACACAGATGATAAGTAAATTAATTTTGGTCTTGATTTATATGAAAACGGAGAAACCTACCATAGGCATCTTTTATGACTTCTGTATATAATCGTTTGAAATTAATTGTTCAGTTCTGCAAGTGTGACGACAAAACCTTAAATAATTTGGTTGATTGGATGGAGTAAAACAATTGCCCAAATCAAGTAGCCAATTAACACAAATGATAAGTAAATTGTAAGTCTTGATTTATATGAAAACGGAGAAAAAAATGAAATTTTAGTAATATATTTCACATATATTTATTACAAACCGGGTGTGATATCAGGTGCTCAGGAAGGGCAAGCATGTCCTGCTCGGTTAACGGCACCTGTCCTATTGCCACTGAGTAAAAGCCAGTGAAGTGTGTTGTCAAGGACGAGAAATCTAGCTGAAGATATCTAGTCTCATACAAAAACTACAAATACAAGTTGACTAAAAACATTTTTGAACATTCAAATGATTACAGAAATGAAACGTACTGATGTTCTTTTCGCGTTTCATTTCTGTAGTCATTTAAATGGTTATGTTCAAAAATGTTTTTAATAAAATATATTAAAAATTTAAATCATCGACTTTCTTTAATGGGTTTGTTAATATTTTTTGACTGTTTTGTTTATTATATTCATGTGAAATTATTTCATCAGGCATGAAATTTACATCCTTGGTGTTAACTTTGACAACATAAACAAAAATAAATAAAAGTATAAACGTTTTTTACCTTTTTTTTTAATTTGATAATTCCCGAGTGAAAAGGAAAATAAGGCGATTACAAAATGTTGACATAACGTACTTGAGCAATCAAAAATCATAAATTTGTAAAAAAAAAAAAATACAGACGTCCTTCTGCCTATTTATATCAAATGTATTTATTTTTAGTT
Source organism: Mytilisepta virgata (assembly GCA_028015205.1). Classification (NCBI taxonomy): domain Eukaryota; kingdom Metazoa; phylum Mollusca; class Bivalvia; order Mytilida; family Mytilidae; genus Mytilisepta; species Mytilisepta virgata. The sequence continues at coordinate 20,079,253 of CM051513.1, forward strand.
CAATTAAGGTATTATGAATACTACAAAGCACCAAGTAAAGAAGAAAAATGTGTGTATCAAAAAATGGAAAACAGATAACATGATAAACAAACATTATACTGCAAGCGAACAAATACACAGAAGCGGTCGGTAATTTATGAAACTAGTGACGAAATAGAAACATGAAAGAAAATCCACATAATTGTCTTGATTGAAGGAAATGTTTGTATCAGTTGTTTAAAACAAAAACAAAGGAAATAAATGACAAGTTTCCTAAGTTCCAGTTTTTAATCATGCTGAATTCTTAATGACCATCAATGACCAGCAAATTATTTCCAATAATTATAGAAATATCAACTTCTTGTCTGCTTGTATCTTTTACGAGTAGTTAACTTGTCTTTATCAGATATGGAAATTTGACTTAAACAGAAGTAAAAAACTGATGTTTCTACACTTAACTAAAAACTTGCTAGGGATTCAGTAGTCTAATGCTTCCTCCGATTGGTAGGTTTGGAGATCATTCCGTTATGTTATCTGAGCTTGCTTTCAGTTAACTGGTAGCACTTACATGGTTATTAATTGTTTTATTTCTATCTTTTGTGTCATGAATGTCTGGTTAACTCTTTAGTTTATTTATTGACATTCAGGAATTGAACAAATGACAAATAGTTATTGAAATTTCGAATTGGATAAAAACTGATAAACCAGGCTTAAAAATGGTCCGAAAACAAAAAACAAATTAGTTGTCACATTTTAATCTTAAGTGCCAGTGATTATACTTCCTGATAAAACATATCTTATACTATTAAAAGTTTTTCAAATAACACAAGAATCGTTTATATCATACAATTATTTTGTATTCATTATGATATATTAGTTTTGAACGTTATTTAAATGTCAATTCATGTGAAGATATTTATATTATTATGGAATTTAATCCTGAATATGAATATTTTATGATAGAGAACAACTACAAAATTAGTGTACTACAGGAAAATAGGTTGACAACGTTGATGTAATTGGCAAACTTAATATATTATGATTTAGAAATAATTGACCGAAATGTTTGACAACGTCTCAAGAAAAACTCATGCATAAAATACAGGAAATGAATTTTTCCACAAGTTGTGGAATTCAGTTAATTCCAAATTCTCTATCAAGGCTTTTTTTTCTGGCATAAAAACAAAAATTCCCCAAACCCGAAGAACAAAAGGGGTTATGGTATGTTATTAATAATTCAGTTATCGACACCTGTTTAATGAAGATGGTAAAAAACCCTTTCGTTTACCCCCATTTGACTTTCAATTAGAATTATAAAGAAGTAGTTTGTTTGTCCATGATAAAAATTACACACAAGGCCCAATTTTTTCTGCGACATAAATAAGTTTTGTGGGTAAATGTTGTACAATTGAAATCCTTATCGTGGAAAAAATATATATCAGTTCTGGAAAACACCGAATTCGTTAACGTTTCCAAATTTGGTAAATGGTTAACGATGCAATAACTTTGTCTAGGCAGATATCATTTCATGATGCATAATTTAAGTAAAGAATTTGCTGTGAAAAATTTATCTTGGCGTGAAATAAATTCTGCTCTGGTTAAAATCAATTAAGTTTGTAATTTGTGTTAAATTGTAAATGAATAAATATATTCCTGAACAGTTAAATCCAACTGGAAGAAATACTTCCCCCATTGAAGTCAATACATATGAAATTTCGTTTTTTAGATTGACGTTAGTTTTTACTTCTCAGGTGGATTTTATTTTCACCAGGCAGAAATTGCTGATATGTTTTATTGTCCGCGTAAAAGAGATATCAGGATGCCAAGTTGCATATTTAAATGTCAAATCTAAGCTATCTAAAAAGTTAACAAATTTGGTGACGTGAACGAATTCGGAGTTTTCCAGAACTGATATATCAAAGAAACTTAAACCAAATGACAATCCAAAAGATTGATTGTGCCGAATTTTGATATAGAATTTTTTTTATCTTATAAATGCATTGATTTTATGTGTACGACAGTCTTTGGTGACATTAGTGGATATTACTTTCAATTTAAATAATATTGAAAACGTGCGTTCCTTTAAGAGACCCCGATTGATTTGGTATTTTGACTACCAAAATGGAATGATTGCAGAATAAATAATATTATATTACAAAAGACATCAGATACTATTGTTCAGAGGATTTTTTGTGGTTAATCTCTTAACCATACAGAAACGCTTCCTTCTTACGAAAAATAGGTTATACATGTAACTGCGCTGTACGTTTTTAACGTTATAAACTTTAAAAAAAACATATATTAAAAATTTAAATCATTGTCTTTCTTTAATGGGTTTGTTAATATTTTTTGACTGTTTTGTTTATTATATTCATGTGAAATTATTTCATCAGGCATGAAATTTACTTCCTTTGTGTTTACTTTGACAACATATACAAAAGTAAATAAAAGTATAAACGTTTTTTACCGTTTTTTACCGTTTTTTTTTAATTTGATAATTACGGAGCGAAAATGAAAATAAGGTGATTCCAAATGTTGACATGACGTACGTGGGCCATCAAAAATCATAAATTTGTAACAAAAAAAAAATACAGACGTCCTTCTGCCTATTTATATCAAATGTATTCATTTTTAGTTCAATTTAGGTATTATGTATACTACAAAGCACCAAGTAAAGAAGACAAATGTGTGTATCAAAAAATGGAAAACGAGATAACATGATAAACAAACATTACACTGCAAGCGAACAAATACGCAGAAGCGGTCGGTAATTTTTGAAACTAGTGACGAAATAGAAACACGAAAGAAAATCCACATAATTGTCTTCATTGAAGGAAATGTTTGTATCAAATGTTTAAAACAAAAACAAAGGAAATAAATGACAAGTTTCCTAAGTTCGAGTTTTTAATCATGCTGAATTCTTAATGACCATCAATGACCAGCAAATTATTTCCAATAACTATAGAAATATCAACTTCCTGTCTGCTTGTATCTTTTACGAGTGGTTAATTTGTCTTTATCAGATATGGAAATTTCACTTAAACAGAAGTAAAAAAACTAATGTTTCTACACTTAACTAAAAGCTTGCTAGGGATTCAGTAGTCTAATGCTTCGTCCGATTGGTAGGTTTGGAGATCTTTCCGTTATGTTATCTGAGCTTGCTTTCAGTTAACTGGTAGCACTTACATGGTTATTAATTGTTTTATTTCTATCTTTTGTGTCATGAATGTCTGGTTAACTCTTAAGTTTATTTATTGAAATTCAGGAATTGAACAAATGACAAATAGTTATTGAAATTTCGAATTGGATAAAAACTGATAACCCAGGCTTAAAAATGGTCCGAAAACAAAAAACAAATTAGTTGTCACATTTTAATCTTAAGTGCCAGTGATTATACTTCCTGATAAAACATATCTTATACTATTAAAAGTTTTTCAAATAACACAAGAATCTTTTATATCATACAATTATTTTGTATTCATTATGATATATTAGTTTTGAACGTTATTTAAATGTCAATTCATGTGAAGATATTTATATTATTATGGAATTTAATCCTGAATATGAATATTTTATGATAGAGAATAACTACAAAATTAGTGTACTACAGGAAAATAGGTTGACAACGTTGACGTAATGAGCAAACTTAATATATTATGATTTAGAAATAATTGACCGAAATGTTTGACAACGTCTCAAGGAAAACCCATGCTTAAAATACAGGAAATAAATTTTTCCACGAGTTGTGGAATTCAGTTAATTCCAAATTCTCTATCATGGCTTTTTTTCTTGATTAAAAACAAAAATTCCCCAAACCCGAAGAACAAAAGGGGTTACGGTATGTTATTAATAATTCAGTTATCGACACCTGTTTAATGAAGATGGAAAAAACCTTTCGTTTACCCCCATTTGACTTTCAATTAGAATTATAAAGAAGTAGTTTGTTTGTCCAAGATAAAAGTTACACACAAGACCAATTTTTTCTGCGACGTAAATAAGTTACAATTGAAATCCTTATCGTGGAAAAAATATATATCAGTTCTGGAAAACACCGAATTCGTTAACGTTTCCAAATTTGGTAAATGGTTAACGATGCAATAACTTTGTCTAGGCAGATATCAATTCATGATGCATAATTCTCTGTAAGTTAACGAATTTGCTGTGAAAAATGTATCTTGGAGTGAAATAAATTCTGCTCTGGTTAAAATCAATTAAGTTTGTAATTTGTGTTAAATTGTAAATGAATAAATATATTCTTGAACAGTTAAATCCAAATGGAAGAAATACTTCCCCCATTGAAGTCAATACATATGAAATTTCGTTTTTTAGATTGATGTTATTTTTTACTTCTCAGGTGGATTTTATTTTCACCAGGCAGAAATTGCTGATATGATTTATTATCTAAAAAGTTAACAAATTTGGTGACGTGAACGAAATCGGAGTTTTCCAGAACTGATATATCAAAGAACTTAAATTTTAACATACCCTTTTAAGCTTTTATAATATAATATTAAAATTGGTAGTTAAGATAGAAATCTAAGTTGTTTTGTTTTGCGCTGCAGTCTCTATTGTGCAATTTGATTCTGTCAAATGTTTTTCTTATAGCCGCTAAGCTACCTGCTAAAGTCCCATGCTCACCTTGCAAAATTCAATGAACTTCTGAAAAAGTAAACAGCAATTTTTAACCCATTCCAATAGTACGTTACAGCCAATCTAAACCATTATATAAGTGTGAAGTATACATAAACCATATTTGGACAGGTCAACACGCAATAAGTTGTAACATGCCACATCCTTGATCATCAGAAAAATATATATATGTACACCATGTTTGGGTATTGTTTGAAATAACACAAATTCCTCGAACATCAAAATGTTAACATTTTGTTCTATTTCATCAATACTGGTATTCATAAATCGAGATTTGAACACCAATATGTCCAAATAGGCCATCAAACGGTCGGTCAAGATGGAGTCCAAGTTTTCAATATTTGCAACTTAAAAATACTATGCAGAATAAATGTAACTAGCATTGTGTTATGATACTTTATTTCAACATGTTGTGTGTAAAAAAGAGTTTTTGTTTTATAAAAATACTAATATATTTAATGCTAATTATTAAAAATATATCAGAAAATAAGTAGCATGTTTGGAAATTAAACTGTTTTTGCGTGTTTACCCGATGTTAGATAAATGAATTAAAACAATTCCAAACGCAATGCTGCGTGTGATTGTGTCAATGTGTATGTAGCCAAACAAAATAAAGGTCACTCTGTTGGATAACTCTTTGAAAAAGTAATATTGTTAGTTTTTGATGGGAAACAGCTATACTTTCAACCATAGTTTTCTGGCAGCGGGTATGACTCATCTGAAACCTTTATGGAAGTCTTATTAGCCTTATAAAAAAGGAAACGCAATACAGACTTTAATATTATTGCTCAGGTTTTGGAATAATTGATCAAATTATTTGAACGTAAAACATATTTTGACAATAATGGACAAGCGATGGTTGACGATGCATAACCCAAGGTGTTCATTTGAGCTTAAAATACCGAATTCAGCAAGAAGATCTTCTAAACAAGAAAGAATGGATCGAAGCCCGGAACAATATTTGAAATACGTATATTTTGCGGATTGCAAATTACAGATTAACGGCTGTTAAGAATTAGATGCAGGTGTCCCCTTTTCCTATTACATCTTATGGCTATGTCAATTAAGTACAATAAAACAGACGGAAGTACAAATGTATTAAAATTCAAGACAGATTATTTCAAAAAGTTATACATGTAATTTGAACTTTTGATTTGTTTTTATGTCTTCAGGTTTTCATACACAGTAGATTCTCTGTCCTCGGCAGGACTAAAAGCAGTATTTGTATACACTGTAGATTCTCTGTCATCGGCATTATTTGTATTAATGGCACCTTGCAGGTCGTCATAAATACCACCCTGTGTGTCGTCCGAAACAAGTTCTTCAAATTTCCCGCTCTGTGGATATTGTCGGGCTGTTTTATTAGATCTACAAGTTGATGTTTCTGGTGCTTCATATTCATTTGGCCTACTTCTTAATTGGACTTCGTTAGCATCCACAGCGTGACTGAAACAAAATTGGACCATAATCATAAATTAAGACAAAATTACCGAAGTAACAAAAATGTGGGAGGCATTAATTAATGAACAGCATTCTCGCTATGCGAGAAAGTCCTCATGTAAACTAAACGTACGCCAGTATCGAATTAACTGTGAAATGCACACATCATATGATGGAGACGTTGGTATGGTTCTGCTATGAAATGGAAAGTTTACTTTCTGAATGCAAAATAATCACCTTTATCATAAGGTTTTGAATTCATTCACTCAGTATCATCTTTATACAATTCTGACATTGAAGCAAATGTTTATGTGTCTGATGTCAATGAAATTTTTTTTAAAGCCTTGACTGGTTGTTGCCTATGTAAAAACATGGCTTCATATTAAAAGAAGAAGAGATGGACCAAAAGCGGATTCAACTTTTTTATCCATTGGAACACTATGGAATTATAACCGTCTGTTAAAACATCTGATCTCCAACAAAAGATGTTCCAGCATGACAAATATATCAGTCTCGCTGTACTTTGTGTTAGAATCATGTTGTCTTTGAATAAATAATCGTATTCCTTCTTTAATACGAGATTTTTACCTTATTTTTGGTTTGAACCAGAAATATCGGAAGATTAGATCACAACAAATATACGACTGTATCATGTGGTAGCGTAGCGTACAAAAAAAATAGGCTGGGGCGCCTGATAATTTGCACCTTCGCAATGATATTTTGCAATTTTATTATCGTGAACAATTCCTAGACCAACGGTAAAAACATTACAAGCAAGACTGTAATTGAAAGGCGAAGAGGGCCTTGTGATTTGCATTTAAAGCACTCAATCCTGATGTCATGCAATACCCTTTGTATATGAAAATAGTGGCTGCAATTGGCCTTGTATAGATACATGTACAAGATATAAATGGAACTGGTCGGTCATAAAATGTAGCTTTAGGAATTACACTCTTGATATGCAAGATGTTTCCAAGGTTCACATATAGGATTTTGTAAGCAAATTAAGTTTCAGAAATGTACTGTATTCTAGTACATTTTCCAAAGTAAGTACAGGACTAAATAATCTATGTTGGACAGAATAAAAAAAATAGTTTACATTTTATGTAGAATGGTAATTACAGTAAATGATGATTTCTTTCCACGCAAAAATCTTTGAAAATAGGAAAATGTATTAAACTCCAGTGTTACACTAGTATTTGAAACGCTTTGCTTTATCTGTTGTTTTCTTTTCTACGCAAAGAAACATGTAAAGAAATATATTGGTTTGGAAGTATGGCACTATCTTGAAGTTGCCCGTCCTAGTAAAAGTCGGGTCCATGCTGAGAGCCTGAAAGGGTGTCTTTTACTGCTTAGTATTTACTAATTTCCTGCTAGTTCATGTCAGAATGGGAAGTTGAAATATGAGTGGTTTTTTTTGTTCAGAAAATGCATTAATCTATGCAAATAAATACTTTAGGTATACTCTACAACGTTGTATAAGGTAGTTCGTCATGACTACTTATTATCACTAGCTTGTCATCACTGAGGTTGTGAGTTTGATTCTCACCTGTGGTTGGGTGTGTTCTACTCCTGTCTTAATTTAGAAGGATTGCCAATTTTCCTACCGAAGGTCGGTTGTTCTCTCTGGGTACTCCGGCTTACTCCACTAATACAAACTGGCCGCCGCTAAACAAACAAAGTGGTATGAATTTGGCCTTTTTAAAAATAGTTTATTAATCGTACCCAACCTCTGCCAGTGTAACAGGGTGTCATGAATTCTGAAAGGCATGCTAACCATTCTGGAACACTATATGTCACTCTTTTTTCAAGGGGGTTCACATTGTAATTTCTTAAGTTATATTGCTCTTTCGCTCTGATTCATTGTTTTATATAATCTATTTATTGTATCTTTGCAGTATTTATTTTATATAATTTTACTCTTCATCGGACACGCATAAATTTCTCTTATGTTTTGATATATTTTTTCTGACATTTACCCATCTTTATTTTGATCGCTTCGGGATTCTTTTGCCAAATGTGTAATACCAGTTGACACTCATTCGCGACATCTATATAGTTAATTATTGTTAAATTTGTCCTACTCCTGTATGAAATAAATAACACCTTTCCTTCTTAAGTAGCGTATTGCCCTTGCTACATTACTATTGAAAAGAATAATTTGAATATTCAGTAATACAAACCAAATTCTGTCCTGCTGTCTTTGATCTGCAAAAAATATCAATAATAGAATGCTTCTGTTACTTGCAATATGGATGAGTCGTAAATATCGTGAACTGAGATTTTAATTCGGAATTTTGAAAGAGGACCAATATACCAAATGGGCAACCCAAAAAACCGCAATCCATTAGACAGACAAACCCAAGAAGACAAATGAACAACCCAAAGCACTACAAATACACACTGAAAACTATATATAAAAACAATGAGCAGCACGAAATTTGTAAAAAGCAGTGGTGGATAATAGATAATAAATCGGGTATTTTTATTATCTTCCTGGAATCGCAGTTACGAAAAGTATTTTCGTCGTTTTAAAAGTATAAATGCTATAAGTATAAAACAATATTGAACTAATACATCTTCTTGAGGTGTCAAAAAGTAAATTCTAATATTTTTTAAGCTTGTAATAACAAGCCAAATCTTGATGCTAAGATAATATATCTAACAGGTATGAAGTAGAAATAAGTAGAAGATATAAACATGTCAATGGATAAGATAATATTAATATATTATTTAGACATTTTTTTCAGTAAATGTGGGAACTTTTTATCTAAATTAAAGAAAATGCTATAAGACGAGTCCCTTTTTCCGAAAGTAAAACATGTTTTTCTCTGGAATACGACTGATTATTTTAGTCGGTAGTTGTCTTACTGTCTCTAAATGGCAAGTCATAAGATCCTTTAAACTGATTGAATTAATAAGTGCAATACAGATACAAAATGAGATACTTTCTGTTGGAAGCTTTTAATCTTTTTTTCACTGAAAATTCATTTTGAACTTCAATCATTTCAATTCTGGCATATTGATGTTCCGTTTGTGTTTAACTGAAATCTCGAACCTACTGAAACAAAGTGCGAATATAAAACTCCAAAAACATATAAGCCTAATGAGAATTTCACAGCCAGGATTTGGTTTAAAGAAAAGATAATATTTTTCATTGCTCGTGTACAGAAATTAAGAAACTGTACTATCCTTTCATGCCCCTTTTAACAATGGGGACTTTAATATTACAAGAAATGCTGCATGTATCGCAGTTAGACTAACGGACCCATTTAAAATATAATTGCCGATAGATTAAAGATGGCAAAGAACTTTAAAAATAGTAAGTCTTTTCATTTCTAATATATTCAACTATACCTTTCTTAGGGAGCCTCAGTTTCCTGAATGCAAATTGTCCAATTACTATAATTACAATTGTGGCAATAATGCATCCCCCAGCAATGCCACCTAATAGGCCACCGGAACACGCAGATTCATTTTCTATCCCATGAGATTTAGCAGCAAATAAAACTTTAAAAAATCAAAATAATTTGATAAATATAACAGTGTGTATTAAAAAAGACAAATGATCAATGTAATTTAAAGTTTTATGTCATTAATCAGTATAAATTACTTTCGCATAATTGAAAGACATTTGTACAGTTTATTTCTATGTTTAATTAATAACAAAGTTTGGTAATAAAAAGCAAATCGATTTGATAAAGTACTACTATTAATGGTAATAAAATAAATACAGAAAATCAATTCAACCGCTTAAAAACACACTTGCACGTTTTATAATTTGCTTTTGCTATAGAATAAATACACTGCTGTTTCCTTACAAGCAAAATGTTATTTATCCAATTACCTGCTATATGGTTATATATATGTGTTTTAAATAAAGTTAAATATATATTGAAGAAATATTTTATAACACAGGAAATAAATCATATAAATCAAATGATGTATTCTTAGATTTTCAATATATTATTTACAGAATTTACAATAGTCAATTTGAAAATATATACGTTGTACTGATTATATTCAAATTAGAGGAAATAACGAAAATGCTTATAAAAGGGAAATAACTCTTGTCTGGCTTCGGATTTTCAATCAACCGGTCAACCCGTCAAATCGGCCGTTCTGAATGGTACCATGACCACCAGGTTTAGAGACGTTTCACTGTTTATGTATAACTTCATCTCTATGTTATAATGTTTGCTATTTATTTTCTGGTGGAATCACAATATCAGGTATGATAAGAAAACAATTACAAAAAATCAAAGCCTGTTGTGAATTTACTAGTAACACACTTTTAATCTAAACCGGCCATTTTTGTCTTGTTTCATCTTAATTTTCTTGACTTTATAAATTTCTAAGGTTTCATAAAAAATCAAGAAAACAAGATCAGAACAAGATATATTGCATTGCAGTATATCAAGAATGATTAAGACCGGTTAATAATGAATTGTGCAATACTTATCGTTATCTGGTCTGAAATGTATTGACTGACCTTGATTGACTGAAAGACAACGGATCGTGTTACTTGATTTTACTTGAAAATGCGGTGATGCAGAAAATCAAGTTAAAATAAGCAGAAACAAGACTGGAATGTCCATTCAAGATAAAAGGTGTGTTACTAGTTACCAAGAATAGACAATCACCCCGTCTTCTTGGCCTTAATACCGGTGCTCGAGGGGAATAATCAGATATTTGTTCATACAAGGAACCCTAACAAAACTCCAAGAATTTCCAATGATGTTGGACAAGTAGTCAAAAGTAAGAGTATAAGGACATCAAAAAGTATACAAATTATTGCCACCATAATGCTCGTAGTGTATATTTCTACAGATAAATACATACTAAATACTCAAACCTAAACAGAATTCTTCTCCACTATAACCGCAAAAGCCGACATTAAGAATTGCCACACAATTCGAGGGATAACAACAAGTCAACATGATACATTTTATACAACACGCGCAAGTTATAATACAATATGACAAAACTGGTGAAACCAAGACAAATATAAGAGAGTTTATCCTTACTTTACCAAAAAAATATTGCACAATTTTTAAAAATAATAATCCCTGACAGCATGTAAATATCAACAACATGACTGACATATTTAAGGCCGTAATTTATTCAATTAGTAATAAATTATTTACCTGTGTTTCTCTTATCAATTCATATGCAAAGATTGACTTTTATATCTTTTTTGCATATCATACAGCTCGGACGATGTCTTAATTACAATAAGACGAGTTTGCACCTGGTATATTATTATAGCTAAAAATATATATGATACCTGAACAATCAGAATTATTACACATCTGTATTTCATAGTCATGTCCAAAACAGTCCATTCCACCAAACAATGGAGAAGGATTATCACACTTCCGTGTCCTATTCTGCACCCCTTCACCACATGTTGTATTGCATTTATCCCACATGGACCACGATCCCCAATTTCCATTTACTGAAAATATTATTAATTAAAACTGTTATTTTGGTCATTAGCTGCTCTTCGCTTAGAAAGTGCAAATTCTTGACACTCATCTTTTCCCATATAAATTATCGCTGTAAAAAATAACTAATGCATTACAACATTGTATATTTATCAGACAAATCAGTACAGTAATAGATTAATATTTGTTTGTATGGTTTTGGGAAAGTACAAGTTTGACAAATTTTAATGAATATTCGGAAAATAATGTGTAAACTTTTCAATGTAATCAACCTTTATATGTTGAGATTTTTTTTCTCCCTTTTGACAGAATATCTCTTGGAAGTCAAACTATAGGGAAAAAAAATTCAAAAATGTCTTCTAAATCAGGTATATCATTAAATTGATTTTTTTATTTCAAATGAAAGACCTTTTTCTTCGGAATAAAAAAAAATATCGAGAACAAACAGTCGTGCTGCTTCTCAAATTTAAGAAATATTACCCGGGCAGCAAAACCTATTACAAGTGTGAATATCTACTGAGGATCCATCACAATATAAGCCTCCGTTAGCAGGACCAGGAGCATCACACATTCGTGTCCTATTTTTAATTCCTCCACCACAGCTGACACTACAAAATGACCAATAATTCCAACTGCTCCACCCGCCGTCAACTATTCATTTTATATGAAAAAAAATGCAAATGTAATATTTTTTAAAGACGAAAATGCTCCAAAGAGCAGCTATCGCTTACTTTCAACTAATATTGCCTGGATTTTAGAACCTCATATGTTTTTTTGTTATTGGCAGCAAAAGTATGGTTAGTTCATTTTCAAGTTAGTAAACGTCATGGGCGTCTGAAGAAATTGAACACAGGTCCTCATATTGTAAAGTCAATTTCAAATCATTCAGCTATTTCATCTCATGATGTCTAGCTACTGCTTTGGAACCATGTTATTAAGGTTACTTTTTCTGTAATTAAGCCCATCTGATGAATTTGTGCTGATATTAAAAATTTATGATCTCTTGCATTGTAGACTTCGGGATTCCTATTTGGGAAGGCTTTATACAATATTCATGATTGTTTAATTATGTATAGTTTTAGTTACATTTAATATGAAAAAACTGAACTTGGATACCTTCGTTAATTTTTGTTTAAATTTAGAAAAGGTTAAAGCGTACGTTCTTTCATATATAAACGTATCACAGAGAACACATTGCATGTACTAAATAAACCACCTGTGATTAAATAAATGTTAAAGTAGAGATTTTTGTTAATTATTCATGAAACAATTCATAAATTTCAACTAAGAGTAATCCACCAAAGACCAGTTAGGGGTAATCATGATAGTAATAAGTTTGCGTTTTTTTTTACTGTGTTGTGTACGCAAACCAAGCCGTACTCAAATGTATTTTTACAGTGTTTGTATATTAACTTTTCTCTAAATACATATTTATTTTATACATGTAGTGTTGAATTATTCAAGAACACAAGATTTTATTATATATATTTCTAGTAGTCTATTAGTCGACGCGTCAAAGTACTCATCGAAGGGTATCCTGTTTACCTGGGCAACTGAAATTACTGCACGTCTGAGATTCAGTGCTGTTTCCCACACAGGTGCGACCACCACATGACGGCGTTGGTTTACTGCACTGCCTAATTCTATGACGGGCACCGGTACCACATGTTTGACTGCATGATCCCCACGAACTCCATTCTCCCCAATAACCATGAACTAAGAGAATTAATAAGAGCACCAAACTGTTATTTGGTAGAAGATACACTTAAATTTTTATCTAATAATATCTAGATTTTATTCACCAACAATCTCCCTGTAACACAAACGATAGCTGAGGGAAGGGTTCCTGCATGCAGGTCATGCCTATTACATTGATAATCTGTTTTTTTTTCTTATTTCTATTTAAAATATGAAAAGGAAATATATAAACTATGCAGTATTTTTCATACATAACAAAAACAAAACAAAAACAACAAAAAACACACATGGCCATGCATGAGCCATGTTTTATAGTCGAATATACATTGCGCCACGATGCAAGTTAAATATATCCAACACAATATTTGCTTAGTACTTTGTTTTACTGCACTCGAATTTAAACTTGATCTAGATACTATCAAAACAAGTCTGCGTTATGAATTTCATCAAAATCGGCAAATGAATATTAGGCATGAGAGCTCTTACAATTGGGACCGGCGGACGGACTCCCGGCATTTCTATATCACCGCATTGCTTTCCGACGGGGACATAAATTATGCCATGAAAACGACTTTCAGTGATTGATTTTCTTACAAAACGCGAAAAATACTTTATTTACGTGTTTAAGAGGGATTAATATAGCATCCGTTTCCATGGAAACCAGATCGGGGACATCAGAATTTTATTATTTTATTATAATGAAAATATTTAATTCTATGAGTTTTCAATTTTTCATGAAACCGTGGGACCCGGAAACAGGACATTTACACCATTTCGCTTCCATGGTAACGTCTCTAACTTTTCTTGCAGATTAATATCTAGAACATAATCATTTTTACAATTTTGATTAAAAACTTTAATAGTTTTAATGCTTACATAAATTATTTCTTGAAAATAGTAAATAAATACATTGTGACAAAACTACCAAAAATCTAAATTTTGAGCTCTTCTTACAAAAAAACTGGACGGGAGATTTTCTTTAAAAATGCCACGAAATAAGAAAGGTTCCCCCAATGAACAAATAAATATGTCACATTACTACAATATTGTAATGATAAAAATCCAGTGAAAGCGCAAAACGTATCTTAATGTGAGCAGTATATATTATTAGACTTTCATTATTTAAAATTATTCTCATAACGATTTCCTGTTACAAATAATATATGGGGATTCAGTTTGCAAGAGGACGGGACATTTATCTCTTACAGACACAGAATCTCATTTAATGCGTTTTTACATATGCTATTAAAGAGAACAAATATACCTAAATAGCAAACCAAGAAAAAAAGCAATTCATTACGCAGACAAACCCGGAAGATAAAAGAACAACCACAAGCACAACAAATAAAAACTGAAAAATAAAAAACAATAAAAAACACGACTTCCTATAAAAACCAGTAGTGAACTCAGATGCATCGGAAATGTTAGAGGTTACTCCTGCGTACACGGCACCCGTCGTGAAGTTCAACAACGTCAATCCGGTGGTAGTCACAAATCGGTGGAGATACATGCAATGTTACAACTCTGATAACAGGGTCAAACATCATCTTCGATATTGGAACACTGCAACGGTCAATCAATTCGTGATGACGACCGTAAGATTTCTAAAAGGCTCATACAACCAATTACATATTTTTGCATATTAAGTTAAATCATGATAAATGATGTTTAAAGGAGAATGGAATACCAACGGATTAACAATTGTTTTAATTATCTTGAAAGTTAAACGTAATTGTTATTTCAATGTTATCATACAATCTAAAGTCCTGTAAGATAATACAAGACGTCTTTGAAGAAAGAAATTTCTCGGAAAACAAGTGGTTGATATGGATAATGCAAAATTGCACAAAAATATACCAAATGAAAACCAGATTGCTTAGAATGATTTAAAATGCACATCAATTATTCAAATTATAAGGCAATTGTTAGATGTGTGTTTCATACTTAATTCTAAATGCTGAACAATAAATTGGTCTTTAGAAACAAAATAAATAACATTATAGCATAACAACATTCACATAGTAAATATAAAAGATGAGTATACATATACATTCACAGATCACATGTTATACGCATGTATCTAACCCATGTGTGAACCGTACGTAACGCTTTTACACATGACGTTCAAAATGCGTGTTTTTATGCCTGGCACTATACGTCCGTAATACACACATAAATATCCACATGTTTAAAGGTCGTTTTACTTCAGTTTTCCTGTGAATTAAGTTTAAAAGTGGGAAACCTCTCGATGGAAGCACAATTTTTATTTTAAACAACGTCCTTGACCTATGGGAAATCAGATATAACACACTATGATTTTTTTAAAACTGATCCAAAATTGTGGTTAATATTCAAAAGTATCGAATTCATTTTTTGATATTTTTAGACTTTTCCTCAATTTGCAGATGCTGCAACTGCCTCAATGAAGCTACACCACTATATTTCAAATATAATTTACCACATACCTTTGGTACTTCCAAAGCATCTGATTCCTACATCTTCGTTATGACCACAGTTGTGAGTGTTCCATCCTCGATGGCTACAATACTGCAACCTGTTCTCTCGTCCTTCACAATTGAGATCATCTAGTTGAATTTGACTAGTTGCTCCATTTCCATATGTATAGTATTCTGCATTGTCGAAACTACATAAAATAATGTAATCCTAATTTGATATGTAATTGACACTCGTCAGTCTATAGCCACAGTTAAAATAATACCGAGCTAAAGACGTTATCAAAAAGCAGAACAAAACACCAGCAAAGGTCTTGCTGGACAACTTTGTTCACTTATAACAAAACATTATGATGTAATATCGACAAAAGAATACCGAGGTGTAAAACATTTGGAAAATTCCGTAAATTTGAAATGCAAGAAAAAAGCTAAGTCATGAGAAGGGGAATAATGCATAACAAAAAAAGACACAGGGATGCATGTACAACTCAAACATTAATAAACAAACCAAAAATAGAGCAAGGCAGAACAGAAACTGTCAATGTGAAATTCCACTACCAATTGGAAATCCAAGGCAATATGAGGCTAGTGGTATTTATTATATGCATGCTATCAATTTTTGCATTTACTCCATGGTTAGCGGGGAAATCTAAACAAGAAATGCACACTTGTCTTAGTTTTTTCTCATTTTTTCTTCATCTGATTGGGCGGGTCTTACATCGCTTGAATAAATACAGGACAGCCAATTTGATTATGGATGCCAGGTTAACTAAAATATGTGGTTGGCATTAAATGTCCAGTGAGACATATTCATATCTATCACATGTAGCACGGAATCTATCAGATTGAAATTCAATTTGTTTCAATCGTATATAATACACTTTGCTTTTTGAATTACTAAAAGTATTTTGTCTTACAGCATAACCATTATTAAACACAGTTTATAACGGGTATTATGCTGAACATACGCAAAATGAAATAACCTCGCCTTATGCAAAAAAAAGGTTAACTCCGCACGATCAGTTCATTAAAATAGAGTTATAGCTACTTTTGGAACGAATCGGGAAATGGTTATCAAGATATTTGTAAATCAATTCTTCTCAAAAGTTTAAAATAACCGTTTCTAAATATTATATTGCTTCTGATCCAATGTAAACTTTTTTGCTGTGATCATGTAATGGGTGGAAAATTCCGTTCGCTCAGACATGATCATTACAGAGAAAATATCTTTCACAAAATTAAATCAAATCAAATAAATATTTCTCAAAAAGTAGATTTGTACCTAAATCTAAGCTGTCTACACGCAACAAGTGCATCAGCATTATCAAAACCATCATCACAAATAGTTCCCCATTGTGTACCATGATATATTTCCAAGCGACCTTCTCTGTCACAGGTTCCGTCTACCAATCTTAAATCCCCTTACAAATGTATAAAAGAATACAATAGCATGTTTAATCTAAATTACTACACACTGACAGACACAATTTCTGAAACTTCAGACAAATTCAAGACAAGACAATGAAAAGGTACATTCAATCAATCAAGACTGTTTAGTTCTTTAGCTTTAGTTGGTCTGAACTGAGCTGAACATATCTTGCCATAAACTGATTGACTTCGATGCAGTATGTTTTTATTTAATTTTGTTTGAAAAATAATGCAGAAAATCAAAACAAAGTAACAAAGTACTGTCAAACTTGTGTCACTAGTTAGAGCATAACATAACTTGATAGTTCTGAAATTAGTTATGTGTTCCCAAAATTAAACATTCCAATGATGACAAAATACAGAGGTGGGAACAGATGTCAAATTACTATTTTATTGAAATATATATGTCTGTGCTAAAACTTTAAGAAACCTATCCGAATGCATTTTTCGTTATCAACAGTTACATTTGTAGCTCACAAATGATTCTAAAGTCTTCATTCAGTTTTGAATTAATACGGTAATTCGAAGTAAACAAATTTTAATTTAACATCAGTGTATCATCGTTCGTATATGACATTTTTATGAAATTAGAATGAACTATACAGATCAAGTTTAATTTGAAGAATGACATTAAAATCTTTACAATTTGCCTTAGAAATGGAACAAACCTTCATCATGTACTAAGCTACCATAACACATAATACCAACATCTTCTCCGTGCCCACAATTGTGTCTTCCCCAACCAATATGTGGACATTGATCAATGCCTTGCTCCGTTCCTCCGCATCCAAGGTCGTCTAACCAAATTGTTCCTTTGCCATTCGCTGCTGTGTACACTTGAACATTTGTATTGCTGCATGTTATAAATGATTTTATTAGGTTTCGTACGTTTAGATTTACATAGAATTATTGTGTTTCAATCTAGTCCATATTCTGTAATATTGTACGGTGGACATTTTTAGAAAGATGTAATTTCCAATTCATGCTCTTTGAAGTGAAATGTAATACAACATTTATAGCACTTCACTATCGTGCAATATTATGTTTTATGGTCCACCTAAAGGTATATTGCTCGCGGCCTTTGGACTCGGGCCAATTAAGTGGTCCATAAAACATGTTATTGCAATCATTAAAGTGCCATAATTGTATAATATTAAAACGCTGTTAACTTATTTTTCCATAGCAGATTAAAACTTCTCTCAAGTTAGATAGTATTAAGAAAGGTTTTAACATTTAAATGTAAGACACCTAATTGTGCCATTTTTAATGCTAAAAAAAGCTGACGGAAATATGTAGAACAATGTTAAAAGTTTAATAGTTAAAGTATCGTAAAGACTTATTAATAAAAATCAATGTTATCCTCTAATAGAGAATCTAGCGATTGAGGAAGTTTTTGTAAATACCAAGGAGTATCTCCCTAATGCAAAGCAATGCCGATTTTAATTTTTGAAAATATTCTTTCGATTGTCATGGTGGTCAACATAATTGATGAGCATAATTGATGAGTTCCAAATCGGCGGAATGGGCAAATTTGTACACTTTAAGACAATGAATACATTCTTCCCGGCAAGTACTTTGTGGTTACATTTTTATTTCATGCCTGGAGATATAGTGAGAATTGCATTCTATGTTTCTTTTTTCCCGATTATCTCTGTAAACGGATTTTCCTTTATTATAATGAACATTTCCACGGTAAAGGGTCAACAGCTTTATGCTTTGAAATTGATAAAAGTAACACTAATTTAAGTTGTCTTTTATCTTGGCCCAGAATGCCGAAAATTTGCTATTATTGTATAGTTTATTTGATGTTAATATTTTGTTGTAAAATCTTCCCCTGAACTGGTAACAATGTTTCTGACAATTTTTTTGTATTTCATAGGAAATACTGTTACAGTCATCAATTTGGTTAATTTGATACAATAAATCAATAGATGAATGCGTGTACTTCCAATGTTAATGCAAATGTGAAGGCGGTCGGCCTTTTTATAAATATTACTACAAGCCAAATACATGTAGATCATATAAAGAATATAAATTGTTTCAAGACTGAAACTAACTGTTACAAATGGATATGAATTAGAAAAACGTTTTTTTATGCTATTGGTACCTCTTTTTCAACTGTTTACAGGCCACTTTTGCGTCATTTGTGTCAAAAGCATCATCACAAATTGTTCCCCAAATACCTTTGTGGAAGATTTCTAATCGTCCATCGTTTGTACCACCAACTAACCGCAAATCGCCTGAGAAAGATAGATTTTCAGGATGTTTTTCATTCTATTTAGAATATCATTTTAAGTAAGTTACAAATGCATATACCACATTGAAGTTATGTAATCATTTCCATAACATAGAAATATAACGCGGCAATATATGTAGCAGTAACTATTTACCCCTCCTACACATCTACCTTATGTAGCAATGTATGCTTCTTGGTTGTATTAGAATTAATGTGCTGTACTAATTTGAAATCGCGTTTTGTAATTTTGTTTGAAATAGATTCAAAAATACAAACATATATGTCTGGAATTAGGCCCTGAGTATTTTATTGACGTATTTTTGTCTTTCTTATGTTATTTTGAAGGACATGAGGATTTTCTTTCCTTCTGAAGAAATGTCTACTATGAAAAAATAAGAAATGAAATGTTACCAAAGAGGATGGGTTTATATGTAATTATCTGAACCTATTTTTAATAACATGACCGAATTCTATCCGTTAGATACTGAACTCATAAAAATATGTACCTTTATATAGAATCAATCTCCAAAATGATGATTTTTTTTGGAATCGTTTCTGCAAAATTCTAAATTACACATTAATGATGCGTTTATACAAGATTGGTTAAATATATAGGGGTACATATATTTAAAAACAACACTGAGTGGTAAAAAACATATTGTTTTTAAACAGTATCATACCTGTACATGTATATGAAACTAACCTTCTTCGAAGCCAAAACAATTTACTCCTACGTCTTTTTCATGACCACAACTATGAATCCCCCATCCTCTATTATCACAACTGCTTAACATACTTTCCGACCCATTACATGATACTTGATCAAGCCATATTGTACCAAGTCCATTACCTGCTGTGTAATTCTGGGCATTTGATCCGACACTAGAGAAATAAGCAAAAACATTGCATATGTATAAATACATATACTAGAAAAAAAACTAAACATTGAAGAAAAAAGGTTATAAAAGAAAGTATATGAAGTAAATATGAAATCTGTTCTCCAAGTTATCATCTTCAAGTCGCTCCACGATTGGTAACAAAGACAAAAAAGGCTGTATGGCATGCCCTTGGTGGGGCAAAACCTTTTCGTAGTAAAAACTAATCGTTTATGCTTATGATCAAAATGGACATTTAAAACATGGTAAGAATAAAACTCAAACAGGATTACATGCATCAAACGACATGCATATATATGTTATCGTCTTTGCACGAGTTAAGGAAGTCCGAAACAAATTTGCTATACTATAATATATTATTTTTTCATTTAAACGAAAATTCGACCATTCAATTAATTAATTATCCATATTGATTTATCCAACAATTTATCCATGGACCAATCAAACTATTGCATCACGAAAAGAAACAATTCCATTACCATTCTCCTAGCTGTCTGCATACAACAGCAGCATCAATTGAATCAAATCCTTCAGCGCAGACAGTTCCCCAATACCCGTTGTGATATATTTCAAGCCTTCCGTGTAATGCATTTGGTCCCACTAAGCGTATATCTCCTGAAATATGTGTAAATAAAAATTTAATACACAACTGTTTTAGATATGTATTTGTGGTTTTTTCTTTAAGCAACGAACGTCTGTTTCTGACAAACGGGATTTACTTCTTTTGTTTTGATGAATACAGCAATATGAATATTATTGACACATCGATGGTCAATTTCTTTTTATCCTTATACTGTGTCAAGAAAAAGTAGGAATACCGAAGTGTCAAAAGAGGGGACGTCCGTGGACAAAAACACAACATGAAACACTAAAAAGATTACAAAGGACAAAGTAACAAACAAAACGAAAAAACAATAAGTACCCAAAAACGAGCAACACGAACCTCACCAAAAACCGTGGGTGAACTCAGATGCACCGGAACGGTGAGCAGTTCCTGATTCTTGCAAGACACCCGCCGTGTTCCTCGTTGAAGGTCATTTCCGGTGAAGGCCGAAGAACATCTTTGACAGATGGATGCCTTTTTTCGTGTTGGAAATGATACTCTATAGCAATCAATCAGATCGTGGTGAGGACCGTATAATTTTTGAATCGACGACGTCAATCTCTGGGCAACATTACCCTGTCCTAATAGCTTTTGCGTAATCAGCCGAATACTATCTAAAAATTCGGCATAATGGCCGCAATTTCTAGCAAAATGTATGAGTTGGGAGATAAATACTCCATACTCTAGTGAAGCTGGAATTTTACTACACAGAAGTTGCTATAGAGTTTAGGTGTTAACTTCTCTTCTTTGTCTATTTCGAGATGAGGGTCAAGATAATAGGCAGGTTTCTGCGTTTCTGGATAAATGAGATGAAGATAGGTACCAAATCGAGGATGACACATTATCTATATAGCGAAAGCTGAAATTAAAGGACTGGGCTAACTTACGTTCTATTTTCTGTAGTAACCTTTAGATAATCGTTTAATAGGTCGTTTGTACTTTTCTTTTCTTTTTTATAACATAGCTTTCTATTTTCAAATTTATAAAGCTTTAACGCAGATATAAATGTATCATAAAAATCAACAAACCTTCTGTCTGAGCAAGGCCAGGATGAATTAAATCGCAAGTCAGTATTAGATATTTTATAAATGATACTGCGATACTAATTATCGTTTTCCTCTTCTCCATACTGTAAATGTTATTGAATAACCCTTCTGCAAGAAATGGTATAAATACTACGATACATTGTAAATACATGACATGAACGACAAGGACTTTACTTTGAAGGATTATTGAATGATCAGTGAACGAGTGTTCTAATGAGACACCTATGCTCTCCAAACAATGTGAATATATATATAATTGCAGATTTCTTTTTTACACAAATTATAGAAGTGTTCAATTACGTCAAATACATTTAGGAATCAAATAACAAAATATCAATTATCAAAACAATCTTATACATGGTCTATTCTTATAGTCTCAAATGGCCATAATGATAGTTGTCCATTGACTTTATAGTCATACATCATAGAAAACATATTGCTAACTACAATTATAAAAAATTGTTTATATATCACTTTATTTAAAGATTTTTTTTCAATTATTAGTTCGAAAAAAATAACTATTAATGATAATATACATTGTACCACTTTCTGTTTATGCAACTTAATTTATTTTTTTAAATGTCTCTATGTTTCTATTGGACAATAATTTTAAAACTAAAATGCGGAAGACATTGAATACATTTTCCAAAACAAAAAATTGTTTGGGTGTCAATTGAATTACTATTCTTCGTTGTGATGGGAAGATAGGTCGATATATATCATATTCATAGTGATTTTTAAATACCTTCTTGGCGCATTTCCACACTTCTCAGCCCAGTGGTTAAAATTTATTTCTCCTATTCTTGACGTGTTTAATCGGTGGATAAAAATACATAATATTTTTAACCACTTCAAGGTGATTAAATTTCTACGTGAGAATTACCGCTCTTTTTTCTACAGTCACTGGAACGATAAACTCCCGAAATGACGTCTATGTAAAAAAACTACATAGCCACGACATTTTCTTGAGGTTTTTGTCGAAAATCATAGGAGAGCCAGATTCTCCTTCAATTTACTCGTGAGTTATGGAATTTATCCACCCTCAATAGTTAAATTTTAGATTTTAACACGCTCGCTAAAGGCTCGCGTGTTGAAAATCGAAAATTTAACTATCTCGGGTGGAGAAATTCCATAACTCACTCGAATCTGAATGAGAATCTATATTTAATTCTCACGGGGATTAAAATATCGAACCATTTCCCCATCGCTTTTAACGAATTTTACGTTTATCGGATATAACTAAATTCGAGAAGATCGGAAATGAAGATCATATAAACAAATTGCGTAGCAATGGCATTTTCTTGAGGTTTTTGTCATAATCATAGGCGAAACAGATTCTCCTTGAATATGCTCATGCATTATAGAATTTCTCCGCTCTCGATAGTTAAATTTTAGAGTTTAGCACGATTGCTAAAGCTCCCGTGTTGAAAATCAAAAATTTAACTCGGGTGGAGAAATTCCATAACTCACTCGTGCCTGAAGGAGAATCTATATTTCTCGTATTCTTGGAGCATTTCCACACGTTTCCCCAGTGGTTAAAACTTATTTTATTTCCATGTTGATTAAAACGTCTCGTGCAATTCACGTTCATCGGAACAATACACTAGAAAAGGTCCGACATTTTGTTCGTGTAAACCAATTGCATAGCATCGACATTTCCTAGAGGTTTTTGATGAAAATTACATGCGAAACAGATTCTCTTTCAATTGCTCTTGAGTTATAGAATTTATCCGCCCTCGATAGTTAAATTTTAGATTTTAACTATCTCGGGTGGAGAAATTCCATGGGTCACTCGAACCTAGAGGAAAATCTATATGTAACCACATGAAATGTATTTTTTGGCCATTAACACCAAAGGAAAACAATCACAACTTTTGTTATTGATTAAAATTTTCCACTAGCTTACAATAGTTGTAACAAATGTTATTCACATCATATTAGTATTGATGTTATATCTTATAAATAAAGTAAACTGGAAAAATTTTGAATAATCTTGAAGACAAATTTAAAGGAAATCTCTAGTATAGTATACAGTTGTACCATATGGACATAGTAAGCAATATTGTAATTTAATGAAATATGGAAAATTAAAAAATCAAAAATGTTTCAGAAATGTTTTAAGAAAAGGGCCATGTAAGCTATTGCGATCACTTGGCGTCCATCGTACGTCGTCGTTTTCCGTCGTCCGTCGTCCGTCGTCGTCGTCGTAGAATTTCTTTACTCATAACCAAAAATACCGAAATAGGAGGCCAAATTTCAGCTAAGGAATACAAGGAATGAACCCTTAGTAATTTTATTATTTTTTAATTTTGCTAAATACTGGTAATTTCTATAACAAATCAATGAATAATCATGTCAGACAAGTCTGACGACTGGGTTTGCGAATACACTCGGGGACATAGGGTCCACCATGCAGAGGCATCGTCCCATTAGTTTCAAAATAAAAATCCAAAAATACTAATATTAGATATAGTAAATTAGATATAGAAACCAGTGAGCAAGATGGAACTTGACAGCAATGTTCCAGGCTACCAGTCAAGATATACAAAGTGTGAGTAATACAGGCTTCCGGTAGCCTCTATTCAAATAATCTTAAAACATCCGTACAGCTGGTCCGTATGGAATTCCATATTTCCCTGTTTTCAAATTGCCGGTCCGTGTGGAATTCCATATTGCCCTGTTTCCATATTGACTTTAAAGTCTGTATTAAATTATTAACCGGATAAATTTTCTTATAAATATCGCTATTGATAAAGACAGGGCAACGTAAAAATATTAGTCCTGCCAAATTTACTATACCAAGGCTATTTTTATCATACCATTGAATAATTATGTTTATCACTTTTGCATAAATATGTTAATTTATTTAGGATTGTGAATCTAAGGTATTGTTTTGTTTATTATCATCGCATTTCGAACAGAACTCGGAGATATTACGATATAAGAATTTCATCCTTAACGTTTGGGCTTATGGATTTACTTTTTAAAGAAATAGTCATATCATAGCTCCGCAATTCTGTTATACAATTTTGATATTCTATACTTGAAGCCCACAACTTTAGCTTGAGACCCATTTTTTCTTTCTTCATTTTATCCATTTTATTTTTCTAACCTTTTTTATTCGCCGTATTTAGATGTGCAATAACATTCTAAAATTGTTTTCTTTTTATTTTTAAAACCCATGGCCCATTTGGGTCATATTTCACGAAAATGTTAATTTAAGGTTGTGACCTAAACATCTCTTTTATTTTGCAAATTATGCATTTTATGTCAAAGTAGTATTGTGAAATTTGTGAATTGGGATCACTGTCGATTTTAACACTCCAGCGATTTCTAGTTTTATTTTCTAATTATTTTTATAGGTATATACTGAAACATCTCTTTTATTTATGATATTCTGAGGTTTGATAGTAATATAATATAACTTTTTAAATATGATGTCATCTAGTATATTGTGCAATGTTAGTACATTAGGGCGAGTTGGCAACTTGATCTTTTGATTTTTTTCGTAATTGGTATCAAATGATTTTATTTTAAATGTTTGGTTGTATTTAAGCAATTTGAACACTTTGTATTTTTACCGCTGAGTCGATCCTGCTGCTGGTGGACTGCAGGTCCCTGAGTGTATACCCAGATCATGATCAGTTGCTAGTATTTCTAAACTAGCCCAGAAATGATACATATAATTTAGTGATATAAAGCTGTAAATTGTGTGAACCTAAGTGGCATCTCTCTCTTGCAAAGCTCCTTCCTTGGATGATTTTGGCTTTATTGCTTTTGGCATTTTTTATGTTTCTCTTCAATTGTTTAGATTTCAATATTTTAGGCATTCAGCACAACTTATTAGTCGTAAATCGACACCTTGTGCATCAAATTGGTATCAAAGTGTCTTGATGTATTGTATTATCCTCAGTTGTCTTTATATTGTGCTACTCAAAAATATAGCTCACTGAAAAAAAACTTATCACGATCACAAGACCAACCCGGTTTTCAAAAACTATTTACACGATCAATACATGTGGTATATGTCTTTGACTGAACTTCCTTGTATAGATTATACTAATAAGTTAATCGAAAGTAAACTGTATTGAACTCTTCTACAATACATCAAGACATGACAAAAAGTACGGGTATATTATTTGTGTTCAAATCTATATTGAGGGTTTTATTTGTCCATTTTCGTTGAGAGATTTAAGCCAATAACATAAAAGTTTTTCATAACAGAGTGTGTTGAATAAGTTCCTGACATTGACCACTCAATGTATTAATACTAACTAAAATTATTTAAACATTCTTACACAACTTGGTATCTTTGAAAAGTTATTAAGTCATGTTTTCCAACAGAATTCACTTTTACCAAGGTATTCCAAACCGTATACATAACCTTCTTTCTGGTTCCAATAAAATACACAGTGCAAAACTGAATATTGTTAAGTTTCCACAACAATTCAGTCCCTTTGTTCATTCTATATCAGTTTTGAGTTTTTAAATGTTGTATTCGTCTTAACGTCTGTTGGTTGGATGCCGTTAAATGATTGGTATGTAAATGTGGTCTCCTCCAGTTATCCATTTTTGTATTCATCACACTAACTAATATACATTCTAAAACATTTTCAATTGGTTCTATTTGAACATTATTTGCACTTTCAGATAAATCGAGTTCTCAAACGTATATCACTAGGCACCTGTGACGGATTACTGAAGCTCAACCCACAAAGCTCCCTGGCGCGTCCCCAGGTAGAGGATAAGGGAGAGCCACTCGTTGAGGGGGTTTTCAGGTCATAATATCGAAAACCTGACCGCGGACCATAGTGGGTAACGTGTTTGGAAAATGCCACATTCCCTGCATGCTAAAGACCCCTTCTGTAGTTTTTGAAAAAAACAGACTAGACTAAAGCCGCTACAGAAGGCTAAATTATCTGACCCTTCCCATTACCTTTTACAGCGGCAGTCGAAATTGGTTTTCATTTGGTGACCCACTCCACCCCTATTTGAATTGTTTGATAAATTGTTGAACAGGCATAAAATATTTGCCACTGGACGTTAAGCAAACAACAAATCAATCAATTAATCAAACGTAGTTGACACTGAGAACTAAGAAAAAAAATCAAATAAGAGTCCAAAGATACAAATATTAGCTAAAGTAAATTTATTCTATGCTGTATACGACGCATTTCAAGGAGTTACTTCTCATCAGCAGCATTAAAACCGAAACATTTGGAAGACCAAAAACCGAACTCATTTGAAAACAAGAAGAACTCATAACTAAAAATACCGAAATAGGAAGCCCAATTTAAGCTAAGTAGATCTACCATGTGTAATACAAGAAATGAAACCTTAGTGATTCTATTATTTTTGAATTTTGCTAAATACTGGCAATGTCTATAACAAATCAATGAATAATCATGTCAGACAGGTCTGACGACTGGGTTGTCGAATACCCTTGGGGACCTAGGGTCCACCATGCAGAGGCATTGTCCCAGGAGTTTCAAAATAACAATCCAAAGATACTAATATTAGATATAGTTAATTTATATTATGCTGTATACGACGCATTTCAAGGAGTTGCCTCTCATCAGCAGCACTAAAACCGAAACATTTGAAATCGTCAAATGATAGGTAAAGATGTACTTATTTGTTTCCGGAAAGAGTAATGGATTATGACAACCAACAGTTTTTTTCGTAGTAAGGCCTACAAATATAATTCTCTTATGGTGGTGCGTTGTTATCTGTCATAACTAATTCCCCATCATATGATATGAACAAGTGTTAAGAGAAAATCTTTTATTTGATTGGCTATGGTCCAAACGTCGCTGTTTTCTTATTGGGTGAAATCTGCGCGATCATCGTTGAAAGCCTCCGTTGAATAGCAACATTTGACGTCACAGAAAAATAAACGTTAAGATACCCCACGAGTTGACAACGAATCACAAACAAATGTATATTCCTGAAGAATCATAAGAGAAATAGGTTGAACAACTCGTAAAAATTAGATATCGTTGATATCAACTCGCCAGAGGCTCGTTTATTATTTTATTCAAATTAAACAACTCGATATGATATCAAGTGATATATAATTCTCAGTCATTGTGAAACCTATAAGTGTTGTGTAATTCTGTATGAAATTGTCCATAATGACTTGAGCATGATTGAGCATGATTGGAGACTAACTAAATACTGCTTCTCAATGGGTACAAAATTGATAATAGGGCATAGGTTCTATTTCCGTATTGTGACATCATAATTGTTGCATCATCAAATGCGTAGCAATTACAATGGAAATCCTATGCATATAATTATTAACAGAATAATACTGGACTGATAAATTTATTTCACTGTCGTGGTAATGATAGTTCTATGCATTTTCTGTATCTTTCGATTTACACGATTCCTGTATAGTAATCATTTGGTTTAAACTATTTCTTATTCTTATGAAATTTATTTTAAAACCAAATAAGTATTGATATACATATACATGTAAATTTTAGAACAAAATATTGTAAATTGGCGATATAGAAATATTACTTACAATTATACAGTCGGAATCAATTTATTTCCCATAATTTTTTTCATATTTTCATAGTGCGACTAATTGATGCAAATCTTAATTATTACTAAGTATTGAATTGCGGAACCTATTTATTTTTAAAATTCTTCCCTTTGACCTACAACACCTATTAGTAATGTATATATATATATATATATATGTATATATATATATATATATATATATATATATATATATATATATATATATATATATATATATATATATATATATATATATATATATATATATATATAACCTGCAGGTAACTGAATCGAACTGTGATCAAATTACTTTTCACTTTTGTGTAGAAAATAAAGATTTAAATAGTCTCTCATGCAATAATTTCGACCACTTGTTTGTTTTTATTGTTCCTCTGTGATCTTCCTTTATAAGTGCACAGTGTACAAGTTTTTGACATCTTGTAATTCTTAAATATATTTTAATATAGGCTTCTCTTGAATCCTCCTAGGGCACATAGGAAATTTGAAAATGTCCTATAGGAAGAACAAACTGAAATGCATGTTTGTATTGGATCTGTTTATCATAAGCTCTGGTTGATCTACGGAGATTAAGAATGGATTTTTTTTTCAATTATTAACACTATTATTTTTATTATCATTAACAGTTTGTCTTAATCGTTTATTCATGGATCAATTAACCAGTAGGACTATAATATAAAATATAAATGTTAGAAGGAATAACATTACGGAGATAAGACACCAAATAAAAACTAACTAACAAAATAGCTTAACAGGAAAAAAGCAGACAAAACAAACAAAAAATGTATGTAAAGCAATACCCATTTTTGTGAAATGCTGTGAAACAGTATATTTACCACACATCTTCACTCAGTACATATTCTTTTAAAAATTATGCTTTTAAATCTATTATCAATTTATATTCTATATTATTGGAACTTTATTACCTAAAAAACTAATTAAACTTTAAATATGGTAACTTATTTGAGTTTTAGTTCGAAATCTGTATTAATTGAAATCAACGTATTTTGAAATTTATCTCCACCAATGACAACTCTTACGTGCTTCACGATGCAAATCATATGATTCCGGCCACATACAAACCACAGGCTTGGGATCCGCAAGTTACAAATATATACAGACACTGTATTTTACGTAACATTGTCTTTCTTTCAATATAAATGATAAGAAAGACAATCGAAATGTCTTGAAAATAAAACCACCTTAGAGTCCACTTCTGTTTGCTTCACCCTTTTTTATTATAATTAGTTATTTAAATTATGTTCACCATTAAAATCACACGAAAATTATGTTTTTTTTTTATTCAAGCCCTATCTACAGTTTGTGTATACATAACGATGTAAAGTTTTTATCTGGCCAATGAAGAAAGAACGTTGAGTTTGGAATAGAATCTTATAAAGTTTTTTAAGAACATAAATCGATATCATATGATTTCTTTGCGATATTGTGACATATGTTATCCGTTTTATGGGATTCTTTTTACTTGCGCATTGATAATATGTAGAACACATTTCTGGTCTTTAAGGCTTTTCTCAAATGTGTTTTTTTATTGGCAGTTATATCTGACATTTAATTTACCTCTTCGAGACTTCAGTTACAACAGTGACAATTGCAATAATAATTGAGTATTTTTGTTTATTTTTTCTTTCAAAACCGATTCATTTATTTTAGTATTTATTTCTGCTGGGGAATAATTATGAAATGTGACATGTTCTTGGTCTTTTGAACGCTTTGTCATACGAAAGTTTTTCACGGAAATAAAATACTGAGAGGGCAGAAATAAGGCTACATGTTTCTTGTTCATTTGACGATGTTGCCAAAAGAGGCCTACGGATACTTTTCTTTGAAACAATACGGATTGGTAACCACCACACATTTTACTGATAAAGAAAACTTTCCTTAGAGTCTTTCGTATAGTTAAATATGTTAAGCCTGTTTTCACACCTAGTTCATATAACATAGAATACACACTTTCACTAAACAAATTAAATACTTTGTCGAGTTCCTTTTTGCATTTAACCGATTAACTTTCTGACAGCAGGCTAACTGCAGAATAATTATTTCACCGCAAAATACATATACGTAGCAAGAATATGAAATACATGTGGGCAGACACTGTTTACAAAATTATACCATTTCACCAGAATCTACCAGTCTGCATCTAACCCTCACCTGTCTAACTTATATTCGAAAGCTGTGTCGATTTGAGTCCTGTCCAGAAACGTTCATTTCATTTAATCAGAAGTTGGATCAGAGTAAAAAAATATTTTTTAAATAAAAAGATACCAGTGTGTTAAAATATTCTGAATATTAGCTATTCTGCTATTCGTCTTATCACACTGGAACTATAATCAGATAACTACAACTGCACTCGCCATAACAATGAGTTGAGATGTGTAAGCTTATTTTTGTTTATTTTCCCAAACCCTGTATTACACAAAGAGCTTCCTTCACTCACATATAAATTTAAAAGCACTTACAATGTTGAATTAATTGGTTTATTTGCACATAATCATGATAACACAACTTAACTTTAAAAAAATGTATGCTTTCCTTAGTATACATGGCATAATACATAACACTAAAAATTCCTGTTCTAAAAGGAACATATAAAAAAATGTTTGTTTGCAGCTTGCAATCAACCTGCAAAAATCGTTACCATTGGAAACAATTTTCTAGCAAATTTGGATAGAATTTTTTGGTTTTTTTATTTTTGCTTGTTTAAAATAATTTGCTGACTGACTGACTCACTTCAGCAAGTTTGAGTCAGCAACTGCAAATATACATATTTTTTTTTCTTGCGTGGCCTTTCATTGTACTTTTATTTTTCAGTATTTTATCAGGCGTCAACTCTACTGACGATTTCTGAATTATTGTTTAAAGTCCACTGGCAACCAGGTGCATATCAAGACGAGAACATTTTAACATGATATGAATATGATCCCTGCTTTGTACTAGACCGACACGCTGAGCCGGATTTTCAACGATGTAAATATCTACAGGAAGACATATCACCCCACAAGGACACATTATACTGACTCCGAGCCGGCCTGTCCTTTGCTCCGCCACAAATATGCCGCGTGCTTGGCAGAGAAGCAGCAAATACCAATTTTAATGTCTTTTGTTTGACCCGGCCGGGGATTGAACCGCGACCTTCCGCACTCGAGGCGAGTACGCTATCACCGAAGCGGTTCAATTGTTTGAAGATTAAAAAAAATTAATTTGAATTTCTTAACACGTTTTAATCTATTAAGATTGATGGCTTGTTTAAGATTTTCTTTCTATTTTGAAACTAAGGTTGGGGATATTTTGTGTGTACGGTTATCTATTCCATTTATTTTTATTCAATGCATATGTAGACAAAGCATACAAATGTAATATTCCATTGTTTTAGAGAAAAAACAACACTAAACACATCTCCCAAAAATCGAAATTATACAATAAATACAATAAGCATTCACATTCCTATATATGCTAGATTGACAAATGTTCATTATTGAGCTTTAAAATATTTTGTTTTTCATATTTAACATGTTTAACATATTCAGTATTATATTTTTAAATAGATTACTTTAAAAAAAAAACTCCAATCAATACAGCCCTTATCATAATCCAAAAGGTAAAATATCGTAAGGCAAGCACATGAAAGACTCCTCAAAAATTGTTTTTAACTAATCTCACAACCAATAATATTTGTTTCATTGAATCATTTGCACTTCCTTGTTCAATAAATTATAATAAATTTATAAGCGAAAATAAGTTATATTGAATTCTCATACAATAAATACAGCAATAATGAAAAGCACACAATTCATATGTAAATCTAAATTTATGTTGCATTTAATTTGTTCATTAATCCATGTCAAATGGGAAATTTATTTAGCCCAATAAAGTTTGTTTTTTATCAGATTTGTTCGTGACCTTGACTTTCTATTTAAACATTCTGCGTCTTACACGACTTTGATATTTGGAAAATTGAGTAAGAAGGGGTAAACGGCTCTGAGCTTTACATATCAGAAAAAACACCCCAAATGTATACATAACCACCCATCTGGGTACTAGTGACAGTACTAAGTCAGACTATCCTAACCGTATTTTATTCCATATCTGCGGTTTGTGCTTTAAAATGTCCCTTTTGTCAGAGGTTTGTCTATTTAATGCTATTAATTAAATTATTTTGTTGTTCTTGGATTTGGTATGTAATCTTTGACCTTTCCTGTTGTCCGCTTTGTTTACTTCTACTAATACTTATTCTAAAATACATTTAAGCGATTTCAACAGAAGCCAGACCTGATTTGCACATATAGACAAATCGCGATCACCAACCTCGTTAACCGGTTAACAAATATAACAATGTACGTAACTATAGTAACACTATGCATTGTTAATTAGCTTATCCGATATGCGTGAGTTATCATGACTTTCGACAAAGAGGATTACTGCTGTCACAAAAGCGTCTGCACGAGGTTTTTATCAGGTATCAGTTGATTTCATCACTTAGGACATTTTACGGTCGTCATCAGTGTTCCAATATATAAGATGATGTTTTTGGACATGTTTCTTCTGTAGTAAAATTTCATGTACTTACACCGATTTGTGACTACCACCGGATTGACTTTGTTGAATTTAACGACGGGTGGGTTATACAGAGCAGAACTGCTTACCCTTTCCGGAGCAGATGAGTTCATACGTAACTATTTCTAATGGGGGGGGGGGGGGGGTAGTACAAGTCTAAGTCCAAAGGACCTCGTACAATTGATCCTACAGAGGGAACGTTTCAAGGACTTATTACGAAACGTACTGGTGAAGTATACACCAATCTAAAATGCTATATCCTAGTCTCTATGCAATGTGCCAGATAGGATATAGTATGAAAACGAAATTGTTTTGGAAATTTAGTAGGATCTTGTGCGAGGAACCAACCTCAAAAATGGACATCTTTCTTACCAACATGATATTCGGAGGAGGGAAAAATCGCAACAACTGACAAACTCCGGAGAACAACGAAGACAAGACCAAAACAGCACATGCACTACAATTCAAAACTAAACACATATGAACAGCATGGACCCCACCGAAAAAAAACTGGTGGTAGTCTCTGCTTCCTGCAGGACATCCGCCACGTTGGATTTTTACGTGCCTATCTTTTATCCAAAACATACTTTTTTTTCGTATTCTTAATCATTAATATAAATCCAAACATGCACATTTTTATCAAATACACAAATCTACAAATTCAAGTGAATACCACGAATTTCAACATCCAAAAACAGAATACAAGCATAAAAGATACATCTTATAACAAACAAATATTCTACAAATATTTTTTATTTATTATTTTTTTATTTTTATTTTACAGTTTGGTGTTCTTAGAATGCATTTCACACATTAAAGTATCAAATGACTGTTTAATTAATCCATAAGTATAGTATGAACTCAATTCGACACACTCAACAATATGATCAGGGAAAATTAGAAATACACATTACTATGAAAAAGTAATACTAATTCCCGATACAATGTGCAAGGGCGCAATTGATTTGATAGTAAGTCGCCTCTCAAACTAAACTAGTAGTAGTAACCTATACTAAAAATGATTTTCGTCTGTGAACAGTAATCAACATCATGGATATTTATTCAATTCCAAAAGGATATTTTTTTACAAATTCGATTTTAAACGTTTTGTTCATTCGTGAATAAACTATGATAGACATTATGTCATTCAGTTCAAGAACTGATTTTTATTTTTATTTTTTAATAAAAAAATATTTAAGAAGAAAAAAGTATATATACAAA
Source organism: Mytilisepta virgata (assembly GCA_028015205.1). NCBI lineage: Eukaryota > Metazoa > Mollusca > Bivalvia > Mytilida > Mytilidae > Mytilisepta > Mytilisepta virgata. The sequence goes on from CM051513.1 coordinate 20,113,475, forward strand.
AAGCTTTAATAATTGTATCACTTACAATTTGCGAAGTTAAATTAGTATCTGCACTTGTCTCCAAAATGTTGCTAATCCGTATTGACCTACATGAATATCAACATTATATCCGATGCATTATAGCTAAAGTGACACCAGAAGATATAATCCGTAATGAAACAATTTTTGTTTCATTCTTGATCAGAAATACTTCCTTATAAAGTTAAAAGTACATTAAATATATAATATGTAAATGACTCAATTGAACTGCGATACCAAAAATAGGTTTTTGAAAAAATAAAATAGATATTTAAATGGTCTATGAAACGATGGGTTCTTTGTCAGCTTTGTCTACGTTCTCCTTTGTGCAAATGTCATACATATAAACTACCCAATATAAATGGTAAATTTTGATTTTTTTGAAAGCCATACCAGACGATCTATTTTCATATTGAAAGCCATTGATACGTAAAGTCAAGAAATACCAGAGGGATATTCGAAGGAGAGAAAAATCGTAAAAACTGACAAACTCCGGAGAACAACGAAGACAAGACCAAAACAATACACGCACTACAATTAAAAACTAAAAACATATGAACAGCATAGACTCCACCAAAAAACGGGGGTAGACTCAGGTGCTCCGGAAGAGTAAGCAGTCTCTGAGTACCTGAGTCTTTGTAGATCATGCTGAAGGCTAACTTGACGACGAGAGAACCAAATAAACTATCCGACCAAAACAACATTTGTAACAAAAAAAAAGTGTTTGCAAAGTTTTTCCCTCTAATGACTTAGTCTTACCTAGTATTTAATAGTATTAATAAAAGGAATAGTTACAAATTTCGGAATACGAAATGTCAGAAGACAGCAACAATAGGTGTACGAAATTCAGGAAAACAATGTCATCAAGATTACGCAATATTATTGACAAGAGATCTCTGTGTGTGAGGTAGTAAACTTACCCGAACTCGTACAACACAGAGTACCATGGAACATTCGTAGCCATCACATTAACCTGGGGAGCGATCAGGTGCATCGACAGAGTAAGAATCTCCCTCCATGTTAGCATCACCCTCATGTGTATATACCAATTGAGTGTCCAATGAGGGGAAAAGTCGTGTCGATATCAAAGATAAACGAAAAGGAACGAACTTTGGCAAAACGAAGAAGTCACGCGTAAGTTGAGGCACAAAAACAATGTAACGATCAACCAACTCGTGGTTTCGCCAAAATAACTTTCGAAGAGACAATTCCAGTCTTTCCTACTCATACCCCTGATTAACAAGTAACTTCCGAGTTAGGTAAATACTTCTAGCTACGAAATATTCAAAATTAAAGAAAGCCCTAGAGTATCTAATTAATTTTGATACTAATACATCATAGCCTGGAGCAGAACGAACATTGCTTCTTAAAAATGGGAGGTTGACAATTCAAAAACTTAAATTTTCCCTTTTGTCATAAATCTTAGTTCTGAATCGCCCATCGTCTTCAATTCTGAGATGAAGGTTGATGCAAGAATCAGACCTTCTGGTTTCAGTTGTGTACTTTACTTTAGGTTCCTCATGGTGTATTAGATTAAGTAATCCTTGAGATGTGGATTGTTGATAGAAAGGAAATCATCTATATATACCGAGCGGTAAAATTGAAGGACTTTGCGAGTTTCTTTCTCTGTTGTCTCGTATACGATTCTGGACAAAATACATCCGATATAATTAACCAAAATCTGTTCTACGTGTTTTGGAATGTTTCTGGACTAAAGAGGGATATAATCGTATTACAGCGCAAACTGATTTTTTGGCAATAACTTTACGAAACGTACTCTAGAGTTGATGTTTGTTACAAATCTGTTTATACAAGAGCTCCTACAAAAAAGCAAGCACTAATTTTATTTTTGCTATCCCTTAATAATCCTAACTTTAAGGATTATCTACATGTTTTTTTTAGCTTTTGTGTTTTCTTGTTCTGATTCTTTTGTTTTGCTATGTGTGTTACTATATACGCGTTTCTTTGTACTATTTTTTGCTTTTTAAGTGTTCTCACGAATTCTCGTAGTCTCATTTTGAACTCACTAAATTAACTATTTTTTGAATTCCGATATTTTACAAATGTGGGAAAAAGAGGAAATGTATTCCAGCGTCGCACCCTTTTTCCAACTACAAATTGGGAAATATGTTTCATTCCGAATAACGAATTTAATCATTTTGAAATTCAGTTCAAATAGTTTGTTCTTTTTATTATCCGTGGATTCAATATCGAATTGCATAAATTTTGATTTGAATACTTAATGAGAATTATGTGGGACAATTTTTGCGTGTAGTACACCAATTATACTATTTCATTTGTATACAAGAATAACATATTAAGGATTTGTTTCCTGTGTTACTACAAAATATTAAAAGATATCTTTAAACTAGCACAAATTTACGAAAGTAGAATATCGTGCATAGTCATATAAGTATATAAAATGATATTTTCTTGGTGTCTCATATAACACAAAGAGGAAAATATAATCTTCAGTGTGATGAATTGATCAAAATGACGCTGAACAAGGCTGAATATGATGCATACTTCCTATTATTATAAATTAATATAATACCAAGGCAGATAAATAAATTGAGTGTAAATGACATTCTCTGACAGATTTAATATCAGTTACATTCTTTTTACTTTCTTCCATCGGAATAAAAGAAAACGTCCGTAGAGGTGGGGACCGCCTCGGTGGTCTCGTGGTAGCGTGCTCGCCCCGAGTGCGGAAGGTGGCGGGTTCGATCCCCGGCCAGGTCAAACCAAAGACATTAAAATTGTCCGCCAAGCACGCGGCATCTAGGAGTAAGAGCAAAGACTGGTCGGCTCGGAGTCAGTATAATGTGTCCGAGTGAGGTGATATGTCTTCCTGCGGACAGTTACCTCGTGAGCTAGCACATTAAAAATCCGACTTAGCGTGTCGGTCTAGTACAAAGCAGGGATCATATTCATTATCATATCAACATGATCTCATCCTGATATGCACCTGGTTGCCATTGGACGTTAAACAATAATTCATCCATCCGTAGAGGTGGGGCCTTTTTCCCTGTATTTGTTTCACTTTAAAAAGACGCCTAATGCCTTTCAAAAATTTACGAGGCATGGCATGGTATGTGCTCTCTAAATTAGTTTTGCTAACATTAATTAAATACCAAGTTACGGCTTTTTCTACATTCATATTATGAATCATCCAAATTAATAACCAAACAAATATTATTTCATCTGTAAATTTAACAACTTACGCTACCTGTTAGCTAACAAAAATTGTCTTATATATAAAAAAAATTACCGAAGCGAAAAAAAGACGGTGGGAAAAGTTTTTATCCAAATGTAAAGGAAAAGCCAAATTCATGAATGAAGCTAAACTAAAGCTTTTTACAATAAAACTTCCGGACATTAATTGAGCACGTGATAACTCCAAATGTCTTTGATACTCAATGTAAGGTGCAGGGCAAGGGTTCAGTAATTATCAGTAGATTTCACAATTGCTATGTGTTTAATTTATTTTCACAGACAAAGAATGCAAACTACAAAGTTGGTTGGGGTTATATCAATACTTACATCACGTGTCTTTCCGTTTTTATCACACATTGTGTTTACGAGGGCTAAACCTACAGAACATTCAACGTACAACAAAGCCGTCTATGGCGTAATATTGTATGCTTCTAGAACGTTTGTGCCGAAATATTAAGTACAAGGTTTACTTGAACTTTTTCTTTCGTATGTTGTATATAATAGAGAATGGAATATGCATGTATATGTATTGTTACCACTGTTGGTGAGTCCTATTGTGATTGAGTTTGAATAATAACATTTTGAAATCCGGTTTGCTGTACCATGTACAATTCTACCTAATTATAAAAAAATTGAACTATGAATATTTCTATTTTTAAACATTCCTGTAAGTTGAAATATTTTTACCATGCTTTTTCATTTGACTGGATATCTTAAATGAAATCAATTGACTTCATTTTATTTGCGTTAAGTAAATCAGGATGTTACTAACCTTAACAAAGACGAATTATGAAAGATAATTATTTTCCTTTTGCTACATGTACCTTAAAATATCACAAAATAGGTTTTAAATGAACATGTACATAGAAGTGAAATATTTGACTTAACTAGATAAATAAACTACTGACAGAAAACATGTTTTAAATCTACAAATGAAATTGTTAGACTGTAAATGACTTCACAAGTAGTTGAAAATGACTGCAAACGTTGTGTCAGTCAAACTATTTGCCGCTAGGATTGATATATGCCTGAGCCTTTTTTAGTGGTGGGTCAGCGACACTCTAACTGATACAGCACCCGCCGGTGCTATTGCAGAATATATCTATTTGTGACAAACTGTTTAAAGTTGTAACAGATGTATTTTGTTCATGTTAGTCGATTTTTTACTGTTACAACGTTTTCCGGGTTGTCATAACGCACTCCGACTGGCAGACGGAATATTATTGCATCGGCGTTTTACATGTTATTACAGACATATATCGTTGAACCAAACATCATGAGGTGATCTGTTTAACTCTTTGGGGTGTTAAGATTCAAATAATTACCATTATTGGTCTTTTTAGTCATTTTTTTTCTGTCGGTAGTGATATTGATAATGTGTTAATACAGCATTAACAAATCCTTGTCCAATACATTAAATTTCATGGTTAATCTGACGAAATTCTAAAGCCAACGACCATAGCTGATACATGTAGATGTTTACCCAGGAACAACAATTTAAGTATCTCTGCTCATTTGACAGAATATCTATTATGTACGTTTACCAACTTGAGCTAGATGGGATTTTAAAAATAGCGAAGCTTTACGGTGTTTTTGTTTTACGTCTTTACTCTACGTTTTACATTATATGAATTAATTAAAAGGTGATTTGTATTCATATTTTAGTTTGTACGTTTTCTCACTTTCATAGGGTGAGTACCTACCTACTCCCGGTTTTTTGGTGGGGTCCATGTTGTTTATATGATTTTAGGTTTTAATTGTAGTGCATGTATTGTTTTAATCTTATCTTCGTTGTTCTCCGGAGTTTGTCAGTTGTTACGATTTTTTTCTCCTTAGAATATCCATTTGGTATTTCTTGACTTTACTTATTAACTACATGCTATTTCATATAGATGTTCCATATAAGTAAATTCAGTGACCTAGGTAATAAATTTATCAACAAATTAAAGAAAAGTTATATGCCGTACTCATTTTAATAGACAAAGAATGAAAACTACGAAGTGTGTTTCAACTTAGTAAAAATATATCTAAGCAATTTCTTGATCTATAAGTTATATTCTATGAAGAAAAGTATATTATAGTAATTAACAATACAATGTATCATTTTCAAAATACCCTAACAAGTTCAACTATATTTCTGTACTTTTCGATTATGGTTTTGGTTTTTTTCGTATCAATACTTGCAACACATCTTTCGTTACTATTGTGGTTAAGAAGGCAAAAATTGCAACGAACTCTTTTTTCAGAGTATATCGCAATATATTGCATTGTGTACATCATGTATAAGTGTGCCTGATTGCTTTAATCATTTTGCAATTTTTTTTTCTCTATCATTTCGTTAGCTGTATATCTATGTATATATGTTATTGCTACTATTGATCAGTCCTATTGTGTCACATTATTTTAGCGTCATCAATTTATTTGCATGATTAAAGTACATCAACAATTGTATTTATCTTATCAAAACAATATGAATCTGTTTACCTTAAAATATCACTAAATACGTTTTAACTATAATTGTGGTAACAGAAAAGAATCAGTTGACCTAGTAAGATATATACATGTATTGTGCCATGTTATTGGTGTTTTGTCAAGGGTAACGAAGACACTGAACTAACCTTAAATGTATTGAGTAGGTCACATGAAATTTATACGCGCTAATATGATATTAACTTCCTTGTTTACATATAAAGAAGGGTATTTTTTTTTAATAAATCTAAAATACATTGTCCTGGACAAGTACCAAATTGCGAGTGTAATTTTCCACAAATGAATATATGACATTCTCTACAGAATATAACTTTGTATTTTTTTCGTAATATGTGTGTCAATAGAGCCTTCATTTATACTGAACAAACCTTTTTTCCGATACAAACAATTTCATGGACCTTTTTAAATCAAAAGAGAACATTGCCTTATTTTACATAATTGAGCTTGGTAGAAAACAATGTTATATTTACACATGAGTTAATGTTAAAAAAATCTTTACATTTCAGGGGCTTACATCCCGATATTGCAATTAAACTTTATTTGTTTGCAATATTAATAAACTCATGTAGATCAAAGGCAATACAAACAAACTTTACAGATGAACAAACAAAAGGATTGGTCCGGGGGATTGGTTGAGATTGTTAATTTGGATACTATATATGAATGGTTTAAGTTTAAGTTATAGTCTAAAGATCTCTAAACATGTGGTACAAATTAAATTTAGGTTCATAATCGTTTTCATGTAGTTATTTTGGTATTTTATGTCTTTATTTCTAAATAAAACATGTAATTGTGAACTGCTGTACTGTGAATGATTTTGAGTTTTTCAAAGTACAACTAATGACAAAAAAGAACTTTGTTGAAAGTTTTAAACATCTGGTATCAGTAGGACAGTCACAAGTGTCAAGTGTAGTATGGTGTGTTTTGTAACAGTAGTTCTAAAATTAATAAGAATTCTGAGTGAAAATTCATGTTAAAAACATTAAAAGGATGTTATGCCAGGATTGTCGTTTCCTTTTACTGTACCAGAGTTGTGGGGGAAATTGATTTATTTCCTTTCTCCAAGACCAAGCCAAACTCAAAGGTTAGTAAAATTGAACTTCTAAAGTGTAGAATTTTGGGGTTTTTTTTTCAGCTTGCTCCCCGAGAAATCTAAGTCTAGAAAAGCCCCATACCAATCATCATTTATCACAGTAAATCCCCATATTAAATGTAAAAAAAATTATACTATATGCTGTTCAATATATTTTACTATACCAGATCAGACAAATGAAATTACCTCATGGGTTGAAGTTACCCTAGAAAATATTCCAGACAGAGCTTGGTTCCTTGTGTTCAGAAATATATTCTTGAGCTTTTAAAGTTCAATTTAGCATTTGTAACAATTAAAAATGTTGAATTAGAAAATATCGTTATTTACAACATTTTCAAAGATATGAACGATTTAGTCGGCAACAAGTTCAAAACATTGTCTGCAGCAGCTCCACTTCTATTGCGATTTTTTGAAATTAAAGAACTTAATTTATCTACAAATTTATTAGAGAACGAAATTACATATATTCAAAAATTTTGAATGAGATTTTATTTGGAAAAATACAAAACTGATCGAGTACTGGCAGATAGATAACAATTTTCAAGATAACAAATCTTGTGTTCCAGCGTCACAGCTGCGTACAAAGGGTGTGAATATTCCGGCTTTTGTAATGAATTTTATAATTAAAAAATGCTTATACAACTGACCTGATTAAAATTTAAAAAATCTTAAGCATGTAATGTAATTTTTTGTACTGCAGAAGAGATTTTGGTTTTCGAAATTTATGAATGCTAATCATATTGAAATTGTAGGTATTTCCAAATATTAAAATAATACAAACCATATTATGTCCTCCTGTCCTACAATTGTACATTATATAATAGTCAATTGATATATCCATTTTTTATAGTTCTGTCTTACTGTCCCGAAACCTCAATTCGTGTGAAAAATGTATAATAATTGCTGCAAAAATTAATCATTTTTAAGTAATACATCTTCTTGAGCTGTCAAAGGAAATGTCACCATGTTTTGTTAATATCGTGATTTTAAGTTCACGTTTGACTCTAAAAAGGGAATATCCAAAGGAAACATAAATGAGGTAGACTTTGAAAAGATATGACTACATGTATATATTTTTATACCAATGTGTCAGTAAGCCTACAGTCGAATGGTTTCAATTTACGCATTTAAAGTAACTTAAAAGTTCACATAAGTGTAAATATATACTACTATATATGTAACCCACAGAAAATTGGTAGTTACTTAAGATTTTTTCACAGTAACGGCTACACATGCTGTAAAAATTGCTCTTTCTCCCAATGATTTGAAGACTTTCATACTGGTCTCTCACGAATACTGTCGATTTCTATTGAATTCTATGACGACATAGCATTGAAACCTTTATGGGAGTTTTATTTCAGACACTTTCATTTAGTAGAGCGACAGCATCCAACATGCAGCTGTGACCGTCACAGCTATGTTTACAGTTAAAACGAGCAAATGCTGACCCTGCTATCTAAATAATGTACCCTCCACTCTAATGTTGCAATTCCAGGAAGCGGTCACCTAATAGGTAATCATACTGTAGTGTTTCCTATAACGTGCTTTATATACCAAAGTGTCAGGATACATAAGATGAAGGTTTGGGTACCCATAACACCGGCCTAACCCCACTACTGTTCAGAATCTGTACAAAGTCAAAATATCCTCACTCTCTGTTGTGTTCATGTTTTGCACTCTTTTTTTGAACAAAAGGGAATTATACTGACAACACTAATCATAAGTTTGATTAGTTTGATTAGTAATAATTACATGCATTCCAGGAGAAGAATAGGGTGATTTTATATTGAAACGAGTGCCAATTCGTACTAGACATACACGCCAAGCCAGATTTTTCAGGAGTAATATTCTCGCAGAAAGATATCTTCACTAACTTTGATACCTGATGAATATTAGTTTTTCCTAAATATCGGTTAGCAAATGCCAATTTTTAATAATATAATAGAAAATGGAAACGGGGAATCTGTCAAAGAGACAACAACCCGACAAAAGAGCATAAAACAGCTCAAGTCTACCCATTGATCTTCAACGCAGCGAGAAAATCTCGCACCTGGAGGCGGGCTTCAGCTGGCCCCTAAACAATAATGTACATGTGTACATGGTTTGGCCCGGATGGCTATCAAACTTTCAACCTCCACACAAGAGTCGGACAAACTACCACAAGTCACCAACAGTCGATATTAGGTGCACTTTCAAACGCGGATCAGTCAATACCATCCTACAATCAATATATACAGATTTAAATTTGCTGCATATAAGCAAGTGCAATCAAGTATGACATAAAGGCCCGTGTGAGCCTAGAATATTACTGGGATTTGACAGGTTTTGATATTTATCATGTTTAAAATTAGGTTTATATGAAAAATCATTAGCCATGGCAGTCGACAGATACAGATATTAAAGTATATATAGAGACCTAACCATATTAATTTTATTGTAGATGTATTTCAATGCGGTTAAAAATGTATTCCAAAATTCAGTTTATTTCATACTTGAAAAACAATGATATTTTATATTAAATCAACTGTCCCAAAACCTCAATTCGTGTGAAAAATATATAAATTGCTACAACAATCTTCAACTGTGCTTTCGATTCCAATTTCAGTTACATCTGATATATTCTAGTCGTACTCCGGAGGTATACAATCTGATTACTCTATTTGCAAGGTCATCTTCATCAGCACAGGTCAGAGCATTCGTTAGTGACTCTATCCGTTCATCACTCTTGACTTGCTTGATTGCCTCTTGCAAATGTATAAACTTTTGTCTATTTAAATCGGTATATTGTTCAACAATGTGATCGTACTTAATCCTCGACATACCCATAAATATAACAACTTGAAAAAGGCTTTCTCTGAGAAGCTTTTTTGACAACGCAAGGATCCCAGCGTCGGTGAAAAAATCTGCACAAAAATACATAGAATTAATACAAATATCTGTATGCAACAAATAATATTATCATTGACATCTTATATTCGATTGTACGTGGGTCTTAAAGCCAGATTATGTCCAGTTTAACTGGAGCAAAGAACATATCTTTGTCAAACAAACATAACATTTAATTATATTTTTCTACTTTCATTCATTTCCAGGCCTGGCGAAAATTTAACAGATTTAGCGTCAGAGGAGTCAATGGAAAATCCGTTTTTAACAAAAGTTAGCTATCGGTGATAGCCGCGCCGTCAAAATGTTTTCAACGACTGAAAGCTTTTCACCTGCATTAACTCGCCAGCAGTCTTAGCTTGCTATTGTTGAACATTAGCTACTTATCGTTGAACAGTGGAAAGCTTTCGACAGACTGCCACTTGCTTTGTCGTGAAATATAACATATCTTTACTTGATAACTTTCACTGCTTAAGTTCAAAGAAAAATTAAATCATAAATCTGTAAACATAAATACATTGTAAAATATTCTTAATATTCAAAGCAGTTACTATAAACAAATAAATATTTTTTTAACAATTGCAGAAAACATAATGAAATAAAATATATTTATTTATTTATTGTTATATTATACAAAATAAATAATCCTTTTGAAAAATAAAAATAACTGAAATAAAATACATGGTCAATTCTTGCAATGTCCAAGATAGTATTTCAATTCACCCTTATGCACTTTTTTCTAAAATTATATATTGTAATTATTGCTTAATAAAATAATATATTTAACTAACATATGTGTATAATAACATAATACTATTGAATTTATTTTTATATTTGTAATGTAAAGGATATGTTAATTAATCGCTATCTTAATTCGACTATAAAGGATTTCTAACGTCAAAAGATACCAAGCGAGTTGACGCTTTTTATTTTTAGAGAAGCTGGCGAGCGTTCAAAATGGGCTGTAAAATTATAAACAAGCTAGCTATCGTTGCCAACAATTTGCACACTAGCTAGGTATATTCGAATCTGATACAGGCAAGACATTTATTACAAAAATCAACAGACTTTATGAAGGAATCAAGACAAATCAGATAAAAAGCCGTTGGCCACTGGTTCTCCGAAGCCAAGGTTATATCGTTTTAATTTGTAAACTACTGTAAACTACGAGTAAGTTATTTTAGTAAACTAAAACATATATGTCTCCCTATTTTGCTGCTTAATACATGTAGTTCTATTCATGCAAAATTATAATCTGGTATAACGTAATAACGAAAATGTGCCAACAAACCATATACCCTATATTGTAGGGCATTTCTTAAGTCATTAAGGGAATAACTCTAAGAAAAAATTGTGAATCGTCACAGAAAAACGCTATGCACATGTTCACATCATGATAATTAAATGTGTGTAAAGTTTTATTCCAATTGAATGTAAGGTGTCGAAGGATATCATTTAGGGCCATAACTGTTGGAAAAATTTCTGAATCATCAAATGAAAACAATATGCATATTCACGTCATGCTAATTAAATATGTCAAGTTTTATTTCAATCCAATGTAAGGTGTCGACGAATTCGTGCTCACAAACTTTTGGACGGAGATTAGCAAACAGTTATCAATTAAGTTATTATCGGTGGAGGAAGCCGGAGTGCCCGGAGAGAACCACCGATACTTCGGTATGAAAATTGGCAATCCTTGTCAATTAAGATCGGAGTCGAACACACCCCGCCACAGGTGAGATTGGAACTCGCAACCTCAGCGTTGACAGGCTAGTGATCATTAGTAGTCATGACGAACTACCTAGACCACTCGGTCACCGAGGCGCCCATTATCAAATTTGACCTAGATATTAATGAGATACAATTACACACCAAGCCGTTTTAATCTGACTATACATTTATAAGTTTTCATCTGGAAACTAAAAAATAGTAATTTTGAACTACAAAAGCGTAACTCTAGTAAGTATTGTCGAAAAATCATTATTGATCTTGACTTATATAGTAATGAGACACACGCACACACAATGCCTAGTTTAATCAGACTTTTTGTTCACAAGTTATCATTAGGAAACAAAAACAAAAATAACAATTTTGAAGTACGGAAAGGGCGTAACCCTGAAATTGTAATAGTATTGTCAAATAAATCGTCTTAGGCAAGATTTTCATTAAATATATTTCCATAACAAAACTAGTTTAAATCATCTGGAAACCAAAAAAAAAAAAAAAATAGCAATTAAGCTAGCTCTAGTAAGAATCGTCGAAACATCGTCATTATCAAATTTGACCGAGATAATAATACACAAACTTACGAAATACTTTCAATCTGACTATTTGTTCACAAGTAATCATCTGGAAACCAAAATTTAAGCAATTATGACGTACAAAAGGGGCATAACTCTAGTGAGAATTGTCGAACTTGACCTAGATATGTATAAGATACACTCGCTTATTATGCCGAACTTCAATCTGAAATTTTTATCACGAGTTATCATCTTGAAACCAATTTTGGAAACATAAACATACGGACGACGCATGGACGATTCCAATTCTATATACCCTTGGAAGAAGCGTCGGGGGAAATATTGAATTCAATAATAAAAATCCAGTTCAAACATACAAAAAGATATAATAACTGTGTCATATAGGACCGTGTTACTAAAAGCCTGAAGTATTTTCTTCATCATATTAAACAAAAATGAATTTTAAATTTTTTTCTGTTTTCCATTCTTTGAAATATTACACTGCTGCAGTTTTGATTGTTTTATCGGTTGTTTGCTGAACGTTCAGTTGCAAATAGTTCATGCTTCTTCAGGACGAGAACAAGTTCAACAATTTATCAAACAATTCAAACAGGGGTAGAACGGGACACAAAGGGGAACCAATTTTGACTGGCACTGTGTAGCATCCATTAGCTTACCCTTTCTCGAAAACTACAGAGGGGATCTTTAGCCTACAGGAAGCGTCGTATTATTGTCTGCGGTCAGGCTTTCCGTATTATGATCTGACAACCCCTAACGAGAGGGGCTCCCCTATCCGCCACCGGGGACGCGCTAGACAGCTCTATTGGCTAAGCCCCAGTGACCCGTCACAGGTGCCTAACTGAAGTGTTGAAGCACTAGTTACAAACCCACATACACATGACCTCTAAATCTAGGTTTTCCCAATTTCCTGCATCATGCAATTATTATTTCAGGACGAGATACAATGTATGACAGTATAATCTTTCCGTGATGCGAGTCTAACCATATTTCTAGGAATAAAAAGACAAGAGATAGTAGTAAGGGTAAACTTATATCACGTTTTGCTGTCATAATGCGCCCTGTAATATATTTTTCTCAAGCGGATAGCGAATTAGGTTTATAGGTCGAATGCCTATAAAAGTTTTCTGTTCTACAGAATTCTAAACTACGGAAGCACTGCGTGCACGAGTTACTAACTTGATAGATTTAAGTTTCATTTATTCGAAGGACGTTTACTTAATGTTATTCTGAAAGTTCAGCAAACACAAAGATTTGTTCAAGTCTTGTGAATTGAATTTTAAGAGTTCTCAGTTTTGAAAAGAAATATTTGAATTGAGTTTATACAGATAGGTACTTGTTTATGTATTCAATTCAACCATTTTTATATGAATGCATATTTGTTGAATATCCTAAATTGGAATGGCGTCATTCTTCTTGAACGCTTGGTTTCCGTGCGATAGTTAGGACCAAACACGTGCATTTTCATCAATTTAAAAGTGAATTTGATATTTCTTGGCCGATTTTGATGGGGTTAGTTTTTCGTACAGATTTTGCTTGTATGTTATGCGATATCAACGATATTACGATTGTATCAGGTTTCTATGTTAGTAAATTTTAGAGGTTTTGGGGACAGATACAAGCTAATATAAGCAGTAAAAACAAGCTTCTTGATAGTGTCTTTTTTATTAAAATAAAATTATATTGTAGAGCACGAAGGAAGTTGTGCAAAGAATATGATAATGCAATAATTGTCCATTTATCAGTTTGTCCAAAACATTTTGATGAACATTCTGAGTTCAACATCCCTGGATGGGTTTCAGCGTAAAGTGGTACAAAGTAAGGACTTGCATTATTGTGATCAAGTAGCCTTTGGATTTCCAAGGTCACAAAAAAAACTAGAATTGTTTGAGTACTGTTAGCTCAAATATGATCTACTGCCATCCCTTGGCCTCTGTCTGTCCGGTGTAAGAAAATATATCGACAAATTGGTTTCAAACATTTATAATTTTATCTTTTTATCTTGAAAAGATTGCTGATAAACTGCAAAGATGTTCATCAAAAGAACTACTAAAACGTCTATTTGGTTGGTTTTGTTCACAACTTCCTGTGTGTGATGTGCAACCGTTTTACTACACAATATAACTTTATTCTAATTAAGAGAATAGCAAAATAGCTTGTTTTACTGCTTATTTTAGCTTTTATTTCTCCCCAGAAGCTTTAAAATTTACTAAGATAGAAAAATAAAATGCTTCACAGAACGCAGATGGTTACAATTGCAAAACCGTTGATAACGAATGACATAAAAGCAAGTTCTATACGAAAAACCTCAAAACAAACCCCATCAAAATTGGCCAAGATATATCAAATTCACTTTTAAAGTGATGAACATGCACGTTTTTTGGTCCTAACTATCGCACGGAAACCAAGCGTTCGCGAACGAGGACACCGACAACATCATATCAATATAAGAATTCAACAAATGTGCAGTCATCTAAAAACTGTTCAATTGAATACATAACCATGTATTTATCTGTATAAACTCAAATAATTCAAATAAGTTTCTTTTCAAAACTGATATCTCTTAAATTCAATTCATTACACTTGAGCATATATCTGTGTAATGAATGTCCGTTGAATGCCTACAATAAAGAAAACATAAATCGAAATCTAGAATTACTGTTACAGCTCACAAATTGTGTACCCCGTCCCCGCTCCCCTATTTACCTATATACCCATATAACCAGCCTTAAAATAAGAACTCGTGCGCTCAAGTTATGAAACTGTGCGCTCAAATTACCAACTCGTCCTCGCAAGTTAGTAACTCATGTGCACAAGTATGAAATCCGTGCGCTCACTTTAGTAGCTCGTGCGTTGTGCGCGCAATTTAAAATTCATTTTTTTCCATGGCACTCCAGAGCTTCCGTGCCAAACTAATCTGGCCTAATATTTCAAAATTATATCAAATGATTCGAATCCCTGCAGGTATTGCTGTGATTTTAAGATAATTAAACAGTTTCAAGTCGTGTTTAATTAAAATATACCAAAACTTGACATCAACTGTATTCCTTTTGTTCAAGAATTGTCTGTATGAAAAAACCTCTAACGACACATGTAGAAAACAGATATGTATTACCTGTTGTGGATTGGCTCATAATTTGGACTGGTGGAACTTTCCTCAATGTGTCGTAGTGAATTTCAAATAGAGGTCTGTTCTGTGTACTCACGGATACGATACCATAAATTCCTCCTGCGGTAGTTTTCTTTATTTCAACTGGAATACGTTCGTAGTTTTCATTGTCAGATGGACAGAATAGTATAAAGAATTTCCTGCCTTGGCTGTATCTAGGTAGTACAAATTTCCCTCCAACATCAATGTTGATTCTTTGTTTTTTTTTTAGTATGACATCTTTGCTGAGCCACTGGCTGACAAATTGATACCCATATCTCTCTCTGTCTTTTTGTATCTTTTTAACTTTTTGTTTCGGAACGCATTCAACTTGTAGCAAAAGGCCACGCTGAGAAGTATGATGAACAAACAGCATTATTTTACATCGACTCCAAAAGCCTAATGCTGTCATAACGCTTCTCTCGATTTCAAGATGAGATTGCTCTCCAGCCTGTCGTTGTATTAAAGCTACAGCCGTCCTAACATGTCAAAAGAAATCAAAATATTAAAACGTTGTACATCATCAATTTGCAAACATTTTATATTGATAATTAATCTCCAATATCTTTTTAATACCCAGAGATCAATAACCCAGTAGAACTAATATCGATAATGGAAAAATTGAAGAATGTTTCTGTATTATTCTTATATCGGTGATAACTGCTCACTTATATTAATTATCGGTTGCTGCTTTTCGACAGAGGAGAATGCTAATGAAAGATTCCTCTGACACCGAGGCTGTCATAATGTGTGTGGCCTCGCAATACATTTATAAAACCGTAAAGTTTGATGATTCAAATTTTTTCCAAAGTTTTTCGACGTTCAGATTTATTTTTCAGAAAAAAACTAGGAAATCCCAATATATTTATTTCTATTAGTATTTTGCTATGACCAAAGAGAACACCCTCATCTGATGTCATTAAATCATTGACTACTGGTTGACAACGCTCTTATTTGCTGTCGTTTACTTCCCTACTTAAAACTTTTCGGTTTCTAAAAGTTATACATTCTCTCTGCATTGTATTGAATATTTATATATCTTTTGTATTCTTTCTGTTATTTTGGATGAACTGTTAAATTAGACCACTCACTGCCAAGGGGTAGTTAGACACATGTTTGCGAAAAATCTAAACAAAGTAAAATCACAATGGAAATACGACAAGTATGATATCTGGTTTTTAATACCAATTTAATTTCATTTTGGACTTCAAAAACATTGAATAATGCCAAAGTAATATATGCAGTGTGCTTAAACGTTTAAAAAATGTCGTGTACACTTAGTTGTTTAAACCAGAAATCTTCTTTGAAAAAAAATGGTATATTTAGCACATAAGAGGAAAGTATCGAATTATATTAAAAAAGAAATCGAACACTGTTTTATCCGATAATGAGTATAAAGAGTAAGCTATTTCAAAAACCTTTACAAACCGCACCGGTGGTCTCGTGGTAGCACCGGCCGAGTCAAACCAAAGACATTAAAATCGGTACTTTGAGCTTCTCCGCCAAGCACGCAACATCTAACAGTAAGAACGAGGAACTGCTCGGCTCGGAGTCACTGTGTTTAGATTGTGACCGTTCCAAGTTAACTTAGACCAGAGATTATGACTGGTCCGTTTGGTCATAATCTATGCATAAAGTTAACTTTAGGACAGAAATGGTCCTAGTGACTGTTCTTAGGTCCACGATTAGGACCGCGTCTGGCTGCGTCCTTAAGACGGTGCATGCGCACTCAGTTTGTTCTGGCGACCGTTTTCGACCTTATGACCAAACCCGTCTCTTGCTGCTTTAGGACAGTGGATGCGTAGTATATAATCAGAGTCAAAATTTACTTGCATTCTGGACCTTGTCATCAGGATGGCGCATCCATAGTTTAAGTTCTTTAAATAAAAACAAATAGTTTGTTTTCAAGACGTTTTACTGATTTTGTTAAAACGTTTCATGTTAATTAAAGTATGCGGACTATCACAAAATTTATCGTATTTTAATATATATAATTTTAAGTAACTTTTCTTTTAACTGTAATCTTTTTTTTACTTTTTCATTGTTTTTACTATCATACCTTATTATCATACTCACACTCTAAAAATAATGCTTACAATTTATCAAATTAAGAAATCAACTACTTGTTTTAAGTATTTGTTCTAGTAATTAAGGTTTTCAGAATCCTACGTAATTGATAACCCTGGTAAGTAATACTTAGTAATGCATTAATAAGTAGTCAATTTACTAAGTACTTGTAATACTGAAGAATATAGGAAATTGAAATACTTGAAATTTAAGTAATACATTTACTTAAATCAAGAAAAAACGTTTACTTGAAATTAGTAGTCTGTTTACATAATATGAGCATCAACTGAGTAAACATCATACTAAAAACCAATAATTTGTTTATTAATTTACTTGATTTTACTTAAATAAGTAAATAATTGATTACTAGAATACTCGTTATAAAGGCATCAGACAAGTAATTCTCTACTAAAACAAGTAATTTGATTACTTCAAAGAAGTACAAACGTAACTGAACTAACTTCATTGTAGTTGAAATAGGTCAATTTATTAATAACAAAAAGTAAATTATCTGCTCAAAACAAAGAGTCTTAATGTTGAAAAGCCACACAGTTGTAAACTTTAATGGTACTTGATCGATAAAAGTCACTGTAAAATTTTACAAATATCTATACTGCACTTTTACTGTCCATATCATCAAATCTCTTAAGAATCAGGGAATCTCTTCACATTTATCCCAACATTTCAATTTCGGGTGATGTACTAGTTTCCAAACAATAATTCCTGTAGAAAAAAACAGTGTTATAGGTTGAATAAAAACAAAATGTAAAATATGTGGTAGGTGGTCGGGTCTCTCAATGTCCAAAAAAAGATATTTTAGAAAATAGATAAGGCCATTGTATATTAAAATGTATTGATAAAAAATAAATTCCGTCAGTCAACATTAAAATTCACATTATGATTTACGAGCAGTTATGCACAATTTGATTACATGTTACGACCAATGATTTAGCTTCAGAAAACTTTCATTTGTAGATTAATTCAAAAGCAATCGATGCGTATATATTTCGAATTACATACTAAATTTTGAATTTAAAAACATCCACAAGCATCTATCTCTTCACATTGCAATTTCATTTGCTGTACTAGTTTCCAAATATAATTCCTGCAAAGAAAAATAGTTTTGCAAGTTTAATAATTCTATATATTTGGTATTCTATGCCAGTTTCTTTAAAATAAATAAATATTTCAATAATTATACCGAATTATTAGTGAAAGTTATCAGTATAAAAAAAATACAGAGAGAGAACAAAAAACATACAAAATGTAAAATGTTGGTTACAATTAAAAAACGGGGAGGGGGTCTCTTCAAGTCCAAAAAAGATTAATATTTCATCAAAATGATCATAAGAAGTAGATCTATATTAAAATGTATTGTTAGAAAATAAATTCAGTCAGTCAAAATTAAATTCACATTACGATTTACGAGCAGTCATGCATACTTTGTTTACATGTTACGTTCGATGATTTTGCTTCAATTGTAAGTAAATTCCAAAGCAGTCGATACACAATGTAAATATATTTCAAATTACTTACCACTTATTCAAAAATGCAACTTGAACTGCGTTATCTTCAACAATTCGCTTTAAGAAATTTTTGAATTTATAAACGTCTTCTTCGTCTCTGGATCTTTACACCCTTTATAGGGTAAACATATTTTTAAGTATGTCGAACAATATTCCTCCATCAAGAACATTCTGTACACTTTTTACACTGGCATATAGTTACGCTTCATAATTATTTACATTAATTTATCACTATATACCTTACATTTGCGTTAATTAAGAAAGACTATGTAAGCAGATGTTAAGATCATTTCGTCATCGTCACCGTTGATCAGTTCCTGTATACGGTACATTAAAAGTAACTACCGTTCAAAATCCAAAAGACTGCTCTTGCAATAACTACTGCACGGTAAAATTGACTGATCATAGCATGGAAGGCTAGATTGTTAAAACATAATATCGTATCAAGTAAATATATAGGGACGGATAATACTTCCTCATAATAAAAAAATATCTTTTACAATAACAATAATTGTTACAAGTCCAATCATCAATGCCACATAGATAATATGTAGTTTAAATATAGTCTCTTAAAACCTAGTCACAAGAATATTAAAATCTGTACACGAATAAAATGATAAGATTTTGCACACTTGGAAGGTAAGAGAATACGCCTATATACTAATTCTAAATATCCAGAACTTAATAGGCGAAAATTTAGTGGCCGGTTGAACTATAAACATACATTATTTTTTTTTATGATATTCGAGTATCATAGTGTCCATCTTTCACTAGGATATATATTTTTTTTAACTTGCAAGAAAGAATTGGACTTAGAAATGAATTGTACTAGCTGCCTCTCCCACCGAAGCCCCCTCTCCAAGAATCGAGATCTTATTATTTATGTGTTAGTATTTTTGCAGTGTGTTTGAGGAAAACAAGTCTTCTAGCTTGAAACTCTATCTGTGACATTAGATCACCTGTAATTCTAAATTTCTGCTGCAGTTTTGTAATGTCCATAAGACTGGTATTTTTAACTCACTGGGTATTTCATCTTGTCCTATTTCACTGTTTGACGTCAACAGGTGTTCAATAGTTTGCAATGTCAGGTCTCTCATATTAGACCATGGTTCACAATTCAGTAACATATGTTCCAGTGTTCCAACACCACACTCACAGGCACTACACTGCTCTGTATTACCTTCTTGTAATATTTTATATCTAAGTGGTTGAATAATATATCATTTTCAGCTTTGTTGGCATTCGTTTTTTTGTCTCTTGGTGACTGTTGCTTAATACACAAACTTCGATATATATTTTGTCTGGCCTAAAAATATCACGGTTAAGGTATCTAAGGGTATTAATATAAAGTTTTTAACGTTGTTATACGCTCACTCCTGTAAGCATTGATTTTTTTTGCTTGATCGTACTTATTAAGTAAAGTCAAGAAATACCAAAGGGATATTCTAAGGAGAGAAAAATCTTAACAACTGACAAACTCCGGAGAACAACGAAGACAAGACCAAAACAATACATGCATTACAATTAAAAACTAAACTATGAACAACATGGACCCCACCAAAAAGCCGGGGGTAGACGCAGGTGCTCCGGAAGAGTAAGCAGTCTCTGCTTCCTGCAGGACAACCGGCATGCTGCCCATGTCAAATCCGGTATGAGGAAGGGATAATATCAATGGAACAGGTCATGATGACGCAGATAAAACTTTAATAAGGATGACTTCAGCTTAGGAGTAACGTACTCCTGTCTGAGCAACTTTTTCTGTCAGGAGCCGGGCTCTGTCCAGGAAGTCAATATATATGTCACAAGCCCTGGAATAACGTATCAGTTGTGAAATATATACTCCATACGCCGGCGCTTCTTGCATATTGTCGCTCAAAAATGGAAAGTTGACAATTGGAAAGTCAAAGTCATCCCGTTTGTCGTAAAGGTTTGTATTCAACCTTCCTCCGGTGTCAATTTCGATGTGAAGGTAAAGATGAGATGCAGACTTGGCAGTGTCTGCGGTATCCTTAATTTCGAGCTCATTGGGATAGATGAGATGTAAGAAATTCCCAAAATGTGAACTGTTGAGTGATAAAGCATCATCTATGTAGTGGAAGCTGAAATTAAAGGAACGGGCTAACTTCTTCTGTTTTTCCGTAAGAAGCCCGTCAAGGAAGTCTGCGTCATATGAGTAAAGGAACAAGTCGGCTAGTATTGGAGCACAATTAGTACCCATAGGAATGCCAATCGTCTGTTGAAAAACACGTTCACCAAATTGAACAAATATGTCGTCGATCAAAAATTCAATCAACATGACAATTTCGTCCTCTGTATATTTTTTTTACGTTCTTCTTTTTTGGTATATGTATCTAACCATCCAATTGCGCTCCCTATATCATATTTTATCATTATTGTCTGTACTTCGATGAACCAGTCATAACTTTTTATTGATTTTACAATGACTTGTATCCTTGCCAATCGCTTCTCTAGGCTATCCACGGGTTGAGAGCAAACATTTATGAATAGGGCATCACCTTTTTGTATTTGTGCCTCGACGGGTAGTATACCAGCTAGGATGTATATTGCTGGATCTGGCGTGTTCACAGGAACTGACAGTAGCTGCTTGAGCATTTTCTTCTGAAATTTAAGATGTTGCGATTTTGGTGTAAGTAAATCCATGCCGTATAATAACACAGGTAATATGTATATTTTAAACAGGTGTATAATTTTTTCCATATCTAACTTGTTTTCCCCGTGGAAGCCACTTCCAAGTAGAGCATATGCAACTCGTCTGGATCTTTTTTATATTCTCATCAATGCTCACAGTAACGCTTTGTTTCATAAAGTTGGTTCCCACTAATCCATTTGCTAGTTCAAAACTAGGCATGGTTGTCGTAGCAAGGTTATATTCATTTGCATATATGTCTTTCCTTGTTGGATTTGCATCCTTCCATGCCAGGGAAGTTGTTTGCCATATTGATTTGTACTTGCATGCCAGTTTTTGTTTTGTTTTTAAGTGCTACATCATCTGCACATGCACTGGTATTGCAGAGTATATTAGCCATTTCACTTCCTATACCAGATGATTCCAGTATGTTTAATAGTGGATTGATGAACATCATGTATAAGACGGTACTGAGGATGCCCCTGGCGTACTCTATGCATCACGTTGAATAACTCGGACGTTTGTCCTGCCCATTTAACGGCACTGGTGGTATTTATATGCATACGTTGGATAATTGTCCAATGGTTATCATCAACTCCAGAATGATAGAGCCTTCTCATAAGGTGGTTATGCACAACACACCAAATGCTGATTTTGCGTCCAGCAATACCAGTTCATGGTCCTGATTATTATCCTTAGCTTCACTGTATATATTCAAAACTGCGTTCGCTCATCCTGATCCTAATGGTAAAACCTCTCTGAGTGGGTTTTGCGTTCCGCGAATAGATGGGTCTATTCTAACGTTAAGTATATCCTCCATTATTTTATTTATCACAGGAAGTACAGTGATCCCTCTGTAATTTGTTACTATATATTTTCCGTCTTTGTTCTTTAATACTGGTGTGAGTAGTCCCTCTTTAAGCATGTCTAGTATAGCCTCTGCTTGTTCATCAGTCATGGCTGTATATAGATCCATGTCCACTTTATTCCATTTGGTAGTTCATATTGATTCATCTTTCTTTGTCTTCTTATTATCAGATTTCGCACTGATATAAGATTGTCATTTTCAGCGGATGTCGTATGTCGTGTTGTTCATAATACCGCTTAATACTTGCTTTGGTGTATGTTCTTTGTGTCTCATGGGGAAAAAAATCGAGTTCTGAACATTCTTCTCCAATGACTTTATAAATTTCTTCCCTTAATTTTCGGATGTAAGCCCGGAATCCTGGATAAATTTCATCACATAGTATTTCCTTTTGTTAATTCTGTCAATGTTTCCTGGGTCTTCGTTTAAGTCACCTCCTATAATCCCGATCACGTGACATAACAAGAGACTGAAAACCATGACGGATTTTTATTCCGCGTTTTTAACAGATAGTTTTAACGCACCATTCTTGTATATAATGCTCTAAATCAATTTGATTTTTAAAGAAAAAAAAACATTAATTTACAACCCTGTATAATATTTTTTTCCGTTGATAAACTGTCCAATAATTTATCTATTGAACATCGCTATGTTATGGGTGAACATTCATGAAGTTGGTGTTTTTATAAGCTTATATTAAATAAAAAGGATTGTTAATTCATAAATAGTAGATTAAAAATCAAGATTTTATTATATATTATATATTCCTTCTGATTTTGGTCAAATACTATACCATTAAATTAACATTGGACGTGTTAGAATGACAACCTAAAATCGATGATTGAGAAACACTGTTAGGTATATTGAAATAATGTTGAAGCTCCAACCGACATCATTTCAACTAAACTTAAATCGGTAATTTTTTGGTTGAGTACAGGGTGGGTTTGCTAATTCTCTATTATATAAAATGGTTTACCAATATCTACTGCAGCTTGATCTTTTGTTTTATTTATTATATATATTTATATTTATTATATTTTTTTTTTTTTTTGGGGGGGGGGGAGGGGGGTATTTGAATTTGCTCTTGAAATTGTGTTTATTGATTTTCATACTTTTCACCCATGATTACTGCTGATGATACATAAATTGTTGAATTGTGCAGTGCATATTTTGGTATATACGTTGACTTTTTATCAATAAGCCAACAGTTCATTTTGTTAAATTGAAACGTACACGTTTTGGTATTCATTATTTAAATATGCATTACTGGTCAAATAAAAGCAACAAATACCTACACAGCCCAATAATGATGTCTCAATTATTCCTAAATGTAGTATTCTATATATATTTAAACATTTCACCAAAAATAAACAAGCAGTCATACAACAAGAAACTGCAGGTATAGGCCAATGACCTTAACTTTGGTAGGTACTTATTAGATGTGTCATTTAATCAGTATTACTGCTTTCTCTCAGTCTTAAGCCAGTCGTAAAACAAAGTCTGTACAAAACCTAGAACATTAATAAAGAGCTTTGCTAATCGCAGAATAATACGACCTCAACTTTAACTCTGTGTTTCTCTGAAAAAGGTGTTAAAATACTAATGCAGGAAAGCACATACCAAGATTAAAATCCCTATTAACATCGGATGAATTAAAAGATAAAATCCTTACTAAAATCGAATGATCAATAAAAATTTATATGGCCTGCAAAATGGATAATTTTGGTCCCTTTTATCTGTACAACGACAAAAGTACCATGAAAATTCCTGGAATAACTTTTATTTCATTTATTATGACGAACCACTTAAAAAGTCATCAAAATCTGATAAGAAATAAATTAGTTTCTATAATTAAGCTGTGTTCCTTTGTATGACCTTTTGCCTCTTTATCTTAAAACGGTAAGAAATAACGAAAAACGAATCTAAAATAGTTTTTCATTTTCATCAAGGAACATTTCGATTTAAAAATCATAAAAATCTTGCAACAATTTTAAAATATACACAAAAATTATCAAAAATCCTCTAATGACCCCCAGAATAAAAACGGAGGGGGTCAAATTTCCCAAAATAAATCCCAATCTGTATTTTTATGGTGGAAGAATATCGATAAAACAAAGGACCAGTCTACGAACAACGACGACGACAGACTCATACCACAAAACTTCCGCAAATATTTGCGGTCATATAAAAACAGTGCATCATATGCCTTAAAATTGGCAAAAGTTAGTAATATTTTATTGTTTTCCCATGCAAATACTATGTGTGCTTATAGCATGTTATAATTGATAGAAATAAGTAATTACAAGAAAGAAGTAATTTAGAATATTACCTTTTAAGTTTTAAAAATATGAACAATAAGTAATAAGAGTGGTTTAGCAATAACTTTAGTAATACCTTTTGAAAATTAGTGGTTAAGTAAAACCAAGTAATAAATTACTAATAAAAGTGTTTACTAACATAATACATATTTTAATTAATAATCATTTACTAAGTAAAAAGGTTTCTTAGAGTGTATTTATTTATTTATTTATTTATTTTATTTAATTTTTGTTTCTTTGTATTATATTGTGAGTTCTACGTTCGATCTTGTTTTTGATATTTTGTTCTTATAACCTTGTGTGATATAAGATTTATGTGATTTTTTATAAATGTATTGATATTTTTTTCTAAAGTAAAAATACATAACTTTTAAACATGACTTGTGCTTATCTTATGTTTTTGTGAAGTTTTGACATGAATTTAGTTCATACATTTCTTACGGTATCTTAAAAGGCTTCTCCGTGAGTTACCGTAATACATTTTTGATGAACAAATTTCAATTTCACAGTAAAAATTCACATAATTTTGATTTTCAACCAATATTATGTTCCTAGTAAGTTATATTAAGACCTTTCAGTGTGTGAGATATAAAACGTAAGGGATTATTGTTATAACAGAAGTGTTTTTTAAAGTGAAAATACAAGTTTCATACTTGACATGTACTTATTTTATACCTTTAGGAATTTTTTTATATGAATTAAGTTCATAAATTTGATCCGGTATCTTAAAAAGTTTCTTTGTCACTTACCGTGATTTTTTATTGATAAAATATGCGGATTTTTAGTTTCATTAATTTTGATAGAAATTTAGTTGATAAATTTGTTACCTAATCCAAACAAGGCTCTCTCCCACTCACATTGATACTTTTTATGAAAAATATTTCAATTGCTCGGTGAACAAACACAAAATGTATCTTGTCAACCAATGTTAGGTTGATACTTTATCAAATTGAACTCTATCAGAGTGTGCGATATATGACAAAAATGATTTTTGTTAAAGCAGATGTGTAATTTAAAATGAGAACATAAGTTCCAAACTTGATGGGTACATATTTTATACTTTTAGGAATTTTTACATGAATTTAGGTCAAAAATTGTATATGGTATCTTACAAAACTTTTCTGCAACTTACAGTTATACTTGTTTGATACAAATATTCAATTTTACAGAGAAAAAACACAAACGTTAGCTTATCAGACATTTTTAGGATGATACTTAGTTCAATTTAGCCATATGACATGTATAAGAAAAATGTGATTTTTATTATAATGCTACTGTTTTCATTAATTTTGTATAGAAATTTAGTTGATCAATTTGTTACTGTATCTCTGCGACTTCCAATAATACTTGGTAGATGAAAAATTTTCAATTTCACAGTAAAAAAAACCACAAAAGTTAGCTTTTCAACCAAATTTAGGCTCATACTTAGTCAAATTGAATCACATCAGAGTGTGCGATATAAGACAAAGGTGATTTTTGTTACAAAAAAGTGAGTTTTAAAGTAAAACTACAAGTTTCAAACTTAACTTATACTATTTTTTATACAGTTATGGAGTTTTCACATGAACGTAATACTTATCGAAATACTTGCTAGATAAATAATCACAGTGAAAAAAAAAACAAATTTATCTT
Organism: Mytilisepta virgata; assembly: GCA_028015205.1. NCBI lineage: Eukaryota > Metazoa > Mollusca > Bivalvia > Mytilida > Mytilidae > Mytilisepta > Mytilisepta virgata. The sequence goes on from CM051513.1 coordinate 20,139,636, forward strand.
TTCAAACATTTCAGACATTTCATGGATGATACTTAGTAAAAGTTAGCTATACCAGATTGTGCGATAATAAGACTAAAGATATTTTAATTCTCCCGAAGTGTTTTTAAGTAAAAAAAAAATGTTCAGTATTGACTTAACATAAAATTTTATAATTTTATTTAATTTATATTTCAAAACTTAAAATTTATATTTTCTTTAAATAATATCATCAACAATTCATAAGAGTAATTTATTTCATTTGACAATAGGAATAACTTTGTGTACATTAGAACTTATTGAAATTGAAACCACATATATCAATACAAATATTTTATAATTTTCGCACCGAATATCATTTACACATTTTAACATGATTAGCCCATAATAATAAAATAATAACATTTTATGTATCCAATCGCCCTAGGACCGTCCTAGACGGCGCATGCGCATTAAGCAGAGACGAGTTTTATTCAGATCTCTGGATTTGTCGCGAGAACAGCACGTGCGCAGTTGAATAAATCGGACCAGAGATTTGAAAAATCAATTGAGCCGTACTGTAGGTCCCCCTGTTACCTCGTGAGTTAGCGCGTAAAAACTCCGACTCAACGTGTCGGTCTATCATTGTTTCAGTATTGATTCAACGTTAGTTGTGTTGGATCGACGTTGATTTAAGTGCAGGATTTGCAAACATATTCAACAATCATGTATAAACATTGAAAATGGGTTTTTAAGGTTTTGCTATATAACATTTGTAAAATTAGATTTTTTGGCAATTATTGTGTGTTTAATTGTATTCTACAAGCGTAAGTTTTTAATATTGTTTGCTACCTAAGGAAATTAATAGATACCAGTTAATGGGGATAGAGGGGAAATTATACAAGCTAACAAATGCAACCTCATAATTTTTTCAAACTACCTGTACAAAGAGATTGTCTAGAAGTCTTTACCACAACTGAGCTCCTGACAGACCATACAACACTTTGTGAAGAAACTGGATTGAAACAAAATATATGTATGTATGTATATATATATATCCATTTTTAATGTTTTTTTTTTGACTAATTTTTAATAGAATTTTTAAGACCATGTAACTCTCCTTCTGACAATAAAAATGTCCATTAAAACGAAATTTAACTTCGTACATTGTTTTATTTACATTTATGAAATCCTTTCCGATATTTTACATATAAAATCCCTCAGTTGAATACCAATTTAAGTCACAATTTTGTAGGTATCTGTTAGATAGTATATTTATTTTTCACACCAGGTTTCATAAAATTGTATTGTGCATGTGTCACACACTGCACACAGTTTAAGACACTGGAGCTTGATCCATATAAATCACTGCGAAAAGTGTTCAGTCCTGTGCTTCATTTTTCCTTCCCACATCAACAATTATATTAGAATTTGGGGAATCTCTGCACATTCATCCCAGTCTTTAGTAGCTGGACTTGACTCCATTGCTGATTTCTGTAAAGAAAAATAGTTTTGTTGAATTACCTCATTTATTACATTGTAACAGGTAATTTACCGTAGTATCCGAGGGAAAGACAATCTGGTTAATCACATGTGAAAAGAACAGCCGATATTTCACTCTAGGAAGTGACGTCACAATTGCCGTAGAGATATATCAGAAGATAGAATCATTTTTTATTTCAATGTATTTATGTTAAAATGCTAGATTTTGTACAATGTAATAACAAGTATAAGAAATTGCTGACTGAAAATACCAGAAATAAATAACGTTTGACCCAACTACAGCTGTTAATAAATCGTGGGCTGCACGCACTCGTACTTAACTGCGTTGTTCGGTCACATGTTGTTTATCTGTGGTATTTGAATTCAACGATTATTTATACTATAAATATTTTGCATTATGTGCAATTAATTTTTAAACATTTCAATGTTGTAAATTTAACTGCATCCCTATAAAACAAAATATGGACAGAAAAGAGCAAAACCTTACATATCTTGTACATGTAATTTATTTAACGAGTTTGATTTAAAAAATGGAGGGGCTCAATATATGTATTTCAAGTCCTTACAGGAAAAGGCAGACAAACATCCATGTATTGATAGAAAAAAATTCATTCAATCAATTTTAACATTAAAATTCACATTATCTTGATAGTATTACAGTACTAGTGCTGATCATGAGTACGTAGTCATGCATTGATAAATGATGTTAACATGATTTGTGTTCATGATCAATGATTTTTTTCTGTACTGTAGGTTGACTCAAATGCAGTCGGTATAAATACATTACATGTTACTTACCAATCGTCCAATTTTACTTCGACAGAACCATCAAATTATCGATACAATGCCATTGATCTGAAGCATTCTTTACCTCTTCTTTCCCACAAATCAAAATTTGAAAATTCATCATCATGGTCACGTGACGTGATTATGACGGAAATCTTTTCCGTGATTTTGAAAAGCTTTTCTATCGGTATTTTGAATGCAATTTATTCATCAATTAATCAATTCATTTGTTTATTTATTTATTTATTTATCATTTATCATTTATTTATTGATCATTTATTTATTTATCATTTATTTATCATTAATTCATCTTTTTATTTATTACTTATTTATCATTTATTTATCATTAATTCATCTTTTTATTTATTACTTATTTATCATTTATTTATTTATTTATTTATTTATTTGTACATTCATGATGGTTGTGTATTTTACGCTTGAAAGTTATATGCCAGATTAGAATTAGCGATCATCCCTTTCCAAAGAGGCAGTTAGACAAACATACCAAGAAACTTAAGATTATGCAGACCTGCAATGAAATTGAGGATGAGACTCATTTCATATTAGATTGTCAATTAAATGAATGTTTACGAAAATATTTTATTATGTTCCTTAATATTGAAGAAATTATGACAGAGGAGGAAATATTAAACTACATTTAAATCCATAATCAAAGGAACAAGTGAGATTGCTTGGCTCCTTTTTGAAACAGTCTCTTTTACTGAGAACAGGGGGCAAACATATTTCATAACTGTTTCTTTAACAGTTTGTTTGGGTTTATTTTTGTAGCTATGGACCATTCGGGGTGTAAGAGGCTAATAACATTATAGTAATGTATGCCTTATGATTTTATTGAATAAGAGCGTTATTGACTAATAATCATGATTCAAAATCAAGTTTGATATAACATTCAACCGGTCTTGGATTATGTTTAGTTAACCTTTTTCTCATATGAATGAATGTATACAGCGTATTGTTTTTATTTTGGTTTAATATCATCATTGAATCAATATTATAATGATAAATTAAAATCAATTATTGAGGGATCAACGTTGATTCATGGTTTAATTGTCAACCATTATTCAACAAACAAGTAAGGTGTGTTGTTTCAACAGTGCAACACTTTTGAAACTCCAACCAATATAATTTCACACCAAATTTCAATATTGATTTTTGGTTGAGTGCCGGGTGGGATAGTTTTATAGCTGATATCAAGCATACGATTTGTAATTTTACATCACTACCAAAACACCATATCGTACCCGCTAAATGACTTCACACTAAAGGAAACAATGTTGTCCTCTTTCTCCCCAACGCGGTCGTCTACATGGGTAAATGATAATGAGTCGCCTTTAATTCCAATAACTTTGACTTCATAGTCTTCTGTCTCTTTTGGGCAAAAATGTGTAATCGGCAGCTGAACTGACACCTCCTTTTCTAATACAAAGTTTTCATCATGATCCACGCAAAAGCATGGGGTCATGCCTACTAGAATATCATCACCGGGATCTTCAAACTCGCCATTATTCTTTTCCTCCACTGGAAAGACCTAAAAGAGAAATACAAAATTAAATATCTGACCCCAGAATTAGAAAACTGACCAAATCTAGTTCATGTACTATATCAACACGGTTACCTTTAACACATGTTTAAACTTAAGAATATTATTTCAAACTTGTTAGGGGCTTCGGTGGCTGAGTTGTCTAGATAGTTGGTCATGAATACTAATGATCACTAGCTTTTCAACACCGAGGTTGTGAATTCTAATCTCACCTTTGGCGGGCTATGTTGATAAGGATTGCCAATTTTTAAATGGAAGGTCGGTTGGTCTCTCCGGGTACTCCGCCTTCCTTCAACAATAAATACTGGCCGCCGCGAAATAGCCAAATGTACTGAAATCGGCCTTAAACCCCAACTAAACAAACAAATCAAACTTTTTTATTTCCGTTATATTTTCCAATCTAATGTAAAAATTTAGTTACTGTACATTTACTCAGGACATTTAATTACCTTATACGATCTAAGGCTTTTGACTGGAATATTCTATTAAATTTTTAATGAAATTATAAAAAATATTTTAAAAAACACATATAAATTTGGGGCATAACCATATTAACCCTTATTTCTCAATAACTTGTGCAACTTTGTATTTAATACCATTTCTCTAAATGAACAAGACTTTTATCATTTGGATCAAGAAATGTATGAATGTGAATTGAGAATAAACATGTGAACTATTTATGATACTATTATTACAACAAAACATGACATATATGTGAAATTTCAATCAGTTGCCATGGTAGCGTAAGTTTATCTTCTTTTTATTAATTGATTTTTGATTAACCTACTAACTACTATGCCATTTTTTCAACATATATGTATTTAGTTTATGTTACATGTTTTCGTGGCATGGATACAAAAATTAAATACTACCATTAGAAATAAACTCAGAGTTGCATTAAATTGTCTAAAATTGACCCTTTTCCTCTTCTTTCCACACAGATCTTTTACTCAAATTTGAAGCTTTATATCATGTAAATTCGGAAGGTAAAGAACCAAAAATGAAAAAAAAAAATCAATTTCTCCTCTGCCTAAAAATCACTTGAAAGTCACATTTTGTCCATTTAAATGTACGTTTAAAATACACTCTTAACGTTTTATTCATTAAGAATGGAGGTGTACAAACATACGAACTCAAAATAATTGTTTACTTTATTCTACAATAGTAAAGTAAAAATTATTTTTGCTGATAAAATTCAGGATCTCCGCAATCGTTCACGTCGTTTTTTCTAAGCCAGGGTAGTAATATGTGAATATAAAATGGCTACCAGTAGGTTTTCAATTGAGAAGCAGGTTATAACTTATACTTTAGATTACAGATATGAGATGTGTTTTTATTCAAAGAATGATTTGTTTCTAAAGTAACTGTGAATATGTTCAAGAAAGCTTTTCCTTATGTGCTTATTTCGCCAAATTCACCCTTTTTCTTAAAAATTATGTTTCTTTATTGATTAATTTTTATCTTTGTTATCATTGTTTATTTTTACCGTAAATATAGAAATGTATTGTTTCGAATAAGACAAAGCGTTGTGGTGTATCTTTATGCAAATTAATATTCTCGATTATCAAATTCTGTCTTTTCAGCACCACAGACTTGGAAATATTTCATAAGCTGGAAATTGAAGAAACCACCATTTCAAATGAACTGTCAATTTTTCATAGGTTCTCATTAAAGTTTGACTGTGTCTGATATTTTGAAGAAAAGTAATTTTACCTGTGTCAAATTCATATAGAAGTCGATTTTTACATGTCCAAACAAACCTTGACGACCTTTTCGATTTTCCATGAAAATTGATGTTCACTAGTTTTAAGTTGCCTAACAATCGGTATTATTTTGTCAGAAAGACACAATTTGGGGTTCTTTAAAAGGTGATGATAAATTAACAATCTTATTGTAAAGATGAAAATTATTCTTTTTCTACTACTTAAAAGTGGCAAATATTCTACAATAAATTAATTTCGAAAATATTTAATATTTCACCAGCACTAAAGGTATGGTCATTTAGTTGTAGCTGACGGTGCATGTATGGAATATTAAAAGGTAACACAAAGGAAAGAGACAATGTTGGAACATGGATGCTGTAAGGGGACATACAATTTGCCATAAATCAAGAAAATCACAATTATCATTTCTAAGGTCTCTTTGGCACGATGCCAAGAAGATAATTCCGATTCCCCCATCATCTAGAATTATTCATTTTAAAAAAAATGTATTTTAATTTCAGTAATATCATGCCAAAAAAATCAGACATCTTCAAGTATGAATGTAAAGGTGTTTTGGACAAAAACGGGCAATTTATATAATTAACTAAAAATGAGGATACAAACTTTATAGATTTGAGGCACACAGTTTGTAAGTTATATGTACTTAATAGAGATGACTAGGGTATTGACGAACGAATTTACATGTATCTCGATAGACGTAAATATAATAGGAGCGGTAATTGTATGTTTACAAACGCACTTAAAACTTCGTTTAAAATTATTTATTTTTATTTCATATCAGAGAAAATGTAGTTGTTTTATTGGTTAAAACATGGTCATGTGGTATTTATTAATCTGCGTTAAAATGCCAAGCAGGCATTATCATGATAATGCCCGTGGGCATTACCACATGGTAGTGCCTGCTTGCAATTTAGAATTACGTCCCCTTTTTAAAACGCAAACATTATGCAGCAGTTGTTAATTAAATTCTAGACATTTCTAGTTGAAATTTGTTTTCAATGAAATAAAAACAATACTTGCTCAAATTGTATTGTTGTAATATTATAGAACAGGGTGTCCTTTTATGTACTTAGTAGGTATGCATATTTCGAATAATAAATTCTTGTCCGTTTTGTTTGAAGTAGAAAAAAGAATAGATATGGGGAACTTCCATGAATGTACAATATATCAGCATACCACCAAAAGTAATGACTGTATCATAAACACACATCCAGGGGTCATCATGAGGTCTTCAACATACATGTACATGTAAGGAACCCACCCACAGCAGATTTATATTCTTCAATAAAATAAACACAATAGTTGCTTATATAGAGGGTATTATCATGATATATTGACTGCGAAGGGACAGTGATATTGCCTGAAACATTGATAATGCCCTCGCCTTGCTCAAACAAATATGAATGCAGGATTTGGAAGTTTTGAAACAATTTATAAAATTATTGTTGTCGGATCGTATATTTTCTCTGCGTTTATTATTGTATATTCAAGTTTCAGACAAACAAATCTATTAGTTTATAATAAAAAAAAGAACACACATTGTTTTGAACCAGTTATATAAAAATAGATTGATGTTGCAAAGATGTTTTTTATCATACCTGTCAACCTCTGACCATGAAAAAACTGGTCATGACCAGTTTGTTTAGTTATTCCAAAAGTTCAATCCCTTCGAAGTTGAAAAGTTTGGCGTATATAGTATGGACCGTGATATGAAGGTAGGATGTTCCGATCCATTGATTTTTCCCAGGGTTAAGGCCCTTTGGGCTTGGAAAGTTGACTCTTTCCAATATAAACCTAGTCGTTGCAACTCTTCTGACATGGTTTTCATGTACACATGAAAGTTGGTGGGTGTTTAGATCCTCATGTGCATACCAAAGTTACGGGTCGGCTTTGGACTTTATAACTTTTAATCTTCTCCCGTACGCACGTAATCATTGCATCTCCTCTGATATGGTTTGTTTGATACACATGCAATTTTGTTGATTGTTAAACTACATTTCACCGATCTGAGTTTCTCGAGTTTCATTGATTTCCCAAAATATTCAGAAAGCAAATAATATGATTGATAAGAAATATTATTTGGATGATGGTACGTCAACTTTAATAAATTCTGGATTTTTGATATATTGCCTTCCAGTTTTGCTCCATTCATGTGGGAAAACATGGTATTTCTGTCCTTCCCCATTATAAACTTTTTTTGGTTTTAGAGGTCAGTATTTTAAAAGTTTGAAACGTGGAAACGTAGTTATATACTTATTGATTTAGTGTAGAAAATAGTGAACATGAAATCACTGGAAAATATGTTATGAGGAATGAATTTGGCTCGAAGTGATATTTTGAAATTTTTGACGATGTCATGTTGTTTTTTTTTATTATTATGACCACATCAGTTTTCTAAATATATCAGTAAAGTTAAAATATTATACCGGTTAACCCAATTAGAAAAATGTAAAAGTTCTCGTTGAAAAAATGACAGTTCTTGATAGCAAGCACAGTTGCATACACACAATTAATGATTCAAGTAGATATACGTTTGCTTATTAGCATGCAAATGCAATGAATTTTCATGACACTTTTGTATACGTTTGTTAATATCTACCTTGAAAGTAAGTTTCATTTCAGTTGTCAACGCACCAGGTGGAAACGTTGATCTGATTCTGTTGTCCATTTCACAAACGTAATCAAACCCGTCTGGTGAAACTATGTATTCGCTTTCTTTTGTGGAATAAATAATGCATAAGGCATCCATTTTTTCAGCATTTAGTGTCACTGTTTTATCCTACAAATCATATCAACTATCAAAACTTAGACTTGATGTTCCCAATATAGCCTGTTTTACTCACCTTAAATCAATTTGGCAATAACAGAGAATAAAATTAGAAACTGTAATGTCATTAAACAATTGTCTGATATTGGATCATCTTCATTTACCAAATTTGTTAAAACTGAAAAAATGTTTCACATTAGATTTTATGAACTGACCTTTTCTAGATGAGTTTAAAAAGGAAGTAAATCAAATGGAAAGTTTAACTCAGAAATACAACCAAACACATATTTATACATACTATTTACATTGCTTGAAAATATACGTGTAAAAAATGTACATTTTCCAACAATGAACATATTTTGTTCTTATCTTGAAACCATAAAATGTTATCTTTTACGAGGAATAGTCTTTGAAATGTCTTAGAAGAAGACAATTTTAAGCGCAAAATCAAGGGAGAACATGGCGTCAAGAAGCTAGAACACAATACAGACAATTATTTGAAGTGAAGACAAAGTTAACAGCTACTAGTATGCTACTTAACGAATAAAGAAAATATTCGTCACACTTTAATTGAAAAGTAAATAGACCAATTGCAGAATAAATTAAAAACACGATGTCAAAATGCAAAAAATACGGAGGGCGTAAACTGCTGTGAAGAATTTTAATTAGCACGAGTGTTTATCCTGTATTCATTTTGTTTTACTTCATTGTCCACAAACTTACTTCTTTGAAAAACATTATTTTGCTACAACGTTGCAACAAGAATCCCCATATTCGTAAATTCACCATGGTTGAGACTTTCGGAAATAAAAGTTTGCATACTTTCTTGTTTTGAGGAAATCAAACGTATGTTATAAAACAAGTTGGACAATTACATTGTTGATACCCAACATCAAAACCACCTATGGCAAAAAGGAACGATAGGTTTTGGAATATGCATATATATATGCAAAGTTGTTGTACATGTTAAAACGTACATTCTAAAAATATGACTCTGACTGGTCAATTTGGGACCCTCTTGAGTGTAATGCTCTCTAACATTTTGTTGAGGGAAAGGAGAGGGGGAGGGGCACTAGCTGATATGTAGGAAATTTCAAAATTTATCCAGTGGGATTGTTTTTTACAAACTGGTACTTCATTTGTTCATGCGAAATAGCCTTTTTGATCTTTTTGAATTCCCCATGATAAAAAATATATATACATATATACATGTATGCATATGATTATGATTATAAGCTTTTAGTGTATCTTTAAATCCTTTTATCTACTATTTTACACATATGTGCATGTGTCACTCTTTCTCTATTTTACTATTCCATAGCAACATTTAATAACACTTATCAGTGAAGAAGTATTTATAACTTAAAAGAAAAAACCAAAAACTACATATCCATATATTAATCCAATAGGACACCAGATTTGAAAGTTCTGATACAAAGGTAATGTATTTATAAAACACAACTGGATACAGATTTTCACAAAATTCTCTTTTCTATGAATCTCATGAAAGTGGAGAAAAAACCAACTCAAATTTATTCTGATATAACAGATGAATAAATTCACAGAAATTAAAAACTTCAGATGTCACAGATAGTAAAACTGGTGAAAACCATAATCAGCATGCATAAAGTGGCTGAAAACAACTCGCTAAAGTGTGAATATAAAAGTCATGTAGATTTTTAAGTAATTTTCTATTATCATGCACAGAAACTTTTGGTTTTAGGGAATGTAAAATACACATCGAGTTCTAAGTAAAGTGTATGAATATTATACATTAACTTTACACATGAATATTTTGTTCATTACATCTAGGATTTGATATAAAAACAAGGGAAAAACATCATTGACACAATTTCAAATTTCCATACGTCGGAACATTATCAAATGTATCAAATATTTGGGTTACCATGTGCCTTTCATCAAACAGCAACAACAGCATTGGACAAAAATGTGATGCAGTTCCAACCCACACTAAATGCTCTTCAATATTAATTTTAAAAAAATCCATTCTAAAATAATAACAGACATAAAAATTTACAGTTATCTTTATTTTCATGTAGTATTTCCCGTTATTTTCTCAGAAGTCGCACCACAAACAGTTACTTATATATACATGTCCAGATTCAGTCGGCACATGATGTTTGAGATCTTATTCATCAACTGGATATTCTGAATCTGAATACTGTACCCACCAACTGCATGAACACCTAAAATTCAAAGAAAAGAATACGTTTTGATAAATGCAACCAAACTGAAAGTAAAAACTGTCAAAAATTTAGTCAGAAAAAAAATTCCTGTCCTAATGAAAGTTGCCACAGTTGTACTTAAAGGACATTTTGAATTAGAATGAAATGTGTCTCCTCTAACACATTTCCTACATGCATGCTTAAATGTGTATGATCCTATCTCTTAAGAGTACCTGAGATGTGAGCATGGGTGTAAATTTTAACAAGATTCAGCATACCATAAAATCTAGGTCATGGTGATCCAATTTTTATACAGGCCATTGTTATTTTCCAAGACGCATTCACTGGTGAAATATTATACCTATACGATTTACAGTGTCTTAGAACTGGACTATAATATAACAAAATATAACCAGTCACTCGTGCATTAAAAGAGGTCAGGGTGATCCAATTTTTATATAGACCATTGTTATTTTCCAAGAGGCAACCACTAGTGAAATATTCTACCTACGAGACTTACAGTTTCTTAGAACTGGACCTTAACGAAAAACTTAACCAGAGTCACTCATGCATAAAATGAAGGTCAGGGTGATCCAATTTTTATTCGGACCTCAGTTATTTTCCAAGACGCATACACTGGTGAAATATTATATCTATATGACATACAATTTCTTAGAACTGGACCTTAACACAAAACTTAACTAGAGTCACTCATGCATAAAATGTAGGTCAGAGTAATCCAATTTTTATTTAGACCTTCGTTATTTTCCAAGACGCATCCACTGGTGAAACATTAAACCTTTATGACTTTCAGTGTCTGAGATCTGCCCCTTATTATAAGGCCTGACAGACGAACGGACGAAAGCTATATCCCCTCCCCAACTGATAATTAATTGTCCAAGTTTGTGTAACCAGTAGAATAAAATTGAGCACCAGGGAAATTATTTTTTGAAGATTTGCCTTATTCAGTGTCTTCTTTGTTTAAATGTATAATACTAGTTATAGTAATGTTACCTTTCAAATGAATCCTCTTATTCATGATAATTCTGTATAAGTTCCTTTCAGGGTGACAAAGATCAATAAAGGCTGAAAATGAAAAATAATTGCTTTATTAAGTACAAAATTGCAAAGAATTATCAACACAAGTCATCAATATCACACTTTAAATTTGATAATATTTCCAGATATAAAATAGTACATATTTACTAATTAGGTAGATGTATAACATAGCATATAAACTGCCTCACTAATCACATGTCCAAATAAGGACTGTTGGAGCATTATACATGTAAACTATCAATCCACACTGACAGTCAAATTACTCATTTATTTGACATTTTGATTGTTTTACTACATAAAAATTAAAAAAGCTAATATTTGATACATTTTCAAAAAAAAGAAAAACACCCAGCCTATTTGGCAAAAAGTATTCATGCCAAGATTATATCGGGGGGGGGAGTATTACACCAAGCGGTCTGGAAGGGGTCCAGGGGAATTTGAAATATTATGTGATAGAATAATATAAAGGGGCCAGGCAACATTTATTAAGGGATTGTGATCGGTGCAAAATGCCATGGGACAAACCCTTTTTGTGTCACTCTATTTCATGAGACCATCTATTTTGCTCATTCTTACAACACATTGGACACCAACATTTTTTTTATGACCATATATTTACAAATTCGTACAAAAAATGTCTTTAAAGTAAACATTATATCGTACTGCCTATGAAACATTAACACTAATGAAATTCCTGTATTTTTGCCATATATTAAAAGTGTTTTTGCTAAATTTGCAATGATTCAATCAACATTACACATTGTGTGGTAAGTACATAACACAAGCAAGGTTTTTATCAATTTATATCAAAACAAAAACCATAGGACTTTAAAAATTTAAGAACAATTTTAATACTTGACAGATAATTATTAAAAATTTGTTAAATATGAAAAATTTGATGGGACATGTACTTTTTTCTTCAATTTAATTGGACGTCTACTTTTATTTTATAAATTCTAGACACTTGGCCCATAGTTGGAATAATTCTATTCTATGTCAAATTTCCTACAAAAGAAATAAACTAGAGATACGTCCCAATCTTCTAATTTTTTTTACATAACACAAATTCTGTTCGAAGTTTTGTTTTTTTTTTGTTGTTTTTTCTTGGGGGGGGGGGGGGGTGCACGACGAGTGCTTTTATTTAATTTTACAAGTATTTATGTTTTTATTCAAGTTGAATTTCAACATCGTGTAAATGTTCTCTGAACAACAATACTTTTATCCAGAGTATCCAGGCCCAAGGAATTTCAGTACTGCAGTGTACAATGGTGTAGGCTTAAGTTAAATGCATAAAAGAAGGGGTTGTAACAGTCTCTGAGAATGAAACTCAAATTGATGTTTTGTATCATTTTATATATATTTCTTCGTTGTCTATTTATTTGGAGAATTAATAACTAGCACCTGGGTCATTGCTGGTAAGTGATGACAGTGACGACTCGCATCCTTTCATTTCTAAGTTCATTTGTTTTTTGGTTATTACTGAATTAAGATATCTTACCTGAAGCCATTATATGAGCGAGAGCATTATCTCTTTAAACTGATAATAAATCCGTTTACATCTGTGCATGTGGTTCAACAGGTGCAATGTTCAAATCTTCAAGCTTCTCGGAGATCCAGTTTTCCAAATAAGGAAAACAGGTCCCGCCTATCTATCATGACAGACAGCTCCTAATTTTACCACTTCGTGGCCTTTTCAGATTATATATTAGATACGTTTATCACTTAAAACGGAAGATTAAATGCTGATACATCATACAATTTTACTGCCGAAAAAAACATCATCTCTTGACGTAAATATGCAGTTTCTAACAATGACGCGGAGACTAACGTCCGTAACGTTTCACACGCTACTATCCTGGATTACAGGTGTTACATCCCCCTTGAAAAACAGACTTAACCTACCTGCGATTTTGAAGCTTACATTTTTCTTAGAAAGTCATATATTACAACGGTTATATATTACAACCAAAAACGCAATTAAATACGCTAACATTACTCTACGGAAGATCAACGCGCCTGGAAGCGCATTCAGTTTGTTATGGCGTTATAAAAAGGGAAGTTACTCGCCAAAATAAAAAGTAACTTGCAACGCGGTTTGATAAGTTATTTTCTTATATTTGAAAGTCGTGGGGGTAAGAAAAAGAATCAAACCTCGGTCAAAGTACAACACAGATGCTGGTGTAAGATTTCAATTGTCTCTGACTCGGCACGCCTCGTAAGAGAAAGCTTAAAATCTTACCCTCGGGTGTCTCGGGTTTATCGATCTTGCACTTTCACCGGTGTTAGATTCTATGTAAAGTCAAGAAATACCAAAGGGATATTCGAAGAAGGAAAAAATCGTAACAACTGACAAAATCCGGAGAACAACAAAGAAAAGAACAAAATAATACATGCACTACAATTAAACACTAAAAACAGGCATATATATGTCAAAGAGAATATTTTGTTTGTTAAATGAAATTCTGATTATCTTTGGAGACGTCAACATCCAAATTCCATTACTAGAATTATAGCTTTATTCTATCATTATGATTTGTAAATGACTCTTGTTCATCTTACATATACATGTACGGTGTCTATTTAAAACGTTGAGTACATACATAAGTATGGTAAACAGTCTTTCCAGATATTTGAATACATGCTTACGATACGAAAATAAAACATCGATAATTATCTCTATCGCATATTTCCTTTTATTTTTACCTCATAAACTGCTTCCACGATCTGCCACTTATTTTCAAATCTTACACATCCCTTAAAAATCCTGTACTTTGCAACGTTTTCATCTATCATTGGAATTTCGCATTTGATAGTAACGCCATTATATCCTAAAAAATTTAAGTGGGTCGATTCTTGATCTTCATGCTGGATGTGGTATATGGCCGTCTGGAGAGTATACTTGGTGATGCCAAGAGATTCTGTATCTTCAAGAAAATTATTTCTCTCATTTCGAGACCACGGTATGGTAACAAACCTTTGATCATCTACACTTTCATCTGTCCTTGGGATATGGATCGTTATTCCATTTCCAGTGTCTATTATTCTACAACACGTATATTGCAAAAAAGTAAAGTATTGTAATCCTTATTAATTTAATGTTGGAATTTAATTTGATTGGTTAATTTATTTTGGACTGTCGTAAGCATGGGGTACAATCAAAATCACGTAATGGATATACACACAACGGAACCCGGCTGAAGGGTAATTAGTGGTATTTAACTGTTTATATCAATTACAATTAATTACTGAGGTAGCGGACCCAATAACGGGTAAACTATAGTTTTAAAATACACAATGTGTGCATTATTCCAAACAGTTCCAAATTACCACATATAACACACACATTCCATATATTTTTACAACAAAATTTCAGGAAAGTTAAAATTATAATATAGAGTTTTTGTATTGTAAAATAAATGCAATTTTTGTTTTCTCTCAACACCTTTACTATTGATTTAAACAATCAAATAGTTTACGATAAACTCTTGTTTTACTGTCGGAAAAACATATTTTAAAAAATTACACCACACACCCAGAAACCCAACGGATAACACACACACCTGATTTAAGCTAACAACAAATGAAAGTAAGTTAATTAAACAATCTGAATGACATTCAATTCGTACTAAGTTGCTGTTCTGGTGTGCTTATTGTCTAAACAATGCCCTGTTAAAGTTTTCCCTTATAGACATTCAAACTTTTAGGATATGACATGGCTAAAAACAGAATATAGGGGCAAACTGCAGTTTTTGTCTTATATCTCAAACTAAAAGCATTTAGAGGAAAACTGACGAGGTAGAAATGTTCATTGAGTCAAGATCTACCTGCCATTAAATTTTTAGACGAATCGGTCAACCATTTGTTGGGTTATTGCCCCTGTATTCTTAATTTGAAGGACATTTAGCAGTTTTAGGTTATTATTTTAAATATTATGATAGATCAAGACAAACTGTATACAGCAAAAATGTTAAAAAGTTAAAATGACCAAAATCATCAAGTAAATTCGGGAAATACCAAATGGATTTTCGAAGGAGGGGAAAATCGAAACAACTGACAAACTCTGGAGAACATCGAAGACAAGACCAAAACAATACACGCACTACAATTAAAAACTAAAAACATATGAACAAAATTAATTTAAAAATCTACCTGCCTAGTGTCTGAAACCACTGAGCCAATTAGAACTAATGTTGGCAGCAATAATCCTTAGATGGCCCCCTTTCATAATTGTGTCTGGTGACCCAGACTATCAACCAAAATGGTCCTTAGATGGTTCTCTTTCAGAATCGTTTCTGATGACCTGGACTGTCAACTAGGAAGGCTGCCATAGCTGAACTTAGTTTAACATAAATTCAACTTAAAAATTCAATGAATATTTTTTGGTCTAAAACCATCGGGTCAATTGAAACCAGATTCGACAGCAATGGTTCTTAAATGGTCCTCTTTCAGAATTGCGTCCGGTGACCTGGACTGTCAACCAACATAACTGCCACAGCCGAACTTAGTTTAACTTGGGAACCTTTGGAAAATCCAGACAAATTGATTGATACACTTTTTATTCTAAGGTTCGTCCTTTTGATGCAGAGGTAACCCTTAGCTGAGCTAGGATTCCTCTTTGTTTTAATTGTTTTGGTTTTTGATGGTTGTGCTTATTAACTCGTCATTACATCTTTAACCGGTTTTCCAACATTTTGATCTCGGGCACTGCTGATGAGTTGTCAGTCAACGAAATGGCCATACAGTGCATTATTTTATTTCAGTAATGTGTGATTCAGTTTATTTCCATTATTTGTTATCCTTGAATATCCAGTGAGAGAGAAAAAAACAGCATGAAGACATCAAGGATAGTATAGATTTCATATTACACAAAAGAAAAACTGATCACAGACTACTGTGTACAATAATTTTATTGTAGTATTACAGTTACTAGAAATACACAAGAATGCTATAACTAATTCGTTAAAAAAACATACTAGTGTTTTTGCAATATTGTAAAATGTACAAAAATTAATTTTTCCAGTATTGTGACACAAACGATACAAGAAGTGGAGCCTCCATATCTCACCTTATTTATATATTGCCTGATTATAATTATGTTAGGAATAAGTATAGATGCACCCAGCACATCATTTTCTAAATTTTCTAATTTTAGTATTTGGTCATTGTGTGAAAACTAGGATTTTTAAAATTAAAATTACAAATATATAATTGACGAAGTTTGTATGTTTTAGGTCATTAAAGGATTAATATAAATATATATATTTTTTTAATTTTCTACTGAAAGGAGCTGCTATCATCTTCGACGGATAAACAAGCTTTTTATGAATTGAAATAACAAATACATCATTTTCTAAAAGTTTGAATGTTTATACGGGATAAAATTTAACAATTTAGTTAAGGCATGTTTTAGACTATAAACACACCAGGACAGCAACTGGGTACGAAGTGCATGTCATTCAGATTGTTTAATTAATTTACTTTCATTTGTTGTTAGCTTAAATCGGGTGTGTGTGATATCCGTTGGTTTTTTTGGTGTGTGGTATCATTTTTGAAAATCTGTTTTTTCGGCAGTCAAACAAGCGTTCATCGTAAATTATTTGATTGTTTAAATCAATAGTAGAGGTGATGAATTAAAACATGCATTTATGTTCCAAGTAAAACTCCTATTATTTTAACTTTTCAGAAATGGTGTTGTGAACATATGTGACGTGTGGGTGTTATCCGTCGAAATTTTGGAACTGTTTCGAAGTTTTTGCAACAACTGCACGCTTTCTAGCAATAAACATTGTGTATTTTAAAATTAGAGGTTATCCGATATTGGGTCCGTTACCTCAGAAATTAATTGTAATTGATATAAACAGGTGAATACCACTAATTACCCTTCAAGCGGTTTGCTAGACTGTTATTTCCGATGTGTGTATATCCATCACTCGATATTGATTATACCCCTGATATGATAATTGAATTTGTCTTTTCTACTCATACGTTATAAATGGGAATTATTCTGTTTTTGACGTTAACACAATGCTGGAATAAAATTAAAAATGTTGACTTTAAATTTGTTTTCAGTCTATTCGAAATAACCTCAATCTGCGTAGCGGGTTATTTAGTGAGCACCACTTCATTGGGGATATTTCCCCATAGACTGAAATAAAATTATAGTCAAACCTTAAATGTATAGCAATCGATAAAGTTTATTGTCGATCAGTTCAAATTGGTTTAAGTGCATTCTGTCTAGACGTATGTACTTGATGCATTAAACCACGTATAAATTTGTATCACTCAACACATATGAAACTTCTCATTTTAATCGGTTCTGCTTGCAAAGAGGTAATTTTCCGAAAATTGGCTCAGTTGAAAGGTAGGTGAATTTGTGATTTCCTTTTGCAGAACCTCAATAAAAAATTTACTTGAAACAATAACGATATTATTGGCAGTCTTATTAGCTGGGACGAAAACAAATTCCTTTCCGAGTTCTTATAGCTTATGTTTGATACGAGAAATATGGCTATTATGGTTTGGTTTGTAACAACGATTCTTAATAAGAACAGGTCGTGAATTGTCGAAGGAGAGGGAAATGTTCGTTGTACCGGACGGAAATGTTCAATCTAGTTCAGAGATACTAACATTTTGAATAATTTATTTATGATTAACAGTAAGGTATTTATAACCATATTGTATTTGATTACTCACCGAAATACCTGCGGTTTATCTAAAGGCACACCAATGCTACATAAAAAAGAACTTTTTTTTCTGATGAAACATAAACAAACATTTATTATCTTAGTAACAAAGAATTGTCCTACTGAGTCTTCATATAAAAAACTGATATTATTTGGCACAATATTACGAACAAAGGAAAATATATGCAATAGAACTTTTTTTATGATAATAAGACAGTATTTTTTCTATTCACTATGATTAAGTAACAGAAATTAAGACCCATGAATATAAAAACAACTTATCTATACTGAACCGCAAAAGAAACGTCGCTTTTTCAAAATGTTAGCAAAATTCAAAATAAATATTAATTAATGATTTTTATATAATTAGTATTACGATTAAATTACCTGTGAATTAAATTTTCAGTTTGAACAATAATGGAGTGCAGTAAAAAATTAATCACAGAATGGCAGGTATTTAGCTAGGCAATATCCATAGCGTATATTGAACATGAACTTGGATAAAAAATTAAGTCTAACAATTGTTTTTTATATATTCTCGGAATAAAAGTCTGCACAAAAAAATCAATAGTTGATTTAATGAAATAAACATAATAGTTATTTATGAAGAGAGCATTATCATGAAACATAGACAACCCTAGGGACAGTATTAATGACCTTAACACCGGTGTTTCAGTCAATACTACCGTCCCTTTGGGCAGTCTGTATTTCATGATACTGCCTTCTGCATACCTATTATATAATTATATATACAGTGCGTATCATTTAAAACATCACTCTCAAGCAGATATTTGAAGCAGAGATTATGTTAACTTAAACCATAGATTATGACTGGTCCGTTCGGTCATTATCTCTGCACAAAGTTAACTTGGCGACAGAAATGGTCCTAATGACTGTTATTAGGATCACGACTAGGACCGCGTCTGGTTTTGACCTTAGGACGGGGCATACCCACTACGTTTGTTCTGGCGTCCTTATGACCAAATCCGTCCTAATTTTAGGACGGCACGTGCCTAGTATACCAAATATACTTGAATTATCGAACTGGGCATCAGGACGGCGCATGCGTAGTTTAAATTCTTTAAATCAAAACAAATAATTTGCTTTCCAAGACGTTCGGCTGATTTTGTTAAAATGTTTCATATTCACTTTTTTCTTTTAACTGTAATCTTTATCCTTATTTTTTCGGTTTTTTTATTTATCATACCTTATTATCTTACTTAGGGAATACAAATTTGCACTTAAAGAATGTATATTTATTTAGTACTTGTTTTTTTTATTATGTTTGTTATTATTATTTCATTTTGTTTATTTTTATTATACTGTGACTACTAGGTTCGATCTTTTTTAGATATGTTGTTCCTATCGGATTAATTTGATATAAGATAAATGTGACTTTTTATATTGATATTTTTTTCTAAAGTAAAAATACAAAACTTTTCAAACTTGACATATGCTTATCTGACGTTTTTATGAAGATTTTGAATGAATTTAGTTCATACATTTTTACAGTATCTTAAAAGGCTTCTCTTACCTCAATACATTTTAGATGAAAAAAATTTCAATTTCACAGTAAAAAAAAACACAAAATCTAGTTTTTCAACCAATGGCGTGTTCATACTAAGTAAATTAAGACGTATCATGGTGTGCGATATAAACCAAAGTGACTTAAAAAAACAGATGTGTAATTTAAAGTGAAAACATAAGTTTAAGGTCAAGGCGAAGTATTTGAACGCCATCTAGTGTTCATTTGTTTACCGTTTCAAGGGGTAACAGCCCCTTGTCATTGTATTACGTCCCTGACTGATTGTCTGACGTCGTAGGCATTATGACGTTGACTCCGGAGGGGCAATAGCGTCGATCCAAGGTAATAATGGGTGTGTTCAGACGTACAGTTATTACTCAACGCAAAATTTTTTCGCATTATGCGTTCACACGTCCTTTCATTATCAAAACGCATTCAAAAGCATTATGTTGTCGTGTAAAAGTATATTTAGACTAATTCTTTTCAGAATCATAGGAACGTGTTGTTATTTGTACAGTAAATATTATGCAAGTAATTTGTTTAGTTTAAATTTTAGGTATTTATGTACAGTGTACTACCGCCATGGGATTACCACGCCGTAGGTCACCTTTTTTGACACTTTAATCACGGGTACATTGATATAAATACTAAACATCTCAATTTCTGTGAACTAAGTAAATAACGCGAATGAATAATGACGTCAAGTTGCGCATATAACATCATTTTTACTTTGATGGAGAAATTTTAAAAAATGTCAAGCAAGTGAAGACGGTCCTTTTAAAAAAATTGTGTTACTTATTTCTTGATTAAACGTCTTTGCAATTCACCGTTCTCTAGAATTCACCTGGTATTGAAATTAATTCGTACCGCTTCAGCATTTGAATACTG
The DNA here is from genome assembly GCA_028015205.1 of Mytilisepta virgata. Classification (NCBI taxonomy): domain Eukaryota; kingdom Metazoa; phylum Mollusca; class Bivalvia; order Mytilida; family Mytilidae; genus Mytilisepta; species Mytilisepta virgata. Next base: position 20,160,273 of record CM051513.1, read on the forward strand.
CGAATCAAACTGAATCGATTGAAATTGTGACCGATATTAGCTTAATTTTATGATCTCATGACATGATGCATTGAGAATGTACATTAATTGTTTGTGAATTTGGTTAAACAAAATTGATTTTAAGTTCTTTGGATTTTTTAAAGGGTAAATATAGGTGCGAATGAGCAAAATTTTTTTTTCTAACAGGGTGGGTTTTTTTTTCAGGCGAATATAAAACTTAAGTGCGACACAACTTTTTATTTTTAATTTGAATTAGGGGCGAATTTTGAGCTCTTATTTTTAAATGAAGCGGCAAAAAAAAATTGCAGCGGCGAAATCCAACGACCTAAAATCAGTTTAATAAAAACATTAAAATTAAAAAATATACATCAGATGAAAGAAAAATGTTTTTTGTTTGTCCTATAATTACTATCTGTAATACATCAACGTTATCGAACGCTGGACGTCATGACGTTGCCTGAAAAAATCACCAAAATTAGTAGCTTGATATCATCTTCAGCGGCAGATACAACCAAATCAAGCATGGGGACCCCAAAATATTTTTATATCACCAGAAAGCTCGTGGATGAGGCAATATAATATTAGTTTTTCAAGAAACTGTAGGATTAACATCTATGGTTTTTATAGACTTTTCGAGCAAAATTGTCGAAAAAATGACGTTTTCCCTATATATCCTATGTTAAAAGTTAATTTCAGAACGTATTTTCAAAGGGTTATAGCAAATAAATAAGCATGGGTACCCCCCTTTTTTATTTCATATTCCAATGTATTTCGATTAGCTTTACATACTGACAAAAAATTAGAAAACTGTAGGATACTTTCAATTACTTCGCCTTGACCTTAAAACTTGATGGGTAGATATTTTATACTTTTGGGAATTTTTACATGAATTTAGGTCAAAACATTTCATACGGTATCTTAAAAAGCTTCTCTGCATTTTACTGTAATACTTGTTTCAAAACAATTAATATTCAATTTTACAATGAACATAAACAAAGGTTAGCTTTTCAAACATTGTTGGGATGATATTTAGTTCAATTAGCCTTATAAGATTGTGTGTTATAAGAAAATTGGTGATTTTTGTTATAATGCTACTGTTTTTAAAGAAAAAATACAAGTTTCTAACTTATCATATGCTTATTTCTACTTTCATTAATTTTTTTATAGAAATTTAGTTGATAAAATGTTATGATATTTAAAAAGTCTCTCTGCGACTTACCGTAGCATTTTTTTATTAAAAAAAATTTCATATTGCAAAAACACCAAATTTAGCTTTTCAACCAACTTTGGGTTGATATTTAATCAAATTGAGCTCTGTCATACATTTTGTCATAGTGTGTGATATATGACAGAAGTGATTTTTGTTTTTTAAAGTGAAAACAAAAGTTTCAAACTTGATGGGTACATATTTTATACTTTTGAGAATTTTGACATAAATTTAGATCAAACAATTTCATACGGTATATTAAAAAGCTACCCTGCAACTTATCGTACTATTGTTTGATAAATATAATTCATTTTACAGTGAAAAAAACAAACATTTAACTTTTCAAACATATACATAGAATGATACTTGGTAAAATTTAACTATATACGATTGTTCGATATAAGAGAAATGTGATTTTTGTTAAAATGTTACTGTTTTTAAAGAAAAAATACAAATTTCTAACATGTCATATGCTTATTTTTACTTTCATTAATATTTTACAGGAATTTATTTGATAAATTTGTTACGGTATCTAAAAATCCATCTCTGCGTCTAACCGTTATACTTGTTAGATGAAACAATTTCAATTTCACAGTAAAAAAACACATAACTTAGCTTTTCAACCAATTTTAAGTTTATAAATAGTCAAATTAAGCATATCAGAGCGTGCGATGACATATGCTTATTTTATACATTTATCAATTTTGACATGAATGTTGTTCAGAAAATTTCATACGGTATCTTAAAAGGTTTCTCTGCGACTAACCTGAATACTTGTTAAAATTCAATTTAACTGTGGGAAAAAAATAAAATTATCTTTTCAAACATTTTATTATGATTCTTAGTTAAATTTAGCCATACAAGAGTTTTAAATAAGATCTAAAATATTTTTATTTAAGTGTTTTTAAAGTCAAAATATAAGTTTCATTATTGACTTGAAATGAAATGTTATACTTTAATTTTATTTTATATTGCAAAACTTATTATTTATATTTCTTTAAATAGTATCATCTGGGACTATTATAACTAATTGTCCCAGGTATCATCAATAATTCATACTAATTATTTATTTTTTTTGACAATATGGTATAACTTTGTGCACATTAGAACTAATTGAAATATATCAATATAAATATTTTATAATTTTTGCACGGAATATTATTTACTCATTTTAAATTGATTAACCAATAATAATAGAATAATAACATTTTATTTATTCCCGCGTAATCTTTTTTCGTCCAAGGAGCGTCCTAGGACGGCGCATGCCCATTTAGCAGATACGATTATTATTCACATCTTTTGTTTTACCACGAGAACAGGGCGTGCGCAGTTAAATAAAACGGACCAGAAATTTTAAAAATCAATAAAGCAAAGATTATGACTGGTCAAACCAGAGATTAGAACCTGTCCTAATCTATGCTTTCAAATCTCTCGTTGACCAGGACTGGTCCTAGCTGTTCTAATCTCTGGCTTTTGGTCCTAGAGCAGAGATTTGAACGAGAGATTATGTTAAATTGAAGTTAACTTGAGGTGATGTTTTAATTGAACCGTACTATATATATGTGCGTGTGGGTGTGTTTTGCTTGATTATGAACCTTACGATTCACAATGTAATAAAGATAACGTTGTTTTTAAATTCGACTACGTTTGAACATGTTGAATACGAAAACTAAACTTTTAATTTAAAAAGAAATTAAAGTGCATACTGTCATGATTGTAGAATTATTAAGATTTTACACATATATATTTGACACTATCCGTGTAAAAGGACGGTCATGACGGTCGTCCATATTAAAAAGGAACATTCTCTAAAATTCTATACTTCTATACGTCTAACCCCGTTTTTTTTTGCGGGTCCATGTTGTTCATATGTTTTTAGTTTTTAATTGTAGCACATGCATTGTGTTGGTCTTGTCTTCGCTGTTCTCCGAGGTGTGTCAGTCGTTTCGATGTTTCCCTCCTTCTAATATCCCTTTGGTATTTCTTGACTTTATCTATATACATGCTATTATCTTGATAATAGTAAGATGTTTCAGAAGTTTAATGAAATAAACGGTTTTAACAAGCATTCGTTTCAGTAATATAATACCTACGTTGTCTCGGTCACAAAAATGTCTTCATTTTCTTTAGGAACTGTGCTTCTGTAATACATATATATATATATATATATATATATATATATTAACTAAAACCAGAAATTATGACTGGTCCGTTCGGTCATTATCTCTGCACAAAGTTAACTTGGCGACATATATATGGAATCTTAATACGAGAAGAAATTTACCAGAATATTTCACGTCAGTACGTATTGCTTGGGTAGTACACTCTGACACTGCAAAAGTACATTGCATTATTAACACGAATCACAGAATGTAAGATACAGAAATCGATGTCATTTTTTTTTTTTTTTTTCAAATGTTGAAATGGATAGTTTTCGAATTGCTATCCTCCACATACTATGGTACAAAATACATTTTGACATAATGATTGTAATTTATGTTAATACGTTGGGAAATATAGATCAGAACAAAACTAAAAGAGAAGGAAACACAAACAAATAGCACAAAGATATAACCTTATGAATTGAAGAAAAAAGACGAAAGTACTACAAGTAAAAGAATTGCAACATGGACTCCAAAGAACCCGGGAGTAACATCAGGTGTGCCGAAAAAGGTAATTATGCCACGTAACGTTTACGGCACGCGTCAATCTCAAAGTGTGTAACGTCCTGTGAAATGCCAAATCCATTGTCATGTTAATTACAAATAGACGTTAATTGTTACTGATGATATGTCATGGGGTTGGTTGTTTTGTTCTTCATAATTGCACAGAATTCCGGGGATTTTACTGTTTTTCTTGTAAGGAATGTCATGTTTTTCTAACCCATTGATCATGTCACCTTTTTTAGTATTTGAAGGTGGTGATTTTTCACCCTCCTCCCTCACATCGCAATCGTATGCATTAACAATACTTGTGAGAAACTTCGAATTAGCCTAACAATTAATGATGCCGACTTTAGGAGTACAAATAATATTAAAAAGACTTAAAGATTACCAAGAAGTAGATCACTAAACAAGTCCACTGGTAACAGATTATTCTGCTGTTACAAATCAGAAAATCAATAAAAAAAATCTTGAAGTTCAAAAGAGGTTGCCAATATACTCACGGATCGTCGGGTTCAGTTGAACTGACTTCACTTTCAGACCTGGAATATATTTGTATATCAATTATGACAAACATAATTTGAAAATTAAAAGTATAATCAGTACAAATTTAGAATCACAGGACGATGTCGGGATATAAACATTGATCCTTACATGAAATATTGATACTACGTTGCTGTTTATTACAACCTGTCGATTAAAACTGATGACAACTGTTGTATACAACTAATCTGTTCTTCTGTTAAGTTCCCGTGAACGTTGTTTCACTGTTCCATACCCCGTTTGCTATATTTGGATAATATTATACAGATATGCGTTGGTTCATGAAGATGGCGATTTAACTAGCCACAATTTTTAAACCTCATCTTTCGAAGTTATACCACAATGTTGGCTACTACAGACGGACATAATTTGATTGTTTCTACATATTGACTAGAAGGGATATTTTAGCCAGAACTCTACAAGAGCGACCAAATAAATGTTCACATTGTTCATTTCCCCTTCCTAGTGGCAATATACTAGCATCGCCTCTATACGGTGTTTTCATTCCTAAGCTAATCCGATATTCGAGATATTGGGTAAGAATATGTCAAGAAATCTACTCTACATTTTGTAGCTTAGTTTTGTTCTAATTACTACCTAAATTTTACGTTTGTTTTCACAACTGATGTATAGTTACAATTTACCAATATCACAATATAAATGAAAATAGATTTGTAAAAACCCCGATTTGGGACGACTTTATGTAAATGCATGATATAGCGAGCGGGAAAAAGCAACAAACCATTCTCTAATCATTCTTTACTTCTATACTTCTACCCCCTATTTTTTTGCTGGGTCCATGTTGTTCATATGCTTTTAGTTTTTAATTGTAGTGCATGCATTGTGTTGGTCTTGTCTTCGTTGTTCTCAGGAGTGTGTCAGTCGTTTCGATGTTCCCCTCCTTCTAATATCCCTTTGGTATTTCTTGACTTTATCTATCGCCAAGTTAACTTTGTGCAGAGATAATGACCGAACGGATTATCTTGATAATAGTAAGATGTTTCAGAAGTTTGATGAAATAAACGGTTTTAAAAAGCATTCATTTTAGTAATATAATACCTACGTTGTCTCGGTTGGAAAAATGTCTTCATTTTCTTTAGGAACTGTGCTTCTGTAATACATATATATATATATATATATATATATATATATATTAACTTAAACCAGAGATTATGACTGGTCCGTTCGGTCATTATCTCTGCACAAAGTTAACTTGGCGACATATATATGGAATCTTAATACGAGAAGCAATTTACCAGAATATATCACGTCAGTACGTATTGCTTGGGTAGTACACTCTGACACTGCAAATGTATGTTGCATTATTAACACGAATCACAGAATGTAAGATACAGAAATCGATTTCATTTTTTTTAAATCTTGAAATGGATAGTTCTCGAATTGCTATCCTCCACATACTATGGTACAAAATACATTTTGACATTGTAATTTATGTTAATACGTTGGGAAATATAGATCAGAACAAAACCAAAATACAAGGAAACACAAAAAAATAGCACAAAGATATAACCTTATGAATTGAAGAAAAAAGACGAAAGTTTTACAGATAAAAAAAAACTTGCAACATGGACTCCAAAGAACCCGGGAGTAACATCAGGTGTGCCGAAAAAGTTAATAATGCTACGTAACGTTTACGGCACGCGTCAATCTCAAAGTGTGTTACGTCCTATGAAATGCCAAATCCATTGTCGTGTTAATTACAAATAGACGTTAATTGTTACTGATGATATGTCATGGGGTTGGTTGTTTTGTTCTTCATAATTACACAAAATTCCGGGGATTTTACTGTTTTTCTTGTAAGGAATGTCACGTTTTTCTAACCCATTGATCATGTCACCTTTTCAAGATTTTCAGGTGATGCTTTTGCACCCTCCTCCCTCACATCGCAATCGTATACATTAACAATATTTGTGAGAAACTTCGAATCGGCCTAAAAATTAATGATGCCGAATTTAGGAGTACAAATAATATTAAAAGAAATAAAGATTACCAAGAAGTAGATCACTAAACAAGTCTATTGGTAACAGATTATTCTGCTGTTAAAAATCAGAAAATCAATAAAAATATCTTGAAGTTCAAAAGAGGTTGACCAATATACTTACTGATCGTCGGGTTCAGTTGAACTGACTTCACTTTCAGACCTGGAATATATTTTTATATCAAATATGACAAACATAATTTGAAAATTAAAAGTATAATCAGTACAAATTTAGAATCACAGGACGATGTCGTGATATAAACATTGATCCTTACATGAAATATTGATACTACGTTGCTTTTTATTACAACCTGTCGATTACAATTGATGAAAACTGTTGTATACAATTAATCTGTTCTTCTGTTAAGTTCCCGTGAACGTTGTTTCACTGTTCCATACCCCGTTTGCTATATTTGGAAATGATAATATTATACAGATATGCGTTGGGTCATGAAGATGGCGATTTAACTAGCCACAATTTTTAAAACTCATCTTTCGAAGTTATACCACAATGTTGACTACTACAGACGGACATAATTTGATTGTTTCTACATATTGACTAGAAGGTATATTTTATCCAGAACTCTACAAGAGCGAACAAATAAATTCTCACATTGTTTATTTCCCCTTCCTAGTGGCAATATACCAGCATCGCCTCTATACGGTGTTTTTATTCCTAAGCTAATCCGATATTCGAGATATTGTGTAAGAATATGTCAAGAAATCTACGTTTTGTACCTTAGTTTTGTTCTAATTAGTACCTAAATTTTACGCTTGTTTTCACAACTGATGTATAGTTACAATTTACCAATATCACAGTATAAATGAAAATAGATTTGTAAAAACCCCGATTTGGGACTGCTTTCGGACGACTTTAAGTCAATGCATGATAAAGCGAGCGGGAAATATTTCCCTTCTAGAGCATCTGGTTTCATTCAAGGTTTTTATAAGGGCTTGTCTCCAACGATTTTGTTGGGTTGTTTTGCCACGTGTGCGTTTTTTTGTTCACAAGTTTTCTCTTTCAAAATCGTCTTTTAATATGATAGTATATTAACAGCGGATAAACATGACAAAGTATCGTATACATTTATTTGAATTCGAAGCTGAAAACAATTATGTTTTGAAGAACCTGCTATTTCTAGTACGCAAAATGCCCATTTTAATGTCATTCATCTAAGTTAACAAATGTATCCAGTAGAATGGTATGTAAAAACTAGTTACTCTTGTGTTTTTGAAATACATATGATCCAAACTAGTGTTGTTGCTATAGTGATTATAGATAATATATATAATTGCTAAGTAGAAATCATAAATAAAGTAGTCTTCCGGGAAATTCATTAAAATTGGAATGACATATTTTGAAATTCAAATGATCTAAATTAATCTTAAATCTAATATGATAAATAAAAACTATAAAGCTCTTCTATTTTAAAAAGGGGAATTATATTTTATTCCCTTTTCAAATCCAAAACCACGGATGCAATAATTGTAAGTACTTACCTAAGGAAAAAACAAAATATGATAGCAATTTAATAGGTTTTTATTAAAAACACGTACCAATTCTACTATTTGCATTATAAACATAGCTTTTTCAATGACATTATGTATCAACTACAACAAGATGTGAATGTTCTTTGAAAATATATGTTTTTCTCTAAATATTTTTGGAAAATTCCCGAAAAGAATTTCTAATAAAGTTTGCAACAAATTTTTCGGGAATTTTCCCGAAAGTTAATTCTATAAGCATGTTGTGATATTTCAAAAATAAATTGATGCAGTGTAATATATTATATTATATGTACCATCACTTATTCGAGAAATTTCCCGAAAATTTTAAGTTGCCTTTTTTATATTCATATGCAGGACACAAGATTTCGGGAAATTTCCCGAAATTTTTTCTATCTTCAGAAGTATCATAAAGTTTCTTACATTCCTCTATTTTGTATTTTCAATGGATGAATAACATTGAACTAGATGTTCCCAGAAGCCTGTTTCACTCTCTTGGATTTCATTTGCACATTTAAAAAACATTTTTGGCCTTGAGCACAACTGGTGAGCCATAAATCCATGAAATGTGCACATATAGTGCATCGAAATTAGCCCCATAGAATTTAATATTACCACTATTCCGATACATCTGCTGATGGACTCATTTTCCAGAAGGTATACTCAGATCAGCTGTTAGTACTAGTATTTAAATACTAGCCCAAAATTTTATAGTACTATAAATTTACTGTTACTAAAATTTTAAATTTTTTGAAAACTGAGAAGTATCTTCCTAGTGCACAACTCTGTTCTTTAGACATTTTTTGGCTTTACACTTTTGGTCACAATAAGATCATTTTTTTTTTAATTTGACTTTTTTTCTATTTTTAGTTATAGTGGCCATATTGGTCCAATGTCTGAACTTTTGAATTTTGAAAGAGGACAGGCTAAGGACCATACCACTAAGTTAAGCTTCAATTGACAGTTTCACAGATTTTGACATATTGTTTCTTTAACAAGGTCCAGTCGCCATCCTCCCCTCATCTGAATGGATATCATACACAACTATGACAGGGGACAATCAAAGGACTTGATGACGAAATCCAAGTCACAAGAGACCATCGCTGATAAATACAATGACAATATCCCTAGACTTTCATTCTGTAGTAATTGTGCTATACAAAAATGACATATGAGCATTTGAATACCAGATATCAATAAATATGTGTTATTGGATTCCAGAATATAATCTATCAATCTCTAAAATGTATAATTAAGTGTCAATACCAATACAACCAAAATTGCTACAAATTAATAAAACAGTTCAACCATCCCCTGACCAAATTTTTAAAGCCACCAAAAAGTATGATTAACAGTTTGTCCTCATTACATTCTTAAATATTCTGTTACTCTGTGTCTGATTAAGTTTTCGTATTATTATTTTTTCTTTGTCTCCCTGAAAAAAAACAGCAAAATTTACTAAATGGGAATCTTTATGAAACTAAAAACATTCTTTGGGACTGCCCAAAACAACTTTGAAAATGTAACCTGCCATTGGCAGGACTTCAAACATGATTCTTAAATACTTTGTGCTATTTGTCTTTCTTCTTTTCAGTAATAGCACTGATATTGGTAAAATAATCCCCCAAAAAAATCTTAAACTGGTCTTTCGGCTCTACAGTCACTTCTCATTAATCTGTAACTGTTTAGTTCATATATATCATATCTTTAAATTTTTTTTATAAAATATTTGCTATACCATCAAATGTTTTTTTCTGACATGGAAATGTTTCACAGTTGCAATGAAAGATGATATTTAAACAAGAAGCTGTCTGAGTGACAAACAATTGTATATTCCTTAATCAGTATTTGAATCTGCTTGCTAGCCCGACTGCATTCCCAACCTGTGATTGTCATCTGATGTAAATTACTAAATTAATACCGGGACTTTCCATTGGATAATCCAATTGTAAATAAAAATTAAGGAATGTTCTGCACTGAACTGGAAAAAGTCTTTTTAATAATCAATACTTTAAATTTAACAAAGGGTTATGCTAAGCACAGAATGATACCACCACAACATGTCAACAGATAAAGCATTAGTATAAATGTGGACATATTCAGCTTTAACAAATAAAGGACTTGACAATAAATACATTACATAGAAATATTGGAACTTCCCCACAAAAAATAGATAAAAAACGAAAAAAATTAGAATTCCAGCTACCTTCTTTTTTTGGTTCCTTAAACCACCAAAACTGTAAAAAGGTAGGAAAAATCTGTTGAGATACTATTGAAAGTATGAATTAAAAGAAAAAATCACCATTAAAATTGGATGAAAAAAAAAATTATTGGTCCCTCAAAATGGCCTAAGTTTGGCTGAAATTGATCCTGTAGTTTCAGCGGAGAAAATTTTCGAAAGTTTACAAAGATGACAAAAAATGTGAAAATTTGTTTTTAAAGGGCAAAACTCCTATAATAGGTCACTTATTTATAACCATTTCAATCTGAAAAAACTTATACTTTATACTTACATTTGTTCCTCATTATATTCTTTTCATGGTCACTTTTACTGGCTTGCTCCACATTTTTTAATAACTTTCAATGCTGCTTCAAACATTGAATTTTGAAAAAGAGTTTGTCTGAAGAAAGGAAAGAGAAATTTCACATTTCTGAAATTTCAATTTATACATTGTTTTAAGTTTATGAATTCATGGGTCAATGGATCACTGAACATTCATAAATACAGAATTTTTCAGTACACTTGACTATGCCTACATTGATTATTCTATCTTTATAATAAAATAAATTATATGTTTAATTGGTCCCTCCGGGTAATCCACACCCCTCCATTTTATAAATTTTATATTATTTTCAAAATGTGCCTTAAGCCTTATCTATTTTTCTTTCTCTTAATGATGAATTAAATTATATTATATATTTATTAGGCTCTGGGGATAAATATTCCACCTTCCTTACAAAAAAAATGTTCATTTTTTCACAAGTATTATCTTCTTTGTCACCAAAAGAAAACTTTATTGTGTTAATTTGTTAGTCCCTGGGATAATCCCCTCCCCTGCATACATGTTTTCAAATATAATGAAAATGTTTGGTAATAATTCCTGTCATAATTCATATTATATATTTCATTTGTCCCTTTTGGGTGATCGTTTCAATCCCTTTATTTTATGAAAGTTTAGATATCTTGAGAACTGTACATATTCTGTGTCATAGCAAATTCATCGAAATACTTTGTAAGACTCTATGGGTAATTCATCTGAAAATGGCTTTATCTACAAATACTCACCAACGGAATAATACTCAACCATAATACTTTCTTTGTCCCACCAAGCATACTGTTTTGCACACCAGAAATATAAGACGAACGACTCTGTGTTTCCCTATACCCAATAATTGTACAATTTGGGGAGCATCAGTTGGCAATGTCAACTTTTAACTTCTTTGATTTGGTGAATTTGAACATTCTGTCAGATAGAACAGTTTAGGTGAACTTTTTCTAAAGGATTTTTATCAAAAAAAGATAGTACATCTATAATCGAATTACCTTTCTTAGCTCTGAGTTAAGCCCTATATAGTTGAATATATGAATCCAGAATTCTATGTTTATATTGGTTTGGCTAGAGGTTCAAAAACTTTACATGCGATCTTAACAGGAATATGACCAAATTTCAAACTTTCTTTGATTTATTATCAAGATCTAGATTGCAATTTGCAAGGTTGCTACGACAACTAATGACACATCCAAGAAATTTATAATTACAGAATAGGGAATATATGATTGGGGCATATATTTCCCCTTCCTGTTTTCTTAAAGTTAAAATTAAAATGCAAAATAAATCCATTCCGCACTCACGCAGACTGTAAAATAATAGCGACAAAGTCAGGCTAATTTTTGTTTATAATATTTATAGTATTTGAAGACTTGATTGAATGATAATGAGTAATTGGGTTAATGCAATCAATAGAAGCTGACGATGATCAATAAAAGTAATAACACAGACTTTGTATATTCATATACTTTGTGAGTAGTTTCTGAAAAAAGAAAATGAAAATGAACAGAAGTCTGGGAAATAAAGCACTAACCACAATTCAAATTAATCCAAACTCCTAATGATTTATAAAGTAGGGCCAGTTAATTAACTTTATTTTGTTTCTCAACTTGCAAAAGTTGACTTTGGCTTTGAAAATTGTTTATTATATTTCATTCCCCAAATGGGGTGAGTTGTCCTGATACCCTAAGTGGGCCGAGTTTGTAACTGACTTCTCCCGGTGAGTAAATATGATAACTATTAGATTCTCACTTATTAGATTCACAGTTAGAGTGCATGAGTATGAAACTGTTTTTCACAGTTGGGTGAGTTTGTGCGAAGTGTGTGTGAGTTGGAGGGGGGAAAGTTGTCTGGCACTCGTACACTCAATGACCATATAATTGAGTCGTGACACTTGTAAATTTCCCAATACAATAACACTTATTTTCTTCAAAATACTTATAGTCCTGATGTTATTTCTTACCATGTAAATACAAAATGTTTACGATCAATTTCAGAAATATTTAAATTTTGTCTAGATATTTTTCAAATTTTTATATGATCTGTGATTCCGAATTTGTGGAAATCTTTATTTAAATGACAAATAAGATATTTTACCGCTGTCAAAAAAATGTTTAATGGGTCAGAAGTATTTGTATTTTAATACAGTGGTACAAAAAATATTATAATATGTTATTGCTTTCTATCAGTATAGATTATAAATAGTTCATTGGCGTTTTCGTTTTCTTGATCCTGAAGTCACTAATTTTATTTTTTATGATCTAAAAAACCTGGGATCTGGAGAGAAAATGCAGAAACATGTTTGGAAAATTTCTTTTATTTTATTTTGTTTTGTAAAATGATAGAGTTGGCACTCCCCTTAAACAGAAAATTTAAAAACATCTGGCCTAATATTTATCTTTTAAAGTTGCAAAAATGTCAATCAAATACACAGGATAAATAGTTATGTATCTTCTACACTTGGTATCAATTATTGTTCTGGTAAATTGGCATGGCCAGTTTTCAGAAGTTAAATTTTACATAAATAATAGTTTTGTTAAAAATTTTACGGCCGGTATTTGGAATTGGGAGTGTCCAGTTTTCACAGAAAATCTTTAAAGTTAAAACTATAGGGAAAATTGTGGACAAACCCCTTACGGTCAGTATAGAGAGAATTTGTTATTTCAGTTAATTTTCACTGTAATATAATATATTACTGTTAAGTCTTTTTTTTTAATTGAAGATGAGGTACTTCAGATCAGATTAAGAGTTTAATTCAAGACGTGGGACCAGACATGCCGTCAGACCGAAGATGAATGTGAAACTAGTTGTCAGTAGTGTTGATATTATTGAACATGGTAATGATACTTCAGATGAGGACAATATACAACCAATGGGAAAAATAGGTAAACTTTGGGCTAATAAATTTACATTCTCATCAATGTCATACAGTATCAAATTAGTCAAATTGGCTTCGTAGTCTGTGTAAAAACAGAGTTTACCCAACCACAGTCCATATCTTCATAGTTAAAGCGGCAGCCATATTCATGTTTGTTAAGGTTGTTTAGCTTGTTTGCACAAATCATTTATCTTTTGGGTGGACATGTTTATATTTAGTATTATATCTTGGCATAATGCCAGCAGCCATACATGTACATTATACAGCCCTTTCCTAAGCCACCCTTTTCTTATAACACTGCAAATAGCTACATTTAATGCATAAGTGACTTAGAAAGTTTTGTATTTGATATCAACGATAATATCTCAATAAACCTTTACATGATATAAGAGATTTCACCAAAAATTTGGTCATTATGACCTACTTATCATGCTTGAGTGAGTTGGTCAAATTTTTGCATTTACGTGTATGTCCATTTCTCAGAAATCAAGCGAGATATATATAAAATGGTATTACACCACTTCATTTTATCTGCAACAAAATCAGCAACATTTGGGTCACTGTAACCTACATTTTATGCTTTAAAGACGGGTGTATTTTTAAAGAGCATATGGTAATAAAATGTTATTAATGATATTTCCCAACTGCATTGTACATTCAATTTATATACAGTTTAGTAGAAAACTTGGCAACATTTGAGTCATCATGTCATGAAATTTATGCTTAAGTGACATTTCTAAGAAAAAAACCTATTATGATATGGCAGTAAAAAATTATCAATTTATTTAGTTCATCATAATCAGCAACATTTTAATGAATATGACCTACATTGTACATTTCATTCTTGAATGACTCCTTTGAATTTAAGCCTCATTCTTTTTCATAGGATATACATGATATATTTATATTTTTAATATACGTAGGATATAATGTGAAACTTTCGTATGTCTAAAATATTTCTTAAAATTGTTTCCCTTCAAATATAAATCTTAATGTTTTGGTGGACTTTGTTCATATTTTGACTGACGGTAAACAAAAATTTCCTTATTCATTATTTCTTCGTTATGATTTTTTCTGTTGCTGTTTTAGGACTGTAAGTATGGCTTACTGAGACAGAACAATACATGGTACCATGCCAGAGGTTTAATGAAGAAATCATTAGGTAATTAACACTTCACTGCTTTATGAAGTACAGTATTATTTTATGTTGGAAAACAAAGTTTAAAAATCAGATTTAAGGAAACATAATTTTATTTCATCTTCACGTTTCACTGACTCGAGTAAAATTTTTGTGATTTGTAAATATAAATTCCTTGATACCAATGTTGATTCATAAGATGTGCAAGATGTGCACATTTCTTGATTTTCGACTCATCAGTTGCACGCAATGTCTAAAATGATAAAAAACATGAACAACAATCCAAACAGTTGAAGAGAATATTCATTGTCTGTCTGACATATGTCACCTTTTCATGCTTCAACTAAACATGAGGTAGGCACGAAATTTTTTGCAATTGCATCTGTTTATTTTATTATTTTATGCTGAATATTGCTCTTATATCTTTAAAGTAAATTTATTAAAATACAATGTTTGATTCTTAAAAAATGTTCATGCTAGGTACATGTGTTACTAAAACTACATGGTAGTTGTAAAAGTTTATAAAGTTGTTTTTAAAATTCGGAATTAAGGCTAAATGTATGTTTCATATACAAAAATAAATTGCTTCGCTGAGCGCAGCTGGATACGACCGCAGAGGTCCAACCCTGAACAGTTGGGGCAAAAATGGACACAATATTTGCGCTTGATACAGGTCTGAAATTGGATTGTAATTAAATATTTGACACATAATAGGTTTCTGACACAGAATAACTGTAGTCAAAGAAATTAGAATTCGTCATATGATTTGAATTTATATTCAATTTTTCGCTTTTTGGGCAATACAATATGCTGTTGCAAATTGAACCCCCTCCCCCAAAAAATAAATTAAATTTTACCGCTTTTTTTGCCTTTGTGCAATACACTATTCTATTGCGTATTGACCCCCCCAAAAAAAAATTATTGTACCCCCAGCCCTTTTTTGCAAAAAAAACATGTTTGAAGAAATTTTCTTTTTAATTTCTGAAATCTGAAATGAGAAAAAATTCCCCCCCCCCACAATTTCTTATTTACCCCCTAAATTTTCACCCCCCACCTTTCCCTTTTTCCAAAAAAAAAAATTCTTTCCCTCAAGATAAGGTCATAATCCCTGTTCAAATTTCTCATGGAGTTTGCAAACATAATTACTCATTTAAATACATCATTGAAGTCTTAAAATAGAAAATGACATATGGCTAAAATTAATATTAATTAATAGTAACTTCTAAAAATAAATTGACAGCTATAAATCACCCCAAGACAATCTACATTTCTTTATACATAATTGAATCATACACAATATTTTACTTTAAATGTGTTTGGATTACCTCCCTTACACCAAGATAATATCATAGATTTCTATTTACTTATACTAAAGTTATTGTGCAAAAACCAAGAAAAATGCTTATTTGGGCCCTTTTTTAGCCCCTAATTCCTAAACTGTTGGGATCAAAACTCCCATAAATGGTCATAAACCTTGTGTTAAAATTTCCTAGATTTCTATTTACTTATACTAGAGTTATTGTGCGAAAACCAAGAAAAATGCTTATTGGTCCCTTTTTTGGCCCCTAATTCTTAAACTGTTGGGACCAAAACTCCCAAAATCAATCCCAACCTTCCTTTTGTGGTTATAAACCTTGTGCTTAAATTTCATAGATTTCTATTAACTTATACTAAAGTTATAGTGTGAAAACCAAATGTCTTCGGACGACGACGACGACGCCAACGTCATACCAATATACGACCGCAAAAATTTTTAGATTATTCCTTCCAGTGAGATAGATCATTGAGAAAATACCAGTTTATATCATGCGAAGATGTGATCAAGAACAAATATATTACTGATGAAGAGAGCTGGATTTTAAATGTATCCACAGTAGTTTGAATTTTAGTGATAAAAATATTCAAAAAATTAAAAAATATAGTAATATATATAAATGACTGGGATGTATCTTATAAATATGAACGTATCAGATACAATGTAGAACTGTTTCATAATTGATTGATATGCTAAATATTGATTAATGTAACAGCTATATATACTGAGCAAGAAAACACAACACATCTTTACAGTTATAGTTTTCTTACAATGATAATTTTTGCTGAAATGATGATAAATATAATATTCCAAAGACCTGCTTATGTTTAAACAATTACCCAGGTAACACAATGATGTTTTTAGAACGTTTTTAAAACGTTGTCAATAATGTTGTAAAAATATTGCAGAAAAATATGAAAAAAATGTTAAAATGTATGGTGCAGTAAACAGCGGTTTAACATTTTTTAAAACATTTTTCCAAATATTTTTAAAACATTGCCACAATATTTTTTATAATCATCTGAAAATGTGTTATAAATATCATAAAAACATTTTCTAAAATATCATTGAATGAAAAAATGTTTTAAAAATATTTGAAAAAACATTTTGATAACATTCATACAACATTTTAATAACATTTTTGTATTTCAAAACATCAGTTAAATGTTTTCAGGATATCAAAATGTGAATATTTTTATTATATCATGTAAACATTTGTCTTAATTTTTCAATAAACATCTGAAAAACATTTTCTAGAAACTTTTAAATAACATTTTATGAAAAATGTTCTAAAAATATTGTTAAAATATTTTGTAACATTTTTATGACATTTTCAAAACATTTTCTGTACTTTAAAACATCAGTAAAATGTTCTTAGAATATTTATATGTCAATGTTATTTTGATATCATTTAAATATTTGTCATAAAAAAAATCCAAAACATTTAATAAATATCCTGAAAACATTTCTCCCTTCAGCACAGCAAAATATTTTTAAAATGTTGTAAAAATGTTCCCATAACATTCTGAAAATATTTTTATTATATTTTAATACTTCAAAACATCAGTCCAATGTTTTTTTAATATCATAAACATCATTACATAAAAGTTTGAAAAATATCCTCCCTAAGATACCCTTTGAGTGTGCAGCTGACCATTTGGACATTTCAAATAAAATGTTCTACACTGTTCCTGTCAGAATGTAACGTTCGGAAAGAATCTGTCTCATTTACCAACTTTCTGCAAATGATTTTCTCTCATTGATATATTGTAACGTAATGTAAACAAATTCAAACAGCTACATTTTACCATGGGATATAAATGAAATGAAAAGATATTTAGATTTAACATTTATTTTTTCTGTTCAAATTTAAATTCAAACAAATTTTACAAATCTGTATTTACAATTTAGTCTCATCAATATTTCAGAAAAAGTTCATAATTTTATACATCCTCCTTCAACTGCTGTCTTGTTCGTTTCTTTTACTTCCTGTCTGCATCTGCAAAAATTGAATTGAAAACATTTCAAAATAAAAATACAAATGCATTACATGCTTAGAAATTGTTATGACCTATGATCACAAAAATGTGAGATTATTACATGTACATGTCTACATTGATAAGCAGGCAATACAAAATTAAAATTTATTATCAAACTAAAAAAATCTATAAGATAGTTCAAACAACTCCAAAGATATCAGACTTTGACAGAAATGAGGATTTCAAAGCCTATACTGCTCAACTGGGTGGGGTTATATCAAATAAATTTCATTCTGAATGATGACTACTTAAGGATTAATTTTACGAAGCTTCAAGAAAGACAACTTGGTTGATGGCCTGATTTTAAATATGAAACAGGCCTCCATATACACCATAACTGTCCAAAACTTCCGATAGAAGGAGACAAAACTATAATTCACACATAAATGCTAAATGATTTGTTCAGTTGAAATAAAAATTTTGTTAAAATAAACTTACATAAAAACACTTTCCAGTATTATGCACAACAAATTCATTTTCTTTCTGTTCATCTGGTTGTTCTTGCAATAGACACTGGGTCTTCTTCAAATTAATTTGTATCATAAAGCATTATCTGAAAATAGGATAAAAGCAATTTTCATTATTAAAAAATCAGGTGATTTTTTTCCCAACATTACACAGTACAAAGGTACCAGTATTCATAAAACAGTCAAATGTAAATTATTTTCACACTTTTTATGACTGAAAATGATTATTAAATGATTTATGTTAACGATCAAAATGCATTCAATTATGTATGTACATGTACGACTGAATATAAATGAGCTGAAGCACTGGATAAGTTACAGTTCTCTGACACTTCCACAGTCAAGTTTCACTGTAAATACTTTGAAGTTTTAAAACTTAAGCACAACAATCAGCTGGCAAATAATTCCTGTCTGTATTCTAATATTTTATCATTTAGACCCCAACAATTTTTTTCCCCTAATTGCAGTAAGCATTTTATGTCTAAAATTTCTTCCGTGTAAAATAATTTCAAAAAATAAAACAAAGTTTTCTAACATAACATGTAAGATTGCCTTTTATTTTACAAATATTTAATAAATATCAAATTACCAAGTACTATTCTAACAGCTATCAACCTCCTTTCCATTGTTCTAAATGGTGAATTTATTTCTTACTCTTCTACTTGTTAATGGTTGGTCTGAAAAAGAAAATATAAGTATTAAAATCTTCCCCAAAATACAATGTACATACACATGTAATATCTACCTCCAATCTGGAAAAAAGTATGACATCCCCAAGTTTTGTTTCAAAGACTTTGAACCATGTTGATTTTCTACATATACCAAAATGTTATTTGAATAATTGTAATAATCTCAAGAGATTTTCATCAACAAAATACGTGCCGTAGTGTGTGGGTCACACAATTTAGCCATATAGATTTATTTTATAGGCCTATTTGTTTTTAAATGAAAAGAGAAAAAAAACCCGAAAGTGAGGATACTATTGGTGTGTAAGAAATGAATAGACATTGGAATACTCTAACTGACCTAGAATAAAATAACAGTTCAATAATAACCCCCCCCCCCCCCTCCCCCCATTCTTTTCACACCTCGACAAAATAAAATTTACTTTAAACAGAGTCCAATCAACTCTACATTTACTGTACAGGTAGTTTTGTTTCCTGTTTTATTATATATGGCCAAAGGATGTCCACTCTGTCACTGACTGTTCAAGTTGAAGTTGTTGATATAATTTCATCGACTGTCATTGGTCATGACCGTCGAGTGAATAAATAACACATAGAAAGCGATGTGTACAGAAAGAGTTCATTATCTTAACTTATTTTCTTACCTAATGTTATCACCAGAAGATAATAAACACGACTGATATACTGATACTTGTAGAAATTAGGCGTCGTCTTCAACTTCAAATTTCTTTGTTTCAAACCGCGGAAATACACTTCCGGTCACTGGTTTCCAATGAATATTGTCGAATGTTTGCAAGCTGGTACAACAATCTGGAACCAGTTACATTTTAAAACCGAAAACCGAAAATCCAAACATTTACACCGACACGCCAAGGTCAGATATTTAAAAAAAAGTGTTATTGTACACCAAATCGATTTAACATGGCAATGGATATAATTTTGCACACAGACATAAACAATGTTTTAAAAACATTATCTTAACGTTATGATAAACTACCTTTATCTGATATCCAGAGAATATTTTTCAAAAATGTTCTGAAAACGTTTTGCAAAAAATATTTTTGCAATAAATTATAATCTATTTCCGAATTTAAAAAATATTTTACCAGAATGTTTATTACACATATAAAAAACTTTAAATAAAAATATTTTTTGAAATATTATATTGATATTTGAAAAATACCATGAAAATATTTTCATAACATTTTAAATGAAATATTCTTAAAGCGTGAATCAATAATATTTATCATAAACATTAAAGAAATATTTTTCCAAAATGTTTTTAGAATGTTTGGGAAAATATTTTTACAGCAATTTATTTTCACATTTTAAAAATATTTCTATCAGAATATTTTATAGAAATGTTACCATAACATGAAACATAATGTTTTAAAGACATTTTTCAAAAATATTTCTTCATGATATTTATTATACATTTTTAAAAAGATGTTTTTCAGACATTTTTGAAAAATGATTTTACAGAATGTTTATTTCATGTATAGAAAATGTTATATAAAAACCCTTTTCTCTAACATTTTATTGATACTCTTAAAATATCATGTTAAAACTAGGAAAATATTATAAAATATTTTTAAAACATTGAAATAAGATGTTCTTATAAAGTGATATAGTAATATTTATTTGAAACGTTTTTAAAATATTTTTGAAACGTTTCCGATCAATGTTTCAAGAGAACATTATAAAGATTATCCAAAAAAATATTTACATGACATCCTGAAAATATTATTTTGATAACATTATTGAAAAGCATTTATCTGACCTTTTCAAAATATCATGAAAATGTTTTGTGCTACTTGGGTAATAACTGAAGCAATTTCCAACAGTAACACTATAATTTTCTTAACACTTATTATTTAAAAGTCTAAGACTATAAATACCCAAAATCGTCTTTAGATGTTTGAACATTTATATAAGATTGTATCCTATAAACACCAATGTCCCTTATCAGCTGGGTACAAATGCTTGATTTTCACCATTGCAAAGTAACGTTATAGAATGGATATGGTGAAATCAATAGTAGTACACGGTTAGACTTGTTTATCTTTTAAGATGTTTTAATTTCTGGGTTTTTAGGACATCGAAGCAGGAAAATGTTTTACATATTATCATTGTTTCTCTATCCCATATGACTAATCAGTTGTGCTCAATGCCAAACATGTTTAGAAATGTGCAAATGAACTTCTAGTTCAATGTTATTTATCCATAGAAAATTGAACATAAACCTTAAGCAATCTAGTGATGCTTCTAATGATGAAAAGATTTTTGGGAAATTTCCCGAAAAGTTGTTTCATATAAAAAAAAAATACACAATACTGTCAACTAAAAATGTTCGGGAAATTTCCCGAATACATTTAGCTGATGTTACAAATAATGTAATGTAATGCGTAATACTGCATCAATTTTATTTTTTAATATCACAACCTGCTAATGAGGAAAATGTTTCGGGAAATTTCCCGAAAACTTATTAGAAATTTTTTTTCCGGAACTTTGCCGAAATACTTAGAGAGAAGCATATATTTTTAAAGAAATGTACATATAATATCATTGAAATAGGTGTTTATTATGCAAATAGTAGAACTGATACCTGTTTTTAATAAAAACCTATCAAATTGCTATCATATTTTGTTTTTTCCATAGTTAATTACTTACAATTATTGCATCCATGGTTTTTTGTTTGAAAAGGGAATAAAATAAAGTTTCCCTTTTTAAAATAAAAGAGCTTTATAGTTGTTAAGTAAAATTCCAAAAATAATAGTCTTATATACTTTAGGGAAATTTACCGAAATTGGAATCACATATTGTTTAAATCCATACAATCCAAACTAATGCTGTTGGTATAGTTATTCCAAATATTGAAGGTTCTAAGCATAAATCACAAATGTTTTTGAGTCTTTCAGGACATTTTTGAAAATTGGAATCACATATTTTTGAAATCCAAATGATCCTCAAGTCTTTAGGCTAATAAAAAAAAATCTATAATTTCTAAGTAAAATTCCAAAAATGATAGTCTTAGACACTTTCGGGAAATTTTCAAAAGATGGAACCACATAGATTGGACATCTATATGTGTTACTGCTGAAGTGAGTCAGAACATACAATGGTTTCTTGTCAAAAAATCAAAAATATAATGGTATTTGCGTATTCCAAGAAATTAACCAAAGTTGGAACTGCATCTTAAAACAATTCCGAAACCTTCAGCACAGAAGAGTGAGAGGAGTTGCGTGACACAAGAATAATGTACCTTAAACTGTCTCTGTAGCCCGTCCTATAGGGGTGCTATTCAAATTCCGAAACCGTTGGTACAATCTACATTGGTAGGGCAATTACCGCGCCAACTGACAGTTCCAAATAACGTGAGAGGAGTTTCGTCACAAAGGATTTATGTAGCCTTAGGCTGCCTGTGTAGGCCGGCCCCCAGGGGCGCTATTTAAATTTCGAAACCGTTGGCACAATCATGACTGACAGGGCAATTACTGAGCCAACTTTCAGTTCCGTATTCCAAATAACCTGAGAGGTACCCTTAGGCTCTCCCTGTAGCCAGGACCAATGGGGCACTATTCAAATTCCAAAACCTTTGGCACCGTCCCCGCGCGCAAACAGTGCAATCAATGACCAAAGTTTCATCTTTCTACATCCAGTGGTTACTGAGATTATCCTGGACATTACTAACGTATGCACTGCACCGAACAGCAAAACATAATCCTCGCGCTTCGATGAAGCATAGGGATAAATATCAAACGAATGAGATATTATTTTGACGAGGAGTCTAACTACCTAACTGTCAAAATAATATCTCATTCGTTTGATATTTATCCCTATGCTTCATCGAAGCGCGAGGATTATGTTTTGCTGTTTTGCTGTTCGGTTTTAATCTATGTTCTTTTTTGTAATGTATTGTCCAAAAGACATCCATTTTCCGGTATCAAAAATTGAGAGTCCTTTGACTTTTTATTTGTTTACTGCTACTCATCATATTTACTAGTTCTTTAGTTTTTGTAATTGTTGGGCTGTTTTACGATAAGCGATTTAGAAGATAAGAAGTAACTTACCTTCCATAAACAAATTCTACGTAACCTCTAAAATGACAAACAATTTATTTTAGATTTTAATCATGTTTGTTACTGAAAGAAGAATAAATCTTCTTTTTAAATATGTGTAATAACTGTCAGAATTTCTTCATACATTACCCGGTTTTGATAACAAAAAATGTCTATAGGTTTTCAAACTGGAATACTTTATTTCTAGCTGATATTTTTTTTTTTATTTTTATGAACTTGACATCGTGAGAATATTCAACAATATGACTTAAGGATTTTATAAAATGACATCTGATTTGTTGATTATATTATTGAGGATATAAAGCTAATAAACGGTAATAAGGTAATAAATATGCTTCATTACGAAAATTAAAAGATTTTAGAAGTGATAAATATTTTAATATCTAATTTTGTGAATAGACCAGTTTAAATTGATCAAACAGAGCAATTTAGAAGTACGAAATATAGCGAATAGTTGAAATTGTTTTATGAATCCTTAGTAAAGCCTGTTCGTGCATCCAAATAATTGAACTAATTATTAAGACACTGTTTTATTCACTATCACTGAGGGAAATGGTTGGCTACTTACAAGCATAGCTAACAAAAATTCTATATGTACCTGCACCTTGCCATGACCCTTTAGTTTATTCTCTCGCCATATTTTAATTACATGTTTGTATTTATGTCAACTTTGTTTTGTAGTGACTCTAATTTTAGAACTGAATGCTTCTTGGGTTATTTATTGCTTGACTTCCGGAATGGACAAGACCATATAAAAACCCCTAGATAGTATACTTTTCATGTTCAACTTAGTGAAATGGGTTTATTCAAGGATACCATATATCATTAGATTTTCTTATACTCGTGGTAATACACTGGTCTAGTTTGATATTACGATTGTTTATGAGAAAAGGAAGCAAAATATTGCTCAGGTTCCCGAAATTGGCATAGATTTTTTAAAATCAAGTAAACGGGATTTAGTTGTAACTAAGTAACTAATATTCACAAAATCTGATGATTGTGGGACAATTCGGGGGTTCTGCGATTGTCTCCTTCCGACAATTACACTTTCTTGTGAAATTATCCGTCATTTTTTTATTTTAGGAAATTTTTTTTCTATATTGAACTCCTGCATTCTAACTGTACGTGCACAATAAGGTTTTACGATTGTGATTTTATAAAAGGGGTCGAATGTCAAAACTGTGGATTTAAGTTTTTGACGTAAACGCGTCTTTCATTATTCAATATATGCATTCTTCATTTATAGTTGTTTACAGTATTGGCACACAGCATAATGTAGATATGTATTAAAAGTTTAGAACTTTTTCAATACTCGGCGACTACATGGGGTAAATATCCACCCTAATGTATGAATTTCATGGTTAACACACTCTTGTTAGCCTCGCGTTATGTATATGTGGTTTTCTACCCAGCACTGTCTGAGGCTTAGCAGACAACTTTGAAACAATACTTGAAAAATTCAATCAATGAAATGGAAACATCATTTAGTGTAAAAGATCAAGCTAATACAAATACTATTAACTAAATGCAATTAAAATACTAAATTTCGAAATTTGACTATTTTTATATGGCCTATTGGTATTTTATTTTGGCAGTGCACATAACATTTAACATGTATTTAAAACTTTGCAATAATTTATTCAACAGTTTATCACGCTTTTGTAACTTTTAAATAAGTATAAATTTTTATAAAAGTTAAATATTACCTAGAGAAGTTCTTTTTGATCCATGTTTGCTCTTCCGATCTGCAAGTAATGAAAACAATGTATTGCATACCTAGGAACATGACAACGAGTCTACTGTTGTGTTGACTTTCTGTCCCAAATAATGACGTTAGGTATCAATATGTTATGGATAAAATATATCTTGCCAACAGTGGTCTACAATGTTGTTCTGAAGCGTGCGACCATTTTAACGTATATTAAAATGACAGAAAAATCATTAATTGAAAGGAATCCTCATAATTTTTTCTCCATACAACTAATTATAAATATTGCTGGTCCCTAACTATAGCATATAAAGACAAAGGTGATGGAATCGAGATGAAACTAAAGTAATATAAAATATTCTTTCTCAAAATAGGCTTGTATCAGAAAATGTGTTAAAATGGGGGATTTTCTTTTTTCTTGCCACTAAAATCGTCGATTTTCTTACAAATCACAAAAACACACCTATCATGTCTATTATATAGTATTTGTAATCTTAATATTAAAACCCTTATTCATAAATATTTTGTAATACTTGTCAGACGTTTATTCGAGTATTGTAAATACACTACTGTATTAATCTTACCGACTTTCCTGGTTCGTCCCATCTGTCCCTATTGACCTGTCGAAATCATTTACAAAACAATCCGGTTAGATTCAGAATAATTGACTTCCGAATAACAGTCTTTGTGACTTATTATTTGATAAAGATTTCGCTTAAATCTTCAAATGTAAAGAACTGTTATGAGTTTGAATTATCTATATTTGATTTGAAGTGTCGCATATACAAGTTTGTGGTAAATTCATTATTCACACTTTGACAAAAATCCAAGCAAAGGAACAACGCATTTATTGTTGTTCACCATCTTTAAGACTTATGTTATGTCTTTGAGGTATAAATGTATTTTTGGTGTGTAAAATTTCTCAGATATTCTCGCTGTCTTTGAATGTAAATCTAATAAACTTACTATGTTTTTTCCATCAAATGCATATTCCTGTTCTTCAAACAAACTATTATAAATATTCCCCCGTTGTCGTAAAAAGTATAAATATTAATGTTAAATATTACCTAGATATTTCTTGTTCAATCTCACGTTTCTTTTCCGATCTGCAAATAATGCAAATATTTTATTGTATTACATAAACCCAGAACAAAATTTTCTTCGATTTTCTGTCCGTATGAAGCAATAGTATTTGGATAAAATATCACTAGTTAAAAGAGCTGAAAATAAGATAATTTAAATATCTTTCTAGCGCGAGCCACCTAGGGTTATTTTAAAATGTCATATTTAAGGCTACGGAGTCAATAGCATTCAAATAAAATAAAAGCAAAGAACGGCATTTACATAATTTAGGCCAAAAATGCTAACAACCTAAACATTATTGCAAAAGTTGAAGAAAATTCAACATGTCAAAATTACCAAACAAAAATAGAACAAAAACCATGAAACACAGAGCTAAGAACGTGGGAGATACTCATTAATTAATTAATCCCAACATTTTATTGCAGAGACCAAAATGTTCGTCATAGAGCTATTCTAATAATGATGCTAATAACAGTGGGAAAAGTCCACAAACCCGAAGTCCAAGGAAAAGACAAGGTCGGGAGAATAGAACACAACAAACAAATACCATTATATGATGTTCTATTTGTTCTATTTATTTTTCACCAACATCTTATTACGAATTACACTGAAAGTCTACTGATACCCTTCGTTTAGATTTTCGAACGCAACAAGAATACTAACGCCACATTGAGAAAAGATTTGTTAAAAGACAAATGATGACAAATATTATTGATTGCCTTAAAACCGTATATACATATATCTTTTGGTTACAATTTTGCTACACACCTAATGTTATAATTGTTTCTATTCTCCCACAAGCTCTAATAAATTCCACATGCTACAAATTTCATGCTAAATTTCATTGCTTTGTATGACATTATTTTGAAAACGAATATAAAATACCAATTTAGATGCAAAAGATATGTAAATGTCGTCGATTTTGTCACCTGTACCTAACTCCTAAAATGTAAAAACCCACCAGCAAAAATTACATAAATTTAGGGACAAAACTGTCTAAGACATCGTTATGTACACGGCTGAGTCTCCCTAGTTGTTACAAAAAATACTTGTTGTTTTAGGAATAAATATAAAGAATCAATTTCGTTTCCTATATAATGATGACGTTAGTGATTTGGAATCCACTAGCACATGGATAAGTGAAAATGTATTATTCTCTGATATCTTTTCTAATGCAAGAGATGGGAACATTTCAAACATTTGAATTTCCTTTGTCTTCTGCCATTAGGCAATACTCATTTGAGTTTTTTTCATTAGCAGAAATTCCTCATTTTCTACATTTATTGTATTATACACTGATGACAATAAATGTCTTATCTTTAACTGCATATTAGTTTTTGTTTTTCCCTTTTAGTTGTTACATACTTACTGTTCTTTGAGTTTTCTCTTAAGATATGCCAATTCTTTCTCTGTATTCTCTACTGCTTTATTATCTTGTTGAAGTCTAAAAATGTAATTGCTTATGTACGATTTTTAATCATTCTCTACATTAAACATTATCAAACCGATCAACTCGTTTGTTACATAATGATTTTAGTGAGATAATCTAATTGGCCTGTATGCAGTCACGCGATTTTCCATTTTTAATTCACCTGACCGAAAGGGGTCAAGTGAGCTATTCTAATCAATGGGCGTCCGTCGTCCGTTAACCGTAACAAACATTATCTACTCTGAAACTACTGGGCAAAATAGTACCAAAATTGGCCACAAGCATCATTAGGGTATCTAATTTCAAAAATGTGTCCGGTGACCCCACTTGCCAACCAACATGGCCGACATGACTAAAAATATAACATAGGGGTAAACTGCAGTTTTTGTCTTTTATCTCAAAATCTAAAGCATTCAGAGCAAAACTGACATGGAATAAATGCCCCTGAATTCTTTATTTTAAGGACATTTTGCAGTTTTAGGTTATTATCTTGAATAGTATTATAGATAAAGACAAACTGTTAACACAAAAATGTTCAACAAAGTAAAATCTACAAATAAGTCAACGTGACCAAAATATTGATTGACCTCTTATATGAGTTTTTGCCCTCATCCAGCGTAAACTTTCCTTTAAAGATCTTCTCCGCTGAAACCACTTGGCCACTTGAGACCTAACTTTGTTGGAATGGTCCTTGGGTGGCCCTCTTCCAAAAGGATGTCTGGCATCCCCTGCTTCCAACCGATATGGCTGCTGTTACTAAAAATAGTAAAAAAGGCTGGGGGTGAATTTCAAAAATCTTCTATCAAACTACAAGACCAATTGAAACTAAAGTTGGCAGGAATTGTCCTTAGGAGGTTCTCTTTCAGAAATATGTCCAATGACCCGGACTGTTACCCTAGATGGCCACCACAGCCGAACTTAGTTTAATATAAGGCCCTATGGGAAAATTCATTCAAAAATATTCTTGTCTGAAACCACTTCACCAATTGGAACCAGATTAGGCAGCAATGGTCCTTAGGGGGCTCTCTTTCAGAAATGTGTCCAGGCGTGGATTGTGAACCTGTAGGACCATCTAAGGACCATTGCTGATAATTCTGGATCAAAATTGCCAAGATGTTTCAGATAAGAAGATTTTACAATGAAATTTCCTATAGGGCCCTATGTTAAACTTAGCTCGGCTGTGGAGGTCGTCTTGGTTGATAGTCGGGGTCATCGGACACAATTTTTAAAAAGAACTTCCTAAAGACCATTATTAAAAGTCTGGTTCCAATTGTCAATGTAGTTTCATAGAAGATTCTTGAAATTTATCCCCCACCTTTTTAGTAACAGAAGCAATTGGGGATCCCAGACATACATTTTGAAGAGGACCAACTAAGTACCATTCCACCAAAGTTTGGTCCGGGTTGGACAAGTGGTTGCAGAAGATAACTGGCGTAAAGGAAAATGTTAATCTGGACAACTGACGCCATGTGATGGCAATAGCTCACATGGCATTAAAGGCCAGGTGAACTAAAAAAAATATCCATTGCAGGTAAAAGAACTATGGACACTGGTCTTTACAGTCATTTTGTCTCTCAGTAGTGTTATTCTCTTTATTTATTTTTTTCTATTATTTTTTATGGAACTGAGTTTCAAGGTAAATTATCGCACGCTGGCGAGACTATTCAATTTGTGGGCTCCTCTGGATCTCAATAAATATATTCAAAATCCAAAAATGCTTCCAATTAAAAAAAACTTACTGTAGTATATTATTTTTACACTGCTGGAAAATCTTCACCTGGGTCCTCAGAATTTTTGCAATGCTAAAATGAGAAAGTAATTGAATAATTAATTTTCGTTCCTACAGGATAAAATGTTCCTCTTAAAAGTCAAAGTTAAAAAGTTACGTCTCGAATAAAAACAGAAATTATGTAAAAACAAACCTTTAATATGGTAACACAACTTCTCGATTTATAACTCTTTATCAAAACCCATTAAATCTTTAGACATGGCGACAAAATATATCTTTTGACGAAAATTTCCATAAGAAATTAAATAAGTAGGATAACAAACCACATGTATCCAAAACAATTGGTGTTTCTTAAGGCTGGTATATTATTTTCATAACAAGAGATTGAAGGAGTTCTCTAATGATATTCCAGATAGACATGATTACATGTTACAATATTGCAGCCAATTTAGCCACGCAAACACAAATTGCATGAATTCAAGTAGGCAAAAGTTTTCAATATGAGAAAATTCGTTTTTGTCACCACATATTTTACAAATTTATCGTTACATACTTGAGAATTGACAGGTGTAAAATAAATTTCAAGATAACAATTTTGATGCAAAAGATGTCCATTTCGATTTCATATATACTATTATATGGATTAAGGTTCGAAATGAGAAATTTGAATTTAAGAAGACGGTAATGAAAGTTACCACAAGAAAACTATTCACAATTGTAAAATCGGTATGCTACATACCACGTTAAACAAAGTCAAAGTTTGTCAAATCTTGGTCAAATTTAAAGCCATTTGAATTGTTCGAAGCGATGTTATTATTTTCTTTAAGAACTCAACACAATTTGAAAGAAAAGTTTAAAGTTGCGTATCAACAATAAGATAGCTTGAAATAAAATGTATCACAAAATACCGAAATAAATTTGAAGTTTGTATTAAAATTCGTTTAAGTTATACATTATTTTTTTACTTCGACTAATTCTATTTGGAAAGGGATTAAATGGGGAGTCAAAGCCAACTCATATCCAGTCATTATGCATGAAAATGTTTGAAATCGTCAACTATGCGGATCTGCATCCAAAAGATTCAAACAGATAAAAATAAACAACTTCTCTTTGAGACATAGCCTATTTAGAATTAATGACTAAAGAAAATCTATGATTAAACAAAGTAAATAATCCTCGGTTGATAGTTATTAAAATTTACCCTTTAATATGTGATTGAATTTCTTTGTATGGTATAAAGTAATTAATTTTTCAGAATTAACCCAAATAATGGCTCAAAAAGAATTAACTGGGTTTAAGGTCAATGTCAAATATGGGTCATGAAACTACGCAACACATCATCTCATGGTGATACCCCACATGACAAATGTCATAAGCCTTGGTCAAAATTTTAAAAAAAAGCTCTGGCCTGAATTGGTTATATGAGAAAAAAATCAATAATTGAGGTCAAAGGTCAACGGCATATGTGGGTCATGGTAATACGCGACACGTCGTCTTAAAGTGATACAGACAAATGCAAATTGTCATAGGCCTAGGTTAAAACAAATTGTTCTGTCCCACACATGGCGCTATGAAAAAAAAAATCAATAATTTGACCTTGAGGCCAAAGGTCAAGATCATGATACTACGCAACACATCATCTTATGGCCATACACCCACATGCCAAATATCATATGCCTAGGTCAAAATCTAAAAAATGTTTGATTTTGAGGGCAAAAGTCATGGTCATATGTGGGTCACTATACTATGCCACACAACATCTTATGGGGATAGACCCATATGCCAAATATCATAGGCCTAGGTCAAACGATAAAAAATTCTGGCCCACAGTTGTATTAGAAAAAATTGCAAAGGTCATATGTGGATCATGATACTATGCAACATGCACATCATCTTATGGTGATACACCCAAACACAGAATAGTTTATGCCTAGGTCAACGGATAAAAAAGTTTGACCTTGACGTCAATGGTTAAGGTCAATGTATTACGCGACACATAAACTTATGGTGATACACACACATGGCAATGTGATAGGTTTACGTCAAAAGATAAAAAAAGTTCTGGCCGTGATTGGTTGTATGAGATCAAAGGTCAACGTCATATATGGGTTATGATACGTCGCCACACATCGTATTATGGTGTTACACCTATTTGCCAATTGTTATAGGCCTAGGTTAAAAGTGAAAAAGTGTTATCCTCGACATGAGAACAAAATCAATCATTTGAACTTGAAGTCAAAGCTCAAAGACAGAAGTGGGTCGTGATACTACCCGACACATCATCTTATAGTCATACACTCACAGAAGATTAAAAAAAGGTTCTGGCCCGGACAAGCTTCGCTGAGTAGAAGAATAAGAAAAACAAGAATAAATATAGTAAGAAGACACAATACTAATTTAATTCTTTCAAGGGCAGACATATCTAAAAATGAAGTAACTAGGATTAATGTCTCCATTACATGTACGATTAGAACTCTTTTAACACCCTGTTTGGATGACGGTTTTAACTCATATTCAAAAGAAATTATTCTAATAATTATGGAAGATATATAAATGAAATATTTATTCCAAATTGGGTTTTTTATGTCGACCACCATTTTTTTGTGTAAGATCAAGTTTAGTTTGACAGACTTTAACGCATTTTTAAGCCAAATAAGTTTTTAAACATTCTCGCTATAACTTCTTGTGATAAATTCATAAATTGAAAGGTAAAAATAATTTCTAATACTCGGTGTTTATATGATATTACAGTTCACCTACAGCATTTCACTTGAACGGGTGTATCTCCAACAGTTAAAAGAAATCTCATGGTCAAATAAGATTTAACTTAATTTTCCTCTGAATTACACATATCTGAATGTTAATTTCGAATTTAAACTCTGGATAATGCATCTGGTGTTTCACACCTTCTGAGCTTTCGTGGTCTTTTAATGACATGATATATAGTTTCTAAATTCACAAAACGCAAGTCATCGATGAATACGAATTCGTTTGATAATACAAAATTTCATATGTGGGGTTTGTAAAACACAGAAATGCATTCAAAATTATTCTTAAATCTATTTCACATGTGTAATTGATCTTTCTAATATCTGTAAGCTTTTTGTGCATTTTCAGATGTTCAAGATTGAGAACAACATGCAGCTTAGTTCCCTTGCTTCCTTTTTAGTTACCTCTATCACATAGGGCTGTACATTTGAATATTACCAAATCTCTTGAATAAATTTACATTGCAATTGGTAATTAACAAAATACTTCAAAAGCTTTTGTTCTTATTTCGATATGCAGAAATACTTTTTTCTGAATAATGATTATTCTGTGCTTTCGTTGAATTCGGATTTTGAATCTCATTATATGTTGTATAGTAAATTGAAGCTTGAATTTCGAACTTCCAAATATAATTGTAGATTGCCAAACACAAAATGCATTAACATTATAAAAGAATATTATTCGTAAAATATTAGATAATTGTATTTACCATAGACTGTATTCTTTACTTAATTCATGGATGTAATGTTCACATGTAGACCTATGTAAAGGAATACGTTTAAACATTTAAACATACGTTTTTACAGGTATGAGATATTTATTATTCATATCACTTTTCATTTGTGTACTGGGTTATATTTTCCTTTTCTGCCTGTATTCATTTAACATTTGATACAGCTAATTCAAATTTTCACATCAATAATTAAATGCAAACCATATTGATGTGTAATAAAATTTGTTTTCCTTTACAGATTCACACCAATCACACATTAAAAAAAATAGGCTACAAATGTGTTTCCCTGTTTAATTTTTTTAAACGCTGTACTAACTCTCCATACAAGTGCATCAAACACGTTAGATATACTGTAGTGTCATTTTGTCACATATAAAAAGTTTACATACAAAAAACAAGTTTCATCAGCTCGTCATATATAATCATACGACGTTCAAATCATCATTGACAATACATTTGGGAGTTTTTATCTTTTACCAGCTGTGAATTATTACATTAGCCACAATGTATAAAATATTCAATCATTTTGTACATATATTTGTGGATTTAAATTGTTGTAAGTGGTCGTAATAGAAACTTTCCTCAAAATTGTCTGGCTTTCCAGAAAGATGTTTTCTATTTCCTTCTTCCTAAAAAAATAAGTTAAAAATATTTGAAAAAGTGAGATTAGTGCATTTTAGTGATTACGATACTAATTATTTGTATGCTTGAAATATACAAAAAAGGTTGCACAGATCGTTTGGATGGCAGTCAATAAATGTAATAAATGTACATATCCGATTTGATCTCAAATTACTTTCCATAATATATGCGGTTTGTAATGTAGTTTGTAATTAATCGCGTGAGATTATATTTATCTATTCATTGATTCTAGCTATAACCTCTGACGTTTAAAAGTGTCTTTCAAATGACAAAATAATGAGAAATAAACTATCAACTTCTATTAAAAAGGGGAGCTACAGCAAAACCAGATATGAAATATCGCCCATTTGACCACAAGGTGATCATACATGGCTTATTTTATAGGACTTTTAATTTTTTGGATGAAAGATCTCGTCTGTCCTGCGTTCTATAGGTAGGTTTAGATGGATACTTTGGTATTGTTTGGTTTCATTCGGGTAATACGCCACTTTCAGCGTAAGTGACTATATTGCTGCGTTCATATTTTTTTGGCACAGAAAGCTGGATTACCGGAAGATAACAAATGGCAGTCCCTGTCCATTAAAATAAACATCGAACGCGCCTTGTCTAGAGATTGATTCCAACCCACTACCTCGGTGTTTATATGATATTAAACATTAGTTGTCATGACGAACTAACTAAACTAGTAAAGCACTGCAGGCAAGACAAACGGATAATATAACCTATGTCATTTATCGTTGAATTTGCTTTCTGTTACAAGTTAAATTTTTCGAGATATATCAAGACAAGTAATATTTATGTGACTTGGTTACTTCTCACCCGACATTTAACGTATATAAAGTCAATGCCCAATTATTCTTTATTAAAGAAATGTATACAATATTTTTATCATCATTACAAAATGTATATATGCTAAATACTGATAAGAACAAAGATCAAGTGGCGTAAAATCTATCGTGTATTTACAAAATTACAGCAGAATCTAAATATTATTTCATTACACGATTATTTTAGAATTTAAAAAAAAAACAACAAACAGTTTTTGTACTTAATTACAGTTCCATGCATTCCAAATTAAACTTGGTTTACAGTTTTAATTCAATATGAACCTTTTCAACCTGCTGTATATAAAAATGATCTATATATTTAGAAACATAATAGGCATTTTCAGAGTATATCATATCCCACTTATCGGAAACTACAGTGCTCCCCATATGTTATAGCATTGTGTACCGCTTCAACAATCAGTTGAATGTGGGTTCATATGTTCGAAAATAAACTGTAAGACCATACTGTATACTTGTATTATGCACCAATTGAAAAGAGGAATTTAAGTTATGACTTTAAGTTAATTTTAATTTTTTTCAAGACTAAACCCTTGTGAGCACGAAGCTTAAAATAATAATATTTTTAAAAAATCTTTTATTGTATATCTACATGCAGAATACGAAAATACTGCACAGATTTTTTTTTTCAAAATCACAATATGACGAATGATTTTTTTAGGAGTTTAGATCACAATCTTAAAGTTAAAATTTCAAAATTCAACCCCAGTGGGCCACAACTTTAAAACAAAACTAAAATTATAACTTTATTGCACATCTACCTAGGGTTTATGACAACGGTGTGTAGATTTAGAACCAATAAAGGGAAAAATGAAAGAGGGATTTAGGTCACAAGCATAAATTCAAAATATCCGAAATTCGAAAGCAAAGGGTCGTCAGCTTACTCCATTGTGTCTTTCACAATTCTGGCAATTGTAAAAGTATGAAATTAAAAGTGTTCAATGTGGATAATCTAACATGTTCCTGGGCAAAATATATTATTGACTTACACATTTTTTGCCACAGCTAAATATTCCATGCATTCCTCAGAACAACTGAAAAATGTGTTAGGATGGATTATACAATAACTATCTAGTGTATATATATGAGCTAACCACATTCGTATTATAAAAACATTACTATGTGTTCTAAATTTATTTGCATTTTGATTTCATTTGCAACCATGGTGACCAGATTGTTTCTATTCCACCAACGAAAAAAATACATGTTCAGTTTTTGTCTATATAAAAACAAATAAGAAGGAATAACTGACATTTTGTAAAGGGCCTTCTGTTTTATAAGATAAAAAATTATTCCCATTATACAATTTGATATTTTAGTATTTCTAGTCAATAAAAGATGTACAAACTTTGAAACACCCTGTGCCTTTGGATTGAATATTTTTCGTACATTTAAGAAATATCATTTTTTTGTTCGGTATTTTACAACGTAGATATTTAATCATATTTCGGAAGTTTATCTGTTAACTAGTACCTGCTGGTATCACTGTATTTTTTCCTGTTGTAAATATTGTGCGAAGAACAAACTTAATAATGAAATTCTTTCATTTCTCATTGGAACTGTTTTTCTAATGTAACAAACACTGCTAAAGAAATGTGAAGTCTTGTTCTAGTTTTGTTTAGTTTATTATACGTTCTTTATTCTTTTTGTTATACGTGTATCCTTGTGGCGTTTGTTTGTTGTGTTCCGTTCTCCTGAATTTGTCTTTACCTGGGATTTCTAATTTGTGGACTTTTGCCACAGTTTTGTCGTTTCGGTACATTTTTGCCGACAGTATTCACTAGATATGAGTTTTTCGTCAAATAAATAATCATTAGGGTATTGTTTCACTAAAGGTTGTAAGAGTTACGATCAGTCGTAATTTGTATATAATTTGTATATATTCAATGGATTTAAGATCAGTCGTAAGTTTTACGACGTTTAGTGAGACGGTACCCAGTTGCATTAATTACCTTTAGCTATTTCACTTACCATAATGGAATTTGGAACAGTAACTATAAAATTTTGTTTTATTTTTTTTAATAGGTCTATCATTATTAGAGATCCATTCTATTGTTAGATACTAGGCTTTGTTTTTCACGTTTTATTATGCAGAGTACATTTGTGACTTACGTATTTTCTTCCGCAGGTAAATCTTCCACACAATCACTGAAAGCGATTTGGAATTTATCGATTAAAGACGCTAGATTATAAAGGGTGGTCACATACAAGAAAAGATATTTTTTTCCTGGAAATATTGATAACCAACTTTAACACTATATAATCGTTGAAGCAGTGACTACAGAGATACTCTAATTTGTTTTTCGTAGAATTCTAATCCAACAACACAATAACATGACCAAGCAAACACAATTTGGCTTTGATATACCAGCAAAATTATAGCTAAGCTTAGCTTTGTTTGAGAAACTTTAAATCCTTCTTTGACGCAATTTTCAACTTTGACAAAAATTTATCTAAGAAACGGTCAATGTTATTTATCAACTGATAGGTTATAAACTGTTCCGATGTCCATTCGATATGAAACTCATACTGACAATATATTGAAGTAACACTACATGTTTGTCTTGGAAACTTTCTCGTGTTTTCTGCTTGCTTTCGATCATATTTTCATTTGTTTGTTCCAAGTTTTGTCTCCATGTTAACGATTCCCTCATTTTGTTGCATTTATGATCAGACAAAATTGTTAAAAAATGTGAAATACTGGTTTTTTTTCTTATATTCGAGTCTAATTTTTATGAACCAATGAAACTTATTCGTCATGATTATGATATAATTTCAGTTATTGATACAATATGTATGATCTTAGTTGGTACTGTTGTCTTCTACCTGATATCTGCTGCAGTGCTGTCATATTTTGGAAATGTTCCAGACCAATCTTTAGCTGATCTAAATTATACATGTAAAAAAAATTAAGAAATATTGTGACTTGATTACAAAAATGTAATTTAATTAAGCAACAAAACGAATTTGCGTTATCTTATGTAGGAGTAAATAAAAAAACATGTAAACTATATGTAATGCTGTAGGTATCATTTGATTCGTATTTGTTTACAGTTTTCATGATTTATAATTTTTTTATTTTTTTGGGAGGGGGGGAGTACGGAACAATATAATATGTGGGCAAAATCCAAAAAGGCAAATTCATAAGAACACTAATACAGCAAAAACATATAAGACACACGTAGCCAAATACTGTCGCTGCCCATATAAACTTGAAACAAGACTTGCACAAGAACTTTACATGCGCAACCGTAACATTCCATAGTAAATTCCATCAAAATGTTAAATATAAATAAATATTTCTATTCTCATTTGCGTAATAGAAACTCACAGTCAATCAATCCGCAATGACGACGTCTAAGTTATGGACTGGTTG
Organism: Mytilisepta virgata; assembly: GCA_028015205.1. Taxonomy (NCBI): domain Eukaryota; kingdom Metazoa; phylum Mollusca; class Bivalvia; order Mytilida; family Mytilidae; genus Mytilisepta; species Mytilisepta virgata. The sequence goes on from CM051513.1 coordinate 20,197,656, forward strand.
TTTTACAAGTAATAACGTACATGTTGTAGCATGTATAACCTTGTTTTAAGGGTTTATGTGATAGTAACTTCCTTCTGTCAAGGAAGGCAACATACAAATCACGACAGTAACGATTCAAGTCTCAAATGCATTATTTTAATTATATCTTGCTAATGCTGAATACCTGTTGCGGATTTGAAAGGCCTTTAGAAATATTGTTTCAACTAACAAACTTGAATAGTGTATTTTTGCCGATATAATAGTTTCTAGTCTTCATTCTACTGATGATATATTGTTTTATCATGATAACTTCTCGAACAAATTTTCACAGCAAAAAACAAGTTTACCTGATTAAATCTGCCAAAGTATCCATTTTGCTTTTCCTGTAAAAATAACATGAGCGTTGATAAACTTTGTCACAAATATCTGGTCATATGTTCGAGTTACGATTGACGTAAAAGATAGCAAATATGATGAAAAATCGGTCTGAATATTCTGCTCAAAGCTCATTAACGTCACATTGCAAACGAGGAAGACCCAATAGTGTTAAATCCGACGAACTGTGAATCAACGTAAGACGTTAAATTAAACTGAAGACATCTGTAATGATGTTTAAGATAGAATATGAGTCAAGCTAGTAAAACCTCATAACACAGTCTCTTCATTGTCTTTTTGTTTGGTGAGATTTCACAGTACAAGTGATTGTCTTGTTATGATTCTATTTGGTTTGGGTAGTTTTATTATCTCTGTTATATACCATTTACTTGCTTTGTTTGTGGTCTCAAGAATTCGGCTTTTTCTGGAACTTTTGTCTTGTTGAATTTACTACTGTCTTATTATGAATGCTTTGCTTAAAAATTAATTTATAAAACAGCGATTGAAGTATAGGCAGAGACAGGTTTTCAGTATAAGTAGATTGTCAGAATAACTCTAAATTTATGCGAAATCTTAAACAGAATATGCTTTTTACAGTGATAATTATATGGGGACATCTTTTATTGAAGGAAGGGAACATCTAAACTGGTAACTTTCAGTCAAATTTTTTTCTCCTTTTTTTTAAATTTTTGTCTATAATCAATTGTTAAATTTGAAATTTTTCTTCGCATCACTATTTGTAATTTCACCTACTGCTTGTCAGCTTGTGCTATCAAAGATTGAATTTCTATTTCTCTGTCTGGAGGTAAAGCATTTGTATCGAGGCTGACAATGCTGTAAAACATTACATAAAATGTTGTAAGATAAGATACAATGTAACTCATCCTTTAACGCATATACATGTGTACATATAAATGAATTTACCAGTGCTGTGTAAATTATATGGCTCAAGAACTGCAATGAACTTTGAACTAAGGGATACAAAAGAAGTCCATAAAAACTATTATTGCACCATGGTATATGGACCTACTGCAACAAACCCAACGATGATAACTGAATAACTAGTGTTGTTTGAAAGCTGGCATTTGTCATAGAAAGTTTGAAAGGATTAAATAAATAAAACCAACAATATTTTTATTCTACATGGAGAGCATGAAAGAGGTACATTTTGCTTTGCGAAAGGAGAATTTTTTACCATGGCTCGTGATTTGTATAATTGCAGAAAAAGTAATCTGAAATCAAATCTCGAAATTTTAACTGTATATGTGTCACTGTATGGCAATCATTTTGAGCCATATCCGATATCTCAATGAAACTTACAGACTTAATGGCAGCCTATTATTTTATGACTTCCAATATATTTGACCCTACATTCCATTAAGGCAATGCCTCTCCTGTAAGGAACTCATGCCCACAATAAATTATAAATGCATAAAAAGGGTCAGCTGTAACGTATCACCTTTTCAAAATTGTTACACGAAAACAAAAACAAAGATTGTTCAATAAATTATTGTCTTCGTTTATATTTAAATTGGTTGTTTGATTCATACATATATAGATGCATGGATGAGTTAATATTTAACGACCATTGGCAATTAGTTAATGCATATCATGACGTGATATGAACCCTGCTTTGTACTATACCGACATACTGTGTCGGATTTTTAACGTGCTATCTTACGAGGCACATTATACCGAGTCTTAGCCGACAAGTCCTTTGCTCTTACTCCCAGATTACACGTGCTTAATGGAGAAGCATCAAATACCAATTTTAATGTTTCTAGTCTGACCCACACGTATATCGAACCAAAAAATGTTCGCACTGTAGGCTTGCCCGCTGCCACAAGACTACTGAGGCGGTTTCAAACCGTGTTTAAATAATTGAGATACGTTAAAGAAAGGAGGGGCATGATTTCAGCTATTATTTGGCCCGATCTGAAATGAAAAATTTAAAGTAGGATTTCAGAATCAAATTTCTATCATTTTTATCGTATAAATATATCAATCATTGTAAAAAATGACTTCCCATGCTGCAACAGCGACGTCATGAACGTCTGCTTAATCAAGGATTTAAAGAACTTTTGATGTCTGTCTTAACTAAAGACACATTTAAGTGATATATATTTTTGGGCAAGGCTGTTTCTCATATCGAAATTTTAAATGAAAGGTCCACAAATGAGTGAAATTTTGTGTTGTTCATTGATTTATTCACAGTTAGACATCTTTGACAGCATTTTGCCGCTATTGCAGACATTTCGTTTTGAAAACATGTTCCTTAAAATTCAACATTTTAAGAGTATTTAATGATAGTTCAAAGTTCGTTATTCATCACTTTTTGATTTTGGAATTCAAGGAGCCAAATATCTGGCCAACTCATATCATGTCCTTTTGTCCTCGTTTACTAAAAATACTAGATATTATGTTCAATAACGTTTAGATTCATTTTAAGCATCGGGACGTCGCTTTATTTAAAAAAAAACTCTTTTCAATTACCTTAATAGTAATTCATTATAATTATAATCTGTGAAGACACGATTTGTTTTAAAAACCAAATATAGGAACACATATTTAGATTCATTTATTTACTTATCTTTACAATACTTGTATTTGAGAACTTTTATATTAAAATTGTAAGAACAGGTATTGAACTTCTATCTTGTTAAAAAATCATTAAAGATTTAGTAACTAAGCTTGTTATATCTATGGAAATAATAAATATGTGACAAATACGATAAATTAATACATATATTTGAAACTATAGCGAAAACTTTGTATTAAGTGTGGTATATGTCTTTATATAACTATAGAGGGTTTGTCTATTGAGAAAGCAAAGTCTTTATTTCAAAGGAAAACCTGGGCAATACCACTTTTCTTTGTTGTATATGTGTACAAGGTTATTATTTTCTATAATAACCTCATTCTTAATACAAAGGATCTTCAACCAACCATGTACGATGTATAGCCAGAGGTACATGTATAATAGTTACAAACATTTCCTGTGTACTTTTTACAACAGAGTTGTTTGGATAAAAAAAAAAGTATGTTCTGGGTTGGGACAATTTTTGGGGCAGAAATTCTGGAATTAAAAAAGAAAGTAGATATATGGCACCACACATGATTGTGTAATACATGTGTTACCAACTTAAGCAAACCCCCCAAGCTTCATATGTAAATATTTTTTTGTTTTTTTTTGGGGGGGGGGATATTTTTCATTTTTTTACATAGTTTTCTCCGAAGCTGTGATTAATTTAAATCTATGAGAAAATAACTCTATCTTCGTGAAAAAAACAATGTTTCAAAACCTGTTACTTTTTAACATAGATAGATTTTAACTCACATAATGGTCTTTCACATAGCCAGTATTTTAATTTATGACAGTCCACTAGTTAAACAGTTACCTCTACCTTTGGCAAAAACCACAACAATATATACATGTACTTGATTAGTACTTAATTTCAATTGGTTTGATATTAACAAGGGAGTGTTTCGAATTTAAGGACATTCCATCATATTTTATGCGTAAAACAAGCTAGATTTTTTTTAATAATTTAAATGTTCATTTAATTGACGGTATTTTTAGTTAGAGAAAGGATTAAAATACACTCGTCAGGAATTGGCCGATGAAAAAACTCGCTACGCTCGATTTTTCAACAACCAATTCCTGACACCCCTCGGTGTATTTTAATACCAGAAAAAACGACAAATATACATTCTCTATACAAGATATTCTGCCTGTTGTCCTAATACATAATGACAATTGCAAAAATGACAAAAATAGCTTAATACGATCATACTAACGTGTTGAAAAAAAAATTCTCTTTCAATAACATGTAAAAGAACTTTTATATTGGAGTAACCAACATTTCTGTCTTTTTATCTATACATCCTGATTGTGTTTAAACTTACTTCTTCATTGATCCTCTAATAACCTCTATTGTTTCTGTCAGTAATACAATAGCATACGAGGCACTGAAATAATTTACACATTACTTCAACATGTTCAAAGTAACTATTCCGATATGTTATTTCTTGATTATACAAATGTCAGTATATGATCTTAGATACGGGCCAAACCTATAAATTTTGATTACATGCATAGGATTTCGAGATGTTTTCAAACAGATCAACAGTTCGAAATGTAAGACAAAAACTGACTGCTCATGCATACAAAGACGTTTAGTAGATTAACATATTACTGTCGAATACACTATATAGAGACAGGTAATAAGTTATCCCTACCTAGAATAAAATCCAAATGCAGTGAATTAGGAGACACATTGTCTCTTTTCCAGCAGATAAGGCAGTTAAAACAATATGATCATTTAACAAAAAGTACTACATGAAAGCAACGGTACAGTTCCACTGCAAAAAAACCCACACAAATTTCGTTTTATTTCCGCCACTAGCAAATGTACCACCACTAAATTGTCTGTTCTTTTAACAAGTGTCATTAATTATTGCAACAATGTTAAGACAATCATGGCATAAATTTTTGTTTTAACAGTAAGGGCTACAACTATGAAATAATTGCAATTATGTACACCTTGTTCTTTATCCCAATGACTTGAGGGCTTTAAATTCACACTGGCCTCTCACGAAAACTGCCGATTTCTATTATAATCTATGACGAGATACCATTAAAACGGAAGAGTTATTTCAGACGTTTTCGCTCAACAGAGCTACGGTATCTGACCTGCAGCAACGAGAGCCTTAGCTTGTTTTACAGTTAAAACGAGCACGTTCTGACCCTGCTATCTATACAGTCCACACTACTGTTGCATTTCTAGCAAGCGGTCACCTTGTTGATAACCATGCTTATTGGTTTCAAAAGCGTGTTTTATACAGTTTCACGATAAATAAAGGGTGTTTTTGGGTACCCATAAAATTGGTTTAATCCTAACACCGATCAGTGTCTATCCTGAGTCACAGCTCTGTTTGCGTTTGTGTTCTGTACTCTTTTGTGCTATTTTTGTCCAGATTTCACGCAGTTTCGTTGCTTTGAATGATTGACGTGTCATTGTTGACCTTTTCTGTTATCCATTTTGTTGTTTAAAGAAGTAAATGATAATCCAAAAAAGTAACCAAAAATAAAAATAACTCAACAAAAGCACTTTGCTTTGTTTGGAACAGGGAGACATAAAATATGGTTGAGTTACAATTATGCTGCTTTTTTACGTTGGATTTCAAAAACTGACAGTTAAGTGAAGAAGGCGTTAGATTTGTCTGAACATTTTCATGAAGTTATCGTAGCTATATATTTACTCGAAATTTAATTTTCTATATCCTCTGTCTGTTTGAATAATACTTGTTGATACCAATCTTAAATTGTGAATACAAAAACAACAATCCAAATACGTTGAAGAGCTAATTCAAAAATGCCAAAACGATCAAAAGTGGTAGACAAAACCATCCAAGAACAGAGCTGTGCACGAGGTAGACACTCCTTAGTTTTGAGTATCAATACCTGGTTAGTATCGAAATAATTGCAACTGAGCTGTGGATATAAAGAATTAAGTGTTAAACAATACCTGTTGTTACTTGCAGAATTCACACATTTCATTTCAGCAGTGATTATATATAACTCTATATTTCAGACAAAACAAAAATACTCACCGAGGAAAGATCTACCTAGTATGTAGTCATTGATTTACAATTAGAGTTCAGAGCAAAATATTTTAAGTACAGATATATGTATTCTGGTATTAATGATAGTAACTGAGCTGGTAAAACACTCGACTAGTTAAAACCTGAGGCAGTTATGCACCTGATGGTAGAAGTAATATATATTTGCAATTGATTATTGAGGAAATGTAAACAGCAAGTCTTAGAACAATATGTTTACCTTAAATTAATGTCGTAGTTAATATCATACAGGTCATTAACTGTTGTCATACTGAAAAAATATCAATTTAATTCATTTAATGTATGTACATGTATGACCTTTAAATTTGATTATCAATAACTATTAAAACAATCATTTAAAAACCAAAAATCTGAATTTGATGAAACCAAATTAAATTTCAAATATCTAAAATATGGTTATGATAAAATTCTTTGATACCAATTTTAATGCATAAGAATTGCACATTTCGGTAATTTGGGTCTCATTAGTTGTACTCGAGGCCTACAATATTGAAGACCCAATTCACAAAAGATCAAAAGGGATAAATCCAAAACCCTCTAAACACAGAGCTATGTATGGAGAGAGCTTCTTAGTTTTCACATATTTTACAATAAAAATAGTCACGTTTAAGTACATTGTATGATAGGTATTTTATGATAGCCCATGTTCAAAGTTCTGGCTCAAAATCAGAGCAATATAGTACTTTGATTATATTCATTAAAGACAAATAAACTTATAAACGGTATTGAAAAAAACATCTTTAGGATCACAGGTGTCCATGAATACCGATATTGTCTGCAAAGGTTGTACGTTTATTATATCTTCTTCTGTTTTATTATTTTTTTAATGATACAGTATATTTAAACAATATGTTTTCACATTTACTTTATAAAATCAAACTCGGACATATGAATGTTATAGCATTTTGTTAATATATTTTGTTTTTATTATATACTTACGGTAATATAGACGACAGCAATGCAGTTATGTCATTGATTCGAGTGTTGCTGCAAAAATACATGAAAGAATTACAGCAACAAATCATAATATACCATGCAATTATTACACAATGCATAAATAAGCTTTTGGAACATTATACATTCTATAGTAGGCAGCAGCTATTTGATCAATGCAAATATAAATCATAAACACACGTTTGTGACGAATTATTAATTTTATAAAATTGGAGAAATTCATAAGTTCGAACAAGATTATTTCAGATAATTTATTATGAGTAAGGTATTCTTTGATACCGACTACTATGCCCAACATGTTAACATTTTATCTAGGCTAACTATGAAATAGTTGGGTTGTTTTTTTTCTGAACTTTAAAGCTTTTTCAACGGCACTAATTTAAAAATTGTGTTAAATTGCAGTAAAAAGCACAAATCTGCAAGTAGTATTATACAAATTGTAATGCCAATTTAAGAATACATGTATGTTTAACTAATTTGTGATACTAACATTCATGTTTGAACATCTTAATATAATTTAAATATAATAACGTGTTTTACGACTAACCTTCATCAAGTATACTTGTATCCGAATAGTGAAAAATAATGATCAAACGTTTTGGCAATAATAATCTTTATTGTTTAACATTTTCCAGAATCAAGCATAAATATCAGGAATTATCAATTCCAACACCAAGTCTAAAAAATACTTTTTCCTGTTCTTGAGTGTTTAATCGGTGGGATAAAAATATATAAAATTTTTAACCACTTCCCGGATATTAAATTTCTGCATGGGAATTCCCGCCGTTTTTTACGATTATTGGAAAGATAAACTAGAGAAGTTTTTGAAATGGTGTTCATCTAAACAAAATGCGAAGCCACGGCATTTTCTTGAGATTTATGTTGAAAATCACAGGCGCAACAGATTATCCTTCAATTTACTCGTGAGTTTTTCCACACTCGATATAGTTCAATTTTATATTTTGAAAATCAAACATTAAACTATCTTGGTACGAGAAATTCTATAACTCACTCGTACATGAAAGAGAATCAAAACGATTTTCTTTGAATTGAGCAATGTACGGGTAATATTCACTTAGCCGTTAGCTGGTTAGAGAAGCAAAGACAGGGAAACTACCCCGGATTTGCGGTTATGCTTATGAAACGGCGAATTCATTGAAAGTAAAGTTGTAAACAAATTCAGCATTACCTTTTTGTGGTAACATATACGCATATACATACACATTTACATAAAACAGGATTCTCAGAATAGGTATGGAGAGGTAATAATTATAGATAACCTAATTATTTTATAGAATATAATGCAGAGGTTCATATTATACATGTCAATTTACATCAATTTGTAAACCCAACTTATGTTGAAAACTATGAAAGTGACATGTATGTGTTGAAGTTCGGTTTCCTCACTTAAGATGATTTGGTTTCCTCCTTACATCGTTTTGGCATAACCCCTTTTTGTAATTTTTTTAATTTTGAATTCCTCTTCAACATATTGAATTATTGTTTTGGATTTCAACATTTTAGGCCTTGGGCACAACTAATGAGTCGTAAATCGACGAAATTTGCACATCTTGTCTATCAAAATTGGTATCAAAGAATACTTTTTTAATTTACCTAACTATTTCCTTACCAAAGCTGATGCTGCTCGGCTAACGACTGTAATACTTCTTCTTGTATCGGTGACAACATATGTCTCCTTTCTTCCAAACTGAGTTGACAAAATGTAAATTGTGGTTTTATTGGTTTTATTAGTGCATGTTATGATTTTGTAAGATGCATATGTATACAGAACCTACGTAACATAAATTTGTAAAGAAATATAACTTTTCATAAATGAATGTTTATACCGTGCATTCTTGTATGTATACAAGTGTATACACGCAACGTAAAAGGAATATATAAATAAAGAACGTTTACGTATTGTTGTAATGATGGGATAATCAGCAACATCAATCTCAAGTTTTGTAAGTATCGTCATAATAATAGTACATATAAATATCTATATGAGTTCACAAGGTGTATACGGTTTTGAAAAGTCACGTGTCATGGAATTTCTATGAAAACAATTTGGATGAGGCAGATGGGCGTTCTAACAATTGAAAGTTATTGTTTAGATGGAAAATAGCACATTTAATATTACCATGTAATGAACTGTTGTTTAAATGGAAAATCTTGACAGACAACCAGTGTTATTTTTGTAAGAAAAAAGATGATTACAAGCACTTCTTTTTTCAGTGCCCTTATAATAAAGAGTACTTTGAAAAAGTTATAAAAATGCTGAATTTCATCAAAATTGATAACCATATTCTTAACATTGAAAATTTTGCTGTTGGTTATAAAATACAAGAGAAGGAATACTATGAATTAAATTACTTATTAACAGTAGTCTATTTTGTGATCTACAAATCTCATTACATATCAAAGAAAAAAGAAAAGAAAATTGACATTTTTCAAATTTTGAAGAAAGAAATTATGGACATTGTTTTTTAATAATAATGTTCGTAAAGCCGAAAAAGGACAAATATTTGAAAAAATCAAGCTATTTTTTTAATATTATACTGCAATCATTGCATTTTTAGCATGTATAAAGGGGTACGTATAAACCTAAGCTTTATTTGTCTACTATATGTATAAAGATGATAGACCACGCCTACGCGAGGGACTAATTTTTGCATATTCTAATTTCTCATGGTATCTTATTCCAAAATGTTGATTTTGTTTTTTTTTAAATTCTCACCTTATATAAATTTTATCAATTACCTGCATAGTACATGTTTATAAATTGTCAATTTCTGTTTTAATCGTGGAAATCGACATCGCGAGTTGATATTTTACTGCGCCATTGTACTGAAGTTCCGATGGAATATACTTTAACAGTTCTCGGGAGATAATTAATTTAAACAATTAAAAACAACCCTCCACCTCTACATATTGCAGTTTAAAAACAATATGCGTCTAGTGTCTTTGAATATGAGATTTGTTTGTGTTTGGCACGTAACAGGGGAAATGATCAGTAAACCTCGCATTTCCTCCGTTTCTCAGCCTCATACAAATAAATCTCATATTTGGGGACACTCACCTATATAGTTTAAGTAACACATATGTTCATCTTGATTTGTTATGTGCAAATTTGTGTATTTTCAATACTAAGTATTGCAAACAAAGTCTTATTATGTGTCAACAATGCGCCACGTCATACAAACGTATATTTAAGCCAGGATAGTAATATAAGTTGTTTCATTTGAATAATATTAGTGTAAACTCAGTTTGTGATCTTTTTATGGTCATTTTATACTGAGATACAAGCGTGGTGTTAATACACGTGGGTCGAGACACATTGCTTATACGCACATTATCACGTTGCGAGTAAAGTTTCTACGTAGTTACACATGTTTTTATTGAAACGGTTGATAACTTACAAATAAATATTCCGGTTTATCATCTCTTGTGAAATATCCCATGTTGGGTGCATTTGGATTTAAGAAAACGAAAGTACACAAAAAGTCAAGGTCGATAAATTGACTAAATCACTAAATCAAACTTGAAAGTAGAACGGAAATGAAATGAATCCGGAAACATGTGAAAGGTACGGTAGAAGTTTATGTAGATTATTTTTGTAATGAAATGTAATAAATACTTGCAAATTTAATATTCTTACATACATTCTTTTGCTGGTTAGTTTCCCAGGCTAACGGCAAACTAAAACAGCAGAGTTAATGGAGTTAATGGAATAGCTGGGCCATTAAGTTATTTTGTTAACAGCAAGCAATTAGTGCAATAAAGAAGTTGATTTGTGTTTTAAAAAAAAGAAAGTTATTGATGCAGAACATTAAAAAACAGAATTAAAGTGCTACCAGGACGTGTTGTAATGGCCTTAAAAACCTTAACCCTACAGGAAATACAATCACTCTGTCCAATGCTTAGGAAATTAATTTGAAGGGTGGATAAAGAGGGAATTCTGTTTTGGTTATTGGATGAAAACAAAAACATTTTTCCGGACACTGATGTTATACAACAGAGACATATAAAAACTGCCGCTGGCACATGTGAGAGGTAAACCTTCAATAAACAGCTGTGCTTTTGAATTTTGAAAGATTGTGTTAATCATTTCAATGATTTTTAAGCACACATAACGGATATGAACTTTTTTGTATAACAACCGTGTTCCGCTAAATTATTTATTGTGTATAGCTTACGTCTTCAAATACGTGTACCAAGAAGCGCATCTGTTTTACCATGTTGCACCGGACAAGGTTATTATGTACTTACCAAAGAGAGCTCAGTATCTCTTCAAAGACTTTCTTGGGGCTTTTTTTGGAGAGAGAAAAAAACATATTAAATGTTTTATATTATCAACTTAAATTGTATTTGTAAACCGGAAAAGGTCGAGTTCCGTGAATCTAGAACCAGTCCAGTTATCATTTATGGATCTGATCAACAAAAGAAGTTACTTTAACATAACTGAAAGAGATGGAATGGAAATTGCTTACGGATAATTGATCTTAACCATTTTATTCATGCCGCACCGAAAATTATTTGTAAGGATAGAAATAATGTTTGCGAATGCCCAGTCGGAATGTCAAAATGTATGACAGTAAGAACACGATAGGTACGTTTGGGGTACTTTGTGGATTGACACTAATTAATTAGAGATAATTCTGGCTTCAAATAGCATCAACTGGAGCTCATGGAAGAAATAAAACCTGTTTCAAATCTGTTAAACATTTTTTCAAACTAAATTGTATGCATCAAAACCTTGCATGTTTCACTAGATTAATATTCATATTGAAAAACTTTCGTCTACGTGATATTTCCTCAAGATAGTTATTTCACATCCGCTTGTATAAGATACAGAAATAATAACTAAACTTTGTGTATTTATTACTAACTTAAAAAGTATATTGGTTGAAAAATAATTTCAGGCTCGCAACATATAAGAATTATTTTAATTGCAATCTGCTAATAAAATTAAACAGCCATGTGCCTTGATGTGAAGAAAGTTGAACTATCCGAACATTACTTAGATGACATAAATGTAAACGTCACGTAGCCAATGTTTACATTCCGGGTTAGGTGACGTTTATGTCCATTAAAGAGATAGTAAAAAGATTGGTTCTTCATAGTATCTTACACTCTGCAATAAAGTCTGATTTATATCAAAAGTGGTTTACGTGTGTTTGCTTTAATCCGTTCTGAGATTCTTTTATATTTAGGAGCCAAAAAGGGCCAACATACTATATATAGTTTTTCTTTTGAATCGTAAAAGATGTGTTCCCTGATTTATCAATAATATTTACTATTACCCTCTTGTGTTGTCTTGGCGATCATTTTGATCATCTGCTTTACTGTTACTAGAATCTGCCATTTCTAAAAATAATGATTTCTAATTATTCCTTACAATTTATGTTGCAGTGATTTTTAATTTATTTTGGCATGTTTTTATTCAGGACATAATGCCAATTTCAGTGTCGTTTACTATATAGAAAGCAGTTAATTTGTGTATTAATTGGAAATAACAATATATTAAATCAGAATATGAACGTAATACACACGATGTACAAATTAATAAAAAAAATATGTTTTACATTTTGTTCTCCGTTATCTATAATAGATCCTAAATTGTCAAATAAATATATTTTACATATTATAAATATATTCTGTCGTATTTTATAATTTTATATTTTTAGCAAATATAATTGTTTTACCTCTAATAATATTATCCGATTCAGAGCAATCTCTTACGTTGACAGTTAATTCTCCAGTAAGTTTTTTCTTTACTAATCTAGTTACTAAACACTTGACGAAAGGTTTGTTGCTAACTGGAAAAATACTTATGTATGTTTATTTAAACCTATTAGTTAAGATCTAACAAATATCGTAATAAATCAAATCTGTACAACAATCATTATGGTTATTATCTATAGCTTTTCATTGGAATGACATTTAAAAGCTACGTGTTTGATAATTGACTACAAAAGGCAGATGTAATCCTATTATTTTATTCAAGTTGGTAATGACTCATTTGGTATTTGTTATAGCCTTACAGCCGTTTTCCCACGCCAATGAACAAGTGGGAGGTTTTTCAATATTCACGTAACACCCTTTGATCTGGCCGACATATCTATTATTATGACAATGCTTCTATCAAAAGGCACTTATTCAAGTAGATGTTGCAATAAAAAACAGCTAAAATAACTGCATATTAACTTATAAAATAACAAAGCCTACAATTATTACCACTAGTAACATAATTTATCTGAAGCTGACATTCATGTCGTATTTTGATTTTGTCTTGATTGTCTTGATTTTTTTCAGAAATTTCAGAAAATTAGGACAAAATAAAAATATACAAGACCAGAATAACCGTTCACTATCAAAGTCTGTTATGATCTCAAATCTCTTAATAAAAAATTGCACTTAAAATTATTAGCTCAGTTTTAACTAATTAGAAATGCAAATTATGATAAATATTTGCTGTAAGTGTAAGGTGGAAGTAGGCTGAATAAACATTGAATCAAAGTCTCTGCTAGGTTTATGCTTACATAAGCATGACACCCACTTCGAACATTATCTTTAATTTGTTGCAATTTCTCCGTGTTTTGTCTGTATACTTAAACATTCATCTACCGCTCATTGCATCAACATTTGATTTTTGTAGTAAGGACTTGAGTATAATCTGGTGAGGCCCCAGTTGCAGCAATGTAATATTATATTTAATAAATATTATAATTTTATTACACTTTTTTTCTACAGCGTTGAAACTTCAAAACATATTAATCAAGTTTAAGTTTTTAATAACGTTTGCATTTGTTTCAGAAAAAGACAGAATAACACTTCAATTAAAATTATACAAAAATCTAAATTAACGTTAAAGGCATCAGTCCATCTACGAAACGTCAACTGTGTTAATTAAAATCTTATATCGTTTAATCTTTTCATTAAATAGATAACCTTATAAATACCCATTGATATTTTTGTGCACTGTGGATGAAGATCTGACGTAACACATCACGCCTGATAATTATTACATTTATATCTTTTAATTTATCTTTGGAATTAAAAATATAATCTTATCATGAAAGGTTTGTTCTGCGCTGTGGTGGCGGTGACTTTATTCATAGTTTAACAAATGGACATGTATTGTTCACGTGCCGGCTTCACATCTTCACCTGAGAGTAATCATGTTTAGCACATCACCCTGCTTCTCACAGTTACTTTAAAAACCGTTGTTTCAAAATCTGAAACTTTTTGTAGGTAACAAATATGTTATTAATTTTATTTACCATGCATAACCTTGACTGACAAAATAAAAGTATAGAAAATTTACCGAATCGTGTATAATTAAACATAATCAAATTATTTCAATGTATGATTCATTGTACATTTTCCTGTACAAAGATTGATCTTTGATAAATGTTTATTTAATGATTTAACGATTTCATCATTCACATCGCAAATGTACTTGTCTTGTGTGTTTTAAACAATCAACTTACAAATTCCGTCCTTAAAGAAACGATATACCACGAATGTTTAAATGTATATTTACCTCGTCGGTTTCTTTACTTTAAAACCAACAATAGTCAACCATGGATTAGCCAGTGTATTCCTGTAAACATCTCATATGATGGTTGTTGTGTACATAAAGTAACATGGATTAATGAGCGCAACCTTATTTGGATATTGCATGATAGTTAGTGTTAACTAGAGGTTCTTAACAACCTGTATAGCTCAAATGGAAACCAGAAGAATCCATTTGTCAAGGTGAATGCATATTTAGGTTTATTCATGTCTAACTGAATATTCTAATTAGTGAGCAACCATTTGATTTTTATTGGGGGTTGGGTGTAGGGTCGAGGTAGGATCAAGTTTGAATTCAAATGTAGGACCAGCTGTGATAGTAAACTAGAATAAATGTGTCCATAGGATGGATGACCCCATAAAACCTAACACCAAATTTTCAAATTTTCAAGTCAGATGTCTGGTAAACAGGAAGTTGATGTGTGACTGAGATGTATTTTGTTGTAATTATAGTTTTGCAGCTCTGAATAAGAGATTACAGAATAGATTTTTTTAGAAATAGAGCCCGATGGAACCATTTACAGGTTTCAAGGAAAAGAAAACAGCCAAAATAGTCAAATTTGGCCGTCCAAAAGGAAATAACTACTAAAAGGAGTCACTATACAACTTTGACCACTAAAGACTTAAATCTGGTAATGAGGATCATTTCATTAGTTGAAAGTTTCTTTCTATCTGTATTTTCTTTCTATCTGTATTTGTTTTCATGATAGAAGCCAAAAACTGTTGAATTTGGTTTTCAAGGGCAATAAATCCTATAGGGAGTTGTCGTACAACTTTAATCCAGGGCGACTATTGTAGGCCTCGACATAGGGATCATTTTATCGATCGAAAGTTTTTTAAAAGGTTAACGACAGGGACGACTGATGACGACGTGATGACAATAACGCTCTTGGTCCAAATGAGCTAAAATCTGTAATTGCCCACATTCAATATGTATTATATTTGAAAGAAAATTGTACAATTTTCCAGTTTAATAAATTATGGACTTTTGGGTAATTTTTAAATATTTATTTATTGGCAGACTATTTTGGGGGCCTTGGATTCTTTATAATATCTGTTTAAAGAAAATGACCAAAAAAGGGAAAATATCTCAATATTTTGATTATTTATCCATGCAATTACAAAATGACAATGTATACATAGATAAAACTGCAAATTAAGTAAATTGGTTTACAGTAATAGTTAACAACATATATTTATAAGGAGGACAAATATATGTAAGAGACATATCAAAAAACGACATGCATTCGACAAATAAATTTTGGAAGACAAATGAACAACCATAACCACAAAAAATAAACACTGAAAACTAAAAAACAATCAACAAAACGATCTCCTAGAAAACCAAGAAGCGAACTCGTGCTCCGGGTGGGTAGCGGTTCCTGCTCCGTATACGCACCAGTCATGAAGTTCAACAAAGCCAATCCGGTATTAGTCACAATCTGCAGAGGAACATGAACTGTTACGATAGTGGGAACAGGTCCAACATCATCTTCGATATTGGAAAACTGTAACGGTCAATCAATTCGTTATGACATCAACTGATCCCTGATAAAACCCTGGTTAAACAGCTTTGGTGACAACAGTAATCATTTTTGTCGAAAGTCATGGTAATTCACGCATGCACTTATCGAATAAGATGTAGAAAGTCTTGGAACACATCTATATAACAAAAGATGCAAGTACAGGATAGGGCTTGTTTCACGTACATTTATGTAGAAGCCCTTGAATGAAGTCCGCTTCATATGAGTACGGAAGCAGATCGGCGAGGAGAGGAGCACAGTTAATTTGAATTGGAATGGCAATTGTTTGTTGAAAATTGGACCGCCAAATTCAACAAATATGTCGTCTATGAGAAAATCTAACGTATGTAATTTCATCTTCAGAATACTTTTTGTCAGAATAAGAGTGGTTTCTCGCGAAATAAGCCGTTCTTCTGCCTAACAGTAGAAATGTATACCTGCGTGTTGCATTTTCTTGAAAAAACATTGATGATCTAGTTATTTCAATCGATATTTTAATATAGAATGTGGTAAGGCAGTGTAGAGAAGTCGAATATTGTTCTACTGTTGGATGTAGCTAAAGATTTTTGATATTGTAGTATTTTTTTTTAGTTTGTAAGAATCCACATCTGATTGATGACACTATTTGAATATGATGTTTCACAGTAATTATAGGGTCTTTCAAATAAATTATGAATGTTCAAATCTTTGAAAGAGGTTTTGTAGAGCAATTCGCTGACCAAGCAAAGTATCTTTGTTTAAACGGGTTGTTATGCAGTTTAGGAATCCAATAAAGAGCAGGAAGGTTATGTTATCAAGGGTTTCCTGCATAGTGATTGTGGTCGGTGTATATGTTGGGTTACACGCAGTGTTATATATTCCCAACTAGTTTCTAAGAGTCTCAACAGAATCGATCAGTAATTTGAAATTATCCGATACCAAAGCAGCGACATGGTATTTAGATTCTTGATTTTCTGCTCCATTGATTTTTTTTTTTTGAGTGAGCTAAGCTTACACAAAGGAAGGAAATATAGTTTAGTTCGAATGTGATGGAGTCAGGAAGGTTTATGCATATGTGGCAATACATCATTTAAAGAGATGTCATGTTTGAATGTAACGTCGATGGTCATGACTGCGTCTACGGCATGGAATAGGATTGAAAATATTCATCACATTGATATCGCTGCATTTATGGCTTGAACGATTCCCTATAATATAAATTTTATCGTTACAACATTTCCAATTAAAAAATGTGCAGATAACAGTGGTTAAGGACACAAGTAAAACCAACTTACGCTAATCCCTGTACAGTTGGCAAGCAGTGGCATTTTGTCCTTCTTTTTTTACATTTACAGGAGTATTTTACATGATAAAGGTTTTCAAGCAGATTTTATGGATACCTTCAACTCAGATGTCGTAAGTAAAGCGACGAAAATCTGATGACTGAAATTTTCATCTCTTGTGGGAAAAAACTAATTTAGTTTTACTTATTTTTTTTTCTTGGCTTTCTTGGCTTTATAGTCAAATGCACTAACCACTAAAACATGACATCTGATGTATATTGTTCCCTCAAAATGTTGTATTAGTACGCATTTGTGATGAAACCTATTTTAAATTTGAAAATATTTTCTATTTATGTATCTTGTTTTCAAAGTTGAATAATGTTTTATATGAATTATGATGAGGATTGCCATTGTTCCTGGGTTTGAACTATACATGGTTATGAACTTTAGTTTAATATACAAGGTGCAGTTATACCTAAGCAACGCACTTATTAAGGATTATCCTGAACAAGCAAACAATTGCAATTAAATACAGAACATTTTAACATTGTACTAAAAACTTAAGCTCACATTTCGTAGCTGAGCTTGAAAATTGTTGATACAATAGAAATTAAAAATTAAAATTGGGTCGTTTGCAATACAAATTGAAAGTGAAATCAGATGGGTCAACTTACATGTATGAGTGACTGATAAGAATGTGGTCGGCACATTCCAAGTGACAAGGGAAAAAGATTCATTGTACTTGACGCAGGTAAAGAAAATATCATACAACTCAACTATATCATTATTTTTAATAAAGGGTGTAATATGTTCATTAATTTAAGGAAGCTCAGTGGATTTTGATTTTAATTATGCCTATCTGAATTACAAGTGGCCCATTTATCTATAAAAAACAAAATAACAAGCATTCTGAGAGTGTTGCTTAGCAATAAAATGTCCCCTACCGGCTTAAACACGCTAAATGCTCCGTGAATAGTGAATCAGACGCAGACGTATGGACAGACCGATTCCTAAAACTCCTAAAACTATGTTTACAAGGAATATACAATAATTACCCGATCAGCCTGAAACTCAAACTTAATCTGTAGTACATCATTATAAGCCTATATACTAAAAATAGCATCAACCGGTAAAACGGTTTCTAAAAAAAGGCTTGAAAACTATTGTTTTGGCAATAATTCCCATTTCCAAGGGCAATACATATCACAATAATTATCAAATCAGCAGAAAACTTAAATATGATCTGTAACTCATGTTTATAAACTCACATACAAAAATAATTTGATAAAAGGTTTTGTGGAAAAAAGTACCGAAAACTATTATTTTGGCAATAGTTTCTATTTCCAAGGGCAGTATTATCTGATCATCGTGAAACTGAAATTACACATTTTTCTCACGGGTTTAAAACCACTTAATGCAACAACTTACATCTATTAATGCTACTGTCGCTCTAAGTGGTGAACAAAATCATAATATGATATGCTCCAGATTGACAGTATTGAAAAAATAAACAAACTTGGACTCTATGTATGAAAATTTAGTGCAGTCAAAGGGTTGATTTTGCAATGAAAGAACCGCTATGAGCACGTTCATATACCCCAAGCCCAAAAATTGTCACTGGGTAAACAAAATCTCACCAGGTGAGTTCAAAGACTCATAACTCCTACAAACTGATAAAAACTGCTTGTGGATATGCACATCTACATAGTATATCCTCATTATCTACAAAGTTTCATGAAATTCTGTTGCGTGGTTTCAGAGAAGTTACGCTAAAAAACTGTTGCAGTAGTATGTTAGGCGCATAATTCCTAGAAAAAAATGAATCAAAACCCCCTGTCGATATGCACATTTACATAGTATTTCCTTATTACTACCAAGTTTCATGAAAATCCGTAATGTGGTTTCAGGGAAGTTGCGCTCACAAGACGGATGGACAAACGGACGGATGGGTCAAAAAGATTGTATCCTCCGCAACTTTGTTGCGTTGGGTATAATAACATTATCTAGTTTTAGAATATGTTATAATTGTTTTCACGCAGATCTACAGTACGGCTCAATTAAAATCTCTGGTTAAAATCTCTGTTCTAGTACCAAAACCAAAAGATTAGAACAGCTAGGACCATTCCTGCGACTGGTCAACCAGATATATATATATGAAAGCAGAGAAAAGAACAGGTTCAAATCCAATGTTAAAAAGATAATAGAAGAAACTAAGCAAATAGTCCAGTCAATCTAGCAAAAATGGACCCTAACCTCAAACTCATTCAATAGAAGAAATTAATTGTTTTTTTTGTGTCAAGAAATGTACAAGGATTAACCAAGAAAAAATCCCCATGAAATGAATGCAAACAGATAAATTACAGGTGAAAGAATTATTTTATAGTAATTTGTATTGAATAAGGAAGATATATAGATTCTCCTTCAGGTACGAGTTGGTTATGGAATTTCTCCACCCGAGATAGTTAAATTTTTGATTTTCAACACTCCAGCTTTTAGCGAGCGTGTTAAAATCTAAAATTTAACTATTGAGGGTGGAGAAATTCTATTACTCACGAGGAAATTGAAGGAGAATATGTTTCTCCTATGCTTTTCAATAAAAACCTCAAGAAAATGCCGTTGCTACGTATTTTGTTTACATGGACGGCAATTCGGAACTTTATCTTTCCAATAAACGTAAAAAAAACGGCGGGAATTCCCACGCAAAAATTTAATCACCCGAAAGTGGTTAAAAATATTATATATTTTTATCCCACCGATTAAACACCTCAAGAAGAAGAGAAAACTGTAAAAACTGGTTCTTTTTTAAAGTTTTGAATTAAATTGTTATCTTTCTAGGATCCCTCATTTCCAAAACAAAAATAGGATATAAAGTTTATGAAGTAAAAGTTTGATGAAAATATAAGTAGTACATATATTTTTTTGTGCTTTTAAAAATTCGTTTAAGCAAGTAAAAATTATTGATATATTATAATAAAAAGGGATAATCATTAACATTTTTTTTAATTATTTTTTTTCAAAATCGCCACATGGTTCAAGGTAATCATTTCCTGCAATATTAAACATGTCAATAGAATCAAACTACAAATAAAATTATGAATAATCTTGTATCTTGTCAATAGCAGAATATATAACTAAGTTAAATTAAGCCAGTTTAGTCCATTGAAATATCTTTCTTAACAAGCAGATGAAGAAAAAGACAAAAACCTAGTTTTAACAAGAGTTACCTCCCCTGTTCCATTGGAAATCCCATAGGAGATTTGACAGTCTAATTTTGAAGTTTCCCACGGTCAGATTTTCATCGACTTTATTCTTTGTACATTTAGGATATACTTAAGCAATTAAGATTGAAAATACTTTCTGTTTCAATTAGGTTTAGGTCAAATTTTATTTTGACTGGACTAAAATGGCAATGACCAATGTATATTAACAAAGGACTACTAGGAGCTACTGAGATGAATTTATGGACTAGCGGACGGAGACAATTATAAACCAGAGTTAGAAATGGACCGAAAATTAGTTGTCATATGAGTTTCTTTGCAAACTTTAATCTTAAATCCCAGTGATTATAAGCCCTGATAGAACATAAATTTTACTATTAAACGTATTTTAAGTAACACAAGAATTTTTTTATATCATGCAATTAATTTGTATTAATTACGATTTATTAGTTTTGAACGTTATCTAAATGTCAATTTATGTGAATATGTGTATATCATAATGTAATTAAATCCTAAAAAAGTACTGTACTACACGCAAATAGATTGACAACGTTGACGTCATGAGCACAATTAATAGATTTTGATTTAGAAATAATTGACCGAAATGTTTGACAACGGCTCAAGGAAAACCCATGCATAAAATACAGGAAATAAATTTTTTCCACAAGTTGTGAAATTTATTTAATTCCAAATTATCTATCAAGGCTTTTTTCTAGAATAAAAACAAATGTTTGCCACACCCGAATAACAAAAGGGGTTATGATATGTTATATTAGTTCCGTTGTCCACAACTGTTTAATTAAGATGGACCAAAACATTTAAGAGGTTGTTAAGATAGAAACCGAAGTTGTTTTGTTTTGCGTTGCAGTCTCTATTGTGTAATTTGGTTATGTCAACAGGTTTTCTAACAGCCGCTACGTTACCTCCTAAAGTCCCATGCCCACCTTGCTAAATTCAATGAACTTCTGAAAAAGTAAACAATAACATTTTACCCGTTCCAATAGTACGTTACAGTTTCCTAAACCATGGTATAAGTGTGAAGTACAAATACACCATACTTGGACAGGTTAACACGCAACAAATTGCAACATGCCACATCATTGATCACCAAATATATATATATATATATATATATATATATATATATATATATATATATATATATATATATATATTTAATGTGTTTAGTCACTTTGTCTTTACGTCTTGTCATTTCTACTTTATGTTATATGCAAGTGCCCTGATTTCCTGACACTTCGTCTCTGTGTTATGTCATTGTTACTCTTTGTTTTGTCAAACAGTTGTATGTTATGTTATTGCTACAACATGTTGTAATTATTGTACATTCTGTGAATAACTATAAACTTTATGCTCAAACACCATTATGTTCTGTTACCGTTCCTTTGTGTTTTGTCTATTCTTTATTACGTTATCACAGGTTATAAAACGATGAACGTAACTGCAGTTACGGACATCCCAATATGGAGGACGTCAATTCTGGTAAGTTATTTTTTTAATGATTTCGCTAGTTTAACGCGTTGCCTCTTATATCGTACACCAGGAATACATTGCTTTTGGTTAAAGAAATAATTCCGAAGCATACGCGTGCCGTAAATATTGCTCAATAAACTGTTATCAGCATTTGAATTTATCGCAATGATGACCGTAACTAGTATGTTTATTATAGCACGATGTTGGTAACTGTCGTGGATTTTAATTAATTTAATCGGGTTTTTATACTTTGTTTCATTTTAGACATGCCAAATAATGATGTAGAATCTACAGAAGTAAGTATTACTTGTCCATCATAATGATAATTACTATTTGTCTTATTTTCTGATACTTATGAATGATAGAAGGGGTGATATATTTCTAGACGGAGTGTAAATAAACGTGAAATTTAGTTGAATGTGCTGGCATAAATTATATCAAGGTACCAAATATCTCTAGCTCTCCTGGTGTACAGGTATAGATGGAAACTCGTAAGTTTCGAATTAGTTTTTTAATAGTATGGCAAAAAAATACACTTTTTATGCCATTTTTGAACGAGCACTGTTAAAGTCCGACTGTTTCCCTTGTAGTAACCAACTAAAAACTGTTTGTGAAATAAAATAATATTGCCTACCTACCTACCCTATTTTTCCCAGCACGTTAGCGGAAACACATGTATTATTTACACAAGTTAACAGTTGTAAAGATTCATTTTGAACACATTTATACAAGTTTCGATTTTGTATTTCATTAAATCTAGTAAATACTTCAACAGTATGTATATAGTTCATAATTAAATTGAAGTTTAACTGAGACTTACCATGATTAAGTAGAACGTTAAACATAATTCAAATTTACAAACAGGAAAATATGCACTAGTATAAAATGCTCAAGAATTAACAAGAGGGGGTGGGGTATCTTAGATTTCACCCGGTTTTATCAATTTAAACATAATTTTCAACTATAGTTTCCCCAATTTCAGCTCACCTGGCCTATAGGCCATGTGAGCGTATGTCATCACTTTGCGTCCGTCGTCCATAGTCCGTATCACTTGGAAGGACTGCACGGGTACTTTTTTCCAAATTGTATAAAAGTAATTTTTTTTTTTTTGTATATGCATACAAATTCAAATTCACATTTATTTATTGAAATAGAGTCCATCAATAAATAACAAAGAGCAAACAAAAGCAATACATATACAATGTAGTAATACCCCAGCTGAGGAAACATGTATTTTATTTCAGTCTTCCCCAAAAATACCAAGACCCATTTTTTAATAGTCACCCCTCCAATAACTCTCTTATAAATCTCGGGATATTTTGGACTGTTAAACGGAAAATTTACCCTGGAGTTGGAAACAAAATTCGAGTACAGATCTTCCACTGGATACATTATACATGTTACAATAGTGTATTTCATCTTCTGGAAAAAATACACTGACGGAAACAAATTACAGTTACAGCAACAGCAATTTACTAATGTGAAGAGATTTCAAATTCGTAAATTTCCACTACAGACTAAACTTTATATGTATATAGGTAGCTAATCGGGCTTCTAAAAAACTATTTAAACTAGAGTACTGTCGGAGACTTTGTTGTGAACTTCTGTAGTCTACTGGTTAGGGCGTCTGGACGATACAGTAGATTCTTTCAAATATTTTAATGTTAATTTTTAAAGGTAATTTATGTTTCCGCATAAATTGTCTAAGTTTTAATCGTGAGTAAATTGTCCTCGCCAACTTTAAACGTAACAAATAACTCCTGTTGGGGTGATTTGGCAGGGGTGATCCGCCTCAGATCAGCCGAGCTGGAATGTAACTTTATACATCAAACTTTTATTTCATTTTTATAAGATAAAAAAATCTCGTTCGGTCATTTCTTTAAGAAAATAAAACAAGAACACTAAAAATATTTATCGCAAATAAAATTGAACGCCAGTAAATTTACAATTTATTGATCATAACTTTGTTAGTGTGATCAACAATTTACACCTTTCTGCGAACCACCTATTTACAAATGCTTGGGTCGTTGTCAAGTGGTTTTATTATTTTTATGCCAGGTATACACAACAACAACAAAAAAATGAATGAATGAATGAATACTTTATTCTCATAAACTTAAAGTTACAGAGAAACAAATAACATATCATACAAGTTACAAATATTGCATGTGTGAAGGAAAAAAACAGATATGCAATTACTATTGTGTTTTTGTTATTATCAGGAGGTACGACCTTTGTTAACAATATTTTTTACAAATTTTGCTAATTTTTCAAGAACAATATTATCTTTTGATGCTAACAGCTGTTTAAACTTAAATTTATTTGTATTTGATTAACAATATTCAGGTAAAAAAAGACGTTCCATTATAAAATGGTACTAATTGCCTATTAGTAATTGGTTTAAATTGCATACATGACATATTATTTCATTTCTTTGTATATTTTACCATCTACCTGTCTCGATGGGTAATCTATGGCTACCACATCTGAATTTACAAATATAATACATTAAATAAGGTGGTAATATAGATATATACTGTTCAAATGAATGTTCAGTTTTAAATATTCGATACCAACTTGTTTTTTAGGAGGAACAAATATCAGAAGGCCATTCTTGTTTGAATTGATCTTTTAGTCGTAGTTCTATACTCTTTTTAATCCTTTCAGGAGAAAATCTATTACCATACATTTGATAAACCACAATGACCAAAAACATTTTTCACAAATGCCACCCACTTGCTCTCAAAACCACAATTATTCTGATTAATCAAAAGGGATTTATACAAAATTGCAGAGAATTTATTTTCATCGTTATTAACTAATCTACACCAGAATGTAACCATTCGTAATTTCACTGATAATGATACCTTCCTAACGCACCATACACTATAGTACTTGGTGTTGACTGTTTTAGATTTAGTATAATCTTACAAAAGCGTATAGAACCTTTTCTAAAATATCCAAATTTTCGTAACCCCAGATTTCAGACCCATAAAGAAGAATAAGAAAAATACCTTTTTCTCATAATAAGAAAGGATCCACTTTTTGCAAAAATAACACATAAATATTTAAAATTTTTAACAATTTAAAATTATTTTCCAGAAAATAAAACTTTTCATTTCTGCTTATTCTTCCTTTGGAGAAAATCAGTATCTTGGTTTTATCAACATTAATTTTAAGCTTCCATTTGTCATAATAATTTGCACAAATATTCAGCATAGATTGTGAGCAGATTCTGATAACAATATAGTATCAGCATATAAAAAGAGTAAAATCTTAATATATATCCTTAACTCATTTTCTACATCCGTATCTATAGAATCAACACCTATCCATTATGTTCTTCAAGATATGATTCTAAATCATTTAAATATTAGCAAAATAAAACAGGGAAAAGATTTCCACCCTGTCTGACCTCAACTTCACAATTAAAAAATCCAGAACATTCATTATTAAATCTAATATAAGATTTGATATAACTATACAATTTTGTATTATTCGTAAATATTTACCATTTATGTTATCATTTAATAGTTTAAACAATCAAAAATTCGTATGAACAAAGTCGAAATCTTTTTCAAAATCAATAAAAGAGTAGTATATGTAAAAAAGTTTTTTTCTTTTTCACTTTTAACAATTCAAACAGTGCATACAAACAAAATATATGATTATTTGTAGAATAACCGCTTCTAACTCCAGCTTGATTTTTAACCTCGTATTCAAAACAGAAGTAAAAAATTTCCCAAGACAGGATAGTAATGTCACTGGTCTATAATTTTGATGTTGCATTATCACCCTCATTCGTATATATACCACAACGTATCGACAGTGCAAACCCTGGTACAACATAATCCGATATCATTATAATTTACAATTTAACTTGATGCTTACTTTGAACTTTTTCCCATAATTTTGTATCTGAATACCTGGCTTTTATGTTCTAGTTTTTGTTATTTTAACTTGTTTTTAAAATTCGGTGTCTTCCAACACCCGACTTAATGCAGTAGGAAAGACCTACCAAATGTTTGGTTGTCATTGTTGGGCGGAATGAGGTGCAAATAAATCGACCAAAAATGATGTTCGAAGCTAGTTGAATTTCATTTGGTAATAAAATTTTGTCATTTCATTCTAGAATTGCCGGTATAAAATCGGAAGGTTTCTGCAAAATAGGTAAAAATTCTATATGTTTATGTTATTTTTTTTGTCCAGAGTTCTGACTGTCGGGTTGCTTTGATTATTATGCAATTGTTGACTTCTCCTTTTAACCGTTTTGTTGTTTATTATTTTTATATTTTATTTCCGAAAATTTAATGCAATGTATTTTTTATTATTCTTAAAATTTGAGTAAACTGATTTTCAATAAATGATTTGAAATATGATAGTTAGTGGTTTATATTATTGCTTGACACGTGTACTTCGATAAACAAGCATAATTATAGCCTAACTATTCTTATTTTCAATCATCAGTGATTTCGCAGTTAGCAACATCCTACCATTTTTACAAGTTACGGACATTATTTTTTATGATACCGACATTTGTATCGTGTGTATTATGTTAGTTACGGACATCTTTCTTATGAGTTACTGTCATCATTATGAAAGATTCAAACGCTGATAACAGTTAATTGAGCAATATTTATGACAGGCGTACGCTTCAGAATTATTTCTTTAACAAAGATCTATGCATCTGTTGTGCCCGATTGAAGAGGAGACGCGTTAAACGAGCGAAATCATTGAAAAACTAACTTAACTGAATTGGCGTCCTACATATTGGGATGTCCGTAACTGTAGTTGCAGTCATCGTTTTATACCCTGTGGTTATGTCAGTTAATAATTTCGTTCTTTCTCAAATCGGTTTGCTATGTCGAGTGTTCTAAACGTTTGGTCTGATTACGTTTTCGTTCTATGAAAGCTCATGATGTTATATTTCAATGGCTTTATGTTGTGTTTATACATATGTATCTTCTGTGTTATATGTCATGGTATATTCTATATTTGTTATGCCAACCAATTGGTACTTTCAGTTTACGTTTAATATGTTTCGTCAGTTCACCGGTACGTTATGTGCAAACGCATGTTTGACACAGATTAAAACAAAACGCTATCGTGAGATAGAAATATCGTTATAAACATAGGGAGTAACCGGGTAACACATTTCCTCCAAAATATTTGTGCCTTAGCACCAAATTTTACAGAATAGAATATAGACAATATTCAGATGTTGAAAAGCCACACCAAATTGATCTTTAGACCTTTGGTTTTCGCCGCTCCGCTATTTTGACGATGTAAATTTTAAGAAAATGTTTAGTTTTGCCAATTCATTTTCCAAAAATGATGACAATTTATCACAAATTCTTTCATTTTTCATGAAAATAAGAATAAAAATTGTTCTCCCGCGATTTTTTCCAACCACTGGATGCAGATTTTACTTTTCACGTTACTTTATCTGTTGTTGGTATGTCTTTTCCTTTACAGAAAAAGACCTATTGTTTGGCGTCTGGCTTATTGGCATTATTATTCCTATTATTATTATCATTCAGCCCACCGTACCAACAGAGTTTTCTAGATATCAGGAAGATATTTGGTACATGAAATGTTTCCTATATTAACCCTGCTAGTCTGGTCTATGTAAAATTAAAAGTTATTGCCTCTGGTAAAAAAAATAACTGTTCTTCTATTTTTTCTAACGCTTAAAAAATAACAATCCAAAGATACTCATATTAGATACAGTAAATTTATACTATGCTGTATACGACGCATTTCAGGGAGTTACCTCTCATCAGCAGCATTAAAACCGAAACATTTGGAAGACCAAAAACCAAACTTATATTAAACAAGAAGTACTCAACCAAAAATACCGAAATAGGAAGCCAAATTTCAGCCAAGGAGATCTACCATGTGCAATACAAGGAATGAACCCTTAGTATTTCTATTATTTTTGAATTTTGCTAAATACTGGTAATTTCTTTAACAAATCAATGAATAATCATGTCAGACAAGTCTGACGTTAAAGTTATGAAAGCGAAACTTTGTTAAATGGTTTGATGAGGCTCAATGCGTAGTTTTAAGGTAACTTTTGGCTTTAGGTATTTAGTGCATATCTAGGAGTTATCGCCTTGAAAGAATAGATTCAAAATATAGTCAAAATTGTGCTGAAAAATTACCTAAACGGACAAACAAGACTGAGATAGAGGGAAAGGGAAAGACCGGTAAGTCAATTTGCTTTGCAAAATGAGAGCTTGAATTCTTATTTCATTTTGTTGTTTCGTATTAGAAATTTTACTTAAGTGAAGGAGAGGGTCAATATAATGGTCATCGAATATCTAAACCCAAACGATATTTTTTTAGATTAATTTTTACCCAACAAACATGGAAAGCAGCATATTTTTCATAGATAAAATCCCTTTTCAAGTTGCATTGTCGTTACCTAACTATCTTGGAGAGTCATTGGAAGAATACTTAATTTGAAATTAACCCCTGTACAATTACACATGACTTATATATACAAACTATAGTTGTTACAGTAAAAGAAGGCATTATCAATAAATAAATGTGGTTGAATTTTGTATTTAAACGTATGACATTCTTTTGAATTCCTTAATTTTACAATAACTGTAAAATCATATATGATTGATGTTTATGCTATTCGATCACTGGTATTCATAAATCGAATTTTGAATACCACTATGTTCAAATAGGCAATCGAACGGATGGCCGAGATGGATTCCAAGGCTTTGTTTCACAAAGATTCGTGCGATAGGTTTACGTTTACGCATGTTCGTACGTGTACTCTTACGATTTTGTAGCGTTTCACAAAATTGCGTAACTCCAACTTACGTGTACGCTTGGTCGTAACTCTAAGTGTATGGTAGAGCACACGTAGGTCACTCGCAGCTGTATTGTTGTACGAAAGTGAACGTGATTGTTTGTAAAAATGGGTTCCTGTTGGTTAGAAATGAAGGTGCACAATTGAGGAAGGAGAGATGTTTTCTAGAAAGGTCGACGGAATTAGACTACTTGACAGATTGGGAGTTAATGGGAGATATAGATTAACATCTACACTTGTCTCCAAAATGTGGCTAATGCGTATTGACCTATATGAACATCAAAAGTATATCCGATGTATTATAGTTAAAGTGACACCAGTAGATTTTTGTTTCATTCTTGATCAGAAATACTTCCTTATAAAATTGCATTAAATATATAATATGTAAATGACTCAATTGAGCTGTGATAACATAAATAGGTTTTTGATAATATAAAATAAATATTTAAATGGCCTATGAAGCGATGGGTTCTTTTGTCAAGCTTTGACTACGTTCTCCTTTGTGCAAATGTCATACATATAACTACCTAATATAAATGGTAAATTTTGATTTTGTTCAACGCCATACCAGAAGAGCTTTTTTCATATTGAAACTCATTGATACATTTGTAGATCATGCTGAAGGCTAAATTGACGACGAGAGAACCAAATAAACTATCCGACAAAAACAACATTTACAACAAAAAAGGTGACTTAGCCTTACATAGTATTTAATAGTATTTATAAAATGAATAGTTACAAATATTAGGAAAACGAAATGTCAGAAGAGAGCAACAATAGGTGTCCGAAATTCAAGTAAACAATATCATCAAGCTAATCTAATATTATTGATAAGAGATCTATGTGTGTGAGGTAGTAAACTAACCCGAACTCGTACAGTACAGAGTACCATGGATCAATGCACTTTATGCCATCACATGAACCTAGATGGATAGATCAGGTGCATCGACAGAGTAAGCACCTCCCGCCATGTTAGCATCACCAGTCATGTGTATTTACCCATAGAGTGTCCAATCAAGGATAAAGTTGTGTTAGTGATATCAAAGATGAACGAAAAGGAACGATCTATGACAAAACGAGGAAGTCACGCATAAATTGAGACACAAAAACAGTGTATCGATCAACCAACTCTCAATGTTTTCAGATTAACGTTCAAAGAGACAATTTCAGTCTGTCCGACTCATACCCCGGATTAACAAGTAACTTCCGGGTTAGGTAAAACTTCTAGCTACGAAATATTCAAAATCAAAGGAAGGCCTATAGTATCTAATAATTTTGATACTGAGACATCATAGGCTTGACAGAAGGAAAATTGCTGCTTAAAAATGGGAAGTTGACAATTTGAAATCGGACATTTTCCCGTTTGTTATAACGCTTAGTTCTGAGTCGCCCATCATCGTCAATTTCGAGATGAAGGTCGATGCATGAAGCAGAACGTCTAGTTTCAGTGGTGTCCCTTATTTCAAGTTCCTCATTGTGTATTAGATTAAATAATCCTTGAGATGTGGATTGTTGATGGAAAGGAAATCAGCTATATATACCGAAAGGTAAAATTGA
Source organism: Mytilisepta virgata (assembly GCA_028015205.1). Taxonomy (NCBI): domain Eukaryota; kingdom Metazoa; phylum Mollusca; class Bivalvia; order Mytilida; family Mytilidae; genus Mytilisepta; species Mytilisepta virgata. Next base: position 20,228,062 of record CM051513.1, read on the forward strand.
AGGACTTGGCGAGTTTCTTTCTCTTTTGTCTCGTAGAAGGTTCTGGACAAAATACATCCGACATGATTAACTTAAATCTGTTCTGCATGTTTTGAAATGTTTCTGAACTACAAAAGGGATATAGTGCAAAATGTATTTTTGTCAATAACCTATGCTAGAGCTGATGTTTGTTACAAATCTGTTTATACAAGAGCTCCTACAAAAAAAAGCAGGCACTAATTTTATTTTTGCTATCTCTTAATAATCCTAACTTTAAGGATTATTTATATGTTGTCTTTAGTTTTTGTTCTTTCTTGTTCTGATTCTCGTTGGTTGCAATGCGTGTTACTATATACGCGTGTCTTATGTTTTGCTATTTTAGTGATCTCCCGAATTCTCTTAGTCTTGGCATTATAAACTCATTAAAGTAACTCACCTTTGAATGCCGATTTTTAAAAGAAAAATAGGGGGAAAGAGGAAATGTGCTCCAGCTTCACATCCTTTTTCCAACTACAAATTGGGAATATGTTTTATTCCGAATAACAAAATTAATCATTTGAAATATTTTGTTCTTTATATTATCCGTGGATTCAATAACAAAATTGCATAAATTTTGATTTGATTACTAAATGAGAATTATTTGGGTCACTTTTGCGTGGTCAATTTACTTGCGTGTAGTACACCAATTATGCTATTTCATCTGTATACAAGAATAAAATATTAAGGATTTGTTTCCTGCGTTACTTCAAAATATTAAGAGATACCTTTAAACTAGGGGTGCTTTCCATTATGCGGTACGTACCGGTACGTAACAACTTTCACTAATTCTTCTTCCGGTTCGTCTGGTACGTTATTTTTAGAAAACCACTGTGGTACGGACCAATAATGTAACACGAATCTTTGGTTCAATTGGATTGACCGCATAATGGAAAGCACCCTAGCACTAACTTACGAAAGTAGAATATTGTGCATAGTCATATAAGTATATAAAATGATATTTTCTTGGTTTCTCATATAACACAAAGAGGAAAATATAATCTTTAGTATGATGAATTGATCAAAATGGCGCTGAACTAGGCTGAATATGATGCATACTTCCTAGTATTATAAATGAATATAATATTAAGGCAGATTTATAAATTGAGTGTAAATGATATTCTCTGACAGATTGAATATCAGTTACATTCTTTTTACTATCTTCCATCGGAATAAAAGAAAACGTCCGTAGAGGTGGGGCCTTTTTCCCTGTATTTGTTTCACTTTGAAAAGTCGCCTAATGCCTTTTAAAAATTTACGAGGCATGGCCTGGTATTTGCTCTCTAAATTAGTTTTGCTAACAATAATTAAATACCAAGTCACTGTTTTTTTTTCTACATTCATGAATATCCCAAATTAACGTCTTTAATACAGTTTTGAATACTGAAGGGCATCCGTAACTAAACAAATATTATTTCATCTGTAAATTTAACAACTTACGCTACCTGTTAGTTAACAAAACTTGTCTTATCTTATATATAAAAAATACAGAAGCGAAAATAAGACTGTCGCCTGAGCTGTTGCAGTATATATCTATTTGTGACAAACTTTTTAAAGTTGTAACAGATGTATTTTGTTCATGTTAGTCGATTTTTTACTGTTACAACGTTTCCCGGGTTGTCGTAACGCACTCCGACTGGCAGACGGAATATGATTGCATCAGCGTTTTACATGTTATTACAGACATATATCGTTGAATCAAACATCATGAGGTGATCTGTTTAACTCTGTGGGGTGTTAAGATTCAAATAATTAACATTATTGGTCTTTTTAGTCATTTTTTTTCTGTCAGTAGTGATATTGATAATGTGTTAATACAGCATTAACAAATCCTTGTCCAATACATTAAATTTCATGGTTAATCTGAAGAATTTCTAAAGCCAACGACCATAGCTGATACATGTAGATGTTTACCCAGGAACAATAATTTAAGTATCTCTGCTCATTTGATCGAATATTTATTCTGTACGTTTACCAACTTGAGCTAGATGGGATTTAAAAAATAGCGAAGCTTTACGGTGTTTTTGTTTTATTCTACGTTTTAAATTATATGAATTAATTGAATGTGCTTTTGTATATATCTTTTAGTTTGTACGTTTTGTCAATTTAATAGTGTGAGTACCTACCTTATTAACTACATGCTATTTCATACAGATGTTCCTTATAAGTAATTTCAATGACCTAGGTAATAACATTTATCAACAAATCAAAGAAACACTATGTGCCGTGCTCATTTTAATAGACAAAGAATGAAAACTACGAAGGGTGTTTCAACTTAGTAAAAATATATCTCAGCAATTTCTAGATCTATAAGTTAGGTTCTATGTACTTGCCGATTATGGTTTTGGTTTTTGTCGTATCAATACTTGCACCACATCTTTCGTTACTATTGTGGTTAAGAAAGCAAAACTTTTTCAGAGTATATTGCAATATATTGCATTGTGTACATCATGTATAAGTGTGCCTGATTGCTTTAATCATTTTGCAAGATATTTTTTTCTGTATCATTTCGTTAGCTGTATATCTATGTATATATGTTATTGCTACTATTGATCAGTCCTATTGTGTCACGTTATTTTAGCGTCGTTAATTTATTTGCATAATTAAAGTACATCAAAAATTGTATTTATCTTATACAAACATATGAAATATGAATCTTTTTACCTCAAAATATCACTATACGTTTTAAATAGACTTGTGGTAACAGAAAAGAATCATTTGACCTAGTAAGATATATACATGTTTTGTGCCATGCTATTGGTGTTTTTTTTCAAGGGTAACGAAGACACTGAACTAACCTTAAATGTGATGAGTAGGTCACATGAAATTTATATGCGCTACTATGATGTTTACTTCCTTATTTACAGATAAAGAAGGGTAATTTTTTTTTATAAATCTAAAATACATTGTCCCGGACAAGTATCAAATTGGGAGTGTAATTTTCTACAAATGAATATATGACATTCTCTACAGAATATAACTTTGTATTTTTTCGTAATATGTGTGTCAATAGAGCCTTCATTGAACAAACCTTTTTTTCCGATACAAACAATTTTGGCTTTCTAAGGCTAACCACCGTAGTTGATAGCTGTCTACCAACACAAGCAAATTAATAAGAACAATTTTAGTATTTTTGTTCATTTTACTGAATGCATATTCTGTCAGTTTACCATTTTCAAGATACCCGAACAAGTTCAATTACGTTTCTGTACTTTTCGGATTATTGTTTTAGTTTTTGTCTTGTCAATACGTGCACCACATCTGTCGTTTCTATTGTGGTTATCGCTACTATTGACCAGTCCTATTGTGTCACATTATTTTAGCGTCTTTAATTTATTTGAATAATTAAAGTACATCAAAAATTGTATTTATCTTATAAAAATATGAAATATGAATCTGTTTACCTTAAAATATCACTAAATACGTTTTAAATAGAGTTGTGTAAACAGAAAAGAAACATTTGACCTAGTAAGATATATACATGTAGTGTGCCATGTTATTGGTGTTTTTTTTTTTCGAAGGTAACGAAGACAATGAACTAACCTTAAATGTAATGAGTAGGTCACATGAAATTTATATGCGCTAAAATGATGTTTACTTCCTTGTTTTCATATAAAGAAGGGTTAATTGTCATACATCTGTATTCATTGTTCCGGACAGAGCATCAAATTGCGAGTGTAATTTTCCACAAGAGGATATATGACATTCTCTACAGAATATAGATTTGTATTTTTCCGTAATATGTGTGTCAATAGAGCCTTCATTTATACTAAAAAAAACCCTTTTCCGATACAAACAATTGGCTTTCAAAGGCTAACCAACGTAGTTGATAGCCGTTAACCAACACATGCCAATTTATAAGAACAATTTTAGTATATCTGTTCATTTTACTGAATGCAAAAGATATTTTATTCTGTCAGTTTATCAGCTAGAACTGGGGGTGAATTAAGGATGCTCGCTGGTCATGTTTTTGTCTTTTTTGTCAGATTTTCGGAATCCTCGGGTTTTATCCATTTCTTAAACATGAAATATTTTGCCCATGAACTCCAACTTTTTATTTTATAATTCAATCATATATACCTTAAAATGGTATTTGACAAAATTTTATAAAATCCTTTTTATTTTTTCATACATTTTTGAGAGACTGAAGTTGTTGATGCAAAGACAATGAAAAATCCAGAGAAAACCCATTTCCTGCAAATTTCAAAGCGTTATGGCCATAAAATGAGCACATGAACATATATTTTTTATTGGCTTATGGGTACATTTTAATTGTGTGCATTACTGTCAGGATTAATTGTTTTTAATGTACTTGGATATCATGTTTGCACATACTACTTTCATTTTTATATATTCAGTAAAGAAATCAACAGAGTATATGTCAGGCATGGAACCATCCAAAAGGAGCATAACATGTGTATTTTCGGTGTACTTGGACAGTGTTTTTTTTTACCATGTGCAAGAACTACATGGGTGATTTAATTGTTTATTTTCTTATCGCAATTCAATGTTTTTTCTTTACTTGCCAAAAAGTAGGAAAACATTCCAGTTTTCAACTTCAAATATAACACAGGCATATCATAATCATGTCTGTTACTTCTTTTTTTCTACAAGTTTTTTCATCGCACTCTTGTTCTGTGTTGCTTCAGATTTTCCATGTTTTTGTTTCAAGATTGTCTCTCATCAGCTTCTTATTTGCACGTACTTTAAACAGCAGTTCTGTCTCCTTTGCCAAATCAACGTCTGCTCTTTTGAAAGATGCTGGAAAAAGATATAAAATCCAACACGGTAAGAAAACTTACTAAATTTGTTTCATTCTCCATGACTAAAACCATTCAAAATATATTAACTATATGTGGAAAGTCAAAATTAACTGAGCTAAAATTCAACAATGATTGTCTCGTTCGTCAATGAATGAGCCAGAATTACTTAGAACTGCGAACATCCAATAAATTATGATGTCGATAGAAACGGGCCTCTATTGCAAATTCAAAAAGGTCCGACCACATTTTTTTTTTCTTTAACTTTTACTTTTTTGGTGACGATAACATAAAAATAAACTACGGCTCATGATTTCTGGCTGGCATCCTTCAACGTTCCTTTGGAACCACTGAAAAACAGGGGAGGGGTGAATAGATTATAGCAACTGATGTCAAGTTTGGTAGATTCTATTTCCCTATATTTATACCTTAAAGAGATGAAATGTGTGTAAAACAAAAAGACCTGACTGGCGATAGTAATTGATTGTATCAATAAAGGTTCATGATATATACTGCGATGTATTATACACAGTTAGTGACGACAAGAGACTCTTAATCAGGCATGAAATTCAGGACCCGATCTGTTCCAAAAATGTATCTATGAGCAGTATGTTATATTTGACCCGCTCTAAGATATCGATTTAGCTTCTTAATATTAGTTTTACCTTTGGTTTGGTCTCTCTCAAGATGAAGAACTTTCCTCCGTGTATGCAGGCATAAGAGATTGCATAAAACTGTAACTCTGGTCTGATAAATCGCTTAATGCACCTTCTTCTCGCGGACACAAATATATTTCTACAGTCGCGATTGTAATAATTAAAATTTGAATTAATTTCATAACAACAACTTTAACGTTTAAATCTTCAAAAGAACATCACCCAGTCATCAGACCCAATTGTGCAATTTAATACCGACGCATCCCAACGGGTTGGGGAGTATGATAGAATACTGGCGTAGCTGATGACGTAATTGACGCATGCTTATCTTATGGCCGGACAAATAGCCAAAAAGGAATTTGATTCTATGGTATATCATATCTTTCACGTATTTGTTCAAAGAGGACAAATATATACCTAAGGAGCAAAGAAAAAACGCAATACATTAAACAGACAAACCCGTGAAGACAAATGAACAACTACAAGCATAACAAATAAACACTGAAACTAAAAAACAATTAACAACACAAACTCCTGTAAAAACCAGGAATAAACTCAGGTGCTCTAAAAGCGTAGGCAGTTCCTGCTCCGTATACGGCACCCGTCGTCAAGTTCAACAAAGTCAATGCAGTGGTAGTGGATGGAGGTACAAATGGCTCAAGACCTGCAATGAACTTTGACCTGAGGGATACAAAAAAAGTCCATTAAAAAAATTATAATTGCACCATGATATATGGACCTACTGTAACAAAACCAACCATGATAACAGAATAACTAGTGTTGTTTTAAAGGTGTATTTACCTGAGACATTTAACATAGAAATATTGAAAGGATTAAATGAATAAAACCAAGAAAATTTTTATTCTACATGGAGAGCATGAAAGAGGTACATTTTACTTTGCGGAAGGAGACTTTTTTACCATGGCTCGTGATTTCTAAAATTACGGAAAAAGTAGACTGACTTCACACCCCGAGATTTTAACTGGATATGTGCCATTGTATGGCGATCGTTTTGAGCCATCTCCCATGTTTCAACGAAACGTACAGACTTAATGGCAGCCTATTATTTCATGACTTCTGTAACAGGAAAACAATTGCGCGGCCTGACCCAAATGTACATAAAAGGTTACGGCAGTGGGAACAGGTCCAACATCGTCTTAGATATTGGAACACTGTAACGGTCAATCAATTTGTGATGACAACCGTAACATTTCCTAGGTGATGACATCAACTTATCCTTGAATACACCTTGGTGTTAAGAAGCTTTTGTGACAGCAGTAATCTTCTTTGTCGAAAGACAGGGTAACTCACGCATGTCTTTGAACATCGGATTAGCTGAGAAACGTAGACGTCATATGCAGGCGATGCTGGTATATTTCTACTCAAGAAGGGAAAGTTAACAATAGGAAAATTTGAAGTCATCACGTTCGTCAAAAAGTTTTGTTTTCAAATGTCCCGCATTGTCTATTTCAAGAAACAAATCCAAATATGAAGAGTACTTCGATGTATCTGTAGTATCCTTAATTTCAAGTTCACTGGGGTAGATCAGATGTGGAAAGTCTTGTAATTTGTCGTTTTTAAAAATTGTATTTATCTTATACAAAAAAATGAAATATGAATCTTTCTACCTTAAATATTCACTAAATACGTTTTAAGTAGACTTGTGGTAACAGAAAAGAATCATTTGACCTAGTAAGATATATACATGTTTTGTGCCATGTTATTGGTGTTTCGTCAAAGGTAACGAAGACACTCAACTAACCTTAAATGTAATGAGTAGGTCACATGAAATTTATATGCGCTACTACGATGTTTACTTCCTTATTTACAGATAAAGAAGGGTAATTTTTTTTATAAATCTAAAATACATTGTCCCGGACAAGTATCAAATTGGGAGTGTAATTTTCTACAAATGAATATATGACATTCTCTACAGAATATAACTTTGTATTTTTCGTAATATGTGTATCAATAGAGCCTTCATTGAACAAACCTTTTTTCCGATACAAACAATTTTGGCTTTCTAAGGCTAACCACCGTAGTTGATAGCCGTCTACCAACACAAGCAAATTAATAAGAACAATTTTAGTATTTTTGTTCATTTTACTGAATGCATATTCTGTCAGTTTACCATTTTCAAGATACCCGAACAAGTTCAATTACGTTTCTGTACTTTTCGGATTATTGCTTTAGTTTTTGTCTTATCAATACGTGCATCACATCTTTCGTTTCTATTGTGGTTATTGCTACTATTGATCAGTCCTATCCTATTGTGTCACATTATTTTAGCGTCGTTAATTTATTTGAATAATTAAAGTACATCAAAAATTGTATTTATCTTATAAAAAATATGAAATATGAATCTGTTTACCTTAAAATATCACTAAATACGTTTTAAATAGATTTGTGTAAACAGAAAAGAAAGATTTGACCTAGTAAGATATATACATGTATTGTGCCATGTTATTGGTGTTTTTTTTTTTCGAAGGTAACGAAGACAATGAACTAACCTTAAATGTAATGAGTAGGTCACATGAAATTTATATGCGCTAAAATGATGTTTACTTCCTTGTTTTCACATAAAGAATGGTTAATTGTCATACATCTGTATTTATTGTTCCGGACAGAGCATCAAATTGCGAGTGTAATTTTCCACAAGAGGATATATGACATTCTCTACAGAATATAGATTTGTATTTTTTCGTAATATGTGTGTCAATAGAGCCTTCATTTATACTAAAAAAAACCTTTTTCCGATACAAACAATTGGCTTTCAAAGGCTAACCACCGTAGTTGATAGCCGTTAACCAACACATGCCAATTTATAAGAACAATTTTAGTATATTTGTTCATTTTACTGAATGCAAAAGACATTTTATTCTGTCAGTTTATCAGCTAGAACTGGGGGTGAATTAAGGATGCTCGCTGGTCATGTTTTTGTCTTTTTTGTCAGATTTTCGGAATCCTTGGGTTTTATCCATTTCTTAAAAATGAAATATTTTGCCCATGAACTCCAATTTTTTATTTTATAATTCAATCATATATACCTTAAAATGGTATTTGACAAAATTTTATGAAATCCTTTTTATTTTTTCATACATTTTTGAGAGACTGAAGTTGTTAATGCAAAGACAATGAAAAATCCAGAGAAAACCCATTTCCTGCAAATTTTCAAAGCGTTATGGCCATAAAATGAGCACATGAACATATATTTTTTATTGGCTTATGGGTACATTTTAATTGTGTGCATTACTGTCAGGATTAATTGTTTTTAATGTACTTGGATATCATGTTTGCACATACTACTTTCATTTTTATATATTCAGTAAAGAAATCAACAGAGTATATGTCAGGCATGGAACCATCCAAAAGGAGCATAACATGTGTATTTTCGGTGTACTTGGACAGTTTTTTCTTTACCATGTGCAAGAACTACATGGGTGATTTAATTGTTTATTTTCTTATCGCAATTCAATGTTTTTTCTTTACTTGCCAAAAAGTAGGAAAACATTCCAGTTTTCAGCTTCAAATATAACACAGGCATATCATAATCATGTCTGTTACTTTTTTTTTCTACAAGTTTTTTCATCGCACTCTTGTTCTGTGTTGCTTCAGATTTTCCATGTTTTTGTTTCAAGATTGTCTCTCATCAGCTTCTTATTTGCACGTACTTTAAACAGCAGTTCTGTCTCCTTTGCCAAATCAACGTCTGCTCTTTTGAAAGATGCTGGAAAAAGATATAAAATCCAACACGGTAAGAAAACTTACTAAATTTGTTTCATTCTCCATGACTAAAACCATTCAAAATATATTAACTATATGTGGAAAGTCAAAATTAACTGAGCTAAAATTCAACAATGATTGTCTCGTTCGTCAATGAATGAGCCAGAATTACTTAGAACTGCGAACATCCAATAAATTATGATGTCGATAGAAACGGGCCTCTATTGCAAATTCAAAAAGGTCCAACCACATTTTTTTTTCTTTAACTTTTACTTTTTTGGTGACGATAACATAAAAATAAACTACGGCTCATGATTTCTGGCTGGCATCCTTCAACGTTCCTTTGGAACCACTGAAAAACAGGGGAGGGGTGAATAGATTATAGCAACTGATGTCAAGTTTGGTAGATTCTATTTCCCTTTATTTATACCTTAAAGAGATGAAATGTGTATAAAACAAAAAGACCTGACTGGCGATAGTAATTGATTGTATCAATAAAGGTTCATGATATATACTGCGATGTATTATACAGTTAGTGACGACAAGAGACTCTTAATCAGGCATGAAATTCAGGACCCGATCTGTTCCAAAAATGTATTTATGAGCAGTATGTTATATTTGACCCGCTCTAAGATATCGATTTGGCTTCTTAATATTAGTTTTACCTTTGGTTTGGTCTCTCTCAAGATGAAGAACTTTCCTCCGTGTATGCAGACATAAGAGATTGCATAAAACTGTAACTCTGGTCTGATAAATCGCTTAATGCACCTTCTTCTCGCGGACACAAATATTTCTACAGTCGCGATTGTAATAATTAAAATTTGAATTAATTTCATAACAACAACTTTAACGTTTAAATCTTCAAAAGAACATCACCCAGTCATCAGACCCAATTGTGCAATTTAATACCGACGCATCCCAACGGGTTGGGGAGTATGATAGAATACTGGCGTAGCTGATGACGTAATTGACGCATGCTTATCTTATGGCCGGACAAATAGCCAAAAAGGAATTTGATTCTATGGTATATCATATCTTTCACGTATTTGTTCAAAGAGGACAAATATATACCTAAGGAGCAAAGAAAAAAAACGCAATACATTAAACAGACAAACCCGTGAAGACAAATGAACAACTACAAGCACAACAAATAAACACTGAAACTAAAAGACAATTAACAACACAAACTCCTGTAAAAACCAGGAATAAACTCAGGTGCTCTAAAAGCGTAGGCAGTTTCTGCTCCGTATACGGCACCCGTCGTCAAGTTCAACAAAGTCAATGCAGTGGTAGTGGATGGAGGTACAAATGGCTAAAGACCTGCAATGAACTTTGACCTGAGGGATACGAAAAAAGTCCATTAAAAAAATTATAATTGCACCATGATATATGGACCTACTGTAACAAAACCAACCATGATAACAGAATAACTAGTGTTGTTTTAAAGGTGTATTTACCTGAGACATTTAACATAGAAATATTGAAAGGATTAAATGAATAAAACCAAGAAAATTTTATTCTACATGGAGAGCATGAAAGAGGTACATTTTACTTTGCGGAAGGAGACTTTTTTACCATGGCTCGTGATTTCTAAATTTACGGAAAAAGTAGACTGACTTCACACCCCGAGATTTTAACTGGATATGTGCCATTGTATGGCGATCGTTTTGAGCCATCTCCCATGTTTCAACGAAACGTACAGACTTAATGGCAGCCTACTATTTCATGACTTCTGTAACAGGAAAACAATTGCGCGGCCTGACCCAAATGTACATAAAATGTTACGGCAGTGGGAACAGGTCCAACATCGTCTTAGATATTGGAACACTGTAACGGTCAATCAATTTGTGATGACAACCGTAACATTTCCTAGGTGATGACATCAACTTATCCTTGAATACACCTTGGTGTTAAGAAGCTTTTGTGACAGCAGTAATCCTCTTTGTCGAAAGACAGGGTAACTCACGCATGTCTTTGAACATCGGATTAGCTGAGAAACGTAGACGTCATATGCAGGCGATGCTGGTATATTTCTACTCAAGAAGGGAAATTTAACAATAGGAAAATTTGAAGTCATCACGTTTGTCATAAAGTTTTGTTTTCAAATGTCCCGCATTGTCTATTTCAAGAAACAAATCCAAATATGAAGAGTACTTCGATGTATCTGTAGTATCCTTAATTTCAAGTTCAATGGGGTAGATCAGATGTGGAAAGTCTTGTAATTTGTCGTTTTTTAACGACAAAACGTCATATTTATAACTAAAATTGAAATTAAAGCATTAGGCTAGTTTCGTTTGTGTTTTCACGTAGTAGCCCTAGCATGATGTCCGCTTCATATGAGTACAAAAAAAGATCGGCAAGGATAGGAGCACAGATGGTTTCCATTAGAATGCTGATTGTTTGTTGAAACATTCGACCTCCAAATTCAACAAATATGCTCTCTATGAGAAAATTTACCATGTTTGTAATTTCATCTTCAGAATATATTTTGTCAGATTCAGAGTGGTTCTTCACGAAATAATCCTCCTCTCTACCTAAAACTAGGATGTATACCTGCTTGTGCCATTTTTTCTTGAAAAACCATTTATGAACTAGTTGTTTCAATCCATTTTCCAATTAGTGTAGAGAAGTCGATTTTTTATGCTGCTCCATATAGCTAAAGATTTCGATTTTAGATATTGTAGTAAATGATTTGAGTTTTTAAGAATCCACATTTCATTGACGCCACTGATGGAATATGATGTTTCACAGTAATTCTAAAGGCCCTCTTTAATACATGACAACATTTCAATATGAATGTTAAAATCTTTGAAAGTGTTTTGTAGAGGAATTAGCTGACCTAGCAATGTACCTTTGTTTTGAATTCTTATGTAGTTTAGGGATACAATGAAGAGGAGGGGGTCCATTTCTTCACCCTTTGAAGAACGGCTTTGTGGTTATCAAGGACTTCCTGCTTAGTGAGTGTGGTCAGTGTATACGTTGGATTACCCGCAATATTACCTATTGTTAACTGTTTCTAAGACACTCCAAATAATAGTTATTACAGACAAAAACTAAGTTGTTGCTGGCTTTGTCCGCTGGGACAATTATATATTTGTCATGGAGGCGCCTTAAGGTCTTTAAAGACGAATGTAGCTTTAGTGTTCATAGAGTCTTGGAGGTTTTTAATTCGGACCTACGTCATTGACCCACACTGAAAGTGTATCGGCAGCTTCCTGTTTCTTTGAAGTCCAGTTCCTGGCATAGTCCTCAACAAAATCCACCAGCAATTTGAAATTACATTTCCAATTCATATGGCTGAGGTTCTCGGTATTTGGAACCTTTAGCTAGTGTATGTTTTAACTTTTGATTATCAAACTTATGTAAGATCTCCAATGATAACATGACCCACATGACTATATTTGATAGATGGATGGATGAATTATTGTTTAACGTCCAGTGGCAACCAGGTGCATATCAGGACGAGAACATGTTGATATGATAATGAATATGATCCCTGCTTTGTACTAGACCGACACGCTAAGTCGGATTTTTAATGTGCTAGCTCACGAGGTAACTGTCCGCAGGAAGACATATCACCTCGGCAAATTTACTTAAGGATGCTCGCTGGTCATGTTTTGGTCTTTTTGTCAGATTTTCGAAATCCTCGGGTTTTATTCATTTCTTAAACATGAAATGTTTTGCCCATGAACCCCCACTTTTTCTTTTATAATTCAATCTTATATACCTTAAAATGGTATTTGACAAAATTTTATGAAATCCTTTTTATTTTTTCATACATGTTTGAGAGACTGAAGTTGTCAATACAAAAACAATGAAAAATCCAGGGAAAACCCATTTCCTGCAAATTTTCAAGGCCTTATAGATCTAAAATGAGCACATGAACCTATATTTTTTTCTTGCTTATTTGTTTAATATTCATATGTTCTCTCAAACTAAAACACATATTTCAAATCCTATTTATTTCCTATTAGACCAGCGAGCATCCTTAATTGCATATGAGTTTAGCTTCTAAAATGTTCAGGTTACAAACTGAATGATAATATATATACAATAACAAAGGCATTGCTTTAGCTAAAAGTCATTGGAGGTGTTAATCTTAATGTTGAATTTGGTTAATACATCACAGTAAAATGCTTATCCGTTTCACGACGTTATTACTGCATACCTTGTTTCAAAGGGCTTGAATACATATCAAACTGTCTGAATTTCAAAATGTGCATTTCATAGTATAATCAAATCGAAGTATATATGTTTTTAAATGACTTCTTCGGCTGTAAAAAGTTAAAGGTTCAAAAGTGTTTTTTCTATAGGACTTTTCTAAACTGTCAAATCAATTTAAAATACATGTTAGACTTTTAAAGAAAACAGTGATTATGAAATCAGCGTTAGAAAATAGATGTATTTTCTAATATACAAAATGATAATAATGTTACTACGTGGACACAAAGTATATACATAATATTTGATCCAATATTTGTGCAATATACCAAAGTCTACAAAATTTAAATTGGAATCTTAATAGAGAAGTTTTTAAACTGCAAACGAGTGAGTTTCCCGACTGTGTAGGTCCACATTTAACTATGCAATGAAACATATAATTTATCATTTGTACTGTATTTTTTTAGCTATCGTTCACTTTCCTTTTGGTTCTTGTTCCTTCTCTTTCAAATTGTGGATAAAAATATTAATACACTTTATCTTCAGCATTGTCTTGTGGTATTTGCATACTCTTTTGTTCTTTACGGAGTCTGATTATGGAAGTATTTCCTTAAAATGACGTTATCATTCGATGAATGTTTGAGTATTCACGTTTTCTTCTTCGGCAACATATTCATATCCAGCGCATTAAAACAATGAACGGGGAACATTGTTTCTTCCCTTGTGGGTTTGGTACAATATTTCCATGACGGTAAAAATCACAACAATGACACAGCAAACCGGTTGAGCAGTATATTACACATTTGACTGTATATAGTATATTTGTGTTCTGGTTTCTATTCGTTCCCTTCTACACAAATAACAAATGGTATCACGTATTCTTTGCCTAGGTTCCCTAAATCTAAAGATATACAAGAAAGGGTTGCACAAATGATTGAAGAGTGCTAGCACTCTGGCAATGTTGAAGGCGTTGTCAGATTCGGAAATTTCAACAGAAAATATCTGTAGTGTTTTTATAACTATCCAGGGTAACGCAAATATTATCATAGATAAACACAAGGAAAGCAGAATAATGGTTGATTTGTAATTATTAAAAACGAAAGTTTTTGGATTCATATTTCTAGGTATAATTGTTTTCTTTAATTGGTTACGCCCATGTTTGTGAATGCAGTATGAACAAATACCCACACACACTGCCACCACTAGATATGATGCAACACCGGCCACGTCCATTACAATATTGATCTGGTGAACGTTCAGAAACAAAAGGAGTAAAAGAATAAAGAACATTCCGCTAAATACTGCCCAAACAATTCTACATAGAAGAACAGTTCTTTCGTCGTTAACACGTAACAAGTAGGTATTAGGATACGAAATGGAAATCGTCCGGTCTAATGACAGAATAGCTGTAAAGACGTACGAAATAAGAACAAAAAGTTTTCCAAGAACCGATGTCCATTTATAGTTGATATTTACCAAGTTGATGTGAATCATAATGACAATAAAAATGGCTAGTAACAAGTCGGACAGTGAAATATTTAAAACTAGTGTACGAATTTGCGCACTCATAGCTCTCGAAGTGTGCAGCAGATATATAGCAACAGAATTCGTTCCTATCATGAATAATCCCAATGAAACTCCAATCAAATAATGACTTAAATTATTCACTTCAGTCTTAAATTCGATTTGTGTTGTATTGTTATACATTGTACGAAGTATTTTAAGTCCATATAATAAGACGTTTATGCCGTTTATAACGAAACGGAACATAATCCCATGCGAATTATATTTTATTACAGTCTTTGGTTTTTTTTTACATATTGATTATCAAGGTAAGAAACGGTACATCATTAATTACATTCAGTGGAAAGCTGAACAGTATAAATATCATTGCAAAGGAAAATGAAATGATATTAATCACCGGTTCGACTGACACCATATATCTGAAGGAAGTAATATTATTAAGTCTAACATTTTATTAAACAAACAGCTAGTTATTTTGACATTAGAATGACTTTAGGTCGAATACGAGGCTCATATTGCTGGGGAATTATTTTCTATTTTCTTAATCTCTTTTTTTGTTGTTGTTGTTGTTGTTTGTGTTTTATTTATGTATTTTTCCATATTTTTTCAGAAGTTCTCCGTTTCTATATTCAAGTTGTTGCTTTGTTATTAGACGTTTTGGTTTTAAAGACTTTTCTCTCCATCTTATTGCTTTATCAGGGACGAAATAACAGATTATAACTCATTACTTTGTTACAAATATCCCAAATTTTATTATTTTTGTGCAGCTGAGTGGAAACTAATGATCACCAATTGACGGGTCTTGTAAGCTCTCGGCACGAGAACACGCAGTGTTGCACTTGGTCAGCTTTACTTATGATCTTCACGTGAACCTTACAATTTTAGCAAACATGCAGTTGTTAATATTTTCTATATATAATGTTCGATTGAGGATATCGAAATATTTAAATCAGTATGTTTGTCTTTTCATGTTGATGTAATTGTAGATTGTATATGCAAATTGTTGCGCTACTACATACATTTATGTTCCGCCACTTTTACGTTTGTACAAATGTATGTGTGAAAAGTCGCGCTACAAAATGATGCATCCATGTTTGTCCGTGAAGGTCCATTAACATGATTTATGTATGTATGAATTAACACTCTACGGTTAGTAATAATGAGTCTGTCTACAAATGAACTGCCAAACATTCCAAATACTTCAGATTCAACTGTTTTATATCAAGGAAACGCAGACTTTAGTCCAATATTAAGTGACAATGTTTTGGCTTCCAATTCAATTATTAACATCTCCCAAATCTCCGTCAAAATTCTACATTTTCAAATCCATATATTTCAACAGGCAGAAAATCACGCATGATGGAAAAACTTGCAAGTGTTGAACATTTTCCGGCTATTTTCAAAACCGTGCTAAAATATTTTTATCCGAATTAATTTCTTATGCGTAACTTCATGACCTACATGATTATATTGGAAAGAAAGTCAGCGCGTTCCATCTCAATTTAAAAGGTCCAGCGCTTACTTGGTTCAATACATTAAATGAATTGTCAAAATGTTCATTGTCATCAATCATGGTTAATTATTTGAAGAACAAATTATTGACCATAGTTCGTTCAATGGCTATGATGGAGGGCCTTCAATTCTTTAAAGCTAGGTTCTGGACAACCATGGAAGATTTCCATTGTCAAATTACAGAAAAGTGCAATTTATTGCAAAAACCTGATCACAAAATTCTTGCAAAGTGTGTAGGTGGTCTTCCAGTGAAATGGCGTTTTTCGTTCATGCTGGTCAACCAGCAAATTTATCCGCAGCGTTTAACTCGGCTAAAATCAAACACATTAAAACAGGGTTATTTCAGCAATCCTAACAATAACAATGATTTTAGGCATGAATATCTTAAGTCTCGTAACATCAAAGTAACATTTAAAGACATTCCTAGTGGGAATAATTATAAAATCAAGGCAGATACAACAGTGTGTATTGATCCAAACTCCGAAATTGTTGTATGAGGAAAACTACCGAAACACATGTCTGTTGGTTTACATGGAACGTGTACTTACAATAGATTTTTCAGTTTAAAAGGGGCTAGTAATTGTAAAAACCTTAGTAACAATTTCAATGTATCCTTTTGTTCCGCTAAAAGTTATGAATCCTACTGCTGAAGTAATATCAATTCACAACGGATCACTTTTATCTGACTTTCATGTAATTAAGGGGGTACAGAACATCTAAGAGAGTTAACTCTTTAGAAATCAACTGAACGTTTTAATCGCATACTATTAGTTAAGAAAAATCAAGCTTTTCAATGATCAAAATAAGTGTTTGTCAAACTGCTATATATCCAATGAAGTGCATACAAATTCCATTTGCACATAAACAAAACTGCAATTTAAATTTATAAATGCAGATTGCCAAATCCGATAATAACCTTTATAATCTGAACCATACATCGTTTATTTTGAACCACGCGTTTTGCAGCCCATTCGGCTTAATCGTAAATTTAGTATTATAGATACATTAAGCATAAGCAAAATTGTTTTTCGTACGGATTAAAATTATATCAATCCATAGACAGTTCTATGGCGAGTATTTTCTGAAGAACCCATTATATGTACAATCTAATATTTTTAGGCCGCTTGATATCAACTCGAGAATATGTCAAGTTTGCTATTTAATCTAAATTAAATAGCAGGAGTTGATATCAAGCGATGGCTACTTCCTATGCTTTTTTTAAACCTATTTCTCTTTTGATTCTATAGAAATATTTGTTCGTTTTGTGATTAGGCATCCGGGCCCCGGGAAATCTTTCAATTCTCTAGGACGTCAAATGTTGCAGGGCAAATGTGTTTTTCAAAAATGGCGTCTTTGTGTAGGAAAATAGTTAACAATTAAAATAAGCACATTTTCATACACAATAAGGCAAATCAAATGGACAGATTTTTCATATCATTAATTCATACATCGTGCAAAATATGATAATACATTTATATAACCGTCCGAGAGTTTGATTATACCGGTAAATAATACGGGAAGTATATGTTTTACATAACAAATGTATGGGCAAGCATTTGGACGTTTTATTGACTATCTGTTACCAAAATTAGAAATTTAGTCTCATACACATTACTCATTGCTAATAAAACAAATCTATTTTGCAAGTAATTTGTGTGATCACAAACATAATTATACATATATATCTAAGCTGGTTACAAGCTACAACTGCGTCCGTAGAACTAAAGGCATCATCACAAACAGTCCCCCATTGATTATTGTAGAAAATTTCTAAGCGTCCCTCTCGTTTGCAGTTGCCACCTATGAGTCGCAGATCTCCTGAAAAATGTATTGATTTTGAACAGAATTGTAATACGAACGTTCATGTACAAATCTATTCCTAACAGTACTCAAAAACGGTGGAATTGCCTTGCTGTTACCATAAATATTGTAGAGAAGAATGAAATATAAGTTGTGCAAAAAAAAACACAGCAAATAAAACATGATTCGACTTTGCAATATGGAAAACAACACAAAAAAAACGTTTCTTTAAGTGACTGAAATTAACCTTGGAAATGAAGATTATGAACAAAATGTTATTGATATTTCTGAACACGAAATGATTTAACAATTTCGAAGTTTAATCATCGGAACAACCTAATTTTTTACCTTCACTGTAGCTTCCACTACATATAATTCCAACATCTTCACCGTGATTACAGTCATGAGAGTTCCATCCTCTATGGGAACACATATCGATTCCTGTCTCTGATCCAGTACAGGCCATATCATCCAACCATATGGTTCCTTGACCGTTTCCGGCTGTATAATAAGTCGCACTTGTGCTACTAGAATAGATTAAAATGTATATTTACAGCTTTTGAGGCTACGTAATCTAGTCATTCCATTCAGAAAACATGTAACTGTATTTTCATTTTTACCAGTTACCAATACGGCTTCCAATGATGTCCTTGTTTTAAGGTATACGGACCATAAATGAGCACATGATTATTTAAAAGTTCCCGGATGTTCCATACAACGCAATTGAAATGACCTCGGTAATTATAGGCAAACTTCGGAAATGCCAATATAACTAACTTATTTTTACAGACTCTGATCAGACTCTGCATATAAGCAACAAAGTGTGTTTCAACTTGAGAAAATATATATACAAAATTCCAGCTTTAAATTGTTTGGTTCAGCCATTCACGGTCAAAAAGAGATACAATTTTCGATTATCATCTATTATGGTCCGGATACCTTAATAAAATATTGAATTTTAGTACTATAAAAATGTAATAAATAATTCTTATTTTGGGGAACATTGGTAACATTATTAACTAAAGTTTAAGGTTTTTGTTTTACATTTTACATGAACCTGGTATCAAAGAATTGTTGTTTTTTACCACCGAGTCGATGTCACTGCTGTAAACTCCAAGCCCCTAAGTATCCCCAGATCAGTTTGTAGTATTTCGCTACTAGCCAAAAAAATGATGATTAAAATTTACAGTGACAAAATTCCATTTGAGTATATCATCCATGGCAGGAAGGCTTGTCAGCTAAGGAGTATCTTCGTCGTGCATGTCTTGAATATCTCTGTCCTTAGATGGATTTGGATTACAGGTGTTGGTCATTTTGGCATTTTAAAATTTGCTGTTCAACATTTTTGATTGTTGTATTGCTTTTTCAACTTTTTATACCTTGCGGAAATCTGATGAGTCATAAATCGACGAATATGCACATCATAATTGGTATTAAACATGTTTATCAATAAACGTCTGGATTTTCTTGCTAAATTTTATGATGTGAAACATTTCAGACATTTTTGCGAAGGAGGCAAAAATTCGAAAACTTACAAAAAAAAACAAAAAAAAACAGCTGATAAACTCCGGAGAACAACGAAGACAAGACCAAAACAATCCAAACACTACACTTAAAAACTAAAAACATGAAAAGTATATACCCCAACAAAACACCGGGGTATACTGAGGTGCTCCGGAAGAGTAAACAGTCTATTCTTCCTCCAGGAAACCCGCCATGCTGAAAATGTCAAATCCGGTATGAGGAATGGACAACGTAAATGGAACAGGTCCATATCCATTTAGGAAACAGTTTTTTTTATACCTGTCAACCAAGTCATGATGGCGTCCACAAAACTTTTTAAAAGGATTTCTGCAACTTAGCAACAACATTCCGCTGTTTGAGTAACATTTCTTTCCGGAGCAAGGCTCTGTCCAGGAAGTCAATGAATATGTCACAAGCTCTGGAATAACGTATGAGTTGTGAAATATACACTCCTTACGCCGGCGACTCTTGAACGTTGTCACTAGTTATCAATTGATGAAAATACAGGCGATTAAAATTGGTATGATAATAGTAAGTAGATATTTTGTACTTATGTTTATAATGTGAAACAGTTTAGACATAGTTGCAGCTTTTAACATTTTTTACCTTACGCTATACTGATAAGTTATCAATTTATGAAAATATAACCTATTGATAAGATAATAGCCTTTATATATTATGCTTTTTTAAATAAAAAAATTATGGAAAAACATTACATTGCCTTGCATATCAAAGAGCCTGGTTTAAAACGCTTCCTCAATTTCATGATTTTTTTTTACTAGGTCTGTAAATATAAAGGTGTCAACGTCTTTCTCTGATAGTATCGCCAATAAGGTGAATATAAGAACAGTAATGCTAATTAAAATGATTTTCTCATAGAAAACATATATGTTGAATTTGGCGGTCTAATTTTTCAACAAACAATCGTCCAATATCTAAGATGATGTTGGACCTGTTCCCACTGTCGTAACATTTCATGTGCCTCCACCGATTTGTGACTTCCACCGGATTGACTTTGTTGACTTTGTCGAACGTCACGACGTGTGCCGTATACGGAGCAGGAACTGCTTACCCTTCCGGGGCACCTGGTTTTTATAGGAGTTCGTGTTGTTTTAGTTTTCTGTGTTTATTTGTTGTGCTTATGGTTGTTCATTTGTCTTCATGAGTTTGTCTGTCCAATGGATTACGTTTTTTTTATTGCTCCTTAGGTATATTTGTCCTTTTTTAACAGTCCATGGGTGTTTATAGCGAACAACATAATTTATGGATTGTTGACTGTTTCCACAAACTATTTCAATTGATACAATGGATGGGAATGACAAACGTCATTCCTCTTAAAACGGTGCAGTGTACATGTGTTAAGTAGTAAAGAGGTAAATATTTCTTTTCTTACACTTTTTCATCTGTTTACAAGCCACTCTGGCATCAGTGTTACTAAAGCCATCGTCACAAATGGTTCCCCACAATCCAATATGGAAAATTTCTAACCGTCCCTGGTTTGTGCTAGAACTTCCAACTAATCGTAATTCTCCTTGAGAAAAATATTAAGATGTAGGATGAAAATCTAAAACGTCTATCAAACATTTTGAAAGTCTAAAAATAGACTAATCTTGAGAACATGGACATTTTGCTGATGTGTTTATTGCTGATTACCGACAAACGAATACCGAAGTAATCAGACAGTCGGTAAATTACAACGCACCATAAGACAATACCAATTCATGCTGAAACTAACATAGAAAACAAAGAGTCAATCAAAATATAAAACTATATAAACATAATCTAAACATGACAGCACTTAAACTAAAGCACTTGCAATGTGAAAGCCTCCAAATCAGGTCCGGATGGGTAAGCATATAATGCTCTGTTAACGCAGCGTCACGTTGCAAGTTAAAAAAAAATCCGGTATAGGTGATAAATATTTCATGCATCTTCAGTACGTTAACCAGTTCAAAAATTTATAGTTTCAAATAGGGGTTGGGCGGGACATAGAAGGGAACCAATTTTGACTGCCACTGTAAAAAATAGAATGGATGGGTAAGGTCGATTTATTTAGCCTTCCTGCGCAGCCATCATACTATTCCTGTTTGAAAACTACAAAAGGAGTCTTTAGTGTGTAGGCAGTGTGGCATTCTTAAAACATGTTACTAACTATGGTCCGCGGTCAGTCTTTCCGATTATGACCTAAAAACCACATCGGGGTTCACCACTATCAGCTACATGGTGACGCGCTAGGCACCTTTGTCGGTTAAGCTCTGGTGATCCATCACAAGTGCCTAGCACAAAAAAGATTAATATGTGTGTTTTGTGTGAAGAAGTTCTCTAGAAAATAAATCATTTTGCTCCACAAAAACCTTTGGAAATACAAAAATATTCAGTTAAATTCTTGTTGAAAAGGGCAAGGGGCGTTAAAACCCCTATTTGGCATAACATATTACCAAAAATGAAAATCCGATTAAGCTAAAGATATAGTTGCACAAATAATCTTGAAATACCTACTTACTTGAAAATGAAGTAAAGTTCAGTATTTTTACATCGTTCTGGCAATAAGCCCTGATCAAAATAATTCAATTTTGTGAAAATCCCTTATTTTTTGGAGGTTTTGGTCAATTCTCACGTTTATTTTGGACCGGGAAAGTGCCTCCGCATGCAAGAAACAACTTCATATTTGGCATAAATATGCATTAGGATAATATACATCTTTATGTAAATATTGTTTTTGTTTCTCGAATGCGGATAATGTTTTCTGAAGCAAAACGTGCACGACAAACTGCTAAAAATCCGAAATTTTCAAGATTTTGGGTAATTCAAGCAGAAATATGACGTCATTTTCACGTCATAATGGTGTAAATGAAGCTGAATAGAGTTATTTCCGAAGTCCTTGTATATTTTGATAGGTTCAGGGTTATTTTGAACCCCTTCTTTAGATATTCATATTTTTAGGCCGAAAAAAGGCTTAACGGCCGTACTATATGAACTATGAAAATGAAAAGATGTGATTCATATGTCAGTGAGACAACATCCAATGGGACTCACCGCAAGATAAGTTTTTAATTTGGCATTATTTAATGTCATTGTCAGGGTCAATTATCAATCTTGAATAACGTTTTTAATATAATTATTTTTATTTCTGTCTGTCCAGTACAAAGGTGTTTTGGTGATAATACTTCAACTGTGTTTATCTATTCGATATCATAAGGTATAAAGCTGATATCAGTTTCATGATATAGATATAGAAATATTTTTAAGTATTTCATCAAAATAAAATTTTATGTTCCATCTTTTTGTTATATCTGTTTGCAAGAAGTCTTCACTAATTTCGTTGGAGAATAAAATACATTATCGACAATGGTGAAAGGTGTCTTATATCAGGGTTTCAAAAGAGCATTTACTGAAAATACAATAAACACTTTTGCATAATTGTAATAATTAAAAAATTGAGGATACAATTTCTAGAAACAATTTTCAAATAATGATTTGTTTTCTTTATTGTATTCTAATTTTAAAGAAATGAATATATATTTTTTGGTATATAAATTGAAAACGTTAAATCAAGTTTTATGTTTTTGAGGTAATGATACGACTTTAATGCTTATTACTGAACAACTTCATGCATAAATAGGGGCCTCGGTGGAAAAGTCGTCAGGGTAGTTCGTCATGGCTACGTATGATCACTAGCCTGTCAACACTGAGGTTGTGAGTTCGAATCTCATCTGTGGCGGGACGTGTTCGACTCCGATCCTATTTGACAAGGATTGCCAATTGTCCTACCAAAGGTAGGAGGTTCTCTTCGGGTATTCCGGCTTCCTCTGGCAATAAAAACTAGCCGCGTGAAATAGCCAAATGCGATGAAAACGTACGGCGAAAAACCCTAACTAAACAAACAAACACATCATACATAAGTACCTTCTTCTGGCTCAAAACATCTTACTCCTACATCTTCCCCATGACCACAATTATGCGATGCCCAACCAATATGATTACAACTACTCAATGTACTTTCTGTGCCGTCACAGACTAGATCGTTTAACCAAATTGTTCCAGCTCCATTTCCCGCAGTGAAAAACTGTGCGCTGTAGCTTTTGCTGAAATAAGAATTCTACACTTGTCAAAAATTTCTTATAATACAAATTTATGTTTGAAATCTTATTTCAATCAAATTTAGCTGAAAAAAATTGAGAATATTTAAAATACACCTCCACTGAATTATTCTTAGGCCTTAAAATAAATATGGCATCCACCTAACATACACATGATACAAAAATGTTTGCAGTAAGTTTTTTATTATTATAATTATTAACATACAAGTACACCTGACAAAAATCTTAATCATCACTGCAAAAAGACAAGAAAAATTGACGGGACAATTATTGAGAAGAAACGAATGTATTATAATTAGACCTATTGTTCAAACCAATGTGAATTGAACGGCGATTTTGAGATTTAATACATGTGTGAGGAACAAGAACTAGCACTAGTGCATCTGCCGTAGAACAACTTTGATCTCAACTGTCTTGTTTTTTCTTGGTCGTCCTGATTTTTACTCTTTCTGATGTAATTGGAATGATCAACAATATTACCGCCACCCAACAAAATGAACCCAAGAGAAAAAAAGAGTGTTTAGGAACAGCTCATAACAGTTCATTGTTTAACTTTAACTGCAAATAACCGTCCTGGCTGCAACTCAACATATCTTGAATGGATTTTGTCATTCGATTCTGCTTGAACATATGATGTTCAGAAAATAGATAAAATAAGAATTCATAGACCTTATATACCTATATGGAGTTATTTTCTTTCAGAACGACAGGTCTTTCGTTTGAAGAATCAACCCGGGCGATACCAAGTTTCAATGAAATTTGCTTCAATGCATAAAATAATGACCTGTGTAAGGTCATTATTTTCCCTGATTAAAATGCAAACTATAATTTACTTTAGCATTTAATTCGTTTGATAGTTATCGTGTGTTGTTGCCAATTGGGGTTTTACTTTTTAATTTTCCATCTTTGTTAGGGTTAAGGCAGAAACAATCTTTTCCTCCGTTTATTAGACTGAAAAACCAACAATCGTCGTTGACGCACATTTTAACTTTCGGAACAAATAATGTGAAGTATGTTAATTTATCGCTACAATAAAGGGACATTATTTGAGATGAATTTAATAATGCAAAACTTTTCATAACACTTTTAAAACAAACCAGATTTAATACATTCGTGTGTATGATTTTGGAAATCATACTTTGACCTATGGATATTCGTTTTTCGTGAAAAAAATGTACATGTATCAGGATTTTGTGCCTCTTCGTGTCAGTTCTTAACTTTTTACATCTATATATACCTTTTATTTTATCAAATGATCAAATGATCAAATATTCTTATTTTCTATAGAATAACAGCCACATACATATAATGAGGTGGAGGGGAGTATAATATTTAATCATGATTCTCAGTTTAAAAAAAATTGTATTGCCATTCAAAAGAGAGAAAACAATTATTCTGAACAGTTCGTTAAAAATTGCTGGAAAAATAATCTGCTTTTCCGCGATAAAAATGTCATGAAAAAAAAAGGAAAAAACATAGCATCCCCCTTTCATAAACTAAGTTGATACAATAAATTACTTACAAAGTGACTTGTATTTTTCATACACCGTAACAATTCATTTGTGTCTTGCTTCATGTAGTTACAGTTATATTTTTATTGTAACTGGATAATAATTCTAAAGTTTATATCTAGATTAATTAGTGAGTGTTATTTCACATTATAAATGAGCCGTAGGGCGTATTAAAACCTGAATGCATCAGAAAAGAATACCCACTTTAGTGTGGTCGGTAACATAGGATGCAAATCCTGCAAATCTTTGCAGAAAATAATATTTTTTGACGGTATATAAGTCAGATAATGCATATTTTAAGGTTTGTCTTGTCGTATAACAGACCTCGGGGTGTCAGGATTGCCCAACGAAAGACCTCCCTACGGTCCGTCTTTCATTTGATCAATCCTGACACCCCTCGGTGTGTTATACGACAAGAAAAACCTTAAAATATGCATTATCTATGACAGAAAAGTTGTTTGAAATCTAACGTGTGTTAATATTGTAGGTGAAAGATACATGTATATAATTTCAGCAGATACCAGTACCTTGATGATCAAAGCTGTTTACAAACTACAATAGCATCTGGATCCTCAAATTTATCATCACAAACCGTTCCCCATACACCGTTATGATATATTTCTAGTCGTCCCTGTAACGAGGTTGCTCCGACCAATCGTATATCACCTAAAAATACAACTTAGAACATTTGATATCTATATTTTTTTAAATATTGTGGTAGAATTTCAATTCATGATCAACGCATTTTTATTTACAATTTTATAAACTGTTATATCTTTAAATATATACATCAAATGTACATCCTTACCTTCAGACTGACCATTGACAAAATACATGCACAGCCATTGAGCAAAAACAATACATAAACGCACCATCATCTTGTAGGTTGTTAGAAATAGGAAAAACTGAAATTAAAACAAGCTTTATTTCATTCAATTTATCTGACAACACAACCTATTATTTATTCATGTCTATGGAAGATGGTTCATATTCTCCGGGGCAAGTCCATTTCCGTTTCGTAAACTCAACTGGGAAAGCGGCACTGTCGACAGCCGTCTGCACACATGGCACATCTTGTAGTTTTTTGTTTTTTGTTTTTTGTTTTGGTACGGGGGCGGATGAATAGGTGTTTTCATATATCACGTTTTGTACATGTTTTCTTCTCATAATATTTTAGACCGCCTCGGTGTCTCGTGGTAGCGTGCTCGCCCCGAGTACGGAAGGTCGCGGGTTCGATCCCCAGCCGGGTCAAACCAAAGACATTAAAATTGGTATTTGCTGCTTCTCCGCCAAGCACGCGGCATCTAGGAGTAAGAGCAAAGACTGGTCGGCTCGGAGTCAGTATAGTGTGTCCGAGTGAGGTGATATGTCTTCCTGCGGACAGTTACCTCGTGAGCTGGCACATTAAAAATCCGACTTAGCGTGTCGGTCTAGTACAAAACAGGGATCATGTTCATTATTATATCAACATGTTCTCGTCCTGATATGCACCTGGTTGCCACTGGACGTTAAACAATAATTTATCCATCCATAATATTTTATAATTTTGCGAAATATATCCTCAAAGTTAAATTTCGATCGCCCGAAGCGTTGAACTGTATGGACGAGAGAAACATAACAGTTTGCGTCATAATGAAAAACCTCATTCTAATGTGCTGTCATGGAAGTTGTTCTTATTTTGTTTTCCATGACGTTTAGGTTGATATACGTCACAACTAAAATGAGTTGGAGTCCATTGTGAAACTATGGCCCTTGCGTAGAGGGTGATTTTTCATCTGGTCCGCTTTGATATGACGGATCAATTATTGCCATGGATACAGGTGAAAAAGCATTACCTATGGTGATGTTGCTAATTTTAAAATGTCTATAAGATCTTCTTCACGGGTTTAAACCTTAAGACAAGTGTTTCTAGTTATCTCACACAAAGTAGCGTAACTTTTTAAATTGATAAATTTTTCAAAGGGAATACATAAAGACCATTTGATTTGACCTCAACCAGTGGCAAAAGAAAGGCAGACTTTACAGCAGATTTTCCCGATCCTATGTTAAAATAAGATAAAATATTGTGGCAATGAAATCCTGTAAGCTTAGAGCTAACAAATAGTCCAAAACGTAAGAAGGCGTGGTTTAACTTGAAGTAAATGTGACACATTTCATTTAGATAAACCATTATACTACCGTGCAACCCGTCATAATGCTTCAAACCATTTATAAAATACTTTTTGCCAATCGTTATTGATTTTGTTTTAGCAAACATTTCCACATTCCACATAGTGCAATTGTCGGGTGGCATCATTTAACAGGTAGTAGATGAACCACAGGTATAGAATCGGTACTGACTGTACAACTCATCATGGCCATGCCTGATACCAGCTTTTAATTAGTTTTGACCTGTAGCTGATGAGAATTGTGCGACCATACATTTCTATGGGCCATCAGGGGAAAAATGTATGGTCGCATCGTAAAGCAGGAAGTAGATATGTCACAGGTACAAAATTGGTAAGCACTTTACAAGACATCATTTTCATGCTTCATATAAAATCGGTACTGACTGACCATGCTTCATGCCAACTTTGAATTGAGTTGTGGAATGTATTATCTGAGAATTTTGCGACCCCAAATTTCTGTAGGCCATACGCGGTGAAATGTTTAAACCTGCATTGTCGAACAGGAAGTAGATATGCCACAGGTAAAAAATCGGTAAACACTTTACAACTCATTTTTGTATGCTTTACACCAACTTTGAATTGGTTAGGGCATGTAGTTGCTGATCATTTTGAGACCACACAGGGCATACCATTTGCGCTAAGAACTACTGCTTTAGTGAGCTGTTTATTCGACTTTAACTTCATTTGAACATTTGAAACTTCTGATTTTAATCTAGTGTTACATGAATTTTGATGAAATGCATATGAAAGACTTTTTTGATAGTACCTAGATCAAGTTCAAATTCGAGTAACAAAGCATCTATAGTTTGTTGGATCTATCTAACTTGCATCGTGACGCAATGTATATCCAGCTATAAAACATGCATGGCATGTTGGTTTTTTCTTTTTTTTTTTTTTTTTAGTTGTTGAAAAATACTGCATAGTTTTCCCTTTTTATATTCTAAATAGAAATTAAAACAACCACCAAAATATGAATGTAATAGGCTCTGATCTGCATGAAGTAAAACTTTCCTCAGCTAACCATATCCCTACTAAATCATTGCTCTACAGTACAAGAGTGGGCCCTAAAGTAGATGAAGACCAGAAAATCAATGGTCATTTTTATTGAACAAATGAAGTCAAAATACATGTAGCAGTTCAAAATCTCTTGCTGAACTGTTACAAGTTAGATTTTCAATTTGTGGATAGATCAGGGTTATAAGCTCCACAAGTTCGTTATTTGAATCTTGTAGCAAGTTACGACTCTAATAATGATTTGTCCACTGTGCCCTCATAATTTCTGGCCATGTAAAAGACGACCAGTTACTGAAATATCTAATAATTCAAAGCATCGGCAATGATGAAGTCGTCCATAAACATGAAACTTTGTCGTTTGAAAAAATATTCTCCCAAATCAACGACGTTGATCAACATTCAACACAACAAGCTTCGGCAGTTGCGTAGACTTTTAAATGTTTCTGGACAAAAAAAGCTTTGCTTGAATTGACATTGATATAGTACCCGAATGCATTCCAAGCAACAGAGCAACGTTTTGAGTTTTAAGCATTAAACATTTGATTCGATTCACTGCTACGAAGTGTTGACATTTTGTGTGACGATAAATGTACGCAACGCGCTTTTTCGACGTTCGTCAAATTCGCCGGATTAAACACTCAAGTGATCAGAACTTTATGGAACTTTTCGATTCGAGTTATCTCCCTGTGAC
This sequence comes from Mytilisepta virgata, assembly GCA_028015205.1. Lineage (NCBI taxonomy): Eukaryota > Metazoa > Mollusca > Bivalvia > Mytilida > Mytilidae > Mytilisepta > Mytilisepta virgata. The sequence continues at coordinate 20,257,221 of CM051513.1, forward strand.
CGCAAACCTTACCTTAACTGCGTATATTGTAAGTTGTAAGGGGTAGTTGAAGTGATAGTTTTAAGAAGTTTGCCTGTATAAATCTTAACTAAAGTGCACAAATGAGAAAGGAAAAAAAACTTCATTCAACATATATAACGCGTATATTAATATCTCATAAGCTTAATATTATCAATGGTTATATTTTTGTATTTGTAAATATCTCTGAATTAACAGTATGTATTTTAAAGTTAAATACAATCATTAATTTAGTTCGAGATACAACTGGTGTCAAATTGTCTATTTTGTGCTACACAGGACCATTTGCGTCACGTCAGAAAACACTCCATATTTGAAAATAGTTCAAACAGCATTTATCAATTTTACACCGCAATAGTTAATAAGGGAAAAATTAGCTGGGGTAAATTAGGAGATATTAAGGATGCTCGCTAGTCATGTTTTGGTCTTTCTGTCAGATTTTCGGACTCCTCGGGTTTTATCCATTTCTTAAACATGAAATTTTTTGCCCATAACCCCACTTTTTCTTTTATAATTAAATCATATATACCTTAAAATGGATGGTATTTGACAAAATTTTATGAAATCCTTTAGTTTTTCATACATCTTTGAGAGACTGAAGTTGACAATGCAAAGACAATGAAATATCAAGAGAAAACCCATTTCCTGCAAATTTTCAAGGCCTTATAGCTCTAAAATGAGCACATGAACCTATATTTTTTTTCTTGCCTATTTGTTTACTATTCGTTAGTTCTCTCAACCTAAAACACCTATTTCAAATCCTATTTATTTCCTATTAGACCAGCGATCATCCTTAAACATTCATGCCATAACAAATCAGGACTGAAGTTGTTTTAAGGCTTCACTCATCATTAATGGGGTCAAATGGAACATCCGGGACATTTTGAATAATCACGTGGTCAATAATTGTCTTGATACCTTCATGCCTGAAATATTTGAGCAAAATCCAAACAGCACATAGAGTGCGTTTTCATGTTGAAGTTTTGATTTTGCAAATGGCGTAAGTTATGAAAAACATTTACAAAAGTTTAGCCTTGAAGAATGACTAAAAGCTAGATCCATGACAAAAACAGTATACAGATCATTGATATAGAATTTTCCTGGGAAAAAAGACATCCGTTTGCCAGACAAAAACATATAACACAAGAGAGGTCGTCCTCCTATTGTTACCGTTATTATTCTGATATATCTTGTTTCCCAGTGACTAAAAATACAGGTAAACCCTTGTTTTGAAACGTGTTAATTGCTGCCCGAAAATGCACTCGAAGTTAGCATCATATGGTGTCATGACGCACCCAAATATAGAATAAGTTAAATATCAGCACATTTAATTTTGAAACTTAAAGCGATAAAATTTACTAGCCAATGAACCATCTCATTAAATTAAAAGTAAAGGAGTCGAATTTAAATTAGGAAAACTGTATTTAAGCTTGTGATCTTCAAAATTCAAAAACGTCATCTTTCATTGGCTTAATTTCCTAACAGAATCATTCAATACTATCTGTAGATAGGCAATAAGGTTCTAAATCTTCAAGTTCTGATAAGCGTTCCAATTATGCATTTAGGTGTACTAAGAATACTGCAAATTCCGAAAGTAGCTTTCTACTTATTTATACAGTGAAGTGATAGGGACATGAATATTTATGATTACTATGTTTAATGAATTTCACGTCCAATTTGTAACTCTGCTTCGTATATTATAATCAGATATTTGCGCACATAATTTCTTTTTTACACTTTTTATTATGAGTACTTTGTTCAACAACAACATATTAATATATAATTGATTTAGAAAAATGTTTTAAACATTTAATTAAGTTCATTTATGGAGTGTGACGTGGAATTTGAAATGGCACACGAGAAAAAAAAATCCATTATTTTTTTATTTATCTGACAATGATCAAATCGCTTATATGGAAATGATAGAATTACATATATTAATTTAAATAGCCAATTTTCGCGACTAAATTAATAATGTCTAATAAGGAAATTAAATTTTCAAATTTTATAACGACACAAAAAACACAAGTTGCACAGTTAAAAACGACACAAGTAGACAAAAAGTTTTTTGAAATTATTTATATGTCATCTAGACTTATTAATCATGACATGAAATGCGAGATCTGGAATTTTTGTCATTTATGTCCCATTTGTCCTGTTAGGAATAAAGAAAACAGATTTTCCAACACTGAAGACAATCTTTTTTTTTCTATTCCGTAATTGGTTAAAACTAACGATCGCTTCTGGGTATGATTTCGCTTGCAGTGTGACGCTCTCGTTGTTTATTGAAAATTGTATGTTTACTTAATTCATTAGAATTTGCAAGTGTTTGCTTTGTTTGTTGCATATATTACGACATCGTTAATAGTAGTGTTTCGATTGTATCTAATCGAGATAGCTAAATTAAAGTCCGAAACTTGGAGAGGACTTGTATAGTCGACAATTTAACAACCGCGATTTGATAACATAAATAAAAGTCCCCTTCGTTTGCCTCCAAATGAAGGATTTGCTTATCATACACTTGATAAATATGTTTATATATCTCTATGTTGTTTTAAGAAATCTTAACCAATCATTGACTGAGATAATCGTAAATCACACGTTGGTTACATTTTCATAATCAATTGGTTGGGAAAGGATTAAATTGGCAAAGAATTAGAGGAAAGAAATCTCTTTTTTGTACTTTTGTAGTATTTCCAATAACACATTTGAACAAGTAATACATTTAGGCACATCTATGTCTCTTCAGGTTTTACACATTTGTTGTCCTTGTATCTTAAGAATAGTTTAATTCCTATGATATCTCTACTTAGTTCTTTTACAGACCTATATCACAGTAAACGATTAGCATGTATTGACGTCTTACTGATTGTATACACGGTTTACATCACTTAATTGGAACATAATTATCAAGTAAAGCGAAATATATTAATTATTTTACTCTATCATTGACATATCATCATTTTGCAAGTTTAAAGGCATCATTCTGCATGCATGTCAAGAATATACATTTTTTACACGAACGTACAAGGAAATAATTCTGAGATATTACGAAATTCAATACTTTGTCGGTCAAGTTTAGATATATTTAAACACAAAGCAAGACGGATTGTATTGCCCGATGAGTGACAAAGCACATTATTAGAATAATTTCATATTTTGCATCAAATATATAGTTACAAAATGGTCGCAATATGTTATACAGCTTTTGTTTTTAAAGTTAAACCAAAGTAGGGTAAATTCATGATGAAATATTGTATCTGGATCATAGTAAGTCATGACCGTATATCATAGTTCTTTTGGACGAAAAATAATATTGACCAAAGCTTAAAACAGAACTTGTGTATACATGTACATATTTTTCTCAAGTTGAATGACACTTTCTTGTTTATGCACCGAACTAAATAAAGGATAGACATTCCGAAGTTTGCTGGTAACTACTGAGGTCATTGCAATTATAGAATCCGTCACGTTTGAAATAATCACGTGATCAGGTATCACAATAGGGACGAACGGACAGACGGGTTGACGCCCGGCATTTCCATGTCCCTGCATTGCGTTCCAGCGGGGGACAAAACGTATGCCCTGAAAACGGCTTTCAGTGATTGATTTTCTTACAAAACGCAAAAAATACTTTACTTATGTGTTTAACAGGGGTTAATATAGCATCCGTTGTCATGGAAACGAGATCGGAGACATATGAATTTTATTGTTTTATTATAATGGAAATATTTAAATCTATGAGTTCTCAATTTTTCATGAATTCGTGGGACCAGGAAACAGGACATTTCCACTTTTTGTTGTCATGGCAACGTCTCTTTTTTTGCAAGGAAATGTTAAAATGTTCTGTTTTCGTGATTTTTTCAAACTTTTCAAGCAAATATTATAAATAATATATAGAACATAATCATTTTTACAATTTTCATTAAAAAAATTAATAGTTTTGATACTTATATAAATTATCCTTGAAAATAGTAAAATACATGCATTGTGACACAACTACAAAAAATCCAAATTTTGAGCTGTTCTTACAAAAAAACTGGACGGGCGATTTTCTTAAAAATGCAACGAAAAAAGAGAGGTTCCCTCAATGAACAAATAAATATGTAACTTTACTATAATATTTTAATGATAAAAATCCATGGAGAGCACAAACCTTACCTTATAACATAATCTTCCACAAAAATCTGCACAGTGCAACTCATGTATTCATCAATTAATAAATAAATATATACATATGAAATGTGATATTCCGGAAGATATCAGAAACTTTTGTTCAGAATATATTTTTCGGTTAATCTCTCAACTATAGAGAAAAAAACTTCCTTCTAATGTAACAATAGGTAACTGCGTTGTATAGTTTTTAAGATTTTTTAATTTTATAAACATAAAAGTATAGATTTAGATCGTCTTTTCTGATCATTTTCTCTTTTTTTTTATCATATTTATATGTGAATAAGCACAAACTGCTCCATTATGTTATTGGACACACTACAAAGCGCAAGTAAAGAAGAAAAAATGCTGTAGCAAACAATGAGAAATAGAACTTAAAAAAAAGGCCAAATATACCTAAGGAGAAATAAACAAAAACGTTAATCCACTGGACAGACAAAGCCGGGAAGACAAATGAATAACCACTAGCACAACAAATAAACGCAGAAAACAAAAAAAAGCATTGAACAAAACGAACTCCTATAAAAACCTGGAGTGAACCCAGCTGCTCCGGAAGGGTAAGCAGTTCCTGCTCCGTATACGGCCTCCGTTGTGAAGTTCAACAACGTCAATTCGGTGGAAGTCACAAATCGGTGGAGGCACATGAAATGTTACGACAGTGGGAACAGGTCCAACATCATCTTAGATATTGGAACACTGTAATGGTCAATCAATTTGTGATGACGACCGTAAGTGATGACATAAAACCCTGGCTAAGAAGCTTTTTTGACCGCAGTAATCCTCTTTGTCGACAGTTAGAGTAACTCACGCATGCGCTTGAAAATCGGATAAGCTGAGAAGCGTAGACGCCATATGCAGGCGATGCTGGTATATTGCTCACAAGAAGGGAAGATTAACAATAGGAAAGTTGAATTCATCACGTTTTTCATAAAGTTTTGTCTTCAAATGTCCCTCATTGTCTTTTTCTAGAAACAAATCCAAATTTGAACCGGACTTTGGTGTATCTGTAGTATCCTTAATTTCAAGCTCACTGGTGTAGATTATATGTAGAAAGTCTTGGACTTTGTCGTTATTCAACGACAACACGTCATCTATATAACGAAAAGTGAAATTAAAGGATTTGACTAGTTTCTTTTTGTTTTCACGTAGTAACCCTTGAATGAAGTCCGCTTCATATGAGTACAGAAAGAGATCGACGAGGAGAGGAGCACAGTTGGTTCTCACTGGAACTAAATAACGCAAAAAACAAAGATGACACTGCAACCGATAACCTACGGTGAAGCGAATGGTGTTTGTAAACCTATTTATTTTAGTTTAAACATATTAATTTATAGTGTATTTAGCAACAACTTTTCTATATGAATAAGACATAATCTTTCGATCAGTTTAGTATTTTCTGTTACCTTTTTTAACATCGGACTCGGAAATCTTTTGAAATGAGTTTTACTGTGTCCATCGCTGTGTGTTTCTTTATTCCACATTGGCTCGGGATATAGGTGAAGGGTTGAGATCTCACAAAACATTTTTGCGTCTGTCCCAAGTCAGGAACCTTAGTCATGTCGTTTTTTTTTAATTTTGGTTCATTTGTATGTTTAGTGTGTAGTCAATTTCGTTGAACTAGTATGCATTACTGTTTAAAGGCCAGCTGAATTCCACCTCCGAGTGCGGGATTTTCTCGCTGTGTTGAAGACCCATTGGTATCCTTGAGATGTTTTCTGCTCTTTGGTCGGGTTGTTGTCTTTTTGGCACATTCCCCGTTTCCATTCTCTATTCTATACCAACTTATACTAATCCCTGTCTACTTTGGAAAGCAGCCCCTATAGTGGCATTTTTACCTAATCTTTTTCGACGTCTACAGGGGAGTCTCTAACATGCTAAGGGTGTTGCTTTCCCTTAACACGGGACAGCTATTTTTCGTCCCCATCCGACGGACTACCTTCATATATCGAGAATATCCTCAAAATGGTGTCGATAGGGGGTCGGGAATCAAACCGGGAATTTTTGGCTTCGTTGTCTAATGCGCTGACCACTATACCACGATCCCCTAAAATTATTTATGAAATATGGAAATCTACAGGTGTGTTCATTGTTTGAATGTTTTTTTCTGTCATTTGTTCCGAGCCGAAAACATAGGAAATAAATGATAAAATTTCCTGATGTCGAATTTCATAATGACATGAAAATTATTTCCAAAATCTCCAACTTCCTCTTTGCTTGTATCATTTAAAATTAGTTACAAGTTGTGTCTTTATTTTCTTTGGAAATTCGGAAATTTGATTTTCTTAATGGGGAGTCATTGATGCATGTAGAGTCTCGTAAACAGGATGGTTTTAATGAATTTCAAACATTAAAATGTAATTTATCATTATCATTTATCTAATTTAATTACCATCTAATAATAAAATATGAGGGATGCTTTTGTACTATTTAAAATTTCATTCATGACATGATAAACGAAATTTAATTAATGAAGTTAAATATTTTTCCTAATAATTTGTCCGCAAATATGTGTGTGTATCCACCGTTAAAAAAATCCGTCTTGGCGGGCTATAATTTCAAACTCTGCTATTTTTAAATAACAAAGGCGGAAATTTTTTATATCATACATGTACATTTACTGCGTCTTAATTATAATTATTAATTTTGTATCTCATTTGAATGTTAATTTATGTGGGGTAGTAAATTCATTATACATGTGTAATATAATTTTATTCTTACTATCTAATCTTGTGATAAGAATGAACTACAAAATAAATGTGTATTATACGCAAATAGGTTGACCTAAACTGTAGTTTATTAAAGAAGAAAATTTAATAGATATGAGTGGAGGAATATTTGATTGAACTTTATTCATTTTGACAATGGCTCCATGGAAAAACGACGAATAAAATACAAGAACTTTATTATTTTTCACCAGTTTTGGATTTTGTGTCAATAAACAATGGGCAATGTGGGCGGAGCTTACTTAGCTTTGTGGTCTCTCAGCAACATCTCAACACAATTAGATTAATGCATACGGCCCCTGAGAAATTATGGTTCATGTTGTTCTAGACAACTTTATAAAAATTACGACCCTATTTAGACATCAAGACCGCGAATAAAACTTCCCAATTTTCCTACCGAAGGTTGGTGGTTATCTCCGGGTATTCCGACTTCCTTATGCAAGACGTTAATTAATTGCATGACTGCATCCGTGAAATAACTTTTGACGGGTAATTAAGAAGTTATTTACATTTATTTTAATAAGGTAAAACGTTGTATAACTCCAGGAGGTGTAAAATTAGGCCTTCGTCCTAAGGAACACTACTTGTTACGCTAATCCGTGCATTAAAATCTTTGTTACTCCATCCTCCAATGCAAAGAAACGCTGGGTGAAATATTACTTTATTTACCATTAGAGAGAAATTAAAACAAACATACATATACGTATATACAAAACTTCAGGTGAAACCAACATATCAAAAGCAAACCACCATAATAAAAAATAGTCTCACATTTGACTTGATAAAAAATAACGAAAGTACATCGAATATTCGCAAACTAAATAGGTGTAACAGAGTTGATAATGGTTATTAATATGTATAAAACTCGTTAATCAGATCTGTGACTTTCCGGTACATAAAAAGTGCAAATGTACTGATTAATAGAGAATCTAAGGTAAACGAAACCGATCTGAAAACTGAGGAAAAAACTGAAAAAGAGAATGTAACATCAAACTTACAAATTAATAAACAGTGATTATTAATGTAACAAGGCGTAATCTATAATACACAACATGGTATATATAAATGTCGTTTACTTTTTACCTAACAGGATCGATTTCCTCTCCCTCAAAATTTGATCTCCTTGCGGAATGTAGTTTTTAAAAATGACCTAAAAATTAAAGATGTCAAACCTCAATTTGTCTTTAAAATTATTATGTATGACAATTGAAAATGAAAACAAAAATTCGTGTATCATTACTAACTTAAACAGAAATGGTGTGACATATATATTTATATTTATATTTTATGTTTAATGTATTTTAATTTGTTTCATTGTATAATGAAAAATAAATGTTTGAGCATCTACATGTAACAAAAATTAAAAATAATAAAGTCTTACAAGAAAAATATTACAGAATTTTAAAACAGAAAGAAAATACTACAATCTTTGAAAATATGCTAGACTTTCAGCTTATGTAACTAAATATAAAATATAATACAGTAGCTTTTACGTTATTGGTACAGAGAAATACAACCTGGAAAATAAATTTGTTCAATTTTCAGAAAAATTATGTTTCAGTAAATATTTGGATATTTTCAGGCTTTATCGACGATATTAATACATAACAAGATCAACTTACGGACTTCATTAGAAAAAAGATATGAGGAAGGCGTTAGCTCTCCTCTTAACGATTTTCCAGATAACCTTCATGTAAACATCAGAATGTGTTCAAAGGTATACAAGTTACCATTTTCGGACGCGGTAAATCCACATTTAAAGGTTGTGAATATACACAAAATGTCCTAATTAACACAAAAATGTGTAAAGATTACGTAAAGATTAAGAGAGTGTTTGAAGAAAACTCATTCAGGACAGCACATAGAATTACATTTGGACTAAACAATTTTAATAAAACAGAGAATAAATTGTATAAAAGAGTCTCTAGTGGTGTCTGTCCAAGTGTTTGTAATAGCATAAGTGACCTCGTGTAAGTCTTGACTGACATTTCTTATTGGAGGCAATAGTACCGCGACAATTTTGAAATATCTCTCAACCGGTGAAAATGAAAGATTTACGATGTACGTAGGGCACTTCTGATTTATTTTCATCAAAACAATTCGGACTTAAACAAGTGGATTCCGAGACTGGCTCAACTTTGGTAAAAAATAAGAATGTTATAAATGTGTGCTGCACGTAAATTTGATTTTCGCCACTAAAAAAACTAGTCCTAAAGGAAAAATTAGAATTAAAATATCGCTCGCCCAAATGTATTTTTGCCATAAAAATTCAAAGAAATAAAAATTAATTTGGTATGACCTAATAAAAACCAAAAGAAAAATCACTGTTATCTGACAGAAAACCGTGTGTAACATCAGCTGCTTTGCATCTGTGTCTTATACATGTCAAGTGCAGCAGGGATCGTTTAAGAGCTATGGTAGTTAATAACAATACGAAATAAACAAATAACAATTGAGCGCTTAACGGCAATATGTCGTTTAAACATCGAGAAACATCTTGAAAAAAATATATAGATTGTAAGTAATCATTGAAAAAAAAAACAGCTACAAATATTAAACATTTTACAGGAAATAATTATTTGTGATTGTAAAAACGCAATCCATTAGACAGACAAACCCGGGAAGACATATGAACAACCACAAGCACAAAAAAATAAACAATGAAAACTGAAAAAAAATTAACAACACGAACTCTTATAAAAACCAAATTTTAAATTGTTCCTATGATTTCCAGTCTTTGTACACGTTTGATGCTCTGTCTTCTTCAACAACAAAAGCAGCATCCGTATCAAAAGGACTTTCCAGACAGTAATAATTCCCTCGTTAGCGTCTTCCACTTGGCTAAAATGAAATAAAAAAGTCATCAAAGACTGTCATGATTAAACAAAAATGGAAAATTTGACGGTACGATAGCCATCAACAAAATAGCAAGATTGGGCAATCAACTAATATTTAGTTTATATCTATTTTTCTCCTATTCTTGACGTGTTTAATCGGTGAGATAAAAATACGTAATATTGTTAACTACTTCTGGATGATTAAATTTCTGCATGGGAATTCCCGCCGCTTTTTTTTACGTTTATTGGAAAGATAAACTAGAGAAGTTCCGAAATGGCGTTCATGTAAACAAAATGCGTAGCAACGACATTTTCTTGAGGTTTTTGTTGAAAATTATAGGAGAAACAGATTCTCTTTTAATTTACTCGCGAGTTATAGAATTTCTCCACCCTCGATAGTTAAATTTAAGATTTTAACACGCTCGCTAAAGGCTCCCATGTTGAAAATAAAAAAAATAATTATCTCGGGTGGAGAAATTCCATAACTCACTCGTACCTGAAGGAGAATCTATATGTAAATAGTCAATGCAAAAAAATAAAATATTAAATCAAACAATCCAAACTTGCGGAAAAACGATACAAATCACTTAAATACTGCATTGATATGTCATTACTACAAAAAACCACACACACCGGAGAGGTCATACAAAAAGTGTAAAACAAAGGCTCTGATAATTTGGCTTAGTAGTGACTAGGTTAAAATTTTAACTAAAGAAGGACGAACGAAAAGTCAGGATTAAAATACTAGCTTTAAGAAAGACACTTAATTTTCTGTATTGGATTCCATTTATTGCCCTTGTTCTAATTTGACATTTAAATTTTCTTTCCATGTGGTGTCTGCGAAGCTTGGTGATTAAATTTTATTTTTTACTCAAATAACGGTACAGTTGTCAAAAAGCTTATCTTTATATAGGGTTTCTTCCTTGAACAACATAGAGAAGGTATGATTATAGAAATATAACGAGTTTTTTAAGTACATGTGGTAGATCACGTGGAATTAGTCCGTCCGATTTGACATAAGGTCCATGTTTGTTTGCGTTTCCTCGCTTTGTCCTTTCAGATTGGAATTGAATTATTTTAAAAATTTGATATCCAGTGCCATGATTTCTGAACCAGAACAGGCATTAAAACAACTGTTCGTAGATGACTTTACGAAGCTAAAGTACTGAACAAACTTAACGTGTGGAAGTCTATATTTCCCGATCAACCTTTTAGGAAGAAAAATTATATTGCACAGAGTATTTCTAAAATTAAAATAATACTGACCATAACCCTACCTTCTGCCTTTTGTCTGAAATAAATTCACAGTATGATCTGTTAATTACAAAATGCAAAGTCGTTAACTATTTTTGTTTAAATCTGTGTTATACAAGTATACTTATTTCATCCTGATCGGAGAATGTGTTCAACATGGCTCCGCGGGGGTCGATTGATCGAATAAGATCTTCCAGTATTAACTCCTCTGTCAACACAGGGGTTTTAAATTCTAATCAAGCTCATGGCATCGACATCGACAAGGATTGCCAGTTTTCTCCATAGTTTGGTGGTTTGTTTCACTAAAATCCATTGAACTATTTAGAAGGAATTGTGCTTACAAGGTAATTGGACGGATTGACGGACGTACGGACAGAAAAACGGACAATTTGATTCCTATATACCCCTAAACTTTTGTTGCAGGGGGTATAAAAACAATGCCGTAAGCATGCAGACTAGCATTGCCAGTAAGTGGGTACAGAGACTGTCTAGTCGGAAGATAGACAATTTATAAATTTAAAGTAAAAGCCCAGCCATAGACCAAAGTGGAATACTCTTTTAAAAATGCCACGCTCCTTTAAACATGTTAAAGAACCTTCTCTGGATTTAGAAAGAAGTATTATAGCCGATACAGATGGCTAAATTATATTTCCTTTGTCAATCCCTGCACACCTTTACAATGAATGTCAAATATTATTTGCCTTTGTGTCTTGTTCTATTCCTTTTTATGAAGTACCATGGTCTGGATGAATTCTCCAGAAAAAGAAAAACGATTAAAAGTGTATCTTCTAATATGCTAGAGTCTGCGACAACGCAAAGCAATACAAATAACAAGGATTCGATATAAGGAAATGTTGATCCGTAATCGTTCATTGCTCTATGGATTGCATACAAGTCGAATTAACGGAAACACAGCACGAAACCAAAACTTGTCCCCGTTTTATTCTCTTAAATCTTTGTCATTGTTGTTCTTTTCCAAACTATGACAAACTATAGGATGATCTAATTCGTTATGGAGTGTATTTTCAATGCATGAGAAAGTGAGGCTGATGGAAGAATAAACAGATAGATAAACGCAATTCATTATCCCTTCTCTACATTTCCAAATAATTATTCTGATCCATACCTTTTGAATTTATGGAAGGCAAATTGTCCAGCTACTATAATGACAATTGTGGCAATAATACATCCTCCAGCAATGCCACCTAGTAAGCCAGTTGAACATTCATGTTCTATCCTTCTATTCACATCAGCAACTGAAGCTTTTAAACAGATTGAAAAAAATATTTTTTCTTCTCCATTTAGAAATATTTAATAGCAAATTTAATTATGTTCTCTGTGATAACTATTACCCTGATTCATTAAAACTAAATATCTGAGTACAATATCTGCTAAATCGCATTGCAAAAGCTTAAATTAATATGCTCCTTTTACGATTGTGTGCTTTTGTGTAGAATTGTGAAATAAAAAGCCCCTCATTTTACATCAATTGTTATTCTGAATATAAAGGTAGATAGGAAAAATAGATCATATAAAGTTTACACAAGCGCAATGTACAAAAATCCAATCTTTGAAAAAAGTTTTAAAATATTAAACACTATAATAGATTCAACATCTCTACTCTAGTTTAAAACAACCAGTCTTCATTAAACCAGATAGAGCAGGACAATAACTAATTTGCAGTCTATGTAAAGGAGCAATGCAACATGTATTGCATTTATGCATTTTTGCTCAGATATATAGAATAGAATACTTTAGTGTGACTAACTTACTGATTCTGTATTGGCCATTGTATTGATTCAAGGTTAGCTGTATTGGTCCCGTGCCACGTACAGCCGAGGGCTTATACAGCTGACCGAGAATCAATATAGGGCCAATGCAGAAGCAGAAAGTTCGTAACACCTTCATTAAATAATCCAAACAGTCCGTACAGCTGGTCAGTATTGCAAGTCCGTAAGAAACTCATTCCATTCAGCTGTTCTTGGGCATCAAACCTGGCTGGTACCATTGAATTCATCATGATTTAAATCGCGGTGCCAATTGTGATGTCGACTTAAAACGTTCCAAAATGACGAAATTAACATATCCGTAAAATTTATTGCAAAATATTGAAGTAAGCATGTTAAGACTTTTATCATGTTATATCAAATGGACAAACATATTCTCAGATGAATGAAACTGACTTACAAGGACAACACATGTTATTACAAATGTTGAATTCCTCTGATGATCCATTACAATATAAGCCCCCATTGTACGGTGCCGAGTTATCACAAGTGCGTGTCCTCTTTTCAAGACCTCCTCCGCAGCTTACACTACAGGATGTCCAATTAGACCATATACTCCATCCACCGTCAACTATAATTAAGTACCATTCCATATAAAATTAAAAATCTAGTGGCACATGATAGAAATAGATTTTCTGTGTATGCATGTATTTGCCTTTCTTTTGTATATCTATTAACAGATTTGGTGCATTTTTCTTAGTTGTGACCTGTCTTTCTGGGATTTTTTTTCTATAGAATGCATTACGAACAGGGGAGATAACTAATGTTAGACCAATAACTTGTGTATAATCTTTTCATTGCTGCTAGAAGGCTTTTGAAATTCACAGCTATTTTATTATAAATATATTTACTTAGTATGAGCTGTAATATTAATTGTAATTCAGTTCATGTTAAACACTTGTCCCCTTTTTGGGATAATTTTTACAAAGAAAGCACTATAGAACAATGTTGCCAAGGGAGATAATTTATTGAAATTTACATGTAAAAATCTTCCTGATTATATTTGGAACCAATGTTTGAAATTTTTTATTATTCTAATGTATGGACATTATAACAAGCAAATTAAATTGCAATTAAATTACGACGATGTTTCGCACATTTTTATGTAATTGTTTGATTTTTCTATGGAAATGTACTTAACATTAAAAACAGAGAGGCCCAATTCGGTTTATACCATTTCGCGGCGAGTACAAATAAACTGTTGTTTTTATTTTTTTAACAATGTACTGATGTTGTGTTTATCCTGCAACACTAAATCGTTATCAATTCCAGCGAAAATTTTGAAATGGAACATTTTTACATGTAACTGATTAGTAGAAGGGACGACTTCGCGTGTAATCTTGGGAAATATGAAGTCATAAAGACTTTGAACCAGAACGCAATACAAACTATCGTTGAATGCGAGAAAAAGGGTACCAGGAGACCATATTAAGCTACTCACTCAATATCGAAAACAATATTAAGAAGGCTATATCGGCATAGTTGCAGGATAAAATAAGGTTAAAAAACAGATATTGGCTCATTGTATATTAAAAAGTAACCCTAGTTATAATCAAAAATCGGGCAGAAACCAAGAAAACAGCAAATGACTGCTGTTCCTCAATTCAAAGTTACTGTGTGAAGTCTCCAAAAATTAGACAAAACCAATTCATTACAGCAAGATCACGATGGTCATACCGTCGACACAACAGCACTCGAAGGCAAAAATATTGAAAACGGAAATGTTGGAGAGAAAGTTCCAATGCCAAGATTTGAAGAAACTAAGTTAAAACCACCAAATGATACTGATTCTGATGCACTTTATCCCCACTTTTCATGAAAATATCTCTTGTCAGTGGTTTTCTATGCGGTAAATGTCGAAAGCCAAAAAAACAAAATGTTGTATATCAAGATCAAATCCGAAACAAACAAAACGACACGCAAACACCGTAACGGAACAGGGTTTTGTGTAAGAGAGACACTTTGTAGGTTCCATCTTTTTGACCAATTGTTTAGTCTTTGAATTTTATATGTACGTCAATACCGAAATATTGAGAACAAACTGATCTTACCATTAGCAATTAGACTAAATTCATATGTAAGGCACCACATACGTTGAAATGTTATTCCTTTGCATATATCATTATTCTGTGAGTAAAGAATCCCGATCAATATGTAATTAAAAAAGATTAAAATGAATATTTTTCGTACCTGAACAATCAGATCCATTACACGCCTGTATTTCATATTCATATCCAGCGCATTCCAATCCACCAAACAAGGGTACAGGATCATCACATTTTCTCGTTCTATTCTGCATTCCTTCACCACATGTTGTGTTGCATTTATCCCACGAGGACCATGCTCCCCAGTTTCCATCAACTGGAAAACATATTGTAAAACTCATAAGTAAGTTTTGCTGTAATCAATCTGTTCAACTGTCATCATTATGTAAGGTTGTGGTCAGATTCTTGTTACAAATTATGTACATGAGATCTGAAAAAAACCTTCGAAATGAGGACATTAACAGATCAGTACAAAAGAACTTTAATCGTATAATATTTGAAAGTAAGCATGTTATCACTAATTGCTTTGTACATGTCGACTACTCATTATGTATATAAAATTATGTAGTTTGTCAGAAAAAATAAAGGTTATTTGTTCAGGCCTTACAAACATGACAAACGGTTAGAAATGAAAGGCTTTAATCATGTTATATCAAATAGAAAAAAAATATTCTCAGATAAATGAAAGTAACTTACAAGGACAGCACATGTTATTACAAACGCTACATTCTTCTGATGATCCATTACAATATAATCCCCCGTGGCAGGGTGATGGGCTATCACAGATGCGTGTCCTCTTTTCAAGACCTCCCCCGCAGCTTACACTACAGGATGTCCAATCAGACCATATACTCCATCCACCGTTAACTATAGTATCGTAAAATAAGGAATCAATATTCAAAACATGGAGGCTTAATTCGTTTTATACTGTTCAAGTGGATTTCGTTAATATTTACAAGGCATAAAATGGTATTTTGATAGGAATTAAGTACAAAATTCTGGCTGGTATTTGAAAATTTTAAGCCATATTTCATTATAGACTGACATTCCATAAATTGTAAGAACTAGTAAAATATTTATCTGTATCAATAAAATAATATTCCAGGCATTGTTTGTTATTTTACAGGATGTATTGTTCTATTAATGGTATTGCTTTTGACCATTTTTTGGCAAAAAACTCAAGATTATTAAAGGCATGCCATTTGCATTATCCTTTTAAAGTTATCTTTGTGGTTGTAAATTAGAGTCAATCGATATATATCTGAAAGTAGAAATCCTAAGAGCAAAAGCAAATATTTTATTTCAGGCCCAGATTTTTCAAACGAAAAAATTGCAAAGGAAATTTAACATAATTTTTAAATTTTGAGACGTAGACACTATCGGCACTCAGTCGATGAGAGAGAATGAAGAATCAAAAGAATAACTAGAGTCATCTGAATCTAATAGTACATTTTAACTTTACTTCAACGGTTATATGCATTATTTTTTGTTTAATCTTACAACTACCTGGAATTCAATATATATTTACTGTGCGTCCTTTTTCATAAATAATAATAAAATAGTAATAAGATCTTTTAAAAATGGTTTAGGTAGAAGGCAGTCGGTTTTAATACATTTCGGTCGTTCCAATTATTTTCTCAACAGTATTAGAAAAATATGTCAATTTTGGAAAGGATTGCAGATAATCGGTATATCGCGCTGAAGTCAATCGATCGAAGCTTGAGGTTTCACCAAAAATTCTATACTGATGCTTATATACACTATAGTTTTTTACATAAAGTGAGAAAAATTACTTCAACAAGTTAAGCAAAAAGCGTATTTCAACAAGGTCTAACAGTTTGCATGTTAAATAAATTGATAAACCAAACAATTTGTCACCCGCTCGACATGGTTATTGTAAACAATAATGTATTATTTGAATTAGTTTATGGTTACATTGAAGGGATTGGCAGGTGTGTCATTGGTTATCACAAATGCTGCGTTCCCTGCCCGCCAACATTTTTATAACAACATGATCATTATACAATGTTGTTTCAACAATTATATTGGGGCCACTCATAGGTGTCTTACATGTTGCGAATTATACATTTATCATGTTTATAGTAAACACACCTTAACAGATTAATCAACATGAAGCACACTTTTTTAAATATTGTGAATCAAACATACAGTCTTGAACTCTTAAACATGTATCATTATCAATATCAAATCAACAAATCAAACTAGACTAGTGGCAACATAAACATTCGGATGGTAAAGGCATGTTTATGCACTTAGAGGATTTGCACCAGTTTGTATTATATCTGCGTTGGTTTTCTTCTATTTAACGTTGTCTAATTTAATTTGACTGTTCTATACCAACCAGTTCTTCGGTATATTCAGGTTCACATTGGAATGCTATAATTCCTTGTTCATAAAGTCTGATTCGTCATTAAAGGCGAAAAGCTTTCGTTATCTGAACCCGAAGTTGATATTTTGAAGTTTATATTCCAGTAACACTGTTTGTTTGTTTGTTTAGTTGGGGTTAAACGCCGTTTTCAGCACATTTTGGCCATTTCGCGGCGGCCAGTTTTTATTGGTGGAGGAAGCCGGAGTACCCGGAGAGAACCACCGACCTTCGGTAGGAAAATTGGCAATCCTTGTCAATTAAGATCGAAGTCGAACACATCCCGCCACAGGTGAGATTCGAACTCACAACCCCAGCGTTGACAGGCTAGTGATCAGTAGTAGTCATGACGAACTACCTAGACCACTCGGCCACCGAGGCCTCTCCAGTAACACTGAGGCAGTCATTTACCCGAAACTATCTGCGACCAAGCTTAAATATTATTTGAGAAAATGAAATTGCTAATTGTCGGCATAATAATTGATTCTTCGGTGAATTGCCGCTTATTAAGTTCTCATCGTTGGTATTTAAATTTAATTAATTCAATCATTGATTGATCAAACGTGATACAGGTTGCTAGTAAGTAATTCGAACTTTTCATAAACTTTAAACTTATTTATTTATAGAGGATTGGGAAACAAGTTAAACCAACTTATACTAATACCTCACTACTTGGCGGGTGTGAGAGCAGCCCCTATAGCGGCATTTTAACCTACTCTATTTCGACATCTACGGAGGAGTCTTTAATGTGCTCAGGATGTTGTGCACTGCTCTTCCTTAACACGGGACAGCCTTTTTTCGTCCACATCCGACGGACTAGCATCGTTTATCGAGACCATCCTCGCACATTGTGTCGGTAGGGCGTCGCAAATTTGATCCCTGAAACGTTCATCCCGAACTTTTCATGTTTATTACAAAACGATTTTATTTTAATACGAACACGCCCAAAAATTAAATACTGAGATGGTTTTATAATGTCATTGTTTTCTTTTTATTACATTTCCATTGAAAATGTTGTATTGTTTAAAATCTACTTGAATTTCTCATTCGTGGTGTTCAGAGCTATTCCTCAACACGGGACAGCCATTTGTTGTCCCCATCCCACGGAATAGCATCGTTTATCGAGACCATCCTCGCACATTAGGTCGGTAGGGCGTCTCAAATTTGATCCCTGAAACTTTCATCCCGAACTTTTCATGTTTATTACAACAACATTTTATTTTAATACGAACACGCCCAAAAATGAAATGCTGAGATAAATTTATAATGTCATTATTGTCTTCTTATTATATTTCCATTGAAAATGTCGTATCGTTTAAAATTTACTTTAATTTCTCATTCATTGTGTTAATTTTTCGAATTAATTTCTTTACATAATTATAATTACATATATTTAATTTGGTTAATATCTCTAACCGAATTTGAATTAATAACAGATACGGATTAACTTGTGATATAATCGTTATAATTTTGTAATTATCGACCAGTTTCCCCCATATAATGCCCGTACGTAAATAGTAAGATTGTGTGGAAAATTCATCATTAATCTAAGGATAGATTTTGTAGGTCGTGAAGTCAACACGAACATTTACCAAATTTTATCAGAAAAAATCACAAAATATAAATATGTGTGTATTTGTAATGTGGAATTCGTACTTTAGTCGTCTAACAATTCCATCTGGTTCTCGGTGGCTTTAATAAAACCGAAGCAAATTGTATATTCGATTTTTAAAATGAAAAAAAAGGTTCACATCTGAAATAATTTATAGAGTATGTTAAAAAGCTTTATTTCCATATATAACTATTTGGTTAGGTATTATAACAAACTTTTACTTAAAAGATAAATTTCTGTATTTATGTTGTAAAACTGGTACTGGTAATTTCTCTCACAAAGAGTATGGTTTGTTTCAAAGAAGCTTATTGAGATACGAAAATGTATTTTTTTTCGAAAATAATAAGATATAGTACTATTGTCAATGAGGACAATGTACAACTTTTAAAACGCAGGTGCGCTTGCAATTAAACATATTTGAACGTTTTTGTGAAGAGACAATTCTGCAGTATCGTATTTTGATATGACAGTTATTATATTATTTTTGTCTGTTCACTCCAAAATGGTTTTTGCCCGAGAACATGCAAATATATATATATATATATATATATATATATATATATATATAATAAATCGATCTCATAAGTTGTAAATAATGATGCCAATTTAATTATGTAGACATATATTTCAAATTTTACCGATCAAAAATGTACCGTTCAGTTCTTTTTTTTCTTTTTTTTCACTTCTGGAAACAATTTTGAAACTAGAACTTTAGTTTGGAAATGTTTCCAATTCTTTCAAAGAATTTGAATGCCTTGGGGGTATTATGTTATTTCATAGTATTACGTTTAATAGAGCGACAGTATCCGATCTACAGCTACGGTAGCCCTAGTTGATCTTACAGTTAACATGAACATATTCTGACCCTACTATCTAAAGTATGCACTGTTCGCTCTAATATTTTGCAGTTCTAGCAAGGGGTCACCTTGTCACCTTGTTGGTAATCATAATGTATTTGTTTTTATAGTGTTTTTTACATCAGAGTGTCAGGATAGATCAGGGGGCGGTTTTGGTTCCAATAAAATTGGTTTAACCTCACCAATGTTGAGTGTCTGAACTAATTAAGTCAGGCTATCCTTATTCTTTGTTGTGTTAAGGCATGTGTTTTGTGCTCTTTTATGTTATTTTTTACCGGATTTCTCTCAGTTGGATTTCTTTGATTGATTTTTAAGTTATTGTTGACCTTTCCTGTTATCAGTGTTCTTGTTAATTAAGAAGAATATGTCAAGACAAGATTTAGTTGTTTAGCTAAGTGGTATGATTTAAAAGAAAGTGTTTATAACTGCACAAATTTATGGAACTTACCTTCTAAACATCTTACTCCGACATCTTCATGATGCCCACAATTATGGTCTCCCCATCCCCTATGATTACAACTACTTAATGTATTTTCTGTTCCGTCACATGCTAGGTCGTCTAACCAAATTATTCCATCGCCATTTCCTACAGTGTAAAACTCAGCACCGTAGGAGATGCTAAAATTAGAAATTATGACATTATTATAGTGTAATAAAATTCCATGATTATATTTCTACCTAAATTAATATAAACCAAATAGCTATAACAAGAGGAAATATATTTTTAAAAAGCTGTCTTGAATCATTATTAAATGTCACTTCAACTTAAAAAAATACATTTTCCATCCAGCTTTACCGAAAAATTGCAAAACAATATTTTTTATCTTATTTATTATTATTATTCTTTATTGATACAGTTTTAATGAAGTGAGTTTATCCACTTCGGGTTCGAATAAATAATTATAGGTCTTACCAGATCTGTCAGTTAGGCCAAAGTGATCACAATTTAAAATTTAATATTTATTCACACAACTACCACAAAACTGAACAAAACAAAACTGGAGGAACACAAATACAAATCTATTTCTCCAACTATCACACTTGACATCAACAACTACAACTATACACACTCTACAAAACAAACTTAAACTAAATAAACTAAAAACTAAAAATTTAAATAAATATAAATATCAGTCAATCACAGTCTGTCATCACAGTCTTCATCAAATATGAATAATTGCCATTGACACAGCAATTTAAGAATTTCAACCTGGTTGTATATTATGTATTAAATTCGTTACACTGTTACTTTTCAACTTTTATACTGGAAATTTATATAACATAAAAAGACAGTCACTCAAAAACTGACTTCAACCATCTCAAATTGTCTATCACACCATATTTGATGCAGTAAATTCACCCCTTATCTTGATACAAATCATCACCGAAACATACTTGTGGTCAACCGCCAACTAAGTACTCAAAAACCATAAATCCGCTGTGAAAGGAACAAACAAAACGTAGTTTAAGGACTAGCTTGCATATCAAAAACCGAATAAAACAAATTCGGATTATCGCGAAACGTCATAAATAGATATTTGAACACGAAAACCGATAAATTTTGCACAAATATTTCAGACTCGAAATTTGGGTGGGGTTTCGATTTTCAAAAACATGGAACCAAATTTACCTGGAATAATTGCCCTGGTGAGCAAATATATATTACTAAATGTCCTGCAATGACTATTCCTGATGTAATAAATTTCTCTGGCAATTCTGACTGCCAAAACTAAATTTATTCTATTTCAAGTCCATACCTTTTCAATGTCCAGTTTAAAATAACACATCTCAAGACCTGAACAAGTAACCATAAATAACTTGTTTGACCAGTCTACAACCTGCTAGGCTGGTCCAAAACCTGACCAATATATCTATATATATCCTGTTACATAAATAGTAAAGCTGACCAAAGAAGGATAACTCAAAGTCCTTACAATAGTCAAGTTTGGGATTTAATTAGAGGAACACATTGACCTAATCAAAAGCCGACAAAATAAAAGACAATTGATATTGTTAATAGCAACTGATGAAAACATCCATACATATTTTTGCTCCGGACACTATTTGTTAGCTGATTGAGTCAAAATGGAATGTCAATGGTCAATGTAATGGCTATTATCCTTATCAATCAGGTATAAATACCCTATGCCAAATATGTTGTTGTTCCAGCAGATAAAGTCCATAATAACATAGTTTTTGTTTGCAAGGGCTACTGTGTTCGGTGCTTGATTAATGAACTAGGGATTGCTGGTTAACTTGGCAATCCTACCTGTACAGCTACTACACTTTCAAAGGAAGAAATAATCGACAATCATAGATCGGTCTTATCATCATTTGGTATTTCCATCAAAGATGATGATTGTGATCTTCCTACTTTGTACTGGATACCCATGTTACATACAGACAGACAACGCTTTGTAGCTGGATCTGCCAAGTGTTCCACCAAACTTCTAACTTCTATTTTGACAGCTGTCAAAACGGGCCTCCATGGTTATTCTGGAACAAACTATTCAAGAAGTGGTATCAATCAAATGTGGATATTAAAGAATTCCCAAAACTTGAAGGATTCCCTTCTGGAGAAGCAATATATTAGCTCCGCCTGCATATGGCGTCTACTTTTTTTTTAGCTTATTCGATTTTCAAGGGCATGAGTGAGTTACCCTGACTTTCGACAAAGAGGATTACTGCTGTCACAAAAGCTTCTTAACCAGGAATTTATCAGGATAAGTTGATGTTATCACGAAATTGTACAGTCGTCATCACGAATTGATTGACCATTACAGTGTTCCAATATCTAAGATGATGTTGGACCTGTTCCCAATGTCACAACAGTTCATGTGCCTCCACCGATTTGTGACTTCCACCAGACTGACTTTATTGAACTTCACGACGGGTGCCGTATACGGAGCAGGAACCGCTTACCATTCCGGAGCGCATGGGTTCACTCCTGGGGTTGATAGGAGTTTGTGTTGTTCATTGTTTTTTGTTTTCTGTGTTTATTTGTTGTGCTTGTGGTTGTCCTTTGATCTTCACGGGTTTGTCCAATGGATTACGTTTTGTTTGCTTGTTCCTTTTTTACGATCTCGGTCCATTGCAGTCTGTAACTGCATAAACACATTTAATTTCTCTACCCTCTATACCACCATTCCTCATTCACAACTGAAGGAGAAGTTGAAAGATCTAATCCATCGATGCTTTCAAAATAAAAATGGCAACATCAGATACACATACCTTGTCATTGGTAGAGATGGATGTTGCTTTGTCAAAAACCACTCTGGGTCGAACTAAAAGTGTACGGAGGACGGGGTTGTCCTGATGGTTGGGTTTTTGATCGACGGCATATTTGTTCAATTTGGTGGACGTGTTTTCCAACAGACCATTGGCTTTCCCATGGGCACTAATTGTGCGCCACTCCTGTCCGACTTTTTTCTTTTGCTCATATGAGGTAGACGTTCTTGACGGGCTTCTTACGGGAAAACAGAGGAAGTTAGCCCGTACCTTTATTTTCAGCTTCCGCAAAACGGATGAGGTTTTATCACTCAACAATTCACGTTTTCCAATCGTCAGCTTCCATTTTTGAGCGGCAACATTCCAGAAGTGCCGGCGTATGGCGTATATATTTTACAACTCATACGTTATTCCAGAGTGACATATACATTGACTCACTGGGCAAAGCCCGGCTCCTGACAGAAAAGTTGCTCAGACAGGGGTTTGTTGCTCCTACGTTGGAGTCAACCTTATTAAAGATTTATGGCCGTCATCATGATTTGGTTGACAGATATGAACAAACTGTTTCCCAATTGAAAATGGACCTGTTCCATTGATGTAGTTCCTTCCTCATACCGGATTGACATCGGCAGCATGGCGGTTGTCCTGCTGGAAGCAGAGACTACTTACTCTACTGGAGCAGCTGAGTCTACACTCGGTTTTTTGTTGGAGTTTATGTTGTTCATTTGTTTTAAATTGTAGTGCTCGTGTTGTTTTGGTCTTGTCCTCGTTGTTCTCCGGAGTTTGTCAGTTGTTTCGAATTTCCCCTCTTTCGAATGTCCTTTGGTGTTTCTTTACTTTACATAGCACCCTATACATACAGACTAATAATACAATATACAGAGGGAAAATTCAAAGGTCGATATAACACGGGAAAGATATTGCAATTGTACACAGACTAATTGTTATACGTTTCTAATTTTAAAAGTATATCGTACGCACTTTCAGAAAAGAACATGAAATACAATATACCATGATGATCCTATTTGTTTACAAACTACAGATGCATCTAAATTATCAAAATGATCATCACAAACTGTTCCCCATGATCCATTGTGATAAATTTCTAGTCGTCCATGGAACGCTGTTGCTCCGACCAATCGGATTTCACCTGAAATACAACCTAGGACATTATATATATATATAGATATATAGTTTAAGTGGTGGTGGGATGCTACAACCCAGTTATCACATTTTTGCCATGATATTTGATAAAAGGGGCAAATATTTAAGCTATATGATAAAACAAAGTAAAATCAACACACAAGACGGCGTATCCGGTAAGCTTATTTTAACCGTACAAATATGTTGTATTAGGTCTGCATTAATTCGTTTTAAAGGCGATATACTGTGTACAAAAATTGTAAGTTTCTACAAGATGATTGCGATCTAGTTAACAAGTGTCTGGATCTTTAAAATTGATACCCCCCAAGAAAATAGAAAAAAATATAAACTGAGAGTTACAAATTCAAAATATTAGACATACAATTTTGTCAAAGTAAATTCATGTTCAAACTGTCTGTAAAATTTGGAACATGCATTATAAAAAAAACCAATGAGAATAATAACCTTTTAAATTATAATAGATATTGCAGATACATTCTGACACAGAACCTAAAGATCAAAATGGCATTTTTCATATTTATTCATGAAAATGTTTGTCTCAATTGTAACAAGCTTGAAGAAAACGTTATAATGGCCATCCGATGTTCAATACATGTTAGTATTGGGATAACATATATATTTGATTAATGTTGTTAACTGTTATAGGCAAATATTGAAGTAACGATTACCTTCAGACTGACCATTGGCAAAACAAATAAATAAATAGTAAACGAGAACAACGCATAACACCATCATCGTCTAACAGATGGGTAGGAATTGGAAAAAATACTTGCTGAAAAAGATAAACAGAAGTACAAATATTTTTTTTTCTAACTTATCTACCACAAATATTTGATTTTCTTCGTTGTTCAATGGTGTAGAGGGGGACGTTACATTTTGTACATAATAAATTGAACGCCCCAGGCAAAACTCCGGGAAAACAAGACGTTACTGTGGATGTTTTCCCCTTTGACTGTACTTCGAGTTTTAAATGTCCGACATCTATCGATTTCGTCGCAATGTCTCGGTGATATTTTTTCACGAACAAAAAACCTTGAAAGACAAGAGTTGCTAGTAACAAGAAAAGAAATACCCTCTATTTCTACTTACAATATATTTAAAATAAATCCAATCCGTGATAATTTTGTTATTTTTATTTAAAACATTTTTTTTGTAACCCTGCAGTTAAGTAGCTAGGCATATATCATGTTTCAGGAATTATTTTCTGAATTCGCCTAGTAATTTCTTTCAAATTGTAATTTTTAAATTGAGTTTGTAATACCGGAATCAAAGTGCTATATTTTTTTCATGCATGTCGGTCATTTCATAGCAAACAAAAGTTTGGAAACGTTAATTCCTTATGCAGTTGATAGTAAACTAAATTTTGGTATTCTCATATTGTGTGATGATGATTTAAAAATTTGGTTGATTTCCAGGTTATTTAACTTTGGGGATCGTGGGGAAGAGGGGGGGTATGCCACCCTTTTACATAGCTTGCACGTTTCGAAAGATTGAATCGTTTCAAAAAATTGAATATAAATGTATGTGAGAATTCATGGAATATTATTGTATAGCACATCATATTCTTTTATGTAGTTGTACATTTTATAAAAAGGGGTTGGGCTTGGTATCCGGAATACTCGGAAAAAAGGGAAACATATTGCGTGACAAGGTAAATAGCAGGCAGGAGGATGGAGATAAAAACATACGAAAAAACGTAAATTTATTTTGTTTCAATTATATATCTTAGAAATGACGGGAAGATTCGGCAGAAGGGTGCATGGGGAAGTACAAAAATTAGAGAGCATCCCTGTCTAACCCTATATAATGATGAGTTACAGAGTCAATTTATATTTCAATCCAGCTGACCTTGCTTTAATTGACAAACGCAGTTTTTTTCTGAATGTTTTAGTTCTTCTTCATTCACGCGATAGTATAAAACACAAGTTATGTTTCAAAGTATACTTACTTGTTTGTAAGAATTCTTCCATAATTTTCTAACATATTTTCGGTATATATATATATATATATATATATATATATATATATATGCAGTCAAAGACCTTCGAATTTCGAAGATTGAGAAAATAAACTTGTGACCTAGTATTCTCTTTAATTTTTCATTTTATGCATTTCATTTCTATGCAGTATTGTCACAAACTGTATGTACATTCGCAATAAAGTTTTAGAATTTTTATTTTCAAAACTTGGGGCCACATGAGTCGAATTTTGAAAACTCGGAATTTAAGCTTGTGATCTAAACTCCTCTTTCACTTTTCATTTAATGCATTTAATTTCTAAACAGTACTGTCCCATACTGTATCTAAATGCACAATCAAAATTTAGAATTTTGATCTTTATTTCATGCATTTCATTTCTGTACAGTATTCCCACATGGCACACCCAGTTTTTAGCATTGTTAGCGCTTTATTTTCTGTTCTGTATCGTTCTATTTTTGTTTGGTTTATTGTAATATTTTTATTCTTTCAAGCGATACATATAAAACTAAATGAATAAAAAAACTTACAATAAAGTAAACACAAATATAACAATACAGCACACAAACTAAAGCGCTAGCAATGCTAAAAACTGGGTGTGACATCAGGTGCTCTGGAAAGGTAAGCATGTCCGGCTCCGTTAACGGCACCTGTCACATTGCCAGTGAGTAAAGGCCAGTGAAGTGTCTTGTCAATTCTAAAAAAAAGAAATTGACGTCAGAGGAACCCCAGTCTGAATTCATGATTGCATTAGCTTGTGAATTCAAAGATCTATCACTAGTAATTCAATTTTGATCTTAAACGGCTATTCTGGTCTTGTGTATTCTTATTTAGTCTTGTTTTCTTGCATGTAAATATACCAAGATCAAATCAACATATCTTGCCTTGTGGTCAATCAAGATTGACCAAGACCAGAGTAGATCAGTTCAGCACTGGTATTGTTAAACATTGAATAATTTATTCTTAACTTTTATGAACTGGTCTAAACCAGTCTTTATTGGCTGCAATGCATTATATCTTGTTTTGGTCTTGTTATCTTGATTTTGTTTGAAATCTTAGAAATGGTAAAAATCAAGACAGTCAACATTAAAGAAGACTGAATGACAGTTTAAGGTAAAACTGGTATTACTAGTGTATACAAGTCCAAAAAGAAATTCGTAAAGCTAAATAGATGTATATAGATCTACGCATTAAACGTGTTGAAAGTCTTTATTTTTTCTTTTCTTCACTTTACCTTTTCCTCGTGTTCTTAAATAAAACGTATCACAAAATACCAAAATAATTAAATTGTCATTAAAGCTAAAACTTACAACTTACGCAGTTACAATAATTATTTTCCGCAATTAATTTTCAAGTGCAACCAAAGGATACACATCAATATATATATAGTGAGAAAGAAAGACAGGGAGAGAGAATAACAATGCATTGAATTTACATTAAATCGACATAAAGATGAGGTCTACATTCGGGTGAAATTCAATTCCTACCAATTTTGATGCAAAAGATGTGCACATTTCGTAGATTTACGACTCATCACTTGTGCTCAAGACCTTAAATGTTGAAAACCAAATAACAATCCAAAAGGTTGTTTGTGCCGATTCTTATATGGAATTTTATATGATATAAATGCATGACTGTCTGTATACGGCAATCTTTGGTGACATTAGTGTATATAACTTAAATGATATTTAGAACGTGTGTTACTTTTAAGAGACCCCGATTGATTTGGAATTTTGACTACCAAAATGGAATGATTGCAGAATAAATAATATTATATTACAGAAGATATCAGAAACCATTGTTCAGATTATTTTTTGCGGTTAATCTCTTGACCATACAGAAACGCTTCCTTCTAACGACAAATAGGTTATGCATGTAACTGCGCTGTACATTTTTAACCTTATATTCATCGTCTTTCTTTAATGGGTTTGTTAATATTTTTTTGACTGTTTTGTTTATTGCATGAAATTTACAACCTTGGTGTTAACTTTGAGAACAGAAACAAAAATAAATAAAAGTAGAAAAGTTTTTTAATGTTTTTTTTTTAATTTGATAATTACCGAGCGAAAATGCAAATAAGGTGAATGAAAAATGTTGACATGACGTACCTATGAGATCAAACATCATAAATTTGTAAAAAAAATTACAGACGTCCTTCTTCCTATTTGTATCAAATGTATTTATTTTCAGTAAGGTATTATGTGTACTACAAATCACCAAGTAAAGAAGAAAAATGTGTGTATCAAAAAATGGAAAATAGAAGGAGATAACATGATAAACAAACATTACACTGCAAGCGAACAAATACGTAGAAGCGGTCGGTATTTTTTTTAAACTATTGACGAACGAAATAGAAACATTAAGGAAAATGCACATAATTGTCTTGATTGAAGGAAATATGTGTATCAGTTGTTTAAAACAAAAACAAAGGAAATAAATGACAAGTTTCCTAGTTTCGTGTTTTAAATCATGCTGAATTCTTAATGACCAGCAAATTATTTCCAATAACTATAGAAATATCAACTTCCTATCTGCTTGTATCTTTTACGAGATATCAGATATGAAAATTTGACTTAATGAGAAGTAAAAAACTGATGTTTCTACACTAAACTAAAATCTTGCTGGATATGCAGTAGGAATGAACCGTATTCTAGTACATTTTCCAAAGTACGTACAGGACTAAATAATCTATGTTGGCCAGAATAAAACAAAAATAGTTTACATTTAATGTAGAATGGTAATTACAATAAATGATGATTCCTTCCACGAAAAAATCTTTTAAAATAGGAAAATGTCTTCAAATCCTGGGTAACTTTGCTATTTGAAACGCTTTGCTTTATCTGTTGTTTTCTTTTATATGCAAAGAAACATGTAAAGAAATATATTGGTTTGGAAGTAGTGCACTACCTTGAAGTTACCCGTCCGAGTAAAAGTCGGTCCATGCTGAGAGCCTGAAAAGGCGTCTTTTTCTGCTTAGTATTTATTAATTTCCTGCTAGTTCATGTCAGAATGGGAAGTTGAAATATGAGTTTTTTGTGTTCAGAAAATGCATTAATCTATGCAAATCAATACTTTAGGTATACTCTACAAAGTGGTATAAGGTAGTTTGTCATGACTACTAATTATCACTAGCATGTCAATACTGAGGTTGTGAGTTTGATTCTCACCTGTGGCGGGATGTGTTCTACTCCTGTCTTAATTGAGAAGAATTGCCAATTTTCCTACCGGAGGTCGGTTGTTCTCTCTTGGTACCTCTGCTTCCTCCACCAATATAAACTGGTCGCCGCAAAATAGCCAAACGTGCGTAAACCCCCAGCTAAACAAACAGACAAACAAAACGTTATGTTGTAGAATACAGTCAGTTCGAGAAATATCATATGACATATATTACACGAGCCTACAATAATTCAGATGTTTGCATATTAAATTGTCTATCTAATTCTTGAGGATATCAGTTAACTATCCATAGTCATCTTTTATGACTTCTGTATATAATCGTTAGAAATGAATTGTTTACTTCAGCAGGTGTGACGACCAAACCTTAAATACTTTGGTTGATTGGATGCAGTAAAACAATTGCCCAAATCAATTAGCCAATTAACACAGATGATAAGTAAATTAATTTTGGTCTTGATTTATATGAAAACGGAGAAACCTACCATAGGCATCTTTTATGACTTCTGTATATAATCGTTAGGAATGAATTGTTCAGTTCAGCAGATGTGACGACCAAACCTTAAATACTTTGGTTGATTGGATGGAGTAAAACAATTGCCCAAATCAAGTAGCCAATTAACACAGATGATAAGTAAATTGTAAGTCTTGATTTATATGAAAACGGAGAAAAAAATGAAATTTTAATAATATATTTCACATATATTTATTATATTTTTGTTCTATGGTGCACTTAAAATTTTGTATATGCGTAAACATGATGCTTCTTATATCGCAACCGGTTATCGCTTCAAAAACAAATAAAGCTAAGTCCACGGAAAAGACAAAGTCAGAAGAATGGAACAAACGCCACAGGGATACATAATTATATATTAACTAAAAGAATAGAAAAAACAATAAACTAAACAAAAATAGAACAATACAGCACAGAAACTAAAGTGCTGGCAATGCTAAAAACCGGGTGTGATATCAGGTGCTCTGGAAGGGTAAGCATGTCATGCTAGGTTAACGGCACCTGAGTAAAAGCCAGTGAATTGTGTTGTCAAGGACGAGAAATCTAGCTGAAGATATCTAGTCTACATACAAAAACTACAAATACAAGTTGACTAAAAACATTTTTGAACATAATCATTCAAATGATTACAGAAATGAAACGCACTAATGTTATTTTCGCGTTTCATTTCTGTAGTCATTTAAATGGTTATGTTCAAAAATGTTTTTAGTCAACTTGTAGTTGTAGTTTTTAAATGGAGATCCCACTGACATGATGCCATCGTCCCACGTCAATTCTGAAAAAGAGCATTAGCCTGTGAATTCGAAGACCTATACAAGTAAAAAAAAATCCGTAAAGCTACGTAGATATATATATACGTATCAAACGTCTTGAAATGAAGTTTTTTGTGTTTTCGTCAATTTACTTTACTTCGTCTTCTTAAATTGTGACTACAATTAACACTTACAGTTTACGCAGTTACAAACATTAGTTTCTGCAAAATCTTTTAAGTGCAACCAAAGGATATACATACAGATATATATATAGTGAGAGAGTGAGAGAATAATAGTGCTTTGAATTTACGTAAGGGTGAGGCCTACAATCGGGTGAAATAAAATTCCTACCAATTTTGATCCAAAAGATGTGTACATTTCGTAGATTTACGACTCATCAGTTGTGCTCAAGACCTAAAATGTTGAAAACCAAATGACAATCCAAAAGATTGATTGTGCCGAATTCTGATATAGAATTTTATATGTTATAAATGCATTTATTGTATGTGTACGACAGTCTTTGGTAACATTAGTGGATATTACTTTCAATTTAAATAATATTGAAAACGTGCGTTACCTTTAAGAGACCCCGATTGATTTGGTATTTTGACTACCCAAAATATACCCCTAAAACTCTTTTTAAAACCAAATTTTTTAAGTGCCTCTATTATAAAATCCCATTTTAGCGAATCGAACGCTTCACTAAAATCTAAAAATAGTATACCACCACTAACATTAAAATTATCGGAAAAATCTATGAGGTCCTGTATGGATCTTATATTAAAGCCAATGTACCTATTTTTTACATACCCGGCCTGGTCTTGGTTTATAATTGATGGAAGAACTGGTTTTAGTCTCTGAGCTACGGTATAGGCTAAAATTTTTGTGTCTATGTTGAGCAGAGTAATCGGTCTATAATTTTTCAAAGATAAGGCGTCATTTTTCTTGTATAATAATGATATCGTACCAATTTTCTGTGAATTGTATACTCTTACTAATAATTTTTTTATTTTTTCCCAAAAATTTCTGTGAAATTCCACCGTTATTCCATCTAATTAATTTCATCTTGAAAACAGCATTGGTGCATTCTTCAATGTTAATTTCCCCGTCACACTGACCCATTTCCATTTCTGTTAATTTTTTATCAATTTTTGTATTGTTAATATACGGTTTGACCTCTTTTTTATTTGGTTTAGAGCTTGTATATAATTTGTATAATAATCAACTTCAAGTTCTAATATGTCACTTTGATTTGTTGTTGTGGAACCTTGGTTGTCATAAAGCTCATTTATTACTTTTTTAGTTTGCCGGGCTTTTTCTAAACCTAAAAAAAGCATTGTTTTTTTTTCCCTCTTCAAACCACTTGACCCTAGACCTTATTTTCTGACCCTTAATTTTTTCTTATATAGATTACCAAGTTCGTCCTCTATCTCTGTTATTTTGTTTTCTAAGTTAGTGTTTATTTCTGCCTATTTATATCAAATGTATTTATTTGTAGTTCAATTTAGGTATTATGTATACTACAAAGCACCAAGTAAAGAAGAAAAATGTGTGCATCAAAAAATGGAAAACGAGATAACATGATAAGGAAACATTACACTGCAAGCGAACAAATACGCAGAAGCGGTCGGTAATTTTTGAAACTAGTGACGAAATAGAAACATGAAAGAAAATGCATATAATTGTCTTGATTGAAGGAAATGTTTGTATCAGTTGTTTAAAACAAAAATAAATGAAATAAATGACAACTTTCCTAGTTTCGAGTTTTTAATCATGCTGAATTCTTAATGACCAGCAATGACCAGCAAATTATTTCCAATAACCATAGAAATATCAACTTCCTGTCTGCTTGTATCTTTTACGAGTGGTTAACTTGTCTTTATCAGATATGGAAATTTGACTTAAACAGAAGTAAAAAACTTATAGATAGAAATCTAAGCTAATGGTCCGAAAACAAAAAACAAATTAGTTGTCACATTTTAATCTTAAGTTTCAGTGATTATACGTCCTGATAAAACATATCTTATACTATTAAAAGTATTTCAAATCACACAAAAATCTTTTATATCACACAATTATTTTGTATTAATTATGATTAATTAGTTTTGAACGTTATTTAAATGTCAATTCATGTGAAGATATTTATATTATTATGGAATTTAATCATGAATATGAATATTTTATGATAGAGAACAATTACAAAATTAGTGTACTACAGGAAAATAGGTTGACAACGTTGACGTAATGAGCAAACTTAATATATTATGATTTAGAAATAATTGACCGAAATGTTTGACAACGGCTAAAATAAAACCCATGCATAAAATACAGGAAATGAATTTTTCCACAATTTGTGGAATTCAGTTAATTCCAAATTCTCTATCAAGGCTTTTTTTTCTGGCATAAAAACAAAAAATTCCCCAAACCCGAAGAACAAAAGGGGTTATGGTATGTTATTAATAATTCAGTTATCGACACCTGTTTAATGAAGATGGACAAAAACCCTTTCGTTTACCCCCCATTTGACTTTCAATTAGAATTATAAAGAAGTAGTTTGTTTGTCCATGATAAAAGTTACACACAAGGCCCAATTTTTTCTGCGACATAAATAAGTTTTGTGGGTAAATGTTGTACAATTGAAATCCTTATCGTGGAAACAATATATATCAGTTCTGGAAAACACCGAATTCGTTAACGTTTCCAAATTTGGTAAATGGTTAACGATGCAATAACTTTGTCTAGGCAGATATCAATTCATGATGCATAATTTAAGTAACGAATTTGCTGTGAAAAATGTATCTTGGCGTGAAATAAATTCTGCTCTGGTTAAAATCAATTAAGTTTGTAATTTGTGTTAAATTGTAAATGAATAAATATATTCCTGCACAGTTAAATCCAAGTGGAAGAAATACTTCCCCCATTGAAGTCAATACATATGAAATTTCGTTTTTTAGATTGATGTTAGTTTTTACTTCTCAGGTGGATTTTATTTTCACCAGGCAGAAATTGCTGATCAGATATGATTTATTGTCCGCGTAAAAGAGATATCAGGATGCCACGTTGCATATTTAAATGTCAAATCTAAGCTATCTAAAAAGTTAACAAATTTGGTGACGTGAACGAATTCGGAGTTTTCCAGAACTGATATATCAAAGAAACTTAAACCAAATGACAATCCAAAAGACTGATTGTGCCGAATTTTGATATAGAATTTTATATGTTATAAATGCATTGATTGTATGTGTACGACAGTCTTTGGTGACATTAGTGGATATTACTTTCAATTTAAATAATATTGAAAACGTGTGTTACTTTTAATAGACCCCGATTGATTTGGTATTTTGACTACCAAAATGGAATGATTGCAGAATAAATAATATTATATTACAGAAGACATCAGATATTATTGTTCAGAGTATTTTTTGTGGTTAATCTCTTAACCGTACAGAAACGCTTCCTTCTTACGAAAAATAGGTTATGCATGTAACTGCGCTGTACGTTTTTAACGTTATAAACTTTAAAAAAAACATATATTAAAAATTTAAATCATCGTCTTTCTTTAATGGGTTTGTTAATATTTTTTTGACTGTTTTGTTTATTATATTCATGTGAAATTATTTCATCAGGCATGAAATTTACATCCTTGGTGTTTACTTTGACAACATATACAAAAGTAAATAAAAGTATACACGTTTTTTACCGTTTTTTTTTTAATTTGATAATTCCGGAGAGAAAATGAAAATAAGGTGATTCCAAATGTTGACAGGACGTATCTGGGTCATCAAAAATCATAAATTTGTAAAAAAAAAAAAATACAGACGTCCGTCTGCCTATTTATATCAAATGTATTTATTTTTAGTTCAATTTAGGTATTATGTATACTACAAAGCACCAAGTAAAGAAGAAAAATGTGTGTATCAAAAAAGAGAAAACGAGATAACATGATAAACAAACATTACACTGCAAGCGAACAAATACGCAGAAGCGGTCGGTAATTTTTGAAACTAGTGACGAAATAGAAACATGAAAGAAAATGCATATAATTGTCTTGATTGAAGGAAATGTTTGTATTAGTTGTTTCAAACAAAAACAAAGGAAATAAATGACAAGTTTCCTAGTTTCGAGTTTTTAATCATGCTAAATTCTTAATGACCAGCAATGACCAGCAAATTATTTCCAATAACCATAGAAATATCAACTTCCTTCTGCTTGTATCTGTTACGAGTGGTTAACTTGTCTTTATCAGATATGGAAATTTGACTTAAACAGAAGTAAAAAACTTATAGATAGAAATCTAAGCTAATGGTCCGAAAACAAAAAACAAATTAGTTGTCACATTTTAATCTTAAGTTTCAGTGATTATACGTCCTGATAAAACATATCTTATACTATTAAAAGTATTTCAAATCACACAAAAATCTTTTATATCACACAATTATTTTGTATTAATTATGATATGTTAATTTTTAACGTTATTTAAATGTCAATTCATGTGAAGATATTTCTTTTATTATGGAATTTAATCCTGAATATGAATATTTTATGATAGAGAAAAACTACAAAATTAGTGTACTACAGGAAAATAGGTTGGCAACGTTGACGTAATGAGCAAACTTAATATATTATGATTTAGAAATAATTGACCGATAATTGCTGATATGATTTATAGTCCGCGTAAAAGAGATATCAGGGTGACAAGTAGCATATTTAAATGTCAAATCTAAGCTATCTAAAAGGTTAACAAATTTGGTGACGTGAACGAATTCGGAGTTTTCCAGAACTGATATATCAAAGAACTTAAATTTTAACATACCCTTTTAAGCTTTTATAATATAATATTAAAGATTGGTAGTTAAGATAGAAATCTATGTTGTTTTGTTTTGCGTTGCAGTCTCTTTTGTGCAATTTGATTCTGTCAAATGTTTTTCTTATAGCCACAAAACTACCTGCTCAAGTCCCATGCTCACCTTGCAAAATTCAATGAACTTCTGAAAAAGTAAACAGCAATTGTTTACCCATTCCAATAGTACGTTACAGCCAATCTAAACCATTATATAAGTGTGAAGTATACATAAACCATATTTGGACAGGTCAACACGCAATAAGTTGTAACATGCCACATCCTTGATCATAAGAAAAATATATATATGTACACCATGTTTTGGTATTGTTTGAAATAACACAAATTCCTCGAACATCAAAATGTTAACGTTTTGTTCTATTTCATCAATACTGGTATTCATAAATCGAGATTTGAACACCAATATGTCCAAATAGGCCACCAAACGGTCGGTCGAGATGGAGTCCAAGTTTTCAATATTTGTAACCTAAAAATACTATGCAGAATAAATGTAACTAGCATCGTGTTATGATACTTTATTTCAACATTTTGTGTGTAAAAAATTGGTTTTGTTTCATAAAAATACTAATATATCTAATGCTAATTATTAAAAATATATCAGAAAATAAGTAGTATGTTTGGAAATTAAACTGTTTTTGCGTGTTTACCTTATGTTAGAAAAATGTATTAAAACAATTCCAAACGCAATGCTGCAAGTGAACGTGTCAATGTGTATGCAACCAAACAAAATAAAGGTCACTCTGTTGGATAAGTCTTTGAAAAAGTAATATTGTTAGTTCTTGATGGGAAACAGCTATACCTTCAACCATAGGCTTCTGGCAGCGAGTATGACTCATCTGAAACCTTTCTGGAAGTCTTATTAGCCTGATAAAAAAGGAAACACAATACAGACTTTAATATTATTGCTCAGGTTTTGGAATAATTGATCCAATGATTTGAACGTAAAACATATTTTGACAATAATGGACAAGCGATGGTTGACGATGCATAACCCAGGGTGTTCATTTGAGCTTAAAATACCGAATTCAGGAAGAAGATCTTCTAAAGAAGAAAGAATGGATCGAAGCCCGGAACAATATTTGAAATACGTATATTTTGCGGATTGCAAACTACAGATTAACGGCTGTTAAGAATTAGATGCAGGTGTCCCCTTTTCCTATTACATCTTATGGCTATGTCAATTAAGTACAATAAAACAGACGGAGGTACAAATGTATTAAAATTCAAGACAGATTATTTCAAAA
Source organism: Mytilisepta virgata (assembly GCA_028015205.1). NCBI lineage: Eukaryota > Metazoa > Mollusca > Bivalvia > Mytilida > Mytilidae > Mytilisepta > Mytilisepta virgata. The sequence continues at coordinate 20,293,826 of CM051513.1, forward strand.
AGTTATACATGTAATTTGAACTTTTGATTTGTTTTTTATGTCTTCAGGTTTTCATACACAGTAGATTCTCTGTCCTCGGCAGGACTAAAAGCAGTATTTGTATACACTGTAGATTCTCTGTCATCGGCATTATTTGTATTAATGGCACCTTGCAGGTCGTCATAAATACCACCCTGTGTGTCGTCCGAAACAAGTTCTTCAAATTTCCCGCTCTATGGATATTGTCGGGCTGTTTTATTAGATCTACAAGCTGATGTTTCTGGTGCTTCATATTCATTTGGCCTACTTCTTAATTGGACTTCGTTAGCATCCACAGCGTGACTGAAACAAAATTGGACCACAATCATAAATTAAGACAAAATTACCGAAGTAACAAAAAGGTGGGAGGAATTAATTAATGAACAGCATTCTCGCTATGCGAGAAAGTCCTCATGTAAACTAAACGTACGCCAGTATCGAATTAACTGTGAAATATACACATCATATGATGGAGAAGTTGGTATGGTTCTGCTAAGAAATGGAAAGTTTACTTTCTGAATGCAAAATAATCACCTTTATCATAAGGTTTTGAATTCATTCACTCAGTATCATCTTTATACAAGTCTAACATTGAAGTTAGAATTATTTTGCATAATAATATACTGAGGTTGTGAGTTTGATTCTCACCTGTGGCGGGTTGTGTTCTACTCCTGTCTTAATTGAGAAGGATTGCCAATTTTCCTACCGGAGGTCGGTTGTTCTCTCTCGGTACCCCTGCTTCCTCCACCAATACAAACTGCCCGCCGCAAAATAGCCAAACGTGCGTAAACCCCCAGCTAAACAAACAGACAAACAAAACGTTATGTTGTAGAATACAGTCAGTTCGAGAAATATCATATGACATATATTACACGAGGCTACAATAATTCAGATGTTTGCATATTAAATTTTCTATCTAATTCTTGAGGATATAAGTTAACTTTCCATAGGCATCTTTTATGACTTCTGTATATAATCGTTAGGAATGAATTGTTCAGTTCAGCAGGTGTGACGACTAAACCTTAAATACTTTGGTTGATTGGATGCAGTAAAACAATTGCCCAAATCAAGTAGCCAATTAACACAAATGATAAGTAAATTGTAAGTCTTGATTTATATGAAAACGGAGAAAAAAAATGAAATTTTAGTAATATATTTCACATATATTTATTATATTTTTGTTCTATGGTGCACTTAAAATTTGTATATGCGTAAACATGATGCTTCTTATATCGCAACCGGTTATCGCTTCAAAAACAAATAAAGCTAAGTCCACGGAAAAGACAAAGTCAGAAGAATGGAGCAAACGCCACAGGGATACATAATTATATATTAACTAAAAGAATAAAAAAAAACTTACAATAAACTAACAAAAATAGAACAATACAGCACAGAAACTAAAGTGATGGCAATGCTAAAAACCGGGTGTGATATCAGTTGCTCAGGAAGGGTAAGCATGTCCTGCTCAATTAACGACACCTGTCCTATTGCCACTGAGTAAAAGCCAGTGAAGTGTGTTGTCAAGGACGAGAAATCTAGCTGAAGATATCTAGTCTCATACAAAAACTATAAATACAAGTTGACTAAAAACATTTTTGAACATAATCATTCAAATGATTACAGAAATGAAACGTACTGATGTTCTTTTCGCGTTTCATTTCTGTAGTCATTTAAATGGTTATGTTCAAAAATGTTTTTAGTCAACTTGTAGTTGTAGTTTTTAAATGGAGATCCCACTGACATGATGCAATCGTCCCAGGTCAAATCTGAAAAAGAGCATTAGCCTGTGAATTCTAAGACCTATACAAGTCAAAAAAATCCGTAAAGCTACTTCTTCAATTGTGACTACAATTAACACTTACAGTTTACGCAGTTACAAACATTATTTTCCGCAAAATCCTTTAAGTGCAACCAAAGGATATATATATATATATATATATATATATATATATATATATATATATATATATATATATATATATATATATATATATATATATATCCCTATATATATATACAGTGAGAGAGTGAAAGAATAATAGTGCATTGAATTCGTAAGGGTCAGGCCTACAATCGGGTAAAATAAAATTCCTACCAATTTTGATCCAAAAGATGTGTACATTTCGTAGACTTACGACTCATCAGTTGTGCTCAAGACCTAAAATGTTGAAAACCAAATGATAATCCAAAAGGCTGATTGTGCCGAATTCTGATATAGAATTTTATATGTTATAAATGCATTTATTGTATGTGTACGACAGTCTTTGGTGACATTAGTGGATATAACTTTGAATTTAAATAATATTTAAAACATGTGTTATCTTTAAGAGACCCCGATTGATTTGGTATTTTGACTATCAAAATGGAATGATTGCAGAATAAATAATATTATATTACAGAAGACATCAGAAACTATTGTTCAGAGTATTTTTTGTGGTTAATCTCTCGACCATACAGAAACGCTTCCTTCTTACGAAAAAAAGGTTATGCATGTAACTGCGCTGTACGTTTTTAACGTTATATACTTTAAAAAAAAACATATAATAAAAATTTAAATCATCGTCTTTCTTTAATGGGTTTGTCAATATTTTTTGACTGTTTTGTTTATTATATTCATGTGAAATTATTTCATCAGGCATGAAATTTACATCCTTTGTGTTATACAGACGTCCTTCTGCCTATTTATATCAAATGTATTTGATTTTAGTTCAATTAAGGTATTATGTTTACTACAAAGCACCAAGTAAAGAATAAAACATGTGTGTATCAAAAAATGGAAAACAGATAACATGAAAAACAAACATTATACTGCAAGCGAACAAATACGCAGAAGCGGTCGGTAATTTTTGAAACTAGTGACGAAATAGAAACATGAAAGAAAATGCACATAATTGTCTTGATTAAAGGAAATGTTTGTACCAGTTGTTTAAAACAAAAACAAAGGAAATAAATGACAAGTTTCCTAGTTTCGAGTTTTTAATCATGCTGAATTCTTAATGACCAGCAATGACCAGCAAATTATTTCCAATAACTATAGAAATACCAACTTCCTGTCTGCTTGTATCTTTTACGAGTGGTTAACTTGTCTTTATCAGATATGGAAATTTGACTTAAACAGAAGTAAAAAAACTGATGTTTCTACACTTAACTAAAAGGTTGCTAGGGATCCAGTAGTCTAATGCTTCCTCCGATTGGTAGGTTTGGAGATCTTTCCGTTAAGTTATCTGAGCTTGCTTTCAGTTAACTGGTAGCACATACATGGTTATTAATTGTTTTATTTCTATCTTTTGTGTCATGAATGTCTGGTTAACTCTTTAGTTTATTTATTGACATTCAGGAATTGAACAAATGACAAATAGTTATTGAAATTTCGAATTGGATAACTGATAAACCAGGCTTAAAAATGGTCCGAAAACAAAAAACAAATTAGTTTTCACATTTTAATCTTAAGTGTCAGTGATTATACGTCCTGATAAAACATATCTTATACTATTAAAAGTATTTCAAATAACACAAAAATCTTTTATATCATACAATTATTTTGTATTAATTAGGTCTTTCCACCTTTCCGTGGAAAGACCTATTGGTTTTCTTCTGATTATTTTTTTTCTTCCGCCTATTTTTTTTCTTGCGGTGTATTTTTGTCTCAAAAGATGTTGCTTAGTTTTTTGGTATATGATATCATACAGTCTATACGCTTTTGAAACTGACCCTGTTTAACCGAACACTTTTCTTTGTAAGAGTTATCTCCCCAAACACTGTTTTTCTTGTTATGAGATCTCCTCCGCAACCGTAAAGGAAAGCGACAAAATTATTTTCCTAAATTGCTCGTTATATCCTCAGGATGTTAGGTTTTATTTAGACCGAAGCTTTTTGAAGACTCCATATGAGAGTTATTTCCCCTTTTGTATTTGATATATGTGAAATGTATTTGTAACTGGAAAACCATAAGTGATAGAGGCCTAGGGTCTTTTGATTTGAGGTCCTTGGTCCATAAAAATGAAAATGAGGTCAAGGTCAAAGGTCAAGGTCAAGTTCTAAATTTTGACTTTTGCTTGTTATCGCTTCTCCTCTGAAACGGTAAAAGATAGCTGATAAAATGTAATGGACAAAATGTTAAGGACGTTGAGACCTAGCTTTGTTACATTTGCATAAAAGTTGTATGACGTCATTTTATAGGCGTAATTGCCCCCAGAACGTTTAAATTTTCGGTTTTTCGTTTATTTCTCAACAATGGTACATGATAAAGGCATGGGGTTTTTTGTTCTGACATCAAGGATTGATAACCTTCAAATTGGCATCAAGGTCAAAGGTCAAGGTAAAGTTCTAAATTTTGACTTTTGCTTGTTATCGCTTCTCCTCTGAAACGGTATAAGATAGCTAATAAAATGTAATAGAGAAAATGTTTAGGACGTTAAGACCTAGCTTTTTTACATTTGCATAAAAGTTGTATGACGTCATTTTATAGGCGTAATTGCCCCTAAAACGTTTAATTTTTAGGTTTTTCGTTTAATTCTCAACAATGGTACATGATAAAAGCATGGGGCCTTTTGTTTTGACATCAAGGATTGATAGCCTTCAAATTGGCATCAAGGTCAAAGGTCAAGGTCAAGTTCTATTATTTGACATTTGCTTGTTATCACTACTCCTCTGAAATGGTTGTGGATAGCCAAGGAAATGTAATGGTGGAAATGTTTAGGACATTGATGCGCAACTTTGTTACATTTGAGTAAAAGTTGTATGACGTCATCTTTTGGGAGTAATTACGCCTAGAACGTTCAAACTTAAGGTTTTTCGTTTATAGCTTTTGACGATGGTACATAATAATGGCATGTGGTCTTCTGTAATGAACTCAGCGACTAATGACCTTGAAAAGGTCAAGGTCAAGGTCATGACCTATATTACGTAATTTGCATTTTTTCATACTTTATAGGGTTTTTCAGATTTTTAAAGCAATTAAAGTTATTGAAAGCATGAAATTCAGGCACTACTTTTGATGACGTCATTTCTGGCAACGTTATTATTTCTGTAGACGTTTTTAGACGTTTTGAATATATTGGAATGTTAATGTGACAATGTTACAGCCCATGAAAACGTCTAGAATAGTCAATTTATAAGGTCACATTAATGACGTTTTTGATGTTTAAAGTGCAAAACAGTATAATTCATCACAAACATTTAGTTAACCAGAAATAAACATTTTTCTTAGTTATTCAAACAAGCAGTCTATATATTTTTTTAACAATTGTGAAATTACCTATCATATCAAACCAGAAGTGATATTTGTAATACGGGAAGTAGCATAATACCTCCCTTATTTCAATCAAAAGTACATAGAACCATATATTTTTGCAATTGCTGAAAGCTTAGCTCTGCTCTAAAACCAACAATTACATTTTAAACCTCATTTGTGTTATCAACAAATCTGCAATTGAGGTGGAAAGATCTTCAATTGTTCTCTGAACAATTGGGTTTTAATTATGATATATTAGTTTTGAACGTTATTTAAATGTCAATTCATGTGAAGATATTTATATTGTTATTGAATTTAATCCTGAATATGAATATTTTATGATAGAGAACAACTACAAAATTAGTGTACTACAGGAAAATAGGTTGAAAACGTTGACGTAATGAGCAAACTTACTATATTATGATTTACAAATAATTGACCGAAATGTTTGACAACGGCTCAAGGAAAACCCATGCATAAAATACAGGAAATGAATTTTTCCACAAGTTGTGGAATTCAGTTAATTCCAAATTCTCTATCAAGGCTTTTTTTCTTGCAAAAAAACAAAAATTCGAAGAACAAAAGGGGTTATGGTATGTTATTAATAATTCAGTTATCGACACCTGTTTAATGAAGATGGAAATTTGACTTTCAATTAGAATTATAAAGAAGTAGTTTGTTTGTCCATTATAAAAGTTACACACAAGGCCCAATTTTTTCTGCGACATAAATAAGTTTTGTGAGAAAATGTTGTACAATTGAAATCCTTATCGTGGAAAAAATATACATCAGTTCTGGAAAACACCGAATTCGTTAACGTTTCCAAATTTGGTAAATGGTTAACGATGCAATAGCTTTGTCTAGGCAGATATCCATTCATGATGCATAATTCTCTGTAAGTTAACGAATTTGCTGTGAAAAATGTATCTTGGAGTGAAATTAATTCGGCTCTGGTTAAAATGAATTAAGTTTGTAATTTGTGTTAAATTGTAAATGAATAAATATATTATTGAACAGTAAAATCCAAATGGAGGAAATACTTCCCCCATTGAAGTCAATACATATGAAATTTCGTTTTTTAGATTGATGTTATTTTTTACTTCTCAGGTGGATTTTATTTTCACCAGGCAGAAATTGCTGATATGATTTCTTGTCCGCGTAAAAGAGATATCAGGATGCCAAGTTGCATATTTAAATGTCAAATCTAAGCTATCTAAAAAGTTAACAAATTTGGTGACGTGAACGAATTCGGAGTTTTCCAGAACTGATATATCAAAGAACTTAAATTTTAACATACCCTTTTAAGCTTTTATAATATAATATTAAAGATTGGTAGTTAAGATAGAAATCTAAGTTGTTTTGTTTTGGTTGCAGTCTCTATTGTGCAATTTGATTCTGTCAAATGTTTTTCTTATAGCCGCTAAGCTACCTGCTAAAGTCCCATGCTCACCTTGCAAAATTCAAACTTCTGAAAAAGTAAACAGCAATTTTTTACCCATTCCAATAGTACGTTACAGCCAATCTAAACCATTATATAAGTGTGAAGTATACATAAACCATATTTGGACAGGTCAACACGCAATAAGTTGTAACATGCCACATCCTTGATCATAAGAAAAATATATATATGTACACCATGTTTTGGTATTGTTTGAAATAACACAAATTCCTCGAACATCAAAATGTTAACGTTTTGTTCTATTTCATCAATACTGGTATTCATAAATCGAGATTTGAACACCAATATGTCCAAATAGGCCATCAAACGGTCGGTCGAGATGGAGTCCAAGTTTTCAATATTTGCAACTTAAAAATACTATGCAGAATAAATGTTACTAGCATCCTGTTATGATATTTTATTTAAACATGTTGTGCGTATAAAATTGTTTTTGCTAAAGAGGACAAATATACACAATGTAAGTTATCCATTAGACATAGAAAAACCCGGGAAGACAAATGAACAAGCACAAACACATTTGTAACATTTTTATAGAAATACTAATATATTTAATGCTAATTATTAAAAATATTACAGACGATAAGTGAGTATGTTTGGGAATTAAACTGTTTTTGCTTGTTTATCTGATGTTAGAAAAATGCATTAAAACAATTCCAAACGCAATGCTGTGTGTGAACGTGTCAATGTGTATGCAACCAAACAAAATAAAGGTCACTCTGTTGGATAACTCTGAAAAAGTAATATTGTTAGTTCTTGATGGGAAACAGCCATACTTTCAACCATAGGCTTCTGGCAGCAGGTATGACTCATCTGAATCCTTTCTGGAAATCTTATTAGCCTTGTAAAAAAAGGAAACGCAATACAGACTTCTTTTTAATGATATTGCTCAGGTTTTGGAATAATTGATCCAATGATTTGAACGTAAAAAATATTTTGACAATAATGGACAAGCGATGGTTGACGATGAATAACCCAAGGTGTTTATTTGAGCTTAAAATACCGAATTCAGCAAGAAGATCTTCTAAACAAGAAAGAATAGAAACCCGGGACAATATTTGAAATACGTATATTTTGCGGACTGCAAATTACAGATTAACGGCTGTTAACAATTAGATGCATGTGTCTCCTTTTCCTATTACATCTTATGGCTATGTCAATTAAATACAATAAAACAGATGGAAGTACAAATGTATTAAAATGCAAGACAGATTATTTCAAAAAGTTATACATGTAATTTGAAATTTTGATTTGTTTTTATGTCTTCAGGTTTTCATACACAGTAGATTCTCTGTCCTCGGCAGGACTAAAAGCAGTATTTGTATACACTGTAGATTCTCTGTCATCTGCATCGCTAACAGCATTATTTGTATTAATGGCACCGTGCAGGTCATCATAAATACCACACTGGGTGTCGTCCGAAACAAGTTCTTCAAATTTCCCGCTCTGTGGATATTGTCGGGCTGTTTTATTAGATCTACAAGCTGATGTTTCTGGTGCTTCATATTCATTTGGCCTACTTCTTAATTGGACTTCGTTAGCATCCACAGCGTGACTGAAACAAAATTGGACTACAATCATAAATTTAGACAAAATTACCAAAGTAACAAAAAAGTGGGAGGAATTATTTAATGAACAGCATTCTCGCTATGCGAGAAAGTCCTCATGTAAGCTAAACGTACAACAGTATCGAATTAACTGTGAAATATACACATCATATGATGGAGACGTTGGTATGGTTCTGCTAAGAAATGGAAAGTTTACTTTCTGAATGCAAAATAATCACCTTTATCATAAGGTTTTGAATTCATTCACTCAGTATCATCTTTATACAAGTCTAACATTGAAGCAGATGTTTATGTGTCTGATGTCAATGGAAAATTTTTTTTAAAGACTTGACTGGTTGTTGCCTATGTAAAAACATAGCTTCATATTAAAACAAGAAGAGATGGACCAAAAGCGGATTCAACTATTTTATCCATTGGAACACTATGGAATTCTAACTGTCTGTTAAAACATCTGATCTCCAACAAAAGATGTTCCAGCATGACAGATATATCAGTCTCGCTGTACTTTGTGTTAGAATTATGTTGTCTTTGAATAAATAATCGTATTCCTTCTTTAATACGAGATTTTTACCTTATTTTTTGTTTGAACCAGAAATATCGGAAGATTAGATCACGACAAATATACGACTGTATCATGTGGTAGCGTAGCGAACAAAAACAATTAGGCTGGGGCGCATGATATTTTGCACCTTTGCAATGATATTTTGCAATTTTATTATCGTGAACAATTCCTAGACCAACGGTAAAAACATTACAAGCAGGACTGTAATTGAAAGGCGAAGAGGGCCTTGTGATTTGCATTTAAAGCCCTCAATCCTGATGTCATGCAATACCCTTTGTATATGAAAATAGTGGTTGCAATTGGTCTTGTATAGATACATGTACAAGATATAAATGGAACTGGTCGGTCATAAAATGTGTCTTTAGGAATTACACTCCTGATATGCAAGATGTTTCTAAGGTTCACATATAGGATTTTGTAAGCAAATTAAGTTTCAGAAATGAACCGTATTCTAGTACATTTTCCAAAGTACGTACAGGATTAAATAATCTATGTTGGGCAGAATAAAAAAAAATAGTTTACATTTTTTGTAGAATGGTAATTACAATAAATGATGATTTCTTTCCACGAAAAAATCTTTAAAAATAGGAAAATGTATTCAAATCCAGTGTTACATTAGTATTTGAAACGCTTTGCTTTATCTTTTGTTTTCTTTTATACGCAAAGAAACATGTAAAGAAATATATTGGTTTGGAAGTATGGCACTATCCTGAAGTTGCCCTTCCTAGTAAAAGTCGGGTCCATGCTGAGAGCCTGAAAGGGTGTCTTTTACTGCTTAGTATTTATTAATTTCCTGCTAGGTCATGTCATAATGGGAAGTTGAAATATGAGTTTTTTGTGTTCAGAAAATGCATTAATCTATGCAAATCAATACTTTAGGTATACTCTACAAAGTGGTATAAGGTAGTTTGTCATGACTACTAATTATCACTAGCATGTCAATACTGAGGTTGTGAGTTTGATTCTCACCTGTGGCGGGGTGTGTTCTACTCCTGTCTTAATTGAGAAGGATTGCCAATTTTCCTACCGGAGGTCGGTTGTTCTCTCTCGGTACCCCTGCTTCCTCCACCAATACAAACTGCCCGCCGCAAAATAGCCAAACGTGCGTAAACCCCCTGCTAAACAAACAAACAAACAAAACGTTATGTTGTAGAATACAGTCAGTTCGAGAAATATCATATGACATATATAACACGAGGCTACAATAATTCAGATGTTTGCATATTAAATTGTCTATCTAATTCTTGAGGATATAAGTTAACTTTCCATAGGCATCTTTTATGACTTCTGTATATAATCGTTAGGAATGAATTGTTCAGTTCAGCAGGTGTTACGACTAAATCTTAAATACTTTGGTTGATTGGATGCAGTAAAACAATTGCCAAAATCAATTAGCCAATTAACACAGATGATAAGTAAATTAATTTTGGTCTTGATTTATATGAAAACGGAGAAACCTACCATAGGCATCTTTTATGACTTCTGTGTATAATCGTTTGGAATTAATTGTTCAGTTCTGCAGGTGTGACGACAAAACCTTAAATAATTTGGTTGATTGGATGGAGTAAAACAATTGCCCAAATCAAGTAGCCAATTAACACAAGTGATAAGTAAATTGTAAGTCTTGATTTATATGAAAACGGAGAAAAAAATGAAATTTTAGTAATATATTTCACATATATTTATTATATTTTTGTTCTATGGTGCACTTAAAATTTGTATATGCGTAAACATGATGCTTCTTATATCGCAACCGATTATCGCTTCAAAAACAAATAAAGATAAGTTCACGGAAAAGACAAAGTCAGAAGAATGGAGCAAACGCCACAGGGATACATAATTATATATTAACTAAAAGAATAAAAAAGACTTACAATAAACTAACAAAAATAGAACAATACAGCACAGAAACTAAAGTGCTGGCAATGCTAAAAAACCGGGTGTGATATCAGGTGCTCAGGAAGGGTAAGCATGTCCTGCTCGGTTAACGGCACCTGTCCTATTGCCACTGAGTAAAAGCCAGTGAAGTTTGTTGTCAAGGACGAGAAATCTAGCTGAAGATATCTAGTCTCATACAAAAACTATAAATACAAGTTGACTAAAAACATTTTTGAACATAATCATTCAAATGATTACAGAAATGAAACGTACTGATGTTCTTTTCGCATTTCATTTCTGTAGTCATTTAAATGGTTATGTTCAAAAATGTTTTTAGTCAACTTGTAGTTGTAGTTTTTAAATGGAGATCCCACTGACATGATGCCATCGTCCCAGGTCAATTCTGAAAAAGAGCACTAGCCTGTGAATTCTAAGACCTATACAAGTCCAAAAAAATCCGTAAAGCTACGTATATATATATATACGTATCAAACGTCTTGAAATGAAGTTTTTTGTGTTTTCGTCAATTTATTTTACTTCGTATTCTTAAATTGTGACTACAATTAACACTTACAGTTTACGCAGTTACAAACATTATTTTTCGCAAAATCTTTTAAGTGCAACCAAAGGATATACATACAGATATATATATATATATAGTGAGAGAGTGAGAGAATAATAGTGCATTGAATTAACGTAAGGATGAGGCCTACAATCGGGTGAAATAAAATTCATACCAATTTTGATCCAAAAGATGTGTACATTTCGTAGATTTACGAAAAGATTGATTGTGCCGAATTTTGATATAAAATTTTATATGTTATAAATGCATTGATTGTATGTGTACGACAGTCTTTGGTGACATTAGTGGATATTACTTTCAATTTAAATAATATTGAAAACGTGCGTTACCTTTAAGAGACACCGATTGATTTGGTATTTTGACTACCAAAATGGAATGATTGCATAATAAATAATATTATATTACAGAAGACATCAGATACTATTGTTCAGAGTATTTTTTGTGGTTAATCTCTTAACCATACAGAAACGCTTTCTTCTGACGAAAAATAGGTTATGCATGTAACTGCGCTGTACGTTTTTAACGTTATAAACTTTAAAAAAAAACATATATTAAAAATTTAATTCATCGTCTTTCTTTAATGGGTTTGTTAATATTTTTTGACTGTTTTGTTTATTATATTCATGTGAAATTATTTCATCAGGCATGAAATTTACATCCTTTGTGTTTACTTTGACAACATATACAAAAGTAAATAAAAGTATACACGTTTTTTACCGTTTTTTTTTTAATTTGATAATTCCCGAGCGAAAATGAAAATAAGGTGATTCCAAATGTTGACATGACGTACCTGGGTCATCAAAAATCGTAAATTTGTAAAAAAAAAAATACAGACGTCCGACTGCGTATTTATATCAAATGTATTTATTTTTAGTTCAATTTAGGTATTATGTATACTACAAAGCACCAAGTAAAGAAGAAAAATATGTGTATCAAAAAATGGAAAACGAGTAACATGATAAACAAACATTACACTGCAAGCGAACAAATACGCAGAAGCGGTCGGTAATTTTTGAAACTAGTGACGAAATAGAAACATGAAAGAAAATGCATATAATTGTCTTGATTGAAGGAAATGTTTGTATTAGTTGTTTAAAACAAAAACAAATGAAATAAATGACAACTTTCCTAGTTTCGAGTTTTTAATCATGCTGAATTCTTAATGACCAGCAATGACCAGCAAATTATTTCCAATAACTATAGAAATACCAACTTCCTGTCTGCTTGTATCTTTTACGAGTGGTTAACTTGTCTTTATCAGATATGGAAATTTGACTTAAACAGAAGTAAAAAACTTATAGATAGAAATCTAAGCTAATGGTCCGAAAACAAAAAACAAATTAGTTGTCACATTTTAATCTTAAGTGTCAGTGATTATACGTCCTGATAAAACATATCTTATACTATTAAAAGTATTTCAAATAACACAAAAATCTGTTATATCACACAATTATTTTGTATTAATTATGATATATTAATTTTGAACGTTATTTAAATGTCAATTCTTGTGAAGATATTTATATTATTATAGAATTTAATCTTGAATATGAATATTTTATGATAGAGAACAACTACACAATTAGTGTACTACAGGAAAATAGGTTGACAACGTTGACGTAATGAGCAAACTTAATATATTATGATTTACAAATAATTGACCGAAATGTTTGACAACGGCTCAAATAAAACCCATGCATAAAATACAGGAAATGAATTTTTCCACAAGTTGTGGATTTCAGTTAATTCTAAATTCTCTATCAAGGCTTTTTTTCTGGCTTAAAAACAAAAATTCCCCAAACCCGAAGAACAAAAGGGGTTATAGTATGTTATTAATAATTCAGTTGTCGACACCTGTTTAATGAAGATGGAAAAAACCCTTTCGTTTACCCCTCATTTGACTTTCAACTAAAATTATAAAGAAGTAGTTTGTTTGTCAATGATAAAAGTTACAGACAAGGCCCAATTTTTTTTGCGACATAAATAACTTTTGTGGTTAAATGTTGTACAATTGAAATCCTTATCGTGGAAAAAATATATATCAGTTCTGGAAAACACCGAATTCGTTAACGTTTCCAAATTTGGTAAATGGTTAACGATGCAATAACTTTGTCTAGGCAGATATCCATTCATGATGCATAATTTAAGTAACGAATTTGCTGTGAACAATGTATCTTGGCGTGAAATGAATTCTGCTCTGGTTAAAATCAATTAAGTTTGTAATTTGTGTTAAATTGTAAATGAATAAATATATTCCTGAACAGTTAAATCCAAGTGGAAGAAATACTTCCCCCATTGAAGTCAATACATATGAAATTTCGTTTTTTAGATTGATGTTAGTTTTTACTTCTCAGGTGGATTTTATTTTCACCAGGCAGAAATCGCTGATATGATTTATTGTCTGCGTAAAAGAGATATCAGGATGACAAGTAGCATATTTAAATGTCAAATCTAAGCTATCTAAAAAGTTAACAAATTTGGTGACGTGAACGAATTCGGAGTTTTCCAGAACTGATATATCAAAGAACTTAAATTTTAACATACCCTTTTAAGCTTTTATGATATAATATTAAAGATTGGTAGTTAAGATAGAAATCTATGTTGTTTTGTTTTGCGTTGCAGTCTCTTTTGTGCAATTTGATTCTGTCAAATGTTTTTCTTATAGCCGCTAAACTACCTGCTCAAGTCCCATGCTCACCTTGCAAAATTCAATGAACTTCTGAAAAAGTAAACAGCATTTTGTTACCCATTCCAATAGTACGTTACAGCCAATCTAAACCATTATATAAGTGTGAAGTATACATAAACCATATTTGGACAGGTCAACACGCAATAAGTTGTAACATGCCACATCCTTGATCATAAGAAAAATATATATATGTACACCACGCTTTGGTATTGTTTGAAATAACACAAATTCCTCGAACATCAAAATGTTAACGTTTTGTTCTGTTTCATCAATACTGGTATTCATAAATCGAGATTTGAACACCAATATGTCCAAATAGGCCATCAAACGGTCGGTCGAGATGGAGTCCAAGTTTTCAATATTTGCAACCTAAAAATACTATGCAGAATAAATGTAACTAGCATCCTGTTATGATACTTTATTTCAACATTTTGTTTGTAAAAAATTGGTTTTGTTTCATAAAAATACTAATATATCTAATGCTAATTATTAAAAATATATCAGAAAATATGTAGTATGTTTGGAAATTAAACTGTTTTTTCGTGTTTACCCGATGTTAGAAAAATGTATTAAAACAATTCCAAACGCAATGCTGCGTGTGAACGTGTCAATGTGTATGCAGCCAAACAAAATAAAGGTCACTCTGTTGGATAACTCTTTGAAAAAGTAATATTGTTAGTTCCTGATGGGAAACAGCTATACCTTCAACCATAGGCTTCTGGCAGCGAGTATGACTCATCTGAAACCTTTCTGGAAGTCTTATTAGCCTTATAAAAAAGGAAACGCAATACAGACTTCTTTTTAATGATATTGCTCAGATTTTGGAATAATTGATCCAATGATTTGAACGTAAAACATATTTTGACAATAATGGACAAGCGATGGTTGACGATGCATAACCCAAGGTGTTCATTTGAGCTTAAAATACCGAATTCAGCAAGAAGATCTTCTAAACAAGAAAGAATGGATCGAAGCCCGGAACAATATTTGAAATATATTTTGCGGATTGCAAATTACAGATTAACGGCTGTTAAGTATTAGATTCAGGTGTCCCCTTTTCCTATTACATCTTATGGCTATGTCAATTAAATACAATAAAACAGACGGAAGTACAAATGTATTAAAATTCAAGACAGATTATTTCAAAAAGTTATACATGTAATTTGAACTTTTGATTTGTTTTTATGTCTTCAGGTTTTCATACACAGTAGATTCTCTGTCCTCGGCAGGACTAAAAGCAGTATTTGTATACACTGTAGATTCTCTGTCATCGGCATTATTTGTATTAATGGCACCTTGCAGGTCGTCATAAATACCACCCTGTGTTTCGTCCGAAACAAGTTCTTCAAATTTCCCGCTCTGTGGATATTGTCGGGCTGTTTTATTAGATCTACAAGCTGATGTTTCTGGTGCTTCATATTCATTTGGCCTACTTCTTAATTGGACTTCGTTAGCATCCACAGCGTGACTGAAACAAAATTGGACCACAATCATAAATTAAGAGAAAATTACCGAAGTAACAAAAAAGTGGTAGGAATTAATTAATGAACAGTATTGCGAGAAAGTCCTCATGTAAACTAAACGTACAACAGTATCGAATTAACTGTGAAATGCACACATCATATGATGGAGACGTTAGTATGGTTCTGCTAAGAAATGGAAAGTTTACTTTCGAAATGCAAAATAATCACCTTTATCATAAGGTTTTGAATTCATTCACTCAGTATCATCTTTATAGAATTCTAACATTGAAGCAGATGTTTATGTGTCTGATGTCAATGGAAATTTTTTTTTAAAGCCTTGACTGGTTGTTGCCTATGTAAAAACATAGCTTCATATTAAAACAAGAAGAGATGGACCAAAAGCGGATTCAACTTTTTTATCCATTGGAACACTATGGAATTATAACCGTCTGTTAAAACATCTGATCTCCAACAAAAGATGTTCCAGCATGACAAATATATCAGTCTCGCTGTACTTTGTGTTATAATCATGTTGTCTTTGAATAAATAATCGTATTCCTTCTTTAATACGAGAATTTTACCTTATTTTTTGTTTGAATCAGAAATATCGGAAGATTAGATCACGACAAATATACGACTGTATCATGTGATAGCGTAGCGTACAAAAAAAATAGGCTTGGGCGCATGATAATTTGCACCTTCGCAATGATATTTTGCAATTTTATTATCGTGAACAATTCCTAGACCAACGGAAAAAACATTACAAGCAAGACTGTAATTGAAAGGCGAAGAGGGCCTTGTGATTTGCATTTAAAGCACTCAATCCTGATGTCATGCAATACCCTTTGTATATGAAAATAGTGGTTGCAATTGGTCTTGTATAGATACATGTACAAGATATAAATGGAACTGGTAGGTCATAAAATGTAACTTTAGGAATAACACTCCTGATATGCAAGATGTTTCCAAGGTTCACATATAGGATTTTGTAAGCAAATTAAGTTTCAGAAATGAACTGTATTCTAGTACATTTTCCAAAGTACGTACAGGACTAAATAATCTATGTTGGGCAGAATAAAAACAATAGTTTACATTTTATGTAGAATGGTAATTACAGTAAATGATGATTTCTTTCCACGCAAAAATCTTTGAAAATAGGAAAATGTATTCAACTCTAGTGTTACACTAGTATTTGAAACGCTTTGCTTTATCTGTTGTTTTCTTTTATACGCAAAGAAACATGTAAATAAATATATTGGTTTGGAAGTATGGCACTATCTTGAAGTTGCCCGTCCTAGTAAAAGTCGGGTCCATGCTGAGAGTCTGAAAGGGTGTCTTTTACTGCTTAGTATTTACTAATTTCCTGCTAGGTCATGTCATAATGGGAAGTTGAAATATGAATTTTTTGTGTTCAGAAAATGCATTAATCTAAGCAAATCAATACTTTAGGTATACTCTACAAAGTGGTATAAGGTAGTTTGTCATGACTACTAATTATCACTAGCATGTCAATACTGAGGTTGTGAGTTTGATTCTCACCTGTGGCGGGGTGTGTTCTACTCCTGTCTTAATTGAGAAGGATTGCCAATTTTCCTACCGGAGGTCGGTTGTTCTCTCTCGGTACTCCTGCTTCCTCCACCAATACAAACTGCCCGCCGCAAAATAGCCAAACGTGCGTAAACCCCCAGCTAAACAAACAAACAAAACTTTATGTTGTAGAATACAGTCAGTTCGAGAAATATCATATGACATATATTACACGAGGCTACAATAATTCAGATGTTTGCATATTAAATTGTCTATCTAATTCTTGAGGATATAAGTTAACTTTCCATAGGCATCTTTTATGACTTCTGTATATAATCGTTAGGAATGAATTGTTCAGTTCAGCAGGTGTGACGACTAAACATTAAATACTTTGGTTGATTAGATGCAGTAAAACAAGTGCCAAAATCAATTAGCCAATTAACACAGATGATAAGTAAATTAATTTTGGTCTTGATTTATATGAAAACGGAGAAACCTACCATAGGCATCTTTTATGACTTCTGTATATAATCGTTTGGAATTAATTGTTAAGTTCTGCAGGTGTGACGACAAAACCTTAAATAATTTGGTTGATTGGATGGAGTAAAACGATTGCCCAAATCAAGTAGCCAATTAACACAAATGATAAGTAAATTGTAAGTCTTGATTTATATGAAAACGGAGAAAAAAAATGAAATTTTAGTAATATATTTCACATATATTTATTATATTTTTGTTCTATGGTGCACTTAAAATTTGTATATGCGTAAACATGATGCTTCTTATATCGCAACCGGTTATCGCTTCAAAAACAAATAAAGCTAAGTCCACGGAAAAGACAAAGTCAGAAGAATACAGCAAACGCCACAGGGATACATAATTATATATTAACTAAAAGAATAAAAAAACTTACAATAAACTAAACAAAAATAGAACAATACAGCACAGAAACTAAAGTGCTGGCAATGCTAAAAACCGGGTGTGATATCAGGTGCTCAGGAAGGGTAAGCATGTCCTGCTCGGTTAACGGCACCTGTCCTATTGCCACTGAGTAAAAGCCAGTGAATTGTGTTGTCAAGGACGAGAAATCTAGCTGAAGATATCTAGTCTACATACAAAAACTACAAATACAAGTTGACTAAAACATTTTTGAACATAATCATTCAAATGATTACAGAAATGAAACGCACTGATGTTCTTTTCGCGTTTCATTTCTGTAGTCATTTAAATGGTTATGTTCAAAAATGTTTTTAGTCAACTTGTAGTTGTAGTTTTTAAATGGAGATCCCACTGACATGATGCCATCGTCCTAGGTCAATTCTGAAAAAGAGCATTAGCCTGTGAATTCGAAGACCTATACAAGTCAAAAAAAATCCGTAAAGTTACGTAGATATATATATATATATATACGTATCAAACGTCTTCAAATGATTTTTTTGTGTTTTCGTCAATTTACTTTACTTCGTCTACTTCAATTGTGACTACAATTAACACTTACAGTTTACGCAGTTACAAACATTATTTTCCGCAAAATCTTTTAAGTGCAACCAAAGGATATATATATATATATATATATATATATATTATATATATAGTGAGAGAGTGAAAGAATAATAGTGCATTGAATTTACGTAAGGGTCAGGCCTACCATCGGGTAAAATAAAATTCCTACCAATTTTGATGAAAAAGACTCATCAGTTGTGCTCAAGACCTAAAATGTTGAAAACCAAATGATAATCCAAAAGGTTGATTGTGCCGAATTCTGATATAAAATTTTATATGTTATAAATGCATTTATTGTATGTGTACGACAGTCTTTGGTGACATTAGTGGATATAACTTTCAATTTAAATAATATTTAAAACATGTGTTATCTTTAAGAGACCCCGATTGATTTGGTATTTTGACTACCAAAATGGAATGATTGCAGAATAAATAATATTATATTACAGAAGACATCAGAAACTATTGTTCAAAGTATTTTTTGTGGTTAATCTCTTGACCATACAGAAACGCTTCTTTCTTACGAAAAATAGGTTGTGCATGTAACTGCGCTGTACGTTTTTAACGTTATATACTTAAAAAAAAACATATATTAAAAATTTAATTCATCGTCTTTCTTTAATGGGTTTGTTAATATTTTTTGACTGTTTTGTTTATTATATTCATGTGAAATTATTTCATCAGGCATGAAATTTACATCCTTTGTGTTAACGTTGACAACATATACAAAAATAAATAAAAGTATAAACTTCTTTTACCGTTTTTTTTTTTAATTTGATAATTCCCGAGTGAAAATGAAAATAAAGTGATTACAAAATGTTGACATGACGTACTTGAGCCATCAAAAATCATAAATTTGTAAACAAAAAAAAATACAGACGTCCGACTGCCTATTTATATCAAATGTATTTGATTTTAGTTCAATTAAGGTATTATGTTTACTACAAAGCACCAAGTAAAGAAGAAAAATGTGTGTATCAAAAAATGGAAAACAGATAACATGATAAACAAACGATATACTGCAAGCGAACAAATACGCAGAAGCGGTCGGTAATTTTTGAAACTAGTGACGAAATAAAAACATGAAAGAAAATGCACATAATTGTATTGATTGAAGGAAATGTTTGTACCAGTTGTTTAAAACAAAAACAAAGGAAATTAAAAACCAATTGTTCAGAAAACAATTGAAGGTCTTTCCACCTCAATTGCAGATTTGTTGATAAAAAAAATGAGGTTTAAAATGACGTTTAAATTAACATTCCAATATATCCAAAACGTCTAAAAACGTCTACAGAAATAATGACGTTGCCAGAAATGACGTCAGCAAAAGTAGTGCCTGAATTTCACGCTTTCAATAGCTTTAATTGCTTTAAAAATCTGAAAAAAACTTATAAAGTGTGAAAAAATGCAAAATACGTAATATAGGTCATGACCTTGACTTTTGACCTTGTGACCTTTTTCAAGGTCATTGGTCGTTGAGGTCATTTTAGAAGACCCCATGCCATTATTATGTACCATTGTCAAGTTATAAACGAAAAACCTTAAGTTTGAACGTTCTAGGCGCAATTACTCTCAAAAGATGACGTCATACAACTTGAACTCAAATGTAACAAAGTTGCGCATCAATGTCCTAAACATTTCCACCATTACATTTCCTTGGCTATCCACAACCATTTCAGAGGAGTAGTGATAACAAGCAAATGTCAAATAATAGAACTTGACCTTGACCTTTGACCTTGATGCCAATTTGAAGGTTATCAATCCTTGATGTCAAAACAAAAGGCCCCATGCCTTTATCATGTACCATTGTTGAGAAATAAACGAAAAACCTCAAATTTAAACGTTCTAACGGCAATTACGCCTATAAAATGACGTCATACAACTTTTATGCAAATGTAACAAAGCTAGGTCTCAACGTCCTTAATATTTTCTCCATTACATTTTATCAGCTATCTTTTACCGTTTCAGAGGAGAAGCGATAACAAGCAAAAGTCAAAATTTAGAACTTGACCTTGCCCTTTGACCTTGACCTCATTTTACTTGTTACGGGTCATGGACCCTAAATACAAAGTTTCATGTTGATATCTCAACTCTAAATAACAATTTGTATGATACACCAAAAGTGAAAGTCGTTTGAAGGGAAATAACTCCTATGAAATGTCGTCAGATCCTTTCCAACCAAATGGAACAAAGTTGCGCACAGATACACTGAAGACATTGCAAAAGATTTTAGGTCGATATCTTTTACGGTTACAGAGAAATAAAGATAACAAGAAAAGGAGGACGCGGGGAGATAACTCCTATAAAAAAAGTGTTCGGTTACACAGGGTCAATGGTGAAATCGCAATCACTGTACGATATCATGGGCCAAAAATCCTTTCGATATGTCAAGTAACAAAAAAACATCCTAGACGGCAGAAGAAAAAAAAAAATAATTAAAAAGTCATTTGTTCAGAGAACAAATGTGAGGTCTTTCCCCGTCTCTAGTTAGTGTTATGGTGTCCTATACAAATACTTAAGACAATTGAGTCATTTTGTTTACGATAAAATGTTGCCAATAGTTATCATATAGGTTCCAGAATAAAGATCAAGGGGCCTAGTGTCAGAAAAAGTATGGTTGTTAAGGACTTTGTCGGTTGCTATGGACAGAAGGTCACTTCCGGTTATAAAACTTAATTCTAAACTCAGAAGGTAGTGTTGGTTAAGAATACATATGGTTGCTATGGACTTTTCATAAACGTTACCTTGTTGCTAGGGAATGACCTTGACCCATGACCTTTGACCTTTGACTCAAATTGTAGGTCTTTGCATACTGATTCATTTAAGTATACATGTTTACTATACTATCTAATACGGTTTTCAAGTTATTGTCCAAAAACCTGTTTCGCGAAACTTCATTTGGCCGCCATTTTGAAACCGCTCAACCGAATCATACACTTCTTGGGCTCATTTTGTAGATTTTGTCCCTGGGGTCATTTTTCGTTCATGTATTGTTTATACTATCTCTTAAGGTTTAAAAGTTATAAGCAAAAAACCAGTTTTAACATACAAATCAAGTGCAATAATTCAAAAACGACAAGTTTTACGGTTTCGGTCCTGAAGACTTTTTTGTAGATTTCGACGTGACGAACAATTTTCCCATGTATTGTCTGCTTCAATTTTGTACGGTTTACGTGCTTTTCCACAAAAACTGTTTACAGTGTCGGCCATTTTGAAAATGGCCGCCATTAGCCAATCAAGTTTGATTTTAAATTGAAGGGAATAAGTTGACGGTCACCAATAACCCATATGTTTACTATGTTATCTCGAACCATTTTCAAGTTATAGGCCAAAAACCATTTAGCCGAAACGCGTTAAGGGCTATAACTCGAAAACCGTTTGTCGTACAGGGTTCGACCCTTATATCAAATAAAGGTCTAAATGAGACAAGTATTTTCCCCATTACATGTCTGCTTAAATTTTGTATGGTTTTTGAGTTAACCTGATAACAAGGTGTACCATGACCTCTGACCTTGAGATTTGACCTTTGACCTTGACATTTTTGAATGCAACATATGTCATCCAGGATGATTGGTGAAGGTCCCAAGTCTCTAGGACTTACCGTTTTGAAGAAAAAAATTTTGACGTGTCGCGACACTTTTCAGGTCAAAAACGCGTAACCAGGAAGTCGATCAGAAAAAATTTTTTTGCATGACGAATCATGTCCAGGAGTTACCAACATTTTCCCCACTTCAGATTTTTGATAACGATTACGGTTTTTGAGTTAATCTGCAAACAAGGTTTTACGGTCTGGGGCAGATAACTCCGTTACTAAAAATAGATCGGTTTCGCAGGCCGACTCAAGTCGAGCCCAAGTAGTGTCGTTTAATAGTACTAAGTTTCGTAATGATAGGTCGCGACACTTTTTTGACATCTGCGGCAGAAAAAAAAAATAATAATAATAATCATAAGAAATACAGTAAGGTCTTTCCTTCTGCAAAGGGAAAGACCTTAATAATAATCAGAACAAAAGCAAAAGGTCTTTCCACGGAAAGTGGAAAGACCTAATAAATGACAAGTTTCCTAGTTTCGAGTTTTTAATCATGCTGAATTCTTAATGACCAGCAATGACCAGCAAATCATTTCCAATAACTATAGAAATACCAACTTCCTGTTTGCTTGTATCTTTTACGAGTGGTTAACTTGTCTTTATCAGATATGGAAATTTGACTTAAACAGAAGTAAAAAACTGATGTTTCTACACTTAACTAAAAGGTTGCTAGGGATCCAGTCTAATGCTTCCTTCGATTGGTAGGTTTGGAGATCTTTCCGTTAAGTTATCTGAGCTTGCTTTCAGTTAACTGGTAGCACTTACATGGTTATTGATTGTTTTATTTCGATCCTTTGTGTCATGAATGTCTGGTTAACTATTTAGTTTATTTATTGACATTCAGGAATTGAACAAATGACAAATAGTTATTGAAATTTCGAATTGGATAACTGATAAACCAGGCTTAAAAATGGTCCGAAAACAAAAAACAAATTAGTTGTCACATTTTAATCTTAAGTTTCAGTGATTATACGTCCTGATAAAACATATCTTATACTATTAAAAGTATTTCAAATAACACAAAAATCTTTTATATCATACAATTATTTTGTATTAATTAGGTCTTTCCACCTTTCCGTGGAAAGACCTATTGGTTTTCTTGTGATTATTTTTTTTCTTCCGTCTAATTTTTTTCTTCCGGTGTATTCTTGTTTCAAAAGATGTCGCTTAGTTTTTTAGTATATAATATCATACAGTCTATACGCTTTTGAAACTGACCCTGTTTAACCGAACACTTTTCTTTGTAAGAGTTATCTCCCCAAACACTGTTTTTTTTGTTATGAGATCTCCTCCGCAACCGTAAAGGAAAGCGACAAATTTATTTTTCCAAATTGCTCGTTATATCCTCAGGATGTTAGGTTTTATTTAGACCGAAGCTTTACGAAGACTCCATATGAGAGTTATTTCCCCTTTTGTATTTGATACATGTGAAATGTATTTGTAACTGGAAAACCATAAGTGATAGAGGCCTAGGGTCTTTTGATTTAAGGTCCTTGGTCCATAAAATGAAAATGAGGTCAAGGTCAAAGGTCAAGGTCAAGTTCTAAATTTTGACTTTTGCTTGTTATCGCTTCTCCTCTGAAACGGTAAAAGATAGCTGATAAAATGTAATGGAGAAAATGTTAAGGACGTTGAGACCTAGCTTTGTTACATTTGCATAAAAGTTGTATGACGTCATTTTATAGGCGTAATTGCCCCCAGAACGTTTAATTTTTAGGTTTTTCGTTTAATTCTCAACAATGGTACATGATAAAAGCAGAGGGTCTTTTGTTTTGACATCAAGGATTGATAGCCTTCAAATTGGCATCAAGGTCAAATGTCAAGGTCAAGTTCTATTATTTGACATTTGCTTGTTATCACTACTCCTCTGAAATGTTTGTGGATAGCCAAGGAAATGTAATGGTGGAAATGTTTAGGACATTGATGCGCAACTTTGTTACATTTGAGTAAAAGTTGTATGACGTCATCTTTTGGGAGTAATTACGCCTAGAACGTTCAAACTTAAGGTTTTTCGTTGACGATGGTACATAATAATGGCATGTGGTCTTCTGCAATGACCTCAGCGACTAATGACCTTGAAAAGGTCAAAGGTCAAGGTCATGACCTATATTACGTAATTTGAATTTTTTCATACTTTATAGGGTTTTTTCAGATTTTTAAAGCAATTAAAGTTATTGAAAGCGTGAAATTCAGGCACTACTTTTGATGACGTCATTTCTGGCAACTTTATTATTTCTGTAGACATTTGTAGACGTTTTGAATATATTGGAATGTTAATTAACGTGACAATGTTACAGCCCATGAAAACGTCTAGAATAGTCAATTTATAAGGTCACAGTAATGACATTTTTGATGTTTAAAGTGCAAAACAGTATAATTCATCACAAACATTTAGTTAACCAGAAATAAACATTTTTCTTAGTTATTCAAACAAGCAGTCCATATATTTTTTTTAAAAATTGGGAAATTACCTATCATATCAAACCAGAAGTGATATTTGTAATACGGGAAGTAGCATAATACCTCCCTTATTTCAATCAGAAGTACATAGAACCATATATTTTTGCAATCGCTGAAAGCTTAGCTCTGCTCTAAAACCAACAATTACATTTTAAACCTCATTTTTGTTATCAACAAATCTGCAATTGAGGTGGAAAGACCTTCAATTGTTCTCTGAACAATTGGTTTTTAATTATGATATATTAGTTTTGAACGTTATTTAAATGTCAATTCATGTGAAAATATTTATATTATTATTGAATTTAATCCTGAATATGAATATTTTATGATAGAGAACAACTACAAAATTAGTGTACTACAGGAAAATAGGTTGACAACGTTGACGTAATGAGCAAACTTAATATATTATGATTTACAAATAATTGACCGAAATGTTTGACAACGGCTCAAGGAAAACCCATGCATAAAATACAGGAAATGAATTTTTCCACAAGTTGTGGAATTCAGTTAATTCCAAATTCTCTATCAAGGCTTTTTTTCTTGCATAAAAACAAAAATTCGAAGAACAAAAGGGGTTATGGTATGTTATTAATAAGTCAGTTATCGACACCTGTTTAATGAAGATGGAAATTTGACTTTCAATTAGAATTATAAAGAAGTAGTTTGTTTGTCCGCTATAAAAGTTACACACAAGGCCCAATTTTTTCTGCGACATAAATACGTTTTGTGAGAAAATCCTTATCGTGGAAAAAATATACATCAGTTCTGGAAAACACCGAATTCGTTAACGTTTCCAAATTTGGTAAATGGTTAACGATGCAATAGCTTTGTCTAGGCAGATATCAATTCATGATGCATAATTCTCTGTAAGTTAACGAATTTGCTGTGAAAAATGTATCTTGGAGTGAAATAAATTCGGCTCTGGTTAAAATGAATTAAGTTTGTAATTTGTGTTAAATTGTAAATGAATAAATATATTATTGAACAGTTAAATCCAAATGGAAGAAATACTTCCCCCATAGAAGTCAATACATATGAAATTTCGTTTTTTAGATTGATGTTATTTTTTACTTCTGAGGTGGATTTTATTTTCACCAGGCAGAAATTGCTGATATGATTTATTGTCCGCGTAAAAGAGATATCAGGATGCCAAGTTGCATATTTAAATGTCAAATCTAAGCTATCTAAAAAGTTAACAAATTTGGTGACGTAAACGAATGCGGAGTTTTCCAGAACTGATATATCAAAGAACTTAAATTTAAGCTTTTATAATATAATATTAAAAATTGGTAGTTAAGATAGAAATCTAAGTTGTTTTGTTTTGGTTGCAGTCTCTATTGTGCAATTTGATTCTGTCAAATGTTTTTCTTATAGCCGCTAAGCTACCTGCTAAAGTCCCATGCTCACCTTGCAAAATTCAATGAACTTCTGAAAAAGTAAACAGCAATTTTTTACCCATTCCAATAGTACGTTACAGCCAATCTAAACCATTATATAAGTGTGAAGTATACATAAACCATATTTGGACAGGTCAACACGCAATAAGTTGTAACATGCCACATCCTTGATCATAAGAAAAATATATATATATGTACACCATGTTTGGGTATTGTTTAAAATTACACAAATTCCTCGAACATCAAAATGTTAACGTTTTGTTCTATTTCATCAATACTGGTATTCATAAATCGAGATTTGAACACCAATATGTCCAAATAGGCCATCAAACGGTCGGTCGAGATGGAGTCCAAGTTTTCAATATTTGCAACTAAAGAATACTATGCAGAATAAATGTTACTAGCATCATGTTATGATATTTTATTGAAACATGTTGTGCGTATAAAAGTGTTTTTGCTAAAGAGGAAAAATATAAACAATGTAAGTTATCCATTAGACATAGAAAAACCCGGGAAGACAAATGAACAACCACAAACACATTTTTAACATTTTTATAGAAATACTAATATATTTAATGCTAATTATTAAAAATATTACAGACGATAAGTGAGTATGTTTGGGAATTAAACTGTTTTTGCTTGTTTATCCGATGTTAGAAAAATGCATTAAAACAATTCCAAACGCAATGCTGCGTGTGAACGTGTCAATGTGTATGCAATCAAACAAAATAAAGTTCACTCTGTTGGATAACTCTGAAAAAGTAATATTGTTAGTTCTTGATGGGAAACAGCTATACTTTCAACCATAGGCTTCTGGCAGGAGGTATGACTCATCTGAATCCTTTCTGGAAGTCTTATTAGCCTTGTAAAAAAAGGAAACGCAATACAGACTTCTTTTTAATGATATTGCTCAGATTTTGGAATAATTGATCCAATGATTTGAACGTAAAAAATATTTTGACAATAATGGACAAGCGATGGTTGACGATGAATAACCCAAGGTGTTCATTTGAGCTTAAAATACCAAATTCAGCAAGAAGATCTTCTAAACAAGAAAGAATAGAAACCCGGGACAATATTTGAAATACGTATATTTTGCGGACTGCAAATTACAGATTAACGGCTGTTAACAATTAGATGCATGTGTCTCCTGTTCCTATTACATCTTATGGCTATGTCAATTAAATACAATAAAACAGATGGAAGTACAAATGTATTAAAATGCAAGACAGATTATTTCAAAAAGTTATACATGTAATTTGAAATTTTGATTTGTTTTTATGTCTTCAGGTTTTCATACACAGTAGATTCTCTGTCCTCGGCAGGACTAAAAGCAGTATTTGTATACACTGTAGATTCTCTGTCATCTGCATCGCTAACAGCATTATTTGTATTAATGGCACCGTGCAGGTCATCATAAATACCACACTGGGTGTCGTCCGAAACAAGTTCTTCAAATTTCCCGCTCTGTGGATATTGTCGGGCTGTTTTACTAGATCTACAAGCTGATGTTTCTGGTGCTTCATATTCATTGGGCCTACTTCTTAATTGGACTTCGTTAGCATCCACAGCGTGACTGAAACAAAATTGGACTACAATCATAATTTAGACAAAATTACCAAAGAAAAAAAAAGTGGGAGGAATTAATTAATGAACAGCATTCTCGCTATGCGAGAAAGTCCTCATGTAAGCTAAACGTACGCCAGTATCGAATTAACTGTGAAATATACACATCATATGATGGAGACGTTGGTATGGTTCTGCTAAGAAATGGAAAGTTTACTTTCTAAATGCAAAATAATCACCTTTATCATAAGGTTTTGAATTCATTCACTCAGTATCATCTTTATACAAGTCTAACATTGAAGCAGATGTTTATGTGTCTGATGTCAATGGAAAATTTTTTTTAAAGACTTGACTGGTTGTTGCCTAATTTTATGTAAAAACATAGCTTCATATTAAAACAAGAAGAGATGGACCAAAAGCGGATTCAACTTTTTTATCCATTGGAACACTATGGAATTCTAACCGTCTGTTAAAACATCTGATCTCCAACAAAAGATGTTCCAGCATGACAGATATATCAGTTTCGCTGTACTTTGTGTTAGAATCATGTTGTCTTTGAATAAATAATCGTATTCCTTCTTTAATACGAGATTTTTACCTTATTTTTTATTTGAACCAGAAATATCGGAGGATTAGATCACGACAAATATACGACTGTATCATGTGATAGCGTAGCGTACAAAAAAAATTGGGCTGGGGCGCATGATATTTTGCACCTTCGCAATGATATTTTGCAATTTTATTATCGTGAACAATTCCTAGACCAACGGTAAAAACATTACAAGCAGGACTGTAATTGAAAGGCGAAGAGGGCCTTGTGATTTGCATTTAAAGCACTCAATCCTGATGTCATGCAATACCCTTTGTATATGAAAATAGTGGTTGCAATTGGTCTTGTATAGATACATGTACAAGATATAAATGGAACTGGTCGGTCATAAAATGTGTCTTTAGGAATTACACTCCTGATATGGAAGATGTTTCCAAGGTTCACATATAGGATTTTGTAAGCAAATTAAGTTTCAGAAATGAACCGTATTCTAGTACATTTTCCAAAGTACGTACAGGACTAAATAATCTATGTTGGGCAGAATAAAAAAAAATAGTTTACATTTTATGTAGAATGGTAATTACAATAAATGATGATTTCTTTCCACGCAAAAATCTTTAAAAATAGGAAAATGTATTCAAATCCAGTGTTACATTAGTATTTGACACGCTTTGATTTATCTTTTGTTTTCTTTTATACGCAAAGAAACATGTAAAGAAATATATTGGTTTGGAAGTATGGCACTATCTTGAAGTTGCCCGTCCGTGTAAAAGTCGGTCCATGCTGAGAGCCTGCAAAGGCGTCTTTTACTGCTTAGTATTTATTAATTTCCTGCTAGTTCATGTCAGAATGGGAAGTTGAAATATGAGTTTTATTTTTGTGCTTAGAAAATGCATTAATCTATGCAAATCAATACTTGAGGTATACTCTACAACGTTGTATAAGGTAGTTCGTCATGACTACTAATTATCTCTAGCATGTCAATACTGAGGTTGAGAGTTTAATTCTCACCTGTGGTTGGGTGTATTCTACTCCTATTTTAATTTAGAAGGATTGCCAATTTTCCTACCGAAGGTCGGTTGTTCTCTCTGGGTACTCCGACTTATTCCACTAATACAAACTGGCCGCCGCTAAACAAACAAAGTGGTATGAATTTGACCTTTTTAAAAATAGTTTACTAATCGTACCCAACCTCTGCCAGTGTAACAGGGTGTCATGGATTCTGAAATGCATGCTAACCATTCTGGAGCACTATATGTCACTCTTTTTTCAAGGGGGTTCACATTGTAATTTCTTAAGTTATATTGCTCTTTCGCTCTGATTCATTGTTTTATATAATCTATTTATTGTATCTTTGCAGTATTTATTTTATATAATTTTACTCTTCATCGGACACGCATAAATTTCTCTTATGTTTTGATATATTTTTTCTGACATTTACCCATCTTTATTTTGATCGCTTCGGGATTCTTTTGCCAAATGTGTAATACCAGTCGACACTCATTCGTGACATCTATATAGTTCATTATTGTTAAATTTGTCCTAGTCCTGTATGAAATAAATAACACTTTCCTTCTTAAGTAGCGTATTGCCCTTACTACATTACTATTGAAAAGAATAAGTTGAATATTCAGTAAATAAATACAAACCAAATTCTGTCCCGCTGTCTTTCATCTGCAAAAAATATCAATAATAGAATGCTTCTGTTACTTGCAATAAGGATGAGTCATAAATATCGTTAACTGAGATTTTAATTCGGAATTTTGAAAGAGGACCAATATACCAAATGGGCAACCCAAAAAACCGCAATCCATTAGACAGACAAACCCAAGAAGACAAATGAACAACCCAAAGCACTACAAATACACACTGAAAACTATATAAAAAAACAATGAGCAGCACGAAATTTGTAAAAAGCAGTGGTGAATAATAGATAATAAATCGGGTATTTTTCTTATCTTCCTGGAATCGCAGTTACGAAAAGTATTTTCGTCGTTTTAAAAGTATAAATGCTATAAGTATAAAACAATATTGAACTAATACATCTTCTTGAGGTGTCAAAAAGTAAATTCTAATATTTTTTAAGCTTGTAATAACAAGCCAAATCTTGATGCTAAGATAATATATCTAACAGGTATGAAGTAGAAAAAGTAGAAGATATAAACATGTCAATGGATAAGATAATATTAACATATTATTTAGACATTTTTTCAGTAAATGTGGGAACTTTTTATCTAAATTAAAGAAAATGCTATAAGACGAGTCCCTTTTTCCGAAAGTAAAACATGTTTTTCTCTGGAATACGACTGATTATTTTAGTCGGTAGTTGTCTTACTGTCTCTAAATGGCAAGTCATAAGATCCTTTAAACTGATTGAATTAATAAGTGCAATACAGATACAAAATGAGATACTTTCTGTTGGAAGCTTTTAATCTTTTTTTCACTGAAAATTCATTTTGAACTTCAATCATTTCAATTCTGCCATATTGATGTTCCGTTTGTGTTTAACTGAAATCTCGAACCTACTGAAATAAAGTGCGAATATAAAACTCCAAAAACATATAAGCCTAATGAGAATTTCACAGCCAGGATTTGGTTTAAAGAAAAGATAATATTTTTCATTGCTCGTGTACAGAAATTAAGAAACTGTACTATCCTTTCATGCCCCTTTTAACAATGGGGACTTTAAAATTACAAGAAATGCTGCATGTATCGCAGTTAGATAGACTAACGGACCCATTTAAAATATAATTGCCGATAGATTAAAGATGGCAAAGAACTTTAAAAATAGTAAGTCTTTTCATTTCTAATATATTCAACTATACCTTTCTTAGGGAGCCTCAGTTTCCTGAATGCAAATTGTCCAATTACTATAATTACAATTGTGGCAATAATGCATCCCCCAGCAATGCCACCTAATAGGCCACTGGAACACGCAGATTCATTTTCTATCCCATGAGATTTAGCAGCAAATAAAACTTTAAAAAATCAAAATAATTTGATAAATATAACAGTGTGTATTAAAAAAGACAAATGATCAATGTAATTTAAAGTTTTATGTCATTAATCAGTATAAATTACTTTCGCATAATTGAAAGACATTTGTACAGTTTATTTCTATCATAGTATGTTTAATTAATAACAAAGTTTGGTAATAAAAAGCAAATCGATTTGATAAAGTACTACTATTAATGGTAATAAAATAAATACAGAAAATCAATTCAACCGCTTAAAAACACACTTGCACGTTTTATAATTTGCTTTTGCTATAGAATAAATACACTGCTGTTTCCTTAAAAGCCAAATGTTATTTATCCAATTACCTGCTATATGGTTATATATATGTGTTTTAAATAAAGTTAAATATATATTGAAGAAATATTTTATAAAACAGGAAATAAATCATATAAATCAAATGATGTATTCTTAGATTTTCAATATATTATTTACAGAATTTACAATAGTCAATTTGAAAATATATACGTTGTACTGATTATATTCAAATTAGAGGAAATAACGAAAATGCTTATAAAAGGGAAATAACTCTTGTCTGGCTTCGGATTTTCAATCAACCGGTCAACCCGTCAAATCGGCCGTTCTGAATGGTACCATGACCACCAGGTTTAGAGACGTTTCACTGTTTATGTATAACTTCATCTCTGTGTTATAAAGTTTGCTATTTATTTTCTGGTGGAATCACAATATCAGGTATGATAAGAAAACAATTACAAAAAATCAAAGCCTGTTGTGAATTTACTAGTAACACACTTTTAATCTAAACCGGCCATTTTTGTCTTGTTTCATCTTAATTTTCTTGACTTTATAAATTTCTAAGGTTTCATAAAAAATCAAGAAAACAAGATCAAAACAAGATATATTGCATTGCAGTATATCAAGAATGATTAAGACCGGTTAATAATGAATTGTGCAATACTTATCGTTATCTGGTCTGAACTGTATTGACTGACCTTGATTGACTGAAAGACAACGGATCGTGTTACTTGATTTTACTTGAAAATGCGTTGATGCAGAAAATCAAGTTACAATAAGCAAAATCAAGACTGGAATGTCCATTCAAGATAAAAGATGTGTTACTAGTTACCAAGAATAGACAATCACCCCGTCTTCTTGGCCTTAATACCGTGCTCGAGGGGAATAATCAGATATTGGTTCATACAAGGAACCCTAATAAAACTCCAAGAATTTCCAATGATGTTGGACAAGTAGTCAAAAGTAAGAGTATAAGGACATCAAAAAGTATACAAATTATTGCCACCATAATGATCGTAGTGTATATTTCTACAGATAAATACATACTAAATACTCAAACCTAAACTGAATTCTTCTCCACTATAACCGCAAAAGCCGACATTAACAATTGCCACACAATTCGAGGGACAACAACAAGTCAACATGATACATTTTATACAACACGCGCAAGTTATAATACAATATGACAAAACTGGTGAAACCAAGACAAATATAAGAGAGTTTATCCTTACTTTACCAAAAAAATATTGCACAATTTTTAAAAATAATAATCCCTGACAGCATGTAAATATCAACAACATGACTGCCATATTTAAGGCCGTAATTTATTCAACTAGTAATAAATTATTTACCTGTGTTTCTCTTATCAATTCATATGCAAAGATTGACTTTTATATCTTTTTTGCATATCATACAGCTCGGACGATGTCTTAATTACAATAATGAAGCTTCTGAGACGAGTTTGCACCTGGTATATTATTATAGCTAACAATATATGTGATACCTGAACAATCAGAATCATTACACATCTGTATTTCATAGTCATATCCAAAACAGTCCATTCCACCAAACAATGGAGAAGGATTATCACACTTCCGTGTCCTATTCTGCAACCCTTCACCACATGTTGTATTGCATTTATCCCACATGGACCACGATCCCCAATTTCCATTTACTGAAAATATTATTAATTAAAACTGTTATTTTGGTCATTAGCTGCTCTTCGCTTAGAAACTGCAAATTCTTGAAACTCATCTTTTTCCATATAAATTAACGCTGTAAAAATAACTAATGCATTAAAACATTGTATATTTATCAGACAAATCAGTACAGTAATAGATTAATATTTGTTGTGTTTGGTTTTGGGAAAGTACAAGTTTGACAAATTTTAATGAATATTTGTAAAATAATGTGTAAACTTTTCAATGTAATCAACCTTTATATGTTGAGATTTTTTTTTTCTTTCTTTTGACAGAATATCTCTTGGAAGTCAAACTATAGGGGAAAAAATTCAAAAATGTCTTCTAAATCAGGTATATCATTAAATTGATTTTTTTATTTCAAATGAAAGACCTTTTTCTTCGGAATAAAAAAAATATCGAGAACAAACAGTCGTGCTGCTTCTCAAATTTAAGAAATATTACCTGGGCAGCAAAACTTATTACAAGTGTGAATATCTACTGAGGATCCATCACAATATAAGCCTCCGTTAGCAGGACCAGGAGCATCACACATTCGTGTCCTATTTTTAATTCCTCCACCACAGCTGACACTACAAAATGACCAATAATTCCAACTGCTCCACCCGCCGTCAACTATTCATTTTATATGGAAAAAAAATGCAAATGTTATATTTTTTAAAGACGAAAATGCTCCAAGGAGCAGCTATTGCTTACTTTCAACTAATATTGCCTGGATTTTAGAACCTCATATGTTTTTTTTTTTTTTTGTTATTGGCAGCAAGAGTATGGTTAGTTCATTTTCAAGTTAGTAAACGTCATGGGTGTCTGAAGAAATTGAACACAGGTCTTCATATTGTAAAGTCAATTTCAAATTATTCAGCTATTTCATCTCATGATGTCTAGCTACTGCTTTGGAACCATGTTATTAAGGTTACTTTTTCTGTAATTAAGCCCATCTGATGAATTTGTGCTATTAAAAATTTATGATCTCTTGCATTGTAGACTTCGGGATTCCTATTTGGGAAGGCTTTATACAATATCCATGATAATATAATTATGTATAGTTTTAGTTACATTTAATTTAATAAACTGAACTTGGATACTTTCGTTAATTTGTGTTTAAATTTAGGTTAAAGCGTACGTTCTTTCATATATAAACGTATCACAGAGCGCATTGCATGTATTAAATAAACCAACTGTGATTAAATAAATGTTAAAATAGAGATTTTTGTTAATTATTCGTGAAACAA
The DNA here is from genome assembly GCA_028015205.1 of Mytilisepta virgata. NCBI lineage: Eukaryota > Metazoa > Mollusca > Bivalvia > Mytilida > Mytilidae > Mytilisepta > Mytilisepta virgata. The sequence goes on from CM051513.1 coordinate 20,328,067, forward strand.
TGCATACATTTCAACTAAGAGTAATCCACGAAAGACCGGTTAGTGGTAATCATGATAGTAATAAGTGTGCGTTTTTTTTTACTGTGTTGTGTACGCAAACCAAGCGGTACTCAAATGTATTTTTATAGTGATTGTATATTTACTGTTCTCTAAATACATATTTATTTTATACAAGTAGTGTTGAATTATTCAAGAACACAAAATTTAATAATATATATTTCAAGTAGTCTCTTAGTCGACGCGTCAAAGTAGCTCATCGACATGTATTCTGATTACCTGGACAACTGAAAGTACTGCACGTCTGAGATTCAGTGTTGTTTCCCTCACAGGTGCGACCACCACATGACGGCGTTGGTTTATTGCACTGCCTAGTTCTATGACGGACACCGGTACCACATGTTTGACTACATGATCCCCACGAACTCCATTCTCCCCAATAACCATGAACTAAGAGAATTAATAAGAGCACTAAACTGTTATTTGGTAGAAGATACACATAAGTTTTTGTCTAAGAAAATGTACATTATATTCACCAACAATCTCCCTGTACCACAAACGATAGCTGGGGGAAGGGTTCCTTCATGCAGGTCATGCCTATTACATTGATAATTTGGTGTTTTTTTCTTATTTCTATTTAAAATATGAAAAGGAAATATATAAACTATGTTGTATTTTTCATACATAACAAAAACAAATTAAAAACAAAAAAACACACTTGGCCATGCATGAGGCATGTTTTATAGTTGAATATACATTGCGCCACGATGCAAATTAAACATATCCAACACAATATTTGCTTAGTACTTTGTTTTACTATACTCGAATTTAAACTTGATCTAGATACTATCAAGACAAGTCTTTCTTATGAAATTCATGAAAATCCGAAAATGAATATTAGGCCTGAGAGCGCTTATAATTGGGACAGACGGACGGACTCCCTGCATTTCTATGTCACCGCATTGCTTTCCGGTGGGGACAAAAATTATGCCATGAAAACGGCTTTCAGTGATTGATTTTCTTACACAACGCGAAAAATGCTTTATTTATGTCTTTAAGAGGGATTCATATAGCATCAGTTTCCATGGAAACGAGATCGGGGATATCTGAATTTTATTTTATTATAATTAAAATATCTAAATCTATGAGTTTTTCATTAAATCGTCGGAAACAGGACATTTTCACCTTTTTGCTGCCATGGTAACGTCTCTATTTTTGGAAGGAAATATTAAAATGTTTTTTTCGTGATTTTTTCTTAACATTTCTTGCAGATTAATATCTAGAACATAATCATTTTTACAATTTTCATTAAAAACTTTAATAGCTGTAATACTTACATAAATTAATTCTTGAAAATAGTAAAATAAATACATTGTGACAAAACTACCAAAAAATCCAAATTTTGAGCCAAACTGGACGGAATATTTTCTTTAAAATGCCACGAAATAAGAAAGGTCCCCCCAATGAACAAATAAATATGTCACAATACTACAATATTATAATGATAAAAATCCAGGGAGAGCGCAAACCTTACCTTGATGTGAGCAGTATATATTATTAGACTTTCATTATTTAAAATTATTCTCATAACGAATTCCTATTAAAAATAATATATGGGGATTCAGTTTGCAGGAGGACGGGACGTTTATGTCTTACAGACACAAAATCCCATTTAATGCGTTTTTACATATTCTATTAAAGAGGACTGATATACCTAAAGAGCAAACCAAGATAAAACGCAATTCATTACGCAGACAAACCCGGGAAGATAAAAGAACAACCACAAGCACAACAAATAAAAACCGAAAACTAAAAAACAATTAAAAAAACACGACTTCCTATAAAAACCAGTAGTGAACTCAGATGCGTCGAAAATGTAAGAGGTTACTACTGCATATACGACACCCGTCGTGAAGTTCAACAAAGTCAATCCGGTGGTAGTCACAAATCGGCGGAGATACATGCAATGTTATAACAGTGATAACAGGTCCAACATTATATTCGATATTGGAACACTGCAACGGTCAATCAATTCGTGATGACGCTCATGCAACCAATTACTTATTTTTGCAGTTGTATCATGATAAATGATGTTTAAAGGAGAATGGAATAGAAACGGATTGACAATTGTTTTAACGTCATTGTTATTTCAATGTTATCATACAATCTAAAGTCCTGTAAGATAATACCAGACGTCTTTGAAGAAAGAAATTTCTCAAGAAACAGGTAGATGATATGGATAATGTAAAATGGTACAAAAATATACCAAATGAAAACCAGATTGCCTAGAATGATTTAAAATGCACATCACTAATTCAAATTATAAGGCAATTGTTAGATGTATGTTTCATACTTAATTCTAAATGCTGAACAATAAATTGATCTTTGGAAACAAAATAAATAACATTATAGAATAACAACATTCACAGTATACATATATATTCACATATCACACGTTATACGCATGTATCTAACCCATGCGCGAACCGTACGTAACGCTGCTACACATGACGTTCAAAATGCGTGTTTTTATACGTGGCACTATACGTCCGTAATACATACATAAATATTCACATGTTTAAAGGTCGTTTTACTACAGTAAAATGCCCGATGACAGTTTTCCTGTGAATTAAGTTTAAAAGTGGGAAACTTCTCGATGGACGCGCAATTTTTATTTTAAACAACGTCCTTGACCTCGGGAAATCAGATATAACACACTATGATTTTTTTTTAAAAACTGATCCAAAATTGTGGTCAATATTCAAAAGTATCGAATTCATTTTTTGATATTTTTAGACTTTTCCTCAATTTTCAGATGCAGCAACTGCCTCAATGAAGCTACACCACTATATTTCAAATATAATTTACCACATACCTTTGGTACTTCCAAAGCATCTGATTCCTACATCTTCGCTATGAACACAGTTGTGAGTGTTCCATCCTAAATGATTACAAGACTGCAACCTGTTCTCTCGTCCTTCACAATTGAGATCATCCAGATGAATTTGACTAGATGCTCCATTTCCATATGTATAGTATTCTGCATTGTCGAAACTACATGAAATAATGTAATCCTAATTCGAGATGTAATTGACACTCGTCAGTCTATAGCCACAGTTAAAATAATACCGAGCTAAAGACGTTATCAAAAAGTAGAGCAAAACACCAGCAAAGGTCTTGTTGGACAACTTTGTTCACATATAACCAAACATTGTGATGTAATATCGACAAAAGAATCCCGAGGTGTAAAACATTTGGAAAATTCCGTAAATTCGAATTGCAAGGAAAAAGCAAAGTAGAAGAAGAATAATGCATAACAAAAAAGACACAGGGATACATGTACAACTCAAACATTAATAAACAAACCAAAAATAGAACAAGGCAGAACAGAAACTGTCAATGTGGAATTCCACAATCAAATGGAAATCAAAGGCAATATGAGGCTAGTGGCATTTATTATATGCATGGTATCCATTTTTGAATTTACTCCATGGTTAGCGGGGAAATCTAAACAAGAAATTCACACATGTCTTAGTTTTTTTTTCTCATTTTTTCTTCATATGATTGGGCGGGCCTTTCATCGCTTGAATAATACAAGACAGTCAATTTTATTATGGATGCCAGGTTAACTAAAATATTTGGTTGGCGTTAAATGTCCAATGAGACATATTCATATCTATCACATGTAGCACGGAATCTATCAGATTGAAATTCAATTTGTTTCAATCGTATAAATTACACTTTGGTTTTTGCATTACTAAAAGTATTTTGTCTTACAGCATAACCATTATTAAACACAGTTTATAACGGATATTATGCTGAACATACGCAAAATGAATTAACCTCGCCTTATGCAAAAAAAGGTTAACTCCGCACGATCAGTTCATTAAAATAGAGTTATAGCTACTTTTGGAACGAATCTGGAAATGGTTATCAAGATATTTGTAAATCAATTCTTTTCAAAAGTTTAAAATAACCGTTTCTAAATATTATATTGCTTCTGATCCAATGTAAACTATTTTCTGTGATCATGTAATGGGTGGAAAATTCCGTTCGCTCAGACATGATCATGACAGAGAAAACATCGTTCACAAAATTAAATCAAATCAAGTAAATATTTCTCAAAAAGTAGATTTGTACCTAAATCTAAGCTGTCTACATGCAACAAGTGCATCAGCATTATCAAAACTATCATCACAAATAGTTCCCCATTGTGTACCATGATATATTTCCAAGCGACCTTCTCTGTCACAAGTTCCGTCTACCACTCTTAAATCCCCTTACAAATGTATAAAAGAATATAATAGCATGTTTAATCTAAATAACTACAGACTTACAGACACAATTTGTGAAATTTTAGACAAATTCAAGACAAGAAGATGAAAAGGTACATTCAATCAATCAAGACTGGTTAAGCTCAGTCCATAAAAGTTAAGGATTAATTATGCTATCTTTAGTTGTTTAGCTTTAGTTCGTCTGAACAGAGCTGAACATATTTGCCATAAACTGATTGACTTCGATGTTTTTATTTAATTTTGTTTGAAATATAATGCAGAAAATCAAAACAAAGTAACAAAGTACTGTCAAACTTGTCTTACTGGCGAGAGCATAACATAACTTGCTAGTTCTTAAATTAGTTATGTGTTCCCAAAATCAAACATTCCAATAATGACAAAATACAGAGGTGAGAACAGATGTCAAATTACCATTTGATTGAAATATATGTCTGTGCTAAAATTTTAACAAACCTATCTGAATGCATTTTTCGTTATGAACAGTTACATTTGTAGCTCACAAATGATTCTAAATTCTTCATTCAGTTTTGAATTAATACAGTAAATCGAAGTAAACAAATTTTAATTTAACATCAGTGTATCATCGTTCGTATATGACATTTTTATGAAATTAGAATGAACAATACAGATCAAGTTTAATTTGAAGACTGAATTATGTCTTTACAATTTCCCTAAGAAATGGAACAAACCTTCATCATGTACTACGCTACCATAACACATAATACCAACATCTTCGCTGTGCCCACAATTGTGTTTTCCCCAACCAATATGTCGACATTGATCAATGCCTTGCTCCGTTCCTCCGCATCCAAGGTCGTCTAACCAAATTGTTCCTTGGCCATTCCCTGCTGTGTACACTTGAACATTGGTATTGCTGCGGGTTATAAATGATTTTATTAGGTTTTATACTTTTATATTTACATAGAATTATTGTGTTTCAAACTGCAGATATAGTGAGTATTGCATTCTATGTTTCTTTTTTTCCGATTATCTCTATAGACGGATTTTCCTTTATTATAATAAAAATTTCCACGGTAAAGTGTCAACAGCTTTATGCTTTGAAATTGATAAAAGTATTTGTTCCACTAATTTAAAAGAAGTTGTCTTTTATCTTGGCCCAGAATGCCGAAAATTTGTTATGATTTTATAGTTTATTTGATGTTAATATTTTGTTGTAAAATCTTCCCCTGAACTGGTAACAATGTTTCTGACAATTTTTTTTTTGTATTTCATAGGAAATACTGTTACAGTCATCAATTTGATCAATTTGATACAATAAATCAATAGATGAATGCGTGTACTTCCAATGTTAATGAAAATGTGAAGGCGGTCGGCCTTTTTATAAATATTACTACAAGCCAAATACATGTAGATCATATAAAAAGAATATAAATTGTTTCAAGACTGAAACTAACTGTTACAAATGGATATGAATTAGAAATTGGATTTTATGCTACTGGTACCTCTTTTTCAACTGTTTACAGGCCACTTTTGCGTCATTTGTGTCAAAACCATCATCACAAATTGTTCCCCAAATACCTTTGTGGAAGATTTCTAATCGTCCATCGTCTGTACCACCAACTAACCGCAAATCGCCTGAGAAAGATAGATTTTCAGGATGTTTTTCATTCTATGTAGAATATCGTTTGAAGGAAGTTACAAATGCATATTCCACTTTGAAGTTATGTAATCATTTAAATAACATAGAAATATAAAGCGACTATTTACCCCTCCTACACATCTACCTTATGTAGCAATGTATGCTTCTTGGTTGTATTAGAATTAATGTGCTGTACTAATTTCAAATCGCGTTTTGTAATTTTGTTTGAAATATAAAAAAACACAAACATATATGTCTGGAATTAGGCCCTGAGTATTTTATTGACGTATTGTTGTCTTTCTTACGTAATTTTGAATGACATGAGGATTTTCTTTCCTTCTGAAGAAATGTCTACTATGAAAAAATAAGAATGAAATGTTACCAAAGAGTATGGGTTTATATGTAATTATCTGAACCTATTTTTAATAACATGACCGGATTCTATCATTCTATACTGAACTCATAAAAATATGTATCTTTATATAGAATCAATCTCCAAAATGATGATTTTTTTGGAATCGTTTCTGCAAAATTATAAATTACACATTAATGATGCGTTTATACAAGATTGGTTAAATATATAGGGGTACATATATTTAAAAACAACACTGAGTGGTAAAAAACATATTGTTTTTAAACAGTATCATACCTGTACATGTATATGAAACTAACCTTCTTCGAAGCCAAAACAATTTACTCCTACGTCTTTTTCATGACCACAACTATGAATCCCCCATCCTCTATTATCACAACTGCTTAACATACTTTCCGACCCATTACATGATACTTGATCAAGCCATATTGTACCAAGTCCATTACCTGCTGTGTAATTCTGGGCATTTGATCCGACACTAGAGAAATAAGCAAAAACATTGCATATGTATAAATACATATACTAGAAAAAAAACTAAACATTGAAGAAAAAAGGTTATAAAAGAACGTATATGAAGTAAATATGAAATTTGTTCTCCAAGTTATCATCTTCAAGTCGCTCCACGATTGGTAACAAAGACAAAAAAGGCTGTATGGCATGGGTGGGGCAAAACCTTTTCGTAGTAAAAACTAATCGTTTATGCTTATGATCAAAATGGACATTTAAAACATGGTGAGAATAAAACTCAAACAGGATTACATGCATCAAACGACATGCATGTATATGTTATCGTCTTTGTACGAGTTAAGGAAGTCTGAAACAAATTTGCTATGCTATAATATATTATTTTTGCATTTAAACGAAAATTCAGCCATTCAATCAATTAATTATCCATCTTGATTTATCCAACAATTTATCCATGGACCAATCAAACTATTGCATCACAAAAAGAAACAATTCCATTACCATTCTCCTAGCTGTCTGCATACAACAGCAGCATCAATTGAATCAAAACCTTCAGCACAGACAGTTCCCCAGTACCCGTTGTGATATATTTCTAGTCTTCCGTGTAATGCATTTGGTCCCACTAAGCGTATATCTCCTGAAATATGTGTAAATAAAAATTTAATACACAACTGTTTTAGATATGTATTTGTGGTTTTTTCTTTAAGCAACGATCGTCTGTTTCTGACAAACGGGATTTACTTCTTTTGTTTTGATGAATACAGCAATATGAATATTATTGACACATCGATGGTCAATTTCTTTTTATCATTATACTGTGTCAAGAAAAAGTAAGAATACCGAAGTGTCAAAAGAGGGGACGCCCGTGGACAAAAACACAACATGAAACACTAAAAAGATTACAAAGAACAAAGTAACAAACAAAACAAAAAACAATAAGTACACAGAAACGAGCAGTACGAACCTCACCAAAAGCCGTGGGTAAACTCAGGTGCACCGGAAGGGTGAGTAGTTCCTGCTTCTTGCAAGACACCCGCCGTGTTCCTCGTTGAAGGTCATTTCCGGTGAAGGCGGAAGAACATCTTTGACGGACGCCTTTTTTCATGTTGGAAACTGACACTCTATATCAATAAATCAGATAGTGGTGAGGACCGTAGAATTTTCGAATCGACGACGTCAATCTCTGAGCAAAATAACCCTGTCCTAATAGCTTTTTCGTAATCAGCCGAGTACTATCTAAGACATCGGCATAATGGCCGCAATTTCTAGCAAAACGTATGAGTTTGGAGATAAATACTCAATACGCTAGAGAAGCTGGAATTTTACTACACAGAAATGGGAACATGACAGTGGTAAAATCAAAGTCGTCACGTTTGTCATAGAGTTTAGTTGTTAACTTCTCTCCATTGTCTATTTCGAGATGAGGGTCAAGATAATAGGCAGACTTCTGCGTTTATGGATAGATGAGGTGAAGATAGGCACAAAATCGAGGGTTATTTAGTGATGACACATTATCAATATAGCGAAAGCTGAAATTAAAGGACTGGGCTAACTACGTTCTATTTTCTGTAGTAAGCTTTACATTAAGTCTGCCTCATATGAATTGAGAAAAGGATCAGCAAGAAGAAGCGCACAATTGGTGCCTATCGGAATTCCTTTTGTCTGCTTCCAAATGCACACCAATTGCTTAGTCGAATTTATCCTATTTTTCAGTTAAATCGTTTTATAGATCGTTTGTACTTTTCTTTTCCTTTTTATAACGTAGCTTTCTATTTTCTAATTTATAAAGCTTTAACGCAGATATAAACGTATCATAAAAATCAACAAACCTTCTGTTTGAGCAAGGGCAGGATGAATTAAATCGCAAGTCAGTACTAGATATTTTATAAATGATACTGCGGTACTAATTATAGTTTTCCTCTTCTCCATACTGTAATGGTTATTAAATAATCCTTCTGCAAGAAATGGTATAAATACTAATATACATTGTAAATACATGGCATGAATGACAGGGACTTTACTTTGAAGGATTATGGAATGATCAGTTAATGAGTTTTCTAATGAGAAACCTATGTTCTTCAAACAATATGAATATATATAATTGCAGATTTCTTTTTACACGTATTATAGAAGTGTTCAATTATATCTAATACATTTATGAATCAAATAACAAAACATGAATTAAAGGTCATTTGTGCTATGCACAAATGATAAGGTCTTTCCTTTTCACGTTTCCAGTTTTGCAATAAAGAGGCCCTGCCCCTCTTTTTTTGGCAAGGGGCGTAACTCTTGGCAAAAAAAAAAAGGCCCGTCCCGTCTTCAGTAAAGAGATATTGCTACTTCTATTTTCTTTTGAAATCTCTTAAATTTTTAATGTATTGTTCCAAATAGTAATTGTCAAAAAAAAAAGAAAGAAAAATAATGAAGTAGCAATATCTCTTTTTCTGAAAGCGGGACGGGCCTTTTTTGTTGTTTGTTTGTTTGTTTGTTTGTTTGTTTGTTTGTTTATTAATTAATTATTTTTTATTTGTAGGTAGCAAGTTTTTCAAGCATTGCTGAATACAAGTGTGTGGGGGGGGGGGGGGGGGGGGGGGCATTGTATTTTTATTTCTCTAGATACACAAGTGACAGTAAAAGTACATTTCCACTATAATGTTTACTTCTATTGATGACGTTGTGTAAGTCACGTGACGTCCATTTATATATGTTCTTTCTTTTCGAGACAGGACGTCGTCGGGTGAACATGGCACAGGATAATGCAATTTGCTGTTTGATGTGGAAATAGTCATAAATAGAAAACGGAGTGTACGTGTACACATTTACTTATGTCAGAATGAAGATTCATGTAGAAATTTGATGTGACGATTTATTTATTTAGATTTCCGGTGCCATTTCACCAGACGACATCTCCATGAATAAAGTACTGTTAATTTGACGCGAAATTTTGACATTCGGATGCAATAAATTGGTAACATTTGGACGAATCTTGTGTTTTATGGCGGAAAATAGCTTTCTATTACTCCACTGCGCGAACGCTATTTTCAGGAAATTGGTTGGAGTTAGCGTCATAATTTTTTGTCATTAACAAAGCCCTGGATATCCTCTAGCTGTCTACATGTACTTTATATGCATTTACAGGTAAATTCAGTAAAACCGATGTAAAATCGAGAAGGGGGGGGCTGTATTTACCCATTAAAAGGTAATTTGTGCTAGATAGATTTGATAAAGAGTGAACTTATGTTGAATTAGATCATTTTAAAGCAATTTTTACCACATTCCCCCCTTTCCCCTATTCTGTAAAATTAGAAAAATGCTTCAATCAAGCATATATGGATATTTTTGAAATATAACCATCACTGTCATTTTCTAGAACATGATCTTGACCTTTGACCTTGGGGTCATTTTGAAGTTTTTGATCTCTGATGAACATTGGTGCAAGTCTCAAATCTCTACAACTAACCATCTATGAGTTTTGACCATTTACGTGTTCTGTTAAATATTCAAGGGCCAATAACTCCTATAAGGAGTTGATATACTGCTTTGACTGAAACATGACAAAGTTGCGTCTTGACAAGATGAACATTTTTCTCAACACATTTAATCAGCTATCTTTTACCGTTTCCGAATCAGAGCGGTAACAAGGTTTAAGGTCAGGGGTCAAGTTTGACCTTGAACTTTGACCTTAGAGTCAATTTCAAGATCATGACCTGTGATGGTCATTGGTGGAAGTCCCAAGTCTCTACGACTAACCGTTCATGACTTTTGACCCTTAAGGTGTTCGGTTCACTGTTCAAGGGGAAGTAACTCTCATAAGGAGTCGTCAAAATGTTTCGACCAAATAAGAACAAACTTGTGTTTTGAGATGTCGAACATTTCCACCTTTCGGTTTGCCTCTATCTGTTACGGTTTCCGTGATAGAGCGGTAACAAGATTTACGGTGTTCGGGCAGATAACTCTGTATCGATAAATATTTCGACTTCGCAGGGTCAGTCCAGAATGCGGTTTATTATTCCGAACCATCCTGCAAAATATCATTTCGATATGTCGCGAAATGAAAAAAATTCTTGACATCAAACTTTGCGGAAAAGAAGAAGAATAATAATAATCAGACAAATTACAATAAGGTCTTTCCGTTGGAAACGGGAAAGACCTTAATTATCAAAACAACCGTGTAGTTGTATTTATGGTCTATTCTTATAGTCTCAAAAGGCCATAATGATAGTTTTCCAATGACTTTATAGTCATACATCATAGACTACATGTTGCTAACTACAATTATAATAAAATTGTTTATATATCACTTTATTTAAAGATTTTTTTTTATTTATTAGTCAACTATTAATGATAATATACATTGTACCACTTACGGTTTATGCAACTGAATTTTATTTTTGAAATGTCTCTATATTTCTATTAGACTATAATTTAAGAACTAAAATGCGGAAGACATTGAATACATTATCCAAAACAAAAAATTGTTTGGGTGTCGCTTGACTTATACTTCGCTGTGATGGGAAGATAGGTTGATATATATCATATTCATAGTGATGTTGAATACATCCTTCGCGCATTTCCACACTTCTCAGCCCTTTTGTTAAGATTTCCCCATCGGTATTAACGAATTTTACGTTTATCTGATCAATAAATTAGAGAAGATCGGAAATGAAGATCATGTAAACAAATTGCGTAGAATTTCTCCGACCTCCATAGTTATATCTTAGAGTTTAACACGGTCACTACAGCTCTCGTGTTGAAAATCAAAAATTTAACTCGGGTGGAGAAATTCCATAACTCACTCGTGCCTGAAGGAGAATCTATATTTCTTGAATTCTTGGAGCATTTCCACACGTTTCCCCTGTGGTTAAAACTTATTTAATTTCCATGGTGATTAAAAAGTCTCGTGCAATTTCCCTGCCGCTATTCACATTCATCGGAACAATCCACTACAGAAGTTCCGAAATTTTGTTCGTGTTAACAAATTGCGTAGCAACGGCATTTTCTAGAGGTTTTGTTGAAAATTACAGGAGAAACAGATTCTCTTTCAATTTGCTCTTGAGTTATAGAATTTATCGCCCTCGAATTTTAACTATCTCGGATGTAGTATACAGTTGTACCATATGGACATAGTAAGCAATATTGTATTTCAATGAAATATGGAAAATTAAAAAATCAAAAATGTTTCAGAAATGTTTGAAGAAAAGGGCCATGTGAGCTATTGCGATCACTTGGCATCCATCGTACGTCGTTTTTTTCGTCGTCCGTCGTCCGTCGTCGTAGCCTTTCCTTACTCATAACCAAAAATGCCGAAACAGGAAGCCAAATTTCAGCTAAGGAGATCTATCATGTGCAATAAAAGGAATGAACCCTTAGTAATTTTATTATTTTTGAATTTTGCTAAAAACTGGTAATTTCTATAACAAATCAATGAATAATCATGTCAAATAAGTCTGACGACTGGGTTGGCGAATACCCTCGGGGACCTAGGGTCCACCATGCAGAGTCATCGTCCAAGGAGTTTCAAAATATCAATCCAAAGATACTAATATTAGATATAATAAATTTATACTATGCTGTATACGACGCATTTCAAGGAACTACCTCTCATCAGCAGCATTAAAACCGAAACATTTCGAAGACAAAAAACCAAACTTATTTTAAAACAAGAAGTACTAATAACCAAAAATACCGAAATAGGAAGCCATATGTCAGCTAAGGAGATCTACCATGTACAATACATGGAATGAACCCTTAGTAATTTTATTATTTTTGAATTTTGCTAAATACTTGTAATTTCTATAACAAATCAATGAATAATCATGTCAGACAAAAATACTAATATCAGATATAGTAAATTAGATATAGTAACCAGTGAGCCAGATGGAACTTGACAGCAATGTTCCAGGCTACCAGTCAAGATACACAAAGTCCAGGTGAGTAATACAGGCTTCCGGGAGCCTCTATTCAAATAATCTTAAAAAATCCGTACAGCTGGTCCGAATGGAATTCCATATTTCCCTGTTTTCAAATTGCCGGTCCGTGTGGAATTCCATATTGCTCTGTTTCCACATTGACTTTAAAGTCTGTATTAAATTATTAACCGGATAAATTTTCTTATAAAGATCGCTATTGATAAAGACCAGGGCAACGTAAACATATTGGTCGTGCCAAATTTGCCATATCAAGGCTATTTTTATCATACCATTGAATAATTATGTTTATCACTTTTGCATAAATATGTTAATTTATTTAGGATTGTGAATCTAAGGCAATTATACAATCCTCAAGTTCACGTCCATATCTGTATGTATTGTTTTGTTTATTATCATTGCATTTCGAACAAAACTCGGAGATATTACGATTATCTCATCCGTTCTTTGTCCAGTCTGTAAGAATTTCATCCTTAACGTTTGGGCTTAGGGATTGACTTCCTGAAGAAATAGGCATATCATAGCTCCACAATTGTGTTATACAATTTTGATATTCTATACTTGAAGCCAACAACTTTAGCTTGAGACCTATACTTCGATTTTTTTCTTTCTTCATTTTATCCATTTTATTTTTCTAATCTTTTTTTATTCGCCGTATTTAGATGTGCAATAACATTCTAAAATTGTTCTCTTTTTATTTTTAAAACCCATGGCCCATTTGGGTCATATTTCACGAAAATGCTAATTTAAGGTTGTGACCTAAACATCTCTTTCATTTTGCAAATTATGCATTTTATGTCAAAGTAGTATTGCGAAATTTGTGAATTGGGATCATTGTCGATTTTAACACTCCAGCGATTTCTAGTTTTATTTTCTAATTATTTTTATAGGTATATACTGAAACATATGTTTTATTTCTGATATTCTGAGGTTTCATAGTAATATTATATAACTTTTTAAATATGATGTCATCTGGTATATTGTGCATTGTTAATACATGAGGGCGAGTTGGCAACTTGATCTTTTGATTTTTTTCTTATTTGGTATCAAATGATTTCATTTTAAATGTTTGGTTGTATTTAAGCGATTTGAACACTTTCTATTTTTACCGCTGAGTCGATCCCGCTGCTGGTGGACTGCAGGTCCATGAGCGTATACGCAGATCATGATCAGTTGCTAGTATTTCTAAACTAGCCCAGAAATGATACATATAATTTAGTGATACAAAGCTGTAAAATGTGTGAACCTAAGTGGCATCTCCCTCTTGCAAAGCTCCTTCCTTGAATGATTTTGGCTTTATCGCTTTTGGCATTTTTTATGTTTCTCTTCAATTGCTTAGATTTCAACATTTTAGGCCTTGAGCACAACTTATTAGTCGTGTATTGTGCATCAAATTGGTATCAAAGTATCTTGATGTATTGTATTATCCTCACTTGTCTTTATATTGTGCTACTCAAAAATATAGCCCACAGAAAAAAAACTTATCACGATCACAAGGCCAACCCGGTTTTTAAAAACTATCTACACGATCAATACATGTAGTATATGTCTTTGACTGAACTTCCTTGTATAGATTATACTAATAAGTTAATCGAAAGTAAACTGTATTGAACTCTTCTACAATACATCAAGACATGACGAAAAGTACGAGTATATTATTTGTGTTTAAATCTTTATGGAGGGTTTTATTTGTTCATTTTCGTTGAGAGATTTGTTAAGCCCAATAACATAAACGTTTTTCATAACAGAGAGTGTTGAATAAGTTCCTGACATTGACCACTCAATGTATTAATACTAACTAAAATTATTTAAACATTCTTACACAACTTGGTATCTTTGAAAAGTTATTAAGTCATGTTTACCAACAGAATTCACTTTTACCAAGGTATTCCAAACCGAATACATAACCTTCTTTCTGGTTCCAATAAAATACACAGTGCAAAACTGAATATTGCTAAGTTTCCACAACAATTCAGTCCCTTTGTTCATTCTATATCAGTTTTGAGTTTTTAAATGTTGTATTCGTCTTAACGTCTGTTGATTGGATGACGTTAAATGGTTGGTATGTAACTGTCGTCTCATCCAGTAATCCATTTTTGTATTCATCACACTAACTAATATACATTCTAAAATATTTTCAATTGGTTCTATTTGAAAATTATTTGCACTTTCAGATAAATCGCGTTCTCAAACGTATTTCACTAGGCACCTGTGACAGATTACTGAAGCTCAACCCACAAAGCTGCCTGGCGCGTCCCCAGGTAGAGAATAAGGGAGAGCCACTCGTTGGGGGGTTTTCAGGTCATAATATGGAAAACCTGACCGCGGACCATAGTGGGTAACGTGTTTGGAAAATGCCACACTCCCTGCATGCTAAAGACCCCTTCTGTAGTTTTCGAAAAAAAAAAGACTAGACTAAAGCCGCTACAGAAGGCTTAATTATCTGACCCTACCCATTACCTTTTACAGCGGCAGTCGAAATTGGTTTTCATTTGGTGTCCCACTCCACCCCTATTTGAATTGTTTGATAAATTGTTGAACAAATCAATCAATCAATCAAACGTAGTTGACACTGAGAACTAAGAAAAAAAATAAAATAAGAATCCAAAGATACAAATATAAGCTATGCTGTATACGACACATTTCAAGGAGTTACTTCTCATCAGCAGCATTTAAACCGAAACATTTAGAAGACCAAAAACCGAACTCATTTGAAAACAAGAAGAACTCATAACCAAAAATACCGAAATAGGAAGCCAAAAAATGGTAGATCTACCATGTGCAATACACGAAATCAAACCTTAGTAATTCTATTATTTTTGAATTTTGCTAAATACTGGCAATTTCTATAACAAATCAATGAATAATCATGTCGGACAAGTCTGACGACTGGGTTGTCGAATACCCTTGGGGACCTAGGGTCCACCATGCAGAGGCATCGTCCCAGGAGTTTCAAAATAACAATCCAAAGATACTAATATTAGATATAGTAAATTTATACTATGCTGTATACGACGCATTTCAAGGAGTTACCTCTCATCAGCAGCATTAAAACCGAAACATTTGGAATCGTCAAATGATAGGTAAAGATGTACTTATTTGTTTTCGGAAAGAGTAATGGATTATGACAAACAACAGAAACTTTGAATTTAAGTTTTTTTCGTAATAAGGCCTACAAATATAATTCTCTTAAGGTGGTGCGTTGTTATCTATCATAACTAATTCCCCATCATATGATATGAACAAGTGTTACGAGAAAATCTTTTATTTGATTTGTTATGATCCAAACGTCGCTGTTTTCTGATTGGTTGAAATCTGCGCGGTCATCGTTGAAAGCCTTCGTTGAATAGCAACATTTGACGTCACAGAAAAGATAAGATACCCCACGAGTTGGACACCGAATCACAAACAAATGTATATTCCTGAAGAATCATAAGAGAAATAGGTTGAACAACTCGTAAAAATTAGATATCGTTGATATCAACTCGCCAAAGGCTCGTTTATTATTATATTCAAATTAAACAGCTCGAAATGATATCAAGCGATATCTAATTCTCAGTCATTGTGAAACCTATAAGTTTTGGGTAATTCTGTACGAAATTCTCCATAATGACTTGAGCATGATTGGAGACTAACTAAATACTGCCTCTCAATGGGTACAAAATCCATAATAGGGCATAAGTTCCATTTCCGTATTGTGACATCATAATTGTTGCATCATCAAATGCGTAGCAATTACAATGGAAATTCTATGCATATAATTATTAACAGAATAATACTGGACTGATACATTCATTTCACTGTCGTGGTAATGATAGTTCTATGCATTTTCTTTATCTTTCGATTTACATGATATAGTAATCATTTGGTTTAAACTATTTCTTATTCTTATGAAATTTATTTTAAAACCAAATAAGTATTGGTATACATATACACGTAAATTTTAAAATAAAATATTGTAAATTGCCGCTATAGAAATATTACTTACAATTATACAGTCGGAATCCCATAATTTTTTTGTCATATTTTCATTGTGCGACTTATTGATGCAAATCTTAATTATAACAAGGTATTGAATTGCGGAACATATTTATTTTTAAAATTCTTCCCCTTGACCTACAATACCTATTAGTAATGTAGTTATATATATATAACCTGCAGGTAACTGAATCGAACTGTGATAAAATTACTTTTCATTTTTGTGTAGAAAATAAAGATTTAAATAGTCTCTCATGCAATAATTTCGACCACTTCTTTTTTGTTGTTCGTCTGCGATCCTTTATAATTGCACAATGTACAAGTTTTTGACATCTTTTAATTGTTAAATATTTTGTAATCGAGGCTGCTCTTAAAATCTCCTAGGACACATAGGAAATTTGAAAATGTCCTATAGGAAGAACAAACTGAAATTCATGTTTGTATTGGATCTGTTTATCATAGGCTCTGGTTGATCTACGGAGATTAAGAATGGATTTTTCTTTTAATTATTAACACTATTATTTTTATTATCATTAACAGTTTGTCTTAATCGTTTATTCGTGGATGAATTAACCAGTAGGACTATAATATAAAATATAAATGTTAGAAGGAATAACATTACGGAGATAAGACACCAAATAAAAACTAACTAACGAAATTGATTAAAAGGAAAAAGGCAGACAAAACAAACAAAAAATGTATGTAAAGCAATACCCATTTTTTGTGAAAAGCTGTGAAACAGTATACTTACCACACATTTTCACTGAATAAATATTCCTTTAAAATGTATGCTTTTAAATCTACTACTGTTTTCTTATGATTGGAAATATATAGGCACCTATTTTATAAGATTCCAAATCATACCAAATTTTATAACATTTTTTATCAGTCTCTGTTAATTTCATCACTCCACTTTTACTGTTGTCATTACGAATTGAATGGCAGATACGAAGTTTCTTTCTCGCGTGTGAGACTACATATCTTTAGTTATATTTCACGTCCTTCTGGAATTGACACCTAAACGCAATTGACACTTCAGTGGTGCTTGCTTGCTGGCAATGTGACGGGTGTCATTAACGGAGCAGGACATGCTTACCCTTCTCGAGCAGCTGATGTCAATCTCGATTTTTAATGCGAGTTCACATTGAAAGTGCTTAAGTTTCTGTGGTGTCTTGTTGTATTTTGTTAGGTGTTGTATGTTTTTATTCGTTTGGCTATATATTTATCTGTTCCATTCTCGTGGCTTGTTGTGTCCTTTTATTTAGAATTCATGGATTTTTCCGGTGTTTTGTCGCATGCAATGCCCATTTCTTGATTAAGAGTAATTGGGGTTCGCTAGTGAAAACAATTTTGTAGAAGTAAAAAGCATGCCTTATTGTGAACAATTGGCAGGGAAACTAAATTCAAAAATCGCAGTCAATTTCGAAGTTGTAAAACATAGTATAACGGTTTTGTGGGAACGAAGACTTTACTGGAGGAAATTATTTGTCACCTAGCAAGTTTTACGGTATGTCTCAAAGATTATTTTGTGATATTGTAACTTATAAATAACTATCAACAAAAGAAAACTGAAGCAACAACACTGTGGGAAATTGAACATAAAGAGCAAATGGCACACGGATACATGAATAACTAAAGATATATAAAAAAAAACAGATAATAAAATAATTATAATAAGAACAAGACAGTCATGACAGTACATAAATCAAAACACTTAAAATGTGAAATCCCAATAAAAAGTATAGTTTATCTTCAAAAAAGTTATTGTATGATAAAAAGTACTTTTTTCTTATATCGTAACATCTAAATTCGCTATCTTATATCAAGTGTTACTATAAAAGTGTTCAAGAAGGTCATTTTTGTTTAGTATCACTCTGAAATTATAACTTTTGTATAATTACGAGAAGTCTTCTATTTAAAAAATTGTATTAATTAATGAAACAAAATGTTACAGTAAGTCTTAAAGAGAAGCCTTAAAAAATCCATAAAAATAGAAGAACGTCGTATTTCTATTTAGTATTTTTTCTTTGTAAAAATATAAACAAAAGATGGTATAAATGCTTTTCTGTAATATCTTCATATTCCAAGTATATCTATTTCAACCGATTAAATAGTTGACTGATTGGCAGGATTACAGATAGACCTGGTTTTAAGAGTTATATTGGAACTGTTACGTTTTAAAAATTATTTGAGTTTTATTTCGAAATCTGTATTAATTGAAATCAACATATCTTGAAATTTATCTCCACCGATAACACCTCTTACGTGCTTCACGATGTAAATGATTCCGGCCACACACAAACCACAGGCTTGGGATCCGCAAGTTACAAATACCTACAGACACAGTATTTTACGCAGCATTGTCTTTCTTTCAATATAAATGATAAGGAAGACATTCGAAATGTCTTGAAAATAAAACCACCTTAGAATACTTTTCTTTGAAACAATACGGATTGGTAACCACCACACAGTTTCCTGATAAAGAAAACTTTCCTTAGAGTTTGACGAATAGATAAATATGTAATACATATATTTGCAAGAACATGAAAAACATGTGGGCAGACACTGTTTACAAAACTATACAATTTCACCAGAATCTACCAATCTGCATCTGATCTACACATGTCTAACTCATATTCATCGTATTACCGAAAGTTGTGTCGAATTTAGTCAGTCCAGAAACGGTCATTTAATTTAATCAGAAGTTGGATCAGAGTGAAAAAAATATTTTTAAATAAAAAGATACCTGTCTGTTAAAATATTCTGAACATTAGCTATCCAGTTATCTTTTTATCACACTGGAACTATAATCAGATAACTACAACTGCAGTCACTATAACAATGAGTTGAGATGTGTAAGCTTATTTTTGTTTATTTTCCCAAACCCTTCTTACACAAAGAGCTTCCTTCACTCACATATAAATTTAAAAGCACTTACAATGTTTAATTAATTGGTTTATTTGCACATAATCATGATAACACAACTTAACTTTAAAAAAATGTATGCTTTCCTTAGTATACATGGCATAATACATAACACAAATAATTCCTGTTCTAAAAAGAACATATATACATGCCTCTGGAATGTTAAAATAAATGTTTGTTTGCAGCTTGTAATCAACCTGCAAAAATCGTTACCATTGGAAACAATTTTCTAGCAAGTTTGGATAGAATTTTTTTGTTTTTTGTTTTTTTGTTTTTTATTTTTGCTTGTTTAAAATAATTTGCTGACTGACTGACTCACTTCAGCAAGTTTGAGTCAGCAACTGCAAATATACATATTTTTTTTCTTGCGTGGCCTTTCATTGTACTTTTATTTTTCAGTATTTTATCAGGCGTCAACTCTACCGACGATTTCTGAATTATTGTTTAAAGTCCACTGGCAACCAGGTGCATATCAAGACGAGAACATGTTAACATGATATGAATATGATCCCTGCTTTGTACTAGACCGACACGCTGAGCCGGATTTTCAACGATGTAAATATCTACAGGAAGACATATCACCCCACAAGGACACATTATACTGACTCCGAGCCGACTTGTCCTTTGCTCCGCCACAAATATGCCGCGTGCTTGGCAGAGAAGCAGCAAATACCAATTTTAATGTCTTTTGTTTGACCCGGCCGAGGATCTAACCGCGACCTTACGCACTCGAGGCGAGTACGCTACAACGAGATCACCGAGGCGGTTCAATTGTTTGAAGATTAAAAAAAAATAATTTGAATTTCTTAACACGTTTTAATCTATTAAGATTGATGGCTTGATTAAGATTTTCTTTTTATTTTGAAACTAAGGTTGTGGATATTTTGCGTGTACGGTTATCTATTCTATTTATTTCTATTCAATGCATATGTAGACAAAGCATATAAATGTAATATTCCATTGTTTTAGAGAAAAAACAACACTAAACACATCTCCCAAAAATCGAAATTATACAATAAATGCAATAAGCATTCACATTCCTGTATATGCTAGATTGACAAATGTTCATTATTGAGCTTTAAAATATTTTGTTTTTTCATATTTAACATGTTTAACATATTCAGTATTATATTTTTAAATAGATTACTTTAAAAAAAAAACTCCAATCAATACAGCCCTTATCATAATCCAAAAGGTAAAATATCGTAAGGCAAGCACATGAAAGACTCCTCAAAAATGATTTTTAACTAATCTCACAACCAATAATATTTGTTTCATTGAATCATTTGCACTTCCTTGTTCAATAAATTATAATAAATTTATAAGCGAAAATAAGTTATATTGAATTCTCATACAATAAATACAGAAATAATGAAACTCACACAATTCATATGTAAATCTAAATGTATGTTGCATTTAATTTGTTCATTAATCCATGTCAAATGGGAAATTTATTTACCCCAATAAAGTAGTTGTTTATCAGATTTGTTCGTGACCTTGACTTTCTATTTAAAAATTCTGCGTCTTACACGACTTTGATATTTGGAAAATTGAGTAGGTAACGTGGTAAACGGCTCTGAGCTTTACATATAAAAAAAAACACCCCAAATGTATACATAACCACCCTTCTGGGTACTAGTGACAGTACCAAGTCAGACTATCCTAACGTTATTTTATTCCATATATGCGGTTTGTGCTTTAAAATGTCCCTGTTGTCCGATGTTTATCTATTTAATGTTATTTATTATATTATTTTGTTGTTCATTAATGGATTTGGTATGTAATCGTTGACCTTTCCTGTTGTCCGCTTTTTTTACTTCTACTAATACTTATTCTACCTGATTTGCACAAACAGACAAATCACGATTACCAACCTCGTTAACCAGGTAAACAAATATAACAATGTACGTAACTATTGTAACAATATTTATTGTTTATCAGCTTATCCGATATTTAAGGGCATGCGTGAGTTATCATGACTTTCTACAAAGAGGATTACTGCTGTCACAAAAGCGTCTGAACCAGGGTTTTATCGGATATCAGTTGATTTCATCACTTAGGACATTTTACGGTCGTCATCAGTGTTTAAATATATCAGATGATGTTTTTGGACCTGTTCCTACTGTCGTAAAATTTCATGTACGTCCACCGATTTGTGACTACCACAGATTGACTTTGTTGAACTTAACGGAGCACCTGAGTTCATATGTATCTATTTCTAATGGGGGGGGGGGGTAAGTACAAGTCTAAGTCCAAAGGACCTCGTACAATTGATCCTACAAAGGGAACGTTTCAAGGACTTATTACGAAACTTACTGTTGAAGTATACACCAATCTAAAATGCTATATCCTAGTCCCTATCCAATGTGCCAGTATGAAAACAAAATTGTTTTTGAAATTTAGTAGGATCTTGTGCGACGAACCATTATCAAAAAGTGACATCTTTCTTTAGTCCTAAAAGTGATCAACACCTAATATGGATATTGTTTTATACACGAAACAGTTCAGACGTTTGAGTATTAGTTCAGCTCAATGCACACGTACCTAGATAAAGTCCAAAAATACCAAAGGGATATTCGAAGGAGGGAAAAATCGCAACAACTGACAAACTCCGGAGAACAACCAAGACAAGACCAAAACAGCACATGCACTACAATTAAAAACTAAACACATATGAACAGCGTGGACCCCACCAAAAGAAACGGCGGTAGACTCAGGTGCAGTCCTGCAGGACACCCGCCACTTTGGATTTTTACGTGCCTATCTTTTATCCAAAAAATACGTTTTTTCGTATTCTGAATCATTAATATAAATCCAAACATGCACATTTTTATCAAATACACAAATCTACAAATTTACGTGAATACCACGAATTTCAACATCCAAAAACAAAATACAAGCACAAAAGATATATCTTATAACAAGCAAATATTCTACAAATATTGTTTATTTATTATTTTTATTTTTATTTTTACAGTTCGGTGTTCACACTTTAGTGTATCAAATGACTGTTTAATTTGTCCATAAGTATAGTATAAACTTAACTCGCCACAACCAACAATATGATCAGGGAAAATTAGAAATATACATTACTATGAAAAAGTAATACTAATTCCAAATACAATGTACAAGGGCGCAATTGTTGTGATACTAAGTCGCCCCTCAAACTAAACTAGTAGTAGTAACCAGATTTTCGTCATTGAACAGTAATCAACATCATGGATATTTTATTGAATTCTAAAAGGATAAATTTTTAAAATTTCGATTTTAAACGTTTTTTTTTTTTTTTCATTCGTGAATAGACTATGATTTTATTTTTATTTCTTAATAAAAAACTATTTAATAAGAAAAAAGTATATATACAAAAAGCTTTAAAAATTGTATCACTTACAATTTGCGAAGTTAAATTAGTATCTGCACTTGTCTCCAAAATGTTGCTAATCCATATTGACCTATATGAACATCAACATTATATCCGATGCATTATAGCTCAAGTGTCACCAGAAGATATAATCCGTAATGAAACAATTTTTGTTTCATTCTTGATCAGAAATACTTCCTTCTAAAGTTAAAAGTACATTAAATGTATAATATGTAAATGACTCAATTGAACTGCGATACCATAAACAGGTTTTTTGAAAAAATAAGATAGATATTTAAATGGTCTATGAAACGATGGGTTCTTTGCAAACTTTGCCTACGTTCTCCTTTTTGCAAATGTCATACATATAAACTACCCAATATAAATGGTAAATTTTGATGTCTTTTTCAAAGCCATACCACACGATCTATTTTCATACTGGAAGCCATTGATACCTGAGTCTTTGTAGATCATGGTGAAGGCTAAATTGACGACGAGAGAACCAAATAAACTATCCGACAAAAACAATATTTGTAACAAAAGCGGTGTTTTTTTTTGTAATGACTTAGCCTTACCTATTATTTAATAGTATTAATAAAAGGAATAGTTACAAATTTCGGAATACGAAATGTCAGAAGACAGCAACAATAGGTGTCTGAATTTCAGGTAAACAATGGCATCAGGATCACCTAATATTATTGACAAGAGATCTCAGTGTGTGAGGTAGTAAACTAACCCGAACTCGTACAACACAGAGTACCATGGAACAATGCACATTCGTAGCCATCACATTAACCTGGGGAGCGATCAGGTGTATCGACAGAGTGTAAGAATCTCCCTCCATGTTAGCATCACCCTCATGTGTATATACCAATAGAGTGTCCAATGAGGGGAAAAGTCGTGTCCTTATCAAAGATAAACGAAAAGGAACGAACTTTGGCAAAACGAAGAAGTCACGCGTAAGTTGAGACACAAAAACAATGTAACGATCAACCAACTCGTGGTTTCGCCAAAATAACTTTCGAAGAGACAATTCCAGTCTTTCCTACTCATACCCCTGATTAACAAGTAACTTCCGAGTTAGGTAAATACTTCTAGCTACGAAATATTCAAAATTAAAAAAAGCCCTAGAGTATCTAATTAATTTTGATACTAATACATCATAGGCTGGAGCAGAACGAACATTGCTTCTTAAAAATGGGAGGTTGACAATTCAAAAACTTAAATTTTCCCTTTTGTCATAAATTTTAGTTCTGAATCGCCCATCGTCGTCAATTCCGAGATGAAGGTTGATGCAAGAATCAGACCTTCTGGTTTCAGTGGTGTACTTTACTTCAGGTTCCTCATGGTGTATTAGATTAAGTAATCCTTGAGATGTGGATTGTTGATAGAAAGGAAATCATCTATATATACCGAGCGGTAAAATTGAAGGACTTTGCGAGTTTCTTTCTCTGTTGTCTCGTATACGATTCTGGACAAAATACATCCGATATGATTAACCAAAGTCTGTTCTACGTGTTTTGGAATGTTTCTGGACAAAAAAGGGATATAATCGTATTACAGCGCAAACTGATTTTTTGGCAATAACCTTACGAAAACGTACTCTAGAGTTGATGTTTGTTACAAATCTGTTTATACAAGAGCTCCTACAAAAAAGCAAGCACTAATTTTATTTTTGCTATCCCTTAATAATCGTAACTTTAAGGATTATCTACATGTTTTCTTTAGCTTTTGTGTTTTCTTGTTCTGATTCTTTTGTTTTGCTATGTGTGTTACTATATACGCGTTTCTTTGTACTATTTTTTGCTTTTTAAGTGTTCTCACGAATTCTCGTAGTCTCATTTTGAACTCACTAAATTAACTATTTTTTGAATTCCGATATTTTACAAATGTGGGAAAAAGAGGAAATGTATTCCAGCGTTGCACCCTTTTTCCAACTACAAATTGGGAAATATGTTTCATTCCGAATAACGAATTTAATCATTTTGAAATTCAGTTCAAATAGTTTGTTCTTTTATTATCCGTGGATTCAATATCGAATTGGATAAATTTTGATTTGATTACTAAATGAGAATTATTTGTGTCAATGTTTGCGTGGTCAATTTACTTGCGTGTATTACACCAATTATGCTATTTCATCTGTATACAAGAACAAAATATTAAGGACTTGTTTCCTGCATTACGTAAAAATATTAAAAGACATCTTTAAACTAGGGGTGCTAAGCACCCTAGCATTAACTTACGAATTCAAAGTAGAATATTGTGCATAGTCATATAAGTATATAAAATGATATTTTCTTTGTGTCTCATATAACACAAAGAGGAGAATATAATCTTCAGCGTGATGAATTGATCAAAATGGCGCTGAACTAGGCTGAATATCATGCATACTTCCTAGTATTATAAATAAATATAATACCAAGGCAGATTTATAAATTGAGTGTAAATGATATTCTCTGACAGATTTAATATCAGTTACATTCTTTTTACTATCTTCCATCGGAATGAAAGAAAACGTCCGTATAGGTGGAGCCTTTTTCCCTGTATTTGTTTCACTTTAAAAAGTCGCCTAATGCCTTTCAAAAATTTACGAGGCATGGCCTGGTATGTGCTTTCTAAATTAGTTTTGCTAACAATAATTAAATACCAAGTTATTGTTTTTTTTTCTACATTCATGAATATCCCAAATTAATGTCTTTAATACAGTGTTAAATACTGAAGGGCATCCGTAACCAAACAAATATTATTTCATCTGTAAATTTAACAACTTACGCTACCTGTTAGTTAACAAAACTTGTCTTATCTTATATATAAAAAAAATACTGAAGCGAAAATAAGACTGTCGCCTGTCCTGTTGCAGTATATATCTATTTGTGACAAACTTTTTAAAGTTGTAACAGATGTATTTTGTTCGTTTAAGTTGGCAGACGTAATATGATTGCATCAGCGTTTTACTTGTGACAGACATATTTCGTTGAATCAAACATCATGAGGTGATCTGTTTAACTCTTTGGGGTGTTAAGATTCAAATAATTACCATTATTGGTATTTTTAGTCATTTTTTTCTGTCGGTAGTGATATTAATAATGTGTTAATAGAGCATTAACAAATCCTTGTCCAATACATTAAATTTCATGGTTAATCTGAAGAAATTCTAAAGCCAACGACCATAGCTGATACATGTAGATGTTTACCCAGGAACAACAATTTAAGTATCTCTGCTCATTTGACCGAATATTTATTCTGTACGTTTACCAACTTGAGCTAGATGGGATTTAAAATATAGCGAAGCTTTACGGTGTTTTTGTTTTATTCTACGTTTTAAATTATATGAATTAATTGAATGTGCTTTTGTATATATCTTTTAGTTTGTACGTTTTGTCACTTTAATAGGGTGAGTACTTACCTTATTAACTACATGCTATTTCATATAGATGTTCCATATAAGTAATTTCAATGACCTAGGTAATAACATTTATCAACAAATCAAAGAAACACTATGTGCCGTGCTCGTTTAAATAGACAAAGAATGAAAATTACGAAGTGTGTTTCAACTTAGTAAAAATATATCTAAGCAATTTCTTGATCTATAAGTTATATTCTATGACGTAAAGTATATTATAGTAATTAACAATACAATGTATCATTTTCAAGATACCCTTACAAGTTCAACTACGCGTCTGTACTTTTCGGATTATTGTTTTTGGTTTTTGTCGTATTTATACGTTTGCCTGTTTGCTTTACCAATTTTGCAAGATATTTTTTCTCTATCATTTCGTTAGCTGTATATCTGTATATATGTTATTGCTACTATTGATCAGTCCTATTTTGTCACATTATTTTAGCGTCGTCAGTATATTTGCATAATTAAAATACATCAATAATTGTATTTATCTTATCAAAAAAATATGAAATATGAATCTGTTTACCTTAAAATATCACTAAATACGTTTTAAATAGACTTGTGTAAACAGAAAAGAAACATTTGACCTAGTAAGATATATACATGTATTGTGTCATGCTATTGGTGTTTCGTCAAGGGTAACGAAGACACTCAACTAACCTTAAATGTATTGAGTAGGTCACATCAAATTTATATGCGCTAAAATGATGTTTACTTCCTTGTTTTCATATAAAGAACGGTTAATTGTCATACATCTGTATTCATTGTTCCGGTTACAGCATCAAATTGCAAGTGTAATTTTCCACAAAAAATATATGACATTCTTTACAGAATATAAATTTGTATTTTTTCGTAATATTTGTGTCAATAGAGCCTTCATTTATCCTAAACAAACCTTTTTCCTATACAAACAATTTCATGGAGAAATTTATTATTGGCTTTCAAGGCTAACCACCGTAGTTGATAGCCGTTAACCAACACATGCCAATTTATAAGAACAATTTTAGTATATTTGTTCATTTTACTGAATGCAAAAGACATTTTATTCTGTCAGTGTATCAGCTAGAACTGGGTGTGAGTTAAGGATGCTCGCTGGTCATGTTTTTGTCTTTTTGTCAGATTTTCCGAATCCTCGGGTTTTATCCATTTCTTAAACATTTTGCCCATGAGCCCCAACTTCTTATTTTATAATTCAATCATATATCCCTTAAAATGGTATTTGAAAATTTTTTATGAAATCCTTTTTATTTTTTCATACATTTTTGAGAGACTGAAGTTGTCAATGCAAAGACAATGAAAAATCCAGAGAAAACCCATTTCCTGCAAATTTTCAAGGTGTTATAGCTCTAAAATGAACACATGAACCTATATTTTTTTCTTGCTCATTTGTTTACTATTCATATGTTCTCTCAAACTAAAACACCTATTTTAAATCCTATTTATTTCATATTAGACCAGCAATCAGCCTTAACAATAAGAACGTTTAGATCATTTAGGTTTACTTCTATAACGTCGTTCTAAACTATCTGAATTATTATTATTATGTTTTTAAGTTTTATCAAATTAAACCACGTTTCTGTACCTTACGAATTGCGTTTTAGGGTTGTTATTTTACCAATAGTAAAATCAACTCTCCCTCCATATCTATGACGCATTGTGTTAACATAGGCCAAAACTAATGTTCATTTAAATTGTAACTAAGCCCACCTTTCAGAATATGAATTCATGGTGTATTTTAGTGTAAACTTATTCCTTTATAGTAGATTATGGAACAAGTTAAACCAACCTTTCCTAATCCTGTCCTGTGCACTGTGCCAGCTTTTTAGCCTACTCTTTTTTCGAAATTTACATTCCTCTCCCATAACAAGGAACAATGATTTTCTTTCCTCATCTTATGGACAATCATCTTTTATCGATACCAATCGCAAATTATATCGATAGGTGTCCGTGTATAGGGTCCGTGTATAAAGCGGCCAAACATTTTTAAAATTTCTCAAAAAATTGGAAAAATGAAACTTACCACTTGCTTTTTTATTTTTCATTTCAAAAATTGAAAAATAAAATTTGCAACTTGTTTTTTTTTTTTTTTCATTTCTCATTTTTTAATTTTCAATTTTGATTTGAAAATTGAAAAATGAAATTTATAACTTGCTTTTTCAATTTCATTTTTCGATTTTGATTTGAAATTTGAAAAATTTAATTTTTCCTTTCATGAATATGCATACCATCATGTGTGCAGCGGAGTGAATCAATTGTACGCTATGTAAATTTTTAGAAGATTATTAACTACCAGCTAATCGACCAAGACCGAGAAAGCAATGGTATCCTTCTGTTTGGCCGTCATATTTATATCTGTTATAAAAAAGATGTTATTTAAGCAAAAAACTATAATCCCGGCTGTCTGGATATTTTCGTGTCCATTGCGCCTGTTTCATAAATTTACACCATGAGTGTTTATCAGTATAGACTCCCTAACATGTTGCTTTGCTCCTTCGTTGTTCTTTTTAAAGAGCCTAAGATGCTTACTTTGAGAGAAGACGACATTAATGTAATAAAATAGGCCAAGTATTCACGGTAACAGATTCGTTAGATCTGATTGAAGGTTTGCTTTCGTATCTTTTTACAATTACCACAATATATATGTGAAAAAGACCTATAATTAAAAATGTCTTTGTGTTTTCTTTCCTCTACTTGGACACGGAAATATTCCGACCGCTGGAATTATAGTTTTTCGCGTTTCTTTTCTTAAATATTATACTGGATAGAAATGATCTCTTTTTTTCGAATTCAAAATGCTTAAATAACTTCTTTTTTTATAACAGATATAAATATGATAGGCCGAACAGAATGATACTTTTTCTCCTTCTCTTTCACTTCTCGGCCTTGGTCGATTAGCTGGTGGTTAGTCATCTTCTAAAAAATTACATAGCACACAATGTATTCACTCCGCTGGTATAAATATAAATTATTATGTATATTCATGAAAGGAAAAATGAAATTGATCGTCTTAATTTCAACTTTCATTGAAAAAGCAAGTTGTAAATTTCATTTTTCAATTCTCAAATCAAAATTTAAAAATGAAAAAAAGCAAATGGTAAATTTCATTTTTCAATTTTCAGATAATAACTCTATAAGGTGTTTGCTGAGTGTAAATTCATGATATTCCATGTTTCATCCGACGGCTTTTTAGTAATTCACTGGGACGTAAAACAAAAGTGTGCTTTCATATACCATATATAAAACTGGACATTTGCAGATTTTGTTCTGAAGTTGGACCTTTTTCCACAAAAAATAAATTTTTATTTTCTGCCATAAAAATGATAAATGTCTTTCTTTTCTTCTTAAGACATATCACTACAACTACCACTTACAATTTAAGCAGTTACAAACATTATCTTCCAAAGAATCGTAAATTATACAGTAAATTAGAAGTCCAAGGAAAAAAGCAACGGGAATTGAACACTTAAAATAACCACTACAATGATATCTGTATTATTAAAGGAATAAAAACATATAATAAACTAAAAAAATAGAACGCGAAAGTACTAAACCACTAGCAACGAATAACTGGGAGTTACATTAAATGCTCCGAAAGGGTAATTATATCCTGAGAAATAGAACGAAGTAACACGATATTCAGAAAAAATATTTAACAAAGATCACTCTCCAAACGATACCAGACGGTGAATCGATTGGTATTTTTTAACTATTTAGTTTAGTTTAAACATATTTTTTTTGTGGATTTGTCAACAATTTATGCCAACTTATACTAATCCCTCTCTACTTGTCGGAGTGCGAGAGTGGCCCCTGTAGAGACATGTTAGCCTACTCTTTTTCGACATCTACAGGGGATTCTCTTACGTACAAAGTGTCTTGCTTCCCCTTAATAAAAGGCAGCCATTTTTGTCGTCCCAAACCGACGAAATAACATCATTTATCGAGTCCATCCTAGCAAATGGTGTCGATAAGGCGTCGCAATTTTGATCACCGAAATTAACATCCCGAACTGGAATCAAACCAAACATTTTTGGCGTTGTAATCTTATGCCCTGAGCAGTACACCACGGATCCCTTTAACTATTTAGGAAATTGTATTAACTTTGTATTGGACCAACGGTAACAACTAGTTACTATTTCCAGTGTGTTTAAAATTACATACGATTAAGCATCTATATTTCTTATGCAAGGATAAAGGTACTGTACTTTGGTACTATTATTTTTATTTTATCTTTATTAGTATAGTCAGAAAATGATTACACTTTATTTCTTTTTAATAAACTTAAAAGAAGATGAAACGCCAGTAATACTCTTCGTAAAAAGCTCAAAAGAAATTTGTATTTTTTTCTGACTCGAAATTCATTTTCAGTGTATCAGGATTTTGGCATCGCAGTATCTACAGTATATTGATGTCATGGCCTCTAATTAGAATTATTTTACAGTATTCTACTTGAACGGATCTTATCGTTGAGTTTATTTGTATTTATTCAAGATTGATTTTTGACGATTGCAGATCTGGCATCTAATGGTTTGATTACCTGGTCTCTAATAAGTGTTTGTAATTTGTTGTGGCTTATTCTAACGAGAGGACCTTTGCGCAAATTATATTTGTGTTAATTTATTGTTTATTTAGAAATAAAATGCTTTACAACATTTATTGTTCTGGTATTTAATTATGCTTGCAGTTTTTATTATTTTAGCTCAAAAATAAGTGGTACTATACTAGTGCTTGGTAATGAGATTAAATGCATTTAAAGACATAAGAATACCATTCTAGTGCACCATTCCTTTTACTTTGAAAGGTTGTCAGTTCGTTATAACAATATTTAAACGAAAATAGAATCAAACAAATTCTATTGCCGTAATTGTCAGAGTGTTTGTTTGTTTGTTTAATTGGGGTTTAACGCCGTTCTCAGCACATTTGGCAATTTCCCGGCGGTCAGTTTTTATTGGTGGAGGAAGCCGGAGTACCCGGAGATAACCACCGACCTTGTGTAGAAATAAAACGTATAACAACATACCGAAATAAATTTGATGCACTATATGGCCATTTCGTTGACTGACAACACATCAGCAGTGCTCAAGATCAAAATATTAGAAAACCAGTAAAAGATATAATGATGAATTAATAAGCACAACCATCAAAAATCATAACAATTAAATCAAACAGGTATCTAAACTCTGCTACAAATTGGCAATCCTTGTCAAATTTTTAACTATTTTGAAGCAATTTTTTATTTAGTTTGAAGCGAATTACAGCTGAAAACTATATTTTTTTTAGTTAAATTGGAATAAGTCAACTAATAGCCCCAGTCAGCGGCTTCATCTTGTTATAACAAATCTTAACGTTTTGTTCTAATTCATCGTCACTGGTATCCATAAATCGAGTTTTGAACACCAATATGTTCAAATAGGCAATCAAACGGAAGACCGAAATAGAGTCAATATTCAATATTTGCATAACTTAAAATCACTATGCACAATCAATGTAACTAGCATCGTGTTATGATATTTTAATTAAACATGTTGCATAAAACTGTTTTTGTTAACATTTTTATAAAAAAAATACTAATATATTTGTTAATTATTAAAAATATATCCTAAAATAAGTGACTATGTTTGGAAATTAAACTGCTTTTTGCTTGTTTACCCAATGTTAGAAAACTAGATTAAAATAATTCCAAACGCAATGCTGCGTGTGAACGTGTAAAAGTAATATTGTTAGTTCTTCATGGGAAACAGCTATAACTTCAACCGTAGGCTTCTAGCTGCGGGTATCCACTCATCTGAAACCTATCTAGAATAATTACTAGCCTAATAAAAATCAGGAAACGCAATACAGACTTCTTTTTAATGATATTGGTCAAGTTTTGGAATAATTGATCCAATGATTTGAAGGCAAAACAATATTTAAGCCTATCATTGACAATGATGGACAAGCGATGGTTGACGATGAATGACCCAAGGTGTTCATTTCAGCTTAAAATACAGAATTCAGGAAGACCATCTTTTAAACAAACAAAATAGAAGCCCGGAGACAATATTTGAAATACATATATTTTGCGGAATCCAAATTACATATTAACGGCTGTTAAAAATTAAAAGCAGGTATCCCCTTTTCCTATTATATCTTATGGCAATGTCAAAATGGTCAATTAAGTACAAAACAGACGGAAGTATTAAAATGCAGACTGGTTATTTCAAATGTTGTACATGTAATTTGAAATTTTGAATTGTTTTTATGTCTTCAGGTTTTCATACACAGTAGATTCTCTATCATCGGCAGGACTAAAAGCAGTATTTGTATACACTGTAGAATCTCTATCCTCGGCATCGCTAAAAGCATTTCTTGTACTAATGGCACCTTGCAGGTCGTCATAAATATCACTCTGTGTGTTGTCCGAAACAAGTTCTTCAAATTTCCCACTCTGTAGATATTGTCGGGCTTTTTTATTAGACCTGCAAGCTGATGTTTCTGGTGCTTCATATTCATTTGGCCTACTTCTTAATTGGACTTCGTTAGCATCCACAGCGTGACAGAAACAAAATTGGACCACAATCATAAATGAATGCAAAATCACCGAAGCAACAAAAAAGTGGAGCAATTAATTATAGAACAGCAATCTCGCTCTGCGAGAAAGTCATCGTATAAATAAACGTAAGCCAGTATCGAACTAACAGTAAAATGTACACATCATAGGATGGAGACGTTGGTATGGTTCTGCTACGAAATGGCAATTTTACTTTCGGAATGCAAAATAATCACTTTTTTCATAAGGTTTTGAATTCATTCACTCAGTATCGTCTTTATACAAGTCTAGAATTGAATTAGATGTTTATGTGTCTGGTGCCCCTTTTATTTCAAATTCATTGGGATAAATGAGATGTTGATAATCAATACAGTTCGGATTATATGTGTAAGGTCAAAATTAACTGAGCTAAAATTCAACAATGATTGTCTCGTTCCTCAAAAGATGAGCCAGAATTACTTAGAACTGCGAATATCCAATAAATTATGATGCCGATAGAAACGGACAATATTGCAAATTCAAAAAGGTCCGACCACATTTTTTGTCTTTCACTTTCACTGTTTTGATGAAGATAACATAGAAATAAACTACGGCTAAGGGATTGAACATCCATTCAGGTCAGATATATTAATCATGATTTCTGGCTGGCTTCCGTCAACGTTCCTTTGGAACCACTGAAAAACAGGGGGAGGGATGAACAGATTATAGCAACTGAAGTCAAGTTTGGTAGATTCTATTTCCATTTATTTATACCTCAAAGAGATGAAATCTGTGTAAAACAAAATGACCTGCCTGGAGATAGTAATATATTGTATCAATAAAGGTCGATGATATATACTGCAATTTATTATACACAGTGAGTGACGACAAGAGACTCTAAATCCAACATGAAATTCCGGCCCCGATTTGTTCCAAAAATGTATCTATGAGCAGTATATACTTTTTGTCCCGCTCTAAGATATCGATTTGGCTTCTTAATATTAGTTTTACCTTTGGTTTGGTCTCTGTCCAGATGAAAAACTTTCCTCCGTGTATGCAGGCATAAGAGATTGCATAAAACTGTAATTCTAAATCGCTTAATTCACCTTATTGGACGCAGACAACCCACTTACCTAATTATAATTATAAAATTAAATTTTAATGAGCTCAGTCCTGTAGAGTAAACAAGTATAGTACATATAATGAAACATTTTAGTTTTGTGTATCCTTTTTTGAATATTATTTAATTTGTATGTCACTCAAATAATACCAATCATTGATTTTATTCTGCTCAGCAATGGGTGCCATGATTGGCTGAATAAAATTATCTATCTATCTATCTATCTACCTTCTTCTTGCGAACACAAATATTTCTACAGTCGCGATTGTAATAATTAAAATTTGAATTAATTTCATAACAAGAACTTTAACGTTTAAATCTTCAAAAGAACATCACCCAGTCATGAGACCCAATTGTACAATTCAATACCGACGCATCCCAACGTGATGGGGAGTATGATAGAATACTGGGGTAGCTTGTGACGTAAATGCTTATCTTATGGCCGGAGAAATAGCCAAAAAGTGTTATTTGTACGGCTATCTGGACAAATAGCCAGTTCGTATTAAATTTTAACATTATTCTGCTTTATTTCAAAATCAAAAAGTTTGATTCTATGGTATATTATATCTTTCATGTATTTGTTCAAAGATATATACCTAAGGAGCAAGACAAACCCGTGAAGACAAATTAACAACTATAAGCACAACAAATAAACACTGAAAACTAAAAAAACAATGAACAACACGAACTCCTATAAAAACCGGGAATTAAGTCAGTTGCTCTGAAAGCGTAAGCAGTTCCTGCTCCGTATACGGCACCCGTCGTCAAGTTCAACAAAGTCAATCCGGTGGTAGTGGATGGAGGTTCAAATGTACATAAAATGTTACGGCAGTGGGAACACGTCCAACATCGTCTTAGATATTGGAACACTGTAACCGTCAATCAATTTGTGATAACGACCGTAACATTTCCTAGGTGATGACATCAACTTATCTTTGATTAAACCCTGGTGTTAAGAAGCTTTTGTGACAGCAGTAATCCTCTTTGTCGAAAGTCAGGGTAACTCACGCATGTCTTTGAACATCGGATTAGCTCAGAAACGTAGACGTCATATGCAGGCGATGCTGGTATATTTCTACTCAAGAAGGGAAAGTTAACAATAGGAAAATTTGAAGTCATCACGTTTGTCATAAAGTTTTGTTTTCAAAAATCCCGCATCGTCTATTTCAAGAAACAAATCAAAATATGAAGAGTAATTCGATGTATCTGTAGTATCCTTAATTTCAAGTTCGCTGGGGTAGATCAGATGTAGAAAGTCTTGTAATTTGGCGTTGTTTAACGACAAAACGCCATCTTTATAACTTAAACTGAAATTAAAGCATTGGGCTAGTTTCTTTTTTGTTTTCACGTGGTAGCCCTTGCATGATGTCCGCTTCATATGAGTACAGAAAAAGATCGGTTAGGAGAGGAGCACAGTTGGTTCCCATTAGAATGCTGATTGTTTGTTGAAACATTCGACCGCCAAATTCAACAAATATGCTGTCTATGAGAAAATCTACCATGTTTGTAATTTCATCTTCAGAATATATTTGTCAGATTCAGAGTGGTTCTTCACGAAATAATCCTCCTCTCTACCTAAAACTAGAATGTATACCTGCTTGTGCCATTTTTCTTGAAAAACCATTTATGAACTAATTGTGTCAATCTATTTTCCAATTAGTGTAGCGAAGTCGTTTTTTTATGCTGCTCCATATAGCCAAAGATTTTTATTTTAGATATTGTAGTAAATGATTTGAGTTTTTCAGAATCCACATTTCATTGACGCCACTGATGGAATATGATGTGTAAAAGTAATTCTAAAGGCCCGCTTTAATACATGACAACATTTCAATATAAATGTTAAAATCTTTGAAAGTGGTTTTGTAGAGCAATTAGCTGACCAAGCAATGTACCTTTGTTTAAATGAATTCTTATGTAGTTTAGGGATCCAATGAAGAGGAGGGATGTCCATTTCTTGGCCCTTTGTAGAAATGCCAATAGAATGAAGAACGGTCTTGTGGTTATCAAGGACTTCTTGCTTAGTGAGTGTGGTCAGTGCATACTCTGGATTACCAGCAGTATTACCTATTGTTAACTCGTTTCTAAGACACTCCAAATAATAGTTCTTGCAGACAAAAAACCAAAGTTGTTGCGGGCTTTGTCCGCTGGGACAATTATATATTTGTCATAGATGCGAGTCAAGTTTTCAACAACATTAAGGCATTTAAAGATGAATATGGCATTAGTGCTCATAGAGCCTTGAGGTTTTTATTTCGGACCTGTATCATTGACCCACACCGAAAGTGTATCACCAGCTTCCTGTTTCTTTGAAGTCCATTTCCTGGCACAGTCCTCAACGTTCTCGGTATTTGGAACCTTTAGCTAGTGTATGTTTTCGCTTTTGATTATCAACTAGATTAAGATCTCCAGTCATAACATGACCCACAGAACTATATTTGAATGGAGATGGCGCACAGGAGCAGTCAGGAGGTTTAAACTTGAGGTCATCGGCAAATTTACTTCATTACATATGAGTTTAGCTGCTAAAATGCTTTAAACTAATTTTGATCTCTTTCATAGTCACGATAAGTAGACGTGCTGAATACAGGTTACAATCTGAATGACACAATATACAATAACAAAGACATTGCTTTAGCTAAAAGTCATTGGAGGTGTTAATCTTAATGATGAATTTGGTTAATACATCAAAGTAAAAGCTTATCCTTTTCAGGACATGTTATTACTGCATACATTGTTTGCAAGGGCTTGAATACATATCAAGCTGTCTGACA
Source organism: Mytilisepta virgata (assembly GCA_028015205.1). Taxonomy (NCBI): domain Eukaryota; kingdom Metazoa; phylum Mollusca; class Bivalvia; order Mytilida; family Mytilidae; genus Mytilisepta; species Mytilisepta virgata. The sequence goes on from CM051513.1 coordinate 20,364,787, forward strand.
TTCAAAATGTGTATTTTCATAGTATAATAAAATCGAAGTATATATGTTTTTAAATGATTTCTTCGGCTGTACAAAGTTAAAGGTTCAAAATTTGTTTTTCCTATAGGCCTTGAAACTGTCAAATCAATTAAAAATACGTTTTAGGCTTTTAAAGAAAACAGTGATTATGAAATTATATTAAAATAGATGTATTTTCTAATATACAAAATGATAATAATGTTACTACGTGGACACAAAATATATACATAATATTTTATCCAATATTTATGCAATTTAACAAAGTCTACAAAATTTAATTGGAATCTTAATAGCGAAGTTATGAAACTGCAAAAGAGTGAGTTTCCCGACTGTATAGGTCCACATTTAACTATGCAATGAAACATAATTTATCATTCGTACTCTATTTTTTGAGCTATCGTTCACTTTTCTTTTGGTTATTGTTTCTTCTCTTTCAAATTGTGGATAAAAAAATCAATACACTTTATCTTCAGCATTGTTTTGTGGTATTTGCATACCCTTTTTGTTCTTTGCGGAATCTGATTATGGAAGTATTTCCTTACAACGACGTTATCATTCGACCGATGATGTAAAATAACTGTTTGAGTATTCACGTTTTCTTCTTCGGCAACATATTTATATCCAGAGCATCAAAACCATGAACGACGAACATTTTTTCTTCCCTTGTGGGTTTGGTACAATATTTCCATGACGGTACAAATCACAACAATGTGACAGCAAAACGGTTGTGCAGTATATTACACATTTGACTGTATATCGTATATTTCTGTTGTGGTTTCTATTCGTTCCCTTCTACACAAATAACAAATGGTATCACGTATTCTTTCCCTAGGTTCCTTAAATCTAAAGATATACAAGAAAGGGTTGCACAAATGATTGAAAAGTGCTAGCACTCTGGCAATGTTGAAGGCGTTGTCAGATTCGGAAATTTCAACAGAAAATATCTGCAGTTTTTTTATAACTATCCAGGGTAACGCAAATATTATCATAGATAAACACAACGAAAGCAGGATAATGGTTGATTTGTAATTATTAAAAACGAAAGTTTTTGGATTCATATTTCTAGGTATAATTGTTTTCTTTAATTGGTTACGCCCATGTTTGTTAATGCAGTATGAACAAATACCCACACACACTGCCACCACTAAATATGATGCAACACCGGCCACGTCCATTACAATATTGATCTGGTGAACTTCCAGAAACAAAAGGAGTAAAAGAATAAAGAACATTCCGCTAAATACTGCCCAAACAATTCTACATAGAAGAACAGTTCTTTCGTCGTTAACACGTAACAAGTAGGTATTCGGATACGAAATGGAAATCGTCCGGTCTAATGACAGAATAGCTGTAAAGACGTACGAAATAAGAACAAAATGTTTTCCAAGAACCGATGTCCATTTATAGTTGATATTTACCAAGTTGATGTGAATCATAATGACAATAAAAATGGCTAGTAACAAGTCGGACAGTGAAATATTTAAAACTAGTGTACGAATTTGTGCACTCATAGCTCTCGAAGTGTGCAGCAGATATATAGCAACAGAATTCGTTCCTATCATGAATAATCCCAATGAAACTCCAATCAAATAATGACCGATACTTTTCACTTCAACCTTAAATTCGATTTGTGTTGTATTGTTATACATTTTACGAATGATTATAAGTCCATATAATGTTTAAATATTTTTTTATATATATATAATATTCGGCTTCAAAATATGCAAGACCGTTTGTCTAGTAAGACGTTTATGCCGTTTATAACGAAACTGAACATAATCCGATGCGAATTATATTTTATTATAGTCTTTTTTTTGACATATTGATTATCAAGGTAAGAAACGGTACATCATTAATTACATTCAGTGGAAAGCTGAACAGTATAAATATCATGGCAAAGGAAAATTAAATGATATTAATCACCAATTTGGCTGACACCATATATCTGAAAGAAGGAGTATTATTAAGTCTAATATTTTATTAAACAAACAGAAAATAATAGCTAGTTATTTTGACCTTAGAATGACTTTAGGTCGAATACGAGGCTCATATTGCTGGGGTATTATATTCTCTTTTCTTAGTCTCTTTTTTTTGGCTGTTTGTGTTTTATTTATCTTTTTTCCATATTTTTTCAGTAGTTCCTCGTTTCTATATTCAAGTTGTTGCTTCGTTATTAGACGTTTTGATTTTAAGGACTTTTCACTCCATCTTATTGCTTTATCAGAGACGAAATAACAGATTATAACTCATTACTTTGTTACATATACCAAAATTTTATTATTTTTGTGCAGCTGAGTGGAAACCAATAATCACCAATAGACGGGTCTTGTAAGCTCTCGGCACGAGAACATGCAGTGTTGCACTTGGTCAGCTTTACTTATGATCTTCACGTGAACCTTACAATTTTAGCAAACATGCAGTTGTTAATATTTTCTATATATAATGTTGGATTGAGGATATCGAAACTACTTAAATCAGTAGGTTTGTCTTTTCATGTTGATGTAATTGTAGATTGTATGTGCAAATTGTTGCGCTACTACATAAATTTATGTTCCCGCCACTTTTACGTTTGTACAAATGTATGTGTGAAAAGTCGCGCTACAAAATGATACATCCATGTTTGTCCATAAAGGTCCATTAACATGATTTATGTATGTATGAATTAACACTCTACGGTTAATAATAATGAGTCTGTCTGCAAATGAACTGCCAAACATTCCAAATACTTCAGATTCAACTGTTTTATATCAAGGAAACGCAGACTTTAGTCCAATATTAAGTGACAATGTTTTGGCTTCCAATTCAATTATTTACATCTCCCAAATCTTCGTAAAATACTACATTTTCAAATCCATATATTTCAACAGGCAGAAAATCAAGCATGATGGAAAAACTTGCAAGTGCTGAACATTTTCCGGCTATTTTCAAAACCGTGCTAAAATATTTATATCCGAATTAATTTCTTATGCGTAACTTCATGACCTACATGATTATGTTGGAAAGAAAGTCAGCGCGTTCCATCTCCGTTTAAAAGGTCCAGCGCTTACTTGGTTCAATACATTAAATGAATTGTCAAAACGTTCATGGTCATCGATCGTAGTATTATTTGAAGAAAAATTATTAACCATAGTCCAATGGCTATGATGGAGGGCCTTGTATTCAATTCTTTAAAGCTAGGTTCTGGGCAATCCATGGAAGATTTCCATTGTCAAATTACAGAAAAGGGCAATTTATTGCAAAAGCCTGATCACGAAATTCTTGCAAAGTTTGTAGATGGTCTTCAAGTGAAATGGCGTTTTTCGTTCATGCTGGTCAACCAGCAGATTTATCCGCAGCGTTTAACCCCGCTAAAATCAAACTCATTAAAACAGGGTCAATTCAGCAATCCTAACAATAACAATGAATAACAAGCAGGTAACATGTTTCGTTTGTAATTTTCCAGGTCATAAGTAAAGAGAATGTAATTGGAATGGTCAAGGTCAGCCAACACCAGAAAGATATCAACTTTGAAGGCAGCTCGGGCATCCTGCAATTCGATGCAACAGAGAGACACACGAACCCCTGGCAAAATAAGGCTGAATCGTCCAGGGTATCGAAGGTAGACTCTGTTAAAACAAATACGGCTATCTTTATGATAGGTGTATTAGTAATTTACACTATTCTTTTCTGTATATGTCTGTAAATGTGGAAATATAAACATTGCGGCATTGTCAGATACTGGTACATCTATAAATATTTTGTCAATTGATTTATTTAATTCTTCACCAAAAAATTGTAAATCATGTGTATATTCGTTTGATAAAAAGATAACAAAAGAAGATGGTCGTCAAATAAAGGTTCTTTGTACAGCAAGTGCTAAATTTCAATCTGAAAGACATTTGAATCACACTATAAAGGTTTATTTATTACCTAAGACATCACATCCAATGATTTTAGGCATGAATATCTTAACTCTCGTAACATCAAAGTAACATTTAAAGACATTCCTAATGGGAATAATTACAAAATTAAGGCAGATAAAACAGTGTGTATTGATCCAAACTCCGAAAGTGTTGTATGGGGAAAACTACTGAAACATGTGTCTGTTGGTTTACATGGAATGTGTACTTACAATAAATTTTTAGTTTAAAAGGGGCTAATAGTATTAAAAACCTTAGTAACAATTTAAATTTATCCTTCTGTTCCGCTAAAAGTTATGAATTCGTCTGGTGAAGTAATATCAATTCCCAGCGGATCAATTTTATTTGACTTTCATGTACTTAACGATGTTTATGACATTATTACTGATAATGATCATGCAGTTCGGAATGTAAATAGTTGTGTGTCGTCTATAGATAAAAGTAGTGAAAAATTATGAAAAAGTATCTGTTTTCCTGAATGAATTCACTAACTTTGAATCAACAGAAACACCTCTCAGACTGTTTGTACCAAACCTGAGGTATTTGTATAGCCAAATACAATACAGATGTTGGATTTACTGAGACTGTACAACACAAGATTATTTCGAAACCCAATGCTCAACCGAAACATCAAAAAAATTATAGATTACCGCCTTACAACAGAGATGTATTTCGTCATCATGTTGATGAACTTTTGCGACAGGGTATAACATGTATCATTGCACCAGTTAGTGAAAATGAAGATGTTCCCATTACCAGCCCTATTGTGTTGGTCACAAAACGTGCGAATTAGTCCAGCATATCTGATACGACAGATAAAGAGGCTGCATTGTCACAATACAGCTTTGTTTGTGATTTTACATCTCTGAATTCTAAGACTATGGAATTGAAATATCATATTTCCAACACTTGATTTCCAAATCTGTCCGGAATTACCGCATCCGAGGCAGAAATTTATATTCCATCACGTGACTTTAGTGTTTTGTTAGGCATGAGAATGGCGCTTTCCAGGTTACGAGAGTGAAGGGAAATTTGAAGGATAATGCAAGTCGGACGAGTTTAGCTTTATGTATTCATGGCATGATATACCCCTCTGGAACAGAAATTGTCGCAACTGTGGTACAGTTATTGTCGCAAAATTTACGGGAGCTGCCATATTGTTATTGTTTCTATGCCTAACAAAAAGTCAAGTGAAACCTCATTCTTTACCTCCGTCGCGCAGAGCGATCGATCTCGAAAAAAGTCGTTTTGAAGTAGTATATATCCGCTCTTTACCCCACGTGAGATGAAATCAAAGATATACCGAAAGATGCCGATAGTTACCTGAAACAACTTGACAAAAAACTATCTGTAATACGAGATGAGGCCAAGTCCAATATCACTGCAGCCAATGACAAACCAGAGTGAGTTATATTTTCCTAACCATTGTAGGTAAGGGAGATAATAAATTTGTCTCCCTTTTAGCCTCATGACAAAAGGGAGAGAATTTAATTATCTCCCTTACCTACATTGGTTAGGAAAAGATAACTCACTCTGGTTCCTCATTGTAAAATGTTAAAACGAGCAAAAGAAAGAATTTCTCCACTAAGAAACGAAGAAACGATTGGTTCTGGTCGAACACTACAAGCTAATTACAGTTTACCATATACATGTATTGTAAATGAAATACAACGTCAACATTTTAATCAAAATCCGAGATCCTGATGACAAAAGAAAATTCAGAATGCCAGTTCATATAAACCGTTTGAAGATGGTATATATTCGTTACCTGATATTTCAGACATACGAGCGATGACAATCGTGAGAATGTTGAGCATGATAATCCGTCATCAAACAGTATTGATTTGATTTCAAATGAATCTGAGAATTCGCCAGAACCGCTGCGCAGATCAAAATTACGAAATGTTCAGCGTCCATTAAAGTTTAATGAGTACGTAAATCCTGATTCTGTTCTCGGTAATTCGTCTCTGTTGTCAGTTGAAAACAATTACCATAAAATAAAGCGAATGTTAGCAAAGAAAATCGACGATAATCAAATAGATTATTTAGTACAAAGAAAAGGAGAACCAGCTCAAAATTATGTACGGGTGAAGGAAATTTATTTGTACGCCCTCCCCTCCCACCCCCACCGCCCACGGTGTGTGTGAGAATTGTGTCATCACATTACAACTGACTGAAAATTGTCTTGCCACATTTTTTTTAAATAGGTGTGTGAAAATTGTTTCGCAACTATCATTTTAATAAACTTTACATTAGAGTGTTAAGTGGGAAGAAAGTGTTGTCAGTGAAATAGAATAAAGTTTTATTTAGTTTGGGGTTTTACGCCGTTTTCAGTACATTTGGCTATTTCGCGGCGGCCAATTTCTATTGGTGGAGTAGGCCTGAGTAACCGGAGAGAACAACCGACCTTCGGTAGAAAAAATTGCAATCCTTGTCAATTATGACCGGAGTCGAAAACATCCCGCCAAAGGTGAGATTCGAACTCACAACCTCAGTGTTGACAAGCTGGTGATCATTAGTAGTCATGACGAACTACCTAGACCACTCAGCCAACGAGGCCCCTATATCGTTTAATGATTTAACCAAACATTTGTTCAATATGAACTGTTCTTAAATAAAATTATTTTTCAATCATATCATATTTTTTTTATTTTCACTGAAGATTTTTTTTTTAGAAACTTTGTACATTTATTTTATAAATGTGTTACAGTTCAAATTGGAATCCAGCAGGGTCCTACTAGTACAAGATAAAATTCCAATTTCTACCAGGACAAATTGAGATATACGGATTATACTAGGAGGATCCTGGATCATACTGAATTTCTAGTAAGATCTAGAATCATATTTAGACAATTTAGTTAGTTAGTATAATTCTGGATATTACTGACATTTAAAAATGTAAAAATTTAGTTTTGAAAATAAAAAAAAATAATATACTGTGTAACATTTTTATTCAAACATGACATGCTGACATGCTAAAACAAATAAATTGACATATTATAACTATGATTTATTCCCTCTCCCCTCGGCATATATATATATTACATGCTATTGTTTACCGATTACACGTTCTGATAATTTCATGGATGAACGTTGTTCATTAGGCAAAGAACAATAGCAACAATGGTAATTTACTACGGTCATGCATGACAGTAAGAACATTGATGAGTACAGAATGATATTAATCAAATAAGGTAGAAATGATAATTACTTTTTGATTTTGTAAATAACTTGGTTTCACTAATGATGTTGTATCGTATATAGTGTTATACTAGAAATCACCTTAATTTTATTTAATCTTATATATTAAACATGTTAAAGCGTGAAAGATGTTCGTTAGAGGTAAATTAGTGACGACCGGGTTACAAAAGCACTCCCATGTTATTAAATCAAATTTGTCATCAGAAGTGAGATTAGACGGGTATCAAATGAAGTTCACACAAATCATAGTGTTGCTGACGTCATGTACGTTGAATTATTTTCTTAACAAGTATAACATGTGTTACAGAGATACAATTTTGTTTTTAGTATTAAGTACATTCTTTGTTTTAGATTTTTCAAAATGATTTTCTAATTGAATAATTTTTTTTCTAAATGCATTAAAATATTTTGGTTTAAAAATAGTTTGTTTATTTGGGATCTGTTAAAAACCAAAAATATTTTATTTTTATTATTATGATACTTATAGTATAACTAATCTTGAAATGCGAATACCAAAAAATCTACAACGAGTTGCCGAACAACACATTAATTCACGATCGCGCTACGCGCACTAGTGAATTAGTGTTTTTCGGTCACGAGTTGTATATTCTTTGGTATTCGAATTTCGAGATTAGTTATTCTGTTTATTACATTGAAATATTCCGTGTATTCAGAAGATTTAACGAGAAAATACAAGGGATTATGGTGTTTATATTTACTACCCTCTTCATATGCTTACACTGAAGACGATAGATAAGCACGTGTTAGATGGTGTGTAGAGTTCTCGTTTTGTAGTTTTCAGTGAGTTTTAGAATTTCATTAGTCTTTTGTAGATTGATATTTTGTGTTCCTTTAAATTTATCGATATAAATATATAGTTTGGAAAATATAATTTTGTATGAAAACTTTATAGTGTTTTTAATTGGTTAGATCACGGAAGGAGAATACATCGATCTAATATAGTCATGCGACTCTAAAAAATCACGTCCATTGCCATAAAAGAGCTCGTTTCGCTCGCTTATTACCCCCAATAAAAAATCTGAAAAATTCTTTTCTTTCATAACTGTTAAAACAGTGTTAAGTCGAACCACAATGAAGTTTTCAAACCTTACTCTGGTGATATGTAATATTACATCCAGGCTCCTTTGTTCTTACAGGGTTGATCTGAGGCAATCGGATTGATCACCCATGCCAGGTCACCCGAACGTGAGTTCTTTGTTACGTGTAAAGTTGGCGGGAACAATTTAATGACGACTAAAACTTAGAAAATTTATGTAGAAAGATAAATTATATTTTAGAAATTGAGATTGAATTTTTTTTAAAGAATCTACTGACTCAGAGATACGAACCTTGGACTCTTAGTATATTGTCCAGAGGCCTTAACCACTAGGCTACGGAAGCTCACACCGTGGAAGTGTTGATTTTACCTATATAAACATTATGTTATGGGTTCCAATGGGGTATACGATATGTAATATATATAAAAGTAAATCTATAACGTATAATAGCACTGACATCTTTACTTTAAGTTTATTATTATTTACCCCGAATGAGCTGGGATGTAAAATAGTTATCCCGCTCGGACTTGGTATGTACTCACAGCGTCCTCGGGGGATAACTATTACGGCTTTATTAGTGATTACCAATTCTATATATTTTAAAGGAAAGAACTTAAGGGAACACAATACAGTAAAGATCCTCTACTGATTTTTTACTGAAAATGTACCAACTTTTATGTATACCTTTCAAATACAAAAAGAAAAATATACCTTCGTGACTTAGATTTTAATGTATTTGACACTGATTTTGGTATATTTTGGCCAAAAACCCTTTTTTTTTCATTGTTTTCAAGACTGTCACTAAAAACTTTCGAACTTTGTGACAAAGAAAAGATAACTTCACGGGTCTTTTGAAAAATATTCCCAAGTACACAGACATTGTTTTCTGATAAATAACGGATGAAAAAGATTGATAAACTTATTAGGAAATTATGCTAACTTAAGTCAAATAATGAATATTGATAATAATCAGTTAACTTTAGATGCATGTAGAAAAATATATCTACTGATTTTTTTCTTTAAATTTTAGTATAATTCTCCTGAAGTAATGATCTGCTGTTTGAAAAAGAAACCAGAATCTCAGGAGCCTTTATTGCTCACTTGAGATTTCCATTTGTTCAATGCTAATAAAGGAACTTGAGATTAACATCAATGCCATGATTGGTTTCAATCCATTCAGTAATTTTCACAAAATGTCCAATGTAAAACAGTCTTCCGCTAATGGCTATCATGAATGACAGATCGGCACCAAAGTAGCAACACTTGGTCAGAATGTCATAATGAACATTCATGCTACATGTAGTGTGTCTGGTTTCAATTCATTCAGTGGTGCTGTATAAGATTATCGGCAATTTCCTTTGATTTTTTGCCTAATATTTTCGAGTATCACTGAAAATATTAGGCAATACATTGTGTGACGTAATGCGGAAGGATCTACTTATCTAATCGTCCAATGAAAATGAATTACGGAAATTATCGATGACAAGTCGTCAATTCACGCAAATAGTCAATATTTTCCATCCCATTCACTGTCAAGAATGTGTTTCAAAATGATGTCACGCGCCATTGATTGTTCAACTGCATTATAAACTTCTTCCGCAATGACAAATAGTGCACATTAAAATTAGTTAAAAAAGTGATATTTTTTAGGGAAAAAAAAAGAATCACTGATAAACAGAATAATAGGTAGTTCCGTTTTTGATACTGAGAAGGCCTAGATATTTTTTACCTTTTAGTTGCGTAAAAATTTTTCTTCTCATCAGTCCTTAAATATATTAGATTTTATCCGTGTACAGTGAATCTGAAAAAAAAATTTAAGTCATTGTGGAAAACTTTCATTATTTACTATTTAAGTTTTAATTAACTCCCCATCTGGATAATATCCGTTGAGGAGGTGTTCCATGATTGGAAGGTAATACGTATAGAAGAAGAAGACTGACTGTATCATGTGGAATATCTGAACTTGCCCTTAGGGTCAGTATCAAAAACAGAACTACCTGTTATTCTATACTTATTTGAATCAGTAGTCCATTTGACATATTTTGTGATTTTTTCCTTGCCTTATTAAAATCAGTTTGTGTTTATAATAAAAAAAAAATAATTCTAAACAGTTGCAAATAGCTGAAATTTTGTACAAGTTATATGTGATTTTCAGGCTAATTTTGTGCAAATTATAATTCGTGTTCATTAATTCCAGACAAATATAATTTGTACAAACCTAAAAAAACAAATCATATGTACCAAATTTTCATACAAATTATATCTATATATATATAGATATACATATATATGTGTATAAAAAACACTTAAATCAGATTGCTGCCAATTTAATGGCAGAGAGGTAATAAAATTCCATCGCCACACACATATACACATGTACCATGTTCATCCCAAGATTCACCTCAGTCACTGAAGCTGTATTTTTATATAGCAGATTTGACCGAGTGGTCTGGGGAGCTGGACATAGTGTTAGGTGAATAGGTTCCATAGTGTCTCAATGGCGTGACTTCGAGACCAGCCATAGGCAGATAAAAATTTGACAGTTATTAAAATCTGACCTTAACAGTGTTGGGTTAGAATTTAGGCGTATATATATATATATATATATATCAGATTAACTTCCACTGAGGTTGTGAGTTCGAATCTCACTTGTGGCAGTATGTTGGACTCCGATCTTAATTGACAAGGATTGTCAATTTTCCTACCAAAGGTCAATGGTTCTTTCCAGTTCCTCTGGTTTCCTCCACCAAAAAAATGGCCGCCCCAAAAAGCCAAATGTGCTGAAAACGGCTTATAGCCCCAACTAAACAAACAAACCAAGTAACTTCAACGTACCATTTGTTTTCAGCTTCGTAAGTTATGCAATTTTGATTGATGGATTTTCCAGTATACATACATCACTTGACTATTTTTGAGGGCCTTGGATTCCTTATTTCAATTTAAGGTAAATTACAAAAAACACGACTATTTCTCAATATTTTTATTAATTATCATGACATTCCAAAATGACATAAGGTATACATAGATAAAACCACAAAATTATTTTACACCTCCTATTTACAGATATTTATGAATAGTTATCACTGTTTGTCTTATTATCAATTATACAGGTTTATAATACATAACTCTCAAGTACTGATTCTAATATGCACCATTTATTTACATGGAAATTACAAATTGAATTGGAAATATGACTGTCATTCCAGTCCGGTAAATGTTTGTTTCTTACTGTGCTTAAAATAACCATCTGCAATTTGATATCCTAATATTTAAGTGTAAATGCTGGTACCAGAAATTACATGATATAGACCTTAACTCAAATATTTTAACTGAAGCTGAATTATTCAGTTTGTTTTCGGAATGTCTCCAATACTGAAGATTTTTAAATAAACAGTTTGAACAAAAAGGTAATCACAGATCTATGACAAACTTTGTTTTAGTGACTTTTTAAAAATTTTAAGATTTCCTAGATGTAGCAGCATTCAAGCTGGCCTAAGATAGAGCAGACTATTACAAAAAAAAAAACATATTAGAAAATACTTTGGAAATTTTACTTAAAAACATAATATCACTGGCTCTAAGCCTTTCACTGGTCAAAGGTTTATAATATCACCTTATAGAAAGAACAATGTACAACAGTGACCAAGATCTGAAGAAGAACAGCAGAATATTATGAAGGAATTTTTCATGTTAAAGGTGGGATTTATCCATTTCATTCTTTCACTTCAACTTGACAAGACATTTTCATAAATTTTATAATTTAAGTTATTGATAATAAATATTTTTTTCAAATTATAACTATGTAATAACATGTTTATGATGGAGTAAATGGTAGTTTTGCTTATTGGTTGATTTCATAGAACATTTATCTGCATTGAATACTATAAATTAAGTAATTAATCTGACTGATTTTTTCATTACTGCAAATAATGAAACTAAAAATAGATTACATTAATTAAAATTTGAATTTGATTTTGGCTGGCTATATTCTATTACAAAAAAAAACATCAAATGCATTTAATAATCTTGCACTGTTGTCTTTTAAGATTTGTAGATAAAAATGATCAAACTTATGAAACAGCAATCATTCCCCATAGATAAGCATAATATTTCTCAATGAAATTATATCCAAAATGATATTTTTGCATGCAAACATAACAAAGAAAAGTCACCTCAGTTAGGGAGAATTCCAGAAAGGGCAGTAACTATGCTTTATTGGGTCATGAGAGTTCATAAATACGAAAAAATCAATAAGATTATGTGGTAGAGCTATAGATATTTAAATTTTATTTATTGGATATTATAACATGTTACACAGAATCAATAAATACATGTATTTTTAAAATTATACAAAAATATAAATATCACAATTATAATAATTCACCATCACATAACATGTATTAAAAATAACAATAGATTTAAAAAAAACAAACAAAAGTAAATGACATATAGCTAACATAGTACTCACAAACAATTCACAGTACCATGGATTCAAATAACAAGGGAAAGTTAGCCCTGAAAACTTATTAAATATTTACAGCTTAGGAAATTTTTTTTTTGTGACATAGAAACTTTGCTAACAGCAAAGTATGGTATTATTTTCCCGCTCATTGTAAAAACATCACTGTTTTCACCTACTTCATTTCCAGAATCCCCACCCCCTTTTTCTAAAATAACAGCCAGTTTTTATTGATCATGGAAATCTTTCACAAAACTAATTTCCAGTTTTATGACTAAATTTTTGTTCTGAGTTACTCCCACTTTCCATAACATATTAATGAGGAATTTAAAAAATTAACTGTCAGCCTTTGCTCCTCATAACGAATTAATAAATAAAATAACAGTATAAAAAATAGAAATAGGAATAACTCATGACAAATCTTAAGTTTAGAGTCAACCTCCTCAGCCAGAATGACGTCTTGAAAGGGCAAAAATAATAATTCTAAATTTCTGAAATGTATATAGACCTCAGCTGTTGATCAAACATATGCAGATGAAACCATTATGAAATTTTAAACACAGGAAACATAAAGAAGCTTAAAACTTTTCCAGACAAGATTCTTAACATCTCTATCCTAAAATCAGCAAAAAAGTATCATAATAAACTTCTCTAAACAATCACTAACGTTGTCATGAACTAGATAATGAAAATAATATAATGCGTGAGGCATTAAAGTACATGTTTGATGAATGATATACCAGCGACCAGATATACGGGATAAAGAATTCCTCTGGCGATTCCTCTTCCACATACTTGAATTTCAGTTCTGGGAATTTCTGTAAAAGTTAGTAAACAAATACACATTACAAGAATTGAACGAGAGTACTATTTGTCAACCTCGAACAGAATAACAATTTTGAATCTTGGGAATGAGATTTTTCGAAGATATTTGGTGTGAAAGATTTAGAGTTTGTTGAAACAAATGTCATTTTGCTGAACAAATTACTGTGTGTGTCCTTGTATACTTATTTTTATGAAAAATTTGTGACTTCAGTAAATTGTCTCATTTCCAATATCATGTATGTAGTTAGAGTCAGAATGGTTTTTTGAAATCAAACAACAACAACAGATGATGGACGATGGACACCAAGTGATGGCAATAGCTCACATGGCCCTTTGGTCCAGGTGAGCTAAAAAATAAATAAGAAGAAACGGGGCAAAAACAATTAGTCCCCCCAACTTTGTTTTGGGTACTGAATAAGCACATTTAAATTCAACTTACTTTTAATCGATCTCTTCTAAATGTCTTAGAACTTTCATTTATCACTTCCAATACTTGACTTGGTGACATGTGTGTTCCATGTTGTTCTAATTTAGCAGAATAATAACTTAAAACCTGCAACAAATTCAAACAAAAGTGTTCTGAAAAAATGTTTCTAGAATTAGCTGGTTAGAACAAGGTTGTGGAATAACTCTATCTTAATTCTTTCACACATTCATTTTAAATCTTTTTTTAAAGATATTTATTATTTATTTTGTCTTATTGCTAAGAACTTAAATTTATATCACGACAGAAGTATTATTTTTCCATATTTTAAACTGTCTGATTTTTCCCATAGTCAACTTGTTTTTCTTTTGTTTTTTTTACATGCACTTAAGAAAAAAATATTGTAAGACCAATTCAAGTTTAAATTTATTTTCAGGAACTGGTACAAATATCAAACTTTCAAATTTTTTAGAAAGAAAAACTTGCAGAAAGTAAGGTTATGGAAATATTTTTAAAAAAATCAATTAAAAGACTTGATTTTATGATGTCATTTCACGTGTAAACAGATTTAATGCATTTTCAGTTTCAGTAACTAAGTCTAGTATTGTTCCATCTTATCAACCGACGTCTTGACATGATGACATGTAGAAAACATATCATATATATATATGTATGTATTTATGCATACACTGAACAAGGAACAAAATTTCAAAATATTTTTATGTGATATTTTTTACCTTATGGACTTTCTCGGGTATCTTAATCAGTCTTTTAGGGACGACATCAAAAGATCAATGTCGGATAAAAAACTTAATTCAAATAGTTTGGGGGTGGGGGGTTTGTTATCTGACATAGATTTATAGATTGAAAAATTTTGATTCAAGTTCGGCCCTAACATATGTTTGGACTTTGGAAGCAAATAAAAGCCATCAAATCGTACCAGAAAGCAAATTTTTGGCCGAGAGTATTTGGGCGAAATCAATCATAGTATCTACATCGTTCAAACACTTTATCGATCATGAATTTTGAATATGTATACAATTATAGTTTAACAGTGCCTTTTTTGATGCATACTAAAAATACACATCACTTTTTTCCAATATTTTTTAAAAGTGATGTCCAAGTCAATATAAGGAACAAACATACATTGTTGAAGAAAAACAGGACCCATGATACAAAAAGTATACTCTCAAAGCATATGCCCATATTGGTCAATCAATTATTCCCAAATTAAGTTAAGAGGGGTGGGGGGTGGGGGAGAGAGTCAGTGAAAAAACTATGTGAATTAAGTTTTTTATCCTACATTGAACTTTTGATGTCGTCCCTTACTTTGGTATTCCTTTGCTTTTATGTAGAATACTAAAGGCATACTGGTTCTCAGAAAATTGATTTTTTTTTAAATGGCTAGGCAGGTAGGGAATTTATTTTTTGAGTTTGTTTCCTGTCAAAAGAGGCAAGGGATTTTTAGTTTAAGTGTTTTATTTTGGCGACATACAAATCCGGTTTGGACTGCTTGAAAATTTGAATCTGTGTAGGAAGACGCTTGAAAAGTACTTTTGCAACCAAATTTTGAAGCTTACTTATTACCAAATACCAGGACAGCAGCAATTTTTTTTCCAGATAAAAAAAAATTTGTTCCGTATACAATCTTTTAAGTGGTACAGCATGGTCTGGGAACAAGATAATTATTTTTTGTTTGCTTTATCTATTTAAGCTCACAATGAAAATACAACTAGAAAAAGTTTCAGTTAAAAAATATTCCTTTGTTTTTCTTCTTCCATCTTAACATACTTACAGTATCGAGATTCTGAATTAAATCCTGGAAAGTTGGATGTGTTCTGAACTGAGAGAAAATGTCTTTTTGATATAGTAATGTATATACAACATTAGGATTATGGTGTATAGAGTGTGTTAAACAGCTGTTAATGATCTCTAGAACCATTCTGATAACTTCTTCTAATACAGCAAGATCCTGCATCTGTAAAATAATAAAATCATTATTGGTACAACATTTGTAACTTGTACAGTATGGTCAGTGTGATACTGTGATTTTCCACTTTCCACAAGTGGACACCACTCAAATTCCACAACTTCCTGTCCACTAAAAATAGTGGTGTCCACTCAAAATTTGAGTGGACATTTTGTGGAAAGTCAGTAATTGCATACCATATATACATGTAAACTGTTTCTACAAAATATATATGAAATGAGAAATGCTCATAATTAAATAATCATACTTTATATTATATATATTTGTTTTCATTTCTTATTGCTTAGCAAATATATAAGTGTTAAAACTACTGACTGTCCAAAAATATCCACTCAAAATTTGACTGGACTCCATACCCTGCAGAATGCAGGGAAAATCAGTTTTCCACCCTGACTGTACTGTAAATGATTCCAACCAAATGACAAGGTCATAATATGGAAAGTGTGACCATGGACCATAGTGTGCAATGTGTTTGGTATAGCCAAATGTGCGGAATTACTTCCTCTGAATATATGTGCATACATTTGACAGTATTGATCAATGAGGAACCAGAGTGAATTATCTTTTCCTAACCAATGTAGGTAAGGGAGATAATTAAATTCTCTCCCTTTTGTCCTGAGGCTAAAAGGGAGACAAATTAATTATCTCCCTTACCTACAATGGTTAGGAAAATATAACTCACTCTGGTTTCTCATTTATTGATGGTCAATGTCTGATCGCAATTACAACATGCATATTCATGAGATGATGCAAAATAAATAGGAACCCTGCTTTATATTATACCAACATGCATACAGCTTGATTTTTAAAAAGCTAGCTCAAAATGTGACAGTTCACAGGAAAACATGTTAATCCAACTGACACATTATTCGAACTCAAGGCTAACAGAACTTTCTCTAGATCTTACTCCTCATTAACAGGCTTAGTAAAGAAGCTACGATTATCAATTTTTAAGTCTCTAATTTGACGTGGCCATTAGTATTGGATAATTGGTTGAAATTACCAACCCATTATCTATTACTATTGAATGATAGCGACCAACTGACTATCGGTTATAGTCGCATTGTTATAACTTGCTCTTTATAATATGAAATCAAGCATTCAGCCACATTGTACATGTCTGTATATATATATATACCATATCATTGCAGAGCTTTATTTGTTCATGTTTGATCTTTTGTTTATTGTAATTTAGTTAGCAATTAAAACAGTGCATCAATTAGAGACCAGATTTCGTACGACTGTGCATTTAAAATGCAAACCAGAAATGAACCAGAAGTAGATATGATAACGATAACGACAATTGAAGTAACAAAATCCCAATTATCAACATCGTTGAGCCGAACCAACTGATTTCCGACTTGCTCCGATCTCGGAACACCACTACTGGCCATGGAAAATATCAACAACTTCTCACGCTCCGATCTCGGAACACCACTAACTGGCCATGGAAAATATCAACAACGTTTCACACTCCGATCTCGGAACACCACTACTGGCCACGGAAAATATCAACAACTTCTCACTCTCAAAGAAGCCCTAACTATATAGCAGATTCATCCCTTAATCAACAGTTTTCAAAGTAAACAAACATATTGGGAAGTATAAAAGAAGATTTCTTACATGGTCCTGGTCAGATTCTTGGTCAGAATCCTTATTGGTGTCATCGTGACCCTCTAATGCAGCCTCCCTTATCATATCTATAATTTTATTGTGCTTCTTTCCTAACAGGGCAAATAAACTGAAACAGAAGAAAATCAAAAGTGTTACTTTATATACAATATAGACCCACATGTTATTAAAACAATATAAATTAAAAATTATGGATGAATACACATACATGTACATGACATATGAAACAGTACAACGTTCTTCTACTTTTCTTCATGCTGACAATGAATTTATGAATCTACTTCCCTTCTCAAGAAAATTTTATGCATTTCTTTAAACATGGAAAATTTTTCACTTTAAATGTTTTTTTTTATGTTTTTATAAACTCTGTAAGTTCTTAATACATAACAATTTTGTGTCATATACTTTGTTCAAACTTTGGAGGTTGAAACATTGTAGATGTGAAAGGGATTCCAGACTACTTTGGGCCACATTTAAAAATATTTTTGTTTCCCCCTCTCCCGACCCTACATTTCAGAGGAGGGGTTGGTAGGTAGGTCAATTTTTTTTTTTTTTTTGTTGTTGTTCAGCAGAATTGTGTATTATTGTTAATTTCCAAGACGGTCAAGACCGAATGTTATAAAGTTTACATCCCTGTTAGTCAGGCATGACATTCTCTCGCATGCAGGTAATAGCTAATCGTAAACTTTCTTGATTTTACATCAAATCCAATGAAAAATTAAAAAAAACTTTCGGTAACAATAAAGTGCAAATCGGGTCCGGGATTGACTCCAAAATTGATCCGGAAATATATAAAAACTTTTTGAGTCAGTCGGGCGAGGGGAAACAAAACATATTTTTATTTTGGCCTTGTTTGAGCAATTTTGATTGGAATCAGTTACAATATTTTAAAAACTTAAATATTTCAATATGAAAAATTCTTAAAAAATTACCTGAGTACGGAACTTATTTTCAATTTGTGAATAAAAGTTAACCAATCCTATCCTATACATAGTTCAATATAGACTACTTACTTAATAAGTCTCTGTGATACATAGGGATGGAGGTTTGTAAACTGTGCTGACATATTAGCCAAGGCTGCTAGACAATTTGTATGTAAATATTTGTCCTATAATAAAACAATAGATTACATTAAAACTGCAAAAATTCTATGCAAATTCAAAACATAATTATGAATATTTTTAAAATATTAAAAATTTTCTTTTCAACTGATGTCAGAGTTAATGTGTGTGTTTGTGTGTGGTTTTTTCATATTTTTTACCTTTTTTAATTCTTCTAATTCTAACTTTTATGCAACCAAATGTCTGTGATAATATAATTATAACAGGAGCAATATAGAAAAATATTTTATTCTGAAAAATCTGCATGGTTTAAAATTGTTGATATGTATACATATATGTGAAATATCTACATGTTTATTTATGCCTCTACAGTCAAATGGTCTCCGTGGTAGTTTAATATTGTTTATATGAATATGTGAAATGTCAAAATGTTTTTTTTTATGTAAAAAGCCTCTGTAGTTCTTTTGAAGAAATCAGTGTTCGAGAAACAGAAGTTTTTTAAATGAAAATAATAAGAAAATTGACAGGACTTTCAAAACTGTTGAGAAATCTAAGTTCATGCTACAGAAGTTCGACTGTATGTAAATTGCTAAAATAAAACAACTCACTCTCATCCTTGTCAAATTATACTGTATTGTCCTTATGACAACAACGATTAACAGTCCACCTAAACTTATTTCTGTTAAATGTCTATCTTTAAACCAGGGAATATCCCGTAATATCTACAAAATATATCAACATAAATATATATAAATCAAAATTCTATTTTTAAATATTGCAATCTCATCATTTCACTTTTATCAATAATAAAATCATTGATTTGATTTCTGGATGTACAGTACATGTATTTTGCTTAAGCACAAGCACTCTGTCCATGTATCATAGTTATTTAAATTAAAAAAAACTAGATGTACTGTGAGCAAAACTCACAAAGAATACCCCCCGCTTTGCCTTGCCCAGGGTAAAGTTTCAGTTGACTGGAAAAAATAGAAGTCCAATTATCTCCCTTGTGTAATACCGGAAAGCAAAAATTTTCCTTCATGCATATCTTTGGATGATGTACTTCCTTTGTGTAAAGTTTCGTTGAAATCCATTGAGCGGTCTAGGAGGAGTTGCGCTTACGAGGTTCATATAATGTATAAGCCAAAAAAAAATACAAGTCAAATTATCTCCCTTGTGTGACATCGGAAAGCAAAGATTCTTCTTCATGCACATCTTTGGATGATGTACTTCCTTTCTGTAAAGTTTCGTTCAAATCCATTGAGCGGTCTAGGAGGAGTTGCGCTTACAAGATATATGGACAGACGGACAGACAGACGGACGGACAAGGTGATTCCTATATACCCCCCCCCCCCCCCCCAAACTTTCTTTGTGTAACCTTTCTACTTAAAAAAATGAAACTTTATTAATAAGTACATAAAAACATTTTTCTTATTGTTTCCAGTGTAAATATTCATAATTATTCTAAAATAAAATGCTCCGCTGGGCGCAGCTAGATATGACCGCAGATGTCGAACCCTGAATAGTTGGGGCAATTATGAACACAACATTCAAGCTTGATACAATACTGAATTTGGATTGTGAATAAATATTTGACACAGCATAGGTTTCTGACACAGAATGAATGTTGTCTAAGAACTTAAAATTTTTTAATTTACCTATTCAAACCATATCAGTATTATTTGTTTTTATATATAAATCAGAAATAACCAATTTAAAATTTAAAATTGGGCACACATATCAATTTCTTGCTATTGCGCAATACTGTGCAATTGAAAATTTCTTCAAATATTTGACACATAATAGGTTTCTGACACAGAATAACTGAAATCAAAGAACTTAGAATTGGTCATATGATTTGAATTTATATTCAATTTTTTGCTTCTTGTGCAATACAATATGCTGTGGAGAATTGCCCCCCCCCCCCCCCAAAAAAAATAATAATTTACCCCTTTTTTTAGCTTTTGTGCAATACACTATGAAGTTGCACACTGACCCCTCCCCCCCCCCCCCTCCCAAAAAAAAAACAAAAAACAATAAAATAATTTTCTTTTTAATTTATGAAATATGAAATGAGAAAAAAATTACCCCCTCCCCCTCTAAATTTTGTTTTCACCCCCCCCCCCCCCATTTCTTTATACTTTGCAACCATAACAGCCCATTTAAATACACCATAACATATTAAAATAGAAAATGACATCATAGTCATGGAATTTGTTAATAATAAGGTTTTGATAACAGGGCACACATATCAATTTCTTGCTATTGCACAATACTGTGCAATTGAAAATTTCTTCAAATATTTGACACATAATAGGTTTCTGACACAGAATAACTGAAATAAAGAACTTAGAATTGGTCATATGATTTGAATTAATATTCAATTTTTTGCTTCTTGTGCAATACAATATGCTGTGGAGAATTGCCCCCCCCCCAAAAAAAAAAAATAATTTACCCCTTTTTTAGCTTTAATTTTGGACCCCGATTTGGACCAACTTGAAAACTGGGCCCATAATAAAAAAAAAATAAGTACATGTTTAGATTCAGCATATCAAAGAACCCCAAGAATTCAATTTTTGTTAAAATCAAACTAAGTTTAATTTTGGACCCTTTGGACCTTAATGTAGACCAATTTGAAAACGGGACCAAAAATTAAGAATCTAAATGCACGGTTAGATTCGGCATATCAAAGAACCCCAATAGTTCAATTTTCGATGAAATCAAACAAAGATTAATTTTGGACCCCGATTTGGACCAACTTGAAAACTGGGCCCATAATAAAAAAAACTAAGTACATGTTTAGATTCAGCATATCAAAGAACCCCAAGAATTCAATTTTTGTTAAAATCAAACTAAGTTTAATTTTGGACCCTTTGGACCTTAATGTAGACCAATTTGAAAACGGGACCAAAAATTAAGAATCTAAATGCACAGTTAGATTCGGCATATCAAAGAACCCCAATAGTTCAATTTTCGATGAAATCAAACAAAGTTTAATTTTGGACCCCGATTTGGACCAACTTGAAAACTGGGCCCATAATAAAAAAACTAAGTACATGTTTAGTTTCAGCATATCAAAGAACCCAAAGAATTCAATTTTTGTTAAAATCAAAAAAAGTTTAATTTTGGACCCTTTTGGCCCCTAATTCCTAAACTGTTGGGACCAAAACTCCAAAAATCAATCCCAACCTTCCTTTTGTGGTCATAAACCTTGTGTTAAAATTTCATAGATTTCTATTTACTTATACTAGAGTTATTGTGCGAAAACCAAGAAAAATGCTTATTGGGCCCTTTTTTGGCCCCTGATTCTTAAACTGTTGGGACCAAAACTCCCAAAATCAATCCCAACCTTCCTTTTGTGGTCATAAACCTTGTGTTTAAATTTCATAGATTTCTATTAACTTATACTAAAGTTATAGTGCGAAAACCAAATGTCTTCGGACGACGACGCCAACGTCATACCAATATACGACCGCAAAAATTTTGCGGTCGTATAAAAACTTAAATCATTGTTACTAAAATGGTGAAAAATGGTTACAAAATATTGCCAAGTTCTTTGTATCTGTCACAGAAAGTTTGAAGTTGCTGAAAAGAGTCACTAAACTGAAATTTCCTAAGGCTCCTCTGTACTGTTACCTTATTAAAGTCAGATATTGTTCTGGAGTTATGTCGCCTTGTCCATAAAAAAATCAAATATGCACTAAAAATCACAAAATTAGCAATTTTCGGGTAAATTAAAAAACGTGTCGACTTCGATGTGCTCAATATATCTTGTTAAAATTTGAAACATACCTTGTTAAGATAAATATCTTTTAATGGTCAACTGCTAATCAATGCTAAACATATAGCTTCAACTCCTATTTTGTGTTTTAATTTTATGAAGTTTACGCTTTACCTAACGTAAAACGTCAAGTAAAAAGCCTAGTTTGTGGGGGGTATAATTAATTGCATGATCCAAAGGCAGAATTTAAATTGTTTCTGTATCATTCATTCCTTTTTGGGTGAAATATGACACCTGAAATAAAGAATGTGAAGCAGATATGTTCTTTCAGAAAACCATTATCATGAAATTGTAAAAGACATGACTTAAGTGTCAATGAGAATAAACAGGTACTGGAATGCACAAGTAAAAATTTGAAAGTAGTAACCGAATGAAATGAACAGAATTTACATGTACATGATGTAATATTAGCTGTGACTTTTTATTATGGAATCTGGCTGCAGTAGCCAATATATAGATTTGTCCCACCTTGCTAGTGCATTTGATGGGGATATTCATAGGTAAAGGGTAGTTGCGGTCTATGACTTTTTATAATGAAATCTGGCCGCAGTAGACAATATATAGATTTGTCCCACCTTGCTAGTCCATTTGATGTGGATATTCATAGGTAAAGCGCAGTTGCGGCCTATGACTTTTTATAATGGAATCTTGCCGCAGTAGACAGTATATAGATTTGTCCCACCTTGCTGGTCCATTTGATGGGGATATTCCTATATAAAGCACAGTTGCGGCCTATGACTTTTTATAACGGAATCTTGCCGCAGTAGCCAATATATAGATTTGTCCCACCTTGCTACTCCATTTGATGGGGATATTCCTATGTAAAGCGCAGTTGCGGCCTATGACTTTTTATAATGGAATCTTGCCGCAGTAGCGAGTATATAGATTTGTCCCACCTTGCTACTCCATTTGATGTGGATATTCATAGGTAAAGCGCAGTTGCGGCCTATGACTTTTTATAATGGAATCTTGCCGCAGTAGCCAGTATATAGATTTGTCCCACCTTGCTACTCCATTTGATGTGGATATTCATAGGTAAAGCGCAGTTGCGGCCTATGACTTTTTATAACGGAATCTTGCCGCAGTAGCCAATATATAAATTTGTCCCACTTTGCTAGTCCATTTGATGGGGATATTCCTATGTAAAGCGCAGTTGCGGCCTATGACTTTTTATAACGGAATCTTGCCGCAGTAGCCAATATATAAATTTGTCCCACTTTGCTAGTGCATTTGATGGGGATATTCCTATGTAAAGCGCAGTTGCGGCCTATGACTTTTTATAACGGAATCTTTTCGCAGTAGCCAATATATAGATTTGTCCCACCTTGCTACTCCATTTGATGGGGATATTCATAGGTAAAGCACAGTTGCAGCCCATGATTTTTTTATAATGGAATCTTGCCGCAGTAGACAATATATAGATTTGTCCCACCTTGCTAGTCCATTTGATGTGGATATTCATAGGTAAAGCGCAGTTGCGGCCTACGACTTTTTATAATGGAATCTTGCAGCAGTAGACAATATATAGATTTGTCCCACCTTGCTAGTCCATTTGATGGGGATATTCCTATGTAAAGCGCAGTTGCGGCCTATGACTTTTTATAATGGAATCTTGCCGCAGTAGACAATATATAGATTTGTCCCCTTGCTAGTCCATTTGATGTGGATATTCATAGGTAAAGCACAGTTGCGGCCTATGACTTTTTATAATGGAATCTTGCCGCAGTAGCCAATATATAGATTTGTCCCACCTTGCCAGTACATTTGATTGAGATATTGCTAATTAAAGCACAGTTGCAGCTCTCCAACTCGTTGAGATGAATTGGCATAAATTGTTTCATCTGTAACTTGTTTACCAATCCACTATCAATAAATAAGTTTTAAATAAACTAATAAATTACCAATCACAGTGACAGTAAACTTACAATTTCATGTACAGCTTTGTTAAAGACATCATCTTCACTAAGTACAAGGAGTATAATTAACGCCATGTAGATATGGTGTGAGTTACGATCCTGAGCATGGTATAAAATCTTCAATATTGGCATCACCTGAAATTACAATGTACAAATCAATTTACATTACATGTATCAATCAATATATTGCATTGATCACTTCATATAATGGCAAAAAAGAGTGATTTGTAAGTTGTTTCAGGATATGTAACAACTATTTTGATCAATTTGTTTTCTTTAAAAAAGGTACAAGGAACTGGCCATTTTTAAGATACATGTGGTTAGAAAATATTAAACAACGTAAACCTCAGGACATGTCATGTAAAATGCTCTTTGATCCAGAATGTTTTTCAAATTCTATCAGTACAATGCATTAAAAAAAGAAATATGCAGGGATTATTCTGATTACTAGGAAAAAAGTAAATACTGCACCGAATGCCATTTCGATATGTGAAATAAAGACATCATAAGGATTAATGCAAACTGCCAAAAATAAAACCAGACAAAATCCTTCTGAAATTTTGATTCAATATTTTAAGGTATCTCAATGCATTCAATGCTTTTTCTTTTTGCCATAAAATGATAAAACGATCTTATACATTCTTTTTATATTTAATCCTCGCAGTGTGTAAAACATCTTGAAATAACCTTTAAAATGAAAATTTTCCTCCATCTGTTGGGTTTTCAGTGTACGTGCCATGTTGCATTTTACTATAATGTAATTCTACTGAGCTTTTTTCCAACTTAAATAATACTGAATATTGCCAAATAATCATTTTAGAATATCATTACATTCACTTAAGGCAGATCAATACTAATATTTTTATTTAGATAGATTTTCCTTATTTTTTCCAGGCAAATATGTTGGATATACTTTGAAATTTCAATTTAAAAAAACATAGGTCACCGTTCTTGATTTTTAGATAATTGAGTCTTAATGTTGTTAAATTTTATTTATATTATATTGGAAAAATCCAAATTTCTCGTACAATAAAAATACTGGCAGATAGAATTTTTTTTATGAAATTGTGAAAAGAACACTTATATGACATGCTGTCATATTCTTAAAAGAAAATTGGGGTCACCGTTCATTTTTTCTTACTATTTCCAAAAAACTAAAATTTTCTTTACATTTCATTAGAAAAATTTTCTGCTAATTATCTCCTGTGAAAAGGGTTCTTTATAGAATAAAATTTTGTAATTTTTCTATTTATGCATTTTTGTCATTTTTTTTTAATTAAATAAACACAAGATATAATTTTATATTATATCAAATACAATTTGCTTGTTGAAAATATATATTTACGTACAAATTTGCAAGGTGCCCGAAAAAGATGCTCAGTGTATTAGGTCTACATTAACTTTTTCTTCATTTTTGCTCAAGGTAAAAATAAATGTCAAGCATCATAATGTCACAAGGGGCCTCGGTGGCCAAGTGGTCTAGGTAGTTCTAGGTAGTTCGTCATAACTACTAATGATCACTAGCCTGTCAACACTGGGGCTGTGAGTTCGAATCTCACCTGTGGTGGGGTGTGATCTTAATTGACAAGGATTGCCAATTTTCCTACCGAAGGTCGGTGGTTCTCTCCGGGTAAGGCGGCTTCCTCCACCAATAAAAACTGGCTGCCGCGAAATAGCCAAATGTGCTGAAAACAGCATTAAACCCCAACTAAACAAATCATAATGTCCTGATTTCTGCACACTTACTAATTGATCGATATTTGTTCGTGACAAGACAAAAGCTTTCATGGAGGCATTCTGATGTATCAGTAAATATAACAATAACGTTGACTGGTCGTCTCGTAACGTTGAACACAGGGCATTGTATAGATCTGTAAAGTCAAACTTAAACGTAGCTGCCACTTGTGTTGGACTAGCTGATGACTGATCTGAAACGACAATGTTATATTTTATATTAACAATTATCATAAAAAAACAATTCTAAAACAAAAACTTACAAAAAATGTTTTAAAGGACAACTATAAAGAATGGATAATCTCGTTCAAGAAAAATTGTGTATACATGTAGTTTATTATGCACTTAAAACAAAAAATTTTTTTTGTCCCACTCTGTGTATGCTATAAATGTACTGTTCAGTGTATCCAATTAAGATGCAAATAATTGACTTCAAATTTGTTTTGTCTAATTTACAAATTTCAAGCATCTATTCAGTTTTTATCTATTTACATGAACACCAAACCCCCCAAATTTGGAAATAAATCCAAATTCTCTCCCCTTCTCCCTACCATGAGTCTTAACTTTTCTACAAAAATTTATGTTTGTTACTCACCTTGAGAATTTGTGAAGGAACATAGGGCCTGCCTGTAAGGGTTATTCAAACTAATGTCTGTAGTACAATGGTTAGCCAGCACCAACAGAAATAACAAGCTCTGATTGGCTAATAATGTTTCCTGATATTCTGCCTCAGTTTTCTCTGGTTTGTTTCCCATACCAAGGGTCATCACTGACCATAAACTTGCTAATAAGAAAAATACAAAGGAATTTAGGTACAGAGAAAACTTAATTACAAGTAAAATTCAACACTATCTCGATCATATCTATGGATTTAGATGAAATTTTTATTTGAGTGGAGAACTAGTGATCTTATGGAGAACTCATAGAGAGAACACCCAGCCTATGGCTGGAATATTATCAATCGTTATGATATAAGATCAAAGTTGAACACATCTTAAAAACAAACTGGAATTGAACTGACAAGGTCAGTGTTGACATGCTAGTTATCATTAGTTATCATGACAAACTACACAGACCACTAGGTCACTGCTGCCCCAAAATTTATTACATGATAATACCTAAAATCTTGAAACTCCTTTTTCCTGTAAATAATTTCAAAAGTTCTATTAAATTAAACAATAAAGTTATTGTAAATTATAGTTTTGCATGTTTGCTTTCCTTCAAGTAATAATGAAAATTATATTCAAAACTTTCCTTCGATATTCTAGCTAAGCCAAAATACCTCATGAATTTTTTAAAGTTTTTCTGGAAAGATCTGAGGTCATTTGTTGTTAATTCTTTGAATTATGGATATACTATAGGAGAATTATCAGTTACACAAAAACAAGGGATAATTACATGTTTACCAAAAGACAATAAACCACGACACTTTCTTAAAAACTGGAGACCAATATCATTATTGAATACTGTATATAAAATTGGATCTGGGTTCATTGCAAAAAGATTAAAGAAATTTTTAGACAAACTGAATGATATGGACCAGATGGGTTTTATCAGTGGACGTTTCACTGGGGATAATATTAGACTAATTTATGACATTTTACAGTTTACTGAAGAAAATGACATACGAGGCCTACTTCTTCTTATTGATTTTGAAAAAGCATTTGACTCTATATCTTGGGAATTTCTTGTAAGTGTATTAGAATTTTTTAATTTTGGGGAAATTATTATTAACTGGATCAAAGTTTTTTATAAAAATATTACATCTGCTGTTATTCAAGGTGGTAATCTCTCAGACTTTTTTAAAATAGAACGTGGTTGTAGACAAGGGGATCCATTATCGCCCTATCTTTTCATACTTTGTGCTGAAATTTTAGCTATCAAGATACGGGGAAACAAAAATATTAGTGGTATAAATGTAACAAGGGTAGAACATAAGTTATCACAGTTTGCAGATGATACATCATTAATTCTAGACGGAAGTGAACTTTCATTGAATGAGGCTTTACTTGAGCTAGACTGGTACGCAAAATTTTCTGGGCTTAATATCAATTTTACAAAAACTCAATTAGTTTGGATTGGGAATAAAAAATATAGTAGTGATATTTTATGTCCTAATAGAAATTTATCATGGGGTAAAACAACATTTAAGTTACTAGGAATTAACTTTGATGTAAATTTGAATAAAATTGTTAATATTAACTATGAGGAAAGATTTTTGCAAATAAAGAAATTAATTAGTGCATGGTCAAAACGAAATCTCACAGTTATTGGTAAAATAACAGTAATTAAGACTCTTATTTTACCAGTTTTGAATCATCTTATTATTACATTACCAGAACCTAATTGTGACATTATTAAGAAGATCAATGATCTCATATTTACATTTATTTGGGATTCACCAGTGCATAGAGTGAGGAAACAAATATTGCAAAAGGATTATTGTGAGGGGGGACTAAAAATGATCAATTTAAATCTTTTTATGAAAGCATTAAAATCAACATGGATTAGGAAAATATTTAGCACAAACTGTAAATGGAAAAATATTTTATTTGCATATATAGACGAAGATATACTTTCTAAATGTGGGAATTTTTATTTATCTCATGTTAACTCAAAAATAAAAAATAAATTTTGGAAGGATGTGTTCGATGCATGGGATATGATTGTCATGAAAGAAGAAAATTGTACATGGGATTACTTTTTGTCAAGTCCACTATGGATGAATAAATATATAAAAGTTGGTAATAAACCAGTATTTTATAAAGACTGGTTTGATAAAGGAATATTTTTTGTAAATGACATTGTATCAGAAGATGGCATTTTCCTTTCTTTTGAAGAATTAAAAAATACTTTTGATATTAGCGAAAATGTTATGAAGTATAATAGTATAATATCATCTGTAAGACAAGCAGGTAAAAATTATGTGTATGAAAACTATAAGCTATTTTCCCCCTTTATCCCATCATTTTTAAAAATTATACTGAAAAACAATAGGGGAACTACGGATATGTATTCTATACTTATTAAGAATGATATTATATCAAATGCTCAGAAAAAATGGATTGAAAATTTAAATATAGAGAGTAGTGAGTGGAAAGAAATCTGTAAACTTCCCTTTGTAGTCACCAAAAATACAAAATTACAATGGTTACAGTACAGACTAAACCAACGTATTCTGGGTACAAATATAATTTTGAATAAAATGAAAGTTATTGAGAGTCCCTTATGCAGTTTTTGTCATGAGGAATATGAAACAATTCAACATATGTTTTGGAACTGTGAGATAGTACAGACATTTATATATGAAATTGAATGTTGGCTATTGTCAAATGGTATAAGTATTCCATTTACTATGAAAAATTGTCTTTTTGGTGATATTTCAAGGTCTTTTAAGGGTGATGCAGTTAATCTTATTTTACTTAATATTAGACAATATATATTTAGTTGTAAATACTTTCATAAAAACCTAACATTACATGAAGTGAAACATAAAATAGAAACTCTATACAACATAGAGAAACAAATTGCTGTTAAAAATAAAAAAATAGAATTTTTTAACGAGATGTGGAATACTTTCACCATCCTGTTTCAGGGTTCAGTCAGTCATGTAATGTTATAATGAAAAAAACATGTAACAACAAGTAATAACCTGACAGAAAATAAAATGAAAATTAACTAAAAATAAAATATGGTAAAATTATAAATTCATCCAGGCATCATTTTAAAATTTCATTCCTATTTCAAAAATTTAGATTTTAACATATCAGCCTTATTTATTTATTTTTTTTTTCTTTCCTCCATTTTTAATTCCAACTAAAATAAATATTTTAGAATATCTGTATGTTTGTTTAATAGAAGATAGATAACCTTATGGCAAATTTATCTGACTTGCAGTATCCAAATTGAAATTTCTGTCATGTTAATCAAAATATTCCAAATAAGGAAACTTCTATGTACATTACTAACAAATACTAACATCTGTATACTTACGCTATTTACTAATGTTAACGAGGCCGGGATAAGGTACCGGTATTTAATGTTTTCAATTAACAATTGTACAGATTTCAGAGAAGAAAAAGAAGAAGAAAAAAAAAAAAAAAAAAAATTTACAGTCGATCTACAAGATCATGATGAACTCCATTCCAATGTCCAAGCACAAGGCCAACATTAAAATATTTTCTGTTTCCCCTTTTCCGATCCTTCCCTCAGGTATGTATGTAAAATTTTTTCTTTTGTTTGAGGGGAACACATCATCCATTTTAATTTTAAACCTTTCTTTAGTTATTGTTTGCAATAATGATATGATGTTTGTTATTAATTTTAGAACCGATGTCAGGGACGGAACTGATTTTCAATACAGGATTTACTCGAAAACCATTAAAATTTTTTTATTCTTCTGGGTCTGAAAAATATTTTGGATCGCATCGATTTTAGCGGTTCGGTCAGAAAAGGGAAAACAAACAACATTTTATTTTTGGCCCACCATACTACAAGAAAAAACGTCAATCCAGTCGGACACATCTTAACAAGCCGACAAGCTTATGTTCTGTTTGTTTGTTTAATTGGGGTTTTATGCCGTTTTCAGCACATTTGGCTATTTTGTGGCGGCCAGTTTTTATTGGTGGAGGAAGCCGGAGTACCCGGAGAGAACCACCGACCTTCGGTAGGAAAATTAGCAATCCTTGTCAATTTAGATCGGAGTCGAACACACCTCGCCACAGGTGAGATTCGAACTCACAACATCAGCGTTGACAGGCTAGTGATCACTAGTAGTCATGACAAACTACTTAGACCACTCGGCCACCAAGGCCCCGCTTATGTTCTGAATTCTTTCCTTTTTTTTAAGTTTTATGTTTACCTTATGCTCTAACTCATTATCTCCTTAAAACACAGATGAGCTACTTAATAACTACCAAAGAAAATGAACTTTCTCAAATCAACTAAACTTACCAGCAACTGAAGCAACCATACTGTTAGCATCTGTTGTGTGTTTATATAGTTCTGGTGGACATTTTTGTTGTGCCGAGTAATTCCGTAACAAGGCTTTAACTAACAAACAGGCATGAATGGAGCT
The DNA here is from genome assembly GCA_028015205.1 of Mytilisepta virgata. Taxonomy (NCBI): domain Eukaryota; kingdom Metazoa; phylum Mollusca; class Bivalvia; order Mytilida; family Mytilidae; genus Mytilisepta; species Mytilisepta virgata. The sequence goes on from CM051513.1 coordinate 20,395,862, forward strand.
GAAAAATATTCAAATTTTGTGCAGTCTTAATTTTTAAATATGTTCTAAAGCCGTATTTATTTAACTCAGCAATGTATATTGTTCATAGTGCTATAACCAAACTAAAAATCAAAAGGTGGTACAATTTAACTGTTGGGCGAAACAAGAATGCATGCGTTGTCATGCTGAGAATACCCCCCTCTTAAATTTAAATTGTGACGAAAAATTTATGTTCATTCAACATATTGAAAAATTCAAAGTATCGGTAAACAGGAAGTAGGTGTCCGACATATCCAAAAAGTGCCCACATGTTACAACTCATCACTATCAAGCTGCTGGCCAAATATAAAGTCATTTCATTCAGTAGTTTCTTACAAAAGTGTGACGGAAATATTTGTTGGACGAACGGACGGCTGAACGGACAAGGTGAATGCAATATTGCCCCAACTTTTAGAGTGGGGGGTACAAAAATGCTGATTGACATTTAATCTTCCGTGAGAGGGAACATTGAAAGAAATGGGTAACTGACTACATTTGTCTCTCTGCGACATGTGGGACAATTAACCATCATTCATTTGTTTCCATGAATATATATCAGTTTTACTGTTTGCACAAAGGAATTCCGATGGTGGTTTTTGACCAATCATTATGTCACTTTCTGCTTTCTATACATATGAATTCATCTTTTATTTTGCTGTATGTTATTAGATTTATAGATAGATTCTCCTTCAGGCACGAGTGAGTTATGGAATTTCTTCACCCAGGATAGTTAAATTTTCAATTTTCAACACACAAGCTTTTATTGAGGGTGGAGAAATTCCATAATCCATGAGTAAATTGAAGGAGAATCTTTTTCTCCTATGATTTTCGACAAAAACCTCAAGAAAAAAGTTGTTGCTATGTAGTTTGTTTACATGGACATCATTTCGAGACTTCTCTAGTTTATCGTCCTAATAACTGTAGAAAAAAAGGCGGTAATTCCCACGTAGAAATTCAATCATCGGGAAGTGGTTAAAGATATTATGTATTTTTATCCCACCAATTAAACATGTCAAGAATAGGAGAAGTTTTTAATTTGTAAGAACATGTCCACTTATCTCTCTTATTCATAACAACTGGTTATGGTTAAATTTTTGCAAAATGTTGATTACATTTGTAATTTCATAATTTGGGAATGTAATTCGATGAAAAAAATTCCTGCTTGATGCATATGCATTGCCCCATTTAGATATATACAGTTATTGTTGAGAAATTTGTTCCGAAGTAATAAAAATTGAAAATTAGTTCAGAGTTTATTTTGCAGCTATACTCGTATGTAATTAACTAAAATTAAATAAACAATCTAAGGAAATAATATTACAGCCAATTACATTCTCGGATTCTCGAAAATAAAACAGAATAATGAGAATATTTTTAATTATTATCGTTGTTATGCAGAAGAGATAAGCAGGGATTAAGAATTTCTCTTGAACAATGGGAATAGTATTTGACACTATTACTAATTTTTTTTAAAATGTTGTCCAAAATAAGAATAACAAGATTGCTTAACGTAGCCATAAGCTCCCCGTGGCAGAGGAAAGTCGAAGCCCCACAAGAAATACAAAACGTGCATTATTGAAATGGCGGAATAGGATCAGGTCCATATGGTGACTAACAATCCTACAAAATTTGAACGAAATCCGATCAGAGGTCTCAGAGGAGTTGCGTCCACCAAGTGTTCCTATAGTGTAACATGCACAAAAACTTTAAAGTCCCATAACTCCCGAAAAATTAGTCGAATCAAAATCACTGTGTGACAGGATCAAGTACATTTGGTGACTAACAATCCTATATATTTTGAACTAAATCCGATCAACGGTCTCTGAGGAGTTGCATCCACAAAGTGTTCATATAGTGTCACAGGCACAAAAACATTAAAGTGCCATAACTCCCGTAAAATTTGTCTAATCAAAATCGCGGTGCTCTAGGATCAAGTACATATATGGTGACTAACAGTCCTACAAATTTTTAAAGAAATCCGATCGGCGGTCTCGGAGGAGTTGCGTCCACAAATAACTGCGACGGACGAACGCAGACTATTACTAAGTCCCTCCGTCGCATTGCTGCAGGGGACAAAAATATCATAACTTATGCTACCTACCATCTGCCCTCCATTATATATTTATACATGACAAATTTACTGGCTGGTTGGGGTTGGAACATCTGCATAGACAACAATACCAAAAGTGTGTTCAGTGCTTCTAAATGCAGGGCATATGTGAAATTTCTGCAAATAGTTAAATCAGCAAATGTAAGCATCAAATTTTATCTTGAAAAAAATTAATTTAATTAAGCATTTTAAATAAAATTGCCTTAAACAAAATAAAGTTAGACAACAAAAAAAAACCTATGTAGGAGTTGAGTTGTGAACACTGATAATAAGCCAATGGATGATAAAAATATTGTTATTTCGAACACATATAAGTCAAAATTCCGGGTAACTCGAATTATCTGTTTTGGCCTTCAACAGCAGTAACTATACAGATTTACTCCTGATATCTCGAATTTTTGCATAAGTCGAACTAGATTTTCAGTTCCAATGGTTTCGACATAACGGGTGTTGACTGTATCTGAAATCACGAATTAAAAAGAAAAGAAAGTCAACATTAAATAAATTTTTTTAATTTTCCAAAGCAAATTTGCTTTTCAAAAGCTTTATTAATTGACTAATAATTTGTTTAAACTTACAATACTGGTACATCTACCAGTAATTCTACCAAAGAATTCATCAACTCTTCTGCCAGAGGACCAATTTCATCTGCTTCAACATAACCTTCAAAAATATGTATCATTTTATTTTAATACCAACAGAAAAATCAAAAATTAGAGGTACAGTGAGCAAACTCACAAAATGACACCCCCCTAAAAAAATCCAATTACATAAACCAGAGGTGGCAAATGTTTTTCAAATTATCCCCCTTCAAGATGTTTGACCATGCAGGGCTCTAAGTGGCACCAAATTTAGTCGCCATAGCAACTTAAAAATATGTTTGACCCCTTGTTATTCTTGATTAGTCGCAAAATTGGCAATTAAATTTTGAACTTTGGCGACCCATGAAATCAAGAATTTAATACGTCTTTGACTTTACTCCCACATGCTTTTGAATGTGAGAAAATGCTTGAAGTCAGACAGTCGTATGACAAACTTTTTTATCAGACTCAACTGTCAGAGCTGTTCATGCTGTTGTTGGGTGCACATTACCTCCATTTAATATCTTCATGTACTTACCATCCATATTAGGAGGTCTAGCTTCAAACTGTTGAAGGATGATTTCTTCACTGAGATGTTCCACAAAATATTTACATAAACTTCTGATGATAAACAATGCATTGTAGGTCTGCCAGGTAAATATATTACTGAAATTTTTAAATTCATTATACTATTTTTATTTTGTTCATAGTCTTAATATTATTATGGTATTAGTCAACACTAAGTTTTTTCAAAGGAAAAAAAGATTGCTACTTTTTTTTATAATTTTAAAAGCTCCAAACATGGCTAAAATCTTAAAAAGTAAAAATTAATCATTTATCTCACATTTACATGCACATGATGTATAAGCAATGTAGTGAAAAAACAACAAATTTAGTTTTTTATCTCCAAATTATACAGAACAGATTAAATAACACATTTTTTTTTCAAAATATAACAAACTAATATGACTTAAGGCCACACAAATTTAATTTCTTGTTCTACGGATTTTTCAACTCCAGAAATTGGGGCGAGCGAGCGATTTGAAAATTTTAATAAAAAAAAATTGAATTTGAAAATTTTTGAGGCGAAGCTTGAAAAGTAAAGGCGAGCGATTAACTTTTTTTTTGTAAACATAAAATCATAGGTTCTGACAATAATGATAGAAATAAATTGGTATGAAACTAGATTTACCACTTGTACATTGACATTTGCTAAATTTCTCAGCTGCCCCACTTTTTATTTCAGCATATTTCTGATGACATCAGATCTTGAACTGAATAAATGAATAATTACTTCAACTGCCTTATAAATTATCTACACTGAATTGTCATAGATGTCGCGGCTAGAAACACCTCAGTATCTTGAAAGAAGCAGGAACTGCTCATCCTTTCAGAAAACCTGAGTTCACCCACAGTTTTTGGGGTTCGTGCTGTTCGTTGATGGTTGTACTTTCTAGTTTTAATGTATTAAATGTTGGTTGTCTGTGTCTCCATTGTTTTTGGTGTTATCTTTTTGTCATGCTGTATATAAATAGAATGTAGTACAAGTGCCAATGAGACAACTCTCAATCAAAGTACAATACAATGTATTAAAAGTTAAAAATTATATGTCAACAAACAGCCTTCAATCCAGAGCCTAGACTCATACGAAACAGCAAACTAAAAGGGTCCAAAAATCGGCATGATTACTTGCGGAAATTATTTGTTTTTTGACTGTGAGAAGAAATCTGTGTTTAATTAAATCATTGCGATTTGACATTGACTAAAACGCTCTGGCGATTTTATTGACTTTTTATAAATTTTTCAAAAAAAAAACCATGCGGGAAATAGACACGATTTTGTTTCCGGATGCGGGAAGCGGGAAAATAAAAAAAAAAAATTTTTCTGTTTAGAAAAAAATACGTGCGGGCGGGTCCGTCGAACAAGTAATCAAATTGGTGTGGCCTAAAGGCCAATATGTCCGTTTGCCCTTCTCCGTCCCACCATTTTCTACATGGGTAGATAGGTAAATAATTTTTTTTCGCCAAAAATAAGTTTTTCGAATCTACATGTACTTTAAATATAAAATTTAAGGTTCAAAGTACGGAAACAACACTTAATCGGATACTGCTTATTAGAATATATTTGTATATGTTTATTTGTTTAGTTGGCAGCCAGTTTTTATTAATGGAGGCAGCTGGAGTACAGAACTGCTGAACTTCGGTAGGAAAATTGGCAATCTTAACTAAACAAGAGTGCACACACTACATGTCTCACCTGAGTATGCGCGTGGACATAGAACAATGATTATCTGATACCTGACATTGCAAGTCAAACGAAAATGCGTTAAAAGAAATAATAATGGTCAGGCCATAATTTTGTCTGAAAAATCTCATGCATGTCATTCAAGCCTAAAACTGTGTCCAAGGCGAGCTGACAGGTCTCAGACTGGTATGTACCCACCAAGCACTATAAATAGACCAAATATGGTTGGTCTATGTATTGCAGTTGCTGAGAAATGGATATTATCCCAAAACGTGAAACAAGTCAGTCAAGCATGAAATAGAGGTCAAAGGTAACGTGTCAGATGTTAAATTGGTATATACTAAGAACTTCTATCAACCAAATAATGTTGGTCTAGTTACAAATGTAGTACAGTTGCTGGGAAATACAATGTAGATGAAATCATGAAAATGTATATTGTCACTCAAGCATAAAATTCAGGTCAAGTTCAGCTGACAGGTGTTAGACCGACATGTACCGACTAAGAATTATCTATTGACCAAATATGGTGGGTCTAGTTATTAAAATTGCTGAGAAATGGACCTAATCTCGAAAATGTGACAAAGTCACTCAAGCATGAAATTGAGGGCAGGGTCCAGTGACAAGTGTGAGACTGGCATGTACCCATCAAGAACTATCAATAGACCAAATACGGTGGGTCTGGGTATTACACTTTCTGAGAAGTAGACTGAATCACAAAAATGTGACACAGGTCACTCAAGCGTGAAATTGAGGTCAAGGTCAAAAGGCAGGTGTCAGACTGACATGTACCCACCGAGAACTATCTATTGACCAATTATGGTGGGTCTAGGTACTCTAGTTGCTGAGAAATGGACTTAACCACGAAAATGTGACAAAGACACTCAAGCATGAAATTGAGCTCAAGGCCCCAAGCCAGGTGTCAGACTGGCATGTATCCACTAAGAACTATCTATAGATCAAATATGGTTGGCCTAGGTATTTCTGTTGCCGAGAAATGGATTTAACCACGAAACTTGGACGCAGATTTAACATTTATGTTTATGAAGTCAGTAAACCAGGTCAGGGTCACAAGTCAAGTATACTGCGGCAAACCTTATACAATAAGCTATCTGTATACCATAAGTTTACGCCGCCACCGGCGGAAGTAATACTTACATGTATATCTTGCCTTTAAGACTTTTCTTTGCAGGCGAGAAAAAAAACCTGCTTCTTGTTAACTTCATGTAGTACATGCAAATAATATAATGATAACTAAATGCCCAAGATGTTCTGATCGGCAAATATACTGAATCATTGAGGTGTTTGACAAAATTAAAAAAAAAAATTCTGAAAGGGAAATAAAATTGTTTGGTTGCGGCAATTTTAGTGGGTCGGTCAGAGAAGGGCAAACAAACAATTTTATTTTTGACCTAAATTGAAACTATCATGGTAAATTATTGCAATTAGTAAGATTAGCATGTATCTACATCATAAATAGTATTTATTTATTCAGATCTGCAACTTACTCTTCACATTGTGCTGAAGCTTTCAGCTCTGTTGCTCTGACTAGAAAGTTACGCACCAAGGATCCAAAATTCCCAGATCTGGAATTGTTGATGGCTAAGTTCTTACAAACAGAAGATGTTGATTCTTCCAGGAGCTTAGCATCTGAACTGAAATATTTTAATACTGTGTTATTGTTAACTGTAATGAATGCACATTAACATTAAAATACAGGGTTGCCACATTCACTAAGAAAGCCATCATAAATCGACGAAATAAGCACATCTTTAGCATCAAAATTGGTATCAAAGAATTTTATCATAACAAATAAAAAACTGAATATTACACCTTTAACAGTGTAACAATACATTTATTTAAAAGCTTTTAGTTGGGGTTTTAACGCCGTTTTCGGCACATTTGGCCATTTCGCGGAGGCCAGTTTTTGTTGGTGGAGGAAGCCGGAGTACCCGGAGAGAACCACGACCTTCGGTAGGAAAAATTGGCAATCCTTGTCAATTAAGATGGGAGTCGAACACACCCCACCACAGGTGAGATTCGAACTCACAGCCCCAGCGTTGACAGGCTATTGATCTTTTTAGTAGTCATGACGAACTACCTAGACCACTCGGCCACCAGGGCTCCAAAAGCTTATATGAATATTGTTGATATTCACAAGAGTTACTTATAGTATAACAAATCGCTAATTCAAATGCCAGAAAAAAAACAATGTGTGACCAAACTATGCAGTAAACCATGAATAAGCGCAGCTCACAGTTATTTACAGCTGTAATTTGGACACAAGTTGTTTATTTCTGGTATTTCAATTTAGCGATTAGTTATACTTTTTATTACATTGTACAGAATCTAGCATTTTAGCAGAAATAAATTGAAATAAAACAATGTCATTTGATATATCTCCTCGGAAATTGTGACGTCACTTCCTAGACTGAAATAACAGCTGTTCTTTCCACATGTGATTTACCAGATTTTCTTTTACTCAGATACTACGGCAAAATTATCTGTTACAATGTAATAAATGTAGAATATTGCACTCAACAAATTTGGGAATTTACAGACTATGAGGGCCAATATTCACAAATATTCATTTAATACTGTAAATTCAGAAATTATTGCGTGCATTAATTATTGCTATTTTGTCATTTTAGACCAAAATGCAATTTAAATTTTTGCGATATTGAGAAAAAATCCTGCTTAATTGATTAAAAAAATCCCAAATGCAAGTTTAAATTATTGCGATTACAACCCTGTCGAATTTTTCGCAATAATAAAAACATCGCAATAATTTCCGAATTTACAGTAATACTTTTAAATGCTAGAAGATAATGAACATAATCTAAATCCAACCTGTTAGTTAAATCAGTCTGTATCAGAATGTCATTCAATGGTTTGCCATATCTTAATACATTAGAGGATCAATAATCATGTAAAACTATTTCGTGACCAAATTTTATATTCAGCAGGATTAGTTGTCTCTTGTCAAATTTTTCTAATATTGTGCACCATTTTATTTGTTAATTATTTCTACAAGTACCTGTTAATTGGAATTAGGAAAGAATAAGACAAAAGCTGGTTCCAGAATGGATCAATAGTAGATAATGGTTCAGTTCCAGCAAGTTTTAAAAGATATTCATTGTTTGTCAGTTCACTGATGCTACTGCTGTTAGCTCCCATATCTGAAAAAAATTCAAAAGAATCTGCAAAATTCAAAAAGATGGAATCAAAATACAATATATAAATTGTCTCCCTTGGCCAATGCCCTACAGGATTTGGGTTAGCCTAAGTAAACTGTTAAATTATCATAAATATAAAATTTACAAATGCTGTTCCTTAGTCATCATTGCAAAATGTGTTTCACTTTTGTGGCATATTTTTTTTTTTTTATATACTGAAAATTTTTGTCCCAAGAAATATCTTATATCATATATATGGTTGATAATGAAATAAACAATTTGACGCTATTATACTAATTGCACTATTGTGATATTGAGGACAAGCTCCATTATATTTTATTGAATCTATTTTTCCCAAGTTTCCAAGAAAAATTAGAATTATAAATATATTTAGACCCCACTGTAAATTTCTGATCTGCAATCAAGTACTTAATATCTATTGTATTTTGTATATTGTTAGTCCTTGAAGAAACCTTAATATTTGTTGTGCAATCAACTGATTTTAAAAGATATACAAATTAAATTTTTATAAAAACAAAAATTAAGTGAAAAGTTTTAGTAATTTTACTTTACATGTATCAGTGTTCCAGCTAGCTTAAAATAGAGGGGTGCAGCACCCTGCCCCTTTTCCAATGCACCCTTCTGCCCTTTCAGTGCTCCCCTCTGCCCTTTAAATAAGTTTGATAAAAAATGCAACAAATCACCTTTTGAATGCATATAAACAATACTGAATTAATTGAAAATGAATTAAACATTTTTAAAGAGTGTAGAGAAACTAATAGAACTCTTAAAAGGGTATTAGATTAGTAAATAATTGATATTTCTTAAAAGATGACTTGATCCTGGTTGCCCTTTTCATATCTGGAAATGCATTAAAGTGCCCCTTATCCTCAATAAATGACCCTCTGCCCTTAAATCCTAGCTGGAACACTGTGTATGTACTCTAAAAAGTATATTTTTAAGACAAATTATATAACGTAATAAAATTCATTAAACCCATATTCCCTTAACCAGTTAATGAGAAACGACAAATAAAACCATGGCCGAAGCGACTTTCATAATACGGCTGGATTGACCAAGGTCAGGATGAACTGGTGGTATGGCCGAAACGTCCTGTTTCGAAAATAATGAGTCATCAGACAAAATGAAACAATTGGTTGAGTTAATTAATCCAGGGATATTAAACAGTATTAAGAACAGTGTATTGGTGGATGGGCCCATTAATTTTCTGTGGTAGGAAATATAACTTATAATATAAACCTGGCTTAATCTGCTGGGGCCGGGATGGAGGGATATTCTTTAACTAATGATTCGAACAGAACTAAGACTTGTAATATGAATAGTATGTTACTGCCCTCGTTTAGCCTTGCAGCGTATTATCGTACCGAGTATGTGACTTACTTGTAATCTATTAAAATTATAGGTATAGAGAAGTGACACTGACAGGCCAGTCACTAATTGATTTACTGAACCTCGCGCTCAGTTCGTGTCTCGTTTGTCTAAAATTCGACATGAAATATATCTACATCATCATTGTATAATTACTTTTGTCACTTCAAGTTTATTTTCCTTTCTGTCACATCATAAATAAGAACAATTTGTCAGAACACGAGTTGCTCTTCAAAATGTTGACAGTTTTGTTATATTCCACGTTGCACGCAGACTCTAAGTTTTACTTCCGGATCCGGTATTTCTAATATCTATCTCCAGCAATTGGGGCACATTTTAAACTTTTCTTTACGGAAAATGAATCGGAAAATGTATCATGTGTATTTATTAGACTTTGTACTGATTCAGTGCATATTACAAAATGATTGTTGTTATTTGTATATAATTAATCAATTTCCAGATGAAAATAAATTACGCTGAATAATATGTGAAAAGAGGTAGGTTTATTACGAACAAAAATAATACTCATTTTTGCAACATCAGGACCCGGTTGCACGAACGTTAGTTAAATCTAACTTACTGTTAACTTGGCGTTAACGCGACGTTAAATTTAACGAAGAATTAAAAGCGTTGTACAAAAAATAACTAACAGTTAAAAGACAGTTAGTCTCCTAAGTTAACTTACAGATTTAACTAAGCCAAAGGGGTAACATTAAATATTTAACGGTCAGTTAAAATAATCAAAGATGGCAAACCAGTTATTGTTTGAAAATGTTTTTGCTCGGCGAAAGGAGCGAGTGAATAGAGCTGGCCACCCTTAGTGACAGACAGATAAAATCAAGGTTTCGATTCAAAAGGGAATCCATCCAATATATCTCAGATTTGCTTCGGGATGATTTGTCACACACGACAAGAAGGAGTCAGCCAATTTCAGTTGAAATGCAGGTACTCTTTAAGTAAGACAACGATTCATTTTTACATGGAAAATCTGACACTACATGTATTTTAGTAACAAAAAAATCTAGCTCTGTAGAGGGTTCAATATGTGAAAAAAAAGTTTACATATGAAATCTTTTATCAAACTTAAAACCAACAAAAAAGACTACAAAAGCGGATTTATGATCATCTCCCCCCCACCCCCAATTTCACACCCACACACACACACAAATTGTTTCGCTAGTGAAATAACACCCCCCCCCCCCTTTTCTAACTTAATTTTCACACACACAAGACAAAGTAATTTTTTCCGATGGGCGATATAACCTTACAATAACCTACTTCGGCATAATAATAATAATAATAATAATAATAATAATAATACTCGCTTAACAACTATAAATTTCTTTTAAAGTGATAGTGTCTATGAATAAAATTGCGACGAAAAAATCCAAAGTTCAACGAAACAGGGAGTTGATTTCGGAGAGCAACCAAAAGCCCCATTTATTTAAAGCTGCATACCAAATTTGAAATCAATCCGATCTTTGGGAGCCGAGAAAATTGCGACGGAAATCGGACGGACAGAAGGAAGGACGGATGGAGTGGGGGTATAAAATTAAAGTGTAGATTTTTTGTCACTATAGATATATAGACTTTGCTTAAAAACAATGATTCTGCATGATGATTTGGTTTTTTTTTTATTCTGCATCAAAATCATTATTTAAGGTGAATTAAAGAAACAAGAAAGTGTGTCTATTTCGTTTTTAAATAAAGTCGGTGTTTTAAAAGTGTGGAAAAAATATTTTGGCAAGAAAGTTTTGAAGAAAAAAAATTGAAAGATACTTTTGACCATGAGAAATAGTTTTTAGTCGCTGTTCGTAATGTAAGCTAAGAAATTAAGAAGATTAGTGTAAAATGCGCGAAAAGAAAAAAAAGGTTCAGATACCCCCCCCTCCCCCACCCCCCTTTCCCTCCCCCAGAATATTAGATTGATACCTTTGGTCTTCTCCACACATCCCGTCAAAGACAAAGATTAAGAGATTCAGATCTCGATTCTAAACGAATATTTTAAAGAATGTAGGTAACGTTAACTGATTCATTTATTTACAAATCGATTAGGCCAATATTTTTTGAAGTGGCCTTTTCCGTGTACACACGTTTTAAAAGCTGACGTCATGTTAAGTGTGCATGATTTGGAATGTCAACATTGGAGTTTGAATGTAGGCAACGTTAACTGATTCATTTATTTACAAATCGATTAGGCCAATATTTTTTGGAGTGGCCTTTTCCGTGTACACACGTTTTAAAAGATGACGTCATGTTAAGTGTGCATGATTCGGAATGTCAACATTGGAGTTTGAATCATTGCATGTGTATTATTTTTATAAGCATGAACTGGGAATATTCAGACTTTCATAATCAAAACAGACATTCAGTGAATAATCAGTATGACCATATAAACATCAGTGTACATGTATGACTTAAAAACTCACTAAAAAGACTTTCAACTTGTAATTATGCAACCCAGAAAGAGAAAAAAATGATGGATGAGCACTTGTTCGTTATGATTGTGTAGTACCTACCACACGTGGAAAGAATAATGAGTATTTGAAAGGTAAGTTCTTTTTTCGAAGGTTTTATGAAAAATGTGGTGATTTTGCATTTTGTAACGTAATTAAAATGATTCTAATCCCAGGCCAGCGTTCGCAGTCGGAATGCATTTTTTAAAAGCTTTTATGATAAAGATAATTGTTTGACTATCTCATATCTGTGTATTTGGGTCTAGCAGTTTACGGGAGAGTTATTTAGCATATTTAGCATGAGTGCGTATTCCATTTTAAAGGGATGATTTTAATGTTTAAAATGATAAAACAATCGTACTTTCAAACACTGGAGGCATAGAGGACTCAAAGCCACCCACTATCCCACTAAAATTTGATCTGTCTTTCATCATTTCATTTTTTTCGTCCACTGCAGATGGTGGCTTTGGTGCTGGACCTCCTCCCGTTAACTTTCTTTGTTTTTTAACCTCACAAAATGTTTTCTTGGCATTTTGCTGTAGGTTTCCCCACTTGTATTTGATCTGCTCCGTGGTTCTTTTCTGGAGCCCCATTGCGTTAATCTTGTACGTAATTTCAGCCCACTTTTCATTCTTTTTGTTGTTTGTGAGAGAATTTGTTTGTTTTGATTTCAAAACGTGTTCATCTTTTTCAACAAGCTCTTGCAAAAGGGTTATTTCGGCTATGCTCCAATTCGGTACTCTCTCTCTCTTGGACGCCATGTCTGCTAAAAGTACGCGAAATAGCGCGAGGGGCGTACATAACTGATAGTTAAATACCAAACTATTAGTTAAACGTAAGTTAGTAAACTCAAATTTAACTAACTGTTGTGCAACGAATTTTTAATCTATAGTTTAATAACTAGCAAGTAAATTTTTAACTAACAATTAACTGCTAAACAGCCAGTTAAATTAACTGACGTTCGTGCAACCGGGTCCAGATCTATAGTGAATCTCATCAATTAGAAATGTTTCCCCTTAAGGACGGGGGAGGGGGGCAAGAGGTTGGCTCAGTTTTTTTTATCAGACCATATAAATATATTGAATCATGATAAGATTCAATAACTGCATTGATATACAGTCCTCAGTGTGGTACTAAACTTCGTAACTTATAAACCGTTATAACGCCATAAATTCTCATTACCAAGAAAACTATTAAATTCTCATTACCAACAAAAAAGTTCCATCTCCAGCTGGCATATTGAAGATGTTACTTTGGTGTGTTCCCTGAACGTCAACTTTCCTAAAATCACAAATTGTAGTTTTTTTAACTGAGGCAACCCAATTTTTTTTAAATATTTGAATGATTAATTTAAAAAAACATAGAAACATTTTCTGGTTATTGCGGTTACAATTTGATTGTAGGTTTGTTAAATTATTTGTTTGTGTTTTCGGACCAATTACCAATTTGACAAAATCCCGTATGTGAAGCTTGAAGAAATTAGCACAGACAAAACTAAGGTTGTTGTGATTAGAAATGGACCAAGGCGTATTTGTGATCGTTAATGAGTATAATGATGCCATGAAAGATAAACTTGGGCATCTAATATCATTGACTTGTAAGTCGAACTTGTCTTTTATTTTATATATAGTTAGTAATATTTCTTTCGAATTTGTGAAAACGTGTATAAAAGACCAACATGTCTGAGAGAAATAATTAAATTGTGTGTTTATAAAGAATGTATAGAACAGAATTTTGTATGGAAAGGCACCTAAAGTACATTTATTGACGAAATTGCGTAGTGGATCTATCAAGTTGAATGTTGAAGTTGGTCGTTAAATAACACACGAATGACACTGTCAGAGAAAATCGGTTGTGTGTTTGTTGTAATATGAATGTATTAGAGGATGAGTTCCATTTTTTATTAGTTTGTCCAGAATACCGCTCACAAGGATAAAGCTTCTTCCAAAATATTTTTATTCTTGGCCAAATCGTCACAAACTAGAATCTATATTTCAGGCCAGCAGTAAATCTATGACAATTAAGTTATGTAATTTTATCATTGCTGCTTGGAAACGTCGGTCTGTCATAAAGCCATAACTGTTTTCTGCTTTTTGGTCGTGTTGTTGTCTCTTTGAAACATTCCCCGTTTCCATTCTGTATTCTATTTGCTATTTCTTGTATTTGTCTATTCGTCAAAATTATACAGTGTGTTATGTTATTTTCATAGCATCTTGTATAATAAATATTTGTTGTTGTTGTTTGTTGTTGTTGTTGTATGCTGTGTGCTTTTGCAATTAATGTATTCATTCAACCGTAGTTCTTTGTTATTACTTTTATCAGTGTTCAAGTAACTAGTAAGTTACCAACAATCTGGCTGAAATATAGCAGACAAACATAACTCAAACAAACTATATTTCCATGATTTTTTTTCTTCGCTGGTAATATAATGAAAAGTCATACAACGTATCTCCACTTTCAGGATATTGCGTATCGAACCAAAATAGATAACGAAACGTTCATGTGTTTCGACTTATTGACAAGGTCAACATTACATCCACGCCTTATCTTTCAGTGCCAGCTCATGCAGTATAAAATGGGATTCAGTATATGTAAGTATGTAACTAATTTATTTCAAAACTTCCCCATCGTTCGATATATCATAAGAGATTATAAATATATGGTCATAACTTTTGTTAAAGAGATTCTTGAAGATGTAGTTGTTTTCACCAAACAAATAAACAGTCATGAGATTAGAATGATCGTGTAATCTATACGACATTTACGACTTTTGGAAGTGAAAAATATCGGCGAAAAAGAAAAGTGGCGAAATCGTCGCGTTAATCAAAGTGTTTTGCGTAAGACTTACTTTTTCAAATTTCACAATGGAATAAATACTTTATAAATAGATTTTGTCTCTGTGTACTCGCAACCAAGATCGATAGCCTATACAATAACCTACTTGTAGGGCCATGAAATTATGTCTCAGTCATGTCTTTTGCGATCGTACATGAGAAGCTATTCTATTTAAAACAAAGTTTAAAAAAAAGGTTGAGGATAAATAAACAAAATGCAGTTTTATGTTTCATGACAAAAAATATCATAGAAGATATGGAGAATCGACATCACTTTTATACGGTTTACCATCTAGAAATTAGTCACAAGAATTTCTCTTTGTGAAAATGAAGAGTTATGGATGTGGGTCAATTAGACATCTCAGTTTCCTCCGCAAATAAAAACTGACAACCACGATATAGACAACAGTATACATGGTCTTGTAAAACCCAAACAAACTAACCATTCTCACCAGACTCAGCATATTCGATCTGATCAGAAGCAAATACATATAGTGTGGTTCTGCATTTTAGGTTTCCACTTGGTAGCGTTTTTACTTTTACTAGAAAGAGGTAATTATATTCAATATACTTGCTGCATCCTTGTTACTACAGTTTTCCTTTCGAATGCCACTGAGTACTAGTAAATATTTATCAGTGGCATTATAGACAGTACCACTGCAATAAAATTGTCTATTCATATATCAAGTAGACAGTTATACTGGATATAATGGGGAGTTTGTGAAATATATTTACTGCAAATAACACTATGTTCTACCTTTTAATTCTTGAAATATATTCATTTTTTATTGTAAGAGGATATTAATACTATGTTCCTATCTTTATAATATAATGACGCAATTTTTCTATCAGTTAAAAATGATATTGCCCCCCCACGTTTCTATAAATATCTCCTCCAGATATGTACCATTCTCTATGATAAAGATACTGAAATATCTTCTGTTTCGTTATTATTTTGTATACATGTTTACTGCAGTTTCGATATTTAAATTCTTGAATTAGTTATAATGTTTATTACATTGATGAAATAGACAAAAAATACTTCAAAAGTGTCATATTTTTCTTAGATCCCTTCCTGAATCTTTCGACGTCACAAACGTCATTTGTTAGTAACGCCTTTGACGAGGTTAAATAAAAACCGATCTTTCACTGAGTGAAAATATCGAATTAATTTTCACTGGAAATTACTATAAATTACTATCATCAATGTAATAATTATCATTATCATATATTTAATACTAAATACAGGAATATTGTATATTTGATAAAGGTTCATTTCTCTAGTCTGTATCATCTACCCTGTATCGCATACCCTGTATCGCATAGCTAATCCCGTATCGCATACCCTGTATCGAACCCCTTTCGGAACCTCTCATATGTTACTAACCGGTACTCCTCGAATATTATTGTCAGTCGCAGACGACAATAACAGCCATGTCACGGAGCCCCCGTTCAGTTGAAATGAACTGATGAACCAATTTTGGAAACCATTTCTCCGTCGAGTTACATTTGCTACTTGCAAGGTTTAAAAAGGCTAATGACGGAGAATACGAACCTGACACCTTGAATTAATGCAGGGCAGCATAAACCGATATCTAGGGAAATATGTGTTGTATTCTAAGGTGGGAACATCTCACAATATCATTAGTGAATGCATTTAATCACATGGAAAAAAAACATTGTCTCAAAATGCTCTTATACATGTATATTTGTGAATAGCTCTATATTGAGCATGTTATAAGGTTATTAGAGACATTCCGATGTGGATATATCATTTAGTATGAAAGATTCCGAATTTTTATATGATTATCATGAAACAGGATAATCAAATCAGGAAGTCTATGAAAAACAAAATTCCTATTCACCTGGAGAACTACAGGAAAATCATCATATTCTTGTCTACCCTTATTCTTATATTTTCGGACTGTTGTAAACAACGATAAATCACAGACCTGTTATATATCATGAATCTGGATCTATTAAAATATATGATAAACAGAATAAAACATGGCAAAATCCGTATCGCATGCTGTATCACCACTCGACCAATATCAGCCCTCGGGGCCGATACAGCATGCGATACGGATTTTGCCATGTATTATTCTATATGTATTATAACGTACAAGAAGAAATGCAAACAAAAACACACACACTTCAAACCTATGCGGCTATTTTTATCACGTGCTTAAGAACTATTTTTGACACTTAATTTATTGTTTGTGCATGTCTAAATTCTGTTCATATTTACTAAAGTTAAGATATATGATAAATTATGAATCAATAAATTAAATAAATAAATTTATATTAAATCTAAATTAAATTATTAATCAAGAAATTAAATCATTTAAATTTCCATATTTAGTACAATGTGGTCAGATATGCATGAAATGTTCTCATGTCGTCCAACCGCAAGACTGTGGTGTTGTGCAGGAATGTGGTCCGCATGAGGTAAGCGTATTCCTATCATCATCTAATGAAACAGTGGGTAATATGTCTAAATAACCGGGTTTCAGTTTAACAGTAACTAACACCTATAATGTTGAATTATTGTTCAGTGTTTCTTTAACCAAGTGAGGTTTTGTCTCTGTGAAGCATACCCAACTTGCTATCGTTTCCATAAAAGCTGTTTCTTTTTTTATTAATAAACTTAACTTTCACACAAAATTAAAACTTTAACCAAGTCGGGTTTTGTCTCTTTGAAGCATACCCAACATGCTATCATTTCCATAAAAGCTGTTTCTTTTTTTATTAATAAACTTTACTTTCACACAAAATTAAAACTATTTAATTATTGAATATGTAATTATGAGAAACACTTGTTTATCATGATTTAAACGCTTATCAAAAGCCTGTTTGTTTACAGGAATGCTATATTAGGCGATTCTTTACAGATTCGGGAATTGGTTGGTTTGATGCAGGATGTTCTCCGGAGGCGGTAAATAATTTTTATCAAAGATGTTCAAAAAAGCATTTATCCGACCATCCCTAGCAACGTTTGTTAAACAACGTTTGTATTACAATATTTTCCCTAGAAATTTGTGAAGCATTGCAATGTTTCCACTTGAGGGAAATTTAGCGCGTAAATATTTCTCCTGGGGGCACAGCATGAAGAGATAACAAACTTGATATAATTATCAGTTACGATGTACACATTAATACCTTTAATTCTTATTACCAGGAACAATTAAATGCAATAATCTTGTCAAAATACAGCATGTTGACTTAATCGTAAAGAAATAAGGCCCAGAAAGTGTTGATCTATATAATTTTAAATTCAAGTAAACGTGGACACATTCGAACCTAATAAATGCAGGATATAAGTCATGCTAAATAAAGTCATTTCTATAACGTGTATACCTCTTAGTCTGTTTGACAACTCCAAATATTAGATTATTATACATGACAACTCCACGTACGTCACTAGCTACTAAACTGTAAATACATGTATAATTCCCTTAAGGTGGTACCCAACACCTGGACTAAAATAAATTTGGCTCGTTTAATTTTCATAAAATTTTTAGGAAATATTTACTTTGACCTGTTGAAATAAATGATTATTTTTAGTAAATAGAATTTCAGACTTCATGGGAATAATTTCATTGAATATATAGCAGTTTGGCAAACATCAATTTTGATCATAGAGATGCTTAATTTCTCTTTACTTATTAAATTTAATTAAAACGCTCTACTGATTTTTAAGAGTTATCTCCCTGTAGTGTTGGGTACCACCTTAAGGATGATCGCTGGTCTAATAGGAAATAAATAGGATTTGAAATAGGTGTTTTAGTTTGAGAGAACATATGAATAGTAAACAAATAAGCAAGAAAAAAATATAGGTTCATGTGCTCATTTTAGAGATTTAAGGCCTTGAAATTTTGGAGGAAATGGGTTTTCTCTTGATTTTTCATTCTCTTTGCATTGACAACTTCAGTCTCTCAAAGATGTATGAAAAAATAAACAGGATTTCATAAAATTTTGTCAAATACCATTTTAGGGTATATATGATTGAATTACAAAAGAAAAAGTGGGGGTTCATGGGCAAAACATTTCATAAACCCCGAGGATTCCGAAAATCTGACAAAAAGACCAAAACATGACCAGCGAGCATCCTTAAGTTCTAGATTATAGTGACCGACTCTGTACTTTCTTAAGAGTTCATCCTGGGTATTTGTTTCGAACGCATGATCTCATGATTGCGGCCATAAATTAGTTCACGACCTCAAAAAATCAATGGCGGTTCGGTGGCCGATAGGTCTAGATAGTTCGTCATAACTACCAATGATCACTAGCCTGTCAACGATGAGGTTGTGAGTTCTAATTTCACCTGTGGCGGGGTGTGTTCGACACCGATCTTAATTGACAAGGATTGCCAATTTTCCTACCGAAGGTCGGTGGTTCTCTCCGGGTACTCCGGCTTCCTCCGCCAATAAAAACTGGCCGCCGCGAAATAGCCAAATGTGCTGAAAACTGCGTAAAACCCCAACTAGAAAAACAAACAAACAAAAATTCAATGATATTAGTTTATGCAATTTGGAAATGATGACAACAGTAATCTTCACTGAAAAAAAATTAATATGCATGAAATAATATATCCTTTTGTATTTTTTTCACAAAGAAACAAAAATTCTGAAAGCAACATATGACAAATTCCCAAATTTCATAAATTTATGTTGCAAGTTGGTATTGATTATGGTGAATAATATCTTTTCCCATTTTAGAAATGTAAAGGAATTGTTAGTACAGGAATAGGGAAACGTCAGAATGTCGGAGAAACCACCGCGTGCGAAAAATGTTGTAACGACACGGCTATCTGTAACACGGAACATATTTGTGGTGCACAAGGTTTGGTTTCTTTGCATTATTTTTCAAAAAACAGTCTAAAATTAGTTACATGAAATAATCATACATATTTTAACAATACAAGGTGAGGGAAATTCGAAAGACGACCCGACAATCGTAATTAAATTCAGAGATAGAGACAAAACCGAGACGATAAAAAATGACAACAAACACACAACAGAAAAGGCTTATAAAACAAAACTCAGAGCAACACTGATCCCACAAAACATGCAAAAAAAAAACACGGGGTTGAATTCATCTGGTCCGGATGGTTAAGCACTTCCTGCTTCTTATACGATACTCGCCATTTTGTTCATGTCAATTCAGCTACAAATGTACAACAAATCATATATGAACATTACTTGTGTGAGCAAAACCCAGCCGTCCGACTGCCGAACCAATAACCAAAATTTTACAACACATTCATGATACTGAATATTTTAAAATATGCATATTTTGTACCTGTAAGTTTCAAAATTCCATAGCATTACGTCCGTCAGTAGTATATGAACAAAATTCAGTTATGATCTGTGGTGGTGGTGGTGTGCTGGATATGACTTCACCCGTAAATGACACCACATGAATAGACGTCACCGGAAATGGAATTCACTTGACCAGAGGTGGTAAGCGTGCACGTGCAACAAGACATATTGGGGTTTTTCCCCTATTTTTGCAATGATGTTTTTGCGAAAGTGAGACTTGTTCTGCGCATGCCTGACCGGATCTGAAAGTCCAAGGGAAGATAATTGTCCCCGCCGTTTGTAAATTGTTTCTCCTCCATTATTCCATTTTTCTACTTGTTATATTCTTCAACGTTTGTCTCAAAGAACCCCCTTTTATGATTTATTTTTATTAAATTCTACTTTAATTTTATTAGCTCACCTGGCCTAAAAGGCCATGTGAGCTTTTCTCATCACTTGGCGTCCGTCGTCGTCTGTCGTCGTCTGTCGTCTGGCGTCTGTCGTCGTCTGTCGTCGTTAACAATTTTCTTCTCCTCTGAAACTACAGAATGGATTTGGATAAAACTTAGCATGATTGTTCCTTAGGGTATCCTGCACAAACTTTATGCTTCGACTTTTGATTCGTCGAAAAACATGGCCACTGTTACTAAAAATAGAACATAGGGGTCAAACAACAGTTTTTCGCAAGAATCTCAAAAATCATTAGGTTACGGCAAATTCTGGCAGGTTGAAAGTGTTCAGCATGATAAGAGCTACCTGTGTGCTGATTTTCGTGAAAATCTGTCAACTGATGTTAGAGTTATTGCCCTTTTTTGACATTTTTGGCTTTTTTTATGTTATTATTTCAAAAATCTTCTCCTCTGAAACTACTGAATGGATTTGGATAAAACTTAGCATGATTGTTCTTTAGGGTATCCTGCACAAGGTTTATGCTTCGATTTTTGATCCGTCGAAAAACATGGCCACTGTTACTAAAAATAGAACATAGGGGTCAAACAACAGTTTTTCGCAAATATCTAAAAAAAATCGTTAGGTTACGGCAAATTCTGCTGGTTGAAAGTGTTCAGCATGATGAGAGCTACATGTGTGCTGATTTTCGTGAAAATATGTCAACTGATGCTAGAGTTATTGCCCTTTTTTGACTTTTTTGGCTTTTTTTATGTTATTATTTCAAAAATCTTCTTCTCTGAAACTACTATTCAAAATCAAATGAAAGATTGTTCCTTAGGGTATCCTGCAAAAAGTTAATGCTTGGATTTTTGATCCGTCGAAAAACATGTCCGCCCTTACTAAAAATAGAACATAGGGGTCAAAATGCTGTTTTTTGCTATTTTTTCCTGAATTATAGAAATAAAATGAAGATGAAAGCTACTTTCAAGGCAAACATGGTATCCCGAGTTGAATGGTGATGATGAAAGTTTGTTTTGGATGGCCATTTTTAAAATGGCTGCCATTTTCCCGCCATTTTTTACACTTGCTCGGATTTCAACAATACTTGGTTTTTAAAGTAAACATGGTATCCTTAGTGAATGGTGATGATGAGAATGTTGTATAACAATGATTAAACTTCATAATATGTGAGCTTTTAATTGCCATCACTTGGTGCCCGTCATCATCGTTGTTAACAAATTTTCAAACATCTTCTCCTCTGAAACTACTAGGGGGATTTGGATGAAACTTAGCATGATTGTTCCTGCAATATTTTCTTTTCAAGTACAATAAAAAGCCTTAACCCACAATTTTTACATAACTTCTTTCAAACATTTTAAAAACGAAGACAACATATATATAGACCAAAAGATTTATACTTGTATTTGAAGATGAATTAAAGCTTGTATTTTGTATTGTGAATCATAAGATTGACCATGACTGTATCTTAATCAAGCGTAGGGAGAACTCATGCCCATTTCTTTCCAGAGGTTCTTGAACGGCTTTTAAAGGTATTTTCAGCATTTTACGTGACCTTTAATACTCAGTTTAATTTACAACAAACATTAATATATTAATTTAGTTTATAGTGCATTGTTTGCCAGGTGAGCGATTCAGGCTCTTGAGAGCCTCTTGTTTATTTTGTTCCGTTCGGTACTTCTTCTTTTTATATTTTTGGCTTTTCTTAACTATGCGGACGTTTTGGAACTGTTCAGACGTCGTTAGATCCATTGTGCACTATTCGTAAATATTCAGTCGTTTCCAGCAAAGGAGGGTTCTCTCTCCTTGTCATTGGGAAAGCCATCTTGGATTATACAATGATTATCTTTAACGTGGCGCCATGGTATTTCCAGTAAAAAAGGATTGATACATGTCGGGAATCGTGGCCGAGAGCGAAGGTACCATGTGCTCCCTTTTGCGTTCACGTTCTGCCTTTTTTATTCGGAAATCAAAATTAAGAACTTAACACTTCGTCTTTATCATTCGATTACGCTCTTTTGGTGAACAAAACTCGTCGTCAATGTATTAGTACAATGAGGGAACGTGGATGGGTTCTGAGGGAATCATTTCTCATCAACCCACCAGGAAGAAGCACGCCTTACTGGAATTACTACCAAGAAAAGGACCCAATACATTTTCATACGCTGATGGTAAATAGGAAGGACAATCTGGTATTAGACTTGACCGAATCCGACAAAGAAGACATGGAAATCTGGTTCCTGGAAAAGTCCAGGTTTCATCTACTGATACAACTCCAATATAGCACGGATGACATCGAAGAGGGCGCTCATAACTTGGACCACAACAGATATGCTCCCATACACAAACTTCTCGTTGGAAACGTGTACCTGACGGTATAGAGTTCGGAATTAAAGATAAAGGTTCGCCATTATTTTCTATAGCATCTAGTCGAATAGCTGAATCCGAATGGCTAAGGAGTGAGTTTGGATTTTCAACAATACGAAAAGTAAAGTTAACGTAAGTGGACAGAGTCATCCCCGAACTCGTTTCCGAGTTAAAGAACACCTAACCTTATTTGATGACGCACAAGAACGTGGAAAATTGGCTGTTTTGCTGTGAATGTCAGCCAAATTGACCAGACTATTAATGAACGTACCAAAAAAGAAGAAAAAAAAAGAATTAAGAAAAAAGTTAAAATCAGCCAACAGATGCAGATGTAGTGGCTTTTTGGCCGAAAATTTATCTCCCCTTCGACTTCCGGTTCCAATCACGCGTGCGCAAAACAAACGTCTGGTCCGAGAGTAACTTCCTTAAAAAACCCAAAATCACTACAGTAAAAAAGGCGCCAAAATCCTTCAATTCCGGTTGTGCATGTGTGGTACTTCCTGTTCCGATCACGTGAGTTCCGTTTCCGTCTCCGGTGAAGTCACTTTCATATCTGGCAACACCACTACCTAAAGTAATACTTTGCTTGTCTCCATATACTACTTGCGTCGATGACTTGAGCTGCTTCTTTTTTTTTCGTTCATAAGTAAAATTATCAATAATTAATTGAATGGCAGTATACAAGAATTTATTTAGACTTACAATGTAAGCTGCGAAATTTTCTATAGATGCGGTTACTGCGCTCTTTGCTGAATCAATTAATTTCAGCGAAGAATTCTATTGGCTACCTTATTATTCATATATTAGAGCTTCTTTCAATCAAAATAAAAAGTTTTCTTTTAGGCTTTTGGGGCGCACAAAATCTTTTTTCCAGCATTTAAGAAAATTTCAAGATCACACCCTTTATTTCATTTACGTTTTCTAACCCTCTTCAATACAGACCTTCATTTTACATCAATGGCTGTCTATGACCCTTCAAATCTTTTTTTCAGTGATTGTTTACGATAATAAAATAAGGGCAGCATGCGATGAAGCATGCACATCTATTTTGATATAAACTGAATGAATATCTCTTAAATGGAAACATGTCATCTTACTGTTGTTACACTTCTCTGTGGAAATAAAACAATAGTAGCTGTAACTGTAAAAAGGACAAATATACCTAAGGAGAAATCAAAAAACGTAATCCATTAGGCAGACAAGCTCAGGAAGACAAATGAACAAACACAAGCACAACAAATAAATTTGTAATTTATGAAGCGATTGATCTATATAAGGGGTTATTATTGGCTTCAACATTGGTAATATACTTGACTTCAGCTCGGGTATTATCGTTGTGTCAGCCAAAAGGACAAATCTACGCAAAGATCAAATAAACACCAGAAATCTACGATTACAAAGTTCGCCTCGTTCCCCCCACTAAATTTGGTGTGTGCTGTGTAGCTCCGCGAGATGAACCTTAACAGCAAGTAATATGATTGTAGGCTGCATGGTATCTGATAACTGAACTGGGACGAAAACCTAACCTAAGGCAATGAAATACAATAAGTAGGTCAGAATTACCTACATTTGGTGAGAGGCTGTGTTATTTCCTGAGATGCACCCTGACACCAAGTAATATGATTGTAGGCCGCTCGGAATCGGAGAATTGAACTCAGCATAAAACTTAACCTTAGTCAATGAAGCACGATAAGTAGGTCAGAATGATTTTGGTGGCAGGCTGTGTTACTCCCCGAGATACACCCTGACACCAAGTAATATGATTGCAGGTCCCTTTGTATCGGAGACTGAACTAGGACATAAACTTAACCTAAGTCAATGAAGCACAATAAGTAGGTCAGAGGGAGATTATTTTGGTGGAAGGCTGTGTTACTTCCTGAGATGCACCCTGACACCAAGTAGTGATTGTAGGTCCCTTGGTATCAGAGGACTAAACTCGGACATAAAACTTAACCTAAGTCAATGAAGCATGATAAGTAGGGCAGAATGACCTTATTTTCGTGGGAGGCTGTGTTATTCTTGGAGATTCACCCTGATACCAAGTAATATGATTGTAGGTCCCTTGATATCAGATATCTAAACTCGGACGTAAAACTTAACCTAAGTCAATGAAGCGCAATAGGTAGGTCAGATTGACCTAAGTTTGGTGGGAGGTTGCGTTACTCTACGAGATGCATCTTACACCAAGTAATATGATTGTAGGTCACTTTGAATGTTAAAACTGATTTTTGACATAAAACTTAAAAGCCAGTAAACCGTGTAATATGGGTTATGTGACCTTCATTTTATGTCACATGGTCAGTCTCTTCAACATGCACCTGCACACAAAAATATATGACCCTAAGTCAACAAGTAACTGAGAAGTGGCTGTGGACACGCACGCGGACACGAACGCGAACTAAAAACCTAATCCATTGGACAGACAAACCCGGGAAGACAAATTAACAACCACAAACACAACAAATAAACAGAAAACTAAACAACAATAAACAACACGAACTCCTATAAAAACCAGGAGTGAACCCAAGTGGTCCGGAAGGGTCAGCAGTTCCTGCTCCGTATACGGCACCCGTCTTTATTGTCAACAAAGTCAATCCGGTGGAAGTCACAGTTTGAACAGGTCCAACACCATCTTAGATATTGAAACACTGTAACGGTCAATTAATTCGTGATGACGACCCGAAAAACTGCATCTCCTTATGACATCCTTTCTGTCGCGGTAATGACCATTTTATAACCAATTATTTACATGTTATACCTCTGTATGGTTTTTGCTATAGAAAATCAAGTACTGGAAACTATTCGGTATGATAAAACACTTATTGGCTGCATATTTGGAAGATAACAAATTGATTTTCCCTTAGATACAAGCTATTGCCTCGAGGCGTACCAACAGTATTTGCAGTAGCAACATCTTGCTTTGAATAACAAAATTCATAAAATATGCCATGCATTTACTTGCCTATGCCGTGCAATTATATAGAGAATAATACATGGTAATAACTGCATCACATGCTGTATCAACCCGAGAAACCAATATCAGCCAGAGGGCCTTGGCTCAAGGGTTGATATTGGTCGAGGTTGATACAGCATATGATATTGATTTTAACATGTATTATACACTTTATTAAAAATTTAAACAGAGGACTTTAAATTTTCCAAATTAAAATCTACTGCCACAAATGAAATTGATTGGGGAAAATATTTTGTGAAAAAAATTAAAACAATAGATGGAAAGGATTTGAAAAAAGTCAAATAATCGGAAAAAAATTGAACATTTTTTTTTTGAAATTTGACCCCCCCCCCCCCCAAAAAAAAATTTAAAAAAAATTGAATTAAAATTGAAAACAGCTATGTGATAAAGGGTAAGCCATGCGATAAAGGGTATGCGATAAATGATATCACGTCATAGACATCAGTTATGTACAACATCATGGGCTTTTACCGTATATTCAAACCTCCTGTATTTAGTACCAACTATATGATAAATAGGGTTATTCCACGAATAATTGGAAATATTGTCCCTAGTAGAATGTAATATCGCACAGTATTTCCCAATGTTCTGCAATAACCCTTTTATTGTATGGCAATACAACCCAGATCCCGGAAATAACCCAAAACACTAGACATCGTCCCTAAAATGCAATATTACTCTCCTGCAATATCGGCGAATGTTGCACGTTAGTTTTTTTTTTTTAACTTTGTACAGGAATTATTACGTTGCTATATAATAACATGTATTATGACATTACTATATTATTAACATATTATTCCAGGCATAAACAGCAACGGACCAATTTGTTTTAATTGCCACGATGAATTGTCTCCAGACAAATGTGATAGAATCTCATTGTGTTATCCACATGAGGTAAATCTCCACTTCCTGTATTATTTCATGTGTTATCCTCTGCTCATAGTTGCCTTATTATTTGTTAGTTATACCCCCCGCAAGCAAAATTTGGGGGGTATATAGGAATCACCTTGTCCGTCCGTCTGTCCATCTGTCCATATATCTTGTAAGTGCAACTCCTCCTAGACCGCTCAATGGATTTCAACGAAACTTTACAGAAAGGAAGTACACCATCCAAAGATGTGCATGAAGAAAAATCTTTGCTTTCCGATATCACACAAGGGAGATAATTGAACTTCAAAGCGGGGGTATCCTTTGTAAGCTTTGCTCACAGTACATCTAGTTTTTAACTGTTATTAAATAAGTTTAAAGATAACAATTTCCTATTAAAAATGATTTCTTAAAGTTTCGAAAAGTATTCACAGAGGCTTCTTGGGATGGTTTAATCAGTTTCTTAGAGAACATATTATATTGATGTAATGTGATTTATCTTTTTCATATCTTTAGCCTGTTGGTCAGCTATTTATTTGAACTAAAAATGTGAAAATGTATTATATTTTGCGTCATTAAATTAATTTATCATTCAGTATATACGTAATCTAAAATGACGAAATATCCAAGTGCAATTTAACCAACAATAAATCAGGTGTACAAATGTAAACCGACGTGACCTCCTTATTATGTCATGTTGTCCACGTTTTTTTTGCAGAAATGTTTAATCCAAAGAACAAATAACCCATTTACGCATTCTTATCAGTGGTCATCAGGATGTGCGTCTGAACAAAAGGTCGGTAGTAGTTTAAGTACGTTTGTTAGTAAGTACCTAGTTTAACACTCGTAGACGTCACTGGAATTAGAGTATTTTTGTTATTAACAGCCGAGTGTAACACTTGCATAGTCTATACAGATTTAGAGTGTATGCGTTATTTACAGCTGAGTGTAACACTCACGCAGTTCACACTGAAATTAGAGTATTTGTGTTATTAACAGCTGAGTGTAACTCTCCCGCAGTCCACACTGAAATTAAAGTATTTGTATTATTAACAGCTGAGTGTAACTCACCCGCAGTCCACACTGAAATTAGAGTATTTTTGTTATTAACAGCTGAGTCTGAAATTTACTTATTCTATACTGGAATTACAGTATTTGTGTTATTAATGACCTGGTCTAACACAGTGTACACTGAAATTAGAATAAAATTGATATTAATAGCCAGGTGTAACGCTTTGTTATTAACAGCTGAATGTACCATCAACACAGTCTAAATTGAAATATTAGACTACAATTGTAATTAAGGTATCCGGACCCTAATAGATCATGATCGAAAATTGTATCTCTTTTTGACCGCGAATGGCCGAACAAAACAATTTAAAGCTGGAATTTTGTATATATATTTTTCTCAAGTTGAAACACATTTTGTTGCTTATATGCAGAGTCTGTAAATGTAAGTTAGTTATATTGACATTTCCGAAGTTTGCCGATAATTACCGAGGTCATTTCAATTGGGTTGTATGGAACATCCGGGAACCTTTGATTAATCACGTGGTCATTTATGGTCCGGATACCTTAACACCTGGTTGTAACACCAACACAGTGTACACTGAAATTAGACTACAATTGTTATTAACACCTTGTTGTAACACCAACACAGCTAGTGTACACTGAAATTAGACTAGAATTGTTATTAACACCTGGTTGTTACACCAACACAGCTAGTGTACACTGAAATTAGACTAGAATTGTTATTAACACCTGGTTGTAACACCAACACAGCTAGTGTACACTGAAATTAGACTACAATTGTTATTAACACCTGGTTGTAACACAAACACAGCTAGTGTACACTGAAATTAGACTACAATTGTTATTAACACTTGGTTGTAACACCTACACAGCTAGTGTACACTGAAATTAGACTACAATTGTTATTAACACCTGGTTGTAACACCAACATAGCTAGTGTACACTGAAATTAGACTACAATTGTTATTAACACTTGGTTGTAACACCTACACAGCTAGTGTACACCGAAATTAGACTACAATTGTTATTAACACCTGGTTGTAACACCAACACAGTGTACACTGAAATTATACTACAATTGTTATTAACACCTGGTTGTAACACCAACACAGCTAGTGTACACTGAAATTAGACTACAATTGATATTAACACCTGGTTGTAACACCAACACAGCTAGTGTACACTGAAATTAGACTACAATTGTTATTAACACTTGGTTGTAACACCAACACAGTGTACACTGAAATTATACTACAATTGTTATTAACACCTGGTTGTAACACCAACACAGCTAGTGTACACTGAAATTAGACTACAATTGTTATTAACACCTGGTTGTAACACCAACACTGCTAGTGTACACTGAAATTAGACTACAATTGTTATTAACACCTGGTTTTAACACCAACACTGCTAGTGTACACTGAAATTAGACTACAATTGTTATTTGGTTGTAACACCAACATAGCTAGTGTACACTGAAATTAGACTACAATTATTATTAACACCTGGTTGTAACACCAACACAGCTAGTGTACACTGAAATTAGACTACAATTATTATTAACACCTGGTTGTAACACCAACACAGCTAGTGTACACTGAAATTAAACTACAATTGTTATTAACACCTGGTTGTAACACCAACACAGCTAGTGTACACTGAAATTAGACTACAATTATTATTAACACCTTGTTGTAACACCAACACAGCTAGTGTACACTGAAATTAGACTACAATTGTTATTAACACCTGGTTGTAACACCAACACTGCTAGTGTACACTGAAATTAGACTACAATTGTTATTAACACCTGGTTGTAACACCAACATAGCTAGTGTACACTGAAATTAGACTACAATTGTTATTAACACCTGGTTCTAACACCAACACAGCTAGTGTACACTGAAATTAGAATACAATTGTTATTAACACCTGGTTGTAACACCAACACAGTGTACGCTGAAATTATACTACAATTGTTATTAACAACTGAGTGTTACTGAAATCATTAAGAGTATTTGTGTTATTAGTAGCCGAGTGTAACACTCACACACTCTATACTGAAATTAGAGTACTAATGTTATCAACAGTTGGGTGTAGCGCTCATACAGTCTGTGCTAATTAAGGTCTTTCCCGTTTCCAACGGAAAGATCTTATTGTAATTCGTCTGATTATTATTATAATTATACCTTACAGTATAATTAAATAAATCTATTGGCTAATAAATGATCACATGACATAGGATTATTCAGATATTTCATTATAATTGGTGGTGCCGGGGAATAACCTTGACAAAATTCATTTGTCCGATAAATAACCCTATTATTCCCCGCAGGTGAATAACCCATAATATTTTTTCTGTATAATAAAACAGTTACGGCCCTATGAGTCGGGAGATATCCTAAATGGTCAACCCTGCTGAAGGGTTGACCATTTTGGATATATCCCTCCTCAGAGGGCCGTAGTTGTATATTATTATTCTTCTTCTCCTCAAAGTTTGATGTCCAGAGTTTTTTTTTCATTTCCCGACATATCGAAATGATATTTTCAAGGATGGTTCGGAATGACAAATCGCATTCTGGACTGACCCTCAGAAGTTGAAATCTTTATCGATACATAGTTATCTGCTCGAACACAATAAACCTTGCTACTGCTCTATCACAGAAACTGCAACAGATAGAGGCAAACCGAAAGGTGGAAAATGTTCGACATCTCAAGACACAAGTTTGTTCTCATTTGGCCGAGAGTTGCTGCCCATTGAACAGTTAACCGAACATCTAAAGGGTCAAAATTCATGAAAGTTTAGTAGTAGAGACCTTTGACTTCCACCAATGACCATCACAGGTCAGGACCTTGAAATTTACCTTCAGTTCAAAGTTCAAGGTCACACTTGAATCATGACTTTAAACCTTGCTACAGCTCTGTCTCGGAAACGGTAAAATATAGCTTATTAAATGTATTTAGAAAAATGTTCATATTGTCAAGACGGGACTTTATCATGTTTCAGTCAAAGCAGTATATCAACTCATAGTCGGTTAGTTGTAGAGATTTGAGACTTGCATCAATGTTCATCAGAGATAAAAATTTTAAAAAATTACCACAAGGTCAAAGGTCAAGGTCACACCTGACCTCTGACCTTAAACTTTGGTAAACCGTAAAAGATAGCTGATGAAATGTATTGGGAAAAATGTTTAGAATGTCAAGATCTACATTTTTCTCATTGGGTTTACATCTGTACAACGACAACTTATAGGGTTTAGTGCCCTTGACACTTTTATATTTTATTTGACATCTCGCAAACCATAATGGATAGGAAGAAAATGTCACTACAAAAAATGATCAGTTTCAAAAGATCTAAATTTTGGTACCAAGATCAAAGGTCAGAGATCAAGGTCATCGATAAAGTCCTTAGCAACCGACTTACAAGTACCTAGCAACAATATATATTTATGTTCAGGACCCCATATTTCAGCGTTACAGCTGAAAATGGAGTGTCAAGAGTCCAATGAAAAAGTCCCTAGCAACCATATATAAGTATGTTCAGGGCAACTATACAAGAAAAAGAGAAGGTCAAGAGTCAAGGTCATGGTTAATATCCTTAGCAACCACGCAAACAACACCCTAGAAACCATATATGTTAATACAAACTTGAGATAAAAGGTCAATCTGACCCGGGAAAGACCTTGCAATTATTCTCTGAACAATTGTCCTTCTAGTTTAAAATACAATTGTTATTAACAGCTGGATGTAATACTCATACAGTTTATACTACAATTAGAATACAATTCCTATTAATAGCTGTGTGAAACCCCCAAACAGTCTACACTGAACTTCCTTTTCAGTAACATTCGTGTAACGAAATATGCATACATCTTTCAAAATTAAATTGTGCATAAAATAAAAACCCACAATGCAATCGAGATGAGCATATACTATTTTCTCTAATTCTTTTCCTGTTTTCAGGCCATCCGTTCGGTTGGAGAAAAAAAATTATAATTTACATCTGATTTGTTGTTCTTGGTTGCTGATTTGTCGTTGAAATTCCCAGTCGATTTTCTCCATCTCTTATGATCGTGTGATACACCAAAATTCCGGTTTACTTATGACTTATAGATATTGCGTCATACAAAAGAGGGTCAATACGGGGTTCGTGGCGAATTATGAATATTACGGCTGATTGAAAACTGTTCAAAGAATTAGAGAAACAAATTCTCAAGGCTCCAGATTTGAAGGTTTAACTATCTCGACTGTAGAAATACGATGGTCAACTGTTTGCGATGTAAGATTATATATATCTCTTTGTTGGAATAAATGTCAGCTGTTGATTGGCTAATGATATGCCTTTCTCTGTTTATTTGTTGTCCCTTTATGACTTATCTAATTTATCAAGATTATAAGTTGGATTTTCGATCGTCTTTCATTTTATCCATTAACATTTTTAACCACCACTTTTATTACTGTTTTATGTCAGTGTCAAAGTATTAAACAAAATCAACCACAAGGACCATTAAGCAGTTTTTGCTGTAACACAACTCTGTGCAACAGTCTCCGAACTGGAGCTGGAAACGGTAAGTTAGTATGATGAACTCTTATGTCTAATGTTTACAAAAATTTTCTTTGTAATTTTCACGCATATGATACGACATAACATGTCTAGCATTTTTATTTCTAATAATCAGATGTTTTTTTCATGATATGAATTTTGAGCATGCATGTTGACGAATATGAAATTTCAATTGATTCCCGACATATCTTATATCGCCTAACTTATGTTGTTTGTCAAAAGGTGATAAGTTACTCCTTGTCTATTCCTTATATATAATTCATGAATTATTTTATTCTTCAGTATTTCCTAAAGAATGCTCAGACTTAAATATAAAGACCAGTGGTGTTCATAATATATATCCCTTTGGAACAACAAAACAAGTTACTGTTTATTGTGAGGTGGATGCCAATGGCGTTGTCTGGACTGTAAGCTACAATGTAGTACAAATATATTATTAAGAAAAAACATTTCCAAGATACAATGGACCGCCACGGTGGTCTCGTGGTAGCGTGGTCGCACCGAGTGCGGAAGGTCGCGGGTTCGATCCCCGGCTGGGTCAAACCAAAGACATTAAAATTGGTATTTGCTGCTGGAGTAAGAGCAAAGACTGGTCGGCTCGGAGTCACTATAATGTTACCTCGTGAGCTAGCACATTAACAATCCGACTTAGCGTGTCGGTCTAGTACAAAGCAGGGATCATATTCATTATCATATCAACATGTTCTCGTCCTGATATGCACCTGGTTGCCACTGGACGTTAAACAATAATTCATCCATCTATCCATCCAAGATACAAGGCTCTATTCATGTATTAGTTTCCTAGTAAATTTCCATCTGAATATCATTTTGTACTTTCTCTGGTAGAATTATCTGTCTTAACCTACCTACATTTATCTAAATTAATTCATGATTTCATGAGAGAAATTTAAATTCTTACTCCAGGTGATGCAGAAAAGATTTGATGGTTCTCTTGATTTCTATAGAAACTGGACGGAATATAAAAATGGTTTTGGTGATCCATATGCAGAATATTGGCTAGGTGAGTACAAAATACAATGAATGGTGGCTTGGTTAATTCAGAATAAGCACAAAAACGCCAACGGCTTTTGTGTTGAATGGGCCATTGATACATCAGAAATACTCCATACAGAAAAGTAGAAATATGCTGACCATGTCTAGAATTTGCGCTTATTAGTGTTTCACTACTAAAAAACCTTTATGTTTTACTTTTTAATCCAAATTGTTGGCGTTTTTACCAAAATGGTTATAGAAGTGAAAAGTGTTTTAAAATTTAACGAAAAACATTGATAAGGGTCACAAATCAATTTTTCGTTCCTTATACTCTGAGTTCCTCCCAACACCTTTGTAATTCTTAGTAGCTGCTATTGTAAGTACCAGTTATTAATTGGTTTCATTGATATATCTGTAACCATTAAATCGCATTATGTAATTTCTGTATCTCTAAATAATCACCATTTATCCTTCCAAAAACAATATCTCTGTGTTTTCAGCAAAAGCAAGGTTCGAAATCGGTACAGAAAATCAAAACCAAACTAAGCCGATTGGCAAAAAATAATTTGTCTTTGTACCAGCAAATAAGGCAGCTCATAACGATGTGAACGTCTGAAAAAAATACTAGTACAATGTATTACCGTGATGTATTCAGAGGGGAACTCTGGCACTTTCCTTGAAACTACTTTGAAAGAAGACATCAAAACTGAACAACACATTTGATTGATATCAGCGAGGTGTGGTATCTTTTATTAAACTATAAAGAGGACAAATATACTTATGGAGCAAAAATCCAAAAGAGCACTAGTTTCTAAAAATGTGGAAGGTTTCACAAAGATTCATGTAATGTTATGATAGTAAAGTTATGTTGAAATATTAGTAAGCGAAATATAATTTGTCGAAGCTAAACGACTCGAAGTCCAATTCTGATGGTATTCATATACTAAAATAACAGAAAAGTATATGTATAAATCTGGCAAGAATAGTCCAAAGAGATGGTAAGAACTTTGACATAAATGATTCTTATACCTTAGTAGTTTTTTTTCTCCATAAAAATCAAGACAATAATTTTATTATTTTGTCTATTTCTAAACCTCAAACTATTTACCGATCAGAAGTTTCCATAACTATTGACCGGTCTATAGTTTCTATTAGTCTTAACTGATCAGTATTTTCCACTTCTATTGACCGTATAATAACATTTATTGACTGCATATCCAGGGAAAAGTAAGTTTATTGTCCTCTCGATACCAACTACAAATGTATTGCCCCTATAATATATAATTAATTTTTTTCTATTTATTGATTTTTTATCATAACTTTCTTTTTTGAATTAAAAAGATATCAAACAAATTATCTTATTGCTGCAGTTTTTAAATACAGACTAACAACTCAGGCAGGTGAAAAACCAATTTGGCTAGATGGGAATAGAAATTTTAAAGTGTTGGCTAAGTGGGAAGACACCATAATATAAACTATATAAGAGTGGGGTTCTCGTTGCATCGGGAAAAAAATGTTTTTTCCCTGTATGATAATCCTTTTCATTCAAGTAGTTTATACCTATTCGAAATACGTATGATAATTCTACCTATACATACGCAGTCATAGTTGAGAGGATGAATGAAAAGTCACGTCGCGTGAATATTTCATGTGGCGTATAACAGCAATGTGCCGGGAAATAGTGGTGAAAGAATATTTCTTGTCATGCATGCTACTATTGGTCACATACAAACATGTAACTTTACAGTAAAAAACTACAGATTATACTAACAAAAGGTTCGAAACACCATGAGACGCAGTACATCAACTAAGAAATCTTTACGTCAACATACTAAAACACGCGGATGAGGACAACGCCAGACAATACTCTGAGAGAAAGATAGAAAGTGTTAAAAATACTTTGATACTGAATCTGGTCTATAATTTCCTGCACTATTGCTCAGTTAGGCATCATTTACGTCAAGTGTTTGACAGTAGCTACTCTTCTGTTTTAGGAAATGATGCTATTCATCAAATTTCAACTTCCGGTAGTCATAAACTTCTGATAGTCATGACAGACTGGGAAGGAGTTATGAAATTTGCTGAGTATGGCATATTTACCATAGGAGATGAAAAAAACAAATACTTTCTGCAGGCTGGCAATTATACAGGAACAGCAGGTAATTAAGTATCTATTTTTAGCTCACTCAGCCGAAAAGTCCATGTGAGCTTTAGCCATCACCTGGTGTCCGTCGTTCGTTGTTGTAAACTTTCCTTTAAAGATCTTCTTCTCTGAAACCCCTAGGCCAATTGGAACAAAACTTGGCAGGAATGGTCCTTATGTGATCCTCTTTAAGAATTGTATCCGATGACCTGGCCCGCTTTCAACGTATGACGGAGATAATGATGCCTATTTATGAAACTGTTCAGTTGTATACAACGGTGTATTGTGGTATAGGCGTTGCCATTGTTCCAATCTGAATGGTAATTATTTCAATGGGCATCATACCTCTTATGCTGAAGGTATGGAGTGGTGTACATGGCATGGAGCTAGATATTCTCGAAGAAAAACTTTAATGATGATGACAAGAACAAACTGATACAGTTAATGCATGTTTTGTTAATTTTTTTTAATACGTATTACTCTCGTTATCTAAAAGTTTTTTTTCTTTTTTTAGTACAGTATACTCTCGTTATCTCAAAAATGAGATATTCGGACCATTAAATATTTTTTTTAAATTGTCTCAGCTGTTTCATGCAAACTACAAATGTATTTACCGGCTATCGTCGGAAATAACGTATACCGTAATTTTTTCATAGATACCGCATTAACACTATGAAGTATTTTATAACTTGGGTAAGATATATTGATAGAATTCCTTTTTAAGTTCAATTTATTTTTATCGGAAATAAACCTGATTTACCGCATAATCTAATAGTTGTCCTGATACCTTGAAGGTATCAGCAAACGCAATTTTGAGGTATTAAAGAGGAGGTTGAGATGACAGGAGTAGTCCAAATATAGTCGTTGAACCCAAGATATTACTTCATAGGTCTAAAGAACTTTGAGCTAAAACGGTTACAGGGTTTTATTAAAATTTTGAATATTTTAAATTATGCCACAGACAAGGAACAATATATTAAACAGCACACAAGCTGTCCTCAATTTCATATTGTGGTATACATTAATTGTGTATTGTTTTCATAAAATTCATCTCCTCCGAGAGTAGTTCATCGACTTATAGGTATTAAAATGCCAAACAGACTAGTTGATAATATATAATAATATCACCATTACAAGGTGTATATTTCAATAATTTTGCAGATTTCATTTACTCCGTCCTTAATGTAGAAATAATTGTGTTGATATCTCATAGTACTTTACGCTTGGTAAACCTCGTATTTCTATA
Source organism: Mytilisepta virgata (assembly GCA_028015205.1). Classification (NCBI taxonomy): domain Eukaryota; kingdom Metazoa; phylum Mollusca; class Bivalvia; order Mytilida; family Mytilidae; genus Mytilisepta; species Mytilisepta virgata. The sequence continues at coordinate 20,432,564 of CM051513.1, forward strand.
CACTTCTAAGGCTCCTGCAAGCAACATAACAATCCAAAGATACTAATATTAGATATAGTAAATTTATACTATGCTGTATACTACGCATTTCAAGGCTTTACCTCTCATCAGCAGCTTTAAAACCGAAACAGTTGGAAGACCAAAAACCAAACTTATTTTAAACAAGAAGTACTAATAACCAAAAATACCGAAATAGGAAGCCAAATTTCAGCTAAGGAGATCTAATATGTGCAATACAAGGAATGAATCCTTAGTATTTCTATTATTTTTTTAATTTTGCTAAATACTGCTATTTTTTGTTATAAATCAATGAATAATCATGTGAGACAAGTCCGACAACTGGGTTGGCGAATACCCTCGGGACCTAGGGTCCACCATGCAGAGGCATCGTCCCAGGTGTTCAAAATATATTTTCTGACGATGTCACCACGGAAACATATTATCGCATGACTTGTTCGACAATCACAATGTCATAATCTTGGTGATAAAATGGAATCACAACGATCCCTTTATGATTCTATTTTTGTGGGTCTGTTTTATCATTTTTTTTATATTTCCAGCGGCGTAGCTTTCACCGATGCATTGAGGCAGTTGCCTCATCTTAATGTTTTTTAAAATGTTTAATTTGAATTTAAAATTAAAACATAAAAATTACATATAATTTAAAACAATGCTATTATGATTATTTACAGTTGATCCCCAGCTCATTTACTAATATTTCGATACCAGCCCGAATTTGATACTTAAAAAAACTTTTTGAAAACTAAGGAGTATCTCCCTCATGCATAGCTCTAGGAGTCCTTAGATGGTTTGGCTTTACCCCTTTTCGTGATTTTGGTATTTTTGAGTTTGCACTTCAACCTTTTCGATTGTTGTTTTGGTTTTCAACATTTTAGGCCTTGAGCAACTGATGAATCGACAAAATGTACGCATCTGGCGTATCAAAATTGGTATCAAAGAATTTTATTTGAGAAAGAGACAAGCTACACCACTGAGTTCCAATTGTTCGTAGCGTTTATTCTACATTGTGGTTATTCTGTTTATTTATTTGTGTTTGCGGGTTCACTTGAACCTTTTAATTCATGACGATCGTATTCTGTTGAGTATTTCATAGCAGAGTTTTATTTGTAAAATAAACTATTTTATTTAAACAAAAATCCACTATGTGAAAAAGATAATAACACGGAAATTTTAATTTGTCCAATATAGATGTTAAGGATGCTCGCTGGTCATGTTTTGGTCTTTTTGTCAGATTTTCGAAATCCTCGGGTTTTATCCATTTCTTAAACATTAATTTTTTTGCCCATGAACCCCCACTTTTTCTTTTATAATTCATGTATATCTTAAAATGGTGTTTGACAAAATTTTATGAAATCCTTTCTATTTTTTCATACATCTTTGAGAGTGCAAAGACAATAAAAAAAATCCAGAGAAAACCAATTTCCTGAAAATTTTCAAGGTCTTATAGCTCTAAAATGAGCACCTATATGTTTTTCTTGCTATTTGTTTACTATTCATATGTTCTCTCAAACTAAAACACCTATTTCAAATCCGATTTATTTCCTATTAGACCAGCGATAATCCTTAAGAGAGTCTAATACCTTGGCACATCAAAAACTCATGTTAAGGGAGAGTAATACCTAGAACAATAAAGACTCATGTTAAGAGAGAGTATAGCTGATGAAAGACTCATTTTAAGAGAGAGAAATACCTTAGCACATTAAATTAAATGCTGGTGTTAAGAGAGAGCATGTTCAGAGACAGGAATGCCTTAGCACATGCAAGACTCATGTTAAGAGAATGTAATACCTTAGCACATTGAAGGCACATGTTCAGAGAGAGTAATATCTTAACACATTAAATAGTCATGTTAAGAGAGAATAATCTTGGCATATCCAATTTAATGCTTGTGTTAAGAGAGAGTAATACCTTAACACATTACAAACCCATGTTAAGAGAGAGTAAACTTCGTATTTCTACCAGTTTCGAAGGCTCATACGAACAAAATATATAATTTTTGATAGTGTACATATATTGTTTATATATTTACCCATCCTTTATGCACTGGAATGTGTACTTTTTAATTTGATTACGCGATTTTGACTGGAAATGGCTCTACAATCGACATTTAGAAGATTTTACTGATGTAGTTCAATTGAAACAAGCACCTTTTAAATATACTGAGCGAGAATTAGAAACAGTTAGAAATGCGAGCTCACCTGTTTTGCGGCGAGTACAAATAAAATGTATTTTTTCCGAACACTATACATATATTGTATATATATTTATCCGAATGTGTAATTTTAATGTGATTACGTGATGTTGACTTGAGATCCCTCCCATCAACTTAGAAGATTTAACTGATGCAGTTCGATTGAAAGATGGGGCTTTCCGAAATTGTTAGGTCGTTTTTTTCTTTGGTAGGAACATTTAACTATCTATAGACCATCAACTAACCAGTAAATTAGCTCTGGGTTTCAAAGAGTCAACATTTTATTCCTAGCAGTTCGTAACCAAGATCATTTTGGCTGAATTATTGGGCCATTTTATCTTTTTATATATTTTTTTATTTTCTTTATTATTTTTGTTTTTGTTTTTTTTTTTTTTTTTTTTTTTGGGGGGGGGGGGGGGGGTAAGGGGTTATTGTTTGTAGCTGGCCGATGATTGATTGATATGTCATTGTTGACCTATTTTGTTATACATTTTGATGTTTATTCAATGAAAATCTAGAAACGCATGGTTTTGAATTCCCACAATATATTCATATTTAATAAAAAGTAAATGGAGATATTGGGGCAGGAACGTTTGAACGCTGATTAGAGTGATACAATGACCGGAAAGTACTTGATGTATCTGCAGTACCTTTCCCAAAAAAATCTTAAGAGCAAAATTACTCTTACGTCATACTGATTCTTATGCAATACGAGTAATTTTACTCTTAAGATATTTTGGAAAGAGGGCTCCTGGACAATAAATGATCACGTGATTCTTCCAAATGTCCCGTATCTTCCATACATAGTATATTGCAATCAAGAGGACAAATAAACCTCATGACCATAAAAAAAATCGGCAATCCAGTGGACAGACAAACCCGGGAAGACAAATGAAGAACCACAAGCACAACAAATAAACACTGAAAGTAAATTTTAAAAAACTGGATGGTAATTACCAGCATGGACATCATACCTCTTATGCTGATGGCATGGAGTGGTGTACATGGCATGGACAGAAATATTCTCTCAGAAAAACGTTAATGATGATGACAAGAATAAACTTAATGCATGTTTTGTTTATTTTTTTAATACACTTTATTCTATCGAAGATTTGGTTTTTTTTTCATTTTTTTAGGAAAATTTACCCTTATTATCTTAAAGATTGAATATTTGAACCATTGATAATTAAAAAACAGTATACCGGCTGTTCCATTCAAACTATTTAACGGTTATGATCTGAAATAATGTATACCATAATTATTTCACAGAGACCGCATTAAAACTAGGAAGTATGCTGACACATTCCCCGTTTCCATTCACTATTCTATAAGTAAAGTCAAGAAATACCAAAGGGATATTCGAAGGCGGAAGGTAAAATTGAAACAACTGACAAACTCCAGGGAACAACGAAGACAAGTCCAAAACAATACAAGCACTACAATTAAAAACTAAAAACATATGAACAACATGTACCCCACCAAAAAAGACGGGGGTAGACTCGGGTGCTCCGGACGAGTAAGTAGTCCAAAATCCAGATTAGTTCAACTTGTTACAGGTTACGACAGCCGCTAAAGTTTGCCTTAAACAATTCAATAAATTGAGTTTCGTTAGCGTTTATCAAAGGAACACATTTCAGATATCTGGGCCATTATTGAATTCGAAAATGAGATATACATAACCCATCTTCATAGACACCGTTAAACTCTAGTTTAATTCCTTATTCCTGCTTAAAATTTTTTGTTAAACTTTTTGTTAGTGAATATCCAGGGGTGATTCTACTATACCATTTAGGACCGCTAAGCGTTCCCTGAAATTTGTCAGCGATCCCAAAACTTTGGATGAAAATTTAAATTCCCAGATTATGTGCGATCATAACGATAATCTCGATGACTTGAAACTAAAAGTCGTATTGTAGTTGTTCATTTTTTGTTTGGCAAAATTCTGCTAGAAAAAATTGTAAATTAGTGTTAAGGGGACCCATTTTAAAATGTGTGGATTCATCCCTATATACTATCCTTAAATGGGTTTGGATTTACCCCTTCTCGGCATGTTTGGATTTTTTAATTTGCTCTTCAACCTTTTAGATTATTGTTTTGGTTTTCAACATTTTAGGCCTTGGAAACAACTGATGAGCAACTAAGCAGGGATTAGACTGTTTGCTCCTAATTGAGGTTATATTTGAAGCAAATCAATAGCAGCAAAAAATATTTCATCAGGGGACCATGTTAGGTCGACTGGATGGCGTTTATTGATGAATATCGGTGACCATTCTTGCTTTATTACCCATTCATCTTTTTGCAGGAGATTCACTGATCAATTATATGTTCTCAACATACGATCGGGATAATGATAAATCTGGAGTCAACTGTGCTGTCGTATATCACGGAGCATGGTGGTATACAAGCTGCCATCTTTCCAATCTGAATGGACAATACTATCACGGTCACCACAGTTCTTTTGCTGATGGCGTGGAATGGTACTATTGGCATGGACATCATTATTCAATCAAAGAAACAACCATGATGATTGGGAAATCCAAATAGCAGTTTAAACAAATAAAATTAGCAAATAATATGTTTTACATTTACCCTATGTCAGACATATTTCTGGAAATGATTCCATCTTTTTAAAAATGGGCTTTATACAATTCTGAGTCTTTCAAATGATGATAAGTATGACGCGGTATGTGCGTCATAAATATTTATTTATGCCTAAGCATAAATACATTTATACCTAGGCATAAATCGATTTAAGGCTAACCATAAGTATTTATGCCCAGGCATAAATCCATTTAAGGCTATGCATAAATGATTTTTTTAAATGGGCTTTATACAATTCTGAGTCTTTCAAATGATGATAAGTATGACGCGGTATGTGCGTCATAAATATTTATTTATGCCTAAGCATAAATACATTTATACCTAGTCATAAATCGATTTAAGGCTAACCATAAGTATTTATGCCCAGCATAAATCCATTTAAGGCTATGCATAAATGATTTATGCCTAGGCATAAATAAATATTTATGACGCACATACCGCGTCATAGATAAGATATCTTCTAAAAGTCAACAATGGAAAACATCATGAAACAATACATTCACTTATCCAACAATGTGATATTGGGATGTGTGTCCGTCATATAGTCTAGTTAATCAGGAGCATCAAGTAAATTATTCTAATTTACATTTTCGAAGACCTGGCAAGTCGAATTCCACCTACAGAAGACACTTTATTAAGTAAATTGTGTCGGAAGAAAGAAACGTACTATAATGGTACATGATAAATCCATGTACCTTTTTACCTTGCGTAAAATATCGTGTATGATTTCGAAACTGTTTAATTTCAGTTAAATAAGCAATCATTTTTTACAATAGTTCTATTTAAAACAATTCGTCTACTGCAAATGGGTTGTTTTCTTAAATAATAATTATTAAGTATTGAAATAAAAACATCTTCCACAACAGTTTTTCTATGTAGTGCTTGTGTTTTATCCAAAACCTGTAAAACAGACCAAATGATATAAACATGCCATTGACATCCCATAAACAAGAATACAAGAATTTATCACAAAAAGAGAGATAACCGTGGATTTTATACATTAGCTTATTCCCGTTGTTTCTTCCTTGTAAAAATGAAACACCGGCATTTACTGTCCTTTGTAATTTCTTTACTGAGAAAACAGATCATTTGTATATTTCCTCTGCACTACATATTTAAAAATTCAAAACATTTTTTTCTAAAATATTTTTTCATACGTCTCACACGTGTAAACCTTCCTGTTTAACGCTACCAAAACAAGAGTATAGTAAAGAAGTGCACATTTTTAAAAGTAATTTTTAAATTAATCTGACGAGTCTGATGAACAAAGATATTTTCGCCTCCAAATACACAATAACAAAAGGTCCGATTGTCATCGCATGACAATAAAATAATCGAACAATATAATGATTTGTTAATATCATCTGAAATAAGTTAGTTAATATTTTGTATGAATTTTTTAACATAATGATTTTTGCCTGTATATTTTCATAGTGTAGTAGCTAGTGGTGTTCAGTCGGCTGATTTCCGACTTAAACCGATGATCAGAACACCTCTAGTAGTAGCATATATCTGAATAATTTCGTGAATGGACATTTTCTTTTATGTTTTTTTTTCATTTTCTCATTTATATGATGTCCATATATGCACAATTCCTCTGAAACTTTTCATTCAAATTATTTTAAATGAAAAAGAAACACGTTATTATCTAGCGTGGTCTAGATCAATTGTCGAACTTCAATTTCATGCATGTAAAACACGGAATTTGGTCCAAAACTAAATTTAAGGAATATAGGTGTTACTGATATTCATGCCATGAGTTTATTTTTCGAGAAATCGTGCGACAAACGATTTAAACTATTAACAGCAAATATAAGCAGATATAAGCATAATGTTGAAAAAAAAACAATGAACTTACCTGAGCACGATCCACACGTAGCTTTGCAATAAATCTCTAATGCACTTCCACATACGGTCTGGTCACAATTAACATGAGGATCATTAGAGCATAATGTTGGTGGTTTCAGAACCACACTCCCTGAAATTTTATATTTATATAACTTTAACTAGGCCAAATTCTAATATTTAACTTCAATGTGAAGTAGAAATTGAGAGAATTTAATATTGATTTTCTGTATAGTATAAACTTATACAAGAATTTATACATTTTCGAGGCGAATATTTCGAAATACTCCGACATTTAACCCTTTTAGAGCGTTCACTACTTATATAAACCTGGGGCTGATCACTGCTTTACGACTAACACATTTATTTTATACAATGAAACTAACAAAGTTCATCTGCAAAATAAATTATGTTTTTATGAAATGTATACAAATTATACAGAAGATAATGAAAAGAAAATGGTGAGAAAAGGAAAATATTTGTTTCATCTATTTTTATTTCGTCAGACAAGAAACGACATTATCAATTTGAAGACTATTGTCTCCAACGAACAATGCATTTTAGTGAACATAAAAATAAAATACCTGGACAGATTCCACATGTTGCCTTGCAATAGTTTTTCAACGAACCGCTACAAACATACTTATCACAGTTAACATGTCCATCATCTGCACACTTTGAGGTAGTAGGCATCATGGTTGCTAAATAACCAAATAATTTAATTTGAATTGTAACAGACAATTTGATTGGTTGTTAATGGTTGAATAAATTGTATAATCTACAATGACATAAACATCAATCAACAACGATTTCAAACTCTTTTTGCTCAAACAACTATAAGAAGTTGATAAAAAAAAATAAAACTTATCGAAGAACCAGGCCTTTTGTATCTTTTACCAGCTTAATGGGGTTCTCATGGAAAAGCATATATAGTAAAGTTTTCAAACATTTTTTTAGTATTTGCACAAGCGGGTGATCTATTGGTTATTGGATTTATCGGCATATCAGATAACAATAGGTGGCAGCACAGTTTGGATGATTAATGAACCATTAAAATGCAATCAAACATAAATCAATCTATTTTGTAGTTCTGTAAGTAATGTATGAGAAACATAAGGTTGGGTAATTTGAATACTCCAGCGTAAAATATCAATTTTAATATGAAGTCCTATATATCGTCAAACGACATATTACCTGACATATCCACTTCTATCATATGCGTTTAGAGGCCTTTATGTAAACACTAATTCTGTGAACTCTAACAAGAAACATTGTCTTTTTCATACGAAATTACAATAGTTGTGTACAACAACAATTATGACAATGTTGTACACTGGAATACACATTTACGTAGGCGACGCCATCTTGATTTTTCAATTGCGGTAAGTCTGTTAAACATGTTTTATCAATTTTACCTGTGTAAGTGATGTATTATATAATTTTACTGTGCAAATTATTATCTTATGAAAAACGTTTTATTTAAAATTTGCTCTTAAAAGGACAGAATGCAACATGTTCATCACAAGAGAGATAGAACGGCCAAAACAATGTTAGATACATATAGGACAACTCAAATGAGCAAAATTAGCGTATTTGTCTTATTAGAATAGAAATAATTCATGGTGGTTATAGATTTGAAGTCATTTACACATGAGATAGGCCTTTATATTCGTGTTTTATACATCGCGTACGCTCGGTATGAAATATCCAAAAATAAAGGCCCAGCCCATGTGTAAGTGACTACAACTCTATAACCCCCATGGATTATTTCTTAATTTAAATACTTTAGGGTCGGAGGAACACCAGGACCTTCTGGATAATTTCTACCGGTACCATTCTGTATTATGAACTTAAAGAAAGAGAGTAAAAGAAGATACTTCCTGGTTATATTAATTCACCTCAAATCTTTTTCCCTGCTGTTGAGAAATATCAGGTTGGGTAATTTGAATACTGCAGTGTAAATTATCAATTTAAAGGTTCTTTAGGGTCGAAGAAAACCAGGACATTCTGATTTATTTCTACTGGTACCATTCTTTATCATAAACTGGAAGATAAAACCGGTAACCACGATACTTCCTATTTACATTGATTTCTCTTACAATTTATCCCCTGCTGTAAACTAAAATGCGTATTTATTGCATGATACATACTAGGACAATTTCCACATGTGGCAGGACATAGGTTTTTCAGTGGACCAACACACACCGACTGTTCACATTTGACTCGGCTGTCATCAGAACATGTCAAAGATTTCGAGCTCGTAGATGCCACATTGGAAATCGTAGGTAGTACATTTGGACTCGTAGATACAGCGATTGATCTCGTAGACGCCAGTGTCGGTATTGTCGATACTACTGTCGAACTGATCGCTAGAAAAGTATAATACCTTTTAATATCTTTGAAAACATGCCAACTAAAATAATTCAGAATTTTTGCACAAAATGCGAATTTCTGAATTAAATTTCATCATGTATGTTATTTAGCAAGTTTTTGAATAGCAAAATAAAATCTTTATAACACTACAGGCAACATAAAGAAACAGAAAAGATAAGGCCAAATCATGGTATAGTGTTATTTAAACAGAATCTTAAAATTTATCTGCTTCAAATTTCAACAGATGTATACTTCAGAAATCAGAAATGTAACCTGAAGACATTTTAGAATTCGATAATTATTACATAAGGTTGTCATGGAGAATTTATTTTTTATATACATTATTATGTTGGTTGGGATGTGGGTCAATATTTCCCTGAATTTCATTTTTCAAAATTTCTACCATGTTCGTACCACTTCACCTTCCAAAGAAATAGTCAAATTTATATATCTTGCCGTTTAGTACAAATCTTTTTATTTCTAAAAATACAAGAATCCCTATTGAATTGTAAGGACTTCTGATATTTTTCAAAAGAGATTTACAGTTCCATTATTAATACAATATAAAGTAATAGCTTAATATTTTCTAAATTTATAATATATTATGTTATATCCAGCCAATGCAAGTCCGATTATATTTGGCAATATTATTCCACACGCTATTCAAAATTTCTTAATGATATAATTTGGCAACGATGTGTTTTTAGCGTACCCTAGAATTAATTACATCCTATCACGACGAATGGAATTTGCGCACATTGCAAAGGTATAGCTCCCTCTTGCCGGTGTACAACCCTCTTTAGATATTCAGTATGCTGCAGGTATTTAATAGAAGCATGCTGGGATATAACCCTAATAAAAATATCAACCTCGACTACTTCTCTATTGATATTTTACCTTCCCGTGATATCCTAGCATACTTATCTCAACTAAAACCATTGAATGTTTACTTACTTGAATTTATTATATTGGCTGGCCTAATATTGCAAAGCTTCTGATCACAACAGTACGTTGTTGGTACTAGACTAGGGCATGTCTAAAATGTAAATGGTACTGTTTTAACTTTTGCCTCGTCCGTGAATGACAATTAACATACACTATTCCTCCAAAACGCTCTGCGGGTAATATTTTCATTAAAAAAATTGAGAAAAGTACAAAGCCCAAGTCTTCACAAAAATGCAGCTCAGCAAAGTAATATTTCCGGAAACTTGAATCCTTTCCTCAGCTCACAGCTCTCCTTTGAGACTATTGTTTGGTAATTTTCTGCGGATATTTTGGTACGTAAAGAACAATAATTGGCGAAAAGGTTTCTGCTTTCCAGTTTTGTAGCTTTGAGAATTTTGACTGAAATTTATTTGTAGAAATCATGGATCCCGCAAAAAGGTATGTTGATCTGAAAATTTATTATCAGGACACAGTTTAACAAACATTTACATGACTACGCCCAGAACTGGTTCCAGGATATCCATCGCACGACTATGCCCAGGACTGGTTCCAGGATATCCACATTCGACACTCCTCGGCAGATTATACTAATCTAACGCAATGAAGGGTAGCGGAATCTGGCGAGGATTCACTTAATGTACAATATAGCACTGAATTTCCTTATTTAACTTTGTTGATTAATTTCTGTAAATAGGCCACGCATGCAACAGTATTTAATCATCAGCCTGCTTGATGGTATATTGTATACTTAAAGAAGAGAAGAAGAATGCCGATTGAGGATATCAATCGGAAAAAAGACACTGAATTGTAGTCGCACGAATGTTTGTAATACGTGACACTGCACATTGTATTTGAATTTTTCTTCAGCTGAAAGCAATTTATTTTACTTGAACAAGAATACCCAAACCAAGCTAAAAACTATTTCAACTGTACTTTTCTTTACACAAGATGCACTTAGTCTGACAAATTCTTAAAAAGTAAACTAATATGGGAAAAGAGTGCTTGGTCATAGATGGATACAATGTATACTTTTCCGCAGGGATAATGTACTAAAGACAAATTCCATGTGTTTTAATATGAAAACTGATATTTCGCTGTAATTTTTAGTATATTAAATAAAATGAAATTTTAAGATTTAATCTATCTTTTTAGACTAAACACTATCTGTAAAGGAGTATTTTGTACAAATCATAATTTATGCCATGAATTATGATAGTCAAAATAATGCCCTTTTTATATTTTATCATCCCACCCAATGTATACGTTTTCTCCGCCCCACTGTGTTGTTGTTTTTTTTTTGTTTTTTTTTGCCCCATTTTATATAAATCCGCCCAACGTTGAACCCCATATGAAATTCGATAGTTCTATTCGCCGGTTTAACCTTTCTCTCTCCGTTTTTTTTTAAATATTACAACTTTGTATCGAACTTTGAAAAGATAACCGTTATTTTAGTGAGTTGACCCAAAGTTTTAAAAAAAAGTTTTACAACCCATTTTCATTTTCAGATGAATTCATTTTAAAGTAGTATTCCTTTTTGTAAAATAAATAAACAATAACCTTTCCAGAAAGTCACGTTCTTCTACCCGAAATGTTGGCTACCGTGTACATATTTGCCATGGAGTTCTGAATTACACGTGTGAATTGTACATTTGGGAACAAAAGAATCGTCCTTATCAAGATGAAACTAAATACTTTTTATGCACTCGTACGTCTTTTGTTCTCATTGTACTGTATCTAGTATTACATACCGTCGTCCTTTTGCATCCATAATTCCATTTAACCTCTCCCAGCAGATTTCGTACTTCTGTGATTGCGCAGGACTATCAAACAAAAAACAGATTGCTGCTAACTTTTATAAAAAACGATAGTTTAGGCGAAAATAACAGCTATGATCTTTATATTATTGAGATCCCATAGCGGCATTTTCTTTTGAGATTTTGTTTTGTCTTGAATTTTCTAAAAAAAAAAACAAATATACCTAAAGAGCAATAAAAAAAAAACGCAATCCATTGGACAGACAAACCCGGGAAGACAAATGAACAACCACAAGCATAACAAATAAACACAGAAAACTAAAAAACAATGAACAACACGAACTCCTATAAAAACCAGGAGTGAACCCAGGTGCTCCGGAAGGGTGAGCAGTTCCTGCCCCGTATACGGCACCCGTCGTGAAGTTCAACAAAGTCAATTCGGGGGAAGTCATAAATCGGTGGAGGCACATGAAAGGTTAAGACAGTGGGAACAGGTCCAAAATCATCTTAGATATTGGAACACTGTAATGGTCAATCAATTCGTGATGACGACCGTAAAATTTCCTTAGTGATGAAATCACATTTTCCCTGATAAAACCCTGGTTAAGAAGCTTTTGTGACAGCAGTAATCCTCGAAAGTCAGGGTAACTCACACAAGCCCTTGACAATCGGATAAGCTGAGAAACGTAGACGCCATATGCAGCCGATGTTGGTATATTGCTACTCAAGAAGGGAAAATTAACAATAGGAAAGTTGAAGTCATCACGTTAAATATGTTTCCCATATAGTGTTAGCTTTTTGTATTGGTTAGGAACCAGCGACTTCGTTATAAAAAGTCCTTTCAGAGTTGCTCAACGCGTATTCAAATGAATACCGAAACGAAATATACAATGTTTTCTCTACAGAAATTTAGATGTAAATTCGAAAAAAAAAATCGATAAATGACTTTCGAAATATTTCGAAATTAACACAACCTGCTATGTCGTCCGACAAGTTGATACGACATAAGTCCGGGGACGTCAGTTTAATATCGGAATCAACACATAAATGAATTTTAAGTTTGTCGTAAGGAGAGTTGCTTCTGTTTCTTAGAGTAAGCAATATTTACCTGGTCTTGGTCGCACAGTTTCAAGTTATTGCACGCATATGGATGATCTGCACGGATACATTCATAGCATAGCTTGTAACCTGGTGGAGGTCTATAAGCTGAAACAGAGAAATCATACCCATTATAAAGAACGTTATTTTGAATTTACTGATTATCTTTCATTTTGATATTTTATTTTATTAATTTCAAAATTTTTGGATTCAACACATCTAGTGAGTTTTATCCCTTTTCTTGTATTTATTTATATACTTTTTTTTTATTTTTAACATTAGTTTCCATTTCAATATTATACTAAAATCAGGAAAAAAATGAAAATTCGACATGTATGACTTTTGACCTTTCCTGTGACATCACAGGGCATTGTGCCATCTTCTTAATATCTAAGCACATGTATCAGAACTGTCATGCGTAAATTCACCTTACAGAAAGATCCTTCGAACAGAAAAATCTAAACTCTTCATTCGTTTGTCTGTGGTATGTTTAGGTATTTCTACATGTTTCGGCTCGATTCAAAGAATCGCGAAGAACATATCGACTTCAGCATAGCACCTGGAATTACTCATCAGGTTGTAATTGATTTTATTGACATATTCTTTGATATGTTAAAATCCGTCGATACAAATTTTTATGCACACATTTCGTCAATTTACGACTCATCAGTTGTGCTCAAGGCCTAAAGTGTTGAAAACCAACACAACAGTCCAAAGGGCAGATTCAAAACTTTGATGAAAAGCATACAAATATCCGTACTTTCGGCACCACAATGTCCATCTATGTTACAGAGGTCTGTATCGTTACAACATTCAAAACACACACTTGTTACCAGTCGTTTTCCTCTGTGAACATTCCGTTTTCCAGTTTGATGAGAATTCGCCGTACAAATCTACAAAATTTACCATTATGACATTTCACATGACTTGCGAATATATTTGAAATATTGGATCGTATCGGATAACGGATGACCTGGAGAAACTCCTTAAATAACCTAAAACATTTTAGAACGAATATGAAGGGCTGTTCGGGTCATAATTCGTTTTGTTACACGTACAGTTACGAGTACTTCCAGGGTACTTAAACAAACTGTTATGCACACCTCTAGGAACGTGAACAAACTGTTACGTGTACCTGTACGGTACGTGAACAAAGTGTTACGTGTACCTCTAGGGTATGTGAACAAAGTGTTACGTGTTACGTGTACCCCTAGCGTACGTGTAACAAAATGAATTATGACCCGAACGGCCCTTCATAAACGAAAACCTATTGTACGATACGTAATGTAAGGTCAAAACTATGAATAGGTAGATTTAAGATGATTTATATAAGAAGAACATGATCTTTTAAATTTTGGTTTGTCAGGATAAAGGTAAAGCAAATGACGTCAAAATTCGGACATAAAATACGATTCCGTGTAAACATCAACAGACAGATCAAATACTACAAATAAAAAATATATAATATAAATTCAGACTAAAGTTAACTTTAACAGGATTGTACAAAATACTCAACCACTAACTTTTTACCATCAAGTACTATCTTTAAAAGAGATATCCGACGCATTCCGCGATGTACATCTCGTTTATTGGATTGTTTGTATTGTGACGTGACGTTTTTTTGCATTGTTATGGTCATGTGATGTTAGATGCATGAATCTCACACTGGTGTCTCACATGGAATATAACTGTCCCAAACACATAGAAATTGTTGAGATAGTATGTGTTAAAAATTATAATTGTCCACATGTGATAAGTATAGGATAAGATTATATGAATATAAATTTTTACCTACTTATCATAGCAATGTTACGGCCGAAATCACCTTTTAAATTGTAGCCAACAAAAGACACAAATCAATAATAAAATTTAACAAGATTTATTATATACAAAGTTTACAAAAAATATTACAAAAAGAAACTAAAATGTCAACTTAACTGTTCAAAATCCTGTTTTTTCTTGATCCGGAATTCTGGTCACTGTTGCCTGAATCCAAACGGAATATTATATCCAATCAGTCACAATCTAGTATGATGTAACGTAAATAAATGTGTGTGTCAAGGATGATGTGTGAGACGTAAATAAATCCAACAGCTGAGAACACAAGAATGTCAGGTCCAATAAGTTCTGATCTGCAAGTTTAACTTTCGTGTCCATATATATACTGTAGAACGGAAACTTCTGGAATACGGTAGAATTTCGAATCACACCATAATTATTACGTAAGTCAAATAGAAAGTTCTAGTCATTCCATCAGTATCCATTATTGTTCCAGTGATTTCTAAACTGCGCAGTTATAACATTATTTGGTAAACAACTATAAATATTATGTAAACACATTATACACGTCACAAGGCCACACAAAACAAACCAGGCCAAGATAAATAAATATAATAATTACAATATCATAACACCTTCCCCCTTAAAAGAAGTTTGAGTGTAACGAGAACTTCATGAACAATATATACAAAAATATATAGTATGTATACAGTGTTTTAATAAGATCTAGATAAAGCATCTGCCATTACATTATCTTTACCTTTAATATGTTTTACAATAATATCATATTCCTGTAACAATAAACTCCACCTAGTCAACCTCTGGTTCTTGTTTCTCATTTTGTGTATGAAGGTGAGAGGATTATGATCAGTATAAACCAGAATAGGATGCATAGTGGGATTTAAATATACATCAAAATGTTGAAGTGCAGACAACAGTGCAAAACATTTTTTTTCAATAGTGGAATAATTTTTCTGATGTTTATCTAATTTCTTGGAAAAATATGATATAGGTTTCTCAACATTATCATTTGTTTCTTGATATAAAACGGCTCCAACTCCTACATCACTTGCATCAACGGCAAGTTTGAATTGCTTTTTAAAGTCTGGAGTGATAAGAACGGGACTGTTAATTAAAAGTGATTTGCTTTTTTCAAAAGAGTTTTGACAATTATCATTCCAGATGAATTTAGAATCTTTTCGTAAAAGATGAGTCAATGGTTGAACAACAGTAGCAAAATTTGAACAAAATTTTCTGTAAAATCCAATCATGCCTAAATATCTCATAAGTTGTTTTTTATTTGTAGGAGGAGGAAAATTGGTAATTGCATCCACTTTAGCCATAATAGGTTTCACTTGACCTTGGCCAACTGTGTGCCCTAAATAATCAACAGTGGCCTTACAAAATTCACTTTTAGCAAGATTAACAGTCAAATTTGATTGTGACAATCTATCAAAAGTATCATATAAATGTGTTAAATGCTCTTCCCAGCTATCACTAAATACAATAAGATCATCAATATAAGCATAACAACAGTCTAAATCTTTTATAACATTATTGATCATTCTTTGAAATGTAGCTGGAGCATTTTTCATACCAAACGGCATGACAGTATATTGAAATAAGCCGTCTGGTGTGACAAAAGCTGATATTTCACGAGCTCTCGGTGTCAGGGGGACCTGCCAGTAACTTTTTAATAAATCAAATTTGCTTACGAATTTTGATTGTCCAATGTTATCAATGCAATCGTCTATCCTTGGAATCGGATAGGAGTCAGATTTTGAGACTGAGTTTACTTTTCTGAAATCAGTAACGAAACGAAAGGTTTTATCTGGTTTGGGAACAAGGAGACAAGGAGAGCTCCATTCACTGTTACTCGGCTCAATAATATCATTGTCAAGCATATATCTAATTTCTTGTCTCATAACATCAAGTTTAAGTGGATTGAGCCGGTAAGGATGTTGCTTAATTGGAGAAGCATCACCTACATCAACATCATGACAAACAGCAGTGGTTTTGTTTGGCACATCTGGAAAAAGATTTTTAAAAGAAAATACCAAAGTTTTCAATTTTTCTCTGCGATCGAAAGTCAGATGTGCAAGTTTTGAGTCTAAATCTGATAAAATTTCAGAATTTTTCAATCTAACAGTTTGTTCTATAGTATTGGAATCAAAAGATGGTTCAATTATGTCTGGTTTGTCATGATCGTTCTCTGTTTTAACAATGGCTAAAGTGGCAACTGGTTTACTCTCACCTTCATTAGTACGCTCAAAATATGGTTTTAACATATTAATGTGACACACTCTATTTTGTTTACGCCGACCTGGAGTTTTTACAATATAATTCAAATCATTGATTTTACTGTCGATTGTATAAGGACCACAGTATTTAGCCTGTAAAGGATGCCCAGGGATTGGCAAAAATACAAGTACCTTATCACCAGGCTCAAAAACTCTGTCCCTGGCATCTTTATCATACCATATTTTCATCTTATTCTGTACAGTTTTTAAGTTTTTCTGAGCAATTTGACAAGCAGTATACAATTTTTCTTTAAATCTAGATACATAGTCTAGAAGATTCAAGTCAGTGTGTTCAGTAAGCCATTTTTCCTTAATCAATTTCAAAGGTCCCCTTACAGTATGACCAAACACTAACTCAAAGGGGCTAAAACCAAGGGATTCTTGAACAGCCTCTCTGACCGCAAAAAGTAGAAAGTGAACACCATCATCCCAGTCCCTATCAAATTGAAGACAAAAAGTCCTAATCATGTTCTTCAATGTTTGATGAAAACGTTCTAAGGCACCTTGAGATTCTGGATGATAAGCACTTGATCTATACTGAGCAATCCCTAACTGGTAAACGACCTGCTGAAATAAACCTGACATAAAATTTGAACCCTGGTCGGACTGTATAGACTTAGGAAGTCCTACTAATGTGAAAAATTTGATAAGAGCTTTGACAATAGTTGGTGTCTTGATATTCCTTAAGGGAATAGCCTCAGGAAAGCGAGTGGATGTACACATGATCGTTAATAAATAAGCATTTCCAGTCTTGGTCTTTGGTAAAGGTCCAACGCAATCAATAAGTACTCGGCTGAAAGGTTCTTCAAAGGCTGGAATTGGCAGAAGTGGTGCTGGTGGTATTTTCTGGTTAGGCTTGCCAACAACCTGGCATATATGGCATGATTTGCAGTATTCTGCGACATCATTTCTAAGTCTGGGCCAGTAGAAATGTTGCAAGATCTTAAGGCAAGTCTTCCTTATACCTAAATGTCCAGCCAAGGGGGTGTCATGGGCAAGACCAATAATTTCTTGCCTATAGACTTTAGGCACCACCACTTGGTATACCACTCTCCATTCCTCCTCTGGGATAGCATCAGGGGGCCTCCACTTCCTCATTAAAATGCCGTCTTGATGGTAGTAACATTCGGCCACTTTGTCTGCTTCTTCTTGGGGTAGAGCCCTCTTGCAGAGCTGAAGAACCTCAGGGTCTTTATTCTGTTCTTCCCTAAATGTTCTTTTATCTAATGAATGGCTGTTCACGTCTGGCCATGGCATAATTACACGTTTGTTAGTACCAGGTGGTCTTCTTATGACCTTTTTTGAGCTATCGGGACCTTCAATGTCGGCAAGGAAAGTGTCAGAAAGGTCCATATAATCATACTGGCCTTCTTGTAAATCCTCATCTTGTTGTTTTCTTGCCATTGCCCTAGTAACAACACAAGCTGGATACAGTTCAGCATCATCTTCAGGTGATTTAACATCCACCACCGGTTCACTTGTAACAATTGGTTCAGCAACCACTTTGTTCCTAGCTAGATCATTTCCTAGCAATAATGAAACACCCTCAACAGGGAGTGTAGGACGAACACCCACAACAACTGGTCCAGTAATTAAATCTGACTTCAAATAAATACGATGGAGGGGAACATCTATACAACCTAACTCCACACCTCGTAACAAAACGGAGGCACCAACGGACGTCTCCTCGGACAAAGGCAACACACCTTCTAACAACAAAGACTGAGAAGCTCCAGTGTCCCGTAAAATCTTAATAGGGTGAGGAGTAGTATTATTAACAATAGAAACAAACCCATCAGACATAAAGGGTTGATAATCCTCCATGTAATCACAAAAACTGGACTTAAAAGCCTGACTCGCAGGACATTCCAACTTATTGGTAACAACGGGTGTCGTACAAGCACTGGACTTGGGCTTATGATCTCTTTCATTCTTCTTCTGGAGTCTAAAACAATCAGCCATCAGGTGACCATTTTTCTTACAATAAGCACAAGTTAGTGACTTCTTCTCAAAAGTATCAAATTTTGGACCAGACATATTATAACTAGACGGACTCTTATTCTGTGCAACAGGCTTAATATCAGTACGTTCAGTGCTTTGATTTTTGTAGTTTCCGCTTGAAGTAAAATTTTGACCTTTGAAACTTCTTTTATGTGAAATGGTATAATTATCAGAAACAACAGCTGCATCTTGCAATGTCTCAACAGTTTTGTCATCTAAATGCGTTTTTAAGTCTAAATTAACACACTGCTTGAACTCTTCTAATAACATTAGTTGTCTTAATTTATCAAAATTTTTATCTATTTTCTTTGACGTAAGCCATTTATCAAATAGATCTTCTTTTTCCCTAGCAAATTCAACATAAGTTTGTGATTCAAACTTTTTATAAGACCTAAATTTCTGTCTATATGCTTCTGGCACTAGCTCATAAGCTTTCAAAACTTCCTGTTTAACAGTGTCATAATCAGAACTTTTTTCCGAAGATAGAGCTGAGTAAATTTCAGCGGCCTTGCCCACAAAAACACTTTGCAGCATAGTAGTCCAATAAGGCTTTGGCCATTTCAAATTTTGAGCAATTTTCTCAAATTGTGGAAAAAATTTATCCACCGTTTTTTCACAAAATTTAGGAACCAAACGTATATTTTTTGCTGCCTCAAATTGTTCTGATTTTGACTTAGTGTTGCTTTCTACTTTAGCCATTTCTATTTTCATTTTCTCCATCTCTAACCTTTCCCTCATTTCAAGTTCTGCCTGTAATTGTTTTAATTTAAATTCATCTTCTTTTTCTAATTGTTTTAATTTAAATTCATCTTCTTTTTCTAATTGTTTTAATTTAACTTCGTTTTCAAATTGTTTTTCCAATTGTTTTAATTTAAGTTCGTGTTCTAATTCAAGCTGTTTTAATTTTAAAGCATCAACATTTTCGACCTTGAGGTCAAGAGCCTCTTCACCAAAAATTTCTGAATCAACTAAACTGTCTATTACCAAATTTTTTATAATTTGTTTTCTCATAGATGTTCTAAAATCTATTTTTAGATGTTTAGCAAGCAACACTAATTCTTCTTTCTTTAATTTATCAAACCCTTCCAGGTCTGGCGTTTTCAAAAATTTACCAGCATCAAATGCCATTTTGTAGAATTTTGTTGGCTAATTCTAATAAAAATACTGAAAAAATTTAATAAGATATTAACGTTATCCCGGACGAGCCCCCAATTTCTGTTACGGCCGAAATCACCTTTTAAATTGTAGCCAACAAAAGACACAAATCAATAATAAAATTTAACAAGATTTATTATATACAAAGTTTACAAAAAATATTACAAAAAGAAACTAAAATGTCAACTTAACTGTTCAAAATCCTGTTTTTTCTTGATCCGGAATTCTGGTCACTGTTGCCTGAATCCAAACGGAATATTATATCCAATCAGTCACAATCTAGTATGATGTAACGTAAATAAATGTGTGTGTCAAGGATGATGTGTGAGACGTAAATAAATCCAACAGCTGAGAACACAAGAATGTCAGGTCCAATAAGTTCTGATCTGCAAGTTTAACTTTCGTGTCCATATATATACTGTAGAACGGAAACTTCTGGAATACGGTAGAATTTCGAATCACACCATAATTATTACGTAAGTCAAATAGAAAGTTCTAGTCATTCCATCAGTATCCATTATTGTTCCAGTGATTTCTAAACTGCGCAGTTATAACATTATTTGGTAAACAACTATAAATATTATGTAAACACATTATACACGTCACAAGGCCACACAAAACAAACCAGGCCAAGATAAATAAATATAATAATTACAATATCATAACAGCAACATATTTTTTTCCCGAACATTAACCATTACATCATTTTGTAATCACAGATATTTATAACAAATATTTAACAAACGTCCATGCTGTTACCATAGACAAGGGTATTCAAGGTCAAAGGGCAAAAATTGAAACTATACAATCGGAAGAAAAGCAGAGGTTCGTGTGAAAAATATATTTATATATACCTCTGAACCCTTGCATCCAACATCAAATAAAGTTATACCATCATCAGTAATGTATCTCTCGACAAAGCATACCTATGAAACAGTAGTGACAAGTATTTATATTTAAACTCGGATGTGTCGAAGTACAGGGTACTAAATGAAAACTTCGACATATACATGCTTCGAGACATCCGTATAAAGTAACGACTACATTATAAGTTATGACTTCGAATTCCGCTGTAACGGTACCAGTATTTGAGACGTACATGTTATATGATACAACTATCTCAGAAAGAATTTGAATAATACATTTTGGCTTTACCTAAATGTCGATTTCAAGTCAAATATCACAGTCAAAACTGCTAGTATTTCCGCACTCAAAATGTTTTAGAATTCGGAGTTTTTTAATGAATCGAGTATCACCTTTGTTAATAGGCCTATCCATAGATGGATGTTATTTTTTCGATTTTATTCTATTCGATCATTTTGTCATATGAATCTTTCTTTGAAAATTGTCGCTCTGTTTCGAACTTGTTTGTTTATTCCAGAATATTCCTTAAGGATCATTGTACATTAGGTATACCAAATAAATGCCAACGAAAAAAAATTTCAAATAATATAAACAATCTAATTGAAACCATGGTGATCGGTCAATAGTGTCAACTATCTTACAAGTAAGACTGTGTCATCTAATGTAAATATAAAAGAGTTTTATACTAAGATGAAATTATTCAAGTGGACTCTAGCGAATTAATATTAATGAGATTTATATTAATTCAGAATATGAAGATTGTGAAAAGGAAGCAAACGACGATTAAGGATGCTCGCTGGTCATGTTTTGGTCTTTTTTCAGATTTTCGGAATCCTCGGGCTTTATCCATTTCTTAAACATGAAATTGTTTGCCATGAACCCCCACTTTTTCTTTTATAATTCAATCATATATACCTTAAAATGGTATTTTACAAAATTTTAAGACATCCTTTTTATTTTTTCATACATTTTTGAGAGACTGAAGTTGTCAATGCAAAGAAGATCCAGAGAAAACCCATTTCCTGCAAAGTTTGAAGGCCTTATAGTTCTAAAATGAGCGCATGAACCTATATTTTTTCTTGCTTATTTGTTTACCATTCATATGTTCTCTCAAACTAAAACACGTATTTCAAATCCTATTTATTTCCTATTAGACCAGCGAGCATCCTCAAGGAGAGCACGCACAAAACAATAGGTCGAATTGTTTGATTTGATAAGAGCTCCAATATACTATCTTTCACAGGTAGACTTTCTCATCACAACGCAACCGACACATGTGCCATAAATCTAAGTATTCGATGCTATTTCAATATTTTAGGCCTTGAGCACAACTGATGAGTAGTTAATCGACCAAATGTGCACATCTTGTGCATCAAAATTGGTATCGATGAATTTTATCAAAACAAATTCAAAGAACATGTGGATATCTTTTGCTAACCTCATGCTCTCCACAAAGTAAAACACTCGGTGTATCAAGAGGCTGACTTAGCTGTCGACCATCTAAACATCTGCGTAATGTTGCTGAAAGATGTAAAACCAGTAGCAGACTATATTCGTAAATGAGAAGCATTTGTCAATTTCAGTTCTACTATTTACAAGAATATATGGAGTATAATAATAGCTGTTCAAAATATAAATTTATAAATAAGAAAATGTAAAAGTCTAAAGGAGTGGGTATGTACCCATAAAAACAACTATCACTGTTACATGTGTGTATCAAGTAAGATTACACCGACTTTCATACATTTATTTATTTATTTATTTATTGTCTCTTTTTGATTTGTTGTTTGTGCAAAGGTGTGAAGGTGTTGATGTTTAATGTTAAATCTTTTCTTAGTTCTTTATCTCATCTTCCTCATGCATAGCTCTATGTTTAGATGGCTTTGTCCTTACTATCCATTTTGGCATACTTACTTGCTCACGTCTTGGATTATTGTTTTGATTTTCAACATTATAGGCCTTTATCTCAACTGTTAAAATCGATAAAATGTGCATCAAAATTGGTATTAAATAATTTTTATAAAGGTATAGCTAAAGTACTTAGTATACAACACTACCGAAGGTACTATAAAATGTCGCTGTCATAAAAACAACATCTGAAATAGACAAGAATTCATTGTTACAACATTAAAACTATAAAACAAAACAGTTTTTAGGTAGCTGGTGTTACCTGGTCTTGATTTCTCCCGCCATTATGCATGAAGCTTTCTGCGGAACTGCAAATTAAAGAGACCGGATTCCAATCTAGTTTTTAGGGTGTTGCCAGTTTTCTCAGAATTGGGAACACCTCGCATTTTATCCACTTCATAGCATTAAATGTCTCGAATGTCTTAAGAATTTCTTTATATAAGTTAAAGGAACAAATCATTATCAGTTTTAGAAAAATCTGACTACAACAAAACATTTGAAAAAATCGACAGCCCTTCTTCTTATCAAATTTTCTATCATTTTTATCTCATCATAAATCTGTGAGCGAATTTTCAATACGTTTATCCGTGTTTTGCTTCTTATTAAAACTTCTTCAAAAAGTAAAAAGCTATTTTAAGTCCTTGTTTTTCTGAAACTGATATCATTAATATAGACATTCTCAGACACCAAATAATCAGAGCTAATGGCATCAGAAACAATATACCAAATCTTTGAGGGCTCAAATTTTCCAAATGTTCCAAAGATGTGAAATGAAAAAGTTAATTTCACATGAAATTCTCGTGAAAAAAATTAAGATGAAGTTATTCTTAAATGAGTTGATCCGTTAATTTCGCGTGAAACATTTCATGTGAACATAGCAGAGAGAAAAAAACTCTTTTTATGAATTATTTTGATTAAATCAATGCACTGTAAAAAAAATAAGTGTGTGAAATGTGCTTGTATGCATGGAGACGATACATGAACAGGGTAGTTTTAAAAGTTTCTATAAATGCGTAATATAGTAAGTTTCTAAGAAAAGATTTCATGATCAGTAACCAGTTAGTATTCAGAGATCTGGGTATAACCGCATGGACTTCAATCCCGAAGCAGTTTAAATCTGGTCATTTTCCATGATAAATTCTTTAGCATGACCATATTTTCACAATTTATGTTTCGACAGTGTCAAGTTTGTTTCATTGGTGATTGGTTTATGGCCACATTGATGGTAATCTTACTGTATTTTTATATTTATTGTGTGTTTAAGGCATCAGATTGGAGGTTGGGTTCTCATAAAACCAGTTAAACATCACTACTGCTCATTATCTGTACCAGTCCAGTTATCATTGCTCTCCTCTGTTTTTGAGTGTGTTTTTTGTACTCTTTTATACGTTTTTAGTTTTTAAGTGTAGAGTTTGTATTGTTTTGGTCTTGTCTTTGTTGTTCAGGTATTTTCGATTCTTGCCTCCTTCGAATATCCCTTTGGTATTTTTTCACTTTATTTATGTTATGTCTGGGGGGGGGGGGGGGGGGTTGTCGAATGGATGGCTTAATTGATTGACATATCATTGTTGACCTTTTTTCTATCTGTTTTATTAATTTTTCCGGAGATTTTTCTAAAAAAAATTTTTTCCATAATCTTAGATTACAAAGGGTTTTTTTTATCCCGTTTCAAGAAAAACACTGCGTTAAAATATTTCAACTTTAAAGGTTTTATCATTATATAGAAAGACTTAACAATTTGAAAACGCGTAGATCTAAATTCTCCTCAAAATGAAATAAAATTACAGAATAATGGCTCTATACTTCGTCGTACAACATGTAACTTACAGATAATGGACGAATTAGCCTTCATTATGTCCTCAAAGTTTTGGACAGAAATTATTTAATAGGTTAAGATTCGAAGATAAACATCAGGACATCCGCCTGTAATATTATCACAGTTTGTCTTTATCTTAGGTTCTGGTACTTTATCTAGAAATCAATATGTGACTAGACGACCTTAAGCCTACTGTGCGTCTTCTTTCAAACTGCAAGTGTTTTTTTCGTGAATATGTTAAATGTTTCTTTAAAAATGAAAGTAACAAGTATTACTCTACCTTTTGTTTCCATTAGTCGTGATGAATTATTGTTCTTTACACTGCTGCAATGTGCTAAGTATTTTATGAGAGATGGTTTTCCAATTTTCCATGTTGACTACTCTCTAATTGTTATTTTTAACGCGCATTATAGTAATGAAGTCCGGCTTTTTTCACCAAGAAATCACATACAGTAATTCAACGAATCTAAAATAACAAAACTTTGCCTAGATTGTCTAGAAGAAATAGTTTGGAAATTTGAAGTCTAATTGAATTTAATGGGAATAAATATGATATATAAAACGGTTAAATTTTTGACAGCATTTTTGACAGAATATTTCTTGTTTTATCATATATATTTATTTTGTTTTTTTTGGGGGGGGGGGTGGATAATTATTTAGTTTTTTTTATTATTTTCCCCTGTTATGTATTTTTTGTGCTGTTTTTATGTTTTCGTTGTTACCATAATTTTGATGTGCATATTTCGTAGATTTGAAACTCAAGGCCTAAAACGGGTAGAACCAAAACCAAAACAATAATCTAAAAGGTTCAAGATTAAATTCCAAAAATGCCAATATACCAATAAAGGGTTAAGTCAAAAACCATCTATAAGGACATAGCTATGTACGAGGGTTTTTCATACAATTTAAATTTTTTGTAGCGGTAAATTTAACATGTTTAAAGCATCAATTTCGGGCTAGTATCTGAATACAGTAACTAATACCCAGCATAATGTGTAGTTAAGTTGTTCCTTTCTAACTACTTAAATAGCCAAGTTTAATAAATGTAGTTAATATTGTTTTCATTGTTAGGATTGGGCTTCTCAATCACTCATAAAAGGGTTGGTGTCATATGGCTTTTAAAACTTAAATGCATATTTGTTGTTTAATCTATTGCTATCGAAAAATAATACAGGAAAAAAATATTTTCGTAACAGAAACGAATAATAACTGTAACAGTGAACATAATTGTTTCATCTTTTGAATATATATAGAAAAATATTGCATATATATATGTAAGTTTGGAACATAATTTTTTGTTTTTGAATATATAAATAGAAAAAGTATTGCATATATATTTGTAAGTTTTGAACATAATTTTTTATTTTTTGAATATAAATAGAAAAATATTGCATATATATTTGTAAGTTTTGAACATGATTTTTTTTTAATCAATATTTTTTTTAATATTGAAACGTTTGACGTGCCATAGCTGATAATAGTTTAAAAAATTGACATTTTTTTTATGTTCACTTGACCTAAGCTGGTTAGCCAAAATATGGACAATTTTTATTGTTATGTTTATTTCATTTTATTTTATTTTTTTTTTTTTTTTTTGGTTGAATTGTCTTATCCCATTCGACAGGTCACTGGCCATTGATGTAAACGTTTCTTTTTTGTTTGTTTTTTTTTTTTGGGGGGGGGTGTTTTTTTTTTTTTTTTTTTTTTTGTTTTTTGTTTTCTGTTTTTTTTTGTAAATTTTTCTGCAATGGTTAGATTCACTTCACATTAATGTGATGGAGGTAGTTTACTTGAATTTTTCAAAACAATATATATTATAAATGAATATCAAAATAGTAATCCAAATGTCAATGTCGTAACTTGGACCGAGTGGTTTTTACAACTGAGCGGTCCTAAATTGGATAAAGACTTCAGTTTTTGGTTTATACAAAATGTACTTGTAAAATTCCGCTGTTTTTTTTTTTTTTTTTTTTTTTCAATCTGTTTTCTTTAAAGTAAATTATAATGTTTAGTTTAGATGACAAAAAATTATTACTTGCATTATTTCATAACACTTATCAGAATGGACTTTAAATGCTGCATACCTCTAACATTTGTGTTGTATTATCTACTGTATGTGATTTCTAATTTGTTGTTTAAAATCTAATTGTAAATAAAAGTTTACGAACGGAATAATTTCTTCTTGGAAACAAGGACGAACTATAAGACCTTTACTCAGCTTAAGTATTCCAGTTTTACCCATAAAAAGTCCCCTCTATAAATCTATTGTCAAAAAATTCCCAAATTTATTTTTATTTCCTATGAATAATATCAATTTTTTTAATTACCTTTCTTCTCAATTTATAGAAGACTGTTCAAAGTTAATGTTTTACTGAGTCGTCATAAGAAAAATGGTTATTTGGTCAGATGCAAAAGTATCTATATATAGTTGTTTTGTGCTGTCAGAATGAGTTCCGCTACTCCTATGATATATTTTAACCAATATTTGTAGTTACCACTGACAACGTTCTTTTTAAAAAAATGATATTATGACAGGGCGTAAGTAAGGACCTGTATATACAAATGGGTGACTCAAGCCGAAGCTTTTCGTTATCGTCTTCCTGTTCTGCCATGAAAAAAATGTAAAAGAAAGCTGGATGTTGGCAAACAGATTATTTATGCCTCTTAGCACTTCTGGTGATGCACCAGAACGTCGTTCATTCCTGAAAATTAATTTTGAAAACAAAAGCCTAGATGCCATCAACCTTGACAATATCTTGCACAACAAAAAAGTAACATCTCAAGTTTCATCTCATTTTAAAGACCAGTCAGTTCCACTTATATCTTATACCTATACTAAACCAATTGCAACCCTGTTTTCAACCAGAAAAAGGAATAGCTGCGACCTCAAAATTGATGACTTTTAATCCAAACCACCTGATTGCTACTGCTCCTCTTCTCTATTCATTCATAGTCCAGCTGGCCACGTTATTACTGGCGACCTAAGCATCGTTAATAAAACTAAATTGAAAGACATCGTGGCAAGGATCCCAAATGTCGTGAGCCCCTGCACATCAATTGGAAACTCAAAATCAAAATATTGATGGATGCAGTTGAGGACTATGCCAGAAAATAGGCAGAGATAGAGAAGGAAAACATCGATACACTTTCGAATTGGATCAGGTCGATAAAGTCTTTAATTCGTGCTCGATACTTTAGAACGTCCATGGGTTCTAAATCTGACAGCTTAATAAATCACTTGACCCAAAGAGTTCACTTTCTTAGCATATGAGGTGTACATTTCACAGTATATGCCGCGAATGTGACTTATATGCCGACTTTCTAAGACAAGGACGTGTTCAGTCTATATTAATTTCGTCACTTCAAATGTTTTTTACGGTCGTCATCACGAATTGATTGACCGATACGAAGTTTCTGTCTCGCGTGTGTGACTAGATATCTTCATTTAGATTTCACGTCCTTCTGAAACACATTCGCCAACTGAATGGACCTTCGCTATAAACGTCATTCAATTGTGCTCTCATGGAGTTCCGATTTTGTATACCTTGACGCTGAAGACGTTGAACGTTCTAGCTTACAAGTTTAGGAAGATACATATGATTCTACACAATATAGGGGTATTCTAAACATATCCTTGCCCTATCCAAAAGTCTTAATTCCATTCTTACCCTAATCGTACACGCTAACCGTAACCAAGGCCTGGCCCTACATGAGTGGGACCCCTCTATCGTACTGAGGATACATTTATTTCCAGTGATGTCAACTATCGTGGGTCAGTTTAGACGAGACTTAACTTCTTTGTTTTGTAAGTTTCTAATAAAAGTATATATTGATCATGTATATACATTTTACCTTTTTTCACAGATTCACTGGACCAAGGAAAATAACGAACGTATAATGCATACACACCAATTAGTCAAACTGTGCATATATATATTGCAGGAGCAAGACATGGGCACCGTTCCGGGGTACCTGAAATCACTTTTTTGTGAAGTGTTTTCTTTGTATGATTTCTTACCAGTTTTTGGTATTTTGATATATTCGGATTTTTGTCTACTTAAAAACAAACGTCTGCACATATGAGATATTTGTATTTCTCAAACAGGTATATTTAGGGTATAGGTATAGATATTTATCCAACCGGAAGTGAACTTGGTCATATCAGAACCCGGATACAGTCGGACGTGAGCTTGCCATATCAGATCCGCGGGTATCAAATAGGCAAAACTTTTAGAATAGTAATACAATTTTTTTCCCATATTTATCCAGTCAGAAGTGAAATTGGTCATATCAGAACCCGGGTACAGTCGGACGTGAACTTGCCATATCACATATGGGCTTCATCTGCTTCAGACTCATTCGATTTCATATATTTTGTAATGAGACAGAAACTGTTTGTTTCGGACATCGTATCCAAATATTTTAAAATGGATCAGAAATAAAGCGTCATATTCTTCAAACATTCAATTAAAAACTAGCAATGAATCTTTATTATTTTAAATATTTACAATATAAACATTTAAGGAAGCAAATAATTCTTCAAAATATAATTCATTTCACGCCTGCTTATCACCCTTATGCGTAACAATTGAAAATATTAGATATTCTCAATATTCTGTTTTATATCAAGAATTCAAAAATGTGCTTCGCTGTAATATTATTTCAATTAGTTTGTTTATTTAAGGATGCTCGCTGGTCATGTTTTGGTCTTTTTTTTCAGATTTTCGGAATCCTCGGGTTTTATCCATTTCTTAAACATTAATTTTTTTGCCCATGAACACCTACCTTTTCTTTAATAATTCAATCATATATACCTTAAAATGATATTTGACAAAATTTTATGAAATCCTTTTTATTTTTTCATATATTTTTGAGAGACTGAAGTTGCCAATGCAATGCAAAATCCAGAGAAAACCTATTTACTGCAAATTTTCAAGGCTTTATAGCTCTAAAATGAGCACATGAACTTATATTTTTTTCTTGTTTATTTGTTTACTATTCATATGTTCTCTCAAACTAAAACACCTATTTCAAATCCTATTTATTTCCTATTAGACCAGCGATCATCCTTAATCCTTGTTAAATACATACAAGTACAGCGGCAAAAGTCTGTTTTGAAATAATTTTCAATCCTTTTCACAACTTATATTATTTCGGAACACATTTTGAAACAATAATTGTATGTGTCTAACCGAGGCAATACACACGCAACAAACGGGAATTGTTTCATCGAATCATATTCCCCAAATTTTGAAGTTACTCAGCATTTTGCAAAAATTTAACCATTACCAATTGGTATGAATAAGAGAGATAAGTGGGCGTGTATACTATATACAGCCTTTCCATAACTTACGAATATTATTCGACAACACAGTTCTAAACTGTTGACTAACAATAAGGTACATGAAAAAATTCAGAGCATTTCCAATGAGAACAGGGTATTTGGAATTTGCCTCAAGAATTAAATTAACCTCTTCTGGTAACCATGTGATGTGAAGGACGTCATCCAATTTGTCTATGGCATTTGTTGCCTCGGAAACAAGAAAGATAACTGCTATTAAAACTACCATTATGGCGGAAAGACGTTGCCTCGATTTAATTGAGTCTGCATCCTTCCATGGAAGATTCTTCCGGAAATAGGTCAGCTTTAGTGTTAAATATATAGTGCATAGTAACACTATCAAAAATGAGACGGGAAATGTGAAGGAAATTAAGACATTGATTATCACGTGGTTTAACGTTTCTTCAGTTTGTTCACTTTCATAAACGCATGCGTCGTCTGGTGCACGTACTATAGAATCTTCCGTCGTCAAAAAGGACCACAGTGAAATGCCCGATGTTAAAATAATAACTGTCAAAGACGCAGTCATGGAAAATGTCTTCGTCATGATTTTTTTACATTGAATTGGAAAGAGAACAACGGATGTTTTCTGAACACACAATAAAACGGTCAAAAGAATAGACATGGTATGGAAATCATACCCAATAAGATCCATCCTGCTGATAAAAATACATAATGGATATTTCATTCTGATAAACATATAATAACCGTGATCAGTTTCTTTCATATTAAAGTTTAAGTATACAAATTGTGCATAATGTGCACACAGACTCGACGCCATATCTGTAAATGCCAAAAAGGATAATATAATTGTAACAGGGGATATGTTTTCCTTCTGTAAAAATATACTAATGATATATGTATTCATCACTGCCAATATCGTTGCTATGGTTGCTCCACAGTAAATCAACGAAGGTTTTGCACAAAGACTTTTGACATAGTCAACATCGTCAAGTTCCGAATGGCTGACCTCGCAACTAGTCACCGTGCTGAATGTGTTAATGTCTTCTGCACTTACATACGGGAAATGGACATTGGAAGAAACATGTGGTATCTTTGAAATATTTCTTCCTTCAATGACATGATTTTCGAAAAGAACAAAACATTCTGGCGTGTGAAAATAAATTTTGATAATGCGATATGTTATAAAGTCAATTAAGAATGCTTCGAGGTGTTTCTTATCTTTTGGAAAAACAGCGAAATTTTTCTCATGCCGAAATCGTAGAAGTTCCAGGCACTGTACATTTTGATCAAAGAAATTTGATAAGATAGAGTTGTTCATTGTGCTAGAAAAATCATACATGATACTGTATAATTTATTTGTACAGTTTACATCCAAAAAGTAAATATCATATCGTCTAAAATATGGAATAAATGTTTCATTCGAGTAACCTACTGTAGTGTTAAATTCCTCAAGGGTACAAATTGATGTCGAATTCTCACATTGATCCATCGAGACATTTTCTTGGTGTAGTCCGTCTTCATCTTCAAAAAGATTATGAAACGTCATAAAGTATTTGTCACAAACCATATCTTCAAACTTTAAAAATTGGTACGAAAAATCAGTTGTATTGGTCAGCCGAAAGACATACGAATTATTGTTCTGATCAAAAACTACAGTAATCGAGTAACCCTCTTTAAAAAGGGTGTTGTAGTCCAGGTTTTGTTTTCTGCAAACAAAACTTTGTGCGTCCAAATGATCGAAAACGACCAGCATGGATATTGTTAAGAGTGTCTCTTTCCTCATTCTGAATGTTTGTGATGTCATAAACAAATTGATTTTAACCAAGTGTTAGACTTGATGCTTTTATCTCTTGTATGTATCTAAATTTTGCTATTCAGTGTATTCGTAATGGAAGCAAAATTTGGATGACAATATTTTTCCCTGAGGCGAGTTTAAGATTGCATTGACAATCAAAACATGTTTCTATACACGGCACAACCTTGATGGTCAAAATACCCAAGGGACCCACAAAGTGAAATATATGTCAGTTCAATGACTTGTTTATGAAATATTTTAATTACCGTTAAAGTGACCTTAATTATTAGTTCAGATACTGATCATATGATGGGCCCATTTCGGCTCAAAACATCAATGTTAGAACATATTTGTTGAAATGTGCCCACACACTGCTTCAAAACTGGTATATATAAGAGGATGTTTGTGTGAAATGGAATCCTATGTACAATTTATCAATCAACATCGGTGTGAAAGTTAAATACATAGCTTTAATTGAAAATTAATTATTCATGTTGTATTTAAGATATTAAATTCGTTGCTAGTAATATCAATTATGTCCGGAATAAACAGGGTTGGACCGTATACGTACTGAAACTGATCGCTGATTTTAGATTTTAGCTTACTATAGGATCTATTACTAGGTTATTTTTTTTTTGTTTTCTTTCTATTTGCTGTATAAAAATAACAATCCAAAGATACTAATATTAGATATAGTAAATTTATACTATGCTCTATACGACGCGTTTCAAGGAGTTACCTCTCAACCGAAACATTTGGAAGACCAAAAACCAAACTTATATTAAACAAGAAGTACTCAACCAAAAATACCAAAATTGGAAGCCGAATTTCAGCTAAGGAGATCTACCATGTGCAATACAAGGAATGAACCCTTAGTATTTCTATTATTTTTGAATTTTGCTAAATATTGATAATTTCTGTAACAAATCAATGAATAATCATGTCAGACAAGTCTCACGACTGGGTTAAATTTCTTTTCGGTAAAGTAAATTGCAGTTCGTTAAATGTTTGTACAATTAATTATAATTAAATGAATCGTATGTATGTCACGTGGTGCATAGTATAAATACCTTTACAGATGTAAATTTGTTTATTCGAGGGCTTACATTGACACGTGAAAACAGTTCACTTGCTGTTATCTTGTCTTCACAGATAAATTTTAAAATTCTAAAAAATTTCAATTACATGTATATAGTGTTTTTCATGTCGATCTTCGGCATTTTTTTTTTTTGTGTATTGAATATGCAGTATTGCTAATAAATGTATTTTCTATTTTCAGATTGATCATGATGTTGGATATATTTCAAAAAGATAGGACATTTCTTGGTTTTGGAACAAATATGTAAAGATGATTTTTGTATATTTGTTTGTTATGATATAAAATTAAATGACTATGTCTTGTAAGTTCACTGTCCCAAAGAAGTTTGGAGTTTTTGTTTTGTTTGTCCCGTAAAGATGACCAGATGAACATGTAATTAAGAACATAACTGATTCTATTTTCTCAGTGTGACTTTGCTATAGTTTAACATATTTATACGGAGCCCCGCGGGGGACACAACAAGAAAAAAAACTATATCCGTACATTTCATTATACTTTACCCTCAACACATTAGTAAATATCTCCAGAAGAATAACTAAGCGATATGATAGTAGGAAAAGTCTATCGGAAAATTAAAATACTAACAAAAGGCTTAGTAGCACTGCAAAGAAAGCATAGTATCAAAGGGAAAAAAATCATAACACGTACCTGACCTATAAAACCAAACCACCAGTTTTTTTTTAATTCCCATAAACTATGGAAGTAATATACAGCTATTTAACGGTATCGAGGGATATAGCCATTTTATTTGTCTCGCGACACTGACTATTTTCACACGGCCTCAAATCCAATTTCAGCTAAAGAGTGGACAGAGCACTATAAATCTTTATTTACTGACTTAAATTGTACCAACTTTAACTTAAACAGTGAGCTTGAAGGAACAAAAGACAACTTTTCTTCTCTTGATTATGCTTTTAACTGTAGTGAAGTTAAGAAAGGGATTAAAGAACTAAAATCTGGTTAAAGTGGTGGCCCTGATCTTCTTCTTAATGAATTTATAAAAAATAGTAAAGACTCTATGGTTTTGATTTTGGTAAAGTTATTTAATAAAATCCTACAAACAGGAATATTTCCTAAACAATGGAATTTGTCTCATATTACTTCAATATTCAAATCAGGCAACCCAAATGATTGCAATATTACAGAGGCATATGTGTATCCAGCTGTCTGGGAAAACTCTTCACTACCCTGCTTCAAAATAGACTGTCTTTGTTTCTTGAAGAACATAACTTAGTAAGTCCCAATCAAGGTGGTTTCAAATCAGGCTATAGGACTAGTGATCATATCTTTGTTTTAAAAACTTTAATAAACAAATATTTGTATGGTAATAACAAAAATCTTTATGTATGCTTTGTAGATTTTCGCAAGGCTTTTGACAGTGTTGCAAGAAAAGCGCTTTTTACTAAACTACTTAGAAACAAAGTTGGTGGAAAATTTTATGACCTCATCAAAAATATGTACTCTAATACACTTTATTGTTGTAAGACTGATAATATCTTAGGTGAACCTTTTCTATCAAAGATTGGGGTGAAACAAGGGGATAGTTTACCCACACTTTTTAACATATTTGTTGATGATATTAAATCTTACTTTGATTTTAACAAATCTAACCCAGTCACACTAGATCAAATAAATTTTAATCATCTCTTTTATGCGGATGACTTGGTTTTAATTTCAGAGTCACCCTCAGGCTTGCAACATTGTATAGATAGCTTGCAAAGATTCTGTGGAGATTGGAACCTTAGTGTGAACACCCAAAAGACAAAAATAATGAGTCTATCCAAATTTAAAAACAGATCTGTAATTGATAACTATGTCTTTTATTTTGGCGCAAACACTCTTGAATCTGTTCCAACTTATAAATATTTGGGCATTACCTTTGATAACAAAGGAAAAACCAAAATAGCAGCCGAGGAACTGGCTATAAAAGCTCGTAAAGCTTATTTTGCTTTGAAATCCAAAATACCATATTCAAACTTCATTTCAGTAGAAAAATGGATAAAACTTTATAACACACTTATTTTACCAATTATGTCTTATGGATCTGAAATATGGATCTCAGATTTTAATTCTAATTTAGACTCAGTAGATAAACTA
The DNA here is from genome assembly GCA_028015205.1 of Mytilisepta virgata. Classification (NCBI taxonomy): domain Eukaryota; kingdom Metazoa; phylum Mollusca; class Bivalvia; order Mytilida; family Mytilidae; genus Mytilisepta; species Mytilisepta virgata. The sequence goes on from CM051513.1 coordinate 20,467,511, forward strand.
CCTTTTGAAAAAGTTCAAAACATGATTATGAAGAATATCTTGGGAGTTCACAGTAAGGCATCCAATCTCGCATTAAGAACTGAATTGGGACTTAACCCAATAAGTATAAAGTCCTACTTTTTGATGTATAAATATTATTTAAGATTGGTTGCCGTGGAATCAAAACATGAACAAAAATTCGATATTTTAAAAGCCGCATTCAAAGAAGAGAAAAGTCTTTTCCGAGACAAAACAAATAGTTGGCTTTCAACTTTACATAAGATTAAAGATACTTCTTTAATTCCAAATCTTGACATAAGTTCTTCTGAGTTCAAAACATCTTTAGAAAAATTTTATAAAGACAAAGTTCATAGACAACTTAATTTTATTAAAAATAATAATGAAGGTAAATTACGTTTTTACAGTAAAATCTCATCTTCCTTTGAACTAAAGAACTACCTTAAATATAATCTTAAAAAGTCAGATAGATCATGGTTAACAAAAATCAGAATAAGTGCACATCCATTGGCAATAGAAACAGGAAGATATTCAAAACCAATAGTTCCTACTGATAATAGAACTTGTAAACATTGCACAAACACTGTCGAGGATGAAGTTCATTTCATTCTAAATTGCCCTAAATACAAATCTCTAAGAGAAAAATTTAAGATTTTTAACAACAGTGAAGTATATATTGAAAAATTACTGAATCCTTTAACTGAAGAAAGTGCCAGGGAAATCTGTACTTACCTTAGAGAGGCTTTTGAAATTCGTTCTTCTGATTCCACCGCGACCAATCCAATATCATGTACTACAGACTAACTTAACTATTGTTGTATTGATTTATATATCGTATATATATAAAATAATTACACTTTATAATATAATAACTTAAAGTTATTGGGACTAAAAATGTTTTATTTCATGTATTTACACTTATATTTATGTATTACATATATGTCTTGTGGATAACATTGCATTGTTAATTCATGTGCTTTATCCAATAAACTGATTGATTGATTGATTTTCCCGTCGCGTAGCGAAGGAAAATAGTCAATGTGTCGAGGGGACAAATAAAATGGCTATATCCCGAAATGACTGTTAAATAACTGTTTTATTATACCGTAACACTTTATTGGTCATTAGTTTCCAGTATTATCAGGTGATTAGTTTTAGAAACTAATCACCGGTAAAAACAATTAGTAATGTCTTGATTTTTATATAGAAAAAACATACTGAGGTATAATAATATACAGTTATTTAACATTATTGAGGGATATAGCCATTTCATTTGTCCCGAGACGCTGACTATTTTCCCGACGCGTAGGTGGTCTCGAAAAAGATGCTAGTCCGTCGGATTGGCACGAAAAATGGTTGTCTCGTGTTAACGGGGAGCAACACCCTTGGCGCGTTAAAGACTTCCCTGTAGATGTCGAAAAAGAGTAGGCTAAAATGCCGCTATCGCACTCGCCAAGTGGACAAGGATTAGCACAAGTTAGTATAACTTGTTTCTCAATCCACTGTTAATAAACAAGTTTAATCTAATGGACAAAAATAGATGTTTCGGTGGTTTCTTTAGTTAAAGTTCATGAACTGTCAGTGGATAAGATGTGGATAATGAGGATTTTTTTGGAAATAGAACATTATATATATATAGCGGAGAATGCAATAACGGAATGAAATAATTTCTCTGTTTTCGTCTGTAGTAGCTCATGCAAAATCATTGCTTCATAGTAAAATAAGAATAGATCGATCAAAAAGCGGTGCACAGTTTGACCCCATAAGTAGTCCGATACTCTCTTGAAAACCCTTTCCTCCAAACTCAACAAATATATAGTCGACTAGAAATACCAGCATCAGTCTCAGAGTGCTTCTTTATAGTTATAGAAACTTAGAATCGGTGTTTTTTTAACTAGCATTTCCCCTACCTAATATCCGATATATTTTTATTCATTTATTTTATTTTATTTTTTTTTTTTTTTTTTTTTTTTTTGTCCAGAATCAGTGGTGAATTAAATTAATTACGACGTACAGAAATAGAAAGTTTTGATACTGCTGTATTGTACTGTCTACTGGAAGATTAAGAATTTTGAAAGAACTAGTCTATATAGCGAAGGTTATAAGAATAAAAATAAGAATGGTTTATTTCCAATCAAGAGCCCACGAGAGGCATGAAGTGGCACTACACTTTACAATATACAACATGTATGATTGAAAATATAAGACAACATAGGAAAAAACAATAATGGCTATCATATGGTTGGAAGGACAGGATCAGGTCAGACAAAAATACTGTTCCCAATAATAAAATTAAGCTTATATATAGTTTGTACATTATTGTTTCCAGAAAGTTCTTTTACAAAACACTTAATAATATTATTTCTCAAACTCATTAAGGTGGGTAAATGTTCGTTTGTGAACAGCCAGAAAAACTTTTCATCATTGGATAGATTTTTGTTCCTTATATAAAGGGCAATCAACTATAAAATGAGTCTCATCTTCCTTTTACATTAGTAATATCACTATAGCTCACGGTTTGGGTCCTTCCTTAACTGCATTATATAAGCTACTCTTCCCCCGTGACCCTCAAATACAATATATAATACAATAAAATGTAATATTGAAAGCAATAATATTGGATATAGATGATCCCAATAGATATCTTATTGTCGAGCTTTGTAGGCCTAGGGCAGAGGCAATAAGTTATTACCCGAAAATATCGGGCATTAGGCTTATTCCCTGAAATCCAAGGATTATTTCACCTATTGTCAGGCGTAATTTCAGGCAATATGTTATAAGTTCTATAACATATGACTTCACATTCTTTTTCCCATTTTAAAAGTTTTCATGCTGATATTTTCATTCATTTTTTTCTTTGGGGGGGAGGGGGATTAGCCCATTAATAGTAACACAGAAAACAGAAAGAAAATGGAAAATAATAATAAAAAAATGATGATGGATTTGTCAACGACGTATTAGATAGATAACAAGCACACGCTGGTATAGCAATATGTACAAATAATAAATATAATCCATATCTGAGGAAACTGTCAGATGGAAGTAATAGAACTGTAGCAATACGTCTGAATTTTTTAATGTACCTCTTGTTGTCATATCCGTATTTATGCCGTCCCGTACTATAGACATGAATTATTTGTTTTTATTTTTGAGCCGATAGAAGTTATAGAAACTTAATATGTTTACAATCATCCTCCAACAGCGGCGCTATTGGAGTACTCCTTTAGTTCAGTTGGTAGAGAGAGGGGATAACTGAACCAAAGGCACTACCGCTGAGCGCTACTGTTACACATTTTAAAATAGCCTCAATAAAATATAACGTGTTTGAGTTATCGCTCTTTAGTCACATTTTAAGTTGATATTAGTGAAAACTACTTTACACATGATACTTAATTATGATTTACTGTTACAAAATTGTAAAATTTGTGAAAACTAAGGAGTATCTCCCTCGTGAATAGCTCTGTCCTTAGATGGTTTTGGTCATTTTGATATTTTGAATTTGCTCTTCAACCTTTGGGGTTGTTGTTTTGGTTTTCAACATTTAAGGCCTTGAGCACAACTGATGAGTCGTAAATCGACGAAATGTGCACATCTTGTGCACCAAAATTGGTATCAAAGAATTATATTTAAGAACAGAGAATATAGCTGAAACAAATAATATTTTAAAATAGGAAAAAAATGTGGACAAGATACTGATTACAGAAAATAACAACTCTACAGAACAAAGAAATTTAACTCTAAAACTATTTTTAAAATATGTTTTTTTGCATTTATACCTTTAACAACATGCTCAGAATACATAAAAATCTATTGCGACTCATACCTTACCAGACATACGTATTTACAGATTATCTTTACAGTTTTGAACTTATGACCTTAGAAAATTCCGTCCTCATAATATTTTACAATATAATTATTTTCCAAATGAATAATGGCAAAATGGTATAAAAACCTCATACCTCAACCGATCTATTGGACAACATGACCTTTGTCGTGTACGGAGCAGGAAGTGATTACCCTATCGAAGCACCTAGGTTCAGTACAAGTTTTATTCATAAGATTCGTGAGATTCGTGTTGTTTTTAGTTTTTGTGTTGTGTTTTTTTATGTGTTATGAAAGAACAAGCCAGCTTTTCTGTCGCATGCATAACAAGTGATAATGTTAAATATTCACCTTATTCTGTTTTATTTTTTTTTTAAATCCAGGGATGTTATACGACCTAATTATTTCTTTAGTGTGTATGTTTAATTCTAGTTAATTATGTTCATTTTGAAATTCATATAATTTACAAAATGGGAAATATAACAATTACACATGAGTACTAATTTTTAATCTCATTCATAGCCAATATTTGTTCATAACAGATTTTTCTGTAATAATTCTGTATATCTAAATACGTTAATATTTCGGGATCTATTTCATCGAATCACATACCCAAAATTTTTAAATTATTCGGTATATTTTTAAAAATTCAACCGTATCTGATAACAAATTGTTATGAATTAGAGAGTAAGTGGGGTGATATTGTAAAATTTCAACCATAACAAATTTTTATGAATTAGAGAGATAAGTTGGCGTGATATTGTAAAATTTCAACCATAACCAATTGTTATGAATTAGAGAGATAAGTTGGCGTGATATTGTAAAATTTCAACCATAACCAATTGTTATGAATTAGAGAGATAAGTTGGCGTGATATTGTAAAATTTCAACCATAACCAATTGTTATGAATTAGAGAGATAAGTTGGCGTGATATTGTAAAATTTCAACCATAACCAATTGTTATAAATTAGAGAGATAAGTGGGCATGAATAAGGGGTATTGCAGATTAATTCATGACACAAATTCCCTATACAATACGTGACAAAAGTAACAGTAAATAAAATGCACTTTTATTGCAGTTCTTCATCTTTATGTCACATTTGTATTCCATAGTTTGTCAATCTTTACGATTTACGTCTGTTGAATTCTTGCACAGTTTACTGTATATATGAAATGAAAAAACATTTTAAAATACATTTTGAAACCAAGAAGAATCCCCTCAATCATAACTCTGTCTTTAAATGGTATTTGAATCCACATTTTCGGTCTTGAGAACTACTGATGGAGGCATATGTTCATAGATATATGCATACCAACTGCATCAATATTGGTACAAGGATTTTTTATCGTTACTGGTGAGAATTGTTTTTTTTTTTCATTTTGTCCCACCACGTTTATGATATATCTGTCTCGATATATGATGAAATAACTTGCCGTGAAATGAATCGATGTGATATTTACACACTGCGCAAAGAAGAAGTGAAGACTGCATTTGTACCGAGACCACAGATTTTGCGTGAAGACCGTTTCACATTTTGATATTTATGTCTTGTCCAAACCGTACACACGGTTCTATATCTGATAATCAAACCAAAGACATTAAAATTGGTATTTGCTGCTTCTCCGCCAGGCACGAGGCATATAGGAGTAATAGCAAAGAACTTGTCGGGTCAGAGTCAATATAATGTGTATGTCTTCCTGCGGACTCTTACTTCCGTGTCGGTCTAGTATAATGTAGGGTTCATATAGATATCATAACAAAATGTTCTCGTCCTGATAATCACTTAATGGTTAAACTGGACGTTAAATAATAAACCATTCAGTTTTTATACCAAGACTTTATGACCTGGGGTGACAATTACACATGAAGCATCAGTATATGGTATATTTAAAACATTTTGTAAAAGACGATTAAATATTTTTACTTTGCCATGGTATTTTGACCCCCCTGCCATGGTATATTGAACCCCCTCCTATATTTTTCGAAATTTCAGTTCTATTTATTTGACAAGACACTTAACAGTAGAGACAACTTGTTCATATTTTTTTCAGGTTTCCAGTTTGTGTGCTTATTTTAATGTGATAGTCAATGGCAGTCGATGTGCCATCTCCGAGCCAGAAGATGTATTTTTAATAGCTCATTTTTTTCTTTATATAGATAAACTGTTTATTCAGTATTTTTTGTTACTACTGTGCAGTTATTGTGGCTGGTTGTGGTACATGATGCTGATATTTGTAGAAAACAAAAAAACAATCAGTTCTAGTGGATTGATAGGTTTTCTGTAGTGGAATACTGTCTTCTTGATGCATACAACAAATCCATTCATTTTCATGAATAATAACTATTTAAAGTGTTTTCATTTTATTTCATGTTTCTTCTCAGACAGAGAAATATTATTTCTCCAACACAATGTCAAAGAACATTAAAAATAATATATACCTCTATAACATCTCATAACAAACAGACACACAAACAAACAAACATACTAACAAATCTTCTCTCATTCATAACCAACAACAAAATTATCCATCAGTAACCATGACAGCAGAAATAACAGATATCTAATTTATGTTCAGGGATCATAGCAAATTTTATATAAAATTTCTAAGTAAATTTACTGTTCTTGTGCAGACTGTTGTTATACTGATTAAGGTTTAAATTGTGAAAAAAACTGACTTTTTACTTGTTGGATAAAGTCTTAATTTTTGCTTACAAACATGTTTTTGTAGGCATGGTAAGGTAAAAAAAACTACATGCCTGTTAAAAGTAACATTATGTTTAAACTTATATGGTAATAGGTATGTAGGTAAAAAAAAATTTTTTTCTAAAAATCAAAATTATATAAATATAGATAGAAGTATTCTGAAAGATTTTCTTAGCCACCAACCTCTTTATTATACATGAAAATTAAATTTTCCCTATTTATTTAAAGTACCAAATGGAGACTTTCTACAAAAAATGGTATGAAATAAACTACACTTAACCTTAACATAAAATTATATATAATATGTAGGATAACCCTTATCAGGCATACATTTGAAATGGCCTAAAAAAGTAGAGTTTTTTTTCTAATAAAAAAAGTTCAAATATTCCATATATACAGTAAATTCATTAAATGTATAGAGGTAGTATGTCAAATGAAATTTTTTCCAATAGAAAACAAAATAAAAATGGAAATTAAAATTTTTTTTATAATGTGGTAAAAATGTGAAATTTTAATTCGGAATCCAATGAGAAATATAGATATGTCCGTGTACATTAAAATCTTGTAACGAAAACAATGATCCTTTAACAGAAAACAATATACTAAAATATTTTTTTTTGCTACAAAACAAACCTTAACCAGATAAAATAAATTTTTAAGTGTTCAAGCATAAAACAGACTTCATAAAAATAATTAAAACTAATTTTTTTTTAAGATGATGTTTTCAGTCTAAAAATTACCCAAACTTTTTCAACAAATGCAATTTGTATGCATTCATTATATATATTGGTAGTATTAAGTTTTAAATATACATATATTATATATTTTGAAACATACAACAAAAAAATCACTCTTTCCACACATCACAACCTATCAAATTTTAGCACTTGTATTAAAACTGCATCAAAATTACCATGCTTCTGAATCCAATCAAGGCACTATATTTGTTAGAGTTATTCCCCTTAGACCATTCACAACCACAAAGAAATCTATAATTTATTTTTTCTGTTGCCATTTTAAATAATCAAAAACTAAATTATTCACATTAAATAAAAAAGCATAGAAACATTCAAATATTTCTAAACTCATTAAATTATCTAAATCCTTTAAAAAATTTACAGAATTTAAACATTTTATCTTTGGTACACCATTTTAAGAAACAGATGGGTGATTTTTATGTTTTTTTCAACTACCATCAATTTAATATCCTTTCAACTAAAAGAAAACTTTATTTTTAATTCTGAAAATATATAAATACTATACCCTAATTCCTATATTTCCTTTTTTTAAACTGTTTTTGGTGAAAATTAACATTTTCTCTCTAAAAAATTGATATTACCTCCGTGTTACTATTATTAGTTCCACAAAGATATACATTAGAATGTAAACCAAAATGTTTCTGTTACTAAAAACCTCACCTATTGATAGGGGGCAGAGTTTTTTGGATGAAACAATGTGAACAAGATGTGACATGGCTTCCATAAACTATATGCGGGAAAGTACCAATTGGCTAGAATTATAAGTCCTAGGTACAAAATGTATTTCCTGTTGAAAAGAACCTAACAATATATATTTAATATTTAATGTTGAACAAATGCTTTTTCCTTGGTGCCATTTACTGGTTTTAAAAAGTACCACAGCAGACAAATTTTTCTCCCATTTATTTATACATTATTTAGAGTTTTGTAATTACCCAAACTACCCTGCCACCTGGTTTTAGTAGAAATTACTGGTTCTCTGTTGATTTGTGGTAACAGTCTAACACTTTCAAACATCCATAAACTAATTTACATAACATGAACTTACAAGAATTAATTGTATATTTTTCCTAAAAAATTCTAAGATCAGTAACTCATGACACTGGAGTGTGTCATTGTGAGTGAATGATTATGACAGTCCTGAGTTTTAGTCAATTTTGCTATAGTGAGGATGAAAAAGGGGAGACAACTCAGTCCCTTCAGAAATGAGAAGAATTCCTTAGCCTACGAAACGAAAATTTTTCACTAGGGAAAAAAGCTAACCGGGAATCAGAGCATGTGCTGAAAATATCATTTCCCAAAAGAACTAACATCCATTTGAATAAATGAATATCTTTTCATATACTATTGAAGACAATTGCCTTTCTATTTCTGCACAATTTAAAATTAAACAAGAGTTATCTCCCCTCTTTCATCCTTGTATCTAAATGGAGGTATTATTCAAGACAAAAATGCCCTAACATGAGTCATCCAAAACCATCTGAAAACTAGTTAGTCACAAAAATATAACTTGCACCCTAAATTATATAAATATAGTAAATTTCAAGGCTACGTATCTCACAAATATTAATGTTTTACCAACAAAATTTTAAACTGCAAAGGAATTTCAATTTATGTTACTTAAATCTTAAAGGACTCCTTCCAGTGATCTTGATATTTTTCATTTCTTATGTTCATTATGCATAACTCACAACCATTAACACTTCAACAATGAAGAATTTTAGCAAATTTTTGTGAAAATATAAATCTGTAATGTTACTGGCCATTATAATTTATAATATATTCAATAAATATTTCTTATAATTTTCCTGATAGAATGCAAGTTACATTTACAAAACTTGAACTGAATGCATGTTAAAAGTACACATGACCCCAAATTAAAATTGCATGTGACCTCACACTCATTATCACCTATCTATAGTCATAAGAACTTCCAACCAACATGGACATGATGTGATGAACTGCCTATGATAATTTGGTCCCCAACCTTTTGCAAAACTGATCCGAATTGAGGCTGGGTCAAAAGGACCATCTAAAAACTGTCTTCCGGACATCGTTTTCAACATTCTCACACTGTCATAGTCAAAAATTTTGATTGAATATCCTGGTAGGAGTTTTAAAACTGGTAACGTCCGTGAGTCGATATTCTCTAATGTTGGAGAATTAACAAACACAGGAAACTGTGAACGATTATAGAGCCATACTCCGTCATCTTCACGACTCAATATAACTCCAATTCCTATTTTATCACGAGTTCGTTTCACAGACTCTGTTTCTGCCTCCTTTTGAAGTAATTCTAGGGATAGTCCTTCCCCTTGAGGTAGTGATTGAAAAATATTAACATATGAGTCGTGTACCATGTACAAACGTCCTACGCGTTGTCGTAATTCCCAATACGCCACAGTGCACCAATGTGGACCACGAACACAACCATTATTTGAAGACAAAGAGTCATCTGAAATAAAAAACAAAAAATGCTATCATATATTTATCAAAATTTTTATGTCAAACATCAACATTACAGGGTATTTTAAATCTTGGCCTTAAACAAAATAGCATCTGATTCATCCATATTAAAATATGAAATGAAATAGATCATAACTACACACTTGCAAATTGACTCAGATCCTAGCATAAGATGCATATTTCTGGAATAAATCTTCAACAGCTATGCTCGTACCAAAACTCTGAAAAGCCAAAACAATGAACATCAAAACATTCTGAGCTATAAAACCAATGGGCTTTAATAGTTCAGCCAAAATCCAGGTAAGATCAACTTTGCTTGAGGCTGTTTCTTTCCATAAGCAATAAAAACCTAAACTGTCCACAGATTTGTATAGTACTAAATATATACAGTCAAACCTGTCTATAAAGGACTATGGGACTTTTTCACTGTGCCCTTTATAGACAGTGATTTGCTATATAGAGGTGCCCTTTAAAGCAGGTTTGTAGACACTTTCAAAATTTTTTTTCACTACAATGAAGTGAGTTTCAGGTGAACCACTTTCTTTCTACCAAACAATGAGTCATTTAATACATCAAAACATCCACAATACCCCCCCCCCCCACCCCTCAAATTCCCCCCAAAACTAAAACCAAAATTTGTACTTCTGTGAAATTTCAAATTATAAAAAAATGATATTGTCTCTCAAACCCTCCCCTCTGAAACTGCCAAAATATTTCTCCTGTAAAGAAACCTATACACAGTGGAATCATACATTAATTTCAATTTACACTATCTTAGTATAGATACGAAGTAATCATAATTTTTGGCTGAGTTAGATCTACAGAATTATGACATGGCGTCTAACTACATTACAGAGGTCTTGAGGTGTGCCAGAGTTTTTTGAGGCTTCAAATGAGGCAGTTTGGGTAAGTTTTGAAATAATAATTTGTCCATTTCACTTATCAGATTTAATTTTTGTTCATCTCCTGAAATATTGATAAAAAAAACTAGAGAAAAGGGAAAAAATCAGTTCAAATCAATAAATTTAAGAAACAAATTAAAATAGTTCACTAGTATTTCAATGTAAAAAAAATCTGACCCATTTCAACAAGTGCTTTGTTTATCTGTTAAACTATTTTAATTAATTATCATTAAAATTACTTGAGAAGAGTCATCAAATTGAAGGGGATAGAGACTTAGCAAGCAGCCATGGTCCTCTTGGTTAACCCCATAAACTGTATAGTGGGCGCTGAAACATTCTTTTCTTACTATCTTTATACTGTATAGCATATAACTGGCTCCAGTGGACTGTTCCATTTCTTAATCCTTGAGGGGTGATCAGGTTATTGACACAAATAAATATTTATCTGATATTTAAGAGATTTTAAAGTAACACAGAAAAGGCATGTACTTCTCTATTCATTAAAAAAACCTAAATTAAGCTATTGTGTTCAAAGTGGTTTAAGAATTTGTAATATGGCAAAAAATTGAGAATATTTATTTTTTTTAATTAAGTTTGATAAACAAATTCAAATTTAAATTCAAATAGTTTATTGATAAACAAGTACTGCATGAAAAAAATAACATAAAAATGAAAAGTGTTTATTCATTTTTGTACTTTTACACTGACTGAATCAAATGACTGTGGTAACATTACAAAAATTTTATCGCTCACATTTCTTACAAATTTTTTTTTTCCGGATATCCTGAGAATTTCTTAACATACACAAGCTAACCTCCTGTGGTAAGAAGTGTGGCTCCAGTCAAACTACAGTTACGAATTTTTTTCATGTAATTCGTGATTTGCGGAGATGTTTGTACATTTTATTTGCCTGTTAGGATGTACTACCTGTTTTAGGATGGGTTACACTTAATTTACCTTAAGACAGAACATAGAAAGTACCTCCCCTGACAATTAAATTTGTTATTTTGTATAATTTTATTTCTTAAGACAACAGTGAATTAATTGTCAACTCTCATGACTCAATAAATCCACAACGAAGGATTTTTTTACTTGAAATATTCGACAAGAAGTTGTCAGAACCTGACTGTTTGGACTGCCCAAAAACCCAGTCACCTCTGTCCACCTGTTTAATTACCAAATTTTTTCCATTCGATAAAGTCATCCCTGTGTCAGTGTTCATTCCTTAATAAAAATCCTGGATCACTGCCTGGCTATTGGCAGCCACACTTGTAATCAAGGGTACAGTCCTTTTAACATGTCAAAATATTCCCACAGAAATGAGGAACAATATGACAGTTGGAGAGGAGGACAATGTCAGGAATGAGAGCGAGAGGAAAGGGGTGAGGGGGTAATTCGAACAAATCTTCCCATGACAATCTTATCTGTCCACAGAATACATATTTACCTGTCTGGTAAAAGGAAACATAAAACTGTTTGTTATAATAAGATTTATGGCACTTCAGCCCTACATTGGAACAGATTGAAGATGGTCATCAAATACAATCCATGATTTATAAAACTTTTAAGATTGTACCCTGAATTTAATGTAGTGTAATTATATTTGGTTTTAATCTTTGTTAAAAATTCTGATAAACAAAGTCGAAATTGATTGATAAAATATTTGTTTTGTCTCTTATAACCTCTTCTTGGCATTCACCTTTGTTTGACATTTTTGGTCATTGTTCTAAGTAATTTCATGCTTTTGGGATTTTGCACTGACATCCATAAAATCTGCTAAATGCATCATATAACATAAGAAATTGTCAAACAAAATTCTATTTCATGACATTTTGGAGCCTGTCAGCCCTCAAAATTAGGCACCAAATCGTCAAATAAAATTTCTTGGAAAAATATATTTCCTATATACTAAAAGCTCTTAAATATACTGTTGTTTTTTTTCCTTTTTCTTTTGGAGGTTGGGGGGGACAAGCTTTTATTATGTCCTGTTCATCTTGGTGTATTTATGTTCCTAGCTAAACATTTTCTAAATATAGAGATATCCTCAGCTGGTTACGCCAAAGAGTACAAACATTTTTAATTTTTAATTACAAACATAGTTCAAGGTATGGGGTATAATTTAAATATTTTTAGCTTTCATTTCTGGTTTTATGTCACTTTCAGTAACATTTTCCTTATATTTTAGCTAACAATTTGACAATTACAAATTTTAAGTGTGTCTTTGCCATGGCAACCTTAATTATAAGTATCAAATTATCAATATGGTATTTATCCTCAAATCATCTTAACAAGAAATGATCTTAATTACACACTCAAAGAAAGGGTATGTGTTGTATATAACATTAAAGGTATTTTTTAATTTGAGAAATTAAAATATTTAATTGTAATGATTGAATTCAAACCAAGATTTTTCTTTAGACTTGAATTCAACATTTCTTTATGAACAAAATCGTAATGGCTTACAACAAAATACAAATGATTTGTCAACCTCTAAAACATTTATAATTTGTATCGGTAACATTTAAGCTGAAAACTTTCATGCAAATCCAGTGATACTAATGCAAAATGTCAATCAAAAACAACTTTTTTTGTTAAAGACTTATAGAATGTGCCAAAAACTTGTTAGGTCAAGCAAAAAAAACTTTTTCTCCAATTGTTTTGGAAATTTCTAACTGATCGGCAAGCTGCCTTTTTCCTATTGCGCAATCTTTAGTTTTTAACACGGTAAATCCAAAAATGAAAACTGGGATAGGCATCCAAACAACGAAGACAGAAAAATCCTAAACCGTTATTTTTACATATTGACCTCACTAAATAGATTCCAAATTAGCTGATATCTCTTTAACAAACGAACCATGAAAAATCGAACCATGAAAAATCATTGAAAAGACTTAAAATGAAAGACATTACAATAAGGTGTTAAAGATTAACTGGAAGACCAGCTATTATTCACAAAACATGTTAATCAATGTTTACATGGAAAAAATTGATGACCAATTTGTAAACCATCTTTGTGAATGGTCCTTTAAAGTCCTTAATACCAAACGTCACACATTGGCAATAATGGACTAAAGAATTTGTTGTACAAAGCCTGGACTCCTCCCATTTTGGTTTAAACATGGATCAAAATAAAAGTACTGATACAGCACCAAATAATCTAAGATTCAAATAACAATGGACATCATCAAAATGTTTTTTTTTTTTTTTGTAGTATTAAAATTTTTACAATGGACCTTAATTCCAAAGAAGGAATTGGTCAAACTGTAGTGTACATGCATAAGTCTGATGAAAAAGTTACCAAATGAGTGACTAATTCCCTCGAAAATTTGCTTTGATCTTTTGACCTTAAACTTTGACCCCAAAACCCTTCTGGTCATTCCCTACGTTTATCCTATTAATGTCCAAGAAGGAAGAAAATTTGCCAATGGGAAAAAAACAGAAATGCTGTTCTGAAAGACATTATACTATGTGTAATAAAGAATTTTTTATGAAAAAAAATCCAGACGGTGCCAAAAACATAACTCAGGAAAAACAGAATAAAATCATCCCTGCTTCAAGATATATTCTTTTTCTTCTTTTGGAATTATCCCCCTTTATTTTCTGCTACTAAATTTGATACTAAATCTTTAAGTTATATCAGCAAGAAAAAGTACACATTTATATTTTTCTTTTTATTTATTATCATCAATTATAATAAAAAACACAAAACCTTGACAATAAAACTACAATCAATTTTTTTTTTATTTGAAATTTATAACATACAATTTGTATTACTCATTTAACCTCAGGTTTTTGTCTCAATTGCTTTTGTTATGAATGAAAACACAGAAATATTTAAAATCTTTTCAGAAAAAAAGTTGAAATCCAGTGAGTTGACTAAGTTAACATTCATTTTGCATGTTTTTAAGGCATAGTTGATTTCGGTACATTAAGGTCACATAGTTTTCTCGTTATGATCTAAAAGTAAATGTTAAATAGTAAGATATAAATTTTTTTCAAGATTGCTCTTACAGTGGCCATCTTGAAAATGGTGGGGATTTGATTAACTAAATATTAACAAGATATCCCATTTTGAATGGTATATTCAGGTATAAATTTTCAGCCTTTTTTTTGGACCCTAGTCTCTAAGGGGTCTACCAATAAAAAACTATCAATTTTTAACAAGATTAAAATAGCATTTTCCTTATCCATTCACATACTGACAATTCTTATCAAAGCCTAAACTCACAATGGAGTATTCTCAGCTTTCTTGCCTTTAAACATCTACTGAAACTAAAACATGCAGCTAATATTGAGATGAGGTTTATAATGCAATACCAACATTTTTTTTCTCCCTCTTCTAAAAATGAAAGGTGTTAGATCCAGAATATTAGTTAAAACGAATCTCTTTCATTTTCAACTGACACATTTTAATAAATTATTACCCATAATTCTATGTCTCTAGTCCCTCTAGTCCATTTACATTTTTATTCATTAGTTTTTGCAATTCTATTTCACTTTGTACAAACCAAGACATCTATCATATCAGCAAAGTGGACCTCATTTTTTATAACTCATGTCAATTTTTAATTTAAAAAGTGTTTATTTCCATCAAAAATACAAAATAAACCGGAGCATTCATTATACCATCTGTCGGCACATCAAATAATTTGTTATCCATTCTTTTTTCAAAAAATTTGCAAGTTCCTTTAAATATTTTTAAGCAAAACAAAGACGGTCTTTCTAATTTAATGCATGAAAAATTACTACAGTGCTCAAAGTTTCATAAAAAAAACAAGAATTAACAATTTCCTGAGATTAATACGGCCACACAGTAAGATTAAAATTGAAAAAATAACACTTCACCTAAGTTGACGATTTGTTCAAGCGACAAATGATTTATTTTTAACTTCGAGTGGGTTTTAGAATGATGGTCCTTTGTTCGCTTATGAGATTTAAAATACATGTATTGAAATTAATAAATTAATATTTTCTCTTCGATCCCAAGTCAAGTGCCTTCTAATCCTGTTAAATATTAGTACTGTACCGTGAAAATAGATTTTCACTGAGCAGAAAGGGGAGATAATCTAGAGGATTTTTTTTTTTTATAACGATTTACATATATATGTAATCTTGAACAAAATGAAAACACAGCTTATAATAAATCATAAAGAAATGATATTTTTTCTATTTGCTTTATGAGTCCTTCCTTTAAACATCGTGACCGTGCAACATTTTATTCTTTTTGGCAAATTTGATAATGTCTCGTCCTAAATTATGTGATCAATGTCTCATCAGATACAAAAAATCTACTGCTGAAAATCATTTTCCCATAATATCTTAGCTTCAAGGTCAATTCTACACCCACAAGTATATTTGTCACGTTTTTAAAACTTTAAAGTGATGATAAAAAAATTTTTTTTGAATTGCATGTATATGCACCAAGATCACTCTGAATGCAATTTCAATCTACTTGTAGATAAAAGTTAAATTCGCTTCCACCAAGCCCAGTTTTAAGTAAAATCATCTTTTTTTAGCCTAGGTCATGGTGCCACTATGTCGTAACGGCTAAAAGCATACTAAAACACAAGTACTTATTCTCTATAGTGCTCTGATCATCGGCACGTAACTTCAAAACAAAAATATCCAGTATTATTTCCTATATATAGATAAAAATCTATACGGGTCAATCTTAAAAGGAAATCCTTCTTGACTTTTAATCTCCAGTGTAATCCAGCAATCTACTTCTCTTAGACGTTTGATCATTTTGGCACAGCGTCTAAATGGCTAGATTCTGATTTAATCTGTCTCGGCTATTTATACAGTCATTTTGGATGTCTAATTTCATTAATTAAAAGATTAGAACATACAATTAATTACAGAACTTCACAAATATTACAAACGTCAAAGTAAAAATGAATTAATAGATATTCATGCAGGCCTTACTATATTTTTTAAAGAGCAAAACAAAAAATTTTTTTCTCCTTTATTTTCAGGGGTGATTCCGCACATTTTAAAATAGGTCCCCCATAACACCAAATTGCGAATATTTAACTCGATTTGGGAATATTTCCTGCAGAATTTTGCCACACCAACACAACTTCAATATGACTATCTGTCTTAAGTTAGTTTCAAGTCATTTAGATCATCATTACGATTGCATGTTGTTATTCAGGGTCAATCTGAGGGTATTGTTTATCAGGATTTTAAACATCAGTATTGATGTATTAAGTTAGCGATTATCAACTGTTATGACAAACCAGCTCGACCACCAACGGCTCCTTTGCCACAACCATAAATCTAAATATCATTTTAATTTTTGTCCTGAATTGTAGTGGTCTTAAGGATGATCGCTGGTCTAATAGGCAATAAATAGGATTGAAATAGGTGTTTTAGTTTGGGAGAGCATATGAATAGTAAACAAATAAGCAAGAAAAAAATATAGGTTCATGTGCTCATTTTAGAGCTATAAGGCCTTGAAAATTTGCAGGAAATGGGTTTTCTCTGGATTTTTCATTGTCTTTGCATTGACAACTTCATTCTCTCAAAGATGTATGAAAAAATAAAAAGGATTTCATAAAATTTTGTCAAATACCATTTTAAGGTACATGTATATAGGATTGAATTATAAAAGAAAAAGTGGGCGTTCACGGGCAAAAAATTTCATCTTTAAGAAATGGATAAAACCTGAGGATTCCGAAAATCTGACAAAAAGACCAAAACGTGACCAGCAAGCATCCCTAAGTTTTTGGTACATGTATATTAAATAATGACAATCTAAGAATTTTTTATTCGGTCTTTTGAAATACTAGAAGGAATATATAAATAGAAAAATGTACTTTAATAGTTCTAATTAATTGCTATAAAGTGTCTTCTGTTTTTTGGCTCAATTTACAAATATACTTATTACAATAATTAACAAGAGTACTAATCACAGACGTACTTTAAAATATTCTGGTATTGAAATTGATATTTTGTTTATTTAATTAATTATCAATGGATAAGCATGGGAAATACCCAATATTTTCATCAAATAAAAATGTCTGCAAGCCTTATACTAGGTAATCGTTCATTATATCAAACATTCCAAATAAAAAATGCCCTCAATTTTGAGGTTTCTGATTTTAAGCAACTTAGTACTTCTCACATTTAGTTTTATGCTTTACAATTACTTTCAAGGTAATTGAAGAACAGTCAAAATGGAGAGAAAAGAAAATGGAAAAAATTAAATTTACCATATGCTAGGTAATCTCCCTTTATTAAGGTACATGGAAAGATAGGCAGATCAATCTTATTTTACATCAGAATCTGTGAAATTTTCAGCAAGTGCAACAGGGCTTCCCTTGTGTTTGATAGTTTTAGAACTGTAACAGAGCTTCCCTCGTTTGATAGAAGTTATAGAACTGTAACTATAACCACCCTCCATTAGCCACGCTAGCAGAGTACCGCCTTTCTCCAAATGAACTTTAGTAAGTGCAACAGGGCTTCCCTTGTGTTTGATAGAAGTTATAGAACTCTAACAGGTTTATAACCACCCTCCATTTGTTGAGCTAGGAGAGTTAACTCCTTTCACTCATTTGGTAGAGCATTGGGTTTTCTGAACCAATGGTTCACTCCCCGGTTGGTGCACTGAGTAAAGTCATGCTCTATACTGTTTCAGTACAATCTTCTACCCTACTGGTGTTGAAATAGAATTTATTTTAAACAATCAAAAACAAATATTTTCAAATTTGTAACCTGTCAAGTGCAAGTCAAGTGGACAGAAAATGGAATTTAAAAAGAAAAGAAAGAGAGAAAAAAGAAACATTTATTTAAAAAAAATCTTTTACTGAAGTCTTAGTCTAAAGTAAGGAAATAAAATCTAAAATTATAAATTTAAAAAATAAAAAAAAAAAAAAATAAATCAACAAGTCTACCATTTAGTTTTATATGAATCATAGAATTTGTTCACCTGAAAAAAATTCCCCTTAAGGCAACCCCACTGGTATAAATGAAAGAAAATTAAGTGATAATACCATTTAAAGTAAGACCCCAAGACCTTTGAAATCCATTAAAATGTATTTTTCACTAAGGCGCTGCCTAATGTTCTATCTACCAAGGTATTTACCTTGCCGTGATCGTTGAAGGCCGTTTATCATGTACCCGATACTAGTTGAAATGTTAGTGACTTGTGAAAGTGAACTATTTCCGAACATATAAAACATTTTTATCAGTGACGACGTCTGATACTGTGTTATATATCCTACAACTGTAAAACTTATGGGGAGGGTCTTGAACTGAGGGTCATAAATATCTTTTAGGTTATCAAAACCCAGTGTTTTATTTCTTTTTCAGAATTCTTTCTTTTTTCTTTTTGGCCTAAGCCTGGACCATATATTAACATGTATTTATACAGGATTTCTCACCAACTGTGTTGAAACTGCAAGGAGTCGCCAATTGACCCGACTGCCCGCTCGCACAAATATCAAACTATTAACTGGCCTGCCTACCATTCCTCCTATGCAAATCAACCTCCTAACTTACATGTACATAGCAAAATTAATGATTGAATTTTTTTCTTTTGGAAAAATTGGTTAATAAGATCAAGTGCAAATTCTTAATATCAATAAATTCTCCAATTTAACTTCTGTTATATCTTGAAATTCCTTTTATCTAAAAGAAAGTTTGTTGTTTCTTAGCCTTAATGAGAATTATCAAGCGCAAGAGACTGATAATTCAGCGAGACAAAATTTAAAAAAAAAACAAATAGAAAAAACATCACTTATACCTATTCGAACCCCATAATAATAATTCAAAAAAATAAAACTTAGATTCTGTTAAAGATTTCAAATCCATTTCCTGAGTTTTATGGCCAATTTTCGAATGAGTGAATATATTTTTGGTTGACCCTCAACCCTTGTAAATAAGACCAGCCATTGTAATAAACCAGTGACTTGTGATATTTAAACCCCATATTTATGACTTGTGCTCCAAACAGTCGATCCTGATTCATATTATATTACATTATACCATGTAAGGACACTTTGCGGTGTACAGGTATATGTCACTTTATAAAATATATTAGATACACACTCGATAGTATTTTAAAATCATTATTAAGAAATGGAGCTATTACAAGTGACTGATAATATGCTGCACTAGGTGCCATAGTTGGTTCCAAGACTGAATTTCAGCCATTAATGTATAAAATGTAGGTTGATGTGACCAAATCTAGTATAGACTTTGTTGAGTATATAAGATGTCAGGATCATCATACAATAATAATCCTGCATGGTACTTAAATGTAAAAATAACCTAAGATAGACAGAAGGAAGATTTATAAGTCTGTTGGCTAAAGAGAATAATAAAATAATAGTCATAGAGCAGCCCCTCCCCCCCCCCAAATAAAAATCACCGAAAAATAAACAAGGAAAATAAATAAATATACCCATGGACCATTTTCAACAACAAGTTCAACAGACAACACATTTTCTTTTCTATATATTATATGCCTTTGTATGTCATAAAATCAGAAATCATATCTCCACTAACAAAGCTAACATCTCATATCACCTAAGTATATTACTCCCACCCACCTTTATCCCCCTTTTATTTTACCATAGGCAAAAAATCCCCTTAAAATGACAATACTGGATTTTGATTTATGATCAAACAGGTTCAATATCAATTTCAATATGACAAAAAAACTTATCCTCAAAAATCTGAATTACAGTTTTAATTTTGTTTTGTTTTGCTTTTTTTTCAAACATAGACAATCACATGATTTGATTAATTTTCCATGGACGCCATCAAAAGCTCAGACAACAATAAACACCAAACCGTAAAATAAAAGCCGAAAAGTAATTGTTTACCTATATAGGTATATTATACAAATACGATAATTAAAATTTGAAGAACGTAGCCTAACTGTCGTCAACTACGTATGTACAATCTAAAGGTTTGGTGTTCACTATACAGACGGACATTTATAGATAATAGAGGTAGTCTCCAAATGTCTACTCCATGAGATTTTAAGATAGGGGTGCTAAATTGGGGTCAAATTTTAGGCTTTTTTTTAAGTGATATTGATTTGGCTTAAATTTTTCTAGGGAAAAAAGGGAAGCACAGGTTTTTTTTAATGATTATTAATTAATTTAATAAGTGACAACAATAAACAGAAAATTTAAGTCGTAAGTCATTTCACAGAATTAAACACCAACTTAAGTGTTTATTGCTGGTTATGTTTGTACTCTTTAGTACACAGTTTAGTTCAATATAAATACAGACATCAGTGTGTCCCAGAGCAAATACTGAGAATGGAATCCATTAAGATGGAGCTAATGTAAAGAACATTTTAAATATGGAGTTATTTTTCTTGATATCTGAAAGATCTTATCAATCTTGAATAATATTTTCTTCTTTTATAAAAGGGGGGAACAATTTTCTTTGAATTACAACTTCTGTTGATAGAATACTTTTCATTACATGTATCTGTCATGTTAAATAGCATGGTCACTTCAGACTCTACATTCCAGCACTAAGCGTGACTCCTCATGAACTTCAATCACCCAACAGTTCTAATGTCACAGTTGAGTTGTCCCCCTTTACATAACCTCTTCTAAATATCAATTATTGTCACTTTAAGTCATACATCAGAGACTTTAAACATGACAAATTACCCAGGCGACAAAATACCTTAACACTGAACTATACTATGCATGACCAAACACACTCACAACCAAATACAAGTGTTCACCTTAATCGCTAACAAATCTTTTAAGTTGTAAAAATATAACTCTGACAAAAAGAGGGAGTGGATTCGTCGAGCTATTATCGTTAAAAATGTTCTGATTTTGTGTCATAAATGCATGAATGTAAATGATTTCTGGGTCCCATCTACATAATTCAAATTTAAAAGTCTTCCCATGCAAAGAATAGAAGCAATTGTAATACCCGTAAAATGAACAAGGGACCCCGGAATAAATGATTTTATTCATTGTCACTTAAAAAGATTTATCATTGAATGTATGTTAAAAAATTTAAATTTCATAAAACATGACCTTTTGCCCCAAAAAGACACAGAAATCTATCATATCCTTCAGATCTACAGTTAATTCTATGCACTGCGACATCCATTCTGAAAAACTGCCAAAAATAAATTAGGTTCAAACATACAAACAGACACCCACACACACAAACACACAAATATATATATAAAAGAAAAATAATTGTCTTAATTTTTTACTTATTAACAAGGTTGGAAATTAAGTGTTATGAGAAATTAAGAGTTTCAGAACTTCTTGAATCTGGTTCAGCCAATAAAATAGTTATATAATCAAGTTAGAAACAATCCTTTAATTATATATGTAAATTTACCTATTTACACCTTTTTATTTATTATCATTTTCATCAAAAGGTTTATCTGAAAAAAAACTTCAAAAACATAATCGTGATAGTAGGCGAAAACTTTAGTCAAATATGCCTTAATGATGGCTAGCCTGGTCTACCACTTCAAAAAGACTCCAAATTTACATAGAAGTCTCCGACAAAAATAAAAACATTAAAATTTTGTTTTTGATGTTCAAAATTAACCTAATCAATCAAGCAGGCAGACAACAAATCAAAAATTGTTCAATCTAATTAATACGATTATATTATTTAATTCTCCCAACGATTTCTAATCATAACATCCCCTCAAACTGTAAGTCTCCATCATGTATAGACTTACAGTCCCCAACCATGTTGGCAGAAAATTCCTGGGTAATGAGGTGACTCTTCGCTTATCCTTAATTTAAATCTAAACACTGTCACATTTTCATAAATATGCCAATCACATGGAGTGCACTGTGTACAGGTATACTGTAGACATAAGCAGAGGCCATTGGAAGAGTCAAATATTGGGACATTATAATGGAACATGCATGATGCCAAGCCATAAGTGTTTGCTTGTTTGTTTAGTTGGGGTTTTATGCCATTTTCAGCACATTTGGAACCACGACCTTCGGTAGAAAATTCTGCCTTAAGTGCAAAAGTTTTGTGTATCTTAAGGCCACAACTTTTTTAGCTTAAATTAGCTTTGAACATGCTGTGAGGAGACTCTCATTAATTGCAACTTGATTTCAGGAATGAAATTATCACAAAAACTTCCTGACTTTCTGATTCCTTCAGTTGACATGAATGCCTTTTCCAAAAATCAGTACAGATACCTTACTAGAAGCTGATCTTTTTTCATGTGCTTCTTAATCATTTTTGTCTTTTATAATATAATGTCATTACAGCCAAATTTAACATTAAATGGTGCAAATTCTGTTTCCAAAAGTTAATCCAAGTTGAATTTTATGACACTTCTTCTTGATCCTAATTCAAAATGGTCCTTTATAAAAAATAAATTTTTGGAAGTATCTGGGAGAATGTAATCTATTATATATGTTTTGGGCTGACATTTTTCATTTGGTTGTCTACATAATCTCCAAAATCTTCAATTAAAGAGGTAAGCCACCTAAAAGATTCTTTAGACCATTTGAATGCAAAAGTAAACACTGCATTATACCGCTGTCATATGAACTGAATTTTTGTTTCATAAATTAAGAGCAAATCAAAGCTTAATAGAAATCCATGTTGAAGGGCAAAAATAGGTAAAAAATTTATGCCACGTTAAAAAAAGTAGCTAACAAAGAAATAAAAACATTAAATAAATTGCATTTTAAAATCTTTTCTGAAAATCACATCAAAAACAATTACAAAACAAATCCAACTAAAAAAATTAAAATTTGAAAAAATCTAAACTTATTGTCTGAAAATAACCAGGATTAACACAACAGTCAAATTTTACCTCATTTTCATGGGAGAATTAAGTACAAAAATTGTCAAAAAAAAGAAAATCGTAAGTTTTTCTGTTTTGTTAAGGAATGTATAATACAGGTACATGTAGCAGAATTTAACGAAATCCAGAAATCCGGAATATTTCAGAAAACTTTCAGCCATACATTTTTCAATGGAAAATAGGTTTTTAGGTCATCAAAAAAATCACATTTCATCTTCTTTGATTGTTTCAATAACATATCTTTTAACATACATGCATACATGGCTATACTCTGGATGACACATAGCCTGGAACAGAACAGCACCATCAAGGCTTGACAACTATACTATTCATAAAACATGGTGGCATTTTGATGTTAAATGTATTCTCCTTAAAATCACAAGCATTATTTCCTGATATCAAACTTTATCAAGAAGGAATTTAATAAATCGTAATGTCCCCCTTTTTGAATGTGAACAATCCAGGGTGAAGTTTCAATGCATAATGCAATTTACCATACAGTGGACATTTTTGAAGATTCCTTAGATTTAATATATATCTGATCAAAAATTGCCAAAATATATTTGGAGAAATATCTACAAATGTAAACTGAACTATGTTATCAGAGTTCGCAAATATCGTCGGTCCTGTCGGTCCAGACCCCAATAATTTCATTAGGTCTGGTATTTGAGCAACATGTGAGGGTCTGCTTGTCCGACTGTTTGTTCTCCGATTTTCCGACTGTTCTCCGATTGTCTGAATGTTTGTTCCAAGAAAAGGTATGATGATATTCCAGTTTTACCCTAATAATGAGTATGGCCTAATCATCTGTTGTTGTTAAGAGGTTTCGCAAATTTTAGGACCACTATTATTTTTGTGGGACCGGCAGAAATTTGCATTCTGTCAGTCCTATGTCTGACAGAAAATATGAGGTATTCGCAAACTCTATGTTATACTCAATCAAAATGTAAAATTGCAAATTTTGAATTACATATTTTATAGACTTTCTAATTTGAAATTTAAAATTTTTAACCCAATATAATTACCCAGATGGGAAAATCAATATAAACGTCAAGTATTATCTTAATTTGTTTCTTATGCCTTGATTTAATCATTTAATTACTAAAATGATTCAAAAATAAAAACAAACAATATTAATCATCATTATTTCATTCTTAACAATCTTGACAAATTTTAAAAACGTCTCACTTGCCAACTAATTTTTTATCCCCCTCTGAACAGAACAAAATCAAAGCTCTCTCTCATTTTTACATCTGATTTTGATCCATTCAACAAGAAGCTCTCCGAATGACAGCAAAACCGGAATTTCCTTCATCACTGTTGTTTGAACCCCCTCCATCTCCCCCCTCTCTGCCCTGCCCCCCCTTAAATTGTCAAACTAATAAGCAGATATTCTGGAAAGTCTGGTTAAAAATATGGGAAACAGACTAGGAGTATTCCCAAGAATGTGTCCCATCACTGGTATTATGTCACAATGTTGTACAATTCATTAAAGGGAGACCACCCTGGTTTTTTTCTATTTCTGTCAAAAAGGTTGAAAACTTGAGAGACATCTCTTGTTCTGTGCTTATCAAATGTCACCTGTCACTGTCACAAAAGCCCAAACTTAATAGTAAAATATTCTCAACCTCTGATTCAGGTATACATCAACCATTGGCTAAAAACAAGGAATTTGTGCAAAATTAGGACAAATTCGATTTTTTTAGAACTATATGTAGACAATTTGCCCTGTTATTACCATATACATTGTAGAACTGAAATATTCACACACTCGATTCCTTGCATACAATCAGCATTGTTGCTACATTTTGTACCTAAATATTAGTCAAATAAAGGCTGTTTCCCCAAGAAATATTCTTTCAAAATCATTCAAAATTCCCCAAAACTTTGGTATACTCCTAAACTTTGTGTTCCCAATTATATAATTTTTTCCCAAAACATATAGCAGGGGGCTGTTTTGAAATAAGGCAGCAAAATCACTGGCAATGCACATGTCTGTATCAACCTTCATCACGCATTTGGAAAGCCATAATTCTGGTTTATACCAGGGGTAAGTGAAATAATGACAACAATATCAGTGAGCTGTACGTCTACATGTACATGTATTTACTATAGATTTAGATAAGATTTGCTTTGTCTCAGAGATATGCCAGTTTTATCTGGTAAAGGCAGCCATATAAACATATTTCAAGACTTGGTAGTTTTAGTTTTTGGCAATTTTACAATTGCGTTTTCAGAAAACAGAATGCAGTACCAGCATTTTTCACTGTTGTCTTATGAAGTTTCAGGGATTGAAAATAGCACTAGCCCAATGGCACCCCACCAGGACTAGGGTTTTTTCAATGGGCTATCATATTTCATAATAGCTAAAATTAGGACGGGCTACTGTCATTTTCATCTCATTTCAACCCCCGAGTTTTTCATACATAAAACAACTATTTATGAACTCTTTCAGCCAATAATTATTGATCAGATTTGAAAACTTTTTTGGTTAAATTTACCATTTTTATTAGTAAAAACAGTCATATTTATCCAAAGCTAGTTGTTGAACATCAAAATTCTCTATTTATCAAGATGGAAAAAACATTTGGACCAGATCAAAAAAATTTTCCGACTGACAAATTTCGCCTAGGACAAAAAAAGCTTTTTAAAGTCAAAAATTAGTATTTTTTTACCTGTATAATCTAACTGGTGGGGAGTGGGAGTATTTCCTGTTTCCGTGGAAACCATTTCATCTGTAACCATTTCTGATTGGTCAAAATCTGCAAGATAAAAAGTACATTTCACTCTCATTATGAGTAAGAAATTTAACATTAGTAATAATTAAGTTGATCTTAATGGATTTACAAAGTGATCTCTGGACTTTTTTTACAATATTTTCTTTTTTTCAAATTTACTCCTTTGGTTACATTTCAAGTGTTTGTTTGCAGTGTTAGTTTCTTCATGGATTCGTTCTTTTTTCATGTTGTTAGTTATGCAAGAGTCAGTTCCCTTTTTACAAGATGTTGCAACAAAAAAATCTTGCATTTTTAGAATATCTATTTTAATCATTTTCAGCTCTGAATTCTTTAAAATATAAAAAAAAATTATGCATTTTAACTGCCCATTAATTGCTTGTTTTTCTGCAGTATTAGTTTTGTTACAGGCTTTAAAAACAAAATCTCTAAGTTCTGGGATGTCCCCATTATTTTTGTAAGAAATTATCTCCCTTTTGAAAAAAAGTTTCTTGTACAAAGGAGTACAAATTGGGGATTTTTCTATAACTATGAAAAAATCACAGTGTGCAGAATTTAACTAACAATAAATTGTGTTGCATTTATTAAAGCTTGATTCTATTTTGCAGGTTCCTATTTTATAAACATTCTTATGACTCTAAAGATGTCATACTTGTGATCTGATTTCCGGTCTTCAGTATATTTATTCCATTGATGCCCTGGAACCAGTCTCAATTGTTGTCATATGAATGTTTCTAAAACAGGAACCATTGAACTGAACAACCTACCTGATATATGTACCCGTTCTAAAGCTGACCTATCCAGATATGGTGTTTCTAAATGATCTGAAATATTAAAATGAAGTATTTATAATGCACAAAAATAAAATCTCGCAAAAAAAAATGGCCAAACTACATTTTAACAACGGAATCAGTCATCATCTTTCTTGCACTTGCATGACAAATTTGAACAAAAAAAATTCAGTTTGAAGATCCTACCTCATTTGATGCACAGGAAGTCTCAGCATTAAAGCAAAGTTTGTTGTAGGAGAAACAACTGGTCAGATTAATCCTAACCATCTAACCTAGATCAAGCCTGAAAACTTCATGTATGGTAATAATTATAACACTACAGTCGATAAAAATAGCACCATGGTGATTCAGTTATGAGTACAACCAAAAAATATACCGCTATGGTGGCAAGGCACTAAAAATTACCAAAACCACTCTGGTTGGATCTGACAACCCTAAAAATCTACCTAGACCACTTGTCGAACTAAGCGTGAAAATCTACTCAATGGACTATTTAGCAAACCAAGCCTGACATGGTCTACCAATACCATGAGGCAAACCAATCTTACAGTCTTGCCAGAAAATTGGGCAAATCTATCCTATTAAATAACCTAGATAACTTAATAAACCAAGAATGACAATCTACCCAGAACACTGGGCAAATTAAGCTTTAGGAAAACTAAGTCAGACAATCTACATGTACCTTAAGATTACTGAATAAACCATCCCCTTGGAAATCCACAAGTATTAACAAAATTTCCACAGAAAAATCATTTCACAAATCTGACAGAATTTTATTTATTTCAATATTTTTATATAATTTGACCGAGATCATACATAGTACAGATATTTGTAATAGTATCTTTTTCATGAATTAAATGATTACATTTCAAAATATTACCAAACAATTTCATCAAGTCTTCCTTTTCCCATAAATCCTGCTCAAAGTTTAAACACATTCTAATTTATCTATCAACACTTTACCATGTTATATAATTTCTGAATTATAATCCGTAAAGTAAAACCAATTTTTACCCATTTATTTGGAAATCAAATCTTCAATCATAAACTCTCGTGGTTAAATCTTTTATAAATCATTACATAATCATTGCTATCGGACTGAAATCAAATCTTCATCTGAGGTACAAAGACCTTGAGAACTGAACAGACCTACCTGAAGGGCCAAACTCGTCATGGTCCAGTATTACACAAGGATTTATCTGATTTAGACTTCGATCGACTAATGTTTCTCTAAGGTTTAATTCACGCACATTTCAAGAAGATGTTATGACCGATCTGCTTCCTGAGAACCTTGTCTTAAAATTTTGTATTATGCATGTACATCAAACAAGTTTTATTCATTTTTCAATGTATTTGGAGGGGTGCTTGGAGAATGGGATTCAATTGGGATGTTGTGAGTTTTGGATGCATATTATTGATGTTATTCTGAACCCAACAGATTTAAAGCAAAGATTACTAAAATAGAAACTCCAATTTTGCCTTAGTGCTGTTTAATACACATTTTAACAAACATGCAGAATTTAACAGTATTGTGAGATTATAAACCATAGGAAGAAAGATGGCACATTAGGTGATTTTCCTAAATAAAAGTCCCAAAACTTGTTCAAATAAATGTATACATGTACCTTCAATCTTTAGTACTGTTAATTTCAACATTGGTATGTACATTTTTATACATGGTCATGAAGTACGTCAAACTTAGTTTCCAACATTTAACCACAACAAAAATATTTGTCATTTAATTCCCACTAAATACAAATATTATTTTAACTTTTTATATAAATAAAATATTTTGTAAACTATCATCTCTCAATGAAGGAATTTGTAAAAATCAATCAACGTCATCTCAACCAAAACTGTTAGACTGTCACGTTTATATATTTTAATTACAATGATTAAAATTCCTGACTGCGAGAATGTCTACATGTACTTGATAAAGATTAAAATGTACACCATATTTCAATATTAAAATCAAATATGTCATTATGGGATCAAACAAGAACCTAATTGAAGAAAAAGATTAAAATATCAACCAGCATCAACCCTAAGGACCGTGAATGGAAGCAGACATTGCAGAACTTATGAGGAGGTTCAACAATTCTTGCATTATTTGCATAATTTTTAAGGAAAATATCTTTTCTGTAGATGTATGTTGCCCATCACAATCCAATGGTTACCATGAGGGTCATTTTTATCAAGACAAGCTGGACCCCTTTCTTTTTAATTCATCAGTGTTAATCATAACGAATAAATACTAGTATAAAAACAATGTATATTTAAGGGAAAATAATAAGTATATGGATTTAGCATTTCAACCCTTTAACTCAAACATTCTGATAGTGGTATTTTATAAATTGATGTTGATGGCCGACAAAAAAGAAACTCCTAGATTTTCAGCTGCAACCTGCTCCCTTTGTATTTGTTTGTTTGTTTAGTTGGGGTTTTATGCCGTTTTTCAGCAGATTTGGCTATTTCGCGGCAGCCAGTTTTTATTGGTGGAGGAAGCTGTAGTACCCAGAGAGAACCACTGACCTTCGGTAGGAAAATTGGCAACCCTTGTCAATTTAGATCGGAGTCGAACACACCCCCGCCACAGGTGAGATTCGAACTCACAACCTCAGTGTTGACAGGTTGGTGATCATTAGTAGTCATGACAAACTACATAGACCACTCGGCCACCGAGGCTCCTGCTCCCTTAGTAAAAAGATTTGCTGAAAATCTAAGAATAAAATAATTATGGTCTCAGTAAAATTACGAGAACTTCACCGTGTCCCATTAGGATTTAAGGGCAGTCTCAGTGAACTATTTTTAGGATAAGGGACATTTTTGTGTAGTTTCAGCTATGAAAAGGACAAATTTGGATCATGACATTTACTTTTAAGACATATCAATTATTCAATATTATACATGTACACCTGACGACCATTAAAGATTTCTTTAAGTTTTTTCACCCCATCTTTTTTGCTTTTTTTATATATATTCAAAATTGTTTGCAAAAGGGTACACTGAGAGGTACAAGGGACCTCTCCAAACCCTCTACTTTAGACTAGCTGTAACACTGATTCAAATTATGTTAATTACAATACTGCAGATTGCAATCTTTCAGAAATTCTAGATTCCAAAAATAAATATCTTCAAAGTTATTTTCTGTGTTTTTTTGGTTGTAAACTTAATCATTGATAGTTATTGTAAAATGTTCTACAGGGTAATAATAGTGTTATCCTCATTAAACACTCAAGTTTATGACAAAAATAAAACGTGTACATACTATACAATCTAACATAGTTTGTACATGTACATTTTTGTACCTCCATTATGTTGAAAAGGGGGAGATAATATAGTGAATGATACATGTGTATGAGTAAAAATGTATAGAATGAAAACTTGGGCAATAAAATAAGACAATGAAAATGGATGCTTCGAAATTATTGAATTTTAGATGAAGAGTAGCAATAATAGAGCTCATCGTTTGTGAGGATTAGTGCTTTTGTCACATCCACATTTGGATTTATTTATTTTATCCTTCCTAACCATTATTCACCAAATCATGTGCCCTTCAAAATAGATAAATTTCTCATTTTCTGAGCGACAGGTAAAGAAGGATGGGGATTCTGTCCAGAGTCTCTCATATAAAATGTACTTTTATACAACCAACATCAAAATTATGACTTACAGTGCCAAGTAACATATAGCAGGTTGGCAAAAACTCTATCATGATAGCTATATAGATAACCCTTTGATTAAGAGTTTTTCCCTTAATTTATCCTTCAAGATAAGCTTTTTATATAAGAAATTTATACAAATTTTCATTCATTTTGTGTCAATTTTCCTAAAACATTATACATACCTAAGCATACAATTTGGAAAGTTTTAAGAGTTTCATAACAAATATCTTCTTTATTAGTTCAGATATAAATACCGGTATATAGTGTATATTTCTCTTTTGGAAAACCTAAAGCAAATTGTGATTTTTATCGCATGAAGTTTTACATTAGTCAGTTTCTGAGTTTCTAAATTCATTCAATAGTTAACAAACTAACTGTGAGAAAGTGATCCCATACCTGAAACTTCGTTTTAACATCGTGTTCAATTATACATTCTTACATTGGATTATTTAGGAGGGGAGATAATTATTAAAATTTCAGAACAGGTCCCAAAAATTTTACTTAATTTTTAGCTTTTCGGTTTAGTAATTTGTATAACACAATTTTTAAACGTGACTGTATTCAAGCCTATAGATATTTCTTTACATTCTTAGATTACCAATGTACTTAAGGATGGGGTCATCCTGATTCTCAAAAATCAAAACTACATCAAGTATTTTGACTACAGATCTGAATGATAGCTAAAACTTCACATAACTTTGAAAATTAAAGGAGACAGGGAGCCAAATTAAAATTAAACATTCAACTTCTTCTTCTTTTCTGTATTCAACATAGTGATATTTTTATACAAATCAAAATTTTTGTTTAGCAGTGTTTTCTCCACAATTTAACATCAAGTTCTTCATCTTTGCAAAATTCTAACAGCTTCTTTTAAAAATTTGTGGAATCTACATCTCCAATAAGAAAATTCAATAAGTTCTCCCTACCAGCTCCTCATCTGTTTTGGTTTATAACTTTATGGAATGCTTTATCATTAAGTGATTTTTACCTGTTCTGCGGCTCCAGTGGTAAGGGTTACAACATAAATACGCTGGGTCATTGACAGTGTCGCAATAAGGCATCTTCTTTAATTCAGAAATGGACGAAATTTCCGGCCATCTCCAAATTTGAAGGCATAAAATATGAGGCGATACCGTCCTCCGACCTAATCTTAAATCCTCGTTCGGTAGCAATACACAACTCGTCCTCTCCTCGCCTTTACTTTCAACACTTTGTATTAACATTTCCAATTGTTTTTCCTTTAATCTTTTAAGCATTGACTGAATGACAGATTTTTTCTCTAATTCATCAGGATTATTTTCATCCGGACTGTCGGTTTCATGTTTCAACACACGATTTTTCCACAAACGCTTCACGTGGGACGATCTTCTGGACCGAAACATAAATTGTATACAAGCCACATTGGAAACTTTGCTTCAACCCCTTGAAAAATTTTTGCTGTTATGAAAAAAACTTCTAAAAATGAAATCCTGTCAAAGAAATGTACACCGTTGAATTGTTTGAGCTTGTGCTGGCTTCTGACACAAACAATATCACGTTTTCACAAATGTCATCCAGTTTATTTTGAAGTTAACACTATTCGCGTTCAGCACAGCAGGCGCTTGTTTATTTTAACCCGTTAATTAGCTATAATCCGATAATTATAACAACATTAATTGACGAGTTACCGACAATGATTAAATTAAACAACACCTCTGATGTTCGGGGGTCTGTTACACAAAACTTCACACACCTTCATTCAACTCCGAATCAGGTAAATAACAATGTGTATTCCATCAGTGAAAACACTTCAAATAATAATTTGTGTATTGAATCGACCGTCACATATCTGTATCTAATCCTCTGTGCTTTATTAGCATTGACCAAAATTCATAATAAATATTAGAAATTTTCGTGTTCAAAACATTGCAATGATCGCTAGCTTTGACCTGGATTAGTCTATTGTTGATCAAGGGGTGCAAGGTCAAAAATCATTTACCTGTAAGGTCATTCATTTAACTGCATTGTTTACAAACAGATTTTCGTTTAAGAAAATTACTCTGCTCAAATGGAAAATCGGCTTTCTGACCAGTATTGCTAAGGGCATATCATAAATTAAATATTTTTATTTTGACAGATTCATTTTCCAACATAATTAATAAAACTGTGTAAACTACCTACGAATCTTTTACACAGCGAGTTATTTAGATAACGGTCCGGTTGATTGGTCAATTAGGCCCACGTGATTCGTCTAGACTTTTTGGCGCGGGTGTGTGTCGCCAGTACGAGTTGCTTAAAATGTTTTATCAGATAGGCTGTAGAATATTTGAAAAGCACTCTATTTGACAAGATTTCTTCGGGGAAACAATTTAAAATAATTTTAAAAGACAAGCTGATGACATTAATGATATATTTCATAAATTTATTAATCCGACTCCAAACTCCATTCATGAAATGAGCCGTTTTAGATGAATGAATTTCAAATTGATAATGTTTGCAATTTATAATGTGTGAAAATAAGATTTTGTCATAAAATATTAAATAATTTTAGACCAAAGTGTATTTTAAATGCTTTCGTCATGATTATGGAGCCACACCATGATTTTACAGAGAAATGACAGCAATTATTAAAATTATTTTAGATCTTGGTATTCTAAAATTCAATACCCTATTAGCAGCGAACTCCGAAAATGTATTGGACTGAGAGGCGAGGTACGTGGAAGGGTGCAATACAATGGCTTACGATACATGATCCCACTATAGATACGTCAGTTTATATTGTTGAAGATATGTTGATTAATCACATCCATGCACTGACCCAGCTATTGTATTGTGATCTTTACAATAAATAGTAACGTTAAAGAGCCAAATCTAGGAAGTTTTCATATTTCTTATAGAATAATTCTATTTTTATATTTCGACCTTAAGGGTCTAGCAAATAGAACTAATATAAACGGCTATCCATGTTACCGTATTATAGAGTCTATATATATTGAAATTGATAGTGTAGTTGCAACCAACATGTGCACTAAAAACACAATTATATAAAAAATAATTAAAAAAAAAAACTAATGAACCGCCCATTGTAAGGATTTTTAAAAGACTAAAAACACAATTATATAAAAAATAATTAAAAAAAAAAACAATGAACCACCCATTTTTAAAAGACTAAATAATATCAATTATGATGGAAAAAAAAGAATTTCATTCATTCGATATTTCAAAACCCCGTCACCAATGGACGGTGATCCTATTCGTTTTTAATGGTTTCAATCCGACGCCTTGTTAACACAGCCTGTCAAAATGATAAATAACACAGACTGGACACTGCAGACACGAAATGTCCATTATTTTAATCAAACTGACCAAACGGCTGCTTAACTATCATTTTTTCTTTGCGATATCGCGACTTTCAGACGGCCACTGAGAGAGTTAGATGGAACTGGCGCCAAATCCGATCGTCTGTAAATTTATGCACGCGCCAACTGCCACGGGATATCAGAGATCATATAATATACAATAATTTGTCAATACTGGATTAAATTTCTGAAAGGGTAAAATATCAACATGTTATAATATAAAAATTAGATAACTCGTATCGAAATACTTTAGTAAATTAAATGGAAAAAACTAATGAGGCGACAAAATTGACAGATCGAATGATAGTATCAATTCCAAAGTAAAAACTATATACATAATTTATTGTCTACAGATCAAAGAATTGATATTGGAAATCAAAAAGGGGAGAAATAAGTAGCCTTATTTCGGGCTAAGGGACATAACTCTATTGCAACTTCTTAGTTTAATTATTATTTCTTTTTACATATTTTGTTTATTTATTTTTATTTTTCAATTAAATTATCTTTTCATGCAGATAGCTTGTCATGTTCCTGAGCGCTAACATTTGTATTTAATATATTTTTTTTTATACAGAACCATCAAACATTTTTAATGGTAATGCATCGATTTTTGATTTTTGAAAGATAACTACAGCGAGTTTGTCGCCTTACCCACTGATGTATAAACTGATAATATCAAAATATGATGACAACTTTTCAATATGAAATCAATCAACTCCAATTTTAGCGTTTGTGTTTCTTCTGGATGGCGCCAACAGCATTACAAAAGTATACTAATTTGAATTTATTTGTCTTTGAAAATAATGATCGTGACAACTAGTGTAATA
Organism: Mytilisepta virgata; assembly: GCA_028015205.1. Lineage (NCBI taxonomy): Eukaryota > Metazoa > Mollusca > Bivalvia > Mytilida > Mytilidae > Mytilisepta > Mytilisepta virgata. Next base: position 20,502,299 of record CM051513.1, read on the forward strand.
ACTTCGTGTTTAATTATTTATAAAAGTAACAACATCTTGTTATCGGTTGAAAGATAACATGGTAATATTCACACCTGCCATAGTTTCTTATGTAATAGTGTAAATAAATGGCCACAATTTACGTGATTCCGTATATATTTTAAATCGGGTTTTCCAACGAAAAATTCCGGTTTCACGACCTTGTGGGTTGATTCAAACGGTGTTGGGGGGGGGGGGGGGGAGTCCGGTTTGGTGCCAATTTAGCATTTTGCTTTCTTAGTAGACCTCCGCTCCCTTGTTCAAGGAAAGTTTTAAAAATAATTCTATTACACGTAACCCCATTAATCACTTTAAGGAGGTATCGAACAATATTTTATAGGAAGGAATTGAGAGGCACGAAAGCCATCTTGGACGCTGGCAAACATATGTTTTGAGAGACTTGCATGTGTGAGCCTGCTACATATATGGGCCTGCATTATTTTTCAGCAAGGTCGCCCATTTTTTTTTCAAAATATATTCTTAATTATTTTACTCCAGGAGATATTTAAACCTGCTTTTTGACTCTCCACATTTTTGGGCCCTTGTTCAACAAAATTAGAAGACTTTCTTTTTTCATTACCCACCCCCCCCCCCCCCCACCCAATCATCAAATGGTAATTTCGTTATGATGCACATAACCAAGTCCAGTGCTATTTGTCGTGTGATTGGAAAAGGCAGGGGCCATTTTGGTGTGTTTTCATGATCGAAATGTCGCATTAAATTGCGATACAGGCTCTCAAATTTTTAAAATCTATAATCTATAGAAGAGACTCTATTCTGTGACAAGTACGACCAGATATATGCCATCATAAAAATATTGCAGAGAACTGTTTTAAATTTTGTAATGAATGACCCATGATTAACATTTTGCCTTTTCAAATTGTTACAAAATATGAAAAAGTATATATTGTTCCGATTATATCTCGAAAGACAAATTTGAAATTGTTATAAGTTAAGAATTTACTGTATTGTCACATAAGCATGAAAACAAGCATTTTGACAAATGCAAAATAAACAAATAACTGTCGTTTCACAAAATTAATTATACCGAGACAAACAACAATAACTAAGAGTCCCGTGTCCTCGTTTTCAAAGACTGTTTAATAAAGCAACCTGTTATTTTTACTTGATGTAGATCAGAGGGGTTTTAGTTGAAAAAGTCTCATGGGCTCCATTTCTCTTGATGAAAGTAAAATTATCTTGTAGTCTTGCCTCTGCTGCATGTAACTATAGTACCCGAGGGTATTATAAACTCTGTTTAAATTAATCCATCAATTTCTTTCTTGGAACCATATTTTTAATACTTTACCGCATTAAAGCAAAGCGATCTTGCCGCTGCTAGTGGATTAAGTGCTCGGGGGTGTTAAAAGCTGATATCAAATTATTATGTCCATATTGTTTGCTTTTTTGACGTTTGAAACAGCTCTACAACTTTAGTGTTACGGATTCAGATTCCCAGCTAGGCCTTCAGTTGACCTTAACCCTTCTGATCAACTTGCATTTCTTGAAATATGCACTATATGTTATTTATTTATACTATTTAAAGAAACCACTTGAGAGCATGTGTATGTATTCTCTGTTGATATTGTTAGCTTGGTGTTGACTCTTCCCTTTTGCAGTGTTGATTCTTAAATTTAAATGTTTTGTATTTTTCACCAATTAACCAAATCATGATGAAAAGGGAATGAATTGTTATGAATGAGAATGATGTATGAGAATGAATGAGAATGATGTATGAGAGTTTAAACAGTTATATTTTATATACACTGTATTGATTTATGCCCTCATGGGCCCATGATTGAATAATAAAATTTACTTTACTTTACTTACTGTAAGGCAATGTCATTTTTTTCAATAAATAGTCTCAAAATCCAAGAATGATAAATAAAATATCAAAATCTGATGTAAGTGTTAATCCGTCACTTATAACTTGTCTAGAAATTTCTGAAAGCTTTTTCGTCTCGTATATGCCCAATAACAGGCTGTACAGATTTTAAAAGTCAATGCATTACCACGCAGCGCTTTGCATTAAATTTTATTTTTTAGCGGACAGGCTGCACGGTCATCATCCGAAGGACAACTAAGTCATTGATCCCCTTCTCATCACGAAGATAAACTCATGAATGAAAGAAGGAAAAATAACGATGATAATTAAGAAAATATACAATAAATACGTACTATACATGCAACATGCAAGATAGAATATGCTGGATTAACTTGGCACGTAAATGCAAGAAAGGATCTTGGCACAACATCCCAAGATACACATGTCGAAAGTCCAAGCAAAGACTGTTCATCTTAAAGTCGGAGAGCATACGAGCTCAACTTTTTTTTTTTTTTCTCTTCTTAAAAATATATCAGTATTTGATTCCAGGTGATTATCAATCCTGCATTTTTTGTCAACATATTGTTGAGCCTGCTCACTATGAGCCTTTTAGCTATAACATTACTACTAAAGCACACATACAGCGACAACTAACAAATCCATGCTATTAACAGTAACCTAGGGGCTTCCTGAAGCCTTTATCGTTCATAAGGACTATTTCTTTCATGTTTGATTCAAAATTGCTTAGTGATTTCAGACAAGACCATCTTATATATGTAAGAAAATTTCTCAACTACGTTGGGTCATGAGGACCGTCTTGGTTGGTGGTCCGAGTCAATGGATAAAATGTTGAAAGGGGACCACCTTGCTGCCATGTATTGTTCTAATTAGCTCAGTGGTTTCAAAAAAGAAGATCTTTAAGTGATTTCCAATAAGGTTATTGGTTAAATTTTTGGTGGACATCTTGATCGGCAGTACACTTAATTGAATAAATTTTTGAGAGAGCTATCTAAGAAGCATTGCTGCCGACTGTTTTTCAATGGGCTCAGTGGTTTCAGATCAGCGTATCTTAATGAGAATTTTTCCCATAGGGTCTTATGTTAGATGAACATCGACAGAGTTTATAATACCCTCGGGTACTATAGTTACATGCAGCAGAGGCAAGACTACAAGATAATTTTACTTTCATCAAGAGAAATGGAGCCCATGAGACTTTTTCAACTAAAACCCCTCTGATCTACATCAAGTAATGTATACTTCATAAAGATGGTCACCTCAGGACCATTGCTGCCAAGTTTGGTTCCAACTGGATAGAGGGTTTTATACAAGAAGATCCTTAAAATTAATTTTCTTGCGTGTTCCTATAGTAAAATAAGTTATATTGGTTGGAGATTTTGACCATTCTTCTTTTTGAAAGTAGAAACCCAAGGACCATTTGTGCAAAGTTTGGTTCCAGTTGACTGTGAGTAGTTTCAGACAAGATTATCGTTAAATAAATTTTCCAATATAGGGTAATATGTTAAACTAAGTTTGGCGGCTATATTGGTTTGTGGCCGATGTCATCAAACTACTGCTACCAAGATTGGATTTATTTGACTAAGTTGTCCCATGCAGGTAATAAATTTAAACGTTTTCTTGTCACCGTGCTGTAGTGCTGTAGTTATTGCATGGTCCTTGGCTAGCCATATTGGAATTCGGCGATTCTGCAATATAAAATCATGTAAGGGAATACAAAGAAATATTTGAAATATATATCCCTACTGCATTTACTGTCTGTAAACCTCTGTGAACTTATCATTCCTCATTAAGTATCTAAAACAATTTAAAAATGTCTCAATTGGTTGCCTATACATCTAGTACTAAGGTCACACCAAATTGATTTTTAATTCTTTGTATTTCGCCGATCCAATCCAATTTTCGGACTTCGTAAATTTTAAGAAAAAAAAAATTGCCGCTTCATGTTGCAAAAATGCTGAAAATTCGCCCCAAATTCTTAAATTTCTCAAGAAATTAAAAATAAAAAGTGTTCGCCTGCTCCTAAAATTAGGGGAAAAAATTGGGATTTTTTTGGTAATATTTTAGTTAAAAAGATTTGTGCTGCCCATAAATTTGATCTTCGGCTGAAAAAAATCCTCAAAAAAAAATTAAAATTAAAATTCGGCTCGCTCGCTCGCACCTATTTTTTACATAAAAATCCAAAGAACTAACAAGAATGGACACACCACATGTCTCGCCTGAGTATGCACATAGACACAGAATAATGATTATCTGATACCCGACATTTTGTAACTCAAATAAAAATGCGTCAAAAGAAATTGAGGTCACGGTTAAAAGGCAGGACATACCGACATGTATCCACTAAGAACTATCAATTGACCAAATATGGTGGATCTAGGTAGAAAAGTTGCTGAGAAATGGACGTCATCTTGAAGATGTGACAAAGTCACTCAAGCATGCAATTGAGTTCAAAGTCCAGAGACAGGTATCAGATTTGCATGTACACACTAAGAATTATCCAAAAGACCAAACACCTATAGGTCTGGTATTACAGTTGCTGAAAAAAGGACCATCAATAAAGTTGGATGAAAGTCACTCAACCATGAAATTGAGGTCAAGGTCCAGAGACAAGTGTCAGACTGGCATGTACCCACCAAGAACTACCTATTGATCAAATATGGTGGGTCTAGGTATTCTAGTTGCTGAGAAATGGAATTGACCATGAAAAAGTGACAATGTCACTCAAGCATGAAATTGAGATCAAGGTCCCAAGCCAGGTGTCAGACTGATTATGTACCCACCAAGAACTATCTATTGAACAAATATGGTGAATCTAGGTATTGTAGTTTCTGGGTAATGGACTTAACCACGAAAATGTGACGCAGGTCACTCAAACATGAAATTGAGGTCAAGGTCAAAAGGCATGTGTCAGACTGACATGTACCCACTACGAACTATCTATTAACCAAATACTGTGGGTCCAGGTACTACAGTTTCTGAGAAATGGACTTAACCTCGAAAAAGTGACGAAGTCACTCAAGCATGAAATTGAGGTCAAGGTCCGAAACCAGGTGTCTGACTGACATGTATCCACCAAGAACGATCTATTGACCAAATATGGTTGGTCTAGGTACTCTAGTTGCTGAGAAATGGACTTAACCATGAAAAAGTGACAAAGTCACTGAAGCATGAAATTGAGGTCAAGGTCTCAAGCCAGGTGTCAGACTGACATGTACCCATCAAGAACTATTGACCAAATACGGTGGGTCTAGGTATTACAGTTTCTGAGTAATGGACTTAACCAGGAAACTTGGACGCAGATTTTAAATTCATGTTTATGAAGTTAGTGAACCATGAAAATGTGGTCAGGGTCACAAGACAAGTATACTGCGGCAAACCTTATATGATAAGCTACGTTGTGGACAATAAATCTTAGTTGTAGGTATTACATGTGCATAGTTATTAAAGTTTTTAAAAAGTTTACGCCGCAGTCGCCGCCGGAAAGTAATACCTATATCTCAGGAATTCTGAATGCAAAAGGGGTTATACTCTTCTTGTTAAGTTTCCTAAAATTAATGTTTGACCAAATTTACACAAAGTGATTGAAAAATGTCTAAAATAATTATGGTTTCGCAGGCTTTAGGATAGATATGAATTCAATTTGTCAATATTTTCAATTTTCCACGTTCACTTAGAATCATGCTCTTGGGCGATCTAACAACATTGCTTTATTCAGTATTCTAGCATTTAGATTTTCTAAATGCTAAAAATTAACTTTACGAATTTCAATTCTAGCGCCATTTTCAAATCTCTGGAGGCATAGTCTGGTAACTTTTGGCAATATTCCAAAAAGTGACACAAATTGACCCAAATCGCCAAAGTACACGACCTCTGTCCGTAGAAAACTTGGTCTTATTAATGATTAAGCTTAAAAATGTAGGGCATACAATCATTTACGATAAAAAGCAGATAAATATTTAAGATTAAAATAATCAATGGATACGAGTGAACGAAATACACGGGAAAATGGCCCAACTCCAATGTCCCAAACGGAACAGTGTGCTAAAATACTGTAATAAGAAAAACAAATGTATAGGATTAGTTGTTGTCACGTAAAGATGTAAATATCTGCAACAAAATCTTCCAGCTATTTTTTCTATATATACATCATATTTGTCCTTGTATTATTCGCGCCAAGATAATTTCACAAAAGTTGGAGTTTCCAACAAATGTTAGAACCCTTTCTTAAGGATGTTCGCTGGTCATGTTTTTTAATTTTTGTCATATGTTCAGAATCATCTGGTTTTATCCATTTGAATGCCATAAATTATTTTTCCCGCTAACACCCATTTTTCCTTTCATAAATCTTTTGCATGCAGAATAATAAGTCATTTGTAAAAATCGTATAAAATCCTTATTACTATTTCGTGGTTTTTGAGAAATAAAACTTGTCAATGATAAGACTATGTAAAATCAAGAGAGCCTATTATTCCCGCCAAATTTTCAATGGTTTATATCTCGAAAACAGGCATACGGACCTATATTTTTTTTTCGCTCTTTTAGTTCCTTTATTAATCCACTATCAATATTTACCAGTGTTATGGAAAGCTTGTTATTTTGAAACTGAGCAGCGAACATCCTTAAACACCATTTTGGATTGAATTGGTCCCGATCATTACATAACGAAACTGAACATTTTAATCTTAGAATATATATTATATTATATATTCTAAGATTAAAATGTTCAGTTTGTATGACGCAAAATGATGACAATTGATTATATGAGTGAATCAAATACACGGGAAAGAGGCCCAATTCCTTTTTCCCAAACGTAATTTGTATGTTTGTAATTTTGATTGACCCTTATGGGTGTAAATTCAAATAAAGGTTATTATATGGAGCATTTTTCAAAAGAGTTAAACACGTGTAAGTGTTGATGTGTCTCTGTTAGAATTATTTTTGTTAAACAGTTTACATATTGATTTTTTTTAACAAAATATAATTATATATATATACAAAGTAAATGCAAATAAAATTAATAACATGCAAGAAAAAGTCTTGCTTAGCCTTTTTACAGGCGTATAATTGGAAACCATTGTGTTGCATTGTATGCACAATGTACACATACACTCAACCAAAGTTTCTCCCTTTTCTGCACATATGATCGAATAATATTGCAGGCCTATATATGTCCGTACAATTTCTCTGTGAAGTAGTCTTATTCATCTACAGATTTTTGCCAAGCAAAAAGGGATAATTAGTTCCAGCTGTTCACGTGCCAGCAAGTGAACAAACAGTTAGATTTTTGGAGATTGCAAGGAAGCAATTTGGAAAAAAATAGGCTCAAAAGTTTGATAGAACTTCGTACGTGTAAACTGATTTTAAATCGTAAGTGTTGAAAAAATTTGCTGTGCGAGTAAACAAAGGATCTTAATAGAAGTAATTGCTTTGAAAGAAAAAAATTAAGATTACTTCCTTGCCCCCTCAAATAATTTCTGCCTCATTAGGCCACATCAAATTGATTTTTAGTTCTTTGGACCTTTTTTATAGTAAAAATAGGTGCGAGCGAGCGAACTTTTAATTTTTTTCTTTTCTTGAGGACCAATTTATTCAGGCGGATATCAAATTTACGTGCGGCACAAATTTTTCTAACTTAAACATTGCCAAAAATGTAAAAAATGCCTACTTTTTACAAAATTTTAGGAGCGGTCAAACACTTTGTATTTTAAATTTCCTGAAAAATGAAGAATTTGGGGCGAATTTTCAGAATTTTTGAAACATGAAGCGGCAAAAAAATGTTTCTTAAAGTTTTCAAAGCCCGAAAATGGAAGCGGCGAAATCTAAAGAACTTAAAAACAATTTGGTTCGGCATTATTATACTCATGATGTATTTCTGTACATGCTGTAATTACACAACCCTTGAAATAACAGTAATAATGTATAGTTCAAAATAAAGTTAACAGAAGTGTGAAAAAAAACCATTTCAATTCTTAATAAAAGATTATTCAGGTTTAACGGTAATATCTGTACATATAAACCTGTATATAAATTTTGAGCAGTTATCGGACTAAAAAAGTGTACTACTGGAGAAATTTGAGGATTATATCTTTCTGAATTAAATGACAATACCCCTGATAATATATGGAAAGGGGTAATTATTTATATGGTGAGTATACAAACCAGTACGCGCCGACTTGTTTTTTTTTTCAGACGATAATTTATTTCAGATACCACATAAATCATGCACGTCAGTGATGCTTTCACTCCAACGATGAAAATCAATAAGACAAAAAATGTTTAGGACAAATAAAAAAGTATGTGTGGTTCCGGTTTACCCCACCTACCCTATTTTTTGCAACTATCCTAAAAAATTTTTGGAAATATTTTTCAGTCAGCATTGTTCCAAGTCAGAATGTCTGCCATAGACTCCGTGTTAAAAATTTGTAAAATAAAATAAAAATACATACGTACCTACACTATTTTTTGTCTTGATTTAACAGGAACCCCAGGTATTTTTTTACTTGGCCTAAATTTAAGGCTACCAAGTTAAGACGGGACGGAATTAGAATTAAGACAAGGAAGACAACTCGAGCAGAACTGGTAAAACTTTGACGGACATTTTCGTTACATTAAACAAAATCAAATTAAATGTATACGTGCCTGTTAGAAATGAAGTAAACTGAAAAAGTTAAAATCGCAGGTTTTTCTGAAACTGCAAAATAATCAGTTTAATACATGAAATAAACTACACAAACTGAGGGTTATTTTACCGGCAACTGTAGATATACAAATACAAACCCTACGGTGGCCTATTTGGTTAAAACAGAATGTAAAGGCACTTATTACGATTTGCACTTTAAAAAAGCTACAGAAAAATATACCAGGCACATTAGGACTTGTTTTTGCAAATTAAAGAAATCATACAACCGTCTGTCAAAAAAACATATACTCACACCCACTTAACGCTCTTATTCATAGCAATTGGTCAACGTTATTTTTTTGCAAAATACTGAGTAATTTCAAAAGCTGGGGTGTGTGATTCGGTAAAATAATTCCCGTTTGATCCACGTGTATTGTCCCGTTTAGATACATAAATTATCGTTGAAAAATTTGTTCCGAACTATGAAAAGGATTGAAAATTAGTTCAGAGCGGATTTTGCAGTTATACTCGCAGGAATTAACTACAATGTATGACTAAATAAAAAAAGTAAAGTTACTTTGTCACATAGTTCTAAGGAAATTATACTACATCGGATCACATTCTTGAATTCTTGTAAAAAAAAACATTATAATGAATATATTTAAGATTTTCAATTATTATGTATAAGATTATAGCCATTCCACCTAACGCCAGGCGGAGCTGCTTTTGAGGAAGTTATTTAAAAACTGGGTTAAAAATATTCATCACCTATCTATAGACGATTTGGTACCAGATCTAATGTTTACAATCGCTATTTCCCACTTTCCGCCCAGTGCTGCACCTAGCGTTAACTAGAATTGCTATAAGATAGATCAGCAGGTGTGATAATGGTGAAACATAATTGTAAATTATAAAAAAAAAAACTTTATGTCAGTAACTGACTCAGTTTACAAAAAATTAATCAAAATTTAAGGGTGGTAATATTTTCTCATACTAAGTTTATATGGACATATATACATGTATTTTCTATTTTGAAACAAAGGCCTTAATATATAAATAATTTTTTATATAAAAAATATTTATGTGAAAATAATTGTCAACATAGTTCACAGAACTGTTTGTATTCATCAAAAGAAATTATATAACTAACTAGGTTTGTAACATTTGCACGTAAAAACAAAGTAGCACCATAAAGTTGTAACTGTAAATTTGCTGAGTTCATCCGTGAATCGTTTGAGCACAGTTAATGTATGAACACAACTCGTGGTTTAAATCCTGAGATTATAGTTTAATGAATGATTTAATGTTCACTGTTTGCTAATTGTTTGACAAATAGTTTCAAAATGTTCTTTTCCTGTCTTTTGAAGTGGCACACGTTAACTGAACACATCTGGCGACTTAAATCCCTATTCTATTGTTCAAATATCGTAATTTTATGTCAATTGTCTGCTATCCGAATAACAATTTCCTTCAAGATATTTTGAAAACATTCTCCTATATCTAGAAGTAATTTAATTTGTTCCTGTGAATATTTTATTTCGTTATTTTTAACCTGAGAAAACTTTTTTATAGGTTTCACTTTCGCTTTTTTCGGTTTCATATTTTCCATTCTGGGTAGCTTGTTTGTCAGTCTTACTTTAGTTTGATGATTTATTCCCTCAATAGTATTTCTACCTTTATCATTACTCGGCTTCGTCTCGGCCGATTTAACATTTTTTCGACGAAATGGTACTATTCCGTCAGTATTATTCCCAGTTTCAATGTCATTCGGCCGCGACTCGGCGGATTTAACATTTTTTCGACGAACTAACACTATTCCATCAGTATTATTTCCAATCTTGTCGCTATTCTCTGTCGATTTCACACTGTTTGGACGACCGTGTACTACAAGCTCTGGCGTTTTCGGTGTTGTAGTATTCGAGCAATCGACTTTACGGATTAACGGAACACTGCTTAATACAACTTTCCTATGATACTTTGAAAATGATGAGCTAGCTTTTAAATCCAGAACATCCTTTTCATCTCGTGTCTTTGAACTACATTTATGTTTAATTACGTGTTGTTCTGTTGTATTATTCGTGTCCGGATGTTTCTTTTTAGGAACTTCCTTCACAGAAGATCTCTTTGCTAATGTTGAATCTTCGTCATCACTGATTACAACGATTGCCTTCTCTGATGTTTTAGATAATTGACTTTGTTTCTTATTTCCACGCGATGAAGTAACCTTTTCAATCTTATCAAGTCTGCTATTCATTTTCACGTCAACGGTTTTCTTATCGTTCGATAGAATCGATGCTGTTTCAGCATCACACGATTTGGATTTTTTGTGCTTATTGTCAGAGATCACATTTGGTTTCTCCGCTTGGCAAGAAAATTTTTCGGTTTTACGAGTATGTATGGACAGTTCTGATTTCTTCTTGGTCTTCGACTTTGAACTGATTGGCGAATATGAGTCTGATCGAGATTTCCTTGACCGGGCACAATTTGCCTTTGAAGATGTTTTGGTAATTGTCGAGATAGATTTATCACTTTTTTCACCACAAAGTTTGCGTAATTGCGGGTGCGATCCTAGCGAATTGGAATGCGATGGCCGATTGGTTTTTGACCGAGAACGTGACCTTACGGACCTTGAACCAGATTTCAGAGGTTTTGATGATACTGAACGGGATTTCCGTGAACGAACTGGCGACGGGTCACAACTTGAGCTATAGCTTGAGAAGCTTGATCCTGTGCATGAACGATCGAAAGAAAGACTCCGAGATCTAACTGATTGCGCGCTATTCTTTCGACCATAATCATTATAAGCTGGAGGTGGGTATTTACCATACTGGCGATATGTGTATGAATATGGCGGATATAATCCAGATCTACGTGTTCTGTTGTACTCAAACTGTTCTTCTAAATACCGGTCAATGTGGGCTAAATACGGAATTCTGTCACGTGATACTTTTTCAAACTCGGATGAATATGAACTAAAAGAATCACTGTCGGAAGAGGAAAAGGAGTCCAATTTTGAGATTTGTCCTCTTGAATTTATGCTTCGGGAATGTTTTCTTGAATAATGCTTGCTTTCTGAAAAGTCGGAAAATGTACTGCCATAACTTCTTGCGAATGAACGTCTATAGGAACTGTTTTCGCGTCTTTCCCTAAAATATGAACGCTTTTGTAGTGCATAACTTCTGGAACGTGTACAGGATCGTTTATAATTTCGTTTACTATACCTCGAATTGGAAGATGAACTTCTATGTCGCCTGTAGCCCCGTAGATATGACCGGTTTCCTCGACTGCAACTCCTTGAATATGAACTTTCTCGGCTCCAGCTTCTGGAATAAGAACGGCTATGTCGACTCAAGCTTCTTTTATATGAACAGCTTTCTCTACTCCGTCTCCTCGAATATGAATGATTTTCCCGACTCCGACTCCTGGAAAATACACGGCTCTGTCGGCTATGACTCCTGGAGAATGAACGGCTACGACTCCTGGAGAATGAAAGGCTATATCTACGGTATGATCCCCTATTGCGATGTCGACTTGGTGAGAAACGCCCAGAACTTGAAAGACTATAAGATCGAGATACCGAATCGCTGAACAATGAATAATTACTACAAGAACTTGTAAAATTGGAAAGGCTTCGTTTCCTTTTTCGTTTAATTTTTCCGATATTTTCCTTTTCAATACTTTTTTCTCTACAGGACTGATTATGATTTTGGTCTGATTGGTTCGATTTATTCACTTGACAACCATTTTTATCTGATGTTACAGGTTTTTTAGCTAAAGTCTTGGTTGATTTTTTCAAGTTGACATTCGATTCGTTGATTGATTTAGATGCTCCTCTCACTTTCAATTTCAGCTTCTTATCCGCAGTGTCATCTCCACATTTTGTTGGCTTCCTTTTTACTCTTTTCGGTGCAATCTTTTTCCTAATTTCTTCATTACTTTTTTCATTGTCATTTTCGTCTAAAACAATATCTATGTTTGAGTTTGACTGCTGCTGATTTTTTACTTCTTTGATTGTCACAGCAGATGTTTGATAATTTTGATTAACACTGGAATGGTCCACATTATTTCCTTTTGTGTCTGTTTTATTTTTATTCCAAGTCAGATTTATAGCAATACGTTTCTTCTTTTCATCACCAATATTATCAACACATTTTGTTTTTCTTGATTGTGCAATATTCAATTTATGAATACTTTCCATTGAACTATTGTTTTTACACAATGGTATTGATCTTTCTGAAGGTTTTGATTTTGGAATAAACTTATCACTAAATGCACCGTAAATGTCGTAATCACTTTTTACTTTTGTAACGTGTGGCATTTTGTAATCGGCAGACGGACTCTGCACGCGCATCGCGTCGTTTGTATTACCTTCGATATTTGTTAACGTATCCACACAACCTGAATAAATTAACACACTTTCATTACATACTTCTGTCTGCACTTTGTGTTTATCATCTTTGCAGGTTGATAACCTCCTTCCTATACACACCGGAATGTTTGTTGACATTTTTTCCCTGTTGGTGAGTTGCGATGAACCTTCGGAAATTCAATATGCTGCAGTAAAGTGTTGATTTTACAAGTGTACAGAAGCTCTAACACACGTGTGTGTGTGAATTCGTTTTCATTTCCAGTTACACGTGTCTTTAATTGTGATTCGTTCTTAATCGATTTCATGGATTTATCTTCTTTGTTTGCACACTGGCCTGTGTAAACATTTCATTCATAATATTCTAAGGAGAAACATAAAAAATTTAGGGTCGGTATCAGGCAAAAAATATTTCTTTTTTAGAAATTTTAATTGGTCATTATTATGGGACTTAATAGCACTTACTGAAAAATGTTAATAGATTATCAGATCACGTTTAGTTTACCTGCAATTACATACATTATGTCATTGTTGACCTTTGCACTTTGTTGTTTATTATGTCATATAAACGAAATTCCTTAGTTAATTTGATATCAGTAGTTTAGTAAAAGTACGTAAAGATGTCCCCAGTAGGGTGCAATTTTTTTTTCTGGGGGGGGGGGGGGGGGGTCGGTCAGTTGGGGTTTCACGCCGTTTTCAGCACATTTGGCTATTTCGCGGCGGCCAGTTTTTATTGGTGCAGGAGGCCGGAGAACCCGGAGAGAACCACTGACCTCCGGTAGGAAAATTGAAAAGGGGGGGGGGGGGGTAATTTTTAAACGTTATCTATTGAGGATTAAAATATTGAACTTGGGGGGGGGGCAGGGTGAGGGAGTTTATGCAATTTTACAGCTATATTAAAATTTATAGTTTTTTCCGGGGTTGAATTTCGGGATTACCTATTCTGATAGATACTTTTTGTGTTATATGAATAAAAGTGTTATTTGGAATGGAAGTGGCGGGCGGGCGGGTGTTCCTTTTAATATTGAAACTTTTTGAAACTGCTGATTTACTTAATTAATTAAACCACATTGAGGACACTCCGGGATACTTACGAACGGTCATACTGCCTTAATCCCCCCCCCCCCCATTTTTATTCACTGGTTTTCTGTTGCTATATATAAATCTTCCTATTATGATGACATTTTTGTAATGTCAACTGATAACAGATAAAATTTCTTCAGGTTTGTTTTTGATTCGGCCATAATTATTTTTTCAAAAGTTATAAATTGAGACCGTAAAAGGACTAGTGAGTATGGCTTTAGGCCGAAGAGCAACACAGCTCCTTATTGATAAAAACTTTAAGACTATGATGGGAATCAATTTCTATAAAAAAAAACGTTTCTCTTTAAAGCAAAATTAACTTAGATAAACTACTAAATTTTAAGTCAAAATAATGTAAAAATCTGCTTTGTTTTATCAATCGATATTTATAGTATATGTTGTCATTGATTTATAACGCATACTCTATATCTCCTTGTATTATCATTTACACACAAATCTTATTCTGTGTTACTATATCAAACGCTGCATGATAAACTTTAATTTGCATAATGAGACTATATTAATTGGGAATTTCGTCATTTCTTCAATTCTGTTCAAAAAATTTTCAGAAGTTTGCTTTATTTGGTGCAGCTATATTTCTAGAAATTAGTTTCATTCGAGAATCCTTCCACTGCCATTTTGTTTCTGTAGGGAGAAAATTTTAAAGTTCTAAACGCAAATTCAATTCCCTATTTACGATTCTCTAATTCGACCTTCTTGAAACGAAAGTTTTTGTAATCAAATAGATCGATAGAAAAGCACTGTTTACAAAGAATTAAGCTAATCCCCCATTACAGTAATGTTGCTGTCCTATGCCTGATATAAACATTGTCTCCAACTTTGACAATAAAATCGCTTTCCTCTGACAAATGATTTATGTCCATTCGTTTCGCCAAACAGATTTTTTTTAGTATTTTATTAAAATTGTAGAAACCACACAATACAAATGTCTGTGAATTGATGCTGGGAGACAACGATCTGTATCTGTTATCAATAATATATAAGGACGAGCGCCATTTTTCCTGATATAAACCCCATGATCTCAGAATCCCGACCTAAAACCATCCTTAATGTTAATTACACTTAATTAACGATCCGACATTCGACATTTCGCCTCCACATGGAGTGATTTTAGCGTATTACTGTCTCCCCATAAGTGCCCTTGGTAATATTATGATTGAGAATCGTCTATAAAGGTTGATTAAAACGATTAGTGTTCAAAGAGGTTCCCCAAGGGAGGATACATATTCCAGATTTATTGACACGTACGCTTGATAAGTCAGCATGATTGCAATATTAACATCAGAACATCAAACTTTTTGAAATGATTATACATTTCAGGTCACAACGAAACAAAAAACAAACAAAAAAAAAAACAAACAAAAAAAAATAAATAAAGAAAGGGAAAAGACGAATAAAATGAAAATAAGAAGCTGAATTAAGGTATGCGTATTAGTTAAATCAAAACTAAAAAAATTAAACTAAAAACAAATGAAAAAAATAAGAATAAAATAACACGAAATGAAATAAACAAAAAAGATTACAATAATCTCCAAACTTCCCAAACTATTAACCAAGGTCTCAACTTCTGATATAGGTTAAAACCTGGAAATACATTAAAATATAATCATAAACTAAAACTACATAATTAGTTGTCAGAGATGACACTTACACTTCTGTTGATCAACTGAATTACGGGAGTTCTTGAAATGAAACTGAAACTTTGTTTATCCCCTTATTTTTCTGACTTCGTGCATGTAATATTATTGAAGATGAAGCCCACTTCCCTTTTCACTGCAAAATTAACGGGAAAAAACAGAAAAGAATTGATGATTAAAACACATGTTGATTTCCATTATTTCAAAATATGTCATACATGTATATTGTTCTATTGCAGTATCTTCTTTAAGGATGCTCGCTGGTCATGCTTTGGTCTTTTTGTCAGATTTTGGGAATCCTCTGGTTTTATCCATTTCTTAAACATGAAATATTTTGCCCATGAACGCCCACCTTTTTCTTTTATAATTCAATCATATATACCTTAAAATGGTATTTGAGAAAAGTTTTTGAAATCCTTTCTATTTTTTCATACATTTTGAGAGACTGAAGTTGTCAATGAAAAGACAATGAAAAATCCAGAGAAAACCCATTTCCTGCAAATTTTCAAGGCCTTATAGCTCTAAAATGAGCACATGAACCTATATTTTTTTTCTTGCTTATTTGTTTTCTATTCATATGTTCTCTCAAACTAAAACACCTATTTCAAATCCTATTTATTTCCTATTAGACCAGCGATCATACTTAATCCCCAATTCGAGCATTTCATCGGACATATGTACCTTCATAAAGGATTCCTTAGTATTAAAACAGGGTCCATGCCGGTCAGAGAGGGTCAGCACACATTATAAAATCCTAAACCTATTTGCTTTAATTTGTTCTGTGTTAAATATATCATATTGTTGCGTTATTATGCTTACTATGTTTTGTTTGCTGTTTTTGTAGTTTGCTTGACAATTTGGAGTGTATATTTCATTAGTGTAATAAAGTAGTTCCATGGACATGCTTGAAATTATAACTCAAGTAATTTGGGGATCTTGGTTGGAGGCTTGAACAAAACTACAGAAACCTTGTTGCTTACTAGAACTGTGTACAACGTTATTATCCAGAAATGTAAAAATGCAGGAGTTCCAGACATTCCGCAAATGAGATCTCCAAGTTGTTTGCAGATGCGCACTTAAACCAATGTTCCAAACTATAGGTTAATTGCCAATCATAAGTAAATATAATGTTTTTTCTCTTCACTTAAACTACAAACTTACATCCATATCCAGAATTATTGTACTAAAGAAAAATTAATGTGTTTCGTCTGAAATTCTGAAATCTAAAGGAGACGGCGGGGGGGGGGGGGGGGGATACATACAAGATAAAAGAGAAAATATATAGTATGCTATACTTGTGATCTTAATGGGTAGAGTTAGGATCTTCAGTTTGTAAACATTATATCGGCTGGTACCAAAATCGTCTATAGATTATGGTGATAAATATGTTTTAACCCAGTTTTTAAATAACTTCCGGAAAGACAGCTCCACATGGCGTTAGTTGAACATCCTAGTAGAGGGCGATTTTCTTTCTATTAGGAAATAGATAATATTGTAGTAGACGGATGGATGGATGAATTATAATTGTTTAACGTCCAGTGGCAACCAGGTGCACATCGGGACGAGAACACGTTGGTATCATAATGAATATGATCCCTGCTTGATACTGAAGCGACACGCTGAGCCGGATTTTTAACATGTTAGCTTACGAGGTAACTGTCCGCAGGAAGACTCGGACACATACTGACGCCGAGCCGACCATTCGATATATGCTCTTACTCCTAGACCCCGCGTGTTTGGCGAAGAAGCAGCAAATACCCATTTTAATGTCTTTGATTTGACCTGACCGGGGATCCAACCCGCGACCGTCCCACTCGGGACGAGCACGCTTCCACGAAACCACCAAGGCGGTTTGTAGTAGACGGGCGGGTGCTAATAGAAAAAGGCAATTTACCCAACAGATGTTATACGTTATGGAATATGAATCGAAGTTAGAAAAAATATCAGTGTTAAATCTTTCATGCCGCTCCCTGCTCCATTTATAACTTTTATGGCGACAAGGAAAGTTGACTCGGTGGATTCATAAGTGCTCGTCAATTGTATTTTTTTTTTTTTTAAATATTTTAAAGTTGACACCTTTTTATCTTCTTATGTTCTTAAAATTTAATATATATCTGCAATAGAAGTTGCAACTTAAGAGTAGATTGCTGGGTGTGTTTAATAACCAAATTAAAACACATTAAATTGAAAATAGCAGTTTCGCATTTCTCTCACGCGAATTAACTTGAACTTATCTTGAATTTGGCTTTCCTATGTCACTATCAATTGGTCCGACTTATTCAGTGTATACAACGTTTTCATAACTGTTTGGCTTTTCACAATAAACGTAACAAAATTAAATTCTGAATTAATTTCGGTCTTCCAAAAAGCAGACTATCAGGCAATAAAACTAAACATAAGCTTAACAAACATTGTTTTTACAACTGTAAGAGAGGGGGGACAATCCAAGGAAAAAAATAGTTTCTTACTTTGAAAATTAGAGTTATGTCCCATCTATTGCCTGTTGAGATCGATCAGATTGTCGAATAAAACATTTATATCTTTAATAATTTTCTAAACATAGCATTTTCTAAAATCATATCTGGAAGTGGAGTAAGCTTACCATTTAATGACAGGTGTGTGGATAGGGACAGAATTTTGGGAATATATAGTATAAAGATTTGAATTTTTGCAACGATATCGACGTGCTTTCTGTGAATCGACACAAAAAATTAATTCATTGGATAAATAAGTAAATAAAATAGGTTCCCTTTTGAGAAAGTCTTTACAACTGACAGAGGACAGGGGACACTTAAAGTATTCACTTGTTTATATACATATATTTATGTTTACTGTTTATGTATAATGGCTAATAAATTAGATTTGATCTATGTATTTACAAATTCTATTTGCCAAAACTTGATACAGAATATTTCGGAAGTATTAAAGTGATAAACATAATTTTTTTTATATTCAGGATAGTCCATAAGAGTTTTTTTCGCAAATCTTCTGATTACCGCATTGGATGAAGTACTAATATTTTGCCACAAGTTTTTCACTCCAATTACCTTTCATCTTTTTTTATGTAAACAGTATTCGTCACATTTTAAATAGTACATATGTTGCGAAAATCGAATCGATAATTTGCCTATAAATTCCAACTCGTGAAAGTAATACATTCACTCAATCTTTAGATATACCCTCAGTGAAAGTTCTCCATGTTCTTTTGAATGAAATATTTCAAGGATATTGTTTTGTTACACGATATTACACTTCCCGCATACAGTTCTGCAAACCGCGGATAAATCTGGCTCCGCGGTAAGAAATACCCATTTTATCCATTACATACAGATATGAAATCCGCGGATACATATTGGATCCGCGGATTTCACATCATGTTCTAATGTTAAACATGGATATTTCTTACCGCGGAGCAAGATTGATCCGCGGTCTGCAGAACTGTATGCTGGGTGTGTATTATATGCCACCTGAAGGCCCAATGATTGTTTTAAATAAAATCTTATTTTTCTGCCGAAGATTTAAATTTCACAAATTTAACCGATGAAGAAAAACTTATCTTTATTTTGAACCCAGCGTCCTCCCAGGAAGTGAAAAAACACCGGTTCCTTTTTAAAACAATCTTTGAAACTGAGGTCAGGGGACTAGTCACTTTTTGCTTGTTCTTTGTGTTTATAATGTTCAATATTGTGTATTTGTTAATATGTTTTTTGTTGTTGTCACAAACTATGTTTAAGGACAATAAAGCAATTTGAAATTTGAAATTTGTATCTTGTATAGTTGCAATCTACTGTTTGTCTGTAACACTATATCTGTTTATACTAACTGGAACTGCTGATAAGAGTTTAAGCTCACATAGACACACTGGACTAGGTGAGTTCCGTCATTATTCGGCGTCCATATGCAAATTTTCCTCATTTCAAACTTTCAATTTCACTTTCCTAATGAAACCCCTGGTATTCATAATGTATGGAAGGGATTTTTTTTTGTACATTTGTCTATGACTGCCATGAACTTCATGTAAGGGACCTGCTTTAAAGTTTGCACTTTACCTCAACTGTACATACAACATGGGCCACCACAGGAAAATCTTTTCCTGATCAATACACCATTCCCCTCCAAATAAATTTTGCATTCCGTCAAACCACTGGGCATCCATAGAACGATGTCTTTATTTTTTGCAAATTACATCCTTGTGGTTGAACCATAGGGAACACAAACTATGTGAGACAAGAAAATATTTCCCTTTGAAAACAGTAGACTATATTCACCGGCGAGAATAACAAATCTTGCCCGTTTTCTGAGTGATCAAATATGGGCGTGAAAATAATTTCTGCAAAATGATATTAGATTTTTAGTTTACATAACCGTAAAAGGCTTGTATATTGTACTGTCTGGTCACTCTCCACGCTTTTGTCATATTTCAGTAAACAACACGAACTAATACAAACCTTTTATGGTAAACGCCGATCTCCACCAATAAAATTCAACTTCGGCACGAGGACTGAGTTTCCAGGTATTTCTTTTGCAATAAAGAAAAATCTTCTGTTTTCCGCATAGAAAAAGGGTCGAAACTTAATATCAAGCACTTTTAAGGATCTCCCTGAAGATTTTGGGTCAGTTTGTTAGATCTATTATTCTGTAAATAGTTCCAAACTACCATAGGGTACCTTAGACAATTTTCAAAATATTCAAATGATGTGCTAAAATGTCTTTTTTTCAGCCTATGATCGCAGAGACAAATTCTTAATTATTATTTGTTTTTCTCAATATCGACAGGTTTTTTCTTGGAATTGTTAACTGTTTACTGTTTTGAAAGGAAAACCTTTCTGTACTTGTCACTACTCTTTTTCTGGAATAGAATCCTTCCATGGCATAGCATACAGCCTATCACATTCCTACATTCATTTGACGTCCATCCTCCCAAGTCAGGGTTTTGTATCCACGTTCGTTCCAATAACCCCTGACCTCATACATTCAAATTTTGCGGGTCGAACATATCCCCGCCGGGTGTGTGACCTAGAAAATTCTATCTACGACGCAAATGGATTATCTTTTGACCTAGAAAAGTAACCAAAGAAAATCGTTCACTCCGACCCGTAAAATATGAATGTGTGATGTCAGGGGTTTGTAGGAACGAACGTGGATACAAAACCCTGACCTGGGAGAATGTTTGACGTCAAACAGCTTATTTTAGAATTGGATGGGGCAGTGGGATGTCAGAGCGAACTCAATATATATACAAATTGGAAATTTGCAGAATCTGTTTAGAAGCGGC
Source organism: Mytilisepta virgata (assembly GCA_028015205.1). Lineage (NCBI taxonomy): Eukaryota > Metazoa > Mollusca > Bivalvia > Mytilida > Mytilidae > Mytilisepta > Mytilisepta virgata. Next base: position 20,523,161 of record CM051513.1, read on the forward strand.
ACTAAACAGCACTTCACCACTCGTACAATTATTTTCTACCAGGAAAACCTTATAATTATACTTCACTTCTATAACCCATTTTCATTTAAAAAAGATTAAGTAAAGAAAGAAATATCAAAGGGATATTCGAAGGAAGGGAAAATCGAAAATAAATGACAAACTCCGGAGAACAACGAAGACAAGACCAAAACAATACAAACACTACTCTTCAAAACTAAAAATATATTAACAACATGGACCCCAGCAAAAAAGCTTTAAGTAATGTCTCTTAATTATCAAGGCCACACCAAATTGATTTTTGACGCTTCAATTCGCAAAAATGCTGAAATTCATCCCAAATTTTCATTTTTCAAGAAATAAAAAATAAAACTGTTCGACAACTCCTAAATGTTTGAAAAAATTGAGATTTTTCCTCAATTTTTGCAATATTTTGTTTTTAACAAATGTGTGCCGCACATCAATTTGATCTGCCCCCTCCCCCCAAAAAAAACCAAAAAAAAAAACAACAAAAAATCAAATACAAAACAATTCTCAAGAACAAAAATTAAAATTTCGCTCGCTCGCTCGCACCTATTTTTGCCATCCTTGAACCAACATAAACGAAAAATTAATTTGCTGTAGCCTAAGAATTTAAATAATAACAGCATGCATGGTATATACAAATATAAATGAAGAATTTTTGTCATCTTCTTTCAATTTGACAGGTCAAAACTGGCAATCTCATGTTAACGAAAATAATTGTTACGTATAATTATTCCAATGGTAACAGATGTGAAACAGACAGAAATTTACATGTAATTTGAAATTCCAAAAACTTCGAATTGATCAAATGTAGTGCGTTCTGAATTTATTTTTTATTTTAATTGGGGTTTTACGCCGTTTTCATCACATTTTGGCCATTTCGCGGCGGCCAGTTTTTATTGGTGGAGGAAGCCGGAGTACCCGGAGAGAACCACCGACCTTCGGTAGGAAAATTGGCAATCCTTGTCAATTAAGATCGGAGTCGAACACACCCCGCCACAGGTGAGATTCGAACTCACAACCCCAGCGTTGACAGGCTAGTGATCATTAGTAGTCATGACGAACTACCTATACCACTCGGCCACCGAGGCCCCAGTGCGCTCTGAAGGCCCAGTCGATTCTAAAACACGCCGTTTAATGCCAGATGATCTTGGACAAGTCCTACAGTGTTTTGCATTTACTTAGGATATGCTTTAGTGATAGTAAATATCAGGGCTAATTCATAGGGCACAAGCAATACAATTTAAAACAGAATTTAACACAATTAGGAGGTTTTTCTATAATAAACGATAGCAAAACAAAGCTCATCCAAAGGATGTTTATGGCTGCCAGAGGATAAAATGAAAACAATTGTTTTAACTTATTTATAGTGGATTGGGAAACAAGTTATACCAACTTAAACTAATCCGTTTTAGCCTACTCTTTTCTGACATCTACAGAGGAGTCTTTAACGTGCCAAGAGCGTTTCTCTCCCTTAAAAACCAAACCAACTTATCATTTCTGTAATTGATTTTTTCTTGAAACTCAACATATTCGTTCTTGGTGGTATTTTGAACGATATTAGCGAATAAAAAAGATAGGTCACCGAATTCGTTTCGTTGCTATAGTACCGCAAAAATGCTTACATTCATCCAGATGCTAAATTTACGGCATATTTTTCGAATGATGCCATTTCCGTCGTGAAAGTCGAATTTTTATACGGACTTTTGTGTTGGCTTCCAGAATATATATATTTTTTTACTGTAACAAAGAAAACGGTTTCCCATAACGCAAAGACCACGTATTCTGCTCTAAAGGCCTTTCCCGCGCAAATTTGTGCCAATTTTTACTGCATATTCTATTGAATTTTGAAAAATCTGTAATTGATTTTTTTCTTAAATTTTTATACTGTGTTTAGTTATTCATTGTTGTCAGAATAATACAAAAAAAATGATAGGTCACCGACTTCATAAGAAAAATAAAACGGATTTAACGTCGAAAAAAGACATATTCAGCTACGCAAAGCTTAGTTTTGTTTTCTCAATAAACATGACGTCACAATAAGCAAAAAAGAACTTTCCCTTCAAGTCACCAGGGGTGCTTTCCATTATGCGGTACGTTCCAATTGAACCAAAGATTCGTGTTCCATTATTGGACCGTACCACAGTGGTTCTTTAGAAATGACGAACCAGACGAACCGGAAGAAGAATTAAAAAGTCATTTGTTCAGAGAACAAATGTGAGGTCTTTCCCCGTCTCTAGTTAGTGTTATGGTGTCCTATACAAATACTTGAGACAATTGAGTCATTTTGTTTACGATAAAATGTTGCCAATAGTTATCATATAGGTTCCAGAATAAAGATCAAGGGGCCTAGTGTCAGAAAAAGTATGGTTGTTAAGGACTTTGTCGGTTGCTATGGACAGAAGGTCACTTCCGGTTATAAAACTTAATTCTAAACTCAGAAGGTAGTGTTGGTTAAGAATACATATGGTTGCTATGGACTTTTCATAAACGTTACCTTGTTGCTAGGGAATGACCTTGACCCATGATCTTTGACCTTTGACTCAAATTGTAGGTCTTTGCATACTGATTCATTTAAGTATACATGTTTACTATACTATCTAATACGGTTTTCAAGTTATTGGCAAAAAACATGTTTTGCGAAACTTGTTTTGACCACCATTTTGAAACTGTTCAACCGAATCATACACTTCTTGGACTCAAATTGTAGGTTTTTACAAAAGGAACATTTTAAGTATACATGTTTATTATAGTATCTGTTACGGTTTAAAAGTTATAAGCAAAAAACCAGTTTTAACATACGAATCAAGTGCAATAACTCAAAAACGACAAGTTTTACGGTTTCGGTCCTGAGGACTTTTTTGTAGATTTCGACGTGACGAACAATTTTCCCATGTATTGTCTGCTTCAATTTTGTACGGTTTACGTGTTTTTCTACAAAAACTGTTTACAGTGTCGGCCATTTTGAAAATAGCCGCCATTAGCCAATCAAGTTTGATTTTAAATTGAAGGGAATAAGTTGACGGTCACCAATAACCCATATGTTTACTATGTTATCTCGAACCATTTTCAAGTTATAGGCCAAAAACCATTTAGCCAAAACGCGTTAAGGGCTATAACTCGAAAACCGTTTGTCGTACAGGGTTCGACCCTTTATATGAAATAAAGGTCTAAATTAGACAAGTATTTTCCCCATTACATGTTTGCTTAAATTTTGTATGGTTTTTGAGTTAACCTGATAACAAGGTGTACCATGACCTCTGACCTTGAGATTTGACCTTTGACCTTGACATTTTTGAATGCAACATATGTCATCCAGGATGATTGGTGAAGGTCCCAAGTCTCTAGGGCTAACCGTTTTGAAGAAAAAAAATTTGACGCGTCGCAACACTTTTCGGGTCAAAAACGCGTAACTAGGAAGTTGATCGAAAAAAAATTTTTTGCATGATGACATGTTGCCAGGAGTCCAGCAACATTTTCCACACTTCAGATTTTTGATACCGGTTATGGTTTAGGAGGAGATCTGTGCACAAGGTTTTCCGGTCTGGGGCAGATAACTCCGTTACTAAAAATAGATCGGTTTCACAGGGTCGGTCAAGGCGAGTACCGGTATGACCAAATAATGGTACCAAGTATCGAAAAGATATGTCAAGACACTTTTCGTCAATTGATGGCAGAAAAGAAGAACAATAATAATAATCAGAAGAAATACAGTAAGGTCTTTCCACTGTAGTGGGAAAGACCTTAATTAAAAAGTCATTTGTTCAGAGAACAAATGTGAGGTCTTTCCCCGTCTCTAGTTAGTGTTATGGTGTCCTATACAAATACTTAAGACAATTGAGTCATTTTGTTTACGATAAAATGTTGCCAATAGTTATCATATAGGTTCCAGAATAAAGATCAAGGGGCCTAGTGTCAGAAAAAGTATGGTTGTTAAGGACTTTGTCGGTTGCTATGGACAGAAGGTCACTTCCGGTTATTAAAACTTACCTCTAAACTAAGAAGGTAGTCTTGGTTAAGAATACATATGGTTGCTATGGACTTTTCATTAACGTTACCTTGTTGCTAGGGAATGACCTTGACCCATGACCTTTGACCTTTGACTCAAATTGTAGGTCTTTGCATGCTGATTCATTTAAGTAAACATGTTTACTATACTATCTAATACGGTTTTCAAGTTATTGGCAAAAAACATGTTTTGCGAAACTTGTTTTGACCGCCATTTTGAAACTGTTCAACCGAATCATACACTTCTTGGACTCAAATTGTAGGTTTTTACAAAAGGAACATTTTAAGTATCATGTTTATTATAGTATCTGTTACGGTTTAAAAGTTATAAGCAAAAAACCAGTTTTAACATACGAATCAAGTGCAATAACTCAAAAACGACAAGTTTTACGGTTTCGGTCCTGAAGACTTATTTGTAGATTTTGACGTGACGAACAATTTTCCCATGTATTGTCTGCTTCAATTTTGTACGGTTTACGTGTTTTTCTACAAAAACTGTTTACAGTGTCGGCCATTTTGTAAATGGCCGCCATTAGCCAATCAAGTTTGATTTTAAATTGAAGGGAATAAGTTGACGGTCACCAATAACCCATATGTTTACTATGTTATCTCGAACCATTTTCAAGTTATAGGCCAAAAACCATTTAGCCGAAACGCGTTAAGGGCTATAACTCGAAAACCATTTGTCGTACAGGGTTCGACCCTTTATATGAAATAAAGGTCTAAATTAGACAAGTATTTTCCCCATTACATGTCTGCTTAAATTTTGTATGGTTTTTGAGTTAACCTGATAACAAGGTGTACCATGACCTCTGACCTTGAGATTTGACCTTTGACCTTGACATTTTTGAATGCAACATATGTCATCCAGGATGATTGGTGAAGGTCCCAAGTCTCTAGGACTTACCGTTTTGAAGAAAAAAATTTGACGAGTCGCGACACTTTTCGAGTCAAAAACGCGTAACCAGGAAGTTGATCGAAATTTTTTTTTTTGAGTGATGACATGTTGCCAGGAGTCCAGCGACATTTTCCACACTTCAGATTTTTTATACCGGTTATGGTTTAGGAGGAGATCTGTGCACAAGGTTTTCCGGTCTGGGGCAGATAACTCCGTTACTAAAAATAGATCGGTTTCACAGGGTCGGTCAAGGCGAGTACCGGTATGACCAAATAATGGTACCAAGTATCGAAAAGATATGTCAAGACACTTTTCGTCAATTGATGGCAGAAAAGAAGAACAATAATAATTAAAAAGACAATTGTTCAGAGAACAATTGCAAGGTCTTTCCCGTGTCAAATTGACCTTTTAATCCTCAGTTGCTAAGGATATTAGTCAAAATATAGGACTCTGTCACCATGACCTTGACCATTGACCTTTGATTTGACCTCTACAGCTCTGAAAGAGGTTCCTGAACATAGATATATATGGTTGCTAGGTACTTTTACATCGGTTGCTAATGACTTTTTCTATGACCTTGACCATGACCTTCCATTTTGATCTCTACAGCTCTAAAATAGGGTCCTGAACATAAATATATATGGTTGCTAGGTACTTTTCTATCGGTTGCTAAGGACTTTTTCATTGACCTTGACCCTTGACCTTCCATTTTCACCTCTACAGCTCTAAAACAGTATTCTGAACAGAAATATATATGGTTGCTAGGTACTTTTCCATCGGTTGCTAAGGACTTTTTCAATGACCTTGATTTTGACCTTCCATTTTGACCTCTATGGCTCTATAATATGATCCTGAGCATAAATATATATGGTTGCTAGGTACTTTTCCATCGGTTGCTAAGGACTTTTTCAATGACCTTGATCCTTGACCTTCAATTTTGACCTCTATGGCTCTATAATATGATCCTCAGCATAATATATATGGTTGCTAGGTACTTTTCCATCGGTTACTAAGGACTTTTTCGATGACCTTGACCCTTGACCTTCCATTTTGACCTCTATGGCTCTATAATATGATCCTGAACATAAATATATATGGTTGCTAGGTACTTTTCCATCGGTTGCTAAGGGCTTTTTGGATGACCTTGATATCTGACTTTTGACCTTGGTACTAAAATGTAGATCTTTTGTAACTGATCTTTTTTTGTATTAACATTTTCTTCATATCTATAATGGTTTTCGAGATATAGTATAAAACAAACATACGTCAGGGGCAGTAACTCTTTAAGGAGTCATCGTAGAACTTACGGTTTCGGTCCTGAAGACTTTTTTGTAGATTTCGACGTGACGAACAATTTTCCCATGTATTGTCTGCTTCAATTTTGTACGGTTTACGTGCTTTTCCACAAAAACTGTTTACAGTGTCGGCCATTTTGAAAATGGCCGCCATTAGCCAATCGAGTTTGATTTTAAATTGAAGGGAATAAGTTGACGGTCACCAATAACCCATATGTTTACTATGTTATCTCGAACCATTTTCAAGTTATAGGCCAAAAACCATTTAGCCGAAACGCGTTAAGGGCTATAACTCGAAAACCGTTTGTCGTACAGGGTTCGACCCTTTATATCAAATAAAGGTCTAAATGAGACAAGTATTTTCCCCATTACATGTCTGCTTAAATTTTGTATGGTTTTTGAGTTAACCTGATAACAAGGTGTACCATGACCTCTGACCTTGAGATTTGACCTTTGACCTTGACATTTTTGAATGCAACATATGTCATCCAGGATGATTGGTGAAGGTCCCAAGTCTCTAGGACTAACCGTTTTGAAGAAAAAAAATTTGACGAGTCGCGACACTTTTCGAGTCAAAAACGCGTAACTAGGAAGTTGATCGAAATGTTTTTTTTTGCGTGACGAATCATGACCAGGAGTCTAGCAACATTTCCCCCGCTTCAGATTTTTGATAACGGTTACGGTTTCTGAGTTTATCTGCACACAAGGTTTTTGAATGTCGGGCAGATAACTCCGTTACTAAAAATAGATCGGTTTCGCAGGGTCAGTCAAAGCGAGTCAGAGTATGACCGAATAATGGTACCAAGTATCGTAAAGATATGTCGCGACACTTTTGTTATAGTGACCGCGGAAAAGAAGAAGAATAATAATAATAATAATAATCAGAAGAAATACAGTAAGGTCTTTCCACTGTAGTGGGAAAGACCTTAATAATAATAATAATTAAAAAGTCATTTGTTCAGAGAACAAATGTGAGGTCTTTCCCCGTCTCTAGTTAGTGTTATGGTGTCCTATACAAATACTTAAGACAATTGAGTCATTTTGTTTACGATAAAATGTTGCCAATAGTTATCATATAGGTTCCAGAATAAAGATCAAGGGGCCTAGTGTCAGAAAAAGTATGGTTGTTAAGGACTTTGTCGGTTGCTATGGACAGAAGGTCACTTCCGGTTATAAAACTTAATTCTAAACTCAGAAGGTAGTCTTGGTTAAGAATACATATGGTTGCTATGGACTTTTCATAAACGTTACCTTGTTGCTAGGGAATGACCTAGACCCATGATCTTTGACCTTGGAATCAAATTGTAGTTCTTTGCATACTGATTCCTTTAGGTATGCATGGTTACTATACTGTTACGGTTTCCAAGTTATTGGCAAAAAACATGTTTCGCGAAACTTGTTTTGGCTGCCATTTTGAAACCGTTGAACCAAATCATGAACTTCTTGTACTCAATTTGTAGATCTTTTAATTCTCTATCAAATGAACCCTACATTTTAATAATACATAAAAAATATTACTCTTTAATAATAAAAAGCTAAGAGACGGCTAGCTTTGTAGAAAAGCTATTACTTGTAAAATAATCTTACATCAAATTATTGTTAAAACGTCTTCTGGAATAGCAATACGTTACGTTTTATGCACTTCCGGTTTACCGAATTCCCTCAGGGAACTTAGCAGCGTTAAAAATTGTTTTCTGCGTCAGCGCTTTGTCAGCCATTTTGATAACGTGTTTATTGATACTGCTGTGTGAATTTTGAAAGTTTTGCGTATTTAATTTTCCTGTGAGACAGGTTGATATATAACTTTGTTTGACTTTGTGAGTTTAGAGATTCTGTGTGTGTATTTTAGTACACAAGTCTTCGAGTGAACTGGAAGAGTTGAGTTGTCCTGAGGAGACCGAGTTTAGTTTTGATAATTTAGTTTATTTTTATTGTGGTAAGTTTCGTGAACACATTAATAATATTTGCCGACCTTAGTCTTGACAAAAGTGTTATCCATTATGCAATGTTATTAAACCCAAATTGTATGTAATTTATTATTTTCAATTTGGTCATTCAAGAAAGTACATTTGTCATTTGTTCAGTAAGAAAGTACACGAAAGTAAATTTTATTCAGAGTCGCACATATATACATACAACAAATAACATGAGCTAAATTAGCTCTTTAATATAACATATATACACGACAAGCAAAATAAAGGCAATATTAAATTATTAATAAGCCATGTTAAGAAACTGGAGCACATGAAAATAAAACGGACACAACGTCACAAGCTAGCAATGTCGGTAAACACTAGGGGTGCCACTGGGCGGAAACCATAGTTTGTTTACAGTATACTGGTCCCAAAATGGGCTGGAAAAGGTTGTAAAAAACGAATCCAGTTTTAAAATAACTTCCCCCAAAACAGCTCCACCTGGCGTTTACTGACTTTGCTACATAAGCATATCTTTAAGACTGAGTAAAAACATTTGAGCATTAATAAACAATTAAAAAAGTGAAGCTGTGGTATCACAACATTATTACATGTAGTATTACAGTAGGTCAATATTTTGTTTTACAATTTTTAAAGATCTTATTTACATCCGGGTAACTTTAGATTTGAATCAGGTTCATAGACCCCAGAGCTGTTGCTTTCTTTATGACAATTGTGTCCTTTGTTGATATTCAACAACTTTCGTCGTTTTCTGACTCGCCTGGTGTTTGGTTCAAGATCACGTTTAACTGTTGGTAGGTTTAATGATTATCTATAACAGATTACAGCAATTATGGTTTATACAATTTTATTTTAAAATGTTATTACTTGGCATCAAAACAATTAAAATACTGAACATGTCCTTACAGTTAATAGTAAGGATTGAAGAAAAAAACCCAACAAAAATGTACAGTAGATGCTTCTAGATCATGGGAAATGCCTCAATCAATTTAGGATTAGTATAAAATGTTACATGTGTCTGATGCATTGTATTTTTAAGTCCTATATCAATATAAGGGGTATGAGCAGCGAACGTTTCTCACCTTGTGTTACATGTGTATTTTTCTAAATGCCGTTCTGGTATGTAGGTTGTCATGTGTCGCACACACTTCCACATCTCATTATGGTCTATTACTTTTGCACTGGTAAGTAATCAACTTTTTGTTTGCTAAACATTTTAAACACACTAAAATAGAATTACTCCAGCTCTAAAGTTAACACTGACGACTTGGATGACTTAGTTTACAAAACAAAACAAAAAAGAAAGAAAACAGCTGTCAGCAGTACAGTACAGAATCTTTTAATTTATAATAGTATTTATTATTACTCTGTATATTGCTACTTGCCAATGGGAAAAAAATAAAATTGAACACTGCAAATACAAAAAAAAATAAGTGTGGTTCCAGACAACTGATTTTTTACCTCCAAACCAAGGCATTTATTCTCAATTCTTAAATTTATATATTGCTAATGAAACCCCAAGTGTTGTTGTCTATATCTAGAACTTATTTTGAGGGTGGTAAAGGGTTATTTTCACGCAAAATTGTTGAAGTTTTTATTTCCCCAGTTTTCATGGTATTTTGATTTTTAGTTCTCATATTTTTGCATACCGTGTTTGTACATGCACCGTTTTGACTTTTATTTAAGTCCAGTGTTTAGTGTTGGACAATTCTTGTGCAACATTTTTTGCTTTAAAATGTGCTACATTTTTAAATCCGTTTACATTCCCAAAAATATTTTACATGTAAAAATAAATGGATTTTATTCAATTTCAAACATTAAGCACATGTACAGGATGTTTCGTGTTTTGATACCCCTTTATCACTCTAAACAATGTGATTGATACTGAAAATATAAGGAAATGATAGAAAATTTATAATTTGCCAACTGGAATGAATACATGTACATGTAGTATGATTTGGATAAAAAAATTAAGTTTTGCAACCTACATTGTACATGCAAAATTCTTTTTAACAGCGGCTATAGCAATAGGTGACCAAAACTTTTTTTTTTATACAAAAGGTAGGCGACAACACTGGTTTGTAGGGTAATTAAAAAAATTAAGGGTCACTGTCAGTCAGGTGACTGGAACCAGGCATATTTTTTATTTGGACTAATATATGTTTTTTGCTCTCCCTGTTTGGAATGAATAAAATGTCCCGTAAAAGCGGACATTCTCTCCTTGCTATCCATATGTTATTTTTTAATACATGTACATTGCTGTTGTCATCAATAGAAATGAATTAGACAATGTCCTGTAAAAGCGGACATGCTTCAACTTGTAGCTCACCTGACATAAAAAATATTGTGGACATATTATGGTATCATTATGTCAATATTATATACCCCTGCTTCGAAGAAGAGGGTGTAAACTGTTTGACCCTTGTCTATCCAATCGGTTTGTCCATAACAAAATTTTTGCGATCTTATTATGTTGTGGTGATGTTGTCGTCGTCATCGTCTTTAGACATTTGGTTTCGTTTGATAACTTGAGTAAATATATACCAATTGTACAAAAACATGAAGCCATTAAAGGAAGGTTGGTATTGTATTTGGGGTTTGTGGTCCCAAGCGTTTAAGAAAAAGGGGCTAAAACAGGTGTTTTGACAAATCTGCCGTAGAATGTTTATTATTTATTAAATTTTAAAAACTCTTTTTTATTGAATTCCTCATTAAATTCTATAAACTAAATGTGTCAATAGTTTTGATGTTTAATGCACCGTTACCCTGCTATGGGGGCCAAAAAAATGGGCCACACCCAAAAAATCAACTTTTTATAAATTTTTGGTCTTATGTTCAGAATATTTCTTTCACATGTTTCATTAGAATCCTTGTGAAATTTCCAGCATGCAATTTCAAAACAGATTTGCAATATCTTTTACCGTTTTTCGAGAAATTTGGGGTCAAAGGGGCCAAAATGTCAATAACAAGGAATGGTTTTAGTTTGGGACTGCTTTAAAAAAACAATCTATTGAACTCCCTGTGAATTGTGCGTAGAAAGTCCACCAAACGAGGCATGTGTCAAAAAACTTTGTCAGTCCACTATAGGCTGCAAGTGTCCAGAGCAATTGACTATCCATATTGAGCCTCAAATGAACAGGATTCAATGTGTTGGGGTCGTATCATGCTGCGCTCCGTGAAGTTTTTAGCTCACCTGGCCAAAGGCCATGTGAGCTTTTGCCATCACTTTTCGTCCGTCGTCCGTCCGTCCGTTGTAAACTTTTCATTCAAACATCTTCTCCTCAGAAACCATTTGGCCAATTCCAACCAAACTTTGCATGAGTGGTGTATGGAAGGTCCTCAACAAAGTTTCCTCATTTAGTTTTGATTGGTCGAGAAACATGGCCACCAGAGGCAATTCTTGTTTCTGATTGGCTGATTTTCAAAAATCTTCTCCTCCTAAACTGCTGGGCGGATTGGATTGAGGCTTCATAGGAATGATATATGACATGTCCTCCACAAACGATCCTCATTTTGTATTGATCCGATGAAGAACATGGCCACTGTTGCTAAAAATAGAACATAGGCGAAAATTGCTGTTTTTTGCTAATAACTCAAAAACCGTTACAGATATCGAAAATCTGACGGGGTAAAATTGATCAGCAGGACAAGATCTACCTACCCTGAAATTTTGAAGGAAATTCCAAAACCCATTTAGGAGTTATTGCCCTTTTTTCGTCAAATTTTCAAAATTTTAACATTTTTTGTCATTTATCTCTAAAACTATTTTTGATAGAAGTGAAATGAACATTCGAAAAATGTTTGCCATGTTGAGATCCACCTACCCTGAAATTTTAAAGGAAATCCCAAAACCCATTTAGGAGTTGTTGCCCTTTGTTTGTCAAATTTTCAAAATTTTTTCATTCAAAAATCTTCTCCTCTGAAACCGCTGGGCCGATTGGTTTGAAACTTAATAGGAATGATCTATGACATGTCCTCTACAAACAATCCTCAATTTATTTTGATCTGACGTAAAACATGGCTGTCGTAGCTAAAAATAGAATATAGGAGTGCATGTGTTGTTTTTGGCTAATAACTTAAAAACCGTTACAGATATCAAAAATCTGACATGGGGTAAAATTGATCAGCATGACAAGATCTACCTAATCTGAAATTTCGAAAGAAATGCTAAAACCCATTTAGGAGTTATTGCCCTTTTTTCGTCAAATTTTGAAAATTTAACATTTTTCGTCATTTATCCCCAAAACTATTTGAGATAGAAGTGATATGTAAATTTGAAAAATGTTTCCCATGTTCAGATCTACATACCCTGAAATTTTAAAGGAAATCCCAAAACCCATTTAGGAGTTATTGCCCTTTTTTTGTCAAATGTTCAAAATTTTAACATTTTTGCATTTATCTCCAAAAATATTTGAGATAGAAGTGAAATGTAAATTGAAAAATGTTTGCCATGTTGAGATCTACCTACCCTGAAATTTTGAAGGGAATCCCAAATTCTATTTAGGAGTTATTGGTTTGTGTAAATTGAGGTCGGGTTCTGTTACATTTATTTAAGGTTCACCCTTATTCCTGGTCAATTTTATCAACTTCCTGCCAGGACTACCACCATCAGGGAACATATTTTAACATTAAACCTTATGAAAAATAAATCTTTAACAAATTTTCCCTGAACAATTGAACCAATTGCAACAAACTTGGTCAAATAGTTGATTAATTGTCCAATGAAAACCAGACTCCAGGTGAGCGATACAGGCTCTGGTGAGCCTCTTGTTTATCACACATAGTGGACATGAATGCAAAATTTTTGTCATAGTGAGTTTGCTAAGCAACTACAAGAGATAGAGGTCTGATATTTTGCATATAGCTTTATCCTATAGTACCAGATGGTTTATAGCGATTTTATTATCCATAATCCAACTACTTCCTGTTTACTGATGATTTTTACACATAATGGACATAGATGCAAATGTTCGTCTTAGTTTTCTAAGCAACTACATAGATAGAGGTCTGATATTATTGTGCCCCGCCGCAACGCGACGAAGGGACCTAGTAATGGTCTCCGTCTATCATACTTTTGTGAGTGCAACGAATTTTGATGAAATTTTGCAGGATTGTCATGATATGTACATTTTGTAGTTGATCATATTGCACCGCCATTTGATTCGACAAATTTTATAAGAGTTATGGGACTTTATCGGCTTTGTTCATTTTCGGTCTTGAAACACTTTGTGAGTGCAACTCCTCTAAGACCGCTTAATAAATTTTGATGATTTTTTTTAGGATTGTTTGTCATGATATGTAGTTGATCATATTGCACCACCATTTTTTTCCAACAAATATTATAAGATCTAAGTGACTTTATCCACTGTTCATTTTAGGTCATAGGAACACTTTGTGAGCACAACTGCTCTGAGACTGCTTACGAGTTGCATAGCTTTATCCTATAGTACCATATAGTGTATACCAACTATAAGAGATAGAGGTCTTATTTTTTGCATTTAGTTTCATCCTATAGTACCATATAGTGTATAGCGATTTTATACTCAAAGGTCATCTAGTTCCTTTTTGAAGAGTACTTGCATTTGTACAAAAGGCATAATTTATGGAGCGGGGGTATCAATAGTGAGAGCATAAGCTCACAAATTTACTTATTTTGGTTGCTTGCTACAAATGTTTGTTGAATAAATCCATAGAAGAATTAATTTGGTGTGGCTTAACAAGTTAATGATTAAAGTGATTCTTAATTCCAATCAGACTATTTTATATCAAGTGATTTTGTGGGTTCCTTTATTGTAATTAAAAAGATGATAGGTTGTCATAATTCTGTTGTCTGTATCATATCATAGAAGCAACATCCATGAGTCAATGTTGGACCATCTGTCATCCTGTAACATCCCCCAAAAGTTCTGTAACAATTTTCATTTGATTTTGGGAAACTACTTTTCCACAGTGTCTTGTTTTTTGGCTTGTAGCGTTGCATCGTAGTAGATGTACCATATAATCAGACCATAGAACTGACTTTATCATTTTTTGACCCCCACAGCAACGCCACGTAGGGACCTAGTAATGGTTTTTGTCCATCACATTTTTGTGAGCCCAACTCCTCTGAAACTGCTTAACAGATTTTAATGAAATGTTGCAAGATTGTTTGTCATATGTACTTGATCATATGGTGACATCATTTTGATCAAACCATTTTTAGCTCACCTGGATCGAAGGCCATGTGAGCTATTGCCATCACTTGGCATCCGTCGTCATGGTCTGTTTGTAAACATTTGTTTTTTAAAAAATCTTCTCCACTGAAACTACTAGACAGAATGTTATGAGACTTGGTATGATTGATCCTTAGGGTGTCTTGCACAAAACTTCTGTTTCGATGTTTGCTCTGTCAAAAAACATGGCCACTGTAACTAAAAATAGACTAGGAAGGTCAGACAACTGTTTTTGGCTTACACATATAGCTCAGAAAGTATAAAAGATAGAGGGATCTGATGCAACCTTCCATCTTCAGCATCAAAAGCTCTACCAAAGTCTCTGTTGGGTAGAAGTTGTCAGATGAGCCCTTATACGGGTTACGGCCCTTTAAAGGTGAAAAATAGCGTTTTTTCATGTTTTTGGCTTTTGGAATGAAAAGTATTGCAGGTAGAGATAAGCTGTTGCTTGCTTAAATGTTCAGCTTATTTAGCTCTACAAAAGCCTCTATAGGGTCAAGGTTGTCAGATGACCTCTTATAGGGATTACAGCCCCTTAAAGGTGGAAAATAGCCTTGTTTCATGTTTTTGACTTGTAGATTAAAACTATTGCAGATAGAGAAAAGCTGTTGCTTGCATAAATTTTCAGATCATTTAGCTCTACAAAAGTCTTCAATGGGTTGGAATTGTCAGATTAACCTTTGTAGGGGTTGAAACGGCCCTTTAAGGAGAAAAATAGGGGTTTTTCATGTTTTTGGCTTTAGAATTTAAAGCATTGTTAATTGAAAGAATCTGTTGCTTGGTTTAACCTTCAGCTCATTGAACTATACAATAATCTCCTTTGGATAGAAGCTATCAAATGACCATTTATATGGGTAATAGCTAATAGAAGAGACCCTTATACATGTAGCTTAAAGACCAGGTAAGCGATTCAGGCTCCTGGGAGCCTCTTGTTAAATCTACTTGTGAACAAAATATTTACCAATTGATAGTTTTTGACAATTTCATCAACTTATCTTATAAATATGTTGTGTTATATTTTCAGAAATGCCTCGCAAAGGGAAAAGTTCATCAGTAAGGATGAAAGAAAATAAGAAAAGAATGCGAGAGAAACGCCAGACAGTAGATGACGCCTCTATGGGGTTGGCACCTAACCAGAAGGAAAAACCCCTAGCCAGGGCAATGGCTTCTCCTAGCTCTGCTAGCGAGAAAAACTGCCCAGCCTCCATGGGGATGGCACCTCGGGATGAGGAGAAACCCCTAGCCAGGACAATGGCTTCTCCTAGCTCTGCTAGCGAGAAAAATTGTCCTAATGCCCTGAGTTCTGCATCATCTCAGGGAAGTCTGTGTATCGAAACCGATATGCCACTGAGCTCTGACTCCCCGCCGTGGGTTTGTACATCACCGAATGTACCCTCGCCAAAACTAGGCGTTGCAGATCAGACGAAACTGGTGTTAGACCCTAGGATTGAGGGCACCAGTATAATGGAATTTGACAAAATGATGTGGGAAAATATAACGGAATATAACACAGATATAGAAAATGACAATGAACACAAATCTATGCTTGAAAACAAATCTGATACCATACTTGAAACTCAAACTGAAACTGAGCAAGACGCAGAAAACGAATTAAATGGTTTGAAGCTTGACATCACTTTCAACCAACTAGATTCATTTAGTGCAGTAAATCAGGTATGTGATACACCATATTCTTTGTCTACACAATGTATTGCAAGAGGTAGTTTCCATCAAGGTAGTCTAAGATTTGGTTTAAATGCAGGAAAACAATGTGTTGCTAATTCTTTGGTAGCATTAGTTCAAAGTAAGTTGTCAACAGTCAGTCATTGGAATGTTGTTATGTTAGACACAATTCTTACTCAGGGTAATGACTTATACACCTGGATTCATGGCAACAATGATTTGCTGTTAGTTTCTGACTTGCCATCTCAAATAGAAATAAATGACATGTTGGTAAATATTGATATGAAGGAATCGTTTGCTGCTTTGATCAATATGGATGAAAACATTAATATCCCTGGTGCTTTGCCTCTTGATCAGGCTATTCAAGAATCTTTGATTGAAACAGATGGTTGCTTTATCTGTGTACAAGGTTCTACATCTCTAGTTATAAAACAGCAAAACATTTTATTTCTATTTGATTCACATGGAAGAAATGAAGTTGGATTTCCTGAAAGTAATGGCACAAGCATAGTCATGCGTTTTCCAAGTGTTGATGATTTATATCACCATCTTGTTACTTTTGTAAAACATAATTCACTTGTACAATTTGAAATTACAGGTGTAGTTCTTCAAATTTCACATGCAAACTCTGTAAGTCGTACTGTTTTAAATGATATTGATGAATCTGTTGACAGGACGCAAAATGTGGATCTTGACCAAAGTGCTAGAAATTTTGGTAAACATTCAGAACGTAGCATAAATGACATTGAGATGGCTTGTACTAATGAAGAAAGTGATTCATGTATAGACTCAAAGGTAAGCTGTGAAGTTGATGTAAAGTTTGTGAGTTCAGTGGAAAATGTAAAGTTTGATTTTAAACCAACTGATGTTCCACTAAGAAGGAAATTATGTAACCTATTCAAAATAACACAAAAGTATATCAATAGATCGGGTACTTATAAAAGTGTAATTGGCATGGGAAACCCTGAAAAAACAAAAAGCATTGTTGGTGATGGTAATTGTTTGTTTCGAGCCTTATCTTTTGCAGTTTCACAAAGACAGGAGTTTTTTCCCATGATTAGAGAAGCTATTGTAAATCATAGTATGGAAAACGCTGACAGATTATCCTCCTTTGTAGACTCTGTATCAGTAGAAGAACATCTAGCTACAAGCAATATGAAAGAAAATGGTAGTTGGGGAACAGCGATTGAAATAATAGCTGCTGCTGATCTTATGAAGACTGACATCTATACTTTTTCAGAAGGTAGATGGTTAAGATACTCTGGTGAACAGATTGAAAAAGATAGCCATAGAGTTATTAATGAAAAAGCCATATATCTTAAACACCAGAACAACCACTATGAAGTGGTTACAAGTGTCAGCATAGATGAACCTTTAAAAAGGAAAGATCTATTGTCAAATGAGAGCATTGAAACCCCTCTTAAGAGAACCAAGAAAGACAAACAGAAAGAAAAGTATCAATCAACACCTGAGATAAGAGATAAAAAATTGAAATTAGCTAAAGAAAGGTATGCCACAGATGCTGCATTTAGAGAAGACTCAAAGAACCGATATCAGTCTAACAAAAAGTCTATAAAGAGAAAACTAGTTGATAAGTATGGATATGATTTAGAGTATAGTGGAGATAAAAAAAGAATAAAAAAGACAAAATATGCCACTGATTCTGTTTATCGCCAAAATGTGAAGGATGCAAGTGTGAACAAGTATGCTTCTGATGACTTACATCGCCAGAATGTGAAGGATGCAAGTGTGAACAAGTATGCTTCTGAAGACTTACATCGCCAGAATGTGAAGGATGCAAGTGTAAATAAGTATGCTACTGATGATGTACATCGCCAGAATGTAAAGAATGCAAGTGTAAATAAGTATGCAACTGATAATGTACATCGCCAAAATGTAAAAGATGCTAGTAGCAAGAAATACCTTGTTGATGAAGAGCACAAAAGAAAAATAGTAAGACAAACTAATGAAAGAAGAGAAGCAGAAATGGATAAACTAAGAAACATTGAAAATGTTATTCAGAAGTTCAAATTAGAATGTAAGAATGTTCCAGAATATGTTTGTGGCTGTTGCTTTAGATTGCTTTTTAGAAAACAAGTTATTGAATGTGATTACAAAAACTATGAAAATAAAGGGTTAGAAGTAGGAAATTTATCAAAGAAATGCATATCAAGTAAATATGTGCATGAGTGTAATGATGACTGTGTGACAGCTTGTAGATATGCAAAGTCTAGCAGAACCTCTCTTTGGATTTGTTTAACATGCCATAGAAAGATATTAGTAGGCACTGTACCAGCTGAAAGTTATGCTAATAATCTAGAGTTAGAGGAAGTACCTGCAGAGCTAAATACACTTAACAGTCTTGAGCAACATCTTGTAGCTTTAAATATCCCATTCATGAAAATTCTTGGATTGCCTAAAGGAGGACAAAAAGGAGTTCATGGTCCTGTTGTATGTGTCCCTTCCAATTTACACAAATTAACTTCAACCTTGCCAAGATCAGAAGATGATAATCGAATGATAGCTGTGAAACTGAAGAGAAAGATAGAATATAAAGGTTATCAAGAGTATCAGTATATTAGTACAAAAAAGGTTGAAACCGCCTTAAACTATCTGAAACAGAACAATGTTTGGTATTCAGATGTTCAACTGGCAAAAAATTGGCTAAATCCTATTCCAGAGGAAGGTAATTCTAATGAACAAAATGTTATTCAAAATCAGAAAGAGACAGATGTAATTGTTACGGAAGAACAAAATGAGAGGGAGGAATTAACGAGTCCAGAAGCATTAGTTAAAACAACATTGCCTAATAATGAGAATGAAAGTTATGATGAAGATTCATATTTGGATGATAAACTTAGAGGTGTTCAACTTAACACATGTCTTCAACCAGCAGATATAGGACAAGAAATGCTTGATCAATGTTTTGATGAAGTGTTTAATATTTCCCCAGCAGATGGCAATAAACCGGTAAGAGTTTTGCAAGAAGATGGCATTGAAGCAAAATCATTCCCAACACACTTTCCAAGTGGGAAAAATACCTTCAAAGAAGAAAGAGACGAACGACTATCTCTCCTTAGGTATTTTAATATGAGGTTAATGAGTGTGGACAACAGATTTGCCAAGGATACCTGCTACATATTTTTTGCTCAGTATTTATCAGAGTTAGATCAAGTTATGTCAAATGTGCAAATTTCATTAAGAAAACAATCACCTATAGCACCAAATGGAAAAAAAGTTACGAGTAACATGCTTTTAAATAAAGAGTGTCTAAGAGATTTGATGAGGAAAGATGAAGCAATTAAATATTTAAAACCCATTAGGGGAACACCACCCTATTGGCAGGCTACACAGAAAGATATGTTTGCTATGATTAGACAGTTGGCAAAACCTACATTCTTTTGTTCATTCTCTTCTGCTGATTTTAGATGGTTAGAAATGCTTGAGACTGTAATGAAACAGCAGGGTGATGTTAGAAATATTGAAGATCTAGACTGGAATGAAAAATGTAAGATCTTGTACAGCAATCCAGTGACATTAGCAAGGATGTTTGATCATAGATTTCAAACCTTTCTGAAAGAAGTAATTTTGTCGGACGCAAACCCTATTGGAAAAGTTATTGATTACTTTTACAGGATAGAATTTCAACAGAGAGGTTCTCCACATGCCCATTGTTTATTCTGGATTGAAGGTGCTCCAATATTTGGTGTAGATAGTAATGCTGATGTTGTGAACTTCATTAACCAGTATATTACATGTCAAATACCAGATAAAGAGGTGGATTTTGAATTGAATGAAATGGTTACATCTCTGCACCAACATAGTAAAAACCATTCAAAGTCATGTAAAAAGAAAGGTACAACTTGTCGATTCAACTTCCCAAGGCCACCATCCAAAGAGACATTTATAGCAGAAGTAGTAGAAACAACTGAAGAGACAATAGAACAGGCAAAGCAGAAACTAAGCCAGTTATGGGACTGTATTCTTGATAAAGAAAATGAAGGATTGTCGGTTGATCAAATGTTAGATAAAGTTGGAATGACACATGAAGACTTTGAAAACATATGTGCAGTGGTAGCAAAGAGAAATACAGTTATTCTGAAAAGAAATGCTGATGAAATCTACATCAATCAGTACAATGAACATCTTCTTCGAGCCTGGAATGCAAATATGGACATTCAATATGTCTTAGATGAATATTCCTGTGTAGTATATATCATCAGTTACATTAGCAAAGCTGAACGAGAATTAGGACTGTTGTTACAACAAACTAAAAATGAAGCTGCTGACGGTAATCTAAATGCCCAACAAACTATGAAAAAAGTTGGCACAGCATACTTGCATCATAGAGAAGTCAGTGCACAAGAAGCAGTGTATAGAGTGACAGGATTGAATTTGAAAGGATGTTCTAGGAAAGTAGAATTTGTGCCACTAGGGGCTAACCCAAGTAGAATGAGTATACCTTTGAAAGAAATAGAAAGAGCAAAAAAAGCTAATAAAAGTCACAACAAAGATGACAGTGATGAATCAAACGATGAAGCAATGTGGATGACAAACATTGTAGACCGTTACAAAGCAAGACCGAATGTTGAAAGGTTTGAAGATATGTGTTTAGCAGAATTTTGCTCAGATTACAGTGTTCTTGCAAAATCACAAGTTCCCCAAAAAATTAATGAAGAAACTACTTTTAAACTTATGAAAAATCTTGGATACATTCGAAAGCGAACTCGAACTAACCCAGCTGTGATCAGGTATCCTAGATTTTCAATTGAAACAGCACCAGAGCAATACTACCAAAGTATGCTACAATTGTTTTTACCATACCGAGTAGAGCAACAGCTTAAACCACCACAGTTCGAGACCTATGAACAATTTTACATAAATGGGTCTGTAAAGCTAAGCAATAGTGACCAAGTAACTGATGTCCAAAGTATTGTTGAGAGCAACAAAGCTAGATATGTCAAAATTGACCAATCTCTAGATAGAGCAGAAAAAGATTTAGAACAAAGAGGCTATGAAGAAGATGCATGGGCTCAGCTATGTCCTGAAACAGAATCAGAGAGATATGAATGCAACTTAGAAGGTAGTATATCTACAGTGGAAAACGAGGTATCTGACGAAACAATACCAGATCTTAATCAGAATGATGCAGCCCAAGGTACAAACCTATTAACCACCTCTCTGTTTCCAAAAAATGAAATAACCCCATTGTTGCAAAACTTGAACAGTAAGCAAAGAGAAGTGTTTTACAAGATTAGAGAATGGTGTTTACAAAAAGCAAATGGACAAAATATGGAACCTTTTCATGTATTTGTAACTGGAGGAGGTGGAACTGGAAAAAGTCATTTGATAAAATGTCTGTATTATGAAATGTCTAGAATACTTTCAAGGCTATTAGAACGACCTGATGACATTTCTGTACTTCTCACAGCGCCTACAGGTACTGCAGCTTTCAATATATCTGGGATGACAATCCACAGTGCATTAAGCATTTATAAAAACCTGTCAATGGACCATGCTCTTTTGAGTGAAGACAAAATAAACACATTGCGCTCTAAATTTGAATCTTTGCAAGTCATCATCATTGATGAAATCTCAATGGTAAACAAAAGACTACTTTTTTTCATCCATGAACGTCTGAGACAGATAAAAAAAATGCCAGAGGACAGTGTGTTTGGAGGTGTATCAGTAATTGCAGTCGGGGATTTCTACCAGTTACCACCAGTAAAAACCAAGAAAACTGACAAATTGTATGTACATGATCCTTCAAGCTCTTTGAATCAGTTATGGAATGATCTGTTTGAGATCGTTGAGTTGGATGAGATCATGCGTCAAAAAAATGACTGTCAATTTGCAGAAACTCTTAACAGGATAAGAGTAAGAACAAAGGTCAATCAACTTGATGAGAAAGACATGTCAGTATTGAAAAGCAGAATTAAAGAAGGACCAGAAAATGCTTTGCATATCTATGCAACAAATGAAGAAATAAAAGGTCACAACAATAACATGGTTATGAAACTGGGATCTGAAGTAAAACTTCTTGAAGCTGAAGACTATCAGAAAATTAAAACAAGTGGTCAACTTGTCAAAAGAACCTCACATTTCACAGAAAAAGACTTACAATTGCCATCTTCATTGCTGCTAGGAGTGGGTGCAAGAGTAATGTTGATAAAGAACGTTGATACCAATGATGGTCTAGTAAATGGCGTTATTGGTACAGTTATGGAAATTGTACAGAATGCATTGAACACATTGCCACAGATTATTTATATTCACTTCGATAATGAAAATGTTGGCAAAATAGCAATTGTACAGAAGACTATTAACGGAAAAAGATGCATTGGTATTAAACCATCAACAGAAGATGTTCCTAAAAGCAATGGGAATAGAAAACAGTATCCTCTTCAGCTTGCCTGGGGTTGCACAGTTCACAAAGTTCAAGGTTTAACTGTAAAGGAATGTGTTATTGACTTAAACAAATGCTTCTCATATGGTCAAGCATATGTAGCACTAAGTCGAGTAACGTCTCTTGATGGACTGTACATTAGGGATATAGATGAGAAGGTATTAAAAGCAAAAATATATTGTGATCCTGATGTTGAAAGTGGGCTTTTAAAGATGAAAAAGTTTTTGGATGAGGATGACACATTACCTGATAATGGCCATTGTATAACTTTTTTGTACCACAACATTGAAGGGTTGATAAATCATATTGAAGATTTGAGAAAGAACCCAGTTGTCAGAGACACAAGCTTTATATGCTTAACAGAAACATGGCTTGAAAAGGAGACGAGTTGTAGACTTGAAGGTTTTACATTGAAACATATTTCAAGATCTGATGCATTTGATGATAAAACAAAGTTGCATGCCTCTATAAAGCAAATGCATCATGGCGGTGTTGGAGTCTTTTTTAAGGAAGGGTTTCAAGTTGAAAATGATGAAATACAGTGTGAAAATTTGGAATACTTTGTTTTCAAAGTTGTGAGTTTAGATGTAGTCATTGTCACAATCTACAGAACTCAAAAGCACCTGATTCATGATTTCATGAATAATTTTAGAAATCTAATTGATAGGTTATTGCTGAACACAGATAAGCTAATTGTTTTGGGTGACTTCAATCAAAATATCTTGAAAGGTGATACAGTTGTATTAGATTACATGGAATCGATAGGCTTTAAGCAGTTAGTAACAAGACCAACGACTGAGGGTGGCACACTTATTGACCATGTGTACTGCAAAGGAGAAAGTATTTTGGAAATATCCGTGTTGCCCACATATTACAGTTATCATGAGGCAATCTTGGTGAAGATCAAATATTAGTCTGATCCTGAAATTTTTAATTGTACTAAACATATATGAATAGATTCATATAAAAATTTATATTAATTAAACTGAAAATAAGGAAAATAAATATTTGCCTCCCAAAAATCCAACCCTACGTCCTCGTCGTGGGAGGTGGGTACTTGTGCAAAACTTAATTTTGCACAGGTAGCTAACAGGGCTCTGGTACACACATTGACACTGACGTAAGAGGGTTCGATTCCCTCCCTAGGCATTATATTATTTCTTTGCTGGTGCAAAAGTGGGCAGATTGCCTAGTGGCCCCAAGTCAGTAAAAAAATATGTTCAAGAAATAGTAACTACAGCTGTCTTTTTTTATGCTTTGCACAACAGAAAAATAACTCTGGTACTTTTTTGTCTCTTTACATATAACCTTTTTAATCATTAGCAGGAAGTTTTAGGTGCTGTTCATCAAGTAGAAACATGTAAGAAATGTTCAAAGGATAATGATTAATGTTCATAGGTAAGTTATAGGTGTGTAAACACTTCACTTGTTATTGGAAAAGAACCAAGCGAAAAATTTTAAAAATATATTTTTAGACTTTTATGCCAGTTGCTATGGACAGAAGGTCACTTCCGGTTATTAAAACTTACCTCTAAACTAAGAAGGTAGTCTTGGTTAAGAATACATATGGTTGCTATGGACTTTTCATTAACGTTACCTTGTTGCTAGGGAATGACCTTGACCCATGACCTTTGACCTTTGACTCAAATTGTAGGTCTTTGCATACTGATTCATTTAAGTATACATGTTTACTATACTATCTAATACGGTTTTCAAGTTAATGGCAAAAAACATGTTTTGCGAAACTTGTTTTGACTGCCATTTTGAAACTGTTCAACCGAATCATACACTTCTTGGACTCAAATTGTAGGTTTTTACAAAAGGAACATTTTAAGTATACATGTTTATTATATTATCTGTTACGGTTTAAAAGTTATAAGCAAAAAACCAGTTTTAACATACGAATCAAGTGCAATAACTCAAAAACGACAAGTTTTACGGTTTCGGTCCTGAAGACTTTCTTGTAGATTTCGACGTGACGAACAATTTTCCCATGTATTGTCTGCTTCAATTTTGTAGGGTTTACGTGTTTTTCTACAAAAACTGTTTACAGTGTCGGCCATTTTGAAAATGGCCGCCATTAGCCAATCAAGTTTGATTTTAAATTGAAGGGAATAAGTTGACGGTCACCAATAACCCATATGTTTACTATGTTATCTCGAACCATTTTCAAGTTATAGGCCAAAAACCATTTAGCCGAAACGCGTTAAGGGCTATAACTCGAAAACCGTTTGTCGTACAGGGTTCGACCCTTTATATGAAATAAAGGTCTAAATTAGACAAGTATTTTCCCCATTACATGTCTGCTTAAATTTTGTATGGTTTTTGAGTTAACCTGATAACAAGGTGTACCATGACCTCTGACCTTGAGATTTGACCTTTGACCTTGACATTTTTGAATGCAACATATATCATCCAGGATGATTGGTGAAGGTCCCAAGTCTCTAGGACTTACCGTTTTGAAGAAAAAAATTTGACGAGTCGCGACACTTTTCGAGTCAAAAACGCGTAACCAGGAAGTTGATCGAAATTTTTTTTTTTGCGTGATGACATGTTGCCAGGAGTCCAGCGACATTTTCCACACTTCAGATTTTTGATACCGGTTATGGTTTAGGAGGAGATCTGTGCACAAGGTTTTCCGGTCTGGGGCAGATAACTCAGTTACTAAAAATAGATCGGTTTCACAGGGTCGGTCAAGGCGAGTACCGGTATGACCAAATAATGGTACCAAGTATCGAAAAGATATGTCAAGACACTTTTCGTCAATTGATGGCAGAAAAGAAGAACAATAATAATAATAATAATCAGAAGAAATACAGTAAGGTCTTTCCACTGTAGTGGGAAAGACCTTAATAATAATCAGAAGAAATACAGTAAGGTCTTTCCACTGTAGTGGGAAAGACCTTAATAATTAAAAAGACAATTGTTCAGAGAACAATTGCAAGGTCTTTCCCGTGTCAAATTGACCTTTTAATCCTCAGTTGCTAAGGATATTAGTCAAAATATAGGACTCTGTCACCATGACCTTGACCATTGACCTTTGATTTGACCTCTACAGCTCTGAAAGAGGTTCCTGAACATAGATATATATGGTTGCTAGGTACTTTTACATCGGTTGCTAATGACTTTTTCTATGACCTTGACCATGACCTTCCATTTTGATCTCTACAGCTCTAAAATAGGGTCCTGAACATAAATATATATGGTTGCTAGGTACTTTTCTATCGGTTGCTAAGGACTTTTTCATTGACCTTGACCCTTGACCTTCCATTTTCACCTCTACAGCTCTAAAACAGGATTCTGAACAGAAATATAAATGGTTGCTAGGTACTTTTCCATCGGTTGCTCAGGAATTTTTCAATGACCTTGATTTTGACCTTCCATTTTGACCTCTATGGCTCTATAATATGATCCTGAGCATAAATATATATGGTTGCTAGGTACTTTTCCATCGGTTGCTAAGGACTTTTTCAATGACCTTGATCCTTGACCTTCAATTTTGACCTCTATGGCTCTATAATATGATCCTCAGCATAAATATATATGGTTGCTAGGTACTTTTCCGTCGGTTACTAAGGACTTTTTCGATGACCTTGACCCTTGACCTTCCATTTTGACCTCTATGGCTCTATAATATGATCCTGAACATAAATATATATGGTTGCTAGGTACTTTTCCATCGGTTGCTAAGGGCTTTTTGGATGACCTTGATCTCTGACTTTTGACCTTGGTACTAAAATGTAGATCTTTTGTAACTGATCTTTTTTTGTATTAACATTTTCTTCATACCTATAATGGTTTTCGAGATATAGTATAAAACAAACATATGTCAGGGGCAGTAACTCTTTAAGGAGTCATCGTAGAACTTACGGTTTCGGTCCTGAAGACTTTTTTGTAGATTTCGACGTGACGAACAATTTTCCCATGTATTGTCTGCTTCAATTTTGTACGGTTTACGTGCTTTTCCACAAAAACTGTTTACAGTGTCGGCCATTTTGAAAATGGCCGCCATTAGCCAATCGAGTTTGATTTTAAATTGAAGGGAATAAGTTGACGGTCACCAATAACCCATATGTTTACTATGTTATCTCGAACCATTTTCAAGTTATAGGCCAAAAACCATTTAGCCGAAACGCGTTAAGGGCTATAACTCGAAAACCGTTTGTCGTACAGGGTTCGACCCTTTATATCAAATAAAGGTCTAAATGAGACAAGTATTTTCCCCATTACATGTCTGCTTAAATTTTGTATGGTTTTTGAGTTAACCTGATAACAAGGTGTACCATGACCTCTGACCTTGAGATTTGACCTTTGACCTTGACATTTTTGAATGCAACATATGTCATCCAGGATGATTGGTGAAGGTCCCAAGTCTCTAGGACTAACCGTTTTGAAGAAAAAAAATTTGACGAGTCGCGACACTTTTCGAGTCAAAAACGCGTAACTAGGAAGTTGATCGAAATGTTTTTTTTTTGCGTGACGAATCATGACCAGGAGTCTAGCAACATTTCCCCCGCTTCAGATTTTTGATAACGGTTACGGTTTCTGAGTTTATCTGCACACAAGGTTTTTGAATGTCGGGCAGATAACTCCGTTACTAAAAATAGATCGGTTTCGCAGGGTCAGTCAAAGCGAGTCAGAGTATGACCGAATAATGGTACCAAGTATCGTAAAGATATGTCGCGACACTTTTGTTATAGTGACCGCGGAAAAGAAGAAGAATAATAATTAAAAAGACAATTGTTCAGAGAACAATTGCAAGGTCTTTCCCGTGTCAAATTGACCTTTTAATCCTCAGTTGCTAAGGATATTAGTCAAAATATAGGACTCTGTCACCATGACCTTGACCATTGACCTTTGATTTGACCTCTAGAGCTCTGAAAGAGGTTCCTGAACATAGATATATATGGTTGCTAGGTACTTTTACATCGGTTGCTAATGACTTTTTCTATGACCTTGACCATGACCTTCCATTTTGATCTCTACAGCTCTAAAATAGGGTCCTGAACATAAATATATATGGTTGCTAGGTACTTTTCTATCGGTTGCTAAGGACTTTTTCATTGACCTTGACCCTTGACCTTCCATTTTCACCTCTACAGCTCTAAAACAGGATTCTGAACATAAATATATATGGTTGCTAGGTACTTTTCAATCGGTTGCTAAGGGCTTTTTCGATGACCTTGACCTTCCATTTTGATCTCTACAGCTCTAAAATAGAGTCCTGAACAGAAATATATATGGTTGCTAGGTACTTTTCCATCGGTTGCTAAGGACTTTTTCAATGACCTTGATTTTGACCTTCCATTTTGACCTCTATGGCTCTATAATATGATCCTGAGCATAAATATATATGGTTGCTAGGTACTTTTCCATCGGTTGCTAAGGACTTTTTCAATGACCTTGATCCTTGACCTTCAATTTTGACCTCTATGGCTCTATAATATGATCCTCAGCATAAATATATATGGTTGCTAGGTACTTTTCCGTCGGTTACTAAGGACTTTTTCGATGACCTTGACCCTTGACCTTCCATTTTGACCTCTATGGCTCTATAATATGATCCTGAACATAAATATATATGGTTGCTAGGTACTTTTCCATCGGTTGCTAAGGGCTTTTTGGATGACCTTGATA
Organism: Mytilisepta virgata; assembly: GCA_028015205.1. Lineage (NCBI taxonomy): Eukaryota > Metazoa > Mollusca > Bivalvia > Mytilida > Mytilidae > Mytilisepta > Mytilisepta virgata. Next base: position 20,551,255 of record CM051513.1, read on the forward strand.
TCTGACTTTTGACCTTGGTACTAAAATGTAGATCTTTTGTAACTGATCTTCTTTTGTATTAACATTTTCTTCATATCTATAATGGTTTTCGAGATATAGTATAAAACAAACATACGTCAGGGGCAGTAACTCTTTAAGGAGTCATCGTAGAACTTACGGTTTCGGTCCTGAAGACTTTTTTGTAGATTTCGATGTGACGAACAATTTTCCTATGTATTGTCTGCTTCAATTTTGTACGGTTTACGTGCTTTTCCACAAAAACTGTTTACAGTGTCGGCCATTTTGAAAATGGCCGCCATTAGCCAATCGAGTTTGATTTTAAATTGAAGGGAATAAGTTCACGGTCACCAATAACCCATATGTTTACTATGTTATCTCGAACCATTTTCAAGTTATAGGCCAAAAACCATTTAGCCGAAACGCGCTAAGGGCTATAACTCGAAAACCGTTTGTCGTACAGGGTTCGACCCTTTATATCAAATAAAGGTCTAAATGAGACAAGTATTTTCCCCATTACATGTCTGCTTAAATTTTGTATGGTTTTTGAGTTAACCTGATAACAAGGTGTACCATGACCTCTGACCTTGAGATTTGACCTTTGACCTTGACATTATTGAATGCAACATGTGTCATCCAGGATGATTGGTGAAGGTCCCAAGTCTCTAGGACTAACCGTTTTGAAGAAAAAAAATTTGACGAGTCGCGACACTTTTCGAGTCAAAAACGCGTAACTAGGAAGTTGATCGAAATGTTTTTTTTTGCGTGACGAATCATGACCAGGAGTCTAGCAACATTTCCCCCGCTTCAGATTTTTGATAACGGTTACGGTTTCTGAGTTTATCTGCAAACAAGGTTTTTGAATGTCGGGCAGATAACTCCGTTACTAAAAATAGATCGGTTTCGCAGGGTCAGTCAAAGCGAGTCAGAGTATGACTGAATAATGGTACCAAGTATCGTAAAGATATGTCGCGACACTTTTGTTATAGTGACCGCGGAAAAGAAGAAGAATAATAATAATAATAATAATAATCAGAAGAAATACAATAAGGTCTTTCCACTGTAGTGGGAAAGACCTTAATAATAATTAAAAAGACAATTGTTCAGAGAACAATTGCAAGGTCTTTCCCGTGTCAAATTGACCTTTTAATCCTCAGTTGCTAAGGATATTAGTCAAAATATAGGACTCTGTCACCATGACCTTGACCATTGACCTTTGATTTGACCTCTACAGCTCTGAAAGAGGTTCCTGAACATAGATATATATGGTTGCTAGGTACTTTTACATCGGTTGCTAATGACTTTTTCTATGACCTTGACCATGACCTTCCATTTTGATCTCTACAGCTCTAAAATAGGGTCCTGAACATAAATATATATGGTTGCTAGGTACTTTTATATCGGTTGCTAAGGACTTTTTCATTGACCTTGACCCTTGACCTTCCATTTTCACCTCTACAGCTCTAAAACAGGATTCTGAACAGAAATATATATGGTTGCTAGGTACTTTTCCATCGGTTGCTAAGGACTTTTTCAATGACCTTGATTTTGACCTTCCATTTTGACCTCTATGGCTCTATAATATGATCCTGAGCATAAATATATATGGTTGCTAGGTACTTTTCCATCGGTTGCTAAGGACTTTTTCAATGACCTTGATCCTTGACCTTCAATTTTGACCTCTATGGCTCTATAATATGATCCTCAGCATAAATATATATGGTTGCTAGGTACTTTTCCGTCGGTTACTAAAGACTTTTTCGATGACCTTGACCCTTGACCTTCCATTTTGACCTCTATGGCTCTATAATATGATCCTGAACATAAATATATATGGTTGCTAGGTACTTTTCCATCGGTTGCTAAGGGCTTTTTGGATGACCTTGATATCTGACTTTTGACCTTGGTACTAAAATGTAGATCTTTTGTAACTGATCTTTTTTTGTATTAACATTTTCTTCATATCTATAATGGTTTTCGAGATATAGTATAAAACAAACATACGTCAGGGGCAGTAACTCTGTAAGGAGTCATCGTAGAACTTACGGTTTCGGTCCTGAAGACTTTTTTGTAGATTTCGACGTGACGAACAATTTTCCCATGTATTGTCTGCTTCAATTTTGTACGGTTTACGTGCTTTTCCACAAAAACTGTTTACAGTGTCGGCCATTTTGAAAATGGCCGCCATTAGCCAATCGGGTTTGATTTTAAATTGAAGGGAATAAGTTGACGGTCACCAATAACCCATATGTTTACTATGTTATCTCGAACCATTTTCAAGTTATAGGCCAAAAACCATTTAGCCGAAACGCGTTAAGGGCTATAACTCGAAAACCGTTTGTCGTACAGGGTTTGACCCTTTATATCAAATAAAGGTCTAAATGAGACAAGTATTTTCCCCGTTACATGTCTGCTTAAATTTTGTATGGTTTTTGAGTTAACCTGATAACAAGGTGTACCATGACCTCTGACCTTGAGATTTGACCTTTGACCTTGACATTTTTGAATGCAACATATGTCATCCAGGATGATTGGTGAAGGTTCCAAGTCTCTAGGACTAACCGTTTTGAAGAAAAAAAATTTGACGAGTCGCGACACTTTTCGAGTCAAAAACGCGTAACTAGGAAGTTGATCGAAATGTTTTTTTTTGCGTGACGAATCATGACCAGGAGTCTAGCAACATTTCCCCCGCTTCAGATTTTTGATAACGGTTACGGTTTCTGAGTTTATCTGCACACAAGGTTTTTGAATGTCGGGCAGATAACTCCGTTACTAAAAATAGATCGGTTTCGCAGGGTCAGTCAAAGCGAGTCAGAGTATGACCGAATAATGGTACCAAGTATCGTAAAGATATGTCGCGACACTTTTGTTATAGTGACCGCGGAAAAGAAGAAGAATAATAATAATAATAATAATAATAATAATAAAAAGACAATTGTTCAGAGAACAATTGCAAGGTCTTTCCCGTGTCAAATTGACCTTTTAATCCTCAGTTGCTGAGGATATTAGTCAAAATATAGGACTCTGTCACCATGACCTTGACCATTGACCTTTGATTTGACTTCTACAGCTCTGAAAGAGGTTCCTGAACATAGATATATATGGTTGCTAGGTACTTTTACATCGGTTGCTAATGACTTTTTCTATGACCTTGACCATGACCTTCCATTTTGATCTCTACAGCTCTAAAATAGGGTCCTGAACATAAATATATATGGTTGCTAGGTACTTTTCTATCGGTTGCTAAGGACTTTTTCATTGACCTTGACCCTTGACCTTCCATTTTCACCTCTACAGCTCTAAAACAGGATTCTGAACAGAAATATATATGGTTGCTAGGTACTTTTCCATCGGTTGCTAAGGACTTTTTCAATGACCTTGATTTTGACCTTCCATTTTGACCTCTATGGCTCTATAATATTATCCTGAGCATAAATATATATGGTTGCTAGGTACTTTTCCATCGGTTGCTAAGGACTTTTTCAATGACCTTGATCCTTGACCTTCAATTTTGACCTCTATGGCTCTATAATATGATCCTCAGCATAAATATATATGGTTGCTAGGTACTTTTCCGTCGGTTACTAAGGACTTTTTCGATGACCTTGACCCTTGACCTTCCATTTTGACCTCTATGGCTCTATAATATGATCCTGAACATAAATATATATGGTTGCTAGGTACTTTTCCATCGGTTGCTAAGGGCTTTTTGGATGACCTTGATATCTGACTTTTGACCTTGGTACTAAAATGTAGATCTTTTGTAACTGATCTTTTTTTGTATTAACATTTTCTTCATATCTATAATGGTTTTCGAGATATAGTATAAAACAAACATACGTCAGGGGCAGTAACTCTTTAAGGAGTCATCGTAGAACTTAGGGTTTCGGTCCTGAAGACTTTTTTGTAGATTTCGACGTGACGAACAATTTTCCCATGTATTGTCTGCTTCAATTTTGTACGGTTTACGTGCTTTTCCACAAAAACTGTTTACAGTGTCGGCCATTTTGAAAATGGCCGCCATTAGCCAATCGAGTTTGATTTTAAATTGAAGGGAATAAGTTGACGGTCACCAATAACCCATATGTTTACTATGTTATCTCGAACCATTTTCAAGTTATAGGCCAAAAACCATTTAGCCGAAACGCGTTAAGGGCTATAACTCGAAAACCGTTTGTCGTACAGGGTTCGACCCTTTATATCAAATAAAGGTCTAAATGAGACAAGTATTTTCCCCATTACATGTCTGCTTAAATTTTGTATGGTTTTTGAGTTAACCTGATAACAAGGTGTACCATGACCTCTGACCTTGAGATTTGACCTTTGACCTTGACATTTTTGAATGCAACATATGTCATCCAGGATGATTGGTGAAGGTCCCAAGTCTCTAGGACTAACCGTTTTGAAGAAAAAAAATTTGACGAGTCGCGACACTTTTCGAGTCAAAAACGCGTAACTAGGAAGTTGATCGAAATGTTTTTTTTTGCGTGACGAATCATGACCAGGAGTCTAGCAACATTTCCCCCGCTTTAGATTTTTGATAACGGTTACGGTTTCTGAGTTTATCTGCAAACAAGGTTTTTGAATGTCGGGCAGATAACTCCGTTACTAAAAATAGATCGGTTTCGCAGGGTCAGTCAAAGCGAGTCAGAGTATGACCGAATAATGGTACCAAGTATCGTAAAGATATGTCGCGACACTTTTGTTATAGTGACCGCGGAAAAGAAGAAGAATAATAATAATAAAAAGACAATTGTTCAGAGAACAATTGCAAGGTCTTTCCCGTGTCAAATTGACCTTTTAATCCTCAGTTGCTAAGGATATTAGTCAAAATATAGGACTCTGTCACCATGACCTTGACCATTGACCTTTGATTTGACCTCTACAGCTCTGAAAGAGGTTCCTGAACATAGATATATATGGTTGCTAGGTACTTTTACATCGGTTGCTAATGACTTTCTATGACCTTGACCATGACCTTCCATTTTGATCTCTACAGCTCTAAAATAGGGTCCTGAACATAAATATATATGGTTGCTAGGTACTTTTCTATCGGTTGCTAAGGACTTTTTCATTGACCTTGACCCTTGACCTTCCATTTTCACCTCTACAGCTCTAAAACAGGATTCTGAACAGAAATATATATGGTTGCTAGGTACTTTTCCATCGGTTGCTAAGGACTTTTTCAATGACCTTGATTTTTACCTTCCATTTTGACCTCTATGGCTCTATAATATGATCCTGAGCATAAATATATATGGTTGCTAGGTACTTTTCCATCGGTTGCTAAGGACTTTTTCAATGACCTTGATCCTTGACCTTCAATTTTGACCTCTATGGCTCTATAATATGATCCTCAGCATAAATATATATGGTTGCTAGGTACTTTTCCGTCGGTTACTAAAGACTTTTTCGATGACCTTGACCCTTGACCTTCCATTTTGACCTCTATGGCTCTATAATATGATCCTGAACATAAATATATATGGTTGCTAGGTACTTTTCCATCGGTTGCTAAGGGCTTTTTGGATGACCTTGATATCTGACTTTTGACCTTGGTACTAAAATGTAGATCTTTTGTAACTGATCTTTTTTTGTATTAACATTTTCTTCATATCTATAATGGTTTTCGAGATATAGTATAAAACAAACATACGTCAGGGGCAGTAACTCTTTAAGGAGTCATCGTAGAACTTACGGTTTCGGTCTTGAAGACTTTTTTGTAGATTTCGACGTGACGAACAATTTTCCCATGTATTGTCTGCTTCAATTTTGTACGGTTTACGTGCTTTTCCACAAAAACTGTTTACAGTGTCGGCCATTTTGAAAATGGACGCCATTAGCCAATCGAGTTTGATTTTAAATTGAAGGGAATAAGTTGACGGTCACCAATAACCCATATGTTTACTATGTTATCTCGAACCATTTTCAAGTTATAGGCCAAAAACCATTTAGCCGAAACGCGTTAAGGGCTATAACTCGAAAACCGTTTGTCGTACATGGTTCGACCCTTTATATCAAATAAAGGTCTAAATGAGACAAGTATTTTCCCCATTACATGTCTGCTTAAATTTTGTATGGTTTTTGAGTTAACCTGATAACAAGGTGTACCATGACCTCTGACCTTGAGATTTGACCTTTGACATTGACATTTTTGAATGCAACATATGTCATCTAGGATGATTGGTGAAGGTCCCAAGTCTCTAGGACTAACCGTTTTGAAGAAAAAAATTTTGACGAGTCGCGACACTTTTCGAGTCAAAAACGCGTAACCAGGAAGTTGATCGAAATTTTTTTTTTTGAGTGACGAATCATGACCAGGAGTCTAGCAACATTTCCCCCGCTTCAGATTTTCGATAACGGTTACGGTTTCTGAGTTTATCTGCAAACAAGGTTTTTGAATGTCGGGCAGATAACTCCGTTACTAAATATAGATCGGTTTCGCAGGGTCAGTCAAAGCGAGTCAGAGTATGACCGAATAATGGTACCAAGTATCGTAAAGATATGTCGCGACACTTTTGTTATAGTGACCGCGGAAAAGAAGAATAATAATAATAATAATCAGAAGAAATACAATAAGGTCTTTCCACTGTAGTGGGAAAGACCTTAATAATAATAATCAGAAGAAATACAATAAGGTCTTTCCACTGTAGTGGGAAAGACCTTAATTAAAAAGACAATTGTTCAGAGAACAATTGCAAGGTCTTTCCCGTGTCAAATTGACCTTTTAATCCTCAGTTGCTAAGGATATTAGTCAAAATATAGGACTTTGTCACCATGACCTTGACCATTGACCTTTGATTTGACCTCTACAGCTCTGAAAGAGGTTCCTGAACATAGATATATATGGTTGCTAGGTACTTTTACATCGGTTGCTAATGACTTTTTCTATGACCTTGACCATGACCTTCCATTTTGATCTCTACAGCTCTAAAATAGGGTCCTGAACATAAATATATATGGTTGCTAGGTACTTTTCTATCGGTTGCTAAGGACTTTTTCATTGACCTTGACCCTTGACCTTCCATTTTCACCTCTACAGCTCTAAATCAGGATTCTGAACATAAATATATATGGTTGCTAGGTACTTTTCAATCGGTTGCTAAGGGCTTTTTCGATGACCTTGACCTTCCATTTTGATCTCTACAGCTCTAAAATAGAGTCCTGAACAGAAATATATATGGTTGCTAGGTACTTTTCCATCGGTTGCTAAGGACATTTTCAGTGACCTTGATTTTGACCTTCCATTTTGACCTCTATGGCTCTATAATATGATCCTGAGCATAAATATATATGGTTGCTAGGTACTTTTCCATCGGTTGCTAAGGACTTTTTCAATGACCTTGATCCTTGACCTTCATTTTGACCTCTATGGCTCTATAATATGATCCTCAGCATAAATATATATGGTTGCTAGGTACTTTTCCGTCGGTTACTAAGGACTTTTTCAATGACCTTGACCCTTGACCTTCCATTTTGACCTCTATGGCTCTATAATATGATCCTGAACATAAATATATATGGTTGCTAGGTACTTTTCCATCGGTTGCTAAGGGCTTTTTGGATGACCTTGATATCTGACTTTTGACCTTGGTACTAAAAGGTAGATCTTTTGTAACTGATCTTTTTTTGTATTAACATTTTCTTCATATCTATAATGGTTTTCGAGATATAGTATAAAACAAACATACGTCAGGGGCAGTAACTCTTTAAGGAGTCATCGTAGAACTTACGGTTTCGGTCCTGAAGACTTTTTTGTAGATTTCGACGTGACGAACAATTTTCCCATGTATTGTCTGCTTCAATTTTGTACGGTTTACGTGCTTTTCCAAAAAAACTGTTTACAGTGTCGGCCATTTTGAAAATGGCCGCCATTAGCCAATCGAGTTTGATTTTAAATTGAAGGGAATAAGTTGACGGTCACCAATAACCCATATGTTTACTATGTTATCTCGAACCATTTTCAAGTTATAGGCCAAAAACCATTTAGCCGAAACGCGTTAAGGGCTATAACTCGAAAACCGTTTGTCGTACAGGGTTCGACCCTTTATATCAAATAAAGGTCTAAATGAGACAAGTATTTTCCCCATTACATGTCTGCTTAAATTTTGTATGGTTTTTGAGTTAACCTGATAACAAGGTGTACCATGACCTCTGACCTTGAGATTTGACCTTTGACCTTGACATTTTTGAATGCAACATATGTCATCCATGATGATTGGTGAAGGTCCCAAGTCTTTAGGACTAACCGTTTTGAAGAAAAAAAATTTGACGAGTCGCGACACTTTTCGAGTCAAAAACGCGTAACTAGGAAGTTGATCGAAATGTTTTTTTTTGCGTGACGAATCATGACCAGGAGTCTAGCAACATTTCCCCCGCTTCAGATTTTTGATAACGGTTACGGTTTCTGAGTTTATCTGCACACAAGGTTTTTGAATGTCGGGCAGATAACTCCGTTACTAAAAATAGATCGGTTTCGCAGGGTCAGTCAAAGCGAGTCAGAGTATGACCGAATAATGGTACCAAGTATCGTAAAGATATGTCGCGACACTTTTGTTATAGTGACCGCGGAAAAGAAGAAGAATAATAATAATTAAAAAGACAATTGTTCAGAGAACAATTGCAAGGTCTTTCCCGTGTCAAATTGACCTTTTAATCCTAAGTTGCTAAGGATATTAGTCAAAATATAGGACTCTGTCACCATGACCTTGACCTTTGATTTGACATCTACAGCTCTGAGAGGTGCCTGAACATAGATATATATGGTTGCTAGGTACTTTTACATCGGTTGCTAATGACTTTTTCTATGACCTTGACCATGACCTTCCATTTTGATCTCTACAGCTCTAAAATAGGGTCCTGAACATAAATATATATGGTTGCTAGGTACTTTTCTATCGGTTGCTAAGGACTTTTTCATTGACCTTGACCCTTGACCTTCCATTTTCACCTCTACAGCTCTAAATCAGGATTCTGAACATAAATATATATGGTTGCTAGGTACTTTTCAATCGGTTGCTAAGGGCTTTTTCGATGACCTTGACCTTCCATTTTGATCTCTACAGCTCTAAAATATAGTCCTGAACAGAAATATATATGGTTGCTAGGTACTTTTCCATCGGTTGCTAAGGACTTTTTCAATGACCTTGATTTTGACCTTCCATTTTGACCTCTATGGCTCTATAATATGATCCTGAGCATAAATATATATGGTTGCTAGGTACTTTTCCATCGGTTGCTAAGGACTTTTTCAATGACCTTGATCCTTGACCTTCAATTTTGACCTCTATGGCTCTATAATATAATCCTCAGCATAAATATATATGGTTGCTAGGTACTTTTCCGTCGGTTACTAAGGACTTTTTCGATGACCTTGACCCTTGGCCTTCCATTTTGACCTCTATGGCTCTATAATATGATCCTGAACATAAATATATATGGTTGCTAGGTACTTTTCCATCGGTTGCTAAGGGATTTTTCGATGACCTTGATATCTGAGTTTTGACCTTGGTACTAAAATGTAGATCTTTTGTAACTGATCTTTTTTTGTATTAACATTTTCTTCATATCTATAATGGTTTTCGAGATATAGTATAAAACAAACATACGTCAGGGGCAGTAACTCTTTAAGGAGTCATCGTAGAACTTACGGTTTCGGTCCTGAAGACTTTTTTGTAGATTTCGACGTGACGAACAATTTTCCCATGTATTGTCTGCTTCAATTTTGTACGGTTTACGTGCTTTTCCACAAAAACTGTTTACAGTGTCGGCCATTTTGAAAATGGCCGCCATTAGCCAATCGAGTTTGATTTTAAATTGAAGGGAATAAGTTGACGGTCACCAATAACCCATATGTTTACTATGTTATCTCGAACCATTTTCAAGTTATAGGCCAAAAACCATTTAGCCGAAACGCGTTAAGGCCTATAACTCGAAAACCGTTTGTCGTACAGGGTTCGACCCTTTATATCAAATAAAGGTCTAAATGAGACAAGTATTTTCCCCATTACATGTCTGCTTAAATTTTGTATGGTTTTTGAGTTAACCTGATAACAAGGTGTACCATGACCTCTGACCTTGAGATTTGACCTTTGACCTTGACATTTTTGAATGCAACATATGTCATCCAGGATGATTGGTGAAGGTCCCAAGTCTCTAGGACTAACCGTTTTGAAGAAAAAAAATTTGACGAGTCGCGACACTTTTCCAGTCAAAAACGCGTAACTAGGAAGTTGATCGAAATGTTTTTTTTTGCGTGACGAATCATGACCAGGAGACTAGCAACATTTCCCCCGCTTTAGATTTTTGATAACGGTTACGGTTTCTGAGTTTATCTGCACACAAGGTTTTTGAATGTCGGGCAGATAACTCCGTTACTAAAAATAGATCGGTTTCGCAGGGTCAGTCAAAGCGAGTCAGAGTATGACCGAATAATGGTACCAAGTATCTTAAAGATATGTCGCGACACTTTTGTTATAGTGACCGCGGAAAAGAAGAAGAATAATAATAATAATAATAATAATCAGAAGAAATACAATAAGGTCTTTCCACTGTAGTGGGAAAGACCTTAATAATTAAAAAGACAATTGTTCAGAGAACAATTGCAAGGTCTTTCCCGTGTCAAATTGACCTTTTAATCCTCAGTTGCTAAGGATATTAGTCAAAATATAGGACTCTGTCACCATGACCTTGACCATTGACCTTTGATTTGACTTCTACAGCTCTGAAAGAGGTTCCTGAACATAGATATATATGGTTGCTAGGTACTTTTACATCGGTTGCTAATGACTTTTTCTATGACCTTGACCATGACCTTCCATTTCGATCTCTACAGCTCTAAAATAGGGTCCTGAACATAAATATATATGGTTGCTAGGTACTTTTCTATCGGTTGCTAAGGACTTTTTCATTGACCTTGACCCTTGACCTTCCATTTTCACCTCTACAGCTCTAAAACAGGATTCTGAACAGAAATATATATGGTTGCTAGGTACTTTTCCATCGGTTGCTAAGGACTTTTTCAATGACCTTGATTTTGACCTTCCATTTTGACCTCTATGGCTCTATAATATGATCCTGAGCATAAATATATATGGTTGCTAGGTACTTTTCCATCGGTTGCTAAGGACTTTTTCAATGACCTTGATCCTTGACCTTCAATTTTGACCTCTATGGCTCTATAATATGATCCTCAGCATAAATATATATGGTTGCTAGGTACTTTTCCGTCGGTTACTAAGGACTTTTTCGATGACCTTGACCCTTGACCTTCCATTTTGACCTCTATGGCTCTATAATATGATCCTGAACATAAATATATATGGTTGCTAGGTACTTTTCCATCGGTTGCTAAGGGCTTTTTGGATGACCTTGATATCTGACTTCTGACCTTGGTACTAAAATGTAGATCTTTTGTAACTGATCTTTTTTTGTATTAACATTTTCTTCATATCTATAATGGTTTTCGAGATATAGTATAAAACAAACATACGTCAGGGGCAGTAACTCTTTAAGGAGTCATCGTAGAACTTACGGTTTCGGTCCTGAAGACTTTTTTGTAGATTTCGACGTGACGAACAATTTTCCCATGTATTGTCTGCTTCAATTTTGTACGGTTTACGTGCTTTTCCACAAAAACTGTTTACAGTGTCGGCCATTTTGAAAATGGCCGCCATTAGCCAATCAAGTTTGATTTTAAATTGAAGGGAATAAGTTGACGGTCACCAATAACCCATATGTTTACTATGTTATCTCGAACCATTTTCAAGTTATAGGCCAAAAACCATTTAGTCGAAACGCGTTAAGGGCTATAACTCGAAAACCGTTTGTCGTACAGGGTTCGACCCTTTATATCAAATAAAGGTCTAAATGAGACAAGTATTTTCCCCATTACATGTCTGCTTAAATTTTGTATGGTTTTTGAGTTAACCTGATAACAAGGTGTACCATGACCTCTGACCTTGAGATTTGACCTTTGACCTTGACATTTTTGAATGCAACATATGTCATCCAGGATGATTGGTGAAGGTCCCAAGTCTCTAGGACTAACCGTTTTGAAGAAAAAAAATTTGACGAGTCGCGACACTTTTCGAGTCAAAAACGCGTAACCAGGAAGTTGATCGAAATGGTTTTTTTTGCGTGACGAATCATGACCAGGAGTCTAGCAACATTTCCCCCACTTCAGATTTTTGATAACGGTTACGGTTTCTGAGTTTATCTGCAAACAAGGTTTTTGAATGTCGGGCAGATAACTCCGTTACTAAAAATAGATCGGTTTCGCAGGGTCAGTCAAAGCGAGTCAGAGTATGACCGAATAATGGTACCAAGTATCGTAAAGATATGTCGCGACACTTTTGTTATAGTGACCGCGGAAAAGAAGAAGAATAATAATAATAATTAAAAAGACAATTGTTCAGAGAACAATTGCAAGGTCTTTCCCGTGTCAAATTGACCTTTTAATCCTCAGTTGCTAAGGATATTAGTCAAAATATAGGACTCTGTCACCATGACCTTGACCATTGACCTTTGATTTAACCTCTACAGCTCTGAAAGAGGTTCCTGAACATAGATATATATGGTTGCTAGGTACTTTTACATCGGTTGCTAATGACTTTTTCTATGACCTTGACCATGACCTCCCATTTTGATCTCTACAGTTCTAAAATAGGGTCCTGAACATAAATATATATGGTTGCTAGGTACTTTTCTATCGGTTGCTAAGGACTTTTTCATTGACCTTGACCCTTGACCTTCCATTTTCACCTCTACAGCTCTAAATCAGGATTCTGAACATAAATATATATGGTTTCTAGGTACTTTTCAATCGGTTGCTAAGGGCTTTTTCGATGACCTTGACCTTCCATTTTGATCTCTACAGCTCTACAATAGAGTCCTGAACAGAAATATATATGGTTGCTAGGTACTTTTCCATCGGTTGCTAAGGACTTTTTCAATGACCTTGATTTTGACCTTCAATTTTGACCTCTATGGCTCTATAATATGATCCTCAGCATAAATATATATGGTTGCTAGGTACTTTTCCGTCGGTTACTAAGGACTTTTTCGATGACCTTGACCCTTGACCTTCCATTTTGACCTCTATGGCTCTATAATATGATCCTGAACATAAATATATATGGTTGCTAGGTACTTTTCCATCGGTTGCTAAGGGCTTTTTGGATGACCTTGATATCTGACTTTTGACCTTGGTACTAAAATGTAGATCTTTTGTAACTGATCTTTTTTTGTATTAACATTTCCTTCATATCTATAATGGTTTTCGAGATATAGTATAAAACAAACATACATCAGGGGCATTAACTCTTTAAGGAGTCATCGTAGAACTTACGGTTTCGGTCCTGAAGACTTTTTTGTAGATTTCGACGTGACGAACAATTTTCCCATGTATTGTCTGCTTCAATTTTGTACGGTTTACGTGTTTTTCCACAAAAACTGTTTACAGTGTCGGCCATTTTGAAAATGGCCGCCATTAGCCAATCGAGTTTGATTTTAAATTGAAGGGAATAAGTTGACGGTCACCAATAACCCATATGTTTACTATGTTATCTCGAACCATTTTCAAGTTATAGGCCAAAAACCATTTAGCCGAAACGCGTTAAGGGCTATAACTCGAAAACCGTTTGTCGTACAGGGTTCGACCCTTTATATCAAATAAAGGTCTAAATGAGACAAGTATTTTCCCCATTACATGTCTGCTTAAATTTTGTATGGTTTTTGAGTTAACCTGATAACAAGGTGTACCATGACCTCTGACCTTGAGATTTGACCTTTGACCTTGACATTTTTGAATGCAACATATGTCATCCAGGATGATTGGTGAAGGTCCCAAGTCTCTAGGACTAACCGTTTTGAAGAAAAAAAATTTGACGAGTCGCGACACTTTTCGAGTCAAAAACGCGTAACTAGGAAGTTGATCGAAATGTTTTTTTTTGCGTGACGAATCATGACCAGGAGGCTAGCAACATTTCCCCCGCTTCAGATTTTTGATAACGGTTACGGTTTCTGAGTTTATCTGCAAACAAGGTTTTTGAATGTCGGGCAGATAACTCCGTTACTAAAAATAGATCGGTTTCGCAGGGTCAGTCAAAGCGAGTCAGAGTATGACCGAATAATGGTACCAAGTATCGTAAAGATATGTCGCGACACTTTTGTTATAGTGACCGCGGAAAAGAAGAAGAATAATAATAATAATAATAATAATCAGAAGAAATACAATAAGGTCTTTCCACTGTAGTGGGAAAGACCTTAATAATAATTAAAAAGACAATTGTTCAGAGAACAATTGCAAGGTCTTTCCCGTGTCAAATTGACCTTTTAATCCTCAGTTGCTAAGGATATTAGTCAAAATATAGGACTCTGTCACCATGACCTTGACCATTGACCTTTGATTTGACTTCTACAGCTCTGAAAGAGGTTCCTGAACATAGATATATATGGTTGCTAGGTACTTTTACATCGGTTGCTAATGACTTTTTCTATGACCTTGACCATGACCTTCCATTTTGATCTCTACAGCTCTAAAATAGGGTCCTGAACATAAATATATATGGTTGCTAGGTACTTTTCTATCGGTTGCTAAGGACTTTTTCATTGACCTTGACCCTTGACCTTCCATTTTCACCTCTACAGCTCTAAAACAGGATTCTGAACAGAAATATATATGGTTGCTAGGTACTTTTCCATCGGTTGCTAAGGACTTTTTCAATGACCTTGATTTTGACCTTCCATTTTGACCTCTATGGCTCTATAATATGATCCTGAGCATAAATATATATGGTTGCTAGGTACTTTTCCATCGGTTGCTAAGGACTTTTTCAATGACCTTGATCCTTGACCTTCAATTTTGACCTCTATGGCTCTATAATATGATCCTCAGCATAAATATATATGGTTGCTAGATACTTTTCCGTCGGTTACTAAGGACTTTTTCGATGACCTTGACCCTTGACCTTCCATTTTGACCTCTATGGCTCTATAATATGATCCTGAACATAAATATATATGGTTGCTAGGTACTTTTCCATCGGTTGCTAAGGGCTTTTTGGATGACCTTGATATCTGACTTTTGACCTTGGTACTAAAATGTAGATCTTTTGTAACTGATCTTTTTTTGTATTAACATTTTCTTCATATCTATAATGGTTTTCGAGATATAGTATAAAACAAACATACGTCAGGGGCAGTAACTCTTTAAGGAGTCATCGTAGAACTTACGGTTTCGGTCCTGAAGACTTTTTTGTAGATTTCGACGTGACGAACAATTTTCCCATGTATTGTCTGCTTCAATTTTGTACGGTTTACGTGCTTTTCCACAAAAACTGTTTACAGTGTCGGCCATTTTGAAAATGGCCGCCATTAGCCAATCAAGTTTGATTTTAAATTGAAGGGAATAAGTTGACGGTCACCACTAACCCATATGTTTACTATGTTATCTCGAACCATTTTCAAGTTATAGGCCAAAAACCATTTAGCCGAAACGCGTTAAGGGCTATAACTCGAAAACCGTTTGTCGTACAGGGTTCGACCCTTTATATCAAATAAAGGTCTAAATGAGACAAGTATTTTCCCCATTACATGTCTGCTTAAATTTTGTATGGTTTTTGAGTTAACCTGATAACATGGTGTACCATGACCTCTGACCTTGAGATTTGACCTTTGACCTTGACATTTTTGAATGCAACATATGTCATCCAGGATGATTGGTGAAGGTTCCAAGTCTCTAGGACTAACCGTTTTGAAGAAAAAAAATTTGACGAGTCGCGACACTTTTCGAGTCAAAAAAGCGTAACTAGGAAGTTGATCGAAATGTTTTTTTTTGCGTGACGAATCATGACCAGGAGTCTAGCAACATTTCCCCCGCTTCAGATTTTTGATAACGGTTACGGTTTCTGAGTTTATCTGCACACAAGGTTTTTGAATGTCGGGCAGATAACTCCGTTACTAAAAATAGATCGGTTTCGCAGGGTCAGTCAAAGCGAGTCAGAGTATGACCGAATAATGGTACCAAGTATCGTAAAGATATGTCGCGACACTTTTGTTATAGTGACCGCGGAAAAGAAGAAGAATAATAATAATAATTAAAAAGACAATTGTTCAGAGAACAATTGCAAGGTCTTTCCCGTGTCAAATTGACCTTTTAATCCTCAGTTGCTAAGGATATTAGTCAAAATATAGGACTCTGTCACCATGACCTTGACCATTGACCTTTGATTTGACCTCTACAGCTCTGAAAGAGGTTCCTGAACATAGATATATATGGTTGCTAGGTACTTTTACATCGGTTGCTAATGACTTTTTCTATGACCTTGACCATGACCTTCCATTTTGATCTCTACAGCTCTAAAATAGGGTCCTGAACATAAATATATATGGTTGCTAGGTACTTTTCTATCGGTTGCTAAGGACTTTTTCATTGACCTTGACCCTTGACCTTCCATTTTCACCTCTACAGCTCTAAATCAGGATTCTGAACATAAATATATATGGTTGCTAGGTACTTTTCAATCGGTTGCTAAGGGCTTTTTCGATGACCTTGACCTTCCATTTTGATCTCTACAGCTCTAAAATAGAGTCCTGAACAGAAATATATATGGTTGCTAGGTACTTTTCCATCGGTTGCTAAGGACTTTTTCAATGACCTTGATCCTTGACCTTCAATTTTGACCTCTATGGCTCTATAATATGATCCTCAGCATAAATATATATGGTTGCTAGGTACTTTTCCGTCGGTTACTAAGGACTTTTTCGATGACCTTGACCCTTGACCTTCCATTTTGACCTCTATGGCTCTATAATATGATCCTGAACATAAATATATATGGTTGCTAGGTACTTTTCCATCGGTTGCTAAGGGCTTTTTGGATGACCTTGATATCTGACTTTTGACCTTGGTACTAAAATGTAGATCTTTTGTAACTGATCTTTTTTTGTATTAACATTTTCTTCATATCTATAATGGTTTTCGAGATATAGTATAAAACAAACATACGTCAGGGGCAGTAACTCTTTAAGGAGTCATCGTAGAACTTACGGTTTCGGTCCTGAAAACTTTTTTGTAGATTTCGACGTGACGAACAATTTTCCCATGTATTGTCTGCTTCAATTTTGTACGGTTTACGTGCTTTTCCACAAAAACTGTTTACAGTGTCGGCCATTTTGAAAATGGCCGCCATTAGCCAATCGAGTTTGATTTTAAATTGAAGGGAATAAGTTGACGGTCACCAATAACCCATATGTTTACTATGTTATCTCGAACCATTTTCAAGTTATAGGTCAAAAACCATTTAGCCGAAACGCGTTAAGGGCTATAACTCGAAAACCGTTTGTCGTACAGGGTTCGACCCTTTATATCAAATAAAGGTCTAAATGAGACAAGTATTTTCCCCATTACATGTCTGCTTAAATTTTGTATGGTTTTTGAGTTAACCTGATAACAAGGTGTACCATGACCTCTGACCTTGAGATTTGACCTTTGACCTTGACATTTTTGAATGCAACATATGTCATCCAGGATGATTGGTGAAGGTCCCAAGTCTCTAGGACTAACCGTTTTGAAGAAAAAAAATTTGACGAGTCGCGACACTTTTCGAGTCAAAAACGCGTAACTAGGAAGTTGATCGAAATGTTTTTTTTTGCGTGACGAATCATGACCAGGAGTCTAGCAACATTTCCCCCGCTTCAGATTTTTGATAACGGTTACGGTTTCTGAGTTTATCTGCACGCAAGGTTTTTGAATGTCGGGCAGATAACTCCGTTACTAAAAATAGATCGGTTTCGCAGGGTCAGTCAAAGCGAGTCAGAGTATGACCGAATAATGGTACCAAGTATCGTAAAGATATGTCGCGACACTTTTGTTATAGTGACCGCGGAAAAGAAGAAGAATAATAATTAAAAAGACAATTGTTCAGAGAACAATTGCAAGGTCTTTCCCGTGTCAAATTGACCTTTTAATCCTCAGTTGCTAAGGATATTAGTCAAAATATAGGACTCTGTCACCATGACCTTGACCATTGACCTTTGATTTGACCTCTACAGCTCTGAAAGAGGTTCCTGAACATAGATATACATGGTTGCTAGGTACTTATACATCGGTTGCTAATGACTTTTTCTATGACCTTGACCATGACCTTCCATTTTGATCTCTACAGCTCTAAAATAGGGTCCTGAACATAAATATATATGGTTGCTAGGTACTTTTCTATCGGTTGCTAAGGACTTTTTCATTGACCTTGACCCTTGACCTTCCATTTTCACCTCTACAGCTTTAAAACAGGATTCTGAACAGAAATATATATGGTTGCTAGGTACTTTTCCATCGGTTGCTAAGGACTTTTTCAATGACCTTGATTTTGACCTTCCATTTTGACCTCTATGGCTCTATAATATGATCCTGAGCATAAATATATATGGTTGCTAGGTACTTTTCCATCGGTTGCTAAGGACTTTTTCAATGACCTTGATCCTTGACTTCAATTTTGACCTCTATCGCTCTATAATATGATCCTCAGCATAAATATATATGGTTGCTAGGTACTTTTCCGTCGGTTACTAAGGACTTTTTCGATGACCTTGACCCTTGACCTTCCATTTTGACCTCTATGGCTCTATAATATGATCCTGAACATAAATATATATGGTTGCTAGGTACTTTTCCATCGGTTGCTAAGGGCTTTTTGGATGACCTTGATATCTGACTTTTGACCTTGGTACTAAAATGTAGATCTTTTGTAACTGATCTTTTTTTGTATTAACATTTTCTTCATATCTATAATGGCTTTCGAGATATAGTATAAAACAAACATACGTCAGGGGCAGTAACTCTTTAAGGAGTCATCGTAGAACTTACGGTTTCGGTCCTGAAGACTTTTTTGTAGATTTCGACGTGACGAACAATTTTCCCAGGTATTGTCTGCTTCAATTTTGTACGGTTTACGTGCTTTTCCACAAAAACTGTTTACAGTGTCGGCCATTTTGAAAATGGCCGCCATTAGCCAATCGAGTTTGATTTTAAATTGAAGGGAATAAGTTGACGGTCACCAATAACCCATATGTTTACTATGTTATCTAGAACCATTTTCAAGTTATAGGCCAAAAACTATTTAGCCGAAACGCGTTAAGGGCTATAACTCGAAAACCGTTTGTCGTACAGGGTTGGACCCTTTATATCAAATAAAGGTCTAAATGAGACAAGTATTTTCCCCATTACATGTCTGCTTAAATTTTGTATGGTTTTTGAGTTAACCTGATAACAAGGTGTACCATGACCTCTGACCTTGAGATTTGACCTTTGACCTTGACATTTTTGAATGCAACATATGTCATCCAGGATGATTGGTGAAGGTCCCAAGTCTCTAGGACTAACCGTTTTGAAGAAAAAAAATTTGACGAGTCGCGACACTTTTCGAGTCAAAAACGCGTAACCAGGAAGTTGATCGAAATGTTTTTTTTTGCGTGACGAATCATGACCAGGAGTCTAGCAACATTTCCCCCGCTTCAGATTTTTGATAACGGTTACGGTTTCTGAGTTTATCTGCACACAAGGTTTTTGAATGTCGGGCAGATAACTCCGTTACTAAAAATAGATCGGTTTCGCAGGGTCAGTCAAAGCGAGTCAGAGTATGACCGAATAATGGTACCAAGTATCGTAAAGATATGTCGCGACACTTTTGTTATAGTGACCGCGGAAAAGAAGAAGAAGAATAATAATAATAATTAAAAAGACAATTGTTCAGAGAACAATTGCAAGGTCTTTCCCGTGTCAAATTGACCTTTTAATCCTCAGTTGCTAAGGATATTAGTCAAAATATAGGACTCTGTCACCATGACCTTGACCATTGACCTTTGATTTGACCTCTACAGCTCTGAAAGAGGTTCCTGAACATAGATATATATGGTTGCTAGGTACTTTTACATCGGTTGCTAATGACTTTTTCTATGACCTTGACCATGACCTTCCATTTTGATCTCTACAGCTCTAAAATAGGGTCCTGAACATAAATATATATGGTTGCTAGGTACTTTTCTATCGGTTGCTAAGGACTTTTTCATTGACCTTGACCCTTGACCTTCCATTTTCACCTCTACAGCTCTAAAACAGGATTCTGAACAGAAATATATATGGTTGCTAGGTACTTTTCCATCGGTTGCTAAGGACTTTTTCAATGACCTTGATTTTGACCTTCCATTTTGACCTCTATGGCTCTATAATATGATCCTGAGCATAAATATATATGGTTGCTAGGTACTTTTCCATCGGTTGCTAAGGACTTTTTCAATGACCTTGATCCTTGACCTTCAATTTTGACCTCTATGGCTCTATAATATGATCCTCAGCATAAATATATATGGTTGCTAGGTACTTTTCCGTTGGTTACTAAGGACTTTTTCGATGACCTTGACCCTTGACCTTCCATTTTGACCTCTATGGCTCTATAATATGATCCTGAACATAAATATATATGGTTGCTAGGTACTTTTCCATCGGTTGCTAAGGGCTTTTTGGATGACCTTGATATCTGACTTTTGACCTTGGTACTAAAATGTAGATCTTTTGTAACTGATCTTTTTTTGTATTAACATTTTCTTCATATCTATAATGGTTTTCGAGATATAGTATAAAACAAACATACGTCAGGGGCAGTAACTCTTTAAGGAGTCATCGTAGAACTTACGGTTTCGGTCCTGAAGACTTTTTTGTAGATTTCGACGTGACGAACAATTTTCCCATGTATTGTCTGCTTCAATTTTGTACGGTTTACGTGCTTTTCCACAAAAACTGTTTACAGTGTCGGCCATTTTGAAAATGGCCGCCATTAGCCAATCGAGTTTGATTTTAAATTGAAGGGAATAAGTTGACGGTCACCAATAACCCATATGTTTACTATGTTATCTCGAACCATTTTCAAGTTATAGGCCAAAAACCATTTAGCCGAAACGCATTAAGGGCTATAACTCGAAAACCGTTTGTCGTACAGGGTTCGACCCTTTATATCAAATAAAGGTCTAAATGAGACAAGTATTTTCCCCATTACATGTCTGCTTAAATTTTGTATGGTTTTTGAGTTAACCTGATAACAAGGTGTACCATGACCTCTGACCTTGAGATTTGACCTTTGACCTTGACATTTTTGAATGCAACATATGTCATCCAGGATGATTGGTGAAGGTCCCAAGTCTCTAGGACTAACCGTTTTGAAGAAAAAAATTTGACGAGTCGCGACACTTTTCGAGTCAAAAACGCGTAACTAGGAAGTTGATCGAAATGTTTTTTTTTGCGTGACGAATCATGACCAGGAGTCTAGCAACATTTCCCCCACTTCAGATTTTTGATAACGGTTACGGTTTCTGAGTTTATCTGCACGCAAGGTTTTTGAATGTCGGGCAGATAACTCCGTTACTAAAAATAGATCGGTTTCGCAGGGTCAGTCAAAGCGAGTCAGAGTATGACCGAATAATGGTACCAAGTATCGTAAAGATATGTCGCGACACTTTTGTTATAGTGACCGCGGAAAAGAAGAAGAATAATAATAATAATAATAATAATAATCAGAAGAAATACAATAAGGTCTTTCCACTGTAGTGGGAAAGACCTTAATAATAATAATAATCAGAAGAAATACAATAAGGTCTTTCCACTGTAGTGGGAAAGACCTTAATAATAATAATCAGAAGAAATACAATAAGGTCTTTCCACTGTAGTGGGAAAGACCTTAATAATCAGAAGAAATACAATAAGGTCTTTCCACTGTAGTGGGAAAGACCTTAATAATAATAATCAGAAGAAATACAATAAGGTCTTTCCACTGTAGTGGGAAAGACCTTAATAATAATAATAATAATAATAATAATAATAATCAGAAGAAATACAGTAAGGTCTTTCCACTGTAGTGGGAAAGACCTTAATTAGTGAAAGTCGGTACGTACCGGTACGAACCGCATAATGGAAAGCACCCCGTGTCACCGGCGATGTACATAGTGTAAGCCTCGTTCAAACAAATTTTGATATTGGTTGGAATGATATGGTAAAATATTCTTGATCTTGTTGCTGCGCTTATCATTTGTAGATGCTTCAACACTAACCTAAGAGTTCGAGTTCGTGCCTCAGTTAATTTTATTTTGACAAAAAGTAAATTTATAGTGTTTGCAAGAAAGCCAAGAATATTTTGCCAATTTTTATGTGTTTGTTGCATAACTATTTTCTGTGCTGGAAAAAGTGTGTCAACATCTATGCTAGGCACCGTCCGGAACGTTTTGTTATAAAACCATTACATTAAAGGAAAACAAGAACCCTAAAACTACAACACAATACCGATATTGCTGTCCGTGTATTGCCATTTCGACAGTTATAGTTATTTACTCTAATTAAAAAAAAAAAAAAAAAAACAATAGATAATAAAAATCTGTTTTCCTCCTTTTAACTTCAGACATTCGCTCTCGGCAGTCTTTTCGGCGCTTCCTTTCACTAGTTTTAATGAAACGCCCTTTGAAGCGCGACGTCATTTTAGCTTTTCAAAAATAACGCGAATGTGAAACACCGTTTCGCGGATTTTCTATCAACGTCATAGACGTCTTATGGAACAATACTTATGCGCTGAGATGTGCGTATAAACAATAGTTGGTTTGGTCTTTAACACGAGACAGTCATTTTTTGTCCCCATTCGACGGACTAGCATCATATACCGAGACCATCCTCGCAAATGGTGTCGATAGGGCGTCGCAAATTTGATACCAATTGTATCATCTTCAATTAATCCAACAGGTACGACGAAAGACATTTTTTCTCTGTTCTGCTACTTTCAACAAAAGTATCAGAAAATCGGCCATTTTCTCAAACATTCAAGCACATTTACAATATCCCGGAAGATATAGACTTCATGAATATTTGAAAAAAAATGATATAAACAAGGACGCCTGATTAAGCAGAAAATAAATTCCTCTAAATCTGAAAGCACCATGGTTTATTCTCGTCAGAAACAGATTTAACCAAGAAATAAAAAATGTCTCCTCTTTCCGGCGATATGTTTCGTACACGGTGTTTAATAGAGATATTTTCTCTCTTCCTGTGTTAAAACCTCAGCAGGTTTTTGCTGTGGTGTTTTTAAGTTGTGATGTGTTTATTCTTGAGTCAATGAGAAAACTTCTCGCATAATTTTTTGGTGGACTTTCATTGAATTGTCGCGCTTGTTATTGTGTGTTATTTTGTATCTTGCATTTTGTAATTCCACCTTATATAAAAATCCTTCCTTTGGATAAACAAGATTTTCCGCTCTACCATGGATTAAACAAAAACGTATATTCTCTTTTTACCCTGAATATAACTATGCATACATTTTTTTACACTCGCCAGTCAAAGCGCGCTAAAATTCAATTCGGAACGCTTCGAGTGTGATCTCCTTTTGTAAGGTACATAAGTTGAGAAAATTATATATATTCTCAGTTTGTGATTTTATATGTTTGTTTTCTTGTTCATGTATTTGCTTGACCCACATGGGTGTACTTTTGCAAATAAAGAATTTTTATAAAACAAAATGTCTTGCATAGATTTGGTCCAGCTGGATTTTTTTTATTTCATCCACTGCATAAATATCACATGTAAGCAATTACATTAATAGGTCCTTGGGTATTCGGTGTAATTAACTGATATAGAATGGCTGGGAGGGGTATATGCAAAAAATACCAGTCTCGAGACTATTTGGGCAAATTTACCGTTTCTCGACTGGTATTTTTTCATATACCTCTCCCAGCCATTATATATCTGTTCAATATACCCTGCTGCAATATTCTTCAATAGCAGACCTGTGGGGTCGGTCACTTAGCAGAGAATTCCGCAAGTAAAACCTATGAAAGAAGACATCTTAAACTTGCAGTCTGATATGAGATTTAAAGACTAGCGATTTCAGATGAAGATTAACAATATGAGCGTGGAAATAATTCTGCAAAAAGTTACCTGAGTGACATAATAACTCTATCTGGAGGCACCTGAGACAACCATAAAAGGCTTGTCCAAAACTACCCACTATTTCGTCAATATTTGGTTACTCATCTGTGAAATCTACTACTTCTTCGTGACGTAGTGAGATTTTTCTTCGTCACTACGCTGGGGAACTAGCGAAATAAAACTGAAGTCAAACGTAAAGTTTAAATTGTTCTATATTAAAATAATAAAAATTCAAAACAATAAAGTAAGTTTTTACAATACAGTATTGTCACTAATGGTAAACTGTCCATTAAATTCACAATTTGGTAATCCAAAATTCCGGTCGTCAAACGGTGTCCGTTTACTTCACTAATCGGTATCCGATTCTCCCTACTTAAAACACAGTCTATCTTTTTATACAACTTGGGGGATTAAACTAAATGTCCATGGCAATTTGAATAAACGTAATCTTAATTTTCACAAATAGAGAATTATACATGTGATAACATATTCCTATTATCTAAATTTTAAAAACATCCGGATTAGGATTAGCACTTATATATATAATTACATTTAATCACGAACATACAATAAGCACAAATTATCAAAATAACAAATAGAACAAAAGAAAAGATTACCGAAACGAAAGACTTTAACAATTAGTTTCCGAGTGTGGGAAAAATTTGTCCTTTGAAAATATACGAAAATGTACACTACGACAACTCCTCCCCACTCCAGCAAGATTCTGTCCCAGAGTCTAATGAAAAAATTGTCTTCCTGTTCGTCGTGCCCATCCGATCCCCCTTTTAGAATTTCTATTTCCGTTGTTTACACGTCCTGGATAGTCTCGTTGGTGTTCACATTTATCGTTCCAAAATTTGGTTTCCGTTGTTGAATTTTTTAGAAGACTTCGTAAATGTCTTACTTCCTCAGCTTGTTCTTCACATAATTTCCTCCATTCTCTGATTTCTTTGTTCAGGCTTATTTTATAGTTTAATTTCTCAACGGCATTGCGATATTCTGCCTTTTGTTCTTCAATTTCTTCAGTTGATGTTGTAATCTGATTTTCCAATTGTTCAATTTTACTTGTTTGCTTTTTAATTGTTTCTTCCAACTCAAAATTTTTTTATATCCAAAGCCAATTTTTTCATCGACAAGTTCGTTCCATTTTTCCAAGCTATTTTCCCTATACTCTGTTAGTTCTTTCACCTGAATATTTAATTTGTCAATCGATTTTTTTATCGTCCGAATTTTGTTTCTTCAGTTTGGAATTTTCCTCTTGCAATTTTTTTATTGTACGCCTGTTTTCAGTATCTTTGTCCCTAAGTTCGGTTGCTATATTGTCCAAATATTCAACACATTCCCTGAGGTTTTGATTTTCAAGTCTTAATCCAGTGTGCAATTTTGAATTCATTTTTCGAAAGTCCGAATCGTCGATATTGGAAAAGGGAAGAATTGAGCACACTTTCCTATTGATGAAATTCTGAAGTCTAATCCGGTCTCGCTGAATACTTTTTCTTGATTTTGGCTTCTTTTCTTCACGGCATTCCTTTGCAAAGTGTCCAGGTTTTCCACAACGGTAGCATTTCACGTTTCGAACTGTCATGTTTAGCTTCTTTAGTTGTGAATTTTGTTGGTATTGATTGAATTCTCCATAAATGGATTGTACATACGGCATTCTTTGTCCAGCATACCATACATTCCCACTCGGAAATCCGAAATATCTTTTGCAATTGTATGTCTCCATTGTA
Source organism: Mytilisepta virgata (assembly GCA_028015205.1). Lineage (NCBI taxonomy): Eukaryota > Metazoa > Mollusca > Bivalvia > Mytilida > Mytilidae > Mytilisepta > Mytilisepta virgata. Next base: position 20,576,938 of record CM051513.1, read on the forward strand.
CTTGTAGAGCTTTTACGGTACCGCGATTTTGCACACAAATTGCTATAGCGGGTAGCAAAATGTTCCGGTTCTAGCACCACTTGACGTAGTGAGATTTTTCTTCGTCACTACGCTGGGGAACTAGCGAAATAAAACTGAAGTCAAACGTAAAGTTTAAATTGTTCTATATTAAAATAATAAAAAATCAAAACAATAAAGTAAGTTTTTACAATACAGTATTGTCACTAATGATAAACTGTCCATTAAATTCACAATTTGGTAATCCAAAATTCCGGTCGTCAAACGGTGTCCGTTTACTTCACTAATCGGTATCCGATTCTCCCTACTTCAAACACAGTCTATCTTTTTATACAACTTGGGGGATTAAACTAAATGTCCATGGCAATTTGAATAAACGTAATCTTAATTTTCACAAATAGAGAATTATACACGTGATAACATATTCCTATTATCTAAATTTTAAAAACATCCGGATTAGGATTAGCACTTATATATATAATTACATTTAATCACGAACATACAATAGGCACAAATTATCAAAATAACAAATAGAACAAAAGAAAAGATTACCGAAACGAAAGACTTTAACAATTAGTTTCCGAGTGTGGGAAAAATTTGTCCTTTGAAAATATACGAAAATGTACACTACGACATTCGTATAGCTCCAGCTGAATGAAACATAGTAAACATCACGTGCTAAAACAGACCTTTTATGGTAAACGCTAAACTCCACCAATAAAATTTAACTTCGGCGTATTGAAATTTTGCAGGTATTTCTTTATCGATAATAGAACCGTCAGCATTGGGTGAAAGTACAGGTGCCAAAAAACGGAAATCAAATATTTTTAAAACATTTTATATAGGAATATATAAAGACTAAAATGGTCAAAATCCGGAAATCCAGTAAATTCCGGAAAACTTTCAGGCATATAGAAGCACTGTTATTTGCTTTAACTGTCGTCACGATATGTCGAGATTACTCCATTCCGTTTCAGATTCTTTGAAGTATTGTCTTCTTATCCCGTTGATGATTTTCTGTTCCTTATCTGCCAGATGAATTATCGCAGCCATGCAGGCCGGGACAAGTGCAATTTGAATAAAATCACAATATTGCAAGAGTCACGACCTAAATTTACAACGATATTCTGTTTGGTAGTAAAACTTTAAGATTTAGTTTGTGTCACCATTCATGAACTGAAATTACTTCTTTGATATTTCATCTGTGCTTATCAAAGCCTGTAATTTTACTAAATGTCAAATTGAAAACTGTATTCAAAAGAGGCACGAAATACTTGCCCTTCCCGACCACCCGAGTCCAACCCGGTCCTTTTTTTGGGATCCACGTTTGTCATTTACGACGCAGACGGTAAAGTTTCGATTCTTTGCTCTTTGACCTTATAAAAGAGCTCACTGCATGGGCGTTGTCCGCTGAGGTTGTGAGTTCGAATCTCACCGGTGGCGGGGTGTGTTAGACTCCAATCTTAATTGACAAGGATTGCCAATTTTCCTGCCGAAGGTCGGTGGTTTTCTCCGGGTGCTCCGGCTTCCTCCATCAATAAAAACTGGCCGCCGCGAAATAGCCAAATGTGCTGAAAACGGCGTAAAACCCCAACTAAACAAAACTAAACGTGGGCGTTGTCAATTATCTGTTGTGGACGAAAATGATATTTTTTTTGCTAGAAAAAACGTCGTTGGTTAATGTCATTCATATACATTGTACATATATAACAAATAATCTTATATTAAGTTATAACAATATAAATACTAAAAACAGTTTTTGATACTTAAATACTTACTGCATGTGGACAATAATACTTTTTAACACCAACTATCATGCGCAATATATACACGAATGTACTGGGTTTAAAAGTAAACATTCGAACGAAAATATGCATCGAAAAATACGTGTGCTGTGCTTCTATTATTTTTTTGTTTTCATCCGTCCCCAGGTTGGTTTCTGGATCTATAATTGTTGGATGGCTCTTCGGGTTTTTCATCACAATGTCCTAAACATTTCGCCGATTTTTTCACAAAAACGATGTATCGCGAGACTGATTTAGTAATTGTTTTGAAGGATGTGGCTCATTGTTGATATGCCCATGAGCATTGTTTTCAGTTCTAGTTGTTACTATGAAAATGGAAAGATATGGAGGTGTGTATTAATGAGGCAACATGCAACAAGATTGAACACAGAAAAAATATGTATTTTATAATCTGTCTCGTTGATCCACATCCAATATCCTTTCATTATCACCGTACACGTACGGACAATAAGCATTTTTCTTGTCAATTCAAACAGACAAACAGAATTTCCTCGCAAATGCACACAGACAAATCCATGTCCCAGAAAGCACGCATTGTGGTGGGAAAAACGGGTAATTATAATAATTATTAATACCAAAGACACAACTCCCGAAAGGTATCGGCCACAGTAGCGGGAATCGAACTGTGTATTTTATAGCCCATTCATTACCCACAATACGCAGAAGCAGATGTACGTTGAACGTAAATATTCCTATAAACCGCTAGTATATGCTCCCTTGAAATTTTTGGGGAAATAAAGACAAAGGGTTCTAATTTTGGCCTTTCGGTTTAAAACAAAATGCTCACATATTTCGGTCATATTGAAATTTTCATCGGAGTTTGTGATGACTATGCATTGTGACCTGAAGACGAAGAACTGCAATATAATAAAGGCGAGATTTGTAATGTTGCATTATGGGATATTGTGAAAAAATATCAACAAAATCCCTTCATGCCCATTATGATGCTACATAAGAAGTACCTGGCGGTATCATCCACTCAATGTCTGTTTCGGTACAGACATGACTTCATAAAAAATTTAGCACTGTCAATACCAAGCATTTGAAATAAACCCAATGTAGTGAAGTTTACCTTTTCCTTTCTTGGTTGTCCTCTTCCATCCTCTTTAATATGAAATTCGTTTTTCTGAGTCGTAGCAGCATCCAATTTCAGCAAATTTACAATTTTTTGAAAAGGCCCAATTTAAAAAAAAAAAAGTCCTATATACGACTGCAGTAAATATTTTTTTTTTGCCTGCAGGAAAGGTCATGGGATAAAATTATTTAATAATAAAATTTAAGGCAAATATTGAAATAATGAAGACCTTCTTTCCAAATTTGTTCAGTAATATACGAAACTTATTACTCGTTCCCCAAGATGACGTCCATCAAAACTTACCTACCCTGAGCACAATACTTCTGTTGTACTTTATCAGACTTCTTCTACCCGTTGGTACCTCTCAAAATTTACCTACGAATTTATAGAAGAAATGTTCGGGCTTGTAGTACACATCCCATTCAGTAAATATTCATGTCCTTAATCAAACATGCTGTTAATTCCTCTTTTCATAAAAAGCGTGCAAACAACAATTTATTCCCGTTTCTAAGTTTAATAACCATTCAATCTATATGTCCAATTTTGATTTTTTCTATTTGGTTATTTATTAGAGGTACTTGTAAACTATTTCACACTTAAAGTCAACAAGGCAGGATTATAACACTGGCATTTATCAATTAATTGGTCGTTAAAAAGACATTTCACCAACAATAATGTCTGTTGTGTATTATGTAATATTTCATATACTTTTTGCATGTTTGAACAGACCTGGGTATTTGGTTTACTTTTTAAATAAACAATTGGGCTACTTTAGTTTTCATAACAAAAATTTCAAAGTGAGTTAAATACTTGCGTCATTCAGAGCTACTTTCTGACGAAGAAACCCATAAACGATATTTTTTTCTTTATAATTAAAATGCATTTAATTTCAGTTAAATTTATCTTTTTAATCTGTGCATAAATTTATTTTGTAGAGCAACTTGAATTTACATTTCTCCTATTCTTGACCTGTTTTGTAATCGGTGGACTAAAAATACTATTTTTAACCACTTCCCGGTGATTAAATTTCTGCATGGGAATTCCTACCGTTTTCTTTTACGTTTATTGGAAAGATAAACTAGAGAAGTTCCGAAATGAAGTTCATGTAAACAAAATGCGTAGCAACGGCATTTTCTTGAGGTTTTTGTTGAAAATCATAGGAGAAATAGAATCTCCTTCAATTTACTCGTGAGTTATAGAATTTCTCTACCCTCGATAATTAAATTCCAAATTAAAAAAAAAAATAAAAAAATAACTATCTGGGGCCAATTGTTCAACTCGTTTAACTGGGGGTTAACATATAACCACAGGTTAAACTCAGTGGTTTTCTATACAATTTTAACCCTTGGTTAAATGAGTTGAACAACTGGGAATTGGGTGGAGAAATTCCATAACTCACTCGTACCTGAAGGAGAATCTATATATGTATTTGGTTAACAGAAGCAAGTAGATCTCTGTATCTGGTGAAGCGAATCGATACTTTGTAACCTCTCAAATCAAATACTGTAGATGAATTTATTCGTCCTCCACGTAATTGGTTGCCACTTTCAACTACATCACGTCGGCCAGTTTTTATTGGCGGAGTGAGCCGGAGAACCACCGACTGGCAATCCCTGTCAATTAGAAACGGAGTCACTAGAATATCCTGTGTGGACTATAGCTTGATCCTTGAAAGGACATTTTGGATTTATTTTTTATTAAACATCACAGAGAATTGTTCTCGTTTTTTTTTTTCTTTAATGTTTTAAGAGTTTGTTAATTCTTGCTTTGTGAAGGGAATAGCCTAGTCTTTTACAACATTAATCGTCCATAATTATACATATTCAAGATTCGGAGATTAACGTCACTTTTCTTCAAAACAAGGATCTTCATCTTATTAAAAACCAAGAATATACTTATAGCAGTATTTGGAATAACTTCTTTCGAAATTCTAATAAAGCTACCTACCTTAGAATATATACAAGTCTCGTCGTTGTTCCCGTGAAGACAAGGCAGGCCGGGACGAGTGCAATTTGGTATGATGAAACAGATTGCAAAAGTCACGCCTGCTTTAACTTCACTCCGGTACTCTCGTCTTGTGCAATTGAAAGTTACAGAACTTTTGTCTAGAACTTATCACTTTTCTAGAAAAATATTGATCTTCTCATAAGTCATATAAATAATAAACGAAGTTCTATAATTACATGTATGTTCAGAAATCCTTACAATATATTGTCGCATTTTCTGACGTTTTTGCCTCTTATACCAAGTTTTCCTACAGAATTGAACACTTAAAAAAAATTGCCTTCTTGTCGAGACAAACATCTCCACACAATACCGCATAAAACTATTCCTCTCCGACGTTGACTTATGGTGAACAAGTTGAATTTCATTCACGAGGCAGGCCGGGACGAGTGCAATTGGAACAACTATAACCAAATATTACACTTGACCAGACCTTCTCGTAATACAAGTCCATCAAAATATTCATGACCTGGTTGGTAACTTACACGGTCTTAAGAGTACTCGCTTCACATTCAACAAGTCTCTACTCATCACTGATGTATGCCATTTATATAATAAATGCCTTTTTGTCCAACGAGATCCATTTAAATATACTTCCGATAGGTGATAATTAAATTGTAGATAAAACTGACATTAAAATACATCTAAACAATCAAAAATAGCCCGAGAGATTTCAGGCGTGTCAGATAACATGCAGAGAACGCAAAGGCCCTATACACCCGTTAATGTATGATATTGATAAATAGATTATCTTTTTGACCAATTCTTTTCTATGATCTTAATACTACATTATCTGAACTATTGAAATAATTGCCAAACTTGCCCTAAGTTACTTGTTTCTCGGAAATCCAATCCGAAATTGCCACCTGTCCGCAGCAAAAAATTACATATTCTTTACTTGACAACACATCATGAAATAGGCAACATTTTACGAAAATGCCAGATGTAAGGAAATATCTATGGTTCAACTTTGTACACTCGATCAAATATCAATTATAGTCTATTTCTAAAATCGGTATTGCTGCTTCAAACATGACAGTACGACAGATTTTTTCAGTGGTTCCGCATATAGACTTCCGAGATCACAGAGGATTATGAAACAGACTAGAGAAATCTAATATGTTTATTTAACCTAACACAACACCGAGGCCTGTACTTCCTGACTTCTGCTCTGAAAGCCTTCACATTTGTATGCATTCTCGATAGGCCGGTCTATTGAATATTTCTTTTAATTTTTAATATTCATCATGCTCGTACTGGTCAGTTTGTTTTTAAATAAGAGGAGCCTATAACTCATCGGATAGTGTATGTGTTCAATAGAGAAGTATATAGAAATCTTGCTCCATTTATAAAAAAAAGTCTCTCGAACTTAGGAAAGTGGACTCTACAACTGCGTAGATTTTGTACAAGTTTGTGTATGCTATATTGATGTGACTTTATTCTACTTTGTTTATTATGTTCATTTTGTTTGTTAACACCAGAATCTTCTCTGGGAGGGAATACAATTTCTGTCAACGTTTAATACGGGCACCAATCACCACGTTATAGAAATACGCAAATAAAACCAGAAATCCAGTCCAACAGTGAATTGATACAACCTCCTCCACGATCTAGTCATACCCTGTACTGAAGTATCTACGATAATCAAGGCTCTTTCATTAAAATAGTCTGTTGTCTACCATACCACCCACAGCAGGCCGGGACAGGTGCAATTCATTAAATTAAACTGAATTGTTACACCTGTCAAGACCTGTTGTAGATTGGTGGCCAGTGGTTAACGTTTCTAGACTTTACACTGCTGCCAACTCGTTCTCCACTGATAATAACCAAGACCACTTCAACACGATATAAACGTACTTACAAGTCTTCAAAGCTTGAGGTATTCTGGTCCTAGCACTGAAATTCTTCATGTATTAAAACTCCTTATCTGCTTATTAACACTGATATTTTTATCAAAGGCTAAAGGGGTTGCGTAGGATAAACAGTCCAAGCGCACATCTTTTAATCCAGCACTGTTGACTCAACTGTCTGCTGTCAATTTTAGGCTACCGTAACTTTCGTCAAACGAGAATATACTGTTATGTCAAGGGTACGACGATCTCTAACAACTAATACCCGACAAACAAGCGGTCAATATTGACCCACTGTTAGAGTGAATAAAACTGTGATTAAATAAAGGGATTATACGGGTATTGATCGCTTACAAATTTCGCGTCCTTGGGTAGTTTTAACTGTAAAGAAAGAGCAGGTCAGATATTTAATAGTTAAATCGTTTCCAACTTTTAATGCTCTTAAAATTAACCTGAAAAATAATTACGGTAAATCTCTTCAACAAATCAGTTATTAAACCAGGTCACAAAGTTTAAGCGTTGACAATTGAAATTAAAAACGCTTATTTGTCCTAATATCTAATGCGGGTAAAATTTACAACTGAAAGAAATATACAAATTATTAAACCAGAGCATTAAATCTGTACAGTATTTAAATGCTGATAAAATGAAATTAAGAATGCATTGTTTAAAAAAACACAATAAAAAATTAACAACTTAATTAAATCAAAATATACCAGAATTTAAATACACATGTATGTCCTAAACGTTTAAAAAAATAATATCATTAAAATTTATATAATTTAAATTTATTTATTTGCAAATTACACCCATACGGGTCAAAGCAAAACACACAAATTAACAAACACAATGAAAACATGAACAAATTAAGCACGACAACATGGTTATATATACATTTCTGAATATCCAATTTTTTTGTAGTCTGTAATCTAAAGACTAAAAATATAACAAACAAAAAAACAATCGTAATATCTCCCGTAAAAAGTTGTGATCTAAGTTCTGTTATTGTCTCTGGTAATCAAGCTTGCATTTATTTATCACCAACGTTGGTAAGAATAAGCCAATATTACGATGTTTAAAGAGTAAAACTTATTACATCGAAATATTTGTACATCGAAGTAATGCAAACACACCCGGTGTACTTGAAATATGAAGGCCGTATCTCGAGGCTTATACAAGGAACAAGATAATAGATGACATTCGTTCTAACATGTAAACAGTGAAAGTTTGCTTTGAAACACTTGAAATTGTTCTGTTGTAACATATCCGTCTAATCGATTTTCTATTAGGAATGACATGGGTTCAACTATACTCGAAATACGATCTATATGTAACACTGGTTTTCTTAAATATGTGAATCATGGTCCAATTTCTGTGAAATTATTCAGCGTAATCGTATAGGCGTTTCAAGATTTACCAACGAATGTCAAAAATTTCATCAAAGCAGCTATTACTACATTCAAATTTCAGGATATCTTAAAAATAACAAAATGTCAGTCATATCAAATATTATATTATGTTAGCGTACCCACCGTAAACTTGTTTCACTTGATAAATGGGCATCCATGCATACCAAGAACGCAAAGATATAGAAAGTACAATTCCTTCAAATGTAAGCCTATTGTTTTCAAGTGAAAAGTTGGCTGTCCATTTTAAAAACGAGAAGCAACGCGGTTCCACTAGCTGAACTTTTACAATAGCCTAGAAGTTACTGATTTCAATTTTGTACTTTAAAATAGTGATTTTTATTATCTTAAAAAGAACTCTTTTTCAACTTTAAAAAAAAAATCTAAAAAGGGAGACAACCTATGAAGATCAATCGAAACTGTAGAAAAAAAAAAAAAAAAAAAAACCCAGAAAAACAAACTAACATCCTTGTTTGTACTGGTCTCTGTTTCTTTACATACGTTTTAAATATGATTTAAATTTCTTGTGTGTTGAAGTTTAAACATGTATAAATTCTTACGTTCGGTGATAATATTGATCTTTTAAAAGTTTAATCACCTTAAATATCGGAATTCATGTTCAGAATTTTAATATGGGCAATCAAATCAGACCTTCAGTCCAGAGCCCAAACTGAAAGCCCAAATCGTTTATGTGGAACACCACAAACCTATCTCTTTATAAATGTGCGCTATACCAAGTTTACAATTACATTTTGTCATCGATTTTATCTGCTCATCTGAAATACTCCTTTGAAACAAAGACAAGAATTACCGTTCTTCTCCCTGGCTATCAGATAAAGTTTACAGATTACAACGTGAAACACTGGAACAATACAGTCGGCGGATAAAGGGCAGATAATCTGATTTTAGGAATTATTTTAATAAGCTGATCATTAGTAGAGATATCCATTCACGTTTGAACGTCATTAAGCGGATGAACGAAACTATATCTCCTCTTTGTGTGAATGGTGACTTGCCACTTGAACTAAATCTATTAGTATTAGAACTATATATTCCTCCAATATATTTAAAATCTCCAAAATTCATAATATGGTGTACATCAATCAGATATAATACGCATTTTCACAACTCTTCTCGAAACTCAATACGAACAGCGACCCTCCACGATAAATTTATTTTTAATCCTTGAATTAGAAACCAAGAGTGATGAAACTTTTTTTCTCTCCGATACCTACTCCCCAGTCTTTGTATTTCTATCTACATTTTCTTTTTTGTTGCTACCTCAGAAAGGATTCAAGTTTTTCCTTTCTTCTTTATATCAAACGTTATCTTTGAACAATACCATCTTTCAACAGCGTTCAATAATTATCAAATATTTAAACTAAACATTAAAGTCGTTAAAAGTGTATAAAAATAAAATAACAAAGACTTACCTTATATCTCCACGTGCTCTCTAACCTAAATTCCAACGTAATAGATAACCTTATACAAATGACAAATTATACAGGTAATGTTACCTGACAGAACAAGTATTAAATGACACTTCATAAAGTGTGTAAATTTTACAAACTCTCCATTTCAACAGCATACATTTCATTTTCTTTGTTAGAATGATCCCGTCGGAAGTTGGAATGAAGTTTTACTCCAATTTTGAATGTTCTCAGGAATCCCAATCGATACAGGTATACACACAAACCAAAATTTGAGGCCCCTGTTGGGGGAGCAGATATATCGGATATAGAAATATACGTATTTGATAATATAAAAACTATACTTGTACATGTCTGTAAATTGTCATAATTTATTTTCCCTTTCTTATAACAATGTATCATTGTAACAATTTTTTTTCCCTTTTCAATTCTCTATTATCTCGGATTGTAATCATAGCTACAGCTTATTATATTTTAATAATCATCTGACAAATTCCGGGTTCAGAAAAGTGGAACAGAAAAATAATAAGCATTTTACTAAATATAGTATTCTGTAACCAAAAGTCGACCCCATATCTTTTATCAATTTCAAAGAAAAACTTTTTTCTCACCTGAACAGTTCAGTCAAATCCAAATTTAATATCGTAAGCTCCCTTGGATGTAAATACGTCAATTACAACTCGAGAACACGTGTTCTACACAGAGTTATAATATTCGACTTGAATAAGCGGGTCTTTTTATACACCCGGTTGGCGGTACTATTTATATAATAATCAATATATTACTGTATGTGTAAATAAGAGAAGACCGCTGTCAATGGACCGAAGCTTTTGGGCGTTCCGGTCTTTTGTAAGTTTGTATACAACCCTTTGTTTGTTGTTAAAGTTGAATGAAAAACTTGAGTCAACGAACTTTTTCCAAGCGAAAAAAGAGGCCAGAAATGGGATAAGTCCTGTCTAAAAGAAAATTAAAAGACCGTTTGGAAAACCTCCACGGGGACCATGTTTCGGATCTTTCCCTGAGCCTAAAAAAAACAATGGCATTCATGGGTATTTCTGTTCAAACCAATTCATATTTGTAACTCCCATTTCTCTCTTTTTATGTGGCCGACTTCTCAAATGCTAGTTCAATCTCTTGACCAGCAGATTTCAAGTTTCTCAGAGTGACCAAATTTCATTAAATAAAAATTCTAGTACTCCGAACTTTATTGCTGTTTTCGTCTTTGTTTTTGCCTTTAAGTTTAAGATGCCAGAACACTAAAAGAACATATCAATTCAGGATAAATACACATTATTTTCGGAATAAAATTCAATACAAACTGTAAATTCACATTACAGCAAACATCTTGTTTTCATTTGTTAACCACTAACCTCTCACTTTGTCCTGGGATTAGTTTTAGGGGTATACCTTGACAATTCACGTATTTTATTGAACCAAATAACAAATAAATCAGTACCCTGGATATCTAAATAAGACATAATTGTCACGTTTTTACCATTAAATTTCTGCTAAGACCAAAGTCTAAATTTTCCAAGTACCACTTTGTGTAGTGTTAACTCGGTATATATTTTACTTCCGAGAAATATGTGTAAAGAGCACTGGACGTATATTTTACTTCAACTTTTTTCTTTTCTACCATAAACATCCCTTTTTTTGTTTGTTAAGATTACCATTGTTAAATGCAATATATCATCCAGGCAACATCAACTAATTGAGTTCTAACCTTATAAAATAGTCGAGCAGTCTTTAGAAGATAGAATAGATGCTAGAGAATATTTTAAATGTAGGACTAAAACGAAAATTCTTCGACTTCACACCACGCACATTTAGAACTTTTTGGACACAGTAATTTTAAGTGAAGAGAAGAAATAGCTCATTTGAAGTTAGTATAATTAAATGTTGAAAAACTACACGTATTATCATGATTATCTGCCACATTTGGGGCGTTTTGTATCCGAAAGATATCAGGTAGACTATTAAAGTACATGCACAACATAGTATATCGATATACTACAGAAAATAGAATGGGTGGAAACTGAACTGAAAAATCAAGAAAATGTCAGAAGTACAGCTGAACCCTTCAGAACAATTCCCAGTTATTGTTACTATACATAATAAAAAAGATTTAAATAATTAATTTTTCATCCAAGAAAAAACATGAAATTACCAGTCATTTTACATAATCTGTAGTTTTAAAATAAATAATCCTCCCTCAATGTCAATTTACAACTCTACATTCCTTTTATTTTACGACCAAGCACCTAGCAAACTCCTATTGATACTGTAGGGGTTTACTAAAACTTCCTCTAGGATTCGTGTATTAATACAATCTGAACTCACCGTGAAATTACATGAAATGAAAATGAAAAGCAGATCATACTATAAATCCTTACATTCTTGTTAGCTGGTTTGGTAAGTATGTATGCGGGCAGATCTCAAAAGAGAATTCCTGGACCTTGGATGTGTATGATTTAACAGTATTTCTTCAGAAAATAGATAATACTGTAACAAAATGATGTGCTGGTTATGGCATACACATCACGCAATATACTTTGTCATATTCATCCCGCCAAGCTGTCATTAAGTCCTTTTAATATTTCACCAACACTCTACAAAGCAGTCACAAAGTCCTCTCTATTCCAACCAGCATTTCACAGACCACATACACAGTTCCCTTAATCTGCCACATTCACTCCACCAAGCAGTCACAAAGTCCTCTCTATTCCAATCATTCCACAGACCAGTCATACACAGATGACTGTCACATTCACTCCATAAAGCAGTCACAAGACAATTGCAATTGCTATCGTAAACGGCAGATGTCGTAATGATAGCTGGTAACAGGGTGCGCACAAAGTCCTCTCTATTCCATTCATTCCACAGACCAATCATACATGGTTCCCTTGTTCTGTCACATTCACTCCACCAAGCTGAAGCAGTCACAAAGACCATACACATCTATCACAATCATTCCACACTCCAATAAGCAGTCACAAAACCCTCTCAATCTATCAAAATCAATCAACACACCAATCACACACAGTTCCCTTATTCTGTCACATTCACTCCACCAAGCAGTGACAAGTCCTCTCCGTCTATCACAATCATTCCACACTCCAATAAGCAGTCATAAAACCCTCTCAATCTATCACAATCACTCCACATGCCAATGCTCACAGTTCCCTTATTCTGTCACATTCACTCCACCAAGCAGTCAGTGTCTTATCTCTAACAATGGAAGCACAAAAACCTTTTAATCTGTCGCAACTGATCATACAATCCTACATTGAAGTCATTCATGTAGTTCCTTTAATTTGTCCAAAAAATAATGATACCACTCTTATTCCAACTCTATCAAGATAACAATGATATAAATAATCCTTTTAGCTTACATACGAATTTAAATGAAAATCCACTTACAAAATTGTTTTGGGTGACCAAATTTATGAAGCAATAATTCGCAATAATCACTGGTAAAAGGGCCATAACTTTGTCGACAACATTTTTCTATTGGCACTCATATTCAAACTGGTTCAAGATAGCATTGTTATAAACCTTTCACATTAATTTCATAAAAATCTGTTAGGAAATGTAAGGGTGAGAAGCAATTATTCACCTAAATTATATTCCAACTTCCAAGAATCGTAACTCCTACAAAAATATTCCGTCAGAACATACATGTGTATATTTTAACTTGTAAAAGAAATTAATCAAAACTCTATTAAGGAACAAGATATATATATATATATATATATATATATATATATATGTCTAAAAAGTTGCAAAACAACATCAAAATAAAACAAATAAAATTTTGAATTATAAAAATAATTCAAACTTTGCAAAATATTTGGATCACTGAGATCCTTGATCAGTGCTGTCGCTGTAGTCATTTCGCAATGCGACAGCACTGAGGAAGGATCTCAGTGATCCGAAAATTTTTCTAAGTTTGAATTATTTTTATAATTCAAAATTTTGTAATAAAATTTTGAATTATAAAAATAATTCAAACTTAGCAAAATTTTCGGATCACTGCTGTCGCTATAGTCATTTCACAACGCGACAGCACTGAGGAAGGATCTCAATGATCCAAAAATTTTGCTAAGTTTGAATTATTTTTATAATTCAAAATTTTATTTGTTTTATTTTGATGTTGTTTTGCAACTTTTTAGACATTTATTTATTTTTTAGTTTGAATTGTATCGTTAATTTATTATCGGTCCAACATCCAGTAAGTTCGAACATTGGTTATTACTTTAAAAGTATGGATGTGGTTAAAAAAATTAAGTGAAAGTACCAAAGGTGCCAAAATCTGTAAATTGGAAAAATTCAGTATTTTTCATAGGTATTTATAGGTACCAAAATTGGGAAATTTCTGAAATCAAGGCATTCCAGAAAACTTTCAGGCATGCAATTTCGACACTGAACAAAAATAATTTTCATGGTCATTTTGGTTGTATGTAATGGGCAAAGATTTTTGGGCCTACTCTTCACGAAGTTTGTTGGTCTGTCGGACAATTCCGACAAGATAGTGGTCGATCTGCAGGAATTTTTCAACATTCCCAGTCCAAAAGTCTGAAACCGGTTCAGCAAATGTCCAGCAAAATCTCTAGAAACTTTGTGAAAAATCTAGTACAGAGAGAGTTGGGGGATTTGACAGTTATTATGCAGCTTAATTCACGAAGGCGAATTCAGAATATGTGTACTTTCAGGAATTGGAACATGGCAATCTTGTTTACAATGTACATTGTACATATCTTAACCTGTCTAAGCTGGCAATTTTTTTTAAATAATCACCTCAGTGTCAATTCTCACACAAAACAATTATCACAGATCATGAGAGGTTAAGGATAATAACCCCTATTATCTGTTTTGGACCCATCAAACCAAGGTTTTTAAAAATATCAAATGAACAGTTCCGAAACAACTATATATATAGACAGTATTGTTAACCAGTTTAATTAATATAATTTGTTAATTCAATACATCATCGACTGTAAATCTAATATGTATGATATATTTATATTTATTGTTCTATAATGAATGCAGGCTTTTATCGACTAATCATGAGGCCTGAACCACACCAATGGTTTCAGGAATTTAATCGTAATTAAAACCCTCCATAAGATGTTTAATATTCATAAAACCAATCCTACTGACAAATTTTCATGGCTTGATTTTCAATTTATCTGTCAGCTACTGTGACAAAGAAAGATAATATCCTAACAAATTGTTTTTATATGAACATATATATTTGCTTTGGTTCATTGGGGTTTTCAGCCACTTTCAGCGCATTTGGTTACTGTAAATTCGGAAATTATTGCAATGTTTTAATTATTGCGAAAAATGCGATAGAGTGGTAATCGTAATAATTTAAACTCACATTTTGGAATTTTTATATGAATGATGTAGAATTTTTCTCAATATCACCAAAATTAAAATCACATTTTGGTCTAAAATGACAAAATCGCAATAATAAATGCAAGCAATATTTTCTGAATTTACAGTACATCGTTGATTATAGATTCTATTGGCTAAGGACACCAGAGAGGACCACCAACTTTCGGCAGAAAAAACAGCAATCCCTGTAAGTAAGACTGAATTCAACTCACTATATCAGCATAGAGGTTCATCAAATGCTTGTCCATACATAAAACATTTCAATTGGCTTGGTAGTTTCTGACAAGAAGACCTTATACAAATTTCCCCATAGGGTCCAATGTCAAACTAAGTCCGGCTGTGGTGGCCATCTTAAATTTCCAATCGTCAAAAAAAACAAAAGTTTTGTAGAGGTTCATCCAAGGATCATTCATCCAACAAATCAATTCAATTGGCTTAGTAGTTCCTGACAAGAAGAGCTTTGAAGATAAGACGGACACAAAGTGATGGCAAAAGCTCACATGGCCTTTTTGGCCAGGGGAACTTAAAAAAATGTTCTTCAAATGAAGACAAGAGGCTCACCAGAGCCTGTATCGCTCACCTGGAGTCTGGTTTTCATTGGACAATCAACTATTTGACCAAGTTTGTTGCAATTGGTTCAATTGTTCAGGGAAAATTTGTTGAAGATTTATTTTTCATAAGGTTTAATGTTAAAATATGTTCCCTGATGGTGGTAGTCCTGGCAGGAAGTTGATAAAATTGACCAGGAATAAGGGTGAACCTTAAATAAATGTAACAGAACCCGACCTCAAATTAAACAAACCAATAACTCCTAAATAGAATTTGGGAATCCCTTCAAAATTTCAGGGTATGTAGATCTCAACATGGCAAACATTTTTCAATTTACATTTCACTTCTATCTCAAATACTTTTGGAGATAAATACAAAAATGTTAAAATTTTGAAAATTTGACAAAAAAAGGGCAATAACTCCTAAATGGGTTTTGGGATTTCCTTTAAAATTTCAGGGTATGTAGATCTCAAAATGGCAAACATTTTTCAAATTTACATTTCACTTCTATCTCAAATAGTTTTGGAGATAAATGACAAAAAATGTTAAAATTTTGAAAATTAGATGAAAAAAAGGGCAATAACTCCTAAATGGGTTTTGGGATTTCCTTCAAAATTTCAGGTTAGGTAGATCTTGTCATGCTGATCAATTTTACCCTAGTCAGATTTTTGATATCTGTAACGGTTTTTAAGTTATAAGCCAAAAACAACACATGCACCCCTATATTCTATTTTTAGCTACCACAGCCATGTTTTATGTCAGATCAAAATAAATTGAGGATCGTTTGTAGAGGACATGTCATAGATCATTCCTATTAAGTATCAAACCAATCGGCCCAGCGGTTTCAGAGGAGAAGATTTTTGAATGAAAAAATTTTGAAAATTTGACAAAAAAAGGGCAACAACTCCTAAATGGGTTTTGGGATTTCCTTTAAAACTTCATGATAGGTAGATCTCAACATGGCAAACATTTTTCAAATTCACATTTCACTTCTATCTCAAATAGTTTTGGAGACAAATGACAAACAAGAGGCTCACCAGAGCCTGTATGGCTCACCTGGAGTCTGGTTTTCATTAGACAATTAATCAACTATTTGACCAAGTTTGTTGCAATTGGTTCAATTGTTCAGGGAAAATTTGTTGAAGATTTATTTTTCATAAGGTTTAATGTTAAAATATGTTCCCTGATGGTGGTAGTCCTGGCAGGAAGTTGATAAAATTGACCAGGAATAAGGGTGAACCTTAAATAAATGTAACAGAAACCGACCTCAAATTACACAAACCAATAACTCCTAAATAGAATTTGGGATTCCCTTCAAAATTTCAGGGTAGGTAGATCTCAACATGGCAAACATTTTTCAATTTACATTTCACTTCTATCTCAAATACTTTTGGAGATAAATGCAAAAATGTTAAAATTTTGAAAATTTGACAAAAAAAGGGCAATAACTCCTAAATGGGTTTGGGATTTCCATTAAAATTTCAGGGTATGTAGATCTCAACATGTTTTCAAATTTACATATCACTTCTATCTCAAATAGTTTTGGGATAAATGACGAAAAATGTTAAATATTCAAAATTTGACGAAAAAAGGACAATAACTCCTAAATGGGTTTTAGCATTTCTTTCGAAATTTCAGGTTAGGTAGATCTTGTCATGCTGATCAATTTTACCCCAGTCAGATTTTTGATATCTGTAGCGGTTTTTAAGTTATAAGCCAAAAACAACACATGCACCCCTATATTCTATTTTTAGCAACAGTGGCCATGTTTTTTATCGGATCAATATAAAATGAGGATCGTTTGTGGAGGACATGTCATAGATCATTCCTATTAAGTTTCAAACCAATCGGCCCAGCGGTTTCAGAGGAGAAGATTTTTTTAATAAAAGTTTACGACGGACGGACGGACGACGGACGAAAAGTGATGGCAAAAGCTCACATGGCCTTTGGCCAGGTGAGCTAAAAAATTGAAATACAATGTATTTTATTCTGTCTTTTTGTTTGTACATGTATGTTATCTCTTTGCCAGATGTCTAAATATTAGATCTATGTTTCAGATTCTCCCTTAGGTTTCAAACATTGGTCAATCTAGTTCGGAACCATGGTTAACCTTGGTAGTAAACGTGGATTCTCATGGTCAGCCATCATTTGTTTTATAGTTAACCATGGTAGCAAACATGATTGGCCATGGTTTTCAGTGCTCCAAACTTTTTTTTTTTTCACTGGTGGCCCAAAGTGAAAATTTTGGTCCACCAAAATATTCCAAACTCACAATTTGGTGGCCCAAATAGAATTTTACTGGCCCAAACAAAAATGTGCTCTGTAGAAATCAAAGGCTAACATTAACAAACACATCCCCTGTCCATCTGAATGAATATTTTCACATTGGGCCGAGTATATATAGGCCCATTAATGGTTTTATGTTTCTTCTAAATGCAAATGTTTTTCTATAAATAAATATATTTTATATTTAAATCACATTTTTAAAAAAAAATATTTTGACAACGTTTAATTTAGATTTTTACAAACAAGCAGATTTGTATTCACTACATACCTATATGTTTAGCCGAATTTATTTTAATGTGTTAATAAAAAAAACTTAAGAAAATATGGATGATGATGAATTGTTGTTAAACATTCAGTGGCAGCCAGGTGCATTATCAGGACGAGAACATGTTAATATGATATATGAATATGATCCCTGCTTTGTACTAGACCAACATGCTGAGCCAGATTTTTAACATGCTAGCTCGCAGGGTAAATATCCGCAGGAAGACATATCACCCAACTCGGACATATTATACTGACTCCGAGCCGACCAATCCTTTTCTCTTACTCCTATATGCCGCAAGCTTGGCGGAGAAGCTGCAAATACCAATCTGAATGTCTTTGGTTTGACCCGGCCGGGGAGAGCAAGCTACCACGAGACCACCGAGGCGGCCTCGGTCCTTAACATATGGAATATATGGAAACGGCAATATAGAATAGAAAGACACTTGAACATAATTCCTTGCAATGTTTTGACAGTTTCATTTCCGTATGCATGCTAAATGCAAGTTTGATTTGTCAAAATATTGTTAACAGATTAATGTGCACAAAAATATTCACTGTTCTACTGAGTACTGATCATCATACAAAAATTGAATTATAATAATCAACTATGTAATTACAAAAGATAGTGGGCCGAGTTTGTGTGACGAAACAAACATCCAACAAGATTAAGGTCACTGGGACCTTTATTTTATGGTCAACTGACTTCAGTTAAAGTTTTTATTAAAGCTCATATCTTGGGTGCTATAAGAGATAGAATTAGATAATCTTCATAGATGTATCTTAGGGAGGAGGCAAGCATCTAACAACAATAAGGTCAATGTGACCTAGTTTTCATGCTTCATTGACTTTAGTCTGTATGACTGTACTATTGTTATAGTCAATAAAAGTACTATATTTTGTGTGTAGTACTAGTATAGATTGTTAGTCCATAATCAAATTGCGCAATAATGCCAATACTGTTATCCCAACAGTTGAAAGTAAACATGCTGTTATTGGGTATGTAATATGGCATAGAGCATACCAAAATACAGTATTCTCTTTTAACTAGAGCCTTCTCTTTCATAAATAATATTTACTGTATGTTGTGAGGCTATTTTTAACTGGATGGAAAACCCTGTTGATATAAATCGCCCCACCGGAAATTGTTTGGACCAGTAAAAGGAGTCTAGCAGAAAAAATTGGTGGTCCACATGAGAAAATAGTCGCCAATTCAAGCACTGGTTTTCATTTATGGTAAACCATGGTAGCAAACATGGTTGGCAATGGTTTTCTTTTATGGTTGACCATGGTCGGCCATTTAACATTTTTGTCAAACCATACAAACCATGGTTTGGAAGTGCACATTGACAGGGGTATGGAAGACATTCTGACTTAAGTGTTTCTGGAAAAATATCCAAAAAATCTTTATGGTAGGTGCAAAAACATAGGGTAGGTAGGGAAACCAGAACCACTCATATTTTTTTCTTTGGCCTTTAAGCCACAATAATTTCCCTTCATTACTGCTTGGAGCTGCACCCTGCTTGGAAATCTTTTTCAATGAAAATTATTCATTTATTACATTGATAATGGTGATTAATCGTAATTTAAACAGTGAAAATAAATTCGATATTTTCACTCAGTGAAAGACCGGTTTTTATTTAACGTCGTCAAGGGCGTTACTAACAAATAACGTTTGTGACGTCGAAAGATTCACGAAGGCATCTAAGGAAAATATGACACTATTGAAGCACTTTGTGTCCATTTTATCAATGTAATAAACAGTATAACTAATTCAAGAATTTGAATATGGAAAATATTCAACTCGTCACAGGAAAACACTAATAATTCCCTCATGGGCTTTGCGCATTCATGAATTAAGCTGTTTTTCGGTCATTCGTTGATTATTTTGCGATATTCAAATTCTTGAATTAGTTATCTTGCGCATGAGGGAATTATTAGTGTTTTCCCGTGACAAGTTGAATATGTTCGATATTCAAATTCTTGAATTAGTTATCCAATAAATATTTACATTTCTCTTTAATTTTTAAATTCATTGAAAATCTTAGATTTTACCTACATCAAACAACTTTTTAAAAGGCCTTATTCCATACAATTAAAATAACACTTACCTGCAATATGCTTTAAGATGGATCTCAGTTCACAATCTCGAACCATTACCACAATATTCACACTTCAACAATATGCCAGTTAATTTAGAAACCCTATATCAATTTAATCATGCTAATCTGTTAATCCAAGGGGATTAATGTAAATCTATTATGGTTATTACCCTTCTGTGACATAAACCACTGACTTAAGACTATTAAAGGAACAATTTTGATGTCCTACTTACCTACCAACCAACAACCAGCTAATATAATATCTGAAAATATAAACATGAATATTATTTGTGGCAATATTGAGACTACTGCAAACAAATTGATTTCATGTACATTGTTTAATAAATTCTGAATACTAATAGATCTCGAAAGAGCCTGATGAGGTGTACCCACTCTGAGATAGGACTCAGAAAAAGCTGTCTAGTCACCAATTAGCGTATATGTAAAGCAAAATTCCTTATCATTTAAGAAAGTGTATTCAGGACTCACTGAAAAAGTCACTTCCACTCAAGTTTTTTTACAAAAAAAAAGATCAGTTTTCTCAAACGCATTACTTGGATAAATTTACCTATACATGTTTATGCAAAAACTTATTTCTTTCACAATTTCATTTACAGTCCTGGGTTTCAAATTTCATTTCTTCTTTTTCATATCTTTTTGCATACATATTTTCATTAAATCAATTTTATTTAAAAATTTATTTGTATAACTGCAGTTTTATTACAAAGTGGTATCCTAAGAACTTTAGCTTGCTGGTTCTGATATAAATAGGTTTAATCCCTTTTTTATCGACCATTGCTTATCAAATTAATTCCAGTTTGCCGATTCTTGTTTTTAAAATACAAAACGATGGGTGACACGCAAAAAGTTGTCTAAACTTGTTAAAATTAAATATTCAATATTTGATAAATGGTCTCTTGAAAATTTTCTGTCACAAGAAAATCAATGAGGATTAAAGTATTTCCTGACCAAATCAATTCCTTGATTTAAAAATTCAGAACATACACACCTTATTTTTTGTGGTATATTTTCATGTGCAAGTACAAAAGTGGAAATAATCGTTTTTTCAATGTTTTATTAAGAAATATAGACACAGAATTTACAAAAAATCAGAAGATTTTATATGAATTGTTTGCAATAGTATATTTTGTCCACCTAAACAGCAGCTTAATGTTACCAATCTTTTCAAATGTTCAACCAGGGGCAAATGAAATCAACAGTGTGACATTACTATCATATATCATCGAAAAAAACCAACAATTTGGCAAAAAAAAAAAAAAATTCAGTAATGCTTGGCCTGTTTCCTGGACTGAAAAATTAGTTGCTCAATTTCAGCACGCCCCATTCCTACTAGGCTAGTACATATAGAATTCAACATTACATGTGACTCAAAGTTATTCACAATTTATTGTGGAGAAATTTCAACCATGATTATTGTGTATGTTATCCATCTCATCAAATATTTGAGAGAACATGTTAGCAGTTACAGTAAGTTGGTAAAAAGTTGATGTTAAATAAAAAATATTCTTAGGATACAAATTTTTATTCAACAGACTGCAAGTTTCGTCAATTAATGACTTATGTTAATTAAAACAAAATATCATTGAGTTCTTAAACAAATACAGAATTTAAACACCAACGAACTGTTATGAGTACAGTCTACATTGTTGATATTTTCACACAAATTATGATCAAAGTTATTTTCCGGTACATGAACAAGTAGTTAAGTGATAAGTATTGGATACCAGAAGATGGGATGTCAGACAATGGATGATTGACGGATGAATTGTGGTTTAACGTCCAGTGGCAGCCAGGTGCATATCAGGACGAGAACATGTATGATAATGAACATGATCCCTGCTTCGTACTAGACTGACACGCTGAGCCGAATTTTCAATGTGCTAGCTCACGAGGTAAGTGTCCGCAAGAAGACGTATCACCCCACTCGGACATATTATACTGAATCCGAGACGATCAATAGATATTTGCCCTTATTCCTAGATGCCGCGTGCTTGGCGGAGAAGCAGCAAATACCAATTTTAATGTCTTTGGTTTGACCCGGCCGGGAATCAAACCCATGACCTTCTGCACTCGAGGCGAGCACGCTACCATGAGACCACCAAGGCGGTTGTCAGACAATGAAGATCAATTTTTTGTCTGCAGGTGATGCAAAAACTATTTTAAATAGTCAACCATTAATAAAATCATTTACAATGTAAATCCAAAACTTATGGACCAAGAATTATTTAAAAACTGAAATGAATATTTTTTTGTGGTAGTCAACCTTAGTATTCAATGCATCGTATTTATCTTAAATACTCAAATATTTAAATGGTATAGATCTAGCCTTTTATTATTCTTTTTACAAACAATAAACATTGAAGCTTAGTTCATCTGTATTTTCAATACTATAGTAATGTGATGCACATTGTCCCCATTGATGAAAACTGAATAGAAAGGTGCTTTTAATATACCTATTTACAGATTTTATTTATTATTTCATCATTTAATTTTTCCTGCAATGAATATCAAACAGATTGGTAGTTATGTATGAAGGTAATTCAACCTATTCACACAGCAAACAACATAATTGTTATATATTCAATAGTTAACTATACCAGACACTTTCTTAGCTAAGAACAAACATGAAAATAAATCATAAATTACTAATTCACAAATCTGCCTTTAAAAATCTGTGTTGAACTTTTGATAGCTTTTTCAATGTGCATGTCTTTATCCTTTATTTAAGGATGCTCGCTGGGCATGTTTTGGTCTTTTTGTCAGATTTTCGGAATCCTCGGGTTTTATCCATTTCTTAAACATTAAATTTTTTGCCCACTTTTTCTTTTATAATTCAATCATATATACCTTAAAATGGTATTTGACAAAATTTTATTAAATCCTTTTTATTTTTTCATACATTTTTGAGAGACTGAAGTTGCCAATGCAAAGACAGTGAAAAATCCAGAGAAAACCCATTTCCTGCAAATTTTCAAGGCTTTATAGCTCTAAAATGGGGACATGAACCTATATTTTTTTCTTGCTTATTTGTTTACTATTCATATGTTCTCTAAATTTAAAACACCTATTTCGAATCATATTTATTTCCTATTAGACCAGCGATCATCCTTAAGCCTGCTTATCTCTCTCATGCATAACAACTGATAAAGTGAAATTTTCCAGGAATGTGATTTGTTGTAATATTATTTCCTTAGTGTGTTTAAGTTTTTGTTACTTGTACATACAAATGTAGATAGCTAATTCCAATCTCACCTAAATTTCAATCTCTATCATAGCAAATATTTTGTTTTGAACAAATTCAACAACCATATTTGTGTGTATCTAAATGTAACTGGCAGTTTACAAATGGAGTTCCCCAAAATTTTGAAATTATTCAGAATATTGCAAAAATCTAATATAACAATAACCATTGTTATTATGATGAATTATTGTTTAGGCCAAATAAAAAAAATACATGTGTTTAGGGTAACACACTGAAAAAAGTTAGGTAGGGTAGGTAGGGAAATTTTTTTTTTTCATTAATTTTTTTAGGTTGTATACTGGAGTCACCTTGACTTTAACAGCGCTTCTTGAAGAAAGGTTATAAAAAATTTAGGGTAGGCACTAAAAATTAGGTAGGGTCGGGTTACCCTAAATACAACTATATTTTTTTTAGGCCTTAGCTTCCACTGTGTCAATTATACATGCATATCAGGATATTAAATATGAACCCTGCTTAACATCGGACTGAGTTTTACTGTGTGTATCCATGTGTGTTTTATTCCACATTGGCCATAGGTATAGCGAGAGGGAGGAATTCGTATGGAAGACCTCACAAAACATGTTTAACCCCGCTGCATTTTTACGCCTGTCCCAAATTAGGAATCTATAGCCTTTGTTCGTCTTGTGTGTTTTTTAATTTTGGTTCATTTTGTATGTTTCGGAGTTTAGTGTGCCGTCGATTTTGATGAACTAATATACATTATTGTTTAGGGACAGCTGAAGCCCACCCAACGTGCAAGATTTTCTCGCTGCTTTGAGACCCATTGGTAGCCTTGAGTTGTTTTCTGCTCTTTGGTCTGGTTGTTGTCTGTTTGACACATTCCCTGTTTCTATTCTCTATTCTATTTGTACTAGACCAACACGCTGAGCTGGGTTTTTAGACATATCACCCAACACAGGCACATTATACTGACTCCAAGTAGTTTTTACAAGGTTGACAAATTTCCCAATACGCCGGTATTTACACACGTAATTTTCAAACACACGTGGTTGGGTCCAGAATATGTTTGGATGATTAAAGATAAATTGGCAAATCAACGTTTTCATGATGGTGTTAATTAGTTTATTAAACCTCAAACCCACAATAAATGTTAGAACCAATGGGGCATGCTTACATCAATGAATAAAAATAATATGGCAACCGGATCACGTTTACTGATTTTAAAAATCCAAACGTTGCTTGGAAGTCGGGAACTATATAACTGTCAATTCAAGCAAAGTTTGTTGCCATAAACAGTTGCAAGTCTATGCAACTGCCAAAGCATGAATGTGTTGTATATTGATCAACTGATATTTTTTCGAACAGCAAAGTTTCATGATTACCGAAGACTTCCATCATTGCCGATGCTTCGAATTAGATAATTGAGTAACTGATTGTCTTTAACATGGCTATGAATTATGACTTCATTATTTCAATAAAAATAAAAATGTCCATTGATTTTCTGGCCTTCATCTACATTAGGGTGCACTCTTGTAGGGCTATGGACAGTGTTACCTGAGGGATGGGTTACTTAATGCAGGTCGGAGCCAATATTTATAATGCATTCATAATTTGATTTTCATTTTTATTTCTCTGGTCATTTCTATTTTATTTACAATATTTTATAGCTGAATATACGTAAATTGCGCCACGTCGCGCGACTCTTTTCATTAAATGAAAAAACACCGCTACACAATACCATGCTGCTATCCAAATTTTCTGGGGAGAACACTCTTAAATTTTGACCACTGTATTTCTTTCTTAACAGCATGCAACTAAAAAAAAACTTAATATGAGCAATTCCATGACAATTTTTGTCCATTTCAATATTTGATAGTGTAGCTATCTATGTAACCGCATTATGCAAAAGAGACTGTAAACCTTACCATTACAACGTTTCTCATCTTGTCGAACAACATAAGAATATGGAGGTTGATCTTTTTATATCGCTGGGGCGATTCAACACGGTCTTGTTATTATCCTTTATTCAGAACATTTCACAATGTAAATCAAACCTTGTGAACAATTTTATCCTAAACTATGCACATTTATTTAAACGATATTATACTTGTATTCATAGAAGGTCAATTAACCGTGTGTCCCTTTAAAGAGTTTGTTTTATCAAATTTAAATGGTGTAATGTATAGATGCCTCTATTGAACACCAATTATACTGTTTAAAAAGATCTACACAATATACAGTGGTGGTTCATCTTTATTTAAACCTTTTATTGACTAACGGGAACTCAAGCTGAACCAGTACAAATCTGAAAAGGATATCTAGGCATATTTCAATGAAACTGCACCGATTTGTCTCCAATGAAAGGCCACAATTATTTAAGCCTGTTACACACTCCAATAAGAATACACCATTCTTTATATGAGCAAAGTAAATACACATATTGTTGGTTTTCCCAGTGCGATTGTATGATTGAAAAGCGAGCACCTAAATGTGCAGGCTATTTTGATTTCTTATCTATTCTTTCTGCACAGGAAACAATAATAACCTATACACCAACAGTAATACTTATTACTGGCAGAGTTATCAACGTTCTGTCAATAATTTTGGAAATCTTAAGACACTAAAACCTCAGCACTTACAATATACAACACCGAGCACCATTTTTTCAAAAACTATAAATTTTGTTATTCATTACTCTGTAAACCTTATACCAATACTATATCTTAGCAGACAAGTTAACAATACTGTTCGTACTATCATTTACATGCACCATCAATCCATTAAGACACACCAAGAGCAAAGACCAACATTCAAACAGACGAATCTCTCAAACAAAGTATAAAGGCCGGGACAAGTGCAATACACAATAACTATACTGCATTGCTCCAATCACGACCAGTATATAATGCTTATAGATGGACCATCTTCTCTGTATAAAAATCTTATTTTAGATGCTGTATCTACATTATAAATGACATACTCGACACTCTTCTAGGTCAGTTCCAATCAGTTCATTGTTCCATGATGAAAAAAAAAGACACTTATCTTTGATGAAATGTGAAACACGGAATTAAATTTTGGCCTTACAGGTTGTTGAAAAGACAAATATTTGAATATCAGAGTTCGCGAAAATCGTCGGTCCTGTCGGTCCTGACCGCCAAAATTCGAGTGGGACCGGTATTTTGATCGCTAGCGGCGGTCCGATGACCGATGCAAAAATGGCCGTTGCAGTTCCTCTGTCGGTTCATTTTTTACCTCGGTCATCAGATATATCCGCGGCTAGTTATATTTCCGGTACTGGTTTCCAGATTTTATTTTAAACAAACCAGTTTCGAGTATTTTCTATAAGATTTCTTTCTGGGGCAGTCCCAGGTAAACGATCGGCGGCGACCAAAAAACAGTCCCTTGAAGCCAAAAAGTCAAAAAGGGAGATATATGAACGGGAACGGAGACCAGACCGGTCTTTCTCTGCCAATTGGAAAGAGAAGAGGGAATGGCTTCAGTACGACACCGAAGCAAAACAAATGACGTGTTCATTATGTATACGCTACTTTAAAGTCTTTTCCGGCAACAGCACTACAAGGCCGTATGAAAATTTAAAAAATAAAAACTTATTCTTGACAGGATGTAGCAATTTCAGATTGAGTTTAATCATAGATCATGAGAAATCACAGTGTCTCCAAGACTATATTAATATTAATAAAACAATGTTTCTTTGAAATATACGATTATTTTTTTTTTTTTTTTTTGGGGGGGGGGGGGGCTTAAATTGACATATTTTGTAGGTCCTGCAAAAATTTTGTAGGACTGACAGAAAAACTGGCTTTGTCAGTCCCATGACTGACAGACCAAAAAAAGTTTTCGCGAACTCTGGAATATCTGTAAATAAATTTACACTGGTACAGACTGTTATGTCATTTAAACTATTCATCAGACAATTCAGATGAACCAACTATTGGCCAAGGTCAATTTTTTTACATTTCAAAAGTAGTGTCTGAAAACCGCAACTCAAGAGTTTAATTACACATTTGTTACCTTACAAATTAACTTATAATCACTTAAAATAACTTGTTAACATGTGATCAGTGTTTTCCGTTAATGCAAATTTATGCTTATTTTAGACATAAAAATGAATCCAAAAGTTTTGTTTAACTTATATACACAAATCAGTAGAAATTCACTACATGTATGTCAAATTTTGCATAATCCACTCTAAAGATTCATCAACTCAAATGGAATTTATAATAAGTGCTTTAAGTTAACTCTGCTGGATATTTTTTTTATCAAATTTATATTTGTAAATCTTTACAAGACATGCCACAGAGCTATCATTTTTCAGTTATATATTTAGCAACAAGTAAAATCCTTGCTGAAAAGAATCCAGCTATGCCAGCATTTGCATGCCTTAACATTACAAGTAAATCATAAAGTATATGTTTAAGGTTATAAGAAATTGAATAGAATTTTTTCATCAATTCTACATCTTTCAATCAACAGATAGCCATTCTGACACTCAGATTATTTGGAATACACTGTACTGCTGTTACAAAATAACAAATAGTAGAAATTTCCTCTTGAATATAACATCTTGCTGCATCTCATCCATTTTTCAGTCAAAAGCCCAGTCTTCTCGATGTTTCCCTGAGATTTTGCTGAACATTCGGACACGGAATGTTGAAAAATACAGCGGCCCCATCCCAATCTTGTCTGAATTGTCTGACAGACCGACGAACTTTGTGAAGACTAAGGGCCACAAACATAAAACCCCAAGAAAAGTTTTGACAAAAATAAATACAGAAAGAACAGATTTTTATGAAACCACCAATTATCTGAAAGACACCCTAAAATATGCATAAAAACATTAAGTCTAATCAGTCCATTCAAAATCCATTGCACTATCATTATATATTTGGTTTGCTTTATTTCAACAAGATCAATCCTAATGTCTTAGAAATCACAACAAAAACCTATAGGGACCCCCAGCTCTTTTAAACTCATGCATGATTCTTAATCGAGACTCACAGAATTTTAAGGAGACTCAACAAAACTGAAAATTTGTAAGGGTTCCGCGGAATCCAGTGTCTCGCCTACTTTTGATGTTGTCTATATTTTCAGTGTGATAGGTGAATGCACATAATAGAATGCAATGTTAAGTCCATTTATACGTAAAAAACTGAAAAACAGAAATAAATATTTTACAAAATTTTCTCCTGGATACAATCTTTATATCATAAACAAGCTTCTGTCCAAATTTGGTAAAATTCCTGGATAGTTTAAGAAAGTTATTAAAATTTTAAAAACTTTAACCACGGAGTGAATGTAATGTTTCCTGGCAGAAAAACTAAGTCCATTTATAAGTAAAATACGGAAAAATTTTTTTTTTTTTTACTAAATTTACTTCTGGATACTATATTATGATCATAAACAAGCTTCTGTCCAAGTTTGGTACAAATCCAGGATAGTTTAAGAAAGTTATTAAAAGTTTGAAAACTTTAACCACAGAATGAATGTAATGTTTCCTGGCAGAAAAACTAAGTCCATTTATAAGTAATATACAGAAAAACTGGAATTTTTATTTTACAAAATTTACTTCTGGATACTATCTTATGATCATAAACAAGCTTCTGTCCATGTTTGGTACAAATCCAGGATATTTTAAGAAAGTTATTAAAATTTTAAAAACTTTAACCACAGAGTGAATGTAATGTTTCCTGGCAGAAAAACTAAGTCCATTTATAAGTAAAATACGGAAAAACTGGAATTTTTTTTTTTACAAAATTTCCTTCTGGATACTATCTTATGATCATAAACAAGCCTCTGTCCAAGTTTGGTAGAAATCCAGGATAGTTTAAGAAAGTTATTAAAATTTCAAAAACTTTAACCACAGGGTGAATATTTGTGGACGCCGCCGCCGACGACGACGGAATGTAGGATCGCTATGTCTCGCTTTTTCGACAAAAGTCGAAGACTCGACAAAAATGTTTTTAGTTCTCATTGAATTCATACATTTGTAGATCTATGCAAAATTAGTTCACATATAATCACTGCTATTGAAAAAAAATTTTTGCCACATATTTAAACTCTTTACAATTAATTCCAGAAAAGTCGGGAAATTCCACATTTCTGTAAAATTCAAATACGATTGTGATCTTACTTGTGATTGTATAACTCTTTTCATAAATCATTTTTTTAAACGACTCAGTATTTAAATCTATATAGAAAAAAATTTTCACTTTCAATAAATCTATATCAGTGTATAGAATATATTTTTCTTTCAACACATTTGCACCTTAAGCATACCTGTAGGTAGCTAATACACATGTATGTACAAGTATTTTACTTTCCCCCCTAAATCATTGACATTCCGCACCTGTCAAATTTAACTCAATAGGCTTATTAGTTACACAAACCAAGAAATTGATTTAATAAGGCTCTTAATATTGAATTAATACTTTAATACAATAAGAATTAAATAACTTTCTTTAATAAAATTATACAATGAAATTGTTGTCTGAATTATTGATGAAGTTACAAGTCGACTAGGGTCAACAAAATTATTGGTATAAGTACAAACAGTCATAAAATAGTAAATATAATGATTTTTTTTCTATGGTGTAGGTATACAAGGGAGACAACTTGTAACAACTTGTTAAAAGAACTCTAATTTTATGTTGAAAGTACTTATATTGGATCTGTACTTATGATAATAAAATAAAAACAAACACAACTGAAATAAACACAGTAAAAGGTTTTGAATATACAGCAGAATCTTGATCATATGAACACACACTGCAGATACCACACATTTTTAAAATTCACACACAAAACTCTGTATTCTTTAGAACTCCACCTTGGAGTCAACTTGGTCCCTGAATGACAAAGTTCTGCTGTGGTTGATATATCAAACTTTTTTGCATGAAAATATGACAAAATGTAAACATTTCCTACTAGACACTAGAATACCATTTCTACTAATACTTGGTGATATACTTTTTTTAACATTGAACAGAGCCCATTGGTACTTAGGCAAGTAGTCCTTGCCATTATATTCTGCCTTTAAAGGAAAACTTAATAAAAATTTAGATGTCAGAAGCCTAAACTGGAGGAGACTCCCATTAAATCAAGTGTACAATGTACATTAAATGAGGTGATAACATTTAGGTGGGGGTTTAAACAATACTGTGCACCAGTAAAGATTCAAAATGATATAATTAATCATTCATGTGCTGCCAAGAAAATGGACATGACCTACCTTGAAACTGATCCCATAATTTCATATAGTCCAACTGTGTCCAGAGTTTGTCTAATATCCAGCTTAGGTGTACAATACCTCTGTTGTATAGGCCTATAAATATCAAATAAACCCTATATCAACACACTTATATTAAAACTGGGAAAACTTCAATACCATTCTGCCTTTTTATTTTTACCTGAAAGAGGCACATGTGGGGAATGTATTGACAATATTTTAATTTATGGATTAAAAGTTTACTGGGCTCTATAAAGGAGAAATGCAACGATAAGATTTTTAAAAGGTCACCAAGGCCTGATACCATTATAAGGGTAAGAGGATTAGTTAAATCTTAAAATCCCTTTGTTACCAATTATGTGTATTACATACATGCGTGAACACAATGTTGCATATAAAATACATGTATATAAGCAGTTGGATACATGCATGTACAAATTATGTATGGTATAACCATAATCTGGTTGTGGTATTACATGTATAGCCAAAATTTAAACTGTTTAAATACTCTAAAGATGTAAAATAAGTCAAGCAGGCTTAGTTCTGTTAATTCGAACATACATACATGTACCAAATAAGGAGAATTCAAGTTAAATAATTCTAAAAAGTATGGTGCGGGTTGTAGGAATTTAATGAATTTTATATAATTTAATTTGATTTGAATACTGCATTTTAATTGGCTGAACAGCATAGAGCAACATTGTTTATATTGTATAACCTGGTTTGTCTTGTGATGTCACCAATCCAGTAATCTGCCACTTGTAAATTCAAATAGACCCGAGTCATTATTGATGCTTGAATTTAGGAATCATTGTACTTCTGTTTGGAAATTAAATTATAAGGAATGTTTCCAACTTTTGAACAGGTTATACTTCAATAACGGCATTCATAAACCGGTTCACAGCTTACATGTATTATGCTAAACTGACCCAAACCAGGTTATATTGTATAACCTGTTAAAAAACTGGAAACATTCTTTAATTGTTCTGTTTGGCAGGGCTAATTTGAGATGAAATTCTCGCTGTCTGTAGGTCCTGAATAAGGGACATCAGGTTGATTTGGCTACTCATCAAGTCATTGTACATGTTAAATTTGTTTTGTATCATTGAAATTGGATTTATCCCTTTTTTCACATTGTCCAACAGACATGTACCATACTCCATAGCAAAAACTTTTTAATATTTTTTTTTCAACGACCTGAAAGAACACAACGAAATAATCAAATACTTTACCAGAAATAGATTACCAAAAATTGCATTCGGTTGAAATAAAATTTTGGGTTGAAACCATTTTCAAGGGGTGAGCAGGAATGATTATCTATATATCCAGGAGACATCTACATGTACACAAGGCCAGCACTTTTGCCTCCATCAAGGATGAAATGAAACTGAAAGTCAACAAATTACATGTACATTGTGTATATAGAATCAAGTGCTTATCCAGGACCATCAAATCTGGGCAAATAATATGGATACAAAATCCTTATACATGTACTGGTAGTACATTTGAACTATAGGACACCCTCTATACAAATAATTCAACATGAATATTCCAATTTTATTGACCTACTTTCAATTAGATCAAAACTATTACTTAGCACTGCATAAATTATTATTCAATATCTTCAGTGTATTTCTTGAGTCTGACATTAAAAACTTCTCCGTACCAATTTTTACTGGATCATCATCAGCCCTACATTTCACAAGGCCTACATGTACATGTATTTAATGTCTATTTGTCAGTTCAAATTGCTCTCAATGAAAAAAAAATATCTATCAGCCAAATGTTTACGATCTGGGATAATATACATGGCCATGATAAGCATCAATACCTACTATATATTAGCAAATATACCTTTTTGATAAGCTCCTAGACTTATTTAAACATGAAATACATTGAAATTATAGCAAATGATAAGCTGCAATTTTAGTAGTTCACAAAAACTAACACAAAGTGATAAACTTTGGTTTCCAGGACAGAAATCGTCTACTTATCAATTGCGAACTTACACATTATCAATGCAATGATGATAAGTGAAAGTGTCGTTGAATTTTTACGGTAGCCTGGTAGCCGCTACTACAATATCAGTCTAGATTGTAGTTGGGGTAGGTGGCAGCCAATCACGGGTAAGATACGACTTAAAAATAAATGGTATTATAACCACATATGAAATCAGTTTTACGTCAAGGCAATGCTTGTTCTGATATGTTGTACACGAAATGTTGATTTATTTAAAAATAATCACATCAAATTTCAATAGTATTGTGAATAATTTTAATGTTTTAGCTCAGATAATTTTGCTATTTTTGGCCTAAATGTTTAAGAGAAATTCATCTTAATAAAAGCATACCCCAATTAATGACCTCCCAAAAGTTAGAATTAAGTAATTTTTCCAAAAAAGAGAACAAAATAAAATAAAATTTTTAAAATATTGACTGGTTGAAAATCAAGCAATTTAATTGATAGCCCTTAATTAAAAGAGTATTTTTATTTTACAGGGGCCTTATTTGACTGCATTTGAAAAACTGAAGGCACCTAATAGCTAAAAAAAAAAACCCAAACTTTTATTTAGATAAAAAAAAATATTTAATTATTGTTCACTGGAGAAACTCAACATTTTTATTCCATAATTCAGAGTTTCCTCACTTTGAAGCTCTGAAATCTTGCCTTAATCATAATGTTGAGTTAATGACAATAAATAATTGATTTTCCAACATCAACTCCTTTAAATAAACATTAAAATAGCAGTAACACAGGCTGATATCACAACGGAAATTAAACTGGTTTCTATATGTACCCACCAAAGAATAAATTATTGTTTTCATTTGTTAGGCGACATGCTTTATCAGGAAGTTCCAGTCATACATTTTTAGTTTGGCTCGAAAAAGCAGAGCCACCACTGACTGCAGAAATTTAAATAGCTTAGACCAATGGTGACTGATAATTTTGATCTCTTGATTAGATATATTATAATGAATCAAAATAAATACCAGTACATTTTATACAATTATTCCTCAAACCACTTGTATGTATGTTACAATGGTTCAACTAATATCCCTTTCTGTTGTTTTCAGTGATGTTTATGATTTTTGTCAGTTATTAGAGCCCTTTGTCAGTAATCTCAAATTTCAGCATGAAAACTACCATAGAGACCCGCCATCAAAGTATTTTATATTGTGCTAAGTC
The DNA here is from genome assembly GCA_028015205.1 of Mytilisepta virgata. Lineage (NCBI taxonomy): Eukaryota > Metazoa > Mollusca > Bivalvia > Mytilida > Mytilidae > Mytilisepta > Mytilisepta virgata. The sequence goes on from CM051513.1 coordinate 20,610,785, forward strand.
TAGAAACAATACGAGTTTTCATCATCAATTTCGTTTAAACGCTTTTCATAACTGGAAAAACAAGCGCAATTACAAAGCATTTAGTCATTTACACAACCGGGAATAAAAAAAAAAATTGGGGTACAAAACTTGAACCCGTACTTTTCGGAGGTTAATCCGTAACCCGTATTTTGAATCTAAAATCTAGGACAATAACGGAAATTCTGTAATAGTTAACACCTCTGTAATAATGGCAAGCAGTAGGGGTTTCAACCAATCAACACTATAATTGTTTTTTTAGGTGTCTGACAGTTGTCATTGCCTCGCTAATTGTGAAAGTTTTCTTCAGAACCTTCTCTTAGATGCCTAATAATGTTTCTGTTCATCTGTACTTATATTTGGTCTCTGAAATATGGTTAACCATAAACTTTTAAAGGTCTCTAATCCACTGTAGATTTTTACTGTAGTGCACAAAAGGAGAAAACTAAGTCCCGTTCCCAAACAGACCTTGGTCAAGGTGCTATTGGCTCCTACAGTGAAAATCAAACTTTTTAGGTACCAGCCTAAATTTCTAGGTGTCAATTACTGACAAAAAGATAGGAAACTTGGGAACTATAACACTTTTTTTTAACACGCTATTATTTTATTTGAGTCCAGAATAGGGCGTCACCATGTACAGTGTAATGCTGTTGAAGGTGAATGAGTTTGTTTCCAAAAGTTTAAATTGTGTTGTCATTCAGGATATGCCTGATCCTTGTTAAAGTGTACATGTATTATATTAATCCAAAGCCATTTATGACTTTCTGGCCTTATAACGCCAAAAAAAAATATGGGTGTTTACGGTCACCCGACCGACCCTAGTTTTATCGTTCCGACCCTAACTTTTTTATCAGCAATTTTCTGAAATTCCAGAAATTCCCGCCTTTTCCGTCACCAGTACCGGTATTTATCGCATTAAACAACAGTGGCGGCCTCTACTGCCAGCACCGCATATTCATGTATTCAATAAATATCACGATAGTGACGATTGTCATTTGAAAAACAATGATTCATGTAAAGTAATGTCTCCAAATAATTTTGAGGTTACTCCTACATTGTCAGTCGGAGAAGTAGTGACATTTTCCAGCATTAGACAGTTTACTTTTACCTGTTTGAATGAGCCCTTTAAAAAAAAAAAAAAACCCACCTACCGACCCTTTTTTTTTTCAGCATGTGACACTAAACTCACATATTTTTTTTTGTGGCCTAATTATTAATTGGATATCATGTTAAAAGAAAGTTAACCATTTGAAGTGAACATGAAAAATAATTTCCCTCAATATTAAGGTAAAGATTTATGCATGTATTTTTATTCATGAATGGTAAAGCACTGAAACAATGTCAAAATAAGCACGGACATAAACAATAATTAAATGTAAATTGACAATTTTTCAGTAATTATCCGAGTTTGGGAACTCATTTTTTTCTCACTCCCCATTTTGGCAAGTAAAGTCCTATTGTTGCTTGCGAAATAAATTTGCTATTAAGTTGCCAAACTTTGGCAAGTAACCATTTTGCAAAAAAGCAATATAATTTTATTCCACTCACCAAAATGGCTAGAATGAGAAAAAAAAACTTCCCATTCTGTCACAAATAAACATCATGTGTTGTTTTTAAAATTAAAGTACCATAATACCGAAAAAACCCAAGTTATAGTCTTCAATAAAACGGGGAAGCTACTTAAAAATGTTAATCTTTCATATGATAACACGCCAATAAAAACAGTGCAAGAGTACAAATACCTTGGTCTCTTAATGAGAGCATCGGGCTCCTTTACTAACGCTGTAGATAATTTGAAGAAAAAAGCACTAAAAGTAATTTTTCTGATAAAGCGGAAATTCCTCACAATAACTCCCAACTAACGTTTAAATTATTTGACTCGTGTGTGAAACCAGTTTTAATATATGGAAGCGAGCTGTGGGGACCATATATTTTAAATTTAGACAAAAAACTCACTTCCGATAAAAATACCGCCTTAGAAGATTCCTTCCTCAGTTTTATCCCGGAAAAAATACATATCGGGTGTTGTAAATTCGTGTTAGGGGTAAACAGGTATGCTTCTAATATAGCCTCAATGGCTGAATTAGGCCGCTATCCAATATCCATCTCTGTCACATTTCAGTCTATAAAATACTGGTTATATCTATACAAAGATTCTGATAATAACGAGAAATTAGCATCTAGAACAGCGGAATGCATTGACGAAACTTGCCCGAGTTCATTTAACAAACATATTCTTGAACTGCTCAAAACAATGGGATTTATTCATGTGTGGAATAATAAGGGTACTATGTCTGAAGGCAAGCTCGTATATGCGTTAAGAAAGAAATTTGAAGAAAGATACAACAAATACTTCTTTTCCATCCTCTCTTCTGATGATCATAACAAACTCCACACATATAATACACTGAAAAAAGAATATAAACCTGAAACCTATACACAACTGAATGTACCAAGGCAACATATTAAACTTTTATCTAAATTGCTAATTTCAAATCATAATCTTGAAATTGAAAGGGGGCGATACAAAAAAACTCCGCCAAATGAACGTCTCTGTAAATCGTAATGCTAATAAAATAGAAGATGAATTCCATTTCATTTGTGAGTGCGACTTGTTCGAAAATTCAAGACACTTATTTTTCGCAGATATATCTGAAATTGTATTCGAATTCCGAAACTTGAATATACTTGAAAAATTCAAATATTTAATGAATGCGTCTGAAACTGATGTTCTAATCAGATTATTTTCATTCTTGGAAGATTGTATGAAGACTCGAAATTCGTCAGAGGGATTGGTTGGGTCATAATAATTATATATGAATGTTATGTGTTCCGTGTCTTTTGTTATTGTATGATATGTTGTCTATTGTAGAATGTTGTTTCCTTTTCAGTGATGATCCTCTGTAATGGATTTTAGACTGAATAAAATTAGTTAGTTAGTTAGTTAATATCTCTAATTACCGGTCACTAAAAAAAAAACACCTATTTTTGAGGAAATTTGAAAAAACTGACGAAAAATTGGGTCTTTGTTGTTGTGGAATCATTGTTGACTTCCAGTAGATTGATTTGTTTAATGAATGGTAAGTATAACAAGACGAAATTAAAGCCTCTACTTTCAGAGTTGTTTCTTCATTTGTTTTTCAGGAATTCATCATCAATATTGAATATTCATGAAAATTGCCATTTTAAAATCCAATACCAACAACGATGACAAACTTCAAACGACCCGCCGTGTTTTGACATGTGTGCAACATATGGTCATAATCCGGATTTGGAATGGAACCTAATGAATATTTATTTGATTTGTTTCTTCTTCGTATAAAATCAATATCAATTCAATTAATAAGTTAAAGATATAGGAATTATGAACTAAAATATGTTTAGTTTTATAATATTAATTTTAATTTTATCCTCGTTATCCAATGCAAAATCGGAAGTGTAGTTATACCAAACTTTATTTTGTTGTTACTATCTTAACATAACTTCCAGGTGTAAAAAGTTGATTTTGTTCACGATTAGTACTGACAGACACGAAAACGAAGTGACAAATTATGTTTTTATTTTAATTTAAGAAGTAATATTTGGGGTGTAAATAGTAGAAGCATGTCCTGGCAAGAAACTGGATTTTATAACTCGCCCCTAGACTACCACTCGCCAACATGGCGAGTATTCATCTCCAGTCTCTGGCCAAAAGCGAATTATACTCGACTTTGTCGAGATGGCGAGCAGTGAGTTCCCACACTTTTATCCTCTCAGGGTTCTCGCTAAGGCGCGTACATGCGTCCTGGACGCGCTAAAATTGGACTGGACGCGTCATCCTTCAAACTCGTGCGTCCCTGGGACGCATGCAGATCTAATCAGCTGCGTCTGAAGACCGTTATTTTCATTAAAAATCTCGAGCCGTCATTTTTTTGTTTTCTTGGAGATCAAAGGGGGAAGGGAAAGAAACAATAAAAAGTAAGCTAAAAAATTGCGGCAATCGGAATTCTCGTGATTTTTCATTGGCCACAGTGTTTATTACAACCGGTAACAATATGTAGACCTCATTTAAAAATAAATTTAGCGGATTTTGACTTATCTATGCACAAATGGAAATTTTGTCAATATTGATTATTAAGGTGTTCAAACAATGTCAATTGGAGGATTTTAAGAGTATGTTTGAGAAAAAATAATAGTAAAGATTATACATAAATAAATATTACAAAATAAAATGGCAATAAAAAATAAGTTGTGTCAAAAGGTGCAAAGATTTTTGCTCATATCTGTAATAGAAATTTTCTTCCAAGTTCGGAGCACCACTGCATAAGTCCAATTTTTTTTTTTTTTGTTTTTTGTTGTTTTTTTTTTTAAATTTCAAATTATATTCGTCAGTATGTTAAGGCAGCACATGATTTTAATTAAACTTTAACAATAGTACAATAGGCCTACCATGGTCAAAATCATGCAGGAGTGTACGTTAAAATAGTGGCGATGAGTCCTGGGACTCATCAAAATCAGCTGGGACTCACCATTCTGAAAAATGATGAGTCCCAGGACTCAACATGAAAAATTCTTAGTGAGAACCCTGATCCTCTTTCCTCATTGTTTGACACTTTGTAAAAAAACATCAAATATCAACAAGATGAACAATGAGCCATTGTTCACTTGTGATACCCCCACTTTTTTATCTAAAGGTAGAAAAATAAAGTCGTCAAACAGAAAGTCGATGTCGCTTGGTCCGAAAACGTATACCATGATATGGCGACCTACAGAGGATGTGATGAGTAGTTACAGAGAAAAGTGTGACAAATAATTTGTATTCAAAACCATAAGGTCGAAAAATAAACTGTCGTCAAACAGGAAGTTCATGTCGCCTTGGTCATAAAACGTATCCCACAATATGGCGTATCTATAGAAAGATTGTGACAAAATATAAAGTGGCTGTGATGTGTAGTTTCAGAGAGGTATGAGGAAAATTTCTCTTCGGAGCAGGGGTATAATTAAGACAACTACCTGGAATTTCATTGACCCCATTTACATTGTATGCAAAAGTTAGTATCCCATCGAAACGGAACGGATATGGGCATGCTGCTTGTATGTATACTTTTTACCACTCCTGACTTGTGTCTGTCAGTTTTCCAGCAGTGAGTTGTCAGTATAATAGAATGATATAACACTCAATTATAAATTTGCAGTTAGTAAACACCTTTTTCATGAGATTGAAGAACTTATGGTCATACATGTGGGAATGAGCAATGACTGGTAAATTTTAGACTTAAATGGTAAAAATCCAGAAATATGGCAAATTCCGGAAAACTTTCATGCACGCTACACTTAAGATTTACAACTGCAAGAATTGATTACATTGTACAGACCTCTATTGTAAAACTTTTGGCTCCTGAGTAAGTATTTTAGGCACCAACCAAAATCTTATGGAGCCAGGCCAAATTTCAAAGTCGCAGCCACTGACAAACAGATATGGAAATAGGCAAACATAATACACTTTTTGAACTGACACAAGTTTATTAACATTCTGTGTCAATACTCATGCATACACATTGCATGATCATTTTCCTGTTAACATTCAAATGCATGCAGGATCAATGATCATGAATGACAAGGAGCGAAATTTGTTAAGTCGCAGTGGTGACTAAATTAGAAATTTTCTCTCTTTTGGGAATATAAATTTCCAGGGCTGCTTAGCGACCTGAAATGGTATATGTAAAAGTATCATCCCTGAGATAATCTAGGTATAACCAGACACAATCAAGTACCAGTTTTTAATAAATGAATAAAATATGCCGTCAGAATTCATGGTTTCTTCACAAATATTTCAAATTAAATGTTCCCCCCCCCCCCCCCCCCCCCCAACGTGTAGAGTCAAATTCAAAATTTTCAAACTTTTTGGGGGGTCGCAAGGGTACTGTGTTATTTATTTATAATAATAGCTCCATCTGGCCTGGCATGCCAGAATGGCCCTTTTCTAGAAATTTGAAAAAAAAAATTTTCAATAATTCAATTTGCACTGTTTGTCCAAAGAAGACAAAACAGGCATTTGTTTCATAAAAATGTATGTCTAGGAGGGGGGCATATATTTTTTTGAAACAAGTGCCAGTGAATAAAAGCAATGAATTAATACAAAGAAATAGGTAACCCGAGGTCATAAGGGCAGTAAGGACAATGAAGTTGGCAAAGGAATATAGCTTTTAACTGTTCTTTTTTATGCGAAACAAAATTGAAATTAATTTTGGGAATTTGTAATAAAGACTATCTAACACAAAGTATTTACAATCTGATTTCATTCGAAAACCCAAGGGTATCATTGTCGCATACATTGAATTTTCACGCTGTTCCCAAAATGTCGCATGGAACCTGGTCGTCACCTGTGAAGAAATTGCAACATTTTTGCTCGAGCAGTTCAATACAACTATGTCATAATGTTTTAAATTAATTGACGATATTAACTGGCTCTTGTTTGTTTCATAAAAACCACCGAACTTACTTTTATTAAACTTAATTTACTTTCCCGCGAACTTCTTCTGTAGCGATAATGGCGGCCTTGACATGTGCACTTGTATCCCATAATGCAATTTTGTTGTTGTTACCTGGCGAGGAATTTTGCGGGAAATTCAAACTGTCTTTAGTTCATAACTTGATGCAATTAAAATACACCTTGTGGATATAATTTTAGTGATAAATATGTCTAAACCATTTTTAGGGTTTCATGTACTAAAAACCACAGTTCGGTGTTCTTGAATGTCGCGATAAATAGAAGGGTCATGTATAAAAAAGACCGTGACTGAGATGAACCAGAGACATGTTTTATATGTCTCTGGATGCACTTTTCTGTTATTCTGTTATAACACCGTACAACCGACTCGTGTCATTGCAATAAAAAACGTCGGACATGGTCACAAACAATCGTTTTAATAATATGGTTAATATCAACATCGTGTATCCGTCATGTCTATCAAATTTTCTACAATGAACTCAGTAAAGACGTTTTAACAATTATTCCAAAATATCAGTAGTTTTGAATACTAAAGCTTGGACAGTTGTAAAAAGCAAACGTGTAAAAAAAAATGTCACGATACATCACATACCATATAAATTACAGACGATATATGATGTATCATAATAATTTTTGAAATTGTTTTTCCCCAGTAAAAGCGTCCGACAAAAAAAAAACCAATTTATTGTGTGTTTATTGATAAAAATGTTACTTCTGGGGGGGGGGGGGGGGTGGGGGGTTAAAACACTTTAATACACACGAGATATACACATTACTAGTTTTTACCATATTTGGCAAACCGTTGGTTTATATATTTCTCCATTTTGCAAAAAAGCTTTCTATGTGTTTACACAATGTATTTTTCCTTAACTTTGACATTAAATGTTGACTGAAATCATTATCATTATTATTACTACTACGCGATGACGCTTTGCATGTTATTTTACAAGTCCTGATCATTCAAATACTACAATTTTATATTATACGCGAAACGCTATATGGCCGAGTTCACTTGAAACTCGAGTGTTAAGTAGAGTTAATCGAGTTAGAACTGGACAAGAGGAGTTGGTATGCTAATGACGTAATTTGACCTCTTGAACCTACAAGTGTCCAAACCGGCATGACAGCAGGGTTTGTCGAGTTCCAACATGGCGACCAGTGGAGAAAATTTGTAAGTGCAATTGTAAATAATAGGAATATACCGGCAATAGTGACCTGGGAACAACAAACTGTTCGTAGTTGTGACTCACAAATGTCTATATTTCATCGAAATTACGTATAGAACTTTGTTTTTGTGATACTTAACAGTTATCGGAAAGAGTAAACTGCAAGATAACAGTTCTTTTGTCAAATACTTCAATACAGTTCGCAAACGTTTTGTATAAAGCATGAGGGACAGGCCATTTACCTGCAAAAAAGTAGTTGGTTTACTCCTACCTGTATGATCACTGTAGCCTATCACCTCTGCGGTTGTGAGTTCGCGCCCCGCTTTGTAAACAACAAAAAAGGGTGCCTTCGACTAGCAGTTATACATGATAAGGTTTCCTAAAAATTTTGTCACAGTCGACATGCCATTTATTTTGTGCATCCTCCAAAATGTAAATTACTTTATTTATATTTTTATTATTCATCATGGTTTGTTAATGAAGAAGGCTTTCTTTAAGACTCTTTACACTTTCACAATATGCTGTAAATTAAATATTAAAGAGAGGAAATTCTTTTTCAGGGTAAAAATTAAAGTGAAAGATGCAGAAGGAAAAGAATTCACAGCTTTGGTCACCAAGGAAATTGTTCAGTTACTTGAATCTCCAGATTGTTGTAAGTTTTGTGTGGAATATTTCAAACAAAAAAACTCAGTGTGTTAAGCTTATTATTCATAGATTAAAGAACATATCTTCGAAATATCAGAAAATAGTCATAAATACCATATTAATATGAAAAGGAACGATTTCAGGTAGCATGAGATTTCAGGTCCTTTTTAATACCAAAGCTAGCTTTTTTTTTTATGAAAATCAATTTAAACAGGGTAGAAGATTCATATAAATTTCAAAGTGGAGACATGTTTAGCACTGTAAAGTTTTTTAAATTTCATTCAAAATACAATAAGCTCCATGTAAAAAAATGAAGTAAATATTAAAATGTTAATGTTATATGATCTATTTTGCATTTTTATCCCCGCACTTTCGACGAAAGTCGGGGATATTGTAATCACCCCGGTCTGTCTGTCCGTCTGTCCGTCACACTTTCTGGTGACGTCAACTCCTCTCTCAGTTTTTATTTTATGCATTTTAGTTCTATATAGTATTGTCACATAGTACATGTAGATGCGCAATAAGGTTTTAGAATTTTGATTTTCAAAAATAGGGGCCCACAGGGGTCGAATTTCAGTCCGAAAATGGTCAGTTTCTGCATGTGACGTCAACTCCCCTTTCAGTTTTTAGTTTGTGCATTTTATTTCTATATAGTATTGTCACATAGTACATGTAGATGTGCAATAAGGTTTTAGGATTTTGATTTTCAAAAATAGGGGCCCACAGGGGTTGAATTTCGGTCCGACATGTGGGAAGTGCGGGGATTAGCTGTCCATTGACTGCGTCCATCTAGTTTAAAAATTTTATTATTATTGAATTCATTATAGGTAGAGAAACAAAAATTACAATTTACAAGAGCATTATAGAAGCTTCAAAGACAGCTGAAACAGATGAATCGGTACAGGTAGCTGTAACTGTTGGAACAGATGGACCACCACCATTACCTGATTTACCAGCACCAGCACCATTACCTGATTTACCAGCAACAGCACCATTACCTGATTTACCAGCCCCTACTGTTGGTGCTGGTGATGCCTGTCCGGTAATTATTATTGACACTTTAAACTCAAGTAAAAGGAAGAAAAAGAAGAAGAAAAAAAAGAAACGTAAAAAGCAAACAAAACAACAAGTGATAGAAAGTAACCTTGAAGTAAATTATCATGAGAAATCATACAGTGACAAAAATCTTGACTATCTTCTTTATGATTCAGATGAATCTACAGTTTGTTTCTCATCTTCATCTAATAACACTAACATTTTAAGTTCAACTTCTGCAGAGATTGATATTATGTACCAATTTATTAGAGTTTCTAACACCCAGAAAGTTTCATATGAAGATTTTTTTGAAATGCTGTCCACAAAATTAGATAATTTATATTCAGATTGACCAACAATTAATTTAATTATAGATACACATGTGGACTGAAGCTGAGGAGAAGATGCTTATTACTCTAAGGAGTGCCAAAGAAGATGAATTTAAAGCCAATAAACAACATGACACTCTGTGGAATGGTATTGTCAGTGAAATGAGGGCAAAGAACATAAATGTTAATCGACAACAAGTAATAAACAAATGGAAAAACATGAAATGCCGCTATAAAAACATTGTTGATAGCAATAACAAGACAGGCAATGAGCTCACCAAGTGGAAATATTATACTGAATTTTCAGAATTATATGGGCAAAAAGCATCTACTCGACCCTCAGTTACTATTGACACTTTGAAGAAAGGTGGAAAAATTACCCAAAAATCTGACAATGAAGGCACATCCAGTTCTTCCAGTTCTTCAACTACAGATGAAAGCATTCAAAAATCGTGCAAAAAGAAACGTCTGTCCTTTCCTGGTAATGTCAACAACAAGGATAAATTGATAAAAGCAATGGAAAATTCAAATAAAGAGATTTTGAACAAGCTAGACGAACATCACTCTGACAAAATGAAAAGAATGGATAGAATGTTGGATATTCTAGAGAAGAGAGTAAACAAGAATTAACTTTAAAATGAAACTTAACTTTTCAGGGAGAGAAATTTCTATTTTTTTAATCATGTTAATAGGAGTTAAAGTGACAATTGAGTTTAAAGTTTTACATTTTTGCAACAGTTTAGTTCAATGTTTTTTATGTTTTGTAAGAAAATTAGCATCATGACTGAAAGGTTAACAAGTGTGTGGGAAAACACAAATATTGGTTGTCAGATACATGTATTAGAATGATACCAGTTATTTGATGCAGCCAGAAAATGTATGAAAATGTATGACATTACATTTTAAAAATTGTAAATACATAATTATCCATGCAGAATTATAAGAACTTTTGTACTGTTTAAGAGTATCAAGATTTTTTTTATTGTGCCAAAGGTTTACATTTTTCTTTATTTAAATGAAATAGAAGTTTTTTTAATTAGTTTAATTTTATTTGCATATAATTTTGTTCTGTTATTATTTTTTATGTTATCAATAAAAGAAATAAAAGTAGAAATTTTTTAAAATTTAATTGATTTTCCCCTTTTGGGCCCCTTTCTGTCCTGAAAAAGTGAAACCGATCAACATAGTTTTGAAAGGAGACAATCAAAGGATCATTCTGGCCAAGTCTGGTTTAAATTGGCTAAATAGTTTCTGAGAAAACAGTTCATATGTGTTTTCCCATTGAATCCTATGTAAACTTTGGACCCATGGTCCTCTGACCCCATGGACTCTAGGACCATCAGTGATATAATTTTGAATCCTCATTATTTATCAGTGTTCTACACCAAATATCATTGCACTGGAATCACTAGATTCTTGAATATTTTCTTTCTTTTCCCCTTTGGACCCTTTTGTGTTCCCTCCCCTGGGAGGTTGAAAGTGATGAAAAGCTTTGGAAAGAAGACAATCCAAGGACCATTCTGGCCAAGTTTGGTTTAAATTGGCTCAATAGTCTCTGAGAAAATAGTTCATTGGTGTTTTTCCATTGAATTCAATGTAAACTTTGGACTCATGGTCCTCGGACCCCATGGACCCTAAGATTTTCATTGATATAACTTTGGATCCTCATGCTTTATCAGTGTTCTACACCAAACATCATGGCACTGGCATCACTGGTTCTTGTTCTGATTTTTAGCTCACCTGGCCTAAAAGGCCATGTGAGCTTTTGCCATCACTTGGCGTCCGTCGTCCGTCCGTCCGTCCACAATTCGCATTACAATCTTCTCCTCTGAAACCACCGGGCCAATTTCAACCAAACTTTGCTGGAATGGTCCTTGGATGGTCCCCTTTCAGAATTGTATCCGGGGTTGTGATCGACAATCAAACATGGCTGCCGTTTCTAAAAATAGAAAAAGGGGGGATGGTTTCTTAAAAAATCTTCTCCTCCAAAACCACTCAACCAATTTTTGCCAAACTTTGGTGGAATGGTCCTTAGGTGATCCTCTTTCAGAATTGTATCCGATGACTCCGCCCGCCAACCAAGATGGCCGCCACAGCCGAACTTAAATTAACATAGGACCCTATGGGAAATTCAATGAAAAATCTTCTCCTCTGGAACTACCTGCTCAAATGGAACCAAACTTTGATGGAATGGTCCTTAGGTGATCCTCTTTCAGAATTGTATCCGATGACTCCGCCTGCCAACCAAGATGGCCGCCACAGCCGAACTTAGTTTAACATAGGACCCTATGGGAAATTCAATGAAAAATCTTCACCTCTGAAACTACTTGCTCAATTTGAACCTAACTTTGACAGAATGGTCCTTAGGTGATCCTCTTTCAGAATTGTATTAAATGACCTTGCCCACTAACCAAGATGGCCGCCACAGCCTAACTTAGTTTAACATATGACCCTAAAGGAAATTCATTAAAAAATCTTCTCGTCTGCAACTGTTTGCCAGGTGAGCGATTACAGGCTCCTGGGAGCCTCTGGTTACATATTTAATTAATATTCCCCTTATGAGCTCTTTGTAGCCCCTCCCCCATGAGGGTGAAACAGTCGATTATAATTATGAAAGGGGACAAGATAAGGAACATCTTAGCAAGTTTGGTTTAAATAGTTTCTAAGAAAGCAGTTCAAAGGTGTACGTTTATCCATTGAATCCTATAGAAAATTTGGACCTATGGTCCTCAGACCTCACGAACCCTAGGACCTTCATTGATATAATTTTGAATCTTCACAATTTATCAGTGTTATACAGCAAGTTTGGTTGAAATTGGTTCAGTAGTTTCAGACAAGAAGATTTTTATTTTTTTTTTGCTGAATTATGCCTAATTTGCATAATTGGCCAAAATCAGCAAAAATTCAAAGTTCATTAAAAAAAAACCCGTAACATATGTTGGATAATTCCTACTCGTACTCCTTCAGTTAAAAATTGAGCCAGTATAATGACTTAAAATACAGCAGTTTTGGCCATTTTAAGACATTTTTGCTGTTTAATTTATAGTAACAGTGGCCATGTTGGTTGATGGGGGGGGGGGGGGGGGGGTCATTGTATATAATTTTGAAAATACACATCCTGAGGATGATTCTGGCTAAGTTTGGTCTTTATTGCCCTAGTGGTTTCAGGAGAAGATTTTGAAAAAGATCACTGACGACGGACGCCAAGTATTGGCAATAGCTCCCCCTGGCCTTTGGTCAGGTTAACTAAAAACCTGTTAAATTTAGATTTAACTCTTGAGATTGATACAGTATATCAATATTGTAACAAGACAAAAAAGGACAAGAAGTTCCAACCTCAAAAGATTACATGCTGCTGTAGAACATTCTTGTTTTAGCTCACCTGGCCCAAAGGGCCATCTGAGCTATTGTCCCTTTTCGTACGTCGGTCTGTAAACTTTTTCAAAAATCTTTTCTGAAACCACAGAACCTATATAGACCAAATGTGGCCTAGATCATCCTTAGGGTATCTATTCCAAAATTGAGTCCGATGACTCTGCCAATCAACCAATATGGCCTCTGTTGCTATAAATAGAACATAGGGGGTAAAATGACCATTTTCCCTTGTATCTCCAAACCTATAACAGATACAGAAAAACTGTTGCGGGCAAAAATAATCAGCAAGTCAAGCTCTACAAAAGTCTCCATTACTCTGAAATCATCAGACGACTCCTTACATGAGTTATTGGACTTAAAACGTAAATTTTGCCAATTTTTGCCCATTATCTTGAAAACAATAACAGAGAGAGAGAAACTGTAAAATGCAAAAATGATCAGCAAGTCAAGCTCAACAAAAGTCTTCATTACTCCAAAATCGTCAGACGACTCTTTACATGAGTTATAACACTTTAAATGTAAATTTTGACGATTTTTGCTGTATTTGCCCAATATCTGGAAAACAATAACAGAGAGAAACTGAAAAGCAAAAATGATCAGCAAGTCAAGCTTTACAAAAGTAATCATCAGTTGACTCTTTACACGAGTTACTGGACTTTAAATGTAAATTTTGACAATTTTTGCTGTTTTTGGCCAATAACTTAAAAACTACAGTATAACAGATAGAGACAAAGTGTAAGAAGCAAAAATGATCAGCAAGTTAAGCTCAACAGAAGTCTTCAATACAGTAACATTGTTGGTTGCTCCTTACACGAGTTATTGCCCACCAGGGCCCAGGTGAGCCATACAGGCTCTTTGAGAGCCTCTTGTATTTTTGTATTGGAAATTAATGATGATGGCAACAACAGCCGAAGAATTTTTCATAGGACAAACAATAAATAGATATTAAAATACAAGGAAATCATATGTCTGTTTAAGGTTATCCTTTTTAAACAAAAAAATGACTACCCTTGTCTGTTTTATTCAATTTTTGGAACAAGCACAGTTAAAGCCAGAGTGTTTCTCTTTAAAGTCTATAACTTCCCTATTTTTTCATCACTATGTAACCTTAAACAGACATATTTTCTCTTGGCCTTAGCAGTTAAAAACAGGTTTATTGCAACCACCTGTGATCCTCTAGTTTCTTGCTGATCAAATGTTGAAAAGCTGATTGTATAGCTTAATTAGAATTTGGATATGATGCAGAGGCATGCATATGCATTGAACCAATAATGGAACTTCAGGATATAATGTGTAAAGAAATTACAAAGAAGTCTTCGTATTTTTTTTTTTCAGTATGAAATACTTTTACATAAAGAATAAACATTTCATATCAAAAACTAATGTTTAGCACAGACTGTTCACTGCAAGTAATTCATTAATTGGTTTCTCCGATCAACACCATTTTGATCATTACGGTAAATATTATTGTAGTTATTTGGGTGAAGGTTTACATCTGGCTCAATAAATAAGTCAATTTCTTCATGAGATAAAACACACATATTATGCAAAATGCATCCTGCTAAAATAGTTGAAGCAATCTGTATTGGTTCATGAACAGTAATTTCTTTTAAACGTCGAAAACGACCTTTTAAGTGTCCTATGGTCCTTTCAACCACCTGTCTATAGGAGGACACAACTCTATTAAATCTTTTCTGGTTTCTGCTTAGGTGTCCATTATCCTTAAATGGTGTCACCAGCCAGTCCTTCAACGGATAAGCAGAGTCGGCCACAATTACTTTGTTTTGGCTGATAATCTCGCCTGCACGTGAATACAAAGAACTATTGCGGAGCACCCTGGCATCATGCGTGCACCCTGGCCATCCAGTATATGCATCCCTTATTAGTAGATCATTGTCCACTACAAGCTGAAATGTACAAAAAATGAAAATGAATTTTAGATCCTTGTGATATCATCAGAGCAATCCTTAAAAAATTGTTTATTTAGAATGTCATCATAAATTATCATATTTAAGCCTGTCTTGCAGTTGTTTTGGATTTTTTTTGTCTGCCTGCCATACTTTAAAATGAATGTGCATTACCTGTAATTGCATAGAGGGGAAATATTTTCTGTTCAGATAATCCCTGTCTCCATCTGGGCAAGCACTTAGCCTAATGTGGGTTCCATCTAGGGCAGCAAATATGTTAGGCAAACCATGCAGTAGCTGATTTTGCTGGGATAATACTGTTTGTACCTGGAAGTCTGGGAAGTTAATGACCTACAAATATTTGACATAACTGTAAACAGTGTTCCAGCTAGGATTTAAGGGCAGAGGGGCACAACTTCCAGAAAAGGGGCACTTTAGCACGACAACAAAAGTGAAAAGGGCACAAATGAAATGGAAAATATGGGTTAAATACATATTATATTGTTATTTTGGCTCATATCAGGCCTAACTAGTCTGTTTATTATATACTAAGACAAAATCAACTAAATAAGCCTTTGTTTTTTCTTTAAAATTAGCTTTTTTACAAATATTTGTATCTCATAAATACAAAGGGCAGAGGGGCGCACCGAAAGGGCAGAGGGGTGCTGCGCCCCTCTATTTTGGGCTAGCTGGAACACTGGTAAAAAATGTGAAGAAATGACAAACGTATGCAAATTAATTACTTGTGATTTTAAGGCCAAACACTGTACTTTATATCAATTGAATTAAAATCTTTCTACTCCGATCTACTTAAAAGAATGTTGCCATTTTCAAAGTTACCCATTTAACACAAGTCTAAAACTGGCTTGATCTTAGAATAATGGTCATAAACTGATCAAATCAAACTGTACTGTGAAATTTACACAACTCAGTATAAAAACATTTTAATTTATACCTCTGCAAACACGCTGTTGAATGCTTCTAGACATCTTGTTAACACATCATGCACTGTGGACTTTCCAAGACCAAAATACTGTCCCAATTCCCTCATGGTCTCGTTATTTGCCATGTAACAAAGGAACACTAACAACTGCTTATAAGGGCTGACGTGTTCATGACCACCGCGATGCAAAGGAATTAATTGTTCACGTATCTTTGCGTAAATTGTATCAAACATCTCTCTTGTAATTCTAAAGTGTGTTCTATAGTCTTCTGTTAGAAAAGTGGGCACCACGTCCTCTGTATATCCACAGATCCGAGGCAAGAAAGGGCGCCTCAAATTGTCTATATATAATATCGCTTGGACTGCAGTAACATTTACAGCGATCATAGTTTCCATTAAGATTTCGTCCACTGTTTCTTCAAATAAAATCGGTATCAAGTCGTCCATCTTGAAAAGTTACTCTAGGATCGAGTTTGCTGTTTTCTTGAAACTCGGAAGTCCATGTTTATAAATAGATTTTTACGTCAAGAAGATTAACCCTAGAGTTTCAAGTGAACTCGGCCTGTCTGCGGCATGATTGATTTTATCAGGTTTGTACATGTATAAATCATATATCCCTAGAACTATATAAGCTGTGTGCGGCGTTACCATATAAGGATATATATCTAAGGTTAAGAATCGGTTATGGTTTGAGTTATGTTTGTAACAGAAAAGTCGGGCTATCTATCCATCACGTCATCCTTTCTTTCCTGTAAATTAAGTGTCTTAATGGGCCATGTGACTGCTTTTGTGCATGTTGTGTTTTGGACTTCTGTTGGGCAAATAATGACAAGATCAAGTTTGGCAGATTCCTATGTGTATTTTGTTGATTAATTTGAAATTCAATAGCACATAATTGGCGTATACGTAATTGAATTTAACGAAGATTACCCCACAACCCATCTTGAAGTTGTCGTGGGTGCGACGTTTTTCTTTCCATTGAAGGACTTGCTGTGATTGTATTAAGACGAAGAACAGCAAATTTATCTATATCATATTCCCTTCTATTAGTGCTGACCTAGTTTGTATTTCGTGCTGTGGTGAAGCTGTAGAAATGTTCACCGTATGCTGTTTTGTTTTTACAGGTATTCATTAATTCTTGAGATAACTCCTCGGGTGTGTAAGTTAAAATAAGATTGTAGAACTTGCATGCAGAGGTATTACATAAATCTAATAAAACTTTTTTTGAAAAGCTGAATTGTTCTAGAAATAAATTATTTAATTGTAGCTTTTTTAAAAAGACAAACTTTTTGGTCGTTAAACAATAGCAACTGCAGGTTCTGAACAAACTCGTCAAACTTCCCAGTTTATATATGAAGTGCGTGCTGACGTCAAACGAATCTAGCCAAATCTGAAAGAATTAACCCCAGAGGAATCACTAACTATGGTCTAAAGAATATGTTAGCTTTATTACCAGTTTGCCCGTTTCTGAAATTCGTTAATTAGAATTGTTTTCTTTTAACGTTACCGTATGATTAAACAAACGATTACATTGAAGACACTTGGATTTTTGTTTGAAACTAATCACGATTTATGTTTTCAAGGTAATTGCACGAAATTTGAATCGTACTTTTTTCAGCTTTCCCAATTTTCAGTGGCACATTTCCTGAAATGTATTGGTCACTATAGTGAAATTGGGGTACAAACAAGAGTTGTTTTCACTTTTTATATCACGTCATGAATTGATGGTATACGTTCAGCAACCAGCTAGCTGACTAATTCGTTGTATCATGGTACAAGTGTATAAAACCATATATCAAATAAAAGAACTTTTCAAGCTTTTACACTACATGACATTCATTTCAGCTGTAACAAAAAGAAAAGTGACGAAATACAATCCACCCCTTCACAGAAAAACTCAAAACATTTGCTGATTTTAGACCAATCTTATGATAATATGTGCAATCAGGTTATATCAATCTGTTTTTAAAACATACTTTCAGGAAAGATTTGCCTCCCTAAATAATTGCTTCATTACTCTATAAAGTTGCCTCCCATTATTTAATTTGCTTCTAAAAGTATCAAATGGTAATCATAAATATTGCATATTTTCCTATTTTCAAAGGGCATAAATCCTGAAGAAAACTGATCTAATTTAGTAAACTAGAGCTTGAATTATAGTAAACAATACTCCTACAAAAGTTCAATGAGACAAACTAAAACAAGAAATGGTATGTCAAACTTATAGCAAAACAGATTTCCATTCATCACCGTTTGTCACAGCCTGGTGTACATTACGTTGGGAACAAACCCACAGATGAGGGTTATCCCTTTTTCTGAGGGATTAATTTCAAGTGCATTTAAAGTAATTTTTAGACATTCTAATCTTAAATCAAAAAGGGCACATCTGCATATAATTTGCTATGTCTTTCCTCAAACACCATATATATATGTATCTTTTCTGGTTAAAAAAAATATTCCTAGGAAATATCGTAACTTAATGAACGTGTGGTGTCTTCTAAATTGTAGATCTATACAAATATTTTTTTTTGGAAAATGTTGTAGAATTTAACACAAATTTTTCACCTTTTAAATAAAAAAGTAAATGTTTAAAAATTTAAATTTTATCACTTGAAATTTACCCCTAGTAAGAGGGACATTGTTCGGTTAAGAGGTTACTCCCCTTTAATTTCTGGGCCAGTATATATAGCAATCTGTAAAGGGTACTTCATTTGAAAATGATATCAATCACATAACATTTGTAAGGGATGTAAAATATGCTGTCATAACTGAACAACCAATTCTCAAAATTAACTTTATTTCTAAAAAATAATTCAAAAGAATTCAAATAATACATTCATAATAAAATATTCACAAACAGTCAATTCAGCAGTTAAAATGTAAAGTTCAAAACTAAGGGACATAACTCTTTGTTGAGATGAGGTTTGTTTGATTGTTTAGTTTGGGTTTTACTCCCTTTTCAGCACATTTGGCTATTTCGCGGCGGCCAGTTTTTATTGGTGGAGGAAGCCCGAGTACCCGGAGAGAACCACGACCTTCGGTAGGAAAATTGGCAATCCTTGTCAATCAAGATTGGAGTCGAACACACCCCGCCACCGGTGAGATTCGAAATCACAACCTCAGCGTTGACGGGCTAGTGATCAATAGTAGTCATGACGATCTACCTAGACCACTCGGCCACCGAGGCTCCCTTGAGATGAGGTGTAATTGATCTAAATTCTACTTAAATCCACAGAGGAGAGGGCAAAATATTTGATGTGATATTTCCCTGTCTGTAACTCTGTGTGCATTTATACATCTCTTGACCCATTTGATCAGTTCTGCTACCACAAAATGTTGGATAATTAATCCTCGTGAAATTTTGCACCATAAAACGTTCGGAAGACTCCTCAGAGTTTTACATTGTCATTAGAGAAAAAGAATTCTAAGACTCTTGATGCGTTAATTATGAAATTAATCCAATCTCGATAATCAAATTTTCATTTTTTAAACTGCTTGGACAAGCCTTGCAGTTTAACAAAAATGAAAATTTAATTATCTCAAGTTGATAAATTTCATAATCAATTGTCATCATTGTAGAATCTATGTACAGCAGTTCTGAGGCCCCTGTGACATGAAATAAGATTTGATCTGACCTAAAATTAAATATGAGCCAATTATAATATATCAATGATGCCATGATTTTTTAACACTGACCTGAATACAACAGGATAAAATCCTGTGCACTTGAAAAAGAGGCAAAATGTATTTCAGCAAACTATTGTATGATACATGTGATTTTGTTCAGATTAATTAATTTTCAAGTTTCGTTTTCACACAAATTGTAAAATATCAGCTGGTTCACTTAGCGAAAAAAGCTTTACATCACGGCTTGTGGATGATATTTATAGGTTTCACAAGGAGTGAGATTTAAATATCGCTTGATATCAATTACGAGAATTGGATATCGCTTGATATCATTTCGAGTTATTTAATTTGGATATAATAATAAACAAGCCTTTAGCAAGTTGATATCAACTAATATCTAATTTTAACAATTCGTTTAACTTATTTCTCTTATGATTCTTCAGGAATATTTGTTTGTTTGATATTTGGGGTCCGAGCCGTGGGAAATCTTAACCTTCATTTCTCTGTTACATCAAATGTTGCTATGCACAGATGGCTTTAAAATGTTGCACAATTGTGTAGCAAAATTGTTGATCAATCAAAATATACTAATTTTCCTACACAATCATGTGTTGACCAATTAAATGCGGAGATTTTTTAAATCACTAGTTCATATCACATTGTACACTATGTGATATAACTAGTTCACATCACACTGTACACTATGTGATATCACTTGTTCACATCACACTGTACACTATGTGATATCACTAGTTCACATCACATTGTACACTATGTGATATCACTAGTTCACATCACACTGTACACTATGTGATATCACTAGTTCACATCACACTGTACACTATGTGATATCACTAGTTCACATCACACTGTACACTATGTGATATAACTAGTTCACATCACACTGTACACTATGTGATATCACTAGTTCACATCACACTGTACACTATGTGATATCACTAGTTCACATCACACTGTACACTATGTGATATCACTAGTTCACATCACACTGTACACTATGTGATATCACTAGTTCACATCACACTGTACACTATGTGATATCACTAGTTCACATCACACTGTACACTATGTGATATCACTAGTTCACATAACACTGTACACTATGTGATATCACTAGTTCACATCACACTGTACACTATGTGATATCACTAGTTCACATCACACTGTACACTATGTGATATCAAGTTTCCCTAACCGTCCGAGAGTTAGATAATACTGGTCAATCGTAAGAGAATTAACGATATCAAATAGCAGTAAAACTGATCGTCTGTGCATATAATTCCAACCAATCAATAAATTGTAATAAAATGCAAGCTTAGTTCTGTACTTGTTCATCATGACTAGAAATGAGGTATTTATGACCAAAGTCAATAGAAATGCAAAGATGAAATGAATGTTTATATACATGATGGAATGCACAATTTTTTCTCAACATACATGTTGTTCAAAATAATGGTCTAAAATGCCATATATTTAATTTTTTTTCTCATTGTTAAAATTCACTTTGAGAAATTTATTTCAAAATCTAATTTTTCATTTGTTTTCTGTAATAAATGATAAATCATATATTTACTTGATCATTGAATAATAAATATGTAAATGATATAAACAAAGAAAAATGTCATTAATAAACATTACATTTATGAACACTGTAAAAAAAATTCTTTCAACGATAATAAACAGTAATCCTTTTTCAATTAAATTAATCAGTTTTTCCAAAAGTTGAATCAGCAGGGATGATTTTGCCAAATGGGAAAAATGGCAAAATTCTGTACTGGAAGCCTATGTAAAATAAAGAGTCCATTGTGAGCAAATACAGAATGCCCAAAAAGCAGAAATCTGCTAAATATTGGAATAAAATCAACAAAAGAATAAAAAATTCCATAAAATATGAACAAACATCTATCTGCATATCAAGAATTACTACAAGAAGGACACCATTATGAAAAGGGAATGTCCTTACATTATCATTGTACAAAGCTTATCCCACAATATTAACAAGCATAAAAATTAAAATACAATACAGTGATTTAAAAATGCATTTGTTCATCAAATACCCTATAAGGCCAAGGGACAAAAAGGTGTTACCCCTGAAATACAATAAACATTTGTTGTCAGTAGGCAACATTTCAAATTTTTCTGACTACTTACTATAGGAAAACTTTCATATTTAGCTTTGTGGTGTATGTCAATCTACCATCCATACTCCACAGATCTAATTAAAATTAAACTTCTGCACATCCTTGTATTAACTTGGTTGTTTTCATGTTTCATGTTTGAGACTTAACAACATCCCATTGGAGGTCCTGTGAGGGGAATCTGCATGAATGCATTGTCTCTATCAGTGAGCTGTCTACAAAATCTTTCTACCTGGGAACCCAATCAATCTGTCTCATACTATTTAATTTAATCGACAATGATGATAGATAAATCAAATTAAAATGATAAACAAACTGTTTTTCAACAATTCGTTATTTAAATGGCTGAGCTGTAAGTTTTAACTAACAACTATTCTAGAATTCTTCTTTGCTCTTTTTTCAACTAATCAATATATTTTTGAAAACACTTTTGATCACGGAACGCACCATTTTCAACCTTTACCCCAAACCGGTTTCAAGTGGTTATACACACTGATCATGATTGGATGACATATATAAAATTTAGAATTGTAGACCCTTGATGCGACCTTCAATTGGATGTTGTTAAATGTAGAATGAAAACAACTAAATGAAAATAAGGATCAAGTACAGAAATATAATTTCAATTATACTGATACAGTATAAAACTATCAACTCCATTTTTTCTACAACAGATAGTTAAAAATGACAATGGTAGACAATAAAAGGGGGGGGGGGGGACGGTCATAGGTTTGTTTTTCTTGGCCTAATGTACAACAATAAATTACATCAGAGTAAAAACCCTAAAATCTGGCAAGAATTTACACTGCCTTACTTCTGGTAAAACTCAAGTTACATGAATCAATTTAAAATGTTTTTGTACCAATGCCTTATTTTGAAGATTTGCACAAATACTTCTGAGATACTTCTAAAATATTTTCTGGTGTTTAATCTCAACTATTTGAAATTGTTCTCATCATAAATCACCCACCACCAGAATAAAGTAAGACTAATGTGTGTCCCACATAAATGATTTCTTTAAAAAAAGACCCGAGATTTTCCATGGATCTAAATTTCGAATAAATACAAAGCATTCTGTAAAAGTTTGTATGCACTTGCCCACAACATCACATTTGTTTATAGCCATGTTATATTTTATGCTAAAAACAATATATCTAACACAGAAATATAAAATCTGTTCTAGCGGTAAACTGGGTGCATCGAGCATTGAAAACAGGATTATAGTGAATTTTCTATAAACAGGCCACCACCATGACAAAAAAAAAACTGTCCAGTTAACAGAGGTGGCCAGAATACTGAGGTTCAATTTACAAATTGAAAATCACAGGCCAAAAATAGTGGCCAGTGTACCGAGGTTGACCGATTTTATAAGGGGTCTGTTTAGAGGATTTCTGTGTAATTAATTATGATTAAAGGAAACAATATTAAAATATCTGACCTCAAAAGATGTTTTTATATGCAGGACACACAGCTAAAAGTCACTGATAAGTGAAATGTGTCAATATTGCACAGAAGATATTTGAGGCAGTGTTTCTCTATGATATGTGAGAATCAGTCTAGCATGTAACACCATCAGCAGATTGCATCAGTAAATATTTCAGCCATTGTGTCACAATAATATCTTGTTATCTCATTAGGTAAAGTCTTCCATCCTCTACTGTATGACTCAAATAATTCTAACAATGAACAACGAGCTCTAGCTGTTCTCCTAAAATTAAAAAAAAAGCATACTTTTATGAAATACATTGATTTTTAGAGTGAAAAAAATTTTTCCATTCAAAATGTAATCTCCTGTTATCTCGAAAACACTACATGTATCCCTTTACAAGGACAGAATAAATTAAGGATGCTCGCTGGTCATGTTTTGGCCTTTTTGTCAGATTTTCAGAATCCTCAGGTTTTATCCATTTCTTAAACATTAAATTTTTTGCCCATGTACCCCCACTTTTTCTTTTATAATTCAATCATATATACCTTAAAATGGTATTTGACAAAATTTTATGAAATCCTTTTTATTTTTTCATACATTTTTGATAGCCTGAAGTTGTCAATGCAAAGACAATGAAAAATCCAGAGAAAACCTATTTCCTGCAAATTTTCAAGGCTTTATAGCTCTGAAATGAGCACATGAACCTATATTTTTTTCTTGCTTATTTGTTTACTATTCATATGTTCTCTCAAACTAAAACAAGTATTTCAAATCCTATTTATTTCCTATTAGACCAGCGATCACCCATAAGTGCAGGATGAAAAACTCATTTCAAATAGCATATTTACCCTTCGTCACTAACTTAAATTTGGAAAATACTGATTATCAGACAGAGCATATGCTTTGAAATCATACCTTTTAATCAGAATGCATTTCATTGGTAACATTAAGTTGCCTTGTTTCTGCTCAGAAACATTTGTTGTGTGTGTGTGGTTCTTTTTTTGTCTTCAGATTGTTTGAGACATGAAATTCACTGGTGAAACTTAATAGTTGAAAGTTATGTTTAACAAACTAAATTTTGAAAACAGATATTATAACAAAACTTGAGGGTATATTGATCACCCAATCCCCAAAATTAGTGAATTAAGATCATCCTTATATTTCAATGTCATATCAGAGTTATCTCCCTTTATCTTACTAGGAATACAGAAAACAGTTTTTGTACAGTGAATATGCTATTTAAAATCAAAATTAGTGGGAACAGAAATTGTATATCCCACATACCTCTAGTATTTCAGCCCAAATTAAAATTAATTTCTAGGCTCTAACACCCTTTGCCTGCACTAAATATTTGCCTCCATTTCTGTTTTGCCTAAGACAACAAGCTGGGAATAAACCCAAAATTCTTTCCATTGGAAGAAGGTAATGATCTTATTTTTTATAAACCCATGAAACCCAAAACACAAATGCATTTTACTTGGAATTAGAAAACAATGGTTTTGTTTTTATCCCCCCGCTTAGCGAAAGCGGGGGGATCATGTAATACAGTCCGTCCGTACGTATGTACGTACGTACGTACGTATGTACGTACGTGCGTACGTACGTACGTCTGTAGTGGCAAGGCATATCTCTGAAACGGTAAAAGATAGAAACTTGAAATTTGGCATCATGGAAGAGTATATGACCCACTAGGGAATAGACCCCTTAAAATTGGAATTCGACCCCTTGGGGCCAAATTATGAGCGAAAAACGAATTTCGCGATATCCAATAAATGGAGATATCTCCAAAAGTGTTAAAGCTAGGATATTGGAACTTATGTCACTACTTATATTGCCTTTCCCAAGTTGAAAGAGGGTATCAAAATTTTGGTCCCGCCCCTAGGGGCAATGCCCTAAGGAGTTAAAAAATGTCTAAAAACGATTGTCCAAGAACTCCTCCTACACCGTAGAAGATAGAAACATGAAATTAAGTACACTAGTAACACTTGAAGAGTTGTCTGTGCCAAAGGTTTCGGAATTTTGATTTTTGCCCGGGGGGTGGGGCTACACCCTAATATGTAAAATCTCAAAATATGGTAAGATCAGTTCATATCCCCACCCCTTAACCATATATATTTTTATTCCACATTTAAAGACGAGTTACATGGTCACCCCCGGGGGTCAGCCCCACCCCCCTCATTTGGAAAATTACAAGATATCTCAAAAACAGTTAAGATCCCCACCCCTAAACCATATATATTCTTAGTGGGCATGACAAGACAAGTTTAATGGTCATCCCCGGGGGTCGGCCCCACCCCCCTAATTTAGAAAATTACAAGTTATCTCTAAAACAGTTGAGATCCCCACCCCTAAACCATATATATTCTTAGTGGGCATGACAAGACCAGTTGAATGGTCATCCCCGGGGGGTCGGCCCCACCCCCCTCATTTACAAAATTACAAGTTATCTCAAAAACAGTTGAGATCCCCACCCCTAAACCATATATATTCTTAGTGGGCATGACAAGACCAGTTGAATGGTCATCCCCGGGGGTCGGCCCCACCCCCCTCATTTACAAAATTACAAGTTATCTCAAAAACAGTTGAGATCCCCACCCATAAACCATATATATTCTTAGTGGGCATGACAAGACCAGTTGAATGGTCATCCCCGGGGGTCGGCCCCACCCCCCTCATTTACAAAATTACAAGTTATCTCAAAAACAGTTGAGATCCCCACCCCTAAACAATATATATATATTTAATGGACATGACAAGTTAAGACTTACATTCATTTGATGTAGGCCATTTCAATTTTATCCATCTTAAAACTTTTGCATTCGACTTTGTCCGAGCAGTAGAAGTCCAATTTCATATTTCTGTGTTGTTTCTTGATATCCAAAGATCAGTGTCAAACTTTTTCTCTATTTATGCAATTTGAAATTATGAGGGATTCAGACTTTGTGCATTCCGACTTTGCTGGGAGCGGGGGGATGTGCAATCTCTGATTGCTGCGTTTCATTTATTATATAATAAAGATGCAAGTATTCTTTTACTAGATCTTTTTTTTTACATCTCACTGTCGTCCTGATATGCACCTGGCTGTCACTAGACGTTAAACAACAATTCATCCATCATACATCTCACTGTAATTTCAAGAAGGTCCCTAGCATTTGTTTACAATGTATACCTACCCATCCTTAATTATCTTTGTTCGTATCTTCTCCATTAATTCAGACATTTTTGCTTCATCAAGAGCCTCTAATTCTTTTCCTATGCTTTGTGCCTGTTAATATTAATATTCAGATTTCACAAACTACATGTACCATTACACATAATAAACAATTTTTAAATAACGAAAATAAAGTTGTGAAAACATAATTTTTTTTTATTGTCCATTTGTATCAGTGAAAACTTAAGGGTTTGTGTTTTGCATATTTGTTAATTTTTAGAATTATGTTTTATAAATATCCTAATATTTCCTGCACATTTTCAATTTATTAGTATTTATATCTTATTGGTGTAAAAAATCCAGCAAGTAGAAAAATGAAATCTATAAAAACAAACATGTCCATTTCGCAACTAGTATGCATTAATTGTTTAGGGGCCAGCTGAAGCCCGCCTCCGGGTGCAGGATTTCCTCGCTGTGTTGAGGACACATTGGTAGCCTTGGGCTGTCCTCTGCTCTATGGTCGGGCTTTTGTCTCTTTGACACATTCCCCGTTTTCATTTCATGTGTTTTTTTTTGCTGCAATGTTATTCTTCCCCACCTTTTTTGTGAAAAAATCCAACACGAAAGTTAATTTTTTTGTTCATTGTAAAAATAATTTCTTTTTTTCCCTGAAAGAATATGGCTAGGATTATTGATGTGAATGCAAATTTATAGTTTTCATCAGGGGAGATAACTAATAATTGTCCTTTGGACTGACAAAGGAACAATGCTAATTATCTCCCTTTGTTCATATTTCTAAGGGGAAAAAATTACTTACCTGTAATAACAAACATTCGTAATCATCATCAGAAGATTTCTCATCGTTAATTATAATATATATACAGTCAAATATAGGACCGGTTAAAACTACAAATGGCTCTCCTTTAACTGTCCTCATATTACCAAAAACTTGACACAAAAATGTCAGGAATCCGAGGAATTTTGCTGGACTTTCATTTCTTATCTTATCTTTATCTGAAAAAAAAATATATAAGTAAATGAAAATATCTAAATGATCATTCTCATTGTAAAATTGTGTGTAGTATTGATACTGCAACTGTTATTGAAAATAAAATATTGTGAATTCATTTTTTCGTGGGTCCAAGCAAACCACAAATTTAAATGTATCTAACAACGATTTTAAATGTACAGTTATCAGATATAAGGACAGACTACTTTTGTCAAAGGTTGGGATAACAGGAATCTTTGATCCCTTTTTCGAATATGCATGTATACAAGTTTGGTAAAAATCCAGGATGGTTTAAGAAAGTAATTAATGTTTTAATGTACATGTAATGTTAACTGGGAGAGAAAAATTAAATTAATTTATAAAATATGGAAAAATGGGAAAAAATTATTACAAAATTTGACTCCGGATACTATTTTTTGATCATGAACAACCTTCTGTCCAAGTTTGGTAAAAATCCAGGATGGTTTTCGAAAGTTGATGTTTAAAAAACTTTATCCACACAGTGAATGTAAATGTTGAAGCCGCTGCCGGAATGTAGGATCGGTATGTCTCACTTCCGCGACATAAGTTCCAGATTCGACAAAAATCATCCCTGTGATGTGGATAAAATGTAGATGCATGAAGTTCTGTCCTAAGATAAGACTTTACCCTTATAATCTGCCTGTACTAAAGATAACATGATATTCCTAAACCTCAATCCATCTGTATCTATATTAGCTAACCGATCACACAGACAGGCCCCACTTTTACCAAACTCCCGATCAGCTATACACCGTTTATATATTATATTAGCCACTTCCTTGAGATCTGATGATGATCTGATGGATTCGGCCATTTCCTGAACCTGAAAATACATAAAAAATATACAGTTACAACAGCTGAGTCGTTGCATATTCAAATCTGTTAACCGTTCTAGAAGTAAATACATGTATACTGAGGGTTTGAGGGGTATTCATATATTAAATACCAGTAATTAACTGTCTCATTATAAACTGTTATAATACAAATTACTGCTTGCATCAGACAGCATCAGTTCATTGTAGTAACAATTTAAGAATATACTCAGAATTTGTGTCGCAAGTTTTTTTAATCTCTGGTTTTTTCAACATAATGTCCGTTAAAAGCCCATACATCGGGATGTCTGCTAAATATCCTTCTTTTGTTTTCACTAGTTTTAGGTTGTTGTCAGAAGTTTCTCTGGTTTTGTCAACATAACGTCAGTTAAAAACCGTGCATCTGGATGTCTCCTAAGTATCCTTCTTTTGTTTTCACTAGTTTTGGGTCATTGTCAGAAGTTTTCGACGAAACTATAAAAACACAGTAAAACTGGGATTTTCATCAATGCAGACATAATTGTGATTTCTGCAGGAAAAAATTTTAAACTTAGAAATAATCAATATAAACTTAAACAGTGAGTTATGAGTTTTTACTGAATAAAGATCACACTGCCATTGATGAACAATTTATAATAAAGAATTGACCAAATTCAGGATGCCAGGAACTTGATTTTCAACCCCTAACCATAAAAGTGAATTTGCTATTCAAAATCCCTATAAGATATGAACAATCCATCAGAAGTACAGTTTTGTATATAATTATATATATAAATAAAAACTATAAATCATAATTCCGGACGTTTCAGCCGGTCGCTGGCTTTCCCCAGCGGAATTTATTATGAGAGTAACTCTTGGTAACATAGATGCGTACATGTAACAATAGATGACATTTTGCGTAACAATAGAGAGAATGAATTACGTTACAATAGAAAATTACTTCCGTTACAGTTCTAGAATTTTAGAACGGAAAAAAAATTATATATATATTGCCTTCTAGCTACAAAGTAAGCAATAGGGGCAATGCCTGCCTTGCTTTCTGTGATGCCCTGAGTGTATGCATATGATATATATCACACTTTACTGTGAGAGACACCTTTTTTCACCCCACAATGACTGAAGTTTTTGGTAAAATTTTAAAATTCCTCAAATTCTTTGAAACTTTTCAAAATTTCTTATTTACTGTGAAAAACTTCACCCTAGACCATTTTTGATTGACAAGTATGTATGCTCTTTATGCAATAATGCCCTTCTCCATTTAAGACTGACAATCATACATTTGTAATCTAATTTTTTTCAAGATAATTCACATATCACAAATTAATATGGTTTCATTGGCAGCATCTGTAAAATTAACTCACATCCTTTTTTTTTCTATTCACAAAATTCTGTATTTCTACACCTAAAAGATATTAAAGACAATTTCTTTAATTCATATACAATGTACTTTTGTAATTTCTTCTTCATCTGGGTCCAGAGTGAGGCTCTGTATAAGTTTATCTAATTCTTCCAAACCAGCAAAACTCTCTTTACCATTACTCTGTGTCTGAAAACAAAAACAATAAATCTTGTAATATAAATTGTCTTTTTTCCTTTTGAAGTTTTAAAGATGTTGTGGTGAAGGAAAAGCATGGTCACTTATTTGGGATTTGATGTAGTTCCATACCGGAGAAATAAGAACAAGAAATCAAACAATATCAAAAGGGAAAGTAAGCAGAGGTTTTCTGTTGCACAATATACATACCAAAGTGATATGATTCCATAGCTTAAGTTCCGCTCTATGTTATTTATATTACAAAACACATATATCATGTTTCTTACTTGAAACACATTTAAATAAACTCATGCAAAGGGCTCATTTATTTAAATATGTTTACTAGTAATTATATAAGAAACTTGGTATACATAATACTTACACCGTGATAAAATTAGAATAGATTCCGATACAGTTTTGCAAATTCAGGGAGGGATTAAACATTACTTTGAGGGCTTCAGTGGCATCTACAAAGTATAACTAGCCCATCAACACTGTAGTTTTTAGTTTGAACCAACTCTTGTCAATGTGGGTTTTATTTTAGTTTTTGTTGGGGTTTAACGCCGTTTTCAGCACATTTGGTGATTTCGCGGCGGCCAGTTTTTATTGGTGGAGGAAGCCAAAGTACCCGGAGAGAACCACCAACCTTCAGTAGGAAAATTGGCAATTCTTGTCAATTAAGATTGGAGGTGAGATTCGAACTCACAACCTTAGCGTTGACAGGCTAGTGATCACTAGTAGTCATGACGAACTACCTAGACCACTTGGCCACTGAGGCCCCATGTGGGTTTTATTCTGATCTTAAATACACAACAAAGTGTACCAATGCCTGGTTCCAGTTAGTATGATACTATCTGAATCCCAAAAGTGGATGCCAATGGTATGCAGGCTTGTTATCTTGAAAATTATAACAAGAAATATTCATATCATTATGCTTCGGCAATAGAAAGTTGATTAACTGGAATTTAATGCCACTTTCAGCATTTGTGGAGAAAGACTGTATAGGAAGAGAATACAGGCACTTGTTTATATCAATGTTTCTAACAACCACCAAGAAAAAGAGAAGGAAGCTAACAAGGTCAATCTAGAACTCCACTAAATCATATAAATTTGTTACATTTGAACTTAGAAACTATATTATATTGAATATCATTTGGTTGCTAAATTATTAACTTTGAAACCAAATACCCCTTAAAAACTTAGTGTTTTCCCCAGAAATTGGTGAAGGCATCGTAATTTTTCCAAGTGGGGGGCATTTTATTGCACAAATGTTTCTGCTGGGGGCAGTTTATTGCTCAAATATTTCTTCTGGGGGCACAGCATGAAGTAGGGTATTAATATCGTATTTTCCTGCCTATTGGTAGAGACTTTTTTACTTTAAAATGACACTTTTATCATTTAGACCTATTAGCCTGCAGTCATTTCGGGTAATTCTGCACATCATCCTATTCGACTCATTAACATGAAAATGATTTGAATGCGCCGAATTAAACGCTGCGCCGAATTACCCGACAACATAGTACACTATAGTCTATACAGCTATAGTCCAGAAAATACAGTAGATAAAATATTTTCTATAATTATCAGTTTATCCTACAGGAGATCAGAGAAAATTAAATGACTTAAATGAAAAATCGTCTTTTTTCTAGTAAACGGTTTGGACAAGGAGGTTTTGTGATGCGATGTGACACATCATGGCATCTAGATGATCATACATTATTCTCAGACTTGGACAACATGTCACCTCCTCCTCCCGGCTTCGTTAAATTTTGTGCAGCTAGCAAACCTCTCCCTCTTCCTCTACCTCGTCCTGTGCTTGTCATTTTGTCTGATTTTTACATAAACAGTCACAGAAAAAAAAATATTCATTAAAATCGACTAATTCCGTAATGTAAACGGACCAGAAGCGATATTTTCCGAAAAACTGTCCTAAAATAAGTAGCAACATCCCGTGTTCATTGCTGAAAAAAGGAAAAGGAAAAAAATATATACTGGGTTTATAAATGCAGAGTAGGTTGATTAAAAAAAAGAAATAAAGAAAGAAAGATGGCAGAAATAAGTAGAAACGTCACCTCCAGCGTCAGCAGCATATTGAGTACACCATGTCCATGAATTTATAAGATTCGTAGGATTATTCTCTTCGGTTCTCCATATTTACGCAATGAACAAAACACAGATATTTTCTTGGCAGTTTAGTTATATATTATATCAGCAAACGATTTTCTAGACAGTAAATAAATACTCACCATTACTCATCAACATTCCAGTACATGTTATCTATCAAAATTATATATCCTAATTTTTTCATGTATTGATTCATAATACAATCTTTTGAGTATGAGAAAATGAACTATGAAATAATTTTTTGTAGGATACGGTTTTATATAAGCCCAGAACTTGTTTCCAAATCCTATAATGATTATTCGATTGTATTGTATATTACTTTGTATGTATTATTGAATTAATTAATAAAATATCCTTACACTAAATTCAAAAAAGAATTTTAAAATTAAAAAAAAAATTATCGAGTAGAGAAAGGTGAGACAAAAATCAAAGGAGTACAGGATTTTAGACCTCCATCCAGACCTTCTGTAACTTGAAGTAACACGGAAACTATTCAATACCATCTTTTCTAAAGTCTCTAGGTTTATTGGTTAAAAATACCATTTTATTGTTGCAATCTTTTGGAATTCTTTTACCTGCTTATTTAACAAAAATTTGTTATGGCTCACGTGACATGCCCTTGGGATCCATATCCCAAATAAAATTAAGTCAAAATGTTTTAAAGTCACCAGAATTCCCATGAAAATCCCTGTTTAAGTTGGTTGCATGTGCAGAAATTTGCAGTTTTTTTTTTTTTTTGGTACCACCGGCCTTTCTTTGGGAATATATTTCCTTGTTACACGGACCGGGATGTGTACATTCAGATTTTACAGAAACAACAAAATTTCTTCCACAAATCATCCTTTCACTTTTGGAGGTAGTCAGTGACAACAGAAAATTTAAAAAAATGAAAATAAGTCACTGAGGCCAGGGCTGGACAAATTTTGGAGGGGGACGTTTAGATTTTTATCTAACACTGTACTGTAACACTGTACTGAAACTGTTGAAAAAAATCTCCGCAACACGATAGTTAATTTCAGGACAGATTCCAAAGAAATAGTCGGATTTTTTATTTTTAGAGAAAATATTTTTTCATGTATCGAGAAAGCAGTGATTGCTTGCATCACAGTTCGTGGAATGACAGTTTTGGGAACCTACATTATAGGTCCTACATTATAGGCACCTCCATTATAGGCCCTACATTATAGTCATGCACCTACATTATAGGCCCTACATTATAGGCGCCTATATTATAGGCCATATATTATAGGCACCTACATTATAGGCCCTACATTATAGGCACCTACATTATAGGCCCCAACATTATAGACCCTACATTATAGGCACATACATTATAGCCCCTACATTATAGGCACTTACGTAATAGGCCATATATTATAGGCACATACATTATAGGTCATACATAATAGACACATACATTATATGCCCTACATTATAGGCAACCACATTATAGGCCCTACATGATAGGTACCTACATTATAGGCCCTACATTATAGGCACCTACATTATAGGCCCTACATTATAGGCACATACATTAAAAGCACATACATTATAGGCACCTACATTATAGGTACCTACATTATAGGCACATACATTATAGGTCATACATTATAGGCAACCACATTATAGGCCCTACATGATAGGTACCTACATTATAGGCCCTACATTATAGGCACCTACATTATAGGCCCTACATTATAGGCACATACATTAAAAGCACATACATTATAGGCACCTACATTATAGGCACCTACATTATAGGCACATACATTATAGGTCATACATTATAGGCACCTACATTATAGGCCCTACATTATAGGCACATACATTATAGGCACCTACATTATAGGCACCTACATTATAGGCCCTACATTATAGGTCATACATTATAGGCCCTACATTATAGGCACATACATTATAGGTCATACATTATAGGACATACATTATAGGCCCTACATTATAGGCACATACATTATAGGGACATACATTATAGGTCATACATTATAGGCACATACATTATAGGCACCTACATTATAGGCACATACATTATAGGCACATACATTAAAAGCACATACATTATAGGCACCTACATTATAGGCACCTACATTATAGGCACATACATTATAGGTCATACATTATAGGCACATACATTATAGGCACCTACATTATAGGCACATACATTAAAAGCACATACATTATAGGCACCTACATTATAGGCACATACATTATAGGGACATACATTATAGGCCCTACATTATAGGCACATACATTAAAAGCACATACATTATAGGCACCTACATTATAGGCACCTACATTATAGGCACATACATTATAGGTCATACATTATAGGCACCTACATTATAGGCCCTACATTATAGGCACATACATTATAGGCACCTACATTATAGGCACCTACATTATAGGCCCTACATTATAGGCACATACATTATAGGCACCTACATTATAGGCACCTACATTATAGGCCCTACATTATAGGACATACATTATAGGCCCTACATTATAGGCACATACATTATAGGGACATACATTATAGGCCCTACATTATAGGCACATACATTATAGGCACATACATTATAGGCACATACATTATAGGTCATACATTATAGGCACATACATTATAGGCACCTACATTATAGGCACCTACATTATAGGCCCTACATTATAGGTCATACATTATAGGCACATACATTATAGGCACCTACATTATAGGCACCTACATTATAGGCCCTACATTATAGGCACATACATTATAGGCCCTACATTATAGGCACCTACATTATAGGTCATACATTATAGGCACCTACATTATAGGCCCTACATTATAGCCCCTACATTATAGGCACCTACATTATAGGCACATACATTATAGGCACATACATTATAGGCCCTACATTATAGGCACCTACATTATAGGCACATACATTATAGGTCATACATTATAGGCACCTACATTATAGGCCCTACATTATAGGCACCTACATTATAGGCCATATATTATAGGCACCTACATTATAGGCCCTACATTATAGGCACCTACATTATAGGCACATACATTATAGGCCCTACATTATAGGCACCTACATTATTGCCCCTACATTATGGGCCCTACATTATAGGCACATACATTATAGCCCTACATTATAGGCACCTACATTATAGCCCTACATTATAGGCCCTACATTATAGGCACATACATTATAGGCCCTACATTATAGCATCTACATTATAGGCACATACATTATAGGCCCTACATTATAGGCACCTACATTATAGCCCCTACATTATAGGCCCTACATTATAGGCACCTACATTATAGGCACATACATTATAGGCCCTACATTATAGGTACCTACATTATAGGCCCTACATTATAGGCACCTACATTATAGGCACATACATTATAGGCCCTACATTATAGGCACATATATTATAGGCCCTACATTATAGGCACCTACATTATAGGCACATACATTATAGGCCCTACATTATAGGCACCTGCATTATAGCCCCTACATTATATGCTCTACATTATAGGCCCTACTGAAGATAAACGTGAAACGTGACAAAGGCGAATTTAGCTGTCAAATGGGCTAAAGTTATTTAATCAAATACAAAAATGGCAAAATTAAAATATAATAATAACAATAAAATGAATAAATAAAAGTCATCAATGATTAAAATAAGTGAAAGATAAAAGGCTCAACATCCTTGACCATGAACACAAAAAGACATATTAATGAAATACAGAGGACATTTTCTTCTTTTGTTTGTCCATTCATTTACATGTACTTTTTCCATTAAAAAGAATAATTTTGTAGACGCCACGGTGAATGTCTGTTTATCTTGAGAAAGTTTTGGCTCTTATTGGGCTCCTTAGTAAACTGACGTACTCCTTGATCCTTTCAATGATAAGCCAAAATGGCGATCCCGGATTTAAACAGGTAATGTAAGGTATATATAGAGATGTGGGGTTAATGCATGCAAGAAATTATCTCAATGACATGTAATACTGGAACATAATTATACAAATAGCCTGTGAACAGCGAATTATTGCTGTTCTCCATCTAGAGGTCGCTGTACACATTGAAGATCTATTAGCGAAAAATTGTAATCTGGTCCAAAATGGTAAAATTTAAGTAAATCGCAGATATTGTTTTGACAAATAAGTATTGAAGTTTCGCCGTGACAACTCTGCATAAAGGCGCTGTACATTCGCTTAAAATTTCAACGTGGATATGTGGATATATGGTTCAAAATCATCAAGAATTCACTTACCATTTGTTTAACTTATATATTTGAAAATATGTTCATCAAATAAGAAGGGTAAACCCTTTTTCGTTAATTATAGCTTTTCCAGTAACAAGGTAAACCCAGATAAATAAGTAACCGACAGTATATTACAGAAACAGATGATTTCAAATGGCAAAGGATGAGACTAAATAAACAAAAAAAAAAAAAAAAAAACAAATCATAACATATAAACTTAACCCCTTTTTCATCAATTTTAGCTTTTCCATTAACAAGACAAATCGTGACCACAAGATCAACATACTGATTACGGAAACAGACGATTTCACACGACAAAGGACGAGAATAATCATAATAGGGATCTACAAAAACGGCAGCAGTATTTTATTAATTGTGTGTGGGTCTTAGCCCTATATAACATGTGTATAATGTGTATATAAGAAAGGATAAACACACAGTTGTGAGAGAGACAAATTTTCATGAAAAGCCATTCTGCCTTTTTCTTCAACAAAGAGAAAATTCTCGCACCTCATTACAAGTTCAGGAAGGCCCTTAGTATCGCATATCACAGCTTCACGCTTGGAGAAGGGGTGGTCTAAACACGTGCCGATCATTAGTCCCGCAAGGTAATTCGTGGCTTGCATTAAACAATGTCATATGATACAACGGTTTTACCACCATAACTGGTTTGGGCTAACCACAAGCAAGATTGATTTTTTCGGCTACAATTTTTATTAAAAAAAGTGTTACATCAGGATATCAATCTTTCTTGTGGTCTGGACTGTTGTCTCGTGAAATATTGTAATATGATTTCTATTTACATTCAAAACATGTAAAGCATACAAAGTATTACGATTGCACTTTAATGATACATTGTGTGCATTGTAACACCGGAGAGTCGGTACTATCAGCTATCAGATTTATCTTCGGCTTGGACTTTGCTGTTGTAAAAATATATGACCTTCGGTCAAAAAGCAAAGAAAAATGAGATGTCAATTTCACTACAAATTTAAACAGATGTCAAATTAATGCAGAAAATTCCTTTCTTTCCATGTCGAGGATGGTTTTTGTGTTTTTTTTTTAATTGTTATAACAAAATGTGTTGTATTGCGTTATTTCATTTTTTCCGCGAAATAGTACGTTTTACGTTATAATCTCTTTGACGTCACTTGAAAGCGTCTTCTCTCTAGTGAGTAAAATAATGTTAATATGTATCAACATGTTTTATTAAAGTACAGAGAATAAAATTAAGACATTTTAATGTGGTAACCAAAGGTCTTAACAACGAGACTGGAGCAGGGGTTTTAACCGACGTACACTACGTTAGCCAATCAACAGCCGTCATTTATCCAAACCGTGGATAAAATTCTTGATTTCGCAAGTAGAGTAACTTTTAATAGGAATCGGATCTGGAGGAATTATAGAAGTTCACGAGAAGTCATTCGTTTTCTCAAAAATACACAACTGACTTTATTGAAAATATGCTTGAATATTTAATAAAACGGAGACATTTTAATGTATATTAAACATTCCCTTTGTCTGATAACTCACAGGGATCCGATTCCAATTAAATTTATTCTTGTTGAAAAACGTAAGAGAAATTAAACTGTGCCGTCTTTTGGCGTTACCAGTTTTACAAAGTATGATAGCTTTTACAAAAGAGAAATAAATAAATCATAAAATAGAAACGGAGAATGTGTCAGTGATGTATCCAATCTTATCGTATTTCCCCATGCCTATATCGACCTGCTGAGGCCTTCACAATTTCCCGTATTTCGGCACTGTGACGTCGTAAAGAGTTGACCCGACCCTAATATGAGCTGACCCGAATATATCAGCGACGTCATAATGTTTGACCCAACGTTGACCCGAATATATCAGAAAAACATCCGGTTATAGGCAGATGGCCATTGAAAGGTAAGAAATTCCATTAAGACTGGTAGTTAACAATACGATAAATTTATCATCAAGTTTTCTTCAAAACAAATATTGTAAAATATAAGCCGCTCGACACAATATGAAGCTTTTTCGCTCGTTCGCTACGCTCACTCGCCGAAAAAGCTTCACATTGTGTCTCGCGGCTGATATTTTACGATATACGTTTACATAAAACCTGATAATATGTACATACGATGCATACTGAGAAGGATTGAACAATTGTTGAAATAGACTAAATTGACGAACACGCGCTGGGAACCTTTTCCGTCCCGTTTTGTCGTCCTATCTCATAAGGTCCGCCACTTTTCATTCCATTATATACCCGCCCGTTTTATTTGTTCTGCCGCTTTTCGTTCCTGTATGTTCGTACGTCCATTTTTCGTTAAAATGTGTCCGCCTGTCAATTTTTAGTTCCAATATGACCACCCATTCCATTTTGTTCGCCCGGTCCATTTTATCTTCCAGACATGTGAACACAACGTGACGGAACTAGACTTTGTAGTTTAATGAACTGATTTCAGAGACATAACCAAAATACATGTAGAATAATCAGAAAAGAATGTACAATATGTGTATTTCCGTAGATTGGGGAAAAACCATTTGATTTTTAGATGACATGAATTCGGGAAACACAAGCCCAATTCTGGTGTAACAAATTCAAGCTCAGAATAATATAGTATGGACTATTAACTGGAATCAATAAAGGCAAAGGGATACCGAAGTGACAAGATAATATTCAAAGACAAGGAAAACGCCAGCGAATGCAACACAACAGACAAATACCGCAAGGATATATGTATAACTAAACAAATAACAAATTTAACAGAATTAGAACACAGAAACTAAAACACTAGCAATTTGAACTCCTACAAAAAACTGAAGGTGTATCGGGTGCTCCGGAATGGTAAACATGTATTACTTCGCGTACGGCCGATGAGCAACATCCGGTGAGGTGTAAATTACAGAAATACTCGAAAAAAAACTGAAGATATCTATTCTCATTTGTGAGATAGAAACGTATCGGCCAATCAATTGGTGATGACGACATACCGTAAAATTGTTGGAGTGGTGCTAACAAGGACTCAACATAACCCTGACACAGAAATTTATGCCGCCCCAAA
Organism: Mytilisepta virgata; assembly: GCA_028015205.1. Lineage (NCBI taxonomy): Eukaryota > Metazoa > Mollusca > Bivalvia > Mytilida > Mytilidae > Mytilisepta > Mytilisepta virgata. Next base: position 20,649,887 of record CM051513.1, read on the forward strand.
ATTATCTTTAGTTATTTGGATATTGACACTCCGATTTTGGGACTATGTAAATTTTAAGAAAAAACCTTTTTGCCGCTTAATTTTGCAAAAATCCTGAAAATTCTGAATTTTTCAAAAAATTAAAAATAAAAAGTGTTTGTCCGCTCCTAAAATTTATTTTTTACAATATTTTATTTTTAAAAATTTTTTGCCGCACGTAAATTTGATCTTCGTCAAGAAAAAAAAATTAAAATTAAAATTTCGCCCGCTCGCACCATTTTTGACATCCAAAAATCCAAAGAACGAAAAGTTAACTTAAGGTATCCGGACCATAAATGACCACGTGATTATTCGAAAGTTCCCGGATGTTCCATACAACGCAATTGGAATGAGCTCGGTAATTATCGGCAAACTTCGGAAATGTCAATATAACTAACTTATTTTTACAGACTGCATATAAGCAAGAGAGTGTGTTTCAACTTGAGAAAAATATATATACAAAATTCCAGCTTTAAATTTTTTGGTTCAGCCATTCACGGTCAAACAGAGATACACTTTTCGTTCATGATCTATTATGGTCCGGATACCTTAATGTGACCTTATGTGACAAAATTCTCACTCAGCCGAGAATGTGGTCGTATATGTCATATGCTGGCCAGCAACGAACTGTGAAATGTGCACACCATAAGCTGGAGACTTTGGTATATTACTGATACAATGTAAGAAAGGAGAAGTTAAAAACATCACCTTTCTCACACAGTTTTGATTTTACTCGCCATTTATATTGTCTATGTACAAATTTAGCTATGAAGCAAAAGTGGGTGTGTTTGTGATCTCTTTAATTTCAAGGTGAATGGGGTAGATCAGATATAGTAGCATATTTTAAAAAAAGTTAATCTAGGATCTAAAATGCCTATATTCTGCCACCCCCCCCCCCCCCCCCCACCCCCCACCCCAAAGAAGAAAATCGTTGTTGCTCCAAATTTTATTCTTTCACGACTACATGACTCCAAAATAAGGATGTGAGCTAATGTGCGAAATTATATTAATCCAATTTCGAATATAATTATATGTATATACAAATAATTTACATCCACTTGTATTGTAATTTTATAATTTACAATGCATACATAGCCAGCTAGTTCTCATACAAGAAAATAATATTTCAAATTCCGTGCGGTCAGCGGTTTGGCTACATTGATGTGAGTTTTAAAATTTGGGTCGGTTTATGGGTTTTACTTGACAATTTCTTCAAATCTGGAGGTTATTACCCCTTCCGTGAAAATTCCATAAATCAAAGACAAACCCTATAAGTATTTGAATCACGCAGGGTGTTGAGTACGTTCGGTATTTTGGTTTTTTGTGATCACACACTATACTGTAAATTATCCATTCCCCATTCATCAAACTTAAGACTTTTTTATTGTTATTTTATGATAGAAGTGACAAAAAATGATCATACATCTACACCAAGGAAGTTTTATTCATAATTATATCTGCGTCAATATACAAATTATAGAAATATTACAGATAATTGATTGTAATGTATAATTATGACTATGGTCGACTCTGGCCAGGACACTGATTTCTGGGATTAATCTTGGATGAAAAGGTATTCAGATTTTTTTTAACTTTTAAAATACATTTGTACGCATGGAATAATGAATCAAAATGTCATTTGTTAACAATTTTTTTTAATTGACTGTTTACACGACCATTACAACACACCGAACGCAAATGACTAAAATATTTAGGCCTAAAAAATCTTAATTCGGTCCAGGTAACGTATTAAAATTTAATTGACGGTACATGTAGTAAAACTGCTTTTGGTCAGGAATATATCAATAAAAGCTAAACATTATGTAATAATTTTTAAAAAATAAACAAACAGGTTTCAGTGAAAATTTTAGGGATGATCTGGTTACACAAATCATAGATTTTTAGGCCTTATTATTTTCTACACTAGAATTGATAAAATTTGATTCAAAATACATGTATTTCATTTATTGGACAGACGAAAATAATCATTTTCCATATCTTGGGACAGACATTAGTATATTCTTTGTTAGAAATGATGTTTAAAAGAAATAATACACGACAAATTTGTTATAGCAAGGATTTAAATCCTTGGTTATGGTAAAGAAGAAAATGGGAAAATAATTATTTTGAGGAAATTAACAAGAAAAAGGAAAGGACATCAAACTTTTTAAATTTTAATATTCAAAATGCAAATCACATGTACTTTACGCATTATCATTTTATAAACTTTATTTTCAACCTGACCACGTAATACTAAATGCATTATGATGAATTACACTTACATGAACATTGTATGCATCTAAAATTCCTATTTTTAAAAGATGTAATGACATGCTTAAGTTAAAATGTATAAATATTAACGTTATTCGTTTCCTTTCCTTATTCTAAGGGCTCCTTTGTGTTGAAAAATGATGCGATATGGTGTATGCGTCATTGAGACAATTTCCCATCGGTTTCGAGAAATTAAAATGATAATAACTGACAATTTTCGTCCCTTTTTGGAACCTTTATTGGTAGCAATATCTTGTACTTTAAGAATTCAAATTTGAAACGAAACGTAAGTTTTTTTTGTGTATAGAAGTTTAAGTCAGATACTGTATTCGTTTTAATGCAGTGCGGGTTTCTGGCTTAACATTCATCACATGTACGCTGGTGACCAAAACATCTGAAAGCCAAAATAAATCCTCAAAATATCTCAACTCTTTCTTCCAATGAGTTGAAGATTTAAAATTTATATTTGCTTCTCACGCGTGCTGCCGATTTGTGTTGAGCATTAAACCTTTTGTGGGAGTGTTTTACGTTTAATAGAGGGATAGTATACGACAAGCATCTACGAGAGCCTAAGCTTATTTTACTGTTAAAACAAGCTCATTATGAACCTGACATTTCAATTAATTACAGTCCAACCAATTTTTGCAGTTCATGCAAGGGGTCACCTTGTCGGTAATCATACTGTATTATACAGGCCTAGTTCGATCTGTCTACTATAGTTTGGTAGGTTTTGGACTACTTGAACAAAGATTTGATCGGAATAAGGATTAACCAATCAACTCCATCAAGAGAATACTTGGTGACGTCACAATTCTACCATGATTCTACCATTTTAAATCGTGGGTAGATGTTTAGTTGACCAGACATGCGCAGCAAAACCTTTTAGTTAAACTTTAGTAACTTTGGTTAATGATCGAACTAGGCCATTATTATAGCATGTTTGGATGGGATCGATACATGATTTTATCGCACTGACTAAGAACAATATCGACTGAGGACGAAGTCCGAGGTCGATATTGTTTATTCTTGGTTAGTGCGATACAACCATGTATAGACCGAAAACAACATACTACAATTGCTTTATTATTTTTCAACTTTCAATATTAAATCATAATTTTTGAAATGGTTTGATATTCCAATTAAGTCTTTAAAACACAAATTTGATTGATACTTAAGTAATAAGTTAACAAAACTTAACAATAACTTTTTAAACAAAACTATGTTGACTTGTTTTATTTCAAATTAAATTATAACGTTATGATTTACGTCCTGTATTAATACAAACAAACCCTAATGGATATTAAAATATTTTTATTTTTGGATATTAATACAAACAATCTCTATATAGGTAAATGGTCATAGACTTGCTGTTATTCTAATATGGTTATTTTTGGAAATCCCCAGTCCGAAAAAAATGTATAAGATGCTGAAAATAAAATAAAAAGATGCGGACTGAAATATATGCATTATATACGGAAAGTCATGCTCCCTCTCAATATCCTGTATAAATTCCCTCTCTTCTGTCGTACCAGTACGTACATAACTACTAAAAATCAGCCATAATCTGTTTTTCAGTCGCAATAACCTTCATATAAATATTATAATTAATGCATTATCTGTGTAGTAATTAACCAATATATAATTATTCGTATTAACGTAAACATTTCATTCGACAAAAAAATCCTACATTTTTGACGAAAATAACACTAAACATATGCAAGAAATGGGCCAGTTATTTTTCATACCATTTTGACAATATAATTTCCTTTCGAGTGTCCTTTTGTCTTTTTATTTACCTATATATGACATAAATCTCAATTAAAAATTTGTAATTGTAATCCGTTACTGTTTTGACAGATGACAATCTAGTTTTTTTTTTATTGAAAAGAAAATTGAGTGTTCTTGTTAAAATGTTTTATTCTCTCTTCTAGAAAAAAGGCCTGAACAATGGATACAAATTTACAGCTGTTTTTGTTGATAATTTGGATTCAGAAGGCTTTTCAACATGGATACCTAGCAGACCCCCCGCAGAGATCATCGGTTTGGCGGGAGAATACAGAGGCACCCGTGAATTATAACGATAACCAACTATACTGCGGTGGAAGAGAGGTAAGTATTTTGAAAAAATATTTTTATTTGGATTCACCTAAAGTTCCTTCACTCATCTGTATTCACTCACAAGTCTCGGTTCATTTAGATGTATGCTGTAACTTCCAAACTTCCAAAGGCTGATTTTAAAGCAAGTTATATTGACGTCAGTTTAGGAGAGCTCGTCGTGGAAGCACGCCAAGTGCAATATATTGTCGTGCGTATGATTCTGAATCATATTTATAAATTTATTCGTACGTTATTGCTTCATTATAACGAATTGTAAAAGCTAATGGGTGGAGGGGGGGGGGGGGGGGTGGGCGCGGGGGGAATTTGAAAACAATTTAAAGGCTTTATATTTTCATGATTTTAGCGAAAAGGCAGGCTCAAAAGTGTTATGAAAAAATTTCTATAGACCAAGATGACTTCTTTGTTAGCCATGAAAATTAACTAGTTTATCCCTGATGAAGAAAATATGCTGTATCATGATTTTGAGGTAAAATCATGCTTTGTAGTTACACTATTTTTTAAATGCTTGACCTAACGTGACAAGTTCGTTAACTTAAAAACTTTAAAAAATATTTTCAAATAAATCTGCTACGTTACAAATAAGGTAACAACCTTTTGACAATTATAGGGGCAAAAGGAAGGGACTTGAAAAAATCAAGAACCAAAGGCTTAGTACATAAAGGAAAATAATGTCGGAAAAGCTGTTTGCTTCCTGATAGTATTGAATTCGTCCCTTCGCAAACAAAATTCTGTACAGTGGTGATAGTACACGACAACTTCGTCAGACCCTGTAGCCCCTGGTACAGCTTGTTTTAAAATGGCGGTACTTTGAATTAAATATGATCCACGATCCTGTACCCCCTTAGAAAAATAATGAGCATTAGTATTACTCGTAATTTCATTGGTCTATGTTTAAAAACAGTACAGTTTAAATGAATTTTCACTTAAGAGAAAGAAAAGAACTCGAATAGACAACAAAAGACATTTTATTAGTGACGGGTGCCGTTAACAGAGCTAGATATGCTTACCCTTCCGGAGCACCCGATGACACTTCCGGTTCATATTGCAAGTGTTTTAGTTTATGTGCTGTCTTGTTTAGTTTATTATACGTTTTTTATTCTTTTAGTTATACATGTATCCTTGTGGTGTTTGTTTGTTGTGTTCCATTCTCCTGACTTTGTCTTTTCCTTGGATTTCGAATATGTGGACTTTTCCCACTGTTTTGTCGCTTCGGAATTCTTTTACCTATATTTATTACGATGTTTTTGGTTTGTTTCCTGTCTAAATGGCAATGTTTCAGTTTTTAAAATTAGTTATTACACGATATTTTAAATGCTTGACCTAACGTGACAAGTTCGTTAACCTAAAAACTTTAAAAACATATTCTAAAATTACTGGGAATAAATAATCTTTTAGTTTTTAAAATTAGTTATTACTGTTCCTCCGTTCATTATAATTGCTTGTAGTTATTGTCCTTGTATTAGTTTCTTTTTTTTTATTTTAAGTTGTAAGAAATGTTCATTTTATTACAAATAAAAAACCGATAAATCCGATAACACGTTGTACGTTTTAACCACAATAGATGTTTAACATACCTTTCAGGAAAATACTTTTTTGGAACAAGATTTACCGACCGCTTACAATTATATTTATGAGGGATTGAGAGAATGGCGTTAGATTTCTGTCAAGGATGGAATAAGAAATGTCTAAAAATCAATTTTTGCGAAAAAAAGCGGGCTAAGAATGTGAAAAAATGCAGACTCAATACTACTAGGAATAAAATTTGAATTTCTATCATATTTTTTATATTGATGTTTTGGAATTTGAGAACATCTAAAAAATTTACTATAATAACTACAGTCAAACCTGTGTATAAAGGGCACCCAAGGGACAGAGAAAGATGTCCTTTATAAGCAGGTGCCCTTTATATAAAGGTTAATTTTACAAGCTTTGTACATAACATGGACTTTTTCACAGTGCCCTTTATAGACAGTGATTTTCTATATAGAGCTCGAGGTGCCCTTTAAAGCAGGTTTGATAGTAAAATCTAGAATTTCTCAAATTCCGAAATATGAAGATAATATATTTAAAAAATGGGTCGTAGATGAAGCGAAAAAATTTTTATCATCCAAATTACTTTCTTCACACAACACCATTATCCACTTCCCTCCTAAATGGAGCAGAATGGTCACAAACAATCATACTATATATATGTATATATACAGTATCGGTAAAACACTCCGTCTCTTTTGTACATATTTTTAAATGATATGTACTTTGTTCAGTCCCCTTCTCCTGTCTATTCAGATGGAAATTCAGTATCTCAACACTGAATAGAATTACTTGACATTGAATTACCAGTAGAATTATATTTTATTTTATCTAAATCATACAGCCCACACTCTAATTATTTATGATGTAAATAGATTTCCTTCTTGTACGATCGTAACAGGTTATATAATCACCCTCCATTAGCTGCATTTAGCTCAGTTGGTTAGGCCTTAAGGATGTTCGTTGGTCATGTTTTTGAAGTTTTGTCACTGAGATGTTCATCTGGTTTTATCCATTTGAATGCTATAAATTATTTTTCCCGCTAACACCCATTTTTCTTTTCATAAATCTTTTGCATGCATAATAATAAGCCATTTGTAAAAATCTTATAAATCCTTGTTATTATTTAATGGTTTTTGAGAAATAAAACTTGTCAGTGATAAAGCTATGTAAAATCAAGAGCATATTTTTCCCGCCAAATTTTAAAACTTATATCTCAAAAACAAGCACACGGACTTATATTTTTTTTACCGCTCTTTTAGTTCCTTTATTAATCCACTATCAATATTTACCAGTGTTATGAAAAGCTTGTTATTTTGAAACTGAGCAGCGAACATCCTTAAACATTATGTTACAAATAATCTTGATATGATATTATATGAACCATGCTTTGTACTAGACCGACACGCTGAGCCGGATTTTTAACGTGCTAGTCTCACGAGGTAACTTTTCGCAGGAAGTCATATCAACCCACCCGGACACAGTATACTAACTCCCAGCCAACCAGTGCTTTGCTCTTACTCCTAGATGCCGCGTGCTTGGCGGAGGAGCAGCAACTATCAATTTTAATGTCTTTGGTTTGACCCGGATTGAACCCACGACATTCGCACCAGATGCCAGCACGCTACCACTATACCACCGAGGCGCTTCTATTTCTTTACAGGAAATTATTAAAAAAATAATTACATTGTTTAGAAAATAATAGCAATTTATTATTTTATCTGTGATCATGTAAGTGGTTCTATAATTTAATATTGGATATTTTAATTCTTATGTTTTATATAATAAAAAAGAAAAAAAGAGTGGTGGGCTACCGTACCAAAAGTTCCGCGCTTGTAGGTAATTTTGAGAGACAAATCATGCTTTTTCCTTGCTGTTACAGTATTTCAATTTCAGTATTTTATCGAACAAGTAAAATATACATTGCACATTGAGCTGTTGTCTGCTCGTTGGTCGGGTTGTCGTCTCTTTGACACATTCCCCGTTTCCGTTCTCTATTCTACACGTATACTTATTTAGACGAAACATCTATTGGTTTGTGTAAATTATTCATTATTGCCGCCCACTTCTTTCGTTTTTGTTTGTTCTCATGAATTTTGATTCTGTCTATTCTTGTTGACACATTTTATCCGATTTATTACAGATATATATAAAAAGCGATAACATGCTGTACGTTTTATCAACCATATATGTTGTATGACCTTAACATACCTTCCAGGGAAATACTTTTTTGGGACAAGATTTACTGACAATTAGATTTACTAACGGGGGCAGAGACATAACCTTTCGATCATTTTAATTGAGGTCTGGAGCTGGCATGTCAGTAACTGCTAGTATACTTTGTTAACTTATATTGATCATTGTCATTTTGCTTAGTTTCTTCCGTTACTTTTTCTAACATCGGACTCGGACTTCTTTTGAACTGAATTTTACTGTGCGTATCGCTGTGTGTTTCTTTATTCCACATTGGCTAGGGGTATAGGAGAGGGTTGAGATATCACAAAACATGTTTAACCCCGCCGAATTTCTGTGCCTGTCCCATGTCAGGAACCTCTAGCCTTTGTTAGTCTTGTATTCTTTTTTTAAATTTTGGTTCATTTGTATTTTTCGGAGTTTAATATGGCGTCCATATCGCTGAACTGGTATGCATTATTGTTTAGGGGCCAGCTGAAGCCCTTCTCCGGGTGTGGGATTTTCTCCCTGCGTTGAAGACCCATTGGTAGCATTGGGCTGTTTTCTGCTCTTTGGTCGTCGTGTTGTTCTTTGACACCCCCTTTCCATTCTCTATTCTATTTTGGTCTTTTATTATTATATGTTACATATCCAATACATTCAACGTAAAATCAATCAGAATTGATCATAAAATAATTTTTTGTTGAAACTTTCAGGCAAGGAATTACGTTTTCCCTCATTTTCCAGTAGGGGTAGGGGTATATATTTTCCTTCTAGGAAAATTTTAATGTAATAAAATATCTTGTATTCATCTGACAGGTAACAATTTTTTAATCTCATAATTACAGATGCCTTGAACAGAATAAGCTATGTTGCATTCGGATTTTTCAAGAATTACTCTCAGATGTCTATGGGCACGCAGTATTGTTTTTTTTTCAAACATTCATGTTATAAAGAAAACCTGGTTGAATGTTGAAACGGCCGATTTTCAAATACATGATAAACATACCCTATAATAACCCCTACGGACCCGATTACACTCATGCTTCATGCTTACCCTTTTTGAAAGTAGCAAAACACTGTGAGGGCGTTAACGTTATAGTCCATAGGCCAGAAGTCGAACCCCCCCTCCCCCCAGGGATTTTATGGGACTAATATTATTTCAAACTTTAGTATATAAGGGGTTAATTTTCACTTGTTTGCCACCTAAGGTTGTTAGCTCATTTTTTGTAATAGCTATAGAGCAATTGTGCTAGATGTTTTTCTTTTTTCAAGTTTTTCAGCCTACAATGCAGCATAATTTTACTAAATGTATATCAAATGCGTAAAAATTAAAAAAACTTAGGGAATTACCTGTAAGAATGAATAGAAATTTGAAAATTACTTTCCTGTAAATAATGTCAAGTTTCTGTTAAAATCATGTAAGTTTTTGGCCTATATATTCGTCAGTTTCCTTTTCATTTTATTTTTTTACAATTGTGAAAAATGAAATACCGAAAGGATATTCGAATGAGGGGAAAATCGAAACAACTGACAAACTCCAGAAATAACTTATTTGTTTTTCTAAATATCATTCAACGTCTAAATATGTTAATTTCACAGGTATTGGAGTGCAATGAACCATACATGTATGAAATAATAAAAAAAATAATTTAAATTGCAAGAAAGTTGTTATAAATCAATAGTTAAAAGGGTTTATATTATGTTAAATAAAGTTACAAAACCACAACCAATGGGTAATAAATTAAACTTAATTATTGATTGATTATTTAGTTTCAAACAGGTGTATACAAGGAAGAGAAGATCTAATTAAATATCCGTTTTCCTGATTGGTAAAATATATTTAATTGTGTCAGAAAATATCTATTGTTGAATTAAACATTCATTCAAACACGACATCGAATGCGCATTTCAGCATTTCAAAAAGCGATCAATCTCCAAAACAGAATGTTTTCAGGTGTAACTAATGACCGAACAGTTTTTGCCATTTAAGAGGACGACAGTGCTACGCATGACTGTTCGTTTTTGTTTTTTGTTTTTTTGGTAACCTTTTGGATTTTTCTTTTGGAGGGGGCAAGGAATGTGTGTCCCCTCGATAATATATGGACAGCCAAAACAGAAGTAATTTTCTCTCAAATTATGATGTATCACTTTCTGAAAATATTACGCCTATTAAAAATTATTGTAAAGAATTTTCCGGACGTAAAAATCAATCAGCCGGCTTACCACATCGCTATTCCAACTATGCTTTGTGGGTATAGCCGCTCTTTTCTACAAGAAATTTAAACTTGTTCATTGTTGGTTTTCTAAGAACCTATCAAGTTTAACATATTCTCTATCATACCAACAGAATAAATTCTAAGGACACATGTACAGGTATCATGCCTCAAAGAATGTTCCTCAGTTTCCTAAAATTTTGTAAACATTTTCAGGAAAAGAACAGCTAGATTCAACAGATAAATCATACATCATTTATGATATATTGTAACAAAGTACCATATAGTATGGACCGCCTCGTTGGTCTCGTGATAGCGTGCTCGCCCCGAGTGCGGAAGGTCGCGGGTTCGATCCCCGACCGGGTCAAACCAAAGACATTAAAATTGGTATTTGCGGCTTCTCCGCCAAGCACGCGGCATCTAGGAGTAAGAGCAAAGACTGGTCGGCTCGGAGTCCGAGTGAGGTGATATGTCTTCCTGCGGACAGTTACCTCGTGAGCTAGCACATTAAAAATCCGACTTAACGTGTCGGTCTAGTACAAAGCAGGGATCATATTCATTATCATAACAACATGTTCTCGTCCTGATATGCACCTGGTTGCCACTGGACGTTAAACAATAATTCATCGATTGACGAACTTCTATTTTCGTGATAAAAATTCAAATATTTTTAATTCAATCTATATGTTAAACGTAAATATGCTTAGAAATACTGCAGAAAATTCAAAATAATTCCCCTAAAAGATAGTTACATGTTGTTAATAGGAAACTATTGAAACTTTAAATACCATGGTAAAGTTAATTGTTTGCCTTACCATGGTTACGGGAGACAACCAACGGATGTTTAGTTAATCTCAAACCACAAATGGTTCCTGGGCCTAATGATAAATTCTATGAAAGATTTATTATTTCAGATCTGAAGTTTAGCCATCTTAAAGTGATACATAATTCGTAAAAAAATATCAACTTAATTTCATTACAGAATTTAAAACATTTTGGAGGGAAATGCGGCCCTTGTGGAGACCCATATCAAGGACCGCGGGAAAATGAAGCAGGCGGAAAATATGCACAAGGAATTATTGTGCGGACATACTCAGCCAATCAGCGAACGATACCGGCCACAGTAATGATTACAGCATATCACAAGGGATATTTTGAATTCAAAATATGTCCTCACAATAACCCGTATGTACCAGTTTCACAGCGTTGTCTTAATCAGTATCCCTTGAAAATATTAGAAGGCAGCAGACGACATCCTTCCCGTTACTATCCGAATAGAAATGGTGTTCACCACGTGAGACTAGTGCTTCCATTCGGAATGCAGTGTTCTCAGTGTGTTCTTCAATGGAGATACAGAACAGGTATGCCAATAATTATTTATATTTGTTTTTCGAATGTCAATCAAATACTTAAAATTTAAAAACTCTTACGGAATCTTGTCATTCTGTATATGAATTTCAAATATTGATAACAGAGTTTTTTGACATATTTTATTGTTCACATTCTGCATTTCTCACTTATTTCCGAAGGTTACTTTTTGAATGTCTCGGATTTTCATTCTTTTCTGTACAGAAGGAACAGTTTTACAATGCTTTCCGAGACATCATGTTAGGTAATATTCTTTGGTTGTTAACATAGTGATTTGCTTCTTTTTTTCTGGATCCTATTAGCTGAAAACACAAAAATGTTTCAATGTAATAAATTCAAAATTTCAGAAAAGACTAGTCATGTGACAGGCCTCTATGTACAATGTTGGTTCAAAGCGCCATTGGCTCCTACAGTTTAAATTTTAGGCGTCAATCAAAATGTTCAGGCGACGGGCTAAATTTCTAGACGCTAATTACCGACAAATAGATATGAATGTCAGGATCATTTACATTAAATAATCAAACGCATGCGGAACAAAAGTCAAAGATTTACGATTTCACGGATCGCCAAAGTTAAAAATCTAATCGTCGATTTGGCGAATTGTCATGAATTCCATGGAGCAAAGCGTATTTATGAGTTGTTATGGCGAATAAATTAGGCGCCACTTAGAGCCCTGTATGAGCATTTTCAAGAAAAAGTCCGACAAAGCAAACTTATTAAACTAACCAACGCACATCATTAGCTGATCAAAAACACCTAATAATATATATCTAGGAGAATATGGACAAAACATTTTCAAACAACAAAACATGGTATATAGCGAAACAAGAACATGGTTTGAAGTCTGAAAATAAGAGAAGACACAAGAAAAACACAAGTGAAAACAAAGAAATCAATATCATGAGATTACAAGGGAGCATCCATTTGATTTTTAGGGGGAGAGGGTGAGCTAATGGATGGACCTGCCTATTTTTGCCCCTCCCCCATAAAAATCAAATGTTTGCTTTCTAAATATATATCATTATTCAATATCCATTGCATATCTATTTCAGGTAACAGTTGGGGTCTGGATAAAAATGGCAGAGGATGCATAGGATGCGGTGATCAAGAAGAATTCTGGAACTGTGCAGATATAAAAATAGGTTATAGTCATATTGATCACAGGAAGACGCAAAGGAAGTATTCAGAATCGGATTCGGACGAAAGTGGTGAATATTCCGAAAATTCACTTCAGGGATCCAAAGTAAAAATTCTCAATCAGTTCTTTTCACCTTATCAAATTTCAAACGAAAACACAGTTTCGCATGGATTTTCTGAATCTAGCGAAAACAATGATGTTTCTCCTTTGTTTCCAAGTCAGATCAGAGAACGTAATTTTTTCTTAAGCCGAGGAACAGACCATGTTAAAATTGAAAACATTTTCAGGCGAACTAACAAAAAGACAAATAATTTAAACTCTGGACCCACCGTATCCAGAGTTGTATCTACAAAAGACAATAGAATAAAAGAACAGTCCACACATTCTCAAACAATTACAAACAGAAATCCAAATAAAAAACGGACTACAAAGGGAGACGAAATCCGGGGTGTTAGTTTTTCGCCATTACAGTCTATTTTGTCATTGCTTGGTAATAACCCAGGTATAATACGGACATCATTTCTACCTAAAGATGACTGGAATTTATTACCACTTTTCTGGAAATAAATTTGATAAATAAAAATAAAATCAGATGTAATTTTATAATTAGGCGGCTTGTTTAAAACGTGTAAGGTTGACGTTAGACAACAAACATAACTGCGGTATATTTTGTTTGTCAATATACATCATGTGTAAAATTGCAAGAGACCAGATAATACGTATAATTGATTTAAAGTTCCTAAATGGATACATGTACATTTATTGTATATAGAATATTCCTCATACCGGATTTGGTATGGGCAGAGACTGTTTACTCTACCGGAGCACCTGAGTCTACAACCCGTTTTTTGGTGGGGTCCATGTTGTTCATATGTTTTTAGTTTTTAATTGTAGTGCATGTATTGTTTTGGTCTTGGCTTCGTTGTTCTCCGGAGTTTGTCAGTTGTTTCGATTGTTTCGTCCTTCGAATATCCCTTTGGTATTTCTTGACTTTACTTATAGTTAACCCTTCAAATTTCGAGCCTTGCTACGTTATCTTGGAAAATCATAGAGAGAATTAAAGGGAAGTTTTGTCATGTTTGTCGACCAATCAGAATCTAGAACAAAAACTCACACGCGGATTTCCAATTTTTTCTCCAACTGATCGGATACCTTGAAAACATCCAAAGAATAAGCGAAATTTATTGTACAGTTAGGCCCAATAAAAATAGTTGCGTGTTTACGAAATCAGAAAAGTAAAATAGAACATTCTGATATGGTGTGGTGCTTTTCTTTTGTAAAAAGAGATGTATTAAAATTTCCGATTTATTATCAGTTGCACGCGCATGACGTAATAGTAAAAAGTACAACGCCATTCCTATGAATCCCACCAGAGGAACGGTCAGAACTGTGAAATACAAAAATATTGTTTGGAATTTTTTTTATCCAAAGTACAATAAAATCAAATGAAAAGTAAGTTTTATTGAAATCAAATTTATTGTGTTTACTTTTTTACCCTTTTTCTATTTTTGTTTCAGAAGTTCCAAAATCAAAATTGTCGTCACATGAAAACCCGCGCAAAACCACTTCGTTTACCTAATTACCGTTTTTTGTCATATTAGAATCGAAATAATTCATGTGAGCCATATATTCGTATAAGATTTTAATATGGGTACCATTATTCCTTTATCTGTGTTTGCAGTCGATCTGCGAAAATCGACAAAGTATTAACACAAAAAGTATTTTTAGTATACTTTGTCTTATCAGTAGTCCACAAGGCCTAATATTCATGTCACATTTCAACAATTCACGTCTCATTCGCTGCACCCAAGGCAAAAAAAAAATGGTTATGATCAATAAAATTGGTGAGCAGTTTATACGCCAGTTTCTTAAAATCTCTGAAATGACCACACTTAAAAAAATAAAAGAATTGATATCACAAATAAACAAAATATGCACATGTATTTATCAAGTCAGAATCAGTCTAGAAAAAATACTGAAGAGACATATTTTTGAAATTTGTTAAAAGGTTATTTGAAATCGGTAAAACATCTAGGATAAAACTATGACCCTTCTTCTTGAACCTGATTGAATGTCAATATTAAAACTGTTGTTGAAAACACTATATAATAAAATGTTTTAATGCATGTATTGTTTAACTTTTAAAAAATCTAACATTTTAAAATAGTAAAAAAAAAGTTTTAAGTCTGATAAAAGAAAACAAACAAAGAAAAGCAATAAAAACTAAAACACTTGCTCCGGTATTGAACATTTAATGACTACTGATGATATGTTTGAATATACCCTTTTGCCTTTAAACAATGACACCATTAACAGTCAGAAGACCTGAATCAATAGCTATAGATTTGGCCTCTATGAAAATAAAATGTATCAAAAAATTGAAAGGTTAGCAAACAAAATGTGTTTACCTAAGGCCATGTTTCAAGTTAGTGTAAAATTTGGATCGGGATGCTACAAAAGTGATAGTAACTGTACACCACAGACGTAAGAAACTCTGTACACAATAGACGTAAGAAACTGTACAATACAGACGTAAGAGACACCGTACAATGTACACTACAGAGGTCAAAGATACGGTACAATACAGAAGCAAGAAACACTGCCCACTACATACATAAGAGACACTGTACACTACAGACGTAGGAGACGCTGCACACAACAGACATAAGACACACTGTACACTACATACGTAGGAGACGCTGCACACTACAGAAGTCAGAAACACTATACACTTCAGATGTAAGAGAAACGGTACACTACAGACGTAGGAGACGCTGCACACTACAGAAGTAAGAAACACTGTACACTTCAGATGTAAGAGACACGGTACACTACAGACGTAAAGCACACTGTACACTACAGGCATATGAAACTCATACTGTATATTATTAACCTATGAAATTAGAAAATGACGCCATCCTTGTTATATTTTTTCGGTTATATTCTGACGTGTGGAGCACAAGAATTAAAAAGAGGGAGTTTCAAAATCAAAAGTAACGAAACGATATCTAAAATATCGGCCTCTACCCAAAATTTCTACGACAAGTCTTTGATGTCATGTGTTGCTAGATGTCAACAGAGTAAAGATTGTTGTATGTGTAGCTATGCTAATCTCACCCAGGCCTGTATCATGGATTACTCAGGTTCTGTTAGTCTTCGAACTGAAGGCAGCGAAGGAGCTGTTACCGCCAGGAAGGAATATAAAGGTATTGACATTTGTTTTATGCTATTGGACCTTCCCATAAATTATTTGAATAGAAAATTTTCCCATCCCCTAAATAAAATAATTAAAATATTAACTAAAATCAATTATACTCATCTTACTTCGGGGAGCAACCATTTCATTTTTATGGAAGGGGGGGGGGGGGGGCATGGATAGAATTTAAAAAAAGAGGCAGGATAAAAAATTTTGCGAAATTTTGACCAAACATTCTCAGGAAAAAATAGGCAATATATATAAAAAAGGCAAGGCAACACCAAGTAGTAAAAAAACCGACAGTCTCGAAATTCTGCTGAAAAAAGGCAGGACTTAAAGATTATTTCCATGCCCCCCGCCTTAAATAACAATCAAATGGTTGCTCCCTTAACCCACTCTGAATGTCAATTTCAACAGCTTGTAAAAAGAACCCGTAATATCAGTTAGAAAGAAGCTTGTAAAATTGTATAACTAACCAATTTACCCACGAGAAAGGTCGATTTATATTGTATATTAAAAGTTCTGATACAAAAATCATAATATTATATATCATGCTTGTTTTACTTTTTTTTCAACAGCAGATACATGAAATAAACTTCGAGGTTGATCGTGATATAAAGCAGACTGTTGTGAGGAGAATTATTCCTGATGAATCAATTTAGAGATATCATGCAAAAATAAAAGTTCAAAGTTCAAATGGTTTCAGATGCCACAAAAAAATAATTTTTCCATTTATTTATAATATATTTTGTAAGTTATTTTAAAAATATAACAATTGTCTCGCGTCAAGGGTCGTTTGCTGTAGTTTTTTCTTTTATTCTATTCCATCTATTTCTTCATGTCATTTTCGTTAATAACATCATTATAAGAAAATGAAGATTGTCTGTATCAATGAAATGGATGAAATTTTAGAGCTATTTCCATGTTTTCCCAGGGGTATGATATACGTATCGTCCCGATGAGAAACCCATATCACATGCAACATATATGAACACTATTAATCTATTACCATTTTAGGTATTGTGGTTTATAGTATAGTTGTCTTGACAAAATAAACAAACACATCTATTTTAACATTATTAAAAAAAGCAAATTGTTGGCATTTTAAAATCATTAATTTAACCACAGACTTGCTAAACGTAATTAATTGTTACGCGTACTCCCGTAGTCAAGGTTAACAAAAGACTGTTAAAAAATATTGAGTGTTCATTGCCCAATCAAACGTGTAGATTTTTAAATATTATTTACTAGATGGTAAGAGAACATGATATTTGGTTTTACATATCATACGCAGACTTTCAACTGGCCTTTATTTTCCTAATTTTCCTCCTTTTTTGACATCCTTAATTTCCTATTGTTTTAGTTAAAATCCTAAAATTGCCCTACATTTCTATCAAAATTCCTACTTTTCGCAAACACGATGTATTATTCCTTTCTTATAACATGTTTTTTGTAGTAAAATGTCATTAATGATCTATATATATATTGTTGTAAAGAAATAGTAGTTTTAGTAGTGTTCAGATTCTGATAAAGATCTACTAGAGATTGGTTGTAGTCATGAATGCAAACAGTCAGCATTTACTTGATATGTTGATGACTATGACCCTGTTATCTCTGGTAAAGATCTAATTATTACATTGGTAATTATGATTTTTGTAGGTAAGTTGTGCTTTTTGACCCTAAATTTTTGGGAAAAATTCCTAATAAAGCCCTACAAATTGCCTTATATTTCATGAAATATCTCCCTACAATTGCCCTTATTTTTCATAAAAAGCCTGCATACGCCATATCAACCATATCGATTATTATCAGGTCAAGATTAAGCTTTTGATTGATATAGGACACTGTATGAAAACCTCTTATGATACTCGATATGTATTCAATATAAGTGCAAGATTTCTTTGATATCAAAATGTGTTTTCACTCAATGGCTTGGGCCGTTGATACTCATGAACCTCAATTTAGAACTGGGGACTGTTTTGTAGAAACCAAGATTCTAGACTGCACTGATTTACCATCTACCGTCGGATCTGGTGTATACACAATTCATCCAACACCATGCGTAACGTTTGATGTCTATTGTGACATGGAAACCGATGGGGGTGGATGGACGGTAAGTATTTCTTTATTATTTTTTTTTTACATTTCTTGATTTGATGAATATTCTATGAAGTAAGCATTTCGTCGATGTATGACCCCTCAGTTGTGCTGAAGGCTAAACGAAGTAGGGCCACTTTCACATGCATTTATTCCAATTGTAGGGCAATTTCAAAATTTAAGTTGGCATAGCCTAGTACGTGGTCTATAAAGATTTGCTAATAATAACTAACCAATTGGTTTTAAAATATTTTCTACATACCTGACTAGGGCCTTTAACACAACTGTGTCAACAGATCTCCGATATTTTCATAGAGGATCGATAGGATAAATCAAGAGATTCCGAGATACACTCATATTGGCATTGGGCGTATCCAGTCCAATATAGCCCATATCTCATATTGGCATAGCATGTGCCATATTAGTTACTGAGTTCAATATACCTAAGTTAATCAATGAAAGTCAATTTAGAACCACAATATAATATTTCCAAAATAATTTAAAGAAATGAAAAAAAGTATAACCATAAATACAAAACTTAAAATAAACGAAGAGAAAAACAAAGTAAATACGTGTAATTAAAAATAAAAAGACAGACACAGACAGAAGCTCCCATAATGGACCTTGGTATTTAGTGTCATGTAATAATCAGGTCGAGGGTTTACGTTCCGCTTACCCCCATAAACCATTGAAAAATTTCATTCATATTAAGAAGACCGAATACGATGTATTCTGACTGGTTTTTTTTCTCGAGAGACGGAGAATATTACACGTGTGTTGTTTTAAGGTCTAGACCTACATTTCACGACTCAGTGAATGTGTGATGGTTAATCCTCTGTTTAAGGACGCGTTGAAACTTTTTTCTATAAAGATTGGGTCACATCATCATGAAACTTGTGAAAAATGTCTAAAATGAATGCCCCATTTATGATTTTGACCTAGGGTTCACACTTTATTGAACATGGGAAATGTGAGACCAATGAAAAACGGCGGCGGTCTTTAAATTGTTGTTTATTTGTATTAAATTGAGCATCTTAAACTGCCCTATCTAAAATTTTATTAAAATTTGTAGGTTTTTCAAAGACGAACAGATGGCAGTACAGGGTTCTATCGCGGTTGGTCAGAATATGAAGAAGGTTTTGGTGATCTGACCAGAGATTTCTGGTTGGGTAAGTTTACATAATGCCAGAAGTAGTACATGTATTATAATTGAACTTTATTTACGTGTTTACGAGTTAAAATAGATAAGCAAATTATATATTATAATCAAATTTTTGAATTATACCACAACAACAAATTTGAATTGACAATTTTGTTTGAAAAATTTGCATATCATGTTAACAAATAAATATGTAAGTCTTATACAAGGTATACAAATGTCCGCATTCAAGCGAAACCACGGTAAATTATTTAGTATTTTTATATAAGACCATGGCTTTCTGGTAACAATACTTTTATTACAGATATATGAACAAAAACATCATTTGAAACAAAACTAACACAATGTGAAAAATCTAATGTTTTGTAGTTTTTATTCACGGGTATTAAAAGTAAACTCGCCAGCACCCTAGATTTGCCATTTATAGCTAATCAATTATAAGTAAGTCAGTTGAAAGAGGTATCACCATGTCCAGTGCCATAAGTGGGCACGGTGATCATATGCGACTGGGTACACTAATTTGAAACGGCGATAAAGTGGTAATTTGACGAATGTTTATTTGCAGACTTCTCAAATGAATTCTTAATTGAAATACAAATAATTTAGTGGAGCACTTTGATTATACAGGAAGACGTTCTACTCATCATTCATCTGTATCGCCGCTTCAATTCCGTGTCGCTAGTCGCATTTGATCGCGGACCCCTCATGTGGCATTGACCACGGTGATGTATTCCACATATCATATTTGTGCTCTATTATGTTATTTTTTGTCCGGGTTCTGTCTGTTCGATAGCGTTGGTTGATTGGTGTGTCATTGTTCACCTTTCCTGTCATCCATTCTGTTGTTTGAGTCAACATATCTAAACAAACGATCGCTTTGCAGATACGGATGATGAGAAAGCAACAAACAAGTAGAATGTCGGTTTGTTATTTGTTAATCATTCTTTAATATAAATATACATTAGCTACCGGTAGTCTCGATTGCGGATAGCCATAGCCATCTAGAACTGGCAATCCTTTTTAAATAAGGTTGGATAGAGCCCATATCACCACAATCCGGGATCGAACTCGCAATTTTATATCGTCATCTTTAACAGTTATGACGGACTACATGTACATAAGACTATTTGGGTATTAAGACCATTATTTGTAGGTATATGTTGAAATATCTTGCAAAAATGTTAAAAATTTGTTTAATTAGTTAACAAACAATCAATTTAGGAAACAAGAAGATAAATCATATAACAGCTACTGGATCATACAAACTACGTGTTGTCTTGGAAGACGCGTACGGTGATCAAAAGTATGCAGAGTATAACACATTTAAGGTGGGAGATTCATGGTCAAATTACACCATTGAAGTGGACTATTACAGCGGAACTGCTGGTATGTTACTATATATAGAAACAAAGTCTGCATAAAGTTACGGGACAGCAACTAAAAAACACCACGAGTATTATCCTTTCTTAAAAGCACTTAGTTTCACAGCGTTAAATTAAAATTTTTGCGTGCAGACATGGTTATGAAATTTCATAAGTAAGCAGGGTGCACAGAAAAAAAACTGTATATGATTAAAAGTTTCTATGATTTTTATTTTTTAATGTAGTCTCTTTATATGAGCACAAGTATGGGGACTTTCTATGAATAATTACGGATGTGAGACCAAATAATTCATCCTGTTTTCTCGTACATAATAAGTTAAAAGTTCAATAAAAACAGATAAATATGAATAATTTGCTGGGATTTTTTAAAATTTATTCTATGTTCGCTTCTCCATTCCACGAACAAAAAAAACCAAACAATCAAAAAAAAAACAACAACAAAAAAAAAAAAAAACAAAAACAAAAAAAACAACAACAAAAAAAACAAAAAAAAAAAAATAATAAAAACGAACAAAAAAAGGTTGCATAAATAAGATTCAGTTTGGTTCCAAAAAGTTTCAACATAAGATCGAATTTTGTGTTCACACTACAGTTTTCTGGACTTTTCAGAAACCGTTTAACCAGCTGATTTTATTTTTGGTATATGAGCTTATAATGACGAGTTACAGATCAAGTATGAGTTACACGGTGATCGAACAATTACTGTATGACTTATTGTCCTTGGAAATAGAAATCCTTTCCAAAATATTAGTTTTCCGGACTTTTTTTTTGGAAAAAATTTTACCAAATGATCTTATTTTTTTGGTATGTGAGCTTATAATGATGAGCTACATATCAAGTTTTTAATTCAAGCAGATCGGGTAATCATCGTGTACCCCTTGCTAAAATAGTTTTAGAATTTTTAGGAAGCACTCTGTCCATACGCCCAAGTAGCACAAAACATTTTCATGATATTTTTAAAAGGTCAGATAAATGTTTTTCAAAAATGTTATCAAAATAATATTTTCAGGATGTCATGTAAATATTTTTTTGGATAATCTTTATAATGTTCTCTTGAAACATTGATGGGAAACGTTTCAAAAATATTTAAAAAACATTTCAAATAAATATTACTATATCACTTTAGAAGAACATCTTATTTCAATGTTTTAAAAATATTTTATAATATTTTCTTAGTTTTAACATGATATTTTGAGAATATCAATAAAATGTTAGAGAAAAAGGTTTTTATATAACATTTTCTATATATGAAATAAACATTCTGTAAAATCATTTTTCAAAAATATCTGAAAAACATCTTTTTAAAAATGTATAATAAATATCATGAAGAAATATTTTTGAAAAATGTCTTTAAAACATTATGGTAACATTTCTATAAAATATTCTGATAGAAATATTTTTAAAATGTGAAAATAAATTGTTGTAAAAATATTGCGTCAGAGTCCAATTTACATAGTCAAGGAGCATTTGGAGTGTTTTTTCACAACTCAAGCTTAAAGGGGACATTATATTGCTCAGCAATACACCCAGAATGATTGTTGTTCTTGCATCTCAAACATATATATACATAAACGACACAGGACCATCACATAAGCAGACTCTGCCACCCTCAAACGCGAGCGTGAATTTCGCTAAATTCTTAATCCAGACAATTTGGCTATCAAGACCATGCTTCGCTAGTGTCTGTTGGGTCTCAGACTAAAACCTAACCACCTAAAATGTGTCCATTATAATAATGAATTAACATAAATTATATCAAATATTTTAGGTGATTGTCTACATTACACCCACGACGGGATGCAGTTTACAACATTTGACAGAGACAATGACCATAGATCGAATGGAAACTGTGCAATAGACTTCCAAGGGGCGTGGTGGTATCGAGACTGTCACGTGTCAAATTTGAACGGATATTACAGGACCGATAGTATATATATCAGTGGCAATGGTGTTACATGGTATTCTTTCAACAATTACTATTATACTTTGCCCAGTACAAAGATGATGATCAAACGGCAAACTTAGGTCTTAGGCTGGTTCTCTCCATTGCAACATACGGGTAACTGAGTCACCCTTGTCTTATATCTGTGAGAGGCAAACAGATAAAGGACAGGGAACGAGTCTAACTTAGGTGTGTTGCTTAACAGTTAACTTAAGACTTTTAAATACAATATGTATGTTATTTCAGGGCATGGTTATAAAAGTAATAAGCTGTTGGCGTGGCCAATGATGCGAGCACAGCAAAATAGCCCTTTCCAGAAACCCATTTCCGGTATCACGATTCTGATTTTAGAATTATAATTTTAAGAAAGTTATTTTCCTTACTTCAGTTTAAGGCGAACGAAACTTTTTCTAGCCTTAGTATGTAGCACATAATTGCTGCCCCCATTAAACAAAGACTTTTCTAAATGACCCATATTTAGAAAATGCACATGCTCCTATAGCGCTCGCTATTAAGAATTTAAGTCAATACTGTGACGTAACTTACCTATTTCTAAAGGTGTGCAAATATTTCCTCCGTGAATCAATGATCGCTCAATAAACGTTCAGCAATTATATTAAAATAAAAGTATACAAAAGGGAGGTTAAGTTAAGGATGCTCGCTGGTCATGTTTTGGTCTTTTTGTCAGATTTTCGGAGTCCTCGGGTTTTATCCATTTCTTAAACATGAAATGTTTTGCCCATGAACCTCCACTTTTTCTTTTATAATTCAATCATATATACCTTAAAATGGTATTTGACAAAATTTTATGAAATCCTTTTTTCATACATTTTTGAGGGACTGAAGTTGTCAATGTAAAGATAATGAAAAATCCAGAGAAAACCCATTTCCTGCAAATTTTCAAGTCTTTATACCTCTAAAATGAGCACATGAACCTATATTTTTTTCTTGCTTATTTGTTTACTATTCATATGTTCCCTCAAACTAAAACACCTATTTCAAATCCTATTTATTTCCTATTGAACCAGCGATCATCCTTAAATAAGCATTACTGACTTTGCAACCTTCTTTGGTTACGGTTTCAGTCGAAGAATATAAAATGCCTTAAAAATGTCATTCGGTGCCACAGATTTCTGTCCATATTTGGGTGAGGTATTTTCAATAATTTTGTTTGGTCTTGTACAATTGATATATACGCATCCATATCCATGTTCTATACTCTATAAACATTTTGAGCAAATACTACGAAATAGAGGTTTGTGTATTTTTTAATTTTTTTTTTACTACACTGATGTTTGCTGGACAATTTTAAACATTTGCAAAAACTGCCTCAATGGAAGCTACCCCCATGCATAAAAAAAATGAGATTCATCATCTAATATATTACAAATTTTACATACTCTAAGAGTGTCTAGGGGCATTCTTGTAACGACCACGCTCAGTCTAAATTGTGATCACTAACTCGAAATACAACGGCGACTTTAAACCTATTTGAATTTTATATTCAAAACTATTTAAGGGAAATCGAAATATCGTTTCATTCGTTTGTTATGAATTGAAGATGCATGGCGTCAGGACGATGTTGCGTAATCACAAAGTCAACTAATTTTATATTTTTATATGATCAGCTGATTGTTGTTTTGTTCTACAGTTAGGATTACAAGGAAACACCTATGATGAAAGATAATTAGCCGTTTATAGGTTAGTTATGTGATTGAAAGTTGGCTTGAGTGACACTGAGTATGATAATCTCGAGTTACAATGACACAATGTTTTGACAACTTATCCTTTGATAATAAAATATATTGGTAAGCTGTGAAAATTAAATTACTCAAGTACTCAAAATTAGTAGATCAAAAGAAAATCAAACTGTATATAACTGTCCTAATTTTTTTTATAGTTTATCAAACTTTTATTTATATATATGCCATTGAAAACAGACACACAGAAAAAGCGCAACCGATACGGTGAATTAAAGTCCACTTCGCCAGAAAAATTACCACTTCTCCCTAATCCATCCTGGAAGGAGAAGTCACTTCTCCCTGTTCAAAATCCTAGATTAGGCCCTGCATAAAGGCCTCTTTTTTTTAAATATTGAACAAACTAAACAAGATTTTCAGCAGCTCAGTCCAATAGGTAAACTATATATTATTCTAAATTTTTATAAAGAAATACTGTAAAATTTAGTTGACTTTATAAAACAGTCCGTTGAATTGAGAAAATGATATCAACATTGACCAGTAATTACTTCTATTTTACATGAACTATGTGTAATATATGTTGTTTGTTTGTTTTTGTATTGTATCGCTATTATAGAAAAATGGACAACTTTAATTTTTTTATTATTATTTTTATTATTGTAATAAAAGTTGTTTTGAAGCAATTTGTTAGTGTATAAAGGAGACCAGTTCACTCACATACTGCATAAAGTCGGAAGGACCTTATGTTAAGTTTGTGACTGACCAGGTAGATTTTATACACCGATACAATGCGGAAAACCAACTCTTAATACATATAATTTCATCATAACTACAATTTCGACCAACAAAAACCCCCAAAAATGAAAGTTCTAAAATGGCACTCTTTTCGTGACTCACATATTAATACACTGAACGTCATTTATCGGAAAATAAAAGATCCTAGACGACCAATCAAAATAAAAGATACGCATCCAGTATTCGAATTATTTTTTATTCGATTTTTTTAACATGAAGTATCGAGAAAAATACGTGAAAAGATTATAATAAATATAAAGTATGGAAAACCATAACTGTCTTATACTATGAAAATAACTCCGATTTTCGAAAGCGAAGATAGGCCAGAGATGTGGTACAGAAAAATTTGGGGAAAGAGCGACAAATCGCTTAATGTGAAATTATTAAATTCATGGCCTCCGATTTTTCTTGACAATAGGAGTAACACTCAGTTCGTCGATATTCATCGGGTTAAAATATTAATCAGGGTAAACAAAATTTCTTTCATACAATTTATCTTAGAGTGATGAAAAGGGGGATTTACTCGAACTTTCTCATCAAATGGTGACATTTCTTAATTAGTATGTGTTGTTTTTAAACCAAAAGCCGCGGTGATATAGCTATATTAAGGAAATAGATTGTGCTGCAATATTTCGCGCTAAAATTTTGTTTACGTATTGCCATTATATATATCCAGATCATTTAGAAATTCAAATATTATTATGAACTTTTGTTATTGTATCTGTTTATAGACATGCCATTTATTGTTTTCTCTTCTTTTTAAAAACTATTAAACAAATTACCCCAAAAAATAATATCATGCAAGAAAGGGAGACCGTTTGAAATGTAGTGCTTATATAGAAAGCAATCATTAAATCTCATTATTCAGATTGATTGACATATTACTAGTTACTTGAGACACAAACGCCCCATAACTATCAACTAATTATCGTCTCGGTCACTGACCATATGGAAAAAATATTTACTCGAAATTGTTAAAATGTTGATATGTTGATTTATAAACTGTTATAAGAATACCTTCTTAATATAGAGTTATATCAACATCCGATATATGAAATTATGTTGTATTTCTATATTGTGTGTTATTGTTGTAAATTTAAGACTATTCCTTTTTGAATTAGATTACAATAAATATATCAATCTGACAATTGCGTTGAATTTTGTCCAGATTCAAACATAAAAGTAAGAAACTGTTGAAGCAACGATATTTATTTCTGCTCACCCGACACATGTGTCGATTCTGTATGTCCCTGTAGTGGCCGAAACGGCCGATTGATTGCTAAATCTCGGCAAATGAATACATAAGCAGATTCTCTAGAGAGTGAGGAGTGTCAATGAGACCAAAACCCAAAACCCAAAGACAAGACAAACCCGTGAGAACTCAACAGAGAAAAGAAATACCAAAAAAGATTGAAAGAAAAAACACATAGTAAACCAAGCATAATGATAACCCATATCCCATTTACAGAGTTATCTGCTCTTTGGAGAAGGTGTCTTCTATAGATATCACTGTACAAATTGTCATTTTTTTGCAAAATATTTTTTCTTCCTAACAATTTGCTTAACGCACATTATGGCTATATTTTCAGATATTTTTCCACATTTCTGATATCTGATAAAAGCCTTCTCCAATTCATTATTTTTTTTTAACAATAAGAAGAATGTTTGCCTTTTATGTTATATATAAGTCACCTTCTGCCAGGAAAGATAACTCATGCATATGGGAGACAACTCAAACATCCGAAAATAGGGAATAGAACAGAAGTATGTGTCGAATAGTTAAACAAGCATGGTCCAAATGTACATGGATTAAGAAAATAACGATGAAAAATAGTATCAAAAATGTCACAGAGCAGCCTTTGGTATCAAAACAGATGACTTGTACTAGAGATTATTTTTGGTTTTCCAACACACGTTAAGATGAAATTTTAAACCAATCGATTTGTCGAACCAATACATGTAAATAGCCTAATAACATACAGAAATGACCCCGACCTTTGAAAACAAAAATGAAAAAGAATGATCTACATGTACCAGAATATAGTTCACGTATGTGTTGTAGTACATCAAGGAATATACTTAGAATCTATTATGGACTTCTCCCGAGGGAACCGTTTTCCTATAATGTTATAGTGTTGTCTGCTGAGATATAGTTCCAGAGCCGTTAGGCTAGGGAACTATACCTCACCAGACAACACTATACGAAAACTGGTCCTGAGTTTAAGTCCATAATACATTTAGTACATAAAATGTAAAAATCTTGGCACTGATTAAAAAACAAAATTCACTTTATATGAACATTTTTTGTTTACCTTGACTACGGGAGACTTTACCTAACGACGGGCACTATACCTACGTGATAAGTTTTTCCGCGAGAAGATACTTCATGGTTGATTGATTTCCTCCCTGTGATTAGTCAACTTGAAGATTAACAAAAAACTGTTCAAAGTTAATGAATGCTCATTGTCCAATCAAATGCAAGGATTTTTACATATTATGTACTAAATACTTAGAGTGTTATCTTTTAGAATTAAATGTAATTGAAAATGCCTGAATAGTTCCCAGATGATCCTATTTTAGAATATTATACTTTTACTTTTTTCCTACTCTATTTGTCTATGTTATCTAAGCCGGTCCATATAATGCTATATGGCCGGCTGTACATTATATGGACTGCCTCGTTTTGGCAAAATCTATTAAATTCGATTGAATCCTAGAAAAGTATAATATAACAATTAGTTCATGACACTTCGGGTCAAATGTCAGTATATGGACCGGTTGGTCGCCCTCCAAAAATTATATGGACCTCAGCTTCGCTTCGGTCCGTATAATTTTTGTGATGAACTATTTGTTAAATATATTCTTTAGACATAAATACGAGGATGTTTCAGAATTATTAGAATTACAAATTGAAAATGCGTGAACGGTCACCAGATGATCCTCTTTTAGAATTATAAAATCATCTTTTATTAAAAATAAATCGAGGACACAATCTGAACGGTCCTTTTTTTTAGAATCATATATGCTGACATCGCCTAAATTGTCCTAAAATAGAAATAAATAAACCGCATAGGGATGTGGTGAGCTGTCAATGAGGAACCAGAGTGAGTTATATTTTCCTAACCAATGTAGGTAAGGGAGATAATTAAATCGCTCCCTTTTGTCCTGAGGCTAAAAGGGAGACAAATTTATTATCTTCCTTACCTACATTGGTTAGGAAAAGATAAACTCACTCAGGTTCCTCATTGGACGGAGAACCAATGAAGCGCATAAAAGGTAAAAGTCAAATAAAACTAAATACAAACAATGGCAAAGAAAACCACAACAGTTAAAGGTTCAGATTTAAATTTAAAATAAAAATGAAAATAGATTAGGTGACATGTATACAAAACACAACATTTTGATAAGATAATATTTATTGATATAAAATCCAACATAGGAGTTTAATCTCCAACAAAACAAATTCAGACAAACATTGATAAAACAAACATTTCAATGAATTCAATACAATTGTTCATGTGCAGATCTATCACGACTGACGGGTTAATTTGTATAAGATATAATACATGTAGTTACTATAATAACAACAAATAAATATATAATCGTTTTCTCATTTTACGCTTAGTATACATATCATCAATTCCTGTTATACAAACTTTCATGACATCATAATCGTTACTAGACATTTATGCTAGCTCATCACATGTTAACTAACTCTTAACACTAGTTAATCAAGTGAGAAATAACTTCAGCAGTTCTGAAGTCTATGATTTTATCATTTATTCACGAATTTGTTTCAATAAATATTTAAAAGTTTTCTAAATATCATTTCTCAAAATTTCTAATTACTAGTAATATATTCATATATTACATATAGTGTGAACTGTATCTTAAATATCAATAATCACTTTCAATGTTTGCTTTGCCGTTATTTCTATAACAATTCAAATACTATGCTTGGGAATATGCCTTTAGAGCTTTTAGATTTTACCTTGCTTAGCTTTTAACGTTTCATGTTAACACGTTGAGATAAATACCGAAATAAAAATAACGAACAATTTTCATTAGCCACAAAGGGTGCGTGCTATATATGGCGATTTTTAGAATGGAGAATCTAATCTTTTTGCAGTTAACATATTTTACTCATGAGCTCTTAGATTTTACAAGGGGTGACTTTTACATCCTCAATTGCTCAGTAAATACTGCGTTGTTCCTGTACATATGTATATTCATGTAAATATATATTGCACCAACAGAACGGTGGAGGTTAAAATAACCAGTTCGGATATAATATAATCTCGGATCCAGAAGTGAAATCTCGTTGTCGTTAGCGGCTTTCCTTCGGATGTACTTTGAAGTGAAGCTAGCGCAAAGAAAAACATTTCACCAGGGCACCATGTTATTCGGATATACAGTCCTTCCCGTCGCCCGTCTCTGAAATTTCTTTCTGGTCTTCATTTCCGGTTGTCAATCATTGATATGGGTAAGTAAGTATAAAAACTATATTATGTGGTACAGTTGCTTTGCACTTCCAATGGCATTTAGATAAACCATTCTATGGTTTAAATTTTTAAGCCTGACCCGTGATGTGGGCCCGGCCTATCCTATATAATATTCTCAAAAACCAGATATCCCCTTTCGATCATCGTCGTTCTTCTCAACAACTACAAATGTTTTGTGTGTAAAATGTACAAACCGCGAAACAGTAATAATTTTATACGCTGTAGAGACGTAAAAAATCAGGGAATTTTGCATTCTATTGGATGAAAAGCAGAATCGTACGTCATGCACATGTATAATATATTTATCTTCACAAAAATAACAATCATTGAAACTAAATTATTGATAAAGTGAATGTATCAATACCACACATGAAACACAGTAGGGCAAAACATAAACATTACCAATACAATTATAGAGTCAAACTCTGGAAGGAACTAGCTGTGAATCCTGGTGTGGTTTTAACTAGAATTCCTAGCTGTAAGGCGGAATTAATTTTTGTCTGTCATTTATTGGGATTACTTGTGAAACTAAAAGCAAGCTCTACCGTAACACAAGTATATGTTATTAGCTTTATAATGATGGTTTGAATCCGAGGGTGGGGGGGGGGGGGGGGGGGGTAACTCCTTATATAAACCTATACGGGAATGTGCGGAATAATTGGGTGGGTTTTTCATGATTTTTGGTATTAATCCGGGGTAACATCAGTATTAGTTCGGGTGTGTCTTTTAGATATGGGGCAATAAGATTTATTCCGGTATATTATTGACATGTATTCTAGTATATGCTCGGGTACCTTTTCTTAAGCCATTTCTGTACAACCCCGTCAAAAATCCAGAGATTGGGGTTTGAATTTCGTATGTCAACCAAAAAAAAATATACTCGCAATATTGCGGAATATTGTCCCCGCAAAATAGTATATTGCACAAGGTTCCGAGTACCTATTGGGGACCTTTTATTCTATAGCAATAACTTTTTAAACCAATATTGCATGGAGTGCAATACCGTAGAATATTGAACTATGGTTACGTTCTATGGATATTAGATTAATTTGATATAAGATAAAAAGAAATATCTTATCATAAGGCAGCCGCACAAATATATTATCCCCGGCTTAGAATAAATGTCGGCTGTTGATTGGTTAACGTGACGTCGGTTAAAAACCAGTTCCCCCGTCTTGTCATTAAGGACCGTGGTTACCACATTAAAATGTCTTATTTGTATTCTCTATGCTTTAGTGAACACATATTTATACGTGTTAAAATTATTTTGCTCAAGACAGAGGAGACAAATTGCTTTCCAGTGACGTCGGAGCGATTATAATGTAAAACGTACCAATTCGGGGAAAAATTAAAATTACGCCATACGACCCAATTAAATAAAAACACAAAACTCTGAGGTTCTTACCATAGATAAGATCCTCGACATGGAAAGGAGGACATTTTGCTGCAAAAATTTGATATCTATTTAAATGCGTAACGAATTGACGTCGCATTTTTCTTTGACTTTTAACCAACTATCACATATTATAACCACAGAAAAGGCGAAACCGGGAATAAATCCGTTATCTACGTTTATAGCCGTGGGCATTTAGACTGTACCATCTGGAAACACTTCTGTCCAGCCTGGAGCCGATTTTTGACATTTCTCCAAGTGAAGCCTAGTACTAAAGTTAAACAAGCTCTTTATGGCCTCATATTAAAAAGAAACATGAATTAAAAAAAACTCCTAAACAAACATAAACAATACTTATAAACATACAGTAACTAACATAGGTTCTTGACTTCGAATAGGCTATGAGAAGTTAACTCTTTGCCTTATACATACATGTAGACAGGTAAAGATATCCGGTAAAAATCAGAACAACAACTTACTCGATCTATCAGATTATAAGACTTGAGAGTAAAAACACTCAATTAAATATCAAGACTAACCAATTCCAACGTGCACTGACAGCCATCTCAAATTTTTAGGTACCGATTAAAAATGAATTTTTCTGGCACATAAGATCTGTTTGTCTTTTCTACCATGCGTTAAATTCTTCCCAAGCAGAAGACTGTGGTAAGGTATTAAATACAAGTTCGTGATGGTCATTTAATTATACCTGCCTGAATACCTCCGCTCCAGAGGGGGTATGCTATTTTATCCCCGTGGTTCCGTGAGTCCATCCTACCGTTCGTCCGTCTGCCCGTAACAAAATTTTCCATCACACTTTTCTCTGCAACTACTTGTCACAGCGGCTTGACATTTGCCACAAGCCTTCTATAGGTACGACATATCGTGGGATACGTTTACGGACCAAGGCGACATCAATCTCCTGTTTGATGACTTCCTTTATGTTTCGACCTTATCGATGCAGGGGTATCATTAGTGAGCAATGTCTCACAGTACATCTTGTAACCTCTGCATATCATTGGGATATTTGCATCATTTGTCTCTATGATGATCATCTTTTAGAATAATACATTATATGATGGCTTCGTCTTAATAATATTTGATAGTCTTCTTTTTAAAGTGTATATGGTGATGAATGACCCTTAGATTATCATTTTTGGAAATTACTATACGTGTGTATATATCATAGCCTATGATGTTTCAATATAAAATTGACTAGGATATATTCTGAAGACTGATCAATCATCGTGATGGACAACCTGATTATTTTGCCAACAGTATTTATAAGTCCTGACCCCGAGTATTCTTAGTTTTTACTTCTTTTTTATGTCCCTCTTGTTGCTGTACCTTAATTCTGAGGTATCTTTCTGATGAAATAGATAACATTCCGGTTGATTTTTACAAAATGTATATTTTTGTTTAATTTTTGTCATTGGCCATACATAGAGAGGGGGGGGGGGGGGGGACGGTCTGAATCCAACAAAACTAGTTTAACCCCAAGTTACACTATTTTAAGCTGTCCAGAGTCAGGAATATTTTGTCTATTGTAATGTATGGTCTATTTAAATTCTTTAGTTTCCTGAACTTATTTGATGATTACAATGTAGATGTAATGTTGTTTCCACTCTTTCACCGGATTTCCAATATTTTGATCTCGAGCACTGCTGATGAGTTGTCAGTCAGTGAAATGGCCATACAGTGCATCAAATTTGTTTCGGTATTTTGTGATACGCTTTATTATACATATATTATTCACTCAATTATTTTGTCGGTGCCATTTGGGAAATTGTATAAGGACTCGACTTGAGTGGTCCATAGATTTCCCTCTGTTAGATTTAAGTTGCGTGATCCTGAGGTGATACTCGTTCAGAAAATTGATTATGAATGGTCCTTATGAAGATGGTCCACTCACATGACTCATCTTTTAGAATCTAATATGATGACTCCAACTGATTTGTATACCATGACCAGTCCGTCAGTTATAAAATGAACTCGGATATCTTTTGAACCGAGTTTTACTGTGTGTATCGCTGTGTGTTTGTTTATTCCACATTGGCTAGAGGTATAGGGGAGTGTTGAGATCTCACAAAACATGTTTAACGCCGCCGCATTTTTGCGCCTGTCCCAAGTCAAGACCCTCTAGCCTTTGTTAGTCTTTTGTGTTTTTTGAATTTTGGTTCATTTGTATGTTTCAGAGTTCAGTGTGTCGTCCATTTCGCTGAAATATGCATTATTGTTTAGGGGCCAGCTGAAGCCCGACTCCGGGTGTGGGATTTTTCTCGCTGCGTTGTCGACCCATTGTTAGCCTTGAGCTGTTTTTTTGCTCTTTGGTCGGATTGTTGTCTCTTTGACACAT
This sequence comes from Mytilisepta virgata, assembly GCA_028015205.1. Lineage (NCBI taxonomy): Eukaryota > Metazoa > Mollusca > Bivalvia > Mytilida > Mytilidae > Mytilisepta > Mytilisepta virgata. The sequence goes on from CM051513.1 coordinate 20,683,240, forward strand.
TCCCCGTTTTCATTTTCTATTCCATTTGAATTATCTACTCAGTTTAGTCCAACCTTTCTTCCTCCAAACTACGGAGTCTGATGTTATCTTATGTTACCAACTACATAAAATATAAAGCACTAGAATTAAATTCCTTTTTAATCTCTACAGATTGAATAATTTGGCTTTTTTTTGTCCTTTTATTCGTTTTTGCATTTAAATTTTCTCTTCAAAATTTTAAATTATTGTTTTAGTTTCTAACATGTTCAGCCTTGAGCGCAACTGACGAGTTGAGATCAAAGACACATGTACATATTGTATATTAAGATTTGTATCAAGGAATATATATAACAATATACTTTGCCAGTTTTATAAATGGTTTAATTTTGAAAAGTGAAATATAATTACATATATAAATGAACAAATTAACCGATTAAATAGAAACCTTTGTTTAGTTTACTGCGTTCCTCATATACCTTTTGGATTGTTGTACATTTTAGGTCTTGAACACAACTGATGAGTCATAAATCGACGAAATGTGCACATCTCGTGCATAAAAAAATATTAATTATACAACGTTTATTCTTTGAATAAAATTAACTTGATATAACATGTAATAAACAATTTGACGAAAAATATACATTCAGAGTAAAAATTTATAAATTTAACAATTTTTACGTTTTTAGCTCACCTGGCCAAAGGCCACGTGAGCTTTTGTTATCACTTGGCGTCCGTCGTCTGTCGTCCGTCCGTTAATTTTTCACATTCTAATCTTCTCCTCTGAAACCACTAGGCCAAACGGAATTAAATTTGCCAGGAAGCGTTTATGTAAGGTCCTTTATAAATTTTCCTCATCGGACTGCAAATATTGCCGCCATGTGCAGTTCATGTTTCTGATTGGCTGATAAAAAAATCTTCTCCTCTGAAATCGCTTGGCCAAATGGAACGAAACTTGACAGGAAGCATATATGGGAGGTCCTTTTCTCATTTCGTCCCGATTGGCCTACAAATATGGCTGCCATCGGTAGTTCTTTTTTCTGAATGGCTGATATAAAACAATCTTCTCCTCTGAAGTCGCTTGGCGAAATGTTACGAAACTTGACAGGAAGGGTCTGTTGGATGTTCATTACAAACATTCCTCATTTCGTATCGATTAGGAAACAAACATGGCCGTCATGGGCAATTCTTGTTTCTCATTGGTTGATTAAAAAAAAATTCTCTGGAACTGCTTGATGAAAACTGTCAGCCAAACTTGACAGGAAGCATCTATAGAAAGTCTTTAAAGGAATTATTTTTTTCATCCAGATTGTACAGACAACACGGGCAATTCTTGTTTCTGATAGGCTTATATGAGAAATCTTCTCTGAAACCGCTTGGCCAAATGGAACGAAACTTGACAGGAAGCATCTGTTGGAGGTTTTTTTTTTTTACAAACCCTCATTTTGTCAAGATCAGGAGACAAACATTGGCCGCCATGGGAAATTCTTGTTTCTGATTGGTTGATTTAAGAAAAACATTATCTGAAACTGCTGTGCCAAATAGAGCCAAACTTGACAGAAAGTGTCTATGGGTTATAACAAAAATCTAGAACGGCAGAATTGCTTGAAACCAAAAATGACCTTAATGTTCACCATAAGATGCTGACCAAGTGTTGTTACTTCGGTGCAAATCCCTCATTAAAGATATCCACAAGCAGAGGACTTAGGTTAACATAAGACCCTATGGAAAATATATGCAAAAATCTTCTGGAAAACAGCTGAATTTTAGAATATGCTAACCTATAAGTAGAAGGACCTTGATGCAGAAAACTTTGGTCCCTACAAGGCTCACAACAATTCATAATGATAAGGAGAAATGACTTCTCTCTTTGAGTTACATAAATAAAAACGGCTTTCATGCCAGCTGAGCGTCTAGTTCCAACTGTATACCTCAGCAAATACTTCATCACATCGTTTGAATTACAGAAAAAGGTATTATGAAAACACTTGAAAGGTATAATCAAAATGCTCACCACACATTTTTTTTGTCACTCTTTCAGATATGTCCATGTTAGAATCGGCGACGTTTTTGCTTTGTTTTGCGTTGAGTGTGTGCAATGGATCTAACACAATTACAGTAAAGGAAAATGGGTGTCACTTGTCGTATGTGCACCTGGACCATGAAGTCGTGTTACCGTGGGAAAGATGTATGTGTTGGTTTAAAGGCAATGTGGAAAAAGAATTTTTTATGTGTTGTCAGCATAATCAGAAAGGGGAGCCTGCTGTATCCACATCTAACAGATGTAAAAATAACCTCCACCGGAGTCAGACTTTATGTAAGTTGCTTTGGTTTTTATAAAAATGTTAAAGATTTGGAAACCGAATTAAACATGATACAAATAGTAAGTAAACAACATTTCTTTAGCTGTTCTTCATCCTGAAAGCATCCACTTAAGGGCACTATTTATAATAAAATTTTGATGCAGAAGATGTTCACATTTCGTCGATTTACGACCCATCAGTTGTGCTCAAGGCCAAAAAAGTTCAAAACGAAAATTCGAAAAATGCAAAATGACCAAAAGGGTTTATGCCAAAACCATCTAAGAACAGAGTTATGCAGGAGGGAGATAACTCCTTATTTTTTGTAATAGTTAATTTAAAGCCTCAATTTCAGGCTAGTATCGAAATACTAGCAACTGAGCTGGGGATACTCTCAGGGACTTGGAGTCCACCAGAAGCGGTATCTACTTCAGAAATGGAAATTGAAGGCCATTAGCATGAGATATTCTCTCATCTACAAGAACCCCACAAGTTTAAAAGGAAAATCCGAAAAAACAAGTACTTTTGTCTTTCGATGTGTTGAGTAGATCATGAAGATTGTCTTTTTGTCAAAACGTGTCCCTTCGAACAAGTGTATAAAGAAATTGATATAAATGTAAAGAAAACATGCACAAATCAGTATTACATGAAAAAGTCTTTATTGGTGAAAGTACAACTTTTACTCTATGTTTCGGAATATGAAAAATACTACTTTTAATGAAAAATTGTAATTACGACTAGGAAGTGGAGCATTCCATTAAGGTGGTACAGAATACTCTTCACTCTTTAAAAATCAGCTGAACGTTTTAATCACTATTAGTAAAGAGAAATCAAGCTTCTCAGTGATCAAAATTAGTGTTTGTTAAACTGCTATAAATGCAATGAAATTATTCCCGTAAATAGTGTGGTTCAAATTTCTTGAAATTTTTATATTTTTGTCAACAGGTCAAAGTAAATATTTTGTCAAAATTTTATGAAAATTAATTGAGCCAAATCTATTTTAATCAAAGTGTTGGTACCCCTTAAATGTTCATCTCCAGTCGTTTCTCGGCAATACTTGTTCACTATTGATACCTTATTTTCAGAAAGCTATAATTTGTTTGTTTTTGCTTTTGATTACAGTATCACTGATGAGAGGAAAACATTAGTTACAAAGAAAAACTTGAACTGTTATTTCATGTCGACGATAAAAAGTTATTTAGCCAACGAGATTTTAAATTTTGTTGTTGTTGTATATGAAGGTTAATTGTGCTTTAGTTGTTTTATTGTAGTGTTCAGATTTCCTTTTTTTTTGGGGGGGGGGGGGTGTTTGGGACTTTGTGATGGAGTGGGAATTACTAGTATATGATTCCGTATATCTGCTATGTAACAATTCTCATGAATGTGTTTTTTTGGGTTATTTTTTTGGGGGGGGGGGGGGGGAGGGGGAGGGGGAGTGGTATATCTTTGTATTACATATTGTGTAACTCTTCTTATTTACTGTAATAAACGCTTTTCTACACAATCGTGCTTCAATTTTGCCATGAGATGTTGCGTAGGGTTTTCGAATGACTTCATCTTTCTTATCATTTTTTTTTCAGTTTTGTTTGTTTGTTGGTGTTTCTGTTCTTGTTTGTTATCATCATTGCCTATTTTGAGTTTTTTCTTAGATTGTTAATTGACCCTTGCGATTTTCCTCGCGTTGTCTTGGTTACATTGTTATTTCTAAATATTTGTTGGTCTGATCAGTACAAATGAATAGTTTGCATTTTAAATTTATAATGTTGAATAAGTGTTATTTTTTTTTTCTAACATTGGTTATACCTTCATTTAATACTCTGGCTAAGTGGGATAGAGAGATAGGCCTGCTCAAAATCGCATGGCACAAAAATGAAATACGATTGTGGAACAATGTTAAATACAGTATGCAGTTTATTAGAAGGCAATGACAGATCTACAAAAAAAATGAACACAACGCATATAAAGAGATGCAAGCAAATCATATAAAAATCATAATCAAATTTTCTTTTGTGTATTTTTTCAATAACTGTGTGTATTTTTGATTTTGATTGGCCGACAACGTGATGTCTGGGATCTTTTATTTTCCGATAAATAACGTTCAGCGTATGAATATGTGTGCCAGTAAAAGAGTGCTATTTTCAACCGCTTATGTCTCTCTTATTTGCGAAAAAGTGTAGTTAATATGGATTTATAAGTAAATCGGTGTATAAACTCGACTAGGTCACTCAAAAACTTAACTTAAAGTCCTTCGGAATATATTCAGTTTTTGAGCGATCTGGTCTCCATTATACACAATAAATTGCTTCAAAACTACACGTAATTATTACTATAATAAAAAAACAAACAAAATACTACAGGTTTAGACGATGGTTACTTATTTGATTGAAATATATGGTAAATCAAACAAATTGTGATATTAGTAGGCCATAAATTGGAAATATAATGAATTATCAAGTAAACTGTGTAATCAAAAGATTCATTTTAACAGGTTAATAATTTGTTGTGACCTTTCACCATTTTTAAAACTTAGTGGCCAATGCTTTATTTGAAAATTTAATAAAATTACGAAACATTTATTGAATACATCTCTGTTATCATAGATTTCCATTGTTTGGTTATGATTTTGTTTGCCTCTTATCATCAGCGGTGAGAAATAACATTCTTCACTAAAAAGTTTGATGCACAAGATGTGCACATTTTGTCGATTTACAACTGATCAGTTGTGCTCAAGGCCTAAAATGTTGAAACCCCCCCCCCCCCCCCCCCCCCCCAAAAAAAAAAAAAAAAAAAATTGAAGAGCAAATTTAAAATGTCAAAAAAGACCAAAAACCATCCAAGGATAGAGCTATGCACCATGGTGATACTCCTTAGTAATTAATAACTAGTTTACGAAATTGAAGTAATGTTGAAATTCGTTTTCGTAAAGCTGATTAGATCCTTACATATATTCACCGATGTCGAGAATTTTTTCTGGGATCAATCAGGAATTTTAAGATAAAAGAGTTCGTCATATTGTAGGGAAAGTCAAATGTATGTTTAATTCAAATTGATTTATTTTGTGGTAATACACATTTAATTATGATCTGTTAACTTTATGTCATCAGTAGGCCACGAAAACATATGTCACAGACGTCTGTTACGATGATTGTTTATAATAGTGTATTTGTAATATAGTAAATATCTGATGAAGATGTCTGGATTGTTTTTTTCTGTATTTATATTCCTCATTAGTAAGTAGAAATAAACTTATCATGGAGTATATATTTCGTTCTTTTACTGAAACACTATCAACTTAATACAATTCTTTGATATCAATTTTGATGCACAAGATGTGCACATTTCGTCGATTTACGATTCATCAGTTGTGCTCAAGGCCTAAAATGTTGAAAAACCAAGACAAAAATCCAAAAAGTTGAAAAGCAAATTTAAAAATGCCAAAATGACCAAAAACTGTAAAGCCAAAACCATCTCATGACAGAACTATGCATTAGTTTCCACAAATCTAACAATTTTGTAACAGTTATTTCAAGTATCAATTTCTAAGTAAAGCCAAGAAATACCATAGCGATATTCGAAGGCGGGGAAATCAAAACAACTGACAAACTCCGGAGAACGACGAAGACAAGACTAAAACAATACATGCACTACAATTAAAAACTAAAACCATATAAACAACATGGACCCCACCAAAAAAAAAAAAAAAAAAAAAAAAAAAACCGGGGGTAGACTCATTTGCTCCGGAAGAGTAAGCAGTCTCTGCTTCCTGCAGGACATCCACCATGCTGCCCATGTCAAATCCGGTATGCTGATATCTTCGAGACTGCTGTTAGCAGCCCTTTCACCAAAGGAATATTGTATTATTCGATTTTTTTGTCAATAAGACAATGGTTTTGACAAGATATATATCATATAGTTTTCAAGGTCAGAAATGTGGATCGACCCAAATATAATGTTTAAGAGCAAATTCCAAATTCCTTGCATAAAACACTCATTTTCTGGTTAATCTTCATCTCGCACGCTCGTCACCAATACTTTGGAAAAAATCACCAAAAAGTAGCGAACATCTGAACAAAACAACCAAAGTCTAATTGAGAACAGTGTTCCGTGACAGAGTAGAAACTTTAATCTTTTTACCATAGCATCTGCTGGTGAACAAATATCCCCAAGGGTGTCATCACCTCAATTAATACTGTCTAAATACTGGCCATGAACTGATGAAAGAGCCGTTCAAAATGTACTATTACAAATCCAGGAAATGTTTCGGAACGACGACGTATCCCACTCGTAGTGGCTTTGTCGATAGATGGATTTTGGGTCATTTTCTTATATTTGAATCTGCTCTACACAGTTTTGGTTTTTTGCCCTTGATTTCCACATTTTTGCCTTGATAACTGTTCATGAGTCATGCATCTTTGGCTTTGATCACGATTGATGAGTCATACATTTTTGGCCTTGATCAGGGTTGGTGAGTCATACATTTTTGGCCTTGATCACGGTTGATGAGTCATACATCTTTGGCCTTGATCAAGGTTGATGAGTCATACATTTTTGGCCTTAATCACGGTTGATGAGTCATACATTTTTGGCCTTGATCACGATTGATGAGTCATACATTTTCGGCATTGATCAGGGTTGATGAGTCATACATTTTTGGCCTTGATCACGGTTGATGAGTCATATATCTTTGGCCTTGATCACGGTTGATGAGTCATACATCTTTGGCCTTGATCACGGTTGATGAGTCATAAATTTTCTGAACACGGTTGATGAGTCATACATTTTTGGCCTTGATCACGGTTGATGAGTCATACATTTTTGGCCTTCATCACGATTGATGAGTCATACATCTTTGGCATTGATCAGGGTTGATGAGTCATACATTTTTGGCATTGATCAGGGTTGATGAGTCATACATTTTTGGCCTTGATCACGGTTGATGAGACATACATTTTAGGCCTTGATCACGGTTGATGAGTCATACATTTCTGGCCATGATCACGGTTGATGAGTCATACATTTTTGGCCTTGATCACGGTTGATGAGACATACATCTTTGGCCTTGATCACGATTGATGAGTCATACATTTTTGGCCTTGATCACGGTTGATGAGTCATACATTTTTGGCATTGATCACGGTTGATGAGTCATACATTTTTGCCTTGATCACGATTGATGAGTCATACATCTTTGGCCTGGATCACGGTTGATGAGTCATACATTTTTGGCCTTAATCATGGTTGATGAGTCATACATTTTTGGTCTTAATCACGGTTGATGAGTCATACATTTTTGGCCTTAATCACGGTTGATGAGTCATACATTTTTGGCCTTAATCACGGTTGACGAGTCATACATTTTTGGCCTTGATTACGGTTGATGAGTCATACATTTTTGGCCTTGATCACGGTTGATGAGTCATACATCTTTGGCCTTGATCACGGTTGATGAGTCATACATTTTTGGCATTGATCACGGTTGATGAGTCATACATTTTTGGCACTGAACACGGTTGATGAGTCAAACATTTTTGGCCTTGATCACGCTTGATGAGTCATACATTTTTGGCCTTGATCACGGTTGATGAGTCATACATTTTTGGCCTTGATCACGGGTGATGAGTCATACATTTTTGGCCTTGATCACGGTTAATGAGACATACATCTTTGGCCCTGATCAAGGTTGATGAGACATACATCTTTTGCCTTGATCACGGTTGATGAGTCATACATTTTTGGCCTTAATCACGGTTGATGAGTCATACATCTTTGGCCTTGATCAAGGTTGATGAGTCATACATTTTTGGCCTTAATCACGGTTGATGAGTCATACATTTTTGGCCTTGATCACGATTGATGAGTCATACATTTTCGGCCTTGATCAGGGGTGATGAGTCATACATTTTTGGCCTTGATCACGGTTGATGAGACATACATCTTTGGCCCTGATCAAGGTTGATGAGACATACATCTTTGGCCTTGATCACGGTTGATGAGTCGTACATTTTTGGCCTTAATCACGGTTGATGAATCATACATTTTTGGCCTTGATCACGGTTGATGAGTCATACATCTTTGGCCTTGATCACGGTTGATGAGTCATACATCTTTGGCCTTGATCACGATTGATGAGTCATACATTTTTGGCCTTGATCACGATTGATGAGTCATACATTTTTGGCCTTGATCACGGTAGGTGAGTCATACATTTTTGGCCTTGATCACGGTTGGTGAGTCATACATTTTTGGCCTTGATCAGGGTTGATGACTCATACATTTTTGGCCATGATCACGGTTTATGAGTCATACATTTTTGAAATGTGCATCAGTTCGTATAACGCTGTGTTTATTATCAGCTAATATCTGAAAAAAAACCATTGCCGTCCGGTAAGTCCGTCCGCCTAACTGTACGACTCGCGGTGTTTTGTTTAAAAAAATTACGAATATTTTATAACCGATCGCAATTTTTTACATTCTGTTCCATCATATTCGGTACGTCCACCCATGCGTAAAAATATTCCATTGCGGGCCGAAAAATGTTTGGTAGGTGGTAACGACGGCAAAATTTCATGATTTGTTACTGATTTAATAAGGAATACGTTCTACATTTATGAAAAACAATAAATTGTAACAAATTGTCCACACAAATGTATAACATAAGTAAATACATGATGTTTTTATGCTTTTTTATGCTTACCAAATAGTTGGTTCATTTCAAATTGGCTTTTTGTTTGAGAGTAAATCCTCAGGTGCAAAGTAGCACACGAAGGTTAAATTGGATAAATTCGCGGAAGTAAAGGGGTACGGATTTACCGGACGGGCAGATTAACCGGACTCGACTGTACATGAAACGACTATAAGATTTCATTAGCTATATACTATGGTTTCGAATTTTGAGTTTTTAATCTTCAAATGGTTTTGATTTGATAAATTGCAAAGAAAATGCTAACTTAACTAACAATATGAATACTTTTCCATTTGCAAAGTTTTAGGGTTTGGGGTCTAATAAAGGCTGGTAAAATTGGGTGTACAGAATACGATGAAGTGCAATTATTTGACAAAGTACGCAAAACCTAACGCCAAAAGAGTTTTTGTTTGTCAAAAAGGCAATCCAAAGTTCCTTATTGTTCAAGGATTGTCCGTGAATATACTTTTTATCAATTATACACCATCAATTTTATGATAAAAGTTTTTTTAAAACTATTTTCTGCCTGCAGCGAAGCTACATTATTATGGAGTCTTTCTTATATCCCGAAGCCCCTCTCGATAAGCTATACCCATAATAAACATCAAACCAATTTGAGAAACCAGAGTGAGTTATATTTTCCTGACCAATGTAGGTAAAGGAGATAATAAATTTGTCTCCCTTTTAGCCTCAGGACAAAAGGGAGAGAATTTAATTATCTCCCTTTCCTACATTGGTTAGGAAAAGATTATACTCACTCTGGTTCCTCGCTGAACATATAATCAAGAACTAACCTTAGAATTGTTCCGGTATTTATCGCAAAAAACGTCTTTGAATCAAGAGTAGAAGGGCCGCTCCATAGGTATGTAACGGAAGATAAAAAACATCCCCGTTCGTTTGTTTGAATCGAATCTTTTAGGGACAATACTGTACTTTAGTTTGACTGAAAAACAAACAGACTAAGAATCTTTTTTTTTAAATTCGTTTTGAGAACCTTGAGAAGCTTGTATATTTTATTACTTTTCTTTTACTTACCCTTGATTTAATGTTTTTACAGACCTCGCCATAACAGGTGCTTTCCGTGGATTATGTGCCTTTTCATGTAATCGACAAAACAGATCATATGAATTGGCGACAGTCAATTCTCCTGCTAGAGCAACCTATTATAGTGATGACCCTACATTTTTCAACGTAACCGTACCAGCATCTGTATCCCAAACTGGTCAGGACAATTCTTTTATTACTGAGTGCTATGCAAGGTCTGGTCCATTTTATGTGTTACGGTGAGTTAATTTTATAACATATAATAAAGCTAAATATTACTTTCATCCCAATGAAGCTCAAACATTTCTTGTCTAAACCGAGGATCTGTCAAGTTTTTTGTCGAGGTTGAGAAATGGAAAGATTTCAGTCAGAGGATATAAGATGGCCAAGTCTTCCCGACATAGGAGTGACTGATATTTTTTCTCACATCTAAAACATTTTTAAAAAAATGTTGCTAAGGACAGAGGGTAAGATAACGCTATATCTCACACGGTGTGACGTCACTATCCCAAATGTGAGAAAAAAGTTTCTCTAATTCTGTGCGCATTTATATATCTCCTGACTCGTTTGATAAATTCTGATATCACCACATGTTGGATAAATACGGCGCTTGAAATTTCTCGCAAAAAAAGAGTTTTACATTGTCATTAGAGAAAAAGTTTCAACTGCTCGGGCATGACTCGCTGTTTAAAAATGGGAACTCAATTATCTCGAGTAAATAACTTTCATAATAAACTAGTCGCCTTTGTAGAATCTATATATGTCGCACACCCATGCAATGTTGTGACATCACTTTCTCATGCAAGTGTGAGAAAACAATACCTCACCTAGACAACCTAGGTATAGGATGATGTAAATGTAGAAGATTTTAGTAAAGTTATAAGACTGGGTAGTTTTTAGGTTTAAATTATCAAATTTTAATCAAAATCACACGAAAAAAATCAAGACGCATTCTGTATTAACTATTCAAACCACTTTGGATTAGTTCAGCACTGGTAAAGAATACGTAAACTTTACGTTCTTGTGCTGGAGTATGCATATCAGTAAAATTGTATTAATTCGTTTTGTTAGTCATTTAAAATGAAGATGCTAAAGATTAAACAAAACATCAATGTGAGGAAAAAACTGTTTAAGATATTAAAAGAAAAAATAGAATACACTGTTAACATATTAGAATTAAAATATCAAAAGATAAATACATATAAGCATAGATACTCACGTAATGTGCACATGTATGGATTGACCATCATCAGATACGATACTGACCAAGAAAAAAGGTGACCGAATTCTAGGTAAGGTCACCTTTGCCGGCAAAATTTGAAACCCTAATTTTTTTTAAACATTTTAAACTTTTTTTTTTAAATTGACCAACTGAACATTTGAACACGTGTCTCTAACAAAAGACTAATGTTTGAAGCAAAATATAAAACGTAAGCACTCTATAATACAGCAACTGTAGAACTGTCGGTTTTCATTAACTATTTTAGCCAGAGAGTTAACGACACTCATTCACGGTATAGATGTATGAAAGAAACTGGGTTTGATTTGACGAACAGCATTTCCGCGACGTACAACACAAACTGGGGTAAGTTAATCCATCTATCTCAATACAATTACTGCCACACCCTCTGCAATATGACTGATTGACATTTTGTTGTTTGATAATATTCAGCTACATTTTCGTGACCAATTAAAAAGTTTTTTATTCTTTTAGTTATACGTGTATCCTTATGATGTTTGCTTGTTGTGTTCCATTCTCCTGACTTTGTCTTTTCATTGGAATTCGAATTTGTAAACTTTCCCCACTGTTTTGTCGCTTCGGTATCCTTTTGCCGATATATATCAAAGGTTATCCATGGGTCATTTTCAAAAAAAATGTCCATTTGCCTGTCCACCTATGTTAAAAAAATTTTCAGACACAATGGCATTATTTTTTTGTGCTTAACCAAAAGTTCGCAATTTTTTCAATTTGGCACCTTTAGAATTAGAACGATTTTCTCCTTGCAATCCAAAATAAATTGATTTTGAAGCTCAATATTGAGCAATTTGCGAGTGTCCGGATTGAGAGAATCATGTTTGCACATTATTTTTCAATGATTTTTTGTATGTTTTCAAATCGGCAAAATTATTTTTTTGAATAGCATATAATTGAATTTTAACAAGAAAGTAAAGTCTTGAAGATATTTATATATCTGCTAAAAAAAATAAATTATGGTGGCGTCCATGAAATGCATTTCTGTCCTGTTACCGGTGCAAAATTTGCAGAGCAATAATTTTTGCCTGCAAATACGAATATCTTCTATGATAAAATCAAAAGTACAAATGTTTTCCAATTTACAACCAAAACAATAGAACGTTAGAAGGAACGGAAGCGAAGTTATAACCAGAAAAGTAAGACAAACTGTTAGCCTACCCTTTTAAAATGTCTATCATGCTACCAACAAATTTATACATTACCACACCCATACGTTCTCAAAAGGGTCACTAAGTGTTTGGAAACAAAGAACGTTAACTGAAAAAAAAACCATACATCGATGTATGGGGAGCTGTTATTTCGAAATATAATCAATAACCATATAATTTTGTCCATCCTGTTAATGTCTATCCTGTTACGTTGAATAAAGTAACAGTATAGACAGATTAAGTTAAGAATAAACAACTATGTATCTGTAGACCTTATGAAATACTTGAAAATGAAATGAAACATTTGATATTCCCCATATCTTTAAGAGATGCAAGGGGGGCTGTTGTTTTGCAATAGATTAAAAAAACATATAATGTTGTCTATCCTGTTACTGTCTGTGATGTTACCCCAATTTGGTGACAGGATAGACAAATATGTGTCTGTAAACTTTCGATGACCGTTACTGTTACCATAGAAAATAGCGGTTTACTAAAATTATATGTAATCAAAGAACTAAGTGTTGGATTGATTCAAAAGTCCATTTTAGGCTGAATATAAGGAAGTACTTCAGTTGGTTTTGCGTTGATTGTAGTAATTTTTGCAGCATTAAAATCTATTTTTAGATAGTTTTTTTCAGGACGCAATAGTAAGGGATCTTGTTAATGAAAATATATTAAATATTCTGTTATTGTTTCCTGAAGCACCACTAACGTATCTTTGAGAAACAAACAATATGTTTTTCACATTTTACCTGTTGATAGTAAAAAAATTCTCACAAATGTGGTAACAGGATAGACAAAATTTTGCACCATCAGTCGAAAATGTGTCGATAATATTTTTATATTATGTCATTAAGATTGCATATTTGAGTATTTTGTTCAAGAAGTAGCATGTATTTTGCAAGTTTAATAAGTATGATGATTCAAGCAAATTGTTGTTTTCTCAATCTTGCAATGTTAAACATGCACATTTTTGAAAATGACCCATAGATACCATTGTATGGGTCATAAAAGACACACTACTATGAAAGTCTGGATAATTGAATATAGACAGTTAATTTGGAGACCATTAATCTACTCGTTTTTCAACTCTAATCTATAAGAAGCGGTGTGAAACTTTCGAGGAACCTGACTACCCATAAAATGTGACCGATTATGGACAACTTTCGAACTTTCCATATGATCTGAAACCTCCCAAAACAGAAGGTATCCATATCGGACGCCTTTGACCTCGTTATGGACCGTGTCCTATTCTAGGTACATGTATATTGCGCTACAACATGTATTTTTACTGCTTCATTATCATAAAAAAACTGTACAAATATATTTTATACTCACAGTTAATAGCTGTTTTATTGTCATAAGTACATTTATGCTTAATGGTTTTGTAGAGTTAAGGCGGAATTATCCAACAATATGTGACATTTGTAAGGGTTACAACATGTTTGTCCGGATTACAAAAGGTAGGCTCAGAAAATAATAGTTATTTTACTTGACAAAATACATGTAGTGTTGAACAGTGATATAATATAGAAAAAAATTAACTATTTTGAACCCATCAACACATGATCATATTAAGACAGTAGTGTGTTTTATACAACAGTCATTAGAACTGAGGAAAGGAGACACTGAAACTGTGTTAATATACATATTTTTCCTTTTTGTGTTATATATATATATATCTGTCTGTATATTTGTATGATTTGTCTGTATTGCTATGGACCAAATGGTTTTTTGTTTTGCAATAAAGTTTTGAATTTTTGAATTTTAAAGTTTCAATAAATGACTAAAACGGCAGAATTTATGATCGTACACTACTTTTTTTATTAATGGCATTTGACATGGTAATGTATTTTATGTTAATGTCTTTTTCTGTATTTCTCTCAGGAATAGCCTTGCAATTTTCTTTTTGCTGAAAATACACATCATTTGTCATTTATATATTCATAAAAAAAGTTCTCGCCGTGATGTGTCCGAAGTAACGCCGACACAGCGTAAAACACAAATCAACCAATCAATCAATCATATAGTTATATATCCATACCGTATATGAAATAAAACTTTTCTTATTCAATCATACATGTCCGACTTGCACCAGCTCTGAATAATCATATGAACTCGAGATAACAGTATGAAAATCAAGATTTACTGTGAAACATTTATTTTTTGTGGTACCCAACGAAATAAGTATGAATGTTCTTACAATATTATGTTTTGACTAATCCCTAAATAGTCATTTATAAGTTGAAGTTAATCAAATTGAGATCATTGATTATGCAAATTGAGATCATTGATTATTATGAAAATTGAGATCATTGATTATTATGAAAATTGAGATCATTGATTATAAAAATTGAGATCGTTGATAATAAAAGTTGAGATCATTGATTATAAAAGTTGAGATCATTGATTATAAAAATTGAGATCATTGATTATGAAAATTGAGATCATTGATTGAGATCATTGATTATAAAAGTTGAGATCATTGATTATAAAAATTGAGATCATTGACTATAAAAATTGAGATAATTGATTGAGATCATTGATAAAAGTTGAGATCATTGATTATAAAAATTGAGATCATTGATTACAAAAATTGAGATCATTGATTATAAAAATTGAGATCATTGATTATACTTAAAAGTAGATCTAAAACATTTCACATTTATTTTTTCATTTTTTAAATTTTTGCCAAATACAACAACTTATTGGTCGTTGAAATTCACATTCGATTTTCTCCATGCTTTTCGAAGGTTCCATAGCAAGTAACGCCATTGTCAGCAATGTTCTACGTAATAATGGTATCTCTTAACGAAAATTTACAAGGACAAAAAATTCAGGCATCTAGATTGATCAACGGGGATTATAATGGGATACACCAGCATTTCGGTTTCCAAATGTGACGTACATGTATAGATATGATGGGTCAATACAGGGTTAATGGCCAATAATATAGTATTATTGCGTAATGTTTTTCATATTGGCATAGTTAAAGGTCCGAGGTAAGCCATATTGGACTGAGGAGAAGCCGAAGGCCAATATGGCTTACCGAGGACTTATAACTATGCCAATATGAAATCATTAGGCAATGATACCTGTATTAATTAACAGATCTTCGATGTTTTCATAGAGGAATAGGATAAATTAAGAGGGTTCCGATATACACTCATATTGGCATTGGTCGTGCCCAGTGAAATATGGCCCAAATCTCATATTGGCATAGCACATGCCATATTGCCAAAGTTTGTGCCTTTATTGTATTGGCAGTTTTTTAGTTATTGAGTTCAATGTATATAAGTTAATTAATAATGAATATTACGGCTAATTTAAAACTGATGGCAGGCATTTGGTTATCGTCTCTCAACAGCCTCGAAAGTTAAACCTTTAAATATCTCGCCAAGACTCGAGATTTGAAAGTAAAATTACGATAATTAACTGTTTGCGATGTAAGATTCTACATACCTTCTCTTGGTCTTGTTATCTTAATTTTATCTCCAATTGTAATTAATTTTTGAATTGCAATAAAAAATAAAGAAAAGACTATACTAGTTTTCGAATATTTTAAATTTCAGATGAAAGAGTTGGTAAGTAAAAATGGAGATACCATCCTATTTCATTTGCAAAATATTGGATCCCATGTTATTAACAGTTTCACATATGTACAAGCTAAAAAATATCTTTATATATGCATTTGTAAAACAAATGTTACACATTTTCCTTTCATTTGACAGCTTACATTATTTCGTAGAAAACAAGAAACAAAACAAAAAAAAAACAGATAATGGTTAACTTCAAACAGCAAAATCAATCAACGCCACACAGTAGACAGAACCCCGGACAAAACATCAGATAACAGAGTAGAAAACACAAACATGAACACAACATAGGCAGGATAGTCTGACTTTGTACAGACACTGAACAGTGCTGGGGTTAAACCGATTTTTATTAGTACCCAGTCCCCTATTTCTCTGTGACACTCTGGTGTCATAGAACGTCCAGTAAAAGCCAAATACAGTATGATTACCAATAAAATGATCGCTCGCTACAACTGCAAATATTGGTTGGACGGTACATAATTTAGATAACAGGGTCAGAAGGTGCTCGCATTGTAAAGTCTAAAACTAGCTATTTTTCCGATATCTGCTGGTCGGATACTGTGGCTCTATATTACTAACTTCAAGCTTGAATACATAATTTATGTTAACTTAGTAATTACTGTATTGCACAACTTTTTTTTATTGTTGTTTTTTTTATTTTAAAGGACTTGATTTGAAATTCGGGTGCCTAAAACACTTCAGTATTTATATACATTTTAACAATTTTAAAATCATTTAACAGGCAATAAATCCAAAACGTTATCGTTTTTTTTTTTTTTATGTCAAAGTGAATTAGAACGGTGATAAGATTTAGATGAAAAGACCTGGACAAAGGAATAAAATAGAACAAATCTAAAATGAAATGAAATATCAATATCTTTTATGTCATTTAATATATCGAAATATCATATCTTCGTTGTATCTTGCTTGAACATTTTTGTAAATATTTTTGTTGTAACTATAGAGATACTTTTGCAGCATGCGGTATTGGTAAGTTTTCTTATGGATTATTAATGTATTAAGGTGGTACCCTACACTACAGGGAGGTAACTCTTAAAAATCACCAGAGCGTTTTAATCAAATTTAATAAGTAAAGAGAAATTAAGCTTCTCTATGATCAAAATTGATGTTTGCCAAACTGCTATAGCCAATGAAATTATTCCCGTTAAAGTCTAAAATTCTATGTACTAAAAAAAATCAACATTTATGTCAACAGGTCAAAGTACATATTTCCTAAAAATTTTATGAAAATTAAACGAGCCAAATTTATTTGAGTCAAAGTGTTGGGTGTCACCTTAATTCCAGAGTAATTTTTCTTATGGAATAGCAAAGTATTATTTCCCAATGAACAATTCAAGTTCACCACTGTAAGAAAATGAAATAATTCATACATTGCTTGTTGAATGAATCCAGATACCATGTTTATCTTGCTGTATGCGATGAAAAGGTTTAATCCACTGTCTCCAATATTATATGGGATAATTTCTGATTCTTTAGCTTCTCTACTTTGTTGGTCAAATTCTGTAAACTTAGTTTGTTATTTATTTTTATTCTTTTAGTTATACACGTAACATTCTGATATTTGTCTATTGTGTTGCAGTCTAACCTTGTCTTGGTTTCGATTTCAGTCTTATTGACGTTTCCCACTGTATTATTTTGCCGATATTAAACATATATTATCGTCTTTCATCTTGTTGTAGAATTTTATTACAAAATTCTTCAAGTAAATTTTTAAATAATTTTGTCTTTCACGATTTTAAAAGAGTTTGTATAATAAGAGCGTCATTTGTTTTAAAATTCGCTATGTGTAAGTACAATTTGAGCGATTATAGATGTAATGATTCAAAATGTAACTGAGTTTTGTATTTGCAGTGAAACTACCTGGTAAGTACGGCATTATCAGTATATCAATATTTCTGTAAGGCCACACCAAATTAATTATTCGTTCTTTGGATTTTTGGATGGCAAAAATAGGTGCGAGCGGGCGAAATTTTAATTTAATTTTTTTTCTTTAGCACTTGTTTTTTTCGAGCGCAGATCAAATGTACGTGCGGCACACATTTTTGAAAATATAATATTGCAAAAGAAAAAAAAATGGGAAAAATCCCGATTTAAAAAAAAAAAAACTTTAATAGCGGGCGAACATTTTTATTTTTAATTTATTGGAAAGTGAAAAAGTTTGGGCGAATTTTCAGCATTTTTGCAAAATGAAGCACCAAAACCTTTTTTAAAAAAAATTTACATAGTCAAAACATTGGAGTGGCGAAATCCAAAGAACTAAAGATCAATTTGGTATGGCCTAAGCAACCAGCTCATTTCCTGCCATTTATTATGTAGATAGGTTGTATATGAGATAAAATGTCAATAAAAGTATAAAAACAAAGTTGTAGTAAACAGCAAGAGAATAAATTACTGAGGCAAAAAACCTCAAAATGCAATCTACAGATTACAGCTGACCATTTTTTACCTTGTCCTATTTTTACTCAAAATTTCAATTACCTGAAAATTGTCTGCCAATTTAAACATAATTTATTGTTCAAAACAAAACAATTAAGCAAAGGTTTTGCCACGACTTCTCCATGATTTGCTGCTCCAAACTCCATCCATTTTTATTACGCCTGCTGCAAAGGAGAGGTTGGTATACTGTTTTACCTTTGTGGTTCCGCCCGTACGTGTGTCCGTACGTGCGTCCGACTGTCTGTAACAAAATTTGTCGTCACATATTTTTCTGGAACTACTCATCACAGTGACTTGATATTTTGTCACAAGCCTTCTATATGTACGCCATATCGTGGGATACGTTTTCTGACTAAGGCGACACCAACTTCTTGTTTGACGACTTATTTTTCGAACTTATCGAAACGCAGTGGCTGACAGTACATCTTGTTGTTAATCTTATTAATTATGAAACTGCTTGTAATTTTGCCAGTCGCATTCTGTGGTAATTTCTCATTCATTACTTTACAGCAATTATTCAAAACTTCATGGTTGAAGTGGAGATTTATTTTCGTATTTTCGTACATCTTTAATAAACAAAAAAACTAAAAACAATATTGAATAACAAATTATATGATACAAAGTTTGATTTGCAAGATGTGGAAGATGTGCACATTTGATCGATTTTCAGCACTTCAGTTATACTGAAGGTCTAAATAAGATACTTTGATTCCAATTTTGATGCACAAGGTGTGCATATTTCGTCGATTTACGACTCATCAGTTGTGCTCAAGGCCTAAAATGTTGAAAACCAAAACAACAAGGCAAAGATTGAAGAGCAAATTAAAAAATAGAGCTATTCACGAAGTAGACACTCCTTAGTTTTCACGAATTTTACAATTTTGTGACAATTTTGTGCTAGTATAGAAATACTAGGAGCATAGCTGGGGATACCATCTAAGACTTGGAGTCCACCAGCAGCGGCATCGACGTAGTGGTAAAAATATAATACTTTGATGCCAATTTTGACTGAACCCAAAACAAATGAAGAAAAACATAATAGGAACACCAAATTTTGTATCTTTTAGACCAGGGATGTAATGTACCAAGAGTGTGTCCAATAACTGACCCAAAGGTACAGATACGATGTAGTGAATGTGAAACCTCAGAAGCATTCGATGATGGTTTTCATTGTTCATGTGATTAAATTTATGATGAAATCTCATAAAAATATGTCTAATTTTACTCACTAAAGATACACAGTGTAGTTTATTGCCATGTGATTTATTTGTTTTTTAATCTAATCAATGTCAAAGGTTTAGGTGAACAGCTGAAGGATGTCTTGACCTTGCAGTCTTGTGTGAGAATTTCCCTCATGTTGAAGGCCTCGTTTTGCGTTTAAGATGGAATAGAGCTGTTCCGTTGTCACACCACTTTCCTTCTTTTATTAAAAAATATATACATATTCCCTCCTTCAATAAAGATAAAGTTATTATTGTTATTCATTTCCTGACTACCCTACATTCAACATACGTGGAAAAATTTAGTGCAAATAAATACCGGTAGTAACCGTCTCAGACAAAGACGTGTTTGGAACTATCATTTAATTTCTGTCATTGTTAAATTTGGATCTGCTCACAACAGTATGAGTTATTGCCTTTTTTGTTCTCTTTGCTGTGAATCAACGTGGTATCACAGTATGTTGGATGCTGAATCGGAAATTTATTTTTCTTCAAAATTGTGAAGACAGATTGAAACGAAATGGTAGACTGCAAGACTAAAGCCCAGTGTAAACCAAGAAGAGGAGTAAAAAATCATTTAAGGGAATGAGTCCACCGATTTTTTGCTGAACTGTTCATATCAAGCAAATTGTTGTACGCTTCCATGTACCGAAGAAAGATGCAACTTTAAGGCTTAGTTGTAAGATATTTGACACTGATTTTGTTCATTTTACCCAAACATCCTGAAATTGTTAAACGTTTTAAAGACAAAAAAGGTAACTTCTCTATTTTTTTTTGAAATACACACACATATACAGTAATCCATAGTAAAGTGTTCTTGGCAAAGATTAATAAGCGAATAAGAAAAGTATTCAAATATCCATAAAAAGAAAAACATTGATGCCTATCGGATTGCATTAGATTCATAGAGAAGCTTCAACTTTCCTTATACTCGAAAGGCATTCACTGGGAGATATTATGACTTCATAATGAGCATCTATCGGCGACGTTATTATCTTCCTCTGCTTCTGTACATGTATCGTATTCTCCTATGAACAATGCTGTCATAGGGGAATGATTATGAGACCATTGATAGTTTAATATCAGGCAAGTGTAAAGAACAAGGAATACCTAAAGGACCATTAATCTACAATACTAGAAATCGAATCATTGGTGATAACGAATTATACAGTTCCAACTAGTCACAGTTTCTTAAACATTCGTGCGTTTACGATGGAGACTGGTCCTATGACACTGGAGACCAGAAAGCAGATCTTACTTACCAATAACAATACCAAAAAAAAAATGGTAGACTCAACCGGACCATTAATGCCTCAGACATTATAGGTAAGTTCGAATTAGATACCCCCCACCCCCCCCCCCCCAAAAAAAAAAAATAAAAAAATAAAAAGAAAGGAAATTTTGTAACACTGGTATTCTCAAACATTGGACAACATTGGTAAGAAATTTTCTTCGTTCCTTTGTACATTACGATTATCGGAAACAAACAAGTACTCATTATGAATTTTAGATTGATAAGAACAACAGAAGCGGTAACAATAAACGGAATTGCTGTCAAAAACCAGTTATATCCATTCAGGAATAATAGACAAACTTTTTGATTTTGGAATTTTTAAGCACCTAATTTGTACACATTGTGCGATATACACTGTTGGAATATTTATGTTTTACTTCGTATGTAGGAGGCGTTGGATAAAGATTATTAAAATTAATATGAATGAATTGAAAATGAAAACACGACGATTTTCGGGCATTTTGTGAACTTTTACAAATTATTCCATTTTTGATTAGTAAATCACCTGATAATTCAAATTACTGGAGGTCTGTTTACATTTTATTAGTTTTATTCATACGTTTCAGCAGATAAGGAGTATCAAGTGAAAATGGATGAAGGTGTGAACACACAAACTGTACAAGCTTTGATACTACACGTAAGGGTTAATAACTAGGACATGTATAGTACCATTTGCGCTTGACCTTTGTAGTAGCAATTTTAGTGACATGAACTGGTAAGTTAAATTGTGATAAAATATCTGGAAAAATGTGTCTTTTTCATAACTTTTAGTCGAACATTGGTAAAATTTGTACCAGTTTTCACAAAAAATTTGAAATACTGCTATGATAACTCTTTTTCTATGGTCAATTTCCATTTATTCTCTTTGGTTTAGTTTTTTTCGCTATCTGTAGTTGCCATTCCCGAATATATACATGTATATAAATATTATTAACGTTGAATCTGCAACATGATAAAAAAAACCCAGTGAGGCCACTTACCATGAGAAATTTCATATCTGAATTTGGAGGCCAACTAATAGCTGCTGTCAGTATCTATTATATTTCCGCTTGTCAATCAATTTTCGTAGTATTTTCAAGGTAGTTATAGCTTTTCCGCGCAATTTTGTCAATATATATGTTCTTATACCCACTAGATGAAAGAAACCAAATAATTGTTTTTAAAGTAAAACTGGGAAAGCGAAGTGGCCGTAACAAAATATAATTTTAGATTCAGAACGCCAAAACACAGATGTAAAAGCAACCAAGAAGAATTTTATACAAATGCAAAAAAAAAACACATAAATTCGATAGTATACCTCTATGACTACAATATTGCTCTAAGGCATGTTATTGTGTTTTAAAATAATAAGAACAAAACAAAATTCTTTTTACAGTTTCAATGTATGATTTGGAAACTAAATTAATAGCTCTAACCTTAATAATTCGAGAAAACAGAAAACAACCGGGCAACATAACCTATATGAGACGATGTTCAGACGAGGTGCTAAATGATAATTTATTCATTATCATGAATTCTAATTTCTTACTATATTCACCCCCCCCCCCCCGCAAAAAAAAAAAAAAAAAAAAAAAAAAAAATCAGACACAAAAAATCAACTCACTAAATAACAAAACAACTTCGAAATTTAAGATGTCGAATGTCGAATCTTGGCTAGCGTATATTACGACTATCGGAAACATTATAAAGACACATTTCACATATTTCCAAAAACGACATGCAGTTTAAAACAAAACCACACAGTTAGAGGTATTTAACATCTTTTATCTAAATACCCAGCTTCTAGAAAAGCCCTTATCATGAACGGGTTTCCATCATAGTTTCTACTGTACTATCATGAAAAATGCAAAAGTCTCGATAGTAACCCACAGAAAGTTGGAAGTTACTTAATAAGATCTTTTTACAGTAAGGGCTATATATAAGAAATTATTTGCAATTCTTGAAGACTTTAAATTCATACTTGCCTCTCACGAATAATGCCGATTTCTATTGAACTCTATGATGAGATAGCATTAAACCCTTTATGGAAGTGTTATTTCAGATTTTTTTCGTTTAATAGAGCGACCTGCAGCTATGAGAGCTTTGCTATTTTTACACTTAAAACGAGCACATTATGACCCTACTATCTAAATTATGTACCGCCCAGTCTAATTTTACAGTTATAGCAAGCGGTCACCTTGTTGGTAATCATACTATATTGGTTTTTATAGTGTGCTTTATATACCAGAGTGTCAGGATAGATAAGGAGGAGGTTTGGGTACCCCTATTCAGTGTTTGTACCAAGTTGGATTATCCTGACGCTCTGTGTTCATGTTTGTGTATTGTACTATTTAATGTTCTTTTTTGTCCGGGGTTTTGTCAGTTGATTTGCTTTGATTGATTGATATGTCATTGCCAGTTTAAAATCTACACAATCGGTATCTTAGATAATTTGAAAAAATGCTGTTATTTGTTTTAAACTACATCTCAGAATTATAGAAAAATGAGTTAATGCTAGATTCAGAATTTCACTGGGAATCTATTGTAAAAATTGTTTCCTACAACCTAACTTTAAATGGATAGATCATGAATATTTTGTAACACACTGTTGTTAAATAACTTTCGGAAAAATAGCCCCGCCTGGTATTTGCTGAATTGGCTATATATACAGTTTTAAAGGACAAAAACTACTGAATTGTTGTATATAAGACATGACTCTCTCGGTTTTAGTGACTAAACAATCAATTTTTTTTGGATAAACAACATACGTTTACATACGTGGTGTGCTACTTTAGAATAACAACAGGGTCTCTTGTAATCTACAGACTGTAGAGTCAATTGTAACAAATGTGAGATAACACATATATTTAGATAGTATTGTACATTTTGTTGAAGGTGTTATCTTGGGTTTTTAGACCATAACAGATAATAACGTTAGATAATTATTAATACCTTTTTTGATAGAAAAGAACTTAAATATTACAAATCTTTCAAAACAAGATTTCCATAGATATTTTGTGTTAAGTTTGTGTATTTATATAGCTCTAGACATTTACTGAAAATTATCGAGGTCGAGGTCATTGGCATTGCTTTGTAACTATACAACAACTGGGACATTCGGTATTATCACGTGGTCCGTAAATTGCAAAAAGTTAGTGGTAAAGTTTTGTCAATATCATAATGGCGACGGATTATGTTTGGTTCATTATATTTGGCATTCATATTACACATATTCGAATGCCTTATGGCTTCCTATTGGAAAATACGAATAAGACTATTTCGTCAGGAAGTGACCTCTCTGAAAAACATTTTATCAACGTTATGGAACTGCTGATGGAAGAAAAAAAGTTGCGCCAAAGATTGGAAGTGTCCGTAACAAAAATGCACCAAGAATTTTCCCAGAAAATATCCGAACTACAGAAAAACTGTTCCTTAGTGGAAAATTATAAGGCAGAGACTGTAGATTTAAAGAGAAGGTATTCAGGTATATTGAATTTTACTCGGCAGTTTTCGAAAGACCAGATAGTTTGGAAGAAAGCAGAAGATTCGGTGAGAAAAGAATTAGATGCCACAAAAAATCTCACCTCTAAAGTTAAACAAGAGCTAGATGAAATAAGGAATCTGCAATTTGTTAACCAGACGCAGGATATCCTAGATCTAAAACAGAAGACAACTGAAATTTCAAGCATTCTTCAGAAAACAGACAGCAAGATATTGAACCTTGATGCAAACCAACAGGCCAGGGGACAGGATTTCTTAGCTTTGTATAACAAAACATTGTCGACGGAGCTATCACTGAAATCAGCAATAAAGAATCGTATGTATCATATTTTTATGTAGTTTGATTCATAAAAAACCTTGACCACTGCATCGGTGAAACTAACATTTTTTATTAAAAAAATTATACTATTAACTTCAAGAAACGATACATATATGTTCTCCTTCAGGTACGAGTGAGTTATGGAATTTATCCACCCGAGATAGTTAAATTTTCGATTTTCAACACGCGAGCTTTTGCGAGCGTGTTAAAATCTAAAATTTAACTATTGAGGGTGGAGAAATTCTATAACTCACGAGTAAAGTGAAGGAGAATATGTTTATTCTATGATTTGTGACAAAAACCTCAAGAAGATGTCGTTGCTATGTAGTTTGTTTACATAGACGTCACATAAAAAGCTTTAACTTTTCCTAAATGATATCAAGGAATTCTTATTTTTTCATCGAGTTGCTGGTAACCTTAATTCACCGATTGTAATGTCAGCTTATTGTGTGTCTCACATAATTCGGCAAATGTTTTCAAGACTCCGAAAATCATTAAAAATATGTACCATTCCAATAACAATTCTTTATTTTTCAATATCATCTTGGTTGAAACGTGGGGGGGGGGGGGGGGGGGGGGGGGGGACAAAAATGCAGATATTTAGAAATGTCAATTGTTTTGGTTGTGACGACATGTTTTATGCAACAATCAGTGAATTTTTAAGAAAAAAATATCTGAGGTGTTTCAAAAGTGGGTGAGAAATAGATAATTACGACTATTGGAAACTAAAGAAAGTGAAGTATTTATACCTTCACTTCGAAGACATATTTGAGATATTTTCGAAAAACGACTGGCATGTAAAAAAAAAAGCAGACACAATATTTGATAATATGTCCGGATTGTCCATAGAAATGTTAAATTGCTCTGACCTCGGACCTTTTTTATTTGATTCGAATTTTCAAGTTTTGGGATTTGACGTTGCTGATTGGACATAGATTGTTGAAATATGTGCATTACAGTACAGTTAAATTTGTGTCACAGGATGCCTTTTCTTGTACATCTGCTGACTTATTAAGCGGGAAATAATACACCCTTTTCCTTTACTATAGACTATAAAAAAACTACTTTCCATTGTTATCTTGAAGTTCATGTAATAGAGTATCTATTGAATACATTAAGGTCTTGAAGACATTCGTCTTGTTTGTGTTTTGGTTGTCATTCTAATAGCTCATGTTAGTAATACCCGAATCACAAATTAATGCAATAACACTTAACGAGGCCCAATCTAAAAGAATTGTAAAAAATCTGACCAATAACAATGTCTGTAATTTTTTCTCTATTGCTTTTAAAGTATAATGAAAGGATTAAGATAAAATACCTTACCTTTATTGTAGTAACGGGAGGGACATGCTAAAATAGGGCCTAATATTATATTGGATATATATAGTAAAATTTGCCATGAAATGAACTAAATGTGAATTTAAAAAAAAACTGTTCAATAACTAATTTTGTATTTCACGTATAACATGTATTAATACTCACTCTTTCAATTCCAAGACAGAAAACCAGTTGTTGCGGTGGAAAATTTTGATAGGGGGAGCTCTCAAAACCCACATTTAAACATTTTTTAAAGAAAATATAAAGGTTAAATCAAAATAACCAAAATGGATTTTTAAAAAGTGCAATTAGTTGGCTCTTTGTAGTCCCAGATCAACAAAACTGTAATTATTAATAGAAAAAAACAAGCGTAAAAGGTAAAAATACATAATGGGGGGGGGGGGGGGTTTCAAAATTTTTGGAGGGTAATTCATAATCAGATCTTAACAAACAAAAATAAAAATAATCAAAAATAATAAAAAAAATATGGAAATGTAAATAATACACACTTAAAATACATATTAAGACAAATGCATTTTAGATGAAAGTAAAAAAAGTGGTAAATTGGGTTATGAAATTTTAGAAGGGAGAATCTCAAAACATGATATCAATTTTTTTTTGTTACAAATGAAAAAATAAAAAACGGTAATTGAATTGCTCATGTTCATTTGAAAAAAGTAGTTTTTTAAAGACTTGTAAATGAAAATACTAGATATAAATCTACATGGGGGGTTATCTCAAAACACAAATAGAACATTTGAAAAAATACAAAGGAACAACATCCCTTTTTTGCATAATCAATGAACCGTGAAGTTGATGAGAGGGGTTCATTCCAGAATGATATTATTTATACTCTGACGCATATAGGTGCATAAAGTTTCATAATGATAGTACAATCCTTTATGGTAAAATAACTTCAACCTGCAGTTTAACCTGAGTTTGTACCAATGGACTGACTGACACAGAGACCTAAACACTATATTCCCCCTACCTTTAGTAGGCGTGCATAAAAATAACTAGTAAGGGGTAAACTATAAACACAGATATTTCATACAGAATCCCGTTATTAAGCTAATTATATCATTTAAAGCTGGTCTATATAGCCAGCCTACCTTGAGGCTTGGGTACACTTTTAAGACCGTGTGAACTCCTCTCTGAGAATTAAGGAGTCTTGTTTTCCCTGTCAAATCATTTATCTTGATATTTTGCTGCGCCATTGTATTTAATTGTTCTGATTGTGTTTGAGGCAATATGGAGCAGACTGTTAGTGGGCAATTCCTGTGTCATTTAGTGTAGATCATGTGGTGAGCTCTACTGCATCAGGTGACTTGATGATGACCATGCATTTGTCCCAACAATGCTCATTACTACAGACAGGACTAAAATTTCCTGATCTAATTTTTTGTTTCTAGGTCTGATAAACATAATAAACAAACAATCTACTGCTTGAGTATTTAATATTTTCAATATTAGCAATATAACAAATAACATAAATTCAACAATGAACTCAAGGTAACTGTTGTTGTTCTGCCAAGTATTAACCGCAATCAACTAAATAAATCTTTTACACATAAAAGCTCTTTAGTTTGAAGCTGCAGACCAAATTTCAATATTGAAGCCAAAATACATGCAACATTATAGGATTAAACTCATTTTTCTAGAGGTTATCGATGTGTAAACTGAGTCGGTTAACTCACAAACTGACAAAAGGACTTTTATGTTATCCGGTAAGTTTGTGAGTCAGCGACCAGTTTACACAGCAACAACATCTAGAAAAAATGTGTTTAATCCTTACAATTCTTAAATGATACATCTTTAATATTTGTTTTCCAAATTTTATCTTTCTTTAGACCCGGAATTCTTTTCATGTGTACTGTGCATGAATATATTACAGAAGTAGTTTCGGCAAAGGTGTTTATCAAAGTACCCAAATCCCATCCAAGCATACCCTATCAATATAAACTGAACAAATTTGATTTTTTTTCAATCAGAAGGAGCAGACATAATTGTGAAAGAATTCAGACTGAATGACAGATGGTCAGACAAGTGATTCCAGTGCTCCTACTCGTTTATCTGAGATATTCATTAGTATTACACAAATTTACAAAAGATTACCAAATATAAAATCATTCTCTTGTATAGAAGCCAAGAAAACTTTGTCAAAAAAATTTTCTTGTACAATTGGAAGTAAAATTTCAAACTATCCTCCAACAGGAAGTTGCTGCACTGCAGATCTAATTATTGCTTACATGTTACAGCTCAACATGTTAAAGCTCTGGACCAAATATAAAATCATTCCCTTTCATAGAAGCCAAGACAACTTTGGCAAAAAACGTTCCTTGTACAATGAGTAGTTAAATTTCAAACTATCGGCAAACAGGAAGTGGCTGCACTGCATATCAAAAAATGGCTTACACGTTACAACTCAATATGATCAAGCTTTGGGCCAAATAAAAAATCATCCCCTTTCATAGAAACCAAGAAAATTTTACGAAAAATTCTCCTTGTACATTGAGCAGTTAAATTTCAAACTGAGTAGTTAAATTTTAAACTATCAGCTTACAGGAATTGGCTGCACTGCAGATTTAAAAATTGCTTACACCTTAAAAATCAACATCATCAAGATCTGGACCAAATATAAAAAATTTCCTTTCAAAGAAGCCAAGAAAACTTTGACGAAGACTTATCCTTGTACATTCAGTACAATGTAGTTAAATTTCATACTATCGGCAACCAGGAAGTGGATGCACAGTAGATGTAAATACAACTCAACATGATCAAGCTCTGGGCTAAATATAAAATCATCCCCTTTCATAGAAGCCAAGAAATGTTTGTCAACAGATTAATACCCAAGGTATTCTGGACGAACAGATGGATGGACTGAAGGTTGGACAGAATGACAGACGGAGTAAAGCGGCTAATAGACCTGCTTTCACCTTTGGTGATGCAGGTAAAAACTAAATGCTGCCCTATTTATCAATACATGTATATACAGTGATAACATTATTCTTCGTGAGAAAAAAAGTCAGCTAGCTTTTGAATCACTCTACGATTGTAATTAATTCTGGCCTTTCCACTGCCTGTCTTTTCACTCAACAAATAGAATAGACCATCAAATCCATCTCTATGATAGGCAATTTTAAGGTGATTGTAAGACAATGATGGATTTTCAAGTTTCTTTAAAATAGTTCTAGAGAGGACCTTATTTTTCAACAAGTGTTCAAGAGACTCTAAATTTGGTTGTACACCATGAACTGTAACTTGGTGTGTGCTGTAAAAATATTCAGATATGAGAACATCAACTTTCTCTGTCTTTTTTGCAAGAGACATGAGCATTCTACAATCATCTAAAGCATTGTGAGCCGAATAAGCTTCATTTAACAGTTTCTGAGCAATGTACTCTTGCTTGTAATTTTCAAATTCTGGATATAACATTTTGAAGAATGGTAAAGTATTACAGAATCCAACAATATATCTAGAAAAATGATTCCATAATTTATAAAATTTTAACTGATTAAACAGTATGATACTGTCAAATCGTCTATTGTTATGAGCAGCAAGCACAATATGTTTGTCACTGACACAAAGTGACATTAAAAACTGTAGGAAATCTAAAAGAACTTGCTGTGGATGTTTATGAGAAACTGGTTCATCATTGTAAAGGAGCTCATTTGGCGTTGTATTAAACCCAATTCCTGTCACTCTAGATGCATCCTCTGAAATTTCTTGAGTAGGAGTTGCATATCTGTTAAATTCCAGTTCCTCAATAACTGCAGAAATTTGTGTAATCGAACTTTGTCTACCTATAAAAAAAAGAAAGTATCAAAATAATTAGATTGATTGATTGATTGTCATGCTTAAAGTCCAGTTGCAAATATCGTATGCATAATCAAACCAAGTATAACAAGAGTGGACACAAACTATCTGAGAGTATTGCATAGAACTGTGAGTCAACTCACTAAAGGATACCCCCACATCCCACATTTAATAAACTAATTTAGTTCAATTATCTCCCTTGGAATATTTCAGCCCAGGATTATTTTCCTTTATGCATATTCCCATAAATGTACATCTATAACTAAGATCTTGTGCAAGTTTCATCAAATTACCTTGAGGAGGCATTCTTAAAAGTTGCAGATAAAAAATGTGGAAGTACATTCGATTGTTTAATGCAACTAATGAATTCACGATTGTCTTGATTTTTAAAATTTCTTATGTTTTTTTTTAAGAATAAAATAATATCATTATTATATCTCAGTGTGTTATTTTCTTTATAGAGTTATAAACGAATACATTTACTATTTTTACAAAATTTTATGTAGACTTTTCACCGGTCAATAGTTTAAAAGACTTAACCAGCGAATAATATTTAACCATATTTCCTGAACTTTTGATTGGATAAAAGTGACACCATAGTCTGATAATACATCATCTGATGTCACTGTTTTCAGAAAAAAAAAACAAAACTTATTGACTGGCTATTCAGACAATAGCAAGTTTATTTTTCCCCTCAACCCAACCAATTCAATCAATTGTCCTAATAGCCATTCGATAAGTATATATATTGTCAGAAAATATCAATTTTTGTGAATACTTTGCTAAATAGGTGAAAATTTTTGGCAAGTCTTGCATACTCTTTTGTTCCTAAAGCTTGTACAAATAAACTTGATATTTTCCAATTTCCAATTTATATTTATATGCATACTTAGTCCTGTGGTCTCTAAATCATAAAAAACTATAACTTTCTCAATGTGTTCACCGTTGTCCTCTGATGGTCCTGGAATAACTGTCAAATCAGCTTCTTGTGCATCAGCTAAAATATATGATTGAGCTCAAATTACATCTTGTAGGCAGATTTATCAGGAAAAATTCAATATAATGAAGGGATGTAATAACAGTCTTCGTTTTTGTGTTTGTGTTAATATGCAATTTTATATGAAATAGTAATGGAAACACTTTCTTATAGTTAAATCTTTTAAATACATTTTGATATCAAAAATCAATTCTTTCTTATTTCTTATTTTGTTTTATATTGGATATTTGGATATCTAAAAAATCACATATTATTAAATGTGAAAAACAAACCCAAAAATAAAGAGTAATTTTCTTATAAAAGTTATATGGACTATTCCAAGACAAGACAAGACAACTTTATTGATAACCTCAGACACACAGGTGTACAAGAGGACAATATAATTACATAGCAATTTACAAGTACATATAACCACAATACAAGTATCAATACCATACAAAATATAATACACCTTTAAATAAATTAAACGGGAAAAAGTTGGGTGTTTTACAGTACTTTAGCGAGATTTCTAATAAATGAAGCAAGATTCTTATAAATTTCTTTGTGACAGTATGTAAGAAGCCGTTTTAATTTATAACCTTGTGGGTTTACAATGTAATAGTTCGGTATATATTTTTCTCGAATTTCTTTAATATTTGCATTTTGACATAAAAAGAGATAATGAAATTCGTTTCCAATTCCCTGTCCACAAAGATGACATATTCTCTGATCTTTTGGTGTTCTAGTCCATCTACCGGTTTCCATGGGTATTTTCAAATTTGAACACCTCAGTTTTGCGATTTGGTATATGTCACCTTGTTTCAGTTTTAACAAATATGATTCTAACATTAACTCGTTTTTAAATTCAAAATAAAATTCGCCTCTCGAAGAGTTATTAAGATTTGAAAACCATGTTTGAATAAATTGATCTTTTAACTGTCGATCGACAAGATTTTTCAATATATTTCTATCCATAGGTATTTGATCATTCCACATAAAACTTAGGCCCATATCGTCCAAGGTGGATTTAGCAAACGATATCCACCTAAATTTATTTGGATTTCTCAAATGCATGGAAAACATAACTTTATACATGATAGACGATAATTTGTTATTGTCCGTCAATAAACTGTTCCAATATACAACAAATCTACGTTTAATCATTATCTTTAAAGGAAGTCTGCCTAATTCTCCATAAACCATGTAGTTTGGGGTGCTATTTCTCACCTTTAAAATGCTTTTACAAAACTGTAAATGTACTTTTTCGATAATGTCTGTATTTTCAAAACCCCATATTTCTGATCCATATAATAAAATTGGGCTAACTAAAGAGTCAAATAATTTTAACTGTAAATCGATGGGGATGGAAATGTTTTTAATTTTTCTGCGGAGAGCGTATAAAGCCTTTTGGGATTGATCAACCAACTTTTTCCTTGCTTTACAAAAATTACCATTAAAATTAAAGAGTATTCCAAGATAAGTGTAAGAATCTACAATCTCAATTTCTTCTCCATTAATTTCAAATGCATTTCTGGGTCTAAATTTCCTTTTACTAAAAACAACAACTTTTGTTTTACTAATGTTAACCTGAAGTCGCCATTCTTCACAATATTTTTCAAAAACATCAAGTGATTTTTGTAACCCCTC
The DNA here is from genome assembly GCA_028015205.1 of Mytilisepta virgata. NCBI lineage: Eukaryota > Metazoa > Mollusca > Bivalvia > Mytilida > Mytilidae > Mytilisepta > Mytilisepta virgata. The sequence continues at coordinate 20,715,767 of CM051513.1, forward strand.
TGCAGTTTCGGACAATAGTGCAGTGTCGTCATCATATAATATAATGAACAGTTTTACAAATATCTGCAATTTTTTTTGACATAAAAGAGATAAATCACCAAGTGGTTCTACATCGTTTGCAGTAAAGAAAGTCTCTAAATCATTTAAAAATAAGGAAAATAGAAAAGGTGGCAAATTTTCTCTTTGTTTAACACCAGCATATGAAATAAAAAAGTCTGAATATTCATTTCCTAATTTGACACAGGTTTTGATATTCTGATACATATTAAAAATTACTTTAAATATTTTTCCTTTAATTTTCGATTTTAACAATTTTTGCCATAATCCAGCCCTCCAGACCGTATCAAAGGCACTTTTGAAATCTACGAAAGTACAAAACAATTTTTTACCAAAAGAAAAATAAATTGTTAATAGCGAATATAAAACAAAGAGATTATCAATTGTTGAAAACCCTTTGCGAAAACCTGCCTGTGCATTAGAAATGAGATTAGTTTGTTCTGAAAATTTATTAAGTCTGTTATTCAGGACCGCAGAAAAAGTTTTGCTAAAACATGAGTTCAATGTAATTCCCCTGTACATGTTGGGATCGTCTTTGGAGCCTTTATTTTTATAAATAGCTATCATAATTCCAGTCAACCAGCTTTCGGGTATTATACCTGTGTCTAAAATAATATTAAATAATTTAACATATATTGGCATCATTTCCTCAAGAGTATTTTTTATATATTCATTCAAAATTTTGTCATTGCCAAATGCTTTTCCGTTTTTCAAGTTTGAAACTACCTTTCTAATTTCTGTCTCAGATATTGGACTATTCAGATGAAATTCAGCTTCATCGTTTATATTTTCAATAACATCATTCTGAAGGTCAATATCGTTTTCTGAGCCATCAGTTTCGTTCAAATTTCTGAAGTGCTCATATAATAATTGGAGTGATATATCAGATTTTTCGTCATTTGCTGTTTATTGATTTTATTCAATATTTTCCATAATTCTTTCGAGTCTTTTTTGGATATTTTGCGAAGTTCATCGGCGGCTTTTTGTTGAAAATCAGTGAAAGCTTTATTCAAGGTTATTTTATGTTCTTTACTGGCTTGCCTCATATGAAGTCTGTTATCAGCATTTTTTGAAATATTATATTTTTTTCGTGCTTTATGAAATTTTTTTCTAGATTTAGCACATTTTCTGTTATACCAGGGTTTAGAATTATCGTGTTTATTAAATGGTGTATGGTTCCCAATTTTACCAAAAATATCAGAGGCGGCATTTATGAATTTTTACCAATATCCGACACGATGTTGTCCATTTCTATTTGTGTTATATTGTTATTCGCGGATAACTCATCAAGTTTGGTTAAAACATTTGATAATATTCCTTCGGGATCTTCGCTTATACGACTTTTATATTCGGTTTTCTTATCATTTTTCCATCTTCGATAACCAGGATCGATATTTTTATCTGAAATACTCGAGGAAATGTTGCCAAGAGTTTCTGAGCGAAAACTGAAAGATATCATACAATGACAATCAGAGAACAATGGTAAAAAATCTTCAACATCAAATTTTAGTATAAGTGGAAATAAATTAGAAGACAAAATTATATAGTCAACCACACTAGAATCTCTGCATGTCTTATTGCCGATACCTCTATCCGAGCCGACTCTTGAATTAGCAATATATAGATTGTTCTTTTTGCAAATTTCTAAAAGTCTGTTTCCGTAATTATTTGGAGCACATGTACACTTTGTCACTCTTTCTAAGGGGATATTATTTTCTACCAATTTCTCAAAGTCATACAAGTATTCTAGTGTATCAACATCAACATCTAGATCAAAAATATTAACAACAAGTTCATCTGGTATTACAAAATCAGACAGTGATCCTGTTTTTGCATTGAAGTCGCCCACTAACGTTACATAACATTTTTCTGAATTTGTCAATCTTATTAATTCGTTTTCTAAGTCAAAAAAAGCTTCATCGTTTGAATATTTCGAATTCTCTGGTGGTATATATACACAACCAAAGATCAAATCTGATTTAAGTGAAAGAAATGTTTTCGATATCTGAAACCAGAGAACAATTTCACTTTCTGTTTGATGAAATTTTAAAATTGGCTTTAAGCATTTCCTGATTATGCATGAAATATCTGTGACTGGATGTCAAGAAACAAACAATCTATCATTATTAAAATTGATCAATGTTAGCAGGGAAATTCTATTATTGGAAATTAGTCAGGTTCTATTCAATATATTCAAAGTTATCTAAAAAGGTTGTTTATGGGGTATCATGAAAGTTCCATCATATTCCCCAAATATCCATCGTGTCAGGAAAGCCCTAACGAGAGTTATCTTTCTTTGTTCAAAAAGTGTAAATCGCAAATTGATCTATTATAACTATTATTTTAAATATTTTTGAAATATAATTTATATAGTATTTTAATAAAATGTTGTATGAACAATTGTTGTTATTTTAAAATTATTATTGGAAATGTACAGATAAAAGATGGCTAATGTACATTTGTAAACCCATTAAGCTATCTTAAGAACAATTTATACCCATTAAGCTATCTTAAGAACATTTTATACATACCGATGACATTTGAGCAGTAAGTGTCCCCTCCCCTGATTTCGTGACTTCTTGTTTCGGAAGATCTCTGACTTTTAAGTTTTAAACGTTGTAACTGAAAGAAATAATCATTCATTTGCATTGTTTCATGTCAAAGTGAAGTTTACAAATTTAATGTTTATTCACATAGTCTCTAATGATACAATAGGAAACTATTTTATATAAAATTTAAAAAAAACATCAATTCAGAGGAGTTTTTTTTAATTTGAAATTATAGACATGTATATTGAAAAGTTTTAAATTTTGTCCACGCTGTGCATAAAATATGAAAAAAAATTTAAGACAGAAAATGCACCAAATATTTATATTCAATATGAATTATTCACATTTTGTCTATTGCAACATCAAATTGTTCAAAATTGTTCTCCATTGTATCCTACCGGTTTCACTGTTTAACAGATCTTAAGGATATGGTTGCTGGTGACGTCGTCACGGGTGTACGTCTATTAGCGAAATTATTATTTAGTCCTGAACGTCATAATATAGCACAACGTAGGTAGAAATGTTGTCTAATCTGTTTTTGTAAGTCTCTGCCTGACAGTTTTTCAAAAACCGACCGTTCTTCTTTCGGCTAAGCATGTCGTATGGAAAATTGTTTACATTGCCGTAAACAGGTAAATGGTGCGAAACTATGTCGTAAACAATAATAACAGAATTAATGTAAATAAAATATGACTACGATCGAAAACTGTTTTATTTTATCATTTTAGTATATTAAGTAATCAGAAGAGGTATTGTCTACATTTATTTTAGGTCTAATGTTAAAACCGTTAAACCAACAACCGAAAACTGCCCGAGTTGCGCAATATTCAAAAACGCGTTTTAGACCGGGCCTCGTTATATAATTGATAATACCAATGAATAAATTGATAAATTTCTTCATATACAGTTTTTGTGTAACCTATGTAAACATATAAGCAATCGAAAATCTTATAATTAATTTATTATCATTATTATTATTATTATTATTATTATTACTATTATTACATGTATCTGTCTTTCAAAAGTTTTAGGTCACTTAAGAACTTGAATGTGGTTTTTCAAAAAATAGTGTAGCCAGGGAAGATAGCCTATATTAGATTTTTTTAAATTTCAGAAAATTTTTCCTTAACCACGAAGCTTAATCTCTTAGACAGAAAACTCATCAGCACAGAGAAGATGCTGACAGCCAATGAAATAGCAATCAATGGCCTCAAGATGAAAGGTAATATATTAAGCTGTGATGTTGTTATTCCTTATACGTTCCTTTCGTTAACAAGCAAAACTCTGAATGCTATCCTTTTGATTATTATTTTGTTTGCCAAATTTTTCAACATATATCCAAAAATACAAATGTTTTACATTCAAAATGTTATTAAGTACCAATTATTTGTAAATTATTATAGCTTTTGTTTACCTTTCTAGAATTACATTCCCTTTTGCGCTTTTCTTGGTATCGCTACTCCTCATAAATCGACAAGGTTTGAAGGTTCGAGGAGCTATCAGATACTATAGTAAATGACTTTATAAATAGCAAGAGTTAACTCTATATTTTTCGCTTTCTGTTTTAATGGTTTCTTTGCTGCACTAGTTTGATATTTTATGGAAGTTTAAAAAAAATATTGCAAATGTTTTAAACAGTGTCAAAGATTAGCTGTATGAAATGATTGTTCTGTGTTTTCCAGTTGGATTTTCATCTTGCATTAGGTCTTTTCGTGCACCTGCTGGAAAATCAATAATATTTAATTCCTTGAAAACCTCATATGGAATAAGCGACCTGTCATCTTTTCGACAGACGGGCATTTTTACAGTTGGTATTCCGGGCCTGTATCTCATAGGTGCTACAATGGTGACCAAGACAAGCGATGTTCATTTTAAAGTCTACCACAATAACAACATATCGGTTTCTGAAGGATATATCTATCAGGCATTGAATGGTTATCTCTGGCACTCAGGAACAACCTTAGTAGTTTTGGATATGGACATTAACGATACAATTGATATTAGACCAGAAGTATATGCAGAAATTAATGTAGAAACTTGCTTAACTGTAGTGAAAATACTCTAAATAGTAAATGTAAATCTCAATTAGAAAATTGAATGCAAATCGAGTGTAACATGTATGATTTATGCAGTTCCTTATGAACTATTATATATTTTTTCATCTTTAATATATAGGTTTTTTAAAAAAAAATTAATAAATCTTTTCACTATATTGCTAACACGCTTTACCTGCGAAGCCGAGCATACACATTTCTTAAGGACATGACCTTTGAATGCAGACGAATAACCAGCATCAACTGGTGTTTATTTTTGCGTTTTTGAATTTACCCTTCAGTAGTCTAAAATCGAATATTCCGTAGGATTACAATATTGTTGGCTATGAACACAAGTGTTGAGTCATTAATCGACGAAATGTGCACATCTTGTGCACCAAAAGTGGTATTAGAATTTATTAGAATAACTGTTTTTAATGTTGACTAGGAATTTTAGTATTTGCTTTTGTAATCACATTTTCATATACACAAGAAGCTACTTGAAAAATTGATGAAGGCGTAGGTTCCCTTAAAATATACCGTTGCTTTCCTTGTAGGTTCGGCCCATTTTGCACCTTTCTAAATTGCGTCTATGGGCTGTATTTTATTGTTGGAAACAATTTCTCTGTATACTGATTATGCCGATAAACCCCAAAAGTTTGAAAATATCTCAGATTCTGATAATAAATATACCGGTGTACATCGGTAATGCCGGAATGACTGTACAATCTTCGTTCATCAATGATAAGGTTGAGTGTAATCGGATCCCTGTGGATTATTAAACAAAGACAATGTTTAATACGTATTAGCAAATATTTTTCAAATAAATTTAGGCAGTATTTTAGGAACTTGGAAAATATATTTCATGATGATGTTTGAAAAAACTAAGGCACTTCTGAACACATCTGAAATGCATTGTGTTATTTCTCTAGATCTGAATGTTCCATAGTTCATTTAAGTAGCCTTCAATGAGAAATTTAACTGTTCTGTGTATCCAACGTTACCAGTTGCGCGATGAAATATTTGAATATGCCCAATTGGAAGACTGCGAGGAGGTCTACATGTTCATTATTCTTGGTTAAACGTTTAAGCTTTGTTCCAGTGGCATTGATTGGCACAATGCACCTTGGCCTTTCAATTTTTCTTATCGCATTTCTTTTAAATGGTATTAACTAATTATAAAATTATTATGTTATGGGTTATTGTTACTTGGATTAGCATGAATAAGTAAACGCAATCTTAATAATGTCTGTAAATATATTTATCAAAAATGGATAAATTCAAGTAAAAATATGTGTCGTTAGGACAAAGTAATGTTTTTAATTTCTGCTTAGTAAACTTTCTGGTACAAAAATAAAAATATTTCTAATGTAAGGAGAATATAACAACCAATTCACGTTCTTCATGTCTGTAATCAAGAATAGTCGCTATTTTGAAAACGGGTATTTCGGAGTGTTACGGCCGAAATCACCTTTAAATTGTAGCCAACAAAAGACACAAATCAATAATAAAATTTAACAAGATTTATTATATACAAGTTTACAAAAAATATTACACAAAATAAAATGTCAACTTAACTTTTCAAAATCGTTTGTCTTTTCCAGAATTCTTCTCGTCACTGTTGCGGGAATCCAAACGGAATATTATATCCAATCAGTCACAATGTAGTATGATGTAACGTAAATAAAAGTGTGTCAAGTATGATGTGTGAAACGTAAATAAAAGTGTGTCAATCCAACATCTGAGAACACAAGAATGTTAACGTCCGGTCTGATACTTTTCTGCTCTGAAAGTCTAACTTTCTTGTCCGTATATATACTGTAGAACGGAAACTTCTGGAATACTGTAAAAGTTTGAATTACACCAGAATTATTACGTAAGTCAAATAGAAAGTTCTAGTCATTCCATCGGTATCTATTATTGTTCCAGTGATTTCTAAACTGCGCAGTTATAACATTATTTGGTAAACAACTATAAGTATTATGTAAACATATTATACATGTTATAAGGCTACGCAAAACAAATTAGGCCAAAATAAGTAATATAATAATTACAATATCATATCAAAATAAATATAATAATACAATATCATGACAGGAGATATTGTATAATCAAAAACTGATTTGGAAATGCTATTCGATTAATCGAAATATGAGCAACAGAGCAGGGTGTACCCTCGGGCACTTGGAGTCCACCAGCAGCGGCATCGACTTGGTGGTAAAAATAAAATACTATGATACCAATATGACTAAACCCAAAACAAAAGAAGAAAAGGATATGACGATGGTTTTCATTGTTCATGTGACTAAATTATGATAAGATCTAAAAAAAAAAAAAAAACAATTTTTACTTTCTACAGATAAGCAGTCTAGTTTATTGCTGTGTGATTTTTATTTAATCTATTCAGTGTCCAAGGTTCGTGGTGAACAGCTGAAGGACGTTCTCACCTAATTTGTTTCGCGTTGAGCCTCATATTGTGAATTAAAGAATGGAGTAGAGCAATAGAAGTGGTTTTTCCTTTGATTAAACCTTTGTCACGTGATTTGCGTCAAGAATTAATTCACCATATTCCTTCTTTCATACTAAAAAAGTATAAATCATCCCTCCTTCTATAAAGATAATTAGGCCACACCAAATTGATTTTAGTTCTTTAGATGATTTTTTACATCGAAAATTGGTGCGATCGGGCGAAATTTGAATGTGAATATTTTTCTTGAAAACAAGTTTATCAAATTTACATGTGGCACAATTTTTTAAACTTAAAATATTGCAAAAAAAAAAAATAGAAAAAAATTCCTCTTATTTACAAAATTTTAGGAGCGACGAACACTTTTTATTACTAATTTCTTGAAAAATGAAGAATTTTTGATGAATTTTCAGCACTTTTGAAAAATGAAGAGGCAAACATTTTTTTTCGTAAGGTAACAGGTACCTAATTGGTCTATATTTCAGATTTTTAGAAAAAAATAACACGCAACAAGAGTACGTTGAACAGCATCTGCATATAAAAAAATAATGTATGTCCCTTTAATACTTCCCGAAATATGGTGTTTCAAGTTTTCGCAAACAGATGTGTAAATACATAGAATGCCCGTAGATATCGCTGCAAAAAGTCGCATATTTAGACTATAAGTTATGATGTCTCAAAATCCAGTCCCTAGAATTTAAAAAAAGGATATATTATTGCCATAGAAATTCTATTTTTATTGATATAAAATTTATAAGGGGTCACCAGATTCGTTTTTCTAGTATATTAGACTTATTACTATATGAAGAGCAAAATAAGCGTAACGTCGTCACGATGTCGCGATACAAAATATAGATTTTTGGTGTTTTTATCGACAGGACATATAGTTAAAAGATTTCCAAAACGAAATAGAAGTTGGTGACTCTATGTTTTTTTTAGTATCATTGAAACGAAAAAGTTGACAGCAATAACATATCATTTTTATGAAAAAATTCTAGGGATTAGTTTTTGGGAAATGACGATTTAAAGTGGAATTATTAATCATTTGCGACAGTTTTTATATGGAATCTACAGTAAAAGTCCTTTATTTTAAGGATTTTAAATTAACCTCATTGAAGAAATATAAAAGCTTAATATAAAATATTTTGGATATTTAGACGCAGTTTTGAATATTACAGCTGCACGAAAAATTTTATGAAAATCCGCCATTTAGCGGATTTAGGTACCTCCTACCTTAATAAAGTTATTTGCTGTAATTCATCTCCCCACTAACCTACACTCACCATACGTGGAAAGAGGACAAATATACCGAAGGAGCAAACACACGTGATCCATTGGACAGACAGATGAACTACCACAAGCACAACAAATAAACACTGAAAACTAAAAAACAATGAACAACACGAACTTCTATAAAACCAGGAGTGAACCCAGGTGCCCCGGAAGGGTAAGCAGTTCCTGCTTTGTATACGGCACCCGTCGTGAAGTTCAACAAATTAAGTCAATCCGGTGGAAGTCACAAATCAGTGAACGCACATAAAATGTTACGCCAGTGGGAACAGGTCTAACAACATCTTAGATATTGGAACACTGTTACGTTCAATCAATTCGTGATGACTACCGTAAAATTTCCTAAGTGATGATATCAACTTATCCCTGATAAAAGCCTCTTTGTCGAAAGTCAGGGTAACTCACGCATGCCCTTGAAAATCGGATGAGCTGAGAAACGTAGACGCCATATGCAGGCGATGCTATATTTCTACTCAAGAAGGGAAAGTTAACAATATGAAAGTTGAAGTCATCACGTTTGTCATAAATTTTGTCTTAATTCTGAAGGCCCTCTTTAATACATGTCAATATAAATGTTAAAATCTTTGAAAGAGGTTTGTTGTAGAGGAATTAGGTGACCCAGCAATGTACCTTTGTTTAAACGAATTCTTTTGTAATTTAGGAATCAAATAAAGAGCAGGAAGGTCCATTTCTTTACCCTTTGTAGAAATGCCTAAGGAATGAAGAACAGTCTTATGGTTATCAAGGACTTCCTGCTTAGTGAGTGTCGGTGTATAAGTTGGGTTACCCACAGTGTTATCTATTCTCAACTCGTTTCTTAGACACTCAAAATAATAGTTCTTGCAGACAAAAACGATGTTATTGGGGGCCTTGTCCGCTGGGACAACTACATATTTGTCATGGAGGCGAGTCATGTTTTCAACAACCTTAGGGTCTTTAAAGATGGATGTAGCTTTATTTTTCATAGACCCTAGGAGGTTTTAAATTCTGAGTTGTATCATTGACCTAATAGCCTTCCCCTACTTCGAAAGTGTGACAGTAGGTTTCTGTTCCTTTGAAGTCATTTTTTTGGCATAGTCCTCAAGGGAATCCATCAGTAATTGGAATTTTTATTTCCAATTAATTGGCTGAGGTTGTCGGTATTTGGGACCTTTAGCTAGCATATTTTTTAGCTTTGGATTATCAACTAGATTAAGATCTCCATGATAACATGACCCACAGGATTATAATTGAATGGATATGTTGAACAGGAGCAGTCAGGGAGTTTAGACTTGAGGTCATCGGAATTAAGGTCCGCAATGCCCGTTTGGAATTGAACATCTTGGTCGCAATGGGTTTTGTATAAGAATAAGAAATAAGTGGAACAATTTGGTCTTTGACATATGGAGGAATTTTAGATTTTACTGTTTTGTGGTGAAGGATATTACTGAGATTTATGCCATCCAAGCCTTTATTAACAAAGTTAACTTTAAGACTTTAAGGAACGACCTTTGGTGAGATTCGTCGTTATGGATGCGGACTGGGTTTGAATAATCTATGAGAAGAATATCCGATACTACAACATCGAGTTTGTATTCAGCTGAATTAAAATTCATGATTTGCTGCTCCATTGCTTTTTTGTGGAGTGAGCCAAGCTTACACAAAGGAAGAAAATAATGTTTAGTTCGAATGTGATTGAGTCCGAAAGGTTTTTGTATATACATGTACGGCAATAACTCATTTAAAGAGATGTCATGGTCAATAGGGGAAGTGTAATTTCGATGACCACGACTGCTTCTACGGCGTGGAGTTGTATTTAATATATTCATCACATTGATTTCGCTGCATTTTGGGCTTGAAAGACTCCAAATACTGTCAAGTTTATCATTGCAACCATATGGCATAGCGGTATCCAATTCCTTTATCCAAAATTCTTCTGTTTGTCTGCAAAGTAGTGTGCTGAGGTTTGGATTATTAGTAGGGTGATATGGAAAAATTGAATTCAAAATAAATACCGATAGTAACTGTCTCGGACAAAAGTGCTTGTGGAGCTACCATTTTCGGGTCATTTTAATATTTTGATCTGCTCACAACAGTATGTATTATTCAAGTTTTGTTGTTGTTTTTGCCTTGGATCAAACGTGGTATCAGAGTATGATGCATGCTGAATCGGGAATTTATTTTTCTACAAAGATGGCCCAGTCAAAATTGTGAAGACAAATTAAAACAAAATGGTAGACAGCAAGAATTAAGCTCCAGGTTTTTTTTGTGATACACACACGCACATATACAGTAATCCATGATAACTTGTTGTTGGCAAAGATTAATAAGCGAATAAGAAAATAATATTCAAATATGCTTCAAATAAAAAAAACATTGATGCCTATCGGATGGCTTTAGATCCATGGAGAAACCTCAACTTTTAATATGCTCTAAAGCATTCCTTGGGAGGTATAACGACTTCATAATGAGTAACCCGAATAATCCAGTTGTATTCGCTCACTTCGCTCACTTAAGTAACGCCTGGACGCCTATTGAATATATCGCCGTTGAACCGGAAGTAAATTTGAAAATGGAATTATTCTTGGAATGAGGAAAACCCTTTTCGAATCTTACGTCATTGTTTATATTCTATGAGAACAAATGTGACGTTTTTCTATTTTGTCCCTTCCGCCGATGCTATTTTTGTACAATAGACAGACGTCACATTTGTTTTCATGGAATATAAACAATGGTGTTAGATATGTACACATCAAGCGCAAACTCAAACCACAACAATTGTATTGGCTCTCTCTTTCATAGAGCAGCTGGCGCGTATGTGAAACGTATCGACTTCAAACCGTTACCGAAGGAGAGAATGGGATACGGAAACGACTTGAATTATCCGAGTTAAATAATGAGCTTTCTTTGGCGACGTTATTATCTTCCTCTGATTCGGTATCGTATTCTCCTACGAACAATGCTTTCATAAGCGACAGATTTCGAGACCGTTGATAGTTTAATATCAGGCAAGTATAAAAAAAAACTAGCAAGTTACCTGCTTACATCTAAAGGGACATCAATCCACAATCTTCGAAATCGACTCATTGGTGATACAAACATTATACGATGCCATTCTTATCTTATTGGAACTAGTCACAGTTTCTTAAACATTCGTACATGTACGACTACGATCGAAACTGGTCCTATGACAATTGATATCAAAAAGCAGATCATACTCACCCATAACAAAACAGAAAAGATGGTAGACTATTACAGATTCAGACCCTATAGGTAAGTTCGAATGAGATAAATCCCCCCCAAAAAAATAAAAATAAAAAAAGGATAAAAGGATATTTTGTAACATTTGTAGTCTCTAACAGAGGACCATAATTGGTAAGAAATTTTCTTCGTGTTCAAGGTCTCATTGTGAATTTAAGATGGATCCGAGTAGAGCAATAAAATCGTTGTTCCTTTGATTGCAACAGTAAACGGAATTGCTGTCTCTTTAAGAAAATTAGTTTGATATAAAAAAAAATCTCGTATAAACATTCATAAAAGTAGAGTCCAATTTTTGAATTTTGAATTTTTAAGCAAATCATTTGTACACATTGTCCTATGAAATTTGATAACCTGATAAAAAAAAGATATACGATGTTGGAAAGTTTATCTATTATGTTTTACTTCGTATGTACGAAGCGGTGGATAATTATCATTTTAAAATAATATGAATCTATTGAAATAACAATCCAAATAAACTAATATTAGATATAATAAATTTTTGCTATGCTGTATACGACGCACTTCAAGACTGTTACCTCTCATCAGCAGCATTAAAACCAAAACATTTGGAAGACCAAAAACCAAACTTATTTTAAAGCAAGAAGTACTTTTAACCAAAAATACCGAAATAGGGAGCCAAAGTTCAGCTAAGGAGATCTACCATGTGCAATACAAGGAATGAACCAATAACAAAACGACGATTTTCGGGCATTTTGTGAATTTTTACAAATTATTCAATTTAAGATTGGTAACTGACCAGATATATTAAATTACATTTTGACCAAAATATGGCCTTGATCAAGAGAATGAAAAAATAAAAAAAATGCAAGAGCAAGCAAGATATCTAAGCGTCAACATCTTTTTATTTGTCATGCTCGTGATCAAAGCCATATTGGTCGAAACATAAAGTATGATTTGGAGTTGTTTCATATTCTGCGTGATATCATAACTTATCATATTCTGCGTGATATCATAACTTATCATATTCTGCTTGATATCATAACTTATCATATTCTGCGTGATATCATAACTTATCATATTCTGTGTGATATCATAACTTATCAGAAAAAGCTTATTCTGCTGAAGGCAATTTTTCCTTTTTACTTTGTTTTTATATGATTTTGTATTTTATTTTATTCGACCTGTGTATTTTTTACATTTAAGTTGTTTTATAACCTTTTAACAGCTCACCATTTCCATTTATTTTCCTCGTATTCTAATTTTTTTTTCTATTAGTTTCAGTAGAAAATAATTGACCAGATAAAACAGACAAGAAAAAAACTTGTAGAGCAATTCAGAAGAAAACAGTGAAAGATACAAGTCCTTTAAAAAAACAGCGTTGACCTCAGGTCATCCGGAAAGTAGAAGTTCATGGACTATATTCGGGAAATTTCCTGAAGTAAAAGTTTCACAAACAGTTGTACGAAAAAGATCCAGACTGGTTTCAAGATATCAATAGAATGAAGACAACGGAAATCAGACCGCATTTATGACTAATCGTGGTCGCGCAAATGTTTGTGAAACTGTGCCCAGTCCGGCGATGGACTTTACAATTAGTGGATGAAAATGATAAGTAAGGACAGTGGACAAAGCTCTAACGTCATAAATTTGATTTTATACTGTCAGATTGTTGATAGAATGTTCCCATTTTATTTTAGTTCGTACATCAAACAGAGCGGATATCCACAGGATAAATTATATGTAGTGAAGTTGTCACGTATATCATTGTCCATATTCTGCGTGATATCACAGCTTATCAAAAAAAGCTCATACTATTGAGGTTAGTAATTGTACTTAGAAAAGTAAATATACTGTCAAATATATTAAGAATTTAAGATTATTCACTTCAAATTTGGTATAGTCATCAAAATTCGTTATCATGGTAAAAGTTATAAAACAGGTATGGAAACTGTTAAAGAACAGATTGAAACATTCTAAAATCACTGTCCTAACATTTCATGTGCCTCCACCGATTTGTTACTTCCAACGGATTGATTTTGTTGAACTTCACGACGGGTGCCGTATACGGAGCAGGAACTGTTTATCCTTCCGGAGCAGCTGGGTTCACTCCTGGTTTTTATAGGAGTTCGTGTTGTTCATTGTTTTTTGGTTTTCTGTGTTTATTTGTTGTGATTGTGGTTGTTCATTTGTCTTCCCGGGTTTGTCTGTCCAATGATTTACGTTTTTTTTTTATTCCTCATTAGGTATATTTGTCTTTTTAATCAAAAGGGTAAAACCAAAATCATTATATTTTATAGAAATGTTTGTGCGTGGTATTTGCCAAAAAATACCAGTTGAGATGCAGGAAATTTCTGCAGCCTCTAAACCGGTATTTTTGGCAAATGCCACACACAAACATGATATATTTCTTTCATTACACCGAATATTCTTATTTTGCTGTTAAACGGAACAAATGTTGATTTTTCGTAGTCTGGTGGCTCATGAAATTTCTCCTTTTGAAATTGAACCTGTTATTTGACAAAAATTCCACATCTGTTAACATTTTGTATTTCTGAATATTTTCTTAATACACCAATGACTATATACTAATAAGCTAGACCTTAAGTTGAAATTCTGAACCAGTGTCAGGTACAAATGTATGTAGAAGGAAATCTAGAGATTCTACAGGTATTTCTTCGCTTGAACTTTTTTGGGGGTGTATCATTTTTAACAAGCAGTGTAAGGTGAATTTGTAAACTAAATATGCAGAATATAGCAAATCCATTTTTGAAATTTGTCATAAAAACAGCAGCTTTTTCATTTTATTTTGCAGTATACACGTATTTGTCATCAAAAACAGGAAGCCGAACCTTTTCATTTTATTTGTGCAGTAAACATGTACTTGGCCTGTTCGGCTGTTAATGAATCAACCCATATATACATTAAGATGTTCTTTCTTGTGTGTATTTCTTCATTTTCAACGTGTTTTGATTAATTCACTATTATAAGGCATATAAGATGAAGGGAACGGATGTAAAATGATGTCACAAGCATACAATGGACACAAAATGATGTACATTATAGAAAGTTCACATAATTTACTTTCAAATATTATTTTGTTTCATTTTAAGTTCAAATTAATACATAAAAAACAATGAACTCTTTGTAACTGTTTAACTTTTAAATTTCAACAATAATCATAATTGCTAAAACAGTTTCTAACATGCTTAACTGAAGTAATTTTGTCTATGGTTGTGCGATATTAATTGTAACAGTGGAATTATGGAACATCAGACTGTATGGAGCAGAACTACATGCGCTCCCAGTTCCCGTCTGTTCAGGTACTAATTTTGCAGCTGAACTCACAGTTGTTGGTAGGTTGGTTTACGGCTGAAGTTGAGCCTGTCCCTGTACAATATCGTCATAATCTCATCAGTCTGCGATGCTGACAAGACCAGTTCATTCTCAGAAATACTGTCATCAAACTGAACATCATTATCCAACGTTGGCAGATTAGCTCTGTCATTGTGCACCGTAGTAAATTCAGAAATGGACTTGGACATCTCGTGTTTTTGCTTTTTCAGATGTTTCACTGCAATAGTTTTTTTTATACTTTCTTCACTAAGATGTCCTGATACAGTAACAATGTGACGGCCTTCAAATCCACTGTCATTTGACACTGTAATACAGGTAGCTGGAATGCAGTGGTTTCTGTAAATCCTTGACTAATTCATCGTTTTTGAAATATTTGACATTATCTCATTTAGGGTGTTAATTCCTATTAGTTTTTTTCTCAAAGCAAACTTCATTTTCATCATCATATTAATCCCTTGGGCACTGCCGAAAAGCTGTGCAATCTGGATGTCTTTTATGCAAATATTTAAGAAAGGAAGCTTCCGGACAAAGTGGAGTGACTGTTGCACATATTCGTCCTCCCTCCGGCTCAAAGTCCTCTGTGTCGACTTCTTAATGTTTATTTTTATCAATTCTGGAGTATTTTACAAATGTGACGCTTGACATGATCATTGGTGTTTGGTTTTAAATCATAAGGCTTCATATTACGCAAATTCCTGACCTCTCCTACAAAAATATAGGATAATGTTAAAGAAAACTTTGTTCAGTAGTCCACTGGGAACATTTGGGTTGAACACACATTGATGATTATATAGTTCAACAATATCTCCTTGTTGAATGGAAGGTTTGTGGAGAATTTAACCTTTCCCTTCTTGTCTCATTTTCTTACACATATCTCTGAACGCTGTATTTGCATCATTGAAATCCTTATCAGCAATAATGTCAAATATCTTATCAACTGCAGGATTTGAATGCACAATATGTGCATATTTCGTTGATTTACAACTCATCTGTAATATTGTACTAAAAGCCCTTAATAACAATAGCCCAAAATGTTGACGAGCAAAATGAAAAAAACGTCCGGTAGCTTCAAAGTACAAGAAAACACAGTCACTCAAGCTTTGTTTCATTTAGTTAGTGTGAATTAAACAACACAATAATTTTACTTTGTAAATCTAATAGATATTTGAAGTACTTGAAAATCTATTATACGTTGCTAACCTTAGCTATTTTCACAGTTAAAACTAGCACATACATCATGTACCGTCCACTCTAATTTTTCAGTTCTAGCATGCGGTCAACTTGTTGGAAATCATACTGTATTGGTTTTTATAGTGTGCTTTATACACCAGTGTATCAGGATAAATAAGGGGAGGTTTTGGTACCCATAAAACCTGTTTAAACCCACCGCTGTTCGGTGTCTATGCAGAAACGAATTTTAAGCATTATTAACGAACTATGCCATCTGGAGGTATGCTAGATATTGGCCCTAACCTAATAACTTACTAGATTATTTTTATCAGAGTTATTCTGCTGCTAGAGAAACAACATGTACTATGATAATAAAGTTTTGAATTTACCTTTCCGGGACATCTAAATTAAACCTAGGTATTTGACGGAAACCGACTTCTTGATATGTCTTGTCCTTGTCTGTTTCAGTATTTGTCTTTGTTGCTGGATTTATTATTATTCATGTACCTCGGTTCCTGTTTCAATTCTATTTGATGTTCCATTTTCCTGGTCTGATCATCAAAAGTGATCACTTTGCATTTAAAATGAATTAAAAGGTTTTTGTTGTGATATCAGATTCCCAACCATATGTGAGATTGCAATCGAGACTGATTTCAACACTTCTACAGAACAGACAAATTTAAGACAAACTTATGACTAATTGTAGTCGAACGACTGTTTGTGAAAGGAGACCCTGGCGTGGAGCCAATCATTATGTCAACGTTACGGTTAAGTTATTCGGAATTTTTACAATTGTCTGTGCATTATGCAGTAAATATTCTCGATTTGCAAATCTTGTTGGTGCAAAGGATAAAAACACCCCTTTTATTTTAAACATCAGATTTCCTAGTAAATGGATGTCCATATTGAATCTAGGTTTGTTTTATCAGGATAGAATTGTATTTAAACGTACTGTGAAAAAATCAAAATATAAGTTCCTTTTATATTCTTGATTTATTTACAAAGTACATGAAAGCTCTGTCCTATAGAATTCTAGAAAACACCCGGACAACACAAGCTATATGAAATTACCTGATTCGGCCTGGTGATAAATTACAAACTTCGTCAAGTTCTTATTATATTACTATAATTCCAATGTTGTTATCAAAACATCAAATGCGGTAATTTCATTGGCTAACAGCAACTTCCGGTAAAAAGTTTATAACTTTATAAATTCCGTTCATGACGTCGTGCGTATGAATACACACGCATGCAATATAGTGCATGAGGAAAATGTTAATTTCAAATGCAAAACGTCTTATTTCTGTATTACTTTCTAATTTTAAGTAATAAAAGTTATTTTACAGAATTTATCAATGCGTTAACTCGGACTTATCACTCACAAACTTTGCATAAGGTCCTTCGGACTCTATTTAGTTTGAGAGTGAATCGCCCGTGTTTACACATTGATAAATTGCTTCAAAATAACCTTTATTACTATAATAATTACATAGGACAATCTTTTTTACTATTTTTTCAATAACCAATTACCAATTTGTTCTTCTCAAGTACGCGTTGTTTCCAGAAACTATTTTACTGTGCGAACAGATATTAATACTATTTGTGGCCGTATATAAGACCTATCAAAGGGTTATTAGAATATAAATCAATTAAAAAAAAATCAGAATAAATAATAAGAGTTAAGTCGATAACAAGATAAAAACAATAGGATCGTACAATAGATGAATATATAGACTGATTTCTGCTCGGAAATTATGGGCAGTGGCTCACATTTCTCCTAGTTCCTTAACCTTATATTTTTACTTAAGACACCATCGAATTTCTTAATTTTTTTAAAAAATGAAGCGGTAAATTTTTTTTGGAAAATTTAAATAGTCCAAAAATTGGAGCGGCGAAATCCAAAGAACTGAAGACCAATTTGGTGTTGCCTTATATATTCCGCTATAGTGGACTCATATTGCGTATATAGTTGTGGGTTAAATATTCATTTCAAATGTTTATTTTAGTTCGTATACCCGACAGGGCGGACATCCTTAGGATAAAGAAGTTGTCACGTATATCATTTTTCATTTTCTGCGTGATATCACAGCTTATCAGAAAAAGGTTAGTAATTTTACTTCTAAAAGTAAAAACAATATTATTAAATTTTTGTTCTGTTAAATGTCATGATTTAGCAAGCATTTCGTATGTTGTGTTCACACGTTGTGTGATTCTTTTCCAAATTATCAGTTTCAAATCGTTTTAAACCACTAGATCATTTCATACGTTTACACATGTATTTGATCTAGTGCGTATCCGATTCAAATTACAATTCGTCTTACGTTCAAACGTTCATAACTTTCAACTCGTGTTGGTTATTTTATCCGTTGTTATAATTCGCATCGAATACATATTAGTTAATTCGCCTTTCCTAATAACCAACGCCTTCCCATAAATGGCAGACTGGTGTGAATACAAGTATTGCTTGGATACGAATTGAAATACGTATTGGATTTCTATTAAATGCAGCAATACAGTTTGTCCTATTTTATGAAAGGTTAAAATATATACATGTACTTGCAAAATGGGATCAAATTAATTTAAACATTCTAAGTATTTCTTCTAATAGCGGTTTCTTTCTTTATTTTAAAAATGTTTCAGAAATGTACAGTGTGTTGAAGTTGTTTACCATTTTGCTTTGCATTGATTTCGTTGCATGTAAATGCTCCTCGTACTCGCATGATGAAGAATGTTGCGTCTTATGGTATCCCCGTGTTGCCCGTATACCATGGGGAACCTGCAAGTGTTGGGATAAAGGTGATTTAGATAAAGAATTCTCTTTGTGCTGTACTATTGAACAAAATGGAATGCATAAGATTTCAGTAGCCGATACATGTGACTACGAGTTCCACCGAAGTCTTCGTAAGTTACTTTGAATTTAACAATTACTGTGTATTTATTTAGTCTCATTCATTCACCTTTATTTTGGCTATATCGTAAATGCAAGTGAAGTCTTTATGGCGGAGATAGTCGAAATACCCGGGAACCACAAAATCATTGGGAAGAAGACTGACAATCTTTATCAAACTACTTATATGGAAATTTCATCTTTATCCATTTTTCTTTCAGTTGGTTCTTTTGAAATATTTTAATATCTTTTAAGTTTACCGATGACTCTAGAGGAGACTGCAGCAATCGGCAATCCTCGGCAGATTCGGCTATCTGCCGAGGAGTGCCAAATGGAGACTGCAGATAGGGAAATTAGCGATAAGTTTTCTTCCCTTTCATTCATCTTTTTGTCATTTCCAACAAAAAGTTTTAACACTGAAGTACAACAGACGGGTAAAACAAATATTTAAAAATATATTTAAATAAATTACAAAATTTCTAATCGAATGACATTTTACCACCGCTTACGCCACAATCATAATTTTGATAATTATGCTTACAATGGAATATTGAATGTTAATCTGCAAGAAAAAAGACATATAAGAAACAGAAGGACGTGACTATTGGAACACGATTTGGGGAGTTTGTTTCAAGGTTCTTGTTTCATTGGAAATTGACACATGTATCCTTTTATATATATTACGTGCAATTTTTATCAACGTTTGATTCATCAGTTACTAAATAAAATAACAATCCAAAGATCCTAGATATAGTAAATTTATACTATGCTGTATACGACGCATTTCAAGGAGTTACCTCTCATCAGCAACATTAAAACCGAAACATTTGGAAGACCAAAAACCAAACTTATTTTAAAACAAGAAGTACTCATAACCAAAAATACCGAAATAGTAAACCAAATTTCAGCTAAGGAGATCTACCATGTGCAATACAAGGAATGAACCCTTAGTAATTCTATTATTTTTGAATTTTGCTAAATACTGGTAATTTCTAAATGTTTTACTTTTGTTTTCAGGATCATTGTTGCGACGGAAAATCAGTAACCATAGAAATTAGAGCGACCATTTCAAGAAGATATGAAACGTGTTTCAAATCAAGGATATATTAAATATTTTTTGTTTTCTTTTTCCCCCAGAATTGACAATTTGTAAAATCATTACAATTATTTATCGATAACGATTTTTGATTATTATATAATATGCATAAATGATAACAATTTTGAGGCATAAAATATGCATATTTCATCAAATGACGGCTAATTATTTGTGCTCAATGCCTTACATGTTGAAAAACAATAATAATAATAAACACTGTAAAGAGCAGATTACAAAATTCGAAAATAACCAAACGGTAAAGGTAAAACCATCTAAGGACATAACTATACAAGAGGGATATACTCTTTTATTTTCTCAAAATTTAGCATTTCTATAATAAAAATTAAATTTAATGTATCTATTTCTGGCTTGTATCAAAATAGAAGCAGTTGAGCTGGTGATACCCTAGAGGACTTGGAATCCACCATCAGAGATATGGACTCAAAGACAATAGTAAATTCTTCACAACAAGAGATGTTCACATTTCGTCGATTTACGACTCATCGGTTGTGCTCAAGGCAAATTTACCAACCAGTGGAATAAAGACTTATAAAAAGTTGCAACACATAGTAAAGGGTCGTAATGAAGGTAATTACAAAGTATGGTCGAAAACAGATCGTAAATAAATATGAAATGATTATTTCATCATCATTAACTATATTGTAGTGTGTTATGTTAGCCCGCCTTAGCGTTTTAACATGTGGGATGAATTTTGTTATGAATGATAGCAAGAGGGGGGGGGGGGGCTTTTGTTCTTATTTTTAACCCTCAACAGCTCATTCCCCTCACATACGTGAGATTTCCAGAGGCAGTGCGACAACTCTATTGATCGCTTACTTGACTAGGTAAACGCAATAGAATTGAAAGTATATAAAAGAACGTAGAACAATTACAACGGAATGTGAGGGTGGAAAATAAGACCCCCCCGGGCTATCATTCATAACAAAATTCAGCCCACAAGTTAAACAAGTTAGACGAGCTATCATAAAACACTGGAGGAGCTATCAGAAAACACCGGAGCAGCATAGTTAATGATGATAAAATAAAACACATTTTTGTAAATAAACCAATCATTGGGTACAAACAAAATGAGAATTTAAAACTAAAACTAACCTTTTCTAAACTGAAATAAACCATTGTATCAACTGAGATCCATAATCAATTTATTACTAAAGAATATAAATGTAAGACATATTGTAGATATATTTCGGATTTTGACAAACTTTCCTTCTATATATAGATTATAAATAACACCACAATGTTCAGCAGATCCTTATCTAGATGTAAAGCCGGTGATAAGTTAACATACCTTAATCGATAATTCCGTAGTCATTTGCCGGTATTTAACACATTTTAATACAGTTTGCTCGGGTTTCTGATAAGAACATGGTCTGGTTTGCTAATTAAAAATTAACTGATCCGAATAGATGTTCGAAACACCTATGAATCTGCATCCTGAACTATTAAAGTCCTTGCAGGCTTTACTTGTTATTCATTGATGGGGCAATTATTTATATTACTTCAAAACAATTATGCTATGGGCAACATGACTTTTACCGTACTAACGGCTTTCGGACTGCTATGTGATCTGAAGTGCGGTGCTAAGATGGGATATGGACACGGTCAATCATCCTTAAAATGCATCTGCACCTAAAGTGACAAAATAAAATATTTAGCCTTGATATTTTAATCTTATTTGGTCATTTGATGTCTATGTTCATCCCTGTTAAGTCAAAACAAACACTGTTTGCAACTTACAACATGCAAAATATGTCAATTTTATATACAATGGGGCCATCTTGAAAAAAGCTCGTCAGTTTGAATTTCCAAGGTGGGTCCGTAGCTAATATTGTTTGGGGTCTCCATCAATACCACCATGCCAAATTTGATTCTTTTATAATCAAACCGACATTTTTTTTCACGAATCAGCTGGACCATAGATAAAGGGTGCGTTAGGGTACTCATAAACTAGAGGTTGTCAAAAGCCTGTATCGCTCACCCGGATTTAACTTGTAATCTTGAGCAGGACTTAACATTTAAATGTTAAATGTAGCAGTCATCTTGGCTGATTTTCCTAGGTTCCTATTGTAAACTAAGTTCGGCTGCGCTGGCCATCTTAGTTGACAGTTCAGGACATCAAACACAGCTCTCAAAGAGGATCATTGCTGTCAAGTCTGATTCTAAATTGCCAAGTGGTTTCGGTAAGATTTTTAAATGAATTTTCCAACAGGGTGCTATATTAAACTAAGTTCCGCTGTTGCGGCCATCTTGGGTTGACAGTCTGGGTCATATTTCAGAACGAGTGGTTTCAGGCAAGAAGATTTTTTAAATGAATTTTCTCATAGGATCATGCGTTAAATTGACTTCCGCCGTAATGGCCATCTTTGGATGACAGCGCGTACAAATTAATGAAAGAGAGCCATCTAAGGACGATTGATGCAAAGTATGGTTTCAATTGGCTGAGTAGTTTCAGACAATAATATTTGTAAATGAATTTCCATTAGATTCTGACGTTAAATTGACTTCGGCCGTGATGGCCATCTTGGTTCACAGTCCAGGTCATGGAACATAGTTCTGATACCACTAGTCGTGGACTCCAAGTCGCCGAGTGTATCGACAACTCAGGTGCAAGTTTTTTGATATTAGCCCGAAATTTACTGTAAGAAAAATTGTAAACATTCTGAAAACTAAGGAGTATCTCCTTCGTGCATAGCTCTGTCCTTAGTTGGTTTTGGCTTTACCCCTTTTGACATTTTTCAGTTTGCATCTTTTTTGGATTATAGTTTTGGTTTTCAACATTGAGAAAAACTGACGAGTCGTAAATCGACGAAATGTGCACATCTTGTGCATCAAAATTGGTATCCAACATGGCGACCGACAGTGGTGGTCGCGTAATCGCTGGTAACAAAAATGACGATTATAGACATTTGGATGTTGATCCAGAACTATATGGTCAGGGCGAAAGCTGCTTATTGAAAGATGGTTTGTTAAACAATTCGTTTGATGCCTATACACCTGAGAATTCGGACATTGTCCGGGTACTGACTGAGATAGGGACCCCTCGTCGTCCCGATGTAAGCAATGACCACACCCAAGAAACTCCTTTCTCACAATCTTCACAAGAAAGCTATATAATTCCACAGCAAGTGTTTTTCTCGAAATTAGATATTGAACTGACAGAACTACCCAAAGATTTATACATAGAAAAACTGATTAATCGGTCATATAATTCAGAAACATGTATAATTTGGTACAGGGGTACTCTAGCTGACCGAGCGAAAACTATACAGGGGTGCCCGACAGGAAAACTGGTAAATAGAAAGTCAACCAACAAACGTAAATCTATTAATAAATATGCGGAAGATTGCTACATTTTGTACATGTTCATAAATGGTGACAAAACACAAATTGAGGACATTTTTAAGAAAGATGATAAGTCTTCTTCGATAGCAGAACAGAGTGTTGAACACGGAACTCCTAGAATAGTTGATGTACGTGTTACAATACAAACTCTTATGGAGAGTGTATCATGTCTAGAAAAAAACGAACAAAGTTATAACAAAACTATAAGTTCTCTGAATGATTCCAGACTTAAATTATTAGCACAACAAACAAATCCGTTAGACGAAATAGACTTTACCGCGATTGTGGAAAGTTGTAACAATTTTAAGCGTGATATATAGCGGCTAAGCAAAGTTCAAACCGGTATACAAAAAACCCTTAGTGACCTCAAATATTTTGTTAAATCGTCGTACTCCTCAAAGGCTTCACCCGATAAACAAACATGTGATCGGCTAAACGGCGAGTTAAATAATAAACCGGTTGAAAAGAACTCAGTTCAATAAGATACACAACAAATAATACCTGTAATATGTAAAGTTACTGATCCGCCAGTAAACAACGAGAGTCCCGTTACACCGAGCGGTAACGAGTCAAACAATCGGGTGCATTGCGAAACTAAAAACGGCAATGCTGTAGACAGACAAACGATTTCGACGAGGGCGATGAAACCCCCATTGACAATAACTTCCATAATAAAATCCCCGTCCGCGTTGATGGACGTACTGACAACTCATCAACAAAAACAGATGATGTATTTATTGGTGTTAAGCCGAGAACTCGACCGATGAGATTCTACTTATCTGGAATAAACAGTAAATCGACCCGAGCCGGCATTATCTACTTCTTAGAACAACTTTTTTACAGCTGTTTCAGGACAGATATAATCCTAATCGTATGTCTGCAAAGCTGAATGTAACGAACGATACCGCGGCGATACTCGATACGGACAAGTTTTGGCCGCGCGGAGTGCGATGTAGGAAATGGTTGAGAAACCGTGAATGGCAACAAAGATGGAATGATGGACCAGAAAATAAATGAAATAAAAACAAATATATTAGTTAATCAAACATTGTTGATCATGTTACTGTCTTTATCCATTTTATACATACTTTTTGTCCCATTTATCTCATTTATGAATTTAAAAATGGAATGTTCGAGGTATAATGTCCTCCACTGTTTGTCTTGTTGAGTTATTACATAGAATTGGTTGTGACGTAGCAATTATATCAGAACATAAGCTTAAACAAAACATGTTAACTTATATTGAGATCATTGATATAAATTTCACCAGCATATCAAAGGCTGATGAATTAGGTTATGATTACAGATTACCCATGGCAAAGGTGGCATCTCAATAATGTATAAAAAGTCACTTGAATTTTCAGTTTGTGAGATTAATCAAACAAATTCGGAGGGAATTGTAGGAATAGAATTGAAAAATGTAAATAATGGTTCTATTTTCATTTTTGGTCTATACTTACCTTCAGATGGTTGTATTGATAAGTACAGACAAGAGTTGAATTGGATGGACGATTTGTATAATTATTATTATAACTATGGAAGAGTTATATTAGCAGGTGATTTTAATGCTAGTTGCATACGTAAAAACATAAAAAGATACAAATACAATTAAGTCAAATGAACTTACAACGTTTGTAGAGAGACACTCACTCAAACATCCATTTTGTGATATGTACAACCATATAATAAAAGGGTCGGATTTTTCTTTTTCACTCACACAAACTATGCTTGATTATATTTTTGTTAGTGATACATTGATCAGACAACTAAGATCTTATGAAATACACGAAGAAGGGACATTTAGTTCTACGTCGGTCCACCTCCCCGTCATTGCAACGTTCGAACTCCAGAATATTAGTCACATTAACTTAGAACATTTTTCGAAACTTCCGTCATGGCATAGAGTTACCGAGACTGATATTCAGAAATACCAAGAGAATTTGTCACCAAAATTAGACAGTCTGCTAGAAATTGAAGACCAATAAGATGCACATACATTTTATGACAAACTTACATGTATCTTATTGTCAACGGCAGAGGAATCTATCCATAAAAATTCGTTCTACCCGTACACTAAACCATACTGGTCTAATGATGTAAAAATTGCTCACCGGCGTGAACGTCAAATGCGGAAAATTTGGGTCGATCAAGGACGTCCGAGAGGAATGCAGTATAAGACATACGCTGACTACAAGAAGGCAAAACGAGACTTTAGAAATGTCCAACAAACTGCACATGAGCAATATATTAGAGAAACTTATGATGATTTGAATAATGCAGCCGAGTGTGATATCAGACTTTTTTGGAAAGAAATAAAGCGATATCGACCAAAACGAACAAAAATGTGTCATGAAATAAATTATAAAGATTCGATTTATCAAACACCAGAAACTATCTGCGACGCGTTTGCGGACTTTTACCGGGAATTGTATTCTCCGTTAGCTGAGAACGTATTCGTGGCGTAAAGGTCTTATAGTGCCGATATACAAAGGTGGTAATAAGGACAAATCGTCTCCGGACAATTATCGACCAGTGTGCCTACTCTCATGCTTGATGAAACTTTTCGAAAAACTTATTCTCAATCGTATCCAAACATTTTCCATCGAACCATAATCATTTCCATCTCCCTTACAACAAGGATTTCAGCAGGATCTTAGTTGTCTGACTGCCTCATTTTCTCTGCTTGAAACTGTGTATCATAATTTAGAATTAGGTAGTAAATTGATTGTAGCCTTCCTTGACAGTCGGAAGGCCTTCGACACCGTATGGAGAAAAGCACTCATGGTTAAATTGTTTAATATTGGTATAACAGGAAAACTATGGTATCTCATAAATATGTTTTATACTGAAACTCAATGTGCAATAATTATTAACCAATGTACCTCTGATTATTTTCAAGTTTCTGAAGGTATAAGACAAGGTGGTGTACTATCTGGTTTTTTGTATTTAGTCTTTATAGATAACCTCTTACATGATCTAAATACATGCCCTTATGGATCTATGATCAATGATATTAAATGTTGCTCTCCCACTCTTGCTGATGATGTTACATGCGCGGCAACGACTCCCCGTAGTTTACAAAGAATGTTAGACATCTGTAGCGATTACGCTTATAAATGGCGTTTTACATTTAACGGAAAGAAGTCGTGCATTGTGCAATTCTGTAAATCGTCATCTAAACCCGACTTTAATTGGAAAATAAGTGGTGAATCTATCCCACTTTCGGACAATCATACACATCTTGGAATTGAACTAAATAGTAAACTTAGCACGGTATCTAGAACTTCAGCCTCAGTTAGGAAAGCTCGAAACTCATACTTCAGTATATCAAATATCAGATCAGAACTAACACATCCGATGGTCTTTATACAACTTTACAAGTCTGTAGTGATTCCAACATTGTTATACGGATGCGAGGTGTGATGCAACTTAAAAAGTCAGGACCTTAACTTGCTAAATAGATTTCAACATTTTGAGGTAAAACATGCTCAGAAATTTCCCATCTACACACGTCCAGACATTTGTGAGAGTATGGTTGGATTACGAAATATTATTTGTGAAATGGAAAAACGAAAACTTTACTTCTTTGGTAAATTGTGTATTATGGACACGAACCACCTCCCAAAACTAGTATTCCTTAAAAGACTTTATATTTATTTATTAGATCCTCGAAACCGATTGGGATATATACCAGATATAATCAACATTCAAACAAGTAATATCTTTCCGATTTTCTACGAGAATACCTACACTCAGGACATTTTCCAAACAAACTTCAATGGAAGCACATTCAATTTGTTAAAAACTCAGTTCATCATCAACATGACAGTGATTGGCTACAGAGAATTACTTCCGATAATAATTTTGTTCAATTTAGAGACATTCATTGTTCGATATCTGTAGCGAAAATATGGACATATCCACGCTCCAGTTCCGAAATAAGAACTGCCATGTTTGTAGCTAAACTTATTGCCACACCTCCGAACGCCTTCGACCATATCTGTACCATATGTAATAACTACACATTAGACCTTATAGTGCATGCTTGTACTAGTTGTCGAAGTACATTCGGATTGCTAGATACCTGGTGGGATTTAATTCTTGAAAACTTTCCTCTCGAACTGCATGTAGAGTTGCGTGAACAAGACCCGAACTCTTTATTCTGTGTTATGCTTGGAAAATCCCCCCGCACAGCACTTGATGAATACGAACTTGATTCTTTTAGAGAACTGTTACATTCATATTGTGAAATCTGCCGCCGCCTATAAAAAAACTTTGAATCTTCGTAGAACCGTGCTGTAACATTGTCACCAATACTGGGGTAAGGCCACCACGGGGTTTATTCATTGTAGATAGATTTTATTTCCAAACTCTCAAATATTAAGGTGTTTAATTGATGATTTATAACTTTTTTACCGCCGCGAAATAGCCAAATGTGCTGAAAACGGCGTAAAACCCCAACTAAACAAACAAACTTTTTTGTTTGTGTATAATATCATTTATATCTTATATATATCGTAATCTCTACTTATAGAGGAAATAAAGAATTGAATGAATGAATGAACATTGAGTTGTGACAATTTATATTTAATTATTTCACTACAAGTGTTTCAAAGTTCAAACATATGATTCAGAAATTCATCATGTTTCTGATACTTTACACATAATCATATTTGGAATTATGAATAAGTGTTAGAATATTTCAAAGTAATAAGTTTAGGATTTTTATCGTATTGGTTCTTATGTGCCATGTTAGTAAGGGTAAAGCATGTCTTCTGCTGACGAAAAATACCTTGACGTTGTCGAGCATTATAATTATCATCTGTATTCAGAGGTTTTATATAACCCCTGGGATAAAATTAATACTCGCAAGTTACCAGAAAACAAAAATAAACGAAGAATAAAGTTTTCATTAGTGAATATCATAACAATATCTGGACTTATAATATTAACTCTCATTATTGGATCAGGAGTTGTATTTTTTAAAATGGGTAAGTCTTACCTACCATATGTATGATAAAAAATAGATATTTATCCTGCAACTGGCCTGTTTACTAGCCAAATCGACGTCTAATAATGTTATTCGATATTCTGCTGGTCTCATATTAATATTATCTCTTGTATTAACTTACAATTAAATTATGTTCTAGGGTCCTCTCACAAATACTGCCGATTTCTATTGAACTGTTTGACGAGATAGCAAATATATGACTTTTTCGATATTATCCGACTAGCAGCTACGAGGGCTCTAGCTAGTTTTACAGTTAAAACGAGTACTTTCTGATCCTACTATCTAAATTATGTATCGTCGAACATTTTTTTTGCAATTCTAGCAAGCGGGGTCATACTGTATTGGCTCTGATATGATGAATTATACACATTGGTTTCAGGATAGTAGTCCAGCTGATATATGCAGAATTTTGGCAGAATTGTGGGTTTGATGATAAAAGCATGAAACTTGGTACAATTGTAAACACATGTAAATAGATCAATTTAAGCTATGGCCCCACTTTCAAAATTTCAAAATGGTTGCCATTTTAAAGAAAGCGAACATGAAGCATTATCATGTTTTTATCTGTATATAGGACCTTGGATATTGAAATCTTATCTGCTTTAAGTAACATTTATAATGATTTTCTCCATTTATGGTATTTTCAAAACAGGGGAAATTTTCAAAATGGCTGCCATATAACGAAAAAAAAAATGACAAAATTCAATGTAATAAAATAATTCAAGGAGGATTTAACGTGTCCATATCCCATCTTAGAATCGCAATTCAGATCACATAACAGCCCGACACCACTGTTAGTATGGTAAAAGCCATAGTTGCCCATGGCATAATTATAATTTTGAAGCAAGATAAATAATTGCCCCATCAATGAATAACAAGTAAAGGCTGCAAGGACCTTAATAGTTCAGGATGCAGATCCATAGGTGTTTCGTACATCTTTTGGGTCAGTTAATTTTGAATTAGCAATCCAGGGCATGTTCTCCTCAGAAACCCAAGCAAAATTTATTAAAACGGGCTAAATATGGTATGTTAACTTATCCGGGGCTTTTTTGTGTTTTATTTCATCATCATTAACTATACTGAGGTGTTTTATGATATTCAGAAATACCAAGAGAATTTGTCACCTAAATTAGACAGTCTGCTAGAAATTGAAGACCAATAAGATGCACATACATTTTATGACAAACTTACATGTATCTTATTGTCAACGGCAGAGGAATCTATCCATAAAAATTCGTTCAACCCGTACACTAAACCATACTGGTCTAATGATGTAAAAGTTGCTCACCGGCGTGAACGTCAAATGCGGAAAATTTGGGTCGATCAAGGACGTCCGAGAGGAATGCAGTATAAGACATACGCTGACTACAAGAAGGCAAAACGAGACTTTAGAAATGTCCAACAAACTGCACATGAGCAATATATTAGAAAAACTTATGATGATTTGAATAATGCAGCCGAGTGTGATATCAGACTTTTTTTGGAAAGAAATAAAACGATATCGACCAAAACGAACAAAAATGTGTCATGAAATAAATTATAAAGATTCGATTTATCAAACACCAGAATCTATCTGCGACGCGTTTGCGGACTTTTACCGGGAATTGTATTCTCCGTTAGCTGTGAACGTATTCGTGGCGTAAAGGTCTTATAGTGCCGATATACAAAGGTGGTAATAAGGACAAATCGTCTCCGGATATTTATCGACCAGTGTGCCTACTCTCATGCTTGATGAAACTTTTCGAAAAACTTATTCTCAATCGTATCCAAACATTTTCCATCGAACCAAAGTCATTTCCATCTCCCTTACAACAAGGATTTCAGCAGGATCTTAGTTGTCTGACTGCCTCATTTTCTCTGCTTGAAACTGTGTATCATAATTTAGAATTAGGTAGTAAATTGATTGTAGCCTTCCTTGACAGTCGGAAGGCCTTCGACACCGTATGGAGAAAAGCACTCATGGTTAAATTGTTTAACATTGGTATAACAGGAAAACTATGGTATCTCATAAATATGTTTTATACTGAAACTCAATGTGCAATAATTATTAACCAATGTACCTCTGATTATTTTCAAGTTTCTGAAGGTATAAGACAAGGTGGTGTACTATCTGGTTTTTTGTATTTAGTCTTTATAGATAACCTCTTACACGATCTAAATACATGCCCTTATGGATCTATGATCAATGATATTAAATGTTGCTCTCCCACTCTTGCTGATGATGTTACATGCGCGGCAACGACTCCCCGTAGTTTACAAAGAATGTTAGACATCTGTAGCGATTACGCTTATAAATGGCGTTTTACATTTAACGGAAAGAAGTCGTGCATTGTGCAATTCTCTAAATCGTCATCTAAACCCGACTTTAATTGGAAAATAAGTGGTGAATCTATCCCACTTTCGGACAATCATACACATCTTGGAATTGAACTAAATAGTAAACTTAGCACGGTATCTAGAACTTCAGCCTCAGTTAGGAAAGCTCGAAACTCATACTTCAGTATATCAAATATCAGATCAGAACTAACACATCCGATGGTCTTTATACAACTTTACAAGTCTGTAGTGATTCCAACATTGTTATACGGATGCGAGGTGTGATGCAACTTAAAAACTCAGGACATTAACTTGCTAAATAGATTTCAACATTTTGAGGTAAAACATGCTCAGAAATTTCCCATCTACACACGTCCAGACATTTGTGAGAGTATGGTTGGATTACGAAATATTATTTGTGAAATGGAAAAACGAAAACTTTACTTCTTTGGTAAATTAAATTGTGTATTATGGACACGAACCACCTCCCAAAACTAGTATTCCTTCAAAGACTTTATATTTATTTATTAGATCCTCGAAACCGATTGGGATATATACCAGATATAATCAACATTCTAAACAAGTAATATCTTTCCGATTTTCTACGAGAATACCTACACTCAGGACATTTTCCAAACAAACTTCAATGGAAGCACATTGTTAAAAACTCAGTTCATCATCAACATGACAGTGATTGGCTACAGAGAATTACTTCCGATAATAATTTTGTTCAATTTAGAGACATTCATTGTTCGATATCTGTAGCGAAAATATGGACATATCCACGCTCCAGTTCCGAAATAAGAACTGCCATGTTTGTAGCTAAACTTATTGCCACACCTCCGAACGCCTTCGACCATATCTGTACCATATGTAATAACTACACATTAGACCTAATAGTGCATGCTTGTACTAGTTATATTAGCAGGTGATTTTAATGCTAGTTGCATACGTAAAAACATAAAAGATACAAATACAATTAAGTCAAATGAACTTACATCGTTTGTAGAGAGACACTCACTCAAACATCCACTTTGTGATATGTACAACCACATAATAAAAGGGTCGGATTTTTCTTTTTCACTCACACAAACTATGCTTGATTATATTTTTGTTAGTGATACATTGATCAGACAACTAAGATCTTATGAAATACACGAAGAAGGGACATTTAGTTCTACGTCGGTCCACCTCCCTGTCATTGCAACGTTCGAACTCCAGAATATTAGTCACATTAACTTAGAACATTTTTCGAAACTTCCGTCATGGCATAGAGTTACCGAGACTGATATTCAGAAATACCAAGAGAATTTGTCACCAAAATTAGACCGTCTGCTAGAAATTGAAGACCAATAAGATGCACATACATTTTATGACAAACTTACATGTATCTTATTGTCAACGGCAGAGGAATCTATCCATAAAAATTCGTTCAACCCGTACACTAAACCATACTGGTCTAATGATGTAAAAGTTGCTCACCGGCGTGAACGTCAAATGCGGAAAATTTGGGTCGATCAAGGACGTCCGAGAGGAATGCAGTATTAGACATACGCTGACTACAAGAAGGCAAAACGAGACTTTAGAAATGTCCAACAAACTGCACATGAGCAATATATTAGAGAAACTTATGATGATTTGAATAATGCAGCCGAGTGTGATATCAGACTTTTTTGGAAAGAAATAAACGATATCGACCAAAACGAACAAAAATGTGTCATGAAATAAATTATAAAGATTCGATTTATCAAACACCAGAAACTATCTGCGACGCGTTTGCGGACTTTTACCGGGAATTGTATTCTCCGTTAGCTGAGAACGTATTCGTGGCGTAAAGGTCTTATAGTGCCGATATACAAAGGTGGTAATAAGGACAAATCGTCTCCGGATAATTATCGACCAGTGTGCCTACTCTCATGCTTGATGAAACTTTTCGAAAAACTTATTCTCAATCGTATCCAAACATTTTCCATCGAACCATAGTCATTTCCATCTCCCTTACAACAAGGATTTCAGCAGGATCTTAGTTGTCTGACTGCCTCATTTTCTCTGCTTGAAACTGTGTATCATAATTTAGAATTAGTTAGTAAATTGATTGTAGCCTTCCTTGACAGTCGGAAGGCCTTCGACACCGTATGGAGAAAAGCACTCATGGTTAAATTGTTTAATATTGGTATAACAGGAAAACTATGGTATCTCATAAATATGTTTTATACTGAAACTCAATGTGCAATAATTATTAACCAATGTACCTCTGATTATTTTCAAGTTTCTGAAGGTATAAGACAAGGTGGTGTACTATCTGGTTTTTTGTATTTAGTCTTTATAGATAACCTCTTACACGATCTAAATACATGCCCTTATGGATCTATGATCAATGATATTAAATGTTGCTCTCCCACTCTTGCTGATGATGTTACATGCGCGGCAACGACTCATCTTAGTTTACAAAGAATGTTAGACATCTGTAGCGATTACGCTTATAAATGGCGTTTTACATTTAACGGAAAGAAGTCGAGTATTGTGCAATTCTCTAAATCGTCATTTAAACCCGACTTTAATTGGAAAATAAGTGGTGAATCTATCCTACTTTCGGACAATCATACACATCTTAGAATTGAACTAAATAGTAAACTTAGCACGGTATCTAGAACTTCAGCCTCAGTTAGGAAAGCTCAAAACTCATACTTCAGTATATCAAATATCAGATCAGAACTAACAAATCCGATGGTCTTTATACAACTTTACAAGTCTGAAGTGAATC
Source organism: Mytilisepta virgata (assembly GCA_028015205.1). NCBI lineage: Eukaryota > Metazoa > Mollusca > Bivalvia > Mytilida > Mytilidae > Mytilisepta > Mytilisepta virgata. The sequence continues at coordinate 20,749,325 of CM051513.1, forward strand.
CAACATTGTTATACGGATGCGAGGTGTGATGCAAATTCAAAACTCAGGACATTAACTTGCTAAATAGATTTCAACATTTCGTGGTAAAACATGCTCAGAAATTTCCCATCTACACACATTAAGACATTTGTGAGAGTATGGTTGGATTACGAAATATTATTTGTGAAATGGAAAAACGAAAACTTTACTTCTTTGGTAAATTGTGTATTATGGACACGAACCACCTCCCAAAACTAGTATTCCTTCAAAGACTTTATATTTATTTTTCAGATCCTCGAAACCGATTGGGATATATACCAGATATAATCAACATTCTAAACAAGTAATATCTTTCCGATTTTCTACGAGAATACCTACACTCAGGACATTTTCCAAACAAACTTCAATGGAAGCACATTGTTAAAAACTCAGTTCATCATCAACATGACAGTGATTGGCTACAGAGAATTACTTCCGATAATAATTTTGTTCAATTTAGAGACATTCATTGTTCGATATCTGTAGCGAAAATATGGACATATCCACGCTCCAGTTCCGAAATAAGAACTGCCATGTTTGTAGCTAAACTTATTGCCACACCTCCGAACGCCTTCGACCATATCTGTACCATGTGTAATAACTATACATTGGACCTAATAGTGCATGCTTGTACTAGTTGTCGAAGTACATTCAGATTGCTAGATACCTGGTGGGATTTAATTCTTGAACTGTATGTAGAGTTGAGTGAACAAGACCCGAACTCTTTATTCTGTGTTATGCTTGGAAAATCCCCCCGCACAGCACTTGATGAATACTTGATTCCTTTAGAGAACTTTGTTACCTTCATATTGTGAAATCTGCCGCCGCCTATAACAAAACTTTGAATCTTCGTAGAACCGTGCTGTAACATTGTCACCAATATTGGGGTTTAAGGCCACAACGAGGTTTATTCTTTGTAGAGGATTTTATTTCAAAACTCTCAAGTATTAAGGTGTTTAATTGATGAATTATAACTTTTTTACCGCCGCGAAATAGCCAAATATGCTGAAAACGGCGTAAACCCCAACTAAACAAACAAACGTTTTTGTTTGTGTATAATATAATTTATATCTTATATTCATCGTAATCTCTACTTATAGAGGAAATAAAGAATTGAATGAATGAATGAACTTTGAGTTGTGACAATTTATATTTAATTATTTCACTACAAGTGATTCAAAGTTCAAACATATGATTCAGAAATTCATCATGTTTCTGATACTTTACACATAATCATGTTTGGAATTATGAATAAGTGTTAGAATATTTCAAAGTAATAAGTTTAGGATTTTTATCGTATTGGTTCTTATGTGCCATGTTAGTAAGAGTAAAACATGTCTTCTGCTGACGAAAACTACCTTGACGTTGTCGAGCATTATGATTATCATTTATATTCAGAGGTTTTATATAACCCCTGGGATAAAATTAATGCTCGAAAGCTACCAGAAAACAAAGATAAACGAAGAATAAAGTTTTCATTAGTGAATATCATAACGATATCTGGACTTATAATATTAACTCTCACTATTGGATCAGGAGTTGTATTTTTTAAAATGGGTAAGTCTCAAACTAAGAGGTGTCTTACCTACCATATGTATGATAAAAAATAGATATTTATCCTGCAACTGGCCTGTTTACTAGCCAAATCGACGTCTAATAATGTTATTAGATATTCTGCTGGTCTCATATTAATATTATCTCTTGTATTAACTTACAATGAAAGTATGTTCTAGGGTCCTCTCACAAATACTGCCGATTTCTATTGAACTGTTTGACGAGATAGCAAATATATGACTTTTTCGATATTATCCGACTAGCAGCTACGAGTGCCCTAGCTAGTTTTACAGTTCAAACGAGTACTTTCTGATCCTGCTATCTAAATTATGTATCGTCGAACAATTTTTTTGCAATTCTAGCAAGCGGGGTCATACTGTATTGGCTCTGATATGATGATTTAAACACCCTGGTTTCAGGATAGTAGTCCAGCTGATATATGCAGAATTTTGGCAGAATTGTGGTTTTAATGATAAAAGCATGAAACTTGGTACAATTGTAAACACATGTATATAGATCAATTTAAGCTATGGCCCCACTTTCAAAATTTAAAAATGGTCGCCATTTTCAAGAAAGCGAACATGAAGCATTATCATGTTTTTATCTGTGTATAGGGCCTTGAATATTGAAATCTTATCTGCTTTAAGTAACATTTATAATGATTTTCTCCATTTATGGTATTTTCAAAACACGGAAAATTTTGAAAATGGCTGCCATATAACGAAAAAAAATGACAAAATTCAATGTAACAAAATAATTAAGGAGGATTTAACGTGTCCATATCCTATCTTAGCATCGCAATTCAGATCACATAACAGCCCGAAACCACTGTTAGTATGGTAAAAGCCATGTTGCATTAAAAAGTTGCACATGGCATAATTATCATTTTGAAGCAAGATAAATAATTGCCCCATCAATGAATAACAAGTAAAAGCTGCAAGGACCTTAATAGTTCAGGATGCAGATCCATAGGTGTTTCGTACATCTTTTCGGGTCAGTTAATTTTGAATTAGCAATCCAGGGCATGTTCTTCTCAGAAATCGGAGCAAAAAGTATTAAAACGGGCTAAATATGGTATGTTAACTTATCCGGGGCTTTTTGTGTTTTATTTCATCATCATTAACTATACTGAAGTGTTTTATGATAGCCCGCCTTAGCGTTTTAACATGTGGGCTGAATTTTGTAATGAATGATAGCGGGTTTGGGTCATTTCGTTTTAAGCTTGTATCGCGGGTTTAACTTGTAATATTGGGCAGGACTAAACATTTAAGTGCGGCAGTCATCTTGGCTGGTTTTTCCTAGGTTCCTATTGTAAATTAAGTTCGGCTGTGGTGGCCATCTTAGTTGACATTCTAGGACATCAAACACAACTCTCAAACAGGATCATTGCTGTCAAGTCTGATTCTAAATTGCCAAGTGGTTAGAGTAAGATATTTAAATGAATTTTCCAACAGGCTGCTATATTAAACTAAGTTGGGTTGACAGTCTGGGTCATATTTCAGAACGAGTGGTTTCAGGCAAGAAGATTTTTAAATGAATTTATCATAGGATCATGCGTTAAATTGACTTCCGCCGTAATGGCCATATTTGGATGACAGCGCGTACAAATTTCTGAAAGAGAGCCATCTAAGGACGATTGATGCAAAGTATGGTTTCAATTGGCTGAGTAGTTTCAGACAATAAGATTTGTAAATGAATTTTCCATTAGATTCTTACGTTAAATTGACTTCGGCCGTGATGACAACGCGTACAAATTTCTGAACGAGAGCCATCTAAGGACGATTGATGAAAAGTGTGGTTTCAATTGGCTGAGTAGTTTCAGACAATAACATTTGTAAATGAATTTTCCATTAGATTCTTACGTTAAATTGACTTCGACTGTGATGGCCATCTTGGTTCACAGTCCAGGTCATGGAACATAGTTCTGATACCACTAGTCGTGGACTCCAAGTCGCCGAGTGTATCGATAACTCAGTTGCAAGTATTTTGATATTAGCCCGAAATTTATTGTAAGAAAAATTGTAAACATTCTGAAAACTAAGGAGTATCTCCTTCGTGCATAGCTCTGTCCTTAGTTGGTTTTGGCTTTACCCCTTTTGACATTTTTCTGTTTGCTCTTCATCTTTTTGGATTATAGTTTTGGTTTCAACATTGAGAAAAACTGATGAGTCGTAAAGCGACGAAATGTGCACATCTTGTGCATCAAATATTTTTGAATATTCCTGTTAAACTACGTTTTCGACTTATTCCTAAGGCTGTATACCTATTTCAAGATAAAACGACAATAAGATGAAATAAACTTTAATACAGAATAGGTTACAAGGCCTTTTCATGTGGAAAGTCACCATAAAGTCTTTAACATAAATATTAAGACTGCATAAGGTAATTGTCTTCTTAATCAGTACATGTGACAGTTGGACGTGCATCGGTGAATCTTGATTTAAATACTAGTGAGCAGGTATGCCATATCAATTATTTATATTTTGCAAACTATTTAGTGAACTAATAGATTAAAGGAATCTAGTATTTTTCTACAGAATTTAAAGAAAAATATTGAAAATACCATCTGTGTGTATTAACTTTAATCAGATGTTCGTAAACAATTCTTTAGAAATTCTATAGAATGAGATTTTTAAGGGGACAAATATACCTAGGCAGCAAATATAAAAAAAACGTAATCCATTAGACAGACAAACCCGGGAAGACAAATGAACAACCACAAGCACAACAAATAAACAATGAAAACTAAAAACCGATGAACATGAAGTTCTATAATACCCAGAAGTGACCACAGGTGCTCCGGGAGGGTAAGGAGTTTCTGCTCCGTATTCGGCACCCGTCATGAAGTTCAACAAAGTCAATTCGGTGGAAGTCACAAATCGGAGAAGGTACATGAAATTTTACGAAAATGGGAACAGGTCCAACAGCATCTTAGATATAGGAACACTGTAACGGTCAATCATATCGTGATGGCGACCATAAAATTTCCTATGTGACGACATCAATGTCAATTATCCCTGATAAAACCCTGGTTAAGAAGCAGTTGTGACAGCAGTAATCCTCTTTGTCGAAAATCAGGGTAACTCACGCATGCCGTTGAAAATCGGATAACAGGCGATGCTGGTGTATTGCTACTGTAAATTCGGAAATTATTGCGATGTTTTTGTTATTGCGCAAAATGCGAGAGGGTTGTAATCCCAATAATTTAAACTCGCATTTTGAAATTTTTATATGAATTAAGCGGGATTTTTCTCATTATCGTAAAAATTAAAATCGCATTTAAGTCTAAAATGACAAAATCGCAACAATAAATACACGCAATAATTTCTGAATTTACAGTACTCAAGAAGGGATTGTTAACAATAGGAAAGTTGAATTCATCACGTTTGCCATAAAGTTTTGTCTTCAAATGTCCCTCATTGTCTATTTCAAGAAGCAAATCCAAATATGATGCTGACTTTGGTGTATCTGTAATATCCTTAATTTCAAGCTCACTGGGGTAGATGAGATGTAAAACTTTAAATTATTAATATTCGAATATTAGACTTCGTATGTATTTCAATTTTTTTTTTTAACAATTGGAAGAAATGACAAAAATGAGACAGCAAATTGAGAGAATGGAGGAGGATAAAAAGGTACATGAAAGCAATCATACGAATCTGACAAATGCAGACATAATGGACCTGATACTCCAGACTAATAAAGGTAAATAGTTTCCCAATTAATTATTGGTGGGGTGCTTACATAGTAGTTTATTGTCCCTTAGGATATTGTGGGGAGTATCTCATATAGAAAAAAAAATAATCCAACGATACTAATATTAGATATAGTAAATTTATACTATGCTGCATACGACGCCATAAAGTTTTGTCTTCAAATGTCCCTCATTGTCTATTTCAAGAAGCAAATCCAAATATGATGCTGACTTTGGTGTATCTGTAATATCCTTAATTTCAAGCTCACTGGGGTAGATGAGATGTAAAACTTTAAATTATTAATATTCGAATATTAGACTTCGTATGTATTTCAATTTTTTTTAACAATTGGAAGAAATGACAAAAATGAGACAGCAAATTGAGAGAATGGAGGATGATAAAAAGGTACATGAAAGCAATCATACGAATCTGACAAATGCAGACATAATGGACCTGATACTTCAGACTAATAAAGGTAAATAGTTTTCCAATTAATTATTGGTGGGGTGCTTACATAGTAGTTTATTGTCCCTTAGGATATTGTGGGGAGTATCTCATATAGAAAAAAAAATAATCCAACGATACTAATATTAGATATAGTAAATTTATACTATGCTGCATACGACGCATTACAAGGAGTTACCTCTCATCGGCAGCATTAAAACCGAAACAGTTTGAAGACAAAAAACCAAACTTATTTTAAACAAGAAGTACTCATAACCAAAAATACCGAAATACGAAGCCAAATTTCAGCTAAGGAGATCTACCATGTGCAATACAAGGAATGAACCCTTAGTATTTCTATCATTTTTGAATTTTTCTAAATAAGTTAGTTTCGAACAGAATATTGTTATGTGATGACATAGTCAGAATAATGTTGGGTGTAGATAAAAATCACGAATACTGCCAATTTTTTTTTGAACTGAATGACGACATATCATTGAACCCCTTTGGGAGTGTTATTTCAGACTTTTTCGTTTAGTAGAACGACAGTATCCGACCTGCTGCTACTATAGCCTTAGCAAGTGTTACAGTTAAAATAAGCCCATTCTGACCCTACTATTTAAATTATGTACCGTCCACTCTAAAATTAAAGTTCTAGCAAGTGGTCATATTGTTAATCATGGTGTATTGGTTTTTATAATGTATTTTATACACCAGAGTGTCAAGATAGGTAAGGTGGAGATTTTAGTAATCATAAAATTTAGACTATCCTGAATCTGTTCATGTTTGTGTTTTGTACTCTTTTATGCTATTTTTGTCTGGAGTTCTGTCATTCGGTTTGCCTTGGTTGATTGATATGTCATTGTTGACCTTTTCTGTTATCCAATTTGTTGTTTAGTTTTACATTTTACATCAGAATATCGTGGGTTGTTTTAAACAAAGTAACTCAGAATATCATACGATCAGTTGTTGTTATTTTGATACCTTCTTGATAATTGTACTTTAGATATACTGTTAAAAATAATGTGCAAAGCTGATTCCTAAGTTTTTTGTTTGGCGTTACAATTTTGACAATTTTGGTATTTCAGTCTTCTTTCACATTTTTGTTCCTTGTTTCGGCTTTCAATAGTTTCGGCCTGACACTATATTATAGAAATATGTATATATGTTGTATATCAATTTACTATTTATATTAATTCTTACCACTGAGGCTCAAATGCTATAGTGAAACAGATACATTTACTGATATAAAGTATTTAAATATTTTGGAACAATTTGGCTCTGTGCTTAAGTGGATTTAACTTTATCTAGTTTCTGATTTTAGTATTAGAATGAACTCAGTCATATTTGGGTTTACTTTTTCGTCTTTCGTCGTTGATTCAGTATTTTGGGTCTTTACTGAGTTGTTATTCGATTGAATATGGCTTTTGCGAAATTTATTATCATATAAATTTAATGTCACCTGCCACGGTTATTAATTGTTTACATTTTATTTTGCCTTTTCATCAAAAATTTAAATTCAAAAGGTTACACAAACAAGTCAAATTCTCATGGTCATATAAACCCTTGCTTACGGACCTGCAATTACTTCCGCAATGAACAATTAAATTATGTTTCCTATTTCCTGGTATTAAATGCATTTTGCCTGTGGAGGATGGTACATTGAGTTGTGAAAATTTATATTTAATTATTTCACCAGAAGAGATTCAAAAATCGAACATATGATTCATACTTTCATCATTTCAGAAAATGAACTAATGAGAATGAACATTTAGGTTGTAATTGTTTCCGATACTTGACACATATTCGTATTTGGAATTATGAATAAGTGTTATAATATTTCAAAATTATAAGTTTAGGATTTTTATCATATTGTTTCGTATGTGCCATGCTAGTAAGAGTAAAACATGTCTTCTGCTGACGAAAACTACCTTGACGTTGTCGAGCATTATAATTATCATCTGTATTCAGAGGTTCTATATAACCCCTGGGATAAAATTAATGCTCGAAAGTTACCAGAAAACAAAGATAAACGAAGAATAAAGTTTTCATTAGTGAATATCATAACGATATCTGGACTTATAATATTAACTCTCACTATTGGATCCGGAGTTGAATTTTTTAAAATGGGTTAGTCTCAAACTAACAGCTGTCTTACCTACCATATGTATGATAAAAAATAGATATTTATCCTGCAACTGGCCTGTGTACTAGCCAAATCGACGTCTAATAATGTTATTAGATATTCTGCTGGTCTCATATTAATATTATCTCTTGTATTAACTTACAATGAAAGTATGTTCTAGGGTCCTCTCACAAATACTGCCGATTTCTATTGAACTGTTTGACGAGATAGCATATATTTGACTTTTTCGATATTATCCGACTAGCAGCTATGAGGGTCCTAGCTAGTTTTACAGTTCAAACGAGCACTTTCTGGTCCTGCTATCTAAATTATGTATCGTCGAACCAATTTTCTGCAGTTCTAGCAAGCGGGGTCATACTGTATTGGCTCTGATATGATTATTTATACACCCTGGTTTCAGGATAGTAGTCCAGCTGATATATGCAGAATTTTGGCAGAATTGTGGGATTGATGATAAAAGCATGAAACTTGGTACAATTGTAAACATATGTATATAGATCAATTTAAGCTATGGCCCCACTTTCAAAATTTAAAAATGGTTGCCATTTTCAAGAAAGCGAACATGAAGCATTATCATGTTTTAATCTGTATATAGGGCCTTGGATATTGAAATCTTATCTGCTTTAAGTAACATTTATAATGATTTTCTCCATTTATGGTATTTTCAAAACACGGAAAATTTTCAAAATGGCCGCCATATAACGAAAAAAAAAATGACGAAATTCAATGTAACAAAATAATCTAAGGAGGATTGAAGGTGTCCATATCCCATCTTAGAATCGCAATTCAGATCACATAACAGCCCGAAACCACTGTTAATATGGTGAAAGCCATGTTGCATTAAAAAGTTGCCCATGGCAAAATTATCATTTTGAAGCAAGATAAATAATTGCCCCATCAATGAATAACAAGTAAAGGCTGCAAGGACCTTAATAGTTCAGGATGCAGATCCATAGGTGTTTCGCACATCTTTTTGGGTCAGTTAATTTTGAATTAGCAATCCAGGGCATGTTCTCAGAAACCCGAGCAAAATGTGCTAAAACGGGATAAACATAGTATGTTAACTTATCCGGGGCTTTTTTATGGTTTTATTTCATCATCATTAACTATACTGAAGTGCTTTATGATAGCCCGCCTTAGCGTTTTAACATGTGGGCTGTATTTTGTTATGAATGATAGCGGGAGTTGGGGGCTTTTGTTCTTATTTTTCACCCTCATGTCATTTCGTTTTAAGCTTGTATCGCGGGTTTAACTTGTAATCTTGGGACTAAACCTTTAAGTGCGGCAGTCATCTTGGCTGGTTTTACCTAGGTTCTTATTATAAACCAAGTTCGGCTGTAGTGGCCATCTTAGTTGACAGTCTAGGACATCAAACACAACTCCCAAAGAGGATCATTGCTGTCAAGTCTGATTCTAAATTGCCAAGTGGTTTCGATAAGATTTTTAAATGAATTTTCCAACAGGGTGCTATATTAAACTAAGTTCCGCTGTTGCGGCCATCTTGGGTTGTCAGTCTGGGTCATATTTCAGAACGAGTGGTTTCAGGCAAGAAGACTTTTAAATGAATTTTCTCATAGGATCATGCGTTAAATTGACTTCCGCCGTGATGGCCATCTTTGGTTGACAGCGCGTACAAATTAATGAAAGAGAGCCATCTAAGGACGATTGATGCAAAGTATGGTTTCAATTGGCTGAGTAGTTTCAGGCAATAAGATTTGTAAATGAATTTTCCATTTGATTCTTACGTTAAATTGAATTCGGCTGTGATGGCCATCCTGGTTCACAGTCCAGGTCATGGAACATAGTTCTGCGTGGACTCCAAGTCGCCGAGTGTATCGAAAACTCAGTTGCTAGTATTTTGATATTAGCCCGAAATTTACTGTAAGAAAAATTGTAAACATTGTGAAAACTAAGGAGTACATGTTTCTCCTTCGTGCATAGCTCTGTCCTTAATTGGTTTTGGCTTTACCCCTTTTGACATTTTTTTTGTTTGCTCTTCATCTTTTTAGATTATAGTTTTGGTTTTCAAAATTGAGCAAAACTGATGAGTCGTAAATCGACGAAATGTGCATCAAAATTGGTATCAAAGAATTTATATGAAAGAAGATCACCTAAGGACCAAGTCTGTTTCAAATCATTCTTATGGTTTCAGAAGAGAATATTTTTGAATAGATTCCTATGTTAAACTACGTTTTCGACTTATTCCTAAGGCTGTATATCTATTTCTAGATAAAACGACAATAAGATGAATAGTTTGCAAAATATAAATAATTGATATGGCATACCTGCTCACTAGTATTAAACTTTAATACAGACTAGGTTACAAGGCGTTTTCATGTGGAAAGTCACCATAAAGTCTTTAACATAAATATTAAGACTGCATAAGATAGTTGTCTTCTTAATTAGTACATGTGACACAGTTGGACGTGCATCGGTGAATCTTGATTTAAATACTAGTGAGCAGGTATGCCATATCAATTATTTATATTTTGCAAACTATTTAGTGAACTAATAGATTGAAGGAATCTAGTATTTTTCCACAGAATTTAAAGAAAAATATTGAAAATACCATCTGTGTGTATTAACTTCAATCAGATGTTCGTAAACAAACTTTTAGAAATTCTATAGAATGAGATTTGTTAAGGGGACAAATATACCTAGGCACCAAATATAAAAAAAACGTAATCCATTAGACAGACAAACCCGGGAAGACAAATGAACAACCACAAGCACAACAAATAAACAATGAAAACTAAAAACCTATGAACATGAACTTCTATAATACCCAGGAGTGACCACAGGTGCTCCGGGAGGATAAGGAGTTCCTGCTCCGTATTCGGCACCCGTCATGAAGTTCAACAAAGTCAATTCGGTGGAAGTCACAAATCAGTGGAGGTACATGAAATTTTACGAAAATGGGAACAGGTCCAACAGCATCTTAGATATAGGAACACTGTAACGGTCAATCATATCGTGATGACGACCATAAATTTTCCTATGTGACGACATCAATGTCAATTATCCCTGATAAAACCCTGGTTAAGAAGCTTTTGTGACACCAGTAATCCTCTTTGTCGAAAATCAGGGTAACTCAAACATGCCCTTGAAAATCGGATAACAGGCGATGCTGGTATATTGCTACTGTAAATTCGGAAATTATTGCGATGTTTTTGTTATTGCGCAAAATGCGAGAGGGTTGTAATCCCAATAATTTAAACTCGCATTTTGAAATTTTTATATGAATTAAGCGGGATTTTTCTCATTATCGTAAAAATTAAAATCGCATTTAAGTCTAAAATGACAAAATCGCAACAATAAATACACGCAATAATTTCTGAATTTACAGTACTCAAGAAGGGATAGTTAACAATAGAAAAGTTGAATTCATCACGTTTGCCTTAAAGTTTTGTCTTCAAATGTCCCTCATTGTCTATTTCAAAAAGCAAATTCAAATATGATGCTGACTTTGGTGTATCTGTAATATCCTTGATTTCAAGTTCACTGGGGTAGATGGGGTGTAAAACTTTACATTATTAATATTCGAATATTAGACTTCGTATGTATTTCAATTTTCTTTTACAATTCGAAGAAATGGCAAAAATTAGACAACAAATTGAGAAAATGGAGGAGGGTAAAAAAGTACATGAAAACAATCATACGAATCACACAAATGCAGACTTAATGGACCTGATACTTCAGACTAATAAAGGTAAATAGTTTTCCAATTAATTATCGGTGGGGTGCTTACATAGTAGTTTATTGTCCCTTAGGATATTGTGGGGAGTATCACATATAGAAAAAATAGCAATCCAAAGATACTAATATTAGGTATAGTAAATTCATACTATGCTGTATACGACGCATTTCAAGGGTTACCTCTCATCAGCAGCATTAAAACCGAAACATTTGGAAGACAAAAACCCAAACTTATTTTAAACAAGAAGTACTCATAACCAGAAAAAAAAACTGAAATAGGAAGCCAAATTTCAGCTAAAGAGATCTACCATGTACAACAGAAGGCATGAACCCTTAGTATTTCTATCATTTTTTGAATGTTGCTAAATAAGTTAGTGTCGAACAGAATATTGCTGGGTGATGACATAGTCAGAATATGAGACCAAAATCCAGAATACTGCCGATTTTTTGTTGAACTCTATGATGACATATCATTGAACCCCTTTGGGGTGTTATTTCAGACTTTTTCGTTTAGTAGAGCGACAGTATCCGACCTGCACTACTAGAGCCTTAGCTAGTGTTACAGTTAAAACAAGCCCATTCTGACCCTGCTTTTTAAATTATGTACCGTTCACTCTAAAATTGCAGTTCTAGCAAGTGGTAACCTTGTTAATCATAGTGTATTGGTTTTTATAATATGTTTTATACTCCAGAGTGTCAAGATAGATAAGGGGGAGATTTTAGTAATCATAAAAGTCAGACTATCTTGAATCTCTGCCGTGTGAATGTTTGTGTTTTGTACTCTTTTATGCTATTTTTGTCTGGAGTTCTGTCATTCGGTTTGCCTTGGTTGATTGATATGTCATTGTTGACCTTTCCTGTTATCCAATTTGTTGTTTAGTTTTACATTTTACATCAGAATATCGTGGGTTGTTTTAAACAAAGTAACTCAGAATATCATACGATCAGTTGTTGTTATTTTGATACTTTCTTGATAATTTTACTTTAGATATACTGTCAAAAATAATGTGCAAAGCTGTATCCTAAGTTTTTTGCTTGGCGTTACAATTTTGGCAATTTTGGTATTTCATTCTTCTTTCACATTTTTGTTCCTTGTTTCGGCTTTCAATAGTTTCGGCCTGACAGTATATTATAGAAATATCTATATATGTTGTATATCAATTTGCTATTTACCCGTATATTAATTCTTACCACTGAGGCGATTCTTCTTCTTTTGCATGCCATGTTCCATGGGGTATTACAGGCTCAAATGTTATAGTGAAACGGATACTTTACAATTTACTGATGTAAAGTATTTGAATATTTTGGAAACAAGAGCAATTTGCCATCCTGTATGGCTCTGTGCTTAAGTGGATTTGTCTTTATCTAGTTTTTGATTTTGGTATTAGAATCAACTCATTCATATTTTAGGTTTACTTTTTCGTCTTTCGTCGTTGATTCAGTATTTTGGGTCTTTACTGAGTTGATATTCGATTGAATATGGCGTTTACGAAATTAATTATCATGTCAATTTAATGTCACCTGCCACGGTTATTAATTGTTTACATTTTATTTTGCCTTCTCATCAAAAATTCAAATTCAAATAGTTACATGAACAGGTCAAATTCTTATGGTCATATAAACCCTGGCTTACGGACCCGCAATTACTTTCGCAATTGTTACTTCAATGAACAATTAAATTATGTTTCCTATTTCCTGGTATTAAATGCATTTTGCCTGTGGAGGGTGGTACATTGAGTTGTGACAATTTATATTTAATTATTTTACAACAAGTGATTCAAATTGATTCATCAATTCATCATTTCAGAAAATGAACTGATGAGAATGAACATAAACCAGATGAATGAAAGACTTGAAAATATGTCTGATACTTTGCAGCAGGTCTGTGACACAAATAATCAGAAAGGTACTTGTAGTATATTGTCATAATGTAAACTAAACACCCCTTCAATTCTATTTGTGCCTGTCCTAAGCCAGTAACGGTCTTCTGATTCTTTTGTGTTTATTTTATGAACTACGGATTTTATTACTGTGGCTTAGTATCTAACTTCATTTTTTTTTCTACTGTACCTTGAAATCGACATCTGCAGAAGAACAGAAGAACCTATTCTCAAGAGTGGTCTTATCCAAAGACAATGATTGTTGAGTGTTTATTGTATAAACTACGGATTTTATTACTTTGGCCTTGTATCCCACAGTCATGACAGTACTGTTTTTCTATTTTACCTTTTAGCTTGCGGCTGAGTGAAAAGAAGCATTCTCAAGAATGGTTTAACCAATGACAAAGTTCTCTTACGAAATGTAACCAGGAGAAAAGTCAGATAATACTTTAAGGGGGTACGGAACACCTAAGAGAGTTAACTCTTTTAAAATCAGCTGAACGTTTTAATCACATACTATTAGTAAAGAGAAATCAAGCTTCTCAATGATCAAAATTAGTGTTTGTCAAACTGCCATATACCCAATGAAATTATTCCCGTAAATTGTGTGGTTCAAATTTCTTGAAATTTTTATATTTTTGTCAACAGGTCAAAGTGAATATTTCGTAAAAAATTGATGAAAATTAAACGAGCCAAATCTATTTTAGTCAAAGTGTTGGGTACCCCTTAAGCAATTCTAGAAGTCTAAAATTGACAATGCCGCAACCAGATTCAATATGTTCAAATTCAAATCAGTACTTTGAGTTTGACATTTTAAATGAGGTTAGTTAGAATGGTAGAGATTAATGAATATTAACTCCGACTTTCTGTATTATGATACAGATTCTGGAATATGCACTATTTCTAAATACGGAAGGAGATTGTGTTTCTAGAAAGGGAAATCTAAATTCAAAACAAAATCTGGAAAATTATACAATTGAAATCATTGCACCCTAAATGTGTAAGTACATGTATACAGAGAATGTCTCAACGAAATATATCATCCCACGTGACCAAACAAGCAAAAAAGGTATTAAATCTAACATATAAGGAATGAAATAACTTTTTAATATTATAATTACATCATATGCGGGTTGTCTTATCAAATCATATATTATCCTGTATGCAAGTAAGGTATACTGAACCGCAAAAGAAACGTCGCACAAAATGACATGTTCACATACATTTATTTCAAAGTGACATTTATATATTTTAAATTAATTTTTACAAAATTTAATGAATGATTTACAGTCTTTTGGTTACAATGTTCACAAAAACGTCACAATTGTCGCAACGTCACATGTTTTCAATGCTGTGCTCCCACGTCCGTTAATAACTTGTATGTCCTCCACCGGCACCAATTGCTGCGGCACATCTTCGGTACATGGAGTTGATGAGCCGATTAATAAACGCCATCGGAATACGTCCCCATACTCTCTGAAACGCTTGTGAAAGTTCAGCTGCAGTTGTCGGACTTGGCTGCTCATTATTCAACCGTCTTTGAACTTCGTCCCATAAATGTTCAGTAGGGTTTAAATCTGGACTCAAAGCCGGCCAATCCATAACATTAATGTTATTCTGCTGTAGGAAGTCTCTTGTGGCTCTTGCGGTATGCGCACGTGCATTGTCCTGTTGGAAAGTCTTGTTTTGATGACGTGCGAAATGGGGCTGAACATGGGGTGTCAAGACTTGGTCGATGTAACGGTCAGCTGTTACGCCATTTCCTCTGCCTGGGCCAAGGTTCTGAAAGATGACTGGACCAAGTTTAACGTTAAGGCCGATTCCACCCCATACCATGATGCTAGGTCCTCCCCACGCGTCTGTTTCCAGAATGCAGCTGTCTTCGTAACGTTCCCCGCGTTTTCTCCACACTCTGGTTCTGCCATCGGCTGTTGAAATGCAGTAACGGCTTTCGTCAGAGAAGATGATGTTACGCCATTGTCGATTTCGCCAATTCTGTCGCTGAGTGGCCCACTGAAGACGAGCTTGACGGTGTCGAGGAGTAAGAATAGGTCCTCTTGCTGGACGGCGACATCTCATGTTTCTATCAGCTAATCGCCGACGAACCGTATCATCACTTATGGGTCGTCCATGTGTTCCAACAGTGTTTCTGGCAGTTTCGGCAGCTGGGGTGAACCGATTCATCAAATGGTGACGAACAATGCCATTATTCTGTCTAGGGGTAGTGACTTGGGGTCTACCACTCCGTGGACGGTCATTTGTGCTGTTTGTTGCATTGTACCGTGTCCGTAGACGTTCAATTGTTCGAACAGCACAGTTGAAGTCGTTGGTAATAACTCTGGCAGATTGCCCAGCATCCAATCGACCAATGGCCTGTTCTCTCTGTTGTGGAGTCAGACGTGGCAAAGCTTCTGTGTCAACACTGATACTAACACTCTTTAATTTTCTCCGGCCTTTTATACCCATAAAGGAGCATGAATTTCACGAACATTTAAGATTTAAGAAAAATTACCGCCAAGTGTGTCCCACGAGCGGTTTTAGGTACGGTCGCTCTACGAAATCAACTGAAAATTATTCAACCGAAAATTTAATTCACAGGTAATTTAATCTTACCTGGTGATGTAATCGTAATACTGATTATATAAAAATCATTAATTAATATTTATTTTGAATTTTGCTAACATTTTGAAAAAGCGACGTTTCTTTTGCGGTTCAGTATATTTGTCAAGTGAATTTGTCGTTTTTTATCATCTGATGAAGAGTAATTGCGAAGCCATCCAACTCTCAACGGGACGCTTGAAACGTTTTAATCATCGCTTCGTTTTACAAAATGATATTCGGTGTAATTAAACAGATATGTCAAATTTTATCGTCTTTCGACTACTTGTTTTCGCAAATGTCTCTCTTGGTCATGACATATCTGTTAAAACATATAAGGTCACGCAAAAAAAAAAATTAAACAGGAGTATTGATATGATAAAAGAATACTCATTCAGTGTTAAATGTTACTATAATATTTTTACAGTTGGTATGACAGCCTGTGTAGATATCACCAGAATAGTACAAGAAGACAGTATCGTCCCGTTTCTAGAAATCGAAACAGTTTATGGAATTCCTAACCTTTTGAACATCAGAAATACGGAGGAAACATTCGTGTGTGCAATTCCAGGGTTATACCTGATAGCAGTAACAGTTGGATCTTACAAGGATAACAGTCATTTTTACGTTTATCAGAACGATTTAGTAGTTTCTAAAGGTTACATTTTTGGAGCCAGGTCCAGAGATAGTTATTATATTACTGGTACTGCCGTCTGTGTGACAAATTTGAAAACTGGTGATAAAATATCTGTTAAAACAGGCACAACAATGACTGTAAAGTCATTTGCTTCATGCTTTACCATTGTAAAAATTGGATAAGGAATATGCATTTTTTGGTTTACATTGCAGTTAGACTGTTCTGATTTTGTGTTCTTAATGCTTGGAACATTATAGATAAGAAATTACCAACATTAGCATCAGTAATACTTCTTGGTGTATTGTGTATTACTTACAATAGTTGTTAGAGAAAACACTTGTTGAAAATCTAAATTTGGAAATTATTAAATTTAAAAATGTACAGTGAGTGGCATTTGAGCGGTAATTTCGAATATTTAAATTCTATACACCAAGCAATTGAGTGCACCTTTGCGAACACTCTCATAAATCAATTGCACGATTGCGCACATTTTATCTGTATTTTTTATATTTCGCTTGCGCATAATAAAACGAAAATATTTTTACGACATTTGCGCACATGATTGCCTTACCATATGACTGATTGAAGTTAAAGTTGGCTACCTGTTTGTTCTTTTGACTTCTTGATAAAAAGGATACCAACATCTTTCCATGTTCAGCATTTCGTTTATTCTTCTACTTATGTTGTGAGATCACTGTTCATAGGTTTTTTTCCATTCTATAATCCTGACGTTTTACTTATAAGTTCCAATATCGAAGATGATGTTAGACGTAACATTTCATGTACTTCCACCGATTTGTGACTATCACCGGATTGACTTTGTCGAACTTCATAACAGGTGCCGTATACAGAGCAGGAACTTATTACCCTTCCAGAGCAGCAACTGGTTACACTTCCGGAGCACCTAAGTTTATTCCTGGTTTTTATAGGAGTTAGTGCTGTTCGTAGTTTTCAATGTTCATTGGTTCATTGGTTGTGCTTGTTGTTGTTTACTTGTTTCCCTGGTTTGTCTAATGGATTGCGTTTTTATTGCTCCTTGGGTATATTTGTCTGCTTTACTTTTACAGTGGACATCTATTATATATGTGTTCCCTGCTGTTGGCACTACTTCCACCTTTCTTAGCGAAATGTGGGTCAACAGATATGCAGAATTCTAGTACAGTGGGATAATAACTTTCAATAATCATGATCGTTCTATCTGTATCTTTATATCCGGGGACGTAAATGTAGATCTCAAATTGTGCCCAAACGTATTAAATATTTGTATGTAAATTTCGTTTGTGTGCAAACGTTGTATCGCAAAGCTATACAATAAATTTTCAGCTTAAAGGCGACGGAAAGAGATGATTACTCATACAAATATTACATACGGTCATTTCATAGTCTGGAATCTTCATTCTCAGCGGAAATCTCTTGTATAATTGTTATAATTCTGTAGTAAAGAAAACTATGTTTATTTGAGTTTTTTGATTTTCAAACCTTTGTTATTTACAAATGCCAGTAGTTGAAGTTGTTGCTCCTTGGTGACACTAGTGACCCAGTTTTGATCTTAATCGACCATTTCTGTCCTCTTGATTCTTGCCTGTTTAGATTTTTAGAATTTCTTAAATTTCAGATGAAGCCATGATTACAACTTTGACTGAAATAAATTTGGTCTTTTCATAAAATTTAGACGAATTATTTACTTTGACCTGTTGACAAAAATATAAACAATTCAAGAAATTTGAACCACACAATTTACGGGAATAATTTCATTGAATATATAGAAATTTGACAAACACTAATTTTGATTATTGAGAAGCTTGATTTACCTTTACTTATAGTATGTGATTAAAACTTTCAGCTGATTTTTAAAGAGTTAAGTCACCTAGGTTTTCTGTACCCCTCAAGTCACATTCATAAAGTTAAGAATGAATTATGTATTGTTTAACTTTACTAAACTTTACTAAACTGATCTAAACTTGTCTTTATTGAGAACTTAGGACAAGAGAACTTGTTTTTATCAGTATTATTAATTTTTTCTATGTCGATAGTCAATTGACTCATATGGCAATAAAATTTTAAATTGTAATTTGAATTTATCTTGATTGATTACAAGGCAACATATCTTGATTTGATTGTATTATTTAGACTTCGGTAGAAAATATGGTGGTGCAGAATATCATGAAGAAGTAAGAAAAGATAAGCAGTGTGTTATTAGTTATTAAGACCATACAACCTGTAAATGATGCCAATCATTTTCCATTTTACTGGAAACTGAAATACATAAGATTCAAATAATATCTAAATTAAATTCCTTGATAACAATTGTGATGCACAAGATGTGCACATTTCCTCAATTTACGACCCAACATCTGTGCTCAAGGCCTAAAAATGCTACATAATTGTACTAGAATTTGTAACGGGGAATATTTCGGAATGTTCATGTATTGGTGATTCTTGGGGAATAAATAGCTCACAGTTGAAGTTAGTAAGACGCAAATAATGTAAATTCAATAATATATTATAAATCCAAAGTCAACGATAAATATATGTGCATGAAATATATAAAGTCAACACGGAAAGTTCATGAAGATGAAAACTACGGTATCCGTAAATAGTCCTTAATTTTGTATAACTTGTGTGGCGTCCACATCCTTCGCCTGGTCTAGTCGTCTTGAAAATTTCCCTCACAATTAAACATATGGCATGATTATAACACAAGATTAAATATATGTACACAATGGTCACTTAATTAGAAAAAAGAGATAAAAGTAAAATATATAAAGATAATTAAACTGTCTTTTAATCTATCCTCAGGCCAAATTTGTAAAGATAATTGAATTAAATCCGATAATCAATCAATAAAATTGTACACCTATCTGCTTTCTTAAATTCATTAAAATATAAAATTTATCAATTTATCTCATTAAATTGATAAAAATGTCAACATTTGGTAGGTTAATTTCCAAAGTTAATTTTATCCGTGTTAAACATTCCTAAAACCGTTTAGATTACAGTTTGATATTAAAACATATCAGGTAACGTAAAAAAGAATGAAAATGAGAACAAAATACTAAACAAAGCCTTCAATTTTACCATTATATTTTCATATTTGGTACGACTGTGTGTATAGATATCAACAGAGCACTAATTTATCTTAATATTTTTATGTAAAAAGTAAAGATGGTCGCAAATTCTTCAAAGATGCTGTAAAGGTTTAAGGTGTCAAGGCCATAATAGATTATGACCGTAAATTATATTTTTTAGACCAAAAATAACTTTTATCAAACGTTTAAAGTGACACAACTGGATCTTTGGTGTTGATGATGTGTTGACACAGTGAGATATTCTGTGTCTCCTTTAACAATGAGATAGGTGCCAGTCTGCAACCGCGCACGAAACAATGATGCATAAGGTGTCAAAATTGGACCACAATCTATGGGCACTAACTCCAGAAACGAAGACTTTGGTTAAGGCGAAATATCTTTTAATAAGTCCAGCAATAAATAGTATAACTTTTACAGAGATGGCTTACATTCAGTTCAATACTGAAATCCAATCTGCTTTTTAAAAAAAATATACAAAGTATTTATACGAAATTAAATTACTCGCGTTGACATGACAAATGTTTGATTTGGAAGGGGAATAAATTCAATTAACACATTATGAATAATTTAGCACAAGGTATAACAACAAATAACAATAAGTAAAAAGAGGGACATCATTAGACAGACTATAGAGAATGAAATCGCTAATGAACAAACATCTCAAAACATGAAAAGGGATTTACATTACATAACAATATGACGAGATTAACTCAATTGTCCGAAACATGTAATATACTCCAAAAACATTCAAAATAGCTGTTAAAAATCAAAGTATAGAATATTAAAGTCCAAAAATAAATTATTGTTCCGAAAAGATCTAATAAAATGTAAAGTCCAAAATTCGTTGTTTTGTTTTTGTTCGTTTTCACACTACGACAAAAGTGTGGAGTATTTGAATATATATTTATCTTTTTAAATTGAAATACACTTCGTTGTTTGGATCCAGCGTCCATGAATACAAGTTGGGTATTTTGCGTTTCCGAAGTTTGTCGAAAATTACCGAGGTCATTGCGATTACATCGAGACATTCGGAAGAATCACATGGTCATTTTATTCAGATGCCTTACATACATGTACATACATATAGGAATAAGAAGTATGTTTTAATCTTCAGTTGCATAGAATAACAAACGTTTAACATGCACTCAGTATTTTAGTATACAGTATTTATTTTGTAATTATATTTTAATTCATTAAATTGACCAGGATGCACAGAAGTAGATATAGGTTCCATTAATGTTTTGCCTTATGAGTGTGGCATCACTTCTTTATTTACGTGTATAATTTGACGTTGAAGGGAAATCTTCAAATAATACCGTCTGTGCCCATGAAAGCAAAAATATGAAGGATAACGCAGATTCTGATAAGAGATTTATCCTGTAGAACCAACAAAATAACAGCTGTGACGACTGAATGACAGCACAGCCCTTGATTTCTCACTTTTGCTACTTTCATCGCTGATAAAGTTGACTGCAATAGGTTTCCTAGGGTGTTATTAAACAAAGAACATTACGGAAAGTAGCAAATAGACTTTTTTCTAACAAATTCAAGCATATTTTCATCAACTCGGAAACTATATTTTATGAATGTTTGAAACAAAAACTACTTGCTTCCTTTTAACATCTGAGGTGCAATGTGAAGAGTTATTCCTCTAGATCAGAATGCACTATAGTTAATTCTTGTTAAATGTAACATTCAATGAGAAATCAAAAGCTGGAGATGTTGTCTCTCCAACGTTACCGGGCACAGGTGAAATGGTGGAACCAACGTAATTGAAAACCTACGAGATCTACGTGTTCTGTTTTTTTTTTTTTTTGGTGAAAGTTGTAGATGAACTTTGTTTTTGTGGGATGGTAAGGCATTTGAGCATATACCATATCCTTCTATTCAATCGTTAAATGTCGAATGCTGCATATCTTATCAAACGGAATATTGTTAAACTGACGTAGAAGGAACAAGTAAATTCAATATTTATAACATTTAAAACTTTATAATATGACTGTGTAAATAAGTTTATCTAAATCTGACAAATGCAGGTAAAATTATATGTCGTTAGGACAAAGTTATATTTTTTTACAATACCGTTTATTAACTTTGTAGTATGAAAATGAAAAAAATATATCTATAAACATAGGTATTTTAAAAATAATTCCTGAATTGTGGTAAGTTGACATACATTTCAGGATTTTCAGTCTACGAAAAAAATTGACCTCAATTACACTTAATAACTAGCGTAGCTGTTATAAAGATTGCACCATGAACATTGAATTTAATTAATAAATTAGTATTTGTCCTTTCTTTGATTTTTTATTTTCTTTCTTTAAGACAATGTTTAATTTAATATACATGTAAATATTAGATATTTAAACATATTGTATTTTATCTGCAATTTTTAAAATTTTAATAAAATGAGAAACAAATATCTAAATATTAACAGCCTTGATCAAAATATCACGTCACATTGATAATCTTGATTTCAGGTCGAACAAGGTATGTATGTGTAAAATTCATTTTCTGTATAACCTATCATATAAATGTATTTAAATTTCTAAGAAAAATATATTTTTATGAAAATGGGGAAAGGGCGGGATTGATGGCTTGTATCTATTACATTTATAAATTTTAGGGTTTTTAAAATGTGGAAGAGAACTACTTCCGCCATTGTTATCATTGCATGTTATTTACTTATAGTATATTACGAATTTTGTTGTCGGTATATACAATATATAGTAAGTATATTTTTTTTAGTAGATAATGGTTTCTGTCAGCAAACCAGCCTTTGACGAATGGATAAAGGAAAATAAATTACCAGACTGTCTATTTTTTATGCTTGAAAATGAACTTATGTGTGACGTAACCATAAAAGTTGGTCTTGAGCAAAAACTCATTAAAGCCCATAGGCTTGTATTGGCCACTCGGAGTCCAGTTTTTTATACAATGTTTGGAGGATCACTTCCGGAAACACAGGATATAATTATTCCGGATATAGATGAACAGACTTTTCACATCTTTTTAAGGTTTTTATACTTTGTATATAATAAATTCTTTTGATACCAATTTTGATGAACAAGATGTACATATTTCGTCAAATTACGACTCGTCCAGCTCAATTGCTAAGGAGCACCTCCCTTGTGCAAAGCTCTGCCCTTAGATAGTTTTGGCATAAACCCTTTTGGTCATTTTGGTATTTTTTAATTTGCTCCTGAACCTTTTGGTTTATCGTTTTGGTTTTCAACATTTTAGGCCTTGAGCACAACTGATGCGTCGTAAATCGACGAAATGTGTAAATTTTGTGATCCAAAATTGGAATCAAAAAATTTATTTGGCTTTCTTTGTATCTTAATCTGCAATTTTCTATGAATCAATATTATGCTTAATTCCAGCAGTTCTCTGAGTAAGGGTACAATGGTGCATTATATCTTATAAATGTCTTCTACATAACTGTCATATCTACGTTTTAGCTGAGGCTCAGTTCTTTTTCATGTAAAAATTGTCTAATATTTGGCTGAAATAATATCATATTTATGACAATAGAAATTCCTAAAATCACCATTAGGATTTTTGAAATATCCTGTGATAAGAAATTAAAATTTTATGGACATCAAATGTTTTCCTTTACAACATTATTTAAAGTGACAGAGTGGGGAAACAATCAGGTACATTTTGTAGACAGTAAAATAAAACTCACATTTAGTTAAATGTTCTATCAACAAAATTGCATACAATATTCAACGATGTAACAAAAATGCATAATTAATCTAAATTCACTCATTAATTCTGGTTTATAACAAATTCAGAAAATCAGCAGTCACAGTGTTCAGAATAACGTACGTGATACGCAGGTGTTTAATCGGCCAATTGCCCTATAACGAACATTCGGAAGAATTAACGAGTTCAAATATCGGTGACACGTTTGACAATAATCGCTCTCATAGGCAAAAAAGATCATGTATAAAAACATTTTTACAAAGAATCAATCAGGATCCTATTGATCGAAATACTAAAAATGTTACCTTTGTTTGAAGTCAATTGATATTATGATTTTTCAACACCGCGTATTTCAATTGTCCAAAAATGTTCCTTATACTTGACACTTTGCTTTTAAAGATAAAATTATCAACATTAACGCCATGCCATCTATAAAATAGTAACATTTTAGACCACGATAAAAGGAAAGGAAACTTATGCACAAAATATGCACGTGTGTGATATCGATACAAAACTTTTTCAGATAATTGATCGGTTTTTCTCACTAATGAGACAGCCCAGTACCTATTTTTACCCATGTGAGATATCCTTGTCTTTCCCGTGGGTGAGATAAGAATTTCACGCTTGTTTTCCTGCAAAATTTTCGCGGTTCCAACAATCGTGATTATTTACTGTTTGAGCGATATTTAACAAATAGTTTGAGTTTTAATTAGTCTTATCTATTCCATATTGTCCATACCGTTTTATATTTAAAGGTTTCACTCGTCGGTGGCTTGACTTATTCAAAATACATCCAATACACAAAAGCACATACACATCACACACAAAATGTACATAACGCACTACTTTCATGGGGAGATAACTCCGTTTGTTTCCTACGCATAGAATAAGCTGTATGACACACTTGCTTGAGAAAAAGGATCAAAACACCGGTGTTAAAGTGCAAGACGGAAAAATATCAGAAGCCGTGGGAAAGATTTCTATTGGTCTCCAACTCGGCGGAGCCTCGTTGAGACCAGAAATCTTTCCCTAGGGTGTCTGAGATTTTTCCGTCTTGCACTTTCACCGGTGTTAGATCCTTATAGTCTCTGTAGCGTTTCCGTGGTTATGAAAAGGAAAGACATATTATTTTTACAATTATAGGTGGATTTACACTGATGATATGAGGGTATCCGCCGACAATGTTCAGGATATGCTGTACGTGTGTGAAAAATACATGTTTTACATTGGGAAAAAAGCTTGTGAAGAATTTTTAATGTCTTCTGCACAGACATCAAATGCAGTGGTAGCCCTCCAAACAGCAATTGAATTTCATTTGTCTGACCTACAAAAGGAAAGCCTTATTTACATACAAAAAAATCCACAACAATGTCTCTCTTCCGATCTTGCATGTAATTCGTCAAAGGAGACCGTCGAAGTTATACTGAACTCTGAGGAAATAAATTGGTCAGAAACCGAACTATGCAAGTTTGTGCTCAAATGGGCTACACTCCAGTGCGAGATAACTCAACAGGAGCCAATGGGCAAAAACAAAAGGCAAGTCTTACAAAACTTATTATATATGATTCGATTCCCCACCGTGGATCAACATTATTTTACCGATATTTCGTCTGATGGCCTATTGACTGATAGTGAAATCATTGATGTGTATAGAGCTTCTTTTGGAAAATCTAGCAACTTCTTCACATCTACAAAGAGGGGCAGATCAGATAAAAGTAATCTAAAAGTCATACAAGGAAGTATACCTTTACATCTACAAGGAGGGGCATATCAGATAAATGTCAGAAAAGTTACTATTAAGTGAGTGTGTCATTATCCTGAACTAGTATACATTATTATTTAGGGGCCAGCTGAAGCCCATCTCCGGGTGCGGAATTTTCTCGCTGCGTTGAAGACCCATTGGTAGCCTTGTGCTGTTTTCTGCTATTTGGTCGGGTTGTTGTATCTTTGACACATTCCCCGTTTCCATTCTCTATACTAAATTTTCAGAATCACTATTATCTAGTTGATCTTTGTATATAACAGAAGGCAAAAATGAAGTTTTCTGTGTTAATTAAAACAAATTTGAATGCGAGAATTTTAAACCAGTATGAATTAATGGCCTCAATTTGAATATATATATACAGAGAAAGGAATTGTCATATAACGTGCTGGATTATTTCCCCAGTACGCATTTCTGTCAAGAGCGTAACCATGCATTGAGAATGAGAGAAATAAAAATCCTTAAACTTAAATGTAGATTTTTTCTTTGAAATATTTTTTATTTTAGATCTCAATTAAAAATCTTCAAATATTTGATACTTCTGGAATTAACTTGTCCACCTTAATCAGGGTTAGCTGTGGTGGCCATTGACTGAATCGGGGTCATCGGACATAATTCTGAAAAAGAACATTCTAAGGACCATTGCTGCCAAGTCAGGTTCAAATTGATTTCAGACAAGAAGATTTTAAAATGAATTTTCTGTGCTCAACTAAGTTCGGATGTGGCAATAATCTTGGTTCACTGTCCGGGTCATCGGACACAATTCTGAAAGAGGACCATCTAAGGACCATTATTACAAGTCTAGTTCTAATTGGTTCAATGATTTCAGACAAGATTTTTAAATACATTTTCCAATAAGGTCTTATGTTAAACTAAATTCAGCAGTGGTGGCTATCTTGATTGTTAAACAATTCTGAAAGAGGATTATCTCAGGATCATTGCTGCCCAGTCTGGTTGCAATTGATCACAACTGGTCAAGTGGTTTCAGACATGATTTTTCAATGAATTTCCCAATAGGGCCCCATGTTAAACTAAGTTCGGATATGGTGGCCATCTTGGTTGACAGTCCAGGTCATCGGACAATATTTTGAAGGAGGACCATCTAAGGACCATTGCTACCAAGTCCAGTTCTAATTGACTCAGTGGTTTCACACAAGAATATTTTTAAATGAATTTTCCCATGGGCCCGTATGTTAAACTAAGTTCGACTGTGGCAGCCATCTTGGTTAACAGTCCGGGTCATTAGACACAATCCTGAAACCATATCCAGCTATCGCGGTCATCACGTGATCTCTGGCTGTCGATTTATCAATACAAATCAATGGGAATTGTTAATTAAATGCCCATAACATATTTGTTACGACCCAACCCCTCATTGTATAGCTTATCACTTGGTCGCTTTCGATATGTACTTTAAATCAGACATGGGCATAACATTTTTGCTTCGTGTTTAACGTCTAATCAATACATATCACATACGTGAATTTTGCATAAGGACTCATTTTCGAAAAATAATTTCGACAATTTCCTCTTGATATATAATACCATCCAACCCCACAAAATAAAGTTAATATATGATAGAATATAATTATGAAGTCCCATTTTTGTTGCTTCAAATGTGTTATTTTTAAGATCGTTGTGAAATTATTCAAGATGGCTCCCATCCCAATCCGGTTCTACCTTGTCATAACAAAGTAAATATCCTTAATCATACGAGTAAATAGAATTCATTATATAATATATCAAATGTTTACAATATATAAATACCAAATCAAAGTACTGAAGTACTGTTTATTCCGATGGCCTCATGATCTGATATATATGGTACAAACTGTTGACAGGGAGATAAGTTTCCAATTTTGATAGTATAATTCAAATGTTGAAATGAACAAGGCATCTCTTAAGCATGTGCATGAATAATGGAACACTTTCAAATGTTGCCTGTTCCCCATAGACTTTCACAACATGTACAGTATAGTGAAGATTCATAGTCACTAGAGGGGGAAGCAAGCCAATTATTGCAACGCGAATGTTAATACAACTTCATGCCAAATTCCTTGACCGTCTATTTGTGGTTTCCCATTAACTGACCTAATCACCAACTATTAACAATTTAATGATGTTGTCGTACGAAACAGCACATCTTTATGACTTTTGTGCGGCAAGGCAAAACTGTAGTGATACAGCACTTTAGACTGCAACTAGAACACTTCCTGTTGTGTTTACTGTTTAAGTCCTTAATATACATGATATAGTAAAAGTGTGATATTTTGTACAATGTCGATTTCATGTTGGCTCACTTCTTTCACAATCAAAGGTTCATTTAGGTATTAGAAAGAAGTTTGAAAATTGTGTTACCATTTAAATGGCTATCAATGTATCAATTTGAGTATGAAATAAATATTAGGTCAATGTCATTAAAATATAAACTTTTTTGTATTCGGCACGAAACCGTAGAAGGGCAAAACTCGCCTTTCCCAAGTTTCGTGGCCTGATACAATTTTTTTTATATTTTTCTGACATTGGCGGAAATTTTATCGAACTTGGCAACAAAGTAAATATAGTTACACAAAACTTGGCAATAATGTATATATTGCTGCACCAAACTTGGCAACACTGTATAGTTGCTCCCAACTTGGCAAAACTGTATATAGCTGCACCCTACTTGGCAACAATGTACATAGGGCTACACCAAACATGGCAATAGATTATGGAATGAATATGATATTTAGAACAAGGATATACTATACTATATATCTGTTTTTACTTTTGTAACTGTTCCCATTTTTTCCCCCATTGTAACTTATCTAACATGTGTCTGCTGCTCATAACATAGCAACAGCTTTTATCCATCATAAACTTGAGTTAATTGCTAGTATGTGTTTTTGGCAGAATTCATAACTTGATATCTATTAATCATTTCAGGTCTTCTTTGACATTTGTGGATCTATTTATGTGACTTTATAGCAAAGTATTCCCTCTACGTTTTTGACAATATATGATGTTCTGACTTTACATAGAACAATTTATGTAAACAGTTTAAATTCAAAATCGAAATACACGTAGTATGAATTGTCCTTATGTTGAACCATATTGATGTATATCCGTAACTATCACAGACGCATATTTTTTTATCACAATAGTCTGCTCTTTTGACAAGAACCGAATACTGCTTTGGCGCATATTCAGGCGTGATGAAAATTTTACATTTAATGCATAATGCATATATATTAACTATTTAGATAAAATATAGCAAGAACACAAGTTTTAACATAGGCATGATTGGTATAGATGTGCACAGTATTCTCCCATTTATTTCATTTATTTCCATGCAAACAGGTATAACTGGAATACCATTTTGATTCCAAATACTTTTAATAAAAAATAACACTGCAGTATTCTCTATCACAATTATCATACATAGTATGTTCAAAACCTTAACAATACATGTATAGTCAGATCAGTGAAAATAAATATTTGGCATGTGTATTGATACATATATGTATGTTTTCATAGTTTTAGACATGGGATACATGTATAGCAACCTCCGACACTTCTGTAATAATAGCTGCAAACGACATAGTTCTGTCACGTATCATCTCAGGGTATGCATTTATTGTTCCACATTAGGATCCAGCTTGTCTTGATATCTATTACACATTCCTCTAACAAACAATTCAATCTATAAGTGAAGATATATGTTTCTCAACTAGAAGTATTCCTGGTGAAATTAAGGAAAAAATATGGTCAATTTATGTTTGCCTAATTATATAGCATGATTAACATGCTCAGCTTTTACACATGTACATGTACCCGGGTAACCTAATTATTGCTTTCAAATTGTCAATACTCAACTTTGCTCTAAAATATAGCACTTCTCATTCATCTATACATGTAGTGTAGAATCAATACAATATATCAAGGTTAACATTTGTGCTCAAATCAGTGATGCTTGACATGCTCAAGTAATACATCATTATTGCACTACATTATAAAAGATTTTAAAATTATGAGCTAGCTCTTATATAGCATTGATCAACTACACCTATGCTGAATTCAGGTTCTCTACCAATGTATTCCAGAATATTAATATTTAAGGACGATAAATTTAACTTGCATGTATATAAACATATTTCAGGATTGTTACATATATAGGAAACTGATTATAACCACTGTTACCATATATATGCTGCATCTGCACACACAAAAATTATGTGTTCATTATGCTAAAACGATTAAATTCTATCAAGTATAAAATATTTATCTTTCTTGTGTTAAAATAGTTACTGATTACCTCTCATTTCCTCTTCGTCTAACCTTTGACTGCTTAAGCTGATAATATGCATCGCCAATTCAGGGATCCATTCGCGTTTATTAATATATATTATTCGCGGTACAAAACATGTGGATATATAAAAATATGTCATAATAAATATGTTCATGAAATTGTTTGAATAGCAAGATTCAAATATATGAGGTGATAAAGAAATCTATTTTGCACTAGATAATGTCAGCGTATTCACATAATAAAAAATGAGTAATTGCGAACAACCCAGAGCACGAACTGAATAGACTGATTTTTCTCCAATCGAAGTGAGCCAACCTAGTTCTAGCGAAAGTTGATCAGCTCGCCAGTCAGATTCGGGGCGATAGCTATACTATCGCCCCGAATCCTTGTAAAAAGATAAATTAAAATGTTACTTATCAGACATTTGAAATTATGTATCATCTCTGCATTCTTTGTGATCCCCACTAACACACACCACTCTTTATTAAAATGCGGCATTAATTATCAAAAAATGTAGCGTTAAAAATGAAATCACGCTGTATTTGGTCAGCAAACGGTTTGCCTGTATACACACATTGTACCTGTGTACCTTAATTAAGGGTTGGAACAATAAACATCCGGACAGTCAAGATACAATATACATGTCAAATCGTTAATTAGTTATAATTACATGGAACAAATTTCTTTACATGTAAATTTACTTCAGATAAACTCATATAAATTTTACCAAAAACAAAAAATTCGCTTTTCTTGTGGCTTAAAAAATGAAAACATAGCACTAAAGTGCTGATCTGCAGCGCTGCTGCTAAATTTTTCGCACTAACCTCATTTTCCTATGCCTTATTGTTGTTTTGAGTCTTAACAGGGTTTCTGATACTACAATAACATATAATACATTTACTTCAAATGCACCATTGTGCAATAGAATAATTGATCATTGGACAAATTTGGAGACATTTATACTATGTTGAACGGATATATTTAACCAGAAATTCAACTAATGGATAAGCTGAATGGTTGATTAAAGACCAACACAATCCATGAATAACTAGAACTGTGAGTGACCTCACTGAGTGATACCCCATTGGCAATACTAGGAGTTTACGCTTACAAACTTCGAACCCATAAGTTGGATTATCTCCCTTTGCAAGCATCTTACGATAATTGTCTTCTTTCATATAAATCTACATATGTTGCCCAACCTATATATAAATTCATTGAAGGTTAAGGAGGAATTACACTGACAAGCTTTAAATTTGTAAAACCCTTAAGTTTGATTATCTCCCTTTGCAAGCATCCAGTGATAATTATCTTGCTTCATACACATCTACGTATGATGCCCAACTTCATATAAAGTTTCATCAAAATGAATTGAACAGTTTAGGAGGAGTTGCGCTTACAAGCTTTAAACATGTAAAACCCTTAAGGTGAATTATCTCCCTTTGCAAGGATCAGGTGACAATTATATTGCTTCATGCACATCTACATATGATGCCCAACCTTCACATAAAGTTTCATCAAAATCAATTGAACTGTTTAGGAGGAGTTGCGCTTACAATGTATATGGACAAATTACTAGCAACTGAGCTAGGGATATCGACTCCAATAGTAACAAGAGAGCTGTCTGAATGACAGCAAACCGGGTTTTCCTTCTATTTCATTTTCACTGAGTAACTTTTCTCCAACAAAGAAGTCAGGGGTCAAGGTCAGATGTCAACATCTTTAGTACACGACACATCATCTTGAGGTACACTACCCACACATCAAAGATCTTAGATCTAGGTTTTAAGACAAAAAAGTTACAGGCTGGACATGATTAGCAATTTATTGACCTTGAGGTCAAAGTTCAAGGTCAACATCCTTAATCATCTTGAGGTAACCTACGTACACAACAAATATCCAAGGCCTAGGTCTTTAGGCAAAAAAGTTTCAAAAATGACCAATTTATTGACCTTGAGGTCAAGGATCAAGGTCAATATCCTAAGAATGTTAAACATCGTCTCGAGGTAACATACCTACACACCAAAGTTCCAAGGCCTAGGTCTTTAGACAAAAAAAAATTACAAAATGACCTATTTATTGACCTTGAGGTCCACGGTCAAGGTCAATATTCTTGGTACCCGACACATCATCTTGAAATAACCTACCTACACACCAAAAATCCAAAGACTAGGTTTTACGACAAAAAAGTTACAGGCCGGACATGAAGATGATCTAAAATGACTTATTTATTCACCCTAAGGTCAAGGGCCAAGGTCATAGGTCAACATTTTTGAAAAATGACACATCTTCTTGAGGTGACATATTCACATACTATAGATCTAAGGTCTAGGTCTAAGACAAGAAAGTTATAGGCCGGACACGATTGGCAGCCGCCCAAAAATGTCCTATTTATTGACCTTGAGGTCAACAGTCAAGGTCAATATTCTTGGTACGCGACACATTATCTTGAGATAACCTACCTACAAACAAAAAATCTAAGGCCTAGGTCTTTAGACAAAACAGTTACAGGCCGAGCACGAAGATGATCTAAAATGACCTATTTATTCACCCTCAGGTCAAGGGTCAAGGTCATAGGTCAACATTTTTTAAACATGACACACCGTCTTGAGGTTACATATCCAACATACCACAGTTCTAAGGTCTAGGTCCTAAGACAAGAAAGTTAAAGGCCGCACACAATTGGCAGCCGCCCGCCCGCCCAACTTCACCAATTCAATAACCAGATTTTTCCAGAGGAAAACCCGGTTAAAAATACAATTCTTTGATACACAAGATGAGCACATTTCATCGATTTAAATCACATTAGTTGTATTCAAGGCTTAAAATGTTGAAATCCAATACAATAATCCAAAAGGTTGAAGAGCAATTCAAAATCACCAAAATGACCAAAAAGGGTTATGCCAAAACCACCAAAGGGCAGATCACTGCACAAGGGAGATACTCTAATGAAAAGAGTTCATGTAAAACAAAGAATTAACATATTAACACATCATTAAAATGATTAAAAAAAATACAGTTGTATATTTGTTCTGTGTTTACAAAGCTAAAGTTAAAGATAGTACCAGAAAGTGGCATCCAAAACATCGCATATGCAAGTAAATAAACCAGAGGCTCCAAGGAGCCTGTATCGCTCATTTGATATTTCAATTTGTTCATCGATAAGGGACCCTGAGATTAACATCCATTCCATGTTTGGTTTCAATCCATTCAGATATTTTCAAGAAGAAGTCGTCTGTATGTACTTTCATAAGGTCCTAAGTTAAACTAAGTCTTCCACAGACATGACAGAAGGTCATCACGGATGACAGATCGGCACCAAAGTAACAATACTTGGCCAGAACGTCATAAGGAACATTCATGCTATGTTTCGATTCAATCCATTCAGTGGTTCTCTAGATGAAGATTTTTGTATGAAATTTCCCGTATGAGCAATCGAAATAGGTATAATGGACCGAGCAATGCCCAAGTTTTTTCAGAATTGCCCATAAACTATCCTATCCACGTTGGATGGTTATTGACTTCGTTGAACGTGGGCATCCTTTATCTGGTGAAACTTCGTTTTGACTGTGGAAAAACACGGTGGATGGTCAGCAGATGGATATAATAAAAGGGTTAAAAATTAACCTTATGGTTTCTTATTGATTTAATTCCAATCCTTTTCATAATTTTATAATTCTTCCTTTTGATGCAGAGGTAACTCTTAGCTGAGTTTGGATACCTGTTTGTTTTAATTGTTTTGATTTTATTAATTCATCATAATATCTGTAACCGGTTTTCCAATATTTTGATCGCGAGCCCTGTTGAGTTGTCAGTCAACGAAATGGCCATACAATGCATCAAATTTATTTCGGTATTTTGTGATACGTTTTATTCGTATACAGTCGGGAGTTTTTTTTTACCTTCGTAATAACAGATTTGTCCAAGATCGGTGTCAACATAAATAAATGGGTCAGCTGTAGACCAGAGAATGATTGCCATTAATCTTGACCGCGGTATATTCTGTTATGAACTTAGTTGTGTAACATAAATTGACAAGACCGCAAAAATCTCGAGCAAACACTGGCGGATACGACGGTATGATAATATCTTCAATCAATACAATTTGGAAAAATAACTTATGTATGCCATAAAAAGGCAGACTTACGCATGTTCGGGACAAATATTTAATTTGATTATATCGTCAACGGGAGAATTTGATATGACCTATATTGCAGACCGACCAAGAACGAATGAAATGGATAAAAGATAAATTTTCAATTGTTTTGTTGTATTTGTATCTGAGGAAAATTCCCAGCACAGGAAACTTTACATTTTGTAAACAGACGGCGAAATTTTATTTCATCTTAGAACGAAATAAAGGTTAATCAATGACATTTAATTCCGTTATGTACAAAATGTATGTAGTATAGGAAGCATCTAAAATGTTGTTATCATTACATTTTTTCAAAAGATAACATTTTTAAGAACCAAATACATGTACGTGCAATTTGACTATATGCATTATGAAAAAAATTACTACAGATCAAACAAAAAAAAAAAAAATAAAAAAATAAATATCAATTGATGACATTTATTTCGTAATAAATTGTAATCCAATTTGAAGAAAATAACGAAATAAAAGACAGACAGACAGCGTTAAAGAGTTACACGGAGAAATTTAAGGAACAATATATATAAGACAGTGTTTCAGATATATACGGGGAAATTTGAGAAACAGTATATAAGAGTTTCAGAGATACACGGGGATATTTTAGGAACAGTATATAAAACAGTTTCAGATTTCTAAAGATTCCGAATGCATTTTTAAAATATCCCCGTGTTGGGAGTGGACGGGGAAAATTGACGATATAGCCTATTTTGTTTTTGCCGAGAAAAGTGAGAACGAAATTTGATAAATGTAACCAGAGACATGTTTTATATATCTCTGACGTAACGTCATTCCAAAATAATACTTTCAAAAACGATTGATAAGTTTTGTTCTTGGATATATATATCGTCATCCAAAACCACCCCATCGAGTCAAATGGTCGCTCCATACTGAGGAATTTCCCGTGTTGCCAGATTGTCGATATTACGACCAAACACTGTTTAGATAATTTATATGCTCTATTTATTGTCGAAAATAGCCGAACGATCTTCGTGAGAGTCCTGTATGGAATCAACAAAAATAAATTGGGTCAATAAATAATTATAAAAATAATACATGCGTTCTATTATTAATCCTTGTGCTCTCGTTAACCTTAATTGTTGTTGCTTTTATTCCATTCCGTATAAAACAGTGTACCTTTCTAAAATAAGAATGTACTGCACATTTCGCATATTTTATTTCCTTCATATAATGAGAATTTATATTCAGACATTCTTCGCGAACTGTGCACTTAATATTTCTGAGCATGCGCGATGAATTGTCCGCGATCTGTAAAATGCACGCCTGCAAACTCCGTCTTAAAGGCGAATTTGTTTATAGTTATTTAATATAAACAATATTTTATTCATAAAAGTTATCATGAATAATATTGGTCAGCAGGCTAAACCTATATAAGCCCTCTCCGAAAAACACTAAATAGTCTAGAAAGATGTGTAATTGATACCGCCCGTTTCGGAAAACAGACAATTATTTACTTTTTGGTCATACGCAAAAATATTCATGAAAATATTACGGTATCAATAACTCAAACTCACACATGAGCGTGGGAATTTATATCTGTTACGTGACGACCGATATTGACAATGAACTTGTTTAATTTTTCAACTGACCGATGTGGCGTAGCATCGAATCGTATTAATAGATTAGGTGGTGGACTTAACCTATCTTTGAGACACGCTTTCTGGATTGTATAAACATCGAAATTAAAGGCTTATAACGAGTCGCATTGTACAAGAATTAAGTAATCTATTAAAAAAGAAAGAGATCAAAATGTCCCCAGGTAATGCACAAGCCTACAACAGAGACTGGTTCAGGTTGAACGGGGCCCTGATAATGGAGACCGCACTACTTTCAAACATTGTATCAATACGCAAACAGGAAAGAGGTTAGATGGCTCAGTACAAGTCACGTGATCGGAATAATAATTTCTGCCCCGGATGCGGTAATTCCGGACTAAGTCGGAAATCAAGTATTGGCATGGTAGCTTCAGAGAAGATTTTAAAAATGTTGAGCCCCTTTGCTATTTTTAGCTTGACCGCCATCTTGGTCGAAGGTCGGAGACACCGGACATAAATTTGGAAGGGGACACCCAAGAACCATTCCACCAAATTTCGGTCCAAATTGGGCCAGTGGTTTCTGAGAAGATTAAAATGTGGATTGTGGACGATAGACGACGGACGTCAAATGATGACAATAGTTCACATGACCCTTCGGGTCAGTTGAGCTAAAAAATGTGAAAAATTGTCTTTAAAGGGAAAAAACTGCTATAAGGGGTCAATTAACGATTTTTGTCATGTTGAATTATTTGTAGATCTTACTTTGTTTTTTGAACATTTGTGCCGTTTAGTTTTTCTTTATCTATAATAATGTTCAAGATAATATCCTAAAACTGCAAAATTTCATTAAAATTATCAATTCAAGGGCAGTAACCCAACAGAGAGTTGACCTATTCGTCTGAAAATGTAATGGCAGGTAGATCTTGGCCTAATGAACATTTTTAAAATGTCAGCTTTGCTCTATATGCTTTAGTTTTTTTTAGATTTAAGCCAAAAAACTTCAGTTTACCCGTTATGTTCTATTTTATCCATGGCAGCCATGTTTTTTGACGGACAAGAAAATAAAACATAAACTTTATTCTAGATACCCTAAGGATCATTCAAACGAAGTATGGCTGTAATTGGTTCAGTGCTTTCAGATAAGATCTTTGAAAAAGTTTACGACAGACGGACAACGGACGCCAAGTGATGGCAAAAACTCACATGTTATTTTAGGACAGGTGAGCTAAAAAGGCAGGGATCAGATATCCGAAAATCAACCCCAACCTGTATTTCTTATAGGGGACCATTGTGACAAAATATCATAAGACTCATAAGGATTCATTCAATAGAACAAAAGTAAATGAGCAGAAACCAAACTGTCTATGAGTGTCAACGCCGACATACGACATCGATGATGACGCCAATAACGACAGGCTGATACCATAAAACGACCACAAATATTTGCGGTTGTATAAAAAACTGTTATTTACCCCCAGAAAAAAACGGGAGGGGCCAGATTTGCCAAAATTAATCCCAAACAGTATATTTTATGGTGGAACATTGTGGTAAAATATTATCAGGATACATTCAATAGAACATAAGTAAATGACCGGACACCTACCTGTGCAAGGATGATGATGCCAATGACGACAAGCTCATACCATAATTAGTCTGCAAAAATTTGCAGTTGTTAAAAATAATCTAGATAGGAAAGCAATGAAAATTTTTAGTTTTATTCATAAATATCATGTAGGTTTCAATTAGACTGGCATTTAAACTTTCATCGTCTTGGTCACCCATGCAGTGATAATTTAATTAGCTTTATATACTTTACCAATGAAGTAGCGGCCATGGTACCGTTTCAATAAAAGTCGTGAAATTATGATATTTGAATATATACAAGCTACGACTGATCGTAACCCTTACGACCTTTAGTGAAACAGTACCCAGATCAGTTCCAGCGAATCATTTGTCTGTGGCAGGAAACTCACAATGCTTATCAATCAAACACCAAAATTGAATTTAACAGACTACCAACGAGGTTTGAACTCACACCCTTAGTTTTTTTTTTAAATTATGCTTTACATTAAACTAGAGGCTCCCTGGAGCCTGTATTGCTCACCTGGTCTATGTCCATCTTGACTGGCAGCAAGTCAAGTTCCAACAGGCTCACTGGTTTCAAACAAGAAGATCTTTAATTAAATTCTCCATAGGGTCCTATGTTAAATCATATTGGGCTCTGGCGGTCATTTTGGATGGTGGATGCGGTCATCGGATATAATTCTGAAAGAGGACCATCTAAGGACCATTGCTGCCAAGTTTTTTTCCAATTGGCCAAGTGGTTTCAGACAAGAAGATATTCCATAGGGTCCTATTTTAAACTATATTTGGCTCTGGTGGCCATCTTGGATGACGGGCCAGGTCATCGGATACAATTTTAAAGGAGGACCACCTAAGGACCATTGCTGCCAACTTTTGTTCTAATTGGCCAAGTGGTTTCAGACAAGAAGATCTTTAATTTAATTTCCCATAGGTCCTATTTTATACTATATTCGGCTCTGGCGGCCATCTTGGATGACAGGCAAGGTCATCAGATATATTTCTGAAAGAGGACCACCTAAGAACCATTGCTACCAAGTTTTGTTCAAATTGGCCCAGTGGTTTCAGAGGAAAAGATCTTTAAAGGAAAGTTTACGACGACAACCAGGTGAGCTAAAAACTAATATATTTTTATTAATGGCTGAAAGTGCAAAAGGGTGAAGATTGTAATTGACCAAGTTAATGATAATCCTCACATATTATTATAAGCTAGTTATTTATATCACAACATGTGCAGGAATTTTTAAATTAAAGTTAGAATTATTGGCTATATATCTACTGTCAAAGATTCAAAATGAAAGTGATTGCAATAATTTCTTATATCACAGTAATCATCAGTAGTAATGGCCACTTGGCCATTGTCATCGAGGCCTCCTGTCTTGGCAGAGTTCATGTGTATTATTTTTTATGTGTGCTTGGCATGTACAATTATTATTTAAGATACATAAAATTTGACACAGTTTTATGAATCTATTATTTATATATAGTACAATGTCAGATATTACAAATTATATTGCACAACATAAATGCATAAACATTAAATAGTTCTACTAAGTACGACATGTACAATAGCTATAACTATGCAGTCAATTACGTACTCTATTAATACTAGTTCATACGAATGTTTAATGATATATTACATGTATGTAAATAATTCAACATAGGATTTAAGGGCAGAAGGTCACAATGTCTAGAAAAGGGGCAGGTAACATGATTTCTAGTCTATATTGGCTAAAATATATGGTGTAAAAATTTAAAAAATAAAATAAAAATAGGATCATTAACTTTTCATTTCAAAGATTCATTTAGGTTCTTTCATTTCTTTGCCACAATTTTAAATCAGTTAGTCTAATATATCTGCATGAAGAAATTTGCCGTCTTTTTTCTAATTCTTAATTTTACTGTCAAGGAGCAGTGTAGTGCTCCTTTGTTATTTATCGGTTTGCTGGAACACTTGATAATTCATGAAATAAATTTCTATGAAAGAATGCCCTTCCAGCTAGTATATTTGACACCTAGGTATCAGATTGACAAGTTGTTTAGAGCTTATCTTGTAGGTTGCGCTTCAGGTGTTTTCAAATTGAAGCCAAATTTAATTTCGACTTTGTCGTACCATTTGTGCGAGTTGTGTGCTTTCTGACATTCTAGTATAGTGACATGACGTTATTTTGCATTGTTACGTCAACGTACGTGATGTGTTGTGAGATGCATGCATCTCACATTGGTGTCTCACATGGAATATAACTGTCCCAAACACATAGAAATGTGAGAAATATATATCCATCGAATAGTAAATTACGGTAACACATGTTAAATTGTTTTATTCTGTTTATATATCAGTGATCTGTGTAAACTTCTATCATCTTGGATATTTGATGCGTATTTTCTAATCATTTCCGTTCAATTTTAAAATCTCAAAATATCAAAAACGTCAAAATAATACGAATAATAAATGACGTCTTCGCGCAAAACGTGTCTGTTAAGTCCAAGAAAATAATACCGCACACGCACCGTCATCCTCCGTTAAAACGTCGCGATGAAAGGGTTAAAATGTTAAAATGTATACATTTACTTGTAAAAAAAAAGAATCAATATAATTCAATCATTCTAAGTATTCTTCTTGTAACAGTTTATTTTTTTCTTATTTTAAATGTTACAGATATGGACATATTGAAATTGTTGACCATTTTGCTTTGCATTGATTTGTGTCCATGTAGAGCCTTCTGGTATACGCTGGATGATAAAGGTTGCGTTTTACGGTATCCGCATGTCGACCAGGTACCATGGGGAACCTGCAAGTGTTGGTCTAAAGGTGATGTAGACAAAGAATTCTATATGTGCTGTACAGTTGATCAAAATGGAAAGAAAATCGTTTCAACATCTGATACATGTGACACCGAGTTCCGCCGAGGTCTTAGTAAGTCATTTGAATTTAACAATTATTGTGTATTTATTTAGTCTCATTCAGTTTTATTTATTTTGGTTATTTCATAACTGCAAGTTAAATCGTTATCGGAGATAGCTGGGAGACACAAAATCATTGAAAAGAACACTGACAAACTAATTATACGAAAATTCCCTCTTTCGGCATTTTCCTTTCAATTGGGTCTATCTAAATAGTTTGATATCCTGTAAGTTTACCCATGACGAGAGGGGAGATTGCTGATGGGGAAATTACCGCGTTTTATTCCCTTTCGTTCATCTCTTTTTCATTTCCAATAAAAAGTTTTAAAACTGAAGTACAACAAACGGTTTTTAACAAAATTGCCATATAGTATACAGTGTATATTAAAATAAATAAAAAAAAATACTTATCATTAGACATTTTAACACCGCTTACACCAGAATCCTAATTTTGATTTAAGAATTTTAAAAAAATTGTCATCTTCATAACAGCGTTTAACACTGAACTACAACAAACGATTTTAAACAATCGTTGTTATTTATTATATCTTGAAATTAAGCATGTTCGCTGGTGATATTTTTTGAATTTTTGTCAGATGTTCAGAATCATCTTCTTTTATCCATTTGAAAGCCATAAATTATTTTTCCTGCTAACACCTATTTTTCTTTTCATAAATCTTTCGCATGATAATGATAAAGCTATGTAAAATTAAGAGAACATATTTTTCCCGCCAAATTTTAGCTTATATCTCGAAAACAAGCACACGGACCTATAATTATTTTCCCTCTTTTAGTTCCTTTATTAATCCACTATCAATATTTACCAGTGTTATGAAAACCTTGTTATTTTGAAACTGATCAGCGAACATCCTTAAAATCAATTACAAAATTATTTGTCGTTGAACATCTAATGTGACTACCTCTTTCACTACAGTCAGTTTTTTATATGAAAATGAAAAAAAAACTGTCGTTTTTCATGTGTTTGTTCTGCTCGTACTGTCTACTATAATCCTGCTTACGATGAAATATTGAATGTTAATATGGAAGAAAACACACACCCGAGAAACAGAACTACTCGATTATAGATGCACTTTTTGGGAGTTTGTTTCAAGGGTCGTTTTTCATTGGAAATTGCACATGTATCCTTTTGTATACGTCCAATAATTATCAACTTCTGATGCATCAATTATTAAATATTTTATTTTCGTTTTCAGGATCATTGTTGGAACGGAAAATCAGTAACCATAGAAATTAGAGCAACCATTTAAAGAAGATATGAAACTTGTTTCAAATCAAGTATATATTTTTTGCTTTCTTTTTTTCCTCAGAATTGGCATTTGCAAAATCATCAAAATCATTCATCGATAACGATTTTTGATTATTATATAATATGCATAAATGATGAAAATTATGACGCATAAAATATGCACATTTCATCGAATGACGGCTAATTATTTGTGCTCAATGACTTACATGATAATAATAAAAACTGTAAAGAGCAGATTACAAAATTCGAAAATAACCAAACGGTAAAGGTAAAACCATCTAAGGACATAGCTGTTCAAGAGGGATATACTCTTTTGTTTTCTCAAAATTTAACATTTCTATAATAAAAAGTAAATTTAATGTATCTATTTCTGGCTTGTATCGAAATAGAAGCAGTTGAGCTGGTGATACTCTAGAGGACTTAGAATGCACCATCAGAAGTATGGACTCAAAGACAATAATAAATTATTCACAAGAAAAGATGTTCACCTTTCGTCGATTTACAACTCATCGGTTGTGCTCAAGGCAAATTTACCAATCAGTGGTATAGAGACTTATAAAAAGTTGCAACACATAGTAAAGTGTCGTAATAAAGGTAATTACAAAGTATGGTGGAAAACAGATCGTAAATAAATATGAAATGGGTATTTCATCATCATTAACTATATTGTAGTGTTTTATGTTAGCCCGCCTTAGCGTTTTAACATGTGGGATGAATTTTGTTATGAATGATAGCAGGGGGAAGGGGGGGGTTGCTTTTGTTCTTATTTTGCACCCTCAACAGCTCATTCCCCTTATATACGTGAGATTCCCAGAGGCAGTGCGACAACTCTATTTATCGCTTACTTGACCAGGGAAACGCAATATAATTGAAAGTATAAAAAAGAACGTAGAACAATTAAAACGGAATGTGAGGGTGAAAAATAAGACCCCCCCCGGCTATCATTCATAACAAAATTCAGCCCACAAGTTAAACAGGTTAGAAGAGCTATCATAAAACACTGGAGGAGCTATCAGAAAACACAGGAGCAGCATAGTTAATGATGATGAAATAAAACACATTTTTGTAAATAAACCAATTATTGCGTACAAACGAAATAAGAATTTAAAACTAAAACTAACCTTTTCTAAACTGAAATAAAACATTGCATCAACTGAGATCAAGGATCAATTTATTACTAAAGAATATAAATGTAAGATATACTGTAGATATATTTCGGATTTTGACAAAGTTTCCTTCTATATATAGATTATAAATAACACCACAATGTTCAGCGGATCCTTATCTAGATGTAAAGCCGGTGATAAGTTAACATACCTTAATCGATAATTCCGTAGTCATTTGCCGCTATTTAACACATTTTAATACAGTTTGCTCGGGTTTCTGATAAGAACATGGTCTGGATTGCTAATTCAAAATTAACTGATCCGAATAGATGTTCGTAACACCTATGAATCTGCATCCTGAACTATTAAAGTCCTTGCAGGCTTTACTTGTTATTCATTGATGGGGTAATTATTTATATTGCTTCAAAACAATTATGCCATGAGCAACATGAATTTTACCGTACTAACGGCTTTCGGGCTGTTATGTGATCTAAAGTGCGGTGCTAAGATGGGATATGGACACGGCCAATCATCCTTAAAATGCATCTGCACCTCAAATGACAAAATAAAATATTTAGCCTTAATATTTTAATCTTATTTCGTCATTTTATGTCCATGTTCATCCCTGTTATGTCAAAGCAAACACTGTTTGGAACTTACAACATGTAAAATATGTCCATTTTATATACATCTTGACAAAAAAACCGTCATTTTGAATTTTCAAGGTAGATCCGTATTTAATATTGTTTGGGGTGTCCATCACTACCACCATGCCAAAATAGATGCTTTTATAATCAAACCGACATTTTTTCACGAATCAGCTGGACCATAGATAAAGGGAGCGTTAGGGTACTCATAAACTAGAGGCTCTTAAAAGGTTGTATCGCTCATCCGGGTTTAACTTGTAATCTTGAGCAGGACTAAACATTTACAGTCATCTTGGCTGTTTTTTCCTAGGTTCCAATTGTAAACTATGTTCGGCTGCGGTGGCCATCTTAGTTGACAGTCCAGGACATCAAACACAGCTCTCAAAGAGGATTATTGCTGTCAAGTATGATTCTAAATTGCCAAGAGGTTTCGGTAAGATTTCAAATGAATTTTCCAACAGGGTGCTATATTAAACTAATTTCGAAGTGGCGGCCATCTTGGGTTGACAGTCTGGGTCATATTTCAGAACCATTTTCTGGTCCCAACCAGCCGAATGGTTTCAGGCAAGGAGATTTTTTAAATGAATTATCCCATAGGGTCATGCGTTAAATTGACTTCCGCCGTGGTGGCCATCTTTGGTTGACATCGAGTACAAATTTCTGACAGAGAGCCATCTAAGGACAATTGATGCAAAGTATGGTTTCAATTGGCTGAGTAGTGTCAGACAATAAGATTTGTAAATGAATTGTCCATTAGGGTCTTACGTTAAATTGACTTCGGTTGTGATGGCCATCTTGGTTCACAGTCCAGGTCATGGAACATAGTTCTGATACCCGTAGTCGTGGACTCCAAGTCGCCGAGTGTATCGACAACTCAGTTGTAAGTATTTTGATATTAGCCCGAAATTTAGTGTAAGAAAAATTGTAAACATTGTGAAAACTAAGGAGTATCTCCTTCGTGCATAGCTCTGCCCTTAGATGGTTT
Organism: Mytilisepta virgata; assembly: GCA_028015205.1. Taxonomy (NCBI): domain Eukaryota; kingdom Metazoa; phylum Mollusca; class Bivalvia; order Mytilida; family Mytilidae; genus Mytilisepta; species Mytilisepta virgata. The sequence continues at coordinate 20,793,036 of CM051513.1, forward strand.
TGGCTTTACCCCTTTTGACATTTTTCAGTTTGCTCTTCATTTTTTTTTGGATTATAGTTTTGGTTTTCAACATTGAGCAAAACTGATGAGTCGTAAATCGACGAAATGTGTACATCTTGTGCATCAAAATTGTTATCAAAGAATTTATCTGAAAGAAGACCACCTAAGGACCAACTGTTTCCAATCAGCCTAATGGTTTCAGAAAAGAATATTTTTGAATAGATTCCTATGTAAAACTACACTTTCTACTTATTCCTAAGGCTGTATACCTATTTGAAGATAAAACGACAATAAGATGAAATAAACTTTAATATAGAATAGGTTACAAGGCTTTTTCATGTCGAAATTCACCGTAAAGTCTTTAACATAAATATTAAGACTGCATAAGATAGTTGTCTTCTTAATTAGTACATGTGACACAGTTGGACGTGTATCGGTAAATTTTGATTTAAATACTAGTGAGCAGGTATGCCATATAAATTATTTATATTTTGCAAACTATTTAGTGAAATAATAGATTGAAGGGATCTAGTATTTTTCCACAGAATTTAAAGAAAAATATTGAAAATACCATCTATGTGTATTAAATTTAATCAAATGTTCGTAATCATTTTTTTAGAAATTCTATAAAAAGTGTCATGAGATTTTTTTAAGGGGACAAATATACCTAAGGAGCAAATAAAAAAAAAACGTAATCCAATGGACAAACAAACGCGGGAAGACAAATGAACTACCACAAGCACAACAAATAAACAATGAAAACTAAAAACCGATGAACAACTTGAACTCCTATAAAACCTAGTGACCCCAGGTGTTCCGGGAGGGTAAAGTCTTCATGCTCCGTATATGGCACCCGTCGTGAAGTTCAACAAAGTCAATCCGGTGGAAGTCACAAATCGGTGGAGGTACATGAAAGGTTACGACAATGGGAACAGTCCAACAGCATCTTAGATATTGGAACGCTGTAACGGTCAATCAATTCGTTATGACGACCGTAAAATTTCCTAAGTGATGACATCAACTTATCCCTGAGAAAACCCTGGTTAAGAAGCTTTTGCGACAGCAGTAATCCTCTTTGTCGAAAATCAGGGTAACTCACGCATGCCCTTGAAAATCGGATAACAGGCGATGCTGGTATATTGCTACTCAAGAAGGGAAAGTTAACAATAGGAAAGTTGAATTCATCACGTTTGTCATAAAGTTTTGTCTTCAAATAACCCTCAATGTCTATTTCATGAAACAGATCCAAATATGATGCTGACTGTGTATCTGTAGTATCTTTAATTTCAAGCTCACTGGGGTAGATGGGATGTAAACGAATATTTGACTTCGTATGTATTTTAATTTTTTTAACATTTGGAAGAAATGATAAAAATGAGACAACAAATTGAGAGAATGGAGGAGGGTAAAAAAGTACATGAAAGCAATCACAAGAATCTGACAAATGCAGACTTACATAGTAATTTATTGTCCCTTAGGATATTGTGGGGAGTATTACATATAGAAAACAAATAACAATCAAAAGATACTAATATTAGATATAGTAAATTTTTACTATGCTGTATACGACGCATTTCAAGGAGTTACCGCTCATCAGCAGCATTAAAATCGAAACACCTGGAAGGCAAAAAATCAAACTTATTTTAAAGAAGAAGTATTCATACCCCCCCCAAAAAAAAACAAAAAAAAAACTGTATCCTAAGTAATAATAAAAGTCCGACTATCCTGAATCTCTGTCGTGTTTATGTTCGTGTTTGTGTTTGTGTTTGTGTTTTGTACTCTTTTATGCTATTTTTGTCTGGAGTTCTGTCATTTTGGTTGCTTTGGTTGATATTGTTGACCTTTCCTGTTATCCAATTTGTTGTTTAATTTACATTTTACATCGGAATATTGTGGATCGTTTTAAACAAAGTAACTCAGAATATCATACGATCAGTTGTTGTTATTTTGATTATTTATTCTTGGTGATTGTACTTTAGATATACTGTTAAAAATAATGTGCAAAGCTGTATCCTAAGTTTTTTGTTTGGCGTTACAATTTTGGTATTTTAGTCTTCTTTCACATTTTTGTTTCTTGTTTCGGCTTTCAATAGTTTCGGCCTGACAGTATATTATAGAAATATGTATATATGTTGTATATCAATTTGCTATGTATATTAATTCTTACCACTGAGGCGATTCTTCATCTTTTGCATGCCATGTCTCATAGGGTATTACCGGCTCAAATGCTATAGTGAAACAGATACTTTACAATTTAGTGATGTAAAGTATTTGAATATTTTGGAACAAGGGAATTTTGCCATCCTGCATGGCTCTGTGCTTAAGTGGATTTGTCTTTATCTAGTTTTTGATTTTGGTATTAGAATCAACTCATTCATATTTTGGGTTTACTTTTTCGTCCTTCGTCGTTGATTCAGTATTTTCAGTCTTTACTGAGTTGTTATTCGATTGAATATGGCTTTTGCGAAATTTATTATGATATCAATTTAATGTCACCTGCCACGGTTATTAAATGTTTACACTTTATTTTACCTTCTCATAAAAAATTTAAATTCAAAATGATACACGAACAAGTCAAATTCTCATGGTCATATAAACCCTGGCTTACGGATCTGCAATTACTTCCGTAATGAACAATTAAATTATGTTTCCTATTTCCTGGCATTAAATGCATTTTGCCTGTGGAGGATGGTACATTGAGTTGTGAAAATTTATATTATATAATATTAATTATTTCACTAGTGATTCAAAAATCAAACATATGATTCATAACTTCATCATTTCAATAAATGAACTAATGAGAATGAACATTTAGGTTGTAATTGTTTCCGATACTTGACACATACTCATATTTGGAATTATGAAAAAGTGTTAGAATATTTCAAAATTATAAGTTTAGGATTTTTATCATATTGTTTCATATGTGCCATGTTAGTAAGAGTAAAACATGTCTTCTGCTGACGAAAACTACCTTGACGTTGTCGAGCATTATAATTATCATCTGTATTCAGAGGTTCTATATAACCCCTGGGATAAAATTAATGCTCGCAAGTTACCAGAAAACAAAGATAAACGAAGAATAAAGTTTTCATCAGTGAATATCATAACGATATCTGGACTTATAATGTTAACTCTCATTATTGGATCAGGAGTTGTATTTTTTAAAATCGGTAAGTCTCAAACGAAGAGGTGTCTTACCTACCATATGTATGATAAAAAATAGATATTTATCCTGCAACTGGCCTGTTCACTGCCAAATCAACGTCTAATAATTTTATTCGATATTCTGCTGGTCTCATATTAATATTATATCATGTATTAACTTACAATGAAAGTATGTTCTAGGGCCTCTCACAAATACTGCCGATTTCTATTGAACTGTTTGACGAGATAGCATATATTTGACTTTTTCGATACTATCCGACTAGCAGCTATCAGGGTCCTAGCTAGTTTTACAGTTCAAACGAGCACTTTCTGATCCTGCTATCTAAATTATGTATCGTCGAACCAATTTTCTGCAGTTCTAGCAAGCGGGGTCATACTGTATTGGCTCTGATATGATTATTTATACACCCTGGTTTCAGGATAGTAGTCCAGCTGATATATCCAGAATTTTGGCAGAATTGTGGCTTTGATGATAAAAGCATGAAACTTGGTACAATTGTAAACATATGTATATAGATCAATTTAAGCTATGGCCCCACTTTCAAAATTTCAAAATGGTCGCCATTTTCAAGAAAGCGAACATGAAGCATTATCATGTTTTAATCTGTATATAGGGCCTTGGATATTGAAATCTTATCTGCTTTAAGTAACATTTATAATGATTTTCTCCATTTCAAAACAGCGGAAATTTTCAAAATGGCCGCCATATAACGAAAAAAAAATGACGAAATTCAATGTAACAAAATAATTTAAGGAGGATTGAACGTGTCCATATCCCATCTTAGCATCGCAATTCAGATCACATAACAGCCCGAAACCACTGTTAGTATGGTAAAAGCCATGTTGCATTGAAAAGTTGCCCATGACATAATTATCATTTTGAAGCAAGATAAATAATTGCCCCATCAATTAATAAGTAAAGGACCTTTTTGGGTCAGTTAATTTTGAATTAGAAATACAGGTCATGTTCTCCTCAGAAACCCGAGCAAAATGTATTAAAACGGGCTAAATATGGTATGTTAACTTATCCGCGGTTTTTTTGTGTTTTATTTCATCATCATTAACTATACTGAAGTGTTTAATGATAGCCCACCTTAGCGTTTTAACATGTGGGCTGAATTTTGTTATGAATGATAGCGGGGGGGGGGGCTTTTGTTCTTATTTTTCACCCTCAGGTCATTCGTTTTAAGCTTGTCTCGCGGGTTTAACTTGTAATCTTGGGCAGGACTAAACATTTAAGTGCGGCTGTCATCTTGGCTGGTTTTTTCATAGGTTCCTATTGTAAACTAAGTTCGGCTGTAGTGGCCATCTCAGTTGACAGTCTAGGACATCAAACACAACTCTCAAAGAGGATCATTGCTGTCAAGTCTGATTCTAAATTGACAAGTGGTTTCGATAAGATTTTTAAATGAATTTTCCAACTGGGTGCTATATTGTTGCGGCCATCTTGGGTTGTCAGTCTGGGTCATATTTCAGAACGAGAGGTTTCAGGCAAGAAGATTTTTAAATGAATTTTCTCATAGGATCATGCGTTAAATTGACTTCCGCCGTGATGGCCATCTTTGGTTGACAGCGCGTACAAATTTCTGAAATAGAGCGTTCTAAGGACGATTGCTGCAAAGTATGGTTTCATTTGGCAGAGTAGATTCTTACGTTAAATTGACTTCGGCTGTGATGGCCATCTTGGTTCACAGTCCAGGTCATGGAACATAGTTCTACCGAGTGTATCGAAAACTCAGTTGCTAGTATTTTGATATTAGCCCGAATTTTACTGTAAGAAAAATTGTAAACATTGTGAAAACTAAGGAGTATCTTCTTCGTGCATAGCTCTGTCCTTAATTGGTTTTGGCTTTACCCCTTTTGGCATTTTTTAGTTTGCTCTTCATCTTTTTAAATTATAGTTTTTGTTTTCAACATTGAGCAAAACTGATCAGTCGTAAATCGACGAAATGTGCACATTATGTGCATCAAAATTGGTATCAAAGAATTTATATGAAAGAAGATCACCTAAGGACCAAGTCTGTTTCAAATCATTCTTATGGTTCCAGAAGAGAATATTTTTGAATAGATTCCTATGTTAAAAAAAGTGACAAATATACCTAAGGAGCAATCAAAAAAACGTAATCCATTGGGCAGACAAACCCGGGAAGACAAATGAACAACCACAAGCACAACAAATAAACAATAAAAACTAAAAAACAATGAACAACACGAACTCCTATAAAAACCAGGAGTGAACCCAGGTGCTCCGGATGGGTAAGCAGTTCCTGCTCTGTATATGGCACCCGTCGTGAAGTTCAACAAAGTCAATCCGAGGGAAGTCACAAATCGGTGGAGGCACATGAAAGGTTACGGCAGTGGGAACAGGTCCAACATCATCTGAGATATTGGAACACTGTAATGGTCAATCAATTCGTGATGAAATTTCCTAAGGGATGACATCAACTTATCTCTGATAAAACCCTGGTTAAGAAGCTTTTGTGACAGCAGTAATCCTCTTTGTCGAAAGTCAGGGTAACTCACGCATGCCCTTGAAAATCGGATAACAGTCGCATGCCCTTGAAAATCGTATAAGCTGAGAAACGTAGACGCCATATGCAGGCGATGCTGGTATATTGCTACTTAAGAAGGGAAAATTAACAATAGGAAAGTTGAAGTCATCACGTTTGTCATAAAGTTTTGTCTTCAAACGTCCATCGTAGTCTATTTCAAGAAACAAATCCAAATATGAAGCGGACTTTGGTGTATTTGTAGTATCCTTAATTTCAAGCTCACCGGGGTAGATAAGATGTAGAAAGTCTTGGAATTTGACGTTATTTAACGACAACACATCATCTATATAACGAAAAGTGAAATTAAAGGATTGGGCTAGTTTCTTTTTGTTTTCAGGTAGTAACCCTTGAATGAAGTCCGCTTCATATGAGTACAGAAACAGATCGGCGAGGAGAGGAACACAGTTGGTTCCCATTGGAATGCCGATTGTCTGTTGAAAAATTAGACCGCCAAATTCAACGAATATGTTGTCTATGAGAAAACCTACGTTTTCGACTTTTCCTAAGGCTGTATATCTATTTCAAGATAAAACGACAATAAGATGAAATAAACCCTAATACAGAATAGATTACAAGGCTTTATCATGCGGAAAGTCACCATGAAGTCTTTAACATAAATATTAAGACTGCATAAGATAGTTGTCTTCTTAATTAGTACATGTGACACAGTTGGACGTGCATCGGTGAATTTTGATTTAAATACTAGTGAGCAGGTATGCCATATAAATTATTTATATTTTGCAAACTATTTAGTGAACTAATAGATTGAAGGGATCTAGTATTTTTACACAGAATTTAAAGAAAAATATTGAAAATACCATCTGTGTGTATTAACTTTAATCAGATGTTCGTAAACAAACTTTTAGAAATTCTATAGAATGAGATTTTTTAAGGGGACAAATATACCTAGGGAGCAAATATAAAAAAAAAAAAACGTAATCCATTAAACAGACAAACCCGGGAATACAAATGAACAACCACAAGCACAACAAATAAACAATGAACACGAACTTCTATAATACCCAGGAGTGATCCCAGGTGCTCCGGGAGGGTAAGGGGTTCCTGCTCCGTATCGGAAACGGTCATGAAGTTCAACAAAGTCAATTCGGTGGAAGTCACATATCGGTGGAGGTACATGAGATTTTACGAAAGTGGGAACAGGTCCAACAGCATCTTAGATATAGGAACACTGTAACGGTCAATCATATCGTGATGACAACCATAAAATTTCCTATGTGACGACATCAACTTATCCCTGATAAAACCCTGGTTAAGAAGCTTTTGTGACAGCAGTAATCCTCTTTGTCGAAAATCAGGGTAACTCACGCATGCCCTTGAAAATCGGATAACAGTCGATGCTGGTATATTGCTACTGTAAATTCGGAAATTATTGCGATGTTTTTATTATTGCGCAAAATGCTAGAGGGTTGTAAGCCCAATAATTTAAACTCGCATTTTGGAATTTTTATATGAATTAAGCGGGATTTTTCTCATTATCGTAAAAATTAAAATCGCATTTAAGTCTAAAATGACAAAATCGCAACAATAAATACACGCAATAATTTCTGAATTTACAGTACTCAAGAAGGGATAGTTAACAATAGGAAAGTTGAATTCATCACGTTTGTCATAAAGTTTTGTCTTCAAATATCCCTCAATGTCTATTTCATGAAACAAATCCAAATATGATGCTGACTTTGGTGTATCTGTAGTATCCTTAATTTCACGCTCACTGGGGTAGATGGGGTGTAAAACTTTACATTATTCATATTCGAATATTTTACTTTGTATGTATTTTAATTTTTTTTAACAACTGGAAGAAATGACAAAAATGAGACAACAAATTGAGAGAATGGAGGAGGGTAAAAAAGTACATGAAAGCAATCATACCAATCTGACAAATGCAGACTTAATAGACCTGATACTTCAGACTAATAAAGGTAAATAGTTTTCCAATTAATTATCGGTGGGGTGCTTACATAGTAATTTATTGTCCCTTAGGATATTGTGGGAGTATCACATATAGAAAAAAAAATAACAATCCAAAGATACTAATATTAGGTATAGTAAATTTACACTATGCTGTATACGACGCATTTCAAAGAGATACCTCTCATCAGTGGCATTAAAACCGAAACATTTGGAAGACAAAAACATAAAGTTATTTTAAACAAGAAGTACTCATAACCAAAAAAAACCGAAATAGGAAGCCAAATTTCAGCTAAAGAGATCTACCATGTACAACACAAGGAATGAACCCTTAGTATTTCTATTATTTTTTGAATTTTGCTAAATAAGTTAGTGTCGAACAGAATATTGCTGGGTGATGACAGTCAGAATATTGTTGGGTGGAGACCAAAATCCAGAATACTGCCGATTTGTTGTTGAACTCTATGACGACATATCACTGAACCCCTTTGGGGTGTTATTTCAGACTTTTTCGTTTAGTAGAGCGACAGTATCCGACCTGCACTACTAGAGCCTTACCTAGTGTTACAGTTAAAACAAGCCCATTCTGATCCTGCTATTTAAATTATGTACCGTCCACTCTAAAATTGCAGTTCTAGCAAGTGGTCACCTTGTTAATCATAGTGTATTGCTTTTATAATGTGTTTACTACACTTGAGTGTCAAGATAGATAAGAGAGAGATTTTAGTAATCATAAAAGTCAGACTATCCTGAATCTCTGTCGTGGTCATGTTTGTGTTTTCTACTCTTTTATGCTATTTTTGTCTGGAGTTCTGTCATTTTGGTTGCTTTGGTTGATTGATGTGTCATTGTTGACCTTTTCTGTTATCCAATTTGTTATTTAGTTTTACATTTTACATCGGAATATCGTGGGTTGTTTTAAACAAAGTAACGCAGAATATCATACGATCAGTTGTTGTTATTTTGATACTTTCTGGGGAATTGTACTTTAGATATACTGTTAAAAATAATGTGCAAAGCTGTATCCTAAGTTTTTTGTTTGGCGTTACAATTTTGACAATTTTGGTATTTCAGTCTTCTTTCACATTTTTGTTTCTTGTTTCGGCCTGACAGTATATTATAGAAATATGTATATATGTTGTATATCAATTTGCTATGTATATTAATTCTTACCACTGAGGCGATTCTTCTTCTTTTGGATGCCATGTCTCATAGGGTATTACCGGCTCAAATGCTATAGTGAAACAGATACTTTACAATTTACTGATGTAAAGTATTTACATATTTTGGAAACAAGAGAAATTTGCCATCCTGTATGGCTCTGTGCTTAAGTGGATTTTTCTTTATCTAGTTTTTGATTTTGGTATTAGAATCAACTCATTCATATTTTGGGTTTACTTTTTCGTCCTTCGTTGTTGATTCAGTATTTTCGGTCTTTACTGAGTTGTTATTCGATTGAATATGGCTTTTGCGAAATTTATTATCATATAAATTTTATGTCACCTGCCACGGTTATTAATTGTTTACATTTTATTTTGCCTTCTCATCAAAAATTCAAATTCAAAAAGTTACACGAACAGGTCAAGTTCTTATGGTCATATAAACCCTGACTCGCTAAATACTGATCTTAGAAAGTCTGTGCAATTACTTCCGTAATGAACAATTAAATTATGTTTCCTATTTCCTGGTATTAAATGCATTTTGCGTGTGGAGAGTGGTACATTGAGTTGTGACAATTTATATTTAATTATTTCAAACATATGATTCATCAATTCATCATTTCAGAAAATGAACTGATGAGAATGAACATAAAACAGATGAATGAAAGGCTTGAAAATGTGTCTGATACTTTGCAGGAGGTCTGTGACACAAATAATCAGAAAGGTACTTGTATTATATTGCCATAATGTAAACTAAAAACCCACTTCAATTCTATTTGTGCCTGTACTAAGCCAGTAACGGTCTTCTGATTCTTTTGTGTTTATATATGAACTACGGATTTTATTACTGTGGCTTAGTATCTAACTTCATTGTTTTTTCTACTGTACCTTGAAATCGACATCTGCAGAAGAACAGAAGAACCTATTCTCAAGAGTGGTCTTATCCAAAGACAAGGTAGTATTTTCAATTGTTGTCTTTTGTCTTCTTGATTGTTGAGTGTTTATTGTATAATTTACGGATTTTATTACTTTGGCCTTGTATCCTACAGTCATGACAGGACTGTATTTCTATTTTACCCTTTAGCTTGCGGCTGAGTGAAAAGAAGCATTTTCAAGAATGGTTTAACCAATGACAAAGTTCTCTTACGAAATGTAACCAGGCGTAAAGTCAGATAATACTTTAAGGGGGTACAGAACACCTAAGAGAGTTAAAAATCAGCTGAACGTTTTAATCACATACTATTAGTAGAGAGAAATCAAGATTCTCAATGATCAAAATTAGTGTTTGTCAAAATTCCATATACACAATGAAATTATTCTCGTAAATTGTGTGGTACAAATTTCTTGAAATTTTTATATTTTTGTCAATAGGTCAAAGTGAATATTTCGTAAAAATTTTATGAAAATTAAACAAGCCAAATCTATTTTAGTCAAAGTGTTGGGTACCCCTTAAGCAATTCTAGAAGTCTAAAATTGACAATGCCGCAACCAGATTCAATATGTTCAAATTCAAATCAGGACTTTGAGTTTGACATTTTAAATGGAGTTAGTTAGAATGGCTAGATATTAATGAATATTAACTCCCACTTTCTGTATTTTGATACAGATTCTGGAATTTGTACTATTTCTAAATACGGAAGGAGATTGTGTTTCTAGAAAGGGAAATCTAAATTCAAAACAAAATCTTGAAAGTTATACAATTGAAATCATTGCACCCTTAATGCGTAAGTATACAGAGAATGTCTCAACGAAATATATCATACCACGTGACCAAACAAGCCAAAAAAGGTATTAAATCTAACATATAAGGAATGAAATAACTGTTTAATATTATAATTACATTATATGCAGGCTGTCTTATCAAATCATATATTATCCTGTATGCAAGTAAGGTATTTGCCAAGTGAATTTGTCGTTTTTATCATCTGATGAAGAGTAACTGCGAAGCCATCCAACTCTCAACGGGACGCTTGAAACGTTTTATTCATAGCTTCGTTTTACAAAATGATATTCGGTGTAATTAAACAGATATGTCAAATTTTATCGTCTTTCGACTACTTGTTTTCGCAAATGTCTCTCTCGGTCATGACATATCTGTTAAAACATATAAGGTCACGCAAAAAAAAATTAAACAGGAGTATTGATATGATAAAAGAATACTCATCCAGTGTTAAATGTTACTATAATATTTTTACAGTTGGTATGACAGCCTGTGTAGATATCACCAGAATAGTACAAGAAGACAGTATCGTCCCGTTTCTAGAAATCGAAACAGCTTATGGAATTCCTAACCTCTTGAACATCAGAAATTCGGAGGCAACATTCGTGTGTGAAATTCCAGGGTTATACCTGATAGCAGTAACAATTGGATCTTACAAGGATAACAGTCATTTTTACGTTTATCAGAACGATTTAGTAGTTTCTAAAGGCTACATTTTTGGAGCCGGGTCCAGAGATAGTTATTATATTACTGGTACTGCCGTCTGTGTGACAAAGTTGAAAACTGGTGATAAAATATCTGTTAAAACAGGCACAACAATGAATGTAAAGTCTTTTGCTTCATGCTTTACCATTGTAAAAATTTGATAAGGAATATGTATTTTTGGTTCATATTGCAGTTAAACTGTTTTGATTTGGTGTTTTTAATGCTTGTGAGCATTATGCATAAGAAATTACCAATCAGTAATACTTCTTCATGTATTGTATATTACATGTATATTTTAATATGTACAATAGTTCTTAGAGAAAGCACTTGTTGAAAAATCTAACTTTGGAAATTATTAAATATACACTACTTCCACCTTTCTTAGCGAACTGTGTCTCAACAGATATGCAGAATTATGGTACAGTGGGATAACAACTCTCAATAATCATGATCGTTCCATCTGTATCTTGATCCGGGAACTTAAATGTATATCTAAAATTTGCCAAAACGTATTACTTATTTGTATGCCAATTTCGTTTGTGCGGAAACTTTGTTTCGCAGTTATACTATAAATTTTCAGCTTAAAGGCGACGGAAAGGTATGATTACTCATACAAATTCTACCTACGGTCATTTCAAAGTCTGGAATCTTCATTCTCAGCGGACATCTCTTGTATAATTGTTATAATTCTGTAGTAAAGAAAACTATGCTTATTTGAACTTTTTGATTTTCAAACCTTTGTTTCAGGGGGTTATTTACAAATGCCGGTGATTGAGGTTATTTCTCCTTGGTGAAACTAGTGACACAGTTTTGATCTTAATCGACCATTTCTGTCTTCTTGATTCTTGCCTGTCTAGATTTTAGAATTTCTTCAATTTCAGACGAAGCCATGATAACAACTTTGGCTAAAATAAATTTGGTTCGTTTCAAAAAATTTGGACGAGTTATTTACTTTGAGCTGTTGACAAAAATATAAAAAATTCCAGAAATTTGAACCACACAATTTACGGGAATAATTTCGTTGGATATATAGAAATTTGACAACACTAATTTTGATCATTGAGAAGCTTGATTTCCCTTTACTTATAGTATGTGATTAAACGTTCAGCTGATTTAGAAAGAGTTAAGTCCATTAGGTGTTCTGTACCCAAGTCCCATTCATAATGTTAAGAATGAATTATGTACTGTTTAACTTTACCTGTGCTGAACTGATCTAAACTTGTCTATATTGAGAACTGAGAACAGGAGACCTTTGAACTTGTTTTTATCAGTATTATTATTTTTTTTCTATGTCAAAAGTCAATTGACTCATATGGCAATAAAATTTTAAATTGTAATTTGAATTGATCTTGATTGATTGTATTATTTAGAAAATATGGTGGTGCAGAAAATCATGAAGAAGTAAGCAAAAAATAAGACCGTAATCATAAATATATATACATATGACTGTTTAAGATAAGCAGTGAGTTATTAGTTATGAAGACCATGCAACCTCTAAATAATGCCAATCATTTTCCATTTTACTGGAAATTGAAATACATAAGATTCAAATAACATCTAAATTATAAATTCTTTGATAACAATTTTGATGCATAAGATGTGCACATTTCGTCAATTTACGACTCAACAGCTGTGCTCAAGGCCTAAAAATGCTACATAATTGAACTCGAATTCCTAAAACCGTTTAGATTACAGTTTGATATTTAAACATATCAGGTAACGTAAAAAAGAATGAAAATGAGAACAAAATACTAAACAAAGCCTTCAATTTTACCATTATATTTTCATATTTGGTTCGACTGTGTGTGTAGATATCATGCAGCGTCCATGAATACAAGTTGGGTATTTTGCGTTTCCGATGTTTGCCGAAAATTACCGAGGTCATTGCCATTACATCGAGACATTTGGAAGAATCACATGGTCATTTTATTCAGATGCCTTAGATACATGTACATACACATAGGAATAAGAAATATGTTTTAATCTTCAGTTGCATAGAATAACAAACTTTTAACATGCACTCAGTATTTTAGTATACAGTATTTATTTTGTAATTATATTTTAATTCATTAAATTGACCAGGATGCACAGAAGTAGATATAGGTTCCATTAATGTTTTGCCTTCTGGGTGTAGCATCATTTCTCTATTAACGTGTACAATTTGACGTTGAAGGGAAATCTTCAAATAGTACTGTCTGTGCCCATGAAAGCAAAAATATGAAGGATTACTCAGATTCTGATAAGAAATTTATCCTGTAGAACCAACAAAATAACAGCTGTGACGACTGAATGACAGCACAGCCCTTGATTTTTCACTTTTGCTAATTTCATCGCTGATAAAGTTGACTGTACTAGGTTTCCTAGGGTGATATTAAACAAAGAACATTACGGAAAGTAGCAAATCTACCTTTTTTCTAACAAATTCAAGCATATTTTCATCAATTCGGAAACTATATTTTATAAATGTTTGAAACAAAAACTACTTGCTTCCTTTAAACATCTGAAATGCAATGTGAAGAGTTATTCCTCTAGATCAGAATGCACTATAGTTAATTCTTGTGAAATGTAACATACAATGAGAAATCAAAAGCTGGAGATGTTGTCTCTCCTACAATACCGGGCACAGGTGAAATGGCGGAACCAACGTAATAGAAAGCCGACGAGATCTACTTGTTTCTTTTTTTTGTGAAAAGTTGTAGATGAACTTTGTTTTTGTGGGATGTGGTAAAGCATTTGAGCATACACCATATCCTTCTATTCAATCGTTAAATGTCGAATTCTGCAGATCTTATCAAATGGGATATTGTAAAACTGACGTAGAAGGAACAAGTAAGTTCAATATTTATAACATTTAAAACTTTATAACATGACTGTGTAAATAAGTTTATCTAAATCTGACAAATGCAGGTAACATTATATGTCGTTAGGACAAAGTTATATATTTTTTAAAATACTGTTGATTAACTTTGTAGTATGAAAAGTATATCTATAAACATAGGTATTTTAAAAATAATTCCTGAATTGTGGTAAGTTGACGTTCATTTAAGGATTTTCAGTCCATGAAAAAAATGACCTCAATTACACTTAATAACTGTTATATTGTATTTGTCCTTTCTTTGATTTTATTTTCTTTCTTTAAGACAATGTTTAATTTAATATAAATGTAAATATTATATATTTGAACATATTGTATTTTATCTGCAATTTTCAAAATTTTAATTAAATGAGAAACAGATATCTTAATATTAACAGCCTTGATCAAAATACCACATCACATTGATAATCTTGATTTCAGGTCGAACAAGGTATGTATATGTAAAATTCATTTTCTGTATAACCTATCATATAAATGTATTTAAATTTCTAAGAAAAATATATCTTCATGGAAATGGGGAGAAGGGCGGGATTGATGGCTTGTATCTATTACATTTATAAATTTTAGGGTTTTTAAAATGTGGAAGGGAACTACTTCCGACATTGTTATCATTGCATGTTATTTACTATTAGTATATTAAGAATTTTGTTGTCGGTATATACAATATATAGTACGTAAATTTTTTTTGGTAGATAATGGTTTCTGTCTATTTTTTATGCTTGAAAATGAACTTATGTGTGACGTAACCATAAACGTTGGTCTTGAGCAAAAACTCATAAAAGCCCATAGGCTTGTATTGGCCACTCGAAGTCCAGTTTTTCATACAATGTTTGGAGGATCACTTCCGGAAACACAAGATATAATTATTCCGGATATAGATGAACAGACTTTTCGCATCTTTTTAAGGTTTTTATACTTTGTATATGATAATAAATTCTTTTGATACTAATTTTGATGCACAAGATGTACACATTTCGTCTCAGCTCAATTGCTAAGGAGCACATCCCTTATGCAAAGCTATATCCTTAGATAGTTTTGGCATAAACCCTTTCGGTCATTTTGGTATTTTTGAATTTGCTCCTCAACCTTTTGGTTTATTGCTTTGGTTTTCAATACTTTAGGCCTTGAGCACAACTGATGCGTCGTAAATCGATGAAATGTGCACATTTTGTGATTCAAATTGCAATCCAAGAATTTATTGGGCTCGAAGGTCTAAAAGCTTAAGAACAAATTCAAAAATGCCAACACCACCACAAAGGTGAAATGACACGTTTATTAATAACTCTTTTGCTTTCTTTGTATCTTGATCTGCAATTTTCTGTAAATCAATAATATGCTTAATTCCAGCAGTTCTCTGAGTAAGGGTACAAGGGTGCATTATATCTTATAAATGTCTTCTACATAACTGTCATATACGTTTTAGCTGAGGCTCAGTACTTTTTTTATGTAAAAATTGTCTACTATTTGGCTGAAATATCATATTTATGACAATAGAAATTCCTAAAATCACCATTAGGATTAGGATTTTTGAAATATCCTGTGATAAGAAATTAAAATTCTATGGACATCAAATGTTTTCCTTCACAACATTATTTAAAGTGACAGAGTGGAGAAACAATCAGGTACATTTTGTAGACAGTAAAATAAAACTCATATTTAGTTAAATGTTCTATCAACAAAATTGCATACAATGTAATAAAAATGCATAATTAATCTAAATTCACTCATTAATTCTGGTATATAACAAATTCAGAAAATCGGCAGTCACAGTGTTCAAAATAACGTACGTTATACGCAGGTGTTTAATCGGCCAATTGACTTATAACGAACATTCGGAAGAATTAACGAGTTCAAATATCGGTGACACGTTTGACAATAATCGCTCTCATAGGCAAAAAAGATCATGTATAAAAAACGTTTTTACAAAGAATCAATCATAATCCTATTGATCGAAATACTAAAAAATGTTACCGTTGTCTGAATTCAATTGATATTATAATTTTTCAACACCGAGTATTTTAATTGTTCAAAAATTTCCTTATACTTGACACTTTGCTTTTAAAGATAAAATTGTCAACATTAACGCCACGCCATCTATAAAATAGTAACATTTTAGACCACGATAAAAGGAAAGGAAATTTATGCACAAATTATGCATGTGTGTGATATCGATACAAAACGTTTTCAAATAATTGATCGGTTTGTCTCTGTAGCGTTTCCATGGTTATGAAAAAGAAAGACCTATTACTTTTACAATTATAGGTGGATTTACACTGATGATATGAGGGTATCCGCAGACAATGTTCAGAATATGCTGTACGTGTGTGAAAAATACATGTTTTACAGAGGGAAAATAGCTTGCGAAGAATTTTTAAAGTCTTCTTCACAGACACCAAATGCAGTGGTAGTCCTCCAAACAGCAATTGAATTTCATTTGTCTGACCTACAAAAGGAAAGCCTTATTTACATACAAAAAAATCCACAACAATGTCTCTCTTCCGATCTTGCATGTAATTCATCAAAGGATACGGTCGAAGTTATACTGAACTCTGAGGAAATAAATTGGTCAGAAACCGAACTTTGCAAGTTTGTGCTCAAATGGGCTACGCTCCAGTGCGAGATAACTCAACAAGAGCCAACGGGCAAAAACAAAAGGCAAGTCTTACAAAACTTATTATATATGATTCGATTCCCCACTGTGGATCAACATTATTTTACCGATATTTCGTCTGATGGCCTATTGACTGATAGTGAAATCATCGATGTGTATCGAGCTTCATTTGGAAAATCTAGCAACTTCTTTACATCTACAAAGAGGGGCATTCTAAATGTCAGAAAAGGAAGAAAGCCTATGAGGACTTCTACTGACATAAAACGTGAAATGATCCACGGTTTCGAAGTCCCTTACCTACATTTTGCAGAAAGGGAGAAACCGTGAAGGTTTTTTATGATTAAGGTATTCAGTTCAGTATAAGTTACGTGTTGCCTATTATAATGGAAAAAAATGAAAATGACCAAAGACAAATCTTATCTAACTTATTAGTGTGCCGTCCATTTTGCTGAACTAGTATACATTATTATTTATTGGCCAGCTGAAGCCCGCCTCCGGGTGCCGAATTTTCTCGCTGCGTTGAAGACCCATCGGTACCCCTGTGCTGTTTTCTGCTAATTGGTCGGGTTGTTGTCTCTCTGACACATTCCCCGTTTCCATTCTATATTCTAAATTTTCAGAATCACTATTATCTAGATCTTTGCATATACTAGTAACAGAAGGCAAAAATGAAGTTTTCAGCAACTCAGAAACTATATTTTATGAATGTTTGAAACAAAAACTACTTGCTTCCTTTAAACATCTGAGATGCACCGTGAAGAGTTATTCCTCTAGATCAGAATGCACTATAGTTAATTCTTGTGAAATGTAACATTAAATGAGAAATCAAAAGCTGGAGATGTTGTCTCTCCAACGTTACCGAACGTACAAGGTGAAATGGTGGAACCAACGTAATTGAAAACCTACGAGATCTACGTGTTCTGTTTTTTGTGTGTGAAAAGTTGTAGATGAACTTTGTTTTTGTTGGATGGTAAGGCATTTGAGCATATACCATATCCTTCTATTCAGTCGTTAAATGTCGAATTCTGCATATCTTATCAAACGGAATACTGTTAAACTGACGTAGCAGGAACAAGTAAAGTCAATCTTTATAACATTTACAATTAAATGTATCACAAAATACCTCAATAAATTTGATGCACTCTATGGCTATTTCATTGACCGATGACTGTGTAACTATGTTTATCTAATTTTGATAAATGCAGGTAAAATTATATGTCGTTAGGACAAAGTTATGATTTTTTTAAATACAGTTTATTAACTTTGTAGTATGAAAATGAAAAAAAAATATATCTATGAACATAGGTATTTTAAACTAGTGTAGCTGTTATAAAGATCGCACCATGAACATTGAATTAAATTAATCAATTAGTATTTGTCCTTTCTTTGATTTTTTATTTTCTTTCTTTAAGACAATGTTTAATTTAATATACATGTAAATATTAGATATTTGAACATATTGTATTTTATCTGCAAATTTTAAAATTTTAATAAAATGAGAAACAGATAACTAAATATTAACAGCCTTGATAAAAATATCACGTCACATTGATAATCTTGATTTCAGGTCGAACAAGATATGTATATGTAAAATTCATTTTCTGTATAAGCTATCATATAAATGTATTTAAATTTCTAAGAAAAATATATGTTCATGGAAATGGGGGGAAGGGCGGTATTGATGGCTTGTATCTATTACATTTATAAATTTTAGAGTTTTTAAAATGTGGAAGGGATTTTGATATCACTAAGAAGAATCTAACTGTTCCCTATGCGGTATTGCAAAATACATATCGTCCTAGTAAATTTAATAGCCCAATCATAAGAGAATAAGTATTCATATTTTTCGTTTATTTTCTATTTTTGGTAAAGAGAAGTAGGGCCACTTTCCCCAGTATTTGTTTCCCTCATAACCTTTGATTTTCTAATCTTAAATATTTACCAACTTTTTATCATAAAAGACTGTATATAATGCATTTTTAAGTAAGCAAACAGAAATTATATGCTTTACCATTAATAAGTTCAAGTTTTCTCCCAACACTGCAACACAAGTCGTGTATATAGGCTATTTGGGTCAATTTGTATAATTTTTTGGAACTAAAACCATTCTACAGGAAATACATAAATTGACTTAGGGACGAGATCAAAAGTTCAATGTAGGATAAAAAAACCTAATTCAAATAGTTTGGGGTTGGGGGTAAAAATCGCTGCAAGTTTTGTTATCCGACATCGATTTTCGAATTGAAAAACACGGATTCAAGTGATGTCCAAGTCAATATACAGAACAAACATACATTGTTGAGGAAAAACAGGACCCATGATACAAAAAGTATACTCTCAAAGCATATGCCCATATTGGTCAATTAATTTTTCCCAAATTAAGTTAGGGGAGGGGGGGGGTCAGTGAAAAACCTATGTGAATTAAGTTTTTTATCCTACATTAAACTTTTGATCTCGTCCCTTAAGGCAACAAATTTGATTTGGCTCCGAGTGTCCTTCACATTGAAAAACTGTCTTAAAGACAATTTGGCAAATTAGTGTTAAAACTGTCTCCCAAGGCGATATTAATGTATTTACTTTTTTTTAGACACATATTTGTTAGTTTTGTTTGCAAATCTTCATAAACCACATACCAGGCTATATCCAGTGAGATTTTAGAAGGCATTAATTTCTAAAAATGGCCCTAGAAGTGAAATTCAGGTTAAAGTTGTCCTACTCCTATGGGTTTAACACATTGTTTCCTTCAGATTCCATAATAGTTGACAAGTTATTTCTAGTGGATGAGGCAATAGTAGTTGGAGTGAACTGTTTGTCTTGGGCATGAAAGCTAACAATTACTGTCAAATAAAGTACAACATTCAGAATACATGCTGTATCATTGATGTTTGAACTCACAATATTAGTTTTAGTAAGGTACAAATTATAGTAGTTTTGATAAATTACCTGGACCATGGAAGCCTGCTTTATGGGAGATTTTTTTGGAATTTTTACATGTCATAAATCAAATGGTGCTAGCACAGTAGATTATGCTTTGGCCAACTTGGACCTCATTAAATCTATTAATTATTTTGAAGTTAATGATCCAACTTATTTGTCAGATCATTCTCAGATTTCTGTTCATCTATATTGTAACATAGTTAATGAATCCTCCTATAAAGCTAAACATTTTAAAGAAATACAATACACATATAAATGGACATCTAAATCCAAAGATAAATTATTAAGTGTATTATCAGAAAGAGAAACAATAGGCGAAATAGTATCCTTTGAAAATTTGAATTTTAAAAGCGCTGATAAAGCCACTGAAAAAATATCAAATATTTTTTCAAAATTTAGCCAAAAAATCATGTAAAATTGTTAAAGTTAGTCAAAATAAAAAGAAAAAGAAAAAGTTTCATGGTCAGATGGAGAAATTAAAGACCTTAAAAAAACTGTAATTCATCTTGGTAAAAAGATGAAACAACAACTATATAACTTACAAATAAAAAATATTTTTTATAAACATTGCAAAAATTTCAAAAAATGATAAAAAGAAAAAAGTATTTATATAAGAAGTCAATTATTGATAAACTTTTACACTGGAAAGAAACTGATCCAAAATTATATTGGCAGATTATTAATAATTTAAGATTTGAAGAGACTGCAGGAAATAACTCAAATGATTTCAACTTAAATTTGGAACAGGTAACCAAACATTTCCAGTCTCAAGGTAATCCAGAGAGTATTAAATGATGATTTACCTTCAATAGTAAACGAATACATTAAAATCATAAAAACACTTTAGCTTTTAATGAAATAACTGATAAACCATTATGTATCTCAGAAATAAAGAAATGTATTAATAAACTTAAAATTGGTAAAAGTGCAGGGCCAGATCTAATTGGCAATGAAGTAATAAAATTTAGTAGTAGAATTACTTGTAAAGCTATAACAAAACTTTTTAATTTGTTATTAGAAACTGGACAATATCCAGAACAGTGGAGAAAATCATATACAGTTCTTATATTTAAATCTGGAGATAAATCTGATTTGAATAATTATAGAGGTATTTCTTTACAAAACTGTATAGCCAAATTATTTAGTACAGTATTGAATGATAGATTAATCAAACATTATGAAAAAATCCTTGCTGACAGCCAGTTTGGTTTCAGAGCCAATCATAGGACTACAGATAGCATTTTTATATTAAAATCTTTAATATCAAAATATTTAAAGAAAAATAAAGGAAAAATATATGCATGCTTTGTAGACTTGTGCAGAGCTGTGGCATAATGGACTTAGGTATAAGCTGATGACCAATGGCATTGGTGTAAAATTTTTAAACATTGTAAATAATATGTATAATGGTTGTCTATCAGCTGTAAAAATTCAAAATAAAATTTCACCCTATTTTAATTTTGAGAGAGGGGTAAAACAAGGGGATAGTTTGAGACCTTCCTTGTTTAACTGTTTTATAAATGACTTGCATGATATCTTTGATAGTACATGTACCCCCTTGTCCTAGAAAAATCTAAAGTGGCTGGTCTCAGCTTTGCAGACGATCTTGTTATTCTTTCAGAAACTACGCAGGGACTTCAAAACTCCCTCAATAGGCTGGAAAAGTATTGCTTTGACTGGCAGCTTACAGTCAATACAAAAAAAAACAAAAAAAAACAAAGGTGGTGGTTTTTCAAAGTACTCAATCGCCTTCCCCAAACTTTTACTACAAAAATGTTCTCTTATCTGAGGCCAAAGAATACAATTTTCTTGGCAATGTCATTGATTCTAAAGGTAGTTTTAAAAAAGCTACTGAGGAATTGAGCAAGAAAGGACTGAAAGTCTTATTTTCACTGAAAAATAGATTTATGAATTTTTGCTCCAGTCCAGTAAATCTGTCATGTAAACTATTTGATATACTTAGAAGACCTATTTTAACATACAATAGTGAAATTTGGTTCATGGATGACTATTTTTCTATTAGTAGAGCTCTATCCAGATCAGAGAAAAATGGCTCTAACTGTGATATATTATCACTAGAAGATAGGTTTTGTTATGAAAAGATACACAATAAATTTTGTAAATATATTTTACGTTTAAAAAAGACAGCATGCAATATATCAGCTAAGTCTGAATTAGGAAGATTTCCTATAACAGAATTTATCAAAACCCAAGCAATACTTTATTTCTGTAGATTACAAACAGAACCATTAAACCCTCTGCTTAAAGAGGCACTTTCCATCTGCAAGTCTATTGACTCAGATGCAATCTATACTTGGTATAGTTTTATAAAAAATATTTTTAAAGAATTTGATCTTGAAATTTCAGATTTTGAAGATTTTACCAGGCCATTACTTTTATTAAACAATCACTTAAAAAAATTAAGAAAGTAATTCATGACTCATATAATAAAAAAATATTAGAAAAAATTTCATCATTCAACGACACCTCTAAATTATATTTATACAGTAAGTAAATTAAAATCAGAGTTTAAGCTAGAAAGTTATTTACTATTTTTCCTTAACTTCATAACAAGACAATTATTTTCAAAATTAAGAGTCAGTGATCATAATTTAGAAATTGAACCAGGGCGATATAAAAATATAATAAGAAAAGAAAGAATATGTAAAAAATGTGATTTAAATGAAATAGGAGATGAATTCCACTTTTTCATAAAATGTACAGCTAATCATTCTCTGAGAAACACTTTATTTGACAAAATAGTATTATATAAGCCTGACTTATTTGAAAAAGAACCATTAGATCAAATATTTTTTTTGTTAAATTCTAACTCTGAACTTTTGACAGAAATAGACTTTATAAAGCAATCTGCAGAATTGCAAAAATGAGGTCCTTGTTGGTCAAAGTCATAACAGTATTAATAATAAAAAGTGATTTATCATGTATTTTATATCATAATTCTGAATTAGTGATTTTATATGTTTGTTTGTTTGTTTGTTTTCTTGTTCATGTATTTGCTTGACCCACATGGGTGTAATTTTGCAAATAAAGAAAGTTTTTATAAAGTGTTAAAGCATGTTAGGTTTTTTCATGTGCATCTAATATTTAGTATAGATACAAAACACATTTTTATGAATTTATTATTATCTATATAGTTGAAGGTCATACATTATAAAGTATATTGCACAAAATAAATGCATCAACATTTACAAGTTCTACTTAGCACTAAGTATACAACAGTTTCAAGTCTGCAGTCAATTATGTACATTATGGATACTAATATAAACATGATAAAGGAATGTTTAACGATATACAATGCAATTAAGTCCAGCTAGGATTTAAGGGAAGAGGAGCACAGTTTCAGGAAAATGAGACCGAAACATGGTTTCTAGTCTGCACATAGAAAATAGTAATATAATACATTAAATAAGTTCCCTTTTAACAAATTTCTTTCTTTCTTTCAGCTCTTCAATGTTTTTGTAGTTTTAAGCCTTTCAAACTTATTTACCTACAATTAGATTACCATACTAAATTTGAAGGATAGAGAGGTGCTCCTCTGTCTTTTAGAGGCTAGCTGGAAAAGTGATATATGACACATTTTTTTAAAATCTAATTTAAATACCCTTCAATTAAGATCATGAAAACAAAACAATGAAATAATTGGGTCATTATTCTGACACACAAAACTGTCAATAACATTTATTTGTTGTTATATTCCCAGTAGAAAGTTACCATAAATGAACAAAAATGGGAGATAATTTTTCAGTACACAGCTCTGTCAATCAAAGGTATAGACTTTACCCTTTTGGCATTTCAATCTGTTAATCCTAATATTGGCTTATTGGCTTATTGTTTTAGCTATCAATGTTTTTGCCCTTGAACTCAGCTGTGATACCAAATTTGATGCACTGTTTGTTTAAATTTCAACAATTTGTCTAATTAGCAGATGTTGAAAATATTACTAAGCTGATATCATGGGCTAGTATTTTTGTAAGCAGAGTATTATAATGAACTTTTCTTCTTCTGGGTATGGAAAATGATTCATCTGCTCTTTCTGTTCTTTTTTTTAATTGTTAGTCCACAAACAAAATTCAAATCACCACATGCACTGTTTACTCATATATAGTTTGGGGTTAAAGCCATTTATTTCAGAGTCTGTTTCGAGTCTATTTAAATCTTGTACTCTACAGGTTACTGGCTTCTACTTTGATCTTTTGGGTAAGTAAATTGTCAGGACTGAAAGCCCTCAACTATTGGGTGCATCCATCAACCACCTAATTAGAGCATATTAAAGCTGTGAAAATTGAAAGAAGAAACCAATATTTTTCAAATTCAAGATTCAAATAAGAAAATTTTAGTACTATTTAAAGTTGGACTAGAAGGATAATGTCACTTCTTGCAAGAAGCATGTTGGTTTGTTATATTGTGACAAAAATTGTAAATCTAAGAAGCTGCATTTCACCAGACCATACATGATATATATCTGACAAGACTACAACTCTGTGAAAATTTATTATTCCTCACAGACAATGTTATCAGCATTTTTATTTTAAATACAGTAGAATCTCGATGGCTCGAACTTGGGTCGCTCGAACACCATGGATTTCTCGACCCTTTAAGAAAGTCCAGTCATTTTTTCCATTATGTCTATGTAAATTAAAGCTCGGTTTTTCGAAGACCGATTTCTCGAATTCTCGAACTAATTTTTTGGTCTATACAACAGAAATATAATGTAATTTACTCTCACTAACTGAAACACAATTTTTAATTGGCGTACGTGACAAATATCAATAAGTTTGAAAAACCAGAGGTCAGATCATAAATTAACAAGAAGGTGATTAATTGTCAATAACAGGTTATTGATAATCCACTTGATGTTTATCGGTGATTTATTCTTATTATTTCCACATCAAGATTTGATGAATGGTTGCTTTAACTAGCAGATAGATAAATAGGTGTAAATTAAATCTTTGAATTGCTGTTTTGTAACCGCATATTTTCTGACTTCGGTGGCTCGACCTACCGATGCCTAGAACTAATTTTACAGACCTCTTCGAGTTCGAGAAATTGAGATTCTACTATAGATATAAATGACCACAGAAGATCACCATAATAGATCTTTCTCTAATTCATTACTGGAACTTTCTAACTGTTTCTGTTGTAACATCCTAATATTGACTTTAACATCCAAACATATCATTCTCTCTTCGTGGATCTTACTACACAAATCTGCATTCTTTTTCTGTAAAATAAAAAATATGTATACTTATATAATTCTTTGATACCAATTTTAATGCACAAGATGTGCACTTGTGGGGATTTACGACTCATCAGTTGTGCTCAAGGCCTAAAAAAATAATTGAAGAGCCAAAATGACCAGAAGCTGTTAAGCCATAATCATCTCAGGACAGACCTTCGAACGAGGCAGATATTCCATAGTTTCAACCAATCTTGGGATATGAGGAAAATCTCTTTACGCTAAAATCTGGAATAAATTTTTATATTGGACATCCCACAAACATGAAAATTTGTTTTTGGGTTAGTTTGACATCTGCTTATAGCAATTCAACCATATTTCACAAGGAAATTTTCTAACACGTGTCTAATAGGTGTTTTCAGTTTTTAAATTTCAAGAATAGAAATTCTTATAGTAAAATTTAACTTACTTCAAGCTCCTCATTTCTCTGCAATATATCGTCGAGTATTTTCTGTAAATCTTCCTCATCCTCACTGTCTGAGCTAGAATCTGAGCATGAGCTATATTCTTCCAAGTCAGAGTCCTGGCGTAAATACTGGAGTTCTGTTAACTCCTGTTGGAGCCTGTCTATCTCATTTTTCTCTGTAGCTATCTTTGTTCTAAGTTCACTTTCTGTAAAATATTATAGACTTTATTTTGTTAGATCTAAACCCTGGCAAAAAGAAGAAAATATAGTGATATTTAGTTCAGTCAATGTTGTGTGCTCAATCTGATTCTGATATTGAGATTTCAGATAAACACTTTTCATCAAATTTTAAATTTGAACAATCTAATTGGTCCATGTTTGAGTTTAGGATAACATAAGATTATCCTAAAATCTAAAGATGCTTTATGGAGTCAAACCTGGGTCAATGACTTCAAGTGAGCTTTAACTTACCCTGTGGTTGGAGTCACACATGTGCACTTTTGATGGCCTGTTATCTGCCTTTAAAGTCACACACAAAATTAAATATATGTAGTTAAATTCACAATTTGACAAGATTACATGACTACAAACTTTAGGAGTAAAGCTGGCAAGCCTTTTAAATTTAGATTGGGGTCAAACAAACTTGGAAAATATTGTGTTTGAACTTGCACCAAAGTCTTCACAGTGTAGAAATTGAACCATATTTTAAAAACTAAGAAAAATGACAGAAAATTATACTTCGGCATTTTACTATGTATATCATAATGGAAAAATCAAGACTTAAAAAATCTGAATTCCACTTAAAAGGGGAAGAATCAGATCTGAGATCTCAACAGGATAAGGTTTGAACTATCACCCTAATTATTGATTGACCATTACAGTGTTCCAATATCGAAGATGATGTTGGACCTGTTCCCACTGTCAACACATGAATTTGTGACTACCATCAGATTGACTTTGTTGAACTTCATGAAGGGTGCCGGAACTGCTTACCCTTCCGCAACACCTGAGTTCACTCCTGGTTTTATATGAGTTTTTGTTGTTCATTGTTTTTTAGTTTTCACTGCTTATTTGTTGTTCATTTGTCTCCAAGATTTGTCCGTCTAATGTATTACATTTTTTGGTTTGCTCTTAAGGTATAGTTGTCCTCTTTTCACAGATTAATCATTAGCATTTACAAAATTAAACTGACCAATAGCTAAAAGTTCTTCTTCTTTTAGTTTTTCTTTATAGTCATCTTCTTGTAACTCTATCAATTCTTCATCTTCTTCTACAAATACTACTGCAAATGTTTAATATTTATTATTACTGTAAATATGGAAATTATTTTTTTTTATTGCGAAAATTGCAATCGGTTTGGGATCGCAATACTAACAACTCGCATTTTTAATGCATATCTTCGTTTTCGATTTATTCTAGATATGTCACCCTTTGTTTAAATTTACACAGGTAAGTTTCTGGTCCTTGATTGCCGACATCCGGAAACAAGTTAATTGGTAGATACTTAGTTGTATAGTTATTGTTTGGACAGCTATTATATATAGATGACATTTTGAATTCTAATATTTTTAAAACCATTAATTAAAACGATTTCATTAATAAAATTTCCATCTTCAATTTTTACCCGATTTCTGATTGAAATAATAAAGCTTTTTAGGTTTTGATGCGGTCAGCGATCACAATAATTAAACCTCGCAATTTTGCCTGGAGTAGAAGAATTGCAATAATAAGTGGATGCGATAATTTCCGAATTTACAGTATTAAAGTAATTATGAAGATATAAATGGAAAACAAAAAGAAACCTTTACAAATATTCTTTTATCTACTACATCATATGTCATGTCGCATAAATTTAATTGTCAAGATTCACATCCTACTTCGTAAAAAACATGGTAAAACCAATAGGAGTAGGGCAACTTTACCCTGAATTTGTTTCACTTCTAGGGCCATCTTTAGAAATTTGTCTAATGCCTTTCAAAATCTCACTGGATATAGCCTGCTATGTGGTCTATGAAGATTTGCGAACAATTATTCTTTTAAAAAAAAATTCTAAATACATGAATATCACTTTGGGAGACAGTTTTAACACAAATTTTCCAAAATTAATGTCTTTAAGAGTTTTTCAATGTGAAGGATGGATGGATGGATGGATGAATATGGTTTAACGTCCAGTGGCAACCAGGTACATATCAGGATGAGAACATGTTGAAATGACAATGAATATGATGCCTGCTTTGTACTAGACAAACACGCTGAGCTTGATAATCTGCCAG
The DNA here is from genome assembly GCA_028015205.1 of Mytilisepta virgata. Classification (NCBI taxonomy): domain Eukaryota; kingdom Metazoa; phylum Mollusca; class Bivalvia; order Mytilida; family Mytilidae; genus Mytilisepta; species Mytilisepta virgata. The sequence goes on from CM051513.1 coordinate 20,820,626, forward strand.
CTCACGTGTAAGCAGCAGCAGGAAGACATATCACCCCACTCAGACATGTTATACTGACTCCAAGCCGACTATTCGATCTTTGCTCTTACTCCTAGATACTGCGTGCTTGGCGGAGAAGCAGCAAATACCAATTTTAGTGTCTTTGGATTGTCCCGGCCGGGGATTGAACCTGTGACCTTCCGCACTCGAGGCGACCATGCTACCACGAGACCATCGAGGTGGTTTCAATAGGTCACTCAGAACCAAATCAATTTTTTTGCTGTAAGTGAATTCATAATATTTTTTTTAATCAATAAGGAAAATTATTATTCGATACATATATCTCGCACATGAGGTCAATTTTGCAACCCAACTCATCTTTGAGAATTTTAATAATGATGCAGATACATGTAAAAGTCACATGTACGTACATGTGAAATTCAAGTGTAAATAATTTCTTACAGTTTATTTCTTCATTTCTTGTATCACAATGTTGGTAACAAAAATTAATGCATCGCTAAATTTACTTTATGACCATATATAATATTCTGGCAAAGAATAATATACTCACTATCTGATTCTTGCTTACTGACAAATTCTGCTACATCTTGTTCAGCTGTGTGAGCTAGTTCAGCGATACTAGGTTCGTGTATCTGTACAATATCAGGCATGTCCTGAACTTCCTCCTTCATATCTTGAACTGCTTCGGTAGAATCAGTGCCCAGATCTGCGTCAACTATAAAGAAAAAACGATCTATAAATTTTTCAAATATATCTATTTTGTTGTTACAGGCAAACCTGTGTATAAGGGGCACCCTAGGGACAAGAGAAAAGTGCCCTCTATGAGCAGGTGTCCTTTATATAGAGGTTAATTTTACAAGTGTTGTACATAATATTGACCTTTTTACAGTACTCTTTAAGGACAGTGATTTGCTATATAGAGGTGCCCTTTAAGGACAGTGATTTGCTATATAGAGGTGCCCCTTAAAGACATTGATTTGCTATACAGAGGTGCCCTTTAAAGCAGGTTTGACTGTATTTTCCTTCATCAATGTTTTGAGTTAACTGCATACAGCCGTACTCCGAACTAATATCTTTGCACTGATCAGTTATAATGAGATAAGACAAGCAAATTGATTTATACATCATTAATCAGATGGATTATTTAAATGACATGCTTAGTGTCTGCCGTATACGAACAAAAACGGTTTTAAGATATAATCTTTTGACCAGTTTAATTGGGGTCTGGAGCTGGCATGTCAGTAACTGCTAGTAGTCCTTGGTTAATTTATATTGATCCTTGTCATTTTGCTTAGTTTTTTCTGTTACCTTTTCTAACATGGGACCCTGACTTCTTTTGAACTGAGTTTTACTGCCCATATCACTGTATGTTTGTTTATTCCACATTGGCTAGAGGTATAGAGGTATCTCACAAAACACATTTAACCCTGCTGCATTTTTGCACCTGTCCCAAGCCAGGAAACTCTAGCCTTTGTTAGTATTTGTGTGTATTTTAAAATTTGGTTCATTTGTATGTTTTAGAGTTTAGTGAGGCGTCCATATACTGACCAAGTATGCATTATTGTTTAGGGCCCAGCTGAAGCCCGCCTCCCTGCGTTGAAGACCCATTGGTGGCCTTTGGCTGTTTTCTGCTCTGTGGTCAGGTTGTTGTCTTTTTGACACATACCCAGATTCATTCTCTATTCTATTGATATGTATATAATACATAACAGACATAATTTTGACAACTGGGAAAAGGGAGTGGAAATGATAATTCTGCAGCCATATTACAATGTACATGTAATACAGGAACTCAAATGGACAAATCCAAAGTTCAAAAAGCATAATTCATCTTTAAAGAGATGAACAAACATTGCTTAGGGGCCAGCTGAATCCCGCCTCTGGTTGTGGGATTTCCTTATTGCGTTGAAGACCCATTTGTGGCTTTGAGCTGTTTTCTGCTCTTTGGTCGGGTTGTTGTCTCTTTGACACATTCCCTGTTTCCATTGTCTATTCTATATCTGCCTATGTAAATACTGTTTACTGTTTTTTTTAACATTAGCAACCCCTAAAGAAGTCAAATATTACAATTCTAAGTATCTCCTTACCTGTAGATTCAGTGGATGGTTCCTTGCTTATCTCCCTTACATCCACTTCCTCTTCTATAGTACCACCTTCACTATCTTCACTGAACTCTTTTTCCTGTATATCTCTTTGTTGTTCTAAAATCTGTTCTACCTGTTGCTCAAACTCATCATCTGAACTCTCTACAGGTTCTGGCTTTAAATCTTCTTCTTTGACTTCTATTTCTTTTTCTACCTCCTTTTTATCAGCTTCAATGGCAACTTTTTCATTTTTCTGATCTTGATCTTCCTCCTGCTTTTCAACTGTATCCCTGTTCACAGCTTCAGTTTCAACCTCTTTCTTGTCTTGTTCATCTGCTGGCAGAGTTTCTTTAGTCCCTTCTACTTTTTGTTCAGAAACTTCTTTCTCAGTGTCTTTTTCATTTTTGACATCAACAGTCATATTGTCGTCATCAATTTCAACATTTTTCAGTTGTTCAATAACAGCCTCTACAACTTGTTTTCCCATTGCTATATCTTTTAACTTGACTGGTTCCTTCTTTTCTGTTTCAGAATCTCCTTTCTCATGAACTTCTTTCTCGCCCGGAGTTGGTTTATCTGAAACATCTTCTGTTTGTTTTCCATCTCCTGCTTGTGACGGAGGAATTGGAGCTTGCTGTTTGACAGGAATTTCCTTCAGGTCTAATTTTAATTCTTCATCTTCATGGATAGTTTTGGATTTCTTTATTTCTTCAGATTTTCTGTCGACTCCTTTTCTTGCCATCTTTATCTGAAAATAAAGACACAGTTGAAGTAGCATGTGAGAATTGTAACTTCAATCTAGGTCTTATGAATGAAAAGCTAACATGAAACTGAATTATTGACAGCTGGCTTAAACTGTGAATTTACTACTAAATCAGATACAGTACTTTTTTCTTTTTTTTGTGAGACAGCAACTAATTGAAAGGGCACTATAACTATATTATCAGCAAGAAGCAACCTATTTTGTTTGGAGGTTCCTTCAAGAAATTTCTTTATTTTGAAAATAGATTGGTTATATCCATTAGGAAAGGGGATACTAATTAAAATTGTATGTTTCAATAAAATCTGTAGCTAAAAAATAAACAAAAACACTATGTTAATATCATGCTAAGTCAGATAAATTAATTCTCATATTCTCATCAACAAAATCTTTTGCATACGATTAATTTTACATCTTATTTAATGTATAGTCAAACATGTTAGTGTCAAACATTCTTTAGTAGAATACCATGGAAATATCAAAGTTGGTGACCAGACCTGAATTTTTGCCTATTACTTCCAAGTAAATTCAACACTGTTTATTTAACACATGCTTGAGTCAAATACATCAATTTTTTTTTTATATTTTTATAGTCCCAAAGTCCAAAAGTTATATTATTTTTACCATTTGGAAGTCGAACCAGATTTCATATAAAGAAACTTCTATCTTAATTTTAAGTCAATTATTTTAATTGTAAAGATTGTTGTTTCCAAAAATCATTGCAAATAAATTCATTTTTTTTTTGCTTTCATTGAGACAAAGGACATTTGTACAAGTAATCAAAATGCAAAGAATTATTTTTGTGAATTAATCATAGATTAGAAACGGAGGTCAGAACTCAATACAGATCAGTCGAAATTTCTTTAAGCACCCTGCAGTTCCACACAACTGAGTTTCACTGTATATAAAATTTTTGGGAATGATGTCACAGTTGAGTATTATAGTCACATGTTTTTTTGTAAAATGGGAGCCTTGATTTTATGTTCTTCTATTTCGGGGAAATTTTCTATGACAGGTGCACGTGACCTTGTCTGTCATGAGTAGTTTGACCAATCAGAATTCTTTTGTTACACCTTTCTTCCAATCATGTGTAACGTTATTTAACTTCATCGGCTGAGCTCAATGAATTGACCTTGGTACAAGAAACCTAAAATCAAGTATTTACAGACAAAATAGGCACTTACATGACTTATACTCATTCAAAAGTGAAGAACTGGAAAATCTTCAAATCGGTTTTTAAAATTCAGCATCTTGCACAGAAAGATGTGAATTTTAAAAGTTTGTTGAAGATTTTCCAGTTTTAACATTGAACTTATATAAGAATCTATTAATCTCTAAGACCTGCTAAGATTAACTTACTGTGTGTCTTTTTTATCAATTGCAAGTTCAGGAATATCTCACACATTTCTTTAAAATAAAAGTAAATGTGTTATTCTACCTGCTGATATGAATTTTAATATATTATGAGAATGGATTTTCTGTTTTTTGTGTGCAATTCATTTAATTTCGGATAAAACATGACACTACCAAAAACGTGACATTCCTGAAGTTTTAAATATAATTAAAATATATATATAGCCGGCCATTTTTTATAAAAAAAGTCAGTTGGTGAAGCATTTGGGACACTTATTGATTTCATACCTTCCTTTTAAGTTGAGTAACAACTCTCTGAACTTCCCAAAGTTGTTCTTCCTTTTCCTGATCAGAAATTCCTGACCTGAGCTGTTCATGTAAATTGTTCAGGAGGGCCTCTTGTTTATTTAGCTCTTCCTCTAACTGAGCCGGGTTATCTGGTAACTCAAGTGACCATTTAGAATGGGCTGGCTTTATTGGAGGCTTGTATCTGTAAAATATTTCATATTTAGCACTTAACAGGAAATTATCAGTCATTATACATGTTATACAATGTTCTAAGATATAAAAATATTGATTTATCAGGAACTAAAAAAAAATATTTTTTTCCTCATCGTAAATTCAATTTCAAGGTCAATATTACCAAGTGATAGGTTTATTAGCTAATTATTGGTTAATATCCCCTGAAAATTATTTCATGCATATCACAAGAAGAACATGCTTTGTACTAAACTGACCATCGTCGGAAACCCACTGTCGGTCGCGCTTACGCTTTGCTAGATTTACCGACCGTGGATCAATTCATTCATTTCTTCTCCTTCTCATGAATAATTCATGAACCGTTTTGATTGGTTTCAACATGTTTCTGTAAAGGGAATACAGCCAATCAAGCAATAGTTAAAAGAGGTCAACGGTCAAGGTCAATATTCTTGGTACGCGGCACATCATCTTGAGATAACCTACCTACACACCAAAAATCCAAGGCCTAGGTCTTTAGACAAAAAAGTTACAGGCTGGACATGAAGATGATCTAAAATGACCTATTTATTATTCACCCTAAGGTCAAGGGTCAAGGTCATATGTCAAATTTTCGAAACATGACACATCGTCTTGAGGTGACATATCCACATACCACAGATCTAAGGTCTAGGTCTTAAGACAAGAAAGTTATAGGCCAGACACAATTGGCAGCTGCCCACCCGACTTCACCAAACTTACCTCTTCAGTTCTGTATGCTTAAATAGTTGTTTGACATGAGAGAAGAATATATTTAGAACTCTGTGACTAATCTGCATGGTGGGACTTAACACAATGGATACATTCTGTAAAGTCATCTTATTTTCCTTTTGCTAAAATTGAAAAAAATGCAAAAATATTATTATACTGACAGCGTTCAATACCTGGATATCTCAATTAAATAATTACATACGAGTTGCATTTCATTGAATCCTGAAATATGATTGACTGAGAAGAATCACATGGTTTAAATAAACAATCATTCATTCTTAGCTGAAAGATAACATGGCATATAAATTTAAATGAATAATCCCTACAAAATATTTGAAAACATGAAAATTTTAACATGAAGATTCTATCAAATTTAATAATAAGAACAGAATGCTTCTTTTATTTGTTAAATAGGGTTGTAATAGCATGTGCGAAGCTTTAGTGTGAAGCACTTCCATATGAGGACAAAAACATGTTGATATGATATGAATTTGAACCTTTCTTTGTACTAGACCGACATGCTACATGTAACCCAGATTTTTAATTTGCTAGCACACTAGGTAACAGTCCACAGGAAGACATATTGATAATCATCCATCCCTTCTAAAAATGATGAAGTGGTTGGGATTTTATTAATTATTTTTATTTTTCCATGAATTCCAAGGATTGGATGTCTGAGGAAATTCTTGCTGTTGGCAAGTCCAGAATAGTGAACTTATGGTTGATTTGGCAACCCACAAATATTGTTTTTGTATCACAAAATTGGATGCATTCCATCCATTTCTGCCACTTTGGCCAACAACACATATGAGATCAACGACTATTTATTTTTAACCGGAAATGGACAACATGATAAGAACAAAAATTGTACTGAGATGGACATGTTTGTTTGTTTAGTTGTGGTTTAACGCCGTTTTCAGGACATTTTGGCTATTTCGCGGTGACCAGTTTTTATTGGTGGAGGAAGCCGGAGTAACCAGAGAGAACCACCAACCTTCAGTAGGAAAATTGGCTATCCTTGTCAATTAAGATCGGAGTCAAACACACCCCGCCACTGGTGAGATTCGAACTCACAACCCCAGCGTTGACAGGCTAGTGATCATTAGTAGTCATGACGAACTACCTAGACAAGATGGACATGAAATATTTCCAAGGGGTTGGCAGGGTTGATGATCCATCAACAGTTAACTTGAATTGGACCAGATGCATCGAATGTACAATCATCTTTGACCACCAAAGTCTGTTAGATGTGAGTAAACATACCCTTTCTATGACATGTGTCATATGTACAATCATCCATGACAACAAAAGTCTGTTAGGTTTAGGTAAATCGTGAATAAGTCTGTGGAATCTCTCCACTTTACTCTTCTCACTCTTAATCACTGAAATGTAGAAAAATAGCACATTTAAATTCATAAATTAGCAAAATAAAACAAGAATTCCCCCACTCCAAAAAGTCATGCCTTTTGGAGGAGTAAGAAATTTGACCTAATAAACACTTCTTTGTTTAATTTTTCAAGTGCATCTGTCCTTACCTGTTTGTTATCGAGGTGAGTGAACACATTGAAAAAGTTGATTTTTGTCAGAGAATTTCAAAATATTAAAAAAACCAAATTGCAATAAAATATTATAAAATCATGCAAATATGTTTCCAAACATTTGAACTATTATATCTTTAAGACTGATATTTTTATAATTTCAATAAAGTCCAAATATTTTCCTAAAAACATTATTTTCTGAAGGATGAGAGACAAACATTAACAAGAATTTTACCTGAAGCCTCTTCAAACTTAGGCATGAGCCATGAGGTAAGAACTGGTTCTGGTAACTCCCTAAGGAACTGTTTTAACAGACTAGCAATGATATTAGGTTCATGTTCTTCTAGAAAAACTGGTATACCCTTGTTATAACAATCTTTAAGGTATTGAATTTTTGACTTCACTCCAGAAATTCTGTAGATCCCTTCACAAGACAATCCTGAAAAACATTTATATACAGTGTATAATATAAATATATGGAGCACTTTTATCTCCCATGCATTTGAATGTTAAGGATGATCGCTGGTCTAATAGAAAATAAATAGGATTTGAAATATGTGTTTTGGTTTGAGATAACATATGAATAGTTAACAAATATAAAGCAAGAAAAAGATATAGGTTCATGTGCTCATTTTAGGCCTTGAAAATTTGCAGGAAATGGGTTTTCTCTGGATTTTTCATTGTCTCTGCATTGAATATTCAGTCTCTCAAAAATGTAAGAAAAAATAAAAAGGATTTCATAAAATTTTGTCAAATACCATTAAGGTATATATGATTGAATTATAAAAGAAAAAGTGGGGGTTCATGGGCAAAAAATTTCATATTTAAGAAATGGATAAAACCTGAGGATTCCGAAAATCTGACAAAAAGACCAAAACATGACCAGCGAGCATTCCTTAAGGGAAGATTGATTGCATGTATAACTCAGATTACCTTAATAACCCTAATTTTTTTTAAACTTTTGAAACTTAAAGGAAAAATGAATTTTTTGATAACCCTTATTTTTCAACACTTTCAAAATTGTCAAAGTTAGGATTGCTGTTACAAGCTGGTGACAGTTGGTAATTTTAACTTCTTGGGTCAGTTAATAACTATCAGTCATTATTGAGTGTTTATTTTGTCTTTCTAAACCATTTTAACCATCAATCTTTATAAAATTGATTTGGGAAAATATTAAGAACAAAATTTAGGAACGAGTCACAATTTATTGATGAAAAAACTCAACAGAATTTGTAATACAACAAATTGAGGAAATCTTTCTTGCTTTTTTGAATACATAATAATTTAAAAAATACAAGAAGCTTTCTAAGTGATCACAAATCCAATTTTCTGTCATCACTGTTTGGAGCTAAAAGATACCCATCAAACTAATTATCATATTTTTCTCTTGGAAAATTCGGTTAAAAAATAATCGTTACTCAGCACAGGTCCATTATAAATGGAAATGAAAGGTAATGGTAGACAAATTCTTAAAATCAAGATGAACATGCACGTCAAATAAATTTAAGCACAGAAATAGCCCTTTTATTGGCACTCTTAATCTTAGAATCACATCAATCTGGCAAAACATCTTGCATCATAGCTTAAAGCTGTCATTTACCAGATATCTGTTGGTAGTCAAGACCTACGGACGAAAATTTGAGCAAGCAATAATGTACATGTAAGTGTTCATGATCTTAAAGATTTGATCTAAAAGCATATAAGAAGAAATCAAAATTTTATAACAAACACATACCATGTTCCTCTATATAATCTATACATTCTCTGAACATGGCCGGTAATTCTACTCCATCGTAACATCTATTTCTCTCCACAGCTACTGTCAAAGGAACACCAAATATTGCCTTCTCTGACTCTTCTACAATACACAAATGAAATAAATTGAGAACTGTGATATAACAAGATGTACATTGAGCCATTGCTCACTAGTGATACCCCACCGCGATCAGGTCGAAAAATAAATAAAATCGTTAAACAGGAAGTTGTTGTCGCATTGGTCCGAAAACGTATCCCATAACAAAGTGTACCTATAGAAGGCTTTTGACAAAATATCAAGTGGCTGTGATGAGTAGTTGCAGAGAAAACTGTGATGAAAAATTTTGTTACAGACAGATAGACGGATGCACGGAACCACGAGGAACCTTTAGAGCAGGAGTATAAAAATGTTTTATTATTCAGAAATTTTTCAGTGCCACTAGTTAATGAGAAATACAAAAGCAGATGTGAATCAAATGATTAATTTCCAATACATTTCTGTTTCTCATTATAAATAAATTCTTATTCCCTTGTCAGTAAATCATAATATTTCTGCAATTGAGATACTGTAAATTCGGAAATTATTGCGATGTTTTTATTATTGCGAAAAATGCAACAGGGTTGTAATTGCAATAATTTAAACTTGCATTCTTGAATTTTTTATATGAATGAAGCAGGATTTTTTTCAATATCGTAAAAATTAAAATCGCATTTTGGTCTAAAATAACAAAATCGCAATAATAAATGCACGCAATCATTTCTGAATTTGCAGTATTTAAATGTTTTATTTTCAACACATAAATATTATCATGCATTTTGAAGAGCTATAGTAATGAACAAGTAATGGAAGGATAAGTTACTTCTCCCAGTATAAATGTACAGTATATCTTGTTACAAGCAGACAATACCACAGTTATTAATGGTATGTCTATTTACAGAGACATTGGTAACACGATTACATCACTGTATCAGGGCAATTATAAAAGCTCTGAATTCAGCGACCAAATATGGAAAATTGTACAAGAAGAATTTATTATCTTGTGGGAAGTTTATCATTTTTAACCACCTCAATGATCAGTGTGGACATGGAAAAAGAAATAGACAATAACAGTGAAGCTATCTGACATAAAATGAATACACGGATGAGGCTTAGAATCGGCTGAAAATTCAAGGGTCTCTCAAACATTTTCCCTGATTGGTGCCATGTTCATATATCGAATTTTATGAGGTCAATGTACTGTTACTGTCTTTATTCTAGAATCTTTGGTGACATAAGTGGATATTACTACCAATGTCAAAATTATTTAAAATGTTTGTTACCCTCAACAGGTCCCATTTGATTTGGCGAGAGAAGTTACCTTTTCAAAGATCAATGAGCAAGTATACCATTGATAGTCACATAAGATTATTTGAAATAAAGGACAAATTGGCTGCAAATATTTTTTTCGACAACAAAAAATAGGATGGATGGATGAATTGTTGTTTAAATACCAGTGGCAGCCAGGTGCATATGAGGACGAGAATATGTATCATAATGAATATCATCCCTGCTTTGTACTAGACTGACGTGCTGAGCCGGATTTTTAATGTGCTAGCTCATGAGGTAACTGTCTGCAGGAAGACATATCACCCCACTCGGACACATTATACTCACTACGAGCCGACCAGTAGATCTTTGCTCTTACTCCTAGATGCCGGATACGCAGCAAATACCAATTTGAATGTCTTTGGTTTGAGCCGGCCGGGGGTCGAATCCGTGACCTTCCGCACTCAAGGTGAGCACCCTACCATGAGGTTGTTAAAAAAATAGGTAACAAGAGAAAAGTCAATCAAGTTTGTTCATTTCAGTCCCGTCAATCAGGTCAAGTAGGTGTGGCCTAAATGTTATATACTGTCAGTGACCGAATATCACTTGCAAACAAACTGTCAATGCATTTTTACTGCTCAAATAGAACGATTGCAGTATAAATATATCTTTTTCTTACTTGTGATATCTGTTTCTGGTTCTTCAAGTTTACTTTTTTTCTTGTTTTTCTTGTGTTTTTTATGTTCTTTTCCTTCTTTCTTTTTCTCCTTTTCCTTTTCTTTCTCTTCTTTCTTCACCTCTTTTTTTTCATCCTGATTTATAAAAAATTTTGATTTCATTTACAACTAATTATTATTAAATGTCTGACATGTTCTCATCAAAAATATACCCTTGCTTTTTGCAAATTGATTTAATTTGTTTGTTTAGTTGGGATTATATGCCGTTTTCATCAGATTTGGGTATTTTGTGCTTGCCAGTTTTTATTGGCGGAGGAAGTCGGAGTACCACGGTTTTAGGAAACTCGCCACTAGTGTGATGAAATAAAAATTTACCGCCATTTTTTCCAACCAATAACCAAAGGACCACAGCAAGATGGACAGCACAACTCGAAATCATGTCGCAAAAAAATAAAATCTACCCTATTTTTTTGGATGATGTAACCCTATAGAGACATATATGTTTTTTTTCCTTATAAGATAATACTTTGTACTTAATACTCATACATATTTTTGTTTGTAAAACTAAAACATTTTTTTGATTTTCAATTTTCAATGATTATCAGTTGACAATTTTATACTCCACAATTCTATTCCATAAGCAACAAATATCAAAATGGAACATAAGGATGGAGATCTACCAATCTTTGTTAGCCAAATAGTGATATTTTGATTTAAATATTGTGACATAAACAAATATTAGTATCTTGTGTGTTCAAAAAATTATCTGCTTTTATGAAATAAGTTTTTAATGATTTTCAAGGTATCATTTTCCAAATTTTCAAAGTACTATCTATCATGCTTTTATTCCAAATAATCATATTCCAAGAAGGGGAAATTTTGCCCCATTATGGTAAACAGACATGTAGTTATCATAATTGTAATCATTAATCAGCTGTAATTGATTACATTTTGTCAAGTAATCAGATGTAATCATTAATCAGATAAAATTCTGATTACATGTAATTTAAATGATTACTCTGGTAAAAAAATGCCTGTAATCCTAATTACTTTTTAATTACTTTCTGATTACATTGTTTCATCATACACATTATCGCCAAAAAGTGTGACTTTATAGGTCCATGAATACAGCAATTTTTTAAAAGAAATGTATTAAAACTTATCCATTGTTATCAGATATAATCACAATCACATTGCGAATGTAATCATTTAATCGATTACATATGAAAACCATGTAATCATTATTTCAATCAATGATATTTAAAGGCAAAAGTAATTGTAATTTAATCGATTACATTTAAAAGTAATCAGACTAATGTCTTATGGTAAAACATGAGTTTCTGGATCAGTACCTTTTCTTTGTCTTTCTTCTTTGTAGAAAATTTAAATCCTTTTGGCTTCTTTAATTTTGAAGGACTCCTTAAAAAGATACAAATCACATCTGTTACAGGAATGTTATAACTTATGCATATGACTAGTTCAAAAATGTTTGCTTTTTTCATAGCACACATGTATCATATTTACAAATCCTAAAATAATATTATGACTGATTTTTTTTTTTTATATCTTCATTTTTCTATAACTAGAATCATAACTCAACCAACTGTCATTCATTATGTTTTCATGATCACTTCATGTGTTTAATCCAAACCAATATTTATTTCAAGTTTTTTCAGGCTGAAATAATACATTGTATATAACAAACTCAATTAATAAAATTCAATTACAATTAAATTCTTCTTATTTCCCTATCAAATACATAATTTAACATAACTCAAGCAGCCACGACAACTTTTTAAACAAGTGCACCACAAATTTTCATTTTCACTCCACATAATTCGTGTTGTCAGCAACATCCTTCCCACCTTTCCCTATTTTATTCTTTTGTATCATTGCAGATACATCATCATGGCATTACAAATGACTGATTATGCTGCTGTACAAGATGTAAGGACTGTTCACGATCAGTGGATTTGCACTGTTATATCCACCCAGCGGTATTACATTCTATTTGTCGTCAAGATTGGATGGCCAATTGAAAATTAATGTTGAGTTGTTTTGTTATGAAATGAATACTTTATTTTTACAATTGTTATTAAAGCCACGACAAATTACTGACCAATACGTGTAGTGTTTTTTTTAATTTATTCTGGATGAAGATAGCTTTTTGATGTCCTAGTTATTATGGAAATAACATCAACAAGCGTGATTTATTTGAATATCATCAGACTAGTCTTTGCATAAAAAAATTGTCAAGATAAACATAAAACTTCTAATTAAATTAATTTGTAGCATCATCGTAAATGAATTTGAAATTATCTTTGGCGATACCATACAACTGGACACCTGGTACATACGATTCATTCGCTAAAACTCAGCAGGAAACAAGTTAAATCATTAAGCACATGTTTACTGGTGTATCCGAAAACAAATACACCAGCTTGGGAAAAATGTGAACTGACGATTTTTATACCACCGTGGGCAAAATTTGTAGCACTGTGGCAATCATGAGAAATATCCATTGTATACTATCGCGGTACCACAACACTATTTAGGCTTGGTGAAAATACTGGAATTCCAGCATATATTGAGTTTGCAAGAACTGATTTTGCTTTTTCAACTTTATTAGGGCTTGGGCACAACTGATGAGTCATAAATCAACGAAATGTGCACATCTTGTGCATCAAAATTGGTAATACGGGCTATATTTTAAATCAACAAGTACACAAAAGAAGGAAATAATGTTGTTTTTCTAGACTGTGTTCAGTTTTGCGATTACAAAACGTTTATTTGAGTGAGTAAATACTGTCAAGTTATTTCATGGTATATAATTTAATAAAAACCAGAGTTATACCCAATGGCAATAAACATATCAGCCTTGCTACAAGAGTATGTTTGAATTGGACTTTAAAATTGGTTATGTATCACCTTTGGGTAATACAAATAAAACTATTACATACTTCCATTATAGATGACCTTACTTTACATCCTCTGATGTTACTTGTGACTCATCGGAATCATCTTCATCAAACATGATATATCCTTTGTCTTTCTGTCCCTTCTTTCCATCAGTCTTCTTCCCAAGTAAAATCTTCCTTCTGTTCTGTTTATCATGATCATCATCACCTAGAATAATATAGGTGTACTCAAAATGAAGTTATAACTTGTATAGATTATAATTGACCAATTTCAAATTCAATAATTATTATCTCCCTTTTATATATCTAGCTAGAGCTATCAGGCCTATCAATCAGAATGTTTAACAATAACAAACCAACACATTTATTTTCTGCAATAAAATATGTTTTTATTCCTCTACTTCAGATGACTAATTGCCTAGGGTTAGCAATAAGGCAAAGTAATAAATGTTAAAATGGAAAGGGAAGTTATCTTGGAAGACACTAAAATGAATTCTTCGTGGCAAAGGTTCATATGAAATTATTTCCTAGTTTCTCATCCCCAAAATTAACCTCCTTTTTCCCACTTTCCCCCAAGAAAAAATTTCTTGTATTCATGATCATATCAAGAATTTGTTTATGTCTGCACAGAAAAACTAGAATGGCTATATTTTTATATTATATTTTACAATGTACATTTTTTGTATTCAAAATCATTTACATTTATGTTGTGTATAATACAAACATGCTTTTTCTTATATATATATTAAATCAAATGTGAAATGTCAATAAAAGATTTATATTGCTCAGGCTCAGATAGAGAACAATGGGAACTAATCTTAACTTTTTCAATTCTTTATATAGTATCACTTTGCAGATCAAGCCCCGAATACCCACAATATGAGTTTTTTTCACACTTTTAAATAAAACATGTTGAATTCAAATGAAATATGTTATATTAATCCAATATTCAATCAAGTTACTTAGTAATTTTAACAATTACAATTGTATATTGGAACACTAACATTTAGGTTTAACTTTACCTGTAAAACTTTTATCAGCCTCTGGATTGTCAAAGCTCATTTTTCACAGTCTTTTACATTTTCCCCAATTTTCCTAGACCATTGTAGACAGATTCCTGAAAAGTATTTTGAAACTCCAAATGAATTGTTCAATTATTAAAAGCAAAATTTTAATAAAAAGTACTGAAAATAATTAATAAAAAAACTTACCAGGGACCGCGCTGGGCTTCACCAATGTCGCAAAATGCAATTTTTTATTCAATATGGCAACAGAATTTTGTAGTTGGCGATATTTCCAGCAACAGAATTTTCCAATTTTTTTTTAAATCTGCCACTTAGGTAAAAACATTTTAAAATGGTGATTTAGAAACATCATTTGTAAGTTTTATATAATTATCTATGATAATTGAACATTTTACATCACGCTAATAAACACAGCAGCTGCTTCAACAATAAACAAACAGATAATCAATAACTCACACGTGCTGAGATCATTTACACTTGACTGCTCAATTGATTGACCACCCTCTGAGGACAAGTCAATTTATACACAAAGGTAATATTTATATTAGGTAATTTTAATAGTCATGAAATTAAATATGCATGCTTTGTGACACCTTGAATAGGTGTTTAAAAGCATTATATCATAAAATTTCCAATCTGCAAAGATTGTGATATCACTTCCGGTTTAACATCAACAAACACATGTGGAACAATTTACAATCGATGTTTTTATTAGGCTTGCCATCAAAACAAAGGTCATTTCAGATGAAATTTAACTGTCATTAAAACTATGATTTCATCAAAAATACTTTTCAGGTCATGTTATTTCAAATAGTAATGAATAAAAGAACAATCATGTACGGGAAACCCAATTATGACCTAATGTCATTCAACGTTTTTCTAAGATGGATGATGGATGAATTATTGTTTAACGTCCAGTGGCAACCAGGTGCATATCAGGATGAGAACATGTTGATATGATAATGAATATGATCCCTGCTTTGTACTAGACCGACACGCTAAGTCGGATTTTTAATGTGCTAGCTCACGAGGTAACTGTCCGCAGGAAGACATATCACCTCACTCGGACACATTATACTGACTCCGAGGCGACCAGTCTTTGCTCTTACTCCTAGATGCCGCGTGCTTGGCGGAGAAGCAGCAAATACCAATTTTAATGTCTTTGGTTTGACCCGGCCGGGTATCGAACCCGCGACCTTCCGCACTCGGGGCGAGCACGCTACCACGAGACCACCGAGGCGGTTCGTTTTTCTAAGAGAAGATAACTCTAATCTTCATAAAAATATTGAAAAATGGATATGCCCTTCTTAAAAAAAAAAAAAAACTCCAGGAGCTCATCAGGTAATGCCTGCCTCATATTAAAACCATACAAAGTACTTAACCTGATTGAAAAGATATAAATTGATTTGCAGGAACCAACCCATTTTTAATACTACTAAGATATCCTGCACAAAGCATGGGCATACCTGTCGTATATAATTTCATGCAGCTTGGTATTTGGACAATATTCACATATGTTATTATTAAATCAATCACTTGGGGGGTTGGGGTTTGACGGCGACTAAACATCTGGTGTTATTCCACTCTTAATTGCCTCTTTTTCCTTTTTCTACGGTTTTATTTTCAGGAAAAAATAAAGGGCAAGGGAAGGAGGGGGTAGTTACTTTATTAATAGAAAAATATAAAATAATTTGTAATTTACATTTGTAATTTTTATTGGGAGGAATACGAAGCCTGCGACAGGATAAATTTCACGGAAGAAGGTTGCCGTGCCTTCTTAGTAGCTTTGAGGAAGTCGATCAGTTGGTTTATTAACAAAGTTAAAAAATGAACTGCACTATTTTCTCACTGACTCAACATGAAACCGAAAAGAAATTAAGATTAAACAAATTAAACTTATGAAATATTAAATAGCATTTTATTAAGAAGAAAAAACCTGTATTAGATCAAATTAGTCTAAATAATCTTGTAATTCATACAATTTTTCACAATTATTTAAATGTAACATGATAATAAAAAACTAAAAAGGTGAATATTTCTTAATACATGTATGGAATATTTAGTTCATTTATTTCTGCATATTTTTTTTTATGGATACTAGAAAGTGAAATAAATGTGTTGAATCGAGGAAAATGACCAGAAGCATTATCCCTTTTTTTTATGGATACTAGAAAGTGAAATAAATGTGTTGAATCGAGGAAAATGACCAAAAGCATTATCCTTTTTTTTTGTAGCAACTGATGAGGACTTTAATCTCTTGTTATCAGAATTAGTGTGCTGTGTAGTGAAGTTCTTCCATGACTTCCCTTGTTCTTGTCATCTCAGGCCGAGTGACTTCGGTTCTGCTGCCTATTCCCTTGTTCTTTCTATGTACAATGTCCGTAATAACCCATCGAACAACCTACTAAATGACCACAGTAAGAACAAAAGGTACAGTTTAGAAATTATTAACATTACCTGATTTTACCATGAAAAATTGTAAACCGGAAATATCGATATTAAACTAAAGCATAAGTGTAACTTCCGTACAAGAACGACTTCTCCCCGTATTATTTGACACATCTTCGTTTATTAATGTTTTTTTTAAATAAAGGTTATTAGTAAATTTTACTCACTGTATTTTTTGGTGACTTTCTTGAAATTAATCATGGTTACGAGTTCAATGTATATTGGGATATTAAAGTTATATATATATTTTTAGGAATATTGATTAAAAATAATTTTTTCTCACAGCACTATAGATCTAACCAAAAAAGCTAAAAAAAGTCCTCTTTGCTATGAAGTTCATTGAATAATATACCACTTAAAGTCGCAAATAATCTTTTCGATTCGTTGGATAAACCTATAGCTTTATACAATTCAGAAGTAACATTTTTGGATACTTACATGTATAACATATTTGAGAGCCAAAAACAGAGCAAATAATTCAGGAAAACAATTAGACCCATTTTATTTCACTTTTAGAAAAGTTACATCTACAGTTTGTAAATATATATCGGGTATTATAAAAACTTCATCAAATTTAGTGGCAAGAGCTGTTTTTGGGAGACTTCCTCTGGAACTTAATAATAAATTTCAATCTATATTGTATCTAATTAGATTATATTCTGATGACATTAACCATCTTCTTAAATAGTCCTTTGTTTTGACTCAAAACCTTGATTCTTTGGGAATTTATTCTTGGTTTTCATATGTAGAACATGTGTTAGAAGAAACAGGTATAATGGATTTGGACACATTGCTGATAAAATATAAAAAAAATACAAGAAAATTCACTGCGCGGCTTAACTATTTGGCCATCTCAGGGGTGAACATGTTACGAAAATTGGAGGAAAATAGGCTTTATAAAGAAAAGCAAATGTAAAAGTTCGGATATAGAGAATTTCATTAACATCGTGTCAAATGTATTTCTGTGTAAGGCTGGTTAAATATAAAAAATACAAGTTCACGGTGCGGTTTAACTGGTGGGCCATCTCAAAAATAGATAATTTCATGAAAATTCGCTTCCTCCACAGAAAAAAAACGAATATAAAAGTTTTGATATTTTCATCAACCTTCAAGTTGTGTCAAGTGTATTTATGAGTAAGGCTGATACAATATCAATAATACAAGAAAGTTCAACGTGCAGTTTAACTGTTGAGCCATCTCAAAGATGAAAATTTAATGAAAATTGGAAGAAAATAGACTTTATCCCCAGAAGAAAATTAGCTGTAAAAGTTTTGAAATAGAGATTGTCATTAACAGTGTATCAAATGTATTTCCGTGTAAGACTAAGATAAAAAAAAAAAAAAAAAAAAAATACAAGAAAGTTTACCGTGCGGTTTAAAAGTTGAAAATGTCATGAAAATTAGATGAAAATTGGCGTTCCCCGCAGACGTCTTTTTCTAGAAATATCATTACCCTTCCTAGAAATAATAGACTTGTGTGAAATTAATCTGTGATTTGTGCTAGAACCCTTATTTTAATACCTGTATTTTGAAATATTGAACATCTATATTCAGTGCGGTAGACTTATTACTCTGATTTTGTTGCATATATAGCTTCTTACATTTTTACGAGTGAATTATTGGATTTCTCCAATCGAGATAGTTAATTACGGAATTTTAAAAGCAGCTAGGAGCCTTGCCAAGGGCTTGCTCATCCTTAAATTTCCGTAATTAAACTATATTCGATTGGAGAAATCCGATAATTCACGAGTCACAACGAAAGACACTGTTTCTCTAAACTGGTCAACGTCATCATATTCTCTCATCGTCTTCCCGTCACTATGGTCACCAGTATGTATTCAGACGAATCTTGTGTTGAAAAAAAAAACCGACACTCAATCATAATAAATACAAATTTTTATTAAATATAATTTAACAACGTCATTGTTAAACACGGTAGATTATTTCCTTATGTCATGTTCAAATTTGACCCTTTATAACGAATACTAATTATGGGTATATATAGTGAATTTTCGTCTTTGCGTTGAGTTTCTTACTTTATATAATGAGCAATACCCGTCTGCATTCAGAATATTTCAGCTATGGCAAAATATTTGGGACAAGATGTGTCCTCGGTGAAAATTGCAACGAAAGTTGAGCACGCATGGGAGATTTACAACTTCTCAATGCTCTAAAATGCAGTATAACTGACGGGAACGTCTCTATTACCATTGTAAACAAAAAGGAGCAGTAATGATGGGATAACTGACTCTTACCGCCTGCCGTGACGTCACGTTCGAGAAAAAAATGTGTGACCAACATTAGAGAAAATCAAAGGTTCGTTCGTTTGTTATATATATTTTTTCTCTAATCTCAGAACTGTTGAAGTTGTCAATTGAATCAAAATATTTCGTCGAGGTGTGTTTTCTGAGCAGAGGTTCTATTAACACGAAATTGCTATTTTCACATCAGCAGAAGAAGGGGTAGTCATTTGAGAGAACAACCAAAACTGATTCTTTACCGTATTGTCTCTATGAATATACCATTAGAATAGAAATAATTAATGGTAAACCGTGGTTTTTTCGGAGATTTTACCAAAAATAAGGCGCACTCGTGGTAAAATCTCCCAACAAACCACAGGATGCTATGAATTATTTCTTAAATGAAAGTAATATATATATTCTTAATTTGAGTCTTGAAAGAACATGTTTTTGATTTTTTAGCATTCCATTTTCTTTCATACAATTTATGTTTTTGATTTGAGAAATAATTCACGGTTGCTTCAAAATATTCTGATTTTACCTGGGGTAGGCGCTTTATGACAAATATTTTGCCACGAGCGATAGGAAAATTTCTTTGGCATTTTGAAACTCCAAAGCATAGGTATTCAGACAAGGAAACACCTTTACCAGGGGCGTAATGGGCGTACGCCCCCTTTTCAAAAGTAAAAAAAACTATCGGAATCCGCTTATATTGTATTGAATATGGCAACTTATATTCATTAATTAAACACATACTCTAAAATATACATGCTCCAAGTAAGGAACCGTTACATTAGTGCATTTCACAATTATTTTATGTTTTTTTTCAGCAAAAAAAGGTCCAAAATTTTTTTCGCCTCGCTTCGCTCGGCAACGTTTCATTATACGCCCCCTTTCAAATATCCTGGAGACGCTCCTGTTTACACAACGCAAGTTATATTATGATGTTGTTAAAGCTTGTGAGGAAACTTAACTATGACGTTGCCAAACAAGCCGTCTGACGCCTGTGACGCCGGAATTAGAATCTTTATATTTTACCACGGATGTAGACTGAAAGCGTTAGAAGCAGGTCATTTTAGAATTCTTTCATTTTATCCCTTTTGTGTCCCTTCAATTTGAATGTTTTTGATAAATTGTAACTGGTTCTCGTCCTGAAAAGCCCGAAATATTTTCCAACGGACGTTATGCAAACAACAATCAATCAATAAATCCTTCATTTTTGATAACAGGAATATATACTTCAAGTCTTTATATCGAGGATAAGAAGTATGTTTAAATTGGTCTAAATGTAGATCGTTAAGTTTTATCTACATAGTTATTGATTTTAACGGAATTTATTTTATTGGAGGTAATTTTATTTCCTTCCGTTTTTTTTAAAGAAAAAGGTAAGTTGCGAGTTTGCATCTCTGTCTCTCTATCTTTGATTTCAACGACCAAACCCATAAACCAATGACTCACTGATATTAAGATACGGGACGGGCTGCAATTTCTGTCAAGATTTTACAAACCCGGCGGAGATTTCGGGTCGGGATTTTTTGATACTATGGTCAGGATTTTAAAAATTTCTGCAGATTTTTATAAAGCACTGAGGACAAATCAGGTTGACGTTTCATAATGTTAAATGTATAAATATGTCTCATCATGATACGGTAACTGCCTTTTATTACTTTTGGATAATTTCGTGTATTCAATTTTAGCTTTCCTGGATATTTTCGGGTAACAAATACGATATAAGGTGGATACTTTGGGGTAGGGTTTTCGAGTTAACCGACGCACCACCGTCATTAAATGGTCAAATTACCCCCCCCCCCCCCCTTCCAGAGACATTTTCTTTCCAGCAAAGAACACAACGAAGTGAATGTTGCTTATTATCTGACGGTTATCCTTCTTATGAAAATTACATGTTTGTATTTAAATATTTGCAAAAAGCTTAGAGAGCGAAAGTTTAAGTCCCTGCACATATCATTTTTTCCTACCAAAAATTCTGCACCGGAAATTACAAGTACAGCCTTAACTTATAAGTGTCGTTATTCAAGTAATTACTTGAATTTAAAGTTTTGGTATTCATATTTGAAATACAATTCTATAAATTGCTAAAAAATTTATAATCTAGGTACAAATATACTCATAATGGACAATTTGATGTACATTTACCACGTAGTTACCAATTTCTCTTATATTGTTTCTGATTTTCTGACGCATAAGTACATGTAGCATGTAACACATCAAAACTTATTTTTTTCCAGATATTCGCACAAAGATGCAGATGATCCTGGTATCTCTCATACTCTATATTGTAAACTCTGTGCTTTCTTGTCATTCAACCTTTGACTACAATCTTTGTTATTGTACTGGAGGAGGGGATACTGACTGCACAAACAACCAGTTAGATTCAATTCCGCCGGTTTTGAACCATTTGAATGCCCCCTATATTAAATCTATGTAAGTTATTTTAATTCTATATACGGGGTAACCTAGCTGGTGTGAAATTAACAGAAAAAAAAATGAAAAGGCATTTTCTGAACAAGCGAGGTTATATAGTTAAAAATTTAAAGCAATCATTTTTATTAAATTTTTAAAACATTCTCTGCATAATCTGTCCAATTTTCTTCTCTAACAGTATAGATCGGCTTGATAGCTACAAAACATGTAATCTAAACTAATGTAAATATAAACAGTCCTTTTCTTTTCTGTTGCAAGAGAGTAATTTTTGTTTACTATTTTACCAACTCAGCAACTCTAAGAATTAAGACACAAACTAGTTTTAGTATAAATGTTGTCCATATTGTCAAACACTTCTAGACAAAATATAATGTCAGGTTGTGCACATATTTTAATCTTCAGGGATTTTAGAAATAACAGGATTACTGCCATTAAAGATGACGACCTAGTATTGCTTACTAGGTTAGAAGTACTGTGAGTATTAGTGCTTATTGATTTAATTTCACGCACGCACGCACGCACGCACGCACGCACGCACGCATATATATATATAATTAGAATAATAACCCATGGTATATTTATCAATTGTGGACTTTTAATGAGGTCATTAAATGATATATGGACTTTGTAGAATGCTATTGACTGAGGACCAAAGTCCAGGTCAATATATAATGTATTTATCGAATTAAATATCCTTTATTGTTATATTACATATGCACTGTCTGTTTTCAATCAAGAAACCTTCCTTAGCACTTTCAAACAAAAATATGTAAAATGTGCATTTTGATAGTTCCATGAAACAGGTAGACAATGAAACATAAGATAAACAGATTTAATGAAAGACAATTGAAAAAATCAACATTTTGATAATATGTTGAGAAATTTTAGGAATGAATCCGGATCTAATTTTAGTAATACGGAGTCAATATTCTTTTACGGAGTCAATATGCTTTTACAAGAGGTCAATACATGAAATGTCCTGGTAATCATGTGACAAACTAACCAATCAGAAAGCGATCGGATATGTAATAATTATAGATTAATACATGGCCTTTTTCATATTGCCCTTGTTATCAGCCCAAGATCTTGATAACGGCCCCGAGGGCTGATAACAAGGCCAATATGCAATAGACCATGTATTAATCTAATTATCACACATTTTGCCACTGCCAAGAAATAATTTTAATGCTGAATTCGATTTTCTGTCTTCAAGCAAGTCTGTCAGGTTTTGAACATCACTGATATGGCGAATGAATATAATGTGCACATTCACAGTGCTACAGCTAGGTAACATGCTTCAAATTATGTTTTTATTTCATATGCAAAATCGGCATTATTTCAATAAAATATGTGATAATATATAATATTAAAATTTCAAATGAAAATATATAGATTGTTTGGTTGAGGGACAAGCGAAAATCACCAGTTTATTGTCGAATACAAAGTTCATATTAACATCGACGTGAAAATTTTACACAGTCCACAAATGATATAAAACAACAGGCAGTTAACTAACTGCAGTGTAAACTTTTGAAATCGAACAAACAAAATGGAACGCTGTCCATTGAGATAGAACAAAAATCCATAAAAAAGCTCTTAAAATGTCGTAACTTGCCTGTATTTATCCTTGGTAACACGGAACAAATAGTAGGTTTTTGCCGTAAATACATCGTTATAACTTGTAATAAACAGTAAATGGCTCGTGATTACTCGTAACCTCTCTTAAATCGCTCATAAAAGTCTCCAAATCGTAAGGATCCGTGTACTTTTACGAATTTGTGCCATAAGTAAGGATTCGTAAGAAAAATCCGTGTATGTGAAGGTAGCATTAGTCATTATAAATTCTAAAAACTTAATTAATGGCCACAAAACCCAATATCCTCTGGCATACACTATAACTATCCCTTTGGTATTTCAACATTTTTTGGTTCATTGCCACTTATAATTAGTCTACTCCCATTTGATCTATTCCCATCAGGTCTACTAAAATGGTAAATGAGTTGCATTGGCAATTCGGAATTTGGAAATCCGGTCTACGTTTGATAATTCTGAAATTGTTTTTCCCATTTAAAAAGATATATATCTATATTACAGCTTCAAAATTGTATTTAAAAAAAAATATACATATATATTTAGATTTCATCATTTTTTTACTGATTTTTTTTTTGGCGTGGTAACAAAAGGATAGCATTGATTATATATATGGCTTCAAATGTTGTTTTTGTTATTTTCTTATGAATTGTATAGAACAGTGACACAGTGAAAGGTGTAATGGAAGGAATTTCAATGAATAAATTACATGAAATGAAGACAATGAAATTAGTATTTATGCTTTTTTAAGCAATTTTCTACATAGGTGTCTGATCTACTCACGACTGATAAAAATGGCTTAAAAAACTAAAGTCAAAATAATATACGCCTTCGGAAGGAACCATGTTTTGTTACTGAAAGATATTTTATATTCCTAGTTGTAATAAAAAATTTTGATCAGGAAGTTATTTTTCGTTAAAATGTTCCATGCAATGATTTATACATACTTTGTTCTACAATAAAGAAAAAAGTAATACAAATAAAAACTAGAAATTGGTGCCATCAGAAACGATGGCCATTCCCGCACTGCAAAAGTAAAAAAACAATTAACAGTGAAAAATTAGCAATTCCACAATTTCGGTCTGAAAATTGGAACCCTATATCAAATTTCAAAATTGAAAACCTTATTGCACATCTACACATAGTGAAGAACAACATTATAAACAAATGAAACCACTGAAACAAAAAATGAATGAATATTTCCACAGACAAGGCAAAATTAGCAATTTCACCATTTTCGGTCCTAAAATTTGAACCCTTAATAGATTTTCAAAATTAAAAACCTTTCCGCACATCTAGTCTAGAAAAAATAAAGAATTACAAACAAATACATTTGCTAAATCTAAATGAAAAATGAAAGAGGAGTTTAAGGCACAAGCTTAAATTCACTGTTTCCGAAATACAACACCTGTGGGCCTCAAGTTGTCAAAATCAAAATTCTAAAACCTTATTGCGCATCTACACACAGTGTGTGACAATATTGTATAGAAATTAAAAGCATAAAATGAAAAATTAATAAGGAGTTTAGTTTTAATTTCCAGTTTTCGAAATTCGACCCCTTTGGCCCCCATTTTTTAAAAATCAAAATTCTAAAACCTTATTGCGCATCTACATATAGTATGTGACAATATTGTATAGAAATTAAATGCATGACGTGAAATATGAATGAGGAGTTTAGGTCACAACGTTAAATTCCAATTTTAGAAATTCGACCCCCTGTGGACCCCAATCTTTTAAAATCAAAATTCTAAAACCTTATTGCGCATCTACATGCAGTATATGATAATAATATATAGAAATTAAAAGCATAACACGAGAAATGATTGAGGAGTTTAGGTCACAAGTTTAAATTTCCAATTCTTGAAATTCGACCCCTGTGGGCCCCAATTTATTAAAATTATAAAACCTCATTGCGCAGCTAAATACAGTTTGTGACAATACTGTATAGAAATTAAATGCATGAAGTTAAATATGAACGAGGAGAACTGGAGACAAGATTATCTAACCGACGGACAGACGAACAAACGGACGGACGGACAGACGGACGGTCAGAAGGACCGATTACAAATACATTCGAACTTCATTCGAAGTGCGGGGATAAAAATTTATACAAAATGTTAAATGTATCATATTTCCATGTAGACACAATCTGAATTTGAAGGAGTAGACAAAATGGCCAATGTGTCATTTTGCGCAGTATATATAATGGGAAGAAATCATGGGAATTGTATATTCATAGACAAAATGGGAGTAGACCAGGTGAGAGTAGATACAGTGGGATTTTCCAATTTTTTTAAAATCCATAATCAAGGGCTGTATTATTTGTTTCCCCTACGGAAGACGTAGACACAACATTTTGAACACTGCCCAGCAGACAGTTTCTAGGCAGTGCATGGGTCCTATGAAAACTTGGCGTAAGAAGATATTCAATCATACCAAATTTTATCCAAATATAAAAAATGCCAAAACGACCAAAAAGGTAAAGCAGATCCATCCAGGGACAGAGCTATGCACGAGGGCGATACGTCTTAGTTTTCACAATATTTAGCATTTTTGTAACTGTAAATCTAAAGTATTAATTTCGGTCCAGTATCAACATACTAACAAGTGAGATTGTGATACTAATTTATTTCCGTATTTTGTGATACATTTTATTACAGGATAGCAATTCACAAGAAATACGGAGAATAACTACCTCATAGCACAAAAAAAGACGTTAAATAAACACAGAAAACTGACTCCTTTTGCTACCATCATGAAATATTTCAAAAAGCGTTTAAAGGTACATAATTTCTATTTACATTTAGAGACCTTAGAGAAAACCCTCTGATGTGTTGTGATATTCTTCCACTGAAAGATTTAATGGATTCAAACAGTAATTTACAGACAGTTCTTGGAACATGTTTGGGCGAAGACAACAACACATATTCGGTTACACAGTTTCCTGTGTTTCCAACATGTGCAATAGGTATTCATATTGTCGGACTGGGTATAAAAAGGACGGAAGGCTTGTACAGTTTTCCCTAAAGTGTAATATAGTTTTCCAAGTTTATTTTGGAGTCTGTTCTGGTCAAGATTTATTTTATATAAACAAATTTCGCTGGCTCAACTCTCAAAGTAAATAGTACATTTAGTATGATGAAGAAAAAGAGTATAATGAGGGTTTTAATGGAATACAAACTGGGAAATAGAGAATTTTTCTTTGATTTTATTATTGTATTTCTAGAGTCAAGCCTTTGCGAGAAATGTGAAGGTTTAAATATCGAGACCATAAAATTCTTTCTAATTGATGCTTAACATTTACTGTTATCTTTTTGGGGTTTCAAAATTTTACGCCTTGAGCACACGACGGAACGTTCACATCTTGTACATCAAAATTGGTGTTAAAGAATATTATTTTTATCTTTCAACAGTTTTAAATTCGCCAGTAACCCATATTAACCCCTCACTTCTTTCATATGACACAAGATATTAATACGTCTCGTTTTGAAACCAAACCGTTGTGCACTCTTTGAATATTCCGTTGATCTATTAAGAAACCTGAACAAATCACACGTAAATGATAATTTGTTTCCTCCTACCGATGGGACACAGGCAAAACATAGAAAATTTTGTGTAAAGTACGACATAAAACAATGTCATGTAGTTTAATAAAATTTTGCTTTCGAAAGTCAATGTAAATTGTTTAACATGTTGTAATTCTTCTGGTTTTTCTAATATGAGGATGGAATGTAAAATGACGTTGAAGGATTACATTAAAATACATTTTTATTAAACAGATTGAAACAAAAATGAATTAAGATATATTTAAATCAATGATACACACGTAAATGGCGTTACAAATTCAATTAATTTCGTTTACCATATCACTTAGAGTGATTATGTCGCATTGTTACATTACCAGACAGATATTCTTTGTAATTATGGTTGATATTCCTTAGTCTTGCTGAATGCTTCCTATATTTCAGTTAGTGACTACTGTATTAATGTAACATGCGAGCATAGTGGAACATGTATAAATGGGAACAGAATGTTTCTGTGTGTGTGTCCACCACAGTTTACTGGAAAAATGTGTGAATTAGGTAAATGTCTAATGTTATAGAAAACAGAAAACTATGTGGATAGTATTAGTAACAATATTTAATTTCGATATATATCTTGAATACATGGTCAGCGACAAAGCCTAGCCAAGATCAGGAGGAGAAACAGATCAAGTAATTCTATCAGATTAATATCAGAGCAGTAACAGTTTGAAGAGGTCATATTGCACCTATGTAGCCAAACAGGTTCTCCAAAGCGATAAGCATTTGTTGTAAATGACATCCATCACAACGGTGGGTAAAATCCAGGGAAGTCCCATATAGTGTCATTTCAAAAAGACCGGATATGTAACTGAGGATATCTAATCTTGTTAAAAAAATAACAATCCAAAGATATTAATATTAGATATAGTAAATTTATACTATGCTGTATACGACGCATTCAAGGAGTTACCTCTCATCAGCAGATTAAAACCGAAACATTTGGAAGACCAAAAGCTTATTTTAAACAAGAATTACTCATAACCAAAAATACAGATATAGGCAGCCAAATTTCAGCTAAGGAGATCTACCATATGCAATACAAGGAATGAATGGAAACCCTTAACACCCTTTTCATATAAATAAATGACTATAAATGAATCTTATGATGTAATCTAAAATGAAAAGTGAAATCAGTCCTGAATTGTTGTTGGGTGCGATGACTAAGGATGTCATTAAAAAGAACCAATTTAGGGGAGATTATTGGCAAAATATTTTTATAATCAGATGTAAAGGAAATTTTATTTTTTTGGAAATAGCAAGATCAAGAACGGTAACCTATGCTTTTTAAATTGAAATTTCAAAGTATATCCATCCAATATCCTGCCTGGAAATATTATGAAAATTTATCTGCTAAAAATATCAGTATTGATCTACCTTAAAGTATAAAGAGGACAAATATACCTAAGGATCAATCCAACAAAAACGTAATGCATTAGACAAACAAAACCCGGGAAGACAAATATCGGGCTAGTATCAGGCAATGGGATTGTAATGCTCTATTGAAATTTGACGTGTTAATCGTATGAAGACAGTACTTTTATATATCAAAGTACCCTGCAGGAGTGTAAGTTATGAAATAGAAAATGGCTGTTTTTATACTGTTTGTCACCTAAAATGCCGCTCTTTGGCCTTCAACGATGATCCTGAACCTCCGAAAATAGAAAAAGACAAAAAATACAATTTACTATTAGACAGTTCTGCTTGAAAGTTACAAGAAATTGCTACACTTTTCTCTGCTTTAAGCTACTTTAAGGGAGGTAAAACTACCAATAAAACGTCCCTGGCCAAACTGTTTTTGTTTTTTTTCCAGAAATATGTCAACCATTTCCGGCGGATGTTGTGTTTGTCATCGATAGCTCAACTAGCCAGTCAGAAGAGTACTTCAATATGAGTAAAGAGTACGTTTTATCTTTAACAAGAAAATGGGATATCTCACTGAACCATTTCCAGGTTGCGATAGTATCTTGTGCTGACAATGCGGCTACTGAACTTCAATTTGATGAACAATTAACCAATTTAACACTTGCAACTGCTATTAAAAGTTTAAACCAAAGAGGTGGAAGTTCTGAAATTATGTCTGGAATATATACCGCAAATAATCTTTTAAATGCAAAGTCTGTTCATTCGAACTACGCCCAGCCCAAAAAGTACGTAATTGCATTGACGGATGGACTACCCTCCATACCAACCAGAATTAGACTAAATAATGTACCAGGTATAACCACCATTGCCGTGTCAGTAGGATACGATGTTTCACATTATTTTTTAAAAGCAATAACTGGTGATATGTCTTTGGTATTTACCAGTCATCCAGAACGTCTCTACAACTATTTGATGTCGGAGTTAATAGAACCAAGCTGCAATAGTGAGTGATGATTTACAAATTCAGTTGATCTCAATTGATTGCAGATATCCTAGGCCTCTGCCTTTAAGCTCACCTGGCCTAAAATGCCATGTGAGCTATTCTCATCACATTGCGTCCGTCGTCGTGGTCGTCGTAAACTTTTCACATTTTTATCAACTCCTCTGAAATCACTGAACCAAATTAAACCAAACTTAAGTGGAATGGTCCTTGGATGGTCCCTTTAAAAATTATATTCGGTTTACGCCATCCAATATGGCTGCCATGGTCGCACATACTTTAACCTTGAACCCTATGGGAATTTTAACATTTTCGTTACCTTCTCGCAGACCATTAGGCAAATTGGAACCAAACTTTGGTGGAATGGTCCTTGGGTGGAACATTTTAAAATTTGTGTTCGATTTCTCCGAACGCCATCCAACATGGCCGCCATGGCTGGACTTAGTTTAACATTGAGCCTCTGGGAATTTTACTTTTTCGTCAACTCCTCTGAAACCACTGAACCAATTTAAACCAGACATAAATGGAATGGTCCTTGGATGGTCCCCTTTAAAATTTGTGTTTGGTTTTCCGGGGCGCCATCCAATATGGCTGCCATGGTAGGACATACATTGTAGTTTAACCTTGGACCCTATGGGAATTTTAACATTTTCGTTATCTTCTCGGAGACCATTATGCCAATTTGAACCAAACTTTGGTGGAATGGTCCTTGGGTGGCCCCTTTTAAAATTTGTGTTCGGTTTCCCCGAACGCCATCCAACATGGCCGCCATTGCTCGACTTTGATGAATTTCAAAAATCTTCTTCTATGAAACTACAAGGCCAGTTGCAACCAAACTTGGCAGTAATGGTCCTAAGGAGGTTCTCTTTCAGAAGGATGTCCGATGACCCGGACTGTTAACCAAGATGGCAGCCACAGCCGAACTTCGTTAAACAGAGGACCCTATGGGAAAATTCATTGAAAAATCTTTTTATCTGAAACCACCTTACCAATTGAAACCAGACTTTGCAGCAATGGTCCTTAGGAGATTATCTTTCAGAATTGTCTGATTTCGTGGACTGTGAACAAAGATTGCCGACACAGCCGAACTTAGTTTAACATAGGACCTTATGGGAAATTCACTCAAAAATCTTCTGGTCTGAAACGACTAAGCCAATGAGAACTAGACTTTGTAGCAATGGTCCTTAGATGGTTCTCTTTAGAAATGTGTCCACTGTCAACATCTTTGCTGCCACAGCCGAACTTAGTTGAACATAGAACCGTATAGAAAAAAGCAGCCAAATCTTGAGTCCTGCTCAAGATAAAAAGTTCAATGCAGGTCAGCGATACAGGCTCTTTAGAGCATCTAATTTTAAACGCATAAAGACAGTGCTTTGTATATTCTTGTTGAACAAAGCAATACACGGTATAATACACAAAAAAATGTCGGTGATGTTATAAATATTCGACTTAACATCGACTAAATGCTATTATTCATTAAATACTGTAAAAGGGGGAAATTTTCGCGCCGTCTTGTCCAAAATTGGCAATAAATTAAAACTTCACTGTTTTAAATTTGCGATTCTCGGTAAATCAACAACTATAATGTGTTGGAAAAATTTTCTGTTTTATTTTTGCATTCCTTATCTTTCTGCGAACATAGCGAATATAAAACTGAAATTTTCCAATTTACTGTAGTTTTATATTATTTCTGTTGATAGAATTGTATTTATTTTATAAAGTTTACTTGTCTTATTCCAGGTTGCCAGATGTCATACAAATCTGATATTCTATTTGCTGTAGACGTTACTGTTGGAAGAACACAGCTGACAAAAACAGTCCCTGATATCATAAATGACATACTACCAAAGCTTACACTAAGTCCCTCATCCAAACAGTTGGCAATGACAACATATGACACTTCTAGTAACCTTAGATTTAAATTTTCAGACTACTATGAATCAAGTCGGAGAGACTTACAAAAACAAATGTCAACTTATATTCCATCCGATGCAAAATATTCGAATATTACTAACCTGTTATTACACATCAATCAAGTACTCTTCGACACCACATTCGACTCAAGAGACGATGCCAAGAAAATGGTCTTGATTATATCAAATTTTGAGCGGCCAGTCGAAACAAATGCTATGCAACTTTTAAAATCGCTGAAAGATGCCGACGTAGAAATTTTTACCATAGGTTTAAGTTCGTCAGATGCCAGTTTTGATACTATGTCAGTAATTGCTTCCTCGTCTTTTCACATTGGTGTCCTTGGAAACATATATACATCAATGATAGATACATTTATAGAGGCATTTGTAGAACAGCTCCACAATATCAGCTGTAATTTATAATGGTTAATTCTATTCTTGTATTATCAAAAAGGCATAAGAAATATATGTATAGAGTCAAACCCTCTATATCAAACCACAGTATATAAAGGGAACTGTGAAAATGTCCCGGTCATGAACAAAGCTTGTAAAATTAGCCTCTATATAAAGGGCACCTGCTCATAAAGGGCACTTTTCCTGGTGTGCCCTTTATACACAGGTTTGTAGATGTTTTATGAGGAAATATTGTTAAAAAATAATGTTTGTATTTAAAATGTAAATTGTATTTTTTTATATATAAAAATTGCATAGATCAACTTGTTTAAATGTAGGTTTAACGTATTTTATTTAATGCAATACTATGTATACGAAACGATAGATTTTTAGGACAATTTTCTTTATTCTGTTAAGTTATTTCTTTTGAAGTCAGTATTTTTTCCTGAAATTCTTTATCCCTTTTAATTTATTTATATCGTAGAACACCATTATTATCTATAGTTTACGGCAGCTATTTCATTTCATTTTATTAATTTTGCATACCAGTATCTAAAACATGCTAAGGATAATATAAGACATCTAACCATTTTACTGATATCTTTGATGATAGAAACATCAATGTTTTTTTTCTAAATGAGAAAAAACAGTCATGAATAATTGCAAAATTAAAATCCACCGGAAAACAAAATTTATACTGAAGTGAAGACGAAGAAATATAAATTAATGCAGTCATGTTTTAAAAATACGTCTTTTGTCAGAAGGATTCAAACATAAACATGTTAAAATGTAACTTCTGAAAGGTAAAATCATTTAGTTAAATTTTATATCCCAAAATTAACAAATCACACAATCACACTAAAATACATTATATTGTTGACAGAAATTCTTTTGTACCCATTTCAATTTCTAGAAAATGATTGATCCAAACCTTTCTGTCGGCATTATCCTCCTATTTTCAAATCTGATCTAAAATATATTATTTGGCCTTAAATAAACAGGAAATAGTCTCTAAATTAGTTCTATATTCATTTTGTATATTAATCTAATGTATTTTGTTAAAGAATTTAACTTTTGAAATGTTTTAAACCTGTCACAAAATCCTTTCGCAGTATCGAAAACATGCATGTAATTTTAACTTTCATTTTTGCAGAATGGGTTGTATTATTTTATTATTTGTTTTTCATTTTGTTTTTATTAGCACAAGTACGGCGGCATCAACTATTTTTAAAACTATAATAACTTTGCACACATAATACATACAATTAAGATACATGTACTTGGTCCACAGATACCTTATGACATAAACTCTGCCGCAGTATACTTGCCTTTTGACCAGCCTGACCTCGGATTCATGGTTCACTGACTGCATATCTGCGTGGTTAAATCCATTTCTCAGCAACCAACTGTAATTGGCCTAGAGACAATTCCTAGTGGGTACATGCTAGTCTGCTACATGGCTTGGGACTTTGATCTCAATTTCATGCTTGAGTGACTTTCACATTTTCGTGGTTAAGTATATTTCTCAGCAACTGTAATACATAAGCCCACAATACATGTATCTGGTCAATAGATAGTTCTTAGTGGGCACATGCCAGTCTGACACCTTTCTCTGGACCTTAACCTCGATTTCATGCTTGAGTGAT
Source organism: Mytilisepta virgata (assembly GCA_028015205.1). NCBI lineage: Eukaryota > Metazoa > Mollusca > Bivalvia > Mytilida > Mytilidae > Mytilisepta > Mytilisepta virgata. The sequence goes on from CM051513.1 coordinate 20,853,886, forward strand.
TTTTTTACAGTTTCGTGGTAAAGCCCATTTCTCAGTAAATATAATACGTAGGCCAACCCATATTTGGTCAATAAATAGTTCTTGTAGGGTATCTATCAGTCTTAAACCTGCCGTTTGACCCTGGTCTCAATTTCATGGTTGAGTGACCTGTGTCACATTTTCTTGATTATGTCCATTTCTTAGCAACTGTAATACCAAAACCCACCATATCTGGTCAATAAATAGTTCTTAGTGAGTACATGCAGTCTGACACCTGTCTCAAGATCTTGACCTCAATTTCATGTTTGAGTGAATTGTGTTAAAATTTCGAGATTAAGTCCATTTCTCAGCAACTGTAATACCTAGACCCATCAAATTTGGTCTATTCATACTTCTTAGTGGGTACATACCAGTTTAACTCCTATCTCTGGAACCTGACCTCAATTTCATGGTTGAGTGACTTGCATATAAGTTTATATGACTAAGTCATTTTCTCAACAACTGTAATACTTAGACCCGCCATATAGTTCTTAGTGGGTACATGTTAGTCTCCAGACCTTGACGTCAGTTTAATGCTTGAGTGAATTTTGTTACATTTTCGAGATTAAGTCCATTTCTCAGCAACTGTAATACCTAGACCCATCATATTGGGTCTTTAGATAGTTCTTAGTGGATAAATGCCAATCTAACACCTGTCAGCTGCATTTGACCCGAATTTCATGCTCGGATGAGGTAATATACATTTTCATGATTCAATGTATTTCTCAGCAACTGTACTAACTATACCCACAATATTTGGTTGAAAAGTTCTTATTAGGTATATATCACTTTAACATCCGATACCTTCTGGGTACATGGCTGTCTGTGAACTTTGCCTGAAATCCACACTTGAGTCCCATATCCATGATTTAATCCATTTCCCTGTAGCTGTAATACCTATATCCACTGTATATGGTCTGTAGATACTTCTTGGCAAGTAGGTGACCACAATTTTAGGCTTGAGTAATTCATATCACACTTTTACAATTAAGTCGATTTCTCAAGAAATGTTATAAATGCATGTTTTTGGTCAATAGATAGGTTTTCGCGGATACATAGCAGTCTGAGACGTGTCAACCGACCTTGGATATAATTTTAGGCTGGAATGACATGCATGAGATTTTTCAGACAAATGTTGCCTGACCATTACTATTTTTATTAACGCATATTCCTTTGACTTGCAATGTCGAGTATCAGATAATCTTTATTCTGTGTCCGTATGAATACTCAGGCGAGACATTCAGTGTGTCTACTCTTGTTATCTGTACGGAAAATTGGTCAGCAGAATGAACAGAGGTTCATAGTTTTTGTTCGGGATGGTTAATTTCAGTTTGTTAGTTAGCAGGCAATGTAGTTTTTCTATCTATTGAATTTAGATATCTGAGGTAAGTGTTCATTATACTTAATTTTAAAATACTGCATGAGTACGGTCAGCTTCTTTGACAATTTGCATATTGTAATAAAATACTGTGGAAAGTGAAACAATTTTCGAAATTCATTGCATCAAGCTAATATTACAGAGGTTGTGAAAATATCACACGGAGTTATTTTGAGTGTTTTGACCCAAACACGGAGTTACTGTGGTATTTTGACATAAAACCTGGAGTTATTTTGTTTCAAATGAAACGGTTATTTTGGTGTTCTAACTGAAACACCGAGATACATATTGTGTTCGCAAATATCGAACACGGAGTATTTCTTCAATGTTTTTCTTGACAATTTTGTTGTCGCTCTGCGTGTAGAGATGTAACTTTTTCATTAAGTATTGTTAGTACACGAATTAGTAAGTGTATATTGTGTAATATTGGTCTGCATGTCCAATATATAGTCCTTAGGACTTTATTTAGTTTGTGAGTGAATCGCCCGAGTTTACACATTGATAAATTCCTTCAAAATAACCTTCATTAGTATAATGAATACATTTCCTTTACACACGATTGAATTGATTTCTTCCTTTAAATCGAGAATAGGTTTTACTGGTGTGTGTTTTAAATTGCATTAGACCATTGAGGTCGATATATATATAGAATGTCATATAATACATTTAAACTCAGTTCCATTCAATTCAATATGTTATTTACGTCTCACCTATACAATAATTATACATACAACATGTACAATATAATCAAAATATTATAACTTATATCTAAGGCCACACCAAAACGATCTTTAGTTCTTTCGATTTCGCGCTCCAATTTTTGGGCTATGTAAATTTTATGAAAATACATTTTTGTCGCTTTATTTTGTAAAAATTCTGAAAATTCTCCCCAAATGCTTCATTTATCATAAATTAAGAACAAGGATTGTTCGCGCGCTGATAAAATTTTGTAAAAGTTGGGATTTTTCCCATTTTTAACTCACCTGGCCTAAAAGGTGAGTTAAAAACTTGACAGGAAACATCTATGGGAGGTCCTGTATAAAGTTTCCTCATTTCGTCCCGATCGGGCAACAAACATGGCAATGACTGGTAATTCTTGTTTCTCATTGCTTGATTAAAAGAATTGGCCAGATTTGTCTGCAATTGTCTTTAGATGGTCCTCTTTCAGAATTATGTTCGATGAACTGTCGATCAACCAAGATTGCCGCCACAGCCTTATTTAGTTTAACATAAGACGTAAGGGAAAATTCTTTTAAAAAATCTACTTGTCTGAAAGCACTCAGCCAATTGGAACCAGACTTGGCAGTCATGGTTATTCGATTGTCCACTTTCAGAATTATGTCCAATCATACAGACGTTTATTCCTTAGATGCTTTGGTGGCTGTTGATTGGTAAATTGAATCCAGGTGAGCGACACAAGCTCCTTGGAGCCTCTAGTTTTCAATATTTTATTTAAAAACATTTGTGCCGCACGTAAATTTTATCTTGCCCGAAAAAAAGTTCACAAGAAAAAAATTTAAAATTAAAATTTTGCTCACTCGCACATATTTTTGCAATCCAAGACTCCAAAACACGAAGAATCAATATGGTGTGGCCTAAGGTGAAATTCAATTTTCTTCCGGCTTGTTAAAAAAGGGAAGTTCTATTTGAGAGTCGATCACTTTTTTTCTCTCGATTTAAAATCCGCTTTTATATTAACAGACAGAAATTTAATTCTTTATCATTAATAAGTTCAAGTTTTGTACCTCAAAGGGCTTGTATATAGGAGATTTATGTCAACTGATATCAACTTTTTGGAATATTGCCAAGAAGGCATTCAGAACCAAAACCGTTCTACTGTCATATGAATGGAGATATATAAACAAATTAGTTTTTGTGGAAGTGTTCTTCACGTTGAAAAACTGTCTTTAAGACACCAGTTTGATATATTTGTGTAAGCGATATTCAAGTATGTACAAAATATTTAGTAACTTATATTATAGTTCTTATTAACAAATATTCAGAGACCACATACATACAGAGACACAGGCTATGTCTCTAGAGATTTTGAAAGGCTTTAGGCGACGTTTGAAAATGGCCCGGCCTAGGAGTGAAATTAAAACTATACAGAATGAAGAAAATGGCTAAAACATTTACTGTAAATTCAGAAATTATTGCATGCATTTATTATTGCGATTTTGTCATTTTACACCAAAATACATTTTTAGCTCACCTGGCCTAAAAGGCCATGTGAGCTATTCTCATCACTTTGCGTCCGTCGTCGTCGTCGTCGTCGTCGCCGTCGTCGTATGTCGTCGTAAACTTTTCACATTTTTATCAACTCCTCTGAAACCACTGAACCAATTTAAACCAAACTTAAGTGGAATGGTCCTTGGATGGTCCCCTTTAAAATTTATGTTTGGTTTTCCCGGGCGCAATCCAATATGGCTGCCATGGTCGGACATAGTTTAACCTTGGACCCTATGGGAATTTTAACATTTTCGTTATCTTCTCTGAAACCATTAGGCCAATTTGAACCAAACTTTGGTGGAATGGTCCTTGGGTGGCCCCTTTTAAAATTTGTGTTCGGTTTCCCCGAACGCCATCCAACATGGCCGCCATGGCTGGACTTAGTTTAACATTGAGCCTATGGGAATTTTACTTTTTCGTCAACTCCTCTGAAACCACTGAACCTATTTAAACCAAACTTAAGTGGAATGGTCCTTGGATGGTCCCCTTTAAAAATAGTGTTCGGTTTTCCGGGACGCTGTCCAATATGGCTGCCATGGTCGGACATAGTTTAACCTTGGACCCTATTGGAATTTTAACATTTTCGTTATCTTCTCTGAGACCATTAGGCCAATTTGAACCAAACTTTGGTGCAATGGTCCTTGGGTGGCCCCTTTTGAAATTTGTGTTCGGTTTCCCCGAACGCCATCCAACATGGCCGCCATGGCTGGACTTAGTTTAACATTGAGCCTATGGGAATTTTACTTTTTCGTCAACTCCTCTGAAACCACTGAACCTATTTAAACCAAACTTAAGTGGAATGGTCCTTGGATGGTCCCCTTTAAAAATAGTGTTCGGTTTTCCTGGACGCTGTCCAATATGGCTGCCATGGTCGGACATAGTTTAACCTTGGACCCTATGGGAATTTTAACATTTTCGTTATCTTCTCTGAGACCATTAGGCCAATTTGAACCAAAATTTGGTGCAATGGTCCTTGGGTGGCCCCTTTTGAAATTTGTGTTCGGTTTCCCCGAACGCCATCCAACATGACCGCCATGGCTGGACTTAGTTTAACATTGAGCCTATGGGAATTTTACTTTTTCGTCAACTCCTCTGAAACCACTGAACCTATTTAAACCAAACCTAAGTGGAATGGTCCTTGGATGGTCCCCTTTAAAAATAGTGTTCGGTTTTCCGGGACGCTGTCCAATATGGCTGCCATGGTCGGGCATAGTTTAACCTTGGACCCTATGGGAATTTTAACATTTTCGTTATCTTCTCTGAGACCATTAGGCCAATTTGAACCAAACTTTGGTGCAATGGTCCTTGGGTGGCCCCTTTTAAAATTTGTGTTCGGTTTCCCCGAACGCCATCCAACATGGCCGCCATGGCTGGACCTAGTTTAACATTGAGCCTATGGGAATTTTACTTTTTCGTCAACTCCTCTGAAACCACTGAACCTATTTAAAACAAACTTAAGTGGAATGGTCCTTGGATGGTCCCCTTTAAAAAATTTGTTCGGTTTTCCGGGGCGCTGTCCAATATGGCTGCCATGGCTGGACATAGTTTAACCTTGGACCCTATGGGAATTTTAACATTTTCGTTATCTTCTCTGAGACCATTAGGCCAATTTGAACCAAACTTTGGTGTAATTTTCCTTGGGTGGCCCCTTTTAAAATTTGTGTTCGGTTTCCCCGAACGCCATCCAACATGGCCGCCATGGCTGGACCTAGTTTAACATTGAGCCTATGGGGATTTTACTTTTTCGTCAACTCCCCTGAGCCAATTTGAACCAAACTTTGGTGGAATGGTCCTTGGGTGGCCCCTTTCCAAACTTATGTCTGGCATCCTCGACTTCCAACAGACATGGCTGCTGTTACTGAAAGTAGAAAAAGGGGGGGGGGATGAATTTCCAAAATCTTCTTCTATGAAACTACAAGGCCAGTTGCAACCAAACTTGGCAGTAGTAGTCCTTAGGAGGTTCACTTTTAGACGGATGTCTGATGACCCGGACTGTTAACAAAGATGGCAGCCACAGCCGAACTTAGTTAAACTTAGTTAAACATAGGGCCCTATGGGAAAATTCATTGAAAAATCTTTTTATCTGAAACCACTTTACCAATTGAAACCAGACTTTGCAGCAATGGTCCTTATATGGTCCTCTTTCAGAATTGTGTCCCATGACCTGGACTGTCAACCGAGATGGCTGCCACAACCGAACTTAGCTTAACATAAGGCCCCATGGGAAAATTCATTGAAAAATCTTCTTATCTGAAACCACTTGACCAATTGGGACCAGACTTTGCAGCAATGGTCCTTAGGATGTCCTATTTCAGAATTGTCTGATTTGGTGGACTGTGAACCAAGATGGCCGACAGAGCCAAACTTAGTTTAACATAGAACCCTATGGGAAATTCACTCAAAAATCTTCTGGTCTGAAACCACTCAACCAATTAGAACTAGACTTGGTAGCAATGGTCCTTAGAGGGTTCTCTTTTAGAAATGTGTCCATTGACCTAGACTGTCAACCATGAGGCTGCCACTGCCGAACTTAATTGAACATAGAACCCTACAGAAAAACCAGCCAAATCTTTAGTCCTGCTCAAGATGAAAAGTTCAATGCAGGTGAGCGATACAGGCTCTTTAGAGCCTCTAGTTAATTTTTGCGATATTGAGAAAAATCCCGCTTCACTCATGTAAAAATTCCAAAATGCGGGTTTAAATTATTGCGATTACAGCCATTTCGCAATAATAAAATAATCGCAATAATTTCCGAATTTACAGTATTTATTTCAAATTATACTAAACAGACATGCACGTCACTTGCACCACAAAACCTAAAAAAGGTTTATCTTTGCAGTTCAGTTTAAAAATTCTAACCCAAGAATTTTAATCTCACAATATTTTATAGCATAAACATTTTTAAACGGAATACAGAAAAATGGAACAAAAATTAACAGAATACAGAACCGTCAACTATAAACAAATTCTATAAGAAAATAAAGTGCATTGATTGGTTCAAATATGTTGACATAACATATCAAAACTTTATGTTTTTCCCAGATATTCGCATAACATGAAGATGAACATTGTATGGGTCATACTTTACATAGTCAACTCTGTGCTTGCATGTGATTCAACGTTTGACCGAAATCGTTGTTATTGTTTTGGATGGCTTACCGACTGCAAAAACAACGAGTTAAATTCAATTCCATCTGTTTTGAACGAAGGGAATGCTCCTCATGTTATTTCTATGTAAGTATTTTATTTGTTAAACGTCGTAATGCAAATAGACAGCTAGATATAAGTTTTTTCCCACATATATCGCTATTGTAAATAAAAAGAAAGCTAGAAGAATTAAGTTGCTATATTTTTCTAAAGAAACAAAGGAACTCGTATATAAGTTGGATTTTCGAACAATAATATTGTACACTTTTCCTGATACAATACGCATTGCTTTTAATTTCCGGGTTTTATAGTGAAGCGTGGTTTGAAGAGAACGACGAAAAACGAAACGCAAAGTAAATAACCCGTTTACTGTATTTGGTTATTTCAATGGTGTGCACCATGTGCATTGATGTAATTTCGAAAAAAAAAATGAAAATAAGATTATAATTTATTTCCAATAGCTGTTTCTACGTCTAAAATAAAAGTGTTCCCCTTTATTCTGTCATAGTAGAAAAGAAAAAATGATTCTACGATATGATAGACAAAAGAAAAGAAAACAGTTTAGCAATCAAATGACGCGTTGCCCTAATCAAGTTTTCAGTTATAACGACATAACCCGTTTAAAAATTTAAAGCAATCTTAAAATGTCTCGATTTCGTATAGATTCTAAACTATACTACATGATTTATCTGCAGGGATTTTAGAAATAACAACATCACTGCCATTAAAGATGGCGACCTGACCTCGCTTACCAGTTTACAAATACTGTAAGTATTTTGTAAGCTAAAACATTATCAAATAAAGATATTTAACATAACGAATTACATCACTGATTGCTGTTTATTACTCACCTAAAAACATTAATTTATACTATAAACCAAAGCTTAGATCTATGTCTTAAAAGATGTACATTTTTGACGAAAGCATAGAAAATCAGGGAACAGCGAGATTCACCAATTTGCACAAATCCATGCCGCTGCTGATGGACTTCAAGTACCCGAGGGTATCCCTAGCTCAGTTGTTAGCATTTCTATACATTTTTGTACTAGCTCGAAATTACTGAGTAACAAAAATGTAAAATTTGTGAAAACTAAGGAGTATCTCCCTCTGTCCTTAGATGGTTTTGGCTTTACCCCTTTAAATTTGCTCTTCAGCTTTTTGGATTGTTGTTTTGGTGTCCAACATTTTAGGCCTTGAGCACAACTAAAGAGTCGTACATGGACGAAATGTGCACATCTTGTCTATCAAAATTGTTATCTTAATATGTTTTACCTTGATGTACAATCTTTTACCCAGCCAACTTTTACATAAATAATTATCTGTATTAGTTTTAGATTACTATAGGTTGAGAACATATATATGTGGCATGTTTTAGAATTTTTTTTCTGTCATGTTTTTTTTTATCAAAAAATTATCAAAACATTTTACAAATAAATTCAGTATTCAAAACTCAACACTTTAAAACATTTTGATTGTCGGTTACTTTTCTGTTGTACAATTTATCGTTCTCTGATAAAATATCTTTTGAACTCGGACTCTTTAATCGTGTCAAAACGTTTTGTTTTAGCGCCATAGGCCATCACGACCGGTTTTAATTGATAAATTTGGACAATTTCTGATTCAGTGACCAAACTTCTATAGAAAGCGCTGGTCGAACAGTTTAATTACACGAACTATATATCATTAGCTAGTGCATTTTCTAGTTTTGAATTTCAGAAATACACGTGCAGGGATTTACCTGGTTTTATACTCAAGGAATGAATTTGTACTGAGTAAATGTGATATTAACCTGCGCCGTGATTATCAAGATTTTAAGCAAGGAAATACCTATACACGATATTATAATCAAGGAATATAATTGTACAGTTTATAGGCATTTCAGTGTTGTCTAAATACTTCGGTATTAATTCTGAAACTCTCAATCTCTACCGATACTGCATTTACCTATTTATATATATATATATATATATAACTTTATTGATCTATTCGTTTTTTAAATGTCTAGTATTATATTCTGTGCGAACAAAACGAATACAAAGATTTAAATGAACTTGATATACAATCTTGTAAACTTTATGTAATTTTAAACCAGGTATTGTACAGATCTTTTAAAACATAAAATTGTTCGTCCATTGTTTTTTGGAAATTGCTTGGAAACCATTAAGATTAACGAGAAAACCAAGATGAAGACCCTTGTTGCTATCGAAAACTAGAAATTTTCATGATATTGATGGAAGTAGGTTTCTCGGTCCAATTATATTATTCAAACCTACAGCGTAAGAAGTCTATTATGTAAATGTTACCACTGTCTTCTAGATCGATAAATTCTCTCTTGGTTTGATTATCCGATTTGAAATCAATTTAAGCGGTTTAAACATTAGTCCCATTTGTCATTACTGGTAAATGAGGTTATGTGCACGGCAGAACTAGAAATATAAACGAAACCACAATATTTAAAATGTTTAGAAATTTGCATTTGGCATGTTAAACGATCCACAAGAAATACGCTGAATAATTATCTTATAACACAAGAACACGTTAAATAGAAATAGAAAACTACAACGTTAACCTTTTACTCCCATAATCGAATATTCATGACTGGTTAACCTTGTTTAGTAAACACTTCATATTAAAAAGTGTTTAAATGTACCTACTTTTTATTTACATTTAGAGATCTAAGAGAAAACCCTCTAAGGTGCTGTGATATTCTTCCACTGAAAGATTTAATGGATTCAAACAGTTATTTACAGACAGTTCTTGGAACATGTATAGGTGAAGACAACAACACATATTCAGTTACACAGTTTGCTGTGTTTCCAACATGTCCAATAGGTATGGAGAATTTCGGGCTGGGTGCAAAAGGAACGGAAGGCTTGCACAGTTTTCTCTGAAATGTAACATACAGTTGACTGTCGTTATCTCGAACACATTTAAGTCGAAATTCCGGGTAACTCAAATTATCTGTTTGGACCCTCAACAGCAGTAACTATACAGATTTACCCCTGATATCTCGAATTTTCGTTAAGTCGAACTACATTTTCAGGTCCGAATGGATTCGACATAACGGGAGTTGATTGTATTTTTCCAAGTTACCTGTAGACTCGTTACTAATCAAGGAGAGTAAAACGTTATTTTTATATGAAACAATTTCGGTTGTTCAATCTTGGATATACAAAAATCCTTTGCGAGCAGTTTATTGTCGTATATATACAGTCAAGGTAGATAAACCTTTAACCTGGGGAGAAATTTTAAGGTTTAATTCTCGAAACCGTAGAAATATGATAATCAACTGCTTGTGAATTAAGATTAGGTTTCTCTAATTCTTTCAACAGTTAAAAATTATCTTATTGCCTTTGACACCGTATGACCCTCTCCTTTCTATCATATCATGCAACGTATTAATATGTAATATTTTGACACCTTATTTTTGATTGGATCCTTTATTACCTTGAGATGTTGTCCCTGTTGTAAGTTTTCGTTTAGAAACATATCTATTTTACACAGAACACTTCAGAACTAAGCGGTAGTTTCTTTACGTTTCTAGAATATCGATTGGGAATTTTATCGACCAACCAGCAACATCAATAAATCACACGCGGATTACCAAATTATCTCCAGCTGATCGCATATCACTGGATACTGTGAAAACAGCCAAGGAATTCGAGAATATTTTTTACGTACCGTACTACGAAAGAAACCACGAAGTAAGGAAATTTTTTTTTCATCAATAACCAAAATTGTATTTATTCTTGTTTTACTGATACGAACATGAAATGTAAAATGATCTTAATTGAAAGTTTTACATGATAATACAGTTACTTTCAACACAACTAAAAAAAGAAATGAATTATTTGACCACGTGATTATTCAAAAATTCCTGGATGTTTCATCTTCGCCTGAAAAAAGTAGTAAAAAAAGTAAATTTAGATTCCGATCGGTCGCACCTATATTTGCCATAAAAAAAGAATTAAACATCATTCTGGTGTGCCCTTATCTATTATTATCGGGGTACCTCAATTGATTTAGGTATATCTAAATAACATCTACTATACAATCGTGGATATTTACTGGGGGCAATATCATGCTTTATGTACCACCTAACAACACTATTGCCAAAGGTAAATGGCCACCGGCAATATTGCTTTAAGTGGTCCATAAAACCTGATATTGCATCATAGTGAAGTGCTATAATCATGATAATGTTTTATTACATTTCACTTTAAACAGCATGAATTGGAAATCACCCCTTTTTAAAAAATCAGTTCACCATGCAATACTACTTTTACTGTGCAATATCACGAAAATGGACCAATTTGAAACAAACTTAATCTCTATAGATCCAAAATTAAGAAATATAATAAAACCGTTTATGGTATCACAAATTCAAGTCATTTTATTTCACACTGAAATATGCCTAGAGTGACTTCTGTCGCATACAGAGATGAGATAGAAACAAAAATTCATTGTAATTATGTTTGATATTAAGTCTTTCTGAAGGTTGCTACATTTCAGTTAGTGACTACTGTATAAATGTAACATGCATGCATGGTGGAACATGTGAAAATGGGAATAGAATGTTTCAGTGTGTTTGTCCTCCACACTTTACAGGAAAAATGTGTGAATTAGGTAAGTCTCTAATCCCATAGAAAATACAAATCATACTTTATCGATGTATAAACAAACAAAGAATAAATGAATGATAAGAAAGAACAATTATAACAAATCAACACAAACAATAATAAAACGTATCACAAAATACCGAAATAAATTTGATGCACTGTATGACCATTTCGTTGACTGACAACTCGTCAGCAGTTCTTGAGATCAATATATTGGAAAACCGGTATAAGATCTAATGATGAATTAATAAGCACAACCATCAAAAATCAAAACAATTAAAACAAATAGGTAACCAAACTCAGCTAAGAGTTACCTCTGTATCAAAAGGAATAGCCTTAGAAATTTCTGGTAATTTTTGTCAAATTTTGAACTGAATATTTAAAGGCATTTAAGTAATGAATCACGCAAGGACAAAAAGCCTGGCTACTGTGCTGATAATGCCCCCGGGGACTAACAGTTCACCAACAGTGACATAGACCCAGTGGTAGTAATAAAACGTATCACAAAAAAAATTGATGCACTGTATTGCCATTTCGTTGACTGACAAGTCGTCAGCGTGCTGGAGATCAAAATATTGGAAAACCGGTTAAAGATATAATGAACACCAAATTTCGGGAGTTACTCCTGGCGCTCCAGAGATATAAATAGTTTTGCCCTGTAACAGAAATCCTACCTAACGATTGGCAAAATCCAAAGAAGTCCGATATAGTGTCAATTCCAAAAGATCTAAAATATGAGTATGTCTAATATCGTTTGCAAGATAGAAACTGCCTTAGTATCAATCATATAGTGATAGCCGAATACAATTACGTTATTAGTGTATTGGAACGTTTTAACACATACCATTCTATGGTTTTATATACTCACCTTGATCATTCTGTTTGAAAAACACCAATTTAAATTGACCTTATTTTCAATTCAGTAATTTCAGTTCGCAAAGGTTTTCTTCCTTCCCTTTTAACCAGAAAATACTACTTTTGGAAAATTATGGAAAAGGTTTTAATGATTTTTAACTAGTATACACTGCAAACCTTTATTTACGCTTATACGTCGAAAATGGTACGGAAAATCCTTTACACTCTTTACATATAAATGACTATGAATGGATCTTGTAATGAATGAGGAGTTGTTGTTGTTTGCGATATTGGGGTCGGTGTTTATTGCCTCATTGATTCAGAGTATAACACAAAAACAATGTTCTTTGCTTGAAATTACGCAATCAGCAGGTCGTGATTATAAATCACGAATTAACGCATTGCATAGAAAAACAAAACATTCTTCTTGCAAAGACAATCATGTTATCATTATACTATTGAAGGTTAGTGTTTTAGTTGTATGCATGAGTTCTGTGGCAAAGTACACATTCCCGCTTTAAACTTTTGGTTCAATCAATTTATTTACGTCATGATATGTAGTGGTCAAGATAGCATTAATCCTTCAATGATGAACCTGAAGTTCAGACCTTTCTACATGTGTCAAACTTGCTGGTATTTTTTCTCTATTTTTAGAAACTTCAGTGGAGGTAAAAGTAGCAATAAAATGTTTCTGGCAAACTGTTTTTGGTTTTTTTTCCAGAAATATGTCAACCATTTCCGGCGGATGTTGTGTTTGTCATCGATAGCTCAACTAGCCAGTCAGAAGAGTACTTCAATATGAGTAAAGAGTACATTTTATCTTTAACAAGAAAATGGGATATCTCACTGAACCATTTCCAGGTTGCGATAGTTTCTTTTGCTGACAATGCGGTTACTGAACTTCAATTTGATGAACAATTAACCAATTTAACACTCGCAACTGCTATCAAAAGTTTAAACCAAAGTGGTGGAAGTTCTGAAATTATGTCTGGAATAAATACCGCAAATAATCTTTTAAATGCAAAATATGTTCATTCGAACTACGCCCAGCCAAAAAAGTACGTAATTGCATTGACGGATGGACTACCCTCTACACCAACCAGAATTAGACTAAATAATGTACCAGATATAACCACCATTGCCGTGTCAGTAGGATACGATGTTTCACATTATTTTTTAAAAACAATAACTGGTGATATGTCATTGGTATTTCCCAGTCATCCAGAACGTCTCTGCAACTATTTGATGTCGGAGTTAATAGAACCAAGTTGCAATAGTGGGTGCTGATTTACAAATTCAGTTGATCTCATTTGATTGCAGATATCCTAAGCCCCTGCCTTTTTTTATTATCGATGTTTTGTTTCTTTTTCAGATCAATCTTACAAACAATGAATATTATCAATTATTGCTTCGTCTTTATTAGGGCAAATAAATCATGTACTGTTAAAAGACTTAAAAACTGAAACAAAATTGGTAAAGAATGTAAAACCCAATGTTGAGCCCCCCCACCCCCCCCATAAATAACAAAACAAAAAAACAAAAAACAAAAATAAAAACAAAAGAACGCAATCCATCAGACAGACAAACCCGGGAAGACAAATGAACAACCTCAAGCACAACAAATAAACACTGAAATTTACAAACAATAAACAACACGAACTCCTATAAAAACCAGGATAAGCAGTATACGGCACCCGTCGTGCAGTTCAAGAAAGTCAATCCGGTGAGTCACAATTCGGTGAAATTAACAAAATACATTGACAATTAACTTCAGGATGCGTGTACGATTTAAAAGATCACCATTTAATTCAATAAACAACGCATGAAGACTGTGCTTTATACATTCTTGATAAACAACGTAAAACATGTATCGGTATAATACAATAAAAATAACGGTGACCTTATACATTTTCGAATTAACATCGACTAAATGCTATTATTCATTAAATACTCTAAAAAGGGGGAATTGTCGCGTCGTCTTGTACCAAATTGACAATAAATTAAACTTCAGTGTTTTTACATTTTCGATTCCCGGTAAATTAACAATGATAATGCGTTGAAAAAATGTTCTGTTTTATTTTTGCATACCATCTCTTACCGCGAAAATAGCAAACATAAAACTGAATTTTCCAATTTACTGTAGTTTTATATTATTTTTGTTGATAGAATTGTATTTATGTTATAAAGTTTACTTGTCTTATTCCAGGTTGCCAGATGTCAAACAAATCTGATATTCTATTTGCTGTAGACGTTACTGTTGGAAGAACACAGCTGACAAAAACAGTCCCTGGTATCATAAATGACATACTACCAAAGCTTACACTAAGTCCCTCATCCACACAGTTGGCAATGACAACGTATGACACTTCTAGTAACCTTAGATTTAAATTTTCAGACTACTATGAATCAAGTCGGAGAGACTTACAAAAACAAATTTCAACATATATTCCATCCGATGCAAAATATTCGAATATTACTAACCTGTTATTACACATCAATCAAATACTCTTCGACACCACATTCGACTCAAGAGACGATGCCAAGAAAATGGTCTTGATTATATCAAATTTTGAGCAGCAAGTCGAAACAAATGCTATGCAACTTTTAAAATCGCTGAAAGATGCCGACGTAGAAATTTTTACAATAGGTTTAAGTTCGTCAGATGCCAGTTTTGATACTATGTCAGTAATTGCTTCCTCGTCTTTTCACATTGGTGTCCTTGGAAACATATATACATCAATGATAGATACATTTATAGAGGCATTTGTAGAACAGCTCCACAATATCAGCTGTAATTTATAATGGTTAATTCTATTCTTGTATTATCAAAAAGGCATAAGAAATATATGTATAGAGTCAAACCCTCTATATCAAACCACAGTATATAAAGGGAACTGTGAAAATGTCCCGGTCATGAACAAAGCTTGTAAAATTAGCCTCTATATAAAGGGCACCTGCTCATAAAGGGCACTTTTCCTGGTGTGCCCTTTATACACAGGTTTGTAGATGTTTTATGAGGAAATATTGTTAAAAAATAATGTTTGTATTTAAAATGTAAATTGTATTTTTTTATATATAAAAATTGCATAGATCAACTTGTTTAAATGTAGGTTTAACGTATTTTATTTAATGCAATACTACGTATACGAAACGATAGATTTTTAGGACAATTTTCTTTATTCTGTTAAGTTATTTCTTTTGAAGTCAGTATTTTTTCCTGAAATTCTTTATCCCTTTTAATTTATTTATATCGTAGAACACCATTATTATCTATAGTTTACGGCAGCTATTTCATTTCATTTTATTAATTTTGCATACCAGTATCTAAAACATGCTAAGGATAATATAAGACATCTAACCATTTTACTGATATCTTTGATGATAGAAACATCAATGTTTTTTTTTCTAAATGAAAAAAAAACAGTTATGAATAATTGCAAAATTAAAATCCACCGGAAAACAAAATTTATACTGAAGTGAAGACGAAGAAATATAAATTAATGCAGTCATGTTTTAAAAATACGTCTTTTGTCAGAAGGATTCAAACATAAACATGTTAAAATGTAACTTCTGAAAGGTAAAATCATTTAGTTAAATTTTATATCCCAAAATTAACAAATCACGCAATCACACTAAAATACATTATATTGTTGACAGAAATTCTTTTGTACCCCTTTCAATTTCTAGAAAATGATTGATCCAAACCTTTCTGTCGGCATTATCCTCCTATTTTCAAATCTGATCTAAAATATATTATTTGGCCTTAAATAAACAGGAAATAGTCTCTAAATTAGTTCTATATTCATTTTGTATATTAATCTAATGTATTTTGTTAAAGAATTTAACTTTTGAAATGTTTTAAACCTGTCACAAAATCCTTTCGCAGTATCGAAAACATACATGTAATTTTAACTTTCATTTTTGCAGAATGGGTTGTATTATTTTATTATTTGTTTTTTATTTTGTTTTTATTAGCACAAGTACGGCGGCATCAACTATTTTTAAAACTATAATAACTTTGCACACATAATACATACAATTAAGATACATGTACTTGGTCCACAGATACCTTATGACATAAACTCTGCCGCAGTATACTTGCCTTTTGACCAGCCTGACCTCGGATTCATGGTTCACTGACTGCATATCTGCGTGGTTAAATCCATTTCTCAGCAACCAACTGTAATTGGCCTAGAGACAATTCCTAGTGGGTACATGCTAGTCTGCTACATGGCTTGGGACTTTGATCTCAATTTCATGCTTGAGTGACTTTCACATTTTCGTGGTTAAGTATATTTCTCAGCAACTGTAATACATAAGCCCACAATACATGTATCTGGTCAATAGATAGTTCTTAGTGGGCACATGCCAGTCTGACACCTTTCTCTGGACCTTAACCTCGATTTCATGCTTGAGTGATTTTTTTACAGTTTCGTGGTAAAGTCCATTTCTCAGTAAATATAATACGTAGGCCAACCCATATTTGGTCAATAAATAGTTCTTGTAGGGTATCTATCAGTCTTAAACCTGCCGTTTGACCCTGGTCTCAATTTCATGGTTGAGTGACCTGTGTCACATTTTCTTGATTATGTCCATTTCTTAGCAACTGTAATACCAAAACCCACCATATCTGGTCAATAAATAGTTCTTAGTGAGTACATGCAGTCTGACACCTGTCTCAAGATCTTGACCTCAATTTCATGTTTGAGTGAATTGTGTTAAAATTTCGAGATTAAGTCCATTTCTCAGCAACTGTAATACCTAGACCCATCAAATTTGGTCTATTCATACTTCTTAGTGGGTACATACCAGTTTAACTCCTATCTCTGGAACCTGACCTCAATTTCATGGTTGAGTGACTTGCATATAAGTTTATATGACTAAGTCATTTTCTCAACAACTGTAATACTTAGACCCGCCATATAGTTCTTAGTGGGTACATGTTAGTCTCCAGACCTTGACGTCAGTTTAATGCTTGAGTGAATTTTGTTACATTTTCGAGATTAAGTCCATTTCTCAGCAACTGTAATATCTAGACCCATCATATTGGGTCTTTAGATAGTTCTTAGTGGATAAATGCCAGTCTAACACCTGTCAGCTGCATTTGACCCGAATTTCATGCTCGGATGAGGTAATATACATTTTCATGATTCAATGTATTTCTCAGCAACTGTACTAACTATACCCACAATATTTGGTTGAAAAGTTCTTATTAGGTATATATCACTTTAACATCCGATACCTTCTGGGTACATGGCTGTCTGTGAACTTTGCCTGAAATCCACACTTGAGTCCCATATCCATGATTTAATCCATTTCCCTGTAGCTGTAATACCTATATCCACTGTATATGGTCTGTAGATACTTCTTGGCAAGTAGGTGACCACAATTTTAGGCTTGAGTAATTCATATCACACTTTTACAATTAAGTCGATTTCTCAAGAAATGTTATAAATGCATGTTTTTGGTCAATAGATAGGTTTTCGCGGATACATAGCAGTCTGAGACGTGTCAACCGACCTTGGATATAATTTTAGGCTGGAATGACATGCATGAGATTTTTCAGACAAATGTTGCCTGACCATTACTATTTTTATTAACGCATATTCCTTTGACTTGCAATGTCGAGTATCAGATAATCTTTATTCTGTGTCCGTATGAATACTCAGGCGAGACATTCAGTGTGTCTACTCTTGTTATCTGTACGGAAAATTGGTCAGCAGAATGAACAGAGGTTCATAGTTTTTGTTCGGGATGGTTAATTTCAGTTTGTTAGTTAGCAGGCAATGTAGTTTTTCTATCTATTGAATTTAGATATCTGAGGTAAGTGTTCATTATACTTAATTTTAAAATACTGCATGAGTACGGTCAGCTTCTTTGACAATTTGCATATTGTAATAAAATACTGTGGAAAGTGAAACAATTTTCGAAATTCATTGCATCAAGCTAATATTACAGAGGTTGTGAAAATATCACACGGAGTTATTTTGAGTGTTTTGACCCAAACACGGAGTTACTGTGGTATTTTGACATAAAACCTGGAGTTATTTTGTTTCAAATGAAACGGTTATTTTGGTGTTCTAACTGAAACACCGAGATACATATTGTGTTCGCAAATATCGAACACGGAGTATTGCTTTACAATGTTTTTCTTGACAATTTTGTTGTCGCTCTGCGTGTAGAGATGTAACTTTTTCATTAAGTATTGTTAGTACACGAATTAGTAAGTGTATATTGTGTAATATTGTTCTACATGTCCAATATATAGTCCTTAGGACTTTATTTAGTTTGTGAGTGAATCGCCCGAGTTTACACATTGATAAATTCCTTCAAAATAACCTTCATTAGTATAATGAATACATTTCCTTTATACACGATTGAATTGATTTCTTCCTTTAAATCGAGAATAGGTTTTACTGGTGTGTGTTTTAAATTGCATTAGACCATTGAGGTCGATATATATATAGAATGTCATATAATACATTTAAACTCAGTTCCATTCAATTCAATATGTTATTTACGTCTCACCTATACAATAATTATACATACAACATGTACAATATAATCAAAATATTACAACTTATATCTAAGGCCACACCAAAACGATCTTTAGTTCTTTCGATTTCGCGCTCCAATTTTTGGGCTATGTAAATTTTATGAAAATACATTTTTGTCGCTTTATTTTGTAAAAATTCTGAAAATTCTCCCCAAATGCTTCATTTATCATAAATTAAGAACAAGGATTGTTCGCGCGCTCATAAAATTTTGTAAAAGTTGGGATTTTTCCCATTTTTAACTCACCTGGCCTAAAACTTGACAGGAAACGTCTATGGGAGGTCCTGTATAAAGTTTCCTCATTTCGTCCCGATCGGGCAACAAACATGGCAATGACTGGTAATTCTTGTTTCTCATTGCTTGATTAAAAGAATTGGCCAGATTTGTCTGCAATTGTCTTTAGATGGTCCTCTTTCAGAATTATGTTCGATGAACTGTCGATCAACCAAGATTGCCGCCACAGCCTTATTTAGTTTAACATAAGACGTAAGGGAAAATTCTTTTAAAAAATCTACTTGTCTGAAAGCACTCAGCCAATTGGAACCAGACTTGGCAGTCATGGTTATTCGATTGTCCACTTTCAGAATTATGTCCAATCATACAGACGTTTATTCCTTAGATGCTTTGGTGGCTGTTGATTGGTAAATTGAATCCAGGTGAGCGACACAGGCTCCTTGGAGCCTCTAGTTTTCAATATTTTATTTAAAAACATTTGTGCCGCACGTAAATTTTATCTTGCCCGAAAAAAAGTTCACAAGAAAAAAATTTAAAATTAAAATTTTGCTCACTCGCACCTATTTTTGCAATCCAAGACTCCAAAACACGAAGAATCAATATGGTGTGGCCTAAGGTGAAATTCAATTTTCTTCCGGCTTGTTAAAAAAGGGAAGTTCTATTTGAGAGTCGATCACTTTTTTTCTCTCGATTTAAAATCCGCTTTTATATTAACAGACAGAAATTTAATTCTTTATCATTAATAAGTTCAAGTTTTGTACCGCAAAGGGCTTGTATATAGGAGATTTATGTCAACTGATATCAACTTTTTGGAATATTGCCAAGAAGGCATTCAGAACCAAAACCGTTCTACTGTCATATGAATGGAGATATATAAACAAATTAGTTTTTGTGGAAGTGTTCTTCACGTTGAAAAACTGTCTTTAAGACAGCAGTTTGATATATTTGTGTAAGCGATATTCAAGTATGTACAAAATATTTAGTAACTTATATTATAGTTCTTATTAGCAAATATTCAGAGACCACATACATACAGAGACACAGGCTATGTCTCTAGAGATTTTGAAAGGCTTTAGGCGACGTTTGAAAATGGCCCGGCCTAGGAGTGAAATTAAAACTATACAGAATGAAGAAAATGGCTAAAACATTTACTGTAAATTCAGAAATTATTGCATGCATTTATTATTGCGATTTTGTCATTTTAGACCAAAATACATTTTTAGCTCACCTGTCCTAAAAGGCCATGTGAGCTATTCTCATCACTTTGCGTCCGTCGTCGTCGTCGTCGTCGTCGTCGTCGCCGTCGTCGCCGTCGTCGTATGTCGTCGTAAACTTTTCACATTTTTATCAACTCCTCTGAAACCACTGAACCAATTTAAACCAAACTTAAGTGGAATGGTCCTTGGATGGTCCCCTTTAAAAATTATGTTCGGTTTTCCCGGGCGCCATCCAATATGGCTGCCATGGTCGGACATAGTTTAACCTTGGACCCTATGGGAATTTTAACATTTTCGTTATCTTCTCTGAAACCATTAGGCCAATTTGAACCAAACTTTGGTGGAATGGTCCTTGGGTGGCCCCTTTTAAAATTTGTGTTCGGTTTCCCCGAACGCCATCCAACATGGCCGCCATGGCTGGACTTAGTTTAACATTGAGCCTATGGGAATTTTACTTTTTCGTCAACTCCTCTGAAACCACTGAACCTATTTAAACCAAACTTAAGTGGAATGGTCCTTGGATGGTCCCCTTTAAAAATAGTGTTCGGTTTTTCGGGACGCTGTCCAATATGGCTGCCATGGTCGGACATAGTTTAACCTTGGACCCTATGGGAATTTTAACATTTTCGTTATCTTCTCTGAGACCATTAAGCCAATTTGAACCAAACTTTGGTGCAATGGTCCTTGGGTGGCCCCTTTTGAAATTTGTGTTCGGTTTCCCCGAACGCCATCCAACATGGCCGCCATGGCTGGACTTAGTTTAACATTGAGCCTATGGGAATTTTACTTTTTCGTCAACTCCTCTGAAACCACTGAACCTATTTAAACCAAACTTAAGTGGAATGGTCCTTGGATGGTCCCCTTTAAAAATAGTGTTCGGTTTTCCCGGGCGCTGTCCAATATGGCTGCCATGGTCGGACATAGTTTAACCTTGGACCCTATGGGAATTTTAACATTTTCGTTATCTTCTCTGAGACCATTAGGCCAATTTGAACCAAACTTTGGTGCAATGGTCCTTGGGTGGCCCCTTTTGAAATTTGTGTTCGGTTTCCCCGAACGCCATCCAACATGGCCGCCATGGCTGGACTTAGTTTAACATTGAGCCTATGGGAATTTTACTTTTTCGTCAACTCCTCTGAAACCACTGAACCTATTTAAACCAAACTTAAGTGGAATGGTCCTTGGATGGTCCCCTTTAAAAATTATGTTCGGTTTTCCCGGGCGCCATCCAATATGGCTGCCATGGTCGGACATAGTTTAACCTTGGACCCTATGGGAATTTTAACATTTTCGTTATCTTCTCTGAAACCATTAGGCCAATTTGAACCAAACTTTGGTGGAATGGTCCTTGGGTGGCCCCTTTTAAAATTTGTGTTCGGTTTCCCCGAACGCCATCCAACATGGCCGCCATGGCTGGACTTAGTTTAACATTGAGCCTATGGGAATTTTACTTTTTCGTCAACTCCTCTGAAACCACTGAACCTATTTAAACCAAACTTAAGTGGAATGGTCCTTGGATGGTCCCCTTTAAAAATAGTGTTCGGTTTTTCGGGACGCTGTCCAATATGGATGCCATGGTCGGACATAGTTTAACCTTGGACCCTATGGGAATTTTAACATTTTCGTTATCTTCTCTGAGACCATTAGGCCAATTTGAACCAAACTTTGGTGCAATGGTCCTTGGGTGGCCCCTTTTGAAATTTGTGTTCGGTTTCCCCGAACGCCATCCAACATGGCCGCCATGGCTGGACTTAGTTTAACATTGAGCCTATGGGAATTTTACTTTTTCGTCAACTCCTCTGAAACCACTGAACCTATTTAAACCAAACTTAAGTGGAATGGTCCTTGGATGGTCCCCTTTAAAAACAGTGTTCGGTTTTCCGGGACGCTGTCCAATATGGCTGCCATGGTCGGACATAGTTTAACCTTGGACCCTATGGGAATTTTAACATTTTCGTTATCTTCTCTGAGACCATTAGGCCAATTTGAACCAAACTTTGGTGCAATGGTCCTTGGGTGGCCCCTTTTGAAATTTGTGTTCGGTTTCCCCGAACGCCATCCAACATGGCCGCCATGGCTGGACTTAGTTTAACATTGAGCCTATGGGGATTTTACTTTTTCGTCAACTCCCCTGAGCCAATTTGAACCAAACTTTGGTGGAATGGTCCTTGGGTGGCCCCTTTCCAAACTTATGTCTGGCATCTTCGACTTCCAACAGACATGGCTGCTGTTACTGAAAGTAGAAAAAGGGGGGGGGGGATGAATTTCCAAAATCTTCTTCTATGAAACTACAAGGCCAGTTGCAACCAAACTTGGCAGTAGTAGTCCTTAGGAGGTTCACTTTTAGACGGATGTCTGATGACCCGGACTGTTAACAAAGATGGCAGCCACAGCCGAACTTAGTTAAACTTAGTTAAACATAGGGCCCTATGGGAAAATTCATTGAAAAATCTTTTTATCTGAAACCACTTTACCAATTGAAACCAGACTTTGCAGCAATGGTCCTTATATGGTCCTCTTTCAGAATTGTGTCCCATGACCTGGACTGTCAACCGAGATGGCTGCCACAACCGAACTTAGTTTAACATAAGGCCCCATGGGAAAATTCATTGAAAAATCTTCTTATCTGAAACCACTTGACCAATTGGGACCAGACTTTGCAGCAATGGTCCTTAGGATGTCCTATTTCAGAATTGTCTGATTTGGTGGACTGTGAACCAAGATGGCCGACAGAGCCAAACTTAGTTTAACATAGAACCCTATGGGAAATTCACTCAAAAATCTTCTGGTCTGAAACCACTCAACCAATTAGAACTAGACTTGGTAGCAATGGTCCTTAGAGGGTTCTCTTTTAGAAATGTGTCCATTGATCTAGACTGTCAACCATGAGGCTGCCACTGCCGAACTTAATTGAACATAGAACCCTACAGAAAAACCAGCCAAATCTTTAGTCCTGCTCAAGATGAAAAGTTCAATGCAGGTGAGCGATACAGGCTCTTTAGAGCCTCTAGTTAATTTTTGCGATATTGAGAAAAATCCCGCTTCACTCATGTAAAAATTCCAAAATGCGGGTTTAAATTATTGCGATTACAGCCATTTCGCAATAATAAAATAATCGCAATAATTTCCGAATTTACAGTATTTATTTCAAATTATACTAAACAGACATGCACGTCACTTGCACCACAAAACCTAAAAAAAGTTTATCTTTGCAGTTCAGTTTAAAAATTCTAACCCAAGAATTTTAATCTCACAATATTTTATAGCATAAACATTTTTAAACGGAATACAGAAAAATGGAACAAAAATTAACAGAATACAGAACCGTCAACTATAAACAAATTCTATAAGAAAATAAAGTGCATTGATTGGTTCAAATATGTTGACATAACATATCAAAACTTTATGTTTTTCCCAGATATTCGCATAACATGAAGATGAACATTGTATGGGTCATACTTTACATAGTCAACTCTGTGCTTGCATGTGATTCAACGTTTGACCGAAATCGTTGTTATTGTTTTGGATGGCTTACCGACTGCAAAAACAACGAGTTAAATTCAATTCCATCTGTTTTGAACGAAGGGAATGCTCCTCATGTTAGGTCTATGTAAGTATTTTATTTGTTAAACGTCGTAATGCAAATAGAGAGCTAGATATAAGTTTTTTCCCACATATATCGCTATTGTAAATAAAAAGAAAGCTAGAAGAATTAAGTTGCTATATTTTTCTAAAGAAACAAAGGAACTCGTATATAAGTTGGATTTTCGAACAATAATATTGTACACTTTTCCTGATACAATACGCATTGCTTTTAATTTCCGGGTTTTATAGTGAAACGTGGTTTGAAGAGAACGACGAAAAACGAAACGCAAAGTAAATAACCCGTTTACTGTATTTGGTTATTTCAATGGTGTGCACCATGTGCATTGATGTAATTTCGAAAAAAAAAATGAAAATAAGATTATAATTTATTTCCAATAGCTGTTTCTACGTATAAAATAAAAGTGTTCCCCTTTATTCTGTCATAGTAGAAAAGAAACAATGATTCTACGATATGATAGACAAAAGAAAAGAAAACAGTTTAGCAATCAAATGACGCGTTGCCCTAATCAAGTTTTCAGTTATAACGACATAACCCGTTTAAAAATTTAAAGCAATCTTAAAATGTCTCGATTTCGTATAGATTCTAAACTATACTACATGATTTATCTGCAGGGATTTTAGAAATAACAACATCACTGCCATTAAAGATGGCGACCTGACCTCGCTTACCAGTTTACAAATACTGTAAGTATTTTGTAAGCTAAAACATTATCAAATAAAGATATTTAACATAACGAATTACATCACTGATTGCTGTTTATTACTCACCTAAAAACATTAATTTATACTATAAACCAAAGCTTAGATCTATGTCTTAAAAGATGTACATTTTTGACGAAAGCATAGAAAATCAGGGAACAGCGAGATTCACCAATTTGCACAAATCCATGCCGCTGCTGATGGACTTCAAGTACCCGAGGGTATCCCTAGCTCAGTTGTTAGCATTTCTATACATTTTTGTACTAGCTCGAAATTACTGAGTAACAAAAATGTAAAATTTGTGAAAACTAAGGAGTATCTCCCTCTGTCCTTAGATGGTTTTGGCTTTACCCCTTTAAATTTGCTCTTCAGCTTTTTGGATTGTTGTTTTGGTGTCCAACATTTTAGGCCTTGAGCACAACTAAAGAGTCGTAAGTGGACAAAATGTGCACATCTTGTCTATCAAAATTGTTATCTTAATATGTTTTACCTTGATGTACAATCTTTTACCCAGCCAACTTTTACATAAATAATTATCTGTATTAGTTTTAGATTACTATAGGTTGAGAACATATATATATGTGGCATGTTTTAGAATTTTTTTTCTGTCATGTTTTTTTTTTATCAAAAAATTATCAAAACATTTTACAAATAAATTCAGTATTCAAAACTCAACACTTTAAAACATTTTGATTGTCGGTTACTTTTCTGTTGTACAATTTATCGTTCTCTGATAAAATATCTTTTGAACTCGGACTCTTTAATCGTGTCAAAACGTTTTGTTTTAGCGCCATAGGCCATCACGACCGGTTTTAATTGATAAATTTGGACAATTTCTGATTCAGTGACCAAACTTCTATAGAAAGCGCTGGTCGAACAGTTTAATTACACGAACTATATATCATTAGCTAGTGCATTTTCTAGTTTTGAATTTCAGAAATACACGTGCAGGGATTTACCTGGTTTTATACTCAAGGAATGAATTTGTACTGAGTAAATGTGATATTAACCTGCGCCGTGATTATCAAGGTTTTAAGCAAGGAAATACCTATACACGATATTATAATCAAGGAATATAATTGTACAGTTTATAGGCATTTCAGTGTTGTCTAAATACTTCGGTATTAATTCTGAAACTCTCAATCTCTACCGATACTGCATTTACCTATTTATATATATATAGATCAACTTTATTGATCTATTTGTTATTTAAATGTCTAGTATTATATTCTGTGCGAACAAAACGAATACAAAGATTTAAATGAACTTGATATACAATCTTGTAAACTTTATGTAATTTTAAACCAGGTATTGTACAGATCTTTTAAAACATAAAATTGTTCGTCCATTGTTTTTTGGAAATTGCATGGAAACCATTAAGATTAACGAGAAAACCAAGATGAAGACCCTTGTTGCTATCGAAAACTAGAAATTTTCATGATATTGATGGAAGTAGGTTTCTCGATCCAATTATATTATTCAAACCTACAGCGTAAGAAGTCTATTATGTAAATGTTACCACTGTCTTCTAGATCGATAAATTCTCTCTTGGTTTGATTACTGTAAATTCAGAAATTATTGCGTGCATTTTTTATTGCGATTTTGTCATTTTAGACCAAAATGCGATTTTAATTTTTGCGATATTAAGAAAAATCACGCTTCATTCATAGAAAAAATCCAAAATGCGAATTTAAATTATTGCGATTACAACTCTGTCGGATTTATCGCAATAATAAAAACGTCGCAATAATTTCTGAATTTACAGTATCCGATTTGAAATCAATTTAAGCGGTTTAAACATTAGTCCCATTTGTCATTACTGGTAAATGAGGTTATGTGCACGGCAGAACTAGAAATATAAACGAAACCACAATATTTAAAATGTTTAGAAATTTGCATTTGGCATGTTAAACGATCCACAAGAAATACGCTGAATAATTATCTTATAACACAAGAACACGTTAAATAGAAATAGAAAACTACAACGTTAACCTTTTACTCCCATAATCGAATATTCATGACTGGTTAACCTTGTTTAGTAAACACTTCATATTAAAAAGTGTTTAAATGTACCTACTTTTTATTTACATTTAGAGATCTAAGAGAAAACCCTCTAAGGTGCTGTGATATTCTTCCACTGAAAGATTTAATGGATTCAAACAGTAATTTACAGACAGTTCTTGGAACATGTATAGGTGAAGACAACAACACATATTCAGTTACACAGTTTGCTGTGTTTCCAACATGTCCAATAGGTATGGAGAATTTCGGGCTGGGTGCAAAAGGAACGGAAGGCTTGCACAGTTTTCTCTGAAATGTAACATACAGTTGACTGTCGTTATCTCGAACACATTTAAGTCGAAATTCCGGGTAACTCAAATTATCTGTTTGGACCCTCAACAGCAGTAACTATACAGATTTACCCCTGATATCTCGAATTTTCGTTAAGTCGAACTACATTTTCAGGTCCGAATGGATTCGACATAACGGGAGTTGATTGTATTTTTCCAAGTTACCTGTAGATTCGTTACTAATCAAGGAGAGTAAAACGTTATTTTTCTATGAAACAATTTCGGTTGTTCAATCTTGGATATACAAAAATCCTTTGCGAGCAGTTTATTGTCGTATATATACAGTCAAGGTAGATAAACCTTTAACCTGGTTAGAAATTTTAAGGTTTAATTCTCGAAACCGTAGAAATATGATAATCAACTGCTTGTGAATTAAGATTAGGTTTCTCTAATTCTTTCAACAGTTAAAAATTATCTTATTGCCTTTGACACCGTATGACCCTCTCCTTTCTATCATATCATGCAACGTATTAATATGTAATATTTTGACACCTTATTTTTGATTGGATCCTTTATTACCTTGAGATGTTGTCCCTGTTGTAAGTTTTCGTTTAGAAACATATCTATTTTACACAGAACACTTCAGAACTAAGCGGTAGTTTCTTTACGTTTCTAGAATATCGATTGGGAATTTTATCGACCAAACAGCAACATCAATAAATCACACGCGGATTACCAAATTATCTCCAGCTGATCGCATATCACTGGATACTGTGAAAACAGCCAAGGAATTCGAGAATATTTTTTACGTACCGTACTACGAAAGAAACCACGAAGTAAAGAAATTTTTTTTCATCAATAACCAAAATTGTATTTATTCTTGTTTTACTGATACGAACATGAAATGTAAAATGATCTTAATTGAAAGTTTTACATGATAATACAGTTACTTTCAACACAACTAAAAAAAGAAATGAATTATTTGACCACGTGATTATTCAAAAATTCCTGGATGTTTCATCTTCGCCTGAAAAAAGTAGTAAAAAAAGTAAATTTAGATTCCGATCGGTCGCACCTATATTTGCCATAAAAAAAGAATTAAACATCATTCTGGTGTGCCCTTATCTATTATTATCGGGGTACCTCAATTGATTTAGGTATATCTAAATAACATCTACTATACAATCGTGGATATTTACTGGGGGCAATATCATGCTTTATGTACCACCTAACAACACTATTGCCAAAGGTAAATGGCCACCGGCAATATTGCTTTAAGTGGTCCATAAAACCTGATATTGCATCATAGTGAAGTGCTATAATCATGATAATGTTTTATTACATTTCACTTTAAACAGCATGAATTGGAAATCACCCCTTTTTAAAAAATCAGTTCACCATGCAATACTACTTTTACTGTGCAATATCACGAAAATGGACCAATTTGAAACAAACTTAATCTCTATAGATCCAAAATTAAGAAATATAATAAAAACGTTTATGGTATCACAAATTCAAGTCATTTTATTTCACACTGAAATATGCCTAGAGTGACTTCTGTCGCATACAGAGATGAGATAGAAACAAAAATTCATTGTAATTATGTTTGATATTAAGTCTTTCTGAAGGTTGCTACATTTCAGTTAGTGACTACTGTATAAATGTAACATGCATGCATGGTGGAACATGTGAAAATGGGAATAGAATGTTTCAGTGTGTTTGTCCTCCACACTTTACAGGAAAAATGTGTGAATTAGGTAAGTCTCTAATCCCATAGAAAATACAAATCATACTTTATCGATGTATAAACAAACAAAGAATAAATGAATGATAAGAAAGAACAATTATAACAAATCAACACAAACAATAATAAAACGTATTACAAAATACCGAAATAAATTTGATGCACTGTATGACCATTTCGTTGACTGACAACTCGTCAGCAGTTCTTGAGATCAATATATTGGAAAACCGGTATAAGATCTAATGATGAATTAATAAGCACAACCATCAAAAATCAAAACAATTAAAACAAATAGGTAACCAAACTCAGCTAAGAGTTACCTCTGTATCAAAAGGAATAGCCTTAGAAATTTCTGGTAATTTTTGTCAAATTTTGAACTGAATATTTAAAGGCATTTAAGTAATGAATCATGCAAGGACAAAAAGCCTGGCTACTGTGCTGATAATGCCCCCGGGGACTAACAGTTCACCAACAGTGACATAGACCCAGTGGTAGTAATAAAACGTATCACAAAAAAAAATTGATGCACTGTATTGCCATTTCGTTGACTGACAAGTCGTCAGCGTGCTGGAGATCAAAATATTGGAAAACCGGTTAAAGATATAATGAACACCAAATTTCGGGAGTTACTCCTGGCGCTCCAGAGATATAAATAGTTTTGCCCTGTAACAGAAATCCTACCTAACGATTGGCAAAATCCAAAGAAGTCCGATATAGTGTCAATTCCAAAAGATCTAAAATATGAGTATGTCTAATATCGTTTGCAAGATAGAAACTGCCTTAGTATCAATCATATAGTGATAGCCGAATACAATTACGTTATTAGTGTATTGGAACGTTTTAACACATACCATTCTATGGTTTTATATACTCACCTTGATCATTCTGTTTGAAAAAACACCAATTTAAATTGACCTTATTTTCAATTCAGTAATTTCAGTTCGCAAAGGTTTTCTTCCTTCCCTTTTAACCAGAAAATACTACTTTTGGAAAATTATGGAAAAGGTTTTAATGATTTTTAACTAGTATACACTGCAAACCTTTATTTACGCTTATACGTCGAAAATGGTACGGAAAATCCTTTACACTCTTTACATATAAATGACTATGAATGGATCTTGTAATGAATGAGGAGTTGTTGTTGTTTGCGATATTGGGGTCGGTGTTTATTGCCTCATTGATTCAGAGTATAACACAAAAACAATGTTCTTTGCTTGAAATTACGCAATCAGCAGGTCGTGATTATAAATCACGAATTAACGCATTGCATAGAAAAACAAAACATTCTTCTTGCAAAGACAATCATGTTATCATTATACTATTGAAGGTTAGTGTTTTAGTTGTATGCATGAGTTCTGTGGCAAAGTACACATTCCCGCTTTAAACTTTTGGTTCAATCAATTTATTTACGTCATGATATGTAGTGGTCAAGATAGCATTAATCCTTCAATGATGAACCTGAAGTTCAGACCTTTCTACATGCGTCAAACTTGCTGGTATTTTTTCTCTATTTTTAGAAACTTCAGTGGAGGTAAAAGTAGCAATAAAATGTTTCTGGCAAACTGTTTTTGGTTTTTTTTTCCAGAAATATGTCAACCATTTCCGGCGGATGTTGTGTTTGTCATCGATAGCTCAACTAGCCAGTCAGAAGAGTACTTCAATATGAGTAAAGAGTACATTTTATCTTTAACAAGAAAATGGGATATCTCACTGAACCATTTCCAGGTTGCGATAGTTTCTTTTGCTGACAATGCGGTTACTGAACTTCAATTTGATGAACAATTAACCAATTTAACACTCGCAACTGCTATCAAAAGTTTAAACCAAAGTGGTGGAAGTTCTGAAATTATGTCTGGAATAAATACCGCAAATAATCTTTTAAATGCAAAATATGTTCATTCGAACTACGCCCAGCCAAAAAAGTACGTAATTGCATTGACGGATGGACTACCCTCTACACCAACCAGAATAAGACTAAATAATGTACCAGATATAACCACCATTGCCGTATCAGTAGGATACGATGTTTCACATTATTTTTTAAAAACAATAACTGGTGATATGTCATTGGTATTTCCCAGTCATCCAGAACGTCTGTGCAACTATTTGATGTCGGAGTTAATATAACCAAGTTGCAATAGTGAGTGCTGATTTACAAATTCAGTTGATCTCATTTGATTGCAGATATCCTAGGCCTCTGCCTTTAAGCTCACCGGGCCTAAAAGGCCATGTGAGCTATTCTCATCACTTTGCGTCCGTCGTCGTCGTCGTCGTAAACTTTTCACATTTTCATCAACTCCTCTGAAATCACTGAACCAAATTAAACCAAACATAAGTGGAATGGTCCTTGGATGGTCCTTTAACAATTATATTCGGTTTTACGCCATCCAATATGGCTGCCATGATCGCACATAGTTTAACCTTGAACCCTATGGGAATTTTAACATTTTCGTTATCTTCTCGCAGACCATTAGGCAAATTGGAACCAAACTTTGGTGGAATGGTCCTTGGATGGCCCATTTTAAAATTTGTGTTCGATATCCCCGAACGCCATCCAACATGGCCGCCATGGCTGGACTTAGTTTAACATTGAGCCTCTGGGAATTTTACTTTTTCGTCAACTCCTCTGAAACCACTGAACCAATTTAAACCAGACATAAGTGGAATGGTCCTTGGATGGTCTTCTCTAAAATATGTGTTTGGTTTTCCGGGGCGCCATCCAATATGGCTGCCATGGTAGGACATACATTGTAGTTTAACCTTGGACCCTATGGGAATTTTAACATTTTCGTTATCTTCTCGGAGACCATTATGCCAATTTGAACCAAACTTTGGTAGAATGGTCCTTGGGTGGCTCCTTTTAAAATTTGTGTTCGGTTTCCCCGAACGCCATCCAACATGGCCGCCATGGCTCGACTTTGATGAATTTCAAAAATCTTCTATGAAACTACAAGGCCAGTTGCAACCAAACTTAATGGTCCTAAGGAGGTTCTCTTTCAGAAGGATGTCCGATGACCCGGACTGTTAACCAAGATGGCAGCCACAGCCGAACTTCGTTAAACAGAGGACCCTATGGGCAAATTCATTGAAAAATCCTTTTATCTGAAACCACTTTACCAATTGAAACCAGACTTTGCAGCAATGGTCCTTAGGAGATTATCTTTCAGAATTGTCTGATTTCGTGGACTGTGAACAAAGATGGCCGACACAGCCGAACTTAGTTTAACATAGGACCTTATGGGAAATTCACTCGAAAATCTTCTGGTCTGAAACCACTAAGCCAATGAGAACTAGACTTTGTAGGAATGGTCCTTAGATGGTTCTCTTTTAGAAATGTGTCCACTGTCAACCATCTTTGCTGCCACAGCCGAACTTAGTTGAACATATAACCGTATAGAAAAACCAGCCAAATCTTTAGTCCTGCTCAAGATGAAAAGTTCAATGCAGGTCAGCGATACAGGCTCTTTAGAGCATCTAGTTTTAAACGCATAAAGACAGTGCTTTGTATATTCTTGTTGAACAAAGTAAAACATGTATCGGTATAATACACAAAAAATGTCGGTGATGTTATAAATATTCGACTTAACATCGACTAAATGCTATTATTCATTAAATACTGTAAAAGGGGGAAATTTTCGCGCCGTCTTGTCCAAAATTGTCAATAAATTAAAACTTTACTGTTTTAAATTTGCGATTCTCGGTAAATCAACAATTATAATGTGTTGGAAAAATTTTCTGTGTTATGTTTGCATTCCTTATCTTTTTGCGAATATAGCGAATATAAAACTGAAATTTTACAATTTACTGTAATTTTATATTATTTCTGTTGATAGAATTGTATTTATTTTATAATGTTTACTTGTCTTATTCCAGGTTGCCAGATGTCAAACAAATCTGATATTCTATTTGCTGTAGACGTTTCTGTTGGAAGAACACAGCTGACAAAAACAGTCCCTGATATCATAAATGACATATTACCAAAGCTTACACTAAGTCCCTCATCCAAACAGTTGGCAATGACAGCGTATGACACTTCTAGTAACCTTAGATTCAAATTTTCAGACTACTATGAATCAAGTCGGAGAGACTTACAAAAACAAATGTCAACATATATTCCATCCGATGCAAAATATTCGAATATTACTAACCTGTTATTACACATCAATCAAGTACTCTTCAACACCACATTCGATTCAAGAGACGATGCCAAGAAAATGGTCTTGATTATATCAAATTTTGATCAGCCAGTCGAAACAAATGCTATGCAACTTTTAAAATCGCTAAAAGATGCCGACGTAGAAATTTTTACCATAGGTTTAAGTTCGTCAGATGCCAGTTTTGATACTATGTCAGTAATTGCTTCCTCGTCTTTTCACATTGGTGTCCTTGGAAACATATATACATCAATGATAGATACATTTATAGAGGCATTTGTAGAACAGCTCCACAATATCAGCTGTAATTTATAATGGTTAATTCTATTCTTGTATTATCAAAAAGGCATAAGAAATATATGTATAGAGTCAAACCCTCTATATCAAACCACAGTATATAAAGGGAACTGTGAAAATGTCCCGGTCATGAACAAAGCTTGTAAAATTAGCCTCTATATAAAGGGCACCTGCTCATAAAGGGCACTTTTCCTGGTGTGCCCTTTATACACAGGTTTGTAGATGTTTTATGAGGAAATATTGTTAAAAAATAATGTTTGTATTTAAAATGTAAATTGTATTTTTTTATATATAAAAATTGCATAGATCAACTTGTTTAAATGTAGGTTTAACGTATTTTATTTAATGCAATACTATGTATACGAAACGATAGATTTTTAGGACAATTTTCTTTATTCTGTTAAGTTATTTCTTTTGAAGTCAGTATTTTTTCCTGAAATTCTTTATCCCTTTTAATTTATTTATATCGTAGAACACCATTATTATCTATAGTTTACGGCAGCTATTTCATTTCATTTTATTAATTTTGCATACCAGTATCTAAAACATGCTAAGAATAATATAAGACATCTAACCATTTTACTGATATCTTTGATGATAGAAACATCAATGTTTTTTTTTCTAAATGAGAAAAAACAGTCATGAATAATTGCAAAATTAAAATCCACCGGAAAACAAAATTTATACTGAAGTGAAGACGAAGAAATATAAATTAATGCAGTCATGTTTTAAAAATACGTCTTTTGTCAGAAGGATTCAAACATAAACATGTTAAAATGTAACTTCTGAAAGGTAAAATCATTTAGTTAAATTTTATATCCCAAAATTAACAAATCACACAATCACACTAAAATACATTATATTGTTGACAGAAATTCTTTTGTACCCCTTTCAATTTCTAGAAAATGATTGATCCAAACCTTTCTGTCGGCATTATCCTCCTATTTTCAAATCTGATCTAAAATATATTATTTGGCCTTAAATAAACAGTAAATAGTCTCTAAATTAGTTCTATATTCATTTTGTATATTAATCTAATGTATTTTGTTAAAGAATTTAACTTTTGAAATGTTTTAAACCTGTCACAAAATCCTTTCGCAGTATCGAAAACATGCATGTAATTTTAACTTTCATTTTTGCAGAATGGGTTGTATTATTTTATTATTTGTTTTTCATTTTGTTTTTATTAGCACAAGTACGGCGGCATCAACTATTTTTAAAACTATAATAACTTTGCACACATAATACATACAATTAAGATACATGTACTTGGTCCACAGATACCTTATGACATAAACTCTGCCGCAGTATACTTGCCTTTTGACCAGCCTGACCTCGGATTCATGGTTCACTGACTGCATATCTGCGTGGTTAAATCCATTTCTCAGCAACCAACTGTAATTGGCCTAGAGACAATTCCTAGTGGGTACATGCTAGTCTGCTACATGGCTTGGGACTTTGATCTCAATTTCATGCTTGAGTGACTTTCACATTTTCGTGGTTAAGTATATTTCTCAGCAACTGTAATACATAAGCCCACAATACATGTATCTGGTCAATAGATAGTTCTTAGTGGGCACATGCCAGTCTGACACCTTTCTCTGGACCTTAACCTCGATTTCATGCTTGAGTGATTTTTTTACAGTTTCGTGGTAAAGTCCATTTCTCAGTAAATATAATACGTAGGCCAACCCATATTTGGTCAATAAATAGTTCTTGTAGGGTATCTATCAGTCTTAAACCTGCCATTTGACCCTGGTCTCAATTTCATGGTTGAGTGACCTGTGTCACATTTTCTTGATTATGTCCATTTCTTAGCAACTGTAATACCAAAACCCACCATATCTGGTCAATAAATAGTTCTTAGTGAGTACATGCAGTCTGACACCTGTCTCAAGATCTTGACCTCAATTTCATGTTTGAGTGAATTGTGTTAAAATTTCGAGATTAAGTCCATTTCTCAGCAACTGTAATACCTAGACCCATCAAATTTGGTCTATTCATACTTCTTAGTGGGTACATACCAGTTTAACTCCTATCTCTGGAACCTGACCTCAATTTCATGGTTGAGTGACTTGCATATAAGTTTATATGACTAAGTCATTTTCTCAACAACTGTAATACTTAGACCCGCCATATAGTTCTTAGTGGGTACATGTTAGTCTCCAGACCTTGACGTCAGTTTAATGCTTGAGTGAATTTTGTTACATTTTCGAGATTAAGTCCATTTCTCAGCAACTGTAATATCTAGACCCATCATATTGGGTCTTTAGATAGTTCTTAGTGGATAAATGCCAGTCTAACACCTGTCAGCTGCATTTGACCCGAATTTCATGCTCGGATGAGGTAATATACATTTTCATGATTCAATGTATTTCTCAGCAACTGTACTAACTATACCCACAATATTTGGTTGAAAAGTTCTTATTAGGTATATATCACTTTAACATCCGATACCTTCTGGGTACATGGCTGTCTGTGAACTTTGCCTGAAATCCACACTTGAGTCCCATATCCATGATTTAATCCATTTCCCTGTAGCTGTAATACCTATATCCACTGTATATGGTCTGTAGATACTTCTTGGCAAGTAGGTGACCACAATTTTAGGCTTGAGTAATTCATATCACACTTTTACAATTAAGTCGATTTCTCAAGAAATGTTATAAATGCATGTTTTTGGTCAATAGATAGGTTTTCGCGGATACATAGCAGTCTGAGACGTGTCAACCGACCTTGGATATAATTTTAGGCTGGAATGACATGCATGAGATTTTTCAGACAAATGTTGCCTGACCATTACTATTTTTATTAACGCATATTCCTTTGACTTGCAATGTCGAGTATCAGATAATCTTTATTCTGTGTCCGTATGAATACTCAGGCGAGACATTCAGTGTGTCTACTCTTGTTATCTGTACGGAAAATTGGTCAGCAGAATGAACAGAGGTTCATAGTTTTTGTTCGGGATGGTTAATTTCAGTTTGTTAGTTAGCAGGCAATGTAGTTTTTCTATCTATTGAATTTAGATATCTGAGGTAAGTGTTCATTATACTTAATTTTAAAATACTGCATGAGTACGGTCAGCTTCTTTGACAATTTGCATATTGTAATAAAATACTGTGGAAAGTGAAACAATTTTCGAAATTCATTGCATCAAGCTAATATTACAGAGGTTGTGAAAATATCACACGGAGTTATTTTGAGTGTTTTGACCCAAACACGGAGTTACTGTGGTATTTTGACATAAAACCTGGAGTTATTTTGTTTCAAATGAAACGGTTATTTTGGTGTTCTAACTGAAACACCGAGATACATATTGTGTTCGCAAATATCGAACACGGAGTATTGCTTTACAATGTTTTTCTTGACAATTTTGTTGTCGCTCTGCGTGTAGAGATGTAACTTTTTCATTAAGTATTGTTAGTACACGAATTAGTAAGTGTATATTGTGTAATATTGTTCTGCATGTCCAATATATAGTCCTTAGGACTTTATTTAGTTTGTGAGTGAATCGCCCGAGTTTACACATTGATAAATTCCTTCAAAATAACCTTCATTAGTATAATGAATACATATCCTTTATACACGATTGAATTGATTTCTTCCTTTAAATCGAGAATAGGTTTTACTGGTGTGTGTTTTAAATTGCATTAGACCATTGAGGTCGATATATATATAGAATGTCATATAATACATTTAAACTCAGTTCCATTCAATTCAATATGTTATTTACGTCTCACCTATACAATAATTATACATACAACATGTACAATATAATCAAAATATTACAACTTATATCTAAGGCCACACCAAAACGATCTTTAGTTCTTTCGATTTCGCGCTCCAATTTTTGGGCTATGTAAATTTTAAGAAAATACATTTTTGTCGCTTTATTTTGTAAAAATTCTGAAAATTCTCCCTAAATGCTTCATTTATCATAAATTAAGAACAAGGATTGTTCGCGCGCTGATAAAATTTTGTAAAAGTTGGGATTTTTCCCATTTTTAACTCACCTGGCCTAAAAGGTGAGTTAAAAACTTGACAGGAAACATCTATGGGAGGTCCTGTATAAAGTTTCCTCATTTCGTCCCGATCGGGCAACAAACATGGCAATGACTGGTAATTCTTGTTTCTCATTGCTTGATTAAAAGAATTGGCCAGATTTGTCTGCAATTGTCTTTAGATGGTCCTCTTTCAGAATTATGTTCGATGAACTGTCGATCAACCAAGATTGCCGCCACAGCCTTATTTAGTTTAACATAAGACGTAAGGGAAAATTCTTTTAAAAAATCTACTTGTCTGAAAGCACTCAGCCAATTGGAACCAGACTTGGCAGTCATGGTTATTCGATTGTCCACTTTCAGAATTATGTCCAATCATACAGACGTTTATTCCTTAGATGCTTTGGTGGCTGTTGATTGGTAAATTGAATCCAGGTGAGCGACACAGGCTCCTTGGAGCCTCTAGTTTTCAATATGTTATTTAAAAACATTTGTGCCGCACGTAAATTTTATCTTGCCCGAAAAAAAGTTCACAAGAAAAAAATTTAAAATTAAAATTTTGCTCACTCGCACCTATTTTTGCAATCCAAGACTCCAAAACACGAAGAATCAATATGGTGTGGCCTAAGGTGAAATTCAATTTTCTTCCGGCTTGTTAAAAAAGGGAAGTTCTATTTGAGAGTCGATCACTTTTTTTCTCTCGATTTAAAATCCGCTTTTATATTAACAGACAGAAATTTAATTCTTTATCATTAATAAGTTCAAGTTTTGTACCGCAAAGGGCTTGTATATAGGAGATTTATGTCAACTGATATCAACTTTTTGGAATATTGCCAAGAAGGCATTCAGAACCAAAACCGTTCTACTGTCATATGAATGGAGATATATAAACAAATTAGTTTTGGTGGAAGTGTTCTTCACGTTGAAAAACTGTCTTTAAGACACCAGTTTGATATATTTGTGTAAGCGATATTCAAGTATGTACAAAATATTTAGTAACTTATATTATAGTTCTTATTAACAAATATTCAGAGACCACATACATACAGAGACACAGGCTATGTCTCTAGAGATTTTGAAAGGCTTTAGGCGACGTTTGAAAATGGCCCGGCCTAGGAGTGAAATTAAAACTATACAGAATGAAGAAAATGGCTAAAACATTTACTGTAAATTCAGAAATTATTGCATGCATTTATTATTGCGATTTTGTCATTTTAGACCAAAATACATTTTTAGCTCACCTGGCCTAAAAGGCCATGTGAGCTATTCTCATCACTTTGCGTCCGTCGTCGTCGTCGTCGTCGTCGTCGCCGTCGTCGTATGTCGTCGTAAACTTTTCACATTTTTATCAACTCCTCTGAAACCACTGAACCAATTTAAACCAAACTTAAGTGGAATGGTCCTTGGATGGTCCCCTTTAAAAATTATGTTCGGTTTTCCCGGGCGCCATCCAATATGGCTGCCATGGTCGGACATAGTTTAACCTTGGACCCTATGGGAATTTTAACATTTTCGTTATCTTCTCTGAAACCATTAGGCCAATTTGAACCAAACTTTGGTGGAATGGTCCTTGGGTGGCCCCTTTTAAAATTTGTGTTCGGTTTCCCCGAACGCCATCCAACATGGCCGCCATGGCTGGACTTAGTTTAACATTGAGCCTATGGGAATTTTACTTTTTCGTCAACTCCTCTGAAACCACTGAACCTATTTAAACCAAACTTAAGTGGAATGGTCCTTGGATGGTCCCCTTTAAAAATAGTGTTCGGTTTTCCTGGACGCTGTCCAATATGGCTGCCATGGTCGGACATAGTTTAACCTTGGACCCTATGGGAATTTTAACATTTTCGTTATCTTCTCTGAGACCATTAGGCCAATTTGAACCAAACTTTGGTGCAATGGTCCTTGGGTGGCCCCTTTTGAAATTTGTGTTCGGTTTCCCCGAACGCCATCCAACATGGCCGCCATGGCTGGACTTAGTTTAACATTGAGCCTATGGGAATTTTACTTTTTCGTCAACTCCTCTGAAACCACTGAACCTATTTAAACCAAACTTAAGTGGAATGGTCCTTGGATGGTCCCCTTTAAAAATAGTGTTCGGTTTTCCTGGACGCTGTCCAATATGGCTGCCATGGTCGGACATAGTTTAACCTTGGACCCTATGGGAATTTTAACATTTTCGTTATCTTCTCTGAGACCATTAGGCCAATTTGAACCAAACTTTGGTGCAATGGTCCTTGGGTGGCCCCTTTTGAAATTTGTGTTCGGTTTCCCCGAACGCCATCCAACATGGCCGCCATGGCTGGACTTAGTTTAACATTGAGCCTATGGGAATTTTACTTTTTCGTCAACTCCTCTGAAACCACTGAACCTATTTAAACCAAACTTAAGTGGAATGGTCCTTGGATGGTCCCCTTTAAAAATAGTGTTCGGTTTTCCGGGACGCTGTCCAATATGGCTGCCATGGTCGGACATAGTTTAACCTTGGACCCTATGGGAATTTTAACATTTTCGTTATCTTCTCTGAGACCATTAGGCCAATTTGAACCAAACTTGGTGCAATGGTCCTTGGGTGGCCCCTTTTAAAATTTGTGTTCGGTTTCCCCGAACGCCATCCAACATGGCCGCCATGGCTGGACCTAGTTTAACATTGAGCCTATGGGAATTTTACTTTTTCGTCAACTCCTCTGAAACCACTGAACCTATTTAAAACAAACTTAAGTGGAATGGTCCTTGGATGGTCCCCTTTAAAAAATTTGTTCGGTTTTCCGGGGCGCTGTCCAATATGGCTGCCATGGTTGGACATAGTTTAACCTTGGACCCTATGGGAATTTTAACATTTTCGTTATCTTCTCTGAGACCATTAGGCCAATTTGAACCAAACTTTGGTGGAATGGTCCTTGGGTGGCCCCTTTCCAAACTTATGTCTGGCATCCTCGACTTCCAACAGACATGGCTGCTGTTACTGAAAGTAGAAAAAAGAGGGGGGGGGGATTAATTTCCAAAATCTTCTTCTATGAAACTACAAGGCCAGTTGCAACCAAACTTGGCAGTAGTAGTCCTTAGGAGGTTCACTTTTAGACGGATGTCTGATGACCCGGACTGTTAACAAAGATGGCAGCCACAGCCGAACTTAGTTAAACTTAGTTAAACATAGGGCCCTATGGGAAAATTCATTGAAAAATCTTTTTATCTGAAACCACTTTACCAATTGAAACCAGACTTTGCAGCAATGGTCCTTATATGGTCCTCTTTCAGAATTGTGTCCCATGACCTGGACTGTCAACCGAGATGGCTGCCACAACCGAACTTAGTTTAACATAAGGCCCCATGGGAAAATTCATTGAAAAATCTTATCTGAAACCACTTGACCAATTGGGACCAGACTTTGCAGCAATGGTCCTTAGGATGTCCTATTTCAGAATTGTCTGATTTGGTGGACTGTGAACCAAGATGGCCGACAGAGCCAAACTTAGTTTAACATAGAACCCTATGGGAAATTCACTCAAAAATCTTCTGGTCTGAAACCACTCAACCAATTAGAACTAGACTTGGTAGCAATGGTCCTTAGAGGGTTCTCTTTTAGAAATGTGTCCATTGACCTAGACTGTCAACCATGAGGCTGCCACTGCCGAACTTAATTGAACATAGAACCCTACAGAAAAACCAGCCAAATCTTTAGTCCTGCTCAAGATGAAAAGTTCAATGCAGGTGAGCGATACAGGCTCTTTAGAGCCTCTAGTTAATTTTTGCGATATTGAGAAAAATCCCGCTTCACTCATGTAAAAATTCCAAAATGCGGGTTTAAATTATTGCGATTACAGCCATTTCGCAATAATAAAATAATCGCAATAATTTCAGAATTTACAGTATTTATTTCAAATTATACTAAACAGACATGCACGTCACTTGCACCACAAAACCTAAAAAAAGTTTATCTTTGCAGTTCAGTTTAAAAATTCTAACCCAAGAATTTTAATCTCACAATATTTTATAGCATAAACATTTTTAAACGGAATACAGAAAAATGGAACAAAAATTAACAGAATACAGAACCGTCAACTATAAACAAATTCTATAAGAAAATAAAGTGCATTGATTGGTTCAAATATGTTGACATAACATATCAAAACTTTATGTTTTTCCCAGATATTCGCATAACATGAAGATGAACATTGTATGGGTCATACTTTACATAGTCAACTCTGTGCTTGCATGTGATTCA
Source organism: Mytilisepta virgata (assembly GCA_028015205.1). Lineage (NCBI taxonomy): Eukaryota > Metazoa > Mollusca > Bivalvia > Mytilida > Mytilidae > Mytilisepta > Mytilisepta virgata. The sequence continues at coordinate 20,895,155 of CM051513.1, forward strand.
ACGTTTGACCGAAATCGTTGTTATTGTTTTGGATGGCTTACCGACTGCAAAAACAACGGGTTAAATTCAATTCCATCTGTTTTGAACGAAGGGAATGCTCCTCATGTTAGGTCTATGTAAGTATTTTATTTGTTAAACGTCGTAATGCAAATAGACAGCTAGATATAAGTTTTTTCCCACATATATCGCTATTGTAAATAAAAAGAAAGCTAGAAGAATTAAGTTGCTATATTTTTCTAAAGAAACAAAGGAACTCCTATATAAGTTGGATTTTCGAACAATAATATTGTACACTTTTCCTGATACAATACGCATTGCTTTTAATTTCCGGGTTTTATAGTGAAACGTGGTTTGAAGAGAACGACGAAAAACGAAACGCAAAGTAAATAACCCGTTTACTGTATTTGGTTATTTCAATGGTGTGCACCATGTGCATTGATGTAATTTCGAAAAAAAAAAAATGAAAATAAGATTATAATTTATTTCCAATAGCTGTTTCTACGTCTAAAATAAAAGTGTTCCCCTTTATTCTGTCATAGTAGAAAAGAAAAAATGATTCTACGATATGATAGACAAAAGAAAAGAAAACAGTTTAGCAATCAAATGACGCGTTGCCCTAATCAAGTTTTCAGTTATAACGACATAACCCGTTTAAAAATTTAAAGCAATCTTAAAATGTCTCGATTTCGTATAGATTCTAAACTATACTACATGATTTATCTGCAGGGATTTTAGAAATAACAACATCACTGCCATTAAAGATGGCGACCTGACCTCGCTTACCAGTTTACAAATACTGTAAGTATTTTGTAAGCTAAAACATTATCAAATAAAGATATTTAACATAACGAATTACATCACTGATTGCTGTTTATTACTCACCTAAAAACATTAATTTATACTATAAACCAAAGCTTAGATCTATGTCTTAAAAGATGTACATTTTTGACGAAAGCATAGAAAATCAGGGAACAGCGAGATTCACCAATTTGCACAAATCCATGCCGCTGCTGATGGACTTCAAGTACCCGAGGGTATCCCTAGCTCAGTTGTTAGCATTTCTATACATTTTTGTACTAGCTCGAAATTACTGAGTAACAAAAATGTAAAATTTGTGAAAACTAAGGAGTATCTCCCTCTGTCCTTAGATGGTTTTGGCTTTACCCCTTTAAATTTGCTCTTCAGCTTTTTGGATTGTTGTTTTGGTGTCCAACATTTTAGGCCTTGAGCACAACTAAAGAGTCGTAAGTGGACGAAATGTGCACATCTTGTCTATCAAAATTGTTATCTTAATATGTTTTACCTTGATGTACAATCTTTTACCCAGCCAACTTTTACATAAATAATTATCTGTATTAGTTTTAGATTACTATAGGTTGAGAACATATATATATGTGGCATGTTTTAGAATTTTTTTTCTGTCATGTTTTTTTTTATCAAAAAATTATCAAAACATTTTACAAATAAATTCAGTATTCAAAACTCAACACTTTAAAACATTTTGATTGTCGGTTACTTTTCTGTTGTACAATTTATCGTTCTCTGATAAAATATCTTTTGAACTCGGACTCTTTAATCGTGTCAAAACGTTTTGTTTTAGCGCCATAGGCCATCACGACCGGTTTTAATTGATAAATTTGGACAATTTCTGATTCAGTGACCAAACTTCTATAGAAAGCGCTGGTCGAACAGTTTAATTACACGAACTATATATCATTAGCTAGTGCATTTTCTAGTTTTGAATTTCAGAAATACACGTGCAGGGATTTACCTGGTTTTATACTCAAGGAATGAATTTGTACTGAGTAAATGTGATATTAACCTGCGCCGTGATTATCAAGGTTTTAAGCAAGGAAATACCTATACACGATATTATAATCAAGGAATATAATTGTACAGTTTATAGGCATTTCAGTGTTGTCTAAATACTTCGGTATTAATTCTGAAACTCTCAATCTCTACCGATACTGCATTTACCTATTTATATATATATATATATATATATATATATATAACTTTATTGATCTATTCGTTATTTAAATGTCTAGTATTATATTCTGTGCGAACAAAACGAATACAAAGATTTAAATGAACTTGATATACAATCTTGTAAACTTTATGTAATTTTAAACCAGGTATTGTACAGATCTTTTAAAACATAAAATTGTTCGTCCATTGTTTTTTGGAAATTGCATGGAAACCATTAAGATTAACGAGAAAACCAAGATGAAGACCCTTGTTGCTATCGAAAACTAGAAATTTTCATGATATTGATGGAAGTAGGTTTCTCGATCCAATTATATTATTCAAACCTACAGCGTAAGAAGTCTATTATGTAAATGTTACCACTGTCTTCTAGATCGATAAATTCTCTCTTGGTTTGATTACTGTAAATTCAGAAATTATTGCGTGCATTTTTTATTGCGATTTTGTCATTTTAGACCAAAATGCGATTTTAATTTTTGCGATATTAAGAAAAATCACGCTTAGAAAAAATCCAAAATGCGAATTTAAATTATTGCGATTACAACTCTGTCGGATTTATCGCAATAATAAAAACGTCGCAATAATTTCTGAATTAACAGTATCCGATTTGAAATCAATTTAAGCGGTTTAAACATTAGTCCCATTTGTCATTACTGGTAAATGAGGTTATGTGCACGGCAGAACTAGAAATATAAACGAAACCACAATATTTAAAATGTTTAGAAATTTGCATTTGGCATGTTAAACGATCCACAAGAAATACGCTGAATAATTATCTTATAACACAAGAACACGTTAAATAGAAATAGAAAACTACAACGTTAACCTTTTACTCCCATAATCGAATATTCATGACTGGTTAACCTTGTTTAGTAAACACTTCATATTAAAAAGTGTTTAAATGTACCTACTTTTTATTTACATTTAGAGATCTAAGAGAAAACCCTCTAAGGTGCTGTGATATTCTTCCACTGAAAGATTTAATGGATTCAAACAGTAATTTACAGACAGTTCTTGGAACATGTATAGGTGAAGACAACAACACATATTCAGTTACACAGTTTGCTGTGTTTCCAACATGTCCAATAGGTATGGAGAATTTCGGGCTGGGTGCAAAAGGAACGGAAGGCTTGCACAGTTTTCTCTGAAATGTAACATACAGTTGACTGTCGTTATCTCGAACACATTTAAGTCGAAATTCCGGGTAACTCAAATTATCTGTTTGGACCCTCAACAGCAGTAACTATACAGATTTACCCCTGATATCTCGAATTTTCGTTAAGTCGAACTACATTTTCAGGTCCGAATGGATTCGACATAACGGGAGTTGATTGTATTTTTCCAAGTTACCTGTAGACTCGTTACTAATCAAGGAGAGTAAAACGTTATTTTTATATGAAACAATTTCGGTTGTTCAATCTTGGATATACAAAAATCCTTTGCGAGCAGTTTATTGTCGTATATATACAGTCAAGGTAGATAAACCTTTAACCTGGGGAGAAATTTTAAGGTTTAATTCTCGAAACCGTAGAAATATGATAATCAACTGCTTGTGAATTAAGATTAGGTTTCTCTAATTCTTTCAACAGTTAAAAATTATCTTATTGCCTTTGACATCGTATGACCCTCTCCTTTCTATCATATCATGCAACGTATTAATATGTAATATTTTGACACCTTATTTTTGATTGGATCCTTTATTACCTTTATTACCTTGAGATGTTGTCCCTGTTGTAAGTTTTCGTTTAGAAACATATCTATTTTACACAGAACACTTCAGAACTAAGCGGTAGTTTCTTTACGTTTCTAGAATATCGATTGGGAATTTTATCGACCAACCAGCAACATCAATAAATCACACGCGGATTACCAAATTATCTCCAGCTGATCGCATATCACTGGATACTGTGAAAACAGCCAAGGAATTCGAGAATATTTTTTACGTACCGTACTACGAAAGAAACCACGAAGTAAAGAAATTTTTTTTCATCAATAACCAAAATTGTATTTATTCTTGTTTTACTGATACGAACATGAAATGTAAAATGATCTTAATTGAAAGTTTTACATGATAATACAGTTACTTTCAACACAACTAAAAAAAGAAATGAATTATTTGACCACGTGATTATTCAAAAATTCTTGGATGTTTCATCTTCGCCTGAAAAAAGTAGTAAAAAAAGTAAATTTAGATTCCGATCGGTCGCACCTATATTTGCCATAAAAAAAGAATTAAACATCATTCTGGTGTGCCCTTATCTATTATTATCGGGGTACCTCAATTGATTTAGGTATATCTAAATAACATCTACTATACAATCGTGGATATTTACTGGGGGCAATATCATGCTTTATGTACCACCTAACAACACTATTGCCAAAGGTAAATGGCCACCGGCAATATTGCTTTAAGTGGTCCATAAAACCTGATATTGCATCATAGTGAAGTGCTATAATCATGATAATGTTTTATTACATTTCACTTTAAACAGCATGAATTGGAAATCACCCCTTTTTAAAAAATCAGTTCACCATGCAATACTACTTTTACTGTGCAATATCACGAAAATGGACCAATTTGAAACAAACTTAATCTCTATAGATCCAAAATTAAGAAATATAATAAAAACGTTTATGGTATCACAAATTCAAGTCATTTTATTTCACACTGAAATATGCCTAGAGTGACTTCTGTCGCATACAGAGATGAGATAGAAACAAAAATTCATTGTAATTATGTTTGATATTAAGTCTTTCTGAAGGTTGCTACATTTCAGTTAGTGACTACTGTATAAATGTAACATGCATGCATGGTGGAACATGTGAAAATGGGAATAGAATGTTTCAGTGTGTTTGTCCTCCACACTTTACAGGAAAAATGTGTGAATTAGGTAAGTCTCTAATCCCATAGAAAATACAAATCATACTTTATCGATGTATAAACAAACAAAGAATAAATGAATGATAAGAAAGAACAATTATAACAAATCAACACAAACAATAATAAAACGTATCACAAAATACCGAAATAAATTTGATGCACTGTATGACCATTTCGTTGACTGACAACTCGTCAGCAGTTCTTGAGATCAATATATTGGAAAACCGGTATAAGATCTAATGATGAATTAATAAGCACAACCATCAAAAATCAAAACAATTAAAACAAATAGGTAACCAAACTCAGCTAAGAGTTACCTCTGTATCAAAAGGAATAGCCTTAGAAATTTCTGGTAATTTTTGTCAAATTTTGAACTGAATATTTAAAGGCATTTAAGTAATGAATCATGCAAGGACAAAAAGCCTGGCTACTGTGCTGATAATGCCCCCGGGGACTAACAGTTCACCAACAGTGACATAGACCCAGTGGTAGTAATAAAACGTATCACAAAAAAAATTGATGCACTGTATTGCCATTTCGTTGACTGACAAGTCGTCAGCGTGCTGGAGATCAAAATATTGGAAAACCGGTTAAAGATATAATGAACACCAAATTTCGGGAGTTACTCCTGGCGCTCCAGAGATATAAATAGTTTTGCCCTGTAACAGAAATCCTACCTAACGATTGGCAAAATCCAAAGAAGTCCGATATAGTGTCAATTCCAAAAGATCTAAAATATGAGTATGTCTAATATCGTTTGCAAGATAGAAACTGCCTTAGTATCAATCATATAGTGATAGCCGAATACAATTACGTTATTAGTGTATTGGAACGTTTTAACACATACCATTCTATGGTTTTATATACTCACCTTGATCATTCTGTTTGAAAAACACCAATTTAAATTGACCTTATTTTCAATTCAGTAATTTCAGTTCGCAAAGGTTTTCTTCCTTCCCTTTTAACCAGAAAATACTACTTTTGGAAAATTATGGAAAAGGTTTTAATGATTTTTAACTAGTATACACTGCAAACCTTTATTTACGCTTATACGTCGAAAATGGTACGGAAAATCCTTTACACTCTTTACATATAAATGACTATGAATGGATCTTGTAATGAATGAGGAGTTGTTGTTGTTTGCGATATTGGGGTCGGTGTTTATTGCCTCATTGATTCAGAGTATAACACAAAAACAATGTTCTTTGCTTGAAATTACGCAATCAGCAGGTCGTGATTATAAATCACGAATTAACGCATTGCATAGAAAAACAAAACATTCTTCTTGCAAAGACAATCATGTTATCATTATACTATTGAAGGTTAGTGTTTTAGTTGTATGCATGAGTTCTGTGGCAAAGTACACATTCCCGCTTTAAACTTTTGGTTCAATCAATTTATTTACGTCATGATATGTAGTGGTCAAGATAACATTAATCCTTCAATGATGAACCTGAAGTTCAGACCTTTCTACATGCGTCAAACTTGCTGGTATTTTTTCTCTATTTTTAGAAACTTCAGTGGAGGTAAAAGTAGCAATAAAATGTTTCTGGCAAACTGTTTTTGGTTTTTTTTTCCAGAAATATGTCAACCATTTCCGGCGGATGTTGTGTTTGTCATCGATAGCTCAACTAGCCAGTCAGAAGAGTACTTCAATATGAGTAAAGAGTACATTTTATCTTTAACAAGAAAATGGGATATCTCACTGAACCATTTCCAGGTTGCGATAGTTTCTTTTGCTGACAATGCGGTTACTGAACTTCAATTTGATGAACAATTAACCAATTTAACACTCGCAACTGCTATCAAAAGTTTAAACAAAAGTGGTGGAAGTTCTGAAATTATGTCTGGAATAAATACCGCAAATAATCTTTTAAATGCAAAATATGTTCATTCGAACTACGCCCAGCCAAAAAAGTACGTAATTGCATTGACGGATGGACTACCCTCTACACCAACCAGAATTAGACTAAATAATGTACCAGATATAACCACCATTGCCGTGTCAGTAGGATACGATGTTTCACATTATTTTTTAAAAACAATAACTGGTGATATGTCATTGGTATTTCCCAGTCATCCAGAACGTCTCTGCAACTATTTGATGTCGGAGTTAATAGAACCAAGTTGCAATAGTGGGTGCTGATTTACAAATTCAGTTGATCTCATTTGATTGCAGATATCCTAAGCCCCTGCCTTTTTTTTATTATCGATGTTTTGTTTCTTTTTCAGATCAATCTTACAAACAATGAATATTATCAATTATTGCTTCGTCTTTATTAGGGCAAATAAATCATGTACTGTTAAAAGACTTAAAAACTGAAACAAAATTGGTAAAGAATGTAAAACCCAATGTTGAGCCCCCCCACCCCCCCCATAAAAAACAAAACAAAAAAACAAAAAACAAAAATAAAAACAAAAGAACGCAATCCATCAGACAGACAAACCCGGGAAGACAAATGAACAACCTCAAGCACAACAAATAAACACTGAAATTTACAAACAATAAACAACACGAACTCCTATAAAAACCAGGATAAGCAGTATACGGCACCCGTCGTGCAGTTCAAGAAAGTCAATCCGGTGAGTCACAATTCGGTGAAATTAACAAAATACATTGACAATTAACTTCAGGATGCGTGTACGATTTAAAAGATCACCATTTAATTCAATAAACAACGCATGAAGACTGTGCTTTATACATTCTTGATAAACAACGTAAAACATGTATCGGTATAATACAATAAAAATAACGGTGACCTTATACATTTTCGAATTAACATCGACTAAATGCTATTATTCATTAAATACTCTAAAAAGGGGGAATTGTCGCGTCGTCTTGTACCAAATTGACAATAAATTAAATTTCAGTGTTTTTACATTTTCGATTCCCGGTAAATTAACAATGATAATGCGTTGAAAACATGTTCTGTTTTATTTTTGCATACCATCTCTTACCGCGAAAATAGCAAACATAAAACTGAATTTTCCAATTTACTGTAGTTTTATATTATTTTTGTTGATAGAATTGTATTTATGTTATAAAGTTTACTTGTCTTATTCCAGGTTGCCAGATGTCATACAAATCTGATATTCTAATTGCTGTAGACGTTACTGTTGGAAGAACACAGCTGACAAAAACAGTCCCTGGTATCATAAATGACATACTACCAAAGCTTACACTAAGTCCCTCATCCAAACAGTTGGCAATGACAACGTATGACACTTCTAATAACCTTAGATTCAAATTTTCAGACTACTATGAATCAAGTCGGAGAGACTTACAAAAACAAATGTCAACATATATTCCATCCGATGCAAAATATTCGAATATTACTAACCTGTTATTACACATCAATCAAATACACTTCGACACCACATTCGATTCAAGAGACGATGCCAAGAAGATGGTCTTGATTATATCAAATTTTGAGAAGCCAGTCGAAACAAATGCTAAGCAACTTTTAAAATCGCTGAAAGATGCCGACGTAGAAATTTTTACCATAGGTTTAAGTTCGTCAGATGCCAGTTTTGATACTATGTCAGTAATTGCTTCCTCGTCTTTTCACATTGGTGTCCTTGGAAACATATATACATCAATGATAGATACATTTATAGAGGCATTTGTAGAACAGCTCCACAATATCAGCTGTAATTTATAATGGTTAATTCTATTCTTGTATTATCAAAAAGGCATAAGAAATATATGTATAGAGTCAAACCCTCTATATCAAACCACAGTATATAAAGGGAACTGTGAAAATGTCCCGGTCATGAACAAAGCTTGTAAAATTAGCCTCTATATAAAGGGCACCTGCTCATAAAGGGCACTTTTCCTGGTGTGCCCTTTATACACAGGTTTGTAGATGTTTTATGAGGAAATATTGTTAAAAAATAATGTTTGTATTTAAAATGTAAATTGTATTTTTTTATATATAAAAATTGCATAGAACAACTTGTTTAAATGTAGGTTTAACGTATTTTATTTAATGCAATACTATGTATACGAAACGATAGATTTTTAGGACAATTTTCTTTATTCTGTTAAGTTATTTCTTTTGAAGTCAGTATTTTTTCCTGAAATTCTTTATCCCTTTTAATTTATTTATATCGTAGAACACCATTATTATCTATAGTTTACGGCAGCTATTTCATTTCATTTTATTAATTTTGCATACCAGTATCTAAAACATGCTAAGGATAATATAAGACATCTAACCATTTTACTGATATCTTTGATGATAGAAACATCAATGTTTTTTTTCTAAATGAGAAAAAACAGTCATGAATAATTGCAAAATTAAAATCCACCGGAAAACAAAATTTATACTGAAGTGAAGACGAAGAAATATAAATTAATGCAGTCATGTTTTAAAAATACGTCTTTTGTCAGAAGGATTCAAACATAAACATGTTAAAATGTAACTTCTGAAAGGTAAAATCATTTAGTTAAATTTTATATCCCAAAATTAACAAATCACACAATCACACTAAAATACATTATATTGTTGACAGAAATTCTTTTGTACCCCTTTCAATTTCTAGAAAATGATTGATCCAAACCTTTCTGTCGGCATTATCCTCCTATTTTCAAATTTGATCTAAAATATATTATTTGGCCTTAAATAAACAGGAAATAGTCTCTAAATTAGTTCTATATTAATTTTGTATATTAATCTAATGTATTTTGTTAAAGAATTTAACTTTTGAAATGTTTTTAACCTGTCACAAAATCCTTTCGCAGTATCGAAAACATACATGTAATTTTAACTTTCATTTTTGCAGAATGGGTTGTATTATTTTATTATTTGTTTTTCATTTTGTTTTTATTAGCACAAGTACGGCGGCATCACCTATTTTTAAAACTATAATAACTTTGCACACATAATACATACAATTAAGATACATGTACTTGGTCCACAGATACCTGATGACATAAACTCAGTATACTTGCCTTTTGACCAGCCTGACCTCGGATTCATGGTTCACTGACTGCATATCTGCGTGGTTAAATCCATTTCTCAGCAACCAACTGTAATTGGCCTAGAGACAATTCCTAGTGGGTACATGCTAGTCTGCTACATGGCTTGGGACTTTGATCTCAATTTCATGCTTGAGTGACTTTCACATTTTCGTGGTTAAATATATTTCTCAGCAACTGTAATACATAAGCCCACAATACATGTATCTGGTCAATAGATAGTTCTTAGTGGGCACATGCCAGTCTGACACCTTTCTCTGGACCTTAACCTCGATTTCATGCTTGAGTGATTTTTTTACAGTTTCGTGGTAAAGTCCATTTCTCAGTAAATATAATACGTAGGCCAACCCATATTTGGTCAATAAATAGTTCTTGTAGGGTATCTATCAGTCTTAAACCTGCCGTTTGACCCTGGTCTCAATTTCATGGTTGAGTGACCTGTGTCACATTTTCTTGATTATGTCCATTTCTTAGCAACTGTAATGCCAAAACCCACCATATCTGGTCAATAAATAGTTCTTAGTGAGTACATGCAGTCTGACACCTGTCTCAAGATCTTGACCTCAATTTCATGTTTGAGTGAATTGTGTTAAAATTTCGAGCTTAAGTCCATTTCTCAGCAACTGTAATACCTAGACCCATCAAATTTGGTCTATTCATACTTCTTAGTGGGTACATACCAGTTTAACTCCTATCTCTGGAACCTGACCTCAATTTCATGGTTGAGTGACTTGCATATAAGTTTATATGACTAAGTCATTTTCTCAACAACTGTAATACTTAGACCCGCCATATAGTTCTTAGTGGGTACATGTTAGTCTCCAGACCTTGACGTCAGTTTAATGCTTGAGTGAATTTTGTTACATTTTCGAGATTAAGTCCATTTCTCAGCAACTGTAATACCTAGACCCATCATATTGGGTCTTTAGATAGTTCTTAGTGGATAAATGCCAGTCTAACACCTGTCAGCTGCATTTGACCCGAATTTCATGCTCGGATGAGGTAATATACATTTTCATGATTCAATGTATTTCTCAGCAACTGTACTAACTATACCCACAATATTTGGTTGAAAAGTTCTTATTAGGTATATATCACTTTAACATCCGATACCTTCTGGGTACATGGCTGTCTGTGAACTTTGCCTGAAATCCACACTTGAGTCCCATATCCATGATTTAATCCATTTCCCTGTAGCTGTAATACCTATATCCACTGTATATGGTCTGTAGATACTTCTTGGCAAGTAGGTGACCACAATTTTAGGCTTGAGTAATTCATATCACACTTTTACAATTAAGTCCATTTCTCAAGAAATGTTATAAATGCATGTTTTTGGTCAATAGATAGGTTTTCGCGGATACATAGCAGTCTGAGACGTGTCAACCGACCTTGGATATAATTTTAGGCTGGAATGACATGCATGAGATTTTTCAGACAAATGTTGCCTGACCATTACTATTTTTATTAACGCATATTCCTTTGACTTGCAATGTCGAGTATCAGATAATCTTTATTCTGTGTCCGTATGAATACTCAGGCGAGACATTCAGTGTGTCTACTCTTGTTATCTGTACGGAAAATTGGTCAGCAGAATGAACAGAGGTTCATAGTTTTTGTTCGGGATGGTTAATTTCAGTTTGTTAGTTAGCAGGCAATGTAGTTTTTCTATCTATTGAATTTAGATATCTGAGGTAAGTGTTCATTATACTTAATTTTAAAATACTGCATGAGTACGGTCAGCTTCTTTGACAATTTGCATATTGTAATAAAATACTGTGGAAAGTGAAACAATTTTCGAAATTCATTGCATCAAGCTAATATTACAGAGGTTGTGAAAATATCACACGGAGTTATTTTGAGTGTTTTGACCCAAACACGGAGTTACTGTGGTATTTTGACATAAAACCTGGAGTTATTTTGTTTCAAATGAAACGGTTATTTTGGTGTTCTAACTGAAACACCGAGATACATATTGTGTTCGCAAATATCGAACACGGAGTATTGCTTTACAATGTTTTTCTTGACAATTTTGTTGTCGCTCTGCGTGTAGAGATGTAACTTTTTCATTAAGTATTGTTAGTACACGAATTAGTAAGTGTATATTGTGTAATATTGTTCTGCATGTCCAATATATAGTCCTTAGGACTTTATTTAGTTTGTGAGTGAATCGCCCGAGTTTACACATTGATAAATTCCTTCAAAATAACCTTCATTAGTATAATGAATACATTTCCTTTATACACGATTGAATTGATTTCTTCCTTTAAATCGAGAATAGGTTTTACTGGTGTGTGTTTTAAATTGCATTAGACCATTGAGGTCGATATATATATAGAATGTCATATAATACATTTAAACTCAGTTCCATTCAATTCAATATGTTATTTACGTCTCACCTATACAATAATTATACATACAACATGTACAATATAATCAAAATATTATAACTTATATCTAAGGCCACACCAAAACGATCTTTAGTTCTTTCGATTTCGCGCTCCAATTGTTGGGCTATGTAAATTTTAAGAAAATACATTTTTGTCGCTTTATTTTGTAAAAATTCTGAAAATTCTCCCCAAATGCTTCATTTATCATAAATTAAGAACAAGGATTGTTCGCGCGCTCATAAAATTTTGTAAAAGTTGGGATTTTTCCCATTTTTAACTCACCTGGCCTAAAAGGTGAGTTAAAAACTTGACAGGAAACATCTATGGGAGGTCCTGTATAAAGTTTCCTCATTTCGTCCCGATCGGGCAACAAACATGGCAATGACTGGTAATTCTTGTTTCTCATTGCTTGATTAAAAGAATTGGCCAGATTTGTCTGCAATTGTCTTTAGATGGTCCTCTTTCAGAATTATGTTCGATGAACTGTCGATCAACCAAGATTGCCGCCACAGCCTTATTTAGTTTAACATAAGACGTAAGGGAAAATTCTTTTAAAAAATCTACTTGTCTGAAAGCACTCAGCCAATTGGAACCAGACTTGGCAGTCATGGTTATTCGATTGTCCACTTTCAGAATTATGTCCAATCATACAGACGTTTATTCCTTAGATGCTTTGGTGGCTGTTGATTGGTAAATTGAATCCAGGTGAGCGACACAGGCTCCTTGGAGCCTCTAGTTTTCAATATTTTATTTAAAAACATTTGTGCCGCCCGAAAAAAAGTTCACAAGAAAAAAATTTAAAATTAAAATTTTGCTCACTCGCACCTATTTTTGCAATCCAAGACTCCAAAACACGAAGAATCAATATGGTGTGGCCTAAGGTGAAATTCAATTTTCTTCCGGCTTGTTAAAAAAGGGAAGTTCTATTTGAGAGTCGATCACTTTTTTTCTCTCGATTTAAAATCCGCTTTTATATTAACAGACAGAAATTTAATTCTTTATCATTAATAAGTTCAAGTTTTGTACCGCAAAGGGCTTGTATATAGGAGATTTATGTCAACTGATATCAACTTTTTGGAATATTGGCAAGAAGGCATTCAGAACCAAAACCGTTCTACTGTCATATGAATGGAGATATATAAACAAATTAGTTTTTGTGGAAGTGTTCTTCACGTTGAAAAACTGTCTTTAAGACACCAGTTTGATATATTTGTGTAAGCGATATTCAAGTATGTACAAAATATTTAGTAACTTATATTATAGTTCTTATTAGCAAATATTCAGAGACCACATACATACAGAGACACAGGCTATGTCTCTAGAGATTTTGAAAGGCTTTAGGCGACGTTTGAAAATGGCCCGGCCTAGGAGTGAAATTAAAACTATACAGAATGAAGAAAATGGCTAAAACATTTACTGTAAATTCAGAAATTATTGCATGCATTTATTATTGCGATTTTGTCATTTTAGACCAAAATACATTTTTAGCTCACCTGGCCTAAAAGGCCATGTGAGCTATTCTCATCACTTTGCGTCCGTCGTCGTCGTCGTCGTCGTCGCCGCCGTCGTCGTATGTCGTCGTAAACTTTTCAAATTTTTATCAACTCCTCTGAAACCACTCAACCAATTTAAACCAAACTTAAGTGGAATGGTCCTTGGATGGTCCCCTTTAAAAATTATGTTCGGTTTTCCCGGGCGCCATCCAATATGGCTGCCATGGTCGGACATAGTTTAACCTTGGACCCTATGGGAATTTTAACATTTTCGTTATCTTCTCTGAAACCATTAGGCCAATTTGAACCAAACTTTGGTGGAATGGTCCTTGGGTGGCCCCTTTTAAAATTTGTGTTCGGTTTCCCCGAACGCCATCCAACATGGCCGCCATGGCTGGACTTAGTTTAACATTGAGCCTACGGGAATTTTACTTTTTCGTCAACTCCTCTGAAACCACTGAACCTATTTAAACCAAACTTAAGTGGAATGGTCCTTGGATGGTCCCCTTTAAAAATAGTGTTCGGTTTTCCGGGACGCTGTCCAATATGGCTGCCATGGTCGGACATAGTTTAACCTTGGACCCTATGGGAATTTTAACATTTTCGTTATCTTCTCTGAGACCATTAAGCCAATTTGAACCAAACTTTGGTGCAATGGTCCTTGGTGGCCCCTTTTGAAATTTGTGTTCGGTTTCCCCGAACGCCATCCAACATGGCCGCCATGGCTGGACTTAGTTTAACATTGAGCCTATGGGAATTTTACTTTTTCGTCAACTCCTCTGAAACCACTGAACCTATTTAAACCAAACTTAAGTGGAATGGTCCTTGGATGGTCCCCTTTAAAAATAGTGTTCGGTTTTCCGGGACGCTGTCCAATATGGCTGCCATGGTCGGACATAGTTTAACCTTGGACCCTATGGGAATTTTAACATTTTCGTTATCTTCTCTGAGACCATTAGGCCAATTTGAACCAAACTTTGGTGCAATGGTCCTTGGGTGGCCCCTTTTAAAATTTGTGTTCGGTTTCCCCGAACGCCATCCAACATGGCCGCCATGGCTGGACCTAGTTTAACATTGAGCCTATGGGAATTTTACTTTTTCGTCAACTTCTCTGAAACCACTGAACCTATTTAAAACAAACTTAAGTGGAATGGTCCTTGGATGGTCCCCTTTAAAAAATTTGTTCGGTTTTCCGGGGCGCTGTCCAATATGGCTGCCATGGTTGGACATAGTTTAACCTTGGACCCTATGGGAATTTTAACATTTTCGTTATCTTCTCTGAGACCATTAGGCCAATTTGAACCAAACTTTGGTGTAATTTTCCTTGGGTGGCCCCTTTTAAAATATGTGTTCGGTTTCCCCGAACGCCATCCAACATGGCCGCCATGGCTGGACCTAGTTTAACATTGAGCCTATGGGGATTTTACTTTTTCGTCAACTCCCCTGAGCCAATTTGAACCAAACTTTGGTGGAATGGTCCTTGGGTGGCCCCTTTCCAAACTTATGTCTGGCATCCTCGACTTCCAACAGACATGGCTGCTGTTACTGAAAGTAGAAAAAGGGGGGGGGGATGAATTTCCAAAGTCTTCTTCTATGAAACTACAAGGCCAGTTGCAACCAAACTTGGCAGTAGTAGTCCTTAGGAGGTTCACTTTTAGACGGATGTCTGATGACCCGGACTGTTAACAAAGATGGCAGCCACAGCCGAACTTAGTTAAACTTAGTTAAACATAGGGCCCTATGGGAAAATTCATTGAAAAATCTTTTTATCTGAAACCACTTTACCAATTGAAACCAGACTTTGCAGCAATGGTCCTTATATGGTCCTCTTTCAGAATTGTGTCCCATGACCTGGACTGTCAACCGAGATGGCTGCCACAACCGAACTTAGTTTAACATAAGGCCCCATGGGAAAATTCATTGAAAAATCTTCTTATCTGAAACCACTTGACCAATTGGGACCAGACTTTGCAGCAATGGTCCTTAGGATGTCCTATTTCAGAATTGTCTGATTTGGTGGACTGTGAACCAAGATGGCCGACAGAGCCAAACTTAGTTTAACATAGAACCCTATGGGAAATTCACTCAAAAATCTTCTGGTCTGAAACCACTCAACCAATTAGAACTAGACTTGGTAGCAATGGTCCTTAGAGGGTTCTCTTTTAGAAATGTGTCCATTGACCTAGACTGTCAACCATGAGGCTGCCACTGCCGAACTTAATTGAACATAGAACCCTACAGAAAAACCAGCCAAATCTTTAGTCCTGCTCAAGATGAAAAGTTCAATGCAGGTGAGCGATACAGGCTCTTTAGAGTCTCTAGTTAATTTTTGCGATATTGAGAAAAATTCCGCTTCACTCATGTAAAAATTCCAAAATGCGGGTTTAAATTATTGCGATTACAGCCATTTCGCAATAATAAAATAATCGCAATAATTTCCGAATTTACAGTATTTATTTCAAATTATACTAAACAGACATGCACGTCACTTGCACCACAAAACCTAAAAAAAGTTTATCTTTGCAGTTCAGTTTAAAAATTCTAACCCAAGAATTTTAATCTCACAATATTTTATAGCATAAACATTTTTAAACGGAATACAGAAAAATGGAACAAAAATTAACAGAATACAGAACCGTCAACTATAAACAAATTCTATAAGAAAATAAAGTGCATTGATTGGTTCAAATATGTTGACATAACATATCAAAACTTTATGTTTTTCCCAGATATTCGCATAACATGAAGATGAACATTGTATGGGTCATACTTTACATAGTCAACTCTGTGCTTGCATGTGATTCAACGTTTGACCGAAATCGTTGTTATTGTTTTGGATGGCTTACCGACTGCAAAAACAACGAGTTAAATTCAATTCCATCTGTTTTGAACGAAGGGAATGCTCCTCATGTTAGGTCTATGTAAGTATTTTATTTGTTAAACGTCGTAATGCAAATAGACAGCTAGATATAAGTTTTTTCCCCACATATATCGCTATTGTAAATAAAAAGAAAGCTAGAAGAATTAAGTTGCTATATTTTTCTAAAGAAACAAAGGAACTCGTATATAAGTTGGATTTTCGAACAATAATATTGTACACTTTTCCTGATACAATACGCGTTGCTTTTAATTTCCGGGTTTTATAGTGAAACGTGGTTTGAAGAGAACGACGAAAAACGAAACGCAAAGTAAATAACCCGTTTACTGTATTTGGTTATTTCAATGGTGTGCACCATGTGCATTGATGTAATTTCGAAAAAAAAAATGAAAATATGATTATAATTTATTTCCAATAGCTGTTTCTACGTCTAAAATAAAAGTGTTCCCCTTTATTCTGTCATAGTAGAAAAGAAAAAATGATTCTACGATATGATAGACAAAAGAAAAGAAAACAGTTTAGCAATCAAATGACGCGTTGCCCTAATCAAGTTTTCAGTTATAACCACATAACCCGTTTAAAAATTTAAAGCAATCTTAAAATGTCTCGATTTCGTATAGATTCTAAACTATACTACATGATTTATCTGCAGGGATTTTAGAAATAACAACATCACTGCCATTAAAGATGGCGACCTGACCTCGCTTACCAGTTTACAAATACTGTAAGTATTTTGTAAGCTAAAACATTATCAAATAAAGATATTTAACATAACGAATTACATCACTGATTGCTGTTTATTACTCACCTAAAAACATTAATTTATACTATAAACCAAAGCTTAGATCTATGTCTTAAAAGATGTACATTTTTGACGAAAGCATAGAAAATCAGGGAACAGCGAGATTCACCAATTTGCACAAATCCATGCCGCTGCTGATGGACTTCAAGTACCCGAGGGTATCCCTAGCTCAGTTGTTAGCATTTCTATACATTTTTGTACTAGCTCGAAATTACTGAGTAACAAAAATGTAAAATTTGTGAAAACTAAGGAGTATCTCCCTCTGTCCTTAGATGGTTTTGGCTTTACCCCTTTAAATTTGCTCTTCAGCTTTTTGGATTGTTGTTTTGGTGTCCAACATTTTAGGCCTTGAGCACAACTAAAGAGTCGTAAGTGGACGAAATGTGCACGTCTTGTCTATCAAAATTGTTATCTTAATATGTTTTACCTTGATGTACAATCTTTTACCCAGCCAACTTTTACATAAATAATTATCTGTATTAGTTTTAGATTACTATAGGTTGAGAACATATATATGTGGCATGTTTTAGAATTTTTTTTCTGTCATGTTTTTTTTTATCAAAAAATTATCAAAACATTTTACAAATAAATTCAGTATTCAAAACTCAACACTTTAAAACATTTTGATTGTCGGTTACTTTTCTGTTGTACAATTTATCGTTCTCTGATAAAATATCTTTTGAACTCGGACTCTTTAATCGTGTCAAAACGTTTTGTTTTAGCGCCATAGGCCATCACGACCGGTTTTAATTGATAAATTTGGACAATTTCTGATTCAGTGACCAAACTTCTATAGAAAGCGCTGGTCGAACAGTTTAATTACACGAACTATATATCATTAGCTAGTGCATTTTCTAGTTTTGAATTTCAGAAATACACGTGCAGGGATTTACCTGGTTTTATACTCAAGGAATGAATTTGTACTGAGTAAATGTGATATTAACCTGCGCCGTGATTATCAAGGTTTTAAGCAAGGAAATACCTATACACGATATTATAATCAAGGAATATAATTGTACAGTTTATAGGCATTTCAGTGTTGTCTAAATACTTCGGTATTAATTCTGAAACTCTCAATCTCTACCGATACTGCATTTACCTATATATATATATATATATATATATATATATATATATATATATATAACTTTATTGATCTATTCGTTTTTTAATGTCTAGTATTATATTCTGTGCGAACAAAACGAATACAAAGATTTAAATGAACTTGATATACAATCTTGTAAACTTTATGTAATTTTAAACCAGGTATTGTACAGATCTTTTAAAACATAAAATTGTTCGTCCATTGTTTTTTGGAAATTGCATGGAAACCATTAAGATTAACGAGAAAACCAAGATGAAGACCCTTGTTGCTATCGAAAACTAGAAATTTTCATGATATTGATGGAAGTAGGTTTCTCGATCCAATTATATTATTCAAACCTACAGCGTAAGAAGTCTATTATGTAAATGTTACCACTGTCTTCTAGATCGATAAATTCTCTCTTGGTTTGATTATCCGATTTGAAATCAATTTAAGCGGTTTAAACATTAGTCCCATTTGTCATTACTGGTAAATGAGGTTATGTGCACGGCAGAACTAGAAATATAAACGAAACCACAATATTTAAAATGTTTAGAAATTTGCATTTGGCATGTTAAACGATCCACAAGAAATACGCTGAATAATTATCTTATAACACAAGAACACGTTAAATAGAAATAGAAAACTACAACGTTAACCTTTTACTCCCATAATCGAATATTCATGACTGGTTAACCTTGTTTAGTAAACACTTCATATTAAAAAGTGTTTAAATGTACCTACTTTTTATTTACATTTAGAGATCTAAGAGAAAACCCTCTAAGGTGCTGTGATATTCTTCCACTGAAAGATTTAATGGATTCAAACAGTAATTTACAGACAGTTCTTGGAACATGTATAGGTGAAGACAACAACACATATTCAGTTACACAGTTTGCTGTGTTTCCAACATGTCCAATAGGTATGGAGAATTTCGGGCTGGGTGCAAAAGGAACGGAAGGCTTGCACAGTTTTCTCTGAAATGTAACATACAGTTGACTGTCGTTATCTCGAACACATTTAAGTCGAAATTCCGGGTAACTCAAATTATCTGTTTGGACCCTAAACAGCAGTAACTATACAGATTTACCCCTGATATCTCGAATTTTCGTTAAGTCGAACTACATTTTCAGGTCCGAATGGATTCGACATAACGGGAGTTGATTGTATTTTTCCAAGTTACCTGTAGACTCGTTACTAATCAAGGAGAGTAAAACGTTATTTTTATATGAAACAATTTCGGTTGTTCAATCTTGGATATACAAAAATCCTTTGCGAGCAGTTTATTGTCGTATATATACAGTCAAGGTAGATAAACCTTTAACCTGGGGAGAAATTTTAAGGTTTAATTCTCGAAACCGTAGAAATATGATAATCAACTGCTTGTGAATTAAGATTAGGTTTCTCTAATTCTTTCAACAGTTAAAAATTATCTTATTGCCTTTGACACCGTATGACCCTCTCCTTTCTATCATATCATGCAACGTATTAATATGTAATATTTTGACACCTTATTTTTGATTGGATCCTTTATTACCTTGAGATGTTGTCCCTGTTGTAAGTTTTCGTTTAGAAACATATCTATTTTACACAGAACACTTCAGAACTAAGCGGTAGTTTCTTTACGTTTCTAGAATATCGATTGGGAATTTTATCGACCAACCAGCAACATCAATAAATCACACGCGGATTACCAAATTATCTCCAGCTGATCGCATATCACTGGATACTGTGAAAACAGCCAAGGAATTCGAGAATATTTTTTACGTACCGTACTACGAAAGAAACCACGAACTAAAGAAATTTTTTTTCATCAATAACCAAAATTGTATTTATTCTTGTTTTACTGATACGAACATGAAATGTAAAATGATCTTAATTGAAAGTTTTACATGATAATACAGTTACTTTCAACACAACTAAAAAAAGAAATGAATTATTTGACCACGTGATTATTCAAAAATTCCTGGATGTTTCATCTTCGCCTGAAAAAAGTAGTAAAAAAAGTAAATTTAGATTCCGATCGGTCGCACCTATATTTGCCATAAAAAAAGAATTAAACATCATTCTGGTGTGCCCTTATCTATTATTATCGGGGTATCTCAATTGATTTAGGTATATCTAAATAACATCTACCATACAATCGTGGATATTTACTGGGGGCAATATCATGCTTTATGTACCACCTAACAACACTATTGCCAAAGGTAAATGGCCACCGGCAATATTGCTTTAAGTGGTCCATAAAACCTGATATTGCATCACAGTGAAGTGCTATAATCATGATAATGTTTTATTACATTTCACTTTAAACAGCATGAATTGGAAATCACCCCTTTTTAAAAAATCAGTTCACCATGCAATACTACTTTTACTGTGCAATATCACGAAAATGGACCAATTTGAAACAAACTTAATCTCTATAGATCCAAAATTAAGAAATATAATAAAAACGTTTATGGTATCACAAATTCAAGTCATTTTATTTCACACTGAAATATGCCTAGAGTGACTTCTGTCGCATACAGAGATGAGATAGAAACAAAAATTCATTGTAATTATGTTTGATATTAAGTCTTTCTGAAGGTTGCTACATTTCAGTTAGTGACTACTGTATAAATGTAACATGCATGCATGGTGGAACATGTGAAAATGGGAATAGAATGTTTCAGTGTGTTTGTCCTCCACACTTTACAGGAAAAATGTGTGAATTAGGTAAGTCTCTAATCCCATAGAAAATACAAATCATACTTTATCGATGTATAAACAAACAAAGAATAAATGAATGATAAGAAAGAACAATTATAACAAATCAACACAAACAATAATAAAACGTATCACAAAATACCGAAATAAATTTGATGCACTGTATGACCATTTCGTTGACTGACAACTCGTCAGCAGTTCTTGAGATCAATATATTGGAAAACCGGTATAAGATCTAATGATGAATTAATAAGCACAACCATCAAAAATCAAAACAATTAAAACAAATAGGTAACCAAACTCAGCTAAGAGTTACCTCTGTATCAAAAGGAATAGCCTTAGAAATTTCTGGTAATTTTTGTCAAATTTTGAACTGAATATTTAAAGGCATTTAAGTAATGAATCATGCAAGGACAAAAAGCCTGGCTACTGTGCTGATAATGCCCCCGGGGACTAACAGTTCACCAACAGTGACATAGACCCAGTGGTAGTAATAAAACGTATCACAAAAAAAATTGATGCACTGTATTGCCATTTCGTTGACTGACAAGTCGTCAGCGTGCTGGAGATCAAAATATTGGAAAACCGGTTAAAGATATAATGAACACCAAATTTCGGGAGTTACTCCTGGCGCTCCAGAGATATAAATAGTTTTGCCCTGTAACAGAAATCCTACCTAACGATTGGCAAAATCCAAAGAAGTCCGATATAGTGTCAATTCCAAAAGATCTAAAATATGAGTATGTCTAATATCGTTTGCAAGATAGAAACTGCCTTAGTATCAATCATATAGTGATAGCCGAATACAATTACGTTATTAGTGTATTGGAACGTTTTAACACATACCATTCTATGGTTTTATATACTCACCTTGATCATTCTGTTTGAAAAACACCAATTTAAATTGACCTTATTTTCAATTCAGTAATTTCAGTTCGCAAAGGTTTTCTTCCTTCCCTTTTAACCAGAAAATACTACTTTTGGAAAATTATGGAAAAGATTTTAATGATTTTTAACTAGTATACACTGCAAACCTTTATTTACGCTTATACGTCGAAAATGGTACGGAAAATCCTTTACACTCTTTACATATAAATGACTATGAATGGATCTTGTAATGAATGAGGAGTTGTTGTTTTTTGCGATATTGGGGTCGGTGTTTATTGCCTCATTGATTCAGAGTATAACACAAAAACAATGTTCTTTGCTTGAAATTACGCAATCAGCAGGTCGTGATTATAAATCACGAATTAACACATTGCATAGAAAAACAAAACATTCTTCTTGCAAAGACAATCATGTTATCATTATACTATTGAAGGTTAGTGTTTTAGTTGTATGCATGAGTTCTGTGGCAAAGTACACATTCCCGCTTTAAACTTTTGGTTCAATCAATTTATTTACGTCATGATATGTAGTGGTCAAGATAAAATTAATCCTTCAATGATGAACCTGAAGTTCAGACCTTTCTACATGCGTCAAACTTGCTGGTATTTTTTCTCTATTTTTAGAAACTTCAGTGGAGGTAAAAGTAGCAATAAAATGTTTCTGGCAAACTGTTTTTGGTTTTTTTTTCCAGAAATATGTCAACCATTTCCGGCGGATGTTGTGTTTGTCATTGATAGCTCAACTAGCCAGTCAGAAGAGTACTTCAATATGAGTAAAGAGTACATTTTATCTTTAACAAGAAAATGGGATATCTCACTGAACCATTTCCAGGTTGCGATAGTTTCTTTTGCTGACAATGCGGTTACTGAACTTCAATTTGATGAACAATTAACCAATTTAACACTCGCAACTGCTATCAAAAGTTTAAACCAAAGTGGTGGAAGTTCTGAAATTATGTCTGGAATAAATACCGCAAATAATCTTTTAAATGCAAAATATGTTCATTCGAACTACGCCCAGCCAAAAAAGTACGTAATTGCATTGACGGATGGACTACCCTCTACACCAACCAGAATTAGACTAAATAATGTACCAGATATAACCACCATTGCCGTGTCAGTAGGATACGATGTTTCACATTATTTTTTAAAAACAATAACTGGTGATATGTCATTGGTATTTCCCAGTCATCCAGAACGTCTCTGCAACTATTTGATGTCGGAGTTAATAGAACCAAGTTGCAATAGTGGGTGCTGATTTACAAATTCAGTTGATCTCATTTGATTGCAGATATCCTAAGCCCCTGCCTTTTTTTTTATTATCGATGTTTTGTTTCTTTTTCAGATCAATCTTACAAACAATGAATATTATCAATTATTGCTTCGTCTTTATTAGGGCAAATAAATCATGTACTGTTAAAAGACTTAAAAACTGAAACAAAATTGGTAAAGAATGTAAAACCCAATGTTGAGCCCCCCCACCCCCCCATAAAAAACAAAACAAAAAAACAAAAAACAAAAACAAAAACAAAAGAACGCAATCCATCAGACAGACAAACCCGGGAAGACAAATGAACAACCTCAAGCACAACAAATAAACACTGAAATTTACAAACAATAAACAACACGAACTCCTATAAAAACCAGGATAAGCAGTATACGGCACCCGTCGTGCAGTTCAAGAAAGTCAATCCGGTGAGTCACAATTCGGTGAAATTAACAAAATACATTGACAATTAACTTCAGGATGCGTGTACGATTTAAAAGATCACCATTTAATTCAATAAACAACGCATGAAGACTGTGCTTTATACATTCTTGATAAACAACGTAAAACATGTATTGGTATAATACAATAAAAATAACGGTGACCTTATACATTTTCGAATTAACATCGACTAAATGCTATTATTCATTAAATACTCTAAAAAGGGGGAATTGTCGCGTCGTCTTGTACCAAATTGACAATAAATTAAACTTCAGTGTTTTTACATTTTCGATTCCCGGTAAATTAACAATGATAATGCGTTGAAAAAATGTTCTGTTTTATTTTTGCATACCATCTCTTACCGCGAAAATAGCAAACATAAAACTGAATTTTCCAATTTACTGTAGTTTTATATTATTTTTGTTGATAGAATTGTATTTATTTTATAAAGTTTACTTGTCTTATTCCAGGTTGCCAGATGTCAAACAAATCTGATATTCTATTTGCTGTAGATGTTTCTGTTGGAAGTACACAGCTGACAAAAACAGTCCCTGGTATCATAAATGACATATTACCAAAGCTTACACTAAGTCCCTCAACCACACAGTTGGCAATGACAACGTATGACACTTCTAGTAACCTTAGATTCAAATTTTCAGACTACTATGAATCAAGTCGGAGAGACTTACAAAAACAAATGTCAACTTATATTCCATCCGATGCAAAATATTCGAATATTACTAACCTGTTATTACACATCAATCAAGTACTCTTCGACACCACATTCGACTCAAGAGACGATGCCAAGAAAATGGTCTTGATTATATCAAATTTTGAGCAGCCAGTCGAAACAAATGCTATGCAACTTTTAAAATCGCTGAAAGATGCCGACGTAGAAATTTTTACAATAGGTTTAAGTTCGTCAGATGCCAGTTTTGATAGTATGTCAGTAATTGCTTCCTCGTCTTTTCACGTTGGTGTCCTTGGAAACATATATACATCCATGATAGATACATTCATAGAGGCCTTTGTGGAACAGCTCCACAATATCAACTGTAATTTATAATGGTTTATTCTATTCTTGTAAACTACTGTATATAAAGGGAACTGTGAAAATGTCTCTGTCATGAACAAAGCTTGTAAAATTAGCCTCTATATAAAGGGCACTTTTCCTTGTGTGTCCTTTGTACACAGGTTTGTAGATATAATTGTATGTTACGTATTAATGTTTAATGCAAACAATTGATATAGACAAAGACTTATACATAGCCAAGAATAGAACCGTATTAAAAAAAACTAAAAAAACAACCATAATGTATATGAAATAAATATTAATAACATTAATATTAATGTTTACTGCAAAGAATGGATTTTTATGGAGGAATGGCGTGGATTGAATTAAAAAAAAAAAAGATTTAAAAACAAATTAAGAAAAAAGACAGGAATGAGATGAGAAGAGATAGGACTGAATATCGCCTGAAATCAAATAGTATTAAAATTTGAAAAAAAAAAATGTTTTGTGTTCTTGCGCCCCATCAATGCGACGATTTGTTTTTTCTTAATCAAAGATAGCCTCATTATTCTTCCGAAATAAAAATCAAATAGTTATTTTTTAGTGTTGGTAATAATTTGCTATTAATTTACCGTCTGAAAATCATATATGATAATGGAAATACCTTGTCACAAAATAATATTCAAGGTCAAACACGAAAAAATGCCGATAAAATTGAATCTGTATATATAAATAAGCCTTATTAAGCTTTATCAGTATGTAACAATCTGGTAAAAAATAAATGGTGATGAGAAGTTATAAATATATTATGATATGTAATATATACGTTTTTAAGTTTCATTCGTTAGTAGATTCAGTGATGCTAACTGCTGACGTTGATTTTGAAAACTCTACGTTACTTTCCTTCATTCGTCCTGTACTAGCTTTTTTTGTCTTTGGGCCACTATTCGTCCTTCTGACGTGTCGAAGAATTAACAGAATGATAACAACTATGGACAGGACTGCACCGCCAGCACCAACACATGATGAAATGATGATAACTAAAACAGATAAACTAGATCTGCTAATTTGAAGAAAAGGTTTAGAATAATTATACTCGCTCACATCAATTATTCCCTTTGTTGTATTGGCTTTTCTAAGTTTTCAAACATCATACGGATTCTCATTCTAATTGTAACACAACAATCAAATACTAAAGCTGTCGCAAAAGGAACTTCAAATAATGCAATGTAAGAATCGCACTTAACGCTTACATGGCTCACCCAAGGGTGCACGTATAATGTTTTATGTATTTTTACCTATGACTCCGCGTACACTGATGTTGGGTCTGACAATAAGACAAATTCTAAAATTAAAAATAAATAGATGGGGCCGGGGGGGGGGGGGGGTGTTGGGGGAGAGATGACTTGTAAAAAAATCACATATTAATTATTAACGCTTGTATAAAGCCTTGTGTATTTTATTAAAATATATAGGAATGTGTCTTCTAGGGTAATCATCATTTATGCCCATTATTTAGGATAAAACTGACACATAGAGGTTTTACTGGACGTGAACTTTGAAATGTTATAGATTAAAACTTGTCTCTTAATATAGCCTTCTTCTATCACAGAATTTGGAAAAGAGAACAAGTTTTTAGGAGCTGAAATAGAAAAAAAAATCGTGTTACTATGCACATGGCGTTTAATAGCTCTGTGATTTTTCGTAATACTCTCTTCAAAATAAAATGAAGGCATACACCAGAACATCGAGTGAGTTGGACTCTGAGAAACGCAGCGCAGAGATGTGGTATACAAATGTGTCCTTTTCTTTGAAACATACCTATCCTATCAGAGCCTAAAATATGACATTAAAAATATCAGTGTTACTTACCATTCACAGTTGCTTGGTCATCCGAATGCATATCTGCCAATAATAATAATAAATAAAACAATCAACATGGCATCACTACATTATTACAGGTTATTGTTTATGCTACACACAACTTTGACCTTGTACTCCGATCTAAATTGACAAGGATTGCCAATTTTCGTACCGAACGTGAGTAGTTCTCTCCGGGTACTCCGGCTTCCTCCACCAATACAAACTGGCCGCCGCCAAATAGCCATATGTGCCGAAAACGGCGTAAAACCCCAAATAAACAAATTTTGACCTTGCAGGAGTACTACCTGAGAACGATGATTTATTTAACTATACAAATATATATAGCGTTTAAATTTATATCATAGTATATTTAACTAAAACATGTGTTGAAATGATTAAAATTGTATTGTTTTGATTCTTGTACATTTATTTATAACTTCTATGCAGGTAAAACATTTTCTGATACCACCTTTGATATAGTGTTTATGGAAATTCTATCCTTAGATGGTTTTGGCTTTACACTTTTGATTCTTTTGGGTTTTTTTAATTTGATCTTCATTTCTTTGGATAGTTGTTTCGGTTTTCCACATTTTAGGAATTATACACAACGGAAGAGTCGTACATCGGCGAAATGTTCAAATATCTTGTGTAGAAAAATTTGTATTAAATACAATTCAGAGTATGACCAATGACGGTCCATGTACAAATCAACATACATCTGGGTTCTAAAAAATAAAAAATAAAAAAAAATAAAAATAAAAAAAAATAAATATACAAAAGGGAAACATTTTAAAAATGAAAGATTTCAAGTTCCTTTTTATTTAAAGTAGAACTAAAATGGAAAACATTTCACTATTTAATGAACAAGAAGAGAGATCAGTAGATGTAAATCTCTTATATAAAAATGTCTGTCCTTGAACTCTCTTGCATAAGGTTATTTATCCTTTCCCTGTTGTTGCACTGGACAAAAAGACTCTTTGAAAAAAAATCAATAACCTGAATGTCTGCAAAATGTACTTAATATTAATTTGTACCTGTAACATATTTGCTATAGTTGCACGTTTTATTATCTGCTCCTATAACATAGTTGTCGGGACACATACATGCTGGTGTAGTTGTGCTGCTATTACTTGTTACAGGTAGTGGGAAACAAAAGTGACTACAACCTCCATTTTCAATCCCACAAACGTTATTACCTAACAGAGAAATAGTAAATAACAGTTTATCGTGTTCATTTTACGTTCAAGGCTTCTCTTCATACATGCCTGTAAACCAATTTCTATTACATTAGATTCATCGTTGCTTCATAATATTGAGTTGTATGAGTCGCTTCTCTTGATTCAATGAGCAGGACATGTTTACACTGAGCGCTTGAGGTTACTTCCGGTTTTCTGAGTTCCCATGGTAAGCGTTTTAGTTTTGTGGCGTCTGAATTAGTTTGGTTAGCCATGTGTTTTTACCCCTTGTTTGTGTCTTTTTGTATGTTTTTGCTGTGTTTTCTCTCGAATTCGCTTTTCCAGGAATTTTATTCTCATAGAATTTGCCCACTGACTTGTTTCTTTGGATTTTTGTCTATATCTCTTATGAAGGTAGATAACCATATGTGTAGTATGAAACGCCTTAGTGTAGACACGGTTAAACAAATGTTTCAGTTTTCAAAATATGACGAATTTTCATACATTTAGTAGAATACTGCCCAAACCACAATCGCCTCGTAACTATCTATTAAATAAGTGAAATTTCTTGGATAGTTAATTTTGATGCACAAGAACTGCACATTGTGTCAATGTACGTCTCATCTGTTGTGCTCAAGGCCTAAAATCTTGAAAACCAAAACAACAATCCAGACGACTGAAGGGCAAATTATAAATAAATTTAGGAACACAATTTCATTTTTATGGTAGACGGATAATATGGAATTTGAAAAAAAATCCTGCTTAAAAAGTTGTTTTAATTCCATGATTGAATATAACTTGGAATAAAAATATAGCGCCTTTTTAGAAAAGAAAAACAAATCCCAATCTTCTTGATGGTGTGAAACAATTTCAAAAACAAAAAATCACTCCTGCATTTACGCATCCAATTTAAAAATCCAATGGTTGCTTCCTAATGTTCAAAAACTTTGACCTGTCGACTTAGCAAAAATGTTAAATATTGAGGCGTGTCTTTTAAAATAAGAACACACGATTGACGTATTGCTGCCAAATAAAAACTAAGTATGTTTAAGATTTAGAATAAAAGCAGGTTGGTATTTGTTTTTTTTTGTAGAGTTTTGTACCTTTTCCCTACGAGAGAATTTTTCGGTTTTACAGGTGTTAGTGCAAAGCATAAATTAACGTAGGTACAAAAAATTATAATTGGACTTATCTCTATGTACATTATAATGATTTATTGCGTAATTGAAGCATGTCTAATATAATTTCCCCTTGAAATTATGTTAGTAATCACATTCAGCTGAAATCCCTTAATGAAAATCTTTTCTCCAGCATAATAATGATTTGCAGAAATCATAGTCTTTCTAAATATAACATCAGAACCACAAGCGCCTCGTAACTATCTATTAAATAAGTGAAATGTCTTGGATGGTTAATTTTGATGCACAAGATGTGCACATGTTGTCAATTTATGTCTCATCAGTTGTGCTCAAGGCCTAAAATGTTGAAAACAACAATCCAAATGACTGAAGAGCAAATTCTAAATAAGTTTAGGAAAATACCATTTCATTTTTATGGTAGACGGATAATATGGAATTTGAATAAAAAATCAAGCTTAAAAAGTGGTTTTAAATCCATAATTCAATATAACTTGGAATAAAAATATAGCCACTTTTTAAAAAAAATTCCCAATCTTGTTGATGTGTGAAACAAATTTCAAAAACAAAATATCACTCCTTCATGTACCCATCCAATTCGAAAATCCTATGGTTGCTTCCTAATGTTCAAAAACTTTCACTTCGACTTAGCAAAACATGCTAAATATTGAGGCTTGTCTTTTAAAATAAGAACACACGATTGACGTATTGCGGCCAAATAAAAAATAAGTGTATTTAAGATTTAGAATAAAAGCAGGTTGGTATATGTTTTTTTTTGTAGAATTTTGTACATTTTCCCTACGGGAGAATTTTTCGGTTTTAAAGGTGTTTGTGCAAAGCATAAATTAAAGTAGGTACAAGAAATTAGGATGTTCATTTTAATGATTTATTTTGTAACTGAAGCATCTCTAATATACTTTCCCCGTAAAATTTATGTTAGTAAACACATTCAGCTGAAAACCCTTTATAAAAAAGCATAATAATAATTTGCAAAAATCATAGTCCTTGTAAATATAACATCAGACTAGTATTAGTAGAAGTTGTAGTGTACCTGATAGCTGTACATCCGCAGCCAACATCTGCAAGCCCTTCGGATTCTTTAAAAATCCCGACATGACTGTAAAATTAGCCTTAGTGCGCAAGTCAGTATGGATTAATCTTCCTGTTTGTAGCCAATAGATGTCATTACCATATATAAATACGTCGTACATGGAATTCGGAATGACACCAGTTTCGCGGCCCAAGATGAATTCTTCTCCTGACCCGTCATAGTTTACACTCTTAATATTGTAATTAAATGCATCTACCCAATAAAGTCTTTTAGTTTTGTAATCTGAAAATATACATATCAAATTCGCGTTCTACAGGAGAATGTATCTATCTGAGGGTAACGAAATTGGGGAAATGCGAAGTTCTGATGAAATGCAGAGCTGAATACAATATTTTCAAATACGAACATGTTTTTCTAGGCTAAATGCAGCACTTAAAAAATTCTACGGTCACCAACACAAGCTTGTAAAGCTTTAGCGAATATAAGGTTCCATTTGAAATTTGATCTTTTTTTCATACGTGTAGTTGGTTGTTTCCCTACATAAAATCGGTATACGGATAAGGCTTAGAATCGGGTGAAAATGCAAGGATTCCCCAAGCATTTTCCCCGATTCTTGCCGAATTCGTATATCGAATTTTTTGTCAGGTCATTGCAGTGTTAATGTCTTTATACTGCAATCTATGGTGACTTTAGTTGATATTACTAGTGATTTCAAATTTATTTAAAACGTTTATTACCCTCAAGAAGCCTCAATTCGGAGGGAAAACTCATCTTTTCAAAGAGTGACGGGCGGGTATACCATTGATAGGCATACGATTATTTAAAATAAAGGACAGTTTGGCTGCAAGTTTTTCTTTTCAACAATAAAAAATAAGTAACAAGAAAATAAGTATTGAAATTTGGTTCCAAAGATTTAATACAGTAAGTATATTTCAGTCCTGTCAGTAAGGTCAGGTAGGCATGGTCTAAATCTTATATACGGGCAGTGACCGTATGTCACTTATAAATATACTGTCAATGCATTTTTACTGCTGAAATAGAACGATTGCAGTATAAATGATATTTTACTTGACTGAACATAAGCAACATGGCACGTGTTTTATAAGAGACTTTAACTATTTACTAATTATAATTGAAAAAAAATACATATTAGAAATTCAAAATGTTATGAAATAACGACTAAATATATGATAAATATACAATAAAAAGAATATATAAAATATTTGTATAACGCAGAGGAACCCGGAAAAATGTGAATGCAAATATTTTTCTTTATACTGGTAAAGTATATTAATATACATTTAATGACTGGTCATGAGGGAACAGTAAATTTCTTACGAGGTACAAACTATTACTCGAGGCAATGCTGAGGGTAATAGTTTGTATCGAGGGGTAATAAATTTATTGTTCCCCAAATGACGAATCAACAAATGTTTTATTATACTGAATAAACAAAAACCAAACAGAAAATATCCATCAAAACCCATTAAATAGAACTTATATTTGTGCATTCAGAGTTTCAAAATTTGGTAATTCATTAAAATACATTCAATAAAACTTATATTTGTGCATTCAGAGTTTCAAAATTTGATATTGATATTTTGTTCTCTGGAAGAGGTTGCAATTTTGGAGTTAAGAAGCATACTCCAAGATCCTTTACACTTTTTAAGTCCAAATATGAATACAGTACTGGTAAGTGTTATTATATATTTGAGAAGCAAATCTATTTTTTTTTGCATGCAGTGATTTTGCCTCTATTCAGTAAAATGTTTTGGCCTCCTCTTTCTACACTACTTGTCTTCTTGTGTTATTGGTACACTTTCTATGATACGAATATTTTTTGAATATTATTTATGGAAGACCGCGGTAATAATGTGCATTTATTGCATATGGAGAACTATTTCCCTATTATAGTTACGTGGTAACACACTTGCAGGGGAAGCCAAATAAATAAACAAGACCTGATGACCCAGATAGGCCTCAGGACGAAAAATACCTGCAAACAATCCAGTCAAAACAAGACTATTTCCTTCCTTCATGACAATTTGATCTTTGCCATCCATCTGTGCGCGTTCAAGCCGGAAATTGACATTTTCAAGACCTAACATCCGAACGAAAAATAACCATCTGAAAATTACATTTACATTCCTGTAATGATTTGTTTAACCTTTGGATAACGTTTTATTGGATTTGCAGATAATTTATTAGGTATATAACAATTACCATATCATTACAAGGGGAGATAATTACTACAACAACTTAATTTATTATTGGAGTATGGGGATTTACTCTACATTTGGAAATAAATACACCAACTTATGCAAAATAAATAATATTTCCCTTCACGTTAATAGGAAATTAGTTATAAGACAGAAAATAAGTTTTAAGGGATAATTATACAATTATTATGCATGAATAATCCGACTTACATGTACATGTATGTGAACTCTTGGTACCGCATGTATAACGCACACGTAGGTTTTATAGATAGTACCGAGTTTAATTATTTACACCTTATATAAAAATCCTGGATTCTGATTGGTTGATTGCCAATGTATTTCTAGCATATCTTCGCAATTTCAATGACATTTTCCTGAACATGCACACATTTCTGCTCTACCAGGATATATGTAAAAAGGTCTATACCGTTCTTACCCTGCATAAACATTTTCTTACACTTACGAGCCTACACGCACCAAGATTCAATTTCGAACAGTTCGGTCGTGATCTCTCCGTAAGATACATTAAGTGGTTTCGACTAAAAAACAAAAAGACGAACAACCACATCAGAATGTCCGAAGTTGTCGATACAGCCGGCGTTCTGGAAAAGTTGGAACAAAAGTATCAAATTTGTTTGGTACTGAATCAACATAAAATGTAAGTTATTCCATCAACATCTTGATATATTCGGTGAAATAAAACAGATTTATAATGACTAGGAGGATTACAGTTACAGGTTTCACAATTATTGAGAATTAAATACCGCTAGATATCAACATTTATTTGTAATAATAAATCACCCTTTTCATTCTTACCCCTCAAATGGATCTGTCGCTATACTTAAAATTCTAGTCCCCTTATCTACAACTGTGTGTTTGTAGGTTACATCCAGATCGGAAACATATATTCTAGCAAATTTCTCTTGCGCAAGTAAATCCGTTTCTTCAGACCAAAACAAAAGGTCATGAATCCAATCCACAGCTATGGCGTTTGGAATGTAGGACGTGTCTGCGTTAATGCTCACGTCTTCGTCAGAATCTTTTGACAATGGTTCCCTATAAAAAGTATTGAAACTGCTCTTAGAGGGATGTTTCATTACATCTA
This sequence comes from Mytilisepta virgata, assembly GCA_028015205.1. Taxonomy (NCBI): domain Eukaryota; kingdom Metazoa; phylum Mollusca; class Bivalvia; order Mytilida; family Mytilidae; genus Mytilisepta; species Mytilisepta virgata. The sequence goes on from CM051513.1 coordinate 20,928,512, forward strand.
TATATAATATGTGTAATGCAGTATGCTGGATTACACACTCCTCTTTACAAGAAGGTAAGACGAGGAGAAATTGCTTCACCCTTCAGAAAAAATAGTGAAGAAAGTCTTATTGCTTGTATCACATTAGATATAACCCTTGGAATTCTGTCCTTGAAGTGTAAACTGTTCCTCATCATAGGTTGATTGATTACTTATTTATTGGTAGATTGAGTAACATCCATTGCGAATTATTACATGTATTTTGGACGAGAAAATGATCATGTGATATGAAAAGAACCTACTACATGAACACGTTTAAATGGATTTTTACGCGATTGTTCTAGTGTTGACACTCTACGGCCATACCTGTCACTACATGTCCAACGAGACACATAATTATAACTCTAACTTAACGATAATTCTTTGCAGTTATCATGTCTTAATGGCTGAGCGAATCGAAGACAATATTATGATCTTGAAATATTGACTTGGATTTATATCATTGACATATAGTTCAAATCATTTTATACTGGATGACATTCTGGTTATCCTTCTGGAGTGCAAGGCAAGATATCGAGTGTAAAATAGAAAATTGTTATCTCTTGCAATATTTACAATAAGTACTTCCGAAATTTATATACAATAGATTGTGTATTCCATTTTTGGTACGTGTGAGTTGTCTCCCTTTAAGGAGTTATCTGATCTTTGAAGAAGATATTTTTCCTTTCTAACAACATGAATAATACTACCCACACACATGATTGATATGTTAACTGATAATTTCCAACATTTTATATGTCTGATGAAGGCCTTCCCCAATTCAATGGAAAAAAAAATAGAAGTAATGTTCTCCTTCTATGTTGAATATACGACACAGGAAAGATAACTCATGCATATTGGAGATATCTCTAATATCCACAAGTAGGGAATATATTGATTTGGATTAAAACAGCCTTATCTAGATCTTCCATGGAATATATCTACCACGCACAGCCCGATTGCTGAACCAGAAATGAGTTTACTGTTGTTCCTATTATGTAAAATGTACTTACCGCATAATTCTCTTTGCATCAGCATCCGTCCAGAAGAGTAATCCTTTGCCGTAATGGATGTCTATACCTACAGCTCTTTCTGCCTCAGCACTAATAGTTTCTATAACCATTGAATTCAAATTCAGTTTATCAATGGTTCGTCCATTTGTATACAATAACCATTTGTCTGTTTCTGTTGAAGAGAAGGATGTTTTTATATGGACAATTCTTCACTTTCCGACTTACATTTTTACCTCTAGTTCTAACTGTGCTTCTGTTAATGTATATATGCACTTTGAATCATGCAACTTTTTCCTTTCATGATAATTTAAGTTGATTTGAATATTCCATTTTGATTGGCTTAACAACATAGAGCAACATTGGTTATACTGTATAACCTGCTTTGATCTCGTGAAATCACCAACGGATTAATCCGCCAATTGTAAATTGAAATAGTCCTATGTCGTTATTGATGCTTGAATCGAGGAATCATTGTGCTTTTGTTTTGAAATTAAATTATAAGGAATGTTTTAAATTTTAAACAGGTTACACTTCAATAACCTGGTTTTGGTCAGTTTACGACGTTCATAAACCGCTTCGCGGTTTAATATGCGTTAACTGACCCAAACAATGTTATATCGTATAACCTGTTAAAAAATTGGAAACATTCCTTAAATAAAAGATACAATTTTATATCGAAGGCATATACAGCATGATTTGGGTATATTGTAACAAATACATAAGGGCTGATACACATTAAACATTTATTCTGGGTTAGTAGGTTTTAAAATAAGAAATACATTATAAAAAATAAATATAAAAAAATGTGATATAATAAGTAGATGTGATTAAATTGTGAGATACATGTAAAACGTATCACAAAATACCAAAATAAATTTGATGCACTGTTTGGTGATTTCATTGACTGACAACCCATCAGCAGTGTTCGAGATCAAAATATTTGAAAACCGGTTAAAGGTAAAATGATGAAATAATAGGCACAACCATCAAAAATCATAACAAATAAACAAATAGGTATCCAATCTCAGCTAAGGGTTACCTCTGTATCAAAAGGAAGAGCCTTAAAAATTTCTGGTAATTTCTGTCAAACTTTGAACGGAAAATTTAAAGGCATTTGAGTAAAGAATCATGCCAGGACAAAGGTTTTGGCTACTGGGCAGATAATGACCTCGGGGACTAACAGTCCACCAGCAGTGAAATAGACCCAGTGGTAGTAAGAAAACGTATCACAAAATACCGAAATAAATTTGATGCAATGTATGACCATTTCATTGACTGACAACTCATCAGCAGTGCTAGAGATCAAAATATTGGAAAAGGGGTTAAAGGTATAATGATGAATTAATAAGCAAAACCATCAAAAATCAAAACAATTAAAACAGACAGGTATCCAAACTCAGCTGAAGGTTACCTCTCATCAAAAGGAAGAGCCTTAGAAATTTCTGGTAATTTTTGTAAAATTTTGAACGGAAAATTGAAAGGAATTTGAGTAATGAATCATGCCAGGACAAAAGTTCCGGCTACTGGGCTGATAATGCCCTCGGGGACTAACAGTCCACCAGCAGTGACATAGAATAGTGGTAGTAATACATATCTTAATTGCTTACCGATCTTATTGCAGCGTGTTCCGTTTAAAGTAAAGCCATTAGCACATTCACAGCGTGTTTCATTTACTTCTGGTAATCGTAGACAAAAATGTTCGCAACCTTCACTGTTATGTTCACATAAGTTCAACCCTACAGAGACACAATCTTGTGGATTTATCATTATCGTGATTTACATAATGTAACTCTTTACAAATGAAAATTTAGGTCAAGCGTCAACGGAGGACGTCCTATAGGATAAACCATGTACTGGAGAATATGGGTTATAACCTTTGAAAATGTAAAGAATATTGACACCCACGATTAATAAAGTAGTAATATGCACATTAAAATATGTTATTTTCTTAGTGATTGTCAAAACTTTTGCGAGAGCAGCAATAGTGATACTATAATCAGTCTTTTTTTTGTGTGTGTGTTTTTAAATATATGAACGAACATATTTGTCTTAAGTTTATAGATAAACAATTAATGTTCCAACCAGTCGAGTCGTTTGTATAAAGTTAACTACATACATGACATAGGAGAAAATACAGGAACATAAAATTGGCTTTTTTTAAATCAAAGGAGAGCATTGTCTTATTTTACATATGTGAGCTTGGTAGAAAACACATGTTATTGTTACGCATGAGTTACTGTTAAAACTGTTCACATTTCAGTAGCATACAGTTAAACTTTATTCAGTTGCAATATTAACACTCATTCGGATCAAGGCAATACAAACAAACTATACAGAAATATAAAAATACAAGGATTGGATTTGAATTGTTAAATCGGATACTACATGAATAGTGTACGTTACAGTCAAACATGTGGTAAAAAATTAAATTTAGGATTCATAATCGTTTTCATGTAGTTAGTTTGGTATTTTATGTCTTAATTTCTAAATAAAATATGTAATATCGAACTGCTTCACTGTGCATGCTTTTGGGTTGAAGTGCAACGATTGACAAAAAAAAAAAGAAGTGTTGAAAGTTTTAAACATCTGGTATCATCAGTAGGTCAGTCACAACTGTCATGTGTAGTGACTAGTGTGCTGTGTTCTTAAAAGGTTTGCGTAACAGTAGCTCAAAAATTATAAGGAATTCTGAGTGAAACTTCATGTTAAACATATTTAAAGGATGTTCTAACAACATTGCTGTTTCATTTACTGCACAAGAGGTGATGGGAGAAAGTGATTTGTTTCCTTTCTCAAAGACCCCGTCCAAGACGAAGCCAAACTCAAAGGTTAGTAAAATTGAACTTGTGATGTGTAGTTGTTTTTTTCAGTTTGCAGCCTGAGATATCTAAATATGTATGTCATGTTCAATATATTATACTTTACCAAATCAGGCAAATGAACTAATTTTATGGGTTGAAATTATTCTAGAAATAATCCAGCTTGGTTCTATGTATTCAGAAATATATACCCGAGTGGTCTATGTAGTTCGTCTGGACTACTAATGATCACTAGCCTGTCAAAACTGGGGTTGTGAGTTCGAATCTCACATGTGGCGGGGTGTGTTCGACTCCGATCTAAATCCTACTTTTCCTACCGAAGGTCGGTGGTTCTCTCAGGATACTCTGGCTTCCTCCACCAATAAAAACTGACCGCCGCGAAATAGCCAAATGTGCTGAAAACGGCGTAAAACCCAAACTAAACAAACAAACAAAAGAAATATATTCTTGAGCTCTTAAAGTTCAATTTAGCATATAAAACTGGAAAATAAATTTCCTGCTATCATATGTTTCATTTTGTAACCTTATAAATAATCGTTTCCAACATTATCTTTGTACGTTGTGAAAACGCAAAATGAAAGTAGATGACACAAACTTGTCATCTATACCAAGGTGATGTTATTGACTTCACTATAGTTAGGAGACATTAGTAAAAGAACTAACCTTTATGTTAGACAAAAGTGGTGATTAAATGAGGTATGTAATAATGTTTTCTTAGTAAACAAAAGATTCATTAGTTGTAAAACACCGTAAATACCGAATCCGGACGTAATCAGTGAATTTCCAAGTTTTCTTTATGGAGTGCTTCCTGACGTCATATAGTCCAAGCAAATTCTAAAATCTAAAACAGACCGTTTGAATTAAAAAAGTCCCAGAAAAATAATCCATTTAAGATTGTTAAACAAACCATTCGGTTGTAAATCTTTACTGAGAATTGCCAGTCCACTAGGAAAATGAAGATCCGAGTAGACTATTTCAAATTTGGACCCTGTCAGCAAATCAACTCTCATGATGAAGAAATGTTTCAAATCTATCCAATACATCCAGTCTTTAAACACCAAAAGACTTCTAACAAACGTCATATATACTAAACTGCTGGCGATATGTCTTATATTCGTCCCGTTATAATCCGCTGATTTAATTTCCTGCATTTCATGGTCAATCCAAAACAGCCTTTTGGAGGATAAATCTATGACAAAAATAAAGAAAACCATCTTAAAGATGAACAATTAGTCAACGGACTTTATTCACTCGCAATATGACAGTTGCTGTTTATTTAAACTTCTGAGTATTTAAAGTCAATCATATTCCTCACTTGTGGATACTGGAGTTGTCTCCAGTATGCATGAGTTATATATTCTGAAAAAAAAACATGTCCCTTATTTAACATTTAAGAGATAAATTTACTTTTAATTGTTTCTAGGAATATTGAATTGGGGAAGACCTTCATCAGACAATGGAAATTGTGGAGAAATATATCATAAGAGATATCATTAATGTGTGTAGGATATTGTTAGGAAGTGAAAATAATTTGCAAAAAAATGACAATTTGTCAATTGATATCTACGGAAGATAAGTAAAAGGGAGACAACTTACATGTACCAAAAAATTGGGATGTTAACATTTTGGCTTGTTAGTGATATCGCTACCTAATATCTTTGGTTTGATAATTATGTGTTTTTACTTTTTTATTATTTCTTTATGTTTTGTTCTTTATGTTGCCTGTCGCAATATCTACTTTAGTAAATGGAAGTTTCGTAGTGAGATTTTTCTTTGGCACTACGCTATGGAACCAACTCAAAAATAAAAGTCAAATTGAAAGATAAACTGCTGTATTAACTAAAACGAATCAGTAAAATATTTCACAAATATAAAAAGTTCAATAAATTCACACAGTATAAAAGAATATAGAAAATTTCCAAAATGTCTCTATAACCGGTTCCGTATTTCGATGCCGGTTTTCGACTCTCCTTCCTTGGAAAACGTTCGCTTTTCATAATAGTTTATAATTTTTAAAATACGAACAAATTTGAACTGATGGTGGGTGGCATGTTGACTCATGATCTCGCAAGATAAGACATGATTAAACTGAAATCAAAATATAATTTAATTACTGAGTTCAATTAATGTATTATCTTAGGTAGTAATTGTCAAGTGCTTAACGGATAAAATTAATATCACCTAGTAAGCAATCAAAATAGATTGCATCCATTATTCAATATATGGTAATCACCCTCGTGAGATGATGATTCCTATGATTAAAGCGACTGTTCTCGTGTCATAACAGTGATGGTTCATTGTTGATCTATAATACTTTAAAGAAATGTTATAACAAATGTAATTTTAGCAAATAGAGGAACGACATATATTTAAGGATGTTCGATGGTCATGTTTGTAAATTTTTGTCAGATGTTCAGAATCACCTGGTTTTATCCATTTGAATGCCATAAATTATTTTTCCCGGTAACACCCATTTTTCTTTTCATAAATCTTTTGCATGCAAACTAATACGCCATTTGTAAAAATCGGATAAAATCCTTGTTATTATTTAATGTTTTTTTTTGCGAAATGAAACTTGTCAATGATAAAGTTATGTAAAATTAAGAGAGCATAATTTTTCTCGCCAAAATTTCAATGACTTATATCCCGAAAACAAGCACACGAACCTATATTTGTTTCGCTCTTTTAGTTCCTTTATTAATTAACTATCAATGTTTACCAGTGTTATGAAAAAGTTGTTATTTTGAAACTGAGCAGCGAATATCCTTAAAACATCTTTTCAGAAATTTTATCATTAGAGAATGACATTTTTCGATGTTTTGTATCATTATTGTATAACACACGTATTTTGGTGGGATAATTTATCTGTTCATTGCATTATCGTGTTTAATATCCTTAACGTTCTAAGCTTCTCAAAAACTGCTTGAAGATACATACGCATTCCGAATTCATATCAGTAGAACCGGGAGCCCTAACCGGGAACATAGTGTAGTGCCCAACGTTTCTCAATCTAATATCGTTTTTAAATAATTTGTTTGTTTTAAGAACGAATGAGTGGCTAGAGAAGTGTGGCCTTGTCCAGGACTTCAAGAGTTCGCAAAACGTAAGGACGGAAAGTTTAGAAATATCCTTATATTTATTGATCACACATTGAAACAGATCGTTACAATTATACATATATATATTCCAGTTTCTTCGATTTCGTCAAGACCTAAAATGTTGAAATCATAAATGAAACGCAAAACCATTGATAGGCGGAATGAAATGCCAAAAGCAACAGAAAGGTTAACGCCAAAGTAAATCTAAAGACAGAGTTATACACGAGGGAGATATCCTTAGTTTCCACCAAATATAACATCTTTGATAATTATAATTTCAAGTATAATTTACCGCTAGAACCGAAATACTAGCAATTAGGCTTTAGGATAACATTACATATCTTCTGATGCCAAATTTCACTTGTTTTGGTATCATGTTCAATTACCTACTTTCATTTTTATCGCACATAAAGTTTACCTAGCAAAAGTAGAATTTATTACATACCCACAGTAATGCCTTGTGGATTATGGAGATCAGATGAGATCAATATACGTCTATTACTGCCATCTAGTGCACATTTTTCGATCTTTGGGTTTTGTCCTGAATCTAAGAAGAATAACCACCTGAAATGGAAACAACTGAACTACTAAGAATGAAAAAAAATTTAGCCGCGATATAATTATCTATTCATTATTATAGTGTTATTAACTGACTGTGTCTGTATTGGCACTGGTATAGATTCAAGGTTTGCTGTATTGGCCTCGAGACCCGTAGGGTCGAGGGCCAATACAGCTGACCGAGAATCTATACCAGTGCCAATACAGAAACAGACAGTTCATAACACTTTTATTAAATAATCCAACTTTTTCAATACAGACTTGTTCTGAATGCTTTATTACATACATCAAATGTGAATATAGGGCCAATATTTCTAATACGGACTGGCAATGAATCGTGACAACGACCGGAAGTGAAAAGGCTGTATTAGCCCTAGGGCTCATACGACCTTTTTCAGTATTGGACCGGGCCGAAAAGCAATATAGATCACGTGATTTATATGACCAGGACGACGTCACCAGTATGACACATGCCGTTTTGGTAGTATTAGGGCTGTTTTAATCGTATTATTTAATAATAAGCAAAAATACCGACATGCAATGCAATAATCGTGTAATACTTGCAACTCTTTTATTGCCACGACGACACATAACTCTATCTATATATTGTATAATAGCTATGACATCACTTTTTTTCAAAAAGATTAAATTGAGTGATACACAATGGAATGTCATATTCTAACATTTGAGGTTAGTTATATGTCAAATGTAATGTCATGACACAAATTGACATATCGGGAAAATAAATAAGGTAGTCTCAGATCCTGATTTAGATTTCCATAGATTTGGAAATTAAACAAAAATAAATATAGATATATGAATACATGTATATATTATAATATATAAATAAAAATAAAATGAAAATTAATAATCAGTCATTCATTCAAAACTTTGTTTCCTCTTTGAAGATAATATAATAACAATTTGAAATGAATAATTATACGGAAATATGCGTTAATATTAGCTCTACAGCTCTTGGCTGATCAGATGAAATGAAAAATAATGGACGAGAAACTCAATAAATTCAAGAACTTCTGATATGAATGATAAAAAAAACATATCTTGATTCATGCAACTATGACAAAAAAGAAGAAGAAGAAAAAAAAATCGTAATACTTATATAATTACCAACTTAAACAAAACTATTTTTGAAATATATTTGCTTTAGTATCAACATTTATTTATTTCCTGATAAGGTAATACACACCCTACATCTGGATCTATTGCAATTCCGACACCAGTGTCTATATCAGTACTAATTATCGTTTTTCGAAATGTACCATCAAGTGTAGACAAGACAATGTGCTTAAATTGATAATCAATCCAGTAAAGATGGTCATATATCCAATCGAGGGCCATGTCCAGTACAACGGCTACCGTATTTGTACTAATATCTTCTTTGACTGTAGTGTTCGACAAATTCGTCCTGGAAAAACAAAATTATACATTAAACAAAACAGTACTTCAAGTAAAACGAGACCACTAATCATAAATATCTTAATAAACAAAACACCGGAATATGCAACTAACTAAAAAAACAATACGACGATTATAGAAGAACATGTTTGTCCCTACTCCTTTCGGTCATTTTGTGTATGTAAATAAAGTTTAAGCTCCAGCACGGATATCCTTAAATGGTGTTCTTTTCTATCCCCCTCAGTCATTTTCGTAGTTCGCAATAGAGGTTTTATAAAACAAATCAGCACTCCTTCGTTGAATGGCCTTTTCCTGCAAGCTTTGGACGCTGTCCGTTTCGATCATTTTGGCGTTTGAGTCTGGTCTCTTGCTTAGTTTGGTTTATTCTTTCATTAGAATTTTATATTCTTGTTGCATAGGCATGTCCTTTGATGGTTATTGATTCCAATTCTTTTTGTTCGTTTTTGACGTTTGAGTCCATGAGGTTTTGTTAAGTCGTTCTATTGGATTTCTTCGTTTCCGCTCTACAGCATTGCTACAGGGGCAAATTGTTCAAATGTGCATATACGTTGCATTAAATTTGGTATTTTAAACAGATTTTATGATTTTAAATTTGAGTTTGATACATTAGATGTTTATTGTCCAGTTTTAGTTTGAATCAAAACTAACAGTAAGACAGAAATCGAGTGCCCTTATATTAAAATGTTAACACCTACCAACAATTTCAATAAAATAAAGATATATTTTTAAGTCAAACTGACCAATTTTTCTCTTCGAATGATCTATACATATCCCTTTGGTATTTTTTGACTATACTTTTATCACAGTAAGATGTACTGGGGAAAATACATTCTCTAAATTAGACACAAAAGAAACATTAGTTTCGTAGGGATAAAAAGTACATAATATATTATACCATTGTAACTGATCTTGTAAGTATACCTAGAAATAAAATAATATTTTTGGTCCGACCAATATACCTCCTGTTTACCATAATGGACATTAATCGCATTCGGTGAGCCCAGTCCACTTACAGCTGTTTTTTTGTTAAATGTCTCCAGGTCTATCTTCCCTATTGTTGTAAATGTGTCATGACTTACGAAAAGCCATGATGTATGATCTGAAAAGAAGATATATATATATATCATTGCCACCATTGTGATGCAATATAATCTGAAATGAACCAGATCCTTTTTCTTTCAAGATTATCTTTTTCAAAGACATTTGCCTAGAAAATAAAAATCTAATGTATCAAACTAAAATTTTAAAATCATAAAACCTACTTTAATAATATTTAAAATCAATCTTCATTCTCATGACAGTTTTATTAAAGGAAAATAGAGTCGGTAACTATTTGTTATAAATTGTGAATACTTTAAATGGAACTTGTCAGATAGCTTGAAGCTAAGTTGTTTCTCATACCATAAACCGTTTTGGAAATTATCAGGTAGCATGAAACTAAGTTGTTTCTGATAACATAAACCGTTTTCTCTTCATTTTTAGTACACTGACAAACATAGTTCAATTGTTTTTTTTGTGCAAAGTTAAAAAATAATAGAAATACTAAGGGTTCATTCCTTGTATTGCACATGGTAGATCTCCTTAGCTGAAATTTGGATTCCTATTTCGGGATTTTTGGTTGAGTACTTCTTGTTTAATATAAGTTTGGTTTTTGGTCTTCCAAATATTTCGATTTTAATGCTGCTGATGAAAGGTAACTCCTTGAAATGCGTCGTATACAGCATAGTATAAATTAACTATATCTAATATAAGTATCTTTGGATTGTTATTTTAAAGGAAGTTGTCATGAACATACACAAATAGAAATCGTGTGCCCTTATATTTAAATGTTAACACCTACCAATCATTTCAGTAAAATAGAGATGTATTTTAAGTCAAACTGACCAATGTTTCTCTTCGAATGATTTCATAAATAATCCATTTGTCAATAAAGAAATATATTTAATTTACCAGGCTTTTGTGTGTTTTGGATCTGAAAAGGTCGGAACGGATACAAGAAAAAAATAGTAATATGAAAACCATAATCTTTTTTCATTCGTATGTAAATGCTATAATCAATTATTATTATTATTATTTTTATTATTAATAACATTATAATTACTATTATTTTGAGACAAAATTTGACACCAGAGTAGAATATTGATATGATAAATTACGAAAATGTTGAAACTTTTATATGAATTTCAAAAAATATTTGCCAAAATATTCATCAAGTACTTTACCTTGTGCTGTTTTGTTGGCATCAGAGTGAGTCTTGGAAAATATGAGAACAAATGAACAGAAAAGTCCTAAAATGTCCACCTTCATCGTGTTCCTTATACAGACCAGTGTAGTTGAGCATGTTTAGCGCTTCATTCAACTATTATGATTTTTTAAAAGCTTGATCCATTTTTTAATAAAGATATTTATTTACTTAGTGTTTTATATGCACAGAGTAAATTTTCGTCTGATTGGAATTTCGTTTGATGGGGAATACATAAGGGACTTGTTATCACTTCATCCTGTCTATTGGGTATATTTAACTTTCAATATTAAGAGAATTATTAAGATTAGATTAGGACATAATGTTATTGAACTTTGATATTTACGAATGTAGTTATCCAAATGGGATTGAAAAAAGTGTAATCACAAAACGGACCTCCAGATGAAAAATTAAAATGCACCTAATGTTACTAGCAACTAGCAAATATGTTTTTTTTTCATAACTAAATTTGGACTTTTTACATGTGAGCCTGCACTTCAGAAAATAATTCAGAATAACAACCAACAGATGTACAAATCTTTATTGAATTTCCTTATTTGAACAATTTCAGACTTGCCTGGTTTTTGATTTTTCTTTTCTAGTTTGCCATCCGAACCACACTTACATGTATAATGGATTTGGAACTTTCCAATTAATACCCGAGTTTTAATACTATTTTTTATAAAACTAGTGAAATTAACTCTGGGCGTTTAATTTAATATAAAAATATTGAGTTTATTTGGTATTATCACTCAAACATATCCGATATTGTGTCATATAAGATAAGCGGACACAAACGTAAATATGTTTTTAATTCTCTTTGATTCCGAATGTTTGATTTAATCCTTCAGTACACAATCTGGGTAAGTATTAGTTTTATAGCGTTATGGATATCTGTCTTCAGATCAATTATTTCAACTTCCTGTCCCGATATAAATATTTACCCATACAATTTTTATCAATCTCGCGAAGCTCTTTCGTTGTTATATACGAACTGTATCAAAAAATTATGGGAAATATACGACACGTTCACGGTCACCAGAATTAAGGCTAGCATTTGATTTTAACCTAATATTCTATTGCAGCGATTACAGGAATCGGTTTTTGCTTCATTGCCAATTGTTGAAGAAGTGGACGCATGAATATTTAAATTAACATTAATTAATACTACTAGTATTTAATAACAATACATAGACGATCAGACTTTTTGTGTCTGTTATTATGATTATGTTACTATATTATTAATATTTAAAATTAAGAAAATTATATTTTATAAGGATACCAACACTATTTGTGTCCTCGAATTTGATAAGATTTGCCTCGGTTTTCAACATTTTAACCCTTGAGTACAGCTGATGAGTCGTAAATGTTCACATCTTGTGTATCAAAATCAGTCTCATAGAATACTACAAATTTAGAACGACATGACTTACATTTATATCCCATGATACAGACAATATTAAGATTAAAATTAAGGCGAGAAGTTCCTTTTATAGGACCTGTATGCATCAACATAGAAAGACGAAGATTTCTTTATCAGTTTATGTATGTAAACTCCAGTTCACTCAGCTATTCCTCAGTTGCTAGTGTCTGGATTTATGCTTTATATTTACCAGTTCAAAAATATTAATTGTTGATAGAAAAAAAAATGACATTCAATTGTTTGTACTCAAGAATGCAGAATTAGTAGAATAATATATACGACTTAGGTCATTTAAATGTTCGTTTGAATCTCATAAATCTGTACGTGTTATACGAAAATGTAAAAGTAGATTTAGTTCGACTTAATTAAGGGGGTAACCAACATTTGACTAAAATAGGTTTGGCTCGTTTAATTTTCATAAAATTTTGCCGAAATATTAACTTTGATCTGTTGACAAAAATATAAAAATGTCAAGACATTTGAACCACACAATTTACGGGAATAATTTCATTCGATATATAGCAGTTTGACAAACACTAATTTTGATCATTGAGAAGCTTGCATTCTCTCTACTAATAGTATGTGATTATGTTTATAGAGTTAACTCCCTTAGGTGTTCTGTAAGCCCTTCAAATAGAACAGTGATAGAATAGCATAAGTATACATTGTAGTTAGAACAGGGGGGATAACCAGACAGTGTTGTTGTCTTTGCCAAAGAATGTTGGAGGTACGTAGTAATCGGAAATTATAAGGTATTTAAATTTTTTGGGATGGAAAAGGCCGATGATTGTAGATTGGATTTCTAGCGAGTTTGCAGTGTTGTTGTGTTTTAATATCTCTTCCTTTTTGTTTAATTCTTTATATTCTTCTTTTTATCAAGTTGCTCGTTTAGATTTCTGAAATTCATTCCTCGACTGTTCAATAAAAAAGTCAAATGATTGTTCGCAGTCCTACATCTAAACCCAAGAATTCGCATCAAAATGATTTTAGCTCTTATCAGCACCACTTGAGAGAAAACACATTATTTCAAATTAAAATGTCACTCCAATTATAATTTGTATACCACATATATGAAATACTGTAAGATTCGCTATTGCTCAGGTAATCCAAAATTTATTCTAATTTTTTGTTGTTGGTGGGGAAAGGGGGCGGGGGGGGGGGGGGGGGGGGGTTACTTGGTGCACGTTGGATTAATTATGCATAAAGGGGACACTACAAACCTGTCGTCCAAAAATTATCGAAATTATATATTGTTTTAATATGCAGTCTTCACTTGAATTGATTATGTGATGCCTGCTCAATAGCACAATTACGAAAAATTTAGATGAAAATTTGATAGGCAGTGGAGACTGGGAATTCTAAGAAGCCTTTAGTACTTAGTATGATCAAATTTGCCATTCTAATGTCATAAAGAGTAAGTCTGAAACATTCAGAAAGGGAATATCACATTGATTATTCTATTAAAGTTTATTCCAAAATGTATTAGTAGTGTAATAGATGATATTTAAAATATGTTTTTCTTTTATTTTTATGTTTTTTAATTGTGACCATATTGATGAGATGTCTGTAAAAGTGAACCAAGGACATTTCTACAAAATTTTGGCCTTACCAAAGACAATAATAGAATGTGGTGACAATAGTTAAAGGAACTTTAGTTGATTTATAAAAATTAAAATAATTATTAAAATCATGGCCGAAACATTTTTGGGTGAGGGATCTGGGCCTAAATGATGCTTAATCCTCGATTTCATAGTTAAGTAATACAATCTTTTATGATTTAATTTTTGTTTGTTTCTACTGAATCATGCAATAGGATGTATTTCGGAATCCATATACCCTAGAAATACATAAAACTTATTCACAATAAGTCTTAAAAGCAGTTTGCATTTGTTATTAAAAGAAAGGATATGGGGTATGCGTTAATCAAACAACATAAAAATTAAACAGAACACAGCAAAAATGCCGTTATCTAGGAGTTGCCGACGTGTGGCCTTCAATCATGAGCAACAGACAATTCCACTTAACAAGTGCAAAGACGAAAAACAAGCATACTCATCAAAAAAGAAATAATCCCCTTTTTTCCACTGAACAAAAAATAAAATTAATTTTGGATTAACTGAACAGTTTTAATCTTACAACCGACAAGACAACAGTTATTCTTTTAAAAATACAGGGATTCATATTTAAAAAAGTGTGTCATTGGCATATTTAGCATATCATTTGACATACGGTTTCTGTTCATCCCATTGTCACATTGGTTATGCAATGTATGAATATATAATCTGGCGTCCGGCATTTATAGATGCTAGAGGGCATATTAATAGTACATTTTCTTTACTTTGATTTTAAGGTCCGATTTACGGATTTATATACTGTCCTCCGTAATCATATTGTCAGTTATAACTAACCTTAGTAAATACAGTAAACAAATGCAGTCTCGTGTATTTAAAATAACCCCACCATTTGTTTCCGTAAATATTCATGAAAAGCGCTATATTATGTTCTTGTAACCGTAAATGTACACAAAAACTCACGTGACTTATAAAGCCGCATGTGGACATATTACTGTAGTTCATATGCCGTTTTTGCCGGATTTTGTCGGAATTTATATTCGAATTATTAATGTACCAGATATCACACTAGTTTTTGTCATGGAGTATAAATGTGGAGAAAATAACTAATTCGATGTACTTTTCGTTGTGTTTAATGCGTATCTAGTTCGCCCATACAATTCAACTCTAATCCGGGGGCCCACAAAAGTTTATCTCTTACAAACAAATAATATCAAATAATTACTATTAAAATTAATGTCCATGTTGCTCAAATAAAATAAGATTATCAAATAAATAAAATATTACGGAGTCAAGTTACAACTTAAACAGTTCATTAGTTCGAAGTCCATAATTTCATTTTCTGCTTGGCACGGTTTGAAGCATCTCTCACTGGAACATCTCTTGTCGAAGTCGTCGGTTCGGTGTTTTCTGATCATCTTCATTATCGTTGGCGCACACTTCGAGAGGATATAGTTTAACAATGGGTCGGTTTGTAACTTCATTTGCTGTTCGAATAACTGCTGAACGCACTAGGCCATCGTTACCATAAAAAAAGTTCTTGCACAATTGCGGTTTTCCATGTATACCTCGGTTTCTCGTCATGTACCAATACTAAATCATCAACTTGAATACGAATGTTATCTCTCCCACCACCCGCCAAACCAGGGTGCACGTTTCGGGATAAATTTCCAGTCTATACCGTGGGATGAGAATGCTTCCTGAATCTTCTTCGAATTAGACAAGTTCTGAATGTCTCGTGATGCGGAAATAAAAGTACATGCATTGTCTGAAATAACTACACGTGGTAACGATTTCCTACTAGTGAAACGTCGGAATGCTTGTAGAAATGTCTCTTCACTTAAATTTGATGAAAGTTCCAAATAAATAGCTCTTGTTGCGGCACACGTGAATAAACAAATATAATATTTTACATTTCCATATCTGTCTCTAACATTTAACGAACCAGTAAAGTCTATTCCGGTAACGACGGTGAATCTTGAACTCTGACTTTCTGTAAAGGCGGTGGATCGGGTGCGGTTTACGGTTTTCCAATCACTCTTTTGCAAGTCACACATCGGTTAAGCCATTTTCTAACAAGTTGACGAATTAACGGAATCCAAAACGATTGTCGAAGCTGCGTTATTGTAGAATTCACTCCTGAATGTAATATCAATCTGTGTGCGTCCATAACGATGAGTTTAGTCAAAGCGTGATTGTTTGCTAATAAGTAAGGAAACTTCGTATTGTCTGTTAACGGTGCATTATGTAGTCTGCCTCTACAACGTAATAATTTATCTTCATTTATGAATAGTCGTAGCTGTCGAACTCTGCACAGTTTACTCGTTTGGTTAATGTTTGATAATAATGAGTTATACTCCTCCGTAAAGCTAGTCTCTTGACAATTTTGAATCCAAATTTTCGATACGCTCTTCATTTCATTCCCGAGTAGTGATCCGGTGATCCTATCAGACTTCGAAGTTTTACAATTGTTCCGAAAACGCATAACATAAGCTGTTACTCGTAACAATTTACGATATGTCAATTCCAATACTATCCGGTTCACTTTTTCGAATGTTGTCTGTTTCTACGGTTTGTATCTCTTCGTCTAGATCGGTAACTATATTTATGGAAATTTGCGGTGTTGGCCATTCACTTTTAATTACCAACCAAGTCGGTCCTGTCATCCATAATTGTTTTCTGTATAGCATCTTTGCGCTAATTCCTAGTGTTAACAAGTCGGCGGGGTTAGATATTGTCGGACAATAACGCCACTCCAATCCTTTCGTGATTTCGTTGATTTCCTAAATTCTATTAGAAACAAATTTCTTTAGTGGTTATGAAGTTTTGAGCCATTGTAGAACAATTTGGCTGCCGGACCAAAATGTGACAGTAGTAAATTCCAATACATTCTGAACATGTTTACCTAATCTCGCTCCTATAACGGCTGCCATTAGTTCTAACTGCGGTAACGTAAGTTCTTTTACGGGTGCAACTCGACTCCTCGCCATAACCAATGTACTTTCTGTGTCGTTTGTTACATAAACAGTCGCTCCATAAGGTTTACTACTTGCACCAACGAATACATGTAATTCTCGGTTGTTCGAACAATCTTTCTCTGTGTAACATCTCGGTATCGTAATTGTTGTTGCTGCGGTTATATCATTAGCTAGTGCTTCCCATTTCGATCTTATTTTAATCGGCAATATTTGGTCCCAATCATATTTATCTTTCCAAAGTTCCTGAATTAGCATTTTTGCTCTCACTGTAACCGGACTTAACATACCTAACGGGTCATATACCTTAGACGACTGTCTCAATATCTCCCGTTTCGTCATTTTGTTACTATTTTGTGTATTCAACGGTTGAGTTCCATATATGAGTTTATCTGTAGAAACGTCCCAACGCATACCAAGCACTTTCGTTAATTTGTCGGTATCCGCTACTCCCTCGGATTTTGCTAAGTTTCTCAAGTTTTCATTGTTTGACGTCCAAGAACGTAAATTGAAGCCTCCCCTCGACAATAGTTCTCTAGATTCTTTGAAATAAGTTTGCGCTTCATCAGTGCTTTTTACGCTCCAAAGTATATTATCTACATATAAATCTCGTTCCAACAATCTTGAAAGTTTTCCGTCGTTCTCATGAAGATGCTTTAACAGGACTGCATTTAATATAAACGGTGACGATGTCGCTCCGAAAAGTACAGATTTGAATCTATATGTGTCAAATTCAGTTTGCGGGCTTTCTAAATCTTTCAGCCAAAGAAATCTTGTAGCATCACGATCGTCTTTGTGAAGTCCAACATTTAAAAAAGCTTTCTCGATACCTGTTACTATTCCAATCGGGTTCAATCTAAATCTAATAAGTAATTCTGACAAGTCGTTCAATTTCGGTGGCGTGTTCATCAAGCAATCATTCAAGCTAACATCTTGCGGCGTTTGTTTGCAACTGCAATTGTAAACGATCCTAATGGGTGTCGTACTCGAATCTTTAATTACGGGATGATGTGGAATGTAGTGAATGATGTCGGATTCAGGCTTTCCGTATACATTTTCGACTTTCTCAATAAATCCACGGTCGATTTGATCTTTGATAATTTTGTCGTATATTTTAAGCAAGTCTGGCCTCTTTCTAAGTCTATTGACAACATTTTCCGCTCTCCTTCTCGCTACTCCGTAGTTGATAGGTAAATCTTTATACTCGGGTTTCCATGGTAACCGCGCAATGTATCTTCCTTTTCCTTATACGTTTCCAGATAATCATTAAATTCTGTCTCCTTTTCTTCCTCCTTGATCCCAAGCTATTCTAGTTTCCAGAACGTCTGAAAGTCAAATTCTTCAAACTTTATGGCCAATTAAAACATTGTGCATTCCAATCGACGAATTTCGGACATTTTCGTTTAACGGACCTGATAATAAGAAACCTACTTCAGACTTCACGGCGGTTGGTCCTCTCCCTCGTATTACGGTATCTTGTATAAAATTCCAATATTAGTCGGCTGCTATCAAAAGTGAAATTTCAAAGCGGTCATCATAAGTTACAGGGTGTGCAAGGCGTAAACCTCTCAAATACGTGTACTTCCGTGTATCGATTCTTCCGTGATTACTAAGCGCATTTGCAATGGTCGGTACAACTAATACTTCTATCGGTATTCGCTTTCCATATATTGAGTGTACATAAATTGTCGTTTTCGGAAGATGTCTAACTTCATTTCCACTGCTACCAAACGCGGAGAAATAAATTCCTTCTGTTTCAACTGTATCTATATCTAAGTGCATGTCCAACGCTAGTTTTTCCGTAATGAAAGAACGCTGCATCCCCTCGTCAAACAAAATATTCGCGATGACTATAATCTGTGACATTATGACATCTCGTAGGATCATGTTTCTCGTAGCAAAATATGCATGGCTTGTCTCGAATTTGTGTCGGTTTTCTCTCCTTGGGTTCCCATTTCGTAATCGGTTTCTCTTTCCTACTTGTACTTGTCAAGAACGATGCGGTCGGTTGCGACATGTAATAACTATCATTTCTGGCGAATTTCATGCGTTTACCCGTTTCCATAATTTGTATTTCCTTTAAAATACTTTCACGTAACGAATTCAATTTCCAATGGTCAGTGCCGTTGTCTCTTATCAAGTGCATACGAAAATCATCTGGAAGTTTGTTCAATATCACGGGTATGAGTAAAGTTCCGAATGTATCTCCCGACTGACCTCAAGCTCGTAATCTACGGATATAAGTTTCTATCGTGTCATAGTAATCACTTGTAAATTGTTGCTTGGAGCTCTGAGTTCTAATAAGGCTTGCATATACGCATCGATTATCTTATGCGGTTGGCCAAATCTTGTTTTTAAAATCTTTACTGCTTCCGAATAATTAGCGTTTGTCAATGAAATCCGGCTATGGTTTTTGCGGCATCATCGGTAACGAGCGATTTCAAATAACTAAATTTGTGTACGTCTGTTAAGCTTATGTTGTTGTGTACTGATGACTCAAATGAGTCCCACAATGTCTGCCAAATCCTGGTCACGGCACCAATTAATGTGGAGAAAATAACTAATTCGATGTACTTTTCGTTGTGTTTAATGCGTATCTAGTTCGCCCATACAATTCAACTCTACACATAAACCCGTGACGTTATAATAGTACAATTCGATTACAGTAACGTAACGTCTATAATTCCCGCAATTCCCGACATTAATAATGTCTATTTCTTCATGATATCGTGATTGATTGATTGATTGTTGCTTAACGTCCAGTGGTAATTATTTCATGCTTCTTCAGGACGAGAACCAGCTCAATTTATCAAACAATTCAAATAGGGGTGGGTTAAGACACAAAGGGGAACCAATTTTGATTGCCACTGTAAAAGGAGGACAGCTGGGTAGGGTCAATAATTTAGCCTTCTGTAGCGGCATTAGCCTACTCTTTTTCGAAAACTACAAAAGGGGTGTTTAGCGTGCAGGGAGTGTGGCATTCTTCAAACAAGTTACCCACTATTGTCCGCGGTCAGGCTTTCCGTATTATGACCTAACAACCCCCAACGATAGGGTCTCTCCTATCAGCCACATGGGGACGCGCTAGGCAGCTCTATGGGTTGGGCCCCCGTGACCCATCACAGGTGCCTAGCATGATATCGTGAATACACCTCCTATATACACGATTTATTTAAGCATTTTACATTTCGGGTGTGTTTTAAATTGAATTAGACATTTAACATCTATAGTATATATGTATATAGAAATTCATCTAATACATTTAAAATCAGTCCATTCAAATCAATATTTTATTTACGTCTCACCTTTTGAATCACATATACAACAATTATACATATAACATGTACAATCATGACAATATAAAACAAAATATTACAATATTAAGTGACATGTTATAAACTGATATTGACGTATACATGTAGGTATGACCCTACCCATCAGGAAAAAACCCATAACGGAAGAAGTTGTAATATGAAAATCATGCTGGAATGCAAAAAAAAATTGAAATATGTTTTTCGATTTAATGAAAACAGTTGTAATGTTTAATTTATGATTGTCATTATTTTATAAATTAAAATCAATAAACCAACATTATTAATTTAAAAAATTTAGATTGTTGAAAGTTACACTATAATTGTTAACCGACTTCAACCTGAAATTTTATGTGACCTTTTCACGAAGATTCACAAGTCGTTGTTTATAAAAATAACTTTTCATCATATCCGCAGCTGTTTGATCAATAAGATTTTTGTGTTCAATGTACATGGTTGAAATTTTACAAATCAATATGTGCATTTTAAAAACTTCCACTTCTCCAGTTTCTTCTATAATTTTCATATTTAAAATCTCATTACCATGGGAACCAATATTACAACTAATCATTACTAATTTTTTTTAAGTTGACACAAAGTATGAGGAAATAAGTAGGATTTGAAATAGGTGTTTTAGTTTGAGAGAACATATGAATAGTAAATAAATAAGCAAGAAAAAAATATAGGTTCATGTGCTCATTTTAGAGCTATAAGGTCTTGAAAATTTGCAGGAAATGGGTTTTCTCTAGAATTTTCCTCGTATTTGCATTGGCAACTTCAGTTTCTCAAAATGTATGAAAAAATAAAAAGGATTTCATAAGATTTTGTCAATTACCATTTTACGGTATATATGATTGAATTATAAAAGAAAAAGTAGGGGTTCATGGGCAAAAAATATCGGCTTTAAGAAAAGGATAAAGCCAGAGGATTTCGAAAATCTGACAAAAAGACCAAAACATGACCAGCGAGCATCCTTAAGACGGAGATTAAACACATTTAAAAACTGTTTTCACTGTGCAAACTATTTGACCTAAAAGAAGTGTAACAGTAAAATTTGGATTATTTGTCCTTGATATATCTGGTAAATTGAAAATAATGTGTAACCATTTTCTACTAAATGCATATATTGCAGGTGTATGTCATGTGTTTGTCAGAAACAAACATAGCCTCACCATTTCCGTTTATTTTCCTTGTTTTATATCCTCAGATAATCTGACATGCTACATAATCTATAAAGAGATAGTTTTAAGAAAACCTATAGTAGCTAGCAACCCCCTAAATTTAGATAATCTCATCGTCAATAAATTGTACATTACATTGATAACTTGGCAATAAGGCAAATTTCTTATCAATCTTAAACATATTTTAACCCCACGTAATTTTATGAATATATATGCTGTCGGCATATGACAAATTATACCAAAGAATAAACAAATACTCTTTATTCTATAAATAGATAAGTATTACCTTTTCAAAAAATAGATTTGCACAAAGCATTGTACAATTTACGGGAAATTGGAAGTGAAAGCATTGGGTCAAGGGCATTAGTATAGAAAAACATGGGAGGAAGGAAGACGGGACTTTTATTTTGTATCCTGTTATTGTCTTTACCACAGAATGTTGGAGGTACGTTTGAGTAAATATTAATTGATCACGAATTGTTCGAAAATGAAATAGATCGACAATTAGTGCCATTTATTTTAAAGTTAAGTTACATTTATATAAATATTTAATTACATCTATTAAAGTTCAAGGCACACAGAAATCTGGAAGTAGGGATCAACGAATATGGTTACTATCTAAAAATAAACATCCAGCATATATTTTAAAATATTCTACCCGGAAGAACTGTATGAAAACTTCAAATCAGTTCAACCGTTGATGTAGTTTAGGATGTTTAACTAACGCTAGGCGGAGCTTTTTTCCGGAAGTTATTTGAGAACTGGGTTAAGAAATCTTTATCACCTATCTATAGATGATTTGGGTACCAGATACAATGTTTACAATTCATGTGTCCGCCCAGTGCTGCACCTGGCGGTAACAGAAGATCCTATGTAGTTGTCCAGTGAGAAACCTTTTAGAGGTATGCCTGGTCGTTTGCACCTTATACCGAAAACGTTCGTGAAAATGAAAATAGAAAAAAGCACCTTTTTAAAAATATTTCATTTTTCAATTTAATTACATGTAATCAGTAATCATGCATTTTCTGATTATATGCACTTGTAATTTAATCGATTGCATATACATCCCCAAGATTAAAACATAATTGAATATATACGTTGATTGGTTATTGCTGTTTGTCATAAAATTTCTAGTAAAGATTAACACTTGTAAAAACATATATACTTTGTCAATTATGTCCCCACAGACAACAAAACTACATGTACAATAATAAGTCACTATTGGTCAGTTCTTTTTGTTAATCGAAGATATGCTAAAATATTAATATTTCTGCTCCAGTTGAAAAGTTTTTTAGTGTCGACGTAAAATTCTTTAGGCCACATAAGTGAAACTAAGTGACTCAACTTTTCAAATAATGATGATGATAAAGTGTAATGGAAAATATGAATAAAGGACACTTGGCTATGCTATCAAACAGTACAAACATTACATGCTTTTGTTCTTTGTTCTTTATATTAACATGTATATATAGATATCACATACACAGGTTTCACTCAAATTAGCTTTTTTATGTAAGACAATATGTTTAAAAAAGTTTCTTCAACATCACTTTATTAAAGAATGTAATCATATGTAATCTAAGGTAATTGTGATTACTTTAAAATAAAGTAATCTAATGTAATTACATTTGGATATTGGTGTAATTGTAATGTTATTGATTACATTAATTTAGCAAAGTAATTGTAATTTAATTGATTACAGTTTAAAGTAATCGCCCCCATCCCTGATAATAATACATATCTCTGTTGGCATCTGTAACAGAAAAAAAAAAAACACGAGGAGGACATTTGTTTATAAGAATCCAAACTGTCAGGTAAAATGAGATTATGTAAACATGACAGTTTTCAGAAAAATAAACTGGCAATATTTCCAAAAATATATCATCCTCTTTTAGGCAATGCAGTGTACATTGGACGGATTAAAGATAGCTTTGCCTGATATATCATTAATCAATTAAGCCAACTTATCTGTGTAACAATAGAAGATTAGAATAATAAATATATTAAAATTTTGTTTTCTTGAAAACAATTAAAACAAAACAAAAAAAAACTACATTTTTAAACAGTAATACAAATTTTAAATAAAAAAAATATAAAGAAAATAAATAGAAAAAAATAATTGATGGCTAACAATAAATAAGTAAAAATGAAAAGATAATCTCTATTTGTAGCTTGAAAAAGTTTGGTTCTGTTACAAGAAATCTTATATCATTCAAGCGTTACAATTTAACGTTTCGATTTGTAGGCGGACCAATTTCCTGGGCTTCCTGCATGGCGGTTCTTGGAGCTGGTGGTCTTGTAGTAGGAGCAGCAATTTTACCTCTTCTTGGTTTTACGAGTAGTGGTATCGCTGCCGGATCATGGGCAGCCTGGATGATGTCCTTTTATGGTGGATCTGTACCAGCTGGAAGTTTGTTTGCCATTCTTCAATCTACTGGAGCCGCTGGAGTTTCCTGGAGTTCTTTTGGAGGAATTTCTGGTTTTTGTGCTGCTCTTACAGCTCCATTTCCATAGCTGGCAATAAAAAATGTTTCTTCTTTTCTAGTGACCATATACATGTAGTATAGATGATGAATTTTTGAAAGATATAATCTAATTTTCCTTTGTAACTTTATATGCTTAATATAAGAAGTATTTGTTTTTTGTCGAAAAAGAAAGTTAAAAAAAAGGGGGCTTCTACATAAATTCTTAAAGAAAAAATTGTAACAAATAATCTCATCAGCGTTTGTTATAAGAACATTTTTTTTCTGTTTTCTTTTATGGTGCATTTTATCATTATCTGATAAACTAAAATCATATAGAAATTGAAAATACAAATTAATTCAAAAATTATTCTAGACAGTTAATTTAACCCCTCCAAAAAAAGAAAAACAAAAACGAAAACAAAAACAGTCAACGGTACTAGAAAATGCATAAAATTGCAATTCAGTGAGTTTTCCAGTATCCGATACTTTAACATAAAAGTTTATACCATCAGATACAATATTAAACAACTGGTTGAAGAAAGTCATTTTGTTGTTGTAGAAATTCAATGCACATGTATCATTAATGAGAATCACTTGAAGTGAGAATATTATAAAGGTGTAACATTTAAAGATATTGACTTATAGCTATTAAAAAATAGATTTATTGATGTATTTTATAAAGTTATCTACTGTTTGCTGTTTTTGCATAACAGCAGAGTCGGACTGTCAGTAATGCACTAAATGATATTTGCAAGATTGATGAAAAGTGCATCACTGACGGCGTTGTCCATAAGCTATAAAATTATCAAATAATATTTGTTGTGCAGTTTGGATTTTGAAATACAATTGTATGGAATTTAATTTTAGCAACGACAATTGTCACGGATCAAAAGATTAAAGACAAAGGATATTATGACAATTTCGTGATAATTTCTGTTGCAAATTAATTACACAAAAAATGTTGAAAGTTACATCAACTTGCACTGATTCCAATGATACATGTGTGTATTGTGTGTTGTGTGTATTGTGTGTTCCCTTTCAATTCATGAAAATATAAATAAATCTTATGTTTAAGACGTGAATTTGTTTCTTTCACAATGTGGTTGTGAATTTTCCTATGTGGTGTCCGCAATAGGTAACTTCTAGCCGATCCGACCACGCTCAAAGGAAATCTTTATGTCATATATTGTTTTTGCATCAAAGAAGGGGCCGTGGGGCTGATATTCTATTAATTAGCTAGAAAAAGCCTTAATATTCATTTAAACAAATCATAGGTGTACTTGTTTGACCCACGATGTTTTCAGCTCCCACTGATACATACTTTGCTTTCTTAATCTGCTCCATGCAATATGAATGAAAGTGCATACTGGTTTGAAATTACTGTCGTGTGTAATAAATATTCTAAGATACCAGTTTTGATGCACAAGGTGTACAAATTTTGTAAATTTACGTCTCATTAGTTGTGTTTAGGACCGTACGGGGTCTAAGGTTAAAGTGATTTCTAGAATTATTTTATTTTACATTCTGAATACTTGTGATGATACTACCGAAAGGCGATTCTATCAACAATTTTTTTTATGAAATCGTTAGTGACACATATACCCAAGAAGCAAATAAAAAAACGTAATTCATTGGACCAACAAACCCGGAAAGACAAATGAACAACCACAAGCACAACAATAAACACTGAAAAAAAATAATGAACAACACGAAGTCCTATAAAAACCAGGAGTGAACCCAGGCAATCCGGAAGGGTAGGTTGTAACTGCTCCATATACGGCACCCGTCGTGAAGTTCAACAAAGTCAATCCGGTAGAAGTCACAGATCAGTAGAGGGACATTCAATGTTACGACAGTGGGAACAGTAACATTGTAAATATCCGGCAGGCACATTATGACCCTGCTATATAAATATTGTACCACCCAACCAAGATTTGCAGTTCTGGGTAGCGGTCACCGTGTTGGTAATCATACCGTATTGACGTTTTATAGTAGGTTTTATACACTATAGTGACATGATTGATAAGGGGAGATTTTGGTATCCATTGAATCCGTGTATCCGCCGGCCACTGCTCAATTTCTGTACCAGTCTGTGTCAGACTATCCTGACACTGAGTTATATTTATTGATGTGTTTTGTGCTATTCTATGTCTGTCTGAGTTAATTCATGTCATTGTTGACTATTCGTGTAATCAATTTTGTTGTTTATTCGAATAAAGCAGAAATGAGATTCATCTTCGACATGGATATACGTGCACGTTTTATCGCAGTTACAATGGTACTTTGGAAGTTTACATACCATCTTTTATTCATTGGAATGTCATTGTTTAAAGCTCCTGGAATTTCCTTTTACAATAGAAAGATATTGTATTTTTATTAACACTTGATATGGATACATTTTTTTTTATGCTGTATGTATAGAATTAACAAATATAAATGGGTTACGTGTTTTAATGACAAAATTGACTGAATTTTAATTTAATAAAAAAGAATGACAGTTTAAATACGCTAATTACCCTTCTGAAACAATAAAATCAATGCAAAACCCTTCATTTGGAGATATTTGTAATCTAGTCTAAATTAATGAGTAAGTACTTTTGTATGATACAAAATAAAAAGTCTTTGATACCAATTTTGATGCAGGAGATATGCAAATTTCGTTGATCAAAAACTAAAGAAGCGATATTGGTCTTCAGCATGTATTGTTTTTCATTGAATGAACAATAAATGTGCACTTGTTATTTTAAAAAAGAATGAATATATCTTTATGAGAATAATAATATATAGAATTTTATTTATTTCTACTAAGAAAATCTGACACTCCTCTCTTCTATAACCTGCTTGGGCAGCTGTTGTATGCATATGTGGTGCTTTGTGCTTTCTGTTGGAGCCTGTGCTCACCGTTTTCTTAACTTTTTATTAGCGTTAAAATGAATAATATAATTTAAAACCAAAAAATGGCTTTCATGGTATAATTATATTGTTTTGGCTACACTGCATACAGATAAAATATCGCAATGTTTCAGCATACGAAAATGATATTTGTTCGTCGTAACTTTATTAGACCCATTCAACTCTTTTAGATATGCGATAATACGGACTGTCGACAACGATTGCCGCCAAAGCTGAATTTAGCTTAACACAGGGCGCTGTCAGAAATTTTGTTGAAATTCTTCTACCATTGAACAAACATGACAAATGCAAATAAATTAGCAGCAAGTTATATAGATCAATTAGGCAGATTCAAAGGTAGAAGATACCTACAATCAATAAAAGCCCTAAAGGACTTCAAGCCCGATCCTTAAATTTCAATTCTTGTTATATAGATGACGTGTTGTTGCTAAAGAACGATAAATTCGAAGACTTTCTACATTTCATCTACCCCAGTGAACTTGGAATTGGGGATACTACAGATACATCGAAGTCCGCTTCATGTTTGAATTTTTTCCTGGAAATAGACAATCAGGGACATTTGTAGACAAAACGTTGATAAACGTGATGACTTCAAGTTTCCTATTGTTAACTTTCCCTTCTTGAGTAGCAATATACCAGGATCGCTTGCATATGGCGTCTACGTTTCTCAGCCTATCCAATATTCAAGGGCATGCGTGAGTTACCAGGACTTCCGAAAAAGGGGATTACTGCTCTCACAAAAGTTTCTTAACCAGGGTTTTATCAGGGATAAGTTGATGTCATCACTTGGAAAATTTTAATGTCGTCATCACAAATTGATTGACCGTTACAGTGTTCCAATAACTTAGATGATGTTGGACCTGTTACCACTGTCGTAAAATTTCATGTACCTCCACCTATTTGTGACTACCACCGGTTTGACTTTGTTGAACTTCACGACTGGTGCCGTATACGGAGCAGGAACTGCTGACCCTTCTGGAGTACATGAGATCAATCCTGGTTTTTACAGGAGTTTTTATTGTTCATTGTTTTTTAGTTTTCAGTTTATTTGTTGTGCTTGTGATTGTTCATTTTTCTTCCCGAGTTTGTCTAGTGGATTGCGTTTTCTGGTTTGCTCATTAGGTATATTAGTCCTATTTATAAAGAAGTGAGGCAATTCTACAAACGTCACAGTCCATGAAATATATTTCATTACATTTCCAATTGAAATCCATGCAACATACACACATAGATAAATATATTAAATATATAAAGTTAGACCGATGTTTTAATGCTTTAAACTGGTAGTAGTTTTTTTTATCATTTCGGCTAACATGAATGTACTGAATGTTAATTGCAAAAATTGATATAAAGTGTATCATTGACATGGTTGACATTTAAAACTCCAACCACCCCACATAATTTGCCTTTTCTTGCAGTTTTGTTTTGCAATAAATATACATTATGCATAAGAGGTACAATTTAAGTTATTCGCAGCGGTAACAGTTATGGTCTTAATCTTAATGTCTAACCTTTTAATTTAAAGATTAAGGTAAAAAGATATTAAGAAAGTCTCGTGAAAATTACATTGGGGAATAAATTGAATAAAAAAGATTTAATGTTACTGCCAATGTGCTCTAACATGTCTAACATACTTCTTTGTTAGATGTTATTGTTTTAGCAGTAAATGATAAAAAAGTATATAATTACAAACAAAAAACAAAAAACAAACAAAAGAAAACCAAATTGACTACCGTATAAGAGCAGGACTTTTCGCCTTATTAACATTTTATCACAATCCGTCTAAAAACCTCCGTTCTATTTTATTTGGAGCTACAGTTAGAATGCATTACGATACATTCTACTGAGAGTTTAAACACTAATCGATGTCATAGATTTTCTTATCGAAATTTTCAGTCTCCAAAACACCCATTTTGTGTTATATAATGGACATTGATATGTCTATGTATGACCTTTTCTCAATACATTATTGTTGTCAATAAAAATAAAGTTTAACAAGTGACAGTTTTGTATATCATTACATAGAGACAGCCAACGGGATAAGAAGTCCTAAAACTACAGGTAAATTTACTACAAATATATCCCTTGTCATATCAAAACAATCAACGGTGTTTTGACAACTGGGAAGTTTTTAACGTCCTTGACTACCTATTTAGGTCCCGCACGGACGATTTATTTTAATATGATTTATTTTATAATAATTAACATAAGTTATGAATATTATTTCATAAAGTAGTAATTAAAAAAAAAAAAAAAAAAAATTGATTTAGCGATACAAATTTTAGGATTTAGTGTCGGTGGCCTAAATATATTCCAAACTGATGACAAACGAAATTTGATGAGTGTGTACGGATTTTAGAATGTGAGATGTATCTGAATAAGCATTAAAGCTGATGTGGAGCGGAATCTTGTGTTTAGGAACGGCTATGTCTATGATGGACAGCTAAGCAACGGCATCTTTGGTTCTGTTGACAATGGTGTGGTCTGAAACCCTGAGTTCTAACTAGTCAGCAACCTAGCAGCTTTTTGGATATAATTTTGTTATTTTTAAATTTGTATAGACTTAGTCCCTGACATAGAACTGTTTATTTTTATTTTTTTTCTTCTTTTTTTGAAACAGACAGTTAGTTGTCTGACAGGAGATTCTCATTTTTCTTACGTAGTCCCTTGAATAAAACTAACTATCTGCATCTTTTTTTGAATTTTGAAACAGAAAGTTAGTTGTCTGACAGGAGATTCTCGTTTTTCTTACGTAGTCCCTGAAATAAAACTAAACTATCTCAAGATTTAAGCCAAAATGTAGGATGGAACAGAAAGTTATTACTTGTCTGACAGCGGATCTCGCTTTTGTCACGTAGTCCCTGACGTAGAACTTTTTATTTTATTTTATTTTATTTTCTTTTATTTATTTATTTTTTTTTTTTTTATTTTTTGAAACAGAAAGTTAGTTGTCTGACAGGAGATTCTCGTTTTTCTTACGTAGTCCCTGAAATAAAACTAGACTATCTGCAGATTTAAGCTAAAATGTAGAATGAATAAGACCACTGGACTGTTAACTGACGAAACAAGCAAAGTATTAAGGAAGACAATTTTAAGGGAGATGGACCGGCAGCAGCCCTTCTCACACTGAATCTTGTATTATATCTAATTTATTTTGTGTTGTTTTGCAGGCTGAATTGTACACCTGGCACCCGTAATCTATTATTGAACGTAGTAATGCCCTATAGAGTGTGAGTAGTGTTTCAGTGCCCATTCCAAAATTATTGGCTTTAACATATCTCATTAGATTTAATACAGGCTTACACCTTTCTTGAATATGTTGAATGTGTTTATTCCAGGTCAGTTTACGATCGAAGATTAATCCTAAGAATTTGACCTCACTTTTGAAGGTTATTGGTTTATTATTTAGAGTGAGTTTAACTGAACTTGGTAACCTATCACCAAAGACAACTCCTACTGTTTTAGCGTCTGAGATTTTGAACCCCCACTTTTTGGACCATTTACTTATGCAATTTAGAGTTTCCTGCATTCTATTAGTTAATAGTTTTATTCGATTGCCCCTATACCATAATGCACTGCGGTGTTTTGGAACGTTAGATATAGGTATTTATATTAAACAATACTACCGTTATTTGGGATAGTTTGGGTATGGTTTTGTTTCGTGCAAAATTAAACACACTCAATGAAATTAATATTTCCAAAATAATTTCAAATTGAAATAAATGTAATAGTTTTGATTGGTATAAAGTTTACGAAAAGTAAACTTCTGTCATCATATTTGCATAATCAAAACAACTTAAAGTATTAAAGATTTATTAACAACAATAATTGGTCGTTTATCATCACAGATTGTGGTGTCAACATTACGACAATAACACATAAAATTGCTAATCAAACAGATGAATCAATCATAACCTCATAACAAAGAATTTCAACTTTATTTTCTATTTCTTTTTTTTTCATTATTTTTTCTTGAATTGACAAATTAACACAGTCCTGACACAAAGTGTCAAATTATAAAGCACCAAAAACTGATATCTCTGATTTTAGCTAAAACCGCAAAATTATCCCTTCACCAAAATATTCATATTTACGGTATGCATCTTTATAATTTTAGCTTTTCTAAAACATTTATTATATTTCGTGTTAATTACGGTTGTGTCTCTGATTTTTGGAACATCACGTCAGCCGTATGTATGTGTATAACCTTATGTGAATTCATTTATTTTCGTTCACATCGTGAAAAAGAGACACATTCATGGATTCTACATTTCGTAATTTTGGTTTTTCATTACCTTAGGAAAGAAGCACCACTGGTTAGTCGTACATGTGCACATATTTTGCATCAAAATTTATTTCAACGAATTTAAAAACAATTTCGAAATGATAAGCTGTTTATGAATATCAATACACGAAGAAATTGACCTGTTTGATTTAATTTGAAGTACTTAGCTCAACATGTCACATGAATACCAAAATTCTTGGAACACTGCAATTTCCGATAAACATTGCTTATTTAAAACACCTCTGTTCATGTAAAATAATGTAAAACTGGATTTCCACAAAGCATTGTATTTACGGGAAATTGAAAGTGAAATTAGAAATGTTTTCGTGTAAATATTGCTGAGCATTGGTTCAAGAGCATTAGTATAGAAAAAACATGGGAGGAAGGAAGACAGGACTGTTATTTTGTATCCTGTTATTATCTTTACCACAGAATGTTGGAGGTACGATTGATTAAATATTAATTGATCACAACCTTTTCGAAAATGAAATAGATCGGCAATTATTGCCATTTATTTTAAAAATAAGTTACATTTATATAAATATTTAATTACATCTACGTTCAAGGCACACAGAAGTCTGGAAGTAAGGATCAACAAATATGGTTACTATTTAAAAATAAACAGCGTATATTTTAAAATATTCTACCCGGGAAGAACTGTATGAAAATTTCAAATCAGTTCAACCGTTGATGTAGTTTAGTATGTTCAACTAACGCCAGGCGGAGATTTTTTCAGGAAGTAAGCTGGGTTACTAAATCTTTATCACCTATCTATAGATGATTTGGGTACCAGATACAATGTTTACAATTGATGTGGCCGCCCAGTGCTGCACCTTGCGTTAACTGAAGATCCTATGTAGTTGTCCCGAGAGAAACCTTTTAGAGGTATGCCTGGCCGTTTTCACCTTATACCAAAAACGTTCGTGAAAATGAAAATAGAAAAAAAGCACCATTTTAAAAATATTTCATTTTTCAATTTAATTACATGTAATCAGTAATCATGCATTTTCTGATTATATGCACTTGTAATTTATTCGATTGCATATACATACCCAACATAAAAACATAATTGTATATACGTTGATTGATTGTTGCACATAATACAAATGAATTTCTTACCCAAGCTCACTTATTGTTTGTCATAAAATTTCTAGTAAAGATTAACACTTGTGAAAACATATATACGTGTCAATTATGTCCCCACAGACAACAAGACTACATGTGCAATAATAAGTCACTATTGGTCAGTTCTTTTTGTTAATCGAAGATATGCTAAAATATTAATATTTCTGCTCCAGTTGAAAGGCTTTTTAGTGTCGACGTAAAATTCTTTAGGCCACATAAGTGAAACTAAGTGACTCAACTTTTCAAATGATGATGATAAAGTGTAATGGAAAATATGCATAAAGGACACTTGGCTATGCTATCAAACAGTACAAACATTACACTGCTTTTGTTCTTTGTTCTTTACATTAAACATGTATATATAGATATCAAATGCACAATTTTCACTCAAATTAGCTTTCTCATGTAAGATAATATGTTTAAAAACGTTTTTTCAACATCACTTTATTAAACAATGTAATCAGATGTAATCTAAGGTAATCGTGATTACTTTAAAGAAAAGTAATCTAATGTAATTGATTACATTTGGATATTGGTGTAATTGTAACGTTATTGATTACATTAAATTAGCAAAGCAATTGTAATTTAACCGATTACATTTTAAAGTTATCGACTCTATCCCTGATAATAATACATATCTCTGTTGGCATCTGTAACAGAAAAAAAACATGAGGAGGACAGTTGTTTATAAGAGTCCAAACTATCAGGTAAAATGAGATTATATAAACATGACAGTTTTCAGAAAAATAAACTGGTAATATTTCCAAAAATATATCATCCTCTTTTAGGCAATGCAATGTACATTGGACGGATTAAAGATACCTTTGCCTGATATATCATTAATCAATTAAGCCTACTTATCTGTGTTGTTACGGCCGAAATCACCTTTAAATTGTAGCCAACAAAAGACACAAATCAATAATAAAATTTAACAAGATTTATACAAGTTTACAAAAAAATATTACACAAACTAAAATGTCAACTTAACTGTTCAAAATCCTTCGTCTTTTCCTAATCCGGAATTCTCCTCGTCACTGTTGCGGGAATCCAAACGGAATATTATATCCAATCAGTCACAATCTAGTATGATGTAACGTAAATAAAAGTGTGTCAAGTACGATGTGTGAAACGTAAATAAAAGTGCGTCAATCCAACAGCTGAGAACACAAGAATGTCTGGTCCAATACGTTCTGCTCTGAAAGTCTAACTTTCTTGTCCGTATATATACTGTAGAACGGAAACTTCTGGAATACGATAGAAGTTCGAATTATTACGTAAGTCAAATAGAAAGTTGTAGTCATTCCATCAGTATCTATTATTGTTCCAGTGATTTCTAAACTGCGCAGTTATAACATTATTTGGTAAACAACTATAAGTATTATTTAAACATATTATACATGTTATAAGGCCACACAAAACAAATTAGGCCATGACAAATAAATATAATAATACAATATCATATCAAAATAAATATAATAATACAATATCATAACAGTGTGACAATAGAAGATTAGTAATATAAATATATTAAAACTTTGTTTTCTTGAAAACAATTAAAACGAAAAAAAAAGATAGAAATTAAACAATAATAACAAATATTAAATCATTTAGAAAATTATTTCCGGGACTAGGATTTCTTAAAAAAAAATTAAGAAAATAAATAGAAAAAAATAATGGATAGCAAAAAACAAATAAGTAAAAATAAAAAGATCATCTCTATTTGTAGCTTGAAAAAGTTTGGTTCTGTTACAAGAAATCTTATATCATTCAAGCGTTACAATCTAACGTTTCGATTTGTAGGCGGACCAATTTCCTAGGCTTCCTGCATGGCGGTTCTTGGAGCTGGTGGTCTTGTAGTGGGAGCAGCAATTTTACCTCTTCTTGGTTTCACGAGTAGTGGTATCGCTGCCGGATCATGGGCAGCCTGGATGATGTCCCTTTATGGTGGATCTGTACCAGCTGGAAGTTTGTTTGCCATTCTTCAATCTACTGGAGCCACTGGAGTTTCCTGGAGTTCTTTTGGAGGAATTTCTGTTTTTTGTGCTGAGCTTACAGCTATATTCCCATAGCTGACAAATAAAATGTTTTTTCTTTTCTATTGACCGTATACATGTAGTATAGATGACGAATGTTTGAAAGATATAATCTAATTTTCCTTTGTAACTTTATATGCTTAATATAAGAATTATTTGTTTTTTGTCGAAAAAGAGAGTTAAAAAAAGGGGGCTTCTACATAAATTCTTAAAGAAAAAATTGTAACAAATAATCTCATCAGCGTTTGTTATAAGAACATTATGTTTTCTGTTTTCTTTTATGGTGCATTTTATCACTATCTGATAAACTCAAATCATATAGAAATTGAAAATACAGATTAATTCAAAAATTATTCTAGACAGTTAAGTTAACCCCTCCAAAAAAAGAAAAACAAAAACAAAAACATTCAACGTTACAAGAAAATGCATAAAATTGCAATTCAGTGAGTTTTCCAGTATCCGATACTTAAACATAAAAGTTAATCCCATCAGATACAATATTAAACAACTGGTTGAAGAAAGTAATTTTGTTGTTGTAGAAATTCAATGCACATGTATCATTAATGAGAATCACTTGAAGTGAGAATATTATAAAGGTGTAACATTTAAAGATATTGACTTATAGCTATTAAAAAATAGATTTATTGATGTATTTTATAAAGTTATCTACTGTTTGCTGTTTTTGCATAACAGCAGAGTCGGACTGTCAGTAATGCACTAAATGATATTTGCAAGATTGATGAAAAGTGCATCACTGACGGCGTTGTCCATAAGCTATAAAATAATATTTGTTGTGCAGTTTGGATTTTCAACATTTCATATGAAATACAATTGTATGGAATTTAATTTTAGCAAGGACAATTGTCACGGATCAAAAGATTAAAGACAAAGGATATTATGACAATTTCGTGATAATTTCTGTTGCAAATTAATTACACAAAAAATGTTGAAAGTTACATCAACTTGCACTGATTCCAATGATACATGTGTGTATTGTGTGTTGTGTGTATTGTGTGTTTCTTTTCAATTCGTGAAAATATAAATAAATCTTATCTTAAGACTTGAAGTTGTATCTTTCTCAATGTGCTTGTGAATTTTCCTATGTGGTGTCCGCAATAGGTAACTTCTAGCCGATCCGACAACGCTCAAAGTAAATGTTTATGTCATGTATTGCTTTTGTATTTAAGAACGGGCCGTGGGACTGATATTCTATTAATTAGCTAGAATAAGCCTTAATCGTCATTTAAACAAATCAAAAACAAAAAGGTGTACCTGTCTGTCCCACGATGTTTTCAGCTCCCACTGATACATACTTTGCTTTCTTAATCTGCTCCATGCAATATGAATGAAACTGCAGACTGGTTTGAAATTACTGTCGTGTGGTAATAAATATTCTAAGATACCAGCTTTGATGCACAAGGTGTATAAATTTAGTCAATTTACGTCTCATTAGTTGTGTTTAGGGCCGTACTTGGTAAGATTAACAGTGTTCTAGAATTATTTTCTTTTACATTCTGAATACTTGTGATGATACTACCGAAAGGCGATGCTATCAACAATTTTCAGTAAAGAGGACAAATATACATAGGGAGAAAATAAAAAAAAAACGTAATTAACGGACAGACAAAGCCAGAAAGACAAATAAACAACCACGTGCAACTTTGTGTGGAATGTAATGTGAGACACACCCCACAGCTTATTACGAACTTTTCGGGAGATCAAACTAACATGTCGTTACAGGGACTGCTCTCAGACCTGCATTTGGCGTGATCTGTCGCTGACACTGTTCCTACGCGCTGTCTGGCCCTAAATATTAATAGGCAAGTGGGTTGTTCATTAAAAATTGAGGTAACATATATAGAGAGGTAAATAATGGCAAGGTAATAAAGTGATCTAAAACATAATTATGTACTAAGATACATTATGCGGAAACGCTTTCAGAAAACCTTGCAAATTTTCCTTATACCTGTCATGATGTTAGATACTTAGTAATGCACTGAATGGATTAAATTTACCTGTTTACAAAAATATCTTTTAAAACTTCCTGAATAAGAGATCTACATAAGGATAACAAATCATGCATATTAATGAGAAATAAAAGTTTCTTTATCAAAATAATTTATGGAAATTTGAAAGTGAAAATTGATATCAATAAACAACCGAAATGGGAAAACCGAAAAATGTTTGAAAGTTAGTATGTGAAAAGAAATTGACAATTAGTACAGAGGCGACAAGAAGACGGTGTTACATTCTATTTTTGTCTTTATTTACAAAACTCTTGAAGATATGAAAGTTATGAAAGACTAGATTTGGTCTTGAACTCAAGGCAAGAGGATTTAATATTCTTGTTTCTTTGTTTGGTATAAGTGTTTTGATCTTCCAAATGTTTCGGTTTTAATGCTGCTGATGAGAGGTAACTCCTTGAAATGCGTCGTATACAGCATAGTATAAATATCTAATATTAGTATCTTTGGATTGTTATTTTAATATACATCAAAGCTAAATGGAATGATGAGAAGACAAATATGGCAATTACATGGAAGATTAAACTGCAAACTTGATGATTTCAAGTTTATAATTATGAACTTCCCTTTTCTTAGTAGTAACATAACAACGTCTCCAGCTTATGGCATTACATTTACTTGTTGGTTCGATACTGTCATGAATGTAATTTGTACGATGACATTCTTGAAAGAACGAAGTTTCTGTGACATAAAAAAACAACTACTTTGATACCAATTTTGATGCACAAGTTGTGCATATTTTGTCGATTTAAGACTCAGTTGTGCCCCAGACCTAAAATTTTAACACAAAACAAAACAATCCAAAAAATTGAAGAAGAAATTAAAAAAAAATCAAACTGACAAAAAAGAAGAAGAAAAAAAAACGACTAATACAAGGCTATGATTAGACATCGGACATACGAAAATGTGTATTAGGGCGACTTCTTGAAGTCGTTACTTTTCTAGTGACGTTTTATCTTTAAAATGAAATTATTTGATACCAGGTGTGCACATTTCATCGATTTACGACACATCATTTGTGCTCAAGGCCTAAACCGTCGAAACCGAAACAACAATCCAGAAAGTTGAAGAGCAAATTCAAAAATGCCAAAATGACCAACAGCGGTAAAGCCCTAACCAAGTACAGAGCTATGCACGAGGGAGATACTCCTTAGTTTTCACAAATTTTACAATTATAATGTAATTTTTTATAGGAGGGACAGCACGTGTAATAATTACAAATGTTATCATAAATAAATGATTTGTACTAAAATTGATGAGGGTTGAACGGGGAAATGGGCGATGTAAGTAAGTTCTCATGATGGTTTAGTACAACAGGTTTTTATCCTTCAATATTTGTCTTCCATTATAAAATATGTTTTAAACTTCCTAGATGATTATTTATAGTCTGTTCTTGTACTCTTGTTCTGTTCTTGTAATCCTCTAACTAGCATCGCCCAAAAGATATCTTTCAATACAGGAAGATGAAAGTTAATTCAATTTTATATGCATGTTTAAAACATATGTCATTTTACGTTAGTGAGTTTACAGCATGTGATATTTTAACCTCAAGCTTGACCTAACCAACTACTGTAATTTTCAAAAGGAAATATATATTTTTAGGAACACCCATAAACTACGTACTAAGTAAAAGGCTATTATAGATGCATTTAAATTCATATAAAGTGCATCGATGACAGGAGTTGACATTTATATGCAGTATGGTGTAACATTTCATTCATTATGTTTACTTGCTGACGAAAATTTGATTTTAAATAAAATCCAATTAAAATATGTAGACTACATATAGGTAATTCGACGGGTCAGACAGTACACCCTATGACATTGTAAACATTTTAGTTTTCAACAAATCGTCCATAAAATATGATATTGCATGATAGAGAAGTCCTACAATGGTTATTACATTTCTAATGCATTTCTCTTCAGAAAACTGAGTACCAATTCAACAAATATGGTACACACTGCTTAGAAAGAAACCCCCAAAGAACCTTACCATTGATAAGGCATTTAAAAACATTTTTTAAAATAAATAGCAGATAAAACACTTGGATTTTACAACTTTGCAAATATTTCTATGTTTCTACACTACTATACAATTCGATTTAAAATCAACCCAAGATTTGTGAATCTGGTTGGCGTTCAGTTGCACGGGTAGGAATATACATATAACAAGATTCCATACATGTACAATAAACATGGACGGCTATATATAGTTATTTTTAAACAGTAACATTGTACTACTCTTTTTCATTGAACTGATCCGGCGAAATTGAAGTTCAAATCAATTTCATTTTGTGAACGTGCTTGACGAATCTCTTTATAAAATCAATTTCATTGTGTGTATGTACTTGGCGACTCCAATCATAAACACTGAAATATTCAGTAGTGTCAGTGTGATCGAATACAAAGACTGTCATAATTTGCCTGACAACCTCATATTATTATTTTTTTAATATTTGAAAATACTTTCATTTGATGAAATCTGTCATGTGATTAAAAAATAACTTGAATGTTTATACAAAAATTGAAAATCGCGAGAAACACTCCTATTGTTCACCTCCAAACATCCAAATTTCCCCCGCAAGGGAGGCAACTCCGTAATCTCGGGAAACAAACCTATTGTTCACCAGGAAACAACCCTGTTGTTCAGCACCAGACATCTCAATGTCCCCCCCCCCCCCCCCGGAAAGGGAGACAACTGCGTTATTCAGATTTGGCAAGCCTTAGGAAGTTGTTTTCCTTCGGGCAAGCCCTCGGGGAAAAAAACGTCTCACAGGTCGTCGCATCTGAATGTCTACCTCAAATGAGGGCCGTAATTGTATATTATTATTTTTTAAATATTTTAAAATACTCTCATTGGATGAAAACTGTCATGTGATTAAAAACTAAATTGAATATTTTTACAAAAAATTAACATCGCGGGAAACAAAGCTATTGTTCACCTCCAAACATCCCAATGATCACCCGTCGCGGGAAACAATCCTATTGTTAACCGGGAAACGACCCTATTGTTCACCTCCGAACATCCCAGTTTTCCCCCGCAATGGAGACAACTGCGTAATTCGTTTGCATTATAAGGCATGAGAGTCAAATTATATCTTGCTCCTATGGAAAAATTAATAAAACAATTACCACATGGTTACGGCCCTCATTTGAGGCAGACATTCAGATTTGGCAACCGGTTGCAGGTTGTTTTCCCTCGGACAAGCCTCTTTCGGGTTGCCATATCTGAATGTCTACCTCAATGAGCCTTTTATTTTTAGGGCAGTCATTGTATAATATTGTGATGAAAATTATCTTACTTACCTTTCAAACGTGAATTATATGCGCAAAAAGCTCGCTCTATAGTGTATAGGATTTCAGATTTGGATATTGTTGTTCTAGTTTCATCCTTCTATTTTTTTTCAAGATGGCAGCTTTCAAAATCGAACTACTTCCTGTGAGAAAACGTGTGACTTCGAAGATTTTTTTTAAAAGTTTTAAGTCAATAAAATATTTAGAAATAAAATTAAAAATAAATACGAAAGAATCTACCTGGAATCAAATTTGA
Organism: Mytilisepta virgata; assembly: GCA_028015205.1. Lineage (NCBI taxonomy): Eukaryota > Metazoa > Mollusca > Bivalvia > Mytilida > Mytilidae > Mytilisepta > Mytilisepta virgata. The sequence continues at coordinate 20,968,553 of CM051513.1, forward strand.
TTTATCAAAATTTGACAAGAAAAAAAGATACAGACGCAAGTGTCACATTTTCCCGCCATTACGACTGTTTCACTAAACGCCGACAAGGCAAAAGTTAAAACCCCGCTTTCCAGGTCTCACCTGTTTCATATTATCTAGAATATTAAGAAACATCTTTATAAAGTGATAAATCGTTAAAAGATCGATTTGGACAGTGCCGCTAATTATTGATTTCTACTTTCACTTTTAATTATGTACATGTCAAAGTAATTACCGAATCAGTCATGAATATCATTATGCGGAATTGCTGTACTGGGGAGTGACACTTATAATTAATTACCTGTTTATACTTAACAGTTATAAATAGTAAATTCCTCCTTTATTATGGAGCACCAACTATAACTCCCCTAAATTCTGCAGTGAATCTTACCTTACAACCCTGAAATCACATAAAAGACTCTTCCAACATTATAGTATAAAAACCCGACCAGAGCTTGCCTTTCTCTGTCAGTGTATTTATCGAATTTCAGATAAATGGACAAAATAGTGGTAAGAATTATAATTATATCATAGTGACTTAGTGTAACTTCCTTTGGAATATTGAAATTAGTTGGTGCAAAGTGCTCAGTGCATTGTGATCTGATAAGTATCGAAAATGTTCCTTGTGCATCTGATAGTTATTCTTTGATTTAAGATAATCTGTGAATAAGGGATTAACAGTGATAACGTGTTTCTTACATATATCAGTGCATTTGGCATATCGCCCGTTGCTTACAAATTCCATTTGGCACAGAGGAGAAAACTCGGCATTGTGAATTAATGCAAAGTGATTTATGTGCATTGTGAATAGTAGGCACTTTGATATTACTTTGGCATTGTGATCTAGTTGCCACTTTGGTTATATACAATATTACTTAGGCATTGTGATCAAGTAGGCATTTGTCTAATTACATGAAAATATATTTTGTGGGCATTTTAACTCGTAGGTCTATTGTGATTATTTCATTTTGTTACATTCCGGTAATTATTGTTTTCTAATAATTCTTCAAGGGGTTAAATTTTGTAGCAAATACTAGCGGTGGCGTTTGTTTTTATTTTTAGGCCTGTGTTTAACCAGACTCAAACTAGCAGCTATTCTCTAGCAGCCACTTTTTTGAAATGGCTAAAAACCAAACATTTATGTAAGAATATAACGTCAGCAGCCACATTTGACATACATGCAAAAACCTATAAATTACGACAGACTCGATCAAACTTGAACGCCAAAACGAACATATTTAGCATTTATGAAAAGATTGTTTCTGAGTGTTAGTGGAGGGTAGATACCATTATACTATTCTAAACCAAAGGCGATATTAATTTTAGTATTTCAAATTAAACGTATTAATAATATAAATAATTTATACATCATCAAAACATTCGTTTTGCAATAAAATAGCCAAAGATTTCGAGAAACGCCTTTGCTAACGTAACAGACATTAACGGGAAATCTATAGATAGAAAATATCTGAAAATAGTGCATATAAAAAATAGTTCCTTGCCCTGCTCATCTGGAAATCTTGAGTAGGCATCATGGGCGTTAACCCACCTATGACTACATGTACGCTAGATTTTCAAAGTTGAGTGGGAGGGTCCGGCCATATAGTTTTCACAATGTTGAGCGGCAATATTCCAGAAGCACCGGCGTATAGAGTATATATTTCATAATTAGTTATTCCAGAGCTTGTGACATATACACTGACTTCCTGGAAACAGCCGGGCTCCTGACAAAAATGTTGCTCAGACAGAGGTACGTTGCTCCTAAGTTGGGGTCATCCTTATTAAAGGTTTATGGACGTCATCATGACTTGGTTGACAGGTATGAAAAAACTGTTTCCCAAATGAAAATGGACATGTTCCATTGACGTTATCCTTTTCTCATACCGGATTTGATATGGGCAGCATGGCGGGTGTCCTGCAGGAAGCAGATACTGCTTACTCTTCCGGAGCACCTGAGTCTACCCCTGGTTTTTTGGTGGGTCCATGTTATTCATATGTTTTTAGTTTTTAATTGTAGTGCATGTATTGTTTTGGTCTTGTCTTCTTGTTCTCCGGAGTTTGTCAGTCGTTTCGATCGTTCCCTAATGTTGGTATGTCGTGACTTTACTTAATATTGTATTGTTTGTTTGTTTAGTTGGGGTTTTGAGCCGTTTTCTGCACATTGGCTATTTCGCGGCCAGGTTTTATTGGTGGAGGAAGGCGGAGTACCCGGAGAGAACCACTGATCTTCTGTAGGAAAATTGGCAATCCTTGTCAACTAAGATCGGATTCGAACACACCCCGCCACAGGTGAGATTCGAACTTACAACCTCAGTGTTGACAGGGTAGTGATAATTAGTAGTCATGACGAAGTACCTACATGTAAACCGCTCGGTCACTGAGGCCCCTACAGTAAACGAGTGACATAGTTTGAGGTGCAGTATGATTGTTCAAAATCATTGCCATATTGTCGGACAAATGTTTGCAATATTTGATAGATATTTTGTCAGTTGTATTGCGTGTAACCTGTTTATTAACTTTCAATTCTGATCTTCAATAATCTATTATTAAGGTATGTCCCAAAACGGTGCAGGAGACAAGAGATATTTTGCTATGCGCTGACGGTCTTACAAAGACATAAGGACAAGTACAGCAATACTCATTCGTCCTTTATTTGGACATTTGTCATGGGTATGCTAGAAAATTGGTAGGAAACGTGAATTTCGTCCCCGTAGGATAGATCAGAAAATTCTACAATAAATGTAAAATTGCTTATTGTTAGATGGTAAAACAATATTACGGATACTAAAATTTGAACTCATTTTCGAACTTAACAAAAACACATTTTCTGATGATTTACATCTTTCATAAATAAATTCTCTTAATGTTTGCTTTGACAATTCACTGAACAAAAATATTCAATATGCAAACTTACCATTCCCACCATGTGTCAAATATTTGTCACATAGCAAAATGAATACTGATAATATCTTTGTCGAAACGACCGTATTACTTCTCATTTTGTAAAAATTTCAGCAATTAACTTTCCTTCATCTAAAAATATTATTTCTGACCATCTCGAAGTACTTTATATCATCAGTTGATATTATTAACTAAAGTTTAAATATTCCGTATTTTTTTTCTTGATTATAAATATTAGAATTATCTATTTTGTTTTCTCTATAACTTTTTGGATTACTATTTTAGTTTTCAACATTTTCGGCCTTGAGAACAACTGATGAGTCGTAAATAGACGAAATGTGCACATCTTGTGCATCAAAATTAGTATCACGAATTTAATTTTTACCACTGAGTCGAAGCCGCTGCTGGTATACTCAAAGTCCCAGAGGGTATCCCGTGCTCAGTTGCTAGTATTTCATTAATCGACCAAAATTGATACTTAAAATTTATTGTTATACAATTTTAAAATTGGTTGAATATATATATCTTTCCCGTGCATAGCTCTGCCCTTAGATGGTTTCGGCTTTACCCATTTGTCATTTTGGATTGATTAATTTGCTCTTTAACTTTTGGGATTGTTATTTTGGTTTTCAACACTTTAGGACTTGAGCACAACTGATGAGTCATAAATCGAAAAATTTGCCCATTTTGTGCATCAAAATTGTTATCAAGAATTTTATATTTTAAATCGTTGTTTACAATTTTTTTTATGTTATTATTTTACTATTTGATGTTATTATTAATTTTTATATTTTTTCTCCACAGTAAAACCTTGCAGAGAAAACAATAACCTAAATAATATATTGTCCATTGCAACTTGTCAAACGGATGAATGACATTAAGAGTATCACTTAATGTCATATCTTTTTCACAGTCGAAATTGTGTATGTAAGAGAATATCTTAGTCACATTGTATTTCAATTTTCAAGCATAATATTAGTAATGAAATAAATAACTGTTTAAATCTGTAATTTTTGCATTTTTCAAATGACTAAATCCGTTAATACATTTTCAAGACTAAATCCGTTAACACATCTTCAAGACTAAATCCGTTAACACATTTTAGTTCTTGAAAATGTGTTAACGGATTTAGTCATTTGAGCTTTTCTATTATCTAATAGCGAGCGCGGCGAGCGCTATGGGAGCATATGGGTCATTTAGAAAAGTCTTTGTTTAATGGGGGCAGCCATTATGCAATCCGAAGTGAATTTATTTGTTAAAGCAAATATGGCCATATTGTACTATATACTAAGGCTAGACAAAGTTTCGTTCGCCGGATACGGAAGTAAGTTAATAAAGGGAAATAACTTGCTTCAAATAATAATTTTAGAGTAAGAATCGTGATACCGGAAATGAGTTTCTGGAAAGGGCTATTGCTGTTCTCGCATCATTGGCCACACCAATAGCATATTATTGAAGAACTGGAACCAGACATCCATGGGAATGTTTTGTACATTATAAGAATACCGAATGTTATAACACTTCTTGCCTACCACTAGTATAATATCACGTCATGCAATGTTTACAAATTGTAATGTACTTATCGGCTAAACCAAAAATATATAAAGCCGGAAAACCACTGTATTTTTTTAGCAGTAATTTAATATCTAGAATAAGTATGTACCATTAACGGAAACAGAAAAATGTACCACCCAGATATTATTAAGTGTTCAGATGATCTTTAAACTGTACGAACTTCCGTGTAACAATTTAAATACATAAAACAAAGTAAATTACACGCCTCTGCAAAACATTTTTTACAGCGCATTAAGGTTTGCGGACAATGATAGATAATTATCGAAAATACAAATTCGTTTTGAAGAAAAAGTAATTCAACCAAAAGTTTTAATCAAGAATTAAATAGATGTGCATGTATCTTTCTCAAGATGAAACATATTTCATATATTCAAAAATAATTTAGATATAGTTTTTCCGAAATTTGCCGACAGTTACCGAAATCTTTGTCATTGCTTTCCATGGAACACAGGGGAAGTTTAGAATAATCACGTGTTTAATTACGACCCTTGTTCCTTCATTATATTTATTTGAAGCAAAAGTTCATTTATTTGTACAGTGTAGGTTCTATCCAGATTAACTTGTAACACAATATTGATCTTACACTGTCATTCATGTCTTGTTTAATTTTTAATTATGAAATTTCAGTCTAAATTAAAATAGTTAAATCAAATCAAGATAAAGTCTTCCATTCAAGGATGATCGCGTGTCTAATAGGAAATAAATAGGATTTGAAATAGGTGTTTTAGTTTGAGAGAACATGAGAATAGTAAACAAATAAAAAAGAAAAAAATATAGGTTCCTGTGCTCATTTTAGAGCTATAAGGCCTTGAAAATTTGTAGGAAATGGGTTTTCTCTGGATTTTTCCTTGTCTTTGCACTGGCAATTTCAGTCTATCAAAAACGTATGAAAAAATAAAAAAGGATTTCATAAGATTTTGTCAATTACCTTTTTACGGTATATATGATTGAATTATAAAAGAAAAAGTAGGGGTTCATGGGCATAAAACTTCATGTTTAAGAAATGGATAAAACCCAAGGATTCCGATAATCTGACAAAAAGACCAAAACATGACCAGCGAGCATCCTTAATCAAGACTGATTAAGACCAGTTCATGAATACGAAAGATGATCACTATGTAATGATTATCTTGATCTGTCTGGATTGATCTAATTTCTTGGTATCTTGAATTTATCAATGTTCTTTCGATTATTTTTGAAAATATGGTGCTGCATAAAATCAACATGTTTAGGTCCTAAACACTTTTTTTACAGTGTAACCTCGCGTAGGATAATTTTCTTACCCCACTTTAAAGCAAATCACATGCTATGTTTATATCTCTAAACAGAGATCATGCCGTCCAAGATTATTTTTGTAATTAATTGTCCATATCAGACATAGGACTGATAGATATAATAAAGTTTTCCCTTGAAAAAAAGTAGTGATGACTCTGGTATTCACAATGTACAAAGTGTCTGAAAATCAGTTGGTATTGCTTAATTGCAGATTATTTTGAAAGCATTTCGTAATATATGGTAGTATATAAGATGTAAACAATAACAAATGACGTTGAGGGCATTGGAATTGATAAGAAAACACTTATATACTGATATTTCCTGAAAAAGCAGCAACTATTGTGTTTATTGCGTTGAGGAAAAAATAACCAATGGCAGACGCAGTTTTTCATCCGTACAGAGAGGACATTTAAATTGGTCGTTTCCCAATAACCCGAGTTATAATTGTATTTATCTCAAGATATATGACTCTAATCATGCTAATAGAACATTCATATCATGGAATTCTTAATATCATGTGATCTTATTTAAACCAATGAATTTATGAACTATTTTAATTTATATTCCTTAAAAAAAATACAAAATAAAACAGAGAAACAAATTAAGTTACCGATGTTTAGGGTAATATAATGGCGAACCATTTGCTCGCAGTATTGGCAATGAAAATGATGCATATTTTAAAAAATATCTCCAGAAACCCTCGGCGAAGGTATTGCCCTAATCAGTATAGGTAATACGGATATCACTATAATATAATTTAATAATTCTCATGCGTCCGGTCCATAGCGTATTTTATTGAGAGAACAATAATTATAAAAAAAATCTTAAGTATCAACACATCAAACGGACGGATGAAGTCACTTGTAAAAGGTGTATACCAAATATGTTAATTAACTTAAAGCTAACTACCGCAATAATGAAATATAATATAAAAAAAAAACAATACAAATAAGATCGCCTGTAAAAGGGCAATAAACGTCATGGTAAGTTAATGAATATATTTGTTCAACATATTTTTTATACAACTATTTATAGGTTTCTTTAAATGCGACAAGAACATAAACTTTAATTCATGGTTATGCTATTTCTCTCAGTTATTCTATCGTCAGAGATTATCTGAATCTTACTAACCACAGTATATTCGAAACCACAGACAAGACATTCTGAGACTTACAATGTAGTTTTATAAATAAACGGTAAAGGATATTTAATACTTATGAAAAACATTACGATTTCAACTAAGACATTCCATTTCTTAGCAACAAAATATGTATCAAATACTTATATATATATAATGAGAATATTTCACAGTTCATTCGGTTCTTTCTTACAAATGAGAATAATACATTTTCAATGCGATTTCTAGTTTTAATCGAGTATACACTCACCAATATGGCACTAAATGTTATCTCCTGGCAATATGAAAGAGACAATTATAAGTACAGGACATTCAGTAAATGTCAATCCCAATTTTAGCGGCCATTAGCATTGCTAGTGTTTAAATTTTGGTGCTATCATGTTCTGATTTTGCGATGTGTATTTATTTTCTTCATTTTATAGGTTATAACTACACTATCATCCCAAGTTCTCCTCTCTATTTTGATGTGATGGACACTCTCTTTTTTAGAGAAAATTTAAAGATTTACAAAAACCTTTGTCGTAGAGATACAGAAAATATAATTCATTGAACCAGAGCGAGAAACAATTATTGAAATGTCCTGAGCAATTAAGCATTTTCAAAACTTAAGGTGGTACCCAACACTTTCACTAAAATTAATTTGGCTAGTTTAATTTTCATAAAATTTTGAAAAAGTATTTACTTTGACCCATTGACAAAAATTATAAAATTTCAAAACATTTGAACCAACCAATTCATCAGAAAAAGTACACTGATTGTATAGCAGTTTGACAAACACTAATATTGATCATTGAAAACCTTAATATTCCCTTAACAACACAACGTTATTAAAACGTTTAGCTGATTTTACAGTAGTGTTAGGTACCACCTTAAATACACTTTTTAGTAATATTTAATTCTGTTGCAATCTCATGATATACAGCCGGAAGTATAGATTATGAGGAATCGGGCCATATTAGTTTTTTTCTGGTCCACACGACGATCTTCATTCCCGTATATCTTGATATCCTGATAAAAATATCAGTAAAAACACAAATGAACTATTACATGTTACGTATAAACCCTTCTCTTGCTTCTGGATCTAAAATATATAAAAAAGAACAATACACTAACCCAACATGCTTAAGCATCAATTTCAAGTGACGGATGTCACCACTAGTAAAATGTTAAAAATAAATATTTATACTGAACATTTGTTCACGCTCTTTTGAAAAACCATTGAAATAATAAAAACGATATGACTAAGATATGATTTTTCATATTCATTTCTCACGGGCGTTGGGAGCTATCAGCGGCATGGTAAGTTTTATGTTACATGTCAGGAAACAATTGTTTGGACAGATCTAAGCATTTCAATAATCACTATAATAATTCGTGATGTTTTCAAACATGACAAGTAGAGAAAGTAACCCAATCATTTAATTTTAGTTGGCATACTTTCTCTAAAGAGAAAGATTACTGCCACCGAGTTAAGTTCAATCGTTATTGTTATCATTACTCCCGAATAGTAACGGCCACCCACGACGTGATACCGAGTTTCTGTCACAAACAAAATTAATTATCATACTCCATGCCAGAAACTGCTGCGATATTTGATACATTAATTCCAACCTATCCGGCATAAATGGCATATAGACTACAGTTATATGTCCACGTGTGGCTTTACTGTCACGTGAGTTTTTGTGTACATTTATCAGGCAACTACGGCATATGTGCGGCGACGGATCATATGTCACTCAGACCTGGCAAATGTTTCGCATATAACCGTCACAAGACCCTAATATTATGTAAATATTGCCGTTAAGGTTTCCTGTCTTACAGGAGTTGTAGAGAATACAGAAGAATAAACAAAAGTTAGACAAATTTATGAAATGATCTTTCGAATCGTCTTTGTTTTAATTTTATTTAAAAGTCGAAAACATTATTAACAAATAAACAAGCATAACAGCATATGAGTATACCTGATAAAGGTTAATCCGAGATGGCCAGTTTGTTGTATTGCTCACAATGGTCTGGTAATCAGTTTGTGTTTTTAAAACGTTTGGGCAAAACTGCACCGACTCACAATGTTCTGGTATTAAATTGGAGTTTTTAAAACGTTTGTCACAACTGTATCCGCTCACAAGGTTCTGGTATTAATTTTGGGTCTTTAAATTTTTGGTCACAACTGAACCTGCGCACACTATTCTGGTAATAAATGTCGGTTTTTAAAACGTTTGCTCACAACTCCACCTGATGGGGATTATTTAGGGAATGCATATTGTACGACTGGTATCTAAGATATGTTTAGATAACGTCAAAGCATATATTTATAAATTTCACAAATTATAATGTAGTCGGAGATTCTTCTGACTTCAAGCAGCCTGTTGAAAAAATTATTAATGCTTTTCGACATTTAAATTAGTTTCCTGCCAAGAAAGCTTTCCATGTTTTATTTTGTTAACCGTTTATATAATTATTTCCAAAAATATTTTCCTCAACCTGAGATAGGCAAAGTTTCAAACCATTATATATAGATTTTGCTCTTACGTCTCAAGGGTCTGTCCAATTCTGAAACAGCCCATTTGTCAAAAGTGGAATCTCAAACTAATTATACAGTTGGGATGTGAAGCTGTTGAGAAAAATACAAAATCAACGAGTGAAATGAAAGATTTCCTAGCTTTTAAATGTATTTTTTTAAGTACAAACGAAAAAATCTTACGAATGAATTTTTTATATGGATTTATGAATATTGTAGATTCCTATATATTTTTTGCTGGTTACAACAATACCCAAGGTGACTGAATTGATCAATGGGAAAAGGATTTGCCACCCATCTGCTATACATGGTTATTTCTACTGGAAACAAAGTACTATTGCCAGTCAGGAGTTATTCTGTCCGAATTGTTGCCAGACGTATACGTGTGGGAATAATCCTCATGACTTCGCAAGCGTAGATCATAAAATAACCTGTTGTTTACAATACGCAGTTCCATGTTGGGAGCTTAGGGAGCTAGCATATGCTAAATGTTCCCTAAACATTTCAAAGAACTTTTATGTTTCAGAAAAAACACAACACGAATCGTGTAAATATAATAGCATCAGTCATATAGGAGGCATGATGAAAAAATTTCCAAATGAATTGTGCAACTTTTCTAGGGTAGTTGAAATAAATTTTACAAGAAATCAAATTCGCGATATACCTGATCTCACATGCTTGAAGTTTCTTGATACGTTGGTTTTGTCGCATAATAAAATTTCAAAACTGAAAAATTATACTTTTTATGGGCTTGCAAATTTGCGTGTGTTACACCTACCATTTAACTTAATAGAATACATTGAACCAAGAGCATTCAGTTATTTTCCAGTATCTTTAATGCATATTTATCTGGAAGGAAATCGTCTAAAAAGTGTTGATGTTACAAATCTTATACTTGGGTATTGGTTTTTCTATATTTCGTATAATGATAATACAATTTCGACAATTACGAACGAATTAGATTTCCAGTTCAAAGACATATCACCAATACATGGAGGCGGTGCTATAGGCCTTAGAAGAAACCGCTTGGAAAGATTTCCCGATTTGGACACGATAGGGATGAATATACCTCAAGTTAAGTCATTAGGTTTCAAGTATCCACTTGAATTGTACGATAACCCCTGGATATGTGACTGCGAAATGTGGCAGTATTTTATTATACTGAAATTCGCCAAGAAAAATTTTGCAAGAGTTGGTGATGGCATAAACTGCATGAATCCTCCTAACCTCAGAGGTAGACATTTGATGGAATTGGAAAATGAACACTTTATCTGCAATATAACAATGAAGGAGAAATGTCCACCAAAATGTTTCTGTGTTAATAAACCATCTAGAAAAATGCCTGTAGTTGTAAACTGCACAGCAACTGATAAATTGAAACTACCCTCGTTTGTTCCTGATGGAAACGATCTAGATATAAATTTGAGTCACAATAGAATCGAATATTTTGAATATCACTCGTATCTAAACAGAACAAAAGCAATTAACCTTTCGCACAATAGAATTAAACAGATAGAAGATTCTATATTTCGTATTAAAACTTTGGAAATAGTTAACTTAGTTCAAAACCATATCGGAAGTCTAAGCAGCGCTGTAAGAGAGAAAAGTCCACTTAATTTATGGTTTGGTAATATAACAATTAAATGTACATGTGATATGCAATGGATTAAGTTCTGGCTTCAGAACAATAGATATGAATATAATCACATTCTGTGTGTAACATCAAAAGGATTAGTTGACGCTTCAGAGGTTTCTAAGAATCATCTTTGTCCGAAAACAGATTCAAATAAGACATATGTCTGCATTCTCGTCATTACTTTTATTCTTGTGATAATTTGTGTAATTATCTTTTATAACTTCAAATAGGAAATGTTCGTAATTATACGAACTATTAGAAATCGATCCAGAAACTTACTTGGTAATTCGAAAAATCATTCTAAACATAACAGTGATGCTTGTATCTATTTATCATTTAACAGCGACAATACTGACGCCAGACTCTGGTCTATTAATGTTCTGGCAGGTCATCTAGGATCACATGGATACAATGTTTGTGTACCGGTTAGGGATTTTGAATTCGGTGGCGTGTACATTGAACAAATAATTAAAGCAATTTCAAAATGTCACCATTTTATCATCATACTGAGCAAGGATTACAGAAACTCACAATTTCAGATTGTAGAATGGAACCACATATGGAGTGTTTTCAAATCAAATGAAAGAGCGGAAGTAATTGTAATTAATTTTGACATGCAAGAGACTGTATGCGACAGAAAATTGAGAGCATTCCTGAGAATGGGGATTGCTTTAGATTTTGGCAATTTCCAGAAAAATTTACTGGATGAAATTGATAAATTGATTGAGAAATGTTAACGAAATGTCTAAAGCCTGTAGGAACTCATTTTCGCTTAATTTATGGAGCCTCTCTTAAGTTTTGCATGCCTTAAATAAAATGGAATTAAAAATAAATATGTTCGAGTTTAAACATATTGAAGAAAATAAAAAGAAAGATACTGTCCTTTTAAACATCAGAATGTATTTCATTTTTGTATAATAAAGTCATTTTAATTTACATGATATTATATTGGTCATAGGTTTTTTTAAAAAAAAATATGTACAGTGCAAAAATAGAGTAAAAAACTACATAAAAAATATATCAAAACAGGTTGATTGCAATAATCTAATTCATAACATATGTTGATATATCGCGGGGGGCGGGGGGGGATAACTCTCTGGATTTTTGACGGGGGTGTGCGGAAATGGCTTAAGAAAAGGTACCCGAGCATCTGCTAGAATAAATGTGAATAATATATCGGAAAAATTATTTTGATGAAATTACTTACCCCAAAAACAGCCATATCGAAAAAGAACACCCGAACTAATACTCATATTTATATACAAATAGCTGAGAAATTGAATAGCACACAAAGTTTGTGTAAAAACAACCCAATAAATATTAAATTCTCAAAACATATCTCGAATCAATATTAAAAATCATGAAAAAACCCACCCAAATTTTCCACACATCCCCGTATAGGTTTATATAGGGAGTTACCACCGGGTGATATATTCAGGTTTTCCGTTATTTAAACATTAGCGTGAGTCACATCTCTAAAGTGTAAATAAAATAAAGTTCAGTTCCTGTCTATTGTCAATTTGATCTTATCTGTAAGTAAAAGTATTACTAATACAGTATATGCATTTACTTTATCTTCTCGGTTATATTTTTATGAATATCTTTACCGTAAATAATCAAATTTGCCTGAGGGAATTAAAGTCAAGAAATACCAAAGGAATATTCGAAGTAGGAAAAATCGAAACAATTGACAAACTCCGGAGAGATCAAAACAATACATGCACTACAATTAAAAAAACATATTAACAACACGGACCCAACCAAAAACTTGGGGGTAGACTCAGGTGCTCCGGACGCGTAAGCAGTCTCTGCTTCCCGCAGGACACCCACCATGCTGCCCATGGCAAATCCGGTATGAGGAAGGGATAACATCAATGGAACAGGTCTATTTTCATTTGGGAAAAGGTTTTTTCATACCTGTCAACCAAGTTATAATGACGTCCATAAAACTTTAACAAGGATGAATCCAACTTAGGAGCATAAAACCCCTGTCTGAACAACTTTTCTGTAAGGAGCCTGGCTCTGTCCAGGAAGTCAATGTATATGTCACATGCTCTGGAATAATGTATGAGTTGTGAAATGTATACTCCATATGCTGGCGCTTCTGGAATATTGCCGCTCAAAAATGGGAAGTTGACGATTGAAAAGTCAAAGTCATCCCGTTTATCGTAAAGTTTTGTATTCAACCTTCCTCTGATGTCAATTTCGATGTGCAGGTCAAGTTAAGATGCAGACTTGGGAGTGTCTGTGGTATCCTTAATTTCGAGCTCATAGGGATGGACGAGATGTAAGAAATTCCTAAAGCGTGAATTGTTGAGTGATGAAACATCATCTATGTAGCGGAAGCTGAAATTGAAGGTACGGGCTAACTTCTGTTTTTCCTTTAGAAGCGCGTCAAGAAAGTCTGCCTCATATGAGTAAAGGAACAAGTTGGCCCATACAATTGCCAGTTGTCTGTTGGAAAACAAGTCCACAAAATTGAACAAATATCTTATCGATAAAAAGTTCAATCATCAGGACAATTTCCTCTTCTGTATATTTTTGTTAGATTTAGAGTGGTTTTTAACAAAGTATGATTTATCTCTTCCAATGACAAGGTATGCGTATCTGCTGTTGCCATTTTTATTTTGAAAGCATCGATGGATTAGATCTTTCAACTTCTCCTCCAGTTGTGAATGAGGAATGGTGGTATAAAGGATAGAGAAATCGAATGTGTTATGCTGTTAGGGACTGAAATGGACCGAGATCGTAAAAGATCCTTTAAGTCTTTGATGTTCTTTAATATCCACATTTGATTGATACCACTTCTTGAATAGCTTGTCTCACAATAACTTTGGAGGCCCGTTTTGACAGCTGTTAAATTAGAAGTTAGAAGTTGACACAATGGTTTGGTGAACACTTGGCAGATCCAGCTATAAAGCGTTGTTTGTATTGACCCTTATGTAACTTGAGTATTCAGTAGAAGTTAGGAAGATCACAATCACCATCTTTGATGGAAATACCAAATGACGATACGACCGATCTATGATTGCCGGTTATTTTTTCCTTTGAAAGTGCAGTAGCTTTATAGGTAGGATTGCCAAGTGAACTAGAAATCCCTAGTTCATTAATCAGGTATTGAATATAGTAGCATTTGCATACAAAACAACTACATATTTGTCATGAATGGCGGATAATGTCTTGGCAGCATCAGGGATGCTGAAGGCTGATGTTCCTTTTCACTAATAGACCTTCTAAGTTTATCAATTCGGACTTGAATCAACGATCTCACAGCTTTATCCCACTCTGAAAGCGAATCTAGCGGCTCTTGTTCACGTTTGGTCCATTTTCTGGCATAGCCCTCCACAACACCCTTTATCTAATACTAGCGACACAGCTTTGTTGTGAATTAAGCCGCCACTCTGACGTTTATTATTACCTGGTCTTGATTTTATGCAGAACCATGTTTTCAAAAATAATCAAGAGAACATAGATAAAATCAAGACATCCGAATTGTAGTCAATCAAGCTCAATATCAGTTAAGCAAAAGTTAGACCAGTTCAGACAGGACAAGATAACTAGTAATTACATAGTAATCATCTTTAATTTTTATTAAATGGTCTTAATCAGTCGTGATTAAATGTAAGACTTTTATCTTGATTCGATCTTATTATTTTAATTTTGGCTGAAATTTCAGAAAGTCAAAATTACACAAGACGAGAATTAAGAACGATATTGTGTTACAAGTTAATCTTCATAGAACCTACAAATAAACGCACTTAAGATTGTTTCAAATGAATATACTGAAGAAATCCGTACTGTAATGGACCATGTGACCATTCTAAATTTCCCGGATGTTCCATGCAAAGCAACGACATAGACCTCGGTAATTGTCGGCAAACTTCGATCTTATTCGTATGTTTTTAGTTTGTAGATGTAGTGTTTTGGCCTTGTCATCGTTGTTCTCCGAAATTTGTCAGCTCTTTTCGATTTTCGAACATCCTTTTGGTGTTACTTGACCTTACTACATGTCTGCAGAACTGAACATAATATAGGAAATTATACCGAGAAAAGATATATTTATGTCATTCCAGATAAAATTAAAATTCCTGGATACCATTTTTGATGCACAAGATGTACACATTTTGTTGATTTACGACTCATAAGTTGTGCTCAAGGCCCAAAATGTTGGAAACCAAAACAGCAGTCAGAAAAATTACCGAAAGGGTTGAAGCCAAAACCATGTAAGGACAGAGCTATGGACGAGGGAAAAAAAAAAAAAAAAAAAAAAAAAAAAAAAAAAAAAAAAAAAAACAACGCTTTTGGTTCAATTTATTTTTAATATAAAAGAAGTAGAATTTAAAGTCATTATCTATTATGGTCCCCGTATACCTTAATTTGCCCTGAACCCTTCTTGCTGAGGCGACTTATTTCCTTTCTTTTAGATTTTTAAATTGTTTCACGGAATCTCGTAGAGTTTGAAGATCATCCGAGCACTTGAAATTATCTGGGTGGTACAGTTTCTGTTTCCGTCATTGGTAACTAATTATAATATTACTGGTTTACATGGTTTTCATGTTGCCTATTAATACCTCATAATTTATATGTTCACATTGCATGACGTTATATTACACTAGAAGTAGGCCGAAAGTGGTACAATATCCGGCTTGAACATATAGTAGATTTATTTGTATTTTAAAATCAATTACGTAAAATCAATACATTTGTACATGTACTATTTTTATTCTCTTACGTTATAAAAATAAATTGATATCATCCAGTTAATAGCAATATTCTAGGAGGATGGGGTATTATATTTCACAAATAAAGTATCCAGGTAAAGGATGAAATAATTCTATTATCATTTTTCTCAATTTAAGATCTGTGACTCAAGACCCACAGATCCCTACAGTTTTAGTGGCTCATTGCAGCGTTTTTATAGTTCTGTTGCTTTTTCATTCTTCTTTTGTGTTCTGATGGTTTCTCTATCTCTGAATTTATGATAACTGATTTGCCTTAGGATTAAACATTTTTTTATTTCCTCACTCTTGGTGCCGGAGTAGGAAAATCGACTGCAATTCAGTCAATTCAAACTTTTCAATGTTTGGTCAGTCTTCCCGGGAGACAAGTTAAATTAAGTACGACAGTAAAAACACTGTATCTTCGGCCAAATACATATAAATCAACTACGGTTATCTGTTCATCCAATTTGCAAACACCTTGACGCAAATTTGTCAGTTTTCCGAAATAACGGTCACATTTTGTAGAAACATACACTGATTTGTTGGAGAGGCTGAAAACTAGGCAAAAGACGAGTAACGATTGCTCTTTGCTGCAAAATATAAGGAATGCATCCCATCTTATAACGTGATATTTTCATTTGATTTAAAAAAAAATTAATAACGACGTCTTTTACTGCAACTGATGAATTGGTAATTTAATGAACATTATATAACAAAGTTTTATTTAGCTCATATATATTATTCTAGTTAAACGATGTTTTCATTTAAAATCACAAAACCGCCATTTGAAAAAATATCAACGCCTGCCCCCCAAAAAATATATGTTACCATAAATTTGATCAAGCGTGATGACTCCACCAAACTCGTTTAAGACTAAATACTAAACTACGAAGTGTCATTCAGAAAGAAAACCATAGACCAGGTGAACCATTTGATAAAGAAGTACAGGAATAGATTGATTTTGTTCCAGATTATACTGCATATCTTAACAAGCTGCTTAATGCTTTAAGAAAGTTATATAATAGATATATAACATCTTTTAGCTAATTACCCGGCTTTAAGAAAAACCCTTATCATGAACGTGTTTCCCCATACTAATTTCTGATGTAAAGTCGTGATTAAACGCAAAATTCTCTCTAATAACCCACAGAAACTTGGTATTTACTTAAGATCTTTTCACAGTAAATGTGAAATTATGTGTAAATCTGTAAAAATTCTTCTTTCTCCCAATGACTTGAAAACTTTAAATTCATACTGGTCTCTCACTGCTGCCCATTTCTATTGAACTATATGACGACATAGCATTAAACTATTTATTGAAGTGTAATTTCAGACTTTTTTCGTTTATTAGAGAGATAGTATCAGACTTGCAGGTATGAGAACCTTAGATAGTTACAGTTAAAACGAGTAAATTTTTACCCTTCCATCTAAATTATGTACTAGTGCCGTCCAGCCTAATTTTGCAGTACTAGCAAGCGGTCACATTGTTGGTAATCATACTGTATTGGTTATTATAGTGTGTTTTATACAACAGAGTGTAAGGAAGATAAGGGGGAGATTTGGGTACCCAATAAACCTGCTCAGTGTCTGTACCAAGTCAAACTATTCTGACTCTCTGTTGTGTTTATGTTTGTATTTTGTGCTCTTTGATGTTGTTTTTGTGTCCGGAGTTCTGTCAGTTGGGTTGCTTTGATTAATTGCTATGTCATTGTTGACCTTTCCTGTCAAATGCCTGTTATCCACTTTGTTGTTCATTAAACAAAAGTATGGCGTTTAAACATTGTTGACCTTTCCTGTCAAATGCCTGTTATCCACTTTGTTGTTCATTAAACAAAAGTATGGCGTTTAAACATTGTTGACCTTTCCTGTCAAATGCCTGTTATCCACTTTGTTGTTCATTAAACAAAAGTATGGCGTTTAAACCTATTTTCAACATCTATATTTCTTTGTATTTATTGTCAAAGTTTGGAAGATGTTGTTACGGCCAAAACTAGCCTTTGAATTGTGACACAAATCAATAATAAAATTTAACAAGATTTATTATACACAAGTTTACAAGAAATATTATACAAAACGAAATGTCAACTTAACTGTTTAAATATATGTCCGATCGTTTTGTCTTTTCTTTATCCGGAGTTCTTCTCGTCACTGTTGCGGGAATCAAAACAGACTATTATGTCAAATAAGTCACAATCTAGTATGATTTTGTTAACGTGAATAAGTGTGTCAATCCAACATCTGAGAACACAAGAATGTTAATGTCTGAACTGAAAGTCTAACTTTAGTGTTCGTAGAACGGAAACTTCTAGAATACGGTACATTTGAATTACACATCGTTCCAGTCTTGGTCTTTGGTAAAGGTCCAACGCAATCAATGAGTACTCGGTTGAAAGGTTCTTCAAAGGCTGGAATTGGCAGAAGTGGTGCTGGTGGTATTTTCTGGTTAAGCTTGCCAACAACCTGGCATATATGGCATGATTTGCAGTATTCTTTGACATCATTTCTAAGTATGGGCCAGTAGAAATGTTGTAAGATCTTAAGGCAAGTCTTCCTTATACCCAAATGTCCAGCTAAGGGGGTGTCAGGGGCAAGGCCAATAATTTCTTGCCTATAGACTTTAAGCACCACTTCTTGGTATACCACTCTCCATTCCTCCTCTGGGATAGCATCAGGGGGCCTGCACTCATTAAAATTCCGTCTTGATGGTAGTAACATTCAGCCACTTTGTCTGCTTCTTGTGGTTGAGCCCTCTTGCGGAGCTGAGGAAGCTCAGGGTCTTTATTTTGTTCTTCCATAAATTTTCTTTTGTCTAATGAATGGCTGTTCACGCTTCGCCATGGCATAATTACATGCTTGTTAGTACCAGGTGGTCTTATGGCCTTTTCTGAGCTACCTTGACCTTTTATGTCGGCAAGGAAAGTGTCAGAAAGGTCCATATAATCGTACTGGTCCTCATTTTGTTGTTTTCTTGCCACCGGCCTAGTAACAACAGAAGCTGGATACAGTTCAGTATCATCTTCAGGTGATTTAACATCTACCACTTGTTCACTTGTAACAATTGGTTCAGCAACCCTTTTGTTCCTATCTAGATTATTTCCTAGCAATAATGAAACACCCTCAACAGGGAGATTAGGTCGAACACCCACAACAACTGGTCCAGTAATTAAATCTGACTTCAAATAAATACGATGGAGTGGAACATCTATACAACCTAACTCCACACCTTGTAACAAAATGGAGGCACCCACGGACGTCTCCTCGGACAAAGGCCACACACCTTCTAACAACAAAGTCTGAGAAGCTCCAGTGTCCCGTAAAATGTTAATAGGCTGAGTAGTAGTATTATCAACAATAGAAACAAACCCATCAGACATAAAGGGTTTATAATCCCCCATGTAATCACAAAAAACTGGACTTAAAAGCCTGACTCGCAGAACATTCCAACATGTTGGTAACAAGGGGTGTCGTACTAGCTCTTTCATTCTTCTTCTGGAGTCTAAAACAATCAGCCATCAGGTGACCATTTTTCTTACAATAAGCACAAGTTAGTGAATTCTTCTCAAAAGTATCAAATTTTGGACCAGACATATTATAACTAGATGGAGTCTTATTTTGTACAACAGGCTTACTATCAATACTCTCAGTACTTTGATTCTTTATAATTTCCGCTTGAAGTATTAAAATTTTGACCTTTGAAACTTCTTTTATGTGAAAGGGTATAATTATCGGAAACAACACCTACATCTTGCAATGTCTCAACAATTTAGTCTTCTAGATGTGTTTTTAAATCTAAATAAACACACTGCTCGAACTCTTCTAATAACATTAATTGTCTTAATTTATCAAAATTCTTATCTATTTTCTTTGTCGTAAGCCATTTATCAAATAGATCTTTCTCCCTGGCAAATTCAACATAGGTTTGTGATTCAAGACCTAAATTTCTGTCTATATGCTTCTGGCACTAGCTCATAAGCTTTCAAAACTTCCTGTTAACAGTGTCATATTTAGAACTTTTTTCTGAAGAAAGTGCTGAGTAAATATCAGCGGCCTTGCCCTCAAAAACACTTTGCAGCATTGTAGTCCAATAAGGCTTTGGCCATTTCAAATTTTGAGCATTTTTCTCAAACTGTGGGAAAAAATTTTCAACTGTTTTTTTTTCACAAAATTTGGGAACCAAACGTATATTTTTTGCTGCATCAAAATGTTCTCATTTTGACTCATATTTAGTGTTGCTTTCTACTTTGGCCATTTCTATTTTTATTTTCTCCATCTCTAACCTTTCCCCACCTTTTTCTTTTTCCAATTGTTTTTATTTAACTTCGTTTTCCAATTGTTTTTATTTAAATATCTTCCTTTTCTAATTCAAGTTGTTTTAACTTAAGTTCATGTTCTAATTCAAGCTGTTTTAATTTTAAAGCATCAACATTTTCGACCTTGAGGTCAAGAGCCTCTTCACCAAAAATTTCTGAGTCAACTAAATTGTCTATTACAAACTTTTTTATAATTTGTTTTCTCATAGATCCTCTAAAATCTATTTGTAGATGTTTAGCAGGGAACACTAATTCTTCTTTCTTTAGTTTATCAAGCTCGTTCAGGTCTGGCGTTTTAAAAATTTACCAAATGCCATTTTGTAGACTTTTGTTGGCTAATTCTAATAAAAATACTGAAAAAATTTTAATAAGATATTAACGTTATCCCTAGCATGAGCCCCAAATTTCTGTTACGGCCAGATATCACCTTTGAATTGTGGCCAACAAAAGACACAAATCAATAATAAAATTTAACAAGATTTATTATACACAAGTTTACAAGAAATATTATACAAATGAAATGTCAACTTAACTGTTTAAATATATATCCGATCCTTTTGTCTTTTCTTTATCCGGAATTCTTCTCGTCACTGTTGCGGGAATCCAAACAGAATATTATGTCCAATAAGTCACAATCTAGTATGATTTAGTTAACTTGAATAAGTTTGTCAATCCAACATCTGAGAACACAAGAGTGTTAATGTCTGATCTGAAAGTCTAACTTTAGTGTCCGTAGAACGGAAACTTCTAGAATACGGTAGAAGTTTGAATTACACATCGTATATTATGATTATTGCGTAAGTCAAATAGAAAGTTCTAATCATTCCATCAGTATCTATAATTGTTTCAGTGATTTCTAAATTGCACAGACATAACATTATTTAGTAAACAACTATAAGTATTATGTAAGCATATTATACATGTTTTAGGGCAACACAAAACAAATTAGGCCAAGATAAATAAATATAATAATTACAATATCATAACAATGTAGATTTTTCCACAAAAATGTCTGATATTAATATGCTTAAACATTTTGATTGTTATATATATAATTTTCCTCTCGCTCGATAGAGACTCTGTCCTCAGAGTCGGCAAAATATTTTTCATAAATTATCTTCTTCCACGATTTCCAAAGTGCTTTCCTCTGGACCGAGGTTTTATCTGCTGTTGATGATAATGTTGACTGCGGCGTAACTGGTCCTGCAAATTTTCTATTTCCCGCTTCATTTTAGTTGGATCCTCTCTTTAGAAAACCTCTAGCTGTTTATACATGAAATTCCATTGGTTGATTTCTTTTTTGTTGTTAAGTGCTGCCTTCCCTAGTTCGTCAACTTTTCTAGAGAGGATGACTAACAGAGTGGTAAATAACCATATAAGAAAGGCAAACGTGGGCGTTCTGTTTGAATTAAAATTATATCCCTTCTCTTTCGGCTGTTAAAGCAACATTCGGATATTGGGATCATAGTTCATTAAAATTACTTTTATCTGCATGGGAAAAGGGTTTAACTTGATAATTTTCTGATAACAAGCAGCTTTTTTAAAACCTGAACGTTAAACGCTTTTGAATAAATCTAAAATACACCGTTCCTTTATACCAGTGACGGGTAATGACAAAAGATCGAAAAGGAATATATTTGTTTTGAGAATAATTTTGATATTTGTAAAATATGTGTATTTTGAGTGAATGAAATTTGTACAACGATAAAAATATTGTAATATATACTTTTGAGTTTGCTTTTTATTAAAATTTAAAATATTGTTCTATGGGAGGTAACTCTGTCGTACAATTCAACATCTCCTGTAGAGGATGTATATGCTGGAAGCATTTTATTTGTTGTGTGCTTACATGATTTTATACAAATAAATTATTTTAATTTTAATTTTTTTCTGTTCAGTATCTGCTTTTGCTTTGTTGAACCCGTTATAATTATGGGCATTGCAACGTAGATGTATAAGCACAGAAGGCACGCCTGAACATTATACTAGGAGTTATCTGAAAAAAAACCAGGTACCCAATGATAGAAACAATGACTAGTACAAACATAACATAATTTTGTAACCAAATGAAAAATAAATCCTTATAATATGCACACCTTAAAAATATGTGCAATCGTCCAGATAAAATTTCAAACTTTGTTTATAGAATGTTAGTAGATATGTATAAAGATGTATACGTCTATATACTTGTCGCGGAGGGATTAACAGATTCATTCCAGTCGTCAATAGATCTTTTGACTCTGAAAACATGAATGTTGTCTCCCATATTAAACTTTTTGAATCGTGTGTTAAGCTAATATTATACTGTTGTACTGCTATGAGATCTGGTGTAAAGGGAAACAACGAAATCAATTTTAATATAGATAAAAATTCCCTCTAACATTATAACAGTAAATCTTATGTAAGAGTGCTTTTCTATTGATGGGTCAAAGGCCTATTTTAGATCAAACGTTGGAAAGAAAGGAGGAGATACACCAATAAAAAAAAAATAAAAATAAAAAAAAAAAATAAAAATAAAAAAAATAAAAAATTTCAACCTTTCGACCAACCAGCAAAATATTTCACAAAGCCATAATATCCAACGAAAACAGCATGAAGAAAATAACCAATACATTCTTAAAGTCTGCACATGTTAAAAATATGTACAGCCATCTTGCAAAAGAAGAGAAGAAATCGTCGGGCTA
The DNA here is from genome assembly GCA_028015205.1 of Mytilisepta virgata. Lineage (NCBI taxonomy): Eukaryota > Metazoa > Mollusca > Bivalvia > Mytilida > Mytilidae > Mytilisepta > Mytilisepta virgata. Next base: position 20,991,329 of record CM051513.1, read on the forward strand.
GTATGCAAAACGTCAGTCTTAAAGTTTTGCCTTTTGCTTGGCTTAGAATTTGAAAAAAAACGCATTTAGAAAATGTTTTGCGCCAACGACATGAACGACACAGTATTTATATCGAAACAGTAAATAAACAAAAAAAAATGTATTTAAAAATATAGTGCAGAGTGTTTAATTTATAGGATTTTCTAATTAATAATAAGGAAGAAATTCTCAGCGGTATGTATTACACTTGTTCAAGACAATAATCATTTAATATACCAGTGTGTCAAAAACGAACAAAAAAACAGAACTGTTTTAAGGTTTAATCTTGATTTTTCATTATTTTTATACACATTTACATTCAAAGCACTACAATTACAGACAGACGGGTTCGATCCCCAGTCGAGTCAAACCAAAGACATTAAAATTGGTTCTTGCTGCTTCTCCACCAAGCTCGGGCAAAGGACTGGTCAGTATAAGTTGTCCGAGTGGGACTAGCTGTTACCTCGTGAGCTAGCACAGTACAACTCCGGCTCAGCGTGTCGGTCTAGTACAAGGCAGGGCTCATATTCATATCATATCAACATGTTCTAGTTCTGATATGCATTAAATGGTTGCCACTGCATGTTAAACAATAATTCATTCATTCATCTATCCTCTGATTTATCTTCTTATTCATATAGTACATGTATAAATATAGATTCTCCTTCAGGTACTCGTGCTTTATGGAATTTCTCCACCCGAGATAGTTAAATTTTCGATTTAACTATTGAGGATGGAGAAATTCCATAACTCACGAGTAAATTGAAGGAGAATCTGTTTCTCCTATGATTTTTGACAAAATCCGCAAGAACATGTCGTTGCTATGTAGTTTGTTTACACAGACGTCATTTCGGGACTTCTCTAGTTTATCGTTCCAATAACTGTAGAAAAAAACGGCGGTAATTCCCACGTAGAAATTTAATCACCGGGAAGTGGTTAAAAATATTATTTATTTTTATCCCACCGATGAAACACCTCAAGAATAGGAGAAAATATATAATAAATAAATTAAATAAATTCATAATCAATAAATCATTGTTGATAAATGAAATACCAAAATACATAAATGGTGCAGAAAACAAAGGATCACTCGGGCTGAATCGTAACGTCTCCTCACATTTTAAAAATTTACTGTATGAACATTACAAAGTGTTAATAGAATAGAATAGAAATGTGCCAAATAGCCAACAACCCGACCAAAGAGCAGAAAACAGCCCAAGGCCACCAATGGGTATTCAACGCGGCGAGAAAATTGCGCACACGAAAGCGTGCTTCAGCTGGCTCCTAAACAGTAATGAACACTAGTTAAGCGAAATGGACGCGAAAGGTTTACTTATTGATTAAGAATGAAGATAAATTTAACAAAATTAACACGACACGAGGAAGAACAAATATCTTTTTGTATGCTTTGTTGACATAAAAAGGCCTTGTACACCACCAATAGAAAACACTCTTACACAAAGATTTACTCTTATGATGTTAGAGGAAATTTTTATAGAATTTTAGGAGGTATGTATAAAGATGTATCCTTCTCCATAAAGGTCTCTGTAGGATTAACAGATTCATTCAAGTCGTCAATAGGAGTGAAACAGGGTTGTATACATACACTTTTTTCTTTATATGTTAATGATCTAGTAGATCAATTCAATACAGAAGATGATCAGGTGGAAATAAACGGTAAAGCGGTTTCCTGCTTACTCTTTACTGATGACTTAGTATTAAAATCGCAATCAGCTGAAGGTCTCCAGAATTTATTGAATAAATTAAAAGTCTATTGTGATGCCTGGAATTTAACAGTAAATACAGACAAATCTAAAATTATGATTTTCAATAAGTTCGGTAAGGTACTTAAAGGTTTATCTTTTTTATATGAAACACAGGTCATTGAACTTGTATCAGAATATAAGTACTTGTATTATTTTCAAACCATCTGGTAAATTTACTTATACATCCCTACTTTTGTCAAAGAAAGCTAGCAAGGTCATGTTTTGTACATTAAAATCTATTGACTCTGAAACATGAATGTTGTTTCCCATACTCAACTTTTTGAATCGTGTGTTAAGCCAATATTATTATACTGTTGTGAGATCTGGTGTTTAAATTCCCTTATAAAGGGAAACAAGGAAATCAATTTTAATATAGATAAAAATTTCCTCTAACATTATAAGACTAAATCTTGTGTAAGAGTGTTTTTCTATTGATGGTGTCAAAGGCCTTTTTTTTTTTAGATCAACAAAGCATACAAAAAGATATTTTTTAAATACTTATCAATTAATGTTTTAAGGCTAAAAATATGATCACTTGTCCTAGCCCCTTTTCTGAAACCAATTTGCTCTGAACAAATGATATTATTTTCTTCTAAATACTTGTCTAATCTGTTCAATAAGATTCTAATAAAAAATTTGCAGAGACAACTGGTTTTGATATACCTCTATAACAAGAAGGGTCATTCATGCATCCACCGTTAAATATAGGTTTAATATGATTATATTGATATGACAAGTGGACTTGTGTAGTTTTCTAGACTTTATAGTATGTCAACTATTATTGACCTTTCAACGCGTTTCGCATCGTTGTAATTTGTTTATTTATAGACATTCACATATATGTGTATACAGCAAAGGTAAGAGTTAAACTAATACACAATCTGTTGCATTCAAGGTAAAAAATAGATCTTTCTTGAAATCAAATTAGGTGCCTGGAAATTGCTAGAATGCAGGATTTTGCACCAAAAACCCCCAGACTCCCGCCGTAATAACGACGCGCTTCGCAAGTCCCCCCAAACCACTTTTGGAAATTTCTGGCTACAGGCCTGTGTTTTGTCCATTTTCGTTCCAACAGAGCTACTTCTTTTTTTTTAACTAATTGATTTTCACGATATTTTCATAAACATACAAAAAATGTTAACAACTCATTTGATATTGATATGTGAATTATTAATGTCACTTAATATACACATGTATATTGACAATATTTCTTAAATACATTGTACATATAGAATACACACAAGCGTGTATTCTATATGTTAATTTATATATAATTTTGTTTTAAATTTATCACAGCCAAGAAACGATTCCCTGCTATATGAAGTCCATGACAAATTATATACAATCTACCTCATATTTAAGGTAAGATTATGTACAATTTTATGCAAGTATGTCTTATTAATAAGTGTTTTCTCAAGAAATGTTTGGCCTATATTACGTGTTATAGACATGGATCTAATAATCATTTTGTAAATTTACAAAACTGTGAAAAACGAAGGCATGGACGATTGATATCATATTTTCAAACTATAGCAAAAATCTATACGATTATAAGTTGATTAGGGAGCAACCATTTGATTTTTATGAGGGCTAGGATCAAATTTGAAATAAAAAGACAGGACCGGGATTTTGGCAAAATAAAAAGACGGGATCCGTTTAGGTGTTAAAAAAAATGCATGACCTGTGTCAATCAGGAATTTTTTTAGTTTAAATGAAAATAAAAATTTAGGTCGAAAAAAATCCAGGTTAAAAATTTCGACGAAAAAATGGATGAAACATTTGATACTCGTCCCCCCGCCCCCTAAAAATCAAATGGTTGCTCCCTTAGTAAAATCTATGTCATTGGGGTATATACAATTTTTCTTGCAGTTTCTTTACCTTATCAGGCTGATTAATGTGTAGCATTATTACAAAAGCATACAATTTATGTTATCATTTTCAGCAATATCATTCTGTCCCATCTTTTACACCCTCCCAAGTCAGGGTTATGTATCCGCGTTCGTTCCTACAAACCCCTGACAACAGTCATATTTTACGGGTCGGAAGTGATCGATTTTCATTGGTTACTTACCAAGGGCAAAAGAGAATCCATTTGCGTCGTAGGTAGATTTTTCTAGGTCACACACCAGGCGGCGATATGTTCGACCCGCTAAATATGAATGAGTGTTGTCAGGGGTTTGTTGGAACGAATGTGGATCCAAAACACTGACTCAGGAGGATGAGTTTTTAAAGAATTGTTTAGATTACTTGTAATAAAGATATCATTTCAAATACCCGTTTTCGGTCTCAATACCAGAGGTACTGGTCTGAGGTTTATATAAGATTCCCATCCTACCTAAGACCCGACGCCAGAATTCTACTTCTAAATAAACTTGTGTAAATTGTTCATACATGTATTTAATTAAAGTATTAATAAGACTATATGGATTTTAATGGATGTTATAATCATATATCATCAGTTTAAACTTTTATCAAGCAAACATCTAAATAAAGTTATAATCTATTTCTCATTTGACTGTTATCCCTGTACAAATGCTCAGTTTTAGTTGTATCTGGAATGACAATTTGCCTGGCTCTCTAAAAATCATTGAAACTTTCCACACAGGACATTTAAAGTAATAATAACTTTATTTAAATTTAGATTGGTATGTTTTTTTTTGTAACTGTTCAGACAAAATTTTCATTTCTTTTCAGGTGAATGTCCTTACAAACATGAAGGAAAGTACCTGTATGGGTTTCAAACTATCGGATACAATTCATTTAATCGTGGTTTTAAGTATTCCGTTTCTAATCACTCAGAATTGGTTTTTCTATACCATTCTCATCGCCTCATTGTCATATTGTTTGTATTACATCTACAAGAAATTCACCGAAAGGATGATACAAGTCAAAGGTCAGGGAGTTTTAATTACAGGATGTGACTCAGGTAAACTATAGAACAATTAGATGGGTGGGTGGGTGAATTATTGTTTAACTTCCAGTGTCAATTATTAAATCCATAAGAGGCCGATAACATGTTGATGCATTGTTTGATATGAATATGAGCCATTTCTAAGGCTCTTCCTGAGTTTGGATTTCAGTTAGTTTAAATTGTTTTGGTTTTTGATGGTTTTGCTTATTATTTCATCATTATATATCTTTAACCGGTTTTCCAAAATTTTGATCTCGAGCACTGCTGATGAGTTGTCACTCAACGAAATGGTCATACAGTGCATCAATTTATTTCGGTATTTTGTGATACAGTTTATTATATACAATACTCTGTAGTAGACCGACACGCTGAATGAGGTAACTGTCCGCAGGAAGACATATCACCCCACTCGGACACATTATACAGACTCTGAGCCTACCAGTCCTTTGTTTTTGCTCCTAGATATCGCGTGCTTGCCGGAGAAGCATAAAATACCTATTTTAATGTGTTTTGTTTGACCCGGCCGGGAAACGAACTCGCGACCTTCTGCACTCGAGGCGAGCATGCTACCAGTAGACCACCCATGCCGTTTAGCACAATAATTTTTTTTTTCAAGTTCTATTTGTTGACTAAAATAGAAATACATTTTGTTCAAAGAAATTGAAAACACAAGAATTACACAAGGGTTTCAGCTTCTGCCTACAACTTAATTTTGATATGTGATTTATTAATGTGGTTTTGTATCAAGTGTTATGTTAAATATATGCATGTTATTTGGCAGCTACAAAAGTTTTGTCGATGCAGACTTACGGAACAACTTAGATGGAAAAAGTTTGATTATCGTCCTTTTGGAATAGAAATAATTTCAACAAGTGCTTCAAAATGCATCATTTGCAAAACTTCACATAAAATAAAATAATTATTTTTGTCTCAAAGGACTGAAAACAAACGTAAACCTTCAAGAAATATAAAACACAATGAAACAAAGAAATTGTCGTTGGTAATGTCTTCTGGTAATTATTACATATAAAAAAAACACAAATAAATGAAAGATGAACATATGATAAATAAAATTCATTACAAAAGACGTCAAGAGCCATGTTCGTTATAACGAGGGGTGAATATTATACATTTATTTCCCTTGCATTAGTGAAATATGAAGAATTGTTTACCCGAAGAAAGTCATGTTTCACGAGGGCTTGCCCGAGGGAAACATGACTTTTCGAGGGTGAGCAAATCTTCATATCTCACTAATGCAAGGGAAATTAATGATTTTTTCCACTAACTCGAGTTAAATCCTGAGCATTTCGAATAACTGGGATATGATGGGGAAACACGAAACTGAGAGGGAAACACGATGTTTTGTTCAATACCACGTGGAAGAGTCTCAACAAGTAAAATACTTACATAGCTACGAATTAATATATATAGTGGAATAATATTGATTCCGTTCATTTTGACTTAAGTAGAGGCAAAATAGAAGTAAAGTACTTACTTTTTTTATTTATACATGTAAGTCTTAATATACATTATCTGAATTGTCTCTCTCTGATAATGAGTATAGGTTTTGGATACGGATTAGCAAAAAGACTAGATGCATTAGGATTCACTGTGTTTGCCGGTTGTTTAATACCAACCGGCGACGGTGCTGTCACCTTAAGGTCTAGTAAAACAGGACGAATGCATGTGATTGAAATGGATGTGACAAAAGATGAAAGCGTATCTAATGCAGTGAAGTATGTCAAGAAAGTTGTTTTGGAAACCAAGTGTGGTTAGTGTGTTTATATATTTACATTGTTAACTACAACATTATTGCATTTTTTTAAATATATTATGTTAAGGTATCCGGACCATAAATGACCACGTTATTATTCAAAAGTTCCCGGATGTTCCATACAACGCAATTGAAATGACTTCGGTAATTATCGGCAAACTTCGGAAATGCCAATATAACTAACTTATTTTTACAGACTCTGCATATAAGCAACACAGTGTGTTTCAACTTGAGAAAAATATATATACAAAATTCCAGCTTTATTTGTTCTGGTCTGAAAATATATACATGTGATATACTGCAATGAACATTAGTTTCTCCTATTCTTGACGTGTTTTATTGGTGGGATAAAAATACATAATATTTGTAATCACTTCCAGGTGATTAAATTTCTACGTGGGAATTACCGCCGTTTTTCTATAGTTATTGGAACGATAAACTAGAGAAGTCCCGAAATGACGTCTACGTAAACAAACTACATAGCAACGACATTTTCTTGAGGTTTTTGTCAAAAATCATAGGAGAAACAGATTCTCCTTCAGTTTACTCGTGAGTTATGGAATTTCTCCACCCTCAATAGTTAAATTTTAGATTTTAACACGCTCGCGAAAGCTCGCGTGTTTAAAATCGAAAATTTAACTATCTCGGGTTGAGAAATTCCATAACACACTTGTACCTGAAGGAGAATCTATACTTAAATAATCAGACAATTCATCTGTCTCAGTAATTTTTTGTCTGTTAGCGTATTTTTAACAATTTGTTCTGAAAAAAATCTGATTTTGAATGTTTTAATACACCTTAGGTTTGTGGGCAGTTGTCAATAACGCTGGAATTCAAGTTTTAGGGGAAATAGAATTTTGTACTATGGATTTGTATTACAAAGTAGCGGAGGTGAATTTGTTTGGTATGGTGAGAACTACAAAAGCATTCCTACCACTCCTAAGGAAAAGTAAAGGTAGGTCAAATCTGCTATGAATTTACTGTCGTGAAAAGGGTTCTTGGATGATTAGCCGTATAATTAGGTCTTGGTGAAACATCCAAGCTGCACGGACCACTTCTTGATTTGGCTGAAGGCTTTGGGCTGTTGGATCATCTGAATACCTCAAAGAGGACTTTGAGTTAAGGATGTTCGCCGCTCAGTTTCAAAATAACCAGCCTTTCATAACACTGGTAAATATTGATGGTGGATCAATAAAGGAACTAAATGAACGAATTTATAGGTCTGTGTGCTTGTTTTCGAGATATAAGCCTTGAAAAGTTGGTGGGGAAAAATACGCTCTCTTGATTTTACATAGCTTCATCATTGACAAGTTTTATTTCTCAAAAAACCATTAAATAATAACAAGGATTTTATAAGATTTTTACAAATGGCTTATTATTCTGTATGCAAAAGATTTATGAAAAGAAATATAGGTGTTAGCGGGAAAAATAATTTATGGCATTCAAATGGATAAAACCAGACGATCCTGAACATCTGAAAAAATTCGAAAACGTGACCAGCGAACATCCTTAATTGAGTAGAATCGATAATATAATGTTATTTAATTGCTTTTTTGGAGTTTCATTACCGGGGTCGGGGCGGGGATTAGCTTCGATTTGTTTTAGTTTTTTTTACTTTTCAAACTTTAAAATCTTCAAAATGATTAAAAAATTTGATGTTTCATTACCAGATGTTTTTAATTCGAACTTTAGCAAATGTGCATCAATAAGGCATCAAAACTAATTACATGTACCCGTTTTTTTTTATGAACATAAGACTTGCGCGCGATGGATATTTGAAAAAAGGTTGTTTTTTTAATTAAAAGAGATTTATTCAAGGGAGCAACTATTTTTCATGACATTTTCGGCTTTAAATCAAGCATAATTATACTATACAATTACTTTGTTGGTGGTTTAAATCTTTATGGGTACCAGAGTGCATGATGTGTGTGTTTGATGTTTCTTTCTATTTTAATTTTGTTCGATAATAATCTATGATCAATTACGATAAACCACAAATACAGGTCGTAAATGATTTGTTCTAAAAAGTTAAATACAAAAGTTTTTTTTAAAACATATATGGTTTTAATAACATATATTTTTCAAATGTAACATAATAAAAAAATGGAAATTTCCAGCTGTTATTGTTTCTAATGGCATATAACATTACAAGATGCATATAACATCTTATCTACAGTCTTTTGAGCCAAATTGCTTTCGCATCAGTTAAAATGTTGGACTTAGTGTGGCCGATTAACTTTATCTGTGGGTTCATATTCAAATATTTGATAAGCAGATTAATACATGACATTTTGTTTTCAAATTGACCTTGATATCAACCCTTGACTTATATTGGAATTCTGGATAACAAGCCTCAATATCGATATCATGACCTCGGGTAAAAACAAGGCCGGTATGACAAAGGTCAACAGGATCAATTATTAATCTATAATTAATTTTTATTTATATTACTAGATTTAATCTTTGAAAGCGCATTCATTAAGATCATTTCTTACACTTCTGCAAGTCCAGCAAGAACTTTTGAGGGAAACGCTCATCGGTGTCTTTTGCTGTTATATTTACCGTTCGATAGAATTACCATGTACAGTGTATATACATTTATACATTTAAGGTCGTGTAATAAATGTAACGAGTGTAAAAGGTCAGATTGGGGTACCGGCCAACGCAGCTTACGGAATAACAAAATACGGTGGAGAAACGTTTTCTGACATACTTCGACTAGAAATGAGGAAATTTGGTGTAAAAGTCATTGTAATAGAACCAGGTCATTTTGCAGGTGTAACTGGAATTCTGAATTCCGAAAACGTATGTATTGCGTTGAGACTGGTATCTAAATCCAAACATTTTAATCATAAAGAAAATGACTAGCATATGTTTATATCAAAGTATTTCGATGATTCATTGATTGAAAATCTTAAACAAAACACTACGTATACTATACATAAAGTACCAATGGACAAGAAATGTTTGCCCTTGACTCACCATCCGTGCTGGAGGCCGAAAATATTAATAGCACAAAAAAGCCAAATATTTTGAATGCTGAAGAGCAGATTCAGAGAAAAAACAAAAGGGAAAAATATATTTTCATTTTAGATTTGAAGTAGATATCTCCATGTAATTAATATTATTTTAGCTATCTCTTTCATATAAAAACCGACCATTTAACTTCAAGGGAGTGGGTATGGTTTTTTCCTAAAAACATATTCTGATCCCAAATTTGATGAAAAAAATATTTTGTGGTCAAGCAGATGACAAAAAAATTATTCTGTATCTATGATAATTGCACTCCAATATAACATCCATTGAATGAAAGCTTCAAAACAACCTGAATTATTGTCATTTTGTACATGTTGTAGTTAGCAAGACTTAAAAAAGAAACTGACGCAATGTGGGACTCTGCTGATGACGAAGTCAAGGCAACGTACGGTGAACAGTATTACAGTGCACTGTACGAAGGCACAGAAGGATGTAAACCAGACGGATGTCCCACACTGGATCCTGCTCTAAATGCTTTTGTAGATGCTATTATTAACGAAAACCCACAGTTTAGATACCTCGTCGATGGAACCCGTGGCTATTATGACACTTTTTGTGTAATTAAGTATTTCTCTATATTATAAGCTCACCTGGCTTTTGTCATCAGTTGGCGTCCGTCGTCCGTCCGTCCTCAATTCAAATTTTAATCTTCTGCTCTGAAACCGCTGGGCCAATTGGAACAAAACTTGGCAGCTATGGTTCTTAGGTGGTCCTCTTTCAGAAATATATCCGATGACCCGGTCCGTCATCCAAGATGGCCGCCAGAGCCGAATAGTTTAACATAGGACACTATGGGAAATTTACTTAAAGATCATCTTATCTGCAACAACTTTTCCAAATTTTAGCAGCAATGGTCCTTAGGTGGTCCTCTTTCAGAATTGTTTCCGATGACCCAGCTCGTCATCCAAGATGGCCGCCAGAACCGAACATAGTTTAACATACGACCCTATGGATAATTTAATTAAAGATCTTCTTGTCTGAAACCACTTAGCCAATTGGAACAAAACTTGGCAGCAATGGTCCTTAGGTGGTCCTCATTCAGATTTATATATGATGACCCGACCCATCGTCAAAGCAACCAGAGCTGGTCCTTAGTTGGTCCTCTTCCAGAATTATTTAATGACCCACCCGTCATCCAAGATGGCCCCGAAAGTCGAACAGTATTTAACATAGGACCCAAGTGCAAAAATCATCCAAAGATCTTTTTGTTTGAAACCAGTGAGCCAGTTGGAATTTGACATGCTACCAGTCAAGATGGACATAGTCCAGGTGAGCGATACAGGCTCCTGGGAGCATCTAGTTGTAATTGAAAGGGGTTGCATCTTACTGGTAATTTTTATTATGAACAAACCGCCTATGTGGTGTCGTTATAGCTTCTCTATTGCGGGAGTCAACTGGTTCGATCTGACATCGGATCTAAGCGAAGTCTTTTAAATTGGATATTTGTTGATTACTAGTATCTGATAAGCACGACATTCAAGAGACCGGTCAATCTCAGTCAAAATTGGTTAGACATATAGGGGTATGTTGCTCTTAATTTGCTGCATGCCAACCTTATTAAAGTTTTGTGGACGCCATCATGACTTAGTCGACAGGTATGAAAAAAGAACACCTGAGTATGTACTCCCGGTTTGTTGATGGGGTCCGTGTTGTTCAAATGTTTTTAATTTTTAAGTGTAATGTTTGTATTGTTTTGATCTCGTCTTCGTTGTTACTCCGGAGTTTGTCAGTTGTTTTCGATTTTCCCACCTTCGAATATCCCTTTGGTATTTCTTGACTTAACAATGACAGATAAAAATGATTATCATTTGCAAAACCAGTCAAAATATGAGAAAACTCAAATTACAATTTTCAGTAGAAAGCCAATATAAATAGGAATGAGGAATGAGAAAATGACGAAAACCGATAATGATAAATCTACAGGTAAAGATAAAATCAAGTTCTAAGACAAACAAGCAGAAAACTATAAACACTTCAAAACTATAAAGAGCCACCAAAAAACGTTCGTTTAGTGAGGAAGGCTAAACGTTTCCTGTTTCATTTGAGACAACAGATTTTTGTTTAGTTGTTAAGTTCAGAAAATAAAATACATATAACAACGGTTATCAATTTTGAATTTTAAAACTGATATTTCATCAAGATATACCTATTTTTGATAACAACCGTGGATGTTTTTGCCTTGTAAAAGCACAGTGTATTCGCTGTATACCAAATTGTCCTTGATATCGTGGGGACCGCCTCGGTGGTCTCGTGGTAGCGTGCTCGCCTCGAGTGCGGAAGGTCGCGGGTTCGATCCCCGGCCGGGTCAAACCAAAAACATTAAAATTGGTATTTGCTGCTTCTCAGCCAATCACGCGGCATCTAGGAGTAAGAGCAAAGACTGGTCGGCTCGGAGTCAGTATAATGTGTCCGATTGAGGTGATATGTCTTCCTGCGGACAGTTACCTCGTGAGCTAGCACATTAAAAATCCGACTTAGCGTGTCGGTCTAGTACAAAGCAGGGATCATATTCATTATCATATCAACATGTTCTCGTCCTGATATGCACCTGGTTGCCACTGGACGTTAAACAATAATTCATCCACCCATCCATTGATTTCGTGGGCCCGGCAAATCACCAATTTAAGTGTTCAACGAAAAAAAGAATCTAACTACGATTCTAGTTCGCCAGTTCGGAGCAAACTGTGGGGCAATGTGAAGGTTTGTATATGCATTTAAATACTGGATATTATTACCCCCTACTACATGTATATCATAAGACATTTATTAAGTAATAAATATCCATTTTCAAATCTCTATGGTCTCTATCTGTATTTATGTAACCACGCAACACGGTTTTCAGAGTTATTACAGTTCGTATCCAATAGATACATAGCTAAATGTCATTTGTAAATAGTATATGTAGATTGACTGCTTGTCTGATTATGTTTGAATGAATGTACTTTCCTGATTAATACAATTTTAGTTCTTTTTTTTTGCAGGTTCTGGCCAGATTAAATATGTATCTTCCAACAGGCATTATGGACTATTTACGGGAAAGATATTTCATTGGAAACATGGCAAAGATAGGAAGATAAAGATAAAACATATAACGTCAGAAATACATGTACTATAGTCTAAATAAAACGTTTAGTGCAACATAACACATATACATTGACTGCTCTATATTCTGTTTCTTTCTCAAATTTATCAGTAAGGACAATTTTCTAATAACACAAACCTTAAAATAAAAGGCTTCGCTAGGTGCAGCATGATACTACCGCAACATGATTTTTTTTGTACCTTAACCCCCTGTATCTCAAGGATGTAAAAGATAGTAAAAATTTGCTGACACACTACTGAAAGTACTCATCAAGATGAATTAAAAGAAAAAAATCTCCATTGAAATTGGATGAAAAATAAAAAATTCATGTTTCCTCCAAAATTGCTAACTTTGAACACTTTGTATCTCAAAAACAATAAAAGATAGAAAACAAAATGATGACATGACGGGGTGTGGTGTGCTAACTATAAAACTTGCCTAGGATCTTATGGATGCTGGTCAGATACTGTAGCTCTATTAAACGACAAAGTCAGAAATAACACTACCATAGAGGTTTTGTCCTTGTATCTCGTCATGCAGTCCAAAAGAACTCGACAACATTGTGAGATAAAATGTGAGACTATTTACACTGAATTACCTCATTTTGATGGTTTATAAGATAGGAACTAAAAAGCATATCGAATATCTGAAATCAATTGTAAATTTAATTGGGATACAATTTAAATAAAAGGAATATTACCCCCCCCCTCCCCTCTCTAAAAAAAAAAACAAAGAAAAAGAAAAAAAAAACAAAAAACAAAAACAAAAAAACAAAAACAAAAAACCAAACCAAAAAAGAAAAAAGAATAAAAAGAAACCAAAAAAGCTAGAGAATCTCAAGAGCCTGTATCGCTCGCCTGGATTTAATTTGTCCACCTTCCGCAGGACTGAAAATTAAAAGTGTAGCAGTTATCTTGGCTAGTTTCCCCATAGGTTCAATGTTAAACAAAGTTGGGGTTGTCATTCAAGGTTATCAAACACAGTCTGAAATAGGACCTATGCTGGCATTAGTTTGGTTCCAAATGGCCAAGGTTAAGGTATAGTTATCTGCAATTAAATTTTCCCATAGGGTCTTATGTTAATATATGTTCAGCTTTGGTGGCCATCTTGATTGACAGGCTAGGTCAGCGGACACAATTATAAAAGGGTACCATCTAATGACCATTGCAGCAATGTCTGGTCCCAACTGGCCAATTTTTCTCAGATCAGAAGATTTTTAAATGAATTTTCCCATAGGGAACTGAGTTTTGTTATGGCAACCATTTTGGTGGACTGTCCTGGTCATCGGACTCAATTAAGAAGGAGGACCATCTAAGGACCATTGCTGAAAGGTTGGTCCCAATTAATGGGCTTAATGGTTTCAGACAAGAAGATTTTTTAATGAATTGTCCCATAGGGTCCTATGTTAAACTAAGTTCAGCTGTGACGGCCATCCTTATTGACTTTCCGGGTCATCGGACAAAACACAAGTTCAGTGATTTTTCCACTTATGTCCTAAGTTAAACCCTGTTTGGCCATGGCGGCCATCTTGCATGACAGGCGGGTCATAGGATATAATTCTGAGAGAGGATCAACTAAGGACCGGCTCTGGCAGCTATTTGGTGGGCGGGGTCATCGGATACAACTCTGAAAGAGACCACCAAAGGACAATTGCTGCTAACTTTTGTTCCAATTAGCCAAGTGGTTTCAGATAAAAAGATCTTTAAGTAAATTTCCCATATGTTAATCAATGCTCGGCTCTGGCAGCCATCTTGGATGACGGGTGGGGGTCATCAGATATAATTCTGAATAAGGACCACCTAAGGACCATGCTGCTAAATTTTGTTCCAATTGGCCAAATGGTTTCAGACAATAAGATCTTTAATTAAATTCTCCATAGGGTCCTATGTTAAATTATGTTCGGCTCTGGCGGCAATCTTGGATGACAGGCCGGGTCATCGGATATAAATCTGAAAGGGAACCACCTAAGGACCATTGCTGCAAAGTTTTGTTCTTATTGACCAAGTAGTTTCAGACAAGTTGATCTTTAATTAAATTCCCTATAGAGTCCTATGTTAAACCATGTTCGGCGCTGGCGGCCAACTTGGATGACGAGCTGGGTCATTGGATATATTCTGAAAGAGGACCATTGCTGCTTAATTTTGTTCCAATTGGCCAAGTGGTTTCAGAGGAGAAGATCTTAAAAGGAAAGTTTACGACGACGGAAGTCAAATGGTGGCAATAGCTCACATGGCACTTTAGGACAGGTGAGCTAAAAATGTTGATTTTTCATAGAATAATGTATATATTTTTAGAATGTTGCCAGATTGATGAAGGATAATAATATTATCACCATTAACTTACATGTATTTCCATTTAAATATCAGCAAAAGAATAGCAAAATAACATAGGAAAAAGTCTATAAGATCGACATTCAAAGAAAAAATAATGTGAGGATGCAAAAGAAACTAGAAGCTCCCAGGAGCCTGTATCGCTCACCTGGACTATGTCCATTATGACTGGCAGCCTGGAACATTGCTGTCAAGCCAACTGGGTCACTGGTTTCAAACAAGAAGATCTTTCAGTGATTTTTCCAATTAGGTCCTATGTTAACTATGTTCAGCTTTGGCAGCCATCTTGGATGACAGATGGGGTCATCGTGTATAATTCTGAAAGAGGACAAACTTATTAAGGACCATTGCTGCTAAGTTTTGTTCCAAATGACGTAGTGGTTTTCGACAATAAGATCTTTAAGTAAATTGTCCATAGGGTTCAAATGTACTATGATTAACTATGTTTGGCTCTGGCAGCCACTTGGGTGGCTGGCGGGATCATCGGAAACATTTCTGAAAGAGAACCACTTAATGACCATTGCTGTAAAGTTTTGTCCCACTTGGCCAAGTGGTTTCAAACAAGAAGATCATTCAGTAAATTCCTCATAGGATCCTGTTAAACTATGTTCCGCTCTTGTGGCCATCATGTATGACGGGTGGGGTCATCACAACATATTTAAATCGTGTGCAAAATTCAAATTTGACTAATAATCTAGCCCTGTGCAAAGGTCATATGATTTCTTGGTAATTTAGCCCTGTGTTATGGAAAATAACCGCAACTACAGAGACCACCTTGAAATAACAGCCCCGAAAAATTCGAAGAGCAATATACATGTACGTAATGTATGTACATTAAATGTACATACATGTTTATAATTACTAGAAGATCATACCACAATTTACATTTTGAACATTTTGATTTTTATAAAGAAGTCGGTAATGGTATTCATCTCCAATATTTTCACCACATAAATTACAAAGTCTATCTTGAGGGGGTATGTTTCTCCACCTTTCCAGTTTCAATTGGTATTTTTAAATTACAAACTCTAAACTTAGTGATCCAACTTCTAGAATATTCAGTTAGTCTGAGGAGATATTTTTCTATGCCAAATTCTTTTTTTGAAAAGAGAATAAAACATTCCACGTGATGAATTTTGTATTTCATTGAACAATTTTTGAATAAATTGGTCGCATAATGTAGTATTTGATACATTTTTGTCTGAAAAGGGAAACTGATGGCAAAGACATACCCCAAAGCTGTATCATTAAAAGTTGATTCTACACACCGAAATCATTTGAAGGTATACATATTTTTATTTTAAATACATAAAATAAGTTTGTACAAAGTAATACTGAGTTTCACATCATTTTGAACCAATTTACTCCTAAAAGCTATCGATCATTCTTAATTTAATATTAATTTCAATTGGATATCTACCCAATCCACCGTATACCATAAATATTGGAGTTGTATTTTACTAACTTTAAGAATACGCTTGCATATTTCAAATGAATTTGTTCAATAAACTTAACATTTTCGTACCCCAAAAACTCTGAACCTCTGAATATTGGTTCTATGAGCATCAAATAACTTTAATTATGTATCAACGGGAATAGATTCATTGGAAATCAGTTTTAATAAACAATACATAGATGTTTGTGCTTGGTCCACTAATTTCTTTTTTGTATCACAAAAGGAACCATTATATCTAAAAAAAACAACACCTAAATATGAGTACGAACCAACAAGGTCTATTTCAGACATAGATAATTACTCAAAAAGACACAGAAAATGAGACACCGCCCCTCTGCCCCTCCCCCCCCCCCCCCAAAAAAAAAAATATAAAGAAAAAAGAAATTGAAATTACTTTTAATCACGGTGTTCTTCATAATTTACACTATTTAATGCATGGTATTTCTACATGTATGGCTTAACTATATTGATAAAAGTAAGTATTGCAATCTTTCTGTCATTTACTTTCGGATCCGTACCAATAAATGAATGTCCCAAGGTTTAAACACGGTACTTTCTATTAAAACTTCTTGTGATTGTTGTCTTAAACTCCCGGTTGACATTTCAGTTTTAGGCGGGTCATTGGCAGTTTAATAAGAATGAACGTTTTTTTTTTAAGTTCCAATGGCCGGAACGTCAGCAAGGAAAACTCGCTCCCTAAGATAATCCATCACGGACGTTGGTAGCCAGTCGCTCAGTCTGATCAATACCTGAAATGCAGAAATCATCTTTAAGTAGGTCACAGTTTCAAGAGATTTAAAACAAAATTGAAAAAAGTACATGTAGCACATTCCCTTATATACAGATATCAAAATTTAGAGATGTGATGTACACATCATTTTTATGAAAAAAAAATCCCTTTATTTACTGGAACATGGACAAACACAGATCATAACGGATAGAAATTTTGTCTTCGACACGAACAGCAGCTATTCTCGGCTGACCACCTCAAATACTACTGTTACAAAAAATCAAGACAAGTCATCGAAACTCTAAAAAGAAAAAGAAAACAAAAAATCCACCAGAGATTAAATAATGATTAAACAGTTAACATAAGATGGTGTCTAAGATGTACACGATTATTTTCGTACAATGAATATTATATGAATAAACACACTTAGGATGTCAGTTATCCGGAGTCATAAATGTCCGTAGAATTTTTAGAGTTAATAATGTATATTGTAGCTTTTCATCATTCTCCCCGGTGTTCTTTTAATTATTTTTGAACGGGTTGTCAGTTCTCCAGCGTCATAAACGACCGTAGAATGTTTTCATCGAGAAAAAAGCTCATGCGAAGGAGCAAGGCCTTATACATACATGTACATTGAAACTTAAAATCATTCTTTCCACTATAACCTGAACAGTTTTGTATGTACACATTGAAATAAAACAGGTGATGTTATGCAATTTTGACTGTACAATTGTATTTATGACACTAATTCCTGCATTGTCAGCTGCAAAGTCCAGAGGTAACCCTTAGCTGAGTTTGGATACCTGTTTGTTTTAAGTGTTTTGGTTTTTGGTATGGTTGTGCTTATTAATTCATCATTATATCTTTAACCAGTTTTCCAATGTTTTGATCTCGAGCACTGCTGATGAGTTGTCAGTCAATGAAATGGCCATACAGTGCATCAAATTTATTTCGGTATTTTGTGAAATGTTTTATTACATAACAAAAATGACAAATATACCTAAGGAGCAATAAAAAAAAACGTAATCCATTGGACAGACAAACGCGGGAAGACAAATACAACCATAAACACAAATAATAAACACAGAAAACTAAAAAAAAAAAAAAAACAACGAACAACACGAACTCCTATAAAAACTTACACAATACCAATCAAATTGACCAGCCGACCCGTCAACCAGATAGCGGTACTGAGGACTCTCATTTGTTAAGGCATCTACAAACGCATTAGTAGCTGGATCTAATGTCGGACATCCACCAGGTTTACACCCTTCAATCCTTTTGTACAGAGAATCGTAATACTCTTTACCGTAAGTGGCCTTAACTTCGTCGTCGGCCGCTTCCCACGTTGCGTCCAGTTCTGATTTGATTCGTTGCAACTGTTTTTAAAAGGAAACCAGATTATTGATATGTAATCTGTTTGATCAAGTTAAAGCTAACCTGAACATAGATTCCTTAACTTGCTAGCAAAGCTCGCTCGTTCGTGTGGAAGTGTCAGAAAGAGGTGGTAGGGGAGCTATCTGCCTAAAAGTTTAACACCATGGACCCCTCCGTGATAATACATGAATAAAGCAATAAACAATATATGGACTTAAATTACATGTAACTCTTCAAATCACTAACAGTTCAGCAAAATATCATCAATGTAACCACTTAGAATCACATATGTCTGAAGGTAAAATATGCAAATTCAGCCATTCAGGTTTTATTACATACCCCAAAAAGCTCCCCCCCCCCAAAAAAAAAAAAAAAAAAAGAAAAAAGAAAAAAAAACACTTGCTTCGCTCGCTTTCCAGGGCTGGGCGCCATAAAGAACTATTTTTGCTGAGTAAAGAAAAATTTACTCAAATTCCCATTCTCAGCCAATCACATTCGAGTATCCCCATATTTAAGAAAATTCTCAGACTTAAGAATATTCTCAGCTTTTATGGCGCCCAGGACTGGTCACACATGTTCCACATTACAAGACGAATATGACAACACATTCATTGGTATTCTCCTATATACCTTCCTAATGTAGAATTCAATTCTACAGGAATCACGTAAGGGAGGGGGCAAGGGGGGGTCCAATAACAGCAAAACAGCAAATTGATTTGGCTTAAAACAGATAACAAGGAATCGAAAGTGATAAAAACATATAACAGTAAATGAAAATCAATAACAGATAACAGTAAATCGAAAATGGCTAATAACAGTTTTAAAGATTCTTCAATTTCTACCTAAAACTGGCTGTTGAAATTCTAAAATTCCAATTTTCAATAACTGATAACAGCAATTACATTCTCACAATAACAGATAACAAAAAAAAATTGTCCTATAACAGCTAACAAGGAATAAGACAATAACAGCTAACATCAAACATATTTTAGGAATAACAGATAACAAAGAATTAATTTGCCCTATAACAGCATAACAGTTATACCCCTTGCCCCCCATCACGTAATACTCACAGCAACTTTTATTTCAAACATGAATAAAAACAGCGTGATGAGTGCAAACACGCGAGCTTTTCATGGATAACATATTGCTTTGAACATATGGAAAACAAACAGTTGTTTTGTGTACCTTTGTTTGTGAATAATTAATTAAATACTACTTTCAATAAACTAGTTTTGTCAATGATTGTATTCATGTAATCCAACTGTCAGTAATTCCTATATATGTATCTTGGATTTTTCATGTGAATGTGTCACAGAATCTGATCATCCTCGGTTATTTCCGCCTAGCATCGTAAAGTGACTCTATCGATCTTTGTCGGAAATGGCCGAGAATTGTTCCGATTGAAAAAAAAAAAAAAAACAGAAACAGCAATGACACACTACTATCAGACTATACTGCTAAGCTATTGTTCTGATATGGTGACGTCAGCGCTTATGAACGACCGTGGCCTCAAGGCAAAACTATTGTGACGCCTATGTAGAATGAAAATCTTATTTGGCACCTGTTACGAAGGTTGTTTCTGTTTGTTCATGATCTTTAATAAAACACATTAGATAAACGTCTGATTACATACATTGTAAAGGATTAAACATGACAAAATCCGTATCACATGCCGTATCAACCTCATGAGTAACTAATTTCAGCAAGAGAGCAGAAGGGCCGAGGGCTAATATTGGTCGAAATTGGAGATTTGATACAGGTTATGTAATACATGTTTCAGCTAAGTTCTATATTACACATTCAAAATCTAAGTATTTAACTACTAAATACAGTGTATATGATATAACAAAACATACGTTGTCTGTACTAAGTATCCCTGTTACTCCTGCAAAGTATCCCGGTTCTACAACGATAACCTTGACACCAAATTTTCTCATTTCTAGCCGCAGGATATCAGAAAATGTTTCCGCGCCATATTTTGTAATACCATAAGCGGCATGAAAAGGACATCCAATACGTCCCATTACACTTGTTACATTTATCACCCTTCCTGAAAGTATATTTTTTCAAATGTTTTACTGGGTAGTGGAGTAAATTCTTAATATTTTATAACCAGTTTCAGTTAAACTTTTTAGACCAATACTTTGGTATTTATATTTTGGTTTTTAAAACTTTTTGTAACGAGCGCACCCAATGAATGTTAATCTAGACACGAGCATTGTATGCAAGGAATTTAGGTATCTGAGATTATCTTACTACCACTGAGGCAAGACTATTTTCGGTTGTCTGTTTGTCCCTAGTAGTCAGTGCTTCGGCTATGAAATGATTTGTTTGTTTGTTTGTTTGTTTAATTTGGGTTTTAATCCGTTTTCAGCACATTTGGCCATTTCTCGCCGGCCATTTTTTATTGGTGTAGGAAGCCGGAGTAACCTGAGAGAACCACCGACATTCGGTAAGAAAATAGGGAATCCTTGTCAATTGAGATCGGAGTCGAACACACTCCGTCATAGGTGAGATTCAAACTCACAACCTCAGTGATAAAAAATGATTTGTAGATACTTGTGTTAAAATTTTAAGTTGATAACTTAAAATTGTGTCAAAAGTTGTGTTTCAACTCCCTCATGCAAAGTTTTACAAAAAAAAAAAAAAAAAAAAGAAGAAAATCCAAGCTAACAATTTGCGTTCACTTTTGTCAAAATTATTTATCGACTGTTTAGTTTACGTTTCTCGCCGAGAAGTAAACAAACATTGAGCGTTCTATAGAACAGGTGATCTATCGGATGAATTGGAGCCACATTCCACCAAGAAGAAACAGTTCTAACTGCGAATAATTAACCTAATATACTTTTGGGCTAAAACCTTAGGATACTGATAAAATATCAAGAAAACATTATAAATTAAGGGAAATAACCCAGTGTCAGAAGAACGTTATACAGCATGTAGTGGAGAGTTGTTCTCGGGAAATTCGTAAACACCTTATTCAGTGTTTTTTTATTAAGAGTAGCTGTGCATTTAAATCACTAAATGTTGCGTAAATCAACATATATTCAAATTGAACAAAATACGTTTGCCGAATACAACAATTTATACGTGTTTATACATATCACAATGTGGACAGTTTCAAATTAAATTTCTATACATGCCTTTGGTTTTTCTCAGTAGCGGAAGGAATGTTTTTGTCATTCTGACTGACCCAAAAAGATTGACCTCTGCCACTCTGTGATAAATATCCATAGTACAAAATTCAACTTCTCCGTATACTTGTATTCCTGCGTTATTGACAATAGCCCACAATCCTATAGATATATATAAAAAAACACATTACACAGATTCCAAGACTTTCTACATCTAATCTACCCCAGCGAGCTTGAAATTAAGGATACTACAGATACACCAAAGTCCGCTTCATATTTGGATTTGTTTCTTGAAATAGACAATGAGGGACATTTGAAGACTTTCCTATTCTTAATTTTCTCGTCTTGAGTAGCAATATACCAGCATCGCCTGCATATGGCGTCTACGTTTCTCAGCTTATCCGATTTTCAAGGGCATGCGTCAGTTACCCTGACTTTCGACAAAGAGGATTTATGCTGTCACAAAAACTTCTTAACCATGGTTTTATCAGGGATAAGTTGATGTCATCACTTAGGAATTTTACTGTCGTAATCACGAATTGATTGACCATTACAGTGTTCCAATATCTAAGATGATGTTGGACCTGTTCCCACTGTCGTAACATTTCATATACCTCCACTGGTTTGTGATTTCCTCCGGACTGACTTTGTTGAACTTCACGACGGGTGCTGTATACGGAGCAGGAACTGCTTACCCTTCCGAAGCACCTGGGTTCACTCCTGGTTTTTATAGGAGTTCGTGTTGTTCATTTTTTGTTAGTTTTCTTTATTTATAAGTTGTGCTTGTGGTTGTTCATTTGTCTTCCCGGGTTTGTCGGTCCAATGGATTACGTTTTTTTTTTTATTTCTCCTTAGGTATATTTGTCCTTTTTATAGCGAATAACCTGGTCTCAAATTAAAAACAGTTTGTAAATAGAGAAATTTCGGTTTTGGAGTTAGAGTTAGTTCTATTCACTTTTAACCACAAAATATATGCCAAATCTTGAATATACTATGGATTCATTAAAAAAAGTTTAACAACGGAAGTGATGCTTTGCACGTGCAGTAAACTTTAAAGATATTAATTGCAATATTGATACCTTGATATTTTCAACGTCATTTAATAATGAATAGAGTTACATTCAATAATTTTAATTAATTTTATAATTTGTTATTATTAGAAAATGACAAATTCACTAAATTTGATATTCTTGAAATATTAAATTTCCATTGATTCCATAGTCTAATTCTGAATAAGATTCTTTTGACCTACCACAGTTGGTATCCGAAATTACTTTGTTTATGTATTTCAAAGCATTTTCCACACTTTCTTCTTTGGTTACATCTAATTGAATCACGTGCATTCGCCCTGTATTACTAGACCGTAAGGTGGCAGCACCATCTCCATCCTTCATGAGACAACCAGCAAACACTGTAAATCCCATAGAGTCCAAATGCTTGGCCAACCCAAAACCAAAACCTTTGGAAAAATACTGTTTATTAAATAATGTACCCCCTTCACTTGGTCGTACAAGTAAACTGTGAAAACAGGAAATAAAAATGTCCTTCAGTAGGCACGTTGTATTTTTCGTATCAATCTGCACAAAAAGGGTGACTATAGATCTTCCAGAGCTAAGACACGTGAAATAATAAAAATTCAAAAGCGTTGCACGAAAATTTCCCTGTACCACCCTCAAGAATTTAAGGTTTGGGTAAAATACTACAAACAGGGTATACCTTATAAATGTTTCTGACATTTTTTCCGATTATTATTGGTGTTATTATTCCATTTTTTACATTTTGTACTTGACTTTATGTATAGATTTTGTATGTGTGGTTGGATGTTACCTCACATTCATGATAAAATTGTTGCGTCATTCCAAACCTTGACCAGTAAATAGTTTGTTTGAGATATTGGACAACATTTATACATTTACAAATAGTCTTTATCAACATTGTTATAAAATCAGAATAAATAATTCAAACTGAAACAATCCAATATCCACTCAAAGGCTAGTATCTTAGTACTGATCATATATTTTGTACTAAACATTTCAATTAAAATTAGGCTTTGTTCGACATTTTTATTTTTTTTTATTCTATTTTATTTTTTAAAATTATTGTTTAAAATCTAGAGCTGTTTTCGCATGACTCTCTGTTTAGGTTTTTTTAAATTCTAAAGTCGATCAATCATGACTGCTGATTCTGAATCATGCGTACACGATGTATCTAAATCGTACGACACAATGATTATTTTTATGAATCCTCAGCTATTTTATCTGAACAGATTTCCAAAACTACTCTTTATTTTTTAGTTCTGAAATATTCTGCATATTCACTTGCATGTGACTCGAGGCCGATGGAAGAGACTCATCCTGATGTGATATATGTCAATTGATTTTTATTTTGGAAAATCAGTACAAAACGTATTTAATGCCTACCTGAATCGCATCCAGTTACCAACACTCCCTGACTTTTGACCTGTATCATTTTGCACATCTTTTTCATGTAAATGTAATATGCACAATATGACAACACAACGACGAGCAACATGTAGAAAAACCAGTCCTGTGTGGTAATAAATGGCAAAAACAAAATGGAAACAAGCCGTGCAATCTCCAACGGTCTGAAACCAAATAAACCTTTGTCTTCCATTCTTCTCCTGTATAAGAGATAAAGGTTCAAATTGTTATTATATTGAAAACTTCATCTTAAAATTAATTGTTTATTGATTTCAAGTTTCTCATGTTTCTGAAACATTCAGAGTCAAACGTTGAACAAACAATCGCTCAATATTTTTTTAACATTTGGCCAACATACAAGTTGTTTTTATCAATTATAAGATACAAATGTAGATGGCGTAATTAAGAAAATAATTAAAGAATCAGAAGATCAAATTATACCTTTTTTGATGTACATGCATGTAGATGTTATTTTAAATACATGTATGTAATTTACATGACATACACATGTGATTCCAGTCTGTTAAAATGAAATATATTGCATGATTAATTAACATCAGTAGAATCAGTACACATAAACGTTTTATAGTGTAAAGTTTGTTTGTTTTGTTGGGGTTTAACGCCGTTTTCAGGAGGATGCCGGAGTACCCGGAGAGAACCACCGACCTTCGGTAGGAAAATTGGCAATCCTTGTCAATTAAGGTCGGAGTCGAACACACCCCGCCACAGGTGAGATTCGAACTCACAACCCCAGCGTTGACAGGCTAGTGATCAGTAGTAGTCATGACGAACTACCTAGACCACTCGGCCACCGAGGCCCCCCTATAGTGTAAAGTAGATTGATTTACTTTTATTGTTAAGGTGGTACCCAGCACTACAGGGAGATAACACTTAAACATCACCAGAGCGTTTTAATCAAATTTAATAAGTAAAGAGAAATTAAGCTTCTCATGTTTGCCAAACTGCTATATATTCAATGAAATTATTCCCGTGAAGTGTGAAATTCTATTTACTAAAAAAATCAACATTTATGACAACAGGTCAAAGTAAATATTTCCTAAAAATTTTATGAAAATTAAACGAGCCAAATTTATTTTAGTTAAGGTGTTGGGTACAACCTTAATATACAAATAAATGTACACAGCACAGCTCCGTATTATATATTAGCAGTAACTGCACTCCGTACATGTTTCAAGATGTTAAAATAATATGTGAATGCGCAATTATATGAAATTATACGGTACATGTAATAACATTTTATTTTCTTGTACTTAACTTGAAAACCTTAATTGTGACTTACCTTGTTCAAAATCTGACATATATAAATTTATATCATGTCATGTGTAAACAGGATGATTTTGAGGTCAACTTAAATATGTCATGGTAAAAATAAATACTATGGAAAACAGGTAAAGTCAGAAAAGATGTACATAATTTGCCATTTAGAATTAAATAATCAACTAATCCTTTTCGAATGCAAAATATTAAACAACATCATATGCACAACTTCAACACTTTATAAGTGTAAACCAACCTGTGAACTTTCTGTAATTAAACAAAATAAACAATTTACATCTGTAATTCTGAGACTGAATCAAATCAAAACATGTGTGGTCAAAAATACAAAACATGATTAAAAATGTCTGTGATTTGAAAAAAAAACAGTCTCTGCTGACAGTGTTGTTTTAGTTTCTGATGTACAATTAAGATATCGGAATATTACTCTATTGTTTTCATTAAGTATTGCATATGTTCCTGTAAATTAAGGAATATATTACCATCTGGTATTGGCTGGGTATCAGAATGTCATACCAATCATATACAATTAAAGAAATGTTATCATTTATCTTTCGGAACAGTACGTGCAGTTGAAGAGACAGACAAGAAAAGAAAAATGGAAACCTAATGTAATAAGGGAAATAAATCAAATCTATACATGAATGTTTTCCAAGAATATGTTATTGGTGGTTATATAAATTCCTCTAAACATTGACAAATTGTTTATGTATATTATACTATCGTGTCATCTATTATTTATACATTGTCCCGCTGATATATCACTTTGTCACATCGTTTTGGTCTTAAGTCATAATGACATACATTAAGTCTTGACTTAACCTCCTTTTATCCTAATCATTTCTTCTAAGACTTAATTGTAATAGAAAACTGGGACACTAATGCATTCAAGTTATTAAAAAAATTAATTTATTCAAAATACAGTACTTGAGTGCATCAGTAAATTGTTTAAATTAATTAATAAAGGAAGGTTGACTTTTTTTATTAAGCATAAAGTTTTGGAAAAAACCCAAATATGACAAGGCCGTTCTTGGACGGAACCAGTCACCAACATTCTAAATATAATCTTATACTGACACTATCTTCATCTTATCTTATGCTGTTTTTTTTCAGCTGTTATTGCAATTTTTACGTTATTTTTATATCCAATTAATTATTTACATTAAAAATAAAACAGGAGCTATGCAGTGGGTTTTGTATTCTATGTTTATGCATAAAAAAGGTTTCTCAGCCATATGAAATGAATAAGATAAGAAAATAAATAAATAAATAAATAAAGCGATTGAAAAACTTTATAAAAGATTATTGTGTTTTGTTCAGTGTGTTTTCAACGGCTATATCCCCGAACACCTAACTTTTTGAGATCAAATTAAGGGGTAATGTTTATTAAAGAGAACAATAGATAATAAGTTATAGTCTAATCTGGAAACGTAATCTACCTGTGACTGAACCGCTTATATTATGGAGGTAAATATAGGCATATATATATATAAATAAAAATAGAAGTATGGATTTCATTTTCTTTCAAAGATGGTATATGACAACGAACGTAATGGAACAAATTATTATTGATTTTTTTTTCAATCAAAGATTTAATAAATAACAATAAAGCACATTGTACATCAAATAACAGATTTAAATGTAACATACTTATTAGGGCGGGGTCATATGGTCCCTCCTGCAAGTCGTTGTATACGGGTTATGTCGTTCTTGTTCTGAATGCTTTGAGTGTCTGGATGACAGTAAAGATGTTGGGATGTGAATGTTGAACTTTTCTTTTGAGGTTTCCGTGCCAGGCTTTTAAGTGGTTGGTGGTCCTTGGCCCGTCGTTGCTGAAGTGGTTTCATACAGTCTTCTCGCTATCAATCCACTTGGTCACCACGTAATTGGCGAAGGACTGGCATGTTGTTGGGTTTACTGGGGAGTAGTTAATATCGTCAAGTGCTTGGAACCAGACGTCTTCTATGTGGTTGAGTTGGATGAGTGGAAGAACAGCTGCTCGTTGAACAAGGGTACGGATATCGTCGTTGTCACGGTAGAGAGTTTGCAGTCCTGTAGTCTGTGCCTTTCTCCATATACACTGAGTTAATGGAAAAGCAGCCTCTGATCGATGTTGATGCCAGGGAAAACGTCTCGGAGAGCATTGTGGGTAGCTGTCTCGAAGTCAAGGAATGCTAATTAAAAGACAACCTAATATGGTAATAAGTATGATGATTAATGAAATCAAGCACTTAATAAGTGTAATAATAAATTCTCACAGTCATTTTTTTTCTTTGTGACACCTTTTTCAATTTTAAATTCTGAACGTCTTCTATAATTTTTATAATGATTTTAAATGATTTTTAAAGCAAGAATGAATATATGTTCAAATGTAAATTTAAAGATTTTGACAATGTTTTTTTTTCTCTCATTTAAACAAAATGGAAATCTACATAAACCATTTCAATCAATGTGTGACACTATAATAAAATAAAATTTTATTTATTTATTTATTTATTACTAAATAGTACTGTTTTCTAAGGTTAAAATTACAGATGAAATAACTTTTCTAATATAGACTATAATTGCTATCAAAACATAACTGGTGGTATGTTGTTTTAAAAGTTAGCTGTTCGGGGAACACACCGTTTCAAAATAGTCCATATTTTGTGATATTGCACCGTAAAAGTTATATTATACAATTACGGCCCTCTGAGGAGGGAGATATCAGCAGGGTTGACCATTTTGGATATCTTCCGACTCATAGGGCCGTAACTGTTTTATTATACCGAACAATATTTTTGTGTCACATATCGATTGTAAAAGAATTTAGGAAAAAAAAAATAAAAAAATAAAAAATAAAAAATAAAAAAATAAATAAAAATGAAAATAAACCTTTTCTGACTTATAATGTTTTACCCATGGATACTGATGATTCATGACTTGATGAGATGGGTTATTCACCTGCGGGGAATAATAGGGTTATTCATCAGACAAATGAATTTTCTCGAGGTTATTCCCCTGCAGCACCGATTATAATGAAATATCTGAATTATTCCATGTCATATGATCATTTATTAGCCAATTAGATTTATTTAATTATACTGTAAGGTATAATAGTGCACGATACTTTTAAGAAACAGGTGATTTCCAATTCATGCTCTTTAAAGTGAAATGTAATAAAACGATTATAGCACTTCACTATCGTGCATATCATGCAATCTGTTTGGCCTTGGGCAATATTGCTGTTAAGTGGTCCATAAAACATGATATTGTTAATTATTAACCAACTTACTACAATATGTATAGAAATGCCCATGCTTTATAAAAGGACAATCTCGACAACTGGTCATTATGAACGGAGAAATTGCTACAGCCAGTCATTACGGAATCTCAGTCATGCATTACGAAATCACACCCGTGCATTACGAAATCACAGCCATGCATTATGAACAGATGAAACGGGACATCGATTAAATCAAAATGTCGTTTATTTCTTTAAATAAGTGACAACTTTTTTTTAAATTTATGAGGTTTGACAATCAAATTGTAAGTTGTGTTTAATAATCGTAGATACACACTTTACTCTGCACTCAAAGCGCCACCTAAATTATTTATTTATTTAAGCAGACTACCGTGAAAATGGACGATGAGGGTCTGCCATGGAGCAGTCCAAAAAAAAATTATCAGACAAATTTGCTAAAAACGGAGAAGATATTCTAGAATTTCTTGTGAGTGATATTGACCGGTATGAACAATTAAGCAACAGAGAAGAATTATTGGCATTACCAGCGCTCTTGCCGGTAATCAAGGTGTTATACTTGAGGCGGTCCAACCTCCCTCTGTTGTTTGATTAATATAAATTAATGACTCTGACTGTTCTTGAATGAAGTTGTTTAATAAAAGTATCAATATATGGACTTTTTCATATTGGCCCTGTAACATGCCCTTGGTATTAATAATGGCCCTCGGCGTTGCCTCGGGGCCATTACAACCATCCTTGGCCATTATTAATACCTCGGGCATGTTACAGGGCCAATATGAAAAAGTCCATACATTAATATTATAATAATACATGTACATACAGTACAAGCGAAAGCAATCGACGTGAAGAAAATTTAAAAGAAGTATTTTGTTCACGTCAAAACTTTTAATAATCAGTAAATGGAACAAATGTCATTAAGTCTGAAAAAAATGTTTTTTTCTTCGTATATTTCTACGTCATCTGTTGTGGAAAAAAACTAGAAATTTATCAATTATTTATCGATTGGATTGTTTTGATAAACGAACCTACATGTAACGCATAGATCAACAAAAAAGTGGATTCGTTAGATCCCTATTTTAAGTGCTACATTTAGACATTCCTAAACCAACGTTCGTTTAACATTTCAATTGAAGATTATTATGTTTTAGTATATAGTTTTAGTGCTGTAAACTTTTTTTTAATAAAGATGTATAATTCGCCAGGTAAACCACAGGTAGGACACAGATAAATGCGCTCAGTTGTAGTAAACATTAGCTATCAGTGTTTTCAAGGAAAGGTTTGAAGTCGAGGCTTATTGTAAAATTCCCCTCCCATAAAACCATAGAATCGCATTCGCTATGTTTAGGTGTGGTGTAGCGCCCCTTCGATTAGAAACGGGGAGATTATTTGTTGGGTTATTGCCTCTGAATTGTTAATTTTAAAGAAATTTTGCAGTTTTAGGTTATACTCTTAAATATTATAATAAATAAAGACAAACTGTAAACAACAAAACTGTTCAACACAGTAAGATCTACAAATAAGTCTACATGACCAAAATTGTTAATAGACCCCTTATAGGAGTTTTTGCCCTTTTAAGACAATTTTTCACATTTTGTTCGTCATCTTTGTAAATTTTAAAAATCTTTTCATCTGAAACTACAAGATCAATTTCAGCAAAACTTAAGTTGATGGTCCTTAGGGTATCTAGTATAAAGTTTGTGTATTTTTTTTGTCCATTGAGAAACATATGGTCGCCATGGCTGAAAATAGAACCTAGGTGAAAAATGCACGTTTTGGCTCATATCTGAAAAACTAAAGCAGTTAGAGCAAAACTGAGAGGAATTAAAAATGTTTTTGTGGTCAAGATCTATCTGCCATGAAATGAAGAATCGGTCAACCAATTTTCGGGTTATTGCCCCTGAATTGTTAATAAGAAAATTTTGCAGGTTTAGGTTATTAACTTGAATATTATTACAGACAAAGACAAACCGTAAACAGCAAAAATGTTCAGCATAATTTTGAATAATTTAATTTGATTTGAATACTGCATTTAATTGGCCGAACAGCATAGAGCAACCAACATTGGTTATTCTGTATAACCTGGTTTGGTCTTGTGACGTCACCAAAGAGTTACTATGCCACTTATCAATTCCAATAGACCCATGTCATAATTGATGCTTGAATCGAGGATTTATTGTACTTCTGTTGGGAAATTAAATTATAAGGAATGTTTCCAATTTTTGTTCATGTTATACTTCCATAACATGGATTGTGTCAGTTTACGGCATTTATAAACTGCTTCGCGGTTTATTATGCATAAACCGACCCAAACAAGGTTATATAGTATAACGTGTACAAAAATTGGAATCATTCCTTAAATAAATAAAACGTTATAAGTAAAATTGAGGGTCAAGGTCATTTGAGAAGTCCATAGCAAACGATGAAAACTCCCTAGCAACCATATATATTCAAATTCAGGACCCTATAATATGGCTGTACAGTCAATATGGAGGCTCAAGGGTCAAGGTCAGTGAACAAATCCATAGGATCCGATGGCCCTAGAAACCAGATATATTTGGGTTCAGAACCCTACAATTTACCTGTTCAAGTCAAAATTCGACGGTATACATTAAATAGCTAAAATAACAGATGAGCGATTCAGGCTCTTAGGAGCCTCTAGTTATTTTCCAGTAATCTTGTGTAACTCGGAGAAAAAACTTGGTTATTATTTTTCACCAAATACGACTGTACGTGTATATCACATTTTCATTATTAACTAGCTACTTTGCGCATAATTAATATAATATTGTAAAATCGATTTGGACAAAAAATAAATAAGACGGAAAAAAACCTTGTTCAAGGACGAACATTGTATCTTATTCTATTAAGTATATGTCGGAAAAAAAATAGTGTATAGTTAAGTTACAGATTTCTGTAAAACAATAGTGTTTGAAGATAAAGGGGCTATATTCCAAGGTAAGAAAATTAGCTTTAAAATTCATCATATTTTCAGTCACATTCTGCTGGGGATAATCCAGTTAGTTATATGGTTGTAGTATTTTGGTTTATGTTGTTTTTTGTTGTTTACTTAACGTCCAGTGGAAAATATTTCATGCTTCTTCAGGACGAGAACCAGTTCAACAATTTATCAAACAATTCAAATATGGATGGGGCGGGACACAGATGGGAACCAATTTTGACTGCCACTGTAAAAGGACGGATTAATGGGTAGTGTCGTATAATTTAGCCTTCTGTAGCGGCATTAGCCTATTTTGGGTAATTGTTTTAATGTTCACATAGTTGACTATGACGACAGTTAATGGGACATGATTTTATAAAATATCGTGTTGAAAACCCGTTTCTTTAATTTGTTAACCTTTCGCAGGGCATTCTTGTAATT
This sequence comes from Mytilisepta virgata, assembly GCA_028015205.1. NCBI lineage: Eukaryota > Metazoa > Mollusca > Bivalvia > Mytilida > Mytilidae > Mytilisepta > Mytilisepta virgata. The sequence goes on from CM051513.1 coordinate 21,023,306, forward strand.
CTTTTTCTATTTTTAGATTCGAAACATGGATGTGTTACTAGCAGCCGTCTGCTTACTTCAATATTGGGTTGTCATAGCAACTGAAAATTGTTCGTGTCCTCCAGTCCATCCCCAAATGTTCTTATGCAATCCTTACAGCTTCTGTGAGTACCAGTTTATACCAACCATTTGCCAACAGAAATTATTCTGTTATCAGCAATTAATACCAACTAACATCGAGATAATCCTAATTACCTTGGGAATATGATTTTAGTGCATAAACAAAACATTTGTGAATAAATTCTAACATAAACGCGTACCATTTTTACAATTGGAAGAATATTTCAGGATAAATATGGTCTAAACAACAAAATGGATAACAGGAAAGGTCAACAACGACACACCAATCAATCAACACTACTCACCATAAATAACATAAAAGAGCACAAAACACATACATAAACACAAAATTCACAGAGTGTCAGGATAGTCTGACTTGGTACAGACACTGGACAGGGGGGGGGGGGGGGGGGGGTGGTGGTTATTCCCGTTTATAGGTACCCCACTTCTTGTATATCCTGACACACTGTTTTATAAAACATATAAAAGCTTATACAGTAAGATTACCAACAATGGTTCTGTTTAAAAAAAACGTAAAATGACACACTTGAAACAGAAAATACTAATTTCCATGTCACTTTTCGCTGAACATTTAACCAAATAACTTTTAGTAAATCCAAAAACAACAAGTTTACTATCCCGTAAAAATAACAAAAAGCCGAAAAATAATAGGTACCAAAGTAGAGATACAGAACTACTCTTCCTATACAACACACATATACAGTCAAACACGTGTATAAAGGGCACCCATTGGAATAAAGAAACATGCATTATATGAGCAGCTGCCATTTCTGCAGCGGTTACTTCTTTATGGGGACGTCTTCAAAGTGCCCTTTATAGACAAGGATTTGCTATATAGAGGTGCCTTTTAGAGCCGGATTGACTGTGTATGTATAGATAATTTATCATAATTAAATTTTCACTATATTGTAACTATGCTTTCAATAAAGTTTTCCTTGATGGTTTGTTTAGTTATAAAGGTTAAAGTGATCAGTTCAATTGTAATACCAGTAGACTTATCGAAAACAGATGCAAGAAAAACAACTGTTCAAGTACTAGACGATTACAAGGTCAGTTTTGTTGTGAATGCTATTCATATTTTTACATTCTATATTCGTACGATCTGTTTCTATTTCGATCTGTTAAAGAGTATTATAGATTACAAAATATAGTTGCCAACAGATATACCATTTCAAATACATGTAAATGCTGACGATTCATCTGAATTATTGTTAAATAGCTGTATTCTGAGGCTCTTCTGGCATTGATTTTTTATTGCTATTTTAACGTTCTTTAAACGCATTGGGTCCACACAGGTGAAACATTTTGCATATTTTTAAATCAACTCAGTGTATATATGCTTTTATGTTCTATATTTATACTATAGACTGAAAATTGCCGACGGGGATTCCTGAAGCTACTCATAATGTAAAGTATAAGTTGCTTTATGAAGTACTAAGTATACCGAGTCTTATAACCGTAAAATGGATTACTATAAGATCACTAATTTTCGTGCGGATAACATTTCATGGATTTCAAATTTAACAAATATTCATTAACTAAAGGGTAATATTTCGTGTTGGATAAAGTTTTGTTGATTATACGTACCCGCAAAATAAACGAAATTAAATCGCCAACGATAATTTCTGCTTTTACAGTATCTGGTAACACGCGTATTAAGTTAGTGCACTTGATTTCAAATTAGGATAACTTGCATTATGTCACAGGGTAATGTAGCAAAAGAACAGATCATTCTTACCAGCGAAGAAAGTGGCTCATCGTGTGACGTGTCTCTTCCTGATGGGGAATGCTGGATCGTATCGGGTAAGTGAATACATGTAAATGAACATCATATTCGTATCTTCTGGTCTTAATTTTTGTTGTAACGTTTCTAGACATCTATGATGGGCCACGGTAGCATAACCCATAGAGAAGCCTACATGTAGCGCGTCGTGAGGCTGGGTAGTTGCCGGAAAATAAACAAATGATAAATTTAAGGGTCAGTGAACTGTTGATAAAAGTTCTTTGATATCAATTTTGATGCATAAGATGTTCACATTTTTTCGATTTACAACTAATCATTTGTGCTCATGGTCTTACATGTTGAACACAAAAACAACAATCTAAAAGTAAAAGAGAAAATTTAAAAATTCCATAATGAACAAAATGAGTAAAACAAAACCAACTTAGGACAGGGAGAATTGACTAATGGAAAATAAAGGAAACATAAAAACAACAATAAAAAGTAAGAGATAAAAGCATGTACGTTTCGGCTAATTGGCCTTGGTACCGAGCGTATTAATATTATAACCGAAATCACATCAAAGACTAAGCCAAACATTTAACCCATTTTTTTAATGGTTTGAACAAAATGTAATGTTTACCTTACATACCTACCTTTGTTTTATTTCATGTCATTATTTTGCAAGGAATAGGAAGATTATGGCCTAATTGTTGGTCACGTATGCCTAAGGCTCTCTCCAGTCACGAAAAGGGCCTATTACTTCCGAATTCAAAATTTACAATTGAGTTATAACATTTCATTATCTTATCATCTATTTTAATATAGAAGGAATGAAAAAAAAATCAAAAAGTAATAATTTAAGTTACGTCAACTGTTCATTTTTTAACAAGTTGCTCAAACGTATCATTCTACGCTTATCTAATCTCTTTATTAACCATTAGGGTTTTTCCATAGTTATCCAGTGACAAACCAAATCGAAAAGTGTGGGTTTAGACAGCCGTGTAGGGAGGCAACAATTTTTCAACTAAATATATACAGACATGGACACAAAAGACTTTGTAGGGCTGATTGTTCGGTAAATGTTATGTATAATAGAAAATGTACTGTAATTCTTGTTAAAGAAATTGTTTAAGATCGAAGATTGCTGTTTTACCCAGATACAGTTGCGACCATTCATAACCTCTCGTCCAAGTTAACTTGCAAAGCAGTTCTTAGAACTGCTCTAAGTTAACTAAGAGCAGTCACGAAGTAGAACAGCTCCGGTCAAGAATTAGGGCAGTCCTGGTCCACGACTGCTTTTCAGAACAGCTCTTGTCAAGAATAAGTGGAGTCTTCTTCCACGACTGCTTTTGCGACGATATCGCTTCATTTCATCAATTGTTATAGAATTGATCATTATCATCAATGTAGAATTCATCATCAGAGGTCATTTTTTGTGATAATTTCTTACACAAGAAGAACGATCTTGAGTAAGAAATTATATATAAAAAAGATAGTCAAAAATAAATAACAAAATCAAAATTAATAAAAATAAAAAATAAAAAAAAATAATGAAATTAAAATATAAAGAAATAATGACAATAAAAAAATTAAAAATTATATATATATATATCACAAAGAAACCCGAAACATTGAAGAAATGATGTACACAATGTCAGGTCAGTGATACGATCCATATCGTGAATGTTATAAAACTGTTCTAGATCATGACAGGTTAGAGCTGTACTAGACCATGACAGGTTAGAGCTGTACTAGACCATGACAGGTTAGAGTTGGTCTTGACCATGAAAGCTTAGAGCAGTGAGAATCGGTAAGGATTCTGTTCTAGAGCATCCAGTATTCTATTCTAGAGCAGTTCTAAAGCAGTCAGTAGAACTGCTCTAAGTTAACTTGGTGAGAGGTTATGTCTACACCTAACTGTACAAAGCCAGTTATCTACGTATTTGCCCCGAATTGTGAAATATGTTCAGCAATATTTGTTTGGATACCCCCTATCCAAATCAATTGTCGGTAAGACACTTATATTTTTATATTTAAGTACCACTAATACGACTGTTGATCATTGCATTTAAATCAATATATGCAAAACTTTTTTTTTTTTAACAATTCAAAACAAATTTATTGCACTAAAGCTGTTAACAATGACTTTGCTGCTTACAGCTTTTACCAACAAAGTACCCTGCTGTATTACTATCTGTATGTTCAGGGTTTCATACAGATAACAATAAATGTAATAAATTGTTAGTTTTACAGTACATTTTTACATTTATATAATTGCAGATTTGGCAACATTTGAAGTATATAGATTATAAATATGTGAGAATGTTTGTAGTATATAGATAAAGCTTCAAATTTGTGATAACCTTTTTACTAAATTGAATTTTTGAATTTAAGAATTAAACTTTGTTTACCAAGACTGATATCGTAAAAGTATATGTAATCTTTAAAATTCCTTTTTAAAGACATTGTAGACATTTACTGTTTTACTTCGCTGTTCCGAAATATAAAAGGATTTATAAATTGAGAAAGCTATAATTGTTAGAATCATATTAAAATCCCAATATGTATGGTCACTAATTTTATATCCTATCACTAAATCTTTTAGTGTTATGTTTTGCCCAAAATGAATAAGTTTTAATTTATCCACAACATTAGCAAATGATTAGTCCAACATTCGGTTAAGAAAGTGCAATCTAAAAAGAAGTGTTGATAATTGTCTACTTTGTGACAAAGTTTACAAAAAGAAGTTACACTGATTTTCCATTTATATAGGTTTTCTTGGTTTGCAAGAATATAAGATAATAATTTCCATTTAAATATTTTTAGTTTATTCGATTGAATTTTGTTTTTGAATGCATGTTAAAGATTTAAAAAACATTAGTCAAATAAAAGAAATACCAGAATCTTATCAAGAAATTATAAAAAGGTGGTTTGAAACGATAGATACATATCAAACAAAAACACATTTTAGGGATATAAGAAAAGAAATTATTTGGGGAAATAAAAATATATGCAAAACTTGTATAAAGTGTATCCACCTGTGAAAGACAAAACAACTAATAATAACAATAAGATATTTACCTATCTTTCGGAATAGAATATTACTCTTTAGATTTTTCTGTACATATATGTGTTACGTTTTTATAAATATTGTATAGATATATCCAAAATGTTACTGCCGTATTTCCAAATTCGATAAATCACATTATTTACAATTCCATTTCAGTTACCATGGTTACATTGTAATTTTCACAAAGCAGTATAAGTCATTTTCTAATTTTATTAGCATCTATTTATCCAGATTCTATGGGACAAACTTGTTGAGGACGAAGAAGCATTTAGAGGATGTATTATTGATTTGAAAAGGCATGATTTACAATACTTACAACATCACGCTTCGTGTCATCCAAAATATTCGTATTCGGTGAAAAAACCATGTGAGTGGGTTACTGAAGACAGTCCATAAGAATCAAAAACAGATATCAAAAGAAGTTTGTAGCTCTTGTATTGTAGACTTGTATAAGATTGCAGGATATTTGACTGTCAATAAGTGTGTGAACAAAACAGAAGATCATAAAGGTACAGGAAACCCTAAAATAAATTTTGTAATTAAAGCCAATGAAAAAAATATATGATTTTATAATAAATAAACGAATATTACATTGATATATGATTTAGCGAGTTAACACATATACACCCAATATATACATGCATGTGGTCATTAGCAAAATTCAAAAACAATAGAATTACTAAGGGTTCATTCCTTTTATTGCACATGGTAGATCTCCTTAGCTGAAATTTTGCTTCCTATTTCGGTATTTTTGGGTATGAGTACTTCTTGTTTTAGAATAAGTTTGGTATTTGGTCTTCCAAATGTTTCGGTTTTAATGCTGCTGATGAGAGGTAACTCATTGAAATGCGTCGTATACAGCATAGTATAAATTTACTATATCTAATTTTAATATCTTTGGACTGTTATCCTATGTTCAAGTTTTTTCTCTTGCGCTTTGTAATGCATATATCTTAGATATATGCCATAGGAAACATTGCCTACCACGGTAAATTTGATAAGAGGTCATTAAATTGACACCCAGTAACCCTATATCAGTTACTCCGACACTCGTCATTACGAGACTCATTCTGTTTACAGCTAAATATATACAAAACAGAATTGTGTGTAAAACATAGAAGGATATCTGGCAAGCGTTTTTTAAGATATTCATAAGAATGAACATGGGGAAAAGACAGGTGGGTACGTCTTCGGGTTTCATTCAAAAGGTAGCAACACTCTACAGCACGAAAAGGTCTGAGATGCATCCGAATTCCGGAAACTTACTTACTTAGAATTTTACTGTTTTTGTTATATAAAGTTCAACCTATTTTATCATTATTTTTATATTAACATAATTAATCCAACCAAAATATTGTTTCTAACATTGTTATGTAGCAAAACCAAGCCAATGTTGAACACTCCAAAATATACCTAAAAAGCCCTATATTTAAATTGATATTGCAGTACAATAAAAACGAGGCCTTATTTTGATATACTCGGAGATTTATTTATGTCGACTTTTGAAAATATTTAGCATACATTTCCAGGGATAAAGTGGTTTAAATTTATTTCTCAGACGGAGAGCACCTGGTGTTGCTCCCGGTTTTTTATTGGAATTCACTTTGCTAGTACTTAAGTTTCTGTGCTGTCTTGTTCTAGTTTTGTTTAGTTTATTATACTTTTTTTATTCTTTTAGTTATACATGTACCCTTGTGGCGTTTGTTGTGTTCCATTCTCCTGACTTGGTCTTTTCCTTGGACTTCGAATTGTGGACTTTTCCCACTATTTTGTCGCTTCGGTATTCTTCAGCCGATATTCAGAAATTAAGTTTTCCCCAAGACTATGTCATGAATTGTCACCAGTACTTTGAGCCTTATAGATGAATAATATATCAACAATTAGTGTCAACAATTGGAGAAAAACTAACACTATTTTCTGAAAGATTCATTCCTCAAACATCTGGTACACAATACTTATTTTGTCCAAACCAAAGTCATAAATTGGCACCAAAACTCATATGTATCAAAATTAGTAGACATCGGTCATTACAGATTAAGATGTTTGGAAATAGCCAGTTCTCAGTCTGTGATCTCTGTTAAAAAAACATTTCGCCTCAACTATACAATGGATTGATACAAAGTAAACTGACAATCATATAAACCGCAAACATATAAAAAATTGAAAGTAATCAGTAATCAGGGCCCGTATGCATAACACATCTTAACTTAAGTATTGCTAAAACTAAGATTTTGCTAAGAATTGACTTAGCTAAGCAATTTAATTAAGTCATATGCATAGCGCGACCTACGTTTCTACTTACAATGTAACTAAGAAAAACTTAAGTAATATTACACAGGAACCCTCACTTTTTATCATATCAATGCACACCAGTTAACCGTTGTTTCTTAAATAACTCTCATACGAATACTTGTTGTTAATGGGTTAAAAATAAGTCCAGGCGTGTCTGAATAGCACTAAAAATTTGTCAATATTGTAGAGCCTTACAATTACTTTTGACAAACCAAACTTATTTAGAGCTGGATTGAAACGGTTTTAGCGCAAATATTTTTTTTGCAATATCTGATATTGATCTATATATGTATCTGATGAAAAATTCATAGATGTTTATTTATATCTACAAATATTTATTTTAAAGTTTGAATTTTGAGTAACACGTTTAGGAAGCGTGCTATGAAAGATTTCTCTAATATAAACAATGAAATAATTGTCACTTGTGCCGGAATATGAAACTCTAAGAAGCATAAACGACAATCACTAGGGATTTTTTTTTAAAGTTCTTTGTCAAACATCTGTTTGGATTGCTTACATGTGTCCCTACTTATATATTTTTATGGCGTAAAAATATGTTGCTTTATTGCCGAAGTTTACGAAATAAAGGTTCATATTATACTGCAAATTTGCAAGACGTTTCACGAAAAAATTTGCCTTGATCAAATGGTTAAATTTTAATTCTAATCCAAATACAAACCGTAAAAATGAGTCATAAAGGGTATCGGAAAATGACTTTTTAATAGTTTCTACACAAATGTTACAATGTTTGCTTTCTTATATTCCTGAGTTGCATATTATATAAAGATCTATAACAAAGTTAAGGCCTTCATTGCTCTAAATTGGCCTAGATTCTACCAATCTTCATCTCCGGCTCTGGCTGCACAGAGTGCTATCAGGTGACACAATCTCAATGCCCAAAGATATCAAAGTAGATGACTGATAATGTCATGATTTGGCTTTTTTAATTTTCAAAAATTTTTGACGAGATATTTACTCTGACCTGTTGAAAAAAATATAAAAATTTCAAGACATTTGCATCACACAATTTACGGGAATAATTTCATTGGATATATAGCAGTTTGACAAACACTTATTTTTATCATTGAGTAGCTTGATTTCTCTTTGCTAATAGTATGTGATTAAAACGATCAGCTGATTTTTAAAGAGTTAACTCCCTTAGGTGTTCCGTACCCCCTTAAGTGAGACTTTTAATGCAATTACAAATATGACATTTGTCGAAATTCTTGGAGCAAACTGGAAAAGAAAAGAATATTACATCCTTAAAAATCAGATTATAAAAATCTAGAAAAAAGATTAAAAGAGGGACTGCAACGTTCGCGCCATACCATCAAATGTCAAGAGTCGGAAAGGTTGAGGTATAAGAAAAATAAAAAAAAGGAAGAAAGAAAAGTAAGGAAATGTCCTGGCAAAAACAAATGAAGTTAAGGCGTCGAAGGGTAAGCCGAAAAGTCGCACACAGATCATACCATTAAATATGTGTTACAGTTAAATTGTTAACTTTCTTTGGTCATTTCTCAAATGCACGATGAGACATTAAGTACCTATCAATAAATCGATCTTTGAAATGTATTCAAAATTACGAAATGATATTATTTAATTTCGGTGTTTTGATGGATATGATATTGATTGAATAAAAAGTTTCTATATTTGTTTAATTTCATTATAATAAAAAAATGTTCCACTACATTCTACTTATATGCACCAGTAACATCTGGTGTGTCGGTGTATTAATGGTACAATATTGATTCATAATTCAGATTTCTAGTACATTAAAACTTTCTTGTATTTTTGATTTTTTACGTTTAAAACACCTAGATCTCGGCACAACTATTGAATGGGGAAGCCTGATCACCAACACTGAACTCTCCTTTCCCATTGTTAACTTTTCATTTTTGAAGGGGACGTTCCATTGACTCTCGTCTAAAGTGGTGTTTCTGACTTCAATGATCTCTATCTGACAGAACGAATTTACACCAAGGATATCGGTATTAAATTGTATTATTATATACTTAGCACTTAATATAATAGTTGTGCATATGTGTAACGACAGGAAGTGAACAACCTATATTTGCACACCTCATGTTAAGGATGCTCGCTAATCATGTTTTGGTCTATTTGTCAGATTTTCGGAATCCTCGAGTTTTATCCATTTCTTAAACATGAAATATTTTGCCCATAACCCCCCACTTTTTCTTTTATAATTCAATCATACATACCTTAAAATGGTATTTGACAAAATTTTATGAAATCCTTTTTATTTTTTCATACATCTTTGATAGATAGAGATGTCAATGCAAAGACAATGAAAAATCCAGAGAAAAACCATTTCCTGAAGATTTTCAAGGTCTTATAGCTCTAAAATGAGCACATGAACGTATATTTTTTACTTGCTTATTTGATTACTATTCATATGTTCTCTCAAACTAAAACACCTATTTCAGATCATTAATTTCCTATTAGACCAGCGATCATCCTTCAAGTGCTATTCAAGTGCTATTCAAACGTACCCGGGCTGATATCGCACAAACATGGCTGGGTATGTAGGAATCGTATATAACAATGCATTTCACATCATCTCGTCCACTGAAATATTGTTTTAAAAGCAGATAAATTAAAAATATGTCCGCCGATCAGTTTAATAGGCTATAAATCTTCTGTATTAATGTAACCGGATGGCCCGGGTGACCAAAGTATATTAAATATATTTGAATTAATTTCGGAAAGCAATAATTTTAAAATTAAAATATGATTGTATAATAAGTTGTATTATAGTTAGGCTAACACCAGTTCCAATGATTAAAATACAAAACTTGACCTTTAGAAAACATGTATGTACCAAACATGGAACAAATTGCAAAGCTTGTTAAAATTGACCTTTAGGAAATAGATATATACTAACATGATATTTCGACAGAGATGCACTGGAACTGCATTTGGACTGGGTATGTTTCACACGTCAATCACCTGCAGGTGTCTATTTGTAATAGTACCATTTTGGGATACTGTGATTGACGTGTGAAGGACTAATTTGCTATATTCGTTTAATATTTTCTACGTATTATTTTATTTTTCTATATATTTTATCTTGTTCCAACTGGTTTTTGGGGCTAGATTATAAATACGAGCGACATTGTAGTCCGCTCAGATAAGAGATATTGGAACCACACCAGTCTCTTAATACACAACGCCAGTAACCAGTAACCTGAAAAACCACTATACGACCGACGACCCATAAGCCAACATTAACTAGAAAAAAATATATTGATGATTACATGCAGTAAGTTCTATTGCTTTTTTTTCTTTTTTTTTTGTGAAATTTGACTCTTTTTTTGTCAATTGATAATTTTATCTGTAAGTTGCTGCGAAGCTTACAGAGTGGAAACAAAGTTACTGAGTTTATCTAATATTTTTACCTTACAGAAAATCAATCAATGATTAAAGATTAATCAGTGCAAAAGAAAGATAATTACATACACAATATCATTGCCATAGGACAATAATGGACATTTTTGTTTAAATATTTTTAGTTTCATTTCAATTTATTTCATTAAAAAATAGTCTTCTTCATAATTTACAATTTGCTTATTGAGCGATAGAATTTTCCACAGGCTTTAATCTGACCAGTGAACATTTAACAGCACATTATTTCAACTTTATTGTGTGTTGTTATACCTTTTGTTTTTTTTTTCCTAATTTTATACATATTATAATTAACATTTTGACTTTTTTAAAACAAGCTCACATTCTTATCATTCTAGAACTGTTGGACAGAGTCCGAATAGCTGACCGCTTGCCTTATTTTGATTGGTTAATATAAATAGTAGCTCCATGTACTAATCACTAGCGTATAACACAACAGTTATTGACTGGTTCCTCGGACAACAAGACAAAGATGCATTAATAATAGCTGCAATATAATTACTGCGCATATTGGTACTATGTTCGGTTACCTCTGGTCACCACATAGCTGAAAAATTAATAGAGGACCGAAAGTGGAGACGAACGGCGAAACGTGGAAACATGTCGGTTATTGTATCCTTTCGAGTTAATTTAAATAATTCCAACATTTAAAGAACCACATCGATCCAAACGTGTTAAATTTTCACACAACACATTCATCATCAATCATTCAAATAGATGTATTTAAAAGAAACAATAACAAACTACATAGTAATCCACGATAGATATTCTTTAAAATGAGGGAAACATTTAGACAAATTGTATACCGTATACACGGGTGAGAAAAATAGTTATCAACCGGAAACCAGATAATCATCTGTTTTTCCATAGAGATTATTTCAGAAAACCTATAACAATGATCCTCATATTGTGCACAAATGCAACAATTTAGACAGACAATACATTCATATTGTTGGGCAAATACAAACAAAGGTAAAAATAAATGTTTTGACAGACCTGTATCCCAAGTTAACAAATGTATCACTGGCCTAATTTTGAATTTCAAGTTGATCACAAGGAAGCCATATGTATTTGATTATTAGTAATTTTGAAGACTTTTGTTTCCCCCGTGAATACTGTCACTTAAGAACCCTTTGTTTCATAGATAAAGGGACTATCAAAAAAATCTTTGAGAAAACAAGGATTTTCAGATAGCAGCAGTAAAAAGTAAAAAAATGCAAAATATCATCTAAGGACTAATAAACTGCTTTGCAATATCAAACTGTTTTGGTAAAAAAGAGTTTCGAGATTAGGATATTCAACTGCATTGCATCCCCCGTCCAACGCATAATTAAACTTACTTGAACTCAGATTAAATCCCTTGCATACGATGTACATCTCTGGATTAGCCTTCATCAGCTACATGTACTATTGTGACTAAAATCTTACAAACCCCCGAAAAATATTAATAAATAATAAAAAAAAAAAAAATGAAAAAAATGTGTATAAAAAAATTCTTTCTTGTAAAATTTCCAAATGTCATTTGTTCAAAGATTCAGTAATGCTTACAGCATGATAAAGTTGAGGATATTGGGGAGATCAATGTTTGAATGAATTTGGCTATAATAAAATTATTTGCTACCAATTTTGATGCAGAAGACGTGTACATTTATCCGATTTAAGATTAATGAGTGCTGAAAGTCCAAAATGTTGATTACGAAAAGAGAAAGACCGACACTTTTTTTATGATATAAAAAACTAAGTATGTTACGAAACAGCTCATACGACAATAGATAACAAGGAACATAAATAGAAATGGTGAGCTTTCAAAAGGGGCATAAAACGACTTAAATGTATAAAATACACAAGTCGAACAAAACCAAATATAAAATCCTAAATAATACAACAATCAAACTAAAATGTTAATATTACCCAACGTTTCGACCTATATGGTCTTGATCACGGGCATGTAAAAAATAAAAGTAAAAAGGTATTGATTGTTTTAAACCCAGACAAACTTTTAAGTTTGATTGTTGTTAAATTTGTCATTTGTTTTTTTTTTTCAAATTTCATAAACTGGTTAACGATTTTACATTTTATTTGCAGAAGTCTTTTCTTTCATCATCGTTCATCCATTTTAAGGTTGAAGTGACCATCAAAAGCTTTCGTACAAAAGGCGTATATTTTCGATTAAAATTATCTTTATTTTTAAGATAAAGAGATTATCAAATATAGTTTGACATATCAGGATTTTGTGAGAGTTCAGGGGTATAAATGAAAAATTTAATCTAAGAACCCAAAAAAAACTTTCCAGTATCAATTTTTTTTGGATAAAAACTTTCGAGATGAGGACATTCAAAGTTAAAGTGACTATCAAAATTTTTCGTACAAGAGGCGTGTATTTTCAAATAAGATTTTCCTTATTTTAAAGATAACTGGATTATCAAATATAGTTGACACCAGGATTTTGTGAGATTTCACGAACATTTATGTTATTTAAAGAAAAACTTTTTTATATTAACCACTTCTACTGACAAAGGAAAAAAATTTATAACAATGTGAATTGTCAATAAATTTGTCATTTTTTCCTTGCCAATAACCTCGTTAATGAGTATGCACTAGATTTATAAGTTGGTGCATATAAAGTTACAGAGTTTATTCGAGATATCGATACGTAAAAGAAATGAAATTTATGGTCTAACACAAATAATATTTGAATATTAGTTGTTGAGGCCATCTGTTTTACAATATTGCTTACAAACGATTAGATTATGATATTATTTCCAAATTATTGAGACTATCAAAAACAGTTTGACAAAGCATGCATTTTTAGGTTCCAGGAGTAAACAGTGCAAAGTCAAGTATTTTCTGGGGACCAATAAATTAATTTGAGATATCAGAGGTTTTCTAAGTTAAAATTGTTAAAATTGTTCGATAAAAGAGATAAAAACAATATGTTTCATATTCTTAACTGCAAACCCAGTAAAGTCTATATTATCACGAATATACATGTACATGTTCTTTTTAAAAACTATAAAAGCCAAATATATCTACTGACCATTAGATTCAAGTATGTGTTTAACATTTTTAATAGCAGCCTAAGTTAAACGTAAAACAGAATTCTTTGATCTCAATATAATGTAGTTTTTTAAAATAAACTTGGAGAAATTTGTTGTGTACGACGTGCATTTCTGAACAAATGTTCACCAAATTCTTTATTGACCAAATCTTTGGAAAGCCACACATCATTAACACTGAATCATAGTTACCAGATCTAAACAGTAAAGTCAAAATTCAAGTAAGGTCAACTTTTCCTGATGGACTTGAAACTACAGTTTTAACAGATATATAAAATATATCTGGAAAAAAAATCAATAAAAGTATCTATAAACTTAGTTTAGAAAATGAATTGAGGTTATGAAGTACTATGTTGTTTTAATGGTTTTTTTTTTTAACAAATGTTGCAAACATAAAACGTTTTTACAAAACATTGAGGAAGTTTGTAAAGTTCGTATGAAGAAAATTTTCTAAGAGTTGGTGAGAAAATTTACTTTTGATTTTATTACATTCTGTTATTATGCAATGTATTTCATTGTTTAGATATTTAAATTATTCTTTAATATGGATTTTGTATATTTGTGGAAAAACCTATTTGTGGTAAGGCTTTTTCTAATGTTTTAGTTATCGTACTTCTACCATTGTTGATAAGATTTGCACTTATATTCAGATCCAAATACATATGTAGTATTATTTACAGAAAACCTGTACTCCGAAGCATATTCATTTATTTGAGAATTAACAAAAGTTGTTAAACGTAGTAATCAAATTTTACTTTGTACTGTGTAAATTCGGCTCTTTTCTACGGCACAAAAAATCATACCTCCTGCAAGAAACGAAGAAAATCTCATATTCCGATGGTTTCTAAGGACAACAGAGAAAGAAAAATTAACGTATTCTTCTTCAATTAAATGTATGCGCATAAAATTTCATCTCTCAATCGAGGGACGAGCTTGAAAAAAAAACATATTATATTCCTAAACAAACTTCCAATGTTTGACAATACTGGAAGGAAACAAAATGTATAAATTGAAAAATGAAAGATGTTTACGTTACAAGCTTCAATTATCAACTTACGACACGGGTGGGCATTTACTTTTGAAAAATCATAATTCTTAAACCTTATGGCGAACCTACAGGTAGAATGCAACCACTCTTCGTAGGAATTAAAATCCTAAACAGAAAAACTGTAGACGGAATGGATGTCACAAGCACGGCGATAATCGCATAGTTCCCAAAATGTAACAAATGATAATGAAAAACTAGATGGAGGCAGTCGGAAAACGACAGCTATCCCTGCACTCAACACATGGTGTGCGCCACATTCACAATTATATGTTTCAAAAATGGGCCACGATTTTTTAAAATAAAAATTCTAAAACCTTATTGCACATCTACAAACAGTGTTTGACGATACTGTACAGAAATAAGAAAAAACTATAGAGGAATTTAGTTTAAATTCACATTTAACAAAATTCGACCCCTGTGGGCCCTTACTTTTAAAATAAAAAAATTGAAACCAAATAACACGTCTGCATATAGTGTATGGCAATAGCATATAGAAATAAAATTCACCAAGTGAAAAAGTTTAAGTCACAAGTTTGAATTCACTGTTTTCGAAATTCTACACATTATTCTTTTAAAATCAAAATTCTAAAACCTTATTACGCATTTACATACAGAAAATGCCTGAAATTAAAAATGAACGGGGATTTTAGGTTTAGGAAGAAAGTTTGGCGGACTGAAGGACAGCCAGAAAGACGGTCGGTGACGATAACAATATCCCGAAGTAAAAATTATGTTATATTAAATCTGGATGGGAAAATCCTTTATGATATTATACTTTTATTATATTGTAATTATTATATTTATTTATCTTGGTCTAATTTGTTTTTTTATGGCCTTATAACATGTACAATATGCTTACATAATACTTATAGTTGTTTACCAGTTAATGTTATAACTTTGCAGTTTAGAAACCACTGGAACAATCATAAATTCTGATGGAATGATTAGAACTTTCTATTTGACTTACATAATAATTCTGGAATGATCATAATATACGATGTGTTATTCAAACTTTTAACGTATTCTAGAAGTTTTCGTTCTACAGTTTCTACTAGTTTCCCGTCTACAGTCTTCTAAAGATTTCCGTGACAACTATATAAAGCTATAAAATGTACATACGAAAAACTTCAAGCTGCGATACGACTTAACGGTACACTTACAGATTGGTTCACAGTGGAAGCAGGTGTTAGACAAGGCGACAACCGAGACCCTACATTATTTGCCTTATTCATCGACGATTTAGTGCCAGAGATAAATAGGATCAAAAAACGGAATTGATATCGGAACATACTCGTTAAGTTGTCTACTCTACGCAGACGATATAGTGTTGATGTCTGATTCAGCAGACGGATTGCAGTCCCAAATTGATTGTGTTAGCAACTTGTCGAAAACATGGCGACTGGGGATAAATACGGACAAGACTAAAATTTTACATGTGAGGAAAGCTTCAAAACCAAGGTCTGAATACTCATTTCGTTTAGAAAACATGACACTTGAGACTGTAACCAAATATAGATATTTAGGATTGGTTATAAATGAACATCTGGATTATACGGAGACGACGAACAAACTTGTGTGTAGCGCTAATCGATCGCTTGGATCACTTGTGTCAAAATATTTCACGATGGACGGAATGGACTTTCATACATACACAAAGATATTTGACTCGACAGTTTTACCTATACTAGAATATGGATCAGGTGTTTGGGGACATAAGCGATACGAAACTTTAGAAAGATTTCAATATCCAGCAATTAGAACTTTTCTTGGTGGTGGTCTCACTGCACCATTACCTGCCATCACAGGTGATATGGGTTGGTATCCAATTCATCATAGAATTCAGATTAATGTAGTGCGCTTATTCTGTAGACTTGTGAAAATGCCAGACACTAGAATTTGTCGGAAAGTATTTGAATGGGATCAGCATGTATCGTTGAGATATAGATATACCTGGTATAATCATATCAAAAGACTGTTAGACTCTAGTGGACTAAGTGAATTTCTAGTTCCAGAAAATCCACCAAATATATCTAGTTTTTATATTATTGACTCAGTGAAAACTATTTTGACGGAGGAGCATAAACAATTTTGGAGTGATAGTATTCAGCAAATGCCAAAATTAAGAACATATAAACTTTTAAAAACTGATTTTGAAACTTCTTAAAGCGCTCTTTGTCAGGAAGTCAAAGATCGTCACTATCCATGATGAGATGTGGAACCTTTCCTTTGGAAATAGAAAAGGGACGTTTGAGAAATATTCCGGTTGAACGAAGACTCTGTAAAATGTGTACTGAAAACTCAATCGAGGACGAAAAGCACTTCTTGATCCACTGTTCGAAATACGAGGACAAAAGAAACAAACTTTTAGACGATATTCGTCTTTCGGACATTGATAAATTGCGTGAGATTCTCTCTAATAGTAGCCTTAGTAAGCTTGTGGCAAATTTTATATCAGACTGTTACAATACTAGAATTCAATCTATTTCATGACTTTATCGATACATTTTTCAAATTCATTGAATGACATTTACGCTAATTCGTGTATTTAAAGTGAAGTCTCTTTTCGGTGATTTAAGATGTTTTGTTTTTAGTTTAAAGTGCATCGTAAGCCTATTTTGCTGGTTGAAGTAATAATTTTGTAAATATGTATTGTGATTGTTAAATTCAGGTTGCACTATAATAAACATTTTCTCTCTCTCTCTCTGTCTCTCTCTCTCTCTCTCTATATATATATATATATATACAACTACCGAATTATAAGATATTCCCGATGTACCAGTGCTCGGACGGAACAACGGAACAACAGAGAATTAACAAAGAAAAGCAGTTTATTAATAAATACAAACCTAAACTGAATGCTCTGTAATGAATATCCGGAAAACTGATCCGACTATCGATAATTTGAATCGTCATATTAATTTTATTTCAATACTTCGTAAATGACGTTCATCGATGCCGCGGGATTGCATATGTTCGTTTAATATTTATATAAATAGTAACGTTACTTTCATTTTCATTTTCATTTTGATTGTTAATCGTGACGTCCCGAAACTCTAAGCAACGTCGTCAGTTACAGCCATGAATATCTGTGTTGAAGCAGTGAAACCGGTTGGATAGACATTTTACCGTGAATTGTGCTGTGAATTTTTTCAATATATTTTTGTGCATTTTCAACAACGTCTTTTTTCTATATCATGTGACTTGTATGGATATTTCAACCTATTTTTCGCTATATATATATATATATATATATATATATATATATATATATATATATATACAGATCAGATCAGACAGTAACATTCTTGTGTTCTCAGATGTTGGATTGACACACTTATTCACGTTACATGTTACTACATCATACTAGATTGTGACTTTTTGGAAATAATATTCTGTTTGAATTCCCCCAACAGTGACGAGAAGAATTCCGGATAAAGAAAAGACAAAAGGATCGGACATATATTTAAACAGTTAAGTTGACATTTCATTTTGTATAATATTTCTTGTAATCTTGTTAAATTTTTATTATCGATTTGTGTCTCAAAGGTGTTTTCTTGCGGTAACAGAAATTGGGGGCTCGTCTGAGGGATAACGTTAATATCTTATTATTTTTTTCAGTATTGTTATTAGAATTAGCCAAAAAAAAAATTATACAAAATGGAATTTGATGCTGGTAAATTTTTGAAAACGCCAGACCTGGAAGGGTTTGATAAATTAAGAAAGAAGAATTAGTGTTGCTTGCTTAACATCTACAAATAGATTTTAGAGGATCTATGAGAAAACAAATTATAAAAAAAAATGGTAATAGACAATTTATTTGACTCAGAAATTGTTGGTGAAGAGGCTCTTAAAATCAAGGTCGAAAATGTTGATGCTTTCAAATTAAAACAGCTTAAATTAGAATATGAACTTAAATTAAAACAACTGGAAAAAACAACTGGAAAACAACGTTAAATTAAAACAATTGGAAAAAGAAGACAGACATGCAGAACTTGAAATGAGGGAAAGGTTAGAGATGGAGAAAATAAGAATGGAAATGGTCAAAGTAGAAAGCAACACTAAATATGAGTCAAAATCAGAACATTTTGATGCAGCAAAAATCTTTGAGAAAACACGGATTTTCAGACAGCAGCAGTAAAAGGTCAAAAATGCAAAATATCATCTAAGGACTAATAAATTGCTTTGCAATATCAAACTGTTTTGTTAAAAAAGAGTTTCGAGATTAGGAGATTCAACCCCGTTGCATCTAACGCATAATTAAACTTACATTGTTTGAACTCAGATTAAGGATGATCGCTGGTCATGTTATGGTCTTTTTGTCAGATTTTCAGAATCCTCAGGTTTTATCCATTTCTTAAACATGAAATTTTTTGCCCATGAACCTCCACCTTTTCTTTTATAATTCAATCATATATACCTTAAAATGGTATTTGACAAAATTTTATGAAATCCTTTTTATTTTTTCATACATTTTTGAGAGACTGAAGTTGTCAACGCAAAGACAATGGAAAATCCAGAGAAAACCCTTATTCCTGCAAATTTTCAAGGCCTTATAGCTTTCAATGAGCAACTGAACCTATATTTTTTTCTTCCTTATTTGTTTACTAGTCATATGTTCTCTCAAACCAAAATTCCTATTTCAAATCCTATTTATTTCCTATTAGACCAGCGATCATCCTTAAACTCACGTTGTTTGAACTCAGATTAAATCCCTTGCATATGATGTACATCTCTGGATTAGCCTTCATCAGCTCCATATAATTTTGTGACCAAAATCTTACAAATCCCCGCAAAACAATTAATAAATAATAATAATAAAAAAAAATGAAAAAAAAATGTGTATGAAAAATTCTCTCTAGCACAATTTCCAAATGTCATGTATTGAAAGATTCAGTTATGCTTACAACACGATAAAGTTGAAGATATTGGAGAGATCAATGTTTGAATGAATTTGGTTATAATAAAATTATTTGCTACCAATTTTGATTCAGAAGACGTGTACATTTAGCCGATTTAAGATTAATGAGTGCTGGAAGTCCAAAATGTTGAATACGAAGAGAGGAAGATCAACACTTTTCTTTATGATATAAAAAACTAAGTATGTTACGAAACAGCTCATACGACAATAGATAATGGTGACCTTTCGAAAGGGGCATAAAACGACTTAAATGTATAAAATACACAAGTCGAACAAAACCAAATATAAAATCGTAAAAAATACAACAATCAAACGAAAGTTAAAATTACCCAACGTTTCGACCAATATGGTCTTGATCATGAGCATGTAAAAAATAAAAGTAAAAAGGTGTCGACTCTTTGAAACCCATAGCAGTCAAATAAAAAGGTGTTGACTCTTTGAAACCCAGAGCAAACTTTTAAGTTTGATTGTTGTTTTTTTTTTCGATTTTGTATTTGGTTTTAGTCGACTTTTATACATTTAAGTCGTCTTATGCCCCTTTTGACAGCTCACCAATTTCCATTTATTTTTCTTGTTATCTTTATAATATAGTTGAACACATTGGATAATTCTTTTTTTTTTGTGAAGGATGTAAAATTTTCATTCATTAAATTTGTCATTAATTTTTTTTAAATTTCATAAACTGGTTGACGATTTTACATTTTATTTGTCGAAGTCTTTTCTTTCACAATCTTGCATGCATTTCAAGGTTGAAGTGACCATCAAAAGCTTTCGTACAAAAGGCGTATATTTTCAATTAAAAGTATCTTTATTTTTAAGATAAAGGGATTATCAAATATAATTTGACATATCAGGATTTTGTGAGATTTCAGATGTAAATAGTGCAAAATGAAAAGTATAATCTAAGAACCAAAAAAAAAAAAAAAACTTTCCAGTATCAACCTTTATCGGATAAAAAGTTTCGAGATGAGGAAATCAGCTGTACGTTTGATATTTTTGATTCCAAACCAATCAAGATTTTAATTACACGAACATATATGTTATTTAAAAAAAACTTTTTAAATTCAAATACACGAATTTGAGTTATAATTTTAAAAAAAAGTTATTTTACTTCCGGCACATTAAACATATTAAAAGATATCATACTTTTTTAGAAAAGGTCCATTGATTATTCTAATAAGTTATAACATTTTTATATTAACCACTTCTACTGACAAAGGAAAAAAAAATAATTACTATGTTTTTTTTTATAAGTATGTGAATTGTCAATAAATTTGTCATTTTTTCCTTGCCAATAACCTCGTTAATGAGTATGCACTAGATTTATAAGTTGGTACATATAAAGTTACAGAGTTTATTCGAGATATCGATACGTAAAAGAAATGAAATTTATGGTCTAACACAAATAATATAATATTATTTCCAAATTATTGGGACTATCAAAAACAGTTTGAGAAAGCATGCTTTTTTAGGTTCCAGGAGTAAACAGTGCAAAGTCAAGTATTTTCTGGGGACCAATAAATTAATTTGAGATATCAGAGGTTTTCTAAGTTAAAATTGTTAAAATTGTTCGATAAAAGAGATAAAAACAATATGTTTCATATTCTTAACTGCAAACCCGGTAAAGTCTATATTATCACGAATATACATGTACATGTTCTTTTTAAAAACTATTAAAGCCAAATATATCTACTGACCATTAGATTCAAGTATGTGTTTAACATTTTTAATAGCAGCCTAAGTTAAACGTAAAACAGAATTCTTTGATCTCAATATAATGTAGTTTTTTAAAATAAACTTGGAGAAATTTTTTGTGTACGACGTGCATTTCTAAACAAATGTTCACCAAATTCTTTATTGACCAAATCTTTGGAAAGCCAAACATCATTAACACTGAATCATAGTTATCAGATCCAAACAGTAAAGTCAAAATTCAAGTAAGGTCAACTTTTCCTGATGGACTTGAAACTACACTTTTAACAGATATATAAAATATATCTGGAAAAAAAAATCAATAAAAGTATCTATAAACTTAGTTTAGAAAATGACTTGAGGTTATGAAGTACTATGTTGTTTTAATGTTTTTTTTTTAACAAATGTTGCAAACATAAAACGTTTTTACAAAACATTGAGGAAGTTTGTAAAGTTCGTATGAAGAAAATTTTCTAAGAGTTGGTGAGAAAATTTGCTTTTGATTTTATTACATTATGTTATTATGCAATGTATTTCATTGTTTAGATATTTAAATTATTCTTTAATATGGATTTTGTATATTTGTGGAAAAACCTATTTGTGGTAAGGCTTTTTCTAATGTTTTAGTTATCGTACTTCTACCATTGTTGATAAGATTTGCACTTATATTCAGATCCAAATACATATGTAGTATTATTTACAGAAAACCTGTACTCCGAAGCATATTCATTTATTTGAGAATTAACAAAAGTTGTTAAACGTAGTAATCAAATTTTACTTTGTACTGTGTAAATTCGGCTCTTTTCTACGGCACCAAAAAATCATACCTCCTGCAAGAAACGAAGAAAATCTCATATTCCGATGGTTTCTAAGGACAACAGAGAAAGAAAAATTAACGTATTCTTCTTCAATTAAATGTATGCGCATAAAATTTCATCTCTCAATCGAGGGACGAGCTTGAAAAAAAAAACATATTATATTCCTAAACAAACTTCCAATGTTTGACAATACTGGAAGGAAAGAAAATGTATAAATTGAAAAATGAAAGATGTTTACGTTACAAGCTTCAATTATCAACTTACGACACGGGTGAGCATTTACTTTTGAAAAATCATAATTCTTAAACCTTATGGCGAACCTACAGGTAGAATGCAACCACTCTTCGTAGGAATTAAAATCCTAAACAGAAAAACTGTAGACGGAATGGATGTCACAAGCACGGCGATAATCGCATAGTTCCCAAAATGTAACAAATGATAATGAAAATCTAGATGGAGGCAGTCAGAAAACGACAGCTATCCCTGCACTCAACACATGGTGTGCGCCACATTCACAATTATATGTTTCAAAAATGGGCCACGATTTTTTAAAATAAAAATTCTAAAACCTTATTGCACATCTACAAACAGTGTTTGACGATACTGTACAGAAATAAGAAAAAACTATAGAGGAATTTAGTTTAAATTCACATTTAACAAAATTCGACCCCTGTGGGCCCTTACTTTTAAAATAAAAAAATTGAAACCAAATGACACGTCTGCATATAGTGTATGGCAATAGCATATAGAAATAAAATTCACCAAGTGAAAAAGTTTAAGTCACAAGTTTGAATTCACTGTTTTCGAAATTCTACACATTATTCTTTTAAAATCAAAATTCTAAAACCTTATTACGCATTTACATACAGAAAATGCCTGAAATTAAAAATGAACGGGGATTTTAGGTTTAGGAAGAAAGTTTGGCGGACTGAAGGACAACCAGAAAGACGGTCGGTGACGATAACAATATCCCGAAGTAAAAATTATGTTATATTAAATCTGGATGGGAAAATCCTTTATGATATTATACTTTTATTATATTGTAATTATTATATTTATTTATCTTGGTCTAATTTGTTTTTTTATGGCCTTATAACATGTACAATATGCTTACATAATACTTATAGTTGTTTACCAGTTAATGTTATAACTGTGCAGTTTAGAAACCACTGGAACAATCATAAATTCTGATGGAATGATTAGAACTTTCTATTTGACTTACATAATAATTCTGGAATGATCATAATATACGATGTGTTATTCAAACTTTTAACGTATTCTAGAAGTTTTCGTTCTACAGTTTCTACTAGTTTCCCGTCTACAGTCTTCTAAAGATTTCCGTGACAACTATATAAAGCTATAAAATGTACATACGAAAAACTTCAAGCTGCGATACGACTTAACGGTACACTTACAGATTGGTTCACAGTGGAAGCAGGTGTTAGACAAGGCGACAACCTAGATCCTACATTATTTGCCTTATTCATCGACGATTTAGTGCCAGAGATAAATAGGATCAAAAACGGAATTGATATCGGAACATACTCGTTAAGTTGTCTACTCTACGCAGACGATATAGTGTTGATGTCTGATTCAGCAGACGGATTGCAGTCCCAAATTGATTGTGTTAGCAACTTGTCGAAAACATGGCGACTGGGGATAAATACGGACAAGACTAAAATTTTACATGTGAGGAAAGCTTCAAAACCAAGGTCTGAATACTCATTTCGTTTAGAAAACATGACACTTGAGACTGTAACCAAATATAGATATTTAGGATTGGTTATAAATGAACATCTGGATTTTACGGAGACGACAAACGAACTTGTGTGTAGCGCTAGTCGATCGCTTGGATCACTTGTGTCAAAATATTTCACGATGGACGGAATGGACTTTCATACATACACAAAGATATTTGACTCGACAGTTTTACCTATACTAGAATATGGATCAGGTGTTGTGGACATAAGCGATACGAAACTTTAGAAAGACTTCAATATCGAGCAATTAGAACTTTTCTTGGTGTTGGTCTCACTGCACCGTTACATGCCATCACAGGTGATATGGGATGGTATCCAGTTCATCATAGAATTCAGATTAATGTAGTGCGCTTATTCTGTAGACTTGTGAAAATGCCAGACACTAGAATTTGTCGGAAAGTATTTGAATGGGATCAGCATGTATCGTTGAGATATAGATATACCTGGTATAATCATATCAAAGATTGTTAGACCTTAGTGGACTAAGTGAATTTCTAGTTCCAGAAAATAAACCAAATATATCTAGTTCTTATATTATTGACTTTTGACGGAAGAGCATGAACAATTTTGGAGTGATAGTATTCAGCAAATGCCAAAATTAAGAACAAATAAACTTTTAAAAACTGATTTTGAAACTGAACACTTCTTAAAGTGCTCTTTGTCAAGAAGTCAAAGATCGTCACTATCCAGGATGAGATGTGGAACCTTTCCTTTGGAAATAGAAAAGAGACGTTTGAGAAATATTTTGGTTGAACGAAGACTCTGTAAAATGTGTACTGAAAACTCAATCGAGAACGAAAAGCACTTCTTGATCCACTGTTCGAAATACGAGGACAAAAGAAACACAATTTTAGACGATATTCGTACACGTTATCGTGACATATCTGGTCTTTCGGACCTTGATAAATTTCGTGAGATTATCTCTAATAGTAGCCTTAGTAAGCTTGTGGCAAATTTTATATCAGACTGTTACAGTACTAGAATTCAATCTATTTCATGACTTTATCGATACATTTTTCAAATTCATTTAATGACATTTACACTAATTCGTATATTTAAAGTGAAGTCTCTTTTCGGTGATTTAAGATGTTTTGTTTTTTGTTTAAAGTGCATCGTAAGCCTATTTGGCTGGCTGAAGTAATAATTTTGTAAATATGTATTGTGATTGTTAAATTCAGGTTGCACTATAATAAACATTTTCTCTCTCTTTATATATATATATATATATATATATATATACGGACACTAAAGTTAGACTTTCAAATCAGATCAGACATTAACATTATTGTATTCTCAGATGTTGGATTGACACACTTATTCACGTTACATGTAACTACATCATACTAGATTGTGACTGTTTGGAAATAATATTTTGTTTGAATTCCCGCAACAGTGACGAGAAGAATTCCGGATAAAGAAAAGACAAAAGGATCGGACATATTTTTAAACAGTTAAGTTGACATTTCATTTTGTATAATATTTCTTGTAAACTTGTGTATAATAAATCTTGTTAATTTTTTATTATTGATTTGTGTCTCAAAGGTGTTTTCTTGCGGTAACAGAAATTGGGGGCTCGTCTGAGGGATAACGTTAATATCTTATTATTTTTTTTCAGTATTTTTATTAGAATTAGCCAAAAAAAATTATACAAAATGGCATTTGATGCTGGTAAATTTTTGAAAACGCCAGATCTGGAAGGGTTTGATTAACTAAAGAAAGAAGAATTAGTGTTGCTTGCTAAACATCTATAAATAGATTTTAGAGGATCTATGAGAAAACAAATTATAAAAAAAATGGTAATAGACAATTTAGTTGACTTAGAAATTTTTGGTGAAGAGGCTCTTGAAATCAAGGTCGAAAATGTTGATGCTTTCAAATTAAAACAGCTTAAATTAGAATATGAACTTAAATTAAAACAATTGGAAAAAGAAGACAGACATGCAGAACTTGAAATGAGGGAAAGGTTAGAGATGGAGAAAATAAGAATGGAAATGGTCAAAGTAGAAAGCAACACTAAATATGAGTCAAAATCAGAACATTTTGATGCAGCAAAAATCTTTGAGAAAACAAGGATTTTCAGATAGCAGCAGTTAAAGGTCAAAAATGCAAAATATCATCTAAGGACTAATAAATTGCTTCGCAATATCAAACTGTTTTGTTAAAAAAGAGTTTCGAGATTAGGAGATTCAACTCCATTGCATCAAACGCATAATTAAACTTACATTGTTTGAACTCAGATTAAGGATGATCGCTGGTCATGTTATGGTCTTTTTGTCAGATTTCGGAATCCTCGGGTTTTATCCATTTCTTTAACATGAAATTTTTGGCCCACGAACCCCCACTTTTTCTTTTATAATTCAATCATATATACCTTAAAATGGTATTTGACAAAATGTTATGAAATCCTTTTTATTTTTTCATACATTTTTGAGAGACTGAAGTTGTCAATGCGAAGACCATAAAAAATCCAGAGAAAACCTATTTCCTGCAAATTTTCAAGGCCTTATAGCTCTAAAATGAGCAAATGAACCTATATTTTTTTCTTCCTTATTTGTTTACTAGTCATGTTCTCTCAAACTAAAACACCTATTTCAAATCCTATTTATTTCCTATTAGACCAGCGATCATCCTTAAAACTCACGTTGTTTGAACTCAGATTAAATCCCTTGCATATGATGTACATCTCTGGAT
The DNA here is from genome assembly GCA_028015205.1 of Mytilisepta virgata. Taxonomy (NCBI): domain Eukaryota; kingdom Metazoa; phylum Mollusca; class Bivalvia; order Mytilida; family Mytilidae; genus Mytilisepta; species Mytilisepta virgata. Next base: position 21,049,917 of record CM051513.1, read on the forward strand.
TAGCCTTCATCAGCTCCATATAATTTTGTGACCAAAATATTACAAATCCTCGCAAAACAATTAATAAATAATAATAATAAAAAAAAAAAGAAAAAAAAATGTGTATAAAAAATTCTCTCTAGCACAATTTCCAAATGTCATGTATTCAAAGATTCAGTTATGCTTACAACACGATAAAGTTGAAGATATTGGAGAGATCAATGTTTGAATGAATTTGATTATAATAAAATTATTTGCTACCAATTTTGATCAGAAGACGTGTACATTTAGCCGATTTAAGATTAATGAGTGCTGGAAGTCCAAAATGTTCAATACGAAAAGAGAAAGATCAACACTTTTCTTTATGATATAAAAAACTAAGTATGTTACGAAACAGCTCATACGACAATAGATAATGGTGACCTTTCGAAAGGGGCATAAAACGACTTAAATGTATAAAATACAGAAGTCGAACAAAACCAAATATAAAATCGTAAAAAATACAAAAATCAAACAAAAAAAACAACGAGCATGTAAAACATAAAAGTAAAAAGGTGTTCACTCTTTGAAACCCATAGCAGTCAAATAAAAAGGTGTTGACTCTTTGAAACCCAACTTTGAAACTTTTAAGTTTTATTGTGTTTTTTTTACGATTTTGTATTTGGTTTTGTTCTACTTTTATACATTTAAGTCGTTTGATGCCCCTTTTGACAGCTCACCAATTCCATTTATTTTCCTTGTTATCTTTATAATATAGTTGAACACATCTGATAATTCTTTTTTCTTTTGTGAAGCATGTGGAATTTTCATTCATTAATTTTGTCATGTGTTTTTTTTAAATTTCATAAACTGGTTGACGATTTTACATTTTATTTGTAGAGGTCTTTTCTTTCACAATCTTGCATGCATTCCAAGGTTGAAGTGACCATCAAAGGCTTTCGTACAAAAGGCGTATATTTTCAATTAAAAGTATCTTTAAAATAAAAGGATTATCAAACATAGTTTGACATATCAGGATTTTTTGAGAGCTCAGGGGTAAATGGTGCAAAATGAAAAATTTAATCTAAGAACCCAAAAATTAATTTCCAGTATCAACCTTTTTTTGGATAGAAACTTTCGAGAGGAGGACATTCAAAGGTAAAGTGACTATTTTTTTCTATACAAGAGACGTATATTTTCAAATAAGATTCTCCTTATTTTAAAGTTAACTGGATTATCAATATAGTTGACATATCAGGATTTTGTGAGATTTCAGATGTAAATAGTGCAAAATGAAAAGTATAATCTAAGAATAAAAAAAAAAATACTTTCCAGTATCAACCTTTATCGGATAAAAACTTTTGAGATGAGGAAATCAGCTGTACGTTTGATATTTTTAATTTCAAACCAATCAAGATTTTAATTACACGAACATATATGTTATTTAAAAAAACTTTTTAAATTAAAATACACGAATTTGAATTATAATTTTTAAAAAAGTTATTTTACATCCGACACATTAAAATCATTTTTTTAAAGATATCATGCTATTTTAGAAAAAGTCCATTGATTATTCTAATAAGTTATAACATTTTTATATTAACCACTTCTACTGACAAAGGAAAAAAAAATAATTACTATGTTTTTTTTTATAAGTATGTGAATTGTCAATAAATTTGTCATTTTTTACTTGCCAATAACCTCGTTAATGAGTATACACTAGATTTATAAGTTGGTGCATATAAAGGTACAGAGTTTATTCGAGATATCGATACGTACAAGAAATGAAATTGATGGTCTAACACAACTAATATTTGAATATTAGTTGTTGAGGCCATCTGTTTTACAATATTGCTTACAAACTGTGTAGATTATGATATTATTTCCAATTTAAACAGTTTGACAAAGCATGCTCTTTTAGGTTCCAGGACTAAACAGTGCAAAGTCAAGTATTTTCTGGGGACCAATAAATTAATTTGAGATATCAGAGGTTTTCTAAGTTAAAATTGTTCGATAAAAGAGATAAAAACAATATGTTTCATATTCGTAATTGCAAATCCAGTAAAGTCTATATTATCACGAATATACATGTACCTGTTCTTTTTAAAAACTGTAAAAAGCCAAATCTATTTACTGACCATTATATTCAAGTATGTGTTTAACATTTTTTAATAGCAGCCTAAGGAGCCTCGGTGGCCGAGAGGTCTAGCCTGTCAACACTGAGGTTGTGCGTTTGAATCTTACCTGTGGCGGGGTGTGTTCAACTCCGAACTAAATTGACAAGGATTGCCAATTTTCCTATTGAAGTGAGGTGGTTGTCTCCGGGTATTCCGGCTTCCTCCACCAATAAAAACTGGCAGCTGCGAAATAGCCAAGTGTGCTGAAAACGGCGTAAAACCCCAACTAAACAAACAAACAATAATAGCAGCCTAAGTTAAATGTAGAAAAAAATTCGTTGATCTCAATATAATGTAGTTTTTTAAATAAACCTGGAGAAATTTCTTGTGTACGACGTGCATTTCTGGACAAATGTTCACCAGGTTCTTTATTGACCAAATCTTTGGAGAGCCAAACATCATTAACACTGAATCATAGTTAAAAGTAAAGACCTAAACAGTAAAGTCAAAATTCAAGTAAGGTCAACTTTTCTTGATGGACTTGAAACTACACTTTTAACAGATGTATAAAATATATCAAGAAACAAATTCAATATAAAAAGTATCCATTAACTTAGCTTGGAAAATGACTTGAGGTTATGCAGTACTATAATGTTGTTTTAATGTTCTTTTTTTTTTAACAAGTGTTACATACATAAACAGTTTTTACAAAACATTGTAGAAGTTAGTAAAGTTCGTATGAAGAAAATTTTCTAAGAGTTGGTGAGAAAATTTCCTTTTGATTTTATTACAATCTGTTATTATGCAGTATATTTCATTGTTTAGATATTTAAATTATTCTGTATTATGGATTTTGTATATTTGTGAAAAAACCTATTTGTGGTAAGGCTTTTTCTAATGTTTTAGTTACAGTACTTGTACCATTGTTGATAAGATCTGCATTTATATTTGGATCCAAATACATATGTAGTATTATTTACAGAAAACCTGTTCTCCGAAACATATTCATTTATTTGACAATAAACAAAAGTTGTTAAACGTAATAATCAAATTTTACTTTGTAGTGTGTAAATTCGGCTCTTTTCTACATCACCAAAAAATTATACCTTCTGCAGGAAACGAAGAAAATCTCATGCTCCGATGGTTTCTATGGACAACAAAGAAAGAAAAACTAACGTATTCTTTTTCAATTAAATTTATGCGCATAAAATTTTATCTCTCAATCGAGGGACGAGCTTGAGAAAAAACGTATTGTATTCCTGAACAAACTTCGAATGTTTGACAATACTGGAAGCAAATAAAATGTATAAATTGAAAAATGAAAGAGAAGTTTACGTTACAAGCTTCAATTAACAACTTTCGACACGAGTGGGCATTTAGTTTTTGAAAATCATAATTCTTAAACCTTATGGCGAACCTACAGGTAGAATGCAACTATTCTTCGTAGGAATTAAAATCCTAAACCTAAAAACTGTAGACGGAATGGATGTCAAAAGCATGGCGATAATCGCATAGTTCCCAAAATGTAACAAATGATAATGAAAAACTAGATGGAGGCAGTCGGAAAACGACAGCTATCCCTGCACTCACCGCATGTTGTGCGCCACGTGCACAATTATATGTTTAAAAATGGGCCACGATTTTTGAAAATCAAAATTCTAAAACCGTATTGCACATCTACAAACAGTGTTTGACGATACTGTATAGAAATAACAAAAACACTATAGAGGAGTTTAGTTTAAATTCACATTTTAAAAAATTCGACCCATGTGGGCCCTTACTTTTAAGATAAAATTTTAAAACCAAATTACACGTCTGCATATAGTGTATGGCAAAAGCATATAGAAATAAAATGCACCAAGTGAAAAAGTTTAAGTCACAAGCTTAAATTCACTTTTTTCGAAATTCTACACATGTGAGGCCCCGATTAAAATGCTAAAACCTTATTACGCATTAACATACTGTGTGTATGTGTGACAATATTGTGTTGAAAATAAATGCCTGAAATTAAAGATGAACGGGGAGTTTAGGTTTAGGATGAAAGTCTGACGGACTGAAGGACAGCCAGAAAGATGGACAGACGGACGGTGGCGATAACAATATCTCGAAGTAAAAATTATGTTATAGTAAATCTGGATGGAAAAATCCTTTATGATATTATACTTACATAACTAAATATTATTTTCAGATAAAAGTAATGGACCGATACATGTTATTAGCAGCTTTATACATCCTGGCCTACAGTTCCATACCAACCGAAGGATGTCAATGCGCTCTTGTTCACCCTCAAATGTTATTTTGTGATCCAAATAAATTCTGTAAGTACCTGCAATATAATTTTACATTTTTTCATAATACACGATTTTAGAAACTAACGTCGGTCGCATACCATTGTTTTTGAAACATTGTGATCACAAAAATAAATACGGGCATACAGCTAAATTGCTGTATTAACTAATATACAAATCAATAATAAATTTCACAAATATAAAAAGTCAAAAAAATTCAGGCAGTAGGAAACAGTCCAAAATATCTCTATAGCAGGTTCCGTATTTCGATGTCGGTTTCCGACTGTCTTTCCTTGGAAAACGTAAATTTTTCTAACAGTTTATAATCTAATACGAAAAAGCTTGAACTGGTGGCAGGTGGCATGTTGACATATGATCTTGCAAGATAAGACAAGATTAAACTTAAATCAAGATATAATTCAATTACTGAGTTCATTCATTAATTATCAATCCAGATTTAAAATAGTTTTCACTTAATTGATATCTTATTATGTTTAGGAAAATTATGTCCATTGTTTCGACTACGACAATACCCTTTACTGATATATGCAGATTCCGTCTGCAAAAACAAAAATTGTCAATATAAAGCACAACACACAACAGATCAACTAAGCAACATCGGCTTGACCTGTGTTGCATATGCAGTAACCCAAAGTTTGCTTTAAATCCATGGATATAAATCTTGTTTATTTTAAAGTTATGAAAATGTAACGATTTATTGAAAGTCTCAAGAATGCCACTTGAAACGAGTACTTATTGATTCTAAGTCAGTAGTACACTTGTAGACTTACATTGTATATCAGCGTCTGTGATAGGTGAACTCTGAATGCGCTCTTATTATCAAACAGATATATGCGTTAATTTGGTATCAAAAATCTAACCATCCTAGAAAAAGAAAATATTCAAACAGTCTTGTGTTCATAGATTGAGAAATTCTTAAAACACTTCTTCAAAAAATATTTCTTACATTCAGTAAGGTTGTAAGCTCAGTCTAAGGATGAAATCTACCACCTAAAATAAAAACAAACATTATTATTCTTATTTTTAGTTATAAAGGTTCAAGTAATCAGTTCAGTAGTTATCCAACCAGATCCAACGGACGATGCGTTAAGGGAAATAACTGTGAATGTACTAGAAGATTATAAGGTTATTATTTCTGAAAAGAATAGTTTCCTGTCAGAAGAGATGACAATACATATTAAATGAAATAATAACAATATTTTGTAAATATCATACAGAATGTCATCCATGAATGATATAAAGATATTTATCTATATTTGGTAATTATGTCAAGAAATTCATACCGTGTACGCACATTGATTTGCGCAAATTTATGAAAATTAAAAGTTGTATTTTCTTCTGTTATTCTTTTCTTTTCTAACAGAGGAGTCAATGAATGTGTTGGTCTTACGGACCAAACTAATTTCACATCAATGATGCATAAGTAGAAATACTTCAGAATTTCGATTTCAAACCCACCAAATACATGTTATATGACATCGTCAATATAAACATAACCGTTGAATATATATATATATATATATACATATTTGGATAGAATAACGTACCAGATGGACAAATAATTCTAACTACTCCAGAGAGTGGAAACGACTGCGGTGTGTCTCTACAGGATGGAGAATGCTGGGTTACATCTGGTAAGTGTCATGTTATTCAGTGATATATTGTTTAATTGTTTTTTTGTGTGTTTAACACGAAGAATGTGTGGCTAAGCTTTCAGTGTAAACAAAATAAAAAAATCAGTCAAGACCAAAACAGATTACAATAATAATGTTTTTTTTTAAATATATACATGTAATGAAAGTAATATTATAGAATCGTTGTTCCTACCTACTGATCAGTTTGTCGATCATTGTGTCTGATTAAAGGTGTAATATAGTTTGGTTGGTGCGAAATTTCACAAATTCACTTGTAAAAGTAGATAAAAATAATTGTTTCCAACATAGCGGATTAGATATACAATAAGATGTGGATTCAACCAATAAGGCGAAAATTAGAAGCGCACAAAGGTATTCCGCTAATCGGTATACGGAAATTAAACTCAATTGAAAATTCTAGTGAAAACCACTTCACAATCTGAAGCCAGAATGTCTGTAAAAGACCTTTAGTCTGATCATAAGAACATAAACAAATCTCGCGGTGTATTTTTCTTTGTTTTCAGGTTTCTTTGAAGGTAACCCAACTCTATATAGAATTAATTCCTGTCTATTTAGACAGCCATGTAATGATGTAAGCGACTTTCAGCAAGATGCATACAACAGGGAATATAGGAAGGGATGTAAAGCTCATTGCGGGGTAAAGTTGTTCAAACCACCAGTTTATTGTTGTGTTTTTGTTATTTGTTTTTTCTATTTTGATATACGGGAATTTATAGGAACCCTATTATGATTCACAGGAAGGCAAAATCTATTAGTATACAAAAGTGCTTAGTCACGAAAAACGTGATTTGAACAAAAGGGTTATTAAACTGCCTTGGATGGATGGATGAATTGTTGTTTAACGTCCAGTGGCAGCCAGGTGCATATCAGGACGAGAACATGTTGATATGATAATGGATATGATCCCTGCTTTGTACTAGACCGACACGCTGAGGGGGATTTTTAATGTAGTTCACGAGATAACTGTCCGCATGTAGACATATCACCCCACTCGGAATCATTATACTGACCTTGAGCCGACCAGTAGATCTTGGCTCTTACTCCTACATGCCGCGTGCGTGGCGGAGAAGCAGCAAATAACAATTTTAATGTATTTGGTTTGACCCGGCCGGGGATTGAACCCGCAACCTTTCGCACTCGAGGGAACTGTCTTGGTCTTAGTTTTCTCAGGTTAAGAATGAAAAGATCTGGGCTCAACCTGATTCAAGAATGGTATTAGTGAAAGATTAAACATATTTAGTAGACGTTTTAGTTTTGGCACTTCAACCCAAAAAGACACATTCCAATGACTTCCGCAACACGTTTAAAAATATTCGCGAAGAATCACAAACTTATGAAAAACAGAAAACATAATTAGAAACTAGGCAACTTATTTTGCTTTTATAACCAACTTCGATTCACCAATTTAGAATGCTTGGGGCAAAATGAAAGAGGACTGCGTTTTTTGTTTGTTTGTTTGTTTTGTTTTAGATTATACCAATACTTTATACATATGTATATTACAGGAAGTTGTTATAAGCTATTAAACAACTATATAATTAGAGGACATTACTAAAAATCAATATAAGTTGTATGCAGAAGAATCTCTAAATAGTTATCAAAATGTTTGCTTTCTACTGAAATCTTGATATCGCATGATAATTAGAATACCAAAAATAAACCAATACTAATTATTACAACTATGTAACAACGTATTTTATAAATGAATAATAAATACAAGAAAAATATACATTTGTATCTCATAAAATACATTGTATAACTATGTTTTATTTTCATTTATTTTTCTATGGATTCAGATATCTCGAGATGGTGACCAACCAGCGGGGTTTAGAGGTTGTCTTATCAACATTAATGAATTAGATCTGCAGTGTTTACAACGATACGCCGAGTGTCGTCCACAGTCAGGGTCCTGTCGCAGATCTGACTGCATGTGGATGATTGCTGATGATCCAAATAATACAAATCCCACGTGTATTCCACAAAGTTAAATCGATATGTCTTAATAAATGAATGCTCCAGTGTCTTGTGTCCTCTTACTTTTGAGTTCCAGGGGCCTCGGTGGCCAGGTTGTCTAGGTAGTTCTTCATGACTACTCATGATTACTAGCCTGTCAACACTGAGGTTGTGAGTTCGAATCTCATCTGTGACGGCTTGTGTTCGACCTCGATCTTAATTGACAAGGATTGTCAATTTTCCTACCAAAAGGTCGATGGGTATCTGGGTAATTCGGCCAATAAGAACTAGTCGCCGCGAAATAGCCAAATGTGCTGAAAACGGCATTAAACGGCGTTAAACCACAACAAAACAAACAAACAAAACTTTTGAGTTCCCATTAAGTGTGCCCTGCGTTGCTGTTCTACCGAATTCGTCAAGTCTCTGATGTTCATGTTATACACATTTTGTCTAATTGTATCCAATATGTTTGTCGATATGAAAATTTTGATGCATATATAAATATATATGTACATGTCGGCAAAAATAAAAATTGTCAGTAGGAGTCATGTTCGAAAGTGTGAAAACCAAAACAGTAATCAAAACATTTAAAACAGATATATCAATTTGAAAATGACCATGCGGTAAAAATCCGAACCCTCTAAGTACGATGCAAGGCACCAGTGAAATACGTGAACTCCTCAGTATCTTGGGCGTGAACGGAAAGCCCCAGAGGAAATCACCAGGTCAGATGCAAGTATTTCGATATCCTTTTTAGCTCACCTGGCCCAAAGGGCCAAGTGAGCTTTTCTCATCACTTGGCGTATAGGACCCTATGGGAAATGCATACAAATGACTTCTTTTAGAGAACCACTGAATGGAATGAAACTAAATCTGGCATGAATGAACCCTTATAAGGTGCTGACCAAGTATATATTATCTGCATTTTGACAGCTAGATATCGTAAAATATCATCCCGTGAGCCAGAATATGAAGCTTGGGACGAGTGAGCGTAGCGAACGAGTCCCAAATCTTCATATTCTGTCGAGCGGTGTGATATTTTACGATATCTAGCTGTCAAAATGCAGATAATATTTTTATCATCTTAATTACTTATCTGAAACGTAAATATTTGTAAACGTTCTGAATTCTCCCAAATTTTCGCGGGAAAAGTATGGATTCTTCATCGCAACGAAAAGTTTTCCGTTACGTTGTCTACCATACCAATAAGTATATATATTTCCTGAATTTTCATGTAAAATATCTTAAAAACGATATAAAAACCGACATTAAGGTGTATTTTCATGTTTTAAAAAATAAAATCATTCTGGAAATCTTTATTCATGATTTTCCGGGGAACTAAAGCACCCGCTTTCAAACTTACAACCTCGTTGACGTCATAGTCCGTCTCCATTCGCGAAACAACTTCTGACTAAAATATGCGCAACATAAAATAATCACTCAAATTTAACCAAGGAGACGGCATTTTTAAACAACATTTAATCGTTTTTATGCTAATTCAGGCGAAAATATGGACATATAAAAATAAAGCGTACGTTTAAAAATTTGATTTAATCGCAAATAATGAAATGCAATGGAAAGAGCGGAAAGAAGTCCCAGCAGACATTATCAGCATCGAGGAAAGACACATTTTGTTGATGTAATTTTTAGAAATTTCTTCATCATTCATTTAAATAAAACGCCATAATATAAAAAGGAAACACCAAATCTTGATATATTTATTAATATTTTACAATTTTGAAAGCTATTTAATAAGTTCTAAGCTGCCAAACGTTGGGAGAATTTGTTGATAAGTCCTGCTGACTGTTGATAACTCCTGCTCACCGCACGTGCTTCTTGATACGAATTTTTTGGAGCTGCTCAACAAGCTGATAGAATCACAGGGAAGGATGATAAGTGTTGTTACTTTGTAGCCGATCCATCATCCAAGATGGCCGCCAGAGGAGGACTTAGTTTAACATAGGACCCTATGGGAAATGCATACAAATAACTTCTTTTAGTGACCCACTTAATGGAATGAAACCAAACATGGCATGAATATTCCTTATGAAGTGCTGACCAAGTGTTGTTACTTTGTAGCTGATCCATCATCCAAGATGGCCGCCAGCGGGGAACTTAGTTTAACATAGGACCCTATGGGAAATGCATACAAATGATTTCTTTTAAATATATAATTTCCAAAATCACATTAGATACAGGTGAGCGACACAGGCTCTTGAGAGCCTCTAGTTAAATTTACCGTTTTGAAAAATGTTAAATATTTGTCAATCTAAAGCATACCTGCTTCGTACATAACATTATTTTTAAATGTTTTTGTCTTGATCCTTTGTGTAATTTTGTCATTTTATTCTGTTCCCGATATGTTACGCCTTGTGCACATATTTTCAGTCGTAAACAGATATAATATGCACATCGTGTGCACCGAAACGGGTATCACATAAAACAATGTATTTGTCAGCAAATATTAAAGCATGACCCTCGGCTTTTTATGGGAGTTCACACGGCTAGTGCTTTAGTCTGTGTGCTGTTTTGTTTAGTTTATTGTACGTTTTTTTATTCTTTAGTTATACATGTATCCCTGTTTCTTGTGTTCTCTTCCCCTGACTTTGTTTTTTCCTTAGACTTCGAATTTGTGGACTTTTCCCAGTGTTTTGTCACTTCGGTACTCTTTTGCCGATATTAATACAGTTCAAATAGTTTTGCTAGACTGGTCCCCTCTCCTTTATCTGTTTGGCTGTGACAGATATCAGGGTGATTCAGTTACCCGTATGTTGTTAGAAAGAGAACCAGCCTATAGTTTTGCTAGGGTCGACATACGAGCATTGCACAACATAAAGGATAACAGGAAAGATCAACAATCGCTATTTTATCGATAACCCTTCAGACAGAAATCAAATAAAAGAGCACAGAACATATAGAAACAATAGATTAAGGATATTCTCAGTTGGAACAGAAAATGGGTGATGGAGATAAACCAAATGCATGGTTACAAAATCCCAATTGTCTACCCTGACCCTGTGCTGTATAATTTGTTGTTCTTTGTACCTGTCATCCTCGTATAAGCCACCAGCAGAAACATCCACTCGGTGATAGTAATAATAAATCCGAAGACAACAAATTGACAGATGGCTGTCTTATTAACATTAATTATAGGAAAAATAATACCGAAGCAATTGGGCAGTAAGCAAAATGAGAAACTAAAATAGTGAAAACATACTACAAAGACACAACCAAACGAGTAAAAACACACATAGCTAACCACGAAGAATCAGAGCATGATAGCATATAAAATGTGAGCTAACACTTTATTAAAGAGTATAGTCTACCGTGCATACATTTTATGAACATTTAAAGAAATAGTGAAAACATTAAACAAATACACAACCACACGAGTAAAACACGTAGCTAACCACGGTGAATCAGAACATGATAGGATATAAAATGTGAACTAACACTTCATTAATGAGTATAGTCTACCATGCCTACATTTTATGAGCATTTAAAGAAAATTATTTCAGCTCAAGTTAACATGACACATGTTTCATATGATATTATATACTGAGCATTATAAACAGAACTCGTTATCATCTCTTGGGGTAGCCAAATAAATATTACAAATTGAGGGTAATACTCACTTAAAATGTCCAAATTAGAACATATGTATAATTATAAGTATTTTTTATACGAAATGGATATCCTTTTAGTTTCAAAAGTGGGAAAATGTTGTAAACCTCCGAAGTATGATGATGTCTGTGATATTTTTTATTAAGGGAGCAACCATTTGAATTTTTATGGGGAGGGGGATAGGATCTCAAACATTTGATCCTGCCTATCTTTGTCGTCGAAATTTTTGTCCTGGATTTTTGTTTCTTTTAAACCAATAGTGCCTGATTGACACAGGTCTTTCATTTTTTTCTAAAGTGATCCTGTCTTTTTATTTTACCTTAATCCTCGCCCTGTCTGTCTATTTCAAATTTGTTCCTTTTCGATGTCATGATACATGTATATGAACATACTGTAATTAAAAACTATAAACTGATAAAAAAAAAATTATTTTGAAAATATGATTATTTATGGTTATTTTCTTGCATTTATTTACTGATTTTGGGTTTCAATTCACAAAATATTCGCAAAGAATCACCATTTCATTTAGTTGTTTTATTTAAATATAATAAACATGATATTAATAAAACACTTGTTTGATATAACTTCCAAATATATGATACTTCAGAGAGACATCATTTCCGAAAGATTAATTTTTTTTGTAAATGTATAAGTACCAGCTCCTAAAATTCCTAAGATTTAAAAAAAGTCTTGATTGCTTGGTTGATTTCTCATACAGAATTAAATGTATCCCATTGTCGGGATTTCCCGCTTTGAATACCCTACTGTAGGTGTAAAATTAAGTATAGCAATTTTCAGAAACTCATTTTGGAATTACTATTCTAACTCTAAAATTATATATGAAGCAAGTTATTTCCCTTGCTGGGACGTAGTACTGGTTCGCTGCAATGAAGAGTAAAGGATTAACTGTTTTTAAACTTGTTAATTTGCTGGTAATGTTTGGTTTATAAAAAAAAATGGGAACTACTTACGGTCTTTTTGCTTCCAACATACCTGTAATCAAACTTGATTGTAAAGCTGACAATATTTGTATATCAAAGTAATAAATAATGTCTATTTACATCCTACTGGTTGCTCTGCACTACAGCGAACCAGTACTACGTCCCAGCAAGGGAAATAACTTGCTTCAATTTATAATTTTAGAGTCAGATTCGTGATTCCGAAATGAATTTCTGAAAAGGGCTATAGCAATGTAATGTTCATACTTTTTTCACGTACATCATGTATGTGTCGTGGTTTTGTATAAAAAAAAATATTTCAACTAAGCCTTCTCATATTTTATCGTTACTTTAAAACAGTACATGTGTATATATAATAAATACAATATATGAACCCACACATCTTTTACACTTGATGAACATTATAAATATTTCAAACAAAAGATTCACATTATCTAAGCAACAATTTAGCATTATAAAACAAAGATCCATACAATATAAAATCATTTGATTATTTAGTTGAAATATTTAAATGACGCAGGGACATTATTATAATGTTATACGCCATATCGAGAATGTTAGTGTATTGTATCCACATAATCTTATCTTACGAAGGCCATTTAAATGAAGATAAACTATTTTGTATACAATGATTTATCCCTAAGGTACCCCTTTTGATTTAATGATTGATTTTATTTTATTTACTTTGGAAGTATAAAGACATGCATTCTTATCAAACTTTTGGTAGATTTTGGTAAGTAAACAACATTTTGTTATATTAGTTATCTTTACCGGAGTGTTTACGTATTTTTTCTCTAACACCTTGACTAAAATAAATTTGGCTAGTTTAATTTTCATAATTTTTTTAGGAAATATCTACTTTGACCTGTTGACATAAATGATGATTTTTTTAAAATAGAATTTTACACTTCACGGAAATAATTTCATTGAATATATAGCAGTTTGGCAAACATCACTTTTGATCATAGAGAAGCTTAATTTCTCTTTACTTATTAAATTTGATTAAAACGCTGTGGTGATTATAAATTAGAGGACAATACCCGAACGAGACAAATCATAAAAGAACACGACTGGCAAACAAACAGTTAAAGAGAGAGACATAAAAACAAAGAACACTGAAATTTAAAGCTGCATTGTAATGATATACAGTATATGATAAACCAGATTAGCATAAAACTTCGCGGAAAACTGTCCTAAGAGCCGTCCCGAACTTGTAGTAGGGTAAAATACTTTTATCTCTGTTGAAATCCACTATAACTTTTAGATGAAAAACAACAATTAACTTTTGTACTCTTGCTTGGATCTTTGTTACGCAATATGCTGTTGGCGTGGCCAATGATGCGAGCACAGCAATAGCCCTTTCCAGAAATTCTTTTCCGGTATCACGATTCTGATTCTAAAATTATCATTTGAAGCAAGTTATTTCCATTATTTCCGTTTCCAGCGAAAGAAACTTTCTAGCCTTAGCATGTAACACAATATGGCTGCCCCCACTAAATAAAGACTTTTCCAAAATGACCCATATGTAGAAAATGCATATGCTCCTATAGCGCTCGCTGCGCTCGCTATAAACAAATATTTGGTGGGAAGAATCAATCATATCCTTTCTTTTAGGCGATATTGATTATTGAATGAAAGTACATCATTATTTTTCCCTCAATTATTAATTTATGTTGTGATTATTATTAATAATATATATACATGTACATAATTAGGTATAAATTATCATCTATAGTGTTCATATAATCGTTGAAATAATATATTTTATCTATAGTTTGATATTTAAATGGTATTTTTCCAATGACAGGTAAATACGCTTATCTCTTGTTAAATTACTATCAAAATGACGGATTTATTATTATTGAGGAGACATTCAAACCTTAAAAAATGTTGCCTTATTATTATCTATTTATATGTCCATGTATCGATAAGACATCAATCTGTAAGATTTAACAAGGAACTCCAGTAAGTGAATGATAGGCCGGGGAGGGGATTTCGCCTACATGTGTATTTCATGGTAGGAGGTACCTGAATCCGGAAAATTATGGATTTTTACTAACTTTTACATCGGTCTGTAAGATTTAACAAGGAACGGCAGTAAGTGAATGATATGCCGGGGAGGGGATTTCGCCTACATGTGTATTTTATGGTAGGAGGTACCTGAATCCGGAAAATTATGGATTTTTATTAAATTTTACATAAATCTAACATGTGTCCTTTTTCAACGAATTGTAATCTTAGGTCTGGGTTTTAATGGATGTGTAACGGAATAATGTATCAAAGCTTGTTTATTTTCAGGTGATGGATTTCACATAAAATAATAAAAAATGATGAATATATTAGTAAGCAAAATATTGTGTTTGTTTATGTTAGTTACTGCCTTTGGCCAAGGTAAGATTCTTTGACTCTTTAATTATCATTTTATTATATGTATACAGTTGGTTCATTGATAAAATGTCCTCCTCCGCAATCCTGAACTAGGATATAGAAATGCTGATGCCGTTCGACTTTCTAGGCGCTCCCACACATACATGTCTTAACAAAAATCAACATTGGTTCGGACGAGTTAGAAAATCAGAACAGACCGATTGATTTTGTATTTATTCCCTTGGAACTGTAAAATAGGTGGAAAAATGATATTTAAGGTAAAGGCGAAGTAATTGAACGCCACCTAGTGTTCATTTGTTTACCGTTTCAAGGGTAACAGCCCCTTGTCATTGTATTACGTCCCCGACGTAGTAGTCGTTATGCTGTTGACTTCGGAGGGGCAAAGGCATTCGAAAAGCATTATTTAGTCGTGTAAGCGCATATTACACATATTCGTTATTTACACATAAATATTTATACTTACAGGTAATTTTAGTTTAAATTTTAGGTATTTTTATGAAGTACAGTGTACTACCTCCATGGTATTACCACGCCACATTTTTTCACACTTAGGTCACAAATGCACTTTTATAACTTTACTAAACATCTCAACTCCTTAGACATGTTAGAACTCAGTAATAAAACGTATCACAAAATACCGAAATAAATTTGATGCACTGTATGGCAATAACGCGAATGCATATGTGACGTCAAGTTGCACATCTAACGTCATTTCTACTTTGATGGAGAAATCAAACTATCCAGGAAGTGTAGATGGTCTTCATTTTTATTTTTAAAAAAATATTGTTACTCTTTTTCAAGCGAAGATCAAACTAAAGTATTCCAAAAAATGGAAGACAATCAAATTTTAAACAAAATTTTAGGAGCGGGCGAAATATTTTTCCTTTTAATTTGTTGAAAAATGAAAAAAATAAGAGGCGAATTTTCAGCATTTATTTATAGATGAAGCGGCAAAAAAAAAAAAAAAAAAAAAAAACAACTTGGTTTTAGGCTAATATGTAAGGGATTTAACGGCGAATATTGCAGTCCAAATAAAATGTTTTCAGCTCCAACTGTTTGAAAAATGTTTCCAAGCGTCAGTTGTCCATAATGATCTTTACTCTTTTGCTTATCTCCCGCATGTATGACGTTTCTGGTTAAACGTTTTAATTTAGTAATAACGACAATACCCTCTAAATTTAATGCACTTTGAAATAAGAAATGGTGTTTTCGGGGTTGGTCCACTTGACGCACTTTGATTTTTTTTTAACTTGTTAAGCTTAACCATAGTTTAACGCACTTTGAATTTGGAAAATATAAGTAAGAATTAGTAACTCGACAAAGTATATCAAAGATATGTATTTCTTACATCTGCATTACATATTGCAGAGCGGATAACAAAAATGTAGGTTTTAAACGTAAGAAACTTTTCAATATTTAACGGGACTATAAGGATACAGTGGCAATACAACCGTCATTCAACAAATAATAGATAAAATCTGCAACTCCTTAAAGAAAGTAAAACAAAATATAAATAAATAAATAAATAAAATGTTAATCAAATAAATAATAATAATAATAATAAGAAGTAGAAGAACATTAAAACGAAAAAAATGTTTATCAGATGAAAGGTACAGATTTGCTGTTCGTCCTGTAACTATTATCTGCAATACAAACACGTTATCGAACGTCGGACGTGATGACGTTGCCTGAAAAAAAAAACAAATCACCAAAATTAGTACCTTGATGTTATCTTCAGCAGCAGATACCACGAAATCGAGCATGGGGTCCTCCAAATATGTTTTTATCATCAGAAATGTCGTGGATGCGGCAATATAATATTAGTTTTTCACGAAACTGTAGGATTAACCACCAGGGTTTTTATAGATTTTTCGAGCAAAATTTTTCAAAATTTGACGTTTTCCCTATATATCCTACGTTAAAAGTTAATTTCAGAACGCATTTTAAAAGGGTTATAGCAAGCAAATAAGCCCGGGTACCCCCGTTTTAGCTCACCTGGCTATGCCAGGGTGAGCTTTTGCCATCATTTTTCGTCCGTCGTCCGTCCGTCGTAAACTTTTAATTCAAAAATCTTCTCCTCTGAAACCGCTGGGGCGATTGGTTTGAAACTTAATAGGAATGATCTATTACAAACGATCCTCAATTTATTTTGATCTGACATAAAACATGTCTGTCGTAGCTATAAATAGAATATAGGTGAGGATGTGTTGTTTTTGGCTTATAACTTAAAAACGGTTACAGATATCAAATCTGACATCGGGTACAATTGATCAGCATGACGAGATCTACCTACCCTGAAATTTTAAAGGAAATTCCAAAACCCGTTTAGGAGTTATTGCCCTTTTTTCGTCAAATTTTCAAAATGTTACATTTTTCGTCATTTATCTCCAAAACTATTTGAGATAGAAGTGGAATGTAAATTTGAAAAATGTTTGCCATGTTAAGATCTACATACCCCGAAAATTTAAAGGAAATCCCCAAATCCACTTAGGAGTTATTGCCCTTTTTGTAAAATTTTCAAAATTTTAACATTTTTGCATTTATCTTCAAAACTATTTGAGATAGAAGTGAAATGTAAATTGAAAAATGTTTGCCATGTTGAGATCTACCTACCCTGAAATTTTAAAGGGAATCCCAAATTCTATATAGGAGTTATTGGTTTGTGTAATTTGATTTCGGGTTCTGTTACATTTATTTAAGGTTCACCGGTATTCCTGGTGAAATTTATCAACTTCCTGCCAGGACTACCACCATCAGGGAACATATTTTAACATTAAACCTTATGAAAAATAAATCTTCAACAAATTTTCCCTGAACAATTGAACCAATTGCTACAAACTTGGTCAAATAGTTGATTAATTGTCCAATGAAAACCAGACTCCAGGTGAGCGATACAGGCTCTGGTGAGCCTCTTGTTTATTTCATATTCCAATGTATTTCGATTAGCTTTACATACTGACAAAACATTAGAAAACTGTAGGATACTTTCAATTACTTCGCCTTGACCTTAAGAAGTTCTCACCTACGCATGTATCAACAAATTTGAACGAGATGTATGTCAAAAGTTTAAATCATTATCGGTTTGGAATAAAAGTCGAAATTCAGCTCCATCCCATTGATTTTTTCTAGTGGGTGTTTCCGTTTAAACAGTTACAATCTTGAAAACTAAAATGTTACGCTTACACGTCTACATGTCTCAACATATTTTAATGAAATGTATGTCAAAGCGCTATGTAGAACGATCGAGGTCGTTAATCAGCTCCGACCGATTCATTTTCTTTCCGTCTTGTTATTTATGATATTTTTGAAGCATTATAGGTGATGGAAATTGGCTTGTCATTAGCAATTTAGTTGTCATATCAAAACAATTTCTGCGTTATTTTAGTTTCTATCCTATACAGTTAGCACGTAGATTTCGAAAAACTGCAGAAAACGTTTTCGGTTACTACACAGGCAAAAATGCCCCACATAAGTTTCACATGTATGTCACCGTATGTTTAAGAGACGTTTCATGCCACGCATGTAACACATGTTTGCAAAACGCAGGAAATACGCATGATTCACACGTATTAATTTCATGCGTGAGAAAACACACCTGTGTCGCATGCGTTTTCAGATACATGTATTACATGCGTGGCATAACTCGTGTATATCATGCATGTGACACACCTGTGACACATGCGTTTCCAGGTTCATGCTTGACACAATTATATAAATACATAAATTGCACTGTCGGGAATGTTTAGAATAGAACAAATGCAAGACAGAAAATCATCAAATGCATGCATTTAACCATGAATTGAAGCGTCGAAATAAATGCATTCTATTATAATTTCTTGTGTTTTACATAATGCCTTTATTTTTTTACACAGGTCAATTAAAAACCACATACGAAAATGAGGTATCTTCAAACGAGCCATCAAGGTGTGTATGCAACATTGTTTCTTCATGAAAAATTATTTAAAGGATATACATGATATATTTGTCTCATGTTTAATCGGCAGGAAAATAATAATACATATTCAAAACTTGTAATATAGTATTATTGCGAAAAGTTTTCCATATTGGCTTAGTTATTGGTCCGATGCAAGCAATATTGGACTGAGGCGAAGCCGAAGTTCAATATGGTTAGCCAAGGACCAGTAACTAAGCCTTGCCTCGGTGCAATATGGCTAGCCTCGAACAAATAACTAAGTCAATATGGAAAACCTTGCGAGTTTATACTTTTATTGACTAACCAGTCGAATCTGTTATATTGACTCGTCCAATATGATCCTTTATTGACTAACCAGTCCAACATGTCATATTGACTAGAGTAGTAATAGGGGGTCCTCACTTCCAATCAATCAAATCCCATTCTGCATTCTGATTGGTCACTTCCAAACAAAGGACACGCCCCCAAGGGTTCTCATTTCCAATCAATCAAAACCCGTTCTACCTTCTGATTGGTCACTTCCAAAACAAAAGACACGCCCCATTCAAACAGACCACTTGCACACAAACCGTGATCCACCCCCCCATATTTCCACATACCTATTCTAAATAAATTATAACCCCCTAATACGTCATATTTAGCGATGCGTGAAACCACAAATATGTAAGGTATGCACAATAGACCTTCGATATAATACCTACTGGCATGACTCAACGAAATGACATATATATGGATATCGATCTAATGGTACCCCTATCATATTACTTAGTACCGGATGTATCAACAACATATATAGATATGGTACCCCTATCAGTTTACATGGTAGTTAATCATCTGATATTATGGGCCCCTATCTTATTACAAACGATTATATGTGCTTATCCAACCGTTTTTGACCGTTTTGACATCGTTACGCATGACTGATTTTAGCCATAAAACCTTTGTTAAGGTCCACGTGGACCTCAAATCGATTCCTCGAGAACCTGGAAGTCTCTTGTGACCGTTTGGACATTGTCACGCATGAGTGATTTTGCCCCTTAAAACGTCTATAGAGGCCCATATGGTCCTCAAATCGATTCCTCGAGAACCTGGATACATGTATCGAGAACCTGGAAGTCTTTTGTGACCGTTTGGACATCATCACGTATGAGTGATCTTTCCCTTTAAAACATCTATAAAGATCCATAATCCATTCCTCGAGACTCTGGAAGTCTTTTACAACCATTTGAACATCGTCATGCATGACTGATTCTACCCCTTTAAACGCCTATTAAGCCACACACGAGCCTCCAATCGATTTCTCGAGACTCTGGAAGTCTTTTACGATCTTTAAGACATCGTCACGTATGAGTGATTTTGCCCATTAAAACGTCTTTTCAGCAATCCACGGGCCTCTAATAGATTTCTAGAAAGATTTTGAAGTCTTTTGCGACCATTTGGGCATCGTCACGCATGAGTGATTAACCCCCTGAAAAACGAAAAATTAAGCCCCCATCTGGACTTCATTTGACGTCCTTGAGACTAGGGAAGTCTTTTTGGACGGTTTGGACATCGTCACACATGAGTGATCGGCATACGAACGTTTGCGACCAATCAAAGTCGTGTTGGAGAGAGGGGAGGGTGGCGCGCGGCCGGCATATGTTTATAAGCTTATGTCGTCCGGTGTGACATATAACAAACACCATTGAAATTTTACAAGAGGCATTGTACTGAATTAGATATATAAAACTATGAATCCCTTTCACTTGAAGATCAGTTTTGCACTACAATGGACATCGACACCTTACAAATATATGAAAGGGTAGCATTTACCCTCTTTAACGACGGTATCGTCAACGCGGGTAGAATTTTGACGTTTTTTTACAATCATAAATTATATTTGTCATCTCTACCCAGAACAAGCAAATATCATTTGGGATATTTATCACCGTGCATTGGATGGAATCAACGTGGAGCATATAGCAATATTAATGTAAAACATATTTTGTATCCTAGTTTGCATTATACACCAATGTCCAGAAGATAAACGAGATAAAGATTTCATCACGATTTTACATACATGTAAATTCCAAAACCTAAGGTTGAACTCCTTCCATCGTAGTTTTGTCCTTAGCTATATTTGATATTACTTCTTATTCGGATTTCGTTTGGTTTAATGCATTTTAAACATTTGTTGATATTATGGATTTGCTATGTTTGTGTCCTAGTGCTGCTGACGAGGAATAAATTTCCGAAATGGCCATCCAGCTCATTAAAATTAATTGCAGTTGAAGTTAACACATGTGGTAATGTCTCGTGTGCATTTACGCCATATCCTTTCGTAAAATATGAAACAAAACTTTTATGACGAATGACAGTATAGATCTTTATAAAGGTCCTTTTTTGATGAACATTTTCATTTACTTGTTGAAAGTTATACGAGTATAATGACTCTTTACGCGAGCGACCCGAAAATGTGGGAACAGGCATTCAAAGACCTGTCTAGTGGAAAAATAAATCCTTATTACAAGACACCCCAATCGGTGTGAGGAGTAGGAGGTAGATACTCTTCCTATTTTCACGTTCCAGTGAAAGCACCTGAGAAAATCGTTTTACCTATAGAACAAATCACACCAGTTGCTGCAGTGGCAGAGAGTGCGAAAGCAAATTTAAAAAGAAAAATTGAAGAAGTTTTGCCTCATGTTGATCCGGATAAGATGTCGCGTAAAAGGAATCGTCGTTTCATCATATTAGACACAGTATAGATAGCAGTTGTTTCAAATTCACATTCATTTCTGTGGGAATATATCGACATGTATGCTTGTCATTCGTGTTCACTTATTTTTTCAAGAGACGACAATTTGAAAAGGCATTTGAAACATGTACATCAAAATGAGATTACTGACTCCAGAGGAGGAGGAGGAGGGGAGGAAGAGGAGAGGAAGAAGTAGGAGATTTTCAATTTCTTCATCCCTTCACAGTGGTCCAACGTCTTGTGGAAAAACGTTCCTAGTTAAAAACATACTTCAAAACATCAACAACGCTATGTATCCACCACCGGAGAAAATAATTTTGCTTTACAAAAGATGGCAACCACTCTACGACGACATTAAGGAAACAGTGTGGTCTCTGGTCCAGTTTGTACACGGAATTCCAGTTGATTTGGACAGGGATACTTTCATTGATCCAAAGATTCGTCAACTTTTGATCATAGACGATCTTATGACATCGAAAGATCCACGCATCACAGATTTATTTACGGAAGGCAGTCATCATAGAATCCTGTCAGTCATGACATTGAACCAGAATTTATATTTCAGCAAAGATCCAACACAAAGGAGAAACTGCCATTATCTAATCCTCTTCAACAATCCTATTGACAGACAACCCGTAACGACGTTAGCTCGACAAATCTACCCAGGAAATACCCAGTACTTTATGGGAATTTTCGAAAGAGCAGTAGAACAACCCTACGGAAACCTACTGATCGATCTAAAACCTATCACCAAGACAAGCATGAGACTTAGACCGAATGTTTTATCTCGAAAAAATATATATTAAAAACACGGATTCAACAATATTCGAACATTCTACGCGGGATGTGATTCCTGGTATTAGAGTTCAAATGCAGAATCAATACAAGCATCCACTGGAAATATATCAGGATGGAAACGGTTTACAAGGACCTGCCCCGCCATGGTAGTACGAAGGTTTTCAACGAGGAGAGGGTTTAGAAAAAAGTTACGCTAATCCAAAGAAAAGAAGAATATCAGAGGATTCTGAAGACGAAGAAATTGAAATTTGAAAGAAAATGAGATTAATCCCAGCTAAAGATCTACCAGATTCCGTATATATGCCTTTGCTTAGACATCCACTGGCTAAGGAATGGACAGAAATGATAGACAACAAAATGGAAAAATACATAGGAGACGGTTATGACGAAAACGTTGCCAAGTCCAAAGCAGTTAATTATTACCTACCAAAAATCAGAAAAGAACTCAGGAAAAAATACGTGAACTTAATTTTGAACCTGGATCGATTACTGAACGAACCATTACACCGTGAAATCATGAAAACCGTGAACCATTGTCAAGATGTCTACGAGATGCCACCGGACGAATCTGCCAAACAGGCAGTGAAATTAAGAAAAAACATTATAGACGAAAATTTATTGCCAGAACACGATGAAAATGTAGATGATGAAAAATAAAAATTGTGTAAAATTTCAATGGTGTTTGTTATATGTCACACCGGACGAGATAAGCTGATATGTTTATAAACTTATAAGCATATAAGCTTATAAGCATATGCCGGCCGCGCGCCACCCTCCCCTCTCTCCAACACGACTTTGATTGGTGGCAAACGTTCGTATGCCGATCACTCATGTGTGACGATGTCCAAACTGTCCAAAAAGACTTCCCTAGTCTCAAGGACGCCAAATGAAGTCCAGATGGGGGCTTAATTTTTCGTTTTTCAGGGGTTAATCACTCATGCGTGACGATCCCCAAATGGTCGCAAAAGACTTCAACAACTTCCTAGAAATCTATTAGAGGCCCGTGGGTTGCTGAAAAGACGTTTTAATGGGCAAAATCACTCATACGTGACGATGTCTAAAAGGTCGTAATAGACTTCCAGAGTCTCGAGAAATCGATTGGAGACTCGTGTGTGGCTTAACGGGCGTTTAAAGGGGTAACATCAGTCATGCGTGACGATGTTCAAATGGTCGTAAAAGACTTCCAGAGTCTCGAGGAATGGATTATAAATCCATATGGGCCTTTATAGATGTTTTAGAGGGAAAAATCATTCATGCGTGACAATGTTCAAATGGTCACAAGAGACTTCCAGGTTCTCGTGGAATCGATTTGAGGTCCATGTGGACCTTAACAAAGGTTTTATGGCTAAAATCAGTCATGCGTAACGATGACAAAACGGTCAAAAACGGTTGGATAAGCACATATAATCGTTTATTAAGATAGGGGCCCCAAATATCAGATGATTAACTACCATGTAAACTGATAGGGGTACCATATCCATATATGGTGTTGATACTAAGTAATATGATAGGGGTACCATTAGATCGATATCCATATATATGTCATTTCGTTGAGTCATGCCAGAAGGTATTATATCGAAGGTCTATTGTTCATACCTTACATATTTGTGGTTTCACTCATCGCTAAATATGACGTATTAGGGGGTTATAATTTACTTAGAATAGGTATGTGGAAATATGGGGGGGGGTGGGGGTGGATCACGGTTTGTGTACAAGTGGATGGGGCGTGGCTTTTGTTTTGGAAGTGACCAATCAGAAGGTAGAACGGGTTTTGATTGATTGGAAGTGGGGACCCCTATTACTACTGAATAGTCCAATACGGCATATTGGACGGGTATGTGTCGTATCGGCGTACTTTGACATTTTGTATTGTATTGACAGGTTTTATCGTATTTAGGCTTATATTCTATTGTTGGTCAATAATTTTGAATATTTAACTTTTCATTTGTTTCATAGAGTTATATTGCTTCAATTACCGAACACGAAACCTATTTTTGTATGTTTA
The DNA here is from genome assembly GCA_028015205.1 of Mytilisepta virgata. NCBI lineage: Eukaryota > Metazoa > Mollusca > Bivalvia > Mytilida > Mytilidae > Mytilisepta > Mytilisepta virgata. Next base: position 21,074,351 of record CM051513.1, read on the forward strand.
AACCAAGGGACACTTACACCAAAACAAAACCTATTCAAAACATTAAAAAATATAGATTATTGATAAAAAAGATTTGAATCCCCAAACCTAGAAAGAATACATCAATTCAGTAACACTAGTATGTTTATAGTATGGCAGTTGGAGCTATAATAGCAGGCAGTATAGTGTGTGGACTTGGAGCTTTATTATGTATAGGTGGTGTCGTGTTGTGCTGTAAAAAGATCTGTGCAGGTAAATTCCTTTCATTGTAATGTGTACATTATTTAAGGATTGACCGTTATTTTTTTTCCGGTCTATGAAGAAATAACCTCAATCACGTGGTGCACACAAAATAACACACAGTTACTTGAAAGTGTGCACAATATGCATTGAGGCTATTTCGAATAGACTGAAAACAAAATTACTGTCAATCCTTAGAATACCATAAATTATTTGAAACAATAGCAAAAGTAGTGGGGTCAAATACGAACTGACGATTAATATTTGTGAAAATTATTTGATTTTGAAAGCGTAGAACGCAGTGTTGAAATTTTATTTCCACTAAGTACTTCAACGATTTATGTTTTTATTACTTTCATGTCCGTCTTTATTGAGAGTAAAGGGGTGGATGGGTTGTTTTCCTAGTATTTATAAATAACTTTGGGGAACCCACATCGCCCAGGGAACCCAATTGGCCCACACATTCTTATGTTTCAACGGCACAGGAAACATTTGAATACGTCTGTTGGAAAGTACTAAAAACTTTTATTCTGCTATATGCAACAGAGTTTTAATGCATATCTGTTGAATGGACTGAATATTTCTACTGGGTCGATATGGGTACCCTGTCTTCTTTTCTGGTTGTTGGTTTATTTAATGCCGCCAGTTGTAAATAACAGGAAAATTTCAGGTCCCAAACAAATGCCTGCAAACAGCACATCAGTAGTCTACTTGGTGTGTTATTATTATAAAAAAAATCGTCGCTGTCGTACTTCCCTTCTACTCGAAAAACACCTTTCTTATTCGGCAATGTGGGTACCTCGACGTTACTGTTTATAGTCAGGCGAATCTCCCAGTAACCTGTACGAGCATAAAAAGTTGATATATTTAAAAATTAATTTATGAGAAATGAACAAAAATCTAAATAAAACTTTACATAAGACATAATGTTGGTTATTGGTTATTAGAATTTCGCATGTATTGAATTATTTTATTATACCATCGTATGTATAACTTACTAATAGGCTGTATGTTTTTTTTTTGTTTTGTGTCAATTGAGTCTGTGAAAACCTAACAGCCATCCAGGAAAAAAAAAACACAGCAAAAAAAAAAAAAAAAAAAGAAAAGAAAAAATAAAACACAATGCATTTACTCCTCATAGCGATTTTATAAGAATAAAACTGCATTTGAACGGTCAATCTGTGACACCTGCAAGAACAAGAGATTCAAATTGAAAGTAATTGTGATATTTTATGTCTGGACTGGGCCATTTATCGATTTATCGATTGAAAAATACGTCTGTATATGTTTTTGAAAATAGGAGGCAGAAAACCTTCCCGCACGCGGACGCAAAACAAAGAGAAAAAAAAAACAACTATGACTTTACCTAGTTTAAGCTATATCACATAATTGTCTTGATTTAAAATATAGGACGAATATTTAAACTTTAATGCCTTTAATTCATTATATTTGTTTTGGTTGTTTTTAGATGGCATTGTGATATGATGACGATGAAGGTGGAATTTTATTTCGTGAATAATAACAGTTTTATAACCGTGATACAGTTTTCATGATTGTATATAGATCTTTTATATGAATAAATATACACTAAGTCCACTAATCGTACTCACATTTTTTTTTATCATTTACACGTGGCAGAAAATAGCCAAGTACACCACTTATTTCGACATGTTAAATAATACGATGTACTTATAATAACGAACAAAGTACAACACAATTTCTTTGTCGCCTGCTTCCCTCACATGGTATTAACATACCAATATGGAGGACGCCAATTCTGGTAAGATAGTTTTTTTAATGATTTCGCTTGTTTAACGGGTCTCCTCTTCAATTGGACACAACAGATGCATTGATCTTTGTTAAAGAAATAAATTCTGAAGCGTACCCTGTCATAAATATTGCTCAATAAACTGTTATCGGCGTTTGAATCTTTCGTAATGATGACGGTAACGCATAAAAAGATGTCCGTAACTAATATAATACATGACATAATTCCCTGGGATTCCTCTCTGTGGTCTTGCGTCCTCCAATCTTCAACTCCACCCGAAGGTGTGTTTGTCTTCAGTGAACTATTGGCATTATACACGTATGCTTTTATCTATATATTTATTCGTTAATTTATTTTTTATTGGTATATCTGATAATTACCTATCAAGATTAAACAGTATTGTAAGGGAGATAACTCCAAACGAATAAATGAACATGAAAAGAGGAATTAACCCGGAACACGGTAATTGCTTCGGAACTTTATCATGGTAACATATGTCATTCTTGAGAACACTTCATAACCGCTTCTTAAAACATGCAACTAGATTAATATGGGCACAAACAATGCGTTCTTACTTTTTTTCATTATCCTTCTGGTTATTATTTTGTTACATCTGCCTAGAGGATCCGAAAAGATAACTGAAATGTTGACAACCTTTAAAACAGGTTTATTGTCACATCAGTTATCTCTGTATTTGTATTTTACTTTGATATATAAGTTTAAGAGGTAATCATACTTAAAAAAAGTAAGCCGCAGATGTTAAAGAAATCGCAATCGGACATCTGTATGTTTCCATAGCAATCTACATAGGCTTTAAAGGAAACATTATGGCTAAAGTCACATCAACGCTATCTGATTTATCCAGTAGTAATTTTCTTCAACTTTGATGTGTCGTCATGAAATAAGTAAATACCATCCATGGACAAGATGACATCAATTTTCGTGGATTGGGACAAAAAGACAAATTCGTCGGTTCTTAATTTCTTGGATTTAAAATTAAAGAAACGAAATCCAAATGATCCCAATAATAATTAACGAAATTTTTTTAAAATCGAATGTTAACTAAACCCAACACGTGCAATCAACGACATCGTTATCATCTTAACTATTACCCATTACACAAAATGTTATCAGAACAATATTTGCTGACGAGGCTACAAACAAAACCAAGGAAATTACATATCAACTATATTAATTATATAAATACTTTACTATGACATGGTTTACATCATTTGGAGTATATATTTATTTTCAGTAATTTATCTAAGCCCAAATCTTTTCTTATAGCAAACTAAAAGCTTCTTCCCTGTCCACATTGTTATTCATAATTATCCGTTTGAGATATATTTACTAAAGATCAAACGACGATATTGCATTCTTGGAAATGACCTCGAGCTTTTTTATTTCAACTTGATAAAACGATTGAAAATATATATTTCACTGTGTTTTTAAATCCGTGGAATGCGTTGTCCACCAAATCGACGAAAATGTGTGTCACGAATAAAACGTGTTTAACAGATAATTCTAGATACAATAAACGACTAGGAGTCGATGATGTCATTATTGACATTGCAGAATGCAATGATATCATTGCTGAAGATCGTTTTATACCATTCAGGGTAAAGACTGGGACAACAATCACTATTCATTTTCTGTCGCGTTCATGTATTGAACAGATCGATTTTCTTTAACCCCTACATTCGTCTTTCATTGTATTAAAATTAGCGTTTATACATTTATCTACAATGTCTACGGCAGTGAGAAATCGAAAATTAAGTTTCATGCTGGTTTATTGTCACATTCTATATACAGGAAACAATTTTGCGTCCTTTTCTCTCTCTCAGATTTGTACATGAAAAAATTTCGCGATTCCCGGTTATTCGACTTGGATGAGGTATTGAAATAAATATACTGGTTGGTTATATTTTTGCATTTAATCTCTTACCGAAAGACTGTTGATGAGAAATGAATTGTGGACATGCTCGGGGAAAAGTGCATCAATATTGTTAAAAATGTTTATTCTTTTACGTTGAGGTATCTATGTCCTTTTCAGAGTATTTCTGCTTGAAATTTATCGTGATACTGTCATCTAACGTTCTCGTTTTGGAGATTCGTATAAATCAAATGTTTAAATGTTTTTACCGGTTTGTATTGGTTTTTTCCTTATAGGATGGTTAATGGCAGTCTAGTTCTCATCTGGAATCCTTACTATCTATACTAGGATAGCCCTTTTATGTAGTGTGAAGTAATCTTCCGAATTTTCTTATTGACTCGGAAAACCTCGATATTCTTCTCCTGTATATGTACACTGCTGTCTGGTTCGGGATAGTAAACGCGGAACGCTGTATATTCATCAACTGGTTCCTAATATTATCATTTCTTATAATTTATTTAGAAACAAATTGGTCATCAGTCCCAGTTGGGCGTCATACGAGAACATCAGAGTTCGATAGAGAAAATAAAAATTTTACTTTATCTACAATTACATGTAGCATGTCCATGTATGAACAGATTTTGCAAGTTCCTTTTCAATATATATATTATAGCGTTACAATATAAAAAAAACACTATTTATTATTGAAATGTCCCCCTCCAGAACTATTGATATTGAAGTAGCCATCTAGATTTCATTATAAATATTTTTTGATATCCATTTACACCTAAGACATAATATAAGTACAAATACACACGTACATCCATGACACTAATTTTGTAGCGTGCAGTAGTATCAATTATAAGCGAGACAAATTTGAAATTTTTCACACCTGTAAATTAATTCAACAATTTTTTGTATGTAATGTCTTGCTTGACTCTAACCTATTTCAATTGATATTTCCAAGTGAAAACTCTGTCGACAATCACTTATAGACTTCGCTTTATTAAACATTGTTTTAGTAACGAATCATTTATTTACTTTATAAAAAGGAAGCATCAACGGAGCAGAGCTTTTGTATACAGGATTTATCAGATTGCATTAATAAACCTTAACATAGAACTTAACTAGACAGGTAATATATAGGTCAAGGGAACATACATGTATTATGGCTGGACATTATTACTCAAACAGTATAAACCAACAAAATGTCATTCCTTAATTATAAATATAAAGTTAATTTTGCATTATTGTACATTTATTTATGGAATAAACATTTCAAATAGAATCCTTATTTCTTCTATTATAAGTATTTATCATCTGAGTATTTTTCATTAATTTCCCCTCAATTGGCTCATTTGCAGGACCTAAATTTTACAGTTGACTGGCTTTGATAAATTTGTGTCACATTTTTCGTGATGAGGTCCTTTCCCAGGATCTATAAAGATATGTTAACTATATCATTATGTGTGCACCAACATTGGAAGATGCACGTGTCAGTCTAAAAGGTGTCACTTCAACTTAACTTTATTTACTGTTCTAAGTTGATTTTGGCTTGTGTGCAGATCGATACACTAGAAGGCGTCCATTTTATACTGTTTGGCCTCATTTTCACGGTCCATTGATCTATAAAGTACAATAATGCATAATACATGTATGTTCCCTTGACCTCAATAAGTTTAAATAATTTGGTTAATATGTACTGGAATCAGTATGGTAAATTTCAATTCGCCTGGATCTAGTTTTCATGGTCTAGTGATTTTTTACACACATTTGCATAATCTTCACAATAGCAAAATGATTATTTTTGCGCAGCGCATTTCCTTTACTTCTTTTGAAGCAATATTGACTTGTATCATGTATTTTCTGATGATTTTCAGAAACCCCTGGATGACGTTTCAGTAACATTAATTAACTGATAGAAAAGATAAATAATAATTTTTTTAGTAAATCTATACTACTAAAATTAAGGTTCAACTTCTTTGGGCCGTTATCACGTAAAACTGCAATAGTAACAATCCAAATCCGAATTTGACTGGATAAAGATGTGTGATAATTTCGCACGTTCAGGTCGATACTTTTCTTTAAATGCTGGAATTATCGATAAGCTAACACGATCCGAACCAATCCGACATATTTCCAGGATTCGTTATTCGTCTCCTCTTCCGTTGTAGGGATACTTGTTCAGCTATAAGGTGACCAGAGGTAGCCGTACGCGTGGTAATTATACCTGAGATGAATTAACTTATTAATAAACTACTTGCACTTCTTATTATTGAAAGAGTGGTTGGATTTTACATTTTTTTATATAAACAATAAGAATGTAAGACAGTGAATAGAGATTTTGCGCTGTATACTTTTACACAATACAATAATGGAACAATTATATAAGAAAACTTTAGTTAATACTTAATACTAATAGTTAGCATCATAAGTCTGAGTGAGCTTTTGAAACGGATACACTTAATATAGATACGACAAGCACATATCACGTGATCTTTTATTTTGAAGGGAATTAAAGTATTTCGGTTTACTTTTGAATATTGTTTCAATTTATTATCGTTATATAGGTAAAACACAAGTCTTAGTAACAACAAAGTACAGATGTAGTATATATACATGTAAAAGCAATATCCTGTTTTTTTTGTTTTTTTGTATTTTTTGTTTGTTTTTTTTCACCCACTGCCTTACAAGAAACATATTACTCGTCTTCCGAAAATGGCCGAGGTGCTCTGTCCAAGGGGTACGAAAAGCTATTCAACCTTTTTATGATACCGGGTAGTTACAAAGTGTAATATAAAAGAACTTTGAAGACTCCAGATACCCGGTCACAGTCAATCAATTATCAGTTATAAAGAATCAAATTTCTCCAAATGGTTTATTTGTTTTGCAAACATATTGTGTAACAGCTCTTGAATATTTAAAGGTTGAACATAATACTGTAAATTCGAAAATTATTGCGATGTTTTTATTATTGCAATAAATGTGACAGGGTTTTAATCGCAATAATTTAAATTCGCAGTTTGGAATTTTTTATATGAATGAAGCGTGATTTTTCTCAATATCGCAAAAATGGTATAAAATGACAAAATCGCAATAAAAATTGCACGCAATAATGTCTGATTTTACAGTATCTGTTTTGTAAAATCCTACTGTATCAATATTGTATGCGTGTTTTGTTGCATAACAGTATACATCTAATATTTATGATCACTTAATCATTTCAGTTCTGTTTCAGTAAAATGTCCATTAAGCCAATATTAAATTTGACTGATAATTTTAAGTTGAAACCCTTTGTTAAATAATTCATAGTTTGACATATTGCCTCTGTACGCTATATTAAACAAATATTTTTATTTGATTTAAAGCGTTCAAGGAAATATAATTATAACTATATCATTATGTGTGCACCAACATTGGAAGATGCACGTGTCAGTCTAAAAGCTTACCTCATATTTTATACCATGTGCAGTCTAAAAATGGATTCAAACTCCACGGTTTAATTTATTTTCAGACGAAATTTAATTTTAAATAGTTGAATTCAGCTAAGTGTTCGGCATATGCTATTGATCTCTTCACTGTGTGAACACTAATGATAATGTCTATGTTGTTTGCTGTGCAGTGGGTTCTTTATTTACCTGTTTGTGTTGGAATAATTGTTGAACAATTTGAAGTAAAGGATAAGAAAATGATTGAAGGAACGTCAAATGCAATTAAAAATTTACAAACCCGTTCGGAGCTGGAATGCGTCAGTATCTGTTTTCAAAGAAAGGACTGCTATGTGTGTAACTACAACCAATTAAATAAAACATGTAAAATTGACGCTTCCTCTGGTAGATACATTCGGACCGAATTATCTGAGGGTTACGTCACTGCGGCAAGAAAATATGAAGGTATGTACGATAATAAATTTGGACACTAGATATTGTTTTTGAATGGTCGTTACCCAAACTTTTTTAAACCCCAAAGCAACAGTAATACCTTGTAAACAAAACGGGCTTAAACAATCTGATTCGCTGAGAATAAATTTATATAAAATATATTACAAATTTATTCTCCATACAAAATATCATTTATCTCTTTGCTGTAACGAATATAAAGAGCACTATATGGAAGGGGAAATTGTGAAAAATACAAAATTACAAAACGGACAATTTATTATCAAACAACGTAGGTGACAAGAAAACGGCATTCATTGCAAAAAAAAAATACAAAATAGACAGTTTAATAAATATGATCTCTTATTTTAGTTCTGTTTATGATTAAAATATTTAAATATTTAGAAACAGTAACATTAATTTTTAAGTACTGAAATATATTGTCACTGAATTTAGAGGTTTAGTGCAGGTTTTGATATGAATATACGCACACTTTGCTTTTCTAAGGATCAATGTTATCTTCTGTGTTTTTAATTTTTTTTTAATCTCTTTTTTTGATTATTTTTTGTCTAGGGAGGGTATGTCCCTGAACGAAAAAAGTTTAATAAGAAGACATTATCCAATTTTGTGAAACATAAGCAATATCTCCATCATGAATATGCTTTTGGCTTTAGTTTTTTTTTGGTCCTTTTGGTATTTTATTTTATCTTTTATTATTGTTTTGGTTTTAACATTTTATGAGTCTCCGATGGTTTTACCAGTTGAGTTGAGAGCACGAATAATATACCGTTACAAAAATGTTGAATTTTCACGGTGTCTCTCCATCCTAGGCCCATTACGTTACTAAGATCCTTTGTTATCAAGTAATGACCACTTGCAGCCAAAACAAGATACTTTGACCGAAGCGTCCATTGAAAAATGTATGTTATGTTTGTTTAATTGGGTTATAAATAAATTTGAATAGTTAGTGGAACAAGAAAATAGTTGAAGTAAGTAACTACATATACTTTTCTGTTAAGCTTTTAACGATAAAGAAATAATTTTTGAGAAAAGAAGATTTTAAACTTTGTTCATGTTTACAACTTTGTTCCACATTTGAGTTCATAGAAGTTGTGACTTGTGTTAGTATTTGCCGTTGTTTAATCAGTAAAAAAGTGTTTTAAAAATCTGAATCATTATGGTATTTTTTTTGAAAACGGGAAAAAACTTAATAACCACTAGTAACTAACCTTTACGATCGATGGCATCGGATCCTTCCTGACCCTGCCTAGCTAATCTGTCGGACATTCAATTGATCAGTTTGGTACGTATGGTTTTCTCAGAATAAATGAAATTCACTCTGATCGTATAGTATAAGCCCTCTTTGTTTTAAGATGAATGAAAAACTGCAATAAGAGAAGAATCGCAAAAGATGCGGTTTAATCGATTGTAAAGATCCGTTACAACTAGTTATGTAAGTGTTTGCTCATTTTTAAAAGAATAACCACTCAAATTTCGATAGTACTTTTTGTTTGATTAAACAAGAACAACATTACGTACTTGTATGAGTTTAAATGCAAAAAAGTTGAATAAATCAACAGATTTGATCGCGTTTTAGAGTTTGCACGTAGTATCTTTTCTTTTGTTATTAATTGATCACTAATAGTTGAACAGAAAAGAAGACGTAGTTACTTACTTTATTATTTTCTTGTTCCGCTAGCTATTTACATTTAATTATAACAAATTTAAACAGATATAATATACAGTTTTTAGTGGACCTCTGGTCAAAATACCTTGTTTTTACTGCAACAATCTGTTACTTGATCGCGAATGATCTTTGTACCGTCTAACAACGCATAAAGGATCCGATGTGGATAGACATCAATATTTGTTAAAGTTATAAAAAGTTGATTAATTTAACTTAATGTTTTGTAGAAATTGCATTTATTTAGAGTTAATTGTCTTGACATGGTAAAATGTCAAATGCCCGAAAAACATCTACATATTGAAAGGCGTTAATATTTTAATTGCCGAATATGTCATTAATTAATTGTTGACATTCCCTGTTATCTAAATTATTGTTTAGTTAAAATGTCCCAAATGAAAATATTACACGTATATAATATATGTCAGGTGTTGCATTCCCTTTTCAATGTCGAAATATTATACACTGAATATGGAACGAATCAAATGGGGACGTTTACAGTTGTTAACAGACTTATGCTTCATCTAGCGTTTATTCATCGAATGATCGATTGTTTTGCATTCGTGTCTGATTTCGTTATGTGACCTGTCTATTTCGTAATTGACTTGTTTGTTTTGCAATGACTACCGTTCGTGTTGTCACATAAGATGTTTGAAAATTAATTGTTCGTCTTGTAATAACCTATGTTGTATCCAAAAAGAATTTGAAAGTAAAGAGTCGCAAAGACATTTATTTGGCATCCTTTGTGTAGGTTTGAACTATACACCTATTTGTTTGCGGCCATGAACAAGTCTAGTTAGCCGAAATTGCAAGACCCTAATCTTTTCTTTATTACTGTTTTTGTTTCTTCATTTTTAGCTAACCTTTCCTAAAAGGAAATCTGAGCTTTTACCATCACTTGGCGTCCGTCGTCGTCGTCTGTCGTCGTCGTTAACAAATTTTCAAACATCTTCTCATCTGCAAAATAACAATCCAAAGATACCAATATTAGATATAGTAAATTTATACTATGCTGTATACGACGCATTTCAAGGAGTTACCTCTCATCAGCAGCATTAAAACCGAAACATTTGGAAGACCAAAAACCAAACTTATATTAAACAAGAAGTACTCAACCAAAAATACCGAAATAGGAAGCCAAATTTCAGCTAAGGAGATCTACCATGTGCAATACAAGGAATGAACCCTTAGTATTTCTATTATTTTTGAATTTTGCTAAATACTGATAATTTCTGTAACAAATCAATGAATAATCATGTCAGACAAGTCTGACGACTGGGTTGGCGAATACCCTCGGGGACCTAGGGTCCACCAGCAGAGGCATCATCCCAGGAGTTTCAAAATAACAATCCAAAGATACCAATATTAGATATAGTAAATTTATACTATGCTGTATACGACGCATTTCAAGGAGTTACCTCTCATCAGCAGCATTAAAACCGAAACATTTGGAAGACCAAAAACCAAACTTATATTAAACAACTACTGAATGGATTTAGATAAAACTTAATATGTTTGTTCCTTAGGGTATCCTGCACAAAATTTATGCTTTGATTGTTGATCCGTCGAAAAACATGGCAACTGTTACTAAAAATAGAACATAGGGGTCAAACAACAGTTTTTCGCAAATATCTCAAAAATCATTAGGTTACGGCAAATTCTGGCAGATTGAAAGTGTTCAGCATGATGAGAGCTACCTGTGTGCTGCTTTTCGTGAAAATCTGTCAACTGATGTTAGAGTTATTGCCCTTTTTTGACATTTTTGGCTTTTTTTCATGTTATTATTTCAAAAATCTTCTTCTCTGAACCTACCATTCAAAATCAAATGAAACTTAGTAAGATTGTTCCTTAGGGTATCCTGCAAAAAGTTAATGCTTGGATTTTTGATTGGTCTAAAAACATGTCCGCCCTTACTAAAAATAGAACATAGGGGTCAAAATTGTGTTTTTTGCTATTTTTTCTGAATTATAGAAAGAAAATGAAGATAAAAGCTACTTTCAAGGTAAACATGGTATCTCGAGTTTAATGGTGATGATAAAAGTTTGTTTTGGACGGCCATTTTTAAAATGGCTGCCATTTTCCCGCCATTTTTTACACTTGCTCGGATTTCAACAATATTTGGTTTTTAAAGTAAACATGGTATCCTTAGTGAATGGTGATGATGAGAATGTTGTATAACAATGATTAAACTTCATAATATGTGAGCTTTTAATTGCCATCACTTGGTGTCCGTCATCATCGTTGTTTACAAGTTTTCAAACATTTTCTCCTCTGAAACTACTAAGGGGATTTGGATGAAACTTAGCATGATTGTTCCTCCAATATTTCCTTTTCAAGTACATGTAATTGAAACTGTGACACTTCAGAAAAAGAGAGTTCACTTTTTAGATGCTAAAGATGTAAGGTCACATAGGTAATCAGAACAAATAGTGTGTTCAAAGGGTACTTACCACTGGTTGGTACGGAGCATCTATGGAAGGTCCTTTACAAAGTTTGCATAAATCATCCCGGTCCGTGAAACAAATTGGCCATCATGAGCATTTACATGTTCTGATTGGTCGAAACTTAAAAATTCTTCTCCTCTGAAACCGTAAAGCCAAATGAACTAATTTTTGGTATGGAGCATCTATGGAAGATCCTTTACAAAGTTTGCATAAATTTTTCTAGTCCGTGAAACAAAATGGCCACCAGAAGTCTTTATATGTTCTGATTGGTCAAAATTTAAAACTTCTCCTCTGAAACCGTTTGGCAAGTGAACTTATACTTGGTATGAAGCATTTATAGAAGATCATTTACAGTTTGTAGAAATCAATCTAGTCTGTCAAATCAAATCAAAAGTTTGTGACTGCTAGGTGAGCGATACAGGCTCAGCCCACTGAGCCTCTTGTTTAGTAATTGTAATGTCTGGTTTCTTTATCACAGCCTATTCCACCGCTTGATAACCCTTTTTCACCCGTGTCAAGATAAAATGCTTTTAAAACACTCTTTTATAATCATCATTTCTCTAATTCTTTTTTCTGTTTTCCATTTACACCGTTGTTTGGTCCATGAAATTTCCGATGCATTTGAATAATTAAGTAACAACATAATCAAACTCTTAACTTTAACTTACCACAAAGACAACAACGCAGGCTTCTACGGAGATATTTAACTAAGGAGTGCATCAAAATATGGGTTAAGAATATAAAGTTTAGATCAGTTAAATACAGATCTCAGAATCAAGACCCCATAAACTATAGTAACTGCACTATCTGATTACACTGTCAAGAAATTAAAGACTGTTTTCAAAGAAACCTCAATATAATTTAATCAACAAAGAAGCATATAAACAGGTATGTGGAACGTTGTATATGTAAGATATTCCCATTCTTTTGTCACTATTCACATTTAGAAAACGTATATTTTAAATTCACATCTTACAAATTATGACCATATTTACCGAGTTGACAATTACATATGACAGCCATAGGCTGGTGGGAGATTTTAATAAACGTGTCATTATTGGGGCAAAATTTCAACCCGAGCGTTAGCGAGGTGTCAGATTTAAGCAAATAATGTTAAATTCTAATACGAACATATAGCTCTCGTGAATTATTTAATAAGTATAATAATGCGAATACAAAGTAGAACAAAATCAATCTGTATCGGACCAAACCAGGAATATGCTATTTATCGATAACTATTAATTGGGTAAAAATTTAACTAATTAATACGTTATGCATATGATATCTCTAGTACTTTTCTGCGTTAGAGCCAGATTGTTGTCACTGCAAACTAAAAAAATAAGGTTATGTTCAGTCTTTGTTGAATTAAAGGTCTTAATTATGAGTTTATTGACAGAAACAAAGATTCTATCTGCAGGACATGCATAACTTTACTGAATTACTGGTGTAAAACTGTTTATTGTGGGAGTTGAAAGTGCTTTAGTAAAGTCAAGAAATACCAAAGGGATATTCGAAGGAGAGAAACATCGTTACAACTGACAAGAAGACAAGACCAAAACAATACATGCACTGCAATTAAAAACTAAAAACATATGAACAACACGGATCCCACAAAAAAAACCGGGGGGAGACCCAGGTGTTCCGGAAGAGTAAGCAGTCTCTGTCATCATTCAGCTGTCATCTTTTAATTCTGTTAATAAACAAACAGCAAAACGGATTGCAGGAAATCAAGTTCGTTATGCGTTTCTTTTTTTTCTTTTAGTTATTTCTTTGTACATTTATTTGTTTGCTGTTATACGTATACTATTCTCAGAAATTCGTCATATCTTTGGCTTTTATGGACTTTTTAACCGTTTTATCACATCGACATGTGCTTGCCGAAGTATACACAATAAAATATTAAGAGTCACTGAAAATAGGGTAAGTTTAAATTTGTATGTAAATATGTTATGTCCTTTAATAATCCAGAAAATGTCTCAATTCAGGGTATTCAATCATTATTATGAATATGCTTCAACAAACTTATTGAAACTATAACACAACGTTTAAGTATAAATTGTTCTACCTGGGTTAATTTCGAATTTTGCACATCATTCGGAATCCTATATTGTACAATCATGGTAAAAAAACGTTATGAATAAATGCATTTCTTGATTAGCATATAAAATTGTGGAGAAACCATTTTTTAGTGTACCGATATTATGCTTGCCAGAAACTGTCATTTTGAGAATCTAAAATGTATCAAATTCAAGTGCAGATATATCGTAGTAAATTTGTCCTAGAAGTACAGTGTATATAAATACTATTAAAGTACGACTGCTACACACGAGTATAGGCAGATGTTTTGTTAACTCAGTCATCTGGTCTGTGTTGTAAGGGGTACATTTATTGTATTGAAGCCAATATTCCAATATATTATACTTTTACATTTTCACTACTCTATTTGTCTATGTTATCTAAGCCGATCCATATAATGTTATATGGATCGGCTGTACATTATATGGACCGCCACGTTTTGTCAAGATGAATTAAATTCCATAAAAAGTATAATATAACAAATAGTTCATGATACTGAGGGTCATATGGCAGTATATGGACCGGTTGGTCGACCTTCAAAAATTATATGGACCTCAGATTCGCTGAGGTCCATATCATTTTGTCAAGCAACCAACCGGTCCATATACTGCCATATGACCCGCAGTGTCATGAAGTATTTGTTAAATATTTATATTTAAGGCGAAACTTATTTTCAGTTCAATTGAATTGAAATTGATTTGGAAAATAACAGAAAAAGAAGACCGAAGCGACAAAATAATGGAAGTAGCCAGCAAGATCTAAATCAAAAAGCTGGCAAAATGCAACACAACAGATACATAATTAGAAGAATAAAACACATGTTAAAAAAATCGAACAGAATTATAACAGTATAGCACATAAACTAAAGCACCATTAACATGAACAATATAAACCCCATGTGAAATGAATGTATTCTCTGAAAAAGATTGTTCCTTAGCAAAACATGATTGTGTATAGTAATTGGAAATTTCTGTTTTCTTTGAAAAAACAAGATAATAATTATATTATATTACCGAGGTCATTGCTGTTACGTTTTTTTGTATTAATAGTGTTCGTAGTATTGTTTCAATTACCAGTAATTGGGTATTTCCTGCTCTTTTATTGTATTACAGTATTTCCACTTTTTCTCATATTGTTTTTTTACAGTGGATGTAGCATACGGAAAGCCTACGCGTGCAAGTTCCATTTACCAGAATCGTTTCCCTTTTGAATATGCTGTCGATGGAAAGAACAATACTTTTTTCGCACCCAGGGGTAGTGAGTCATATCCCTATTGGGAGGTAGACCTCACCGAAGAATACAATATTGAACGAGTATATGTCTTAATAAAAAGTAGATATGGTAACATTTTTATCTAAATTATATTTATGTTATATGAATTCTGATTTTAATCCTCAGTTTAAAAGAAAGATGAAAATAACTCTTCCATTACGAATATAGCTTATTGCACTGATAAATTATTTCTTAAATAGTAAAAAAAAAAAAAAACACGCACTTAGCAACAATTACAAAAACGACAGAAAACATTATCAGAGATTGTAATATAGGAGTAGGGATGTGTTATCTGAGCTCTCGTCTGATTGTTGTCATTTTTATTATGTTAGCTGGCTTAGTAAATGCTATATTTCTTTTTAACCGATATTATTAAGAATTAACTTGTTGATTTGCACAGGGTACCGTTTCAATAATATAGATGTCACTATCGGACTTTCCAGCAACACAATGACCTTATGTGATCATTATGAGGGACCCAGTAACCAAGATGTCGTGATATTTGATTGCAAAGAAAGTATATTCGGCCGTTTTGTTAGAATTACCAAAGGAGAAAACGGAATCATGGACCTTGCAGAAGTTAAAGTATTTAATAGAATATTACAATAGGGCATATGAGCTCTCTCTTGCCTATATTTGTCGGTTGGTATAGTGAAATGGAATCACTTATATATTACAGAGATCGTGTAGATCGTGTAGATGGTGACTCAAATTATTATCGTTTTGGTTATTGTATATGTAAATTGAATTCCTCAATACAACTTGCACAATTTTGTATCGTTACGATGATGAGGAACACGTAATTTGTTTTATTTTATGAGGTACAGAACAGATATAGGGGTTGGTATCCAAATAAAAATTTAAAATCTTATCGCGCTTCTTTATATAGTTACCTGAATGCATAATTGTGTACAGATATAAAATGCACAAAGAAAAAAAATAAAACAATTAAGCAGTAGTTGAAGTAGAAAATTTAAATTTACATGCAGAACTGGATCCCTGTGGACTCCAAATTTTGAACGTCACAATTCTAATATCATATTGCTCATCTATATACAGTGTGTGAGAATTATTTATAGAAATAAAATGCATAAATGAAAAATTAAAGAGGAGTTTAAGTCACAAGTTTAAATACACTATGTCAGAATTCAACTTTAGTTGGCCCCAGTGTTGTTGACAAAGCATCATCATGTTGAAACCGTATTAGGCATGCATAATTTGAAGCTTAAATTCATTATTTTTTAAAATTTAGATCACAAGCTTTAATTCACAATTTCAGAACTTCAACTCTTACTGGTCTTTTTTTAAAATCAAAATTTTAAGACTAGATTTTTGCATACAGTACATTGTATTTGACAATATGATGTAGAAATAAATTGTTTGAATTTAGAAATGAAACAAACGTTTAGGCCACATTAAAAAAGACTGCCGGTAACAATGTCCCCAGATTTTCTTCGAACGTGAGAGGATACTAACGTATAAAACTACATCAAGTACAGACCAATTCAATCTACATGAACCAAAACCTAATGAATATTAATGTGTATTGCTATCAAAATTTTAAACAGGATGTGTCAACTTGCATTCACATCAATTTTACTTCATGTACAGACCAATTCAATCTACATACGCCAAAACTAATGAATGTTAATGTGTATTACCAACAAAACGTTCGACACGCTTTGTCTACTTGACGTACACATCAATTGTACCTCATGTACAGATCAATTCAATCTACAAACACCCAAATGGACATTAATGGGTTTTGCCGTCAAAACTTTCGACAGGCTTTGTCTACTTGACATACAGATTAACTGTACCTCAAGTACAGACCAATTCAATCTATATATACCCAACCCAAATGTTTATTAACGTGTATTACCATCAAAACCTTCGACAGACTTTGTCTACTTGACCTACACATCAACATTACCTCAAGTACAGACCAATTCAATCTACAAAACACCCAAGCCTAATGAACATTACTGGGTATTACCATCAAAACTTTCAACAGGCTTTTTCTGCTTGACGTACACACCAACAGCACCATATGTACAGACTAATTCAATCTACACACCCAACCCAAATAAACATTAATGGGTATTACCATCAAAACTTTCAACGGGATTTGTTTACCTGACGTGCACATCAACTGCACCTCAAGTACAGACCAATTCGATCTATATACACCCTAACCTAATGAACATTAATGTGTATTACCATCTTATGATCTTGTCAACAAAATGGTTTACCTGTCTACATATTTGTGTACTCTAAAGGTTGGAACAATAAATATACGGACAGTCAAGGTACAATATACATGCCAAACCGTTAATTAACTTTAATTACCTGAAACACACAACATGTTACCAGAACAAATTTCTTTACCTGTTAATTTACTTAAGATAAAAATCAAACAAATTGTAACAAAAAAAATAAAAAGATTTTCTTGTGGGAAGATGAAGAGAAAAAAACATGCACAATAGCTCTTTATTGTATGTATGTACTTTTTCTATTTTGTATAAATTTGCCATCAATTAAATATTATTAACAATTGTCATAATTTCATACATTAAAATTATACTCGATGTGAAATGTCACTACATATTTCAAAATTTTTTTTTTTAAAGTTTGGAAAAAGCAAATACGAGGAGAAGATGACCAAACTACTTGGATATGTCCTTAGATAAAGGTAATTCTGACATAAAACCATTCTGCACGTTTCTACCATAGAACCATTTATGACAGTACTACCCTAGAACTATTTTGGACGGTTCTACCCTAGAACAATTCCCTAGAACCATTGATGATAGTTCTACCCTAGTACCATTTATGACAGTTCTACACTTAGTCTAGAACCATTCTGGATTGTTCTACTATAGAACCATTCCGGACAGTTCTACCCTAAAACCATTTATGACGGTTCTACCTAGAATTGTTCTAGAACCGTCCTCTCTGACAGAATGGTTTAGGGGTTAGAACTGATCTCAACTGTACATGTATAAAATATTTACCTGGTTTTTACTTCATACTTCTTAAAATAGTAGCATACATTTGTACTACCTCACACACAGATCTCTTGTCAATAATGTTGGGTTGTTTGATGACATTGTTGACCCGAGTTCATAAACCTTTTATTGCTCTGCCCTGACTTTGTGATTATTGATAGCTACTCCTACAGTTGACTTACGTATGACCTAATTGGGGCCTTCGTAACAGAATATATTGTTATCGTAGCTAAAATCATATTCCCCGAAACCAGGGAGTTAAATGAAATGGAACGTGACAGAAATACTCATCAGGTAATATCTAAGATGGTTTTGTTGAACATAGAAAACTCATATAAAGAGACTTTTTGAAACCACTCGCAGCATTCCTTAACCTTGCAGCAATAAAACTTGGAGAATCCTCTTTTGGAAGTATATCTGAACGATTAAATAACGTCTGGTAAAGTCTGCTAGAGTCTGGAAGGGTCTCGTGGCAAAATATTAGAATATATACATATTTGGTAATATTTTAATCCCGTATTAGTATCATTATAACATTATTTCATCAATTTAATAAACAATTGTAATAATTCATCCTTTATTGGTCATATTTAGCATGTTTAGGAAGATCGGCAAACATCTTCGTTTATTGTAATGGAGGAAAGAGATTCTGGTCGAAATATATCAAATTATATACAAGTTTGTCAATATTTTCTTGCATTGTTTGTTTTCTGTCATTATTATTTCACAATTTTAATGAAAGTATCTATCAAATATTGGTTTTTATTTGCATTTTGGAAGATTGACAAACATTGTCGCTCGTTGTCATGTTGGACACGAAGCATGGAAAGAAAATACTATATCTAACATGAAAATAAGGGGAATATACTCATTTTAACTCATAATCGTAACTATTTAAAGATAAATGGCAACTGTTTCAATATTTATTAAATTGATTTCAGTCTTTATTGAACTAAAATAAAGTTTGAAGTCGATGTAAACAACATCGCCATTAATAGATAAGGACTAATTTCAGAAAAAATCCGAAACAATGTAGTAATCTCCGCCATATTCATAACGGAATATGTTACCAGACCCAACGATTTGGACGTGTTCATATTTTCTTAAATTCAATTTTGAACCGACCGAAAATATTTCAGTACGAATTAAACATGTTAGATAAATATTTTCTGGGAGAAGAAAAAATATGAAAAAAAAAATAAAATAAAAAAAAATAAAAACATGAAAGATGCATACATGTATTAATAAATTAAACAACAGAGAAGGACAGAAAAAAATATTTAACTTGAACTATATACACAACAGATAATTGAAATAAATAAAAATATATACACCGGTCAGGCGAAGGAAAAAGAAGTGACCCAAAACAGTTTTATTGAAATAAATAAAAATATATACACCGTTCAGGCGAAAGAAAAAGAAGTGACCCAAAACAGTTTTTTTTTAATTAAGGGAAAAATTGGAATACTCCAGCTTTGTTTGTCACGTCCGTCAAGCAGGGGAAGAAAAAGTCAAATAATAGGAAGAAATTTGAATAGTTCCGTTCATATCAAATATTATATATAGCAGTCAGTAATGAATCATGCCAGGACAAAAGTAGAAAATTTACAGCGGACAAATGTTATTTAAAACAGAAAATCATGTTATTAAAAACAAAAATATTACGTCAAATAAATATTACTAAAAATAGAAAATTTGCGGCTTACGGATGTTACTAAAACAGAAATATTACCATGATTACGGCAAATATGTTTTACTAAAAACAGAAAATCATGTTAATATTTAATTAAATAGCCTGCGAGTTACGGATGTTACAGAAATAGTTATAAAGTTATAATTCTATGATATGAATGATGAAATAGTGCTATAATAGCATATATATAACAAGAAAATATAATTAAACATGTATATATTCTTATATTTTGTCACCAGACTGTTCCAGACTCTAGCAGATTCTGCCAGACTCCATTTAGACGCGCTGATTATGGGAATATCTTTGAAGATGGCTACCGATGGAAAGGTTAACTTAAAATTGGTACTTTATGGAAAATTCACTTAATGATCTTGTCTAAAACAACTAAGCAATTAAATAAAAAGCTGGCAGAAATGTAATGTCATTATCTTGACTCCTTTATCATTTCTTTTTATTCACCGACTCCATTAATTGCAAAACAAATTCGATTTTTCATGGCGACATTTGATCACACCTTTCTCAAATTGTGGATACCCCGCGGCACAACAATTTTGATTACTTTTTGCCAAGTAAAGTTTCATTAACATTTAACGGGTAGATATGTCCCTAAAACACATCACTACGAACTATTGCATTTGTCTATCCATTATTTTTGTTTGCATACTCCATCCAAAAACACAATTACCGTATCTATCATTGGGACAACATTTCGCGATCCCGACAAGAGCTTATGACGTTTATGAGCTATGTTTTTTCCCACAATGCATGTCAACTACCATCATATGTACCGTGTGTATAATCGCGTTTCTCTTTTAAACAAGTTTATAATAATAATAATAATCTTTATTCGTAAGCAATACAGCTCATATAATATGAAATGTAACATTAAATATATCGACATCACTCTATATGACGTCCAATGAGAATCGTTAATATATTCGTTTATGGTGACTCTTGACCAATCAAGCGTAACGTTACTATACCTTTTCGGTTGTTCATAATGAAAATACATAGGTATGCCAGGCCTTAAACACCTGTTTTTACGGAAGTAATAGGTACTTACACTCGTTCAAAAATGAAGAACTGGAAAATCGTCAACTCGTATTTAAAATTCAGTGTGTTTGCTGCGCTGCACTCGGAGAAAAACGTGAATTTTAAAAACTTTAAGATTTCCCAGTCTTCATTTTGAACTCGTGTGAGAATCTATTATTCTTTGATATTTTAAACTAGATTTTATTTATAACACATGTTGATATATGTAACAACGAATTCGTCATCCTGTCTTCAGTATAATGTTATCAATGTCTTTGGAAAGTCTACGAATTACTTTATTTACTTCATTGGGAGGGGGTCATTTATATCCTGATAACAGCGTTTACATGCTAATTGATGTTTATAGCAAATGCATTATCGAATACATATTTCGTTCATACAGTGCCCTAGAAGAAACATTTAAAATCTCAATCGCCTTGAGCTGGAGATTTACCAAATCTTCACAATTTTCCGTAGAAAACACTTTTAGTGTATTGATCAGTTTATTCTTTAATATATAAATATATGACCATGTATAAATATTGAATACAGTTGAACTCTGAATAACTCTAATACTAATCTAATTACTCCGTTGTGCATTAGTTGTCGGACTATAAAGCCAAAGGTTCCTTGTTCGATTCCCGTCCCGGACGAAAATTTCAGGAATTAAATTTGGCCCTATGGACCTCATTTGCGAGAATGGTCACGTTAACAGTTGCTAGTCTTTCGGAATCGGAGGGAAAATGTCCGTCCAATGTTAAGAGAGAGGAACACACTTCGCACGCTAAAGACTCCCCTATAGATGTCGAAAACTATTAGGCTAAAATGCAGCCACGGAGACAGCTCTTGCATCCCTATTTGAAGAGGAATTGCCATAAGTTGGTATGCTTTGTTCAAATCCACTATAAATAAATAAATAAGTTTAAATTGAAAAAAAATGTCCTGGCTGAATACTAGTACATAACAGAACAATTAATTCTACATTTAGATGTTTTTGTAGGTAGTAACTGATATCTTTATTTTGACTTTTTATACAAGTTTGTATGCTTTGTTCAAATCCACTATAAACAAATAAATAAGTTTAATTTGAAAAAAGGTTTAAGCCGGATACTAGTACATAAAAGAACATTGAATTTTACATTTAGATGTTTTTGTAGGTAGTAACTGATATCTTTATTTTGATTTTTAATACAAAAACAAATTCTTTATCAGAAGCCTGGAATTTCAATAATCGTGGGAAATTAATAATTCAAATCTAAAATACATGTAAATAATCAGACGAATACAAAGGCATTAAATCTGACAGAATATATATAACCTTAATGATAAAGCCTTAATTTTACCTAAGATAGACCTTTGATTTACATATAACGTAACCACAGTGACATGAATACAAAATATATCAAAGGTCGAATAACAATTTAATTATCGTGATTTCCTGTGGGTTTAAATTTCATACCATTTATTTGAATTATTTGTACAATGTGAATAGAGCACTGAAATACACGCTAGTTAAACACCAATTACATTCAGTAAATATTGAATCGTATAAACATAATTTGACAGGTTTTCATCGCAACCCATTTAAACGTCAATTGTTGTCTAACGCAGTGAAGGTGAGTCGTCATTTTGTATATATAATTTTTTATTGAAATGTGTTTTGTATATTACCATATTCCAATTTTTAATGCTTCTGCATGTACTGTTAATCAGCAAATTCAATTTTAACAAGAAATTTAAAGTGCACATACATAGAACATTTGTTAAAAGTGAAAAATCCCAAACGAAATAAGGAAGACATTTTTTTTAAATCTATTATACTCGTTTTCTGATTTTTCTTGATGTCAGTAAATATTTATTTACTCGTAACTGCAAAAAGTTATCAATGAATAAGCAGGTGCCCAAAAGTCAACCTTATATAATTTAGATTGCGCCTTGTCAAAAACAAAGATTCGGGAAGGGTTACCAATTTAAACATGAAAAATAAACTCCACAAAGATGACGGGAGGGATGGGTCGGATGTTCTCTTTCGTACAAACATTCGCAGGAAGGCGTTTATTTCGGCAAGGGTAAAGATCTGACCTCCGATTGTATTTTTTTACATTTTTTTATCATTTGAATGGAAAATATTTCATTTTAATGCTTTGGTTTTCTTTTGTGAACACAAATCTCTCGAGAACACACCCAGCGGCTGTCAGGTCATTGTGACAACTTGTCGTCCAAAAATTAGATTATTCAGTTTGCCTTAATTTTATCAAAATATTTTGCAAAACGCAGCGTTCAGATCCAAAAACATTAAACGTAGAAGTCGAACCAAAGTGCTTTAGAGCATATTTACTATACAGTCATAGCTAGTGAATGTGCGGATGAACTAGTAACAGTCAGTAAAATATTATTATTACTAACAACTAATCTCAGAATGTGTCTTAATCTATTCTAGATTAGGTGCTAGATTTGTCTTCGTATTAAATGCCGTTGAATGCTTAAAGACAAATTAAAGCATTTTAAACTATAGTCCTTGTCAATCTAATTAATTTTACCAGGTGCATGTTTTATGTAGTTTGCAGAATGTATTCATTTCTATCCTGTCCCTTAAAATAACATTTGAAAATTAAAATTTAAATTTATGCTAATTCTTATCTATATAGGATCCAAGTCCATTTTGTTCAATCCTGGCAATAGCATACATACTGTGGATTCATTAATATTCGTTGTATACCAATTTTCGTGGTTTTCGAGGGTCCCAGTAAACCACGAATTTAAATATCCAACGAAAAATAATATTTTTACTCTTGTTTAAATGCACTGAAGTTTGAAACCACGAAGTTTTGAACAATTGCGTTTTTACATCATGTACTTGAATTCTGACATATGATGAGTTAGCTTTATCCACAGAGGATACAGTGTTTCGTGTAATTTTGTCTTTGGTAACATATAAACGCTCAAACTATTTTCTTTAAAAAGATTTTGACTGTGTAAATTGTCGCGGAATTCACTTCTGTTTTTTTTTATTCAAACATTCAAGAAAAATCTTAATCCTAAGTAGACCTAAACAATAGAGACTTTCTCCTAAATTACAGTAAAAACATCTTGTCAAAAGATAATAAAGCAGAAATTATTGATCGTAATCGGATTAAAAATATGTATGTATATGCCCGAGGTATTTGGTGACAAGTGATTGCAATTTTGTCAATATATATTTCACACCTGTTTAACCTAATGAGTAAATAATTACCGATTTTGTTGATCTTGTTAAATTCATGACAAGCTTTAATTGTTCCGTTACAAATTTAAAGAATCTGTTTGTTAGACTTTTGTTTAATGAGCGCTTTAAATCAGTACTTTACTGTACAATATCAAGTCTGATCGGCACGTTTTGTCGCAGTATTTTCATAATATCTGATGTGCCAAGCCACGAATTTAAGTATTTCAACAACTTTTTATATTTTTTTCTAAGCCAGCAATCCACGAATTTAGGTATCCCACGAAATGCCTTTTTTCCTCGATCCACGAAAATTGGTATCCACGAAAATAAATGAATCCACAGTATACGGATGGTTACTTTGAAAGGGTATATTTTATGTTGGAGTAAATGGGAAACAAAAAAAAACAAAAAACAAACTTCAGAAGTTTACCATTATATATTGATTTATGTATTTATTTAGTTGTGGTTTTACGACGTTTTCAGCACATTTTAGCAAATTCGCGGCGGTCAGATTTTATTGTTGGAGGAAGCACCGACCTTGGTAGGAAAATTGGCAATCCTTGTCATTAAGATCGGAGTCGAACGATATAAACGTAACAGCTAAAACATTCGAATTAAAAAATATTATTTCATTGCATGTTTCAATTTTTATTTACATTATATCAAAGATATATTGTATACGGAGATGGGTATTAATAGTGCATAGTACATTTCAAAACAATATCATCGAATTTAAAATGATAGTTTATTTATTGAGTTGTTATGACAGTTTCCACCTGGAGAAAATAATAAGCAGACGCCTTGCTGTGGTTAGAGAGTTAGGAGGTTTGAATTTTTTTTGCAGTTAGGTAGATGAACTTGATTGTATTTCACAAGAGGTTTGGCTAGAACAAAACTATCGACTAATTAGATTTTATTGATCTAAAATAGTTCAATTTTGAATAATAATTTATCGATTAAAATATGACAAAAATGTAATAGAATAACAAACGATCTGTTATCTTATATTATTAACAATCTGTTATAAAATAAAAATAAACTAATGGAGAAATTTATTTATTTCAAATGGATGTAAATTTTTTATATTTTAACAGAATATGTAATTTTTAAATGAAAAAAAAAATTGCATATCTATTAAAAAATATGCAGATTATCTTATATCCAATTCTATTATAGAAAATGCTATTAGCTTTCAGGTATTTTTCTCTTGACTCTCCTTATTTTTCATTTTGATACAAATAAATTATAAATTATATAATATGATAGAAGTGTCTGGTTTGGTTAATTCTACTTAAAAGGGCATTACATGCACGTGATAAAACTTGAAGCATGTAATAAATATTAAACGTTTGTTTCCAGATATAAAATAGCCTTTGTTATTGTTTTGTCTTAAAATTTCTTAAAACCTCTTAAGCTGTATTAATGTAGTTTCATTTCTTATATGCTTAAGTCTCGGTTAATTTGACAAAAGACCATTGGTTGTTATATAGTTACAAGTTTCACTTTTTAAATCACTTAAAATGTCTTAATCAAATAATATTTTTATACTGGAATACAATTCTTTTATAAATGAATAAAATTAGATCCAAAATTAAAACACAGTAATGACTGAGTTTCTTAAAATCAATTTATGTTGGTTATATATTACATATATAATGATATCATGATACAGTAGCGACCAGTTATATCCTATCGCCAAAGTAACTTAGAGCAGTCATGAGCCCTTGATGCAATCAATCTTGGCTATATCCTACACAGAAATCGGTTTTAAAAGAAATACCACAATTCTAAAAAATATGTACCTCTTATTTCTTATACCTATACCTCTGCCATTACACATAAAATCTTCAATCACTAACGCGTATTGCATGATCTCAATATTGATGACTTCAAAGCGAAACCTCCTGACTGCTCTTGGCACAATTGTCCATTTAGATTTATCCCTGCCGGCCAAGTTTTAACGGGTGATTTAAAAATCATCGAAAATGATGGTCGCCGTAATATATTTGCTAAAGGACCGAAATACCGTGAGCCGAGACCAATTAACTGGAATTTTAACTTTAAGATTCTAATGGAAACGATAGAGTTCTTTGCCAGAAAATGGATAAAACGAGAAAAAGCTGAGGAGATTGACACACCTTCCAAATGGGTGAAAGCTGTACGATCACTGATTCAAACACGAATCAGTGTTCTCATAAGATCCATGAGTACACAAGCAACGACAGTTTTTAAAGATCCTGATGTTGCTAAAACACTGTCCATCATACATGACAAGTACGTTGTCGTCCCTGCGGATAAAGTACTTAAAAATATCGTGTTTATCTGTACATGGCATTGTGTTGATTGTTTAGTAAAATAACTTGAAATTGGAAGTACAGAATGCAATCTCACGTACACAACAACAACTCTTTCGAAGGGCGAGAGCATAGTTAACCACACATCGATTCTATCTTCCTTTGGTGTTTCCACGAAGGACGAAGATTATGATCTTCCATCTTTGTACTGGATACTTAAACGTCATAAGTGTCCACACGAAGAGCGTTTGGCAAGTGTACTACTTAACCCCTTTATAAGCTGATTACTTCCATCTTGACAGCTTTGAAAAGGCGGCTTCCAAAATAAGTGTGCACTTATGGGTGTCTAATTTAACATATGTACATCGCTATTGTGTGAATTATTTAACTCCAACCCATGTTTGTGTATGTCCTTCGTAAGGAGCTGATGTCTGTAATATACCATGTTTACTTTCCTAAGGGTATTTATTTTTTTACTTGGCTTTGGTAGATATTTTTGTTCTGTTTCAGGCTTGTTATGGCATTGCCTTTTATCGTGATCCACTTTTTTGTTCTATGCAAGGCACTTGATACAGAACTGTATCTTCCCGTACATATATTTGAAAATTAACTGAAACTTCTTTTTGGGGGTTTAATTTACACACTTCAACTTGCTTTACTCACTGTATTACATTTTTTAGTCGACAGTCTGCATTGTAGATAACAATTTTCCAATTTTTATTGTCTATGTGTCTATTGTGAATTCAGAAATATCGTTTGGGCATGTTTTGAGGGTATCCAATCAATTGGAGAAAACATTGATAAACCAAGTTTGATTTGTTGTTCTCGTACGATCATTGGTCCTTCAAATGCCTATTCTATTGTTTCCATACTTTTCAAATATTCCATGGCAACGTGTAAACATTGATTGATTGATTAATTTTTGTTTTTATCGTGCGGGCGACGTTTAAGCCATATCACTGCAAAATCTAATTATTTAAATTAAGATTTCAACAAATACTATCTATGACGAATTGACTATTTACAATAATATTTAATGAAAAATAAAACTATAAAATCTTTAAATACGTATAACGATATTACCGACAAACTTTTGAAAATAATGTCACAGAAACTCTAGAAAATAGAACAATAATATTATGTATAAGGACTATATTCAAATAAAGTCGGACTGTACTTAATTTCAGCAAACTATTGGAGTTAGTATCAGACTTTTTATTTTAAACGCCAATTTATGTTTAGGTTTGGGTACAAGCTAAGGTGGCGATTGGGGTATATTAATAGGTGCTATTTCATCCAGGTTAATGTAAGAACCAGAGATATGTGGTTTCATCCGGATACCAAAAGGAGGGATAAAGAGGGTTGAAAACACAGTCGTAGCCAATATTTGAATCAAAGGCTTTCCAACTTCAATATAGTAGACAACATTTTACTCTAGGGTTAAAAAAGGAGGCTCATTTCCCTCAACATATAAACTTTAACAGGGATGATCTGAACGACCAAATAACGTTAAACGTGGGCATTGAAGGGGAACAGTTTCAAGTTTTACGAGCATATCCATAGATAATAGAACCTAAATCAAGTTTCGATCTGACTAGATATATATAAACTTCACTATATAAACACCCCATTCAGTGCTGGAAACAACTTTTAAAAAATATCCAATGCTTTCAGCATTTTGATATGGGTACTTTATTATCAAAGAGAAGTCCACGGCATTTGTTTTCGTGGACAACTTTAATTGGTGTATAAATGTAATGTTTGTTTGTGGCAAAATTGCATACAGACCGATTTTGGGTTGCAAAATTGAAAACCATTTACCGAAGCCCACTTTTTAATTTTATTTAAAGACAATTGTAACATTTCCGAAAATTATCAATCCTAAAGAGAACCTTCGGCGTTCTTTTATAAGGTTTTACCTACACTATTGTTTGTAATGCTGAATAATGTAACAGATGGTATGCTGCCTCGGGGAACACACATCTGTGTTCAGAAGAATCAGATATGGTAATATTTACCTTGATATTGAACTGTTTGTTAGACTAAAAGTTAATGAAAGTAGGTATCCTACTATTCAACCCCATATCGTTTAGATATTTTAAAATAACATATTTGTACGTTGTGTTGTATGCTTTTTCAAGATAGAAAAAGCCCGAAGCCACATGTGAAGCGACAGAGATCATCTAACGTGCTTCTACTCTGTCGGAATCCACACTGTATATTAGACAGAAGACCATTGGTCACCTACCCTATCCCTAACCTCAAACTCGGTGGTCTAGGTAGTTCGTCATGACTACTAATGATCTCTAATTTGGAAATTTGTCATATAATCCTCATCCTCACAACAACTGTATTTTTGTTTTCATGTTGTTGTTGTTTTCGGGGATTTTCTGAAGTCGCAATGGTTTAGATTGATCCTCGGGGAATAATCTAGAGATACACCAAGTCATTTTCAACCATTTTAATAAGTGAGTAACCAAACAATAATGTCTTAATCAAGGTAGCCTTAAGGAGTATTTTTTATCCTAAAGTTGTAAAATAAGTGTAGATATAGGTATAAATATACAGAATTTAAATTTAAATTTCAGTTCACATCTTCATGACATTGTATAAAATCACTGGCAGATTGTTGTATGAAATTGAAGAAACAACAAACAATCAAAGGTGAAAACAAATTGGTAAGAGAAAAAATATAGATTGATGTTATTGTCTCTATA
This sequence comes from Mytilisepta virgata, assembly GCA_028015205.1. Classification (NCBI taxonomy): domain Eukaryota; kingdom Metazoa; phylum Mollusca; class Bivalvia; order Mytilida; family Mytilidae; genus Mytilisepta; species Mytilisepta virgata. The sequence continues at coordinate 21,103,514 of CM051513.1, forward strand.
TAATGTTTATGTAGATTTAACAGTTAATTTATTAACATATATCTTGAATTTTAAGAAGCTACAACATGAAAATTGATTTATGTTTTGCACGCATCATTGGTTCATATATGTTCTGACAAATCTCAACTACATGTATTCACAACGCATTAGCGCAACTGTCTAGAAAACAATACTAGTCGAAGCTGTCCCGCTGCATATCCCCGCGCTACTATTGTGTTTTGAAAATCCATACAATCCAAACTAGTGATGTTGCTATAGTGATTCCAAATATATATGGTTGCTAAGTAGACATGATAAATAAAGTAGTCTTTCAGGAAATTTACTAAAATGAGAATCACATATTTCAACTGATTTAGATAGTCTTAAAAATACTATGATCCAACAAATATATAGTTGCTAAGTATATTTTCTGAAATAATAGTCCTAGATACTTTCAGGACATTTACCGAAATTGGAATCACATATTTTTTTAAATTCATACAACTAGTGATGTTGGAATAGTGATTCCAAATATATACGGTTGCTGAGTAAAATCACAAATAAAGAAGTCTTCGAGTATTTCAGGAAGTTCACGAAAATTGGAATCACATATTTTTGAAATCCAAATGATCCTGATAAGTCTTAGAGCAAATATGATAAAAAAAAGTTTTCCGACAAAGGATAAATGTACTCTTAGGCCACTCGTGTAGCGCGACATCCAACGGCGCTATTCAAATTTAGAAACCTCTGGCACAATTTGCATTGGCAGGGTAATTACTTAGCCAACTTATAATTTTGTTTCCAAATAACCCGAGAGGATTTGCGTGACAAAGGAATAATGTACCCGTAGGCTCCCTGAGTAGCCCAGCCTCCAGGAGGCTATTCAAATTCCGAAACATTTGGCACAGTCCCCACACACAATACAATCAATGACCCAATTTTCATCTTTCTACATCTAGTGGTTACTGAGATTATTTTGGACATTACTATCGTACGTACGGCGAACAGCAACACAATATTCTCGCGTTTCGCTGAAGCGCGGGAATAATAACGTGAGAGGAGTTGTGCGACAAAGGAATAATGTACCCTTAGACCACACGTGTAGCTCGAATCCCAGGAGCGCTATTTAAATTTCGAAACATTTGGCACAATCTACATTGACAGTGCAATTACTGAGCCAGCTTTCAGTTCCGTATTCCAAATAACCTGAGAGGAGTTGAGTGACAAAGGAATAATGTTCCATTAGGCTCTCTTTGTAGCCCGGCCATAATAGACGCTATTCAAATTCCAAAACCTTTGAAACAGTCCCCACACACAGTGCAGTCAATGACCCAAGTTTCACCTTTCTGCATCTAGTGATTACTAATATTATCCTGGACATTACTAACGTACGTACACCAAGCGCGGGATAACAAGGTACGCCGATATTAAAAAATGTGTTTGCTTAGAGGGTTTTGTCTACAGTGGTCTACCAATATGTCTGAAGTATAGCAGCTTTAGCCACACTATTATCGGTGTAAGTAAGGTTAAAGATATCGTATTACTGTCTTTACCTTTGATTACGATTGTTCTTCCCTTGTCAACTTTAATATTTTTTTCTAGAAAAGTACAAAAAAATCTATGGATGGTAGCAGTTAGACTATATAAACTTAAACACACTTTAGGATTTCCATGTAACATTGTTGAGGTTATCTTCCCTTTAACGTTATGCTTATTATAAGATCTTGGCATGAACCCTTTTGAATGTCTTCAGTTTATCTCCGTGTAACGAAATTGGGTCTGGTTACAAGTAATAGGAGTTAATTTTGGTTTGTCCTCAAAATGTAAAGTTAGAGACGAGAGACAAGCATGAAATATCAGCATACATGTATATTGCAAAAGACGATGTTTTATTCATTTATCCATTTCAATTTGAATCATTGGGCTCAGTGAATAGAATCTGATAACATTTTTGTCCAATACAAATAGTGAATACATGAGTATTATTTACAGAAAAGCTCGTGTGAATAACTATTGTAACCAGTATTATATTTACTATTTATTTTCATTCCTTAGGTAATATTACATGCTTAATCATGACTGCTACTTTGGTAGCAGTTATGCTGTTCACAGTTTTTCTGGAAGTGGTAAAGCCATGTCCTACATCTTGTACATGCTCTACGGATAGTTATGGTTTTTATGTTTCTGACTCGGGATACTAACCTTAAAATAGACTATCTAAATATCATAAAAAGACAATAACCGTGCATTGACATAACATCCCGAATCAAGGGTTTCCCAAATGCTGGAATATTTGGTGACATTAGTGGACATTACTACCAATTTCAAAATTATTTGAAACGTGTGTTAATCTCAAGAGGCCCCACTCGAATTCGCGGGAGGAGTCACCTTTTCAAAAATCAATCAGCAAGTATACCATTGATAGTCGCATACTATTATTTAAAATAAAGGAAATTTTGGCTGCAAATATTTTTTTCAACAATATAAAATAAGTTACAAGAGCATAAGTATTGAAATTTTGTTCTAAAGATTTAAGCCAGTACGTTTGTTTATTTCAATCAGGTCAAGTATGGCCTAAATGTTATATACTGTTAGTGGCCATATATTACTTGTAGATATACTGTCAACGCATTTACTGCTCACATAGAACAACTGCAGTAGCAAATAGAATATTTAAATATCATAAAAAGCGAACAAGATACTAAGCAAAATATTAGCACAAACATGTGTATTCTGCTCTCTGCAGACTAAAGATAGATAAAATAAGTAAATAAAAAGTGACTTACGGTCGTTCATGTTAATCTAATACTTTATTTTAGATATTCTCTCATTTTATTTATCGACTTGAATATTCATTTCGGTCCTTAAAACGATCCCTACGTTTTTCAATAACATAAAAAATGTTTTTCTTATCTTTCCTATATTATATTGTCCCATAAAAATTTAATCCAGTCTTTCACTAATGCATCCTTACTTATTTGTCCTTTTGTTACTCTACACACTGGGTTATTGTCACTTAATTGATATGGGAAACTGAAATATGTGGCCAAATTCGTAAACTCTATCTAAAAACACTCGAATACATATTACTCAATCTTACAACGCAGCATTTCATGCTGACAGGTAGCTTTCAACATGTGGCGAATTAAAGTAAGTGTTATTATTATTATTGCTATTATTATCTTTCCTCCAATAAAATGTTGAATACTATCATATACATTACAAAGAATTATTGGACCTACCAGATGAAAAACCTTAATATCTCAAAGACCATAAAATAAAGAAAACTTATGTGGACATACTACTGGAAGAAATCAATATGAATTTAAATCGGATGATAGATAAAAATCATCAAAATCGGATGGGACATACAATTATGGTGTGTCACATTTGGGCCCCTTTTTTGACTGAAACTAAAAAAAAGGTGGAAAACTTATTTGAAGGGATTCATCAAGGATAAAAAAAAGTAAAAAATAAAAACACCAAAATTAACAGCAATTCTACGGACTACGGCGCCTAGAGCCTCATACCGTATTATTTGTGGTCGTATCAAAACGAAGTCGCATACCTTTTTAAAATATAAATCCCCAGAATCACATTAATGTAAATAACACCTGGTTATCAGTTTTAAAATGAACAACCATCATATCAATTTCACAAAACGTAAAGAATTAATGTACTTTTGCTTTTAATTCTAGTTTTAATTGTATCCGTGTTGCTTTAGTTAATATTCGCTATCTTTTAGAGATGGTGAAATTCAAATAATGGAAACCTGACGTAAAAATAATTTCCTATTTTAAAAACTACATTGTTAATGTATCCAAAATAATCTTTAATTGTCATGATTAGGAGGGCATGTCGTGCTTGAATAAATCACTTACCTGCAAGAGAAACAGGAGAGAACATTGAGAGTGATGTTTTTTCTGCCAATGGAACAGGTAATTGTAGTAAACAATGGAAATATGATATTCCAAGGACGACACAAATATTAATACACTACGAAAGTATTGAAACTTGCATCATATCAGAGTTCTCTTATTTTCGCATGGTATATGAAAATATAACAAACGTTCTTTTTAATACAATAGAACAACATAATCACAATTTAGGCATGTGGATATTGTTTTTATGGTATTAACATTTTACAACAATATTTTAAGAGACTTAAGTTACAATGGTATATCTGTTATTGAAGATGGAGCGTTTGAACGGCTTACAGAACTGGAGAACCTGTAAGTTTTACAATGAAAATAATACCATGTGTCAAAGCTAAAAAATTTAAATATCGCTTTTCCAGATACATTGAAGTATGTAAATATTAAGATTTTAAATATCCACATATTTAAGTTAATGGTTATAAATGATACAGTAACCTATACCATCTTCCATCATAAAAATCAGCGGTAAGCCTTTAAAACCAATAACCCATGAAAATATGTTGACGTTTGAACAAGAGTATACACCAGTTATATAAAACTTTTAATGCTGGTATTTCTTTACTAGGCAAAATTGATACTTAAATTTTACTGATTACAAAATTGCAAAACAATGTTTGGTAATTTTGGTATTTTTAAATTTGCTCTTCAACTTTTTGGATTGTTGTTTTGTTTTTCAACATTTTTGGCTTTAAGCACAAGTTTGAGTCGTAAATCGACCAAATTTGCACATCTTCTGCATGAAACAGTTGAAGTTGAAGAACACCAGGCCTATCAACTCGAGGACAACTGTTTGGTATTTAGTCTTCTATATACATGCATCACTAACGCATGAAATCATATTTTCAGCAATTTACAAAGTAATAACATCTCTATCATTGAGAATGGAGCTTTCATAGGTCTTGAAAGTTTGCAGTATCTGTAAGTAAATATTCAAGTTTTACAATTTTAGATATACTTATAATGTACGGTTCCCGGCTGATTAAAAAGTGTTTCTTTATCCAGAAAGCGTAAGATATATCTGGGCTTTTTAAGATAGTCACGTGTTATCCAGACAAAAAATTCGTTTTACAGCTATAATTTAGATGAAAGAATATAATTCCACACTGACAGAATGAAATTTTAACATTTTGGAAACGTTTGTGACATAATTCCCATATGACCATGCCCAGCAACGCCACAGTCGCTGTTACGATCATTTGGGCAGACGAACACCGAATATCTAAAGAAATAACACCAACAATTAAAAAACACCTTTAAATATATATATTTCATCATTGATATATTGAATGCCTTCGATAGACAAAGTCTATACAGATCATAATGCTATTCGAGGTCATACGAGAAATGTACGAAACAAATACTGCTATTTTTAAATTAGGAGAATAAGGGAATATATTATTATTTGCAAAAAAGCAACAGAAAGTGATGCATTTTCACAGGGAATAAAGGTGTAAACTGCTGAAACAAACCAAATTGACGTTTTGTTGATTTAATTTTCATATTTAAGAAATAGGTCATGCCATGACGGCCAAATGTCATTATATGGTAAGGCCATTCGAAAAAATATATTGACCGAAGGGAAGCTGAGGTCAATATAATGTATTTGGAGTGACCTGAGGATCCATACATAGCCATTTGAACCGAAGTGCTATGAACTATTTCTTATATTATATTTATGAATCACATCGAAATTATTCTTTAATCCCGGAGGTGGTTACTCGCCGTAACCATCTATACAATGAATCTTTATCGAAAATGTTTTTTCTCACCACCAATATTAAATGTAGTAATTTTTTCAGACATCCTAGAAATATCTTTCTGAAGTAGTGAAAAATACTTTGCATCTCATAAATCACCTATTAAAGAATTTTTTCACGCCAAGCTAAACAATTTTTTGGAACATTTTAGATCAGTTTCATTTTAAGCAAACATTAAGCAATACTTCTTAAATCCATCTGCCCCCACCCCCTGTCCCGAAAGAAAAATATCAAACACTGATTGATCCCATGGAAATACCACGTGAAAATACCTCTGAAATATTATTTGGCAAAAAAATACTTCAAATTGTACTCCACCCCTAATATAAACACATGGAAAAATGACATCAAAATATAATGAAGCAATGTACACACTTGGATGCATTGAATATCTGCATAAAATTACCAACCAAATGACAACTTGTATTTTATTCTATAGATAAGGAAGTGAAATGAAGAATATAGTCAATTTCTCCTTTGCTCGTATTTAAAAAGTTTTTTGCATCAGTTGTTCTGTTCATTTGCCAAGGAAGCCGTACGATTTTAATCACCAAAACAAAGCTGGTAGCAATTCCGGAAAAAGTCGTATATTGGCCTGGATCTCCTGTCCCTATACTATTATATGGACTGGGGAAATTCACAAATAGACAAATAGTAGAAAAAACATATTAAAGTATAAATTTATGTCTTTGTAACAACCGTTTACAATCTATTGTCTAAAAAGCTTTTGCAAACCTGACACATATAAGGACACCGTTTTTGTCACTTTAAAATATGTAAACCTGATTATATATTAGTATAGTAATTAAATAACAGAATAATGAAGCGTAACATAAGGTCTTTATTGTAAACATCTTTTTTAGATTATATAGAATAATATCTTAAATAGAAGAGAATAAGAGAGTAATGACATTGGTACACATAAATTCACTTCAGCAACGAAAACATTTTAAACGAAAGTATCCAGATTTGGGATCATTTAATAGAGGCTATCTTATTTATTTAGCAGTCTTGAATAAAAATATATGAATTTTTAGAAATTCAAGTATTATATTCTAAGGGTTTGAGTTTCATATTCAAGAGAAAGGTGACAATGCAGTATCGGTACAATTTAAACAAAATACATATTGGATCCTATGTTAAAAAGGGATTTAAACTGTTTTTCGAAACTTACATTAAAATAATGTACAATAGAGGATGGTGTCTTGGTTTACACACTCTTTAAGTTGGGAAATGTACACAGTACAAATGTTACTTTTCATGTACGATAGAGGATGTTGTGTTCGGTTTCCAGACTCTATAAGTGGCAAAATGTAGAGTACAAATGTTAATTTTTTCATGCACTTTTCATTTTTATCAAGTCGATTGATAAATATTTAGTTCGCCCCACTGAAGTTGAGGAAGACTATTGGAGTACACCCGGCGTCCATGTCCATGTCCGCTTATGTGTGCGCATCCAGAGCCAGTTCTCCGTTACTAGTTGACGTAGCGTCATATATTTGTGTGTGCATGTGGATGATGAAGAAATTGACCATGTGACATAAGATGAAGGTCACATGACCTATATAACATGGTTGACTGGCTATTAAGTTTTATCTCAAAAATGGGTTTTAACATACAACGTGGCCTACAATCATATTACTTGGTGCATCTCAGGGAATAACACGGCCTCTCTCCAAAATTAGGTCACTCTGGTCTTGTTATCGCGCTTCGAAGACGTAGGTTAAGTTTTTCGTTCGAGTTTAGTTCTCTGATACCAAGGGATCTACAGTTTTATATCTTGGTATGAGGATGCATCTCAGGCAGGAACACAGCCTCCCACCAAAATTAGGTCACACTGACCTACTTATGGTGCTTCATTGACTTAGATTAAGTTTCACATCCGAGTTCAGGTCTACGATACCAAGGGACCTACAGTCATATTACTAGGTTTTAGGGTGTATCTCAGCGGTAACACAGCCTCCAACCAAACTTAGATCACTCTGACTGAATTATCATTTTTCATGGTCTTAAGTTAAGTTTTACGTCCGAGTTCAGTTCTCGAACACCAAGGGACCTACAGTCATATTATTTGGTGTGTGGATGCATCTTAAGGAGTAACACTGTCTTTCCCACACACACAAAAATTAGGTCACTGTGACCTATATAATGCGCTTCATTGACTTAGGTAAATTTTAACGCCCGAGTTCAGTTCTCCAATACAAAGCGACCTACAATCATATTAGTTGGTGTTACAGTGCATCTCGGTGAGTAACACAACGTCTCGGGGAGCTTCACTTTTTTGACTTGCCTGGTTTTGGATTGTAGTCGATGATGTTTTGTAGAGAACATAGATGATCAAGGCAAAATGTAATGTTGGCGATTTTGTGTCTTGCTTGTATAGAGGAATTAAATAAACGTAGAGAGGAAATGTAGATTTATATGTCAATGGAACATACACTTGTAGTAGGCAAGGCAAATATAGGTTACCAAAGTTTACAAGAAAAACTTTGACAGAAAATTTATTAAAACTTACATTGAATCAGAGTTCTCTTATGTTCGCAGTTTGTATGCAACGTTAATGTAATTTTAGTAAATATATATTATATCGGTCGATTAATGATAATAGAGAACGAGATGGAATACTGGTACAAAATATTCACATAGCAGAATTGGTGTCTGTAATTCAACTTTACACCTTTAAATATTGCTTTAATAACACGGTTTAGTGCTAACAGATAAACGGAATCTTTTTCAGGGTCTTAAGTCACAATACTATATCAGTTATTGAGGACATAGCTTTTGAAAGGCTTGCAGGTTTACGGACACTGTAAGTTGTACAATATAAAGGACACAAATTTCAAGCAGTGGTCAATGACGTTTGGTGGATATTAAAATAACTTCATTTTTTTTGTTTATTTATTCCGGTTTTTTTTTTACATTGCCTACTTTTCTTTAAATGAAAATGCACAAGAAAAGTATAGGTATCAAACGGAATAAGATTTTGACACTTAAACGAGGATAGAATGCTTCCATGCGAGCGATATATCATAAACGGGACCTTCATAATGATGCTATGAAATATATATTTTTACAACATCAATATGCCTGGAATGTGTTTTAAGTCACATGAATTTACAATGATGTACAGTGTATTGCTGAAAACAAGTTTTTACACCTGCGAACTTTAACGTTATTGTTAGCATATTATACTATATAAAAGAACAAACTTTTCTCCACATCATTTTTGTTTCTTTTTGGATGTATTTCTTAATTAACTCAGAAAATCTTGATAAAAAGGTGACGAAATTTTGACATTAAGTGGAGTGAAACCATTTGCCGAGACAGATTGTTTACTCCTTGTTAAGGTTTCCCTGTTTCAGTTAAAAATCTTCCAATGAAATGAACTTAAAAAGATCGAAAACAAACAAGGATTCCTACAAAATAATTGCATTTTCTTGTAATAGTTATACTGATGCTCAAACCGATAGATTATATATTTTTCTATTTTCAAACTTATCAGAGAATTCCTAATTACCACGTAGAAAGTCAGAATATCGTTATGGAAGATATGTTTTAGGCAAGTTTACATTGACATTTATTAAAACTAAATAACAAAGCAAAACATTGCTTTCCTATATCAAATGTTTTCTGAAATATATCAAAATCGTTTTGTTCTCTTACTCCTTTCAGATATCTTCGTAACATTGGTTTGCAGTCTTTTACTGACAAATATTTAGGAAACATGACAGGCTTAACGTATTTGTAAGTATTCACTTAAAAAAAGATAACTAGGACTAGAATTAGTGCACAAAATAAATTAATATATTTTTCCTTTTTTCTCACTGTCTTATGCCTTGAGTCCAACTGATGAGTCTCAAATCGACGACATGAAAATTTGATATTGAAGAAATAAAACATGATTATTTTATTTTTATTGTAATTTCACTAGGTCTTACCAACTATATCTTTCGGACAACTCGTCTGCACCTATTTACAATAATTTTGATAGTACAAGTGTGTTGCATTACATGTATATGGTAAACGGACCTTCATACTTATTGCATGAAATATATTTTTTTTACTACACCAATATGACTGGAATGTGTTTTAGGTCACACGAATTTCCAATAATGAACAGTATTACTAAAAACCGGTTTTTACACCGGCAAACTTTAACTTTATAATTACCACATTATACAATTTAAAAGAACAAACTTTTCTCCGCGTGTATTGTTATATTGTTTAAATCATTTATGTCCTTTTTGGGTGAACATAAAGAATGATGTTTTACCTGTCTTTGAAACAGATAGTTGTAATAAACAGTGGAAATATGATATTAAAAGGACGACCGAAATATTAGTTCACTACGAACGTATTGAGATTTGCATCATATCAAAAATTTCTTATTGTCGCATGGGATATATTAGGCAGGTGGATATTGTTGTTTGTGCTATTGACATTTTACAACAATATTTTAAGAGACTTAAGTGAAAATGGTATATCAGTTATTGAGGGTGGAGAGTTTAAAAGGCTTCCAAATCTGGAGACACTGTAAGTTTTACAATAAAAATCATACAATTTTCAAACCTAAAAATGTAAATATCGCTTTTCGCGATATATTTAAGTATGTACATATTACGATTTTAAATATCCACTTATTTAAGTTAAAGGTTATAAATCATACAGTAACCACTACCATCTTCCATCATAAAAAAACTAAAACGAGACCCAGTAAAGCCTTTAAACCAATTATCCGTGAACATATGTTTACGTTTGAACATGAGTATACAGCTATATATTAAACCTTTAGTACTAGTATTTCGATACTAGCCCAAAGTTGTTACTTAAGATCGGTTGATTACAACATTGCTCAATTTTTAAAGAATAAGGAGCACCTCCAACTTGCTTGTTTGTTAACACTTTAGGCCTCGAGAACAATTGATGAGTCGTAAATCGACGAAATTTGCACAACATCTGCATCAAAGTTGGTATCAAACAATTATATTTTAGAACAGAAAGTTGACGAACACAGGCCTAACAGCTCGAGGACGTCTGTTTGACATTTAGTCCTCTATATGCATGCATCACTAACACATGAAATCATATTTTCAGCAAATTACAAAGTAATAACATCTCTATCATTGGGAATGGAGATTTCAGAGGTCTTGAAAGTTTGCAGAATTTGTAAGTAACTATACAAGTTTTACAATTTTAGATATCGATGTTTTGCTGTACATTTCTCCAAGTATGGAGTTATACTTATATTGCACGGTTCTCGGCTGATTAAAAAGTTTTTTATCCATAAAGCGTAAGATATCTCTGAGGTTTTATTTCCAGATAATCATCTGTTATCCAGACAAATAATTTCGTTTTACAGTAATAATTTCGATGAAAGGATATAATTTCGCACTGACAGAATGAAATTTTACAATTTTGGAAACGATTGTCTCATAATTCCCATATGACCATTCCCAGCAACACCACAGTCGCTCTCACGATCAATTGGGAAGAAGAACACCGAGTATTGTAAGAAATAACACCCACAATTAAAGACACCTTTAAATATGTAAATATTACCCACTGCTAAATTGCAAGGATATGATTGGTTAAACGAGTACACGTGAAAACCCCGTATTTTTAATATAGGGCAGTGGAACCCTTGTTTCTGAAATACATGGTTTCCGCTAGATTTATCTCTCTTTTATATTGTTTATCACTAAAAAAGATGACGGACGACAGCAGCTGGACTGAAATACTATCTGTATTACTTGAATATTGTGCATAGTAAAAATATTTTGCCAAGGAATATGCACATACACAATGATAATCATAATAATGAGCAACAAAAAGGATATGGAGTAAGGCTCTTTGGAGGAGTAAGCATACATATAAATCCTAAATCATGTAGCAAATTCACCAAACCGGCTAACGCCAGGCGAAGCTGTATTGCTGGAAGTTATTTAAAAACTGGGTTACAAAATATTTATCACCTATCTATAGACGGTTTGATACCAGATATAATGTTTACAATCGATGTTTCCGCCCAGTGTTGAACCTAGCATTATTATATGTCGTTGTACACTGGTCATGCAGATACATTAAAGATAATTTATTCTTTTGAAAGGGGCTTAGGAAATGGTTATTTTTTTAAAGGCAGTCGGAAAGACATATTCGTTACAGAGTGTGTATTTGGCCTAATATGGTATAAACGGTGTAACTAAATTTCGTATGGTGTTTGAGCTGCGCTCTCACCCCGTGGGAAGGTTATTAACCCCGTATATACCGTATTAGTTCAACTACAGATTCTGTAACTAATAACATTTGTCCACATATTGAGTGCCTTCCGTAGACAAAGCCTATACAGATCATAATGGTATTCGAGGTCAAACAAGAAATGCACGACAGAAACAAAACTAATTTTTAATTGAGAGCATAATTGGACATATGATTTTTACAAGGAGGCAACCGACAGTGATGCATTGTCACAGAGTATAAAGTTGTCAAATGCTGAAAAGAAACCAAAATGATAAATAGTTGATTTCATTTTCATCTTTAATAAATAGTTCATGACACTAAGGGCAATATGAAATTATATGGACGGCAGTCACTCCTGAAACTTTATATAGACCGAAGCGAAGCTGAGGTATATATACTGTGTTTAGATTGACCTGCCGATGCATATATAGCCATTTGGCCAAAATTATTATGAATTATTTCTAAAATTATATTGACGAATCACTTTTAAATTATTTCTGTCATCTCGGAGGGGGTCACTCGCCGAAACCATCTATACAATGGATCGTTACTGAAAATGTTTTTTTTTCTTACCGCAACCACTACTAAATGTAGTAAGTTTTTCAGACATTCCAAAAATATCTTTCTGAAGTAGTGAAAAATACTTTTCATCTCATAAAACACCTATTTCAGAAGGTTTTCACGCCCTGCTATTATTTTGCAAGAACATACTTCAAATTTTACTCCAAATCAGTTTCATTTTAAGCACATATTAGGCAACCAACAACCCCCTCCCCTCTCCCGAAAGAAAAATATCAAATATTTATTCCTCTCATGCAAATATCATGTAAATATACCTCTGAAATATTATTTTGCCAAAAAATACTTCAAATTTTACTCCACACAAGTGTGCATACTTGGATGTATTAATTATGTGCACAAAATGACCAACGAAAAGATTACTTGTATATTCTGTAGATAGCGAAAAGAGATGACGGATAGGGTCAATTTCTCCTTTATTTAAACGGTCTTCTGTATCAGTTTTTCTGTTCATTTGCCACGGAAGCCATCCAATGTTGGCCACCAAAACAAACCTGGTAGCAATTCCGCAACAAGTCGTATATTCCCTGGAAACCCTGTGCATATACGATTATATGGACTGGGGAAATTTATTTAAGACAAATAGTAGAAAGATATCTTAAAGTATAATGATATATCTTTGTGACAACCATTTGCAGCCTATTGCCGAGAAAGCGTTTGCAAACCCAACACATATAAGGACACCGTTTTTTTTTTGGTTTTTTTTTTCATTTTAAAATATGTAAAACTGATTATATATTAGTATAGTAAATAACATAATAATATAGGGTAAAGCAGGTTTACTACCACGGTAAGTTGTACAATTGTACAATTGAAGCATTGGTCAATATAGTTTGGTGGATATTAAAATAAATCCGTTTTTTTTTATTTATTTATTTCGTTTTATAAAACAAATTTTCTACTATCGTTAAAATGAAAATATACAAGTAAATTATAGGCATAAAACGTAATTAGATTTGGACCATTTAACCAAATCATCGATAGGAGAAGACATTAATTTATCCTGTGTCCCTTTTTGCCCCTTTATTTCTAAAACGTTAATAGATGGGGGAAACGTATCTGAAGAGATTAACCATGGATATATATATTTTTTTAAAATCCATCAAAATTAACAAAAAACCCTTGATAACATTGAGAAAAAACGAGGAGCAAAACATAATAAAGTCAATGCCAACCTGTATTTCTAATGTGTTAACATTGTGGTAAAATATTATAAGGATACTTTCAATTGAATGAAAGTAAATGAGCAGACACCTACTTGTCTACGGACGACAGAGCCGACAGGTTCATACCATTTTATATACCAAATATTTGTTGTCGTATGAAAAACGTCAAATACCTGTTTGATATTTAAATATCCATGATCACATCGATCTAAAGAAATATTAATATATACAATTTCTCTGTTAAAAAATTCTAATTTACCAAAATTTATTATCAAAAAGTAGCTATATATTTTTTAATATCGTTTGGACAAAGTGATCTTTATTAATGTATTTTATTGATAATTTTTACACATTATCAAAAAAAAAACGAGCGGAAAGTTCTAACGTTATAATCACCTCGTTATCAGCGTAAAAGTTAGTGTACTTTTGCTATAAATTTCGGTTGCAATTGTGTCCGTGTTGCGTTAATATTCGTTATATTCGATATTTAGGTATGTTCTATCTTTTAAATTCAAATTATGAAAACCTAATGTAAAATAGTATACGAAATATGTTCCTATCATATAAACTCCAGTTTTAATGTAGCCAACATACTCTGTAATCGTCATGATTAGTTGACTATGTCGTGCTCGTTTAAATGTCTTACATAAAGAGAAACAGGACAGAACATGATGTTTTATATGCCATTTAAACATATACTTGTAGTAAACAATGGATATAAGATATGCCTAGGAGGGCAAAAATATCATTACACTACGACAGTATCTAAAATTGCTTTATATAAGAGTTCTCCTATTTTCACATGGTATTTGCAGTTATAACGTACTGTTTTAATACAATGGAACAAAATAATCACATCAATTTAGGCATGTAGATATGTAGATGTAGTTTTTATGGTATTAACATTTTGCAACAATATTTTAAGAAACTTGGATTACAATGGTATATCTGTTATTAAGGATGGAACGTTTGAATGGCTCGAAAGGTTGGAGACACTGTAAGTTATACAATGTAAATAATAACATGTTCAAAGCTAAACATTTAAATATCACATATCCAGATATACTGAAGTATGTAAATGCTACTAGTTTCAAAATGCACTGGTTACGTTATAGATTGTAAATAATACAGTAAACACTAAAAGTTAACATGATAATAAACACCAGAACTATACCCCGTTAACCCCTGGAACCTATATTTAGCAACAGAAAGAACAGAGTATACAGCAATTATATAAAACCTTTAGTGTTAGTATTTTGATACTAGCGCAAAATTGATACTTTACATTTACTGTAACTAATTGTAAAATTTGTGATAACCAAGGACTATTTCCCTCGAACATAGCTTTGTTCTTAGATGGTTTTGGTTTCTCATTTTTGTTTAGTCATTTTGGTGTTCTTGAATTTGCTTTTGAACGTTTGGATTTTTTTTTTTTTTTGGTTCTTAACATTTTAAGGCATTGAGTCGTAAATCGACGAACTTTGCATACTTGTGCGTCAAAATTGGTATCGAAAAATTTTATTCTAAAACAGCTCAAGGACGTCTGTTTGACATTTATTCGTCTATATACATGCATCACTAACGCATGCAATCATATTTTCAGCACGTTACAGAGAAATAACATCTCTATCATTGAGAATGGAGCTTTCAGAGGACTTGAAAGTTTGCAGATTTTGTAAGTAAATATTCAAGTTTTATAATTTGAGACATCGATGTTTTTCTATGCATTTCTCTAAGTATGCAGTTATACTTATAATGTACGGTTCCTGGCTGATTAAAAAAGTGTATCCAGAAATCGTAAGATATCTAACTTGGATGAAGGAATATAATTTCACACTGACAGAATGAAATTGTAACATTTTGGAAAAGGTTGTGTCTTAAGCGAAGCTGAGGTCCATATACTGTGTTTAGAGTGACCTGCCGATCCATATTATAGTTATTTGGCCCAAAGTGTTATGAACTATTTCTGATATTATATTGATGAATCACTTCTAAATTATTACTTTCATCTCGGAAGGGGTGACTCGCCGAAACCATCTATACAATCGATCGTTACCGAAAATGTGTTTTTTCTCACCACAACCACTTCTAAATGTAGTAATTTTTTCCGCCATCCCAAAAATTCTTTCTGAAGTAGTGAATAATACTTTTCATCTCATAAAACACCTATTTCAGAATGATTTCACGCCCTGCTAAAAAAAATGACCTTACTTTTGTGTGGTGTAAATTCGAAAATTTTAGATAACTGGTGTTATACTGACCATCAGTTTCATTTCAAGCACATATAAGGCATTACTTCTTAAACCAACAACCCCCTCCCCCACCCTCCCTTCCCGAAGAAAAAATATCAAATATTTATTCATCCCATGCCTCTGAATATTATTTTGCCAAAACATACTTCAAATTTTACTCCACACCAATATAAAAACTTGGAAAAATGACATCAAAATTTAATGCACCAATGTGCACAAATGGGATGTACTAAGTATGTGCACAAAATGACCAACCAATAGATTACGTGTATATTCTGTAGATAACGAAAAGAAATGAAGAATATGATCAATTTCTCCTTTTGATCGTATTTAAACTGTCTTCTGTATCAGTTGTTCTGTTCATTTGCCACGGGAGCCATCCGATGATGGCCACCAAAACAAACCTGGTAGCAATTCCGAAAAAACTCGTATATTGGCCTGGAATCCCTGTGCATATACGATTATATGAACTGGGGAAATTTATTTAAAACAAATAGTAGAAAGAAACCTTACAGTATAATTATATATCTTTGTAACTACCATCCCTGTGCATATAGATTATATGGACTGGGGAAATTTATTTAAAACAAATAGTAGAAAGAAATCTAACAGTATAATTATATATCTTTGTAACTACCATTTACAGTGAATTGCTGAGAAAGCGTTTGCAAACGTGACACATATAAGGACACCGATTTTTTTTTCATTTTAAAATATGTAAACCTGATTATATATAAGTATAGTAAATATCATAATAATAAATAGTAGAGCAGGTTCACGACCACTGTAAGTTGTATAATATAAAGGATACAAATTTCAAGCATTGGTCAATATAGTTTGGTGGATATTAAAATAAATCCGTTTTTTTTTATTTATTTATTTCGTTTCATAAAATAAATTGTTTGCTTTCCTTAAAATGAAAATACACAAGAAAATTATAGGCATAAAATGTAATTATATTTGGACGCTGAAACAAGAATCGTATGCAGCCATGCGAGTGATATATGGTAAACGGGACGTTCATACTTATGTCATGAAATATATTTTTTACTACAACAATATGACTGGAATCTGAATGTCATAAATTATTTTTCCCGCTAACACCCATTTTTCTCTTCATGCAGAATGATAAGCTATTTGTAAATATCTTATAAAATCTTTCTTTTTATTTAATGTTTTTTTTTTGAAATAAAAACCGAAACATTTGGAAGACCAAAAACCAAACTTATTTTAAACAAGAGGTACTCATAACCAAAAAAACTCGAAATAGGAAGCCAAATTTCAGCTAACGAGATCTACCGTGTGCAATGCAAAGAATAATCCCTTAGTATTTCTATTATTTTTGAATTTTGCTAAATACTGGTAATTTCTGTAATAAATTAATCAATAATCATGTCAGACAAGTCTGACGACTGGGTTGACGAATACCCTCGGGGCCCTGGGGTCCACCATGCATCATGTGCATAGGCATCAGGAATTTCAAAATAACGATCCAAAGATACTAATATTAGATGTAGTAAATTTATACTATGCACTATACGACGCATTTCAAGGAGTTACCTCTCATCAGCAGCATTAAAACCGAAACATTTGGAAGACCAAAAATCAAACTTATTTTAAACAAGAAGTACTCATAACTAATGTAGAAATGACCATGTAGCAGGTCAATCAATTGTAACTGTTTAATATCTACCTGTATTAAAACTAAAGAACCAACGAAAATATCAAATTTTTTCTAAAATATATCAAAATGGTTTCTGCCCGAAGTCTGATATAGGTAGAGGGGTGATACCAGGGCCGATATGGAAAATCCCATTTTATAATCCATTTATCACATACTTTCAACTAAAAGGATTTTGCCTGTAGAAAATAGAAAAAAATATGATTAACAACACAAATTTAATTCAACAACTCAAAAACAATGTTTTACAACTTGATAGAGGATTTTTTCTACTTCACTATTATGGATTTTTGTCAATGTAAATGCTTATGGTCACATTGCCAATAGATGAATTACTCATCATTGAAAATCTTTGATGTAAAAAAATGTGCTTCTTGTTCATTAATGTTTCAGACGATTTACATATAGATTGACAGAAATAGTATTTTATATCTTTTATATCTTTTATGTTTACTGATTTGCTTGCAATTTCCTGACATTTTCAAAATCTGAGTCATTGTCTTCAAAAATTTGACAGTCCGTTCTGTGAAAATCAAGATGATTTTAAAACCACAACCATTCAGTGTCTGTATAAAGTCAGACTATCCTGACTCTGGTTGTTTATGCTTGTGTTTTATACTTTTGTATGTTCGTTTTTATCTTGCGTTCTTTCAGATCGTTTGCTTTGATTAATTGGTAAAGCATTGTTAAACCGATTTTATGGGTACCCAAACCTCCCCCTTATCTATCCTGACACTTGGGTGTATAAAACACACTATAAAAACCAATACTGTATGATTACCAAAAAGTTGAACGCTTGCTAGGACTAGAAATTAGAAGTGGTCGATACATAATTTAGACAGAAGCGTTAGAATCTGTACAACACAACCAACACAGTGTATTTGAGAAGAAACAATTTAACAAAAGTACATTAAGTAGAAACAGTTCATCGTATAGTTTTCCAAATGCGTTGTGTAAAAGTCTTTTGAAAAGCTTAAATTAAATTAAACTAAACGTTGTGTTAGTTCAAAATTACAATATAGCCTAGTTTGAGATTCGAGAACACCATTGCAGGGGCTAGCGTTGCCTCTCTCAGGCCCATCTCCGCTACTACTAAACAACGGTGAACTTTATATGTTTTAAATGCGAGTTCGGCATCATATGTTACATAGGTGTAACAATGCGAATCTAGATGACGAATTTATGCTTCTATTGTTGATCAAAGTCACAAAATACTTAATCATAAGTATTTTATTGTCCACGTATTGGTCATCATTAATATATCAGTATTAAGTGACAGTCTGCGATTATAGTTACACGTGGTTTGTACAAACAATAAAGTTTGTGACAGAAGATAAAAAGTATGATGAAGTTCGTGACAGTTACTAAAGTACACTAGCAATAATCTTTCTTAAGGGAAAACAAAATTGGTGTCGATAATTTTGTTACATCTGCTCAAAAATTGTAATACTAGCTAAGGTTCTTATAGATGTATTAGTAACTAAGACAACAATCAGAAATCAGATAAAACATAATTGCTGCTGTTCGGGTAACATATATGACCAGGTTAAAGGATGTTTTTAACGTTTCCATTCGACTATATTCTAACTACAACTTGACCAACATAGACATACTTCGTGTTTCCCAAATTTGAGAAGACAATGGTGTAAGGGATGATTTAAAGTTTTCGTTGGTCATATTGTAAAGTTAACCCTTTACAACTTAGATGAATAAGCTTCCTCCGATTAAATTGATGCAAAGTGTATATATTCATAGGATTATCTGTAGTAAATTAATTGTGTAAGCGTGATAGGATTTGCATACGTTATCTTCTAATACATTTCGATATGAAATATTTCTATTTTCAGATATCTTTATGAAAATGATTTACAGTCTATTGCAGAGAACACATTTGTAAACCTGCCAAGTTTACAGCGGTTGTAAGCATTCATCTAAACATTGATCACAGACTACAATGAGTATACTATAACAAATGAAACATATTTTTTCCCTTCTGGGTAACATAGTTTAGTTGTACTTTTTGACAATTTTATTGAGTGATATCCTTTGTCTATTACAGTTGGACACTAAAAATATTTTGTTAGTTTTTTTAATTTATTGTAACAACAAAAGTTAAATTTATACAAAGCTTGAATACATTCTTCTTATTAATCATATTAATCAATGAAAGTTAAAATGGTTTATTTCCTAACAATCATCTTCTGCTTCAGCAAACGTTTCATCAAACGCTGCTTTCTTTTATGATGTATTACAGTTTATTGCATTTTGCGCGGAAATTTTAAAGTAAGTGCTATAGTGTAATATAAATGGACAAACCGGTGTTTTGCTTTCTCAAAAATTGTCCATGGATTGACAGAAATCGTTGCTTACATAACATTTTACAGGGATGTTGTATTGACTAAACGTGCGGCATTGCCCTGTATCGATGTATGGGAGCAGTATGTAGTTTCTCTTGCAGAGAAAAGCTCGAATACTATTCGATTTTAAACATAAAATAGTTGCTAATACCATCATTAGTTGGTTTAACAAGTTGGAGATTTACCGATCAGTAGCCAAACGCCACAAACACCAGAATAAACAGATAGCGACATGCCAAGAACAAAAGCAACACCCTATCAAGTACCATGCTCATCAAAAACACAGAAAACTGGACCGAGCTAGGTAATTCGGAAGGGTGCGCATATCATGCAATGTATCCAGGCGATATCATGTCAGCAACGATTTCTGCAAATCCGAGAAGACCTGATTTGTAAGAAAAGTTTCAGATTATATATTATTACAAACTTAATAAAATTCAACCATTAACGTAAGAGAGGTGATGGTGAAACATTTGCTGAAGCGAAAGACGTTTCTATAGGACATAGCAAATTTTAACTTTCGTTGGTTAATATGATCGTTTTATATGAGAAGAATGTACTCAAGCTTCATATAATTTTCCTTTGTTGTTAATTTAAATTAAAAGAGAGCTTTATTTTTTCTTTTATTTATTTCTTTTATTCCATCTATTGTATAATTAGTTTTATGATATAACTATTGCAGTTCCCGGCTTAGGGTATCCGATCAGTTTGAGAAAAAAATCATAATGAATTGTATTTCTCGATTACTGATTTGTGTATGACATTCTGCTTCGATAGTCTCGTTGCTTTCAAAGAACTACCACTGATGCCTTCAGTATTCCATGTAAAATAAATCTATCTATTAACGAGAACTGAAAACATACCCAGAACTCAGACTTTTAGATGGTTCATGGTGTTAAAATGCAATTACTGATATGCTTTGTCCTATGAATAAAGTGAGAGGGTCAATTCAGACTACATGGATGTATATTATTACGGCTAATGTTAAATTTCGAATGAATGCCTTTTCTGCATTCTCGGTATTGAAACCCCTCACGGCTCGTCATCATAAAGATTTCTACTGTAGAAGTGCAATAACCAACTACTCTTGAATTAAGCTTCTATACATATATTGACATAGAACAGTACCATTTATTTTCAATTTGTAAAAAACTTAATTTTTTTTTTTTCATTTTGTGTCTACAAAGTATTAAAATATATTGGGAAAAATTGGTCAAAATATATCGCATGTTGCTGGACTCCAACTGCCGGTTAACGATGTTTATCTTATGCATAGGTTCAATTTTGTATCATTTGATTTTATAAACTGTACAGAGACAAACTTTATTGCTGTACCTTTAAATATACTTTGATGATAGTATTAATTTGTCATCAAAAACACATTTGAACGATTAAAACTGAAAGAAAAAATGCAAAGTGTAAATTTAATTGAATTAACCTAATTATAGAATATAAGCGAATCGTTCACATTATATCATGTATGCATTGTCAATGTACCTATTTTGATAAACTGTATCTTACTCGTTGTTGTAACAAACTTACAGATTGAGAATTTATAATGTATTATAAAATATAATGCACCAATGTGCACACTTGGATGACAAATATAAGGACAATTATAAGGACACCGTTTTTTTTTTCCATTTTAAAATATGCTAACCTGATTATATATTAGTATAGAAAATAGCATAATATAAAAGAGTAAAGCAGGTTTACGCCCACTGTAAGTTGTACAATATAAAGATACAAAGTTCAAGTATTGGTCAATACAGTTTGGTAGATATTAAAATAATCCGTTTTTGTTATTTATTAATTTCGTTTTATAAAAACAAATTGTCTACTTTCTTTAAAATGAAAATACACAAGAAAAGTATAGGCATAAAACGTAATTAGATTTCGACCATTTAATCAGATCACCGATCGGAGAAGACATAAATTTATCCTGTGTCCCTTTTTGCCCCTTTTATCTCTAAAAGGTTAATAAATGGAAGGAAACGGATTTGAAGAAAATAACCAATGATATATTCTTTTAAATTCCATCAAAATTAACAAAAAACCAATAATAACCTCCAGAAAAAACAAGGAGAAAAATTTCTTAATCAATATCAACCTGTATTTCTAATATGTTAACATTGTGGTAAAATATTATAAGGATACTTTCAATTGAATGAAAGTAAATGAGCAGACACCTACTTGTCTACGGACGACAGGTTCATATCATTTTATATACCAAATATTTGTTGTCGTATGAAAAACGTCAAATACCTGTTTGACAGTTAAATCTCCACGATCACATCGATCTAAAGAAATATTAATATATACACTTTCTCTGTTAAACAATTTCGAACTAATCTGCTAAAATATCTTTAAAAAATTAGCTATATATAGTTTAATATTGTTTGGACAAAGTGATTTTTATTATTTAAATTTAATGACAATTTTTCGAATGTTATAAAAAAACAGCTGAAAGTTCTAACGTTATAATCACCTCGTTATCAGCGTAAAAAATAGTGTACTTTTGCTATGAATTTCGGTTGTAATTGTGTCCATGTTACGTTAATATTCGTTACATTCGATATTTAGGTATGTTCTATCTTTTATCTTTCATTGGAACAGATACTTGTAGTAATCAATGGATATATGATATGCCAAGGGCAAAAATATTATTACACAACCACAGTATTTAAAATTGCATTATATAAGAGTTCTCATATTTTCATATGGTATATGCAGTTATTACGTACTGTTTTAATACAATGGAACAAAATAATCACATCAATTTAGGCATGTAGATATGTAGATGTAGCTTTTATGGTATTAACATTTTGCAACAATATTTTAAGAAACTTGGATAACAATGATATATCAGCTATTGAGGATGGTGCGTTTGAATGGCTCGCAAGATTGCCTACACTGTAAGTTATACAATGTAAATAATAACGTGTTGAAAGCTGAAAATTTAAATAACACTTATCCCGATAACTGAAGTATGTAAATGCTACTATTTTCAAAATGCACTGGTTTAAGTTATAAGTTGTAAATATACAGTAAACACTACAGTTAACATGATAATAAACACCATAACTATACCCCCGTTAATCCCTGGAACCTATATTTAGCAACAGAAAGAAAAGAGTATACAGCAATGAGATAAAACCTTTAGTAGTAATGTTTTGATACCTTTCTGTAAAATTTTTGAAAACTAAGGAGTATTTCTCTCGAGCATAACTTTGTCCTTACATGGTGTTGGATTTTTTTTTTTTTTTTTCCTTATCAACATTTTAGACAAAACGACGAACTAAGTCGTAAATCGACGAAGTGTGCACATCTTATACGTCAAAATTGTTATCAAACAATTGTATTTTAAAACAGAGAGTTGAAGAACACCAGCATATCAAATCGAGGATGTCTGTTTGACATGTTGTAGTCTTTATACACTAGTCAACAAAAGAAACGATACAGGATAATGTATTTTCATATATTCATAATTTCAAATAGCTGTGCAAGTACAAGTCAAGAAATACTAAAGGGATATTCGAATGAGGGAAAACTCGTAACAACTGATAAACCCCGGAGAACAACGAAGACAAGACCAAAACAATACATGCACTATAATTAAAAACTAAGAACATATGAACAACATGGACCCCACCAAAAAAACGGGGGTAGACTCCGGAAGAGTAAGCAGTCTCTGCTTCCTGCAGGACACCCGCCATGCTGTCCATGTCAAATCCGATATGCGGAAGGGATAATCTCAATGGAAGAGGTCCATTTTCATTTGGAAAACGATTTTTTTATGCCTGTCAACGAAGTGATGATGACGCCCATAAAACTTTAATAAGGATGACTTCAGTTTAGGAGCAACGTACCCCTGTCTGAGCAACTTTTCTGTCAGAAGCAGCAAAATAGACCCACACGTCTGATTTTCACAGTAGATTGTTTTCTAATCAAAATCATGGAACTTGTCCAAAAAGTTTGAAATAAAAAAAATTTATTTTTAAGATTTCAAAAATCACATTTTTCAACCCAAAATAAAAATCAGTATTTTTACCCCGTTATGTGAATCATAATGTCTGTCTGACAAAAGATTTGAGTTTTTTCTAATGATTTCAGCGACTGAATTTTCATTTTACAAAATATTTCGATTTTCTTCTCGATTTTTCGCAAATTTAATTTAACCCTCTTTTTGGAAATTTCCATTTTTCACCATTTCAAGTGTTCTCCAAATTTCAAAATGAGACGCATTAGATCAAGAAATAAAGAAGCAAACCACTGTTACTTTCATATTTTAAGGAATTACCAAGATATTTGGTTCCGAACTCGTATATGGTTACTTTTGTTGACTAGTATACATGCATCACTAACGCATGAAATCATATTTTCCGTGTTTTACAAAGTAATCACATCTCTATCATTGAAGCTTTCAGAGGTCTTGAAAATTTGCAGATTTTTATAAGTTACAATTTAAGACATCGATGTTTTTCTATACATTTCTCTAAGACTGCAGTTATACTTATAATGTACGGCCTCTGGCTGATTAAAAAGTTTACTCAGAAAGCGTAAGATATAACATGTTTTTTTTCAAGATATTCATGCGTTATCCAGACAAATAATTCCGTTTTGCAGTTATAATTTGGACGAAAGAATATAATTTCACACTGACAGAATGCAGTTGTAACATTTTGGAAAAGGTTGTGACTTAATTCCCATATGACAATGGCCAGCAACGCCATTGTCGCTGTCATCATCATTTGGACAGAAGAACACCGAATCTCTTAAGAAATAACATCAAAAATTTAAAATACCTTTAAATATGTATATTTGTCCATTAATGTAAAGGCTGCCTTCCGTAGACAAAGCACATACAGATAATAATGGTATTCGAGGTCATACAAGAAATGCACGAAACAAATAAAACTATTTTCAAATTGAGAGAGGGGGCATCGGTTGCCGAGAGTTCTAGGTAGTTTGTCATGACTACTAATGGTCACTTGCTTGTTAACACTGGGTTTGTGAGTTCTAACCTCACTGTTGCGGGGAGGGGGGGGGGGTGTTCGACTCCCATCTAAATTGACGAGGATTTCCAATTTTCCTACGGAAGGTCGGTGATTCTCTCAGAGTACTCCGGCTTCCTCCACCAATAAAAAATATTAATAAAAACGAAAACAAACAAAGAATTCCCTACACAATAATTGTTTTACATTAACACGTGGTATTAAAACTACAGAAAACAAGCATGATATTGCCTTTCTTATATCAAAATGCTTTGTTCTCTTACTCTTTCCAGATATCTCAGAAACAATCGCTTGAAGTCTATTACAGAAAACACTTTTGGAAACCTGACTGGCTTAACTTATTTGTAAGTATTCACTTAACAAAAGATAACCAAGACTACAATTCGTGCACAAAATAAATTAAAAGATTCTTCGTCTTTTTCTTTTTTTTCTTATTTTTGTGGGAACGGGGGTGTTCCACTGTCTGAGGCCTTTAGTACAACAATTGAGTCTCAGGTCGACGAAATGTGCATACTATGTGCATTACATTTGATATGGAAGGGAAAAAAATGACTTCTTATTGTAACTGGGGTAAACCCATGTCCTACATCTTGTTCATGCTCTACGACTACTTTGTGTGTTTCTGTTAACTGCTCTAGCATAAACAATGGGTACGTTCCGGAAAATATGCCAAATACTACCTACTGTCTGTGAGTACAAAAAAAGATCTAGTATGACATTTATTTATTTTAAAATATAGAGCTCTCTAGGGATACTTACCTTAAAATAGAATATCTAAATAAAAGATAAAGCAAGCAAGATACTCAGGAAAGTATTGATACAAACTTGTATATTCTGCTGAAGAACTCATTCATATGAATTTTAAATTGGATGATAAATCAAAATATTAGATGTCCTTCAATGTGGTTAATTATAGTCCTGTTAATCCCTTTTATCTTTTCATCTATATAACGACAAAAATCACCAACATCCTTAGATGGTTTTGGTTTCTCATTTTGTTTAGTTGTTTTTTGTGTTTTTGAATACATCGTTTTGGATTTTTTTTTCTTTTTGGTTCCTGACATTTTAGGCATTGAGTCGTAAATCGACGAACTGTGCATAGCTGTTCGTCAAAATTGGTATCAAACAATTGTATTTTAAAACAGAGAGTGGCAGAACGCCGGCCTATCAGCTCGAGGACGTCTGTTTGACATTTAGTCGTCTATATACATACATCACTAACGCATGCAATCATATTTTCAGCACTTTACAAAGTAAAAACATCTCTATCATTGAGCATGGAGCTTTCAGAGGTCTTGAAAGTTTGCAGATTTTGTAACTAAATATTCAAGTTTTTAGTCATCGATGTTTTTCTATGCATTTCTCGGTCTGCAGTTATACTTGTAATGTACGGTTCCTGGCTGATTAAAAAAGTGTATTCAGAAAGCGTAAAATATATAATTTGGATTGCAAAGAATATAATTTCACACTGACAGAATGAAATTGTAACATTGTGGAAAAGGTTGTGACTTAATTCCCATATGACCATGCCCAGAAACGCCACAGTCGCTGTCATGATAATTTAGACAGAAGAACACTGAATATCTTAAGAAATAACATCAACAATTTAAGACACCTTTCAAAAGAACAAATATACCTAAGTAGCAATCAAACAAACGTAGCCCATTGGACAGACAAACCCCGGAAGAGAAATCAACAACCACAAGCACAACAAATAAACGCAGAAAACTAAAAAACAATGAACAACACGAACTCCTATAAAAACCAGGAGTGAACCCAGGTGCTATGGAAGGGTAAGCAGTTCCTGTATATGTATATGTGTCCATTAATATATAGGTTGCCTTCCGTATACAACGCATATACAGATCATAATGGTATTCTAGGTCATAATTGGACATATGATTATTGCAAGGAGGCAACCAACAGTGATGCATTGTCACAGAGGATCAAGTTGTAAAATTCTGGGGAAAAAATGATAAATTGTTGATTTCATTTTCATCTTTAATAAATAGTTCGTGACACTGAGGGTCATATGGCATTATAAAAACTTTGTGTTTAGAGTGACCTGCCGATTCATATATAGCCATTTAGCCCAAAGTTGTTATGAACTATTTCTTGTATTATTTTGATGAATCACTTCTAAATTATTTCTTTCATCTCGGAGGAGGACACTCACCGAAACCATCTTTACAATGGATCGTTACCGCAAATGTTTTTTCTCACCACAACCACTACTAAATGTAGTAATTTTTTCAGAAATCCCAAATATATCTTTCTGAAGTAGTTAAAAATACTGTTCATCACATAAAACACCTATTTCAGAATGTTTTTATGCCCCGCTAAAAAATAACCTTATTTTCCTGTGGTGTAAATTGAAAAAGTTTAGATGACGGGTGTCATACTGACAACCAGTTTCATTTTAAGCACATATTAAGCAATACATCTTAAACCAATATCAGGCATTTTGTTAGCAGCGCGTGAAAACATTCTGAAATAGGTGTTTTATAAGATGCAAAGTATTTTTGAATACTTCAGAAAGATAAGAGTGGGATGTCTGAACAAATTACATTTAGTAGTGGTGGTGGTGAGAAAAAAACCTTTGCAGTAACGATCCATTGTATAGATGGTTACGGCGAGTAACCCCCTCCAGGATTAAAGAAATAATTTAAAAGTGATTCATAAATATAATATAAGAAATAGTCGGTCCATATAATGTTTTTGGAGTGACATGTCGGTCCATATAATTTCATATTTCCCTCAGTGTCATGAACTATTCGTTAAATATGAAAATGAAATAAACAATTTATCATTTTGCTTTCTCTCAGCAGTTCAAGACTTTATTCTCTGTGACAATGCATCACTGTCTTTGCCTCCTTGGTAAAATCATATATCCAAATAGGCAATACTTTTAAAATCAAACCCCACCACACCTACCACCCCTTCGCCCTCCCGAACTAAAAAGATCAAACATTTATTGATCCCATGCAAATACCATGTAAACATACCACTGAAATATTAACTTGCCAAAAAATACTTCACATTTTACTCTACACCCAATATAAAAAAATTGAAAAATGACATCAAAATATAATGATCGATGTGCATACTTTGATGTACTGAGTAAATGCACAAAATGACCAACCAATAGATAACTTGTATATTCTGTAGATGAGGAAAAGAAATGAAGAATATAGTTAATTTCTCCTTTTCATCGTATTTAAAAGGTCTACTGTATAATTTATTCTGTTCATTTGCGACAGAAGCCATCCGATTTTGGCCACCAAAACAAATTCGCTAGCAATTCCAAAAAACTTCGTATATTAGCCTGGATCTCATCTGCATATTCGATTATATGAAATGGGGAAATTTACTTAAGACAAATTTTAGAAAAAAATCTTAAAGTATAATTATGTATCTTTATAACAACCATTTACAGTCTACTGCTATCAAAGCGTTTAGAAACCTGACACATATAAGGGTACAGTTTTTTTTTGTCATTTTAAAATATGTAAACCTGATTATATATTAGTTTAATATATAACATAATAATAAAAAGTAAAACAGGTTCGCGACCACTGTACGTTGTACAATATAAATGACACAAATTTCAAGCATTGGTCAATAAAGTTTGGTGGATATTGAAATTAAAATTATTTTATTTATTTATTTCATTTTATAAAAAAAAAATGTCTACTGTTACGGCCGAAATCACCTTTTAAATTGTAGCCAACAAAAGACACAAATCAATAATAAAATTTAACAAGATTTATTATATACAAGTTTACAAAAAATATTACACAAAATAAAATGTCAACTTAACTGTTAGAAATCCTATGTCTTTTCTGTATCCGGAATTTCTTCTCGTCACTGTTACGGGAATCCAAACGGAATATTATATCCAATCAGTCACAATCTAGTATGATGTAACGTAAATAAAAGTGTGTCAAGTATGATGTGTGTAACGTAAATAAAAGTGTGTCAATCCAACAGCTGAGAACACAAGAATGTTAACGTCTGGTCCGATATGTTATGCTCTGAAGGTCTAAGTTTAGTGCGTATATATACAGTGGTCACGGAAACTTCTGGAATACGGTAGAAGTTTGAATTACACCAAAATTATTACGTAAGTCAAATAGAAAGGTCTAGTCATTCCATCAGTATCTATTATTGTTCCAGAGATGTCTAAACTGCGCAGTTATAACATTATTTGGTAAACAACTATAAATATTATGTAAGCATATTATACATGTTATAAGGCCACACAAAACAAATTAGGCCAAGATAAATAATATAATAATTACGATATCATAACACTACTTTCCTTAAAATGAAAATACACAAGAAACGTATAGGCATGAAACGTAATTAGATTTAGACATTGAAATACGAATCGATGCTGCCATGCGAGTGATATATGGTAAACGGGACGCTCATACTTATGAAATGAACTATATTTTTTACTACAACAATATGACTGAATCTGTTTTAAGTCACGCGAATTTACACTGATGTAGAGTGTATTGCTAAAATAGGTTTTTACACCTGCAAACTTTAACTTCATTGTTATATAAAAGAACAAACCTTTCTCCACGTGTATCTTGAACAGTATTTTAATACTGTTGACATCATTTTTTTTTTGGATGCATTTTCACTATTGCCTAATTGATTCAAAACATGTTAAAAAAAATGTAACGAAATTATCACATTAAGGATGTTCGCTGGTCATGCTTTTTTTTAGTGTTGTCAAATGTTCAGAATCATCTGGTTTTATCAATCAAATATTCAATGAAACAAGCACACGGACCTATAATTTGTTTTCGCTGTTTTAGTTCTTTATTTACTAGTGTTATTAAAAGTTATTTTTTAAACTCAGCAGCGAACATCCATAATGAAGCGAAATGAAACAATTTGCCCTGAGGCAGATCGTTAACTCCCTGCTAATGTTTGCCTGTTTCCACTAAACCGCTTCATGTAAAATGAACTTAAAAAGACCGAAACAATCAGAGGATTTCCTAAAATTAATTGCGTTTTTTTAATGTAATTGGTATAAAGATGCTCGAAACAATAGATTATATTTTCTTACTTTTCAACATATCAGAGTATAGTCCTAATTACCATGTAGAAAGTCAAAATATCGTTATGAAAGATATTACTTCAATCAATTGTAACTATTTAACTAGGGAACAAAGGAAAAAATCGCCTTTCCTATATCACATGTTTTCTAAAATATAACAAAATGGTTTAGTTCAGCCAGAAGTCCAATATAGGTCGAGGGGTGATACCAGGGCCGTTATGGAAAATGCCATTTAAAATCTATTATGTTCTTTTTGTTCATTACTGTTCAGATGATTTACATATAGATTAACAGAAATAGTATTTTATATCTTTTATGTTTACTGATTTGCATTGCAATTTCCTGGAATTTTCAAAACCTACGTCATTATCTACAAAACTTTGACAGTCCGTTCTGTGAACATCAAGATGATTTAACCACTATTCAGTGTATGTATAATGTAAGACTATCCTGATTCTGTGTTGTTTATGCTTGTGTTTTATACTTTTATTTGTTCTTTTTTGCTTTGTGTTCTTTCGGATCGTTTGCTTTGATTATTTGGTAGGTCATTGTTAAAGCGATTTAATTGGGTACCTAATCCTCCCCCTTATCTATCCTGACACGTTGGTGTAAAAAACACTATAAAAACCAATACAGTATGATTACCCACAAGTTGACTGCTAGCTAGGACTTAAAATTAGAAGTGGTCGGTACATAATTTAGACAGAAGGGTTAGAATCTGCTCGAAAATTGTAAACCTAGCTAAGGTTATAGCTGTAACTAAGACTACAAGTACAAATCAAATAAAACATAATTCCTCCTTTTCGGGTAACATATATGACTAGGTTAAAGAATGTTTTTAACGTTTTCATTCGACTATAATGTAACTACATCTTGACCAACACAGATATATTTGGTTTTTCCGTAATTTTATAAGACAATGGTGTAAGGGATGTTTTAAAGTTTTCGTTGGTCATATTGTAAAGCTAACCCTTTACTAGTTAGATGAATAAGCTTCCTCCGATTAAATTGATGTAAAGTGTATATATTCATAGGATTATCTGTAGTAAATTAATTGTGTAAGCGTATTAAGATTTATATATAATAACTTATTTGGAAGTTGCACTACGTTATCTTTGATTTAAGGAAGTTATTCTAATACATACCCATATGAAATATATTTATTTTCAGATATCTTAATAACAATGATTTACAGTCTATTGCTGAGAACACATTTGTAAACCTGCCAAGTTTAGAGGTGTTGTAAGCATTTATTTAAACATTGATCACAAAGACTACAATTAGTATATTATGACAAATGAAACATGCTTTTTTCCTGTCTGGGTAACACAGTTTAGTTGTACTTTTTGACAATTTTATTGAGTGATTTCCTTTTTCTATTACAGTTGGACACTGAAAATATTTTAGTTTTTTAATTAATGTTAACAACAAAAGGTAAATTTATACAAAACTTGAATACATTTTTCTTATTAATCATATTAATCAATGAAAGTTAAAATGATTTATTTCCTAACAATCATTCTCTGCTTCAGCATATGTTTCATCGATGTTTTCTTTTATTATGTCTTACAGTTTATTGCATTTTGCGAGGAAATTTTATAAATGTACAAACCGGTGTTTTGATTTCTCAAAAATTGTCCTTGGAATGACTGAAATCGTTGCTTACATAACATTTTACATGGATGTTATACTGTATAAACGTGCGACATTGCCCTGTATCGTCGCGTGGGAGCAATATGTAGTGTCTCTTGCAGAGAAACGCCAGAATACTATTCGATTTTAAACATAAAACTGTTGCTAATACCATCATTTGTTGGTTTAACAAGAGAATTTTGAGATTTACTGATCAGCAGCCAAGACGCCACAAACACTAGAATAAACAGATAATGACATGCCAAGCACAAAAGCAACATCCTAACAAGGTACCATGCTCATTAAAAACACAGAAAACTGGACCGAGCTAGGTAATCCAGAAAGGTGCGCATTTCCTTCAATATATCCAGACGATATCATGTCAGCAACGGTTTCTGCAAATCCGAGAAGACCTTTTTGGAAAGCAAAGATTGAGATTGTATATTATTACAGATTTAATAAAATCCCCCCCCCCCTCTTTTTAGAATTCGTTGAATTGCAAGAAATCAAGAAATCATTAACATAAAAGAGCTTGTGGTGAAACGTTTGCTGAAGCGAAAGAAGTTTTTATAGGACATACAAACTTTTAACTTTCGTTGGTTAAAAGGTCGTTTTATATGAGAAGAATGTACTCAAGCTTCCTATAAATGTTCCTTTTGTTGTTAATTTAAAATAAAAGATAGCTTTCTTTTTCTTTTTATTTACTTCTTTTATGCTATCTATTACTTGTATAATTAGTTTTATGATATAACTATTGCAGTTCCTGGCTTAAGGTATCCGATCATTTTAAGAAACATATCATAGTGAATTGTATTTCTCGATTACTGATTGGTGTATGAAATTCTGTTTCGATAGTCTCGTTGCTTTCAAAGAACTATCACTGATGGCTTCAGTATTCCGTGTAAAATAAACCAATCTATTAACGAGAACTAAAAACATGTATAGAACCCAGACTTTTAGATGGTTCAAGGTATAAATCCAAAATGCAATCTACTGATATGCTTTGTCGTATGAATGAAGTAAGAGGGTCTAAATGGATTTGTACTATTGTGCTAGTTTTAAATTTCGAATGAATACGTTAAGCAGATTCTTATTTCTACATTCTCGATATTGAAACTCCTCAAGGCTCGCCATCATAAAGATCTCTACTGTAGAAGTTCAATAACAAACTACTTGTGAATTAAGCTTCTATACATAAATTGACATGGAACAGTGCCATTTATTTTCAATACGTAAAAAGCTTTTTTTTTTCATTTTGTGTCTACAAAATATTAACATATATAGGCAAAAATTGGTCAAAGAATATCGCATGTTGCTGGACTCGAACTGCCGGTAAACGACGTTTATCATATATATAGGTTCAAATTTGTATCATTTGATTTTACAAACTTTACAGCAACAAACTTTATTGCTGTACCTTTAAATACACTTTGTATTATTTTATTATCAAAAACGGATTTGAACGATTAAAACTGTAAGAAAACATGTAAAGTGTTAATTTAATTGAATTATACCTAATTATAGAATATAAGCGAATCGTTCATATAATATCATGTATGCCTAGTCCATGTACCTTTTAAGTGTGTATTTTGATAAACTGTATCTAACTTTTTGTTGTTATAAACTAGCAGATTGAGAATTTATAACATATAAAGTTTGACATCATTCAAAATAATAAAAAAAAAAACATTAGTTTTGCATAGTTATTCTCTAAGATCCATTTCTATAGTCATTTTTAATTTGACATCGATATAAAAGATAAAGTAGTACACTTTATCAAAGTTATAGATTTGTTTTCCATTGTGGTGCTCGGACTTACTGGAAGCCCCGATGTTTTGATTTTTATTTCCATTATCGTTTTTGATCTTTGTGTAATTCATATTGACCCTAAATTTTGGAGGTTAGAGATCAAACTTAAAGAAAAGTAGTAGTTGTGCGGTTACAGACGGATACATCTTCTGTTATGTAATCTGATAATATTTACAAAAGAATACTAAAGCGACAACGCAAAGGGAAAGTAAACAAACTCAAAGTTAAAGAAAAAAACACATTCAGGATAACGGACCACAGCAAATAAACGCCACAAGAACTCATATATAAACAAAAGAATAAAAAAGTATAATAAACTAACCAAAAGTAGAAAAAGACACCACAGAAACACAGGCTGTAATAATGTGAACCCAAGTGACCCGGAAGGGTAAGCATGCCCTACTCAGCTAACGGCACCCGTCACATTCCCAGAAGGACGTGAAATGTAACGAAAAATTTCTAGTCTCATACACGAGATAGAAAGTTCACATCGACCAATTAAATTTTTGATGACGATCCTAAAAATTTTGGAGTGATGAAAATAACAGAGACTGAACATAACCCTGTCTTACGTGTACTTGACTGTAATCTCGCCCTGCGAGGTAGTAACGAATCAAATGTGAGATGTAAATCACGAAGGATTGAGATCATGGTATTTTATGGCTAAGAAAGAGGAAGTTTACAATCGGAAAATTAAAATTATCACGATATTGGTAAAGTTTAGATTTCAATCGCCCATTATTATCTGTGTACAAGTATAAACAATCTAGATATTTTTTCCCCATTTGGATTCCGATCGTCTGTTGTTGCAAAAATCTGTCCTCCAAACTCAACAAAGATGTTGGTGTTGAACAATTCCAGCATTTTAACAACATGAGGGTCAGAGAATCAGTAGGTTTGTTTGACACAGTAAGCTTTTTTCTTACCTTATATCAGATAGGCATATCTTTGTCAAACTTGTTTCGTGCAGAAACATTGGTTGATTAGCTCAAGAAAAACATATTTTAGTAGATGATGTGGGAGGGTCTTATACAGTGTATCAAAAAGTAGTTATGATATTACAAACAGAGATATATTCCTGTAAGTCTTTAGAATTTTTTAAAAACCACTTCTGATTCACAATTTTTAGTTGAGAAGGACATGGAGACCGGCCTTAATTTCTGCGAATAAAGTAGTAGGG
The DNA here is from genome assembly GCA_028015205.1 of Mytilisepta virgata. Taxonomy (NCBI): domain Eukaryota; kingdom Metazoa; phylum Mollusca; class Bivalvia; order Mytilida; family Mytilidae; genus Mytilisepta; species Mytilisepta virgata. The sequence goes on from CM051513.1 coordinate 21,138,170, forward strand.
AGTTTTAAAAGGGGTTTGCTAGTGTATTTGACAGAGCCTGCAATGCACCTTCCTTTGTATGGTCACTAATGAAGTTTGAGTATCCAGTAAATTGAAAGTAGATTACAATTGTCATCATTTACATAAATTGAGATACCCGATCCATTTGTTTAGTGAACGGCAGACAAAAATTTGCAAAATTGATAAGCCAAAGAGCAAGCTAGTCGTAGTTAATACATATTTAAATTTCTACCTCTCACGTACGTAAATACCGACAAAAGAATACCGAAGCAAAAAACCAATGGCAAAAGTCCACAAATTCGAAGTCTGAGACTATTTTCCCCATGCAGCAGCCATGATCCATTTTGTTTTGCATAAAAGGGTTATTATTTCCAATGTGAAATTAATCCTGACAAGTTTAACCTTTTGTAAATTACACCCTCCAAGTGATAGTTTTTCAAATTCTACGTTGGGGTAGCTATTTAACAACACACCTATTTTTCCTGTGTACCATATAGAATTTTAAGCACTTACAGAAATGAAGACTTAATTCAGTTGTTTATAACTTTCATGTGGAAATACTTTTTATTTATTTCAGAGAATTGGGAAGCAATAGCATAAGTCATGTAGAACATCAAGCATTCAATAACCTTCTATCTCTACGACAATTGTAAGTATGGACACAGTTTATTGAATTTTAAATTCTTTATTTTATTTATTTTATGTGTTTGCTATATGCAAAAGACAAAATGGTAAAAACCTTATGCCATTCAGTATCATACTTTGGCCCACAGTCACTATTATGGATTTTTGTGAATGAAAATGTTTATGGTCACATTGCCAATAGATGAATTACTAATCATCGAAAATCTTTGATGTGAAAAAATGTTCTTGTTCATTACGTTCTCTAACGATTTACATATAGATAATCAGAAATAGTATTTTATATATTTTATGTTTACTGATTTGCTTTGCAATTTCCTGAAATTTTCAAAATCTAAGTCATTGTCTACAAACATAGCACAGTCCGTTCTGAGAATATCAAGATCATTTAACCGTACAACTATTCAGTGTCTGTATAAAGTCAGACTATCCTGATTCTGTGTTGTTTATGCTTGTGTTTTACACCTATGTTCTTTTTGGTCCTGCTTGATTAATTGGTAAGGTAGTGTTAAACCGATTTGATTGGGTACCCTCCCATTTTTCTACCCTGACACTCTTGTGTATAAATCACACTATAAAAACCAATACAGTATGATTACTAACAAGTTGACCACTTGCTAGAACTTAAAATTGTAAGTGGTCGGTACATAATTTAGACAGAAGGGTTAGAATCTGCTCGAAACCTGTAAAACTAGCTAAGGTTCTTAGTAACTAAGACTACAATTACAAATCAAATAAAACATAATTGCTGCTGATCGGGTAACATATATGAACAGGTTAAAGGATGTTTTTAACGTTTTCATTCGACTATAATGTAACTACATCTTGACCAACATAGACATAGTTCGTGTTTCCGTAATTTTATAAGACAGTGGTGTAAGGGATGATTCAAAGTTTTCATTGGTCATATTATAAAGTTACCCCTTTACATCTTAGCTAAATAAGCCTCCTCCGATTAAATTGATGTAAAGTTTATATATTCATATGATTATCTGTAGTAAATTAATTGTGTAAGCGTATTAAGATTTATATATAATAACTTATTTGGAAGTTGCACTACGTTATCTTTGATTTAAGGAAGTTATTCTAATACATACCGATATGAAATATTTCTATTTTCAGAATTCTTTATAATAATGATTTACAGTATATTGCTGAGAACACATTTGTAAACCTGCCAAGTTTACGGTGGTTGTAAGCATTCATTTTAACATTGATCAAAAAGACTACAATTAGTATACTATAACAAATGAAACATATTTTTTCCTGTATGGGTAACCTAGCTTAGTTATACTTTTCGACAATTTTATTGAGTGATTTCCTTTGTCTATTATAGTTGGACACTGAAAATATTTTGTTAGTTTTTTAATTTATTGTAACAACAAAAGTTAAATTTATACAAAACTTTAATACATTCTTCTTATTAATCATATTAATCAATGAAAGTTAAAATGATTTATTTCCTAACAATCATCTTGTGCCTCAGCAAATGTTTCATCAAACGCTGCTTTCTTTTATGATGTCTTACAGTTTATTGCATTTTGCGAGGAAATTTTAAAGTTTGTGCTATTGTGTAATATAAATGTACAGACTGGTGTTTTGCTTTCTCAAAAATTGTCCTTGGATTGACAGAAATTGTTACTTACATAACATTTTACTGGGACGTGCGACATTGCCCTGTATCGTCGTATGGGAGCAATATGTAGTGTCTCTTGCAGAGAAAAGCTCGAATACTATTCGATTTTAAACATAAAATAGTTGCTATAACCATCATTTGTTGGTTAAACAAGAGAAGTTTGAGATTTACTGATCAGTAGCCAAGACGCCATAAACACCAGAATAAACAGATAATGACATGCAAATTACAAAAGCAACACCTTAACAAGGTACCATCCTCATAAAAACGCAGAAAACTGGACCGAGCTAGGTAATCCGGAAGGGTGCACATTTTCTGCAATGTGTCCAGAAGATATCATGTCAGCAACGATTTCTGCAAATCCGAGAAGACCTTTTGGAAAGCAAAGTTTCAAATTGTATATTATTACAGAGTTAATAAAATTCCACTCCACCCCCACAAACCCCATCCTATAAAATTCAATAAATTGCAAGAAATCAAGAAACCATTAAGGTAAAAGATCTTATGGTAAAATATTTTCTGCAGGGAAAGAAGTTTCTATAGGACATACACCATTTTAACTTTCGTTGGTTAATATGGTCATTTTATATGAGAAGAACGTACTCAAGCTTCATATAAATGTTCTTTTTGTTGTTAATTTAAATTAAGAGAGCTTTCTTTTTTCTTTTATTTATGTCTTTTATGCCATCTATTACTTGTATACTTAGTTTTATAATATAACTATTGCAGTTCCTGGATTAGGGTATCCGATCAGTGTGAAAAAAAATCATAATGAATTGTATTTCTCGATTATTGATTGGTGTATGAAATTCTGCTTCGATAGTCTCGTTGCGTTGAAAGAATTACCACTGATGCCTTCAGTATTCCTTGTAAAATAAACCTATCTATTAACAGGAACTAAAACATGTTCAGAACTCAGACTTTAAGATGTTTCAAGGTGTTAATCCAAAATGCAATCTACCGATTTGCTTTGTCGTATGAATGAAGTGAGAGGGTCAATGCAGACTACATGGATGTGTACTATTACGGCTAATTTTAAATTTCTACATTCTCGGTATTGAAACTCCTCAAGGCTCGCCATCATAAAGATATCTACTGTAGAAGTGTAATAACCAACTGCTCGTGAATTACACTTCTATACATATATTGACATGGAACAGTGCCATTTATTTTCAATATTTAAAAAACTTAATTTTGTTTTCCATTTTGTGTCTACAAAGGATTAAAATGTATAGGCAAAAATTGGTCAAGTATATCGCATGTTGCTTGACTCGATCTGCCGGTAAACGATGTTTATCAAATGCAAAGGTTCAATTTTGTAACATTTTGTTTTACAAACTTTACAGGGACAAACTTTATTGCTGTACCTTTAAATCCACTTTTCTGATAGTATTAAAAACAAATTTGAACGATTAAAACTGTAATAAAAAATGTAAAGTGTAAATTTAATTGAAAGACTCATATATAGATATAACGGACAATTATACCTAATTATAGAATATAAGCGAATCGTTCATATAATATGCATGTAATATGCATGTACCTTTTAAGTGTGTATTTTGATAAACTGTATCTAACTCTTTGTTGTGATAAACTTTAATATTGAAATTTATAGCATATAAAGTTTGGCATCAGTCAAAATGAAAAAAACAACATTAGTTTTGCATAGTTCTTCTTTAAGATCAATTTCTATAGTCATTTTTAATTTGACATTGATATATATGATAAAGTAGTACACTTCATCAAAGTTGTATATTTTTATTTCCATTGTGCTGCTCGGACTTACTGGAAACCCCAATGTATTGATTTTTATTTCCATTATGGTTTTTGATCTTTGTCTAATTCATATTGACCCCACAATTATGGAGTTTAGAGACCAAACTTAAAGAAAAGTAGTAGTTTTGCGGTTACAGACGGATACATCTTCTGTTATGTAATCTGATAATATCAACAAAAGAATACCAAAGCCACAACGCAGCGGAAAAAGTCAACAAACTCAAAGTTCAAGAAAAAAAAACATATTCAGGATAATGGAATACAGCAAACAAACGCCACAAGAACACACATATAAATAAAAGAATAAAAAAGTATAATAAAATAAACAAAAGTAGAAAAAGACATCACAGAAACACAGGCAATAATAATGTGAACTCAGTTGATCCGGAAGAGTAAGCATGTCCTACCCCGTTAACGGCACCAGTCACATTTCCAGAAGGACGTGAAATCTAACTAGATATATCTAGTCTGATACACGAGATAGAAATTTCACATCGACCAATTAAATTCGTGATGACGACCGTAAAACTTTTGGAGGATGAAAATAACAGAGACTGAACATAACCCTGTCTTAAGTTTACGTGACTGCAATCTCGCCCTGCCGAGAAATTCGCCGTATAAATCACATGCACGGTAGTAACGAATCAAATGTGAGATGTTCATCCCAAAGGATGAAGACCATGGTACGTTATGTATAAGAAAGAGGAAGTTCACACTCGGAAAATTAAAATTATCACGACTGTGGTAAAGTTTTGATTTCAATCGCCCATTATTATCTGTGTACAAGTATAAACAATCTAGATATGAAGCAGAAGTTGGTGTGTCTGTGGTCTCTTTAATTTTATTTACTGGGATAGATGAGATACAGTTAATCTCTAAATTAAGTGTTCTTTAGTGACAAAACATCCTTTTTTATAGACGAAACTTAAATTAAAAACTGGGTTTGTTTCTTGTCCCTTCGATTCATTAAAAAATAGCTTCATATGAAAACAAGAACTGGTCATTCAATAGAAGATGTAGTCGTTGAACATTACCAGAATTTTAACAACATTAGTCTCAGAGAATTTTTAGAATCAGTAGGTTTGTTTGACACAGTAAGCTTTTTTTCTTACCTTATACCAGATAGGCATATCTTTGTCAAACTTGTTTCGTGCAGAAACATTGGTTGATTAGCTCACGAAAAACATATTTTAGTAGATGATGTGGGAGGGTCTTCTACAAAGTACCAAAAAGTAGTTATGGTATTACAAAAGGTAAGGTTACAAGAAGAGATATATTCCTGTAAGTCTTTAGAATTTTTTAAAAAACACTTCTGATTCACAATTTTTAGTTGAGTAAGCCTTACCACAGTAGCTGTGGAGACCGTCCTTAATTTCTGTGAATAAAATACTAGGGAATTTTGAAAGGGGTTTGGTAGTTCGTTTGACGGAGCCTGTTATGTACCCTCATTTGTATGGTAACTTATGAAGTGTGGGTATCCAGTAATCTGAAAGGAGATTAAAATTGTCATCATTTACATACATTGGGATACCCGATCCATTTTGTCAGTAAACGGCAGATAGAAATTTGCAGAATTGATAAGCCAAAGAGGAAGCTAGTCGTACTTTTTTAAAATAGTATTTCCAATGTAAAATTAATCCTGACAAGTTTAACCTTTTTGAAATTACACACTCTAAGTGTTTTTTTTTTCAAATTCTACGTTGGCGTACCTATTAAACACCAAACCTAATTTTTCCTGTGTACCATATGTAACATCTACAGTACTACTAAGTTTTAACTGCCTATTTTTTTCTTTAGAATGTTAAGCTCTTATAGAAATGAAGACTTAGTTCAGTTTTTATAACGTTCATATGGACACACTTTTTTATTTGTTTCAGAAACTTGAGATCGAATAACATACGTCATGTAGAAAATCAAGCATTCAATAACCTACCAAACCTTCGATATTTGTAAGTATGGACAGCGTAGTAAACTTTAAATGCTTTGTTCATTTTATTTATTTGCTATATGCGAAAAGACAATGGTAAAAACCTTACACAATTCAGTATCATACTTTGGCCCGCAGTCGATATTGTTGCAAATCCAAGTTTTGACATACGAATTTAATTCGTTGGTGCATAAGATATTCGGTTTATACATGTCACATTATGTTACCTCATGTCAATCCAGCATATGTAAACATGTTGGCTAGACCCATAGACCCACTACCTACTGAAGCAGCAGTGGCAATACTATATTCGTGTAGCTATGTAAATAACGACATGTGGATAAAAAGTTAAAACTATGTAATGTAGATATGCGATACGGGTTTCCATATTAGGGACATGATCAATATAGGAGAGATACCTTTATTATATATTATTTGTGATACTTCAGTTTTTGTGGATTTCTTGAACAAGTCAATCCAAAAATTTTAAAGCTCAACGAAATATACATTTCAATCGCTATTAGGAAAAAGAAATCTTAAAAACTTAAAATCTCAATCTAGTGTACATTCAAATATAATGTCCAGGACTACAAAATAGTTTGCTCTTTGATGATTCTATTCACATTTAGATAAATTAAAGAAATACATACGACAATGTACGCGTTATGTTTATTTATTTCTAATAATTAACCGTATTTAAAAGGTTTTTAAACGGTTATTTAATCTAGTAATTCCGCTATTTACTCGGTCCTAATTGCAGTTCAGAGAGAAAACGTAGTTCTTTTAGTTTTTTCATCAAGCTAATAGTCACCACCAATATCGTTGATTAAACTTCAAAAGAAAGATGTTTGATCAAATAATACTGTTTCAACCTTTGATTAAAAAAAATTAAATAATAACTGTTGTCCCTTATTTTTATTTTATTGAAGAAACCAAGAACCCACGAATTGTAAATGATTATAATAAATAGTGTTGGTCAACGAGATAATGAAACACTATCAATAGTAAGAAATTAATATTTAACAAAATAATACTATGAATACGATAATGCTCCTACGGACTGAGGTTTTTCGGGATAGGAGGTGGTTGTAATCTTAACGTTACCTCCTTAAAGAAAAGTCTTTGACTTTTACCTTTTAAGTCGAAGACATTTCGTCCAATGTTATGTTCAGATGTTCAATGAAATCTATCTTGGATCAAATGCATCCGACAAAAACTATTGTGCAATTTAATTCAGTCTACAATAAACCTTGGAGCATTAGAAAAATTTAAAATCCATTCTGCTGTTGTTGCTATATATTTGTTAGTCTTATTACTCAAATACCGTCAATTACATCGTTTTGTTTCACGGGTGTTTACCAGTAAATATGTCGCAATGTATCTTGTCTGTAAATTTCTTTTTGTTTCTTAATATCTAGTAAATAAAGAAAACTAATGAACACCACAGGTTTCAAGCAAGGCAATAGTGCGCAATACAACGGTGCAATTTTCAACAGTAAAGAGTAACATTATGTAGTTATAAGGATTTTCCAGAGGAAACCTGCGATAAAACATATTGTCTCCCGACGATTCTCCCTGTGATCACAAAAACTTATCTAACAGCCTAAATGCGCATGCTTTTTCTGTTAGTATGTTTAAGTGAGCAGTCATTGAATAATAAAAAACACATAGAAAAACCATTAAGTTCCCGGGTCATAATACGGAATGCCTGACCGCTGACCATAGAGGATAAGCTGTGTGGAGAATAACACGCTCCCTGATTGCTAAAGATCACTTCTGTGTTTTTCGAAAAAAGGTAGCCTACAACGGACTAAATTTCAAGACTCTTCCTAACCACCAACCCTTTAAATGTGGCAATAACAATCGGTTCTCCTTTGTGTTCTGTTCTACAAAAAGTTGACTCTTGTTATCTCAAACTTTTATTTTAAAACTCCTGAAATCTGAAAGTAATGTTTTGGTCCCTGGATTAAACAGTGCACTACATTTTCTCCTGATACATAAAACTCCTGTTATCTCAAACTATTTTTGTTGGTCCCTTCCACTTTGAGATAACTAGAGTCAACTGTATATTGAATTTAGTTTGATACATTTTTAACTGGTCATGGTACTGAAGAAGAAAGACCCATTTTGCAAATAACAATCAAGAAATCTTTAATCAGAAAATATAACAGAGTGTTGTATTGTTTTTTATATTAATCTATTGAATTATAAATATCTGTTATTATCCAAAGATTGAAAATACAATTTAATTTAACACGAAGAAGTATTACAAAAATGAAATACCATTTTTAAACTAATTTTTATACATCATCAGTTCATACAGTGTATCCGGAAGAAAAGAGGGATCACGACCCTTAAATTCCAGTTTGATTTATTTTGTAATTACGTATGTATTAACAAGTGGCCTTACTTAAACATGTTCTAGTGTTGGTAGGAGAGCGTCATGAAATTTTATTCATTGTTCCTACGCTGATAAAACTTTCAATGAACTATCACATTATTCTTTCTTCTTAGGTAAAATGTAATCGCTACAGTATAAAACTGTGGAATAATTATATCAAGAAAACATCCTTCTAAGCTAGTTAATAACAGTATCTTCATGCGTTTTAACTTACCCATAATTTTCGTCGAGTCTTTAAATTCTCCGCCGTGGTATAGAAAAACCAAACTTCCGAGTAACGCTATTAAGCCATAAATTTGTATCATTAGTTTTCTAACTTGTAAAAAATTGCAAATACGGAATTAAGGGGATGCATAATTACATCACATAACTGTCCTCAAAGAGTTAATATCCAAAGTGTACAGTCATCAGAGATGTTATTACACTGGGCACTCTATATCAGCAATTTTAATTATTACCTTTCCAACATGAGTCATTGTGTCAGATTACGCGACTAATAATTTTTTTTTGAAAATTTATATTTTAAGAAATATTGACATATTGAAATAATTATATTGTTTCATCTTAAGAACAAATAAACCTTTTTTTCAAATTTATCAAGTATCAGTGATATATTTTGCTGCAAACTTGTGTTGCCGTTCTTGACAAAGTATGAAACAAAATAAAATGACAAATTTTTACCACAACAGATAACGTGAATAATAAAATACACAAATTGAGCAAGTAAAGTAATATCGACATTAAATCATTAGCAGGAATTTCTTGACTTGTCTTGGATTACGGTATTAATTTTTTAAAGTAAAGTATTAGTACCAATTTACTATATAGACATAATGACAAATGAAACAATTGTAATAACAGATGGCTTCATCCAAATCCACTGAGATGTGACTGCAGTATTCTGTATCTTTGGGATTGGTTAACAGAACATCCTTTTGTATATACTGATGCGAAATGTTACAATGGAACATACATTGATGTTAGAACAATTCACTCAACAGACCTGGATCATTGTAATGGTGTGTATACCACTGATTGCAAGTAATATGGAACTTCAGTAAGATTAGCACAGATAAAATTATCTTAATTCCCAATTTATATCCATAAAGACAAAATGCAGTATACGGAAAAAGTCTTTCTTGGTATATTTTGGATATTCTTATATTGACACGTCATATTCTTAGATAAATTATCACTCAAATATCACAGGTTTTACATACCATTTATTTTAAATGTCACTTTCTTATTGCGTTATTATCTTATTATGACGATAAATTATTGTGGTAAACGTATTGACCATAAATATTATGTACTGTTTAATAATTAGTACTGGTGGCATTTATTACCAATGTTTAATTAACACTATACTAATATATGTAGTCATTGTTGCAACTATGTATCTATTATTTAATACATGTTGTTTGATTTCTCTTATTTGTTATTCTGTAATGACATAGAAAAACAGTTCATATTCCTTGTTTTTGATAACAATGATTGATTTTTTTATTCATGTACTTTATTAATGGAAAAACCTTTTACAACATTCCCAATTGTGTGATAATTGCAAACATTTTATCTATTCAATTTCAATAGCTTTCACCAAAAATATTTATGTGTTCCGTTAAATTTTTTTTCTGTATTATTCCATTCTCATTACCAATTAAGAAACGATTCTTATCTTGAAAAATAATTTTACACACTTATATTGCTCATTATAGATTGCGACATCACGTTTTAGACTAAATTATCTGCATATGGGACAGGTGTATTAAGGAGCTTTTGAATGAATCATATATATGTATTATTATCGGTTAAAATGATGAAGAAAATATCAGAAATTGTATATCGAAGTGGTAAAGCAGTTGGAATGTCCAAACATTTGAAATCACAAAGTCAAGAGGATGGAGCACAACAAAGAAACGCCAAAGGGATGCATGTATAATTTAAAGAATAAAACACATATACTAAACTAAATAAAAATAGAACAAGACAGAACAGAAACTAAAACACTTAAAATGTGACATCACGTGCACCGAAAGTGTAAGCATGTCATGCTGCGTTAAAGACAACCATAAAATAGAGAATGGAAAAGGGGAGTGTCAAAGAACACCAACCGACCAAAGAGGAAAAAACAGCTCAAGCCTACGAATAATAATAATTAACATAATTATATTTTAAAATGAATAAACATTATTATTTCGAAAACTGTGGCTATTTGTATTATTTAATCTCGTTGATTTAATATTTATCCCTTTAATTATGAGCATTAATCTGAACAACAGTCAAGAGGGCACAACGAATAACTGAGAACTTTTAAATGAAGAATAGGAAATGTAGAGAGGTAAGATCTGGAATCTGAATATTAAAAATCCAAAGTAGTCTGAGCGAAATTGTCTGGTCAAATTAGACAGATAATGTGCTTAATTAATTGCAGTATTAATCTACAGATATGAAATTATTTACTAGCATATGTCATGCATATCATGATCTCATTTCATATTATACTCTTCAAAAAAAGAAACGCACAGACAAAATATGTATGATTGAGATTTAATTTTTCTCTGTTTATGTCTATTTTAAGCAAAGGTGTTTTATGAGGCAATAACTCAATGATAAATGATTTCAAATCAAGTGCAAAAAATCTGTTACTACTGATTATGGCGTCATTTCACGAAATTTTCGAAAAATAACGAAATCATTTGTCTTTAACGCAGCATAACTCACCCAGCTGTATAAAGTTAAAATTTCCTTTTTCTGGAAAGTTTCCACAAAGAAACACCGATTTCGTATTTTTTCGAACGGACAATTGAAGGGCAAATGGTCCAGATTTACGAATTATGGTGAACATAATCAAGGCCATTAATAAAGTTTTCTTTTTCATATAATGGGTGATTTTTGTCAATTTCGTTATTTTTCGAAAATTTCGTGAAATGACGCCATAATCAGTAGTAACAATTTTTTTTGCACTTGATTTGAAATCATTTAGCACTGAGTTATTGCCTCATAAAACACCTTTGCTTCAAATAGACATAAACAGAGAAAAATTAAATCTCATAAAATATTTAATGTACACAATGTAACAAAATACAAAAAGGAAATGAATGAAATTTTGTGTAATGTTGTGTTTTTGGTTGTGTAAAGTGGAGAAAACAAAGAAACATAAGCACTACATCAAAACAATATTAAAGGGAAACAAAGATTGAAATTAATTGAAAAAAACAGTGAAACAGAAATATATACAAACCCAACTGGCTGTGCATAAATGTCAGGTTAATTTTGATATTAAGGCTATAAATGTTACATAATGATAAAACATTTAACATATTTCATATTTTATGGAAGGTCCGAAGAATTAAATCAATCCCTTTGCGTTTTTGAAGGCTTTGTGTCTATTTTGACAGTAATAACTGTTTCCAATAATTGCTTACTGTTCGCTTCTAATTTGTGAAATACATGTATCAATGTTATCTTCAATATTTTTTGGTTTCATTGTAGAAATACTGTGTTGGAATAAAAGGGCAACACAAGATTAAGAAGCTTGAAATGAAACATTGATAGATAAAATCACTTATCCTTAAAGAAAATATGTACTTCAATGGTCTTTGAAGAGTTTTCTATATAACAAGACATTATATGTCATATTCTGCTATATTTATATTCAATATAAGTTTTTAATATACATTGTTTAGTTATATGTGTTTGATATGAAGTTTAGTTTTACTCAATATTTAGATGTTCTTATGGAATGCGAATTTATAAGATAAGACATCAGAGTCTTAGATGGTTTTTAATGTAAAAAAAAAATAACGAGCAACTTTTTACCCTGTTATCTAAATTATATAACACCCAACCACTTTTTTCTAGCAAACAGTCAGACAGGTTATCTGTGTTGTCCATGTTTGTGGTTTGTGCTCCTTTATGTTATATTTTGACCGGGGTTCTGCCTGTTGGATGTTTTTGATATTTTCTGTTGACCATTTTGGTGACACAGATAGGTCTTTCAACCCACAGCTGTTACTCTGTTGGCATGTACGAAATAATTCTGCTCAAAACAAGACATTTAGTCGTCTTAAACAAACAGTGGCTTTTTTAGATGCAAAGCAGCAAAATAGTGTTTTCGCGTTGGTTTAACTTTTTCCGTATATGTAGTTTTTGCAAAAAATTAATTCAGCATATCCCTTCCTCCGAATTATATCATTACAGTGATAATCTTTTCTCTCACATGAGTTAGCTTCCTTCGGTGCTTAGTTAGGACATATTTCAGAACAAACACATGTTTATCGAAAAACAAATGTCAAAACAGCAAAACGTTGAGTATTATTTTCATTACTAGTGTCGAACTAGCGGACTAGTGGATTGTTCTTAAATCTATAAGATGAGAATTCTACTCGGTAGTAAACAATACATTTTAACATTCCCTGGTATCAAGAAAACTGATGACAGCTATATATGTGGAGGAGCAGATGGATAAAAACTAAAATTTTATAAATAACCCAAATTAAAGACGGAAAAGAAGCCTGAATTTACATGTCAATGATTACACATAACAAACAATTGAAAAACAATTACATTATTCATCAAATTCCATGTAGATTACAGCGGTAATTAGCCTACGTTTGTCTAAGAAGAAAATAAATCCATTTTCATATGATTTTTGATGGACATTTTTTTGAGATCTGCAAATATAGGAGGTCAGCAAATGACATGAGAATGAGCCTCAAAATCAAATGTCAAAATCATATTGAATTTATGAAGTTTAAAGAACAATATCCGTCTTCATTTCGAAAGGCTAGTTGATTACTGAATCTTTACATGATTGGTCATAAGAGAACAGCTATAGGAGTATATCACCGTTGTAAACTGGGTAAACAATTGATTTATTATACTCAAGTGCAATACAGTTGTCCTGAGTTCAGCTGATCACAAACAAACGTATTTTTAAGTAACATTACAACTATACTTAAATAAAATTAATTATTTGGTAAAAAGTCTACACAATTTTTAAGAGGCAATGCCAGTAAGCACCAGGCAGAAGTGTTCAATGAAAAAAAAAAATTTTTGTGCAATTTATTTTTTTACAGCCCAGAATAACATATTTTTATTAGAATTAGTCAAAAAAAAAATTATACAAAATGGCATTTGATGCTGGTAAATTTTTGAAAACGCCAGACCTGGAAGGGTTTGATAACTAAAGAAAGAAGACTTAGTGTTGCTTGCTAAACATCTACAAATAGATTTTAGAGGATCTATGAGAAAACAAATTATAAAAAAAAAATGGTAATAAACAATTTATTTGACTCAGAAATTGTTGGTGAAGAGGCTCTTGAAATCAAGGTCAAAAATATTGATGCTTTCAAATTAAAACAGCTTAAATTAGAATATGAACTTAAATAAAAACAATTGGAAAAAACAACTGGAAAGCAAAGTTAAATTAAAACAATTGGAAAAAGAAGACAGACATGCAGAACTTGAAATGAGGGAAAGGTTAGAGATGGAGAAAATAAGAATGGAAATGGTCAAAGTAGAAAGCAACACTAAATATGGGTCAAAATCAGAACATTTTGATGCAGCAAAAATCTTTGAGAAAACAAGGATTTTCAGACAGCAGCAGTAAAAGGTCAAAAATGCAAAATATCATCTAAGGACTAATAAATTGCTTTGCAATATAAAACTGTTAAAAAGAGTTTCGAGATTAGGAGATTCAACTCCATTGCATCTAACGCATAATTAAACTTACATTGTTTGAACTCAGATTAAGGATGATCGCTGGTCATGTTATGGTCTTTTTGTCAGATTTTCGGAATCCTCGGGTTTTATCCATTTCTTAAACATGAAATTTTTTGCCCATGAACCCCCACTTTTTCTTTTATAATTCAATCATATATACCTTCAAATGGTATTTGACAAAATTTTATGAAATCCTTTTTATTTTTTTCATACATTTTTGAGAGACTGAAGTTGTCAATGCAAAGACAATGAAAAATCCAGAGAAAACACCTATTTCCTGCAAATTTTCAAGGCCTTATAGCTCTAAAATGAGCAACTGAACCTATATTTTTTTCTTCTTTATTTGTTTACAAGTCATATGTTCTCTCAAACTAAAACTCCTATTTCAAATCCTATTTATTTCCTACTGGACCAGCGATCATCCTTAAACTCACGTTGTTTGAACTCAGATTAAATCCCTTGCATATGATGTACATCTCTGGATTAGCCTTCATCAGCTCCATGTAATTTTGTGACCAAAATCTTACAAATCCCCGCAAAACAATTAATAAATAATAATAATAAAAAAAAAAATGAAAAAATATGTATAAAAAATTCTCTCTAGCACAATTTCCAAATGTCATGTGTTCAAAAATTCAGTAATGCTTACAGCATGATAAAGTTGAAGATATTGGAGAGATCAATGTTTGAATGAATTTGGTTATAATAAAATTATTTGCTACCAATTTTCATTCAGAAGACGTGTACATTTAGCCGATTTAAGATTAATGAGTGGTGGAAGTCCAAAATGTTGAATACGAAAAGAGAAAGATCAACACTTTTCTTTATGATCTAAAAAACTAAGTATGTTACGAAACAGCTCATACGACAATAGATAATGGTGACCTTTCGAAAGGGGCATAAAACGACTTAAATGTATACAATACACAAGTCGAACAAAACCAAATATAAAATCGTAAAAAATACAACAATCAAACGAAAGTTAAAATTACCCAACGTTTCGACCAATATGGTCTTGATCATGAGCATGTAAAAAATAAAAGTAAAAAAGTGTTGACTCTTTGAAACCCAGAGCAGTCAAATAAAAAGGTGTTGACTTTTTGAAGCCCAGAGGAAACTTTTAAGTTTGATTGTTGTTTTTTTTTTCGATTTTGTATAAAAAGTTTTGTTCGACTTTTATACATTTAAGTCGTTTTATGCCCCTTTTGACAGCTCACCAATTCCATTTATTTTTCTTGCTATCTTTATAATATAGTTGAAGACATTGGATAATTCTTTTTTTCTTTTAGGAAGCATGTAAAATTTTCATTCATTAAATTTGTCATTAATTTTTTTTTTTTTTAATTTCATAAACTGGTTGACGATTTTACACATTTTATTTGTCGAGGTCTTTTCTTTCACAATCTTGCATGCATTTCAAGGTTGAAGTGACCATCAAAAGCTTTCGAACAAAAGGCGTATATTTTCAATTAAAAGTATCTTTATTTTTAAGATAAAGGGATTATCAAATATAATTTGACATATCAGGATTTTGTGAGATTTCAGATGTAAATAGTGCAAGATGAAAAGTATAATCTAAGAACCAAAAAAAAAAAAAAAACTTTCCAGTATCAACCTTTATCGGATAAAAACTTTCGAGATGAGGAAATCAGCTGTACGTTTGATATTTTTGATTCCAAACCAATCAAGATTTTAATTACACGAACATATATGTTATTTAAAAAAACCTTTTTAAATTCAAATACACGAATTTTAATTATAATTTAAAAAAAAAACAGTTATTTTGCATCCAGCACATTAAAAATATTAAAAGATATCATACTTTTTTTAGAAAAAGTCTATTGATTATTCTAATAAGTTATAACATTTTTATACTAACCACTTCTACTGACAAAGGAAAAAAAATATTAATCACTACGTTTTTTTATAAGTATGTGAATTGTCAATAATTTGTCATTTGTTCCTTGCCAATAACCTCGTTAATGAGTATACACTAGATTTATAAGTTGGTGGATATAAAGATACAGAGTTTATTCCAGATATTTATGGTCTAACACAACTAATATTTGAATATTAGTTGTTGAGGCCATCTGTTTTACAATATTGCTTACAAATGATGTAGATAATGATATTATTTCCAATTATTGGGACTATCAAAAACAGTTTGACAAAGCATGCTTTTTTAGGTTCTTTGGACGTGTTGGTCTTACGGACCAAACTAATTTCACATCAATGATGCATAAGTAGAAATACTTCAGAATTTCGATTTCAAACCCACCAAATACATGCTATATGACATCCTCATTATAAACATAACAGTTGTATATATATATATATATATATATATATATATATATATATATATATATATATATATATATATATATATATATATATATATATATATACATACATATTTGGATAGAATAACGTACCAGATGGACAAATAATTCTAACTACTCCTGAGAGTGGAGACGATTGTGGTGTGTCTCTATAGGATGGAGAATGCTGGGTTACATCTGGTAAGTGTCATGTTATTCAGTGATATACTGTTTAATTGTTTTTTTGTGTGTTTAACATGAAGAATGTGTGGCTAAGCTTTCAGTGTGAATAGAATAAAAAGATCAGTCATAACCAAAACAGATTACAATAATAACGATTTTTTAAAAATATATACATGTAATGAAAGTAATATTATAGAATCGTTGTTCCTACCTACTGATCAGTTTGTCGATCATTGTGTCTGATTAAAGGTGTAATATAGTTTGGTTGGTGCCAAATTTCACAAGTTCACTGGTAAAAGTAGATAAAAATCATTGTTCCCAATATAGCGGATTAGATATACAATGATATGTGGATTCAACCAATCAAGCGAAAATTAGAAGCACACAAACGTATTCTGCTAGTCGGTGATACGGAAATTAAAGTCAATTGAAAATTCTAGTCAAAACCACTTCATAATCTAAAGCCAGAATGTCTCTTTGTGAGTTTTCTTTAATAAATAACTTTGAACTTTGAACTTTGTCTGTAAAAGACCTTTAGTCTGATCATAAGAACACAAACAAATCTCGCCGTGTATTTTTCTTTGTTTCCAGGTTTCTTTTGAAGGTAACCCAACTCTATATAGAATTGATTTCTGTCAATTTATACAGCCATGTAATGATGTAAACGACTTTCAGCAAGATGCATACAACAGGGAATATAGGAAGGGATGTAAAGCTCAAAGTTGTTCAAACCACCAGTTTATTGTTGTGTTTTTGTTATTTGTTTTTTCTATTTTGATATACGGGAATTTATATGAACCCTATTATGATTCACAGGAAGGCAAAATCTATTAGTATACAAAAGTGCTTAGTCACGAAAAACGTGATTTGAACAAAAGGGTTATTAAACTGCCTTGGATGGATGGATGAATTGTTGTTTAACGTCCAGTGGCAGCCAGGTGCATATCAGGACGAGAACTGGTGATATGATAATGAATATGATCCCTGCTTTGTACTAGACCGACACGCTGAGCCGGACTTTTAATGTAGCTCACGAGATAACTGTCCGCAGGAAGACATATCACCCCACTCGGACACATTATACTGACTCCGAGCCGACCAGTAGATCTTGGCTCTTACTCCTACATGCCGCTTGCTTGGCGGAGAAGCAGCAAATAACAATTTTAATGTATTTGGTTTGACCCGGCCGGGGATTGAACTCGCGACCTTCCGCACTCGAGGGAACTGTCTTGGTCTTTTAGTTTTCTCAGGTTAAGAATGAAAAGATATGGGCTCAACCTGATTCAAGAATGGTATTAGTGAAAGATTAAACATATTTAATAGACGTTTTAGTTTTGGCACTTCAACCCAACAAGACACATCCCAATGACTTCCGCAACACGTTTAAAAATATTCGCGAAGAATCACAAACTTATGAAAAACAGAAAACATAATTAGAAACTAGGCAACTTCTTTTGCTTTTATAACCAACTTCGATTCACCAATTTAGAATGCTTGGGTAAAAATGAAAGTGGACTGCGTTTTTTTTTGTTGTTTTTTTTTGTTTTTGTTTGTTTTGTTTTAGATTATACCAATACTTTATACATATGTATATTACAGGAAGTTGTTATAAGCTACTAAACAACTATATAATTAGAGGACATTACTAAAAATCAATATAAGTTATATGCAGAAGAATCTCTAAATAGTTATCAAAATGTTCGCTTTCTACTGAAAGCTTGGGTTCAGATATCTCGAGATGGTGACCAACCAGCGGGGTTTAGAGGTTGTCTTATCAACATTAATGAATTAGATCTGCAGTGTTTTCAACGATACGCCGAGTGTCGTCCACAGTCAGGGTCCTGTCGCAGATCTGACTGCATGTGGATGATTGCTGATTATCCAAATAATACAAATCCCACGTGTATTCCACAAAGTTAAATCGACATGTCTTAATAAATGAATGCTTCAGTGTCTTGTGTCCTCTTACTTTTGAGTTCCGGGGGACTCGGTGGCCAGGTTGTCTAGGTAGTTCTTCATGACTACTCATGATTACTAGCCTGTCAACACTGAGGTTGTGAGTTCGAATCTCATCTGTGACGGCTTGTGTTCGACCTCGATCTTAATTGACAAGGATTGCCAATTTTCCTACCAAAGGTCGATGGTACTATCCGGGTACTTCGGCGTCCTCCACCAATAAAAACTGGTCGCTGCGAAATAGCCAAATGTGCTGAAAACGGCGTTAAACCACAACAAAACAAACAAAACAAAACCTTTGAGTTCCCATTAAGTGTGCCCTGTGTTGCTGTTCTACCGAATTCGTCAAGTCTCTGATGTTCATGTTATACACATTTTGTCTAATTGTATCCAATATTTTTGTCGATATGAAAATTTTGATGCATATATAAATATATATGTACATGTCGGCAAAAATAAAAATTGTCAGTAGGAGTCATGTTCGAAAGTGTAAAAGCCAAAACAGTAATCAAAACATTTAAAACAGATATATCAATTTGAAAATGACCATGCGGTTAAAATCCGAACCCTCTAAGTACGATGCAAGGCACCAGTGAAATACGTGAATTCCTCAATATCTTGGGCGTGAACTGAAAGTCCCAGAGGATATCACCAGATCAGATGCAAGTATTTCGATATCCTTTTTAAATTTACCGTTTTGAAAAATGTTAAATATTTTTCAATCTAAAGCATACCTGCTTCGTACAAAACATTATTTTTAAATGGTTTTGTCTTGATCCTTTGAGTAATTTGTCATTTTATTCTGTTCCCGATATATTACGCCTTGTGCACATGCTTTCAGTCGTAAAAAGATATAATATGCACATCGTGTGCTCCGAAACGGGTATCACATAATACAATGTATTTGGCAGCAAATATTAGCATGACCCCCGGCTTTTTATGGGAGTTCACACGGCTAGTGCTTTAGTCTGTGTGCTGTTTTGTTTAGTTTATTATATGTTTTTTTTTATTCTTTAGTTATACATGTATCCCTGTTTGTTGTGTTCCATCCCCTGACTTTGTTTTTTCCATAGACTTCGAATTTGTGGACTTTTCCCAGTGTTTTGTCACTTCGATACTCTTTTGCCGATATTAATACAGTTCCAATAGTTTTGCTAGACTGGTTCCCTCTCCTTTATCTGTTTGGCTGTGACAGATATCAGGGTGATTCAGTTACCCGTATGTTGCTAGGAAGAGAACCAGCCTATAGTTTTGCTAGGGTCGACATACGAGCATTGCACAACATAAAGGATAACAGGAAAGTTCAACAATCGCCATTTTATCGATAACCCTTCAGACAAAAATCAAATAAAAGAGCACAGAACATATAGAAACAATAGATTAAGGATATTCTCAGTTGGAACAGAAAATGGGTGATGGAGATAAACCAAATGCATGGTTACAAAATCCCAATTGTCTACCCTGACCCTGTGCTATATAATTGGTTGTTCTTTGTACCTGTCATCCTCGTGTAAGCCACCAGCAGAAACATCCGCTCGGTGATAGTAATAATAAATCCGAAGACAAAAAATTGACAGATGGCTGTCTTATTAACATTAAATATAGGAAAAATAATACCGAAGCAATTGGGCAGTAAGCAAATTCTACATGACTAAAATGAGAAACTAAAATAGTGAAAACATACTACAAAGACACAACCAAACGAGTAAAACACACATAGCTAACCACGAAGAATAGGAACACGATAGCATATAAAATGTTAGCTAACACTTCATTAATGAGTATAGTCTACCATGAATACATTTTATGAACATTTAAAGAAATAGTGAAAACATTAAACAAATACACAACGAAACGAGTAAAACATATATCTAACCACGATGAATCAGACCATGATAGCATATAAAATGTTAGCTAACACTTCATTAATGAGTATAGTCTACCATGCCTACATTTTATGAGCATTTAAAGAAAATTATTTCAGCCCAAGTTAACAGGACAACCATGTTTCATATGATATTGTATACTGAGCACTATAAACAAATATTTGATCCTGCCTATTTTTTTCGTCGAAATTTTGGTCGTGGATTTTTTTTTTTTTTAACCAAAATTTCCTGATTGGCACAGGTTTTTCATTTTTTTTTTCACACCTAAAGTGATCCTGTCTTTTTATTTTACCTTAATCCTGGCCCTGTCTATTTCAAATTTGATCTTTTCGACGTCATGATACATGTACATGAAATACTGTAATTAAAAACTATAAACTATTTTGAAAATATGATTTTGTATGGTTATTTTCTTGCATTTATTTATTGTTTTTGGGTTTCAATTCACAAACATATTCGCACAGAATCACCATTTCATTTAGTTGTTTTATTTAAATATAATAAACATGATATTAATAAAACACTTGTTTGATATAACTTCCAAATATATGATATTTCAGAGAGACATCATTTCCGAAAGATTAAATTGTTTTGTAAATGTATAAATACCAGCTCCTAAAATTCCTAAGATTTAAAAAAAGTCTTGATTGCTGGGTTGATTTCTCATACAGAATTAAATGTATCCCATTGTCAGGATTTCCCGCTTTGAATACCCTGTAGGTGTAAGATGAAGTATAGCAATTTTCAGAAACTCATTTTGGAATTACTATTCTAACTCTAAAATTATAATTTGAAGCAAGTTATTTCCCTTGCTGGGACGTAGTACTGGTTCGCTGCAATGAAGAGTAAAGGATTAACTGTTTTTAAAACTTGTTAATTTGCTGTTAATGTTTGGTTTATAAAAAAAAATGGGAACTACTTAGGGGTCTTTTTGCTCCCAACATACCTGTAATCAAACTTGATAGTAAAGCTGACAATATTTGTATATCAAAGTAATAAATAATGTCTATTTACATCCTACTGGTTGCTCTGCACTACAGCGAACCAGTACTACGTCCCAGTAAGGGAAATAATTTGCTTCAATTTATAATTTTAGAGTCAGAATCGTGATTCCGAAATGAATTTCTGAAAAGGGCTATAACAATGTAATATGCATACTGTTGTCACGTACATCATGTATGTGTCGTGGTTTTGTATAAAAAAAAATATTTCAACTGAGCGTTCACATATTTTATCGCTACTTTAAAACAGTGCATGTGTATATATAATAAATACAATATATGAACCCACACATCTTTTGCACTTGATAAACATTATAAATATTTCAAACAAAAGATTCACATTATCTAAGCAACAATTTAGCATTATAAAACAAAGATCCATACAATATAAAATCATTTGATTATTTAGCTGAAATATTTAAATGACGCAGGGACATTATTATAATGTGATACGCCATATCGAGAACGTTAGTGTATTGTATCCACATAATCTTATCTTACGAAGACCATTTAAATGAAGATAAACTATTTTGTATACAATGATTTATCCCTAAGGTACCCCTTTTGATTTAATGATTGATTTTATTTTATTTACTTTGGAAGTATAAAGACATGCATTCTTATCAAACTTTTGGTAGATTTTGGTAAGTAAACAACATTTTGTTATATTAGTTATCTTTACCGGAGTGTTTACGTAATTTTTCTCTAACACCTTGACTAAAATAAATTTGGCTAGTTTAATTTTCATAATTTTTTTAGGAAATATCTACTTTGACCTGTTGACATAAATGATGATTTTTTTAAAATAGAATTTCACACTTCACGGAAATAATTTCATTGAATATATAGCAGTTTGGCAAACATCACTTTTGATCATAGAGAAGCTTAATTTCTCTTTACTTATTAAATTTGATTAAAACGCTGTGGTGATTATAAATTAGAGGACAATACCCGAACGAGACAAATCATAAAAGAACACGACTGGCAAACAAACAGTTAAAGAGAGAGACATAAAAACAAAGAACACTGAAATTTAAAGCTGCATTGTAATGATATACAGTATATGATAAACCAGATTAGCATAAAACTTCGCGGAAAACTGTCCTAAGAGCCGTCCTGAACTTGTAGTAGGGTAAAATACTTTTATCTCTGTTGAAATCCACTATAACTTTTAGATGAAAAACAACAACTAACTTTTGTACTCTTGCTTGGATCTTTGTTACGCAATATGCTGTTGGCGTGGCCAATGATGCGAGCACAGCAATAGCCCTTTCCAGAAATTCTTTTCCGGTATCACGATTCTGATTCTAAAATTATCATTTGAAGCAAGTTATATGCATTATTTCCGTTTCCAGCGAACGAAACTTTCTAGCCTTAGCATGTAACACAATATGGCTGCCCCCACTAAATAAAGACTTTTCCAAAATGACCCATATGTAGAAAATGCATATGCTCCTATAGCGCTCGCTGCGCTCGCTATAAACATATATTTGGTGGGAAGAATCAATCATATCCTTTCTTTTAGGCGATATTGATTATTGAAATGAAAGTACATCATTATTTTTCCCTCAACTATTAATTTATGTTGTGATTATTATTAATAATATATATACATGTACATAATTAGGTATAAATTATCATCTATAGTGTTCATATAATCGTTGAAATAATATATTGTATCTATAGTTTGATATTTAAATGGTATTTTTCCAATGACAGGTAAATACGTTTATCTCTTGTTAAATTACTATCAAAATGACGGATTTATTATTTTA
This sequence comes from Mytilisepta virgata, assembly GCA_028015205.1. NCBI lineage: Eukaryota > Metazoa > Mollusca > Bivalvia > Mytilida > Mytilidae > Mytilisepta > Mytilisepta virgata. The sequence continues at coordinate 21,161,401 of CM051513.1, forward strand.
AAGGAGACATTCAAACCTTAAAAAATGTTGGCTTATTATTATCTATTTACATTTCCATGTATTGATAAGACATCAGTCTGTAAGATTTAACAAGGAACTGCAGTAAGTGAATGATAGGCCGGGGAGGGGGGGGGGGGGGGGGGGTGGGATTTCGCCTACATGTGTATTTCAAGATTGCATTTTTATGGTAGGAGGTACCTGAATCCGGAAAATTATGGATTTTTACGAAATTTTACATAAACCTAACATGTCTCCTTTTTCAACGAATTGTAATCTTAGGTCTGGGTTTTAATGAATGTGTAACGGAATAATATATAAAAGCTTGTTTATTTTCAGGTGGTGATGGATTTCACATAAAATAATAAAAAAATTATGAATATATTAGTATGCAAAATATTGTGTTTGTTTATGTTAGTTACTGCTTTTGGCCAATGTAAGATTCTTTGACTCTTTAATTATCATTTTATTATATGTATATAGTTGATTCATTGATAAAATGTCGTCCGCCGCAATCCTGAACTAGGATATAGAAATGCTGATGCCGTTCGACTTTCTAGGCGCTCCCACACATACATGTCTTAACAAAAATCAACATTGGTTCGGACGAGTTAGAAAATCAGAACAGACCGATTGATTTTGTATTTATTCCCTTGGAACTATAAAAAATGTGGAAAATTGATATTTAAGGTCAAGGCGAAGTAATTGAACGCCACCTAGTGCTCATTTGTTTACCGTTTCAAGGGTAACAGCCCCTTGTCATTGTATTACGTCCCCGACGTCGTAGTCGTTATGCTGTTGACTTCGGAGGGGCAAAGGCATTCGAAAAGCATTATTTAGTCGTGTAAGCGCATATTAGACATATTCGTTATTTACACAGAAATATTTATACAGGTAATTTTAGTTTAAATTTTAGGTATTTTTATGAAGTACAGTGTACTACCTCCATGGTATTACCACGCCACATTTTTTCACACTTAGGTCACAAATGCACTTTTATAACTTTACTAAACATCTCAACTCCTTAGACATGTTAGAACTCAGTAATAAAACGTATCACAAAATACCGAAATAAATTTGATGCACTGTATGGCAATAACGCGAATGCATATGTGACGTCAAGTTGCACATCTAACGTCATTTCTACTTTGATGGAGAAATCAAAATATCCAGGAAATGTAGATGGTCTTCATTTTTATTTTTAAAAAAATATTGTTACTCTTTTTCAAGCGAAGATCAAACTAAAGTATTCCAAAAAATGGAAGACAATCAAATATTAAACAAAATTTTAGGAGCGGGCGAAATATTTTTCCTTTTAATTTGTTGAAAAATGAAAAAAATAAGAGGCGAATTTTCAGCATTTATTTATAGATGAAGCGGCAAAAAAAAAAAAAAAACAACTTGGTTTTAGGCAAAGGGATTTAAAGGCGAATATTGCAGTCCAAATAAAATGTTTTCAGCTCCAACTGTTTGAAAAATGTTTCCAGGCGTCAGTTGTCCATAATGATCTTTACACTTTTGCTTATCTCCCGCATGTACGACGTTTCTGGTTAAACGTTTTAATTTAGTAATAACGACAATACCCTCTAAATTTAATGCACTTTGAAATAAGAAATTGTGTTTTCGGGGTAGGTCCACTTGACGCACTTTGATTTTTTTTTAATTTGTTAAGCTTAACCATAGTTTAACGCACTTTGAATTTGGAAAATATAAGTAAGAATTAGGAACTCGACAAAGTATATCAAAGATATGTATTTCTTACATCTGCATTACATATAGCAGAGCGGATAACAAAAATGTAGGTTTTAAACGTAAGAAACTTTTCAATATTTAACGGGACTATAAGGATACAGTGGCAATACAACCGTCATTCAAGAAATAATAGATAAAATCTGAAACTCCTTAAAGAAAGTAAAACAAAATATAAATAAATAAAATGTTAATCAAATAAATAATAATAATAATAAGAAGTAGAAGAACATTAAAACGAAAAAAAATGTTTATCAGATGAAATGTACAGATTTGCTGTTCGTCCTGTAATTATTATCTGCAATACAAACACGTTATCGAACGTCGGACGTGATGACGTTGCCTGAAAAAAAAAAAAACAAATCACCAAAATTAGTACCTTGATGTTATCTTCAGCAGCAGATACCACGAAATCGAGCATGGAGTCCTCCAAATATGTTTATATCATCAGAAATGTCGTGGATGAGGCAATATAATATTAGTTTTTCACGAAACTGTAGGATTAACCACCAGGGTTTTTATAGATTTTTCGAGCAAAATTTTTTAAAATTTGACGTTTTCCCTATATATCCTACGTTAAAAGTTAATTTCAGAACGCATTTTAAAAGGGTTATAGCAAGCAAATAAGCACGGGTACCCCCGTTTTAGCTCACCTGGCTATGCCAGGGTGAGCTTTTGCCATCATTTTTCGTCCGTCCGTCCGTCCGTCGTAAACTTTTCATTCAAAAATCTTCTCCTCTGAAACCGCTGGGGCGATTGGTTTGAAACTGAATAGGAATGATCTATGACAAACGATCCTCAATTTATTTTGATCTGACATAAAACATGGCTGTCGTAGCTAAAAATAGAATATAGGTGAGGATGTGTTGTTTTTGGCTTATAACTTAAAAAACGGTTACAGATATCAAAATCTGACATCCGGTACAATTGATCAGCATGACGAGATCTACCTACCCTGAAATTTTGAAGGAAATTCCAAAACCCGTTTAGGAGTTATTGCCCTTTTTTCGTCAAATTTTCAAAATGTAACATTTTTCGTCATTTATCTCCAAAACTATTTGAGATGGAAGTGGAATGTAAATTTGAAAAATGTTTGCCATGTTGAGATCTACATACCCTGAAATTTTAAAGGAAATCCCAAAACCCACTTAGGAGTTATTGCCCATTTTGTCAAATTTTCAAAATTTTAACATTTTTGCATTTATCTCCAAAACTATTTGAGATAGAAGTGAAATGTAAATTGAAAAATGTTTGCCATGTTGAGATCTACCTACCCTGAAATTTTGAAGGGAATCCCAAATTCTATTTAGGAGTTATTGGTTTGTGTAATTTGAGGTCGGGTTCTGTTACATTTATTTAAGGTTCAACGTTATTCCTGGTGAAATTTATCAACTTCCTGCCAGGACTACCACCATCAGGGAACATATTTTAACATTAAACCTTATGAAAAATAAATCTTCAACAAATTTTCCCTGAACAATTGAACCAATTGCACCAAACTTGGTCAAATAGTTGATTAATTGTCCAATGAAAACCAGACTCCAGGTGAGCGATACAGGCTCTGGTGAGCCTCTTGTTTATTTCATATTCCAATGTATTTCGATTAGCTTTACATACTGACAAAACATTAGAAAACTGTAGGATACTTTCAATTACTTCGCCTTGACCTTAAGAAGTTCTCACCTACGCATGTATCAACAAATTCGAACGAGATGTATGTCAAAAGTTTAAATCATTATCGGTTTGGAATAAAAGTCGAAATTCAGCTCCATCCCATTGATTTTTTCTAGTGGGTGTTTCCGTTTAAACAGTTACAATCTTGAAAACTAAAATGTTACGCTTACACGTCTACATGTCTCAACATATTTTAATGAAATGTATGTCAAAGCGCTATGTCGAACGTTCGACGTCGTAAATCAGCTCCGACCGATTCATTTTCTTTCCGTCTTGTTATTTATGATATTTTTAAAGCATTATAGGTGATGGAAATTGGCTTGTCATTAGCAATTTAGTTGTCATATCAAAACAATTTCTGCGTTATTTTAGTTTCTATCCTATGGAGTTAGCACGTAGATTTCGAAAAACTGCAGAAAACGTTTTCTGTTACTACACAGGCAAAAATGCCCCACATAAGTTTCACATGTATGTCACCGTATGTTTAAGAGACGTTTCATACCACGCATGTAACACATGTTTGCAAAACGCAGGAAATACGCATGATTCACACATATTAATTTCATGCGTGAGAAAACACACCTGTGTCGCATGCGTTTTCAGATACATGTATTACATGCGTGGCATAACTCGTGTATATCACGCATGTGACACACCTGTGACACATGCGTTTCCAGGTTCATGCTTGACACAATTATATAAATACATAAATACATAAATTGTCGGGAATGTTTAGAATAGAACAAATGCAAGACAGAAAATCATCAAATGCATGCATTTAACCATGAATTGAAGCGTCGAAATAAATGCATTGTATTATAATTTCTTGTGTTTTACATAATGCCTTTATTTTTTTACACAGGTCAATTAAAAACCACATACGAAAATGAGGTATCTTCAAACGAGCCATCAAGGTGTGTATGCAACATTTTTTCTTCATGAAAAATTATTTAAAGGATATACATGATATATTTGTCTCATGTATAATCGGCAGGAAAATAATAATACATATTCAAAACTTGTAATATAGTATTATGGCGAAAAGTTGTCCATATTGGCTTAGTTATTAGTCCGATGCAAGCCATATATGTCTGAGGCGAAGCCGAAATTCAATATGGTTAGCCAAGGACCAGTAACTAAGCCTTGCCTCGGTGCAATATGGCTAGCCTCGAACAAATAACTAAGTCAATATGGAAAACCTTGAGAGTTTATACTTTTATTGACTAACCAGTCGAATCTGTTATATTGACTCGTCCAATATGATTCTTTATTGACTAACCAGTCCAACATCTCATATTGACTAGAGTAGTAATAGGGGGTCCTCACTTCCAATCAATCAAATCCCATTCTGCATTCTGATTGGTCACTTCCAAACAAAGGACACGCCCCCAAGGGTTCTCATTTCCAATCAATCAAAACCCGTTCTACCTTCTGATTGGTCACTTGCAAAACAAAAGACACGCCCCATTCAAACAGACCACTTGCACACAAACCGTGATCCACACCCCCCCCCCCCTCCAATATTTCCACATACCTATTCTAAATAAATTATAACCCCCAAATACGTCATATTTAGCGATGCGTGAAACCACAAATATGCACAATAGACCTTCGATATAATACCTACAGGCATGACTCAACGAAATGACATATATATGGATATCGATCTAATGGTACCCCTATCATATTACTTAGTACCGGATGTATCAACACCATATATAGATATGGCACCCCTATCAGTTTACATGGTAGTTAATCATCTGATATTTGGGGCCCCTATCTTATTACAAACGATTATATGTGCTTATCCAACCGTTTTTGACCGTTTTGACATCGTTACGCATGACTGATTTTAGCCATAAAACCTTTGTTAAGGTCCACATGGACCTCAAATCGTTTCCTCGAGAACCTGGAAGTCTTTTGTGACCGTTTGGACATTGTCACGCATGAGTGATTTTACCCCTTAAAACGTCTATAGAGGCCCATATGGTCCTCAAATCGATTCCTCGAGAACCTGGAAGTCTTTTGCGACCGTTTGGACATCGTCACGTATGAGTGATCTTTCCCTTTAAAACATCTATAAAGACCGATATGGACCTATAATCCATTCCTCGAGACTCTGGAAGTCTTTTACGATCTTTAAGACATCGTCACGTATGAGTGATTTTGCCCATTAAAACGTCTTTTCAGCAATCCACGGGCCTCTAATAGATTTCTAGGAAGTTGTTGAAGTCTTTTGCGACCATTTGGGCATCGTCACGCATGAGTGATTAACCCCCTGAAAAACGAAAAATTAAGCCCCCATCTGGACTTCATTTGACGTCCTTGAGACTAGGGAAGTCTTTTTGGACGGTTTGGACATCGTCACACATGAGTGATCGGCATACGAACGTTTGCGACCAATCAAAGTCGTGTTGGAGAGAGGGGAGGGTGGCGCGCGGCCGGCATATGCTTATAAGCTTATGTCGTCCGGTGTGACATATAACAAACACCATTGAAATTTTACAAGAGGCATTGTACTGAATTAGATATATAAAACTATGAATCCCTTTCACTTGAAGATCATTTTTGCACTACAATGGACATCGACACCTTACAAATATATGAAAGGGTAGCATTTACCCTCTTTAACGACGGTATCGTCAACGCGGGTAGAATTTTGACGTTTTTTACAATCACAAATTATATTTGTCATCTCTACCCAGAACAAGCAAATATCATTTGGGATATTTATCACCGTGCATTGGATGGAATCAACGTGGAGCATATAGCAATATTAATGTAAAACATATTTTGTATCCTAGTTTGCATTATACACCAATGTCTAGAAGATAAACGAGATAAAGATTTCATCACGATTTTACATACATGTAAATTCCAAAACCTAAGGTTGAACTCCTTCCATCGTAGTTTTGTCCTTAGCTATATTTGATATTACTTCTTATTCGGATTTCGTTTGGTTTAATGCATTTTAAACATTTGTTGATATTATGTATTTCCTATGTTTGTGTCCTAGTGCTGCTGACGAGGAATAAATTTCCGAAATGGCCATCCAGCTCATTAAAATTAATTGCAGTTGAAGTTAACACATGTGGTAATGTCTCGTGTGCATTTACTCCATATCCTTTCGTAAAATATGAAAGAAAATTTTTATGACGAATGACAGTATAGATCTTTATAAAGGTCCTTTTTTGATGAACATTTTCATTTACTTGTTGAACGTTGTACGAGTATAATGACTCTTTACGCGAGCGACCCGAAAATGTGGGAACAGGCATTCAAAGACCTGTCTAGTGGAAAAATAAATCCTTATTACAAGACACCCCAATCGGTGAGAGGAGTAGGAGGTACATACTTTCCTATTTTCACGTTCCAGTGAAAGCACCTGAGAAAATCGTTTTACCTATAGAACAAATCACACCAGTTGCTGCAATGGCAGAGAGTGCGAAAGCAAATTTAAAAAGAAAAATTGAAGAAGTTTTGCCTCATGTTGATCCGGATAAGATGTCGCGTAAAAGGAATCGTCGTTTCATCATATTCGACACAGTATAGATAGCAGTTGTTTCAAATTCACATTCATTTCTGTGGGAATATATCGACATGTATGCTTGTCATTCGTGTTCACTTATTTTTTCAAGAGACGACAATTTGAAAAGGCATTTGAAACATGTACATCAAAATGAGATTACTGACTCCAGAGGAGGAGGAGGAGGGGGAGGAAGAGGAGAGGAAGAAGTAGGAGATTTTCAATTTCTTCATCCCTTCACAGTGGCCCAACGTCTTGTGGAAAAACGTTCCTAGTTAAAAACATACTTCAAAACATCAACAACGCTATGTATCCACCACCGGAGAAAATAATTTTGCTTTACAAAAGATGGCAACCACTCTACGACGACATTAAGGAAACAGTGTGGCCTCCGGTCCAGTTTGTACACGGAATTCCAGTTGATTTGGACAGGGATACTTTCATTGATCCAAAGATTCGTCAACGTTTGATCATAGACGATCTTATGACATCGAAAGATCCACGCATCACAGATTTATTTACGGAAGGCAGTCATCATAGAATCCTGTCAGTCATGACATTGAACCAGAATTTATATTTCAGCAAAGATCCAACACAAAGGAGAAACTGCCATTATCTAATCCTCTTCAACAATCCTATTGACAGACAACTCGTAACGACGTTAGCTCGACAAATCTACCCAGGAAATACCCAGTACTTTATGGGAATTTTCGAAAGAGCAGTAGAACAACCCTACGGAAACCTACTGATCGATCTAAAACCTATCACCAAGACAAGCATGAGACTTAGACCGAATGTTTTATCTCGAAAAAATATATATTAAAAACACGGATTCAACAATATTCGAACATTCTACGCGGGATGTGATTCCTGGTATTAGAATTGAAATGCAGAATCAATACAAGCATCCACTGGAAATATATCAGGATGGAAATGGTTTACAAGCACCTGCCCCGCCATGGTATTACGAAGGTTTTCAACGAGGAGAGGATTTAGAAAAAAGTTACGCTAATCCAAAGAAAAGAAGAATATCAGAGGATTCTGAAGACGAAGAAATTGAAATTTCAAAGAAAATGAGATTAATCCCAGCTAAAGATCTACCAGATTCCGTATATTCGCCTTTGCTTAGACATCCACTGGCTAAGGAATGGGCAGAAATGATAGACGACAAAATGGAAGAATACATAGGAGACGGTTATGACGAAAACGTTGCCAAGTCCAAAGCAGTTAATTATTACCTACCAAAAATCAGAAAAGAACTCAGGAAAAAATACGTGAACTTAATTTTGAACCTGGATCGATTACTGAACGAACCATTACACCGTGAAATCATGAAAACCGTGAACCATTGTCAAGATGTCTACGAGATGCCACTGGAAGAATCTGCCAAACAGGCAGTGAAATTAAGAAAAAACATTATAGACGAAATTTATTGCAGAACACGATGAAAATGTAGATGATGAAAAATAAAAATTTTGTAAAATTTCAATGGTGTTTGTTATATGTCACACCGGACGAGATAAGCTGATATGTTTATAAACTTATAAGCATATAAGCTTATAAGCATATGCCGGCCGCGCGCCACCCTCCCCTCTCTCCAACACGACTTTGATTGATCGCAAACGTTCGTATGCCGATCACTCATGTGTGACGATGTCCAAACCGTCCAAAAAGACTTCCCTAGTCTCAAGGACGCCAAATGAAGTCCAGATGGGGGCTTGTTTTTTCGTTTTTCAGGGGTTAATCACTCATGCGTGACGATGCCCAAATGGTCGCAAAAGACTTCAACAACTTCCTAGAAATCTATAAGAGGCACGTGGGTTGCTGAAAAGACGTTTTAATGGGCAAAATCACTCATACGTGACGATGTCTAAAAGGTCGTAAAAGACTTCCAGAGTCTCGAGAAATCGATTGGAGGCTCGTATGTGGCTTAATAGGCGCTTAAAGGGGTAACATCAGTCATGGGTGACGATGTTCAAATGGTCGTAAAAGACTTCCAGAGTCTCGAGGAATGGATTATAAATCCATATGGGCCTTTATAGATGTTTTAGAGGGAAAAATCATTCATGCGTGACGATGACAAAACGGTCAAAAACGGTTGGATAAGCACATATAATCGTTTATTAAGATAGGGGCCCCAAATATCAGATGATTAACTACCATGTAAACTGATAGGGGTACCATATCCATATATGGTGTTGATACATCCGGTACTAAGTAATATGATAGGGGTACCATTAGATCGATATCCATATATATGTCATTTCGTTGAGTCATGCCAGAAGGTATTATATCGAAGGTCTATTGTTTATACCTTACATATTTGTGGTTTCACTAAATATGACGTATTAGGGGTTATAATTTACTTAGAATAGGTATGTGGAAATATGGGGGGGTGGATCACGGTTTGTGTACAAGTGGTCTGTTTGAATGGGGCGTGTCTTTTGTTTTGGAAGTGACCAATCAGAAGGTAGAACGGGTTTTGATTGATTGGAAATGAGAACCCTTGGGGGCGTGTCCTTTGTTTGGAAGTGACCAATCAGAATGCAGAATCGGATTTGATTGATTGGAAGTGGGGACCCCTATTACTACTGAATAGTCCAATATGGCATATTGGACGGGTATGTGTCGTATCGGCGTACTTTGACATTTTGTATTGTATTGACAGGTTTTATCATATTTAGGCTTATATTCTATTGTTAGTCAATAATTTTGAATATTTAACTTTTCATTTGTTTCATAGAGTTATATTGCTTCAATTACCGAACACGAAACCTATTTTTGTATGTTTAAACCAAGGGACACTTACATCAAAACAAAACTTATTCAAAACATTAAAAAATATAGATTATTGATAAAAAAGAGTTGAATCCGCAAACCAAGAAAGAATACATCAATTCAGTAACACTAGTATGTTTATAGTATGGCAGTTGGAGCTATAATAGCAGGCAGTATAGTGTGTGGACTTGGAGCTTTATTATGTATAGGTGGTGTCGTGTTGTGCTGTAAAAAGATCTGTGCAGGTAAATTCCTTTCATTGTAATGTGTACATTATTTAAGGATTGACCGTTATTTTTTTCCGGTCTATGAAGAAATAACCTCAATCACGTGGTGCACACTAAATAACACACAGTTACTTGAAAGTGTGCACAATATGCATTGAGGCTATTTCGAATAGACTGAAAACAAAATTACTGTCAATCCTTAGAATACCATAAATTATTTGAAACATTAGCAAAAGTAGTGGGGTCAAATACGAACTGACGATTAATATTTGTGAAAATTATTTGATTTTGAAAGCGTAGAACGCAGTGCTGAAATTTTATTTCCACTAAGTACTTCAACGATTTATGTTTTTATTACTTTCATGTCCGTCTTTATTGAGAGTAAAGGGGTGGATGGGTTGTTTTCCTAGTATTTATAAATAACTTCGGGGAACCCACATCGCCCAGGGAACCCAATTGGCCCACACATTCTTATGTTTCAACGGCACAGGAAACATTTGAATACGTGTGTTGGAAAGTACTAAAAACTTTTATTCTTCTATATGCAACAGTGTTTTAATGCATATCTGTTGAATGGACTGAATATTTCAACTCGGCTGAGATGGGTAACCTATCTTTGTGTGGTTGTTGGTTTATTTAATGCCGTCAGTTGTAAATAACAGGAAAATTTCAGGTCCCAAACAAATGCCTGCAAACAGCACATCAGTAGTCTACTTGGTGTGTTATGATTATAAAAAAATCGTCGCTGTCGTACTTCCCTTCTACTCGAAAAACACCTTTCTTATTCGGCAATGTGGGTACCTCGACGTTACTGTTTATAGTCAGGCGAATCTCCCAGTAACCTGTACGAGTATAAAAAGTTGATATATTTAAAAATTAATTTATGAGAAATGAACAAAAATCTAAATAAAACTTTACATAAGACAGAATGTTGGTTATTGGTTATTAGAATTTCGCATGTATTGAATTATTTTATTATACCATCGTATGTATAACTTACTAATAGGCTGTATGTTTTTTTTTTTTTTTTTTTTTGTTTTGTGTCAATTGAGTCTGTGAAAACCTAACAGCCATCCAGGAAAAAAAAAACACACACAGCAAAAAAAAAGAAAAAAAGAAAAAATAAAACACAATGCATTTACTCCTCATAGAGATTTTATAAGAATAAAACTGCATTTCAACAGTCAATCTGTGACACCTGCAAGAACAAGAGATTCAAATTGAAAGTAATTGTGATATTTTATGTCTGGACTGGGCCATTTATCGATTTATCGATTGAAAAATACGTCTGTATATGTTTTTGAAAATAGGAGGCAGAAAACCTTCCCGCACGCGGACGCAAAACAAAGAGGAAAAAAAAACAACTATGACTTTACCTAGTTTAAGCTATACCACATAATTGTCTTGATTTAAAATATAGGATGAATATTTAAACTTTAATGCCTTTAATTCATTATATTTGTTTTGGTTGTTTTTAGATGGCATTGTGATATGATGACGATGAAGGTGGAATTTTATTTCGTGAATAATAACAGTTTTATAACTGAGATACAGTTTTCATGATTGTATATAGATCTTTTATATGAATAAATATACACTAAGTCCACTAATCGTACTCACATTTTTTTTATCATTTACACGTGGCAGAAAATAGCCAAGTACACCACTTATTTCGACATGTTAAATAATACGATATACTTATAATAACGAACAAAGTACACCACAATTTCTTTGTCGCCTGCTTCCCTCACAGGGTATTAACATACCAATATGGAGGACGCCAATTCTGGTAAGATAGTTTTTTAATGATTTCGCTTGTTTAACGGGTCTCCTCTTCAATCGGACACAACAGATGCATTGATCTTTGTTAAAGAAATAAATTCTGAAGCGTACGCCTGTCATAAATATTGCTCAATAAACTGTTATCAGCGTTTGAATATTTCGTAATGATGACGGTAACGCATAAAAAGATGCCCGTAACTAATATAATACATAACATAATTCCCTGGGATTCCTCTCTGTGGTCTTGCGTCCTCCAATCTTCAACTCCACCCGAAGGTGTGTTTGTCTTCAGTGAACTATTGGCATTATACACGTATGCTTTTATCTATATATTTATTCGTTAATTTATTTTTTATTGGTATATCTGATAATTACCTATCAAGATTAAACAGTATTGTAAGGGAGATAACTCCAAACGAATAAATGAACATGAAAATAGGAATTAACCCGGAACACGGTAATTGTTTCGGAACTTTATCATGGTAACATATGTCATTCTTGACAACACTTCATAACCGCTTCTTAAAACATGCAACTAGATTAATATGGACACAAACAATGCGTTCTTACTTTTTTTTCATTATCCTTCTGGTTATTATTTTGTTACATCTGCCTAGAGATCAGAAAAGATAACTGAAATGTTGACAACCTTTAAAACAGGTTTATTGTCACATCAGTTATCTCTGTATTTGTATTATACTTTGATATATAAGTTTAAGAGGTAATCATACTTAAAGTAAGCAGCAGATGTTAAAGTAATCACAATCGGAAATCTGTATGTTTCCATAGCAATCTACATAGGCTTTAAAGGAAACATTATGGCTAAAGTCACATCAACGTTCTTTGATTTATCCAATAGTAATTTTCTTCAACTTTGATGTGTCGTCATGAAATAAGTAAATACCATCCATGGACAAGATGACATCAATTTTCGTGGATTGGGACAAAAAGACAAATTCGTCGGTTCTTAATTTCTTGGATTAAAATTAAAGAAACGAAATTCAAATGATCCCAATAATAATTAACGAAAATTGTTTAAAATCGAATGTTAAATAAACCCAACACGTGCAATCAACGACATCGTTATCGTCTTAACTATTACCCATTACACAAAATGTTATCAGAACAATATTTGCTGACGAGGCTATAAACAAACCAAGGAAACTACATATTAATTAGATTAATTATATAAATACTTTACTATGACATAGTTTACATCATTTGGAGTATATATTTATTTTCAGTAATTTATCTAAGTCCAAATCTTTTCTTGTAGCAAACTAAAAGCTTCTTCTCTGTCCACATTGTTATTCATACTTATCTGTTTGAGATATATTTACTAAAGATCAAACGACGATATTGCATTCTTGGAAAGGACCTCGAGCTTTTTTATCTCCTCTTGATAAAACGATTGAAAATATATATTTCATGGTGTTTTTAAATCCGTGGAATGCGTTGTCCACCAAATCGACGAAAATGTGTGTCACGAATAAAAAGTGTTTAACAGATAATTCTAGATACAATAAACGACTAGGAGTCGATGATTTCATTATTGACATTGCTGAATGCAATGATATCATTGCTGAAGATCGTTTTATACCATTCAGGGTAAAGACTGGGACAACAATCACTATTCATTTTCTGTCGCGTTCAAGTATTGAACAGATCGATTTTCTTTAACCCCTACATATGGGCAGCCATTCGGGCAAAAATTAACAAAAAATTAAAAACAGACGATAAACTAAAAACAGACGCAAAATCACAAAAAACAGACACAAATTTGAAAAACAGACAAAAAATGCAAAAACAGACATACATTTTACTAACAGACAGACGATCGGGCAAAAATTAACAAAAAATTAAAAACAGACGATAAACTAAAAACAGACGCAAAATCACAAAAAAACAGACACAAATTTGAAAAACAGACAAAAAATACAAAAACAGACATACATTTTACTAACAGACAGACGATCGGGCAAAAATTAACAAAAAATTAAAAACAGACGATAAACTAAAAACAGACGCAAAATCACAAAAAACAGACACAAATTTGAAAAACAGACAAAAAATACAAAAACAGACATAAATTTTACTAACAGACAGACGATTCAGTAAAACAGACAAAATATGAAAACAGACACAAATTTTACAAACAGACGTAAACTTAAAAAACAGACACCAAATTCAAAAACAGACGTTTTTAAGTGTTATATATATTTAATGCTTCTATATATAAAAGTTAATTATTAAATATTTTTTTTCACCTTTTTGCTAATATAATATGAACCAATTAAGCTGTTAGAATTTTAACAAACATCTATACAAATAAATACAATCTGGTTTAATAAATCAAACATTTTCATAGTAATTAACTTGGACACACAATAATTTTGATTCTGGTTCATTTGACAGGGGAGATAATAAAAAAAACTTTTTAATTTAATACTCAAGACAGGTTTTTATCCTAAAACTTGGAACACAACAAGTCCTTGTGAACAAACGACCATTGTTTATTTAGAGGAGGGGAGAAGGCCCCTGTGATCAAACTTCGTAATCAATTTCTTATTTCTTTGTTTGACCGTGTTAGATAATTACTTTTGTATTTTTATAAAAGAAAGGTGAGATTGCTCAATGCTCTACTATTTATATTATCATATTTATTTTTAAAAAGATTCTTAATCTCTAGTTTCAGGGATTTGACATTATTTCATAGTTTTACAGGGGGAAATGTTTTCCTCTGGGACATGATCGTGTGATGAAACATCCTATATAGACTGCATACCGATATTAAGAGCATGTTTCAACATGCATTTATAAAGGATGTTTCATCACACGATCATGTCCCAGAGGAAAACATTTCCCCCTGTAAAACTATGAAATAATGTCAAATCCCTGAAACTAGAGATTAAGAATCTTTTTAAAAATAAATATGATAATATAAATAGTAGAGCATTGAGCAATCTCACCTTTCTTTTATAAAAATACAAAAGTAATTATCTAACACGGTCAAACAAAGAAATAAGAAATTGATTACGAAGTTTGATCACGGGGACCTTCTCCCCTCCTCTAAATAAACAATGGTCGTTTGTTCACAAGGACTTGTTGTGTTCCAAGTTTTAGGATAAAAACCTGTCTTGAGTATTAAATTAAAAAGTTTTTTTTATTATCTCCCCTGTCAAATGAACCAGAATCAAAATTATTGTGTGTCCAAGTTAATTACTATGAAAATATTTGATTTATTAAACCAGATTGTATTTATTTGTATAGATGTTTGTTAAAATTCTAACAGCTTAATTGGTTCATATTATATTAGCAAAAAGGTGAAAAAAAAATATTTAATAATTAACTTTTATATACAGAAGTATTAAATATATATAACACTTAAAAACGTCTGTTTTTGAATTTGGTGTCTGTTTTTTAAGTTTACGTCTGTTTGTAAAATTTGTGTCTGTTTTCATATTTTGTCTGTTTTACTGAATCGTCTGTCTGTTAGTAAAATTTATGTCTGTTTTTGTATTTTTTGTCTGTTTTTCAAATTTGTGTCTGTTTTTTGTGATTTTGCGTCTGTTTTTAGTTTATCGTCTGTTTTTAATTTTTTGTTAATTTTTGCCCGATCGTCTGTCTGTTAGTAAAATGTATGTCTGTTTTTGTATTTTTTGTCTGTTTTTCAAATTTGTGTCTGTTTTTTGTGATTTTGCGTCTGTTTTTAGTTTATCGTCTGTTTTTAATTTTTTGTTAATTTTTGCCCGATCGTCTGTCTGTTAGTAAAATGTATGTCTGTTTTTGTATTTTTTGTCTGTTTTTCAAATTTGTGTCTGTTTTTTGTGATTTTGCGTCTGTTTTTAGTTTATCGTCTGTTTTTAATTTTTTGTTAATTTTTGCCCGAATGGCTGCCCATACCTACATTCGTCTTTCATTGTATTAAAATTAGCGTTTATACATTTATCTACAATGTCTACGGCAGTGAGAAATCGAAAATTGAGTTTCATGCTGGTTTATTGTTACATTCTATATACAGGAAACAATTTTGCGTCCTTTTCTCTCTCTCAGATTTGTACATGAAAAAATTTCGCGATTCCCGGTTATTCGACTTGGATGAGGTATTGAAATAAATATACTGGTTGGTTATATTTTTGCATTTAATCTCTTACCGAAAGACTGTTGATGAGAAATGAATTGTGGACATGCTCGGGGAAAAGTGCATCAATATTGTTAAAAATGTTTATTCTTTTACGTTGAGGTATCTATGTCCTTTTCAAAGTATTTCTGCTTGAAATTTATCGTGATACTGTCATCTAACGTTCTCGTTTTGGAGATTCGTATAAATCAAATGTTTAAATGTTTTTACCGGTTTGTATTTGTTTTTTTCCTTATAGGATGGTTAATGGCAGTCTAGTTCTCATCTAGAATCCTTACTATCTATACTAGGATAGCCCTTTTATGTAGTGTGAAGTAATCTTCCGAATTTTCTTATTGACTCGGACAACCTCGATATTCTTCTCCTGTATATGTATACTGCTGTCTGGTTCGGGATAGTAAACGCGGAACGCTGTATATTCATCAACTGGTTCCTAATATTATCATTTCTTATAATTTATTTAGAAACAAATTGGTCATCAGTCCCAGTTGGGCGTCATACGAGAACATCAGAGTTCGATAGAGAAAATAAAAATTTTACTTTATCTACAATTACATGTAGCATGTCCATGTATGAACAGATTTTGCAAGTTCATTTTCAATATATATATTATAGCGTTACAATATAAAAAAAAATATTTGTTATTGAAATGCCCCCCCCCCCCCCCCAGAACTATTGATATTAAAGTAGCCATCTAGATTTCATTATAAATGTTTTTTGATATCCATATACACCTAAGACATAATATAAGTACAAATACATACGTACGTCCATGACACTAATTTTGTAGCGTGCAGTAGTATCAATTATAAGCGAGAAAAATTTGAAATTTTTCACACCTGTAAATTAATTCAACAATTTTTTGTATGTAATGTCTTGCTTGACTCTAACCTATTTCAATTGATTTATCCCATGTGAAAACTCTGTCGACAATCACTTATCGACTTCGCTTTATTATAGTAACGAATCATTTAATTAGTTTATAAAAAGGAAGCATCAACGGAGCAGAGCTTTTGTATACAGGATTTATCAGATTGCATTAATAGACCTTAACATAGAACTTAACTAGACAGGTAATATGTAGGTCAAGGGAACATACATGTATAATGGCTAGACATTATTACTTAAACAGTATAAACCAACAAAATGTCATTCCTAAATTATAAATATAAAGGTAATTTTGCATTATTGTACATTTATTTATGGAATAAACATTTCAAATAGAATCCTTATTTCTTCTATTATAAGTATTTATCATCTGAGTATTTTTCATTAATTTCCCTCAATTGGCTCATTTGCAGGACCTCAGTTTTACAGTTGACTGGCTTTGATAAATTTGTGTCACATTTTTCGTGATGAGGTCCTTTCCCAGGATCTATAAAGATATGTTAACTATATCATTATGTGTGCACCAACATTGGAAGATGCACGTGTCAGTCTAAAAGGTGTCACTTCAACTTGACTTTATTTACTGTCCTAAGTTGATTTTGGCTTGTATGCAGATCGAGACACTAGAAGGCGTACATGTTATACTGTTTAGCCTCATTTTCACGGTCCATTGATCTGAGTAAATTTTTTTCTCAATAAGTTTAAATAATCTCGTGTTAATATGCATTGGAATCAGTCTGGTAAATTTCAGTTCGCCTGGATCTAGTTTTCATGGTCTAGTGATTTTTACACAGATTGGCATAATCTTCACAATGGAAAAATGATAATTTTTGCGCAGCGCATTTTCTTTACTTCTTTTGAAGCAATTTTGACTTATATCATGTATTTTCTGATGACTTTCAGAAACCCCTTGATGATGTTTCAGTAACATTAATTAACCGATAAAAAAAATAAATATTTTTTTCAGTAAATCTATACTACTTAATTTAAGGCTCAACTTCTTTGGGCCGTTATCACGTAAAACTGCAGTAGTAACAATCCAAATCCGAATTTGACTGGATAAAGTTGTGTGATAATTTCGCACGTTCAGGTCGATACTTTTCTTTAAATGCTGGAATTATCGATAAGTTAACACGATCCGAACCAATCCGACATATTTCCAGGATTCGTCATTCGTCTCCTCTTCCGTTGTAGGGATACTTGTTCATCTATAAGGTGACCAGAGGTAGCCGTACGCATGGTAATTATACCTCAGATGAATTAACTTATTAATAAACTACTTGCACTTCTAATTATTGAAAGAGCGGTTGGTTTTGACATTTTTTTATATAAACAATAAGAATGGAAGACAGTGAATAGAGATTTTGCGCTGAATATTTTTACACAATACAATAATGGAACAATTATATAAGAAAACTTTAGTTAATACTTGAATAAAACATATAGCATCAGAAGTTTGAGTGAGCTTTTAAAACGGATAAACTTAATATAGATACGACATGTACATATCAAGATATCTTATATTTTAAAGGGAATTAAAGTATTTCGGTTTACTTTTGAATATTGTTTCAATTTATTACAATAAATTGGTACCAATGAATGATTATCGTTATAGGGAAAAGACAAGTCTTAGTAACAACAAAGTACAAATGTAGTATATATACATGTAAAAGCAATATCCTGTTTTTTTTCACCTACTGCCTTACAAGAAACATATTACTCGTCTTCCGAAAAATGCGGAGGTGCTCTGTCCAAGGGGTAAGAAAAGCTATTCAACCTTTTTATGATACCGGGTAGTTACCTAGTGTAATATAAAAGAACTTTGAAGACTCCAGATACCCGGTCACAGTCAATAAATTATCAGTTATAAAGAATCAATTTTCTCCAAATGGTTTATTTGTTTTGCAAACATATTGTGTAACAGCTCTTGAATATTTAATGGTCGAACATAATATCTGTTTTGTAAAATCCTATTGTAGCAACATATTTGCACGTGTTTTGTTACATAAAGCATGCATCTAAAATTTATGATCACTTTATCATTTCAGTTCTGTTTCAGTAAAATTTGACTGATAATTTTAAGTTTAAACACTGTTTTATATTCAATAATACAAACAAAATTGTTAAATAATTCATAGTTTGGCATATTGCCTTTGCACGTTATATTAAACAAACATTTTTATTTGATTTAAATCGTTCAGGCAAATATAATAATATCAAAAGCAGAGCTTACCTCATATTTTATTCCATGTGCAGTCTACAAATGGATTTTAATCGACTCATAGCTTTTTCCTAGATAGCACTTTCAGAATTGTGTCATATGACCCGCAATATCAACCATAATGGATGGCATTGTAGACTTTATTTTAACATAGGACCCTATAGTCAAAATTGATTTTTAAATCTTATTTGAAACCACTTTGCTGATTAGAACCAGACTTGTCATCAGTGGTCCTTATCTGGTGTTCTTCAGAATTACGTCTGATGACCGAGATTGTAAGAAACTTTGTTTAACCTAGGCCCATGTGGGAAAAATCATTTGAAAATAGCGTGTCGACCAAAGGAGTCGGACATGTCTGAGATGTTTCTCTTTCGGGGTTGTGTCTAAATGAAATTAGACTTGGCAGCTCGACTTGTCTTGAGATGTTCCTCTTTCGGAGTTGTGCCTGATAATCCGGACTGTCCTTAGTAGTTTCTCTGTTGTGATTGTGTCTGAAATCATGCTAACTCTAAAACTACTTAGCAACAGGGAGCAAGACTTAGCAGCAATAATATTTATCCAAAAACCACGATCGTCAACCTCCTCAAATGCCTAACATAAAACCGTGTGGAAATTCATCTCATAAAGTTTTCTTTTGTGAGATTTAACCCAGTTTAAGCAAATCCGGGCAGCAACGATATTTACATGTGGATGATCTCATATAAAAAAAGTCTACTGAGTCCAATAAACCAGCAGGTATCCTCTTGATTACTGCTGTTATATGTTTTATCGCCATTTAATCCAGGTTGGTGTTAAAGGCTGGGAGCATTTAGTGTGTTTTCTTTTTCAAATATTACGTTTATCAATTCATTCCTTCATGGCATGGATTGAATTCAAATTGTGGATGATTTCTAGAATTTTAGTGAAGAGAAACGCAATTTCATAACTAATCAGTCGAAAGAGTTTAAAACTATTTTCTGTTAGAGTTCTATATAGCTTTCAGCTATCTTGCTTTATTATAAATTGGTATATATAACTCATTTTTGTGGGCAACTCTATTTTTGTCCGGAATAAAACGAAAATCTCAATTTAAAGAAAATATATTTTTTTAACTATTCATATTGTACAACAGTCAAAGGTAGAGGATTTCTTGGCAAAAAATTACTGCGACACCAGGATATTATTGAAACATATTGTTGCAAAATGTTCCACTTTTATATATCGAAAGCCTTCTGGCGTCCCAAAATCAATAGTAAAACAGGCTGTTTAACGCCATTAAACATGTGTGTACATCAATGATGAATACAAAAGAAATAGTAACGCCTTATTTATTCGGAATTATTCGATGAAAAGGACATTTTACATAGCTAACTTTCATTTACACAATAAAAAGTGGCATATATTGTAGAATATTGCGAAATGTTCAATTAATTGTTGATTTGATATATCCTCATATTCTGCTAACATAGCCATTCGTATAAAATGTGTAACTTTGCGGTATTCAGAAGATAAAAATTAATATTGTTCCTAAAATTTTGGAATTTTTGTTCCATGTGCCAAATCTTTCATTTTATTATTAAAATTACAACACTTTTTTTTTACTCCTGCCACAAATATCAAGTTTAATGCAAATTTTTAAAATGAACATTTTCTTTGGACATCTTTTAAACTAGAATTCAGAATATTGTGTGCATTTATATTTGCTATTCGTTATTCGCTTTCTTTTAAATCCACTTTCTCCGAAAATATCGCATAAAATTTTCGACATTTACGTATGATTCATCTTTAAACCAACTGTCTCGTCATCAATATAATTATTTGATACCAATTAATCAGCTGTGCTCAAGGCCTCAGATGTTGAAAACCAAAATAACACAATCCAAAATGTTGGAGAGCAAATTTAAAATAACAAAATGACCAAAAGGGGTAAAGCCAAAACCATCTAAGGACAGAGCTATCCACGAGGGAGATACTCCTTAGTTTTCACAAATTTTATAATTTTGTAACAGTAAATTTTAAACATCAATTTCGGGCTAGTATAGAAAAAATAGCAACTGATTTGGGGATAAAAGGTATTCCTCGTGAAAACAATAAACTTCTGATAATGCTTGTTGAAGAAATAAGTCGATTAAAAATCGAGCACCATGCCTTGTGTAACATTCTATTAATTTATGTTCCCGTAAAGTTACAAACGTAAACAAAATTTACTGAGTTTGATGTCTCAGTTGATAAAATAAAAAAAATAGGAAAACGTGTCAAGTTTGTGAACTAATAATAAATAAACATCACTGCCAAAAAAATTTCGAAAAATAAAAAGAAGTACAGTAATAACAAAAAAAAAAACCAACATAAAACGACCAGAACACGATATATTACCTTACAGACAATCTTGATTGGTTACCAGCAGTTCATTTAAGTTGAAAAAAAATTATTTCATGTTACCCGTGCTAAATGTAATTCCTTGATACCAATTCTGGTGCACAAGATATACACATGTCCTCAATTTACGACGCATCAGTTGTGCACAAGGCTTAAAATGTTAAAACCAATGAGCAATCCAAATGGTTAAAGAGCAAATTCAAAATACCAAAATGACTAAAGTGATATAAACATGTCTTGATCGATCTTGTTTGACTGCATAACAACATATCTGTATTTGCTTGTGTTATCTTGAATTGTGATGCAACAAAATCAAGATAAAATAATAAGACCGGAAATGTCGTATCAGATTAAAGTTTGATACTAGTGATATTTGTTACATATAATACAGTCTCACTTAATCCATTTGATTAACTATACGATGCTATGATACAGTCTTGCTCTGGGTTTAAAAGTGTCAACAGCTTTTTGTTTTTATTATTCACATGCTCGTGATAAAGACCATATTTGTCGAAACGTTGGATATTTGTAACTGTTTAGTTTGATTGCTGTTGGTTTTTTTTACGATTTTATATTTGGTTTTGTTCGACTTGTGTCTTTCATACATTTGAGTCGTTTTATGCCCCTTATGACAGCCATTTCCATTTATTTTTCTTGTTATCCATTGATAATATTGATTTTGTTTGATTACCTATGCAATGCTATGATACATGATTTACAGTGGATTTACGTCAATATATTGCATTATATTTTATTTGTTATGAATCCCCAATTACATGTGATTGAAACTGGCCAATCATACTCCACGGTTTAATTGA
Source organism: Mytilisepta virgata (assembly GCA_028015205.1). Taxonomy (NCBI): domain Eukaryota; kingdom Metazoa; phylum Mollusca; class Bivalvia; order Mytilida; family Mytilidae; genus Mytilisepta; species Mytilisepta virgata. The sequence continues at coordinate 21,183,560 of CM051513.1, forward strand.
TTTTCAGACGAAATTTAATTTTAAATAGTTGAATTCAGCTAAGTGTTCGGCATATACTATTGATCTCTTCACTGTGTGAACACTAATGATAATGTCTATGTTGTTTGCTGTGCAGTGGGTTCTTTATTTACATGTTTGTGTTGGACTTATTGTTGAACAGTTTGAAGTAAAGGATAAGAAAATGATTGAAGGGACGTCAAATGCAATTAAAAATTTACAAACCCGGAGCTGGAATGCGTCAATATCTGTTTTCAAAGAAAGGACTGCTATGTGTGTAGCTACAACCAATTAAATAAAACATGTAAAATTGACGCTTCCTCTGGTAGAAACATTCGGACCGAATTATCTGAGGATTACGTCACTGCGACAAGAAAATATATACGTAATGTACAAGGTATGTACGATAATAAATTTGGATACTACATATTGTTTCTGAATGGTCGTTACCCAAATTGTTTTAAACCCCAAAATAATAGTAATACCTTGTACACAAAACGGGCTTAAACAGTCTAGCTAAAATCCATTTAGGGTAGAATTTGCTTAGGAGAATTAAAACCTTAGTTTTTACAAGATTTCAAAATTAATGAATTGAAAAGTCCAACATCATGTCATAACTTGATTTTTGTATGATCAACTCTGTCCGACTGGTCCGTTGGAAATTCTGTGATGTTGTTTTAACCGGTATAGTTTGGAATTGTCAATAACCAAAATTTTTAGTCACCCAATTAGAGTAAATTTGTGATATTATTTCAGACATTATAAAACAAGTGAAAGAAAGTAAAAGAAGATAAAAAGAGTAATCTGCGTTATTCTATTGAACAAATATATCTGTCCTGCATCAGATAAAGATTATTTGCTGGTTTATGCATCTGTTTGTAGAGAATAAATTTCTGTTTATCTAACATGTAGCCCATTCACATTACAATATTAACTGTATTTTTCCATAATGAATTTATCCTTCACATCCAAATGCAGAATCGCATTTTTTTCAAATAATAAATTTGTTCTAAAATGTTATTGCATATGCAATCTTTTTTTTCCAAGGAGTAAATGTATTTCTAGCATACAATCCTGTTTCTCAGAGAATAAATTAGAGAGTTTGATAAATAGGATCTCTTATTTTATTTCTTTTTATGATTTATTAAAATATTTAAATATTTAGAAACAGTAACATTAATTTTTAAGTACTGAAATATATTGTCACTGAATTTAAAGGTTTAGTGCAGGTTTTGATATGAATATACGCACACTTTGCTTTTCTAAGGATCAATGTTATTTTCTGTGTTTTTAATTTTTTTAATCTCTCTTTTTATTATTTTTTATGCTAGGGAGGGTATGTCCCTGAACAAAAAAAGTTTAATAAGAAGACATTATCCAATTTTGTGAAACATAAGGAATATCTCCATCGTGAATATGGTTTTGGCTTTTCTTTGTTTGGTCCTTCTGGTATTTTCTCTTTATTTATTCATGTTTTATTATTGTTTTGGTTTTTAACATTTTATGAGTCTCCAATGGTGTTACCAGTTGATAATATACCGTTACAAAAATGTTGAATTTTCACGGTGTCTCTCCATCTCGGACCCTTTACGTTACTAAGATCCTTTGTGATCAAGTAATGACTCCTTGCAGCCAAAACAAGTTATTTTGACCGAAGCGTCCATTGAAAAATGTATGCTATGTTTGTTTAATTGGGTTATAAATAAATGTGAATAGTTGGCGGAACAAGAAAATAATTGAAGTAAGTAACTACATATACTTTTCTGTTAAGCTTTTAACGATAAAGAAATAATTTTTGAGAAAAGAAGATTTTAAACTTTGTTCATGTTTACAACTTTGTTCCACATTTGAGTTCATAGAAGTTGTGACTTGTGTTAGTATTTGCCGTTGTTTAATCAGTAAAAAGGTGTTTTAAAAATCTGAATCATTATGGTAATTTTTTTGAAAACGGGAAAAAACTTAATAACCACTAGTAACTAACCTTTACGATCGATGGCATCGGATCCTTTGCTATTCCTGACTCTGCCTAGCTAATCTGTCGGACATTCAATTGATCAGTTTGGTACGTATGGTTTTCTCAGAATAAGTGAAATTCACTCTGATCGTATAGTATAAGCCCTCTTTGTGTTAAGATGAATGACCGACTGCAAAAAGAGAAGAATCGCAAAAGATGCGGTTTAATCGATTGTAAAGATCCGTTACAACTAGTTATGTAAGTGTTTGCTCATTTTCAAAAGAATAACCACTCAATTTTCGATAGTACTTTTTGTTTGATTAAACAAGAACAACATTACGTACTTGTATGAGTTTAAATGCAAAAAAGTTAATTAAATCAACAGATTTGATCGCGTTTTAGAGTTTGCACGTAGTATCTTTTCTTTTGTTATTAATTGATCACTAATAGTTGAACAGAAAAGAAGACGTAGTTACTTACTTTGTTATTTTCTTGTTCCGCTAGCTATTTACATTTAATTACAACAAATTTAAACAGATATAATATACAGTTTTAGTGGACCTCTGGTCAAAATACCTTGTTTTTACTGCAACAATCTGTTACTTGATCGCGAATGATCTTTGTACCGTCTAACAACGCATAAAGGATCCGATGTGGATAGACATCAATATTTGTTAAAGTTATAGAAAAGTTGATTAATTTAACTTAATTTTTGTAGAAATTGCATTTATTTAGAGTTAATTTTCTTGACATGGTAAAATCACAAATGTCCGAAAAACATCCCATAACTACATATTGAAAGGCGTTAATATTTTAATTGCCGAATATGTCATTAATTAACTGTTGACATTCCCTGTTATCTAAATTATTGTTTAGTTAAAATGTCCCAAATGAAAATATTACACGTATATAATATATGTCAGGTGTTGCATTCCCTTTTCAATGTCGAAATATTATACACTGAATATGGAACGAATCAAATTGGGACGTTTACAGTTGTTAACAGACTTATGCTTCATCTAGCGTTTATTCATCGAATGATCGATTGTTTTGCATTCGTGTCTGATTTCGTTATGTGACCTGTCTATTTCGTAATTGACTTGTTTGTTTTGCAATGAATACCGTTCGTGTTGTCACATAAGGTGTTTGAAAATTAATTGTTCGTCTTGTAATAACCTATGTTGTATCAAAAAAGAATTTGAAAGTAAAGAGTCGCAAAGACATTTATTTGGCATCATTGGTGTAGGTTTGAACTATACACCTATTTGTTTGCGCCCATGAACAAGTCTAGTAAGCCGAAATTGCAAGACCCTAATCTTTTCTTTATTACTGTTTTTGTTTCTTCATTTTTAGCTAACCTTTCCTAAAAGGAAATCTGAGCTTTTACCATCACTTGGCGTCCGTCGTCGTCGTCTGTCGTCGTCGTTAACAATTTTTCAAACATCTTCTCCTCTGCAACTACTGAATGGATTTAGATAAAACTTAATATGTGTGTTCCTTAGGGTATCCTGCACTAAATTTATGCTTTGATTGTTGATCCGTCGAAAAACATGGCAACCGTTACTAAAAATAGAACATAGGGGTCAAACAACAGTTTTTCGCAAATATCTCAAAAATCATTAGGTTACGGCAAATTCTGGCAGATTGAAAGTGTTCAGCATGATGAGAGCTACCTGTGTGCTGCTTTTCGTGAAAATCTGTCAACTGATGTTAGAGTTATTGCCCTTTTTTGACATTTTTGGCTTTTTTTATGTTATTTTTTCAAAAATCTTCTTCTCTGAACCTACCATTCAAAATCAAATGAAACTTAGTAAGATTGTTCCTTAGGGTATCCTGCAAAAAGTTAATGCTTGGATTTTTGATTGGTCTAAAAACATGTCCGCTCTTACTAAAAATAGAACATAGGGGTCAAAATGGTGTTTTTGCTATTTTTTCTGAATTATAGAAAGAAAATGAAGATAAAAGCTACTTTCAAGGTAAACATGGTATCTCGAGTTGAATGGTGATGATAAAAGTTTGTTTTGGACGGCCATTTTTAAAATGGCTGCCATTTTCCCGCCATTTTTTACACTTGCTCGGATTTCAACAATATTTGGTTTTTAAAGTAAACATGGTATCCTTAGTGAATGGTGATGATGAGAATGTTGTATAACAATGATTAAACTTCATAATATGTGAACTTTTAATTGCCATCACTTGGTGTCCGTCATCATCGTTGTTAACAAATTTTCAAACATTTTCTCCTCTGAAACTACTAAGAGGATTTGGATGAAACTTAGCATGATTGTTCCTCCAATATTTCCTTTTCAAGAACATGTAATTGAAACTGTGATACTTCAGAAAAAGAGAGTTCACTTTTTAGATGCCAAAGATGTAAGCTCACATAGGTAATCAGAACAAAGAGTGTGTTCAAAGAGTACTTACCACTGGTTGGTACGGAGCATCTATGGAAGGTCCTTTACAAAGTTTGCATAAATCATCCCGGTCCGTGAAACAAATTGGCCATCATGAGCATTTACATTTTCTGATTGGTCGAAACTTAAAAATTCTTCTCCTCTGAAACCGTAAAGCCAAATGAACTAAGTTTTGGTATGGAGCATCTATGGAAGGTCCTTTACAAAGTTTGCATAAATGTTTCTAGTCCGTGAAACAAAATGGCCACCAGAAACCTTTATATGTTCTGATTGGTCAAAATTTAAAACTTCTCCGTGTCAAGATAAAATGCTTTTAAAACACTCTTTTGTAATCATCATTTCTCTAATTCTTTTTTCTGTTTTCCATTTACACCGCTGTTTGGTCCATGAAATTTCCGATGCACTTTAATAATTAAGTAACAACATAATCAAACTCTTAACGTTAACTTACCACAAAGACAACAACGCAGGCTTCTACGGAGATATTTAACTAAGGAGTGCATCAAAATATGCGTTAAGAATATAAAGTTTAGATCAGTTAAATATAGATCTCAGAATCAAGACCCCATAAACTAAATTAACTGCACTATCTGATTACACTGTCAAGAAATTAAAGACTGTTTTCAAAGAAACCTCAATATAATTTAATCAACAAAGAAGCATATAAACAGATATGTGGAACGTTGTATATGTAAGATATTCCCATTTCTTTGTCACTATTCACATTTAGAAAACGTATATTTTAAATTCACATCTTACAAATTATGACCATATTTACCGAGTTGACAATTACATATGACAGCCATAGGTTGGTGGGAGATTTTAATAAACGTGTCATTATTGGGGCAAAATTTCAACCCGAGCGTAAGCGAGGTGTCAGATTTAAGCAAATAATGTTAAATTCTAATACGAACATATAGCTCTCGTGAATTATTTAATAAGTATAATAATGCGAATACAAAGTAGAACAAAACCAATCTGTATCGGACCAAACCAGGAATATGTTATTTATCGATAACTATTAATTGGGTAAACATTTAACTAATTAATACGTTATGCATATGATATCTCTAGTACTTTTCTGCGTTAGAGCCAGATTGATGTCACTGCAAACTTAAAAAAATAAGGTTATGTTCAGTCTTTGTTGAATTAAAGGTCTTAATTATGAGTTTATTGACAGAAACAAAGTTTCTATCTGCAGGACATGCATAACTTTACTGAATTACTGATGTAAAACTGTTTATTGTGGGAGTTGAAAGTGCTTTAGTAAAGTCAAGAAATACCAAAGGGATATTTGAATATGGACTTTTTAACCGTTTTATCACATCGACATGTGCTTGCCGAAGTATACACAATAAAATATTAAGAGTCACTGAAAATAGGGTAAGTTTAAATTTGTATGTAAATATGTTATGTCCCGTAATAATCCAGTAAATGTCTCAATTCAGGGTATACAATCATTATTATGAATATGCTTCAACAAACTTATTGAAATTATAACACAACGTTTAAGTATAAATTGTTTTACCTTGGTTAATTTCGAATTTTGCACATCATTCGCAATCCTATATTGTACAATCAAGGTAAAACACCGTTATGAATAAATGCATTTCCTGATTAGCATATAAAATTGTGGAGAAACCATTTTTTAGTGTTACGATATTATGCTTGCCAGAAACTATCATTTTGAGAATCTAAAATGTATCAATTTCAAGTGCAGATATATCGTAGTAAATTTGTCCTAGAAGTACAGTGTATATAAATACTATTAAAGTACGACTGCTACACACGAGTATAGGCAGATGTTTTGTTAACTCAGTCATCTGGTCTGTGTTGTAAGGGGTATATTTATTGTATTGAAGCCAATATTCCAATATATTATACTTTTACATTTTTACTACTCTATTTATCTATGTTATCTAAGCCGATCCATATAATGTTATATGGATCGGCTGTACATTATATGAACCGCCACGTTTTGTCAAGATGAATTAAATCCCATAAAAGTATAATATAACAAATAGTTCATGATACTGAGGGTCATATGGCAGTATATGAACCGGTTGGTCGCCCTTCAAAAATTATATGGACCTCAGATTCGCTGAGGCCCATATAATTTTGTCCAGCAACCAACCGGTCCATATACTGCCATTGACCCGCAGTGTCATGAAGTATTTGTTAAATATTTATATTTAAGGCGAAACTTATTTTCTGTTAAATTGAATAGAAATTGATTTGGAAAATAACAGAAAATGAACACCGAAGCGACAAAATAATGGAAGTAGCCATTAAGATCTAAATCAAAAAGCTGGCAAAATGCAATAGAACAGATACATAATTAAAAGAATAAAACACATGTTAAAAAAATCGAACAGAATTATAACAGTACAGCACATAAACTAAAGCACCAGTAACATGAACAATATAAACCCCATGTGAAATGAATGTATTCTTTGAAAAACAAGATTGTTCATAGGAGTCTAAGGAATAAATTAATTCTTAGCAAAACATGATTGTGTATTGTAATTGGAAATTTCTGTTTTCTTTGAAAAACAAGATTATAATTATATTATATAACCGAGGTCATAGCTGTTACATTCTTTTGTATTAATAGTGTTCGTATTATTGTTTCAATTACCAGTAATTGGATATTTCCTGCTCATTTATTGTATTACAGTATTCCCACTTTTTCTCATATTGTTTTTTTTACAGTGGATGTAGCATACGGAAAGCCTACGCGTGCAAGTTCCATTTACGGGAATTGGTGCCATTCTGAATATGCTGTCGATGGAAAGAACAATACTTTTTTCGCACCCAATGGTAGTGATTCATATCCTTATTGGGAGGTAGACCTCACCGAAGAATACAATATTGAACGAGTATATGTCTTAATAAGAAGTAGATACGGTAATATTTTTATCTAAATTATATTTATGTTACCCGAATTCTGATTATAATCCTCAGTTTAAAAGAAAAATAAAAATAACTCTTCATTACGAATATAGCTTAAAAAAAAAAAAAAAAAAAAAAAAAAAAAAAAAAAACACGCAATTAGCAACAATTATAAAAACGACAGCAAACATCATCAGAGATTGTAATAGAGTGGTATCTGAGCTCTCCTCTAATTGTTGTCATTTTTATTATGTTAGCTGGCTTAGTAAATGTTATATTTCTTTTTAACCGGTATTATTAAGAATTAACTTGTTTATTTTCACAGGGTATCGTTTCAATAATATAGATGTCACTATCGGACTTTCCAGCAACACAATGACCTTATGTGATCATTATGAGGGACCCAGTAACCAAGATGTCGTGATATTTGATTGCAAAGAAAGTATATTCGGCCGTTTTGTTAGAATTACCAAAGGAGAAAAGGGAATTATGGACCTTGCAGAAGTTAAAATATTTAATAGAATATTACAATAGGGCAATGCGTGCTTGCCTATATTTGTCGGTTGGTATAGTGAAATGGAATCACTTATATATTACAGAGATCGTGTAGATCGTATAGATAGATGGTAACTCAAATTAGTATCGTTTTGGTTAATGTATATGTAAATTGCATTCCTCCATACAACTTGTATAATTTTGTATCGTTACGACGATGAGGAACACATAATTTTTTTTATTTTATGAGGTACAGAAAAGATATAGGGTTTGGTATCCAAATGAAAATTTAAAATCTTATCGGTCTTCTTTATATAGTTACATGAATTTACAGTTGTGTACAGATATAAAATACACAAAGAAAACAGTAAAACAATTAAGCAGTAGTTGAAGTAGAAAATTTAAATTTACATGCAGAACTGGATTCCTTTGGACTCCAAATTTTGAACAATCGTTTATAAAAATCAGATGAATAACTTGAAGCTTAAGTTCATTATTTTGTAAAATTTAGATCACAAGCTTTAATTCACAATTTTAGAACTTCAACTCCTACTGGTCTTTCTTGAAAATCAAAATTTTAAGACTAGATTTTTGCATACAATACAATGTATATGACAATATGATGTAGAAAAAAAATGTTTGAATTTAGAAATGAAACAAACGTTTAGGCCACATTTAAAAAGACCGGCGATAACAATGTCCCCAGATTTTCGTCGAACGTGAGAGGATACTAACAGATAAAACCTTATCATTGCAAAATAAATACAATATACAGTGTTTATGCATGTAAATTGTCGGAAAATATACAGTTTGTTTACAATGCAATCTAAATGTGAGAGAAATGCTAAGTAAATATCTTTCAACTGAACCACCTCGGTGGTATCGGGGTAACGTGCTCCCCTCGAGTGCGGAAGGTCGCGGGTTCGATCGCCGGCCGAGTCAAACCAAAACATTAAAATTGGTAAGGGCAAAGGAATGATCAACTCGGAGTCAATATAATGTGTGGGTGATATGTGTTCCTGCGGACACTTACCTCGTTAGCTAGAACATTCAAAACATGGCTCCGCGTGTCGTGTAGTACTAAATAGGGATCATATTCATAACATATCAACATGTTCTCGTCCTGATATGCACCAAATGGCTGCCACAGGACGTTAAATAATAATTCGTCAATCTCGTCCGATTGACCTGCTTCTAAAGGGCGAACAAACAACCTGTATATTTTCCGACTTAAGTAAATATGATTTATATTTTTATCCATTATATGTGTACTAGTATATTTCAACAAACCGTATCTCAACTTTGTCTCAAGATAAAAATGTGTAAGGCCGATACGTTAACCATACTTACAAATGTTGTAGATTTGTTTGTTTTCTGCTTTTTGTTATGTGATTCTATCTAAAGATCTATCAAAACTTTATGGTGTTAAATGGTACCATTCATTTTATTAGTTTTATTATCTATTTTTATTCCATTTAAAATTAAAATAAAGAATGAACACGAAGTGCAGATGTGTACCTCATTACAGAAATTAATAGTTTAATTAATTATATTTAAGTAAATTATATGAATTAATTTCATACCAATAACAGTTAACCATACTATACGACTACTAGTTTTCTAACATTTGGGGGACCTTTTTCGATGCTACCACCGGGCGACCTTCAGCGGAAAAGTGCTTACCCTTCATACTTAAATTTGGCGACTTCATCAAAAGTTCTAGCTGCATATTTACTCATTACCCATGCTGGTATAAACCTTTGTTGTGGTAATAAAATCAGATTGAATATTTAAAACAAAAATGCAATTTTTTACTCTGCAGATGATTGATATTTTTTATTTTATAAGAGTTTTAAATTTGTCAGATTGTTTTTACCAAAATGCTTTTCGGAGTAATTAGTATTAAAATAATCAAATTGCTATTACAGGTAGTACATGTTTGAAGAATTTTTATAATCCATGTATTGAAGAAACATAATTATGTCTATGTGGAATTGGCTTTTTTCGTTTCAATAATTTGTTTTTTTTTATATTATTATTATCATTAATATTCAATTCACTATTGCTTGTGTTTCGACAATTCTCAATCTGGGAAATCATATTTTTCTTAGCTGTTGCTGCTTTTCGTAAAATGTCAGACATCAGATTGTTGTCGTATAAGCACGTTTGTTTGCTTGTTTATTGTTGTTGTTGTTGTTTGCTTTTAACAATGGTGTTCGACATAATTCTGTTTTAAAATCTGTTGTGTATATCAAACTATAAATATGCTTGCATTGGGAGTTGATGTTCCCCTTTTCTGCGCGTCCCCTAATTCTGCGCATCTGTCATTTCGATACTTTCGAATTGAAATATTCTTAATTTGTTTTGTTCATTATCAGACTGTGTTCTATTTTGTATAAAAACAATGAACAACACCAACTCCTATAAAAACCAGGAGTGAACCCGTTTCTCCGGAAGGATAATCAGTTCCTGCTACGTATACGGCACACGCCGTGAAGTTCAACAAAGTCGATCCGTCGGAAGTCACAAAACAGTGGAGGCACATGAAATGTTACGACAATGGGAACAGGTACAACATCATCTTAGATATTGGAACACTATAAGGGTCAATCAATTCGTAATGACGACCGTACAATTTCCTAAGTGATGACCAACTTATCCCTGATAAAACGCTGGTTAAGAAGCTTTTGTGACAGCAGTAAACCTCTTTGTGCAAAGTCAGGGTAACTCACGCATGCCCTTGTAAACCGGATAAGCTGAGAAAGACGCGATATGCAGGTGATGCTGGTATATTGCTACTCAAGAAGGGAAGTTATCACATTTATTTCGGTATTTTGTGATACGTTTTATTAGCAATAGAAAAGTCATGCGATTCCTGTTTTTTACGTACAGCACTGCCAATGTCAATTTTTGAGATATGTGCACAGAATTAGGTGAAATTTGACGGTCTCATAAAAACAAGGGATATGGTGTTTCTACTAGAATTGTCGGAAAATGTATAACAATTTGAATTAATTTGCCTATTGTTTACACAAAAGAATACTTAGTCTATGTTGTGAACAGATATTTGTTCTTGGCAATCATCTTCAATTTATTATCAAACGGCTTAGGCGTGCAAACATAGGGAACTACACTGTTCTTAAAAAAATGTAAAATACATCCGATTTACAAGTACCGGTGTTGGAGATAAAAGCATGTAACACAACTATTGATCCTATATAACTGAAATGATACCTAAGTCCCCCAAACTAACTCCGTATATGTATAGCCTTCCAAAAAGTGGATCATATACTGTTCGAATGTCTAGGTTTTATTGTAAAACAATTTATCCTTAACGGAAATCTACTTTTCAAAACGTTCAAAAGTAACAAAGACACTGGGGATTGTGGGGCATAAATATACGCCAATGAATACATCCTCGCATGGCAGCTGGTGAAAACTTACCAAGACTTAATTGCTGCATTTACTCCAAACTTGAACTGAAGGTAAAATTCAATGCTGGGAATTACACTGTGAACTTTTAATACCAAAACATGTTGTCGTTAACGTGCGAATATAAGAAAATATTAAAACAAATCATCAAAACCGGATGTCAAGACATTCCTGTATGCATAAGAGGACGTTGGTGTCAAACATGGTGGCGGTAGATTGGGTGACATTTGAATTACCATCCTAACACATTATTGCTTGTTCTTTGAGTATATATGTAAATATTTGAACGCTGTAGCTGTGAACTGGATTTCAATTAAATGTTTTATAACTACTTAATCGTTGTCTCGATAATATTGTGTATGATTTATGACATTAAGCTAAGCAAACTATTTCAAGTTATTCCAACACTTGGAGTCATCAGAGTTCAATTAACGTTTTAATATGTAAATAAAGTTTCATAACAAACTTGGAACTCCAAGGAAAATTTCATAATCAATCTCAGACAAACTGAACAAAGCCGAGAGATAGGTACATACCCTGAAAAGCCAGAAAGCCACAGTCATACTCCTGACGTGGTACAGGCGTTTTCAAATGAGAATGGTGGGTTAAACCAGGTTTTACGGCATGTCATAACACACTAACCATGCTTCTTACCATAATGTCAAATCTAGCAAATGTAATATTCTTCGATAAAGAAACAAATAGATAGATAGATGGATTATAGATAAACTTGTCCATTCGACATGCTTCCATAGAAGAGCACGATAAAATATCACACAAAATGAGATTTTGACAGTTAAAAGTTACATTCTAATAAACGTATGTGCGGTCCTGCCAATGTTTGCAGGTGGCCACTTTGTTCTCAAACATGATAGGCTTTTATAGCATGTATTATTCACCGGAATGCCAAGATAGAATAAGGAGAGGTTTGGGTACCCCTAAACCTGTTTAACCCAAACACTGTTGAGTTCTCTCTGTTGTCTTTTGTGTTTTTAGATCAAAATTCAATATAATGCCTATTATTTTAATAAACTTCTTCAGGTTCACTCGTACCCAAAGCTTTGCATAGTAATAAATTAAACACCAAATCATAAACAACAGAGTAAAACCAACCAGCTTGTCTGGTATCCTGTGAAGGTGACGTATATCGATAACAAAACGACTTCGCACATTATTTAATAAGTCAAGAATGAGTCAATAAATGGTTCCGAAACTTCTTTTCAGTTTCCTCTACACTGGTATTACAGAGGTGAATTGTATTTGATAATGTTATGTGTGTTAATATGTATTACTGTTTAACTGGCAAACTTATATTTCTTGTAAACGAGAAATATTAAGATAACCCAAGAATGGACCTGAAGCGAAAACTACTAAAACAGACTGATATCATCAAGTCAAAAATTCTAAATTCGCTATCAAGAACTTGTAAACGTTTATGTCTCTTTTGTATTTGCAATGTTTCTTTATCACAGAATATTCTATTTTACTAGATTTGACGTTATGATAAGAAACGTGGCTGGTGTTTTATGAATAGCATGAACCGCTTATTTTTAAGTACAACAAGCATGACCAAAGAAACTAAAATCGACGGAATATATACAAATTGTTCAAAATTGGTATCATGCAATATTCATTACTTTCATCTCAGCTGTTATAGTCTACGCCCACGACGGCGTGTTATGCTCAATTACAAAAATTTTATTTCTTAAAAAAACTAAAGATATCTTCTTCATTCAAAGCACTGTCCCTTGGTGTTTTTGGCTGTATTTTTTCCGTTGATTCGGCATTTGAATCTTCACCTTCTTTTGGTGTACAATTCTTGACATCGGTACAACATATAGCCCAAAACTCGACAAAATATGCATATCTTGCGCAACTGCAGTTGGTGTCATCTCAAAGAATATTCTTTCTTTTTCGAATCTGTTCTAAGATAGAAGGGAAGTTCATTGTTCAATAACATTGGTCGCATATGACCCAATTCTGAGGTCACCTAAAGTCAATTTATATCCCGAACAGTTTCTTTTTTCATTAAGTTACAAATGTTGTCTTCTGCATCCTGTAATAAGAAACTTGATGTACCATTTTCGCACCCTTCCTTAGCACCCGATGCCACTTTTGTTGTTTTTTTTTTTTGGCATGAATCTAAATTGCTTGTCCGATGGATTTGTGGTCTCGTGTTCTAATTCTGTTCGGTTAAGTTCGAAGTTCTCTGGCGGCTCTCGGCTATTTCAGAACAAAGTCGCGGCAGACTCAACATGCATGTATATAACATTACAAATGTACTTGTATTGTTCAGATTAGGCTCTCACTAATCCTTTACGACCAACAGTGTTATTTTCTACCAGTTATACACGACAAACTGTTATTTAATTAATATATATCAACTGCTTGAAAAGACTAAAACCACATTTGTTTTAAACAACGATTATCTTTGGTGTTAAGTCTTCTTTGGTTGAACTTTTTTCCATACCTTCGTCTGAAATTTGAGAGATTAGGAAAACGTCACATTCAAGAGAGACATTGTTTTTATTATATTACTTACCATGGTTTTGTTTCTAATACCAACAAACAACTTAAAATTTTGCAAGTTAATCCATCAAAAAATATAAATGACCAGGTGTATTGGTTTTGATAGTGTGCATTCTACACCAGATTGTCAGGACAGATGGGCGGGGTGGGGGTACCAAAAAAAAAACCGGTTTTAGCCCACCACTGTCTAGTGTCTGTTCCAAGTCAGACTCTCCTGACTTTCTGTTGTGTTCATGTTTGTGCTTTTTATTCGTTTATGTTAATCTTTGATCGGAGTTCTGTCAGTTGGGTTTCTGTAATTGATTGGTATGTGATGGTTGACCTTTCCTGTTATCCTTTTTGTTGGTTATCCAGAGGTCACATTGTGGTTTTGAATAGTGGAAAACCACACCGTTCCGCAAGCCTTGAATGGCCCAGATTCATTCATGAGTAGTTATGTCCAGCGGTGAAATTCCATGTCAGGATATCAATAAATAAACTAAATATTTAACCCAGACAAAGACAGGCATGTTCATACCTTTCATTGTTGATACTATATATGCCACTTTCTGTGAATATCATCTTGAGCGTTCAAAATACTTTCACTGCTTGAGGACTGTAAGTCCCCGAGGGCATTATTAGCCTAGTAGCCAGCATTTTTGTCATGGCATGATTCATTACTTAAATTTTCCGTTCGAATTTGACAAAATTTACCAGAAATTTCTAAGGCTCGCCCTTTTGATGCAGAGGTAACCCTTAGCTGAGTTTTGATTACTGTTTGTTTTAATTGTTTTGGTTTTTGATTGTTGTGCTTATTAATTCATCTTTAACCGGATTTTCAAAATGTTGATCTCGAGCACTGCTGATGAGTTGACAGTCAACGAAATGGCCATACAGTGCATCAAATTTATTTCGGTATTTTGTGGTACATTTTATTACATAGCTTATTTTTCCGTGATGGTACTGTAAGCTACAATTTTATGTCCTTTCGTAAAGAAGCTTATAAAACCAAACATTAAAAATTATTACCCGATTTCTTGTTTTACTTTATTTGACATGAGATGTTTATATTTTAATTTGCAAGATAATTAATGCTGTTGTATGTAGTCTCAACTCGTGCCGGAGTTCAACAAATTCTGCTTCAGTATTTTTTGTTTTTGTTCCGGACTTCTTAACTGTTTTGTTGCACTTTTCACTTCCTTACCAGACGGGGCCTCGGTGGCCCAGTGGTCTAGGTAGTTCGTCATGACTACTAATGATCACTAGCCTTTCAACAATGGGGTTGTGAGTTCGAATCTTACATGTGGCGGGGTGTGTTCGACTCCGATCTAAATTGACAAGGATTGCCAATTTTCCTACCGAATGTCGGTGGTTCTCTCCGGGTACTCCGGCTTCCTCTACCAATAAAAACTGGCCGCCTCGAAATAGCCAAATGTGCCGAAAACGGCGTAAATCCCCAACTAAACAAACAAATCCCAACCAGACCATATTGAAGGATGATCATCTATATCACTATATTCTTACTTTTAATGGTCTTTTTTGCATGAAGAAATGTAACTTGTATGCTGCATATTTCATACCAATGAGAAATATGCGTTTTTGTAAATTACATTAAACTAAATTTGAAAAAAGAAACTCTTACAATACAGTAGAGATAATTTATAACATCATCCTCAAACAGACATTATGACCGTTCTAAGCTAACTTTTACCTGAGAGTAAACTGATCTCTTGCGGACATAGATCGTCATACTGACTGTCCTTAGGACTACAACGAGGACCTCGTCTGGTTTCGTTCTTAATACATAGCATGCGCACTTAGTTTGTTCTGGTGACCGTTTACGTCCTTATAACAAATTCGATCTCTGCATCGTATAACTTTGGACTAGAAAGATTGATAATAATAATAAGGACAAAAAATATACTATATTCAAAGTTGTATGTATCTGACCAATCCAATAAATGTTCTTTACATTTTATTTCAATCTTACTCTGTTGATCTATTGCTTTCCAAATATATTTTGTAAATTTATGAAAATAAAGATAAACTGAATTATAAATTTTGCAAAGGTCTTCATTAATAAACCCATTTAACCTGCTCTGTATATAATAAATGATGTCATTAAATATATATATCAATTTAACAACTTTCGTCTTGAAAAAGAATCGCCTCGGTGGTCACGTGGTAGCGTCCTCGCCTAGAGTGCGGAAGGTCGGGGGTTCGATCCCCGGCCGTGTCAAACCAAAGAAGTGGCAAAGGACTGGTTGGCTTGTAATCAGTTACCTCGTGAGCCAGCACATGAAAAATCCGGCTCAGCGTGTCGGTCTAGTACACAACAGGGATCCTATTCATATCACATCAACATGATCTCGTCCTGATGTGCTTCTGATGGTGGGGCCACTGGACATTAAACAATAATTCATCCATCGGTCAGAATATAATGCTTTGAAAAGATATATTTCCATTTTAATTTGAATGAATGGTGTGAATCTAAAGATTGATTAATTGAAATGAAACATTGCATACCGGTCTATGTCTTTCTGCGACAACTGTGACGTCACTTCATATAGTGAAATACCGCTGTTCTTTTCACGTGTGATTTAATAGATTTTATTTCACTCGGATACCATGTTAAATGTAATATATCTATACTTACTATGACAACTATCGACGTTAAATTTATGATTGGTTAGTTTTCTCGGACTGACTGTTGTGGACATAAACTTTTGTATGATAGGACAATTACATTTCCTACTGCTCAAGGGATCTTCTAAAATATTAACCCTAAAATATATTGCTATGCTTAATTACCCAGAGTGTTTTCGTAGGATATTAGAAATTCAAACATTTAAAGAAAAAAAAATACCAAAAGCATGTAAACGGAGTACCTATTACATTTTAGTTCAATGATTAAAACTTGCAATCAAGCTAAAATGTTTTGTTTATTGTAACTTAAAAGAAGACCCTAATGCCAAAAGTCCTTTCTTAATGATGATTGAAAAAAAATTGAATGTGAAAGTTATATTGTGCCAAGATCTGTTACCTGTATAATACGAACTGAAAGAAATAAAACAGCATTAGAACATGTCAGATAATACAATTTATATATTACATGGCGTAAACAATATTCAATATATTTAATTTATATATAAAGTTTCCAGTTATGACAATGCGTCATCACTATCTTTCCTCTGAGATCAATTAACAAACGAATTCAATAACATATATCACGTATAAGAGCATATGCATTCAATATTGATCATACAACATTTCCATTATCATATACGATTATATAAATGTGCAATTAAAAGTTAAAATACATTCAATACATATATATTTTACATTTGCATAATTAATTATACAGAATGTGTTAATAAAACGTGTTAGTGTGAATTAGATTATGAAAATTGCCACCAGTACTACAGATGTAAAATACAAAAAGAAAACTTTAAACAGTACGATTATATTGAAACATTTATATGTGTTGTATTTTAACAAAACAAGATCTTGACATAATTGTTCGTTTAATCTTATTGAAATGAATCTTATAAATTTACTCACCTGGGCATTGCTTTTCCTCGTTAAAACATTTAGCTGATCCATTGGTTGGTTCTACGTAGCAATGGCCAAGTCCGCAGTCGTAGGTGCTACACTGGCTTTCTGCAACAACAAAATGTTTTAAAGATCTACACATAAGATGATATGCATATTTTGCCTCTTCTAACGCGGATATAACTTCATTGATGGTTACTTTTTGTAAATAGTGAAAGTGGTTCCTGATGTATAAATGGTATTTACTTCTTTAAATACATGTATAATTTATCCTGGAAGGTCTTTTACAAATCAGATAGAATTATTACACATTGGTTATGACGAAAACCTTAAAATTTTGCTTTACTAAGTTTTTATTCTTGACCTACTGGAAACAGTTCAGAAGAACTTAAGACAATGTTGTCTCCTGTTACTATATCGTTGCATTTTTTTTTACTTTAGTTCAAGATTGTTTTCATATATATATATATATATATTAAATGACTGCAGAGTGTATACATGCCTGAGTTTATTCTAGACAAAAAAATTCCGCACGTGATTTATCGGGCGCTGTTTTCTTACGTGTTTCTATAAATTTAAGTTACGTTTTGTCATTAAAAGCACCATAGCAGGTTGCATATTCACTTTGATTTACTACATTTTGCATTTAAAGTCAAGGGAATCTATATTCTATACAGACTTCTCCATAATTACCAAGACAGTATTCGCCTCTCCAGTCACCAGCACAAACACAATTTACTTTGCCATCACTGTCAATTTTGCACATTCCACCATTGTAACATTGGCAGTTGGTCGCTAAATACAAAGATGTCATTAAGTCTAATTTGGGTAGTAGTATATACATGTATTTCCATGAAAGGAATAGTTAAGCGTCATCTTATACATTGTTAAATAATTATGTTGTGTACATAAATCATGTAAATCGGTTCCATCCTTTCACTTTATTAAAATCAGTGTCTCTTTGTGTTACTTTTTTAACACGTGCAAGTGTGACATGTACAAACGGCATAATTTTATTCCAATAATCCTTTAGAACAAGCCCTAGCACATGTGATTGGCTATATACCAAAATGGGTTATACCTATGTAGAAAATAACATGCATGATGCACCTAAAAGAGGATCTTTTGTCGATTTTGAAACTTATAAGGCATTTATCCACGTACAGAAGATTAAATTGTCAAAACAGTTTGCGCGTTGCCAATCTTTAAATCGGATTTTTTTGTTTAACCAAATAGACGAATATCATATTTGCCACACTAAGCAATCAATAAATACATCTATCACAGAATGTCCATTTGACCAAAGTGTGCACACAATTTGGAAGAAAAATTACGGCACAACACATAACACATAACTTTGATAGGCATCTGTGTAAAGAGTAGAAAGCCATAGAAGAGCATTAGTATAGGTGAGAGAGACACATTTTATATGTAAAATAATGCTTACGATTACATTTATCCAGTTCTGATGATCTAATAGACGTCACAAGAGTTCCGTCACTACACCTAGCAGTTGTTTCAATGTCAGTTCGCTGGGACAACCACGTCCAAAGCGGAAGAATACTACAGTCACAATTTAATGGATTTGATGTAAGGTATCTGATGAAAAAAGATTTATGTAAAACATACAATTTTTGCTAGAATCCCTGATAAAATCGGAAAGGGTCGGTCCAGGCGAAGGTTCCCGACCGAAAATGATTTTAAGGCATTTGAAAGCTGTTTCCAGAGTGCAAACATGTGAATAAATGTTTAAGTATTGCCGATGAAGTTTCAAAACCAGCTGCTTTTCATCAGAAAAAACATTAAACGAAGTATAAACATTGAAAAAATCCCTGAAAAATTAAGAAACCCCGGAGAAATTTAGAAATCCCGGAGAATATGACAGTCCACCCGGTAACCCGATAATGGGGGTCAAATTTCCGGAGGTTCCGGGAGAAATACGGAGCATTGGCATGTGTGATATATAATAATATCACAAGGATATTAAAGTGTTGATTTACTGTTATGAGTTATATGTTTTATGCTAATTTTACTGCGCACAATATATGGAAATTTCGACGACGAGCACCCATTGATTGCATCCAAGGCATACAAAGATGGAGACTTGAAAATGAGTCAGACTGTCGGGGTTTGTGTCTATCTATAGCATAAATATCAGCAAAATAATACTGAAGTGTCAATCAATGGGAAAATACCGTAATATTAGAAAAGAACGGAATAATGACACTGTTTTTATTTGTCGTTGGAGGAAATCAGATTTTTGTATCTTACATCATCAAGTAATTAATTATGAGACAAATTAGATATATTGATATTTATCAAAAAATATGTCGTAAATTGATTGTTGAAACTGAAAATTTATGACTACAGAATCTTTTCTAATCATTTAATATCATTTAACACTTACAAATGTTGAAGTTGAGTAAGATTGTTGAATGCCATATCTTCTATGTGGCTTATGTTGTTGTTATTCAAATATCTGTAACGAAACGAATTAAACCATTCCATTCACAAAGATATTATAAACGTATGTTAAAAGTGACATATCATTACATAACACCGTATTACATTAAGTGAAACATACCTTAAGACCAAAATTTACTTTTAAGTTTTTTTATGTTAACTAGAATTATTCTCCAATTTCGGCCCAATAGTCATACTATTTTGGTTATATTTTTTGTTTAAGTAAAGTCCTGACCCAGAACTATTGATTTCAGGTAGACAAAAACCCTGACAATAAAGGGTTTAACACAACTCTAAAAGTCAATACACAACGAAAATATGTATATTTTTATAGCCACGGAATATTCTTTTTAGAGAATAAACAAAAGTACGAATGCATTATTCCATGATTTGAAACTTATATCAACTTCAAATTTAATTCATGCATAATTGTTAGCAAAATTCCACGTAATTCTGCTTAAATATAAAAGGCATAACACTGTGTGATTAAAATTTTCATCTGTAGTGAGGTTGTATAACACTATAAATATTATATGGGAATCAATTAGGTTGTTCTTATATATTACGAAAAAAGGAACTATACATAAAATATATTTGAATAAAAATGGTACTCTAACTAGCCAGTGTTTATACAGATAAAATACAACTTTATGAAAACTTTAATTTAATGTAAAATAATGCTTACAATCCATTCAAGCTATGTAGGTTCTTAAATGTATCACTCTCTATAACGGTGAGTTGGTTGTCATTCAGATTTCTAAAAAAAACAAACAAAAAACAAACAAAGAAACCAAAAAAAAAAAAAAAAAAAAAACAACAAATATATGCACTTTGCTTTTTACCTAAGTTTATTTAAAGTTTAACAGACACCAATGATTAATGCCAATCTATGAAAAAACCACACTTGAAAAACCAATATAAATGCAATATTAATACTCAACTAATAAGACTGCTTTAATACCTGTTCATAAAACATTAGAATGAATTATGTAATATTTAAGGAAATACGATACAGTTTCAAGGGAGGTAATGACGTCGCCAAGAGATACTCGTTGTGAAGTCGTACATCTCTCAAGAAAAACCCTTTTAATATCCTAAAATGTGAAGTTTTTCTTAAAGATCTCCGTAATATGTAAATGGACTCCCATTTTTTCTTTTCCAAACAGAAGTTCATTACTTCAAGATAAATATTCTAAAATTTGAAGAAAGTTTCAGTAATTGTTCTGCTACATGCATTTTAAGTTAGCAAATAATCATCAGTATTCGTTATTTTGTCAAAGAGGACAAATATACCTATGGACCAAATCAAAAAACTTAATCCATTGGAGAGACAAATCCTAAAAGACAAATGAATAACCACAACCACAACTAAAATGCGCTGAAAAAAAAATAAAAAAATAAAAAAAATCAACGAACAACACGAATTCCTATGGAACCAGGAGTGAATTTTGCATATTGTCTAATTGCTTTATTGATCTTACCAACAATTATTTATCAGCGTACAACGTCAAAGTATTAGGGAATATTTTACAAAAGGCCGGGTAAAGTTAAAAGGATGGAGTTTTGTTAAAATCCTGGAAAATGAAGAATTAAGGGTTCTTATTCAAATATACAAAACCAGTGTCAAATATCTTAAAAATTAACTCATGAAGGTATTTTTGTGTTTGCATATACAAAAATATCTATCGATAAGGCACAATTTTAGCATTGTTAAGATTGTCTTGACCGATCTTGATCGACTCTAAGATAAATGTCTTGAGTTGATGTAGATATCTTGATATGTTGGTTTCTTGTTGGAAATTTGGTGATATAGAAACTCAAGATAAAATAAGAATAAAAAAGACAAGAACGGCCGTTGAAGATGTAAAAAGCATGTTACTAGTGACAATAAGAACTCTTTTAAAGCAAAAAACAAAATTAAAATTTAGCTTACAAATAATTTTTAACAATTCTTACAGTGTTTTGCAAGATGTTAAATTAACAAATGCTTCTGATTGTATGGACTTGATTTGATTGTTATAAAGATACCTGCATTGCAAAAAAGTATAACATTTATTTAAAAAAATGTATATAACAGTTACATGTATATGAATCCATTTGTTTGACATAAATCATTTAAAAATGTCTTCAAAATACAAATTTAGTTTCCTGTTCATTATAACATGGTGGTTATACGGACGCGTCGGTATGTTTAAAGTATATATATTCAAGGTATTTCATTTAACACGACCAAAGAAAACTGCACCGTTTCGCAGAAGAAAAAAAAACATATTTTGACATTGTTTTGGTTTGTCAATATAGATATCAATGCAACGTCGTTCAGTTATTAAAATGTTCCTTTAGTCATATAGCTGTACGATGTGTGCAAACAACGATACTGAGTCGAAGACATTTCTGCTTGTTGTGTGCAATTTCTTCATTGCAATATCTCTGTATTTATACCCGTTTGAACTTAAAAAGACCACATAAACTGATGAGCATGGGAGTATAGCTTCGGAGTAATATAAACATTTAAAACTATTGATTAATTTTATATAAATATATTCGTACAGTGAGTTCAAATTTGGAAGGTTCACAAAATCATTCTTGGATATCGACTGTATTCGATTTTCATAAAGATATCTAAAATAAAAAGAAAAAGAAAACTTTAATGAAACATGAAATATAATTGTAATGGATTTTATGTAAGGTATTTGATCAATAAAAAGTTGTATGTAAAAAATACAAATGGATTTCATCTTTATATACCATACTTGCGAACATATTTTGCTAGAATCCCTGATAAAATCGGCAAGGGGTCGATCCAGGCGAAGGCTTCCGACCGAAAACGATTTTAAAGTTTTTGGGAGCTGTTTCCAGAGTGCAAATATGTGAATAAATGTTCCGGGAGAAATCCGAAGCATTGGCATGGGTGATATACAATAATATAACAAAGATATTAAAGTGTTGATTTTCTGTTATGAGTTATATGTTTTATGCTAATTATACTGCACACAATATCTGGAAATTTCGACGACGAGCACCAATTGATTGCGTCAAAGGCATACAAAGATGGAAACTTGAAAATGGGTCAGACTGTCGGGGTTTGTGTTTATCTAGCATAAATATCAGCACAAGAATACTAAAGCGTGAAACAGTGGGAAAATATCGTACTATTAGACAAGGAAAAAAAGGAACAATGACACTGTTTTTATTTGTAACTTGATTCCAAGTTTGCTATACAATGTTGGCAAATTTTGGTTGTTAATTGACACCTCACCAGTTATTCGTTAGGCCTAAAGTATCGAAACCAAAATACCTGTAATAATTCAACACAGTGTAGATAACTATCAGCACACGAATACCGAAGCAACAAAACATTGAGAAAAATCCTCAAATCCGAAGTCCAAGGAAAACGTTGAAAGGACAAAGATAGGAAAATGGAACACAACAAACAAACGCAACAAGGATACATGTGTAACTAAAAAAAACGTATAATAAACTAAACAAAACTAAAACAAGGCAACACAGAAACACCTGCACTAACAATGTGAATTCCTTGAAAAACAGAAGTGACACCAAGTGCAGAAGGATAAGCATGTCCTGATTCGTTAACGGCACCCGCCACGTAGCCAATGACGTGTGAAATCCATCGGGTTTCAACTGCAGAAGGAAGTGAAGTCTAACTGAAGATATCTATATGGAAAACATACACATCTGTCATAGATTTCTTTTTCTTACTTAAATTAATATGATTATTAAAAAAATAGAAAAATCTCTTGCGTGAACTTTTATAATAACTATGATTGATAAGTGTACTTATGATGAAAAATATCGTACAATCTGTATAAACGTGGCAGGTTACCAAATGTATTCGTCGGTATGGATTCAATTTCATTGTCGTAGAGATATCTGCAAAAAACATCAAAGTGAGATAATATTCTTATTATATTGTTCACTATAAACTCCAGAAATAGTGAATGTAAAGACCATTTTCTGTCAGAGTAGAACATTCATCACAAGCAAATAAGACCTAATGAGAAAAAATCAGGTCAACTTCAAACGGTCAACGTAATTATTGAAATTTTATTTTTTTTAAGATTAAACCATTTTTTTTCAAATAATAAGCTGTATAAGACAACTTAAAAAAAAACATTTTTACTCTGTACAAAACAAAATGGATATCGGGAAGCATATCAGTCAAACAACGCGAGCCATCAGGCAGAAATATTAACAAAAATACATTTTGTAAGTATCAAGTTGCAAAAACACAAACATAAACATAGTGTGGTATGGTAAGACACTGAACAGTTTTGGGAACTGATTCAACATCATACATGAAATGCATTATCGATTTCATATTAGTTTTGCACATTTTAACTAGGTTTTTGTTTAAAACACTATAATGGTAAAGTTGGTTCGACAATGACCACAAAACATTTAGTGTCGAAACATTGACGAAAACAGAAACATGACAAGATCTGTGAAAGCATGCAAAGTAAAAAGGCAGTTAAGACACTTTATGTTTCTCATACATGTACCACTGGAATGATTCACCCTGCTTATATGTCAAAGTGTCTAAAATATTGTCAATATATCCTTTACTATTTTTATTTGTAAACATAAATACATCCGATTTAATTTCTTTCTCATTTCTCATTACCAGTGTTCCGGGCGCGGTGTATTACTTACAGATAATATAAATTTGGCATATTATTGAACATCGAATAGTCAATTTGTCGTATTCTGTTGCCATACAAATATCTGCAAAAATAAATAACATTGATTTATATTATTGCCTTATCTCATACAATATATTTATATGTTTATTCTTGTCCATATGTAGCCTGTATTTTCGGATCAATCCTCAGCTACAAAGTCTGTATGTTAGAATTTATTTTGCAATGTAAAATTAATTAGTTGTACGTCCGCAGAACCTACAGAAAAGATATCAAAGTGAGATGATATTTTTATTATATTTTCACTTTAAACTCGAGTATTAATGAATTTAAAGACCATTTTCTGTGATATTAGAACTTTCATCACAAAAAAAATAACAATCCAAAGATACTAATATTAGATATAGTAAATTTATACTATGTTGTATACGACGCATTTCAAAGTGTTACATGTACCTCTCATCCGCAGCATTAAAACCGAAACATTTAGAAGACCAACAAAAAAAAAAAACTTATTTTAAACATGAAGTACACATAAACAAAAATACCGAAATAGCGAGCCAAATTTCAACTAAGAAGATTTACCATGTGCAATACAAGGAATGAACCTTTAGTATATCTATTACTTTTGAATTTTGCTAAATACTGGTAATTTCTGTAACAAATCAATAAATAATCATGTCAGAGAAGTCTGACGACTGGGTTGGCGAATACCCTCGGGGACCTAGGATCCATCAAGCAGAAGCATCCTCCCAGGGGTTTACTAATAATAGATGTAGTAAATTTATACTATGCTGTATACGACGCATTTCAAGGCGTTTCCTCTCATCAGCAGCATTAAAACCGAAACATTTGGAAGATCAAAAACCGAACTTACAAACACTTAATGAAAACAAAAAATAAATTGATTCCAAGTTTGCTATACAGGAATACCACAGCAACAAAATAGTGAGAAAAATCCTCAAATTCGAAGTCCAAGGAAAACATTGAAAGGAAAAAGTTAGGAGAATGGAACACAACAAATAAACACAACAAGGATACATGTGTAACAAAAATAATAAAAAAAAGACCGTATAATAAACTAAACAAAACTAAAACAAGACAACACAGAAACACAAGCACTAGCAATGTGAATTCCCATAAAAAACAGAGGTGACACCAAGTGCGGAAGGAAAAGCGTGTTCTGATTCGTGAACTGCACCAGCCACGTAGCCAGTAGCGTGCCAAGTCCATCAGGTTTTAACTCCAGAAGGAAGTGAAATCTGAGTGAAAATATCTATATGGAAAACATATACATCTGTCATATGATGAAAAACTTAATATCGTACAATCTCTGTAAACCTGGCAGGTTACCAAATGCATTCGTCGGTATGGATTCAATTTCATTGTCGTGGAGATATCTGCAAAAAATATCAAAGTGAGATAATATTGTTGTTATATTTTTCACTTTAAACTCGAGAAATAATGAATTTAAAGACCATTTTCTGTAAGAGTAGAACATTCCTCACGAGCAAATAAGACCTACTGATCAAAATCAGGTCAACTACAAACGTTCAGCGTAATTATTGAAATTTATTGTTTTATGCTTCAACATTTTTTTCAAATAATAAGCTGTATAAGACAACTTAAAAAAGAAATATTTACTCTGTACACAACAAAACGGCTATCAGGAAGGACCAATAATTACATATCAATCAATCAAAGCGAGCCATCAGGCAGAACTATGAACACAAATACATTTTGTAAGTATCAAAGAGCAAAAAAACACAAACATAAAGATAGTCTGGTTTGATAAGCGACTGAAGAGTTTTGGGAACTGAACTGACATTATACATGAAATGCATGATCGATTTCCTTTGTGTCGAAACAGTGACGAAAACAGAAAAATGACAAGATCGGTGAAAGCACGCAAAGTAAAAAAAAGCAGTTAAGACACTTTCTTTTTCTCATCCAGGTACCACTGGGATGATTCACCCTGCTTATATGTCAAAAAAAAGTAAAATATTGTCAATATATCCTTTACTTTTTTTTTATTTCTACACCTAGTACAGATAAATAAATCCGATTTAATTTCTCTCTCATTTATCATTATCAGTGTACCGGCCGCCGTGTATTACTTACAGATAATATAAATTTGGCATATTATTGAACATCGAATAGTCAATTCGTCGTATTTTGTTGCCATACAAATATCTGCAAAAAGAAATATAACCTTGATTTATATCATTGCCTTATTTCATACAATATATTTATATGTTTATTCTTGTCCATATGTAGCCTGTATTTTCGGATCAATCCTCTGCTACAAAGTCCGTATGTTAGAATATGTGCTGCAGTGTAAAATTAA
This sequence comes from Mytilisepta virgata, assembly GCA_028015205.1. Classification (NCBI taxonomy): domain Eukaryota; kingdom Metazoa; phylum Mollusca; class Bivalvia; order Mytilida; family Mytilidae; genus Mytilisepta; species Mytilisepta virgata. The sequence goes on from CM051513.1 coordinate 21,210,272, forward strand.
TTAGTAAGTTGTACGTCCGCATAATGTACAAAAAGATAATATTTTTATTACTTTAAACTCGAGAAATAATGAATTTAAAGACCCTTTTCTGTCATATTAAAACATTCACTCAAACGAATAAAACTTAAAGAAAAAAAATCAAGTCAACTACAAACATTCAACGTAATTATTTAAAGTTATTTTTTTATGCTTAAACTTTTTTAAATAATAAGCTGTAGAAGAAATATTTACTCTGTACACAACAAAATGGATATTAGGAAGGACAATAATTTCATATCAATAAATCAAAGCAAGCCACCAGGTATTTAACCAAAATACATTTTGTATCAAAGAGCAAAACACAAACATAAACATACTCTGGTTTGATAAGACACTGAACAGTTTGGGAACTGATGTGACATTATACATGGAATATTAATTTTACACCTTTTAACTAGGCGTTTGTTTAAACACTATACTGGTAAAGTTGGTTCGACAATGCCCAGAAAGCATTTAGCATCGACACATTGACGAAAACAGAAAAAATGACAAGATCGGTGAAAGCCCGTAAAGGAAACAAGCAGTTAAGACACTTTCTTTTTCTCATACATGTACCACTGGAATGATTCACCCTGCTTATACGTCAAAGTGTCTAAAATATTGTCAATATATCCTTTACTATTTTTATTTCTACACATCAATAAATTCGATTTAATTTCTTTCTCATTTCTCATTATCCGTGTTCCGGGCGCAGTGTATTACTAACAGATAATGTAAATTTGGCATATTATTGAACATCGAATAGTCAATTTGTCGTATTTTGTTGTTATACAAATATCTGCCAAACAATATAACATTGATTTATGTTATTGCGTTATTTCATACAATATATATATATTTACATGTTTATTCCTGTCGGTATATAACCTATATTTTCGGATTAATCCTCAGCGATAAAATCCGTATGTCAGAATTTATTTTGCAATGTGAAATCAATAAGGAAGCTGTACGTCTGCAGAACTTACAACAAAATACAACAGAGGTGTGTTAACCACAGAAACAAAAATAGGCTTTATAAAATAAAATAAAAATAAAAATCCAAAGATATTTATAGTAGATATAGTATATATAAGTTACACTATAAAATATACGTTGTTTCTGTATTTTTTTTGTCGATATTTAAATGCTATGTACATATATTTGATATTACCAGATAATAAAAGAGGTACTTACAAATAACGCAAGTACGGAACATTTTCAAAAGCGTTTTCTTCGATAAGTGATAGGTTATTCCTACTAAGATCTCTAGAAACAAAATATCATTCAATATTTATTTGCTACCTAGTAAAAAAAATATTACAAAAGGCAGAAAATAAATGAACACTATACTCATTTTTGACAGTCTGTTCGAAAAAAAATGTATTTGTAATAACATTAAACGTTAATACATAATATTGTCCATATTCACTTTTATCGCTACAAAATACCTGTACATTAAATATGATTTAAGACTCATTTAATTAAAAACATATAAGATTGAATGAAAAGATTCCACGGGATAAAAACGTCTCCTTACAGAGCTATTCGTGGAAGAGATATTACTCAGGCTTTACAAAATTTCACAAAAAGTTTTTTAACAGTAAATTTAAATAACCAATGTAAAGCTGCCATCGATACTAGCGTCAATTTATCACCAAACAATTAACTAAAGATAAGTTAATGCATAAGAAAGATACACATAAAAATGTTAAATAAAATCCGCTTTACACGTATTCTTACATGCTCTTAGGTATACAATTTTCTTGTTTCATCCTTTATCGCTCCTATATGTGTAAGCCGATTGTATATTAAATAAGTTTGAGGATTTTTAAATATCTCTATCGATTTTTCATCTCTTACATTGGGAAAATATGACCACGCAATGAAACGATTCAAGATTCTTATGAAGACATGAATTTTTTTTAACTAATGGTTTGAGCTATCTTATTAAAACATTTTATCCCTGTCTGTTTTTAATAATTTATGAAATGTATTATGTCATACAACCTTAATTTTAATTTTTTGTTGTGTGAATTTTGTAGCGCATCAAATCCTTACTTAAACGGATTTACTTAGCCACATGTGTATATTGGATCTCACGGTTTGTATTTGTAGTGGTACCAAATCTCATAAAATATTTTGAACAGGTCCACTGTTTTCGGTATTTTATTGTCTTTTGTCATCATCATTATTATTATTATCATTATTATTATTATTATTATTATTATTATTATGAAGACATTCTTACACTTTCGGAGCACACAATGTCAATGCAGGTTTTTACAGGAGTTCCCTTTGCTAGTGCTTTAGTTTCTGAGCTGTCTTGTTCTATTTTATTCTGTGTATTATATACTTTTCTATCATGTGTTTGTTTTTTTTTCCATTCCCATAGCCTTGTCTGTTTTCTGGATTTAGAATGTATGGACCTTTTCCGATTATTTTGTCTTTTCTGTATTGTTTTGATGATGTATATTATAATATTGTATTTGGATTAATTAATATTGCCAGAAGATAAGCATTAAGCAGAATAGAAGAACATTATATAATATGATAAATTCTTTCTATATTATTGTTTCCTGGTGTGTGAAAACAAACCAAATATGGAGAGTAAAGCTGTTTTAATATTTGCAAAACTTCCACTCTTTATTTTGTTTATCTGGTTACTTCCAAGTCGACTAAAATCAAATTATGATTATACATCAAGCACCCTGTGAATATTTTTAACACAATTTAGTGTCTGTTTTGTGCAGTAAAGCTATACCGTTATTGCAGAAAGGAATGTTGTTCCCTAACATTTCAGTGATTTTCAGACAGATTCCTTCTGCCAGAGCAAGCTAGGAATAACGAATTTCCAACAGAATCGTAGAGGACGCTGTATTGCTTTAGCCATATAACGGGGCATAATTTCAACAATGCAGCTATACCTGATCTGTATTTAACCAACGTTGGTGTCTACATGCAAAATCTCAAGTCAGTTCGTTTAGGTTTTGTTTTAATTGCCGGAAACTCCTATTTTTATAAATAACGATTCCAAAGGTTTAATTCTGTACCATACCCATAAATATGTGCGTCCACATATCAAAAATCAAATTATTTTTTTTTTGATACTTTTTAAAAAAAAGCCGGAAAAATAAAATCGACGGAATCACAGATGGACTGAGAGGAAATATCAAGACCCAAGCTTCACCGTATTGCCGTAACTGCGCATGCTTATATTGAAAGGATGAATGGATATTTATATGACAATCATATTGATATTTTCATATAAAGCATTCTAAGTGGTTATAGTTCTTAAAGGGAATATCAAATGTCCCTTCTGGTGTATTCTTTTTTATTATGGTTCCGTATGCACGTATAAATCATCGGCATCATTAACTACAAGATACAACATAAATTGTGTATAGTAATGTATATATCTGTATTTTCTAAATCTAATAATTATACGCGTAAGCTGTATTTAGAATTTGTAAGTTTGAAAGCGCACATGTTGATAGAGACTTCATCTGGTTGTCAGAGATATATCAAATGAAAATTTTCTAACTTGACAACAGAGAATTAAAAAAAAAAACAAAAAAAACTAGCACTGATTGCTATGCACATCATGGCATATGTTTCTATCCATCTTCCCATTGCAGCTTTAGCCCCAAAAACAAATTTTTACGCATATAGGAATTTTTTTGAATTTTTAATGATTATTTTTTCAACTTAGACGGCGGCCATTCTTTGATATTTCCAAATTGGTTGTGTAAACCATTTTTGATGGTGCTGAGCTTTCAGAAATTTTTTTTATAATTGTTTGGATTTATTTTTTTTAGTTTTTTTATCGCGGCCATTCAGAATTTTCGAAAATAAGGCTTCAAATTTACTAATGGTGCCCTATTTTTATGTCAAGTTTTGTTTTGATCGGGACAGCCATCTCCGAGAACACCTGCGAATGTAAATCGTTATTTCATTTATCTATAAGTATGTTTCTCCTTTTAAACATGTGTATTGCTTTGAATATTTAGCAATTATACAACTCTTATTTTGTGGATGATTCACTAAAAAAAGATTCGAAATCAGGGTGTATGTAAAATCTCAATATGGTAACTAGATAAAACTGCTGTTAAAACTTACGAATAATTAGTACATATTGAAATTATCAGGTAAAAATCCTTAGTGACATCATTTCGATGTTTCTGTTTTTTCAATCACGACTGCCTTAATGTTAACAATTTTTATAAGGTCAAACAAAGCCATGAAATCAAAGAAAAGGAAAAAATAATTCAAAGTTGACCACTTCATACAAGCTGCGAATAATTTCTTTCAAGTTTAACACAAATAAGATCAACTTTTCTTGACCGATTTTGATTTAATGCATGCTAACATGGCTTCATTTGATCTTGTTTTTGCTTGACAAGATTGTGATTCAAGAAAAGGAAAAGGTAAGAACAAGTAAAAACTGTGTCTAAAAAGGTTCTTTAAACGCTACTGTACAAGGAACTCTTGGATGTGTTTTCCCGAAAAGAGGACAAACATATACATGATACACAGTTTTATGGTTGGGACCTCAGCAATTTCCAATTTATTAACACTTGTGATTTGGTGAAAACTTCAAAACATCAATTCAGGCATCTTGCCATAAGGAGTAAGAATGTATATAGTTGTATTGTTGGGATCACAGCGGTTTCAAAATAACCAAGACAAAACTAGTTTGAGGGGGCGTTAATCTTATGGTCCCCATATACATTAATAAATGCATCGTCTTATAAAGGTTAAGAATATATAGTAAAGAAATAGAGAGGGAATCTGAAATAAGAAGTAAAATAAGAAATAAAAAACATTAAGGAGAATTAATTAACAACACCATAATATCTTTTTGAGATCAACGTGTTTTTAGGGACAATAGACAATATCATGTTTCAAGAGAGTGTTTTCCTTTTACATTTTATCCAAATCTAAAGAATAGTCCAGATTTTTTTCTGAAATTGTTATAAATATTAATAAAATATTATCAATCTTTTACGGTAAATTTGGAATCAAAATAACAATGAAACTTCAGTAGTGGTCTCTTCAAATTTAATCCTATGAACCGAAGCCTAACCGTCGTTCAATCAAACATATTATCATTGAAATTTAATGACTAGTTTTCGGATAAGTGCCTAGATTTTATATTAATATGATCATCTTAATTACGGAAAAAATATTCAGCACATGTGTTAAATATTTTCATTTTGTTTTAAGTAGGTCAGCACTGTAGCGTGGTCCATTAATCTTATAAGGTGAGTAACATAATCTTATAAGGTGAGTAACAACACAGCAAGACAGAGGATGAAATCTCTGTTGCAATTTAATCTGAATCTAGCTATAAACTGTTTTTCATTTGAGCCGTAGTAACATGTACTACATGTTTGTTCTGACACGTAAATACGTCTTTAACTGAAAATAGTTGAACATACTCACAAATAATATATATTTGGCATACTCTGCATCATCAGGGGATCGATTTCCATAATGTTGTTGTTATATAGATACCTGTTAACAGAATGAAAAAGAAGTTCACAATTATGTATTAAACACGAAGGTCGATTACAAACATCTGTTATTATTCGTCTCAAATTCTTGTGATAAGAAACCTGTTTATGTTAGGAATTGAGCTTTCCGGTCAAGGATCAATGATGCACAGTTATTTTTATTTAATATAGTTGTTGTGTTTGCGAATTTTTTATATATTTATTTATTGATTTTTTTTTTTTGAATTCAAATTTTTAATTGCAAATGAACCATCTGAGAACTACAAAATGATTACGCGAGGATAAATAAAACATTGTTAATCTACTGTTATTGGTTAATCATATTGAAAAGAGTAAATAATATTCCCTGCAAAACTTATAACTTATTTAGAATCATATATTATGATCTCTATCTAATAATTGAGATAAGTATAAAATAAACATTTGTCAAGTTTGAAACCTGCATTTTTACTTTAAAAAACAACAGCATTATAACAAATATAATATCAAAATTATAGCGGACTATCTGATATGGTAATACTTAACTAAGTATCATCCTAAACAAGTTTACCTTGATCTTGACCTTCCATTTTGACACAAAATTGACATCTGACCTTCATAGTTTTCAATAGCTGATTTGGTCTAATGACCAATATTAGAATTCGAAATTTCGGTTTACATCTAAGCTTCATGGTTTCAGAAATTAAGCGATAACAAGGTTTGGAAACACCAGTCATAACGACAAAGGGGTTGATTTTTTTTTTAATGTCGGCTTTTAATTACGATTCACAATACCAAGTTTCATAATGATATGTTGCAAAATGTAAAACAAAATTTTTGGCGGCGGATTAAAAAAATAATAATCGGAAGAAATACATTAGGTTCTTCTCGTTTGGTAACAGATAAAACCTTAATAATATTAAAAAAAAGATATATATATATATATTTAAATCATGCACATTTGTAGTCCCTAAGGAGGATATATTAGGTATGATATATATGAAAAATAAAGACTACAAAGAAAAAAAAAGGAAAAATTATATATACTAAATTTCTAATAGTTTTTTGAAATATAATGTGATTGTCTGTGTACTTTAACATTAAAATGTTAACATAACCAGCTTAACGTCTTGCAAGTAATTTATATTTTTTCATTAAAGAATGTAATCTACTTATGCGCCGTCCTGACGACCAGTTCTAGAATGCAAGTATACTTGATATACTTCGCTTCCGTTGTCCTTACGATTAAAGCAGCGACGGATTTTGTTATAAGGACGAAAACGGTTGCCAGAACAAACACAGGGCGCATGCTTTGTCCTAAAGACGAAACCAGACGCGGTCCTAATTGTGCTCTTAAAACAGTCATTCTGACTATCTCTGTCTTCAAATTAAGAAATGAAGAAACAGTGATAATCTCTGGTACAAGTTAACTTAGAACGGTCATAGCCATAGAATAATAAAATTATGAATGTTTGCATTGGACATTAAAAGTATTCATGTGTGTGAATGTTTTGTTTCGGAAATTACACATGATTCTTTAATTAAGAGTTTTACCAGTTTATTATCTAATTTCAAACCGAAAGTTAAAGCCATAAAAGTTAAGACGATTGTATATTAATTGAATTTGCATAAGTTGGTATACAAATGTCCATGCATACAGTCCGCCAAAAGTGAAGCACCACCATTTTTGATTCAAAAAATATTTTTTAGCAACAAAAGAAATTAGAGAAAACTCAAACTGAGAATAAATTCATTAGGCGTTTCTGTTAATATTCACCATAACCAAAACATTATTATACGACGGATAACTCGTACATTTTACGTGTACTTAAATTTTACATTCATAGAAATAGTGCAACACAAACAAATATATTTTAATTTTTAACACGAATTTAACACAAAACTGGAGGTTTTTAGACAAAACATTTAACACATTCTGCAAAGATCTTATCAATATTGGAGTCAAAAGGGAGTGCAACTATCATACTTCCGGTATTTATCTCTAAAAAGACGTCTCTCACTATGTGAAAGCCTTCTAAACTTTCGTTTTAAGGAATTCGGTTCAAATTATCAACAAGTATCACCCTTGGTTTGCCAAGATTTAGACAGATAGAAATTTACGATGCGAAAGTTTGAAAAAGCATAAGAATATAGCCTGTAAAATGTTGATGGTGCTTAACTTTTGGCGAACTGTATATTTATATCATGTAAAGGTTTTGAAACTCAAGCTCCCTATTTCAAAGTAAAAAGTAAAAAGTTTTTAGAAGAAAATGAACCTCAAAATGTAACCTTATATCGTCTGCAAATTATTTTATAACAGTTTAACTATCGATGCATCTGTACATTGTAATCTCGGCAGATATATCTGAATTATTCTGATCCTCGAATTTGAAATAAATCAATTTATATCGATCGACTCAAATGCAGTAATTGAATTTTATATAAATATTCCTCTTTATTTTACCTGTATGCTGATAGTTATATTATCAAATATATATTAAGATTAACATGTACTTACAGAGAACGCAAATTTGGAAGGTTTACGAAAGCCTGCTCTTCAATCAAGGATATTTCATTCGAATAAAGATATCTTGAAAATTAAAAAAAATAATAAATACAAATCTAAAGACATATACCATATTTATTTAAAAAGAAAAATTAAACAGTTGAGGCCAAAGAGCCTACTGCCATTCCACGTGACTTAGGAATTATGCTTGAGGAAAAGAAATGCGATGGTAGTTTATGAGATATATTGTTTTAGACATTTTAAATAATTAAATGCACATGTAAACATGCATTAATCAAATAACAGATAGAATTAATGAAAGAAAAAAATATAACCATCATTTTTAGATTATGAAATGTCGTATTTTTTATTCATCGCATATCGTAAAGCAAATATGGTATATCGTTTCGGATACATTGATTTCTATCGCAGATGGAACATGGCAGTGGTAGCTTTCATATTCTAAGTAGTTTACTTGGTTATATGTAAGACGAATTGGTTTTATCTACAAAAGGACACATATACAACGACAACAACAAAAACAGTTCATTAGACAAACTCGGAAAGACAAACGAACAACCACAAGCACATCAAATTAACATTGAAAACTGAAAAACAATGAAAAACACGAACGCCTATAAAAACCAGGTGTAAACTTAGGTGTCCAGAAGGGTTAGAAATTCCTGCGCCGCATACGACATCATTCGTTAAGTTCATCAAGTCAATCCGGGGATCGTCACAAATCGCTGGAGGTACATGAAATTTTAGAACAGTGTGAAATTTCAAACATTATTTTAAATATTGTAACACTGTAACGGTCAATCAATTCGTGATGACGACCGTAAACTTTCAATCAATATGTTTTGTGTTCACGTGTTTCTGTAAGCTAATAGTTAATTAAGCTGTCACTCACGGGTTTTAATGGGAGTACTCATTGCTAGTGCTTTAGTTTATGTGATGTCTTGTTCTTGTTTAGCTTATTATGATTTTTTATTCTTTTAGTCATACATGTATCCGTGTGGCGTTTGTTCGTTGTGTTCCATTCTCCTGAATTGTCTCTTCCATGGGCTTCGAATTTGTGGACTTTTCCCACAGTTTTGTCGCTACGGTATTCTTTTGTCTATAATGTATAAAGGGGACAAATATATCTAATGAGCAAATCAAAAAACGTAATCCTTTGGACAGACAAACCAAGGAAGACAAATGAACAACCACAATCACAATGACAAATAAACACTGAAAATTAAAAACCAATTAACAATGCACTCACTGCGCATCATAAACAACTACAGAATATAATTTTAGGGCAATGGGCATTTTGAATTTGTTTGTAATCCCAAATATTGAATCACGTATTTTATCAAAATGTTTTTTTTTTTTATAGATTTTTGTAACCAACTGTATTATTTTAACAAATTCTATCATGTTTCTTGCAAACCAAAGTCTCTTTTGATTTAAACATTTTAATCAGGCAAATATATTTTATGAAACAACATCCACTAAACAAAGGACGTAACACAATCCTGACAAAAAATTCTTACAGATCTTCATTGCCAAAATGTATTCCTATTGACTGCCCGGACAATAAAACTTATTTTGTTTATCAATGAAACACTAAGGGTTCAAATTTAACCTATTAATACTTGCATATAATTCAGCTTAGTGAAGTTGACAAATGTCCCTGTCTTTATAGTTTGTATTCTGTTGCTTTGAATTTCACTGAAACAGGAAAAATGAAACAGATTACCAGTGCCCCAAAATTATACAGTATCGCGCTAGAAGCAAAAGGGATTCTATGTAATGTTAATAAGTTTATTTTCCCTTTTTCCACGAGGGGGAAAAGCTCTAAAAGATTATGCAGAGTAATTTTAAAACAGCCTTAAAACTGGAAAAAATATTTTGGATTTGCGTGTCACTGGTAATAAATATTTACTCAATACGTGCGTCTGATGCATTAATTTTAGTTAACCGTGGTATCTTATGGACCGTTAGTCCCAGGGTGTATCAACCTACCAGTCGTCAATACTTCGCTCTTGACAGGTGATATCTTTAGATATTTTTTATTGATACATGTAATTATTTCCAAAATGCTCCGCTTTGGAATTTTTAATCAAAACGTTTAGTCTAAAAACCCCATTTAACTTTGAAAAGGTCACAGTGTTTAAAGAAGATAGGATAACTGACTTACATTCTGAACAGAGTAGACAAATGACTCAACAGTGCTGGATTTAAATCTTCAATTCTGTTGGAACTCAAGTAACTGAAAGAAAAAATAGACCTGCTAAGTATTTACTTAAATGATTGGCATTTTTTCTAGCGAAAATTCAGTGAAACTAAAATTATGAAAATCGGGTCATATTTATTGAAAAGTTAACTTTACACTATCTACACGTGATCTAGGCATCTAGTGTTTCACCAGTTAGAGAGCTCTATAATCACTGTTTATAAATGCAGTATTGTTTATTATTAAATAGAAATAAATATTTCCCCTTTTAATTTCAATAGAAAACGATGATGCAATAAATCCTTTATTTGCACGCAAAGTATGTTAATTTTCGGTAAAGAACAGATGCGTTCTAAACTTGATTTGTAACTTGTTGCATCTTCGTCTAATTACAGAAATTAGAATGGCGGAAACTAGATCGACTCGGAAATTGTCTGCAGTTGAAAATACCTTTCCAAAGAAACTAACAACTGTAAAACGAGCCGATTTGAGCTACTAATAAGTATAATGTAAACGAGGACAAATTCGAGGATTTTATTTTCAAGAACCAATGAGATATCCCTCAGTTTTCGAATCGACTTCATCTATTGAACTCGTGCAAATAAAAGTTTTATTGATCATAAAGCGCTAGGTCAATAGGTTATTAACTTTGATTTTTAGCTTAATTCCCTTGACAGAAATGTGTAAATATAAGAAAATATTTCATGAATATTGGTGAACGTTGTCCCTTGCAAGCTCGTGCAATATAAAGTGTGCTCGTGTCAATATTCACCAATATTCATGAAATAACCATATAATACAAAAGAATATAAAAAATGCGGTCAAAGAATCATAAAAGAATGTGCCTAGACATATGAACTTTTTTAAACAGTCCGTGTGAAAAGAGACTGAGTAGACATTTTAAGGCTCTTGAAGGAAGACTGACAGTCAGTGTTATGGGTATTTAATGACTTTGAGATGTAACTGACCTATCTGTTTGATATACACTGCATATACTCACAGGCTTGAAATATCACTCATACTTTCAAGAAAGTCATCATCAATGGAGGAAATAAAATTATTCTGGAGATATCTGAAAATCAGATAATAATATTATTTGAAAAAAATCTGTGGGAAATAATTCATAGTGGCTGATTTTGAGTTATGCAAACAACACTGTGCTTTCTTTTTCTTTGGTGATAGAGGGGGGGGTCAACCTTTTGGATTTTTATAAAGCACAGAGTTGGAAATCAAGCAGGTGTGTATTCCCGCTGAATGGATACCTGAATTGGTAGACTAAAACCCCTAGTTCAGTTTGTAGAATTTTTGTACAAGAGTGAAATTGATACTGATGTAAAACATGTATCTCCCTCGACCATAGCACTTGCTGTCCATGTTTATTTTTTTATAATTAAAGTAACTTTATCATCTGCTTAGTCGTCAATTGTCACAAACCTCGTTCATGAAAGATTGTATCATCGGATAATTATTTTTAAAAATCTCACGGAATAAACTGTTAAATTTAATATTTAACATAACACACGACATAGAGCGAAATGAGTTGAACGGACGCGTGCTACTATAGAACTAGAAACAAGATCAAACCAATAACATTTACAACATTCCATCTGACTAAAGACCAAACTCGTAACACAATCTGAGTGATTATGAGGTTACCAAACACACTACTAAAACTCCCTGCTATAACCACAGCGCCGTATAAATAGGAAATATGGTTACAAAAGCATTTAATTTTAACTAAAATACAGATAATTTGGTGAACTTATATATTTTTTTTTTAAACTTACAATGATTTCAAATGTTCCGTTTGACGAAAATGTTTTTTGGATAAAAAGTTATGATCTTCTGCCCTAGTTCCATCCAAATTCCTAAAATATATATTTAATTAAACATACATCAAGTGTAGTTAAAAGTCACTGATTTATACATCTTTTACTTTGACATTTTCTTTGAAATGATGAAAATCCATATGAAATTGATTGAATACCTTTTCCTTACTGAAAGAAATCATTTTTCTTTGGTCACACTTTCAAATTTTAAGATAAATAACTTATATGCTGCATAATGTAAAAGGCAACAAAATGTGTCCTTAGATTTAATCTGATTGACTGATTGGTGTTTGCTTAACATCCAGTGCCACATATTCCATGCTTCTTCAGAACAAGAACCAGTTCAAAAATGCATCACACAAAGCAAAAAGGGTTTGGCCGGGACACACATGTGAACACACATTGTCTGCCCCTGTTAAAGGGTGGGGGTTGGGTACGGCCAAATTTAGCCCAATGTAGAGGTATACGTTTACGCTTTTTCGAAAACAACAGAAGAAAGGATCTTTAGCGTGCAGAGGACGTGGCATTTTCAAAATAGGTTACCCACTATGGTCCGCGTCCAGGCTTTCCTTATTATGACCTGACAACTTCCCAACGAAAGAATCTCCCCTCTCTTGGCGCACTAGGGAGCTCTCTTGGTTGAGCTTCAATGCTCCACTAGTAGTATCTGGTAAATGTAATCAGAAAAAACGCCAAAAGAAATGTAAATTTTAAAGAATGTTTAGAAACAGGTCCTGCATTAATGGCAATTGGGCTCTCTACTTTGTTAAGAGTACCTTCATCATAATTATGTAGAGATGCACACAATTTTTAACTATTAGAAATCTAATCAGAAGTTTAGTCCACAGGTTTAGTTCATTAGATAATATTCCGAAAAAGGAATACTGGCATCCAATTGGCTTTCTTTAAATAGAAAACAAATTGCTCTAAGTTTTTCAAAGTTTCTCTGTTGAAAGCTATCTAGTTGTATAGGTGGTATCAGGTCAAGTCGCCCCAAGACACGTAGACCCCAAGACAGGTCACCCCGTGGATAACTCGCCCACTCATGTTGGATAACTCACCCACTCATATTAGACAACTCGCCCACTCTGATAAAGGTGATAAAGAGTTTCAAATGCTCAATCATAACAACTGTCATCGTTTTTCTATGGTATAAAACAAACCGAATGTAATATATGGCTCAAGACCTGCAATCAACTTTGACCTGAGGGATACAAAAGAAGTCCATTAAAAAATTTATAATTGCACCATGATATATGGACCTACTGTAACAAAACCAACCATGATAACAGAATAACTAGTGTTGTTTTAAAGGTGTATTTACCTGAGACATTTGACATAGAAATATTGAAAGGATTAAATGAATAAAACCAAGAAAATATTTATTCTACATGGAGAGCATGAAAGAGGTACATTTTACTTTGCGGAAGGAGACTTTTTTACCATGGCTCGTGATTTCTAAAATTACGGAAAAAGTAGACTGACTTCACACCCCGAGATTTTAACTGGATATGTGCAATTGTATGGCGATCGTTTTGAGCCATCTCCCATGTTTCAACGAAACGTACAGACTTAATGGCAGCCTATTATTTCATGACTTCTGTAACAGGAAAACAATTGCGCGGCCTGACCGAACTTGACGTCATGATCTCAAACGTGTGTAAAGGAATATTTTGTGATGCTGATCCATCCTGTAAACAACTGATGGAGAAACTAGTGTCAGTATAATTCCTTAAGTATGTATTTAACACAAAAAGTAAAAAATATTTGCATACGGTCCAAAACTTTAATGTGATGCTTTAAAAAAAAATGCAAAAGAGGTGAAAATGGGGTTTTCTAAATTTGAACAGTCCATCTGTAATGTAAATCTTGTGCAATAATTTTTTTTACATATATTATAAAGTAAAATGAAAAAATTATTGTTTTTTTTACTAAAATCTTTAAAAAAAATTGTCATTCCTTAAAATTCTAGAAACCCAAATACCCCCCCCCCCACCGGAAGTTGTAATATGTATGATGTAAACATTGAAACACATGTGTTTGTGTGAATAAATACACAGGGATTTTGCATTGCTAGTAATAATATATTACAGGTCAGTTATTGTATGATGAAAAATTCTCACTGTAAGCAGGAAACACATGCTTTTTATTTAGATGTATCAATTTTGGCGAGACTACATACATGTCATGTAACAAGGACAATTGTAAACACGAACAGGTGGTTGCATTGAAAACCACAGCTAAATAATTGTAACATTAGATGAATGTATTTAATGGAAATAGGTGCAAAGAGACCTATATCATCCACAAATGCCTTTGAACAAGAATTTTAAACCAACATTTACCAATAACAGGTTGAATAAATTCTTGTGATTTAGAATTTGCAGTTTGTCAATTGTAAAGGGGAGTAACTCATTATGACAGCATGTAACTTAAATGTACATGTATTACTGAATTTATTTGGTTTTTAAACTTTTAATATCAGGCAGCAAAATGGACTTTCCTATTGTTCCTGTAAATTTATAAGCTTATACACTTATACACATACTGATGAATTATTTAAAAGTGCACAGTCATGTGATTGTGTAATGGAAAAAAATCATTCTCCTTGGTTGCTATGCATGTTTTCCTCAATGCAAATCCTTGGTTACTACTTGTAGATTAATATTTTTTTCTTTAATCATTTATCGTTGAAATGTTAAGGATAGGACTAATTGTGTTTTACAATACTTGGTGATGTCATAAAGTTATGACATCATAATTCATATAACGTCATAATTTGTTCGCCTTCAAGATGTTTACATTTCTCAGACATAGAAACTGCAAATTTTTAAATAGCTGTAAAATTGTTAATACTGGGCAGATTTTGACATTTGACCCCATTTTAGATTCGTCTTTACATAATCTAGCTATTAGTTAAAAAATATTGAACTTTTTTGTGAGCATGTGAAAATTTCAAGCTGAAACTTTTAAAATGACGAATAATAATTTTCAAAATTTGCAATATTTCAGCCTAAAAAAATATAAAAAGTTACCTTTATTTGTCTGTTATATGATTTTTTTAAAAGTATAAATATTAATGATAATTTTAGAAGGCATTAGTGAGTTCCGAAGAGTAAACTGAGGCTCTAAATATATCAGTAATGAATCTTGGTTTTTTCACTGATTTTTGGTTTTTATTCATGATATAAACATGTTTGCTTTACGCCCATATTTATGCTGAATCTTTCTTATTTTCTTTCAGATCTGAAAAATATTGCACAGTTATGTTCAGGAAAAGCTTCCGCACCAACCAAATACCATAATGTAGAGAAAATTTATATGTCATATTTCAATATGGCTCAATACCTGCAATCAACTTTGACCTGAGGGATACAAAAGAAGTCCATTAAAAAATGTATAATTGCACCATGATATATGGACCTACTGTAACAAAACCAACCATGATAACAGAATAACTAGTGTTGTTTTAAAGGTGTATTTACCTGAGACATTTGACATAGAAATATTGAAAGGATTAAATGAATAAAACCAAGAAAATTTTTATTCTACATGGAGAGCATAAAAGAGGTACATTTTACTTTGCGGAAGGAGACTTTTTTACCATGGCTCGTGATTTCTAAAATTACGGAAAAAGTAGACTGACTTCACACCCCGAGATTTTAACTGGATATGTGCCATTGTATGGCGATCGTTTTGAGCCATCTCCCATGTTTCAACGAAACGTACAGACTTAATGACAGCCTATTATTTCATGACTTCTGTAACAGGAAAACAATTGCGCGGCCTGACCCATATATTATTGTAATATGTATTCAAAGAACAACGCATCGCTTTAACAAGAATGTACTATATGATAAAGTTAAAAGCCCTATAAACAGTCATTATGGTTAAACAGCTAATGCCCACCGTAAATACCACCGCATTCTTCAAAAGTTCGTTTATACTGAGTTGGTCGCTGTTATTGTTTTCCCATAGTTGGTGATTTCTCTTCTGGAAGAGGCGCGTTATGTCTCCCTGGAACCTCCAGTTTCCCCTCAGACACCGCCTTTACTTGAATTGGTGGAAGTCTGGTTTTCTTGTATAGTAAAATAAAGAGACAAAGAGTGATAGGTTGGCTTCCTCTGCTTTCTTGTTAATACGGTGGAGCCACCCCTCAACATCGTTGTTGGTTCTCACTGACTGTCGGTACACTGTCCATGTTCATGGTGCCCATGTTGTGCCGTTGATCCATGTCGCGCATTTGATGTTTATCTTTGAGATAAAATTATGTTTTATCTTCCAACAGCGGTTTTTGTAATCATCGCAAAGTATCCAATTCAAAACTAATTTAAATTGTAATCACTTCTGATTTCACAACACAACATTAATTAAATTATGTAAAGTGATTAATGGAATACACTAATGAACTCGTACCACACACAGATCTCGAGGTTCGTTTCTTTAAATATCATTTTTTAATTACAGTATCAAATATAATTTTTTAATGGCAAACATTATTTTCAGATGGGTTAATTATTTTATTTTTATCGGAGGGCGAGTTGTCCAAATTCAGTGGGCGAGTTGTCCAATAATCTGGGCAACTTGACTAAAAAGTGGGCGAGTTGACTTGCATTCGTATAGATAATCTCGGTTGGCAAATTTTGCACTAAATGTGATTATGAAAAGGACAATCCACGTTAATTTTAAGTACAGTTTCATCATTTGTTTCTGTGAAAACAGATGAGAGAGAACAGGCGTAGTTTAAGAGTGGCCAGAAATTGACGGACGTTCTTAACTTCAAAACTGACTCTAATTAGACTTACAATGTTTCCAAACTTGAACAGTGCTGTAGAAAATCATACCCGTTGGCTGATAAAGGATTACCATTGAGATACCTAGAGTGATATACAGTAAAACTAATAGATCACGGAATTAATAGTAAATATATAGTGATTATTGTCAGAACTGTCTCTTTTGCAGTTATGAAAAACATATTCGAAAGAACAAATGATGTAAATTACGTTCCAATTACTTTCTCGGTTAAAATAAGTCACATCCAGCTATTACGGTCATCACGTGACCTCTGGTCGTACATATATGTCAGATAAAAACGGTCGATTAATCAATACAAGTCAATGAGATAAATTAATTATATGCATATAACATCTTTGATATCGTGTTTTTGATACCATCCAACCCCTCATTGTATTCCTTATTCCTTCATCGTTTTCGATATGTACTTTTATTCAGTCCAAGGCATAACAGTTTGTCTTTAAATTGCATTTGAAGTTTTCGTGTTTAACACCTAATAAAACCATATCAGGTACGTGCATTTTTGCAAAAGGACTCGTCTTCGAAATATAATTTCGGTAATTTCGTCTTGATATATAATATCATCCAACCCCAAAAAATAAAGTTAATATATTATAGAATATAATTATGAAGTCCAATTCACTGCGGGTCCCATTTTTCTTGCTTAAAAATAAGGTCGAAATGTGTTAATTCTTTACGATTGCTGTGCAATTATTTAAGATGGGGCCCAAGATGTTTGCAATATATAAATACCAAAAACAAATTAATTATTAATTTAAAATAAATTAAAATGTTACTTATCTGACATTTGAAATAGCAAGTCATCTCTGAATTCAAACTTGTAACCCCCCTTATATCCACACACACCTCTTTATTAAAATACTGCATTAATTATTAAAACATGTAGCGTTAAACAAATATGAGATCCCGCTATTTTGGTCAACACATGGTTTACCGGTATGTATACCATGTGCCTGTGTACGTTAAGTGTTGGAACAATAAACATTCGGACAGTCAAGGTACATATACATGTCAAATCGTTTATTAATTATAATTACCCGAAACGCACAACATGTTACATAGTTAGTTATAATAGTCCCAGATAGAACACATTTCTTTACATGTAAATTTACTTCAGATAAAAATCAAATCAATTTTACCAAAAAAAATCTTTTCTTGTGGCTTGAAAAATGTATTATGTGTATGTACTTTCGCTAGTTTGTATAAATTGGTCATACATTTCATAATAATTGTCACAATATCATATTTTGGAATTATAATCGATGCGAAACGCTACTACATATTTTAAAAAAGTTTGAACAGTGAAAACAAGGAGTATGTGCTATAATGAATACAGAGTTATCGAACTTGAAAATGACCGAAACAGTTGGATATCAGTACAGATTTTGCATATTCATGTCACTGTACAAGTGAGTTAGCTTTAATACATACTGGTTGCAATAAAGTGTAATTTAATTATTTCATTGCAGTTATAAACCCACTAATCAAATGTACCAGTTTTGATTTGTTTTGAAATTATTGCATAAAACTCAGACCAGTATTAATTGATATTTTACTCTTCATGTATAATATATACTTTCGGTATTTCATGAGCACATCATAGGTAGAGTGGCAAAGGATTTTGAATCCAATGTCACTCTCGGACAGATCATTATTGTTAGTTTTTGTATTAATTTCTCCAACCATTATATTCACAGTGATACAGTTGCTTGTCAGTTATCAGGCAGACGCTTTTTGTAAACCGTAATATTTATATAGAACGCAAAATAGTACTGTGACATATATACTATGAATCCTAAAAAAGATCTTTCAAAGGATGGGGATGGAGTCATCTTCTGTTTATTATAAGCTGTTGATCTTTTTGATGTTAAAAAAGACAATTATTCTGTAATTGCCACAACCATGACAACGTCTGTTTGTCATTCCTAAAATGTTATCTTTTATCATTTTAATTGTATAATTGTTCTTTGTACTACTATTACAAGTGGAATTGTAGTCTCATTCTGATTGTTCCTATGTGTTTCAGTAATTTAGACAATACCAGGGATTTTGATATATCAAAAGATTCTTATATTTAATATAAGTTTGGCTTTTGGTCTTCCAAATGTTTCGGTTTTAATGCTGCTGATGAGAGGTAACTCCTTGAAATGCTTCGTATACAGCATAGTATAAATTACTATATCTAATATTAGTATCTTTGAATTGTTATTTTGAAACTCCTGGGATGATGCCTCTGCTGGTGGACCCTAGGTCACCGAGGGTATTCGCCAACCCAGTCGTCAGACTTGTCTGACATGATTATTCATTGATTTGTTACAGAAATTACCAGTATTTTGCAAAATTCAAAAATAATAGAAATACTAAGGGTTCATTTCTTGTATTGCACATGGTAGATCTCCTTAGCTGAAATTTGGCTTCCTATTTCGGTATTTTTGGTTGAGTACTTCTTATTTAATATAAGTTTGGTTTTTGGTCTTCCAAATGTTTCGGTTTTAATGCTGCTGATGAGAGGTAACTCCTTGAAATGCGTCGTATACATCATAGTATAAATTTACTATATCTAATATTAGTATCTTTGAATTGTTATTTTTATACCATGTATGAAGAATAATTAAATCATTGATTTTATGTCTTATTATGAGTATCATCTTTTGTATGCTTATTTCGAAGTTTTTGTTTTTATATTTCTATATAGATGGAAAGTGTAAATGAATAAATCAACCACTGTTCGTTTTTGCAATAACGAAAGTTAATACACAGTAGTTGCGTATATGGCTGTTTTATTTGATTTAAAAATTGTGTAAGCTTTAACATTTGGTATACTCACAAATGTTTCAATGATTTCAAATCACGAAAAGTTGTTGTGTTTACCACTGATATATCATTTTGACTCAGATCCCTGAAAGAATAATTCTTAAAAAAATATGCCAAAATTTTGACAATCAGAATTTATCATATTCAGTTCTCAGATTTGAATGTTTTAAATAGAACACGTGACCTTAAAATCCAAAAGCGACTGTCGACTGGGAAGTTCATCCGTACGCTAAAATCCATACTCCCAATAATTAACTCTTTCATACATGTGAGATTTTTTAATTTCAAATAGATGAGAGTTCTATATCTCTTTTTCTTTGATAAATCAAGGTCGTTTATTTCCAGTTTTTTTGGGAAGAGTAGAATCAAACTATAAAAATAACTTACAGAGTTTCTAGTTGCGTCATGTTGGGAAATGACAAAACGTCTAAAGCTGTCAGCTTATTGGTGTCCAAATCTCTAAAATAGATTGGGTCAAAATTTTCTTTGAGCATCATCTTATTATTATTATTTATGAAATGTTACTTTCAGTGTTTCCCGTTTTGTATTATCATTATCTTTAAACAGTAATACAATGTTATCTTAAATGTTTGTTTCCGTGCATTTTATAGTCACTGCAAAGAGGTGTCCTGACTCTCTGTTGTGTATGTTTATGTTTTTTTTTTGTCTGAGAGTCTGTAAGTTCGATGGCGTTAGATTATTTTTTCGTCATTGATCTCTCCTGTTACTCTGATATATTGTTTTTCGCCATTGATAAGACAATGGATTTTCAGAAAGCATACACCACTTACACACTGTTGATCTTAAGCAATCATTTCTGTCACGTTTTAACTTGATTTTCTAGATGTTGGCAATTTTATAGATTTCAGGTAAACATATTCAAGATCAGATATATATCATTGCAGAAAACCCGGACTAGTTAAGAGGACACATATATCTAAGGAGCAATCCAAAAAAACGCAGTCCATTAGACAGACAAAACCGGGGAAGACAAATGAATACCACAACAAATAAACACTGAAAACTAAAAAACAATGAACAACAAGAACTCCTATAAAAACCAGGAATGAACTCAGGTGCTCAGGAAGGGTAGGCAGTTTCTGCTCCGTATACGGCACCCGTGGTGAAGTTCAACAAAGATCAGTTCATAACCTTTAAGAATGAATTATGCAGTGTTAGGCGTTACCTGTGCCAAAATGATCTTGAACTATCGTGATATATGACAGGTTAAACATATCTTGATTCTTTTGAAAATATTGACCAGAATGATCGTTAAAAATCAAAATTGTGTTACTACTTATATGTTCGCTTTGTCAGCTGAAGATCATTTCAAAATCTAATATATTCAATAATTTAATACCAATTTTGATGGTTTCGACTCATACCTTGTGTTCGTGGCATTAGATAATAAAACCCAAAACAAAAATAAATCTTAAAGAGATTACTACGTTGATGCCGATGCTGATGCACACTAGAGTTATCGGCAATTAAACAGGTAAATAATATGTTATGTTCATAAAAATGGATCTACTAATATTGTTTATGTGCGAACATTGCATTTGAATCCTTTAAATTGATTTTTTTTTATTTGATTAATGCAATTTTTTGTTTTTGTTTTCAGGAATACTAGAAAGAAACCTCGAATTCAAATGTTTAATAAAAAAAAACAGCATTTGAAAACTCTTTAAATGTACATGTATAAGACTGATAGACACAGAACCAACCTCATTGTGTTTAAGTTTGATATGACAATAAATATGATATCAACTTAAATGTTTATTCAATGTTAATCACAAAATATATACTTTTGTAATGTTCGTCACATTAATGTATTTGGGATTATTTTACTTAAAACCTAAATTATCAAAAACAATTTCAAATTGTATTATGCATCCTTCATATTTTAATTATTGCATATTGTTCACATTTAAAGTTTGAATATATATATATATACATATATATATATACATATATATATATATATTGTAAATTGTAAAGTTTGAATATATATATATATATTGTAAATTGTGAATGATCATCATTTAGTAATAATTAAATATATTAGTAATCACTACAACGCATAGTACATACAAACTCCGAAGATCTTCTAGTTTCTGAAGGTAGTGGAGGTCAGAATCTGCTATATCATTTTTGTCCAGATACCTAAGAATAACCAATGCTTGAAAATGTAGCACAAATGATCTAAAATGACCATCCTGTCTATTTCATGTTTATTTTTTCCAGTTTTTTGGATGACTCAAGCTTTCAGCATAATAAAATTAACAAACCAAATAAAATATTTTTCTTGCAGTCAATCAAGATAGTTCTAAACAAGTTTAGACCAGTTATATACAGTTACGTTTGTGATTCAATCTTGATTTTTATGAAACTGTCTTAACCTGTGTTAATTGACTGAAACACAAAATATATAGTTTTCATCTTTCTATCATGTTTTGTCTAAAATCATCATCATTCATTTCGAAAAAAACATAATTTACAGATCAAGAAAGTTTATTTAAACCTCATTTGACTGCACGATAAGACAATCTCGACAGATTTCCAAAAAAAAAAAAAAAAAAAAAAAAAAAAAAAAATTAACCGATTTTCACCTCCAAAACAACAGATAAATTATATGTTTTTCTGAAAATTCTTGTTATTTCCTCTAAAAAATGTCGGTAAGTTTAGTTATATGTACGCATTTTTATGCTGATCAATCAAACTCAGATGAGGTTTACTATATGGTAACGGCATGGTCATATATACAAAGAAATAGGTGCATTCTACTGGATTCTGTTTTTGCGAAAGTCCAGAAGGGTCATATGCACAATGTAATACGAAATTCGAAATTCGAGATTCAGTTCAATTCATTTTCACATTTTTTAATATATTCTTCAACTTTTTTTACTATTATTTTGGTTTTCAAAAATTTTAGACCTTGAGCACGATTGATGAGTCGTAAATCGACGAAATATGCATCAAATTGAAATTGGTATAAAACATTTATTAAGATGTCGAATTTCATACTTCCTATGATCCTTCTTGGATTTGGAATGTTTTAACTGTTTGTTTCTTGAAGCTATCGGAAATTAAACTTACAAATATTTCAAGTTAATTAATGTATCAAGGCCTGAAGTTGCTAT
Organism: Mytilisepta virgata; assembly: GCA_028015205.1. Classification (NCBI taxonomy): domain Eukaryota; kingdom Metazoa; phylum Mollusca; class Bivalvia; order Mytilida; family Mytilidae; genus Mytilisepta; species Mytilisepta virgata. Next base: position 21,233,110 of record CM051513.1, read on the forward strand.
CTTTGAGAGCTTATTTTGTGCCAGATGTCTACAATGAAATAATGTTTAATGATTTAGAACGTGACGTGTTGTGTTGCACAAGGCAACGTTTAGCTGTAAAGAGATTTTTAACACAGAAATAGATTTATGTTGCATTACCAAATTAATACAATGATCATATTTGTATTATTTCATTAACATCCTTTACCTGTGGGATATTTGTGGACGAGAATCCACTAACACCGTTTTATCGGTATTTGATTTCAATTACTCAAGCAATTTTATACGAATCGACTTTTAGATGTTTTGCTTATATCTATTTATTACAAAAAAAAACAGCATGATTGTTTACATTAGGGATCCTTGTACACAGTTCAGTTTTAAGAAATTTTATACATGGATCTGGATTCATCACATGATTTTGAACAATTTCAGACAATTTTTGCTCTCGTTTTCCCGTTTCTATGTAGATTTATTGTTTATATATAATGAGACCAAAAATTTAAACATTTAAAAAAATGTATCAGTAAAGATCTTGCATTGCGGATTTTTTGTTTAAAGTTTTTGTTTTATTGATATAATATAACTGCCATGGGTGTCAAACCACGTTTCGATCATGTCAGGCGTTTTCTGCGAAGGCTAACGCCCTAAGCTTTGACAGCACCATTCTTGAAATTCTAAAACGATTGTGCACATTTACAGACCAAAATCTGACGCCAGCCATCTTCACAATTGTAGTCAGTTTGAAAATTCTAAAATAGTTGTGCACATCTACAGACCAACATCTATAGGTTTACCAAGTTTTATAGAATCGATCAGGCCTTTCTGCGGAACTGCTGTCACTGAGTTGGGCATATGAAATAGTAAGAAACTGACTAAAAATGAAGTCAATGTTTAATGAGAAACTAACTCTTAAATTTAACTTACAGTGTTAACATACTGGTTAAATTTTGAAGCAGTCCATGTTCTAATTCAGTTAAGTCGTTTTCGTTGAGATATCTTAAAGAACCAAGAAAGTAAAGCTTCAACCGCAGGTATTTAAAATCCATGTAGATTTAGCACCATAATAGACAATCTTAAATCGCATGCATATGTATCACAATTGTGTAAAATCCATGTAGGTTATTAAAATGTTTGATTTAATTTTATAACCTAAATTATCGTTCGGTAGTCTCCTCATTTCAAAGTCTGGATTTTCGTAAATTTTTAATCATAACTGAATTATTTTTAACATGTAAAGAACCATTTTGTTGTGTATATGTTGTAATGGAATACGGCTACGGTGTACATTATAACGGTGCAATAGTGTCAACCCTTCTAATAGAGGAGTCTAAAGAATTAACTTTAACGAAAAAAAACTTTATCGAAACAAAAAAAAACAAAAACAAAAACAAAAGAAAAAAATGAGGAATTTACTGATGAAAAGACCAATACAGTTGCTAACTATATAAAGTTAAGATTTTCATTTGAATTATTATTCTCAGAGATAGAGATAAAAGATAGTTCACATTCTACGCTTCAATGCTATAAGTTTCGTGATATGTCCTGTTTGCTTTGTTTAGCCTGAAACATGTCCAAATGTTATGAGCAAACACTTCTTCCATAATATTTTAATGTATACTATTATGAATAGCCTTTCCTTATGAGCGCTGTTTTAATGCTGCTGTTATTTCTGTAAAGTTTAATGATATCAATTCATAAAGTACTTAGAGGTTTGTAGGAACGAAGTGGATACAAAATCCGGACTTGGAAGGATGCAATAAGCAAAGTGAAAAATTTGATGTGATGAATTTATAAAATGCCAAAAAAATCTGTATTTGATAGTAATGTTCTAATTTTATTCTCTGTGAAGCGTAAGATATCACAACAAACATTTTGTGCACTTCTTCTAATAATTTTAATATATAAATTCCTAAACCACCAACATTTGTTTCTGAACAAATGCAATTTTACGTTTTTGCCCCATAATCTATTGCGATGAGTTGAAAAGATGCTTTTTAGGATTCAGCAATAAATAAAGTTTATAATTTCTGATAACTTGATATACTTAAAAAATAGTCTTTCTCCCAATGGCTTGAAGACTTTAAATTCTTACAGGCCTCCCATTGATACTGTCGAATACTATTAAACTTTATGACGTGATAACACTAAACGCTTTATGGAAGAATTGTCTTCCTTTGGTAGGGCAACAGTATCCGACCTACAGCTATGAAAGCCTTGGCTAGTTTCACAGTTAGAACGAGCACATTCTGACCCTGCTATCTAAATTGTGTACCGTCCACTCTAATTTTCAGTTCTAGCGAGCGGTCACCTTGTTGGTAATCATACTGTATTGGTTTTCATGGTGTGTTTTAAACGCCGGGTTGTCAGGATAGATAAGGGGCTGGGTACTCATAAAAACAAATTTAACCCCACTACTACTATTTGTCTGTACCAAGGCAGTCTATTCTGACTCTGTTGTGTTAATGCTTGTGTTTTGTAATCTTTCATTATGATTTTTGCCAGACGCTCTGTCAGTTGGGTTGCTTGACTGATTGGCATGTCATTGTTGACCTTTAATGCTATCGATCTTGTTTTTTTTTAAATATAAAACAACATATAAATATAATGTAATAATAGATAGATATATCACAATCCCGCTAAATAATTCAACTTCACTGTTATAAGTCAAAGAAATTTTAAGAATTAACAACAAATAAATCACAAAATCATAATTTAATGATGTATTAGATTAATGAAACACCAATTTCAATTTTACAGTGAAACAGCAAAAAAAATATATATGAGATTTAGTCGAGTTTTGTAAAAAAAAAATTTTTTTCACGATTTCATTTAAAAAAACAAATATACTGTAGATGAGACATGCTTGTTTTTTCCTATCTTTGTGTCATGTAACACGAATTCAGATAGTTAACATATAAATACTTAGTGTACATGTATATTTTAATTATTAAGGATATGTTCACAACAACGTAGAATGAAATAAATATAGATTAAAACATGGCATTTTTCATGCAAGACTTATCATCAGCCCTAGGGTCAACATATCAGTCCGAAAGCCGCCATGTTGGAGGGATTATTTTGACCATGGGCTGATATGAATAATGAAATGTTGTGACGGTTTATCATATACTTCAGCATATGTGTCTAATATCTTTTCTTCTTCGCCCAACGCAAAATTATCTATTCACATTTGATTTCATAAATACAATGTAGCAATAACAACAACAAAATTAAAAGGTCATGTGTGCTTACCACAAATGATAAGGTCTTTCCTTTTCACGTTTCCAGTTTTACAATAAAGAGGCCCTGTCCCTCTATTTTTGGCAAGGGGCGTAACTCTTGGGAAATAAATAAAATAGACAAAAAAAAAAGGCCCGTCCCGTCTTCAGTAAAGAGATATTGCTACTTCTATTTTCTCCTGAAATCTCTTAAATGTATTGTTCCAAATAGTAATTGTCAAAAAAAAAAATCAAAAAAAAAAATAATGAAGTAGCAATATCTCTTTTTCCGAAGGTGGGACGGGCCTTTTCTTGTTTATTTGCTTGTTTGTTTGTTTATTAACTATGAATTTTTTTATTTTTAGGTAGCAAGTTTTCCAAGGATTGCTGAATACAAGCAGGAGGGGGGGGGGGGGGGAGGGCATTGTATTTTTATTTCTCTAGATACACAAGTGACAGTAAAGGTGCATTTCTACTAGAATGTTTCCTTCTATTTTAGGAACGCTGGACGACGTTGTGTAAGTCACGTGACGTCCATTTATATACATCTGGACTTAGGTTATTTCTTTCTTTTCGAGAGAGGACGTCGTCGGTTGAAGATGGCACAGGATAATGCAATTTGCTGTTTGATGTGGAAATAGTCATAAATAGAAAACTGAGTGTACGTGTACACATTTACTTATGTCGGAATGAAGGTTCATGTAGAAATTTGATCTCACGATTTATCTATTTCGATTTCCGGTGCCATTTTCAGCAGACGACATCTCCGTGAATAAAGTACTATCAATGTCATGCTAAATTTTGACATTCGGATGGAATAAATTGGTAACATTTGGACTAATCTTGTGTTTTCTTACGGAAAATAGTTTTTTATTACAGCACTGCGCGAACGCTATTTTCAGGAAATTGGTTGGAGTTAGCGTCATAATTTTTTCTCATTAACAAAGCCCTGGATATACCCTAGCTGTCTGCCAAATATCAGCCCTGTCTATCAGTACTTTAAAAAAAAAACATTTTTTAAAATTTTTTTCTTATCGAAATGGAAAAATAACACATCTTATATGGTTCCTAATAAAAATATAATTCATTTAAAAAAATCAATGCATAAAAGTTGAGAAGGAGATTTTCTAGAACATTACCTTGACTTTTGACCTTGACACCATTTTGAAGGTCATTTGCACCTGAAGTCAATACAAAAGACTCTATGCCTCTACCATGTACCATTATTAAGTTTTTAACCAAAAACTATAAATTTGAACGTTCTAAGGCCAATTACTCATATAAAATGACGTCATATGACTTTAACCCAAATGTAACTGAGCTTCCTCTCAATGAAACTTCAAAAAGAGAATTTATGTCAGGTAACAAGTAAAATAAGGTCAAAATCAAAGGTCAAGGTCACTTTCTAATTTTTAAAATCTGCTTGTTATCATTACTCCTCCGAAACGGTAATATATAGCTGATGAAATGTAATGGAAAAAAATGTCGGGGACAAACTTATATCTCAACTCTAACTTGCCATTTGCATTAAAACCCAAAAATGAAGTCATGTAAAGGAGAGTAACTCCCAAAAGAGGTCGTCAGATCCTTTTCGGCAGATGTGATTAATGTGCGCACAGATAAATCAAAGACATTTCAAAAGGTTTCATGTCGATACCTCTTAAGGTTTCTGAGGAGTAGTGATAGCAATCTTTTATACGGTAAATAGAAACCCTTGTAAGGGTGAACCTTTGGATAGCCATGCAATGTCTGATCGACCCTTCATACCAAAAATCATTTTGATATGCTGCGAAACCAGTCGGAGTGGACTTTTTGAATTTTCTAAGAAGAAAAATAAAAATAATCAGAAGAAATACAGTAAGGTCATTCCTAAGTAAAGGAAAGACCATAATTATTTATCTCATATGTAGAATATATCTACATACAATTACAGATAATTATTTGGTCGTTCTGATAGGGTATATGCATATTAAACAGAGACAAGTATTCAAATCTTCTTTCTGCCAAGAGAACCGCCCATGTGCAGTTTAATAAAACGTACTGGGTATGTGGACATCTCGCATCTCTGCTGGACCAGACGCAGGAGCTGTTTCAGTCTCTAATACTTGATATTAGAGCAGCGATTTGAACCATACATTATTTTTATTTATTTATATATCAACTTGTAATCCAGTTTTTATTGAAATATATGGTATTTAAAACTGATTACAGTAATTAATTAAAAAAACTATTTATTCATTTATTTAGTTAAGTATGCCAGTTTTCTGTAGTTCGTTTCCAAGTTATTTCCAAATTATTTCAATTCAATTTAAGTTTACATTATTTTGAAAGATTCATGTAGTACTGCAACTGAATTAACATATTAAATCCTGCAGTTGAAATATTTATTAGCCAACAAAAGGGTGTTTCCGATAATCGTCAGTAGCATAAATGTCATCTCCTGGCACATGTCTTTTTTGTCCTCACTTACAATGAACATTTGTATTTAGCTCTGTTTAAGGTGTCTACGATGTCTTGTTCGCCATTTTTATGATTTTTTCCGATACTTATTGTTGTAAGTAGTACATATATATTGTTGGCAAATATACATCATAGTTCTAATCGCTGGGAAACAGTCGAAAAATGCTCTGCAGACCTTCCATTTTATCCGTTTCTAAGGCTAGGTACAAATGTACATGTACGTTACTATCACGGCAAAATAAATAATACTGATAACCCCTTTTCATTTTATTTGAGGAAGTGAATTTAATCATTGTTTGTTTGACCAAAATAGGAATACAATGTTAATGTATTAAAAGAAATAAACGACTTACAGTTTCTGTAACGATATCATACTTGCAAATGTTCCTGGTTCTATTGATGTTATAGCATTTCTTCTTAAATTTCTACAAAATACATATATCTGTCCCCAAAGAAAGCAGATTATAATGCACGTCGATGTACCAAGATATTAATTGTTTACTGCTATTGTTTTTTTTTGTTTCTGATTCTTGTTTCTGGGTAGTTTTATACACATATGCTGTCAAATTCTTTTCGTCGGAAATCCATTTCACTAATATTCCAGTACACCGTAAATTAGATCTGACAGATAATACTACAAATATGTGTAAACAGTTAATGGGTAAATGTAACAAAGTATACGAAAGCTAGCAAAATACATTTAATAATATACTATGTAAAAAAAATAGGAAAGTTTATCTTCAGCATAGCTTGTCCCTTACAGCAATTTGTTTTATCTTCTTTTTTTAAGTTTTAATTTTTCGTGTTTTGCCATATACTGGCCCGCCAATATGAAAAATGCAATGTGATAATCTACATATCACATCTTTTCAAGTTAAAAAATGAATCAAATTAACTTGTACACGACTGTTCATTACAGACACAATTTTGTTTAATATCTGAATTGATAATATAAGCAAATGTAGATTTACGATGACAAATATGGATTATCGAGGACAAATCCGGCTTTCGAGGACAAATACTCATTTTCGAGGCAGATATGGACTTGGGAGGGATTTTCGAGAATAAAATTTACTTTTGTGCAATAAATAGGAATCTTATTGAAATTTGTCAGTACTTGTCTTTTTTTTCATTATAAAAGTATCATAAGTACACGCAACAATGAATTAGTTTCACATGTCCATTTTAAAGAAATTCTAAGGCCATACATTTCTTGATCCCAATGATAAAAATCTGGTTTTTACAGAGAATCTGTCTGTAGAAAAGTCCAAAAAACATTCAAATACTGTAAATATACATTACAAACTTACAATTCTAATAAACTATCACAGTTTTCAAACACTTCTCTCGATATCTGTGTTAAGCTATTATATGCTAGGTACCTGTTAATAGAAATCGTTCAAATAATATTAAAAGTTGTATCAAGTTCTATTAGTAATATTAGTTATACAGTGTGTTATTGGCATAATACAGAGATCAATAAAATTCATATCAGGCGAGGCACCTCCGAACACGATATGAAGCTTTTCTTGGCAAGATAACTCCCATATATGTCATTACAGATATTACCCAAAAATACCAGCATACAAAGCAAACAAGTAAAACAAAAAGAAAAACGTAAACATATCAAGAAAAAAAACCCAAACATTTCAAAAATGTTGAAAGCAGGACTCGAATAAAATAGAATATTAACGAAATTTGTCAATCTCAATACCATTCAAATAAGATTTGTGCTCTGCTCTTTTTTAATATACATTGTTTGTGCATTGTTTACATATAATGTGAGTTTAACCAAACACAAGATACATGGTATATACACAACATTGGCATATTTTGTGCCGCAGTTCCCTGATAGAAATATAGAACTAATATTTCTGTAGCATCATGATATTAATTTTACGGTTTTCCACAATATGGAATACGATTATCCTAAAGGCAGTTTAATTTGAAGGAGGGTGACATAACTTATAAAAAATATCTAGAATGTATCCATTTAAATATGAAGAGTAGGAAATATAGAATTAATATTGGAACTAGAGATTGTGTGTCTGTTTGAACTGTCTTCCTCCAAATAAAAATTCCATATATTATTTAGGTTATTTATTTTTTATCTTATAATATATATAAATGTTGGATTGGATTAGGAAAGAAGTTTAGAATTTATTTTCCCTCTACATCTGAGGAGGACGGAATATTTATTCTCACTCCCTCTTACTGTGGAATATTCATTTTTAACACATCAAAAGAACAGAATATTTATGTTAATACCTCTGACTAAAAAAATTAACAAGAATGTCTCCCCTTCAGACCAAAATATTTATTTTCAGCTTTCCATGGGCCAGGTTTATTTTCAATTTTTGGGGAGCAGAATATTTAATTGCCAGCCCTCTCCCACCTCAGAATCAAAAGGTCCTACTTTAAGTGCATAGTCCTGAAATTATGCCCCTGTGTGGCCTTTTCGTTTGGACTCGAGGATTTCACAGCTAGTTGTTAAAAGTACCACAGCAACACATATTCTGGGGTAGAGTAGCCCTGTCAAATTGCTGACCTTTGAAAATATGAAAAGCAATATAAACTGCACTCTTGTATATAATATAGATTTTATTATTACTTTAATGCTAACATGACACTCATTGATAGGTGCTTCAATACTGGGGTCATTAATACGACAAGAAGTGACTGAGGATGTTCTGGGTCGTCATTACTACCTGGTCATTCTATTAAATTTAATTTCTAGATTCAGTTATTCAATGAAGAATAAAAGGGGGAATACTGATTTACATATGAATTTGAAATTTAGAATTTGACATTTTCTCCCTTTACACATCACGAAACAAACGCAGAAATGTCGGATGAAATAAATGTAAGTGAGTGTAAATTTTAAAGCCCTTTTTACCAAATGTATCAAATGGTCATTTGTTCAGATATCCTTGGAAAGATATACACAAGACCAAAAAAAAAAAAAGAAGAAAAATAAGAAAAAAAAAAACCAAAAGCCTCCAAACCGCTGAAAGGAATGTGATGTTTGGACATCCGAGTTGTCGGTTTGAATGCGATTGATTCCGACATGATCATTCACTTCCCTCCCAAAATTGGTGCAATCTTTATTTTTTCAAAGTATTCTATACTCACAGTTCTATTTATTACATACACGTATGGCTCAACATTTGTTAATGTGATTGTATTAGATAGTTTCCTTGTGTATTACCCCATTTAAATGCACGTACGTAATCATTGTTTACAAAAATACAATAAGTGTACATATATTACATAATTTTATTTTTCCATCGTGCATGGTAATTAAATATATCACAAAATACCGAATTAAATTTGATGCACTGTATGGCCATTTCGTTGACTGACAACTCATCAGCAGTGCTCGAGATCAACACGTTGGAAATCCGGTTAAAGATATAATGATGAATTAATACATTCCAGCTTACTTACCTTGTTTCCCTTATCCGCTCTCACAATACATATACTATGTTCAGGGTTCTCAAGTACAATAAGGGCTAGACGTATTATGAGAGAGGATGTGTGTAGAAAATATATATTGTTTCAGAAATATCAGACTGAAGGTAACTGTATGTTGAATGCCTTGTATCTTTATCTTACTCACAGGAATACCCAAAATTTATGAAAATCAATAATTTAATTTTCAGATGATTTTGTTCCTTATATCTAAAATAATTGTGTATAGGCGGAATGCACGCAAACAAATTCATTGTTATCACAGAGATCAATTCCAAATCAAGTGAAAAACAAAAAAGTATTTGGTTCATTTGTAAACAGTTTATAGTTAAACATGTTAAAACATAGCTTTAAAGCCTCAGAAAACGTTATACGAAAGCCGTCATCCTTTTATGCCAAGAAATCAAACACGTTTACCCCGGAATATTTTGATATCCTCGGAAAGATTGTGAATGCGGCAATATAATATTAGCTTTTGGCGAAAATGTAATATATGAATCCATGGTTTTAAACATTTTTCAAGCCAATTAAATTGAAATTGAACGTTTTCCCTACATATGCTTCTATTGAAGACCATGTTGTGATTTCTCGATGTTTGTTTGGTTATATGCTTTTGATTTTGTACTTTATTTGTAACTTCACCCCATGTTCGGTTTTTCTCACATTATCCTTTGCTATACACTGGTATATGTATCACATCTAGAATTTCACGGTGCTACTGAAAACTTGTTTATCTGTTTGTTTTCTTCGAACTGAAACTCGGTGGTCTAGTGGTAGCGTGCTCGCCTCGAGTGCGGAAGGTCGCGGGTTTGATCCCCGGCCGGGTCATTAAAATTGGTATTTGCTGCTTCTCCGCCAGGCACGCGGCAACCAGGAGTAAGAGCAAAGATCTACTGGTTGGCTCGGGGTCAGTATAATGTGTCCGAGTGGGGTGATATGTCTTCCTGCGGACAGTTACCTCGCGTGCTAGCACATAAAAAACCAAATCAGCGTGTCGGTCTAGTACAAAGCAGGGATCATACATGTTCTCTTCCTGATATGCACCTGGCATCCAATGGACGTTAAACAACAATTCCTCCATCCATCCATCCATGGAACTGAAACTGTATTTTCTTTAAGGTTTCTTCCTTATTGGATACGACAGAACATCGAACAAAACATTGGATTTTCCTTCTTTTTTGTATATATATATATTATTTTTGTGTTGCTATGGTCTGTTGTAATATGTAAAATGTAGTATTTGTTCTCTGTTAATATGAATTTATTTGTCATTTTTATTTACAGCTTGCTTCTCCCGGTTTATTTTGCCGATATTGAATTTGACGACAAATTAAATGTTTTAAGATGTTTATTGACTAGTTTTAATTTATTCCCCTAGTTAAAATATCGTGAAACTTTTTAAATTTTCGACCGTGTGATAGTTTAGTTTACAGTTGGTAACCGGACAAATCGGTCCGCGGACCACTCGTCCCAGGACCACTCGGACCGTATCATCTTACAAATTGGACCGTACTCGGACTGTGTAATCGGACAACTCGGACCGTAAAGTAGAATCACAGTAAGATTGTGGGACTGGTTATAGGACAACGCGGACCGTGTGAAGTAACAACATTGATAATGATGACCTTAATACTTTGAATTGAACCACCAACTTTGACCGAGCGTGCCGCTTAATTTATACTTTGAAAGAGTTATAGGACAATTCGGACAGTTCGATATATTAATCAAATGAACGACAATATGATGTGATATACAATCTCTAATATAATTTTGAGTTTAATAAATGAACAGAACAACAGAACAGCATACAACTGATAAAAAATCTATACGAGTAAACAGAGAGTTCATAATGTTGATCCATAAATGCTGCAACATTTCTTCAGGAGTCGGCTAACGGAAAGTCTGTTTACGGCATAGTCCTTCCACAGTTAAATCAGCATCAGTGTCACCCTAGTATTCATCTAATCATTCAGAAACAAATAAGCCAACAATTTTTCTTTGATGATTGTAAACACCATGTTCAAACGATTATGCACACATTTAATTACAACTGATGAGTTTTTACAAGTTTTAGTGTTTTTAATAAATAATAAAATTAATTTTCTTCATCTCCACTTTTCTTATAACTTGATGTAGTACACATTTTTTATTAAATGAATTTGAAATATATAATACATCAAATAAAGCCAAACCTAATCAATTTTTAGTTCTTTGGATTTAGGCTCCCCGATTTTTGGATTTGTAAATATTCAGAAAAAAAATTGTTGCCGTTTCAATTTGAAAAAAGATGATGAAAAATCGCCCTAAATTCTTCATTTTTCAAGAAATTAAAAATCAAAGAAAAACTATAATTTGGTAAAAAAAAAATAGGGTTTTCGTCGATATTTGCAATATGTTAGTTAAAAAATTTGTGCCGGACGTAAATTTAATCTTCGCCTGAAAAAATGTTGTCCCGAAGAAAGAAAAATTAAAATTTCGCTCGCTCGCACCTGTTTGTGTCATCGAAATAATCAAAAGACCTAAAAATCAATTTGGTGTGGCCTCAAAGAAACCATTTCTACCAGTTGTATTATTTTTTTTATACTTACAGATGCTTTAATTCGGGCAGTTTTTGACAAAAATTGAAATCCAGGTTTGTCAGCGAGTTGAACATCAGATTTCTAAAGCAAAAGAATGTTTTAATAAGTTATTCATCCTAAAGAATTAATAAAAGACTCATACAGAGAAATTTACAAAATTTCTGATAAAATTGGTACCTTTTTGTTTGTTTGTTTAGTTGGGGTTTTACGCCGTTTTCATCACATTTGGCTATTTCGCGGCGGTTAATTTTTATCGGTGGAAGAAACCGGAGTAGCCGGAGAGAAACACCGACCTTCGGTGGGAAAATTGGCAATCCTTGTAAATTAAGATCGGAGTCGAACACACCTCTCAACTGGACAGATTCGAACTCACAACCTCAATGTTTACAAGCTAGTGATCATTAGTAGTCATGACGAACGACCTATACCACTCGGCAACCGAGGCCCCTAACTTTTGGTAGTTTTAATAGTCCCAAAATGACACCCACTAGATAGTACAATTTGACAAGCACAATAATATCGATCATCTCTTAGAACCCAAATACTAGATTCAAACATGCTGTTGAATTCTCTTTTCATCTCTGTATATTATCACAGCTCTCTTGTTTATAGCTCTGCTCGTGGAAGGTTCGTTCCTTTAAGGTCTTTTTAGAATTCGTTAAATTTGCTCTTCAACATTGTGAATTATAGGTTTTCAAAATGTGGGGTGGTGAAGAGTATCAGTCATATCTTGACACGTGTGACATGTGCGAGTTATTTGCCGTCTGTTGGATTTTGGTCACAGTAAAATCTATCAAAAACTTTTTAATCTATCGTGGGTTTTGCAATCTCACAACAAAGGTTGACAATTATGGATGAGTCATAACTGAAAATAATACTTACAAAATATAGGTTGTATTTGGGATTTTTCAGGTATATAACCAATATATTTTCCATTACAATTAAATTCTACTCCTGAACACGAACATTGTTCTGGACAAGCCAGAACACTAGCATCCATGATTATGGTCAGCACTGTTGTCAGACGAAGAATATTCATGTTTAATCACTGTATCATTACCTGAAACAGAAGTAAAACTGAAATGAGAAAAACCTATTATTATTATAATACTACCGGAATGCTTCTTTATCATGAATGTTTGCTATATGTTCTTACTTCATACTGTGTCCTTATGTTCATATTTATGCTTAGTTTATGAACACATTAACATTCAGATTACTATTAAGAATATTATAGAAGTACATCAATGACTGTGTCACTTTCTTTTAGATAACTATTTGATAGATATTTGCATGCAGTAGATAGGTTCTTGATTTATGACTGACCAATAGCGCTCGAGATAAATCATGAGCATCGAAACATTCAATCAATTCCGACATTGGTTCCAGAGATAGTTTTGTTTCCAACAGAAAACCAAAGCATAAACATCAGATATTGTCAATTCAAATAACATGTATAACCAAAGGACAAATATTGCGTGAGTGGGGATGTCTTTCAAAAAATTTATATAGGCTATTCTCAACCACAACATCTTTATCAATCTTAAAAAAATTAAATATTTGTTACTGAATTTGTGTAGTTATGTTTTTACAACGTTTGACGGAATATGTTTTCTCGGTTAATATCAGCACGGATTATTTTTCGTTAAAACACTAATAAAATATATCGAGTATGATTAATATCATTTGAAATTTGAAAAGCAGTGCTAATTGAAAGAAAAAAAAAGATCTATTAATTGTGCAAAACTGTGAAAAAAACAGTTCTAAATTAGATTAGTTTAATTGTACATGTAATGGAGTAAAAAAAGTCAGGTATCAAATACAAACTCACCTTTAGTCCAGTTAACAGGGTTATGTAGGTAAAGGTACTATACAGTATATTTAAGTACATGCACCGGGCTTCCTGAACGTTTGCCGTCAAAGGACAAGTGGAATCTTATGACTGTTAGTAATGTTGACCTGAAATTCGATTCACCTAATCAGGAAAATAAGATATGTAGTGACGCCCGTAGAAGGTATTTTTACAATTGAAATATTGACCCTACCAGACCCATCGTTCTTAACAAAACGAATGTTTTTCCCACACCTGCAGAATTTATTTTATCACTTTTTTGTTGGAGTCCTGAGAAAAGATGCGTTGTGACAGGCCTAATATCGACCTACAATGAATTACAAAGAATGAGCACACTTATTTCGCAGGTAGGTTAAGGCTGTTCCTTGAAAATACATTGATTATAACATACAAAAAATATTGACTTTTAAAGTCTTTAAAATCTATTTAAATACATTAGAATCATAAACATAAGCGATATGTATTTGTTTCTTATGTCCCGAAGATCAAACTTCTACTTTCGTTTTATTGTTATATTTAGGCAGTGCTCGATCACGTGACTTTTATCCCCCCTTAATGTCCTTAATGAAAAACTGAAAAGTTCTAGCGTTTGCCGAGACATGATATGTTTCTTGTTTATATTAATCGATAGATAATTTTTGTCTCTTTTAGGAAAGTGCTATGCCAAGAGTGAAAATACCGAATATATTTTTTAATTAATAGACAAATGCTGCAATTCATAGAAAGTAGGACGTTGATCCCACTTTGAATGCACCGTTTTTCTATTTGAATGCGATATGATGTTCGGCATAGCAGAAAACATAAATTACAGTTATATTGGAGTTTGTCCATATTCGACTTCAGTTAATCAGAGGAGTGGACACGCTAGAACTTTTCGTTTGAAGTTAACGTCTGTAGCCTCGATTATACAAAATGGCGAAACGCCCAATACTGTAAAGCGCACCAAAGACTTGACGTCAGACTAAGGGGAAACAACCATGCATAAGTTTTTTGGCGCTGGAATTTGAAAATTATTTATCGCATACTAAATATGGTTATAAAATAAAATTAATGTAATATTTGCTTTAATCGAAGAAATTTTAAAAGTCAACAATCCATGTATATTATAATTACCTATTGACGATTGTATCAAAAAAAGGGGGGAGGGGCACATTGCCAATAAAATAGAGTGCACATCCTATACAAAAGAATGTTGATATATATTTCATACTGAGTTGATAACTTTTCTTCTTTCTTAAGTTAAACTTGCTAAATTAAAAACTAAAAATATTTTTATATAAAGTATGTCAATTATGTTCCTTCTTTTTATCCAAGAGAAAATAATATTGTATCACCTAAAAAAAACTTTGCTAACAATTAATACCAGGATAAGGCTTGTAAAAATCAGGAAAAAAATACTAGACAGCTGTTTTAATTTTTTCTGCACATAATTTTTTTTGGGGGGGGGGGGCACAAAAAAAAATAGAAAAAAAATTCTCTTTTTACTTTGAGTGTTTTACAGTGATTTCTATCCTAATTCATCAATATAATTTCCTTTGTTGCTGTTTGTTTTTATTGGAATTTTTTGGAGGGAACTTGTTCTTCATTCTCTGCAGACTTCCTTCAATTGCTGGATTCCTCAAGAAGAATCTGATTTGAAGCTATTGAAAGACTGTTTTTCTTACCATTTCACATTTACTACTCAGCCAACTTAAATATTTGTTGCCAAGATCCACCTATTCAATTTAAAAGAAGGCAAAATTTATCTGAAACATCTCATATGAGTCAAATTATGACATATATATAAATACCAATGTGATCCTGTGAGCAAAGGCGACAAAGGATCAGTATGTATACGTCTGAATGCAAATATTTCGTCGAATACAATCTTGAATTATTTTAACCAATCTCAACATGAATTTCTGTAATTTTGCAAAAGTTATCATATCCAGGGCAACAAAAGACAAGACATCAATAGATATATTTAATAATGGATCTGACAAAAAAAATGACAAAAAACCAGCATTATACAACACATGTCTATCATTTGCTGACAGATATGATAATTATCAAATTTTTATGGAAAAATATAACAAATTCTGATTTCAAAACATTCTTCAAAAAAGTTCCAAATCTACAAAAGTATGTGTATGAAAATAAATACGGTGCAGAATCCACAAGAACACCAAAACAGATTCTACGACTCCGTAATGTTTCAAGTTTTCCTTCTTGTCAAAAATCCTCTTTAGCAATCCACACAAGTTCCCTCCAAAAAATGTTTCGGTAGTCATTATCACAGTCTTGTAACTCATTTACCGGAGACACTCCGTGTTTTTAATACTAAATCCATCCTAACTGAACAGGAAGAAAGATCTTTTGGAGAACTCCGAGCTGAACGGACCACAAACAGAAAACCTGGTCAGATCATTCAAAATCTAATGATACGTTTCCATGCACAACAAAATACAGAAAATCGATTTGATTCATTTAAACAACAGGATTCAATGATCAGCAAACAAGCTCATTTTCTGCCTAAACGAACCCGGACGATCATTACAAAAAATTTCATCCAAAATCATTCGCATTTTCTGACCAGGTTTGCTTAAGTCATACAATTAAAATCTATTAGAGAATCAATTTATTTCTTTAATTCAGCAGGGAATTCAAAGTAGCCAAATTTCGTATAATTAGTATTTCAAAAGGAATTTCATATGCCAGGTATTAGTTACAGTCCATAGACTTTTGTAGTAACTACAGCCAAAGTTTTCTAACACACTGTGCATTATGTGTAATGAAATTATGTTTTTCTTTTCACGGTTTTCATCTATTTTTTTATATATATCATTTTTCTCAAAAGTAAGGAATGTATGGCCATGGGTTCATTTATAATCACGAGCTTAAGGACAAACAATGAAACATTTATTGTTGATTTATAAATTCATTTTAGAAAATAATATTCACTATTGAGGTCGGGGTTGAGGTAAATTAGTGATGTGATAGTGTATATAAAACTATGAGTATGAGTACAAGAATAAGAATATAATTTTATTTCCAATCAAGGGCCCAATAGGGACAAAATATTTCAATGATTAAGAACAATAAGTATTGTCATTAGCCAGACAAGGGTATATCCTATTTATATCATTCACTCTGAAAATTGCAAATGGAAGGTTTTGATAAATTTAGGAAGGGGTCTTTCATGAATAGCACCTTGTGTGATAAACTATGATAAATGCAGGATATCTGGTTACCTTTTATGGCATATATATAATGATATAAATAGATATACCGACTACAGTTGATGCATCTCTGATGTATATATATAATTATAAGCCTGATAGTGGTATATCTGTTTTACATCATGCATTCTTTGAAAAGTGCAAAATTGGAAAGGGGAGATCTTTGCAAATTTCAGCTTATATTTTTAACAAACTAGGAAAGTTAATTAAATGTCCATTACAACTTGGAACAGAAAACATTGAGAGTACTAACATATATAAATATCTAGGTATCACATTTACATCAAGTGGAAAATTTAAGCAATGTAAAGATGAATTATATAAAAAATCTCTTAAGGCCTGTTTTAAATTGCAGTGTTGTTTGTCTTCATCAAATCCAAGTGTCTCAACTTTATTACATCTATATGACCACACAATAAAGCCTATTGTATTGTGTGGTAGTGAAATTTGGGGCGTGTTTTCCCCTGAATCTTCTGCTTGCAAGAAAAATAATGATTATATATTGGAAAAGGTATTGTCAGGTGATATTTCTGAGAAATCACAAATAAATTTTTTGAAATATGTCCTTGGTGTTAATAAAAAATCCAGTAATATAGCAATTATGTCTGAGCTTGGCAGAATCCCTGTATATTTTACTATTATTTTGTCAATGTTGAAATATTATCATAGACTAGAAAATTTAAAGGAAGGTCTATTGTATGATGCCTATATATGTAACAGGCAATTGCATTCTTGTAAAGTTAATACTTGGTATTCTAGTATTATGTTCATATTGAAAGAGATAGATTTACCAATATCAAATTTAAAGGAACTAAAATTAGGTCGTTTATGCAAAATTGTTCAAAATAAACTATCAAAAAGTTTCCTCAATTTTTGGGATGGCTTTAGAGAAAGTAGTTTAAATTCTGACAAAGGGAAATTATTAACATATATATACTTCACTGTCAAAAGATGTTTTGAAAGAGAGAAATATCTTGATTTAAATGATTTTAAAATTAGACAATCAATTTGTAAAATTAGAGTTAGTGCTCATTGTTTAAAAATAGAAACTGATATATGCTAAAAATTATATTGAACGTTCACAAAGACTATGTACTAAGTGCATACTCGGAGAGGTTGAATACGAGGAACACTTTTTAGCTCAATGTTCATTGTATGAAAATGAAAGAAAAGTATTTTATGAAAATATATCTTTATTTTGTAATAATTTTGGGAACTTGAATAAAACAGCAAAGTTTATTTGGCTATTGACTAATGAAAATATTAATGTCCTAAAAACATTGGGTATATAAATTTATAAATAAGTGTTTAGAAATAAGAAATTCTATATAAATAACATGCAAATATTTTAATTGATATATTATGATAATATAGATATTGTGCATATAGTATGGCTCTGACCTGACTGCGGTTATTGTGGGTTTAAATATATGTATGTAAACTGTATATGTACCTCCAATGATATAAATCATTTGTATTTGATTGCTTGCTCTTAATGGGCACTTAATTGGAAATAAAATTCTTATTCTTATTCTATTCTGTGGTAATGGTAGGAATGCAGCATATCTGGTTTCATTTTCTGTCATCTTGGAATAAATAAGTTTGTTCTCTTCATCAATCAATCAATGAATATAATAAAAAAAAAAAAATTTTTTTCTAGCTGTTCATGAGAAAATTATGAACTTCTTATCCAAATCTTAAAACAACCAATGGAAGAATCATAATGACCTGAATTTTGTTAGTGTCAGTGACAGTGATGAGGTAACACCCCCCCCCTTTTAGGAATCCCACAGTGCATGAACTTCAAAAACAGATATATAACTATATTTTTTAAAAATTTTTTGGGACTTTACTTGTAAACTGAACTTGCTTAGGGTGATGCGGGTAATGCATAATCCATGTACATTAAGAAGAAAGCTCAATATTGACACACGTGTTCCCACGACCACGTGGACGGTCACGGTAGGCAGATTCAACAATTCAAGGGTAGTTTTAAATAATGTTTGACAAATTTTACATGATAAAAGATGTATATAACTATCATCCTGGCACCAATTAGATCAATCAAACATCTTAGCAGGAGAGCAAAATCTCTAAATCCCATTCAGCTACTCGGCTTCATAGCAGGTGCTTCTAATATATTTCCAAGCTTCTCAACGAATTAGTTTTTCCATATAAGGAAATTAAACCCCGCCTCCCCATTTTGTCGCCTGATTTTATTTTTTGTACATTGTGGCTTTTATTGACAGCATATTGGATACTTTCCCATTGAAATTGGTATATATAATTCAGGTTCATCATATGATATCAAAAGTCACGCAAAAATAACCGTTTAATAAATAATATCGTAAATTTTCACGCTTCCAAGACGGAAGACGCCGACATTGTCGTCACGCCATTACTAATAAATATTCATAAGCGCACCAAGAGTTACCTCCCCATTGAAAAACAGCCTTAACATACCTGCGTTCACTCCTTGGAATTTTGAATATTTATTTTACGCAGTTTTAAAAATATCTATATAAAAATTTTCTAACATTTATTAACAGAAAATAACACTACACATAGCTGTTTTACATTACGTTTATAGAGAGAACTGTTCAATGCGTACACTTCAAAACAAAGGTATAAAATATTAATTTTTTATGCATTAAATGCAATCTGGAACTATATTCTATTGTTCGCAATTGTCTGTAACCTAACGAAACAAAGTGATCGTTCCTTTAAATTTATATCACATGTTTCCATCAAATAATTACTTTTATGTCCATATTGCAGGATAAAAAACAATATTAGTGTACTATGGAAGAATACAGAAAATATTGGTATTCGGCTCGGAAATGGAGCCTTGCATTTTCCCAAGTTCCGTGGCCTCATCCAAATGTTTTCTGTATTATTCTACAGTACACTAATATTTAATATATATATATATATATTCCTAAGGAGAAATGCATTTACTATCTCTCATTCTCCATTACATATTAGGTTTGTCGGTTGATACACTGACGAATAGGAGGCTCTCCAGTTTTTGTTGTCAGTAATTTGTACTCGAGATCAATTTAAAACATCAAAACATTCACTTAAGGCATTGTAAGATGGTGAAAATGTTAAAAATTGCAAACAATGACAAATGTGTTCTCGAGAGATTTGTGTTCACAAAAGAAAACCAAAGCATAAAGATAAAATATTTTCCATTCAAATAACAAACAAAAAAATGTAAACAAATGCAATCGGATGTCAGGTATGAAAAAAATTCTTTTTCCAAAAGATATAAAGGCTATTCAGAAATCGTATAAAAATCTGTGTTAGTTTTATCACTTCATTGTTTTGTGCCAAATAAAGATTTTTTAACTGATGACAGAAGATTCAACCTTTCCCTTTAAAGATAAAAATCAGTACATGACTTATTAGTTTTACGTTTAAACACCAACTACAGATATAGGAGTATGATGCTTATTGTTGTAATTGTCCATTAAAAGAAGTAAATATTGGGCGAAAATTTTAACTATTTCTAAATGCTAGTTTCTTAAGCTGAGAACAAATTAGTTTGATTTGAAAAAGTAAAATAATTTAATTGTACACAAAATAAAATTAATAATTAAACTCTTAGATACATCAACCCATAACTTAAATGAATTATAATATTTTCCTGCAATACAGTTACGTACAGGACGTAAGCAATAACTCGTAAAAATGCCAAAAATCGGAGTAAGTTACAGAATTATACAGAGATTTCAAAATTACACATTCAATAATAAGCACGGACATAAACAGGTAGTCGAGCGATAACTCTGATTTTATTTCCTATAGATTTCAAATGCAAAATTTCCTTTAGGCCAAGTGAAAGTTTTGTTGAAAGCTACTCCACATTTTTTAACAAGTGGTTTACCTAAAATCACTTCCCTTCATTTAGTTGATGAATTGCCAAAAGAGACCATTCGACCCGTCTCTCCCGTCACGTTTGTGGAGTTTATTTCTCATGTTTAAATTGGTAACCTTTACCGAATATTTGTTTTTCACAAGCCGCAATCTAAATTATAAGATTTATTTTTGAAAACATGCTTATTTATTCATAACTTTTTGCAGTTACAAGTAAACAAATATTTGTCTGACATGTGGAAAATCAGAAAACGAGTTCAATAGATTTTAAAACATCTCTTCCCTATTTCGTTTGGGAATTTCATCAGAAAATTTTGAATACTGTATATAGAGATGAATACTATTTGCAAATGTTCTCTGTATGTGAACTTTAAGTTTCTTGTTCAAACTTAATTTGATGATTCATAGTACATGCGGAAGCAATAAAAATGGAATATGGTAATTTAAAAAACATATTTCAATAGAAAGAAATATATACAAAATGACGACTCACCTTCACTGCGTAAGACAATTGACGTTTAAAAGGGTTGCGATGAAAACCTGCCAAATTATGTTTATATGTTTTAATATTTACTCAATGTAATTGGTGTTTAAGTAGCGTGAATTCAGCGCTCTATATTCAATGATATTCACATTGTACAAAGATTTCAAATAAATGGTACGAAATTTAAACGGACACTCAAGACACGATAATTAAATTTTTATTTGACTTTTGATATATTTTGTATTCATGTCATGTTTTTGTAAATCAAAGGTCTATCGTAGGTAAAATTAATTCTTTATTATCACGGTTATTCTGTTAGGGTTAATTCTTTGTATTCGTCATTACAAGTATTTTAGATTTGAATTATTAATTTCCCACTGTTATTGAAATTTAAGGCTTCTGATCAAAGAATCTGTTTTTTGTATAAAAGATCTATATAGATAATAAAGATATCGGTTACTACCTACAAAAACATCTAAATGGGAATGGATTATTTTTTTATGTACTAGTGTTCGGTTTTTTGTTGTTTTTTGTTTTTTTGTTTTTTTTGTTTTTTTTTTAATTTAAACTTATTTATCTATTTAATAAAGTGGATTTGCACAAAACATACCAACTTATGGTAATCCCTCTTCAAATCATTTCCGACATCCACAGGGGAGTCTTTAGCATGCAACGTGTGTTCCTATCCCTTAACATTGGACATACATTTTCCTTCTCAATCCGATAGACTAGCAACTGTTAACGTGACCATTTTCGCAAATGATGTCCATAGGGCCAAATTTAATTCCTGAAATTTTCGTCCGGAATGGGAATCGAACCAGGTAAAACTCAGTTCAAAAGAAGTCCGAGTCCGATGTTGGAAGAAACTAAGTAAAATGACAATGATCAATATAAATTAACAAAGGACCACTGGCAGTTACTAACATGCCATCTCCAGACCTCAATTAAACTGATCGAAAGATTTTTTTAACAGTATATGACCTACAATTTCTTAAAACAGCTTTTATTTAGTAGTATACTAATTTTATCAAAAAACGTTGAATCTCCATTTGAATTTGTAAAAATAATTTACATTTTTACACTAAGAAAATTGTAGCTTGCTTTCATATTTGATAGGGATTACTTATATATACATTGTCTTAGAATTATGTCGAATGTCCGTAATTGTAGTGCTAACTCAATTTCGATCTTAAACGGTCATTCTGGTCTTGTTTATTTTTATTTAGTCTTGTTTTTCTGCATGTCCGTAGTTTTCAACAAAGTAAAGATAACAAGATAAAATCAAGATATCAAGATCGACCAAGACCAGTTTAGATCAGTTCAGCACAGGTAGTGTTAAACATTGCATATTTCATTCTTAACTTTTATGAACTGGTCTTAACCACTCTTAATTGACTGCAAGGCATTATATCTTGTTTTGTTCTTGTTATCTCGATTTTGTTTTACATCTGAGAAATACTAAAAATCAAGACAATCAAGATTTAACAAGACCGCAAAAACCGTTTAAGATCAAAGATGTATAGCATCTATATCTAACTGTTTTAAGATGAATAAAATATAAAGAAAATATAATTCGTAAAAGACACAAAATTGGCATGATATAGCTAAAAAAGGTAACATCGGCAAAGGTTACACGATCTTTATTTTGATTTGAACGCATCCTGACATGAAAATAAAAGAAATGAATGTATTTCTTGAAACGCATCAATAATTACAATGACTGTCCTTTGTTTTTAAATACTATTATTTTTTATTTCTACTTCCTTATATAATAATGCACCTTTTGTCCAATGAATTAGTTAAACACCAAAACATTTCGTAAAGATTGGAGATGAATATTCAGGCATAACTCTCTTAAAACTTCAATTGACATACGTATTAAAGGTAAGTCCTATCTGGTTTACATTTATAATAGCAGTCTGTTGTTAGATAGATTTTGAAGAAAATCTGAGGACCCCCCTCCTGGACTATTTGCATGTTTTTTTCTCGTAGACTGGGTGTTAAAACAACATGTATCAATTGCCAGTAAAAGAAAGTTTGCAGTGAAACTTTATACCATTACAAAGTACACTGCTGATCTTTTTATATGAACACTATACACTCATAACAACTACATGTAACTTTGTGCAAAGTGTATAGTGGGTAAACCTTTTGTAGTATTACTACAACATATGGTATTTATACTAATTATAATTATTTCATCAGAAATGAGACAAGTTTTAATTTTTGTCCATTTTTAGTTTTCTATAATTTCAAAAGTTGTTCTACGGAGGATTAAAACTCCTTGGATTGGTTCCTCTTTGTCCTTGTTGACTACTTTTAGAATGAAATTAATAAACCAGATATAAGATTAAGTCAGCAATGACATACTTATCAATTTTCCCATCTTATCAACACAAAATCAGACGAAAACAACATAAACTACACTATTCTAACAATGATTTGGTTTTACTTTTGTTAAATCAGTACAAGGTAACAATTATAGGAACCCATTTCCATTAAAGATAAACCAAAATGTTATCAATCGGTATATACGAAACAATATCAAACTTGGACTTATTGAACTTCACTTTTTTGTTGGCCTAATCGCTATATTTCTATCGAAGCCACTGATGTTTTGATTTACCTGACAGTATGCCATTTCTCCATTTTATTATCTGTTTGGCAAGGTCCGTGTTTTCAATTTACAATAAAAAATGGTTTACTGCTAAAATAAAGTTATAAGACCGATCTAAATTCATATTGTGCAAAAAGAAAAGCGCGGGGAGAGAGGAAATAATTCAATGCATAAAATGGACTTCCGATCATGCATGACCTTTTCGTAACAGACATTCCAGTGATAGGTCCTAGCCTTAACATATCTAAGGGGGACTTTTACCATTTGTACGTTCCTTAATGTATTTATTTGTGTCTGTAGTGTGGTTCAATTTAAGTAATTTATTAGTTTAGACAGAATGTCTACATAACGTGTTAATACGAACTATCTTGGACTTGGTATTTATTTTGGGCAAGTTCCCTGCGTTAAAAGTGTGTTACAATTTCTCTTGTGTATTTGTCCGTTTCAGGCTTGTTATGTTATTTCCTTTTGTTGTAATGCACTTTTCTGATCTAAGGTCCTTGATACCAAACCGTATTCTCCAGAGCATATATTTCAAATTTGAAACCTTAAATGATGAGTTGTCAGTACATCACATTTATTGTGGTATTTTGTGATACATTTTATTAATACCACTGGGTCTATGTCACTGGTGGTGGACTGCAAGTCCCCGAGGGCATTATAAGGCCAGTAGCCAGAATGTTTATCCCGGCCTGATTTATTACTTAAATGCCTTTAAATTTTCCTTTCAAAATTTAACATAAATTACCAGAAATTTGTAAGACTCTTCCTTTTGATGCAGAGATAATCCTAAGCTGAATTTGGATTCCTGTTTGTTTTATTTGTTTGGGTTTTTGATGGTTTTGCTTATTAATTCATCATTATATTGTTACGGCCGAAATCACCTTTAAATTGTAGCCAACAAAAGACACAAATCAATAATAAAATTTAACAAGATTTATTATATACAAGTTTACAAAAAATATTACAAAAACTAAAATGTCAACTTAACTGTTCAATATCCTTCGTCTTTTCCTATTCCGGAATTCTTCTCGTCACTGTTGCGGGAATCCAAACGGAATATTATATCCAATCAGTCACAATCTAGTATGATGTAACGTAAATAAAAGTATGTCAAGGATGATGTGTGAAACGTAAATAAATCCAACAGCTGAGAACACAAGAATGTCTGGTCCAATACGTTCTGCTCTGAAAGTCTAACTTTCTTGTCCGTATATATACTGTAGAACGAAAACTTCTGGAATACGGTAGAAGTTTGAATTACACCAGAATTATTACGTAAGTCAAATAGAAGTTCTAGTCATTCCATCAGTATCTATTATTGTTCCAGTGATTTCTAAACTGCGCAGTTATAACATTAGTTGGTAAACAACTATAAGTATATATTATGTAAATATATTATACATGTTATAAGGCTCCGCAAAACAAATTAGGGCAAGATAAATAAAAATAATAATTACAATATCATAACACCTCCCCCCTTAAAAGAAGTTGGAGGGTAACGAGAACTTCGCATGAACAATATATACAAAAATATAAAGTATGTATACAGTGTTTTAATAAGATATAGATAAAGCATATATCTAATTTCTTGTCTCATAAAATCAACTTTAAGTGGATTGAGCTGGTAATGATGTTGCTTAATTGGAGAATCATCGCCTATATCAAAATCATGACAAACAGCAGTGGTTTTGTTTGGCACATCTGGAAAAAGATTTTTAAAAGAAAATACCAAAGTTTTCAATTTTTCTCTGCGATCGAAAGTCAGATGTGCAAGTTCTGAGTCTAAATTTGACAAAATTGCAGAATTTTTCAATCTAACAGTTTGTTCCATAGTCTTGGAATCAAAATATGGTTCAATTATGTCTGGTTTGTCATGATCGTTCTCCAATTTAACCATGGCTAAAGTGGCAACTGATTTACTCTCACCTTCATTAGTACGCTCAAAATGTGGTTTTAACATATTAATGTGACACACTCTATTTTGTATACGCCAACCTGGAGTTTTTACAATATAATTCAAATCATTAATTTTACTGTCGATTGTATAAGGACCACAGTATTTAGCCTGTAAAGGATGCCGAGGGACTGGCAAAAGTACAAGCACCTTATCACCATGCTCAACAACTCTATCCCTGGCATCTTTATCATACCATATTTTCATTTTATTCTGTACAGTTTTTAAGTTTTTCTGAGCAATTTGACAAGCAATATACAATTTTTCTTTAAATCTAGATACATAGTCTAGAAGATTCAAGTCAGTGTGTTCAGTAAGCCATTTTTCCTTAACCAATTTCAAAGGCCCCCTTACAGTTTGACCAAACACTAACTCAAAGGGGCTAAAACCAAGGGATTCTTGAACAACCTCTCGGACCGCAAAACGTAGAAAGTAAACACCATCATCCCAGACCCTGTCAAATTGAAGACAAAAAGTCTTAATCATGTTCTTCAATGTTTGATGAAAACGTTCTAAGGCACCTTGAGATTCTGGATGATAAGCACTTGATCTATACTGAGCAATCCCTAACTGGTAAACGACCTACTGAAATAAACCTGACATAAAATTTCAACCCTGGTCGGACTGTATAGACTTAGGAAGTACTACTAATGTGACAAATGTGATAAGAGCTTTGACAATAGTTGTTGTCTTGATATTCCTTGCGGGAATAGCCTCAAGAAAGCGATTGGAGGTACACATGATCGTCAGTAAATAAGCATTTCCAGTTTTGGTCTTTGATAAACCGTACTAAAAGCCGTCGACTCGTATGTCTTAACTCATAAACGTATCTACATAAAATAAAATAGAGGAACCGTATAGTGACTTTTTGAAATCGAAAGACAACATTGTCTTGCTTTACAACTTTTCCAACATTTTGATCTCGAGTCCTGCTAATGAGTTATCAGTCAACGAAACGGCCTTACAGTAAATCAAATCTATACACAAAAACACCCGCGATATATTGAATTATAGCATGTTACGAAGAATTTAAATGAAAATATTGATTTTGACAAGACCATTGTTCCATTCAAAAGATGTGATAATACAGGTGTGACTAATTGTGTAATTTAGACATCGGGGCATCATGCACGTGAACCATGCTTCTCATGCAATATCCAAAATTCAGTATGTCCACGTCTCAAATTTGGGTATTTTAGTCCGACGGTTTGAAAAATGTATTCAGACTCTGTGAACATGGTACGGAGACGAATATAAGAGGACCCAAGATGCCAAATTATTGGCATGCGGTCAACAGGGATGTCCTTTAAACCTATTGGACGTCAGATGGACTATAACTATACTGTAGTCACATCTAAAAGAACTCCGTGGAAGACTTGCCAAGATCCGGTAGACCACCCGTAACATCGCAGCGTGAAGACAGGGCACTGTATTGCCTGGTTAGCCGAATGCAATTTGCAATTTGCCTTGTTCTATAAAGACAACGGTTACTTAATGACGTCTATCAACCAGAATAGTGAGGAACCGGTTTAAATCAGCAGGACTGAAGTCAAGGAGATGAATTTGACGTCCACTGTTATCTGATCGACATCAACGATTGCATTTGGCATGGTGTTTAGCGCGACGTGGTTCGAACTTGAGGACCTAGCGCAGAATTAATTGGTCGGAGGAAAGCCGGTTTCTGCTGCATGTAAAAGATGGACGAATGAGAGGAGACAGAAAAGTTCGTAACATACCCCAACATCCAACCAACCGTCCCTTGCGGTGGAGGCTCTATAATGATATGGGGGTGCATCACTCATGATTACAATGTGGACTTGGTGACCATACGAGGAACCTAAAAGGTGATCAATACATCAGAGAAGTTTTTTCAGCCCGTTGTTCTCAATTTTGACAACGATCAACTAGCTGCAAGACCTGTGTTTATGGATGCCAAAGCCAGGCCGCATCGTTCAAGGGCCACAACCGCCTACCTTCAAGGTGAAGGCGTGACGTCTCCTTCGTGGCCAGCTATGAGCCCGGATTTGAATCCGATAGAGCATGTTTGGGACATAGTGGACCGCCGTGTACAGGCAGTAAAACCTCCTGTACAAAACTTAGTTTACAAACGTCAGTTGGAAGCAGTATTTCACCGGGAATGGCGACAGCAACTACCGCAGGAAATCCGACTACTGACTGGAAAAATGAGACGTAGAGTTAAGGCCGTCATCCTAGCACGTGTTGATTTCACTCGATATTACACTTTGAACCATGGATGTCGTTAAGAGACTTACAATTGACGTTTTCCAAGTGAAACGACAATCTTATCGCCCATCATGAACTCAGAAGGTCATTTTTTTAATCTGGCATCTTTTAGTGTAATATCTGGGCTGATCATTTTGTGATAATGTATTCATTAAATGATTATTTCTGTTGATATTTGCTGTGTTGTCTTAGACCAAATATAATGTCCTAACAGGCCATATTTGTATTTTTTCGATTATTTGGTCCGTAATCTCATGACAGTAATCATATCACTTGTCATTTTAAATGGGCTGCTTAGCTTTTTTCATTATGTGTATTTCGGTATTTTGTGAAACATTTTGTTGTTTTACATATGTGGAACTTGGTAGATAACACTTTAATAGTAACAAATGAGTTAGTGTTTAAAGATCATTATATTCAATAACAGATATCGCGTTATTTCTGTTAACATTTATAAATTTAAACTTTATTCATTTCCAATTAAACAACAATCATATGGATCAAGGCAATACAACAAACTTTACAGATACACAGACACAAGGAATGTTTGAGAATTAATAACTGGATACTACATGAATTGTCTACGTTATGGTCAAACGTGGTAAAATTTTAATTTAGGGTTCATAATCGTTTTTTATGCAGTTTGGTTGGTATTTTATGTCTTGATTTCTAAATAAAACATTTAACGCTTAATTGCATATTAATTTTTACTGAAGAAGGAAATATAATATTCACATTCTTTGCAATCACATATTAACCTATTATTGCAGAATATTTTGTACTCAGAAGTTTCTATAAATTCTGTTAACAGTTCTCTCTTTTTGAATCGAGGTTCTTTCTGTAAGTAAAGTGAACTGTGGGTTGAAGTTACCCTAGAAAATAATCCAGAGTTTGGTTCTTTGTTTTAAGAAATATACTCTTGAGCTCAAGTTTAATTTAACATTAGGAACAAATAAAAATGTAGAATGAGAAAATATAATAGAATCCAGTATAGGATAATACTTTTATTTCAACATTCTTTGTTTTGAGAAAACGTAATAAAACATTTAAAATGTTTTGCTTATTTGGGTTTGTGGTTTAAGTAAAAATTGGATATTAGAGATTGTTAGATAGGGTTTGATTGCTATGATGTTATCAAGGGTTTCTTTAATATAAATAATATAGGTATTCAATTTGCAGACATAACTTCTTAAATAACTTAGTTATTAATTATTTTAAAAGTATGTTTCATCTTTTTATCCATATAACGATAAAATGAAGCATTGTTGTTATGTAAAACATTTCATGCAAGATTATAGACCATGCTGTGTACATATTTTTACATTAGACAAATATATTCTAAATTATATAATAAGTTATACA
The DNA here is from genome assembly GCA_028015205.1 of Mytilisepta virgata. Classification (NCBI taxonomy): domain Eukaryota; kingdom Metazoa; phylum Mollusca; class Bivalvia; order Mytilida; family Mytilidae; genus Mytilisepta; species Mytilisepta virgata. Next base: position 21,262,433 of record CM051513.1, read on the forward strand.
AATATTAATTTGATCCGCTTTAGATTGGACAAGATTTGAAGTTTTATACAAGTAATTAGAATATCTTAGGAAATAGTGAATGAGATTACAGCTCGTATTATTAAAATCTATTACCAGCTTGATATCGAGTTCGTCATTTGTAATATTTTCAAACTATTAACGATTTTTTCAAGAACAAGTTCAAACATTTTTCTGCAGCAGCCCGACGTCAGTTGCGAATTTTAAATTACAACGAGATTAATTTACCTGTAACAGACAGAACGAAAGTACATTTATTTATTTGAAAAATACAAAACTGATCGAGTATATGCAGATGGTTTTACCATTTTTAAAGATCGCAAATCTTGTGTCCAGCGTCACGGCCTTGTGCAAGGGGACTATGCTATAGATTAGAAATTACTCAGACATAAAATTGTGAATCATGTAATGGATTTATTTGTATTTCATCTTCATATTTTAAAAAAAATAAATTCACTGCCATTTTAGGATTCTTTACTTCCGTTTCCTACGAGCGAAGTTTTTTTTTGGCCAAAATTCAATATGGTCATTTTCGTTCTAACAACTAAATTCACTTCGGATTGAATAACGGCTCCCTCCATGGAACAAAGACCTTTTAAATTACCCATATTCTCTTACTAGTGCTTGCTGCACTCGCTATGATGCAGTACTAATATCTGCATGTAAATAGTTAGCATTAAGTAATTACTGCGTGATATCATCATAGCTAAAATATTATGTAGTCTTCAAAAACACAATTATTGTACTGTTTGAATTCCCTGTTCAATATACACAAAAATATAACATAAATCATTTTGAATGCGAATTTTGATTTCACGCTAACGATTGTGTTGTATAATCGTACAGCTTTTGTTGTATTTATTGAAACACTACACTTTTTATTTTAATAAAACACGGGAAAGGCACTTTTATATTGGCATTTATTCAAAGTATGGATTTCTTTCTTTCGTCATTTGCATATGTAGAGTTCATTTATTGTGGAAACCTTTTCGACGCCGATTTCGAATTCAATTTACTTTAATTTATTGATATCGTGGGTCTAGAACATAATAAAGCCATGTTTTTATAAATAGTATATTTTATTCTAATATGACGTCCTATATTTCTTCAAGCGATATATTATCAGGTATATCCACTTTAAAGACATTTAAAGTACCGTAGTAAGCTTTAACGACTAAATATATCTTTTGAAATTCTGTATCTTACACAGAAATCACGCGGTCTATCAAACAATTCTGTATTTTGTGATATTGCATTGTTTGCCTCTTGATTTAAAAACATATATTTCACGATTATTTAACCAGACTGAAAACTACGCCGCCGACTGTATTGTAACTATAGGTTTTACATTACATCATTATGCTATTTATGTATTTGATGAAAACGCATATACAATTTTCTCCCGTTTTCTAAAATTTACTCTCAGAAGTATGTGTAAAGTCTCTTACAGATAACGCATTTTAATGCTTCCGTTTTTCTTTTACTCGTGTTATGAATTAATTCTCCTAGATTTTACGAGTGTTATGCTAGATTTTTTTGGCAGGACTATGCTGTCATTATTTTCCGATCGATACTTTTGATTTCAAAAATGATATCATCAGAACAATTGATAAATCAAATAAAAATTAAACCACTATATATCGGCCTAAGAAATTAATCTGGTTGACTCTACACAAAAACAATTTATACAATTTGATGATCTTTGTAAAAGAAACACGATCGGGAAGGGTATTTGTGAATGATATTAGTCCAGAGACGATGAAATATCCCGAGCTACAATGCTATATCTGTTTAATTACTTAAACGCAGTAATACACGTCCCATTGAAAGTATACCTTTCTGTAGGTAAGATAGGACGAACACATGACAAATGAACTGAAACTGTGATAATTTGAGAAAAAACATTCTGATAACCAACCAGTCCAAATCCTTGTTTGTATAAAGTTTCGTACCTGTCATCCTGTTTTTTTTATCACAAATTTACTATAAAAAACATAATGTTATATATAACGCTTATTCTGGTTGGTTTGTCCGCATAATATACGATTAGGCTAAAATATATACACAAAATCTAAATGATCGGAAGTTATCACTTTTGATTCTACGATGCTTAGAAACATGTAGAAATGCAAGCTTTATCAATCATTCTCGTCTATTTGTGGAGAGTGAAAACAAAATTTATATTTTGAGATAATTTACATATATTGTTTTTATCCTGCAAAGATAAGTGTCTATCTTGTATCGAGAAAATTCACGACAATGGTAAATTATTATTTTGTTTTTAGACGCCGTTATAGTGACCAGAACAAACGTTTATTGCAATTGAATACAGGGTATATTGAGAAGTTTTATTCATTTAGAAGGATAAAACAATATCCGGCACTCTTTATTTGTCTAGTTAATATGCCAGTTGCAGGATGAAAATAACTAATGATTTATACTGTACGCTGATGAAGACTACATAGTTAACCGGAATTTATTTGGCATCGAATCAATTTATTGAGATATAAAAATGTGATATTCATCTATAGTGGTTCAAGCAGGCTCTATTTTGTTAAATTTTCAGCTGCTTTAATATTAACATGGATCGCGAATTATTATTTACGTGACACAATGAAAACCTATCGTTTTCTTACAAAACAGTCAATCATATATCAATACAAAACTTCGATTTTAAAAATTTGCAGAATCGGACTAGAATCGATTCTCGTAAAAAATATTTTGTGCTTGTGACTTTCTACAAATGTCAAGTTACTTTCAAATCAAGCAATTGAGTCAGCAAACGTATTACCATTCATATTTTAAAAATTAAGCAATAAAAATAAATTACTTATAAGCAATTGAAACATACACGATGAACTTACGAGACATCAAATTTCAGTATTTCTTTTACTTGAATTTTTTTCTTGCTGGTTTTTCTTCACTTTTTTTAACGGATGTATCGACGTTTTGGTACAAATTGCTGCATTTTTGTTAAGTGGAAAATCTGAAATTAAATATGACGAAATTTTAATCATGTTTAATGGATTGTAACACCTTAAAACTTCATTCACACATAAATAAACTGTAAATAGAAAACCGGTTTCATATTTGTATTGTGTATATAAATAACAATTTTATCGTATCAAATCCAACTTCTCTTTACAAGATTTAAACAAGGTAAGTGATATTTTCAATGTAAGAAAACATTTTTCTTTCAAATGAAATTCTTAGACAATTTATGAAAATGATATTATTCATAAGCCCAAAACAGTAAAACTAATGTCATAGTGCAACATTCATAACAAGGAATATAATTTCAATAATTCCAAAGTTTAGATATTTCAACAGCAAAACTGGGTCTTCATATCCTTGATCTTTATTTATATGCATATACATGTAGTAAACAAAAAAATTAGCGGCTGTCAGGTCATTGTGACAACTTGTCATCCAAAAATTAGATTATTTATTTTGCCTTAATTTTTATCAAAATATTTAGCAAAACGCAACGTTAAGATCCAAAAACTTTAAACGTAGAAGTCGAACCAAACTGCTTTAGAGCATACTTGAGCTAACATACTGGAATTACAAACTATACAGTCATAACTAGTGTATGTGCGGATGAAATAGTGACAGTCAGTAAAGTATTATTATTATTACCAACAACTAATCTCAGAATTTGTCTCAATCTTTTCACGATTAGGGCTAGATTTGTCTTCCTTTTGAATGCCGTTGAATGCTTTAACACAAATTAAAGCAGTTTAAACAATAGTCCTTGTGAATCTAATCAATTTTACCAGGTGCATGTTTTATATAGTTTGCAGAATGTATTCACTTCTATCCTATCCGATAAAATAACATTTGAAAATTAAGATTTAAACTTATGCTAATTCTTATCTATATAGGATCCAAATCCATTTTTTTTCAATCATGGCAAAAGCATATTAAAGCAAATTAAAATGAATATATGGAAGTTTACTTGAAGGGGTATATTTTATGTTAGAGTAGATGGGAAACAAAACAAAAAAAAAAACAAACTTCAGAAGTTTACCATTATATATTTATTTATTTATTTAGTTGGGGTTTTACGCCGTTTTCAGCACATTTTATCAAATTTGCGGTGGCCAGATTCTATTGTTGGAGGAAGCCGGAGTACCCGGAGAGATTCACCGACCTTCGGTGGGAAAATTGGCGATCCTTGTCAATTAAGATCGGAGTCGAACGCACCCCATTATATATTGAAAATAATGTTTACCTATTGTATTAAGTTAAATTAACCATTGTGGGTAAAAATTGTTTCCTTCCTGGATCGATTATAATTTTTACTCTGTTAAATAGTGTGCATTATATCAAATTATAATACATGTATATGAATTTCTCCTTCCGTATATCAAAAGCTTCCTGATAGTAAATATCCAATCAACCTGAATTATACGCCTTAAGAAATAAAATTCGGTTGGTGCATTTTAACATTTTCGTATAGAGTTTCAACGTAAATCATTTTTAATCTTTGAATATTAAAAATGATCAAGAACATTCATTCACTGTATACATAAGCCCTCTGTCGTAAACAAAATTAATGTATTTTAACTAACTTTTCACATGACCTTGTCCTTTTTCTATCTCGGTTATAATCTTTAAATGTATTTAATCTTTTTTTTTAAATTTCTTTGTACCGTAAATTATAACGAAGCGTGGGTTTTAAAGAAATTGGATGCATATTTTAAAAAAATATAAGTTAAAAGTTTTCTTTCATGTTTAGTGTACATAAAATTTTAATGAAATTTTGAAATGTTTTACTGGTCTGTTACCTTAAACAAAACATCACCCGTTACATTATCACCAAAAACTCGAGTATGATCATGGTATCGTTCTTTGTGTATGTTGCTACAATGGTAATACATATAACATCACGGGGCCTCGGTGGTCGAGTGGTCTAGGTAGTTCTGCATGACTACTAATAATCACTAGCCTGTCAACGCTGTGGCGGGGTGTGTTCGACACCGATCTTAATTGACAAGGATTGCCAATTTTCCTACCGAAGGTTGGTGGTTCTCTCCGGGTACTCCGGCTTCCTCAACCAATAAAAACTGTCCGCCGCGAAATGGCCAAAATGTGCTGAGAACGGCGTTAAACCCCAACTAAACAAACAAACAAACATAGAACATCACCAGTTACATTGTCACCCAAAAGTCGAGTATGATCATGGTATCGTTCTTTATGTAATTTGTTACCGTGGTAATACATTTAACTCACCCGTTACATTATCACCCAAAAGTCGAGTATGATCATGGCATCGTTCTTTGTATATGTGGCTGCTATGTTAATACATATAACGTCACAAGTTACATTATCACTCAAAAGTCGGGTATGCCATTGTATCTTTCCTTGTGTATGTTGTTACCGTGGTAATACATATAACATCACCCGTTACATTATCAACAAAAGTCGAGTATTCCCATTGTATCGTTCCTTGTATATGTTGCTACCTAGGTAATACATACATGTATACAATATATATATTTAAATATAGATATGGTGATTATCTTATCATCACACCCATAGGCCATATTGTTTACTTCTAGTGTGATGTCATCAGGCATGCGTCAAAAGATCTATTTTATCTGCCCCGGACAAGTTTATCTATCGAGTTAACGTTCGTTTATAAACTGTTCAGATCTAAGTCTTTTTTCTAAATATGTGATAACAATAATGCTAATAAACTATTAGTATCCAATTGTATCATGTCATTTTTGTCATCGACAGTCTTCCAAAAAAAAAATACAGGTTGTGATTGAAATTTTGAAAACGGGACATAACAAGTAAGAGCATTTCTAAAAGGCTAGAAGTCTCTTAGCTTTTTATTAATAAAGAGTATTATTTTCTATGTATTATTAAATGTTCGTAATGTCATCATATGAAACTTTCCCTTATTATATGTATTATTTATACCTTTCAAAACATATATTACTACATTAAAGTCTGTGATTTGATGCCTTTTTGGACTGCCTTTTTAACTAAAGGATATTCAAAGATTTAAATGTTTCAGGTCTTTCTTATGATCAGTGATCTTCCCCTCTTTGGGTTAGCCAGTCAGATCTATAGTTATTCTTTTTCCAAATAAATGCTCTTAAAAATTTAGCTCGTTATGTATTCAGTCAATATGTCTATACATAGACTTCTATTTGTCTATTAATAGAATGTAGATGTACAGGTACGACAGTGTGAAACACGCTTGTTAAAGCAACAAACTAAAAGCGCCAAATGAAGTTCTGTGTTTTATTAGACACCCAGCGTTAAGTTTAAATCTTTACTACGGTAAACTGAACAAATATTGTATGTTGTACAGCCCGTGACGATTTTCCCTAGTTTAGGTGATGCTATCCCGTAATCATGTACGGAGTTGAATACGCAGATCAGCTATTCCAGTTGATTGACCAATCAGAGGCCGTTGATCATGCATGAGTCCATCTCATGATGTTCGGACGGCCAATCAGGAGACTTATTCGGGTCCTTTTTAACGACTGGTTCCCTCTGTTTTGCTTTTGATTACTTATTCCGTTTCGCACGCGAGACAGGAATAATAATAATAATTTATTTCAGGCATAAATAGTCCATAGTTATATACAAATATGATGAAAGTTTTGAATATACAAGATGAGAAATGAAGAATTAAAATACAAATAGATATAATTAGAAATTCTAATTGGATTAAATGTCAGTCAAAGTTCACATAAATCTCCGTATACCATTGTCTGAGTAAACTATACCATAAATCACTGTCAAGAATAGCAAGAACAAGCTAATTATCAGACTTGCTAACGTTTTTACAAACTATAGATAGTTTTACATTTCATTTCCCGAAAACATCTTCACTTTCGAAACTTTTTTAATTTCTTATCCAGTTATGATCATTCTTTTATGTTTTAATAATATAACATCACCCAGAAAGTTTGCAGTAGTTGGGTTCGGTTATGATTCTAATTCTAAACAATAGTGAAATGGTAATTGTTTTGACTCATGTGATTTTATTACAACGATACATGGTTGTACAATTATAGGGTAGAAATGATGATATTTGGTAAGCGGGATGTGGAAAATCTTCAATTGTTAACTGCATCATTCTTTGAAATCTTACAAATTTTACATACACACATCATTACGGAATAGTTTTCCATATTTTAAATTGGCTTTCTTTTGAAGATCACATGCTATATGTTGTTGTACATCTTGTTATAATGTAAAAATGGAAAATGTAATAACCAAAAATCGTGGAAATGAAAATAAAATCTAAATGTTACGCCCATTGCAAGCTTAGGGGCCAGATGCACGTGGTGTCCATCGTCGTAGTCGTAAACTTTTATCAAGATCATCTTCTCTGAAACCCACATAATATGCAATAAACATATTTTAAAGATTTGTGACAAAATAAAAGAAACATTTTTGGTTAAATAACGGTTTGAATACTTTTCACAAGACAAGTGTGGGTTTAATTCCTGGGACTGTCAATAAAACTCAATGAACAAAGAAAAATCATATCACAAGTTTCGGTTTGGAGATATTCGTAGGGGGAACTAATGCAATTTATAATTAAATGAATATCACAAACAGGAATAAAGATTGTATATGTGTATCAGTTTATTGCAATCAAAGCTATCATAGTTAAGTGTACCGAAACAATTCTACACTGAGACTAAAGTGCTCCATCGCGCCGCCTTTGGTGTCCCTTAATACCATTTGTCTTTAGAGTCCCAAAAATGCACCCCTGCCCTACAAATAAAAAAGGCCGGTACTTTTTTCATTAAATTGAAACACATTAGCATTTCCGGTTGCATTATAACTCGCTAAATATTCCAAAAATCAAATATGTCTCATTCTCTGACATTTTTGTGATATGAGAATTTGTGTAAAAGTACTACATATATTAAGCACAATTCTCTGTAAAGACCATAATAATTGGAAAATGCATTCTCTCAAAGTTTCTTTAAAATCTATGCGTAAACAAAACATCATCGGGTTATCCTTAAATTAAACAAATTTTATTATATAAAAAATGTATGTTACCATGGAAACTGAAATCAAATTTTTGGTTAAAAATATTCTCTTTTTTCCCAAATTTTAGGATTGAAAATGAACAATTTCTCTGCTTGCATCGTGATGAACCACCTGACCACTTTCCACTTTTTGATGTTTTATGTTTTCAGCTTATGTCACATTTTAATAAAACAGAAATACCATTGATGTACCAATATTAGAATTTTTACAGAATTCACATTAACATGGTAAAAAGGGGCAATTATGAAAACTACCTTTAGATTCATAAGGTAAATACGTTCGATTTGGTCGGGTACGTAGCCATGTTTCGAACTTTAATGAAAGTAGTTTAGTTCTCACAGTGTCACATCAAGTATATTGTCATCACTAACTTCTAAAAACATTTATTCAATGTAATATAAACATGAATCTGGCGCGAAAATTCAACTGCACTTGTAAAACATTGATTAAACAAGGCATACCACAACCAAGACTTTATGGTAACGTCGTTTACAAAGCTTATCAACTCAAAAACACCCTCCTGATCTTATCAATCCATTGGAGTGACTTATTAGCAAAGCATACAGTTTTAACTTTATGGTCCTATCCTTGAATCCAAAATATCTGGTACCAATATCAACTACCTTATAAATTCCTTAAACAAAATAGGAATATTTCCTTTATTTTTCCAGTTTATGGCCTTGTACAACCTCTAGATATGCCATTATAGACACTTGGGGTGTAGTAGACTTATGCTTCCTATGATTGGTAGGTTTACCAATTCCATATTGCCGTTATCTTACCTCATCTTGCTTTCAGTTAACTGCGAGCACGTACATCTCTATTGCTTGTTTTGTGTCACTATGGGAGTTGGAAACATGTCGGAGGCTTGGAACTCCACGGCACTGTATTAACACCGTTTTATGTCCCACGGCGGGTTCATGCAAGAAGCAAGAACTGCTCACTCTTCCGGAGCACCTGAGTTCAACCCCGGTTTTTGTTGGGGATCGTGGTGCTCGTTTTTGTTTGTACTTTTTGTTTTTGTTTTGTTTTTGTGTTGTTTGTTACTTTGTCGTTTGTCGTCTTTTGGTTGTGCTTTTTTGCCACGGATTTCTCCTCTTTTGACACTTCGGTATTCATACTTTTTCTTACTACCACTAAGTCGTTACCACTATGATGGACAATTTGTCTCCGAGGGCATCATCAATCCACTAGATTTAAATTAAACAGGAAATTACACATATCGGAAAGGATACTGGCTCCGACGTCCCCCAGTATGAAAAGGTCCCACCCTGACGACACTCCGGACACGGCGTCGTTTTGTAAGCCAGGTGTCTAATCAAACTCGGGCATTACTATAACGTCGTTTACACAATCAGATGACAAACGGTTCCATAATAAAAAAAAACTATCTATCAAAAGATATCCTAAATCCATGACATCCTAAATTATCATGATAATTAGCAGCATTGTACTATATCAAAATGCAATATTAAAAATTGTAAAACATATGTAATTTTGATTACGGATACATTTTTACCAGCAACTTGACTAATAAAACTTTAACACATGGAGCTAGGATGATTTGAATTGCACATCTACGAATCCTGTCTACGCACTAGAAACAAACGAATGTGTGGACATCGATCTCTATTAATCACAACAAATATCCATTTGTTTACAATCAATAACATGAACAATTTAGTCAACAAGATCTTTCAGTCCTCTCTATTAAAGTTCGAATTTTAAACCCAAAAAAGTATACCATCCGTAGACAAAGATGGGAATACTGGATCCGTAAGCTGGGAACTGCAATACCGTATTGGTGTAATGATAAAATGGATGGTAAAAGTAACTTGTCTAACCCCAGCCGTAATAGAAGATAGGAGTAGGCCATCGCTCCTATACACCACTGCGATTGCATGATGTTTCAATAAGTAATGAATCAATATTAAAATCTTTGTGTCACGACATCATGGTTATCAAACGGAAGTCTAGAAACGTGTTCATCAGATTAATACTGTTTCTATTTATATCTGGTGATGTAACGGAAACAGACCGTTATTTTGTATGAAATTTTTTACAAGAGTTAAACTGTTTACGTTTAGCGTTTAGTTCTAATTTGTATTGTAATCAGCTGGAGTGTGGTTAGTGGTTTAGATACTTTAGCAAACCCTCAGTTAACAGTGAGAAGTTAATGTTGTTTTATTTTAAATGTTTCTGTATTTAATTTTGTTTGCCTTGAAGTACAATACTGACTGATGTATTGGTAGATGTTATACTGTACTGAATTGTAATGTCTAATTTAACTTATGTGCACTGCTATTGTTGGAAATTATTTAACTCAAACCCCATGTGTTTGTATGTCCTACGTAAGGAGCTGAGGTCTGTAATTGTATCATGTTTACGTTCCTCAGTGTATTTATTTTTAGCTCACCTAACCTGGAAGGTCATGTGAGCTTTTCTCATCACTTGACGTCCGTCGTCGTTCGTCGTCGTCGTTGTCTGTTAACTTTTACAAAAATCTTCTCCTCTGAAACTACTGGGCCAAATATAACCAAACTTGGCCACAATCATCATTGGGGTATCTAGTTTGAAAAATGTGTCCAACCACCCTGCTTGCCAATCAACATGGCCGTGCTGGCTGAAAAATAGAACATAGGTGTTAACCGCAGTTTTTGTCTTATATTTCAAAAACTAAAGGATTTAGAACAAAACTGACATGGAGTAAACATGAACCAGATTTGGCAGCAATGGTCTTGAGATGGTCCTCTTCCAGAAATATGTCTGATGACCGGGACTGTCAACCAATATGGCCGCAACAGCCGAACTTAATTTTACAAAGGACCCTACGGGAAATTCAATCAAAAATCTTATTGTCTCAAACCTGACTTAGCCAATTATAACTAGACTTGGTAGCATTGGTCCTTAGATGGCTGCCACACCTGAACTTAGTTTAACATAGGACCCTATGGGAAAATTCATTGAAAAATTGGAACCAGACTTTGTAGCAATGGTCCATAGATGGTTCTCTTTTAGAAATGTGTCCATTGACCTGGAGTGTCAACCAAGATGGCTGCCACAGCCGAACTTTGCTTAACATAGAACCCCATAGAAAAACCAGCCAAAATGTCTGCAACACTTAAATGTTTAGTCCTGCTCAAGGTGAAAAGTTAAATCCAGGTGAGTGATACAGGCTCTAAAGAACCTCTAGTTTTACTTGGCTTTTGGGATATATTTTTGTTCTGTTTCAGGTTTGTTATGGTATTGCCTTTTATCGTAATCCACTTTACTTTTCTATTCAAGGCACTTGATAAAAAGCTGTATCTTCCCAGACATATATTTGAAAATAAGCAATTATCAAGCTTAAACCCATTTCTGTTTCTTCGGGGGGGGGGACAGGGAGAGGGGGATAACCACACTTTACGTTGTTTTCCTCACTGTATGAAGGAGTTCTTCTCAGTGGATGTTTTTTCCAACAGACAATTGGCACTAATTTTGCGCCACTACTGGCCGACTTGTTCCTTTACTCATATGAGGTGGACTTCCTTGGCGAGCTTCTTAAGGAAAAACAGACTGCTTACCCTTCCGGAGCACCTGAAACCCGTTTTTTTTTTTGGTGGGGTCCATGTTGTTAATATGTTTTTAGTTTTTAATTGTTATGCATGCATTGTTTTGATCTTGTCTTCGTTGTACTCCGGAGTTTGTCGGTTGTTACAATTTTTCCCTCCGTCCAATGTCCCTTTGGTATTTCTTGACTTTATTTAAATACAAAGAGTATCGGTCGCTCCAAATCAAAACTTTTAAACATAGTTTGTCATATTTAAATTACGGGAAAATTGTTTAAAATCATCATTAATATAAATAATTGTTTTTATTTTGAAAAATAAAAAAATTCCTTTAAACGTGGATTCAACTTTCTATACATGTTTTCGGTTCGTTCTGAGAAGCTTATTTGATTGATTTATTAACCAAATAAGTATCATTTCATCCGAAACCATTATTTGTGTAATAATATATACTTCTTGGAACAACAATTTATTTTGACTGTTTACACTCATTGTCCTGCAAAACACCTTCCCTTTTTGGTGCCATTCTTTTTTTGTTTTAATTTATTAGTATCTTCTGAAATTATATGAATATAATACTTTAGGAGCACGTGCATGAAATATCTAGTATTGCATTAAATAAAGAACGAAATTTTAAAAACTCAACTGGCTTTACTTCGACAATTTACCTTACCCTTACAACGTGTTTTCAGAAAAAAACTTCATTTGAAAGATGATAATCGAAATTCATTTTTTACATAAAAACTTTATTAAGCTCCTTCAAACTCTAAATAAGGGTAATATCATGAAAAATATTAAGCTTTAAACTAAAAACACATACATGTATAAATATACAAAATCTTTGGTATTACGATTTTTAAAAACCAGCCTATGAATATGACGGATTTGTTGCTACATGTTGTAATTCTATGTTTAGATCTTTGTATAGAAAGTAACTTATATCTTTATTTTGATTTAAACACAGTCTGGCGTGAAGATAAAAGAAATCTGTATATCGGCTATGTTTTTTATGAAAAGCATCAATGATTACAATGACTTTTCTTTGTGTTTAGATTGAATCATATTTTATTTCTACTTCCTGATACAATTATATACTGATCCCAGTTGTTCAAAAGTTAACCACAATTTTCAGTTTCAAATTTTCGCTTCCTTGATTGTGCCTGAGGACTGAAAATGTTCTGATGGGTTAATCCTATTACTTTGTGCGTCCATGCAAAATTCAGTAAAGGAATATCACTTAACAATCGAAATAATTGAAAGTGAAAAAAAGTGATTAACTTTTGAACAACTGGGCCCTGTTTTCCAATGTATTGGCGCAAGTTAAACATCAAAACATTGTGTAAATATTCAAGCTGAATATTATAACTCATTTAAATCATTAATTTTCATATGCATTTTGAATAAACCGGCCTACAAGTTCATGACCTGGAACCCAAGGGAAAAGTACTCAATTCGACAATTTACGACAATATACGTACACAGTTCTATGCGCTGTGGGTCTAGACGAGTGGGCAGATTGTTACATGTAGGAACTTGTAGATGTGTAAATACAAAAATGGACAAAGAGATGTCAGAAATTCTAAAGGAATGTCGAGAAGTCATACATGTGGAATCAAATGAAATCACGTCTCAAATGAAATATAAATTGATCATTAATGGGCTTTTTGAAGCACCTTACAATGACACTGAGCAGAAAGTTAGGAATTTTTATCTACAATGAAATAAAAAAATGGGAAAGTGATAAAATTCATGACTTCAGGGGAAACATAAATCGTCAATCTATTAACAATATGCATAATAAAAGGACTACCAATGCTAGTTCTGTAACGCAGGATCAAATCAACACTTTAGTAGACAATATAGGCAAAATACACGTAGACTCAGCAAAAGAAACCTTTGGAACAGTAGCATGCTCAAAAAAAGTGCCACTCAAATTATGTTGAAAGAAGTTCAAAGAAGAAACCATGGTTCGATCAAAATTGTAAACTTCCACGTACTTATTATCGTAAGATCAAACGTAAATACAAATACCTTAAGTGTGAAAAAAAAACAGAACAAAATCTCCAAGACGCCAAAAAGAAATTTAAAAAAAAAGTTATGGATTACGCTATTAAAACACATCTTAAAAATATGAAAAATATATTTAAAAAAATATGAGAACAAACAACACCAAGGAATATTGGAACTTATTAAACCAAGGTCAAAGAAAGAAACAGCCAACGATTTCCGGTGATGCTTTGTTTGAATTTTGTTTTTAATTTAAATTCAGACCGGGTCATGACAGTTCCGATATATATTAATATTCTTTTCGATAATTTACGAAATAGTTTGGACACAGAAGTTTTGAATGTGAACTTGAACAAACCGATTTCACAGGTAGAAATCTTGAGTTGTATGAACGATTACGTGTCGTGAGATGATTTAATCCGAAACGAATTCATTAGATATACTGTTATCGCTGTATATGGATCTCTTTAAAACTTAATCTTTGACTCTGGAATAATACCCGAAAGTTGTCTCACTGGGAATATCGTTCATTTCTATAAAAATATACATAATATATGATAATATATGGTGAAGGCTTGACTTTTTGTAATGACTCCAAGAACATTGATCTTGATCAAGGTCCAAAGTTAAATTCATTTCCTGAATGCTGAATTGCATTTTTTCACAGAGATATCCACACGTAGGTATTGGTGATATCGGTTTCACGGAAATGTCTAATGTGATTGATTGATTGATGCTTAAGTTCCAGTGGCAAATAGCTCATGATTCTCCAGGACGAGAACCAGTTCATTTATCAAATGATGCAAATAGAGGTGGGAAAGGACACACAAGGGAACCAATTTTGACTGTCACTGTAAAAGGAGGATGGTTGGGTTGGATGATTTAGCCTTTTGTAGCGGCCATCAACCTATTCTCTTCCGAAAACTATAGAAGGGTCTTTACCTTGGAGGGAGTGGGCATTTTCCAAACACGTTACCCAATATAGTCAGCGGTTAGGATTTTCGTATTATGAACTGACAATCCCCCAACAAGAGTGTTTCCCCTATTCGCCATCTGAGGAAGCGCTAATATATAAAATTTGTTACTTTTCTAGCCTATATGATATAAGGGCTTTTTAAGGCACATTCTGGCTGCTAGGAAGTCCGAGAAATGTGTATCAAAAATTGATATTCCTAATTTAATTTAGAAAGCATTATTCAATTAAACTGCGCATAAGTAACCTTATGTGTATTCATAATAAAAAAAATATCTGTTGATACATTTTATAATTATATTTAAAAAAAGCTTTGAAACCTTTTTGAACGATGAATTATATACTGACTTATTCATAAATAGATAACGGATCAATCGGTATTTATCTCTCTGTCGTGGCAAAAAAACATGGATTGCAAAAAAAGGGTGACCCTCTTAAAAGTTGATACCCTCTACATACATATCACAAACACTTATCAACCTCCTTTTTCCAAACTGTAATGTCAGTGGCTTATATCATAATGTAATTTCCTTTCGTGTTTTTATTTTATAAGATATTCGTGTCGTGTATTGGATTTCTATGGAATGATTTGTATTGCTTTTTATTCATATATATTTTTTTGGTTTCAATTAGGGGAGGGTTCTCGAAAGAAAGAAGTGGATTGAGCGTGCTGCATAAATTATTCACTTACCCAGAGAAAGGGAATGGCAGGTCCATTTGTTATCTAGTCTCATTACACCTCTTTAGTTTTATTATACCGGTATGATAATTTGACAGATAGCTCAATGGGTGGATTTATTTACATAATACTTCACTGCGGCTAACTGAAGATCGTTATTTATAGAGATTCCTTGTGCAAGACTATATGGTGACCTCTAGGTAAACTTCTTTTTTTGGGTGGTTTGGTCTCCATGGCCTGGCTTCTTATCTGTTTCTTTACTATATAAAAATGGGTAACTTAATTAAATTTTATAAGTTTAAATCTATTAGCATATGTTTTTCTCACGTTCTAAACACCTCTGAAACTATTGGAAACATGGATTGGATTTACATTCAATCTGTATATTAAAAAACATAGCAACCTCAAAACATAGAAAACAAGAACAGCACACAAATTTAAAAAAAACTACTCAGAATTACTCTGAGCCATTCAGGGCTTCCAGCATGGTGTGATTCTCAACTATTGAAGACCAGTTGCAAATTCTGTGTTTTTTTTTTTTTTTTTTTTTTTTGTAACACCACGCCATATCCGTTTTGTCTTCACAATAACATCACGGTAACATTCCATGATTTTGTTATTTAATTTTACCTAGACTACACATATCAGAGCTAACATACACGTTTATTGTTGCACGCTCCTGTGGAGTTATCATCACATATGAAGCATCATTTTTATTCTTTACAATTAACTGTAGAAAAGATTTTAACTCTCCGTCCTATGTTAGAAATGTAAAAGACATTGACATTTCACGGTACAGTATTCATGTTTTTCTCGACCCCTCCCCCCCCCCATTACTGTTTTGCCGCACCTACAGATACGTAATTGCTGGTCCCTAAGACTATATAACCTTTTAATACGAATTCCTTGATTGAATTTTGCAGGTTCCAACGCAATATGGAATTAACATTATACATATACTATTCGAACTTTGGACTTCACAGAGAGTTACATATAACCAAATATCCTTAGATGCCCCATTAGTAAGAAAAAATCAAAACCTTATTAATAGACTTTCTTTAGGAAGATGACCGACTAATTGATTTAATACATCTATGAATAATTTAATTTGATTTGAATATTGCATTTTGATTGAGTGAACAGCGTAGAGCAACTTTGGTTATACCGTATAACCTGGTTTTGGTATTGTAACATCACCAACGGATTAATCCGTCACTTGTAAATTCAAATAGTCCCATGTCATTATTAATGCTTGAATCGAGGAGGAAGTAAAGTCAAGAAGTACCAAAGGGATATTCGAAGGAAAGAAAAATCGTAACAACTGACAAACTCCGGAGAAGAACGAAGACAAGACCAAAACAATACATGCACTACAGTTAAAAACTAAAAACATATGAACAACATGGACCCCAACAAAAAAACCGGGGCGGTAGACTCAGGTGCTCCGGAAGAGTAAGCAGGACATGTCAAATCCGGTATGAGGAAGGGGTAATATCAATGGAACAGGTCCATTTTCATTTGGGAAACGGTTTTTTTTTCATACCTGTCAACCAAGTCATAATGACGCTCATAAAACGTTAATAAGGATGACTTCAGCTTAGGAGTAACGTACCCCTGTCTGAGCAACTTTTCTGTCAGGAGCCAGGCTCTGTCCAGGAAGTCAATGTATATGTCACAACGTATGAGCTGTGAAATATATAATCCATACGCCGGCGCTTCTGGAATATTTCTGCTGTCGTAATTGTACTTCAGTTACCTGGTTTCGGTCAGTATGCGACTTTCATAAAAAATTGACCCAAAGCAGATTATATCGTATAACCTGTTCAAAAATTAGAATTCTGTTTATATCAACTAAAATTCCATGAAATCTTAAATCAAAATAACAATGTATGTTGGAATAGACAAGGAAGGAATTTTAAATAACTGTATCCAAAGTATAGTTAAACAATGCAAGAATTTCCCATCATTTGGGTTCACTAATGATATATTTATATATATATATAAAAATCTTGTATGTCAACAAATGCAAGCAAATGGAATCCCAGAAGCATCTGGAAAGCAGATTTATTACAAGCCCCCTTACAAATAGAACTGTTATTATATATAAAACTTTAATAAATGTCATAAAGTCATAAAGGAATTTCATATCTGTGAAAGAAGACCCTGACTTGAGCTTTTGGATAATAATCAAGAAAACATCCCAATTTTCTACTAACGTTACACTTCATGCACAAACCATTGTAGTAAAAATACACTATAAAAAACCGGTTTAGTATGATATTTGAAAAGCATATGTAACTAGAGATTTTAATGTGTTGAATCTTCTCCTCCGATACGGTTAGAGTAAGGTAGGTTGATTCATCTTATAATAATTTTAACATTTCAAGATGACATTTTAATGCAGATTATTAATGATATTTATTCATAACTGAAAACTTTGATAAAGAAAAAACTTTATTGTTTTTGTAATTGATATTTTCTTATTAAAGAACAATTGAAAGTAAAATTGAGGAATATGAATTTGATAGCCGTATAAATCAAATTCATTTGATGTAAAAAGGGACTAGCCAAGAATAAGCTTTTCGTAAAAGAGGGCTTCAGAACCATATAGGGGAAACTAATTTTCAAGCATGTTTTCCTCTGAATCTCAAAACCAAACTTTGATGGAATTGAGAAAACAAAATTTTGACGAAGGGATGTAGTTGGGCATCGTTCATATTTTATATATATTAATCAAAAGTTCCAACTGCCGTTACCAAAATTAGTAAACAAATTAATTTCTCTTCTTAGGTATTTTAGGCGATTAAAAAGTCATTTTGATTTACTCAACCTTATTTTGTGTTGATTTTTGTTTGTTTGCAAAATTGTCCATTTTGACGAGATTCTGACCAATAATACTACCCTTACTGGCTCCTTAGGTATATTTGTCTTCTTTAAAATAAAAAATAATGAACAGAAGCTTAGTTATTCTCCCAAAACGCCTGGGTCAATTGTAACCAAACTTTGTAAAATTGTTCGTAGTAATACAAAACAATCAGTAAATAATATAAACAAATATTCTCTAAAACAACAGATGCATTAAGAACAAATTTTCTTACACTTCTTTAAGTTATCTTCTTTCATAATTTTTATCGGAGTAATTAGTTTACTACATATTAACACGTTAAAGCCATTTGAGCATAGATCAATTATGATTCTATTTGAATTCAAGACGTACAAAAACATTTCAATGCGTCTACAAAAATGGCTTTCAAATTAAACCAGATATACACAAACATTGGATCGTACAAGTCTGTCACATATTTTACATTTAAAAAAATGATAATACAACTAACATTTATTAGCAAAAAGAAAAATACAACAAATAACAGACTTTCATTTGAACATATTTCACCCTGTTGGCCAAAGTTAGTTTCGTCAAAGAATGAAAACCAAGAACCTTCCTCGTTAGCCCATTATTAACGTTACGTCATGACGAGCGCATAGTGCGATAATGGTTATCCTCCTTTGGCCCTTATATCGATCGTACAACCACTTGTTGCTTCTGTATTCGTATACTGCAAAATCTAGGCCGGTTAAGGTGGGTATAGAAATAAAGCAAAGTTCTATCCCTCTGGCATATCAACCCTCGCCGTTGCTTTGTAAATAGACATTGGCAGTCAGATAGCGTTTAAGCAGTAATTCGTCATATTATTGTTGACAGGCTGTTTGATTACAGTTTTTTCTCAATTCCTTTATAGGAACTGATTACCCTTCCGGAGCACTTGAGTTAACTCCTTGTTTTTAAGGGAGTTCGTGTTGTTCATTGTTTTTTTTTTTGTTTTTTTTTTTATAGTTTTCAGTGTTTATTTGTTGTGCTTGTGGTTTCTCATTTGTATTCCCGGGTTTTGTCTGTGTAATGGATTACGTTTTTGGATTGCTCCTTAGGTATATCTGTCCTCTTTATATTTGTTTTCCATATCCAATTTTACAAATCCATTTACATTCATCAAAATGAAGTTTCACAAAAAACTATCCTGATTCGAAAACGTTTGATATATTGATGTTTTTTAACATATTTAGGACAAAGTTATTTGTTAAAACAAAACATGTTTTCATAATGGTCATAAAAATGAAACAAAAAGTGGAGGTCAGGATTTTAATAAAGCTTTATTCATTGAATGCTGATTATTTGAAACAAATTCCCGACCAGATCTAGGTATTATATAAATTTATTTAATTTCACAATGTTTTCGGTCACGCATGGATTCATTGTACTCCGTGTTAATGTGAAACAACTGATCGAATCGCTTCTTCCCTAATTTAATAGGGCTCATTGTATTATAAATTTGATCGTATCATAAACAGATGTGTTCAGCCATATAAATAATAAAATCAAAGCAGCCTTTCCGATCCTTACATTTTCGGATAGGGTAACACCTGTAGTAATTACATATCTTAAATTGGATTTTATCATGTACTAAATCGCTGGGACGTGAAAACAAAATGAATTTGTTTCCCAAACTTTATTACAAGCTAGAAATATTTTTGTGATTTTCTTTACAAACGTTGATGAGGTTTTTTCCTGTCGACTACGTATGACCTTGTGTATATATATATATATATATATATATATATATATATATATATATATATATATATATATATATATATATATATATATATATATATGATTGAAGGATATATTACAGTTGACACCTCTGTTTTTACCAGTATGTGTTCGACATCCGACAAAGGCATACTTATCTAAATATTTAGGACCAAACCTCTTCAAAAACCCACTGTGCAGATACAAAATATAGACGATGCAGTTCAATATTGTGTTTACTCTGACAGTATAACAATAGAATGGAATTCCCACATAATGTACAAAAACAGAATAAGTTACCTATATATTATGTCCTTTTAAAGATATATTTCGGTCAAGTAAGCAATATTTTTTTGCGGAGAGAGATGAAAGGAACTTGATATATTGCCAGACGAACACGTTGTCCATTGTAAGAAATCTGGGATAACGGCTTGACCCATCAGGGAACCCCGGACAAAAAAATAACATAAAATAGCCGTGATACCATGGTCTGGTACATATATTTTATAGTGGTAGTGTTAAACCGGTTTTACGGGTGCCAAAATCTATCCCTTATCTACCCTGACAATTTTATGTTGAATCAAACTATAAAAACAATTGCTAGAACGGCAAAAATATACTGGAGGGTAAGAATGGGTTCATTTTAACTGTATAACAAGCAAAAGCAAAAGTTTGATATCGTTGGTCTACTAACGGAAACCTGAAATAACACTCCCATAAAGGGTTTTTTGTGTTCCCGTCATGCGTGTCAAAAGTTCGGAAAAGAATAACGCTTTTATTGCTGTTCAGTCAAAGTTTTAAACGTTGGACATTTTTTAAAATTATAAAGCAGAAATAAAATTTGATCAAAGAAAGCTTTTTTGTGGAGAAAAAAAGGAACCAACGACCGGATAACCTGATATAACAATGATATAATATAAATTACAAAAACATTTCTTGTCGGTCAATCCTAAAAACAAACCGATCTCGTGCACATGAACTAATTTATCCAAACTTTATTTGATATATTTTCAAGTCACACTCAACGACTACAGTTATTTGAGTGAGGTGAAGTAGGGCAAAGAATTAAACACATACTAGTACATAAGATGTAAAATGTTTCATATTGGCACAATGTGTGATCCGAAACCTACCTGCTATCAGATAAAGAAGCTTGCAAAATCCATTCATCAAGAAGAAAGCTCACATTTTTGTGTACAAAAATTCACTACCGAGGGTGTGCATGTTAACAAGCAACTAACGATGGATTACAGCCACACGCATAATTTTAGTAATTGACTATTCGACCAAAAAAAAAAAAAAAATGTAAAGTTTTGTTTTGGTCATCTTTTCCAGCTTTGGTATATACTAGTATATGTTGATCTGAACCACGTCATCTTTCACGTTATAAAGTATTCCATATCTAAGACGCATGTTCTTTTCGTGGCAGTTCATCTTACACGAGGCTCAAATTGTATACCCGTATGAATTTCCCTGTACTTCAATATGCCTTATACATACATTTTATTACAGACAATAGTTGACGTTTCATCTGCAGATGTGTAGTAAAATTACAAAATTATACTTGCCTTTCTTATCTTTAAATTACCGGTATGAGTTACACGTTTTTCTATTTTGTATCGTGTTTATTATCTTTCCGTTGTAAAAAAAAATACGTTGCATTATTGAGTTTTTGTCTTGAATAATCTAAGCGCGTGTTCAACCATAGAGCAGCCTATTGCGGATAGGGAAGATTGATTGATCGTTGTCCAGAGGCAAATACCTCATGTTTCCTCAGGACGAGAACCATTTCAACAATTTATCATTAGCCTACTCTTTTCCGAAAACTTCAGGTAGGGTGGGATTTTCCAAACACCTTCCATGGTTTTATGTATTATGACCTGAAAAAACCCATTGAGAGAGTCTCCCCTTTCCGCCCGGATAGGAATGAACTCTCTAGAGGGGTTGTAACGTCAGAATACGGAAACACTAACCGATTACAACAGGGGGTAACGTGTTTGGAGAATGCCGATCTCCCTGCACGCTAAATACCCCGTCTGTAGTTTTCTTAGAATGTTTAACTAACAGTTGTTGAAGAAGGCTAAGTTATCCGAACATACCCAACTATCTACCTTCATACAGTG
Organism: Mytilisepta virgata; assembly: GCA_028015205.1. Taxonomy (NCBI): domain Eukaryota; kingdom Metazoa; phylum Mollusca; class Bivalvia; order Mytilida; family Mytilidae; genus Mytilisepta; species Mytilisepta virgata. The sequence continues at coordinate 21,284,403 of CM051513.1, forward strand.
AAAGTCGAAATAGCTTCTTCATTGATTTGTAATGATTTTATTTGTGATCAACAAAAACTTATGAAGTCCTCTCCCAGATAATATGAGATACATGTAAAATCATATCAGCAAATATAGTAACAAGAGCATAATACAAAACCCCTGAACATATTGATAAATTGAAGAACATCTATTTAAAATATGGTTGGACATTTTGCTATATCAGTTATTTTACTTGGAAAGAAAAGAAGCGCTGGTGATGACACATGCGACGGATGTTCGCCTGAGCGAAAGGTATACTCAAACATACCAAAATTGTAGGTTGAAGAAACTATCCTCTTTATTTTCCGGCCCACTCATATTTGAATTGTGTTTGATAAATTGTTGAAGTATGTCTCGTCCTGAAGAAGCTGAAGAAGCACAGAATATTTGAAACTGGACATTAAGCAAACATGAAACAGTAAAGAAAAAGCCTTGAATAATGCCTTATCTTCATTGGCCGTACAGAGATAAGGACACGAACAAAGTGTCTAATTCCAATGCTTACCAAAATAACCATGAATAGAACGATTGAAATTGACGACAAACATTGAAGGTTTTAAATCTTTAAAATGATGAAATTTTATTAATTTCAGCAAAATCATATCCGTTTTTCTTCCTTGTTGTGTTTCTTTTTTAATTGTTTTCCGTTAACTTTAAAAATACATACTCCACACCATATGATATGCGTATTTTATAACTAGCATTTAGTTATTTAACTTGTCAATTCAGATTTGTATATATACACATGTATAAATACTCTCTAATGCAACATATTTCAGAAGTTAGAATAAAAAAAAATCCTAGTGCCATCAATAATTCATGTTGATACAAATTAACTTTATCAAATATTTAGTACTAAATATGGGTTTTCTGTTCATGTATACATGACATTGATTGATGCATAATGGTTTATAAAGTGGAACTTAATACAAAGATACATAGAACTTTAATACCAATATAATTCACTCGTAATGCGAAATACCAACCACATCATCTTTCTTTAAACTAGGGCAGATATATGCACACATACTCACATATAACTGTTCAAGCAATTGTTATCTATGGATGCTGGTCATAGAGAAGAAATTTGAACCAAAGATCAGTTTAACATTTAAGCAAGCTATACAAAAATGAAAGATATATAAAAATGACAAAACTGAAGCTGACTGGTCTAAGTAAGATTTAAAAAATTATTAGTTCTGAAGTACGTTTAGCTTTGGAATTGACAGGTAATAATTAATTTTAAAATAACGAATTGACGTGTCAGCATGTGTCAGAGAAACATCCTGTAAAAAGGTATAAAACAACAGGTGGCTTGTAAAGTAAACGGCCTGCTGGATTAAAACAAAACATAAGGTACTAAGAGGTCATTTGAAGGAAAAATGCATATTTACCTGTACATCTACTCAGATATACCATTAACTAATTAATGATACTGAGAGTTGATTTTTTTTAACAAAGATATATTTTATTGAACTATAATTAATATGAAATATTAAAGATCAATATATATAGATTATATATTAATATGTACGTTGATATACATAATACTATTATATTATTTATTTATCTAAATCATAATTGACTTCGTTCACAGTTTTAATCCATTTACTGTTTATTAATAATTGTTTGTTACGTAACTCAGTCACTAATTATTTTATCGAAAGTAATGGTAATTCAATAGTATACGACAAATAGTTCAAGAATAAACATTTTGGTCTATTAAAAGAATTTAAACCATGTTATGTTAAGCTCCATGACATCCTAGATTATCATGTTAATTAGCAGCAGTGTACTATATCAAAATGCAATAATAAAAATTGAAAAAACATGTGGAATTTTGATTACGGATACATCTTTTACCAGCAAATAAACTAATAAAACTGTAACACAGTTTAAATTGCAGATCTACGAATCTTGGCTACGCACTAGAATGTAATTTGTGTGGGCTTGTGTACGTCGGAAAAAACAAATGGTAGACTAAACATGCTAAACAAACGAATGTGTGGAGATAGATCATCTATTAATAACAACAAATATGCATTTGTTTACAAACAAGAACATGCACAATTTAGTCAACAAGATCATTTAATCCTCTCTATTAAAGTACGAATTTTAGACCAATAAAAATAAAATATACCATCCTACCAATTAACCAGATTTAAGTATTGGTGAAATGATAAAATAGATAGTGTAGGTAACACGTCTATGACTTGAATGTGTTCAACCTCTTCGACAATACTGCTAGGCGTAATAAAACTCGTGGCCGTCGCCTCTATACCCCACCGCGATTGCATGATGTTTCTATAAAAGGCCTTGTTCCTCACATTGAACAACCAAAGGGATTGCATCATATTATTCGCACAAAGCTCTACTCTTTACCTCTTTTTTTTGGAATGCATATTCTATATAAAACATGTCTAAACACTTACAATACTGATCAACCTTCAAATTTGTACAAACTTGTTGTGATGTTTGATATTGGTCAACATACATTGTTTAAACTGGTGATTCACATGAACAGCATTCTTTTCTGCAACTCCCATTTGCTAAAAAGCCCTTGATGCAATCAATATTGGCAATATCCTACACAGAAATCGGTTTTAAAAGAAATACCACCACTATTCTAAAAATTAAGTACCTCTTATTGCTTATATCTATACATCTGCCATTACACATAAAAGCTTCAATCATTAACGCGTATTGCATGATCTCAATATTGATGACTTCAAAGTGAAACCTCCTGACTGCTCTTGGCACAATTTTCCATTTAGCTTTATACCTGCCGGCCACGTTTTAACGGGTGATTTAAAATATCATCGAACATGATTGTCGCCGTAATTGTTTGTACAGGACCGAAATACCGTGAGCCGAGACCAATTAACAGGAATTTTAACTTTAAGATTCTAATCGAAGCGATAGAGTGCTATGCCAGAAAATAGATAAAACGAGAGAAACATGAGGAGATTGACACTCTTTGTCAGTGTACCCAGTGGGTGAAAGCTGTACGATCACTGATTCAAAAAAGTACACAAGCAACGACAATTTTTAAAGATCCTGATGTTGCTGAAACACTGCCCACCATACATGACAAGTAAGTTGTCGTCCCTGCGGATAAAGTACTTAAAAATATCGTGTGTATCTTTAAATGGCATTGTATTGATTGTTTAGTTAAATAACTGGAAATTGGAAGTACAGAAGGCAATCCCACGAACACAGCAATAACGTTTTCGAAGGACAAGAGCATGGTTAATCACAAATCGATTCTATCTTCCTTTAGTTTTTCCACAAGGACGAATATTGTGATCTTCCCTCTTTGTACTGGATACTAAAGCTTCATAGGTGTCCACACAAAGAGCGTTTCGCAAGTGTACTACTTTATCCTAAGCTGATTACTTCCATCTTAACACCTTTGAAAAGGCGGCTTCCAAAATTAGTGTGCATTTTTGGGTGTCTAATTTAACTTATGTCCACCGCTATTGTGTGAAATTATTTAACTCCAACCCATGTGTTTGTATGTCCTACGTAAGGAGCTGATGTCTGTAATATACCATGTTCACTTTCCTAAGTATATTTATTTTTTTTACTTGGCTTTGGTACACACTTTTGTTCTGTTTTAGGCTTGTTATGGTATTGCCTTTTATCGTAATCCTTTTTCCTTTTCTATTCAAGGCACTTGATACAGAACCGTATCTTCCCGGGCATATATTTGAAAATTAGCAAACTTAAACCCATTTTAGAGAGGTTTTAGTTCCATACTTTAACTTGTTTCCGAACTGTATGAAGAAGGAGTTCTCAATTCTCTTTCTTGGTGCCATTCTGTTTTTGAATGTGTCCTGATAATAATATAAGTATCTTCTGAAATTATATAAATAGAATCATTTTGTAGCAAGGTTATGAATTATGAACTTTATTTTATTAAATAAAGAACAAAGAATTAAAAACTCAATTGGCTTTAATTGGACAATTTTATTACCCTTACAACGTTTTTCGGGAAAATATTTATTTGGAAAAATATAATCCAAATTTATATTTTTACATAAAAATCAGCACTTTTTTAGGCTCCGTCAAACTCTAAATAAGGGTAATATGACGAAAAATCTTTAGCTTTCGACTAAAAGCACATACATGTATAAATCTACACAATATTTGGTATTATGAGTTTTAAAAACCAGCCGGTGAATGTGGCGAATTTGTTGGTTCATGCCATCTCATTCTATGTTTAGATCCATGTATAGAAAGTAACATATATCTTTATTCCATTTAAACACAGTCTGGCATGAATATAAAATAAATATGTATATCGTCTAAGTTTTTATGAAAAACATCTATAATTACAATGACTTTTCTTTGTGTTTAAGATTGATCACATTTTATTTCTACTTCCTTATAGATTTGTATACCTGTTGGCCAATGAATTGACGCAGGTTACACACCAAAACATTGTGTAAATATTCAAGCTAAATAGTCAGCTATAACTCATTTAAATCATTAATTGACATACGCATTTAAGGTTAGTCCTATCTGGGTTACATTTTGTGTTGACAGTCTGCATTGTAAATCACTATTTTCCAATTTTAATTGCTTATGTGTCTATTGTGAATTCAGACATTTCACTTGGGCTTGTTTTGAGGGTATCCGATCAATTGGAGAAAACATTGATAATCCAAGTGTGATTTGTTGTTCTCGTACGATCATTGGTCCTTCAAATGCCTATTATATTGTTTCCATGCTTTTCACATATTCCAAAGCAACGTGTAAACATTGATTGATTGATTAATATTTGTTTATGTCGTGTGGGCAACATTTAAGCCATATCACTCTAAAATCTAATTATTCAAATTAAGATTTCAACAAATAATGTCACAGAAACGCTACCAAATAGAACAATATAATTCAAATAATATAAAAAAAAATAATATTATGAATAAGGACTATATTCAAATAAAGTCGGTCTATACTTATTTTCAGCAAACTATTGGGGTTATTCTCAGACTTTGTATTTTTCCGGAGATCAAAAATGAATTTCGATTAAGGTAAACGCCAATTTAGGTTTAGGTTTGGGTGTCGATTGGTGTATATTAATAGGTGATATTTCATCCAGGTTAATGTAAGAACCAGCGATATGTGGTTTCATCCGGATACCAAAAGGAGGGATAAAGAGGGTTGAAAACACAATCATTGGCAAGCTTTGAATAAAAGGCTTTCCAACTTCAATATAGTAGATAAAATTTTACTCTACGGTTAAAAAGGGATGCTCATTTCACTCAACATATAAAATTTAACAGGGGATAGTCTGAACGACCAAATAACATTAAACTTGGGCATTGAGGGTGAACAGTGTCAAATTGTAGGAGCAGATCTTGAGATAATAGACCCTTAATAAAGTTTCGATCTGACTAGAGATATATATAAATTTCACCCCATTCAGTGCTGGAAACAACTTAAAAAAATGTCCAATGCTTTCAAGCATTTAGCTTTTAGCAATCTGATATGGGTACTTTATTGTCAAAGAGAAGTGCACGGCATTTGGTTTCGTGGACAACTTTAATTAGTGTATAAATGTAATGTTTGTTTGTAGCAAAATTGCATACAGACCGATTTTGGGTTGCAAAATTGAAAACCATTTACCTAAGCCCACTTTTTAATTTTATTTAAATACAATTGTAACATATCCGAAAATCATCAATCCTAAAGAGAACGTTCGACGTTCTTTTATAAGGTTTTACCTACACTATTGGTAGTAATGCTGAATAATGTAACAGATGGTATGCTGCCCTGTCGAACACACATCTCTGTTCAAAAGAATCAGATATGGTAGTATTTACCTTTATATTGAACTGTTTGTTAGACTAAAAGTTAATGAAAGTAGGTATCCTACTATTCAACCGCATATCGTTTAGATATTTTAAAATAACATATTTGTATGTGGTGTTGTATGCTTTTTCAAGAAGCCACATGTGTTGATCTTGGAAAACCCGTTGCGTATAAAGGATTCGAAACTACAGAGATTATCTAACGTGCTTGTACCCTGCCGGAATCCACACTGTATATTAGACAGGACACCATTGGTCACTTGACCCTATCCCTAACCTCAAAACTCGGTGGTCTAGTTAGTTTGTCATGACTAGTAATGATCTGTAGCCTGTCAACACTGGGGTTGTTAGTTCGGATCTCACCTGTGGCGGGGTGTGTTCGACTCCGAGTTAGATTGAAATTCTGGCCAATTTTCCTACCTTATATCGGTGGTTCTCTCCGGGTACTCCGGTTTCCTCCACCAATAAAAACTGGCTGCTGCGAAATAGCCAAATGTGCTGAAAACGGCATAAAACCCCAACAAACAAAACTTGCCCAACCGTTAACAACCAACCACACTGTATGTTACCAGTCAAATTAAATGATTACCAAATATTTAGAAAATTCTATTTGGAAATTTGTCGTATACTCCTCATCCTCACAACAACTATATTTTTGTTTTAAAGTTTTTGTTGTTTTCGGGGATTTTCTGAAGTCGCAATGGTTTAGATTGATCATCTGGGAATAATCTAGGGATACACCAAGTCATTTTCAACAATTTTAATGATGGTTGAGTAACCAAACAATAATGTCTTAATCAAGGGAGCTTTAAGGAGTATTAATAATCTTTAAGTTGTAAAATAAGTGTAGATATAGGTATAAATATACCGACGTAAAATTTTAATTTCAGTTCACACCTACATGACATTGTATAAAATCACTGACAGATTGTTGTATGAAATTGAAGAAACAACAAAAAATCAAAGGTGACAACAAATCGGTAAGAGAAAAAATATAAACTTTATGTAGAATTAACAGTTATTTTATGAACATATATCTTGAATGTTAAGAAGCTACAACATGAAAATTGATTTATGTTTTACACGCATCATTGGTTCACATATTTTCTGACAAATCTCAACTACATGTATTCATAACGCATTAGCGCAACTGCCTAGAAAACAATACTAGTCGAAGCAGTCCCGCTGCATATCCCCGCGCTACTATTGTGTTTTTGAAATCCATACAATCCAAACTAGTGCTGTTGCTATTGTGATTTCGGGGCCTCGGCGACCGAGTGGTCTAGGTAGTTCGTCATGACTACTAAAGATCACTAGCCTGTCAACGCTGGGGTTGTGAGTTCGAATCTCACATGTGGCGGAGTGTGTTCGATTCCGATATTAATTGACAAGATTGCCAGTTTTCCTACCAAAGGTCGGTGGTTCTCTCCGCGTACTCCGGCTTCCTCCATCAATAAAAACTGACCGCCGCGAAATCGCCAAATGTGTTGAAAACGGCGTTAAACCCCAACTTAAACAAACAAAAATAAAATATAGTGATTCCAAATATATATGGCAGCTAAGTAGACATCATAAATAAAGTAGTCTTTCCGGAAATTTACTAAAATGAGAATCACATATTTTAAAATTCAACTGATTTAGATAGTATGATCCAAAAAATCTATTGTTGTTAAGTACATTTTCTGAAATAATAGTCCTAGATACTTTCAGGATATTTACCGAAATTGGAATCACATATTTTTTTTAAATCCATACAACTAGTGCTGTTGAAATAGTGATTCCAAATATATACCGTTGCTCAGTAAAAATGAAAAATAAAGAAGTCTTTGAGTATTTCAGGAATTTCACGAAAATTGGAATCACATATTTTTGAAATCCAAATGATCCTGATAAGTCTTAAAGCTAATATGATTAAAACAAAAAAGTTTTGCGACAAAGGAATAATGTACCGTTATGTCACCCGTGTAGCTCGACTACCAAGGGCGCTATTATATTGATATACCTCTGCCACAAACTGCATTGGCAGGGCAATTACTGAGCCAACTTACAATTTTCTTTCTAAATAACCTGAGAGGAGTTGCGTGACAATGGAATAATGTACCCGTAGGATCCCTGAGTAGCCCAGCCCCCATAAGGCTATTCAAATTCCGAAAAATTTGGCACAGTCCCCCCACACAATACAATCAATGACCCAATTTTCATCTTTCTACATCTAGTGGTTACTGAGATTATTACTGACATTACTATCGTACGTACGTACGTACGTACACCGAACAGCAAAACAATATTCTCGCGTTTCGTTGAAGCGTGGGAATAATAACGCGAGAGTCGTTGTGCGACAAAGGAATAATGTATCCTTAGACCACCGGTGTAGCTCAAATCCCAGGAGCGCTATTAAAATCTCGAAACATTTGGCACAATCTACATTGACAGGGAATAACTGAGCCAGCTTTCAGTTCTGTATTCCAAATAACATGAGAGGAGTTGAGTGACAAAGGAATAATGTTCCCTTAGGCTCGCTTTTGTAGCCCGGCCCCTAGAAACGCTATTAAAATTCCAAAACCTTTGGAACAGTCCCCACACACAGTGCAGTCAATGACACAAGTTTCACATTTCTACATCCAGTCACACACAGTGCAGTCAATGACCCAAGTTTTACATTTCTATATCAAGTGATTACTGATATTATTTGTTTGCTTAAAAGCTTTTGTCTACAATGGTCTACCAATATGTCTGGAGTATAGCAACTTTAGCCACATAATTATCGGTGTAAGTAAGGTTAAAAGATATCGTTTTACTGTCTTTACCTTTGATTACGATTGTTCTTCCCTTGCCAGCTTTTATTTTTTTTTTCAGAAAAGTACAAAAAATGTATGGATGCTAGCAGTTAGACAATGTAAACTTAAATACTCTTTAGGATTTCCGTGTAATATGCTTGAGGTTATATCCCCTGTAACGTTATGCTTATTATACGATCTTGGCATGAACCCTTTTGAATGTCTTCAGTCTATCTCTGTGTAACGTAATTAGGTCTGATTACATGTAATAGCAGTTAATTTTGGTTTGTCCTCAAAATATAAAGTTAGAGATGGGAGATAAGCATGATATATCAGCATACATGTATATTACAAAAGACGATGTTTATTCATTTATCCATTTCAATTTGAATCATAGGGCTAAATGAATAGAATCTGATAACATTTTTGTCCAATAAAAATAATTGATAAATGAGTATTATTTACAGAAAAGCTCATCATAACATCATGTGACTAACTATTGTAACCAGTATTATATCTATTATTTATTTTCATTCCTTAGGTAATATTACATGCCTAATCATGACTGCTACTTTGGTAGCAGTTATGCTGTTCACAGTTGTTCTGGAAGTGGTAAAGCCATGTCCTACATCTTGTACATGCTCTACGACTAGTTCGGGTGTTAATGTTGCTTGCAATAACAGAGGCATTGGACACGTTCCGGAAAATATACCAAATACTACCTACTATCTGTATGTACAATTAAAGATCTAGTATGACATTTTCTTATTTAATAATATATAGCTGGCTCGGGATACTAACCTTAAAAAGAATATCTAAATAGCATAAAAAGACCATAACCGTGCATTGACATAAAATCCCGAATCAAGAGTTTCCCAAATGCTGCAATATTTGGGGACATTAGTGGACATTACTACCAATTTCAAAATTATTTGAAACGTGTGTTAACCTCAAGAGGCCCTATTCGAATTCGCGAGAGGAGTCACCTTTTAAAAAATAGATGAGCCAGTATACCATTGATAGTTGCATACTATTATTTAAAATAAAGGAAATTTCGGCTGCAAATATATTTTAAAACAATAAAAATTAAGTTACAAGAGAAGACGTATTGAACTTTTGTTCTAAAGATTTAAGCCAATACGTTTGTTTATTTCAATCAGGTCAAGTACGTGTGGCCTAAATGTTATATACTGTTAGTGGCCGTATATCACTTGTAGATATAATGTCAACGCATTTACTGCAGTATCAAATAAAATATCTAAATATCATAAAAAGCAAGCAAGATACGCAGCAATATATTAGCAGAAACATGTGTATTCTGCTCTCTGCAGACTTAAGATAGATAAAATAAGTAAATAAAAGGTGACCTAATGTCGTTCATGTTAATCATTTATTTTATTTTAGATATTCTCTCATTTTATTTATCGACTTGAATCTTCATCTCGCTCCTTAAAACGATCCCTGCGTTTTTCAATAACATAAAAAAAATTGCTTTTCTTATCTTTACTATATGATATTGTCCTGTACAAATTTAATCCAGTCTTTCACTAGTGTATCCTTACTTATTTGTCCTTTTACAACTCAACACAAGATTATTGTCACTTAATTGATATGGGAAACTGAAATATACTTGTGCCGAAATTCGCAAACCCTATCTAAAAACACTCGAATACATGTTACTAAATTTTCATGCCGACAGATAGCTTTCAACATGTGACGAATTAAAGTAAGTGTAATTATTATTATTATTTATTATTATTATTATTATTATCTTTCCCCCAATAAAGTGTTGAATACTATCATATACATTACAAAGAAATAGTGGATCTACCAGATGAAAAACCTTTATATCTCAAATACCATAAAATAAAAAAAAACTTATCTGGACATACTAGTGGAAGAAATCAATATGAATTTGAATCGGATAGTATATAAAAATCATCAAAATCGGATAAGACATACAATTATGGTGTGTTACATTTTGTTCGTTTTTTCACTGAAACTTAAAAAAATGTGGAAATCTTATTTGAAGGGATTCAACAAGGATAAAAAAATTAAAAAAAAGACACCAAAATTAACGGAAATTCTACCGACTACGGCGAATAGAGGCTTATGCCGTATTATTTGTGGTCGTATAAAAGACAAAGTCGCTTAGCTTTTTAAAATACAATTCTCCAGAATCACATTAATTAATGCAAGTAAAGTCAAGAAATACCAAATGGATGTTCGAAGGAGAGAAAAATCGTAACAACTGACAAGCTCCGGAGAACAACGAAGACAAGACCAAAAAAATACATGCACCACAATTAAAAACTAAAAACGTATGAACAGCATGGACCCTACCAAAAAACCGGAGTAGACTCAGGTGATACGGAAGAGTTAGCAGTCTCTGCTTCCTGCAGTACAACCGCCATGCTGCCCATGTCAAATCCGGTATGAGGAAGGGATAATATCAATGGAACAGGTCTATTTTCATTTTTTCATACTTGTCAACCAAGTCATGGTGACGCCCATAAAACTTTAATAAGGATGACTTCAGCTTAGGAGTAATGTACCCCTGTCTGAGCAACTCTTCTGTCAGGAACCGGGCTCTGTCCAGGAAGTCAATGTATATGTCACAAGCTCTGGAATACCGTATGAGTTGTGAAATATATACCCCATACGCCGACGCTTCTGGAATATTGCCGCTCCAAAATGGGAAGTTGACGATCGGAAAGTCAAAGTCATCCTGTTTGTCGTAAAGTTTTGTACTCAACCTTCCTCTGGTGTCAATTTCGAGGTGAAGGTCAGGATAAGATGCACACTTGGCAGTGTCTGTCGTATCCTTAATTTCGAGCTCATTGGGATAGATGAGATGTAAAAAATTCCCAAAACGTGAATTGTTGAGTGATAAAACATCATCTATGTAGCGGAAGCTGATATTGAAGGTACGGTCTAACTTCTTCTGTTTTTCCTTAAGAAGCCCGTCAAGGAAGTCTGCCTCATATAAGTAAAGAAACAAGTCAGTTAGTAGTGGCGCACAATTAGTACCCTTAGGAATGTCAATTGTCTGTTGGAAAACACGTCCAACAAATTGAACAAATATGCTGTCGATCAAAAATTCAATCATCAGGACAATTTCTTTCTCTGTATATTTTTTGTTAGATTGAGAGTGGTTTTAACAAAGTATGATTTATCTCTACCAATGAAAAGGTATGTGTATCTGTTGTTGCCATTTTTATTTTGAAAGCATCCATGGATTAGATCTTTTAACTTCTCCTTCAATTCTGAATGAGGAATGGTTGTATAGAGGGTAGAGAAATCAAATGTTTTTATGCTGTTACAGACTGAAATGGACCGAGATCGTAAAATATAAAAGTCTTTGGAGTTCTTTAATATCCACATTTGATTGAAACCACTTCTTGAATAACTTGTCTCGCAATAACTTTGGAGGCCCGTTTTGACAGCTGTTAAAATAGAAGTTAGAAGTTGAGACAATGGTTTGGTGGAACACTTGGCAGATCCAGCTATAAAACGTTGTTTATATGGACACTTATGAAACGTGGGTATCCAGTACAAGGTAGGAAGATCCCAATCATCATCTTTGATGGAAATACCAAATGACGATAAGACCGAACTATGATTGTCGGTTATTTCTTCCTTTGAAAGTGTAGTAGCTTTAAAGGTAGGGTTGCCAAGTCAACTAGAAATCTCTAGTTCATTAATCAAGAATTGAATATAGTAGCTTTTGCATACAAAAACGATGTTATTAGGGGCCTTGTCTGCAGGAACAACAACATATTTGTCATGAATGACGGGCAGTGTCTTGGCAGCATCGGGGTTGCTGAAGACTGATGTTCCTTTTTTACTCATAGACCTTCTAAGTTTATCCATTCGAACTTGAATCAACGATCTCACAGCTTTAACCCACTCTAAAAGTGAATATAGTGTCTCTTGTTCACCGCTGGTCCATTTTTTGGCATAGTCCTCCACAGCATCCATCAGTAGTGTGAAGTTATATTTCCAATTTATGGATAAGGGTTCGCGATACTTAGGACCTTTTGCAAGGACAGCACGAAGGGACTCATTATCTATGATATTTAAGTCTCCTGTGATGACATGGCCAGCAGGACTGTATTTGAATGGAGAACTGTTGCATGAACAATCAGGTAGCTTTGAGGTCGTCGATTTTGAGGTCCTGCAATGCACGTTTGTGATTGAATATTTTTGATGCAATGGGTGTCGGATAGGTATAAGAAATAAAGGGAACGGACTGATCTTTGAAATAAGGCGGAACTGTTAATCTGACCGATTTGTGGTGAAGGATATTGCCAAGATTTATGACATCTAAACCTTTGTTGGCAAAAAAGAGTGGGAGAAAAGAACACCTCGTTATCAGTTTTAAAATGAACAGCCATCATTTCAATTACACAAAACGTAAACAATTAGTGTACTTTTGCTATGAATTCTAGTTTTAATTGTATCCGTCTTGCTTCAGTTAATATTCGCTATCTTTTAGAGATGGTTAAATTCAAATGGAAACCTGACGTAAAAATGCTTCCCTATTTTAAAAACTACAGTGTTAATGTAGCCAAAATACTCTTTAATTGTCATGATTAGGAGGGTAAGTCGTGCTTGAATAAATGACTTACCTGCAAGAGGAACAGGATAGAACATTGAAAGTGGTGTTTTATCTGTCAATGGGACAGATAGTTGTAGTAAACAATGGACATATGATATTCCAAGGACGACACAAATATTAGTACACTTATTTTCGCATGGTATATGAAGTTATAACATTTTTTCTTATACAATAGAACAACATAATCACAATTTAGGCATGTTGATATTGTTTTTATGGTATTAAACTTTTACAACAATATTTTAAGAAACATAACTTATAATGGTATATCAGTTATTGAAGATGGAGCGTTTGAACGGCCTGCAAAACTGGAGCCACTGCAATTTTTACAATGAAAATATAACCACTGTCAAAGCTAAAAATTCAAATATCGCTTTTCCAGATACACTGAAGTATGTAAATATTAAGATTTTAAATATCCACATATTTATGTTAAAGGTAATAAATCATACAGTAACCACTATCATCTTCCATCATGAAAGAAAACATTAGAACGAGACAGCGTAAAGCCTTTATACCAATAACCCATGAAAATATGTTGCCGTTTGAACAAGATTATACACCAGTTATATAAAACTTTTAGTGTTGGTGTTTCCTTACTAGGCAAAAATTGTTACTTAAAATTTACTGATTACAAAATTGCAAAACAATTTAAAAATAAGGAGTATCTCCAACATGCAAACGTATGTACATAGATGGTGTTGGCTTTGCAGTTGTTTGGTAATTTTGGAATTTTAAAATTTGCTCTTCAAATTTTTGGATTGTTGTTTTGTTTTTCAACATTTTGGCCTTAAGCACAAGTTTGAGTCGCACATCTTCTGCATCAAAGTTTGCATCAAACAGTTAAAGTTGTAGAAAACCGGTCTATCAACTCGAGGACGTCTCTTTGACATTTAGTCTTCTATATACATGCAGCACTAACGTATGAAATCATATTTTCAGCAATTTACAAGGTAATAACATCTCTATCATTGAGAATGGCGCTTTCAGAGGTCTTGAAAGTTTGCAGTATTTGTAAGTAATATTCAAGTTTTACAATTTTACAAGTTTTGCTGTACATTTCTCCAGGTATGCAGATATACTTATAAAGTACGGTTTCCGGCGGATTAAAAAGGGTTTTTTTTATCCAGAAGGCGTAGGATATATCTGGTTTCTTTAAAGACAGTCGCGTGTTATCCAGATAAATAATTTCGTTTTACAGCTATAGTTTAGATGAAAGAATATAATAATTTCACACTGACAGAATGATATTTTAACATTTCGGAAAAGGTTGTGACATAATTCCCATATGGCCATGCCCAGCAACGCTACAGTCGCTGTCACGATCATTTGGGCAGAAGAACACTGAGTATCTGAAGAAATAACACCAACAATTAAAGACCCTTTAATATGTATATTTCATCATTGATATATTGAATGCCTTCCGTAGACAAATCCTATACAGATTATAATGGTAGTCGAGGTCATACGAGAAATGCACGAAACAAATACAGCTATCTTTAAATTAAGAGAATAATGGGATATATTATTATTTGCAAAAAGGCAACAGAAAGTGATGCATTTTCTCAGTGAATAAAGGGGTAAACTGCTGAAAGAAACCAAATTGATGTTTTGTTGATTTAATTTTCATATTTCAGAAATAGGTCATGACATGACGGCCATATGGCATTAAATGGACCGAAAGGTCACTAAAACTTATATATATATATATAAGGACCGAAGCGAAGCTGAGGTCAATATACTGTATTTGGAGTGACCTGCCGATCCATATATAGCCATTTGACCCAAAGTGTTATGAACTATTTCTTATATTATATTTATGAATCACATCGAAATTATTCTTTAATCCCAGAGGTGGTTACTCGCCGTAACCATCTATACAATAGATCTTTATCGAAAATGCTTTCTCACCACCAATACTAAATGTATTAATTTTTTCAGGCATCCTACAAATATCTTTCTAAAGTAGTGAAAAATACTTTGTATCTCATAAATCACCTATTTAAGAATGTTTTCACGCCCAGATAAAAAAAATAATAACCTTATATTTTGGAAAATTTTAGATGACGGGTGTTTTGCCGTCAATCATGTTCATTTAAAGCAAATATTAAGCAATACTTCTTAAATCCATCACCCCCACCCCCCTTCCCGAAAGAAAAATATCAAACACTGATTGATCCTATGCAAATACCACATGAAATTACCTCTGAAATATTATTTAGCCAAAAAGTACTTCAAATTTTACCCCAACCCCAAGTTAAGAACATGGAAAAATGACATCAAAATATAATGAAGCAATGTACACACTTGGATGCATTAAATATCTTCATAAAATTACCAACCAAAAGAGACAACTTGTATTTTATTCTATAGATAAGGAAATGAAATGAAGAATATAGTCAGTTTCTCCTTTTGATCGTAGTTAAACGGTGTTTGTTATCAGTTGTTATGTTCAGAAGCCTCACGATTTTGGCCACCAAAACAAACCCGGTAGCAATTCCGGAACAAGTCGTATATTGGCCTGGATCTCCTGTCCCTATACTATTATATGGACTGAGGAAATTCACTAAAGACCAATAGTAGAAAAAACATATTAAAGTATACATTTATGTCTTTGTAACAACCGTTTACAGTCTATTGCTGAAAAAGCTTTTGCAAACCTGACACATATAAGGACACTGTTTTGTCACTTTAAAATATGTAAACCTGATTATATATTAGTAAAGTGATTAAATAACAGAATAATAAAGAGTAAAATAAGGTCTTTATTGTAAACATCGTTTTAAGATTATATAAAATAATATCTGAAATACAAGAGAATACGAGATTAATGACATTTGTACACATACATTAAGTTCAGCAATGAAAATATTTTGAACGAAAGTGTCCAGATTTGTATCATTTTATAAGAACTATCTGATTTATTCAGCAGTCTTGAAAACAAATATATGATTTATAGAAATTTAGGAATTATATTCTATGGTTTGAGTTTCATATTCAGTAGAAAGGTACCAACGCAGTATCGGTACAATTTAATCAAAATACATCTTTGAGCTGATGTTAGAAAAATTAAATATGTTTTTCGAAACTTACATTACAATAATGTACAATAGAGGATGCTGTTTTTGGTTTGCAGGCTCTGTAAGCTGGAAATGTTATTTTTTTCATGCGTTCTGTATTTTTATCAATCAGATTGATATATTTTTGAATGATACAACCACATTTTTTTCATCTTTACTAAGTTATATTTTCTTCTACAAATCTGATCTAATGTTATATTAATATATTCAGTTGTGTGTTTTCCGTGAATCAATTATTTTGTCGTATTAGTCTATTATAATCTCTATTTTTTTCTCTGAGATAGCGAAGTATATGCTGTGTCGTTAATTGTGTCTATTAATTATTTATATAAGGAATTCCCTGTTTTACAATTTTTGATTTCTAATCTCGGGCTTCATATCTTAGTTTTTCTTTATCAATAATCCTGAAGCCTGGTTTTATCTCTTTTGGACTTTTCCCTGAAAGTCACCTTTTTTCATCGGATACATTTGACATGATTTTGGTTCTTACTTATGACATTGATGGTCTAATTCTACAAACTACGTCATTTGTCTTTACGCATTTTACTATCGTTTTTTTCAAATAGAGATACGTCTCAAACATCGCATACCTCTGGTGATATATTAAATATCCATAATTAATATTGAGATTAAAGCATGTTTCTTTTAAAGTAAGTATCCATTTAAATAAGGATAACCAAGACTACAATTCGTGTTCAAATTAAATTAATTGGCTATTCTTCTTTTTTCTTTTTTTTTGTTTGTTTGTTTGTTTGTGTTTTTTTTTTTTGTTCTTTTTTTTTGTTTATTGTTTTTTTTGGTTTTGCTAACGTCTTTGGCCTCGAGTACAACTGATGAGTCTCAAATCGAGGAAATGTGAACATCTTGTGCGTTAAATTTAATATGGAAGAAATAAAAAGGCCAATTTTATTTTTGTTGTAATTTCACTAGGTTTTGATCACTATATCTTTCGGAATACTCGTCAGTGACTATTTAGAATAATTATGCCATGAAAAATAACTTACTTGTAAGTATTTGCTCTTAAAAATAAGTCATCCTTATTAAGTTTTATAGGCGGCATCATGACTTGGTTGATAGGTATAAAAACCGTTTCCCAAATGAAAATGGACCTGTCTTATTAATATTATCCCTTCCTCATACCGGATGTGACATGGGCAGCATAGCGGGTGTCCTGCAGTAAGCAGACACTGCTTACTCTTCCGCAGCACCTGAGTCTACCTCCGTTTTTTTTTTTTTTTTTTTTTTTTGGTGGGGTCCATGTTGTTCATATGTTTTTAGTTTTTAATTGTGGTGCATGTATTGTTTTGTTCTTGTAATCCTTGTTCAGTTGTTACGAGTTTTCCCTCCTTCGAATATCCCTTTAGTATTTCTTGACTTGACTTAAAAAAAGATAACCAACACCAAAATTCGTGCCTAATTTAAATTAATTGACTATTCTTTTTCCCCATTTTTTGAGGGAGGTTGTCTAACGTTTTAGGCCTTCAGTTCAACTGATGAGTCTCAAATCGACGAAATGTGCACATCTTGTCCAATAAATTTATTATGTAAGAAATAAACAATTCCAATTTTATTTTTGTTGTAATTTTACTAGGTCTTGACCACTTTATCTTCGGAATACTCGTGAGTGCCTATTTAGAATGTTTTGATAATATGAGTGTGTTGCAATATATGGTAAACGGGACCTCCATACTTATGCTATGACAACTTTTTTTTACTACAACAATATTACTGAAATCTATTTTAAGTCGCATGAATTTACAATGATGTACAGTGTCTTGCTGAAAACAGGTTTTTACACCTGCAAACTTTAACTTTATTGTAAGCATATTATACTACACAATGTAATTAATTAATACCAATTTTCTTTTGGTTTGAATTGTGGTTGTAATTGTGTTGGGTCAGATATTACAATACTAGCCCTTAGAATTAACTGTAAAAAAATGTAAAATTTAGGAACGTTAAAAAGTATCTCCTTCGGGCATAGTTCTGTACTTAGATGGTTTTTTGCTTTACAATGTTTTGATAATTTTTTGCATTTTTGAATTTGATCTTCAAGGTTTTGGATTTCTGTTTTGGTTTGCAACATTTTAGTCCATGAAAACAAATGATAAGTGGAGAATTGACAAAATTGTCACACCTTCTGCATCAAAATTGGTATCAAAGAATGTATTTTAACACACAGAGATAATGAACATAAGCCTATCAGCTCGGCACATTTTGTTCTACATTTATTCGTCTATAGGCATGTAACACTAACGCACGAAATTATACTTTCAGAATTTTAGAACAGAATGAAATTTCTATCATTGAAGATGGAAATTTCAGAGGTCTTGATAGTTTGAAATATTTGTAAGTAATTATTCAAGTTGTACAATTTTAGGCACCGATGTTACGCTATATATTTCTCCAAGTTTTCAATTATACTGATAATGTAAGGTTCTGCACTGATTACAAAGTTTATCTAGCAAGACAAAGATCTAATTTGTTTTCAAGATAGCCATCTGTTATCCATACAAATCATTTCGTTTTGCAGTCATAATTTGCATACAAGAATCAATTTCACACTAACAGAATAAAAATTTACAATTTTGGAAAAGGTTGTGACTTAATTCCAATATAGTCATGTAGAACAACGCCCCAGTCATTGTCAAGATTACTTTTGGGCAAAAGAACACCGAATATCTTATGAGCTAACACCAACAGTTTAAAACAACTGTAAATATGTGTATTTATACATTAAAATATTGGGTGCGCTCCGTAGACAAAAACTATAGAAATCTAAATGGCTTTCGACGTCATACAAGAAATTCACGACATTAACTTAACTACTTTCAAATTACGAGCATAATGGGATATATGATTGATTGATTAACATCCAGTGGCAAATATTTCATGCTTCTTTAGGGCAAGAACCAGCTCAATTTATAAAAAATTCAAATAGGGGTGGGTCAGGACCCAAAGGGGAACTAGTTTTGACTGCCACTGTAAAAGAGAATGGTTGGATATGGTCGGATAATTTAGCCTTCTGTAGCGGCATTAGCCTGCTCTTTTTCGAAAACTACAGAAAGTGTCTTAAGCGTGCACGGAGTGTGGCATTCTCCAAACAAGTTACCCACTATAGTCCGAGGTCAGGATTTCCGTATAATGACCCGACAACCCCAAACGAGAGGGTCTCCCCTATTCGCCACATGGGGACGCGCTAGGCGACTCTATGGGATGAGCCCCCGCGATCCATCACAGGTGCCTACAGTAAGATATATGATTTGAGCAAGTAGGCAAATACAGTGATGCATTGTCACAGTGTACCAAGGTGTAAACTGCTGAAAGAAATCAAAATAATAAAATATTGACTTAATTTGCAGATATCGTTATAACAACCGTTCACAGTTTAATGCTGAGAAAACGTGTGAAAACCTGAAAATTTTAAGGACACCGATTTTTACTATACATCATTTAAACCTTAGTATATATTAGTATAGTAAATAATAGAATTATTATGGGTAAAACAATGAGGAATGTATTTTATCCTTTTAAGATTATATAGAATAATATCCAAAATACAAGAGAATAAGAGAGTATTGACAATGTACACATAATTGAAGTGAAAACATCTTATACGAAAGTATGAGAACTATCATTTGATAAAAGCTATTTTATTTATTCAGAGAGTCTTGAACCAAAAATATTAAATTCTAGAAATGCAAGTATTATAGGCTATGGGTTACATATTCAAGATGCAGTAACGGTACAATTTAAACAAAATGCGTAATAAATTACTTGGTCCATGTTAATAAAAGTAGAATAAAATGTTTTAAGAAACTTATATTACGGTAATGTACAAAAAAGGATGGTGTCTTCGGTTTGCAGACTGTAAATATGTTGTCGTTTTAATTTATTATAATCTTTAGATGTCATCTAAGGTCCTTTTTATCTCAAGTATGACATGTTCATTGAGTTAACTAGCTTTTCTGTGTCGTTAATGTATTTTATATAATTATTCATATCAGGAATTTCCCTTTTTAAATGTTTGATTTCTAATCTGAGTCTATACTGATAACTTAGTTTTCCTTCGTATATAATCGTGAAGCCTGTCATCGTCTATTCCGGTATTTTTCGGTGAAATGACATTTTGTTCGATCGGTAACATTTGACATGATTTTCGTCGTTACGTTTGACGCTGATCTAATTATACAAACTACGTCATCTAACTTTACGCATTTTGCCATGGTTTCATTAAATAGAGATATGTCTCAAACACTGCCTACATCTAAGGATATGTTAAATATGAACTATGAATAAGTTCTGTTGAAAGGAAAGAAAGTATTTAATTATTTCATTCTGAGTCACTCCCTGTAAACATTAGATACAGTAGATTTATACTATGCTGTATACGATGCATTTCAAGGAGTACCCTCTCATCATCAGCATTAAAACCGAAACATTTGGAAGACCAAAAACCAAACTTATATTAAACAAGAAGTACTCAACCAAAAATACCGAAATAGGAAGCCAAATTTCAGCTAAGGATATCTACCATCTCATAGAAGAAACCCATAATGGACAGGTACAGTGTTTTCTGTAAGCTGATAAACAATCATTATTCTATAAAAACCAATTTTTCATTGTAATTTTATCCCAATTTCATTCCTTGTATAATTTCTTAAATGGGTCCTTTTGACCCGTGACTGCACTTTTGTTAAATTTCTCAACTAGATTATTTTTTTGTTTATCATTAAACCTTTTGCTTTTTCTTTCCTCTTTTATTGCCCATCCTTTTGATAATTTGATGTCATGGCATATTGTTGAGTCAGACTCCACTGAGATTTGCAAACTGTTGCTGCTATGTAACTTTTCAAGATAAGTGTTTTCACCACATCGACAGATGACCGTTCTGGTATTTTCAATTGACAATCTCCAACAAGCATATGTCCTTCCATGCTTTCATATGTTGAAAAGGACAGTATACACTCTTCATTTTTGCAGGAAAAGATATTCGTATGGTACAAAATAATCATGATAATATCCCTACGATACGAAATTGTAATGAATATCCAAATGGTACGAATAATGTCTTAATTAAGTTGATTTTATCCATATGGTACGAAAAGGTTAATATTTCCGCCGATCTTGGTACGAAATGGTTCTGTCGAAAAATATGTATGATACGAAATGGCACAAGGGTTTGGTACGAAATGGTAAATTTATGGTACGAAATGGTTATGGTACGAAATGGTCATGGTACGAAGTGACTATAAACCTTTAGGATTGTGTCCGATGAACCAGAATGTCAATAAACTTGGCTGGCACGGCGAACATATTTTAGCATAAGGTACGAAAAGGTTAATATTTCCGCCGATCTTGGTACGAAATGGTTCTGTCGAAAAATATGTATGGTACGAAATGGCACAAGGGTTTGGTACGAAATTGTAAATTTATGGTACGAAATGGTCATGGTACGAAGTGACTATAAACCGTTAGGATAGTGTCCGAAGAACCAGAATGTCAATAAACTTGGCTGGCACGGCCGAACATATTTTAGCATGGGACACTATGTGAAAATACATTAAGAAATCTTCTTGTTTGAAACCACTAAGCCAATTGAAACCAGACCGTCTCGGTGGTCTAGAGGCCGCTCGTTCGATCCCCGGCCGGGTCAAGCCAAAGACATTAAAATTGGTATTTGCTGCTTCTCCGCCACGCTCGCGATATTTGGGAGTAAGAGCAAAAACTGGTCGGCTCGGAGTCAGTACAATGTGTCCGAGTGAAAAGATATGGCGTGTTGCGGAAAGTTACATCGTCAGCTATCACATCAAAACTCCGACTTAGCGTGTTGGTCTAGTACAAAGCAGGGATCATATTCATTATCATATCGACATGTTTCCGTCCTGATATGCATCTGGTTTCCACTGGACGTTAAACAATAATTCATCCATCCATCCAATTGAAACCAGACTTTGCAGAAATGGTCTGAAGGTGATCCTCTTTCCGAATTGTGTAATATATCCCCAAAAGTCAACAAAGAAGGCCGCTACTGCCGAATTTATTTTACGATGGGACGATATGGTGAAATTAATAAAACACGTTGCTGCTTTAGCGGTCAAATTGTGTCAGATGAACCGGACTGTCAACGAAGACGGCCGTCATAGCCTAACTTTATGTAATATAGGACCCTATGGGAAAAATTCATTTAAAATATCGTTTTTTATGAAATCACTATGGAACCATACTTTGCAGCCAAGGTTATTAGATTGTCCTCTTTCAGAATTATGTCCAATAAATTAGACTTTTGTTTCTTGGGCGCCTTTTCGGCTGTTGATTGGCAAATCGAATGCAGATTAGAAATACAGGGTCCTGAGAGCCTCTATTTATTTTGATTTCAACATTAATTTTATTAATGATGTTGTCCTTTTGATAAACTATGCATTGATAAAGTATTACGTGATATATGGTATCTCTCACTGCTAGCGCCCAATTTGACTTGATAAGTAATTGTTCAGGAGAAATGAGTATTGGACAATATAACTACGCACTGTCGAGAAACTGTATGCACTTGGGAAACATACATTTATGGGGCAGTTGTTGTTTTTTGTTGATTTTCCTGGCATCTAAAAGTTTGCCTTGCAGTTGACCAAGACGTTGAGACCAGTTCATGAAACTTATGAATGGGTTATGCAATGGTTTAAATTTTCTTGTGCTGAACTATCTTTAACTTCATTTCATCAATCTTGATAAAGAAAACAAATTTTGATTTTGCTTTTAAATATCGTGATGCAGAAATTCACAAATTCAACAAATCATCAAAATGGGATAAGAAATATAATTATGATGTGTTCCTTTTTTGTCACTTTTAACTTTAAACCCGAATGGCTAGTCGAGATTCAAAGTTTGTAACTTGTTGTTGTTTTTTGTTATTATTTATGGAAACAAAAGACTTAATCCTATATATGTTCTTAGGTAAAAAAAATGTTGAACTGGAATATATCAAAAGAGTTTTCTTAAATTTGGCTTTTCAGACTTCTGAATGACAATCGATTGCTGACCATTGCTAAGAATACGTTTGTGAACCTGACTAGTTTGTATTGGTTGTAAGTATTCTTTAATAATAAATAACAGAGACAAAAATTAGTGTACTAAAAAAAGGAATACAAATGGTTCTCTGTTGGTGAGGAAATATCTTGTGAAAATGGACATTATGTTGATTTTGATTTCACTATTTCACTATTTCGTGAGATCGTTCTTAAGTTTGTGATCTTAGATCTTATATGAAGAAATGTAGTGTTTTGCTCCTTAGGTATACTTATCCTCTTTAAGGGATTTAAATCATTCGGTGAGAATAAAAATGTTCAATTATACCTACATGTGATGAACATCCATTACAAAGCGCCTCCCGATTAGGTAGATTAAATATCTTTAGTGAGATATCATGTCCTTCTTATATGGACACCTCATTGGACTTGACACTTCAATGGATTTATGATAAGTTTTCTTTATACTTTTAATTCCTAATATACTCTGCTGGCATTTGTTAATATATTCCATTCTCAGGACTTATTTTTCCTTTGGATTTCGAATTAACGGACTTTTCCCATTCATTATAATATGAATAACCCAGACATGATTTACTATATCAAATAAAACATACGTCTTGCTGTGTGAGTAACATACATGTAGCTGAAAGAATATATTTTTTACATTTAATAATTATTTTCTTTTGACTACAACTAATGACGTTGAATGCACATACAAGCAAAGTGTGAGAAAGCAAACGGTCGAGGAAATGTGAACATCTTGTGCATTAAATTTGGTATGGAAAAAATAAAAAAGGCCAATTTTATTTTTATTGTAATTTCACTAGGTTTTGATCACTATATATTTCGGAATACTCGTCAGTGCCTATTTAGAATAATTTTGATTATACGAGTGTCTTGCAATATATGGTAAACGGGACCTTCATACTTATGCCATGAAAAATAACTCACTTGTAAGTATTTGCTCCTAAAATGAAGTCATCCTTGTTAAAGTTTATGGTCGTCATCATGACTTGGTTGATAGGTATAAAAACTGTTTCCCAAATGAAAATGGACTTGTCCCATTGATATTATCCCTTCCTCATACCGGATGTGACATCGGCAGCATGGCGGGTGTCCTGCAGGGAGCATAGACTGCTTCCTCTTCCGCAGCACCTGAGTCTACCTCAGGTTTTTTGGTGGCGTCTATGTTTTTCATATGTTTTTAGTTTTTAATTGTAGTGCATGTATTGTTTTGTTCTTGTCTTCGTTGTTCTCCTGAGTTATTCAGTGGCTACGATTTTTCACTCTTTCGAATATCCCTTTGGTATTTCATTCTTGACTTAAAAAAAGATAATCAAGACTACAATTCGTGCACAATTTATATTAATTTGCTATTCTTCTTTTGTTCCTTTTTTTTTGTAATTAATTAATCCAAATTTTCTTTTGGTTTGAATTGTGGTTGTAATTGTGTTGGGTGAGATATAGAATTAACTGTAACAAATTGTAAAATTTAGGAACGTTAAGACGTATCTCCCTCGGGCATAGTTCTGTACTTAGATGATTTTTGGCTTTACAATGTTTTGGTTATTTTTGCAGTTTTGAATTTGATCTTCAAGTTTTTGGATTTTTGTTTTGGTTTGCAACTTTTAGTCTATGAAAACAAATGATAAGTGGAGAATTGACGAAATTGTCACACCTTCTGCATCAAAATTTGTATCAAAGAATTGTATTTTAACACACAAAGATAATGAACATAAGCCTATCAGCTCAGCAACTTTTGTTTTACATTTATTCGTCTATATGCATATAATACTAACGCTCGAAACTATACTTTCAGACAATTAGACCATAATGAAATTTCTATCATTGCGGATGAAATTTTCAGAGGTCTTGATAGTTTGGAATATTTGTAAGTAATTATTCAAGTTGTACAATCTTACCGATGTTACGCTATATATTTCTCCAAGTTTGCAATTATACTGATAAATGTAAGGTTCTGCACAAAGTTTATCTAGCAAGAGAAAGATCTAAATTTTTTTCAAGATAGCCATCTGTTATCCACACAAATCATTTCGTTTTGCAGTCATAATTTGCATACAGGAATCAATTTCACACTGACGGAATGACAATTTACCATTTTGGAAAAGGTTGTGACTAAATTCCAATATGGTCATGTACAACAACGCCTTAGTCGTTTCTAAGATCACCTTCGGGCAAAAGAAACCAAATATCTTAAGAGTTAACACCAACAGTTTAAACCACCTGTAAATATGTCTATTTATACATTAAAATATTGAGTGCCTTCCGTAGACAAAACCTATAGAGATCTAAATGGTATTCGACATTATACAAGAATTTACGAAATTAATTTAACTATTTTCAAATTACGAGCATAATGGGATATATGATTGATTGATTAATTGTTGCTTAACGTCCAGTGGCAAATATTTCATGCTTCTTCAGGACATGAACAAGCTCAATTTTTCAAACAATTTAAATTGGGGTGGGTCAGGACATAAAGGCAACCGATTTTGACTGCCACAGTAAAAGGAGGATGTTTGGGTATGGTCGGATAATTTAGAATTCTGTAGCGGCATTAGCCTGCTCTTTTTCGAAAACTACAGAAAGGGTCTTTAGCGTGCAGGAGTCAGAGAGTCTTGAACAAAGCTATTAAATTCTAGAAATGCAAGTATTATATGCTATGGGTTACATAGTCAAGATGCAGTAACGATACAATTTAAACAAAATGCGCAATAAAGTATTTGGTCCATGTTAATAAAAGTAGAATAATTTTTTTTTAAGAAACTTATACAAAAATGTACAAAAGAGGATGGTGTCTTCGGTTTGCAGACTGTAAATATTTTATCTTTTTAATTTATTATAATCTTTAGATGCCCTTTATGGTCCTTTTCATCTCAAGTGCGGCATGTTCAATTTGTTAACTAGCTTGTCTGTGTCGTTAATGTATTTTATATAATTATTCATATCAGGAATTTGCCTTTTTTTACATTTTTTATTTCTAATCTCTGTCTTTACTGATAACTTAGTTTTCCTTCGTATATAATCGTGAAGCCTGGCATCGTCTAATCCGGTATTGTTCTGTGAAATGACATTTTGTTCGATCGGTAACATTTGACATGATTTTGGTCGTTACGTTTGACGCTGATCTAATTATACAAACGTCATCTAACTTTACGCATTTTGCCATCGTTTCATTAAATAGAGATATGTCTCAAACACTGCCCACATCTAAGGATATGTTAAATATGAATTATGAATAATGTCTGTTAAAAGGAAAGGAAGTACTTAATTATTTCAATATGAGTCACTCTCTGTAAATATCAAAGGATTTGAAAAATCTTGGAAATGAGTAGATTCCGATTGTTACCAAACTGTCAGAAAATGGTTATGTATTGCATGAGTTTATAAAAGAAAAGATTTTTACTCCAAAATAATATTTGGCTGCTATGGTAGCCACCTTTGAAGATTTTCCTGCTAAATCTCATTTTTTCACTCTTATTTTTCATAAATTTTCAACCTTTTTCCATTCAATTTACTTGAAAAGTATTCAGTCAGTTCAATTCATTTTTTATATTTTCTTAAACAACTAACATTGTCTTGAAAAAAAATCTAATGTTGAGTAAAATTATTTTTGCTATTCACTTATTTTAAGCTTATAAAAAGCGGGGTAATTGACATGTTTTCATGAATTATCAAAACTGTGATTTTCTATATTTTTGAAGGAATATTATAAAAAATTTCAGCCGAAATTATTTTTTTTGTTCTTTTATATTTTATCTAAAAATGAACGAAAACCTAAAGTGATAACATTTAATTTACGAAAAATAATCAATTTTGAAAATTGGGGCTAATTTGGGTTATAAATTATCTTGTATTCCAATTTAAGGTAAACGTTTTCTATTATTTGTTTTTTAAATAAAAATTAAGTGTTAAACAATGAATACAGTGATGACATACATTACCTTTACATGTTTTTTCTAAACATAAAAAAAAAAAAAAAATCATTTGCTGCAACTTTTGAGGGTCAAAACGGGGTAAATCTGCTTATTTGCTCATTGTAATCTCTGTATCTTCAACACATTATAAACAACGATTTTAAAACTAATAGAAAATTGGAAATCCAGTGTTTTTTTTAATAAATTAATGATATAACTGTTTTAACACTTCTAATTAACAAGTGAAGAAATCTTCAATGGGTTTTGTTTAAAATGCATGTCTACATTGTAAAACTATACGCTAAATCATTTGATTTATCAATAGTAAAACAGATGAAAAATGCTCAAGGACCATGAATATAAATGAATGGCTACAATCACATCATTAAACAAGGACAAAATTTCCTAAATAACTCAGACAATCTTAATTAAAAAGTGACGAAAGTTTGACATTACGCGAAATAAAACCATTTGCCCTGAGACAGATTGTTAACTCCTGATTTCATGTTTCGATTAAACGCCTTCCAATGAAATGAGTTTAAAAAGACCCAAAACAATCATAGGATTTCATACACAATAATTGCATTTTCTTATGTAATAGTAATACTGATGCTCGAAACAATAGACTATATAATTTTCTGCTTTGCAACCTATGGAAGAATTCCTAATTATCATGTAGAAAGTCAGAATATCGTTAGAAAAGATAATTCTCAGACAATTGTAACTGTTTTACATTAGCATGTATTAAAACTAGAGACCAAATCAAATTATTGCCTTTCCTATATCAAATGTTTTCTGAAATATATCAAAATAGTTTTGTTCTCTTACCCTTTGCAGATTTCTACATAACAATCGTTTGCAGTCTGTTACAGAAAATGCTTTTGGAAACCTGGCAGTCTTAACCTATTTGTAAGTATTCATTTAAAAAAGGATAACCAAGACTACAATTCGTGCTCAATTTAAATTAATTGGATATTCTTCGTTTTTTCCTTTTATTTTTTGGTTTTTTCTCCAACGTCTTGGCCTCGAGTACAACTGATGAGTCGCAAATCGAGGAAATGTGAACATCTTGTGAACTAAATTTGGTATGGAAGAAATAAAAATGGCCAATTTTATTTTTATTGTAATTTCAATAGGTCTTGATCACTATATCTTTCGGAATACTCGTCTGTGCCTATTTAGAATAATTTTGATTATACGAGTGTCTTGCAATATATGGTAAACGGGACCTTCATAGTTATGCCATGAAAAATAACTCACTTGTAAGTATTTGCTCCTAAAATGAAGTCATCCTTGTTAAAGTTTTATGGGCGTCATCATGACTTGGTTGATAGGTATAAAAACCGTTTCCCAAATGAAAATGGACTTGTCCCATTGATATTATCCCTTCCTCATACCAGATGTGACATGGGCAGCATGGCGGGTATAGTTCTGTACTTAGATGGTTTTTTGCTTTACAATGTTTTGGTAATTTTTGCATTTTTGAATTTGATCTTCAAGTTTTTTTTATTTTTGTTTTGGTTTGCAACATTTTAGTCATGAAAAGAAATAAGTGGAGAATTGACGAAATTGTCACACCTTCTGCATCAAAATTGGTACCAAAGAATTGTATTTTAACACACAGAGATAATGAACATAAGCCTATCAGCTCGTCGACTTTTGTTTTATATTTATTCGTCTATATGGATATAACACTAACGCACGAAATTATACTTTCAGACAATTAGACCATAATGAAATTTCTAGCATTACTGCTGGAATTTTCAGAGATCTTGATAGTTTGCGAGAATTGTAAGTAATTATTCAAGTTGTACAATTTTAGGAACAGATTTCACGCTAAATATTTCTCCAAGTTTGCAACTTACTGATAATGTAAGGTTCTGCACTGATTACAAAGTTTATCTAGCAAGAGAAAGATTTAACTTTTTTCTAGATATTCATCTGTTATCCACACAAATAATATCATTTTGCAGTCATAATTTGCATACAAGAATCAATTTTACACTGACAGAATGACAATTTACAATTTTGGAAAAGGATGTGACTTAATTCCAATATGGTCATGTACAACAACGCCCCAGTCATTGCCAAGATTACTTTTTGGCAAAAGAACACCGAATATCTTAAGATTAACACCAACAGTTTAAACCACCTGTAAATATGTGTATTTATACATTAAAATATTGAGTGCCTTCCGTAGACAAAACCTATAGAGATCTAAATGGCATTCGACGTCATACAAGAAATTCACGACATTAATTTAACTATTTTCAAATTACGAGCATAATGGGATATATGATTGATTGATTAATTCTTGCTTAACATCCAGTTGCAAATATTTCATGCTTCTTCAGGAGGAGAACCAGCTCAATTTATCAAAAACTTCAAATAGGGGTGGGTCAGGACACAAGGGGGAACTAATTTTGACTGCCACTGTAAAAGGAGGATGGTTGGGTATTGTCGGATAATTTAGCCTTCTGTAGCGGCATTAGCCTGCTCTTTTTCAAAAACTAGAGAAAGGGTCTTAAGCGTGCAGGGAGTGTGGCATTCTCCAAACAAGTTACCAAATATAGTCCGCGGTCAGGCTTTCCGTATTATTACCCGACAACCCCAATTGCCACATTGGAACACGGTAGACGACTCTATGGGTTGAGCTCCCTTGATCCATCACAGGTGCCTAGAGTAATATATATGATTTGAGCAAGTAGGCGAATAAAGTGATCCTTTGTCACAGTGAATAAAGGTGTAAACTGCTGAAAGAAATCAAAATAATAAAATATTGACTTAATTTGCAGATATCTTTATAACAACCGTTCACAGTTTAATGCTGAGAAAACGTTTGAAAACCTGACACTTGTAAGGACACCGATTTTTACTATAAATCATTTAAACCTTATTATATATTAGTACAGTAAATAACAGAATTATTATGGGTAAAACAATGAGGAATGTATTTTAACCTTTTAAGATTATATAGAACAATATCCAAAATACAAGGGAATAAGAGAGTATTGACAATGGTACACATGAATGAAGTGCAGCAATGAAAACATCTTATACGAAAGTATGAGAACTATCATTTGATAAAAGCTATCTTATTTATTCAGAGAGTCTTGAACCAAAAATATTAAATTCTAGAAATGCAAGTATTGTAGGCTATGGGTTACATATTCAAGATGCAGTAACGGTACAATTTAAATAAAATGCGTAATAAATTACATGGTCCATGTTAATAAAAGTAGAATAAAATGTTTTGAGAAACTTATATTACAGTAATGTACAAAAGAGGATGGTGTCTTCGGTTTGCAGATTGTAAATATGTTGTCGTTTTAATTTATTATAATCTTTAGATGTCATCTAAGGTCCTTTTTATCTCAAGTATGACATGTTCAATGTATTAACTAGCTTGTCTGTGTCGTTAATGTATTTTATATAAATATTCATATCAGGAATTTCCCTTTTTTAATTTTTGATTTCTAATCTCAGTCTATACTGATAACTTAGTTTTCCTTCGCATATAATCGTGAAGCCTGGCATCGTCTATTCCGGTATTTTTCGGTGAAATGACATTTTGTTTGATCGGTAATATTTGACATGATTTTTGTCTTTACGTTTGACGCTGATCTAATTATACAAACTACGTCATCTAACTTTACGCATTTTGCCATGGTTTCATTAAATAGAGATATGTCTCAAACACTACCTACATCTAAGGATATGTTAAATATGAACTATGAATAATTTCTGATAAAAGGAAAGAAAGTATTTATTTTTTTCATTCTGAGTCTCTGTGTAAATATCAAAGGATTTTAAAAATCATGGAAATGAGTAGATTCAGGTTTTAACCAAACTGTCAGACAATGGTTATGTATTGCATAAGTTTGTACAAAAAAAGATTTTTACTACAAAATAATATTTGGTTGCTATCGTAGCCATCTTTGAAGATTTTACTGCTAAATCACAATTTTTCATAAAATTTCAACATTTTTCCATTCAATTTACTTAAAAAAAATTCAGTATGTTGAAGTCATTTTTATGTGTTCTTAAACAACTGATCTTGTCTTGAAAAAAAATCTAATGTTTTGTAAAATTATTTTTGCTATTTACTTATTTTGAGCTATATAAAAAGGAGGATAATTGGCATGTTTTCATACATTATAAAAACTGTGATTTTCTGGATTTTTGAAGGAATATTATAAGAAATTGCAGCCAAAATTAATTTTTTCTTCTTTTATATTTTTAAACAAGCTGTCTTATCTACAAATGAACGAAAACCTAAGTGGTAATATTTGATTTACGAAAAATAATTAATTTTGAAAAATGGGGAATAATTGGGTTATAAAATAAAAATCTAAAGATACTAATATTAGATATAGCAAATTTAAACTATGTTGTATACAACGCATTTCAAGGCATTATCTCTCATCAGCAGCATTAAAACCGAAACATTTGGAAGACCAAAAACCAAACTTATATTAAACAAGAAGTACTCAACCAAAAATACCGAAATAGGAAGCCAAATTTCAGCCAAGGAGATCTACCATTTGCAATACAAGGAATGAACCCTTAGTATTTCTATTATTTTAGCTTTGAACAGTGATGACATACATTACCTTTACATGTTTTTTTTAACAAATAAAGAAGAGAATTTCATGTTTTGCAACTTTTGAAGCTCAAAAAGGGGTAAATGTGCTCATTTGCTCATTGTGATCTGTTTATCTTCATAACATTATAAAAAATGATTTTAAAACTAATAGAAAATTGGAAATCCTGTGGTTTTTTAAATAAATTAGATCTAATGGATATAACTGTTGTAACACTTCTTTTTTACAAGATAGACTATTATTGCATAACAGACTAACAGGTTCTTACACAATTTCAAAGTGAAGAATGGGAAATCTTCAACAGTTTTTTTTTTAATTCATGTCTTTCAAAAGTGGAGTGCAAAGTTATTATCTTTCCATAAAGATGTAGAAGAAAACTGTAAATATATGTTTCATCATTGATGCACATTTACCAGTGAAAATAAAATGATAAGAAAGCAAAATATAAACATTTAATTGAAGAAAATAAGAAACAAATTGCAGTCATAATGACATAGGGTTAAATATCAATTCAAACTATATATATATATATCTGATTCAGATCTTTAGTCTCAAATTAAACTTCATCCCACTCATCCTTGAACACCAAAAGTAAAAATGGTACATTTATCGGAGTTAAAAAGAAGACGATCCGCATTTTATTGAAAAAGGTGTATTATCAACACCGAATTAGAAGGAATGAATTTTGAATTGCCAGTTTGAAATAGAATACTTAAATATCCCTGTTCTCTGAAATGCATGACTAGATAACTTAATTGAAAACCATGATTTCATAAAAACAATATATGTCTTGCCTCATGAGGAAAACCATGACTGTACAATAGTCATTTCAAGTATGATTTCTTCTAAGGCATTTCGAAAAATTGTCACTGTTTGCATATGTTAATATCATATCCTGCATCTCTCCAAATACATGTATGAAAAACATATATCTTTGAACAAAAAATATAATTAAAACGGGTTAATGTAATTCTTGAACAAAAATAACCAGTTTAAAAAAAGTCACCACATCTTCATATCGAATAACGTCATCTGTTGAAAATTGATATAGCTGACTACACAAGAATCAAGTCATCAATGGACAGACAATGCCATTCATGTTTACTATACTTACTCCATTAAAATCAGGGTTTATATAGAATATCTACTTTCTATTTTGCTTGTCTATCAATAAACAAGGGGCATTTCGTGAAGTAAAATAAGGAGACTTTCAATGTATAATATAACAGGTGGCCTGCAAGAAGCATAGACTGCTTTGTCTGCTGGTTTTCATGGGACTTCTAGTAAACCACCTCTTACAGCTTTTAACCAAATATTCGTAACAAATAAAGTTAGCTTGGTAGATATATTGTAAGTGGAGGTTAATGACTTACCATCTCAAAGAAGAAGCTCATAATGGACAAGTACAGTGTTTTCTGTAACATGATAAACAATCATTATTCTATAAAACCAATTTTTCATTGTAATTTTACTCCAATTTCATTCCTTGTATAATTTCATTTCTTAAATGGGTATCAGACTTTTTGTTAGTTCATATGTTTTCAAAATAAATAGGGGCCAAATCCAAACAAAATTAGATTTTAATTTTTATCCGATTTTAATAAGATTTATTCGCTGCTTTCCTTATGGATTTTGTGATAAAGCGGGCCAATTTCCAAAGTTGTCTTTATTATTTTATATATTTTTATTTTCCCAATAAATGTGTGAGCAGTCTTCCTGTCTGCAGAAACTTTCTCAGGATCTTCCTTTTGACCTGTGACTGTACTTTTGTTAAATTTCTCAACTAGATTTTTTTTTGTTTATCATTAAACCTTTTGCTTTTTCTTTCCTCTTTTATTGCCCATCCTTTTGATAATTTGATGTCATGGCATATTGTTGAGTCAGACTTCACTGAGATTTGCAAACTGTTGCTGCTATGTAACTTTTCAAGATAAGTGTTTTCACCACATCAACAGATGACAGTTCTGGTATTTTCAATTGACAATCTCCAACAAGCATGTGTCCTTCCATACTTTCATATGTTGGAAAGGACAGTATGCACTCTTCATGTTGACAGGAAAAGATACCGATATGGTACGAAATAATCATGATAATATCCCTACGATACGAAATAGTAATGAATATCCAAATGGTACGAATGATGTCTTAATTAAGTTGATTTTATCCATATGGTACGAAAAGGTTAATATTTCCACCGATCTTGGTACTAAATTGTTCTGTCGAAAAATATGTATGGTACGAAATGGCACAAGGGTTTGGTACGAAATGGTAAATGTATGGTACGAAATGGTTATGGTACGAAATGGTCATGGTACGAAGTGACTATAAACCTTTAGGATTGTGTCCAATGAACCAGAATGTCAATAAACTTGGCTGCCACGGCAGAACATATTTTAGCATAGGACACTATGTGAAAATACATTAAGAAATCTTCTTGTTTAAAACCACTAAGCCAATTGAAACCAGACCGCCTCGGTGGTCTTTGATCCCCGGCCGGGTCAAACCAAAGACATTAAAATTGGTATTGCTGCTTCTCCGCCACGCACGCGATATTTAGGAGTAAAAGCAAAAACTGGTCGGCTCGGAGTCAGTACAATGTGTCCGAGTGAAGTGATATGGCTTCCTGCGGAAAGTTACATCGTCAGCAATTACATCAAAACTCCGACTTAGCATGTTGGTCTAGTACAAAGCAGGGATCATATTCATTATCATATCGACATGTTTCCGTCCTGATATGCACCTGGTTGTCACTGAACGTTAAACAATAATTCATCCATCCATCCAATTCAAACCAGACTTTGCAGAAATGGTCTGAAGGTGATCCTCTTTCAGAATTGTGTAATATAACCCCAAATGTCAACAAAGAAGGCCGCTACTGCCGAATTTATTTTACGATGGGACGATATGGTGAAATTAATAAAACACGTTGGGGCTTTAGCGGTCAAATTGTGTCAGATGACCCGGAATGTCAACGAAGACTTCCGCCATAGCCTAACTTTATTTAATATAGGACCCTATGGGAAAAATTCATTTAAAATATCGTTTTTTATTAAATCACTATGGAACCATACTTGGCAGCCAAGGTTATTAGATTGTCCTCTTTCAGAATTTTGTCCAATTAATTAGACTTTTGTTTCTTGGCCGCTTTTTCGGCTGTTGATTGGCAAATCGAATGCAGATTAGAAATACAGGGTCCTGAGAGCCTCTATTTATTTTTATTTCAACATTAATTTTATTAATGATGTTGTCCTTTTGATAAACTATGCATTGATAAAGTATTACGTGATATATGGTATCTCTCACTGCTAGCGCCCGATTTGACTTAATAAGTAATTGTTCAGGTGAGATGAGTATTGGACAATATAACTACGCACTGTCGAGACATGGCATATTATTGGTAAAACTGTATGCCCTTGGGAATCATACATTTCTGGGGCAGTTGTTGTTATATTTTGATTGTCCTGGTATCTAAAAGTTTGCCTTACAGTTGACCAAGACGTTGAGACCAGTTCATGAAACTTATGAATGAATTATGCAATGGTTTAAATTTTCTTGTGCTAAACTATCTTTAACTTCATTTGATCAATCTTGATGAACTGCAAGAAAACAAATCTTAATTTTGCTTTTAAATATCGTGATGCAGAAATTTACAAATTCAACAAATCATCAAAATGGGATAAGAAATATAACTATGATATGTCCCTTTTTTGTCACTTTTAAATTTAAAAGCAAACGGTGTGTGAAATAATAAATGACAACCCGATTTTGACCGACATAGATATCGTTTGTAAGTTCGTGATCTTCAAAGAAATAAAATAGGGAAGTTTCCAACGATTTGTGTTGTAAAGCGACAGTATGAAACCTACAGCTATGAGAGCCTTAGCTAGTTTTACAGTTAAAAACGAGCACATTCTAGCCCTGTTATCAAAATTATGTACTGTCCACTCTAATATAGCATTTCTAGCAAGGGATCACCTTGTTGGTAATCATACTGTATTGTTTATTTTAGTGTGTTTTATACCATAGTGACAGGATAGATTAAAGGGGGGTCCCCATAACCACCGGGTTTGCTCCGATACTGTGCAGTGTCTGTTCCAAGTCCTGCTCCCCTGACTCTCGGTTGTGTTCAAGGTAGTGTTTTCTCCTCGTTCATGTTATTTTTTGTTCAGAGTTTTGTCATTTGTGTTGCTTTGTTTGATTGGTTTGTCGTAGTTGACTTTTCCTGTTATCAATTTTGTTGTTTATTTGGTCATATGATAAACGGAACCTTTTATAACTAACACCACTGAGCAATGCCAAATTTACGTTTATAACTTCATAGGATTAACAGAAGAAACTAGAAATCTGTACTGTAGGGATCGACAGTGATCCCCGCAACCCCCGGAAGTAGATGGGCCACTTATCTATAGTCAAACATATAAAACCTTATTCCCACCCAAATAAAGTACACGGTCATTGTATAAAGAAATTAAACCAATAAAGGTAATGAAAAATGAAAAACCCTTAGTTCAAAAGCTTAAACTGACAATTTTTGAAATTTGACTTGAGTGAGTTACCGGTTAAAAAATCGATATTCTTAATTCCTATTGTGCAAGTAAATAAAGTGTAGAACAATACTATATATAAGCAAAGTGAATATAAATTGCAAAATGAAATTAGGGTCACAAGCCTAAAATGGAAATTTAAAAGTCCCACCCTGTGGACCCCAATTTTAGAAAATTAAAATTCTAAAACCTTATTAGACATCTTCATATTGTGCATGACAATACTTTATAAAAATAAAATGCAGAAATTGTAAAATGAAAGACGAGTTTAGATCAGATATGGTGTTTGACAATACTGTATAGAAAATTTTTTTTCGTTTTAGAAAATTACTGTTTACCATAATTAATTGAGAATTTTAAGAATATATTAGTAGAATTTCTTATCTTAGAATAATCTTAAAATTTCTGTATTGACGGGTTTTCTTATATATGCTCACTGTTTTGTTAAGTTTACACTGGATTTAAGTAAAGCTTACTTCAGTATTAATTACAGTACTGTTGCACTTTTTTATATCCAATGTAGCAAATCATGTAAACCATGAAGTTATAAAACACAACGAAAAAAAAACATCAATCGGAAGTAATATGTATTTATAATCATACAAATGTTTTCTTCTTCAACATCATATTAAAAAATGTAATGCATGTAAAAATTTTAAAAAAAGAGTTAAACATCAAACCTTTGGCATTTAATCTATGACGAAATATAATGATAATGCATTTATTTCTTTCATAAAATGATAAATATTCAACAAAATTTCTGAAAATGAAAGTTGTCGAGTTGTGCAGAGGGAAAATTGGACCGGCAGCACACTAAATTTATTTTACAGGTTATTGTAAAGTAAAAAAAAATGTAAAATAAGAGCATTTTACTACTAGATAAAGAGGAAAGCTCTCAAATGTCCATAAATAGATCAAAAATAGCATCCATATCAAACAGATACTTTTTTCAAATATTATTCACAAGTTAGAAGCATTCCTCTGATTGTCTATTCTAGATTTTGATTTTCGAATCTTGAATTTAATATATTGAGCGTCTGATTTCCAATTTACAATTTCGGACATCAGATTTTAAATTTCCAATTTCTAACTTCAATTTTAGTTTTTCGAATCCCGTAATTTTGGCTTTCGTAATAAGGCTAATAGGGAATTAGATAACAAAATTAGTAATTTACGTCTCCTATTTACATATCTCTATACAGATTATTTACAGGTCTTCAAAACAATCATCGTCTCTCATATGAATCATAAGTCTGTTGAGTTGGATTGTGTGATTATGCCTGTACGTTTCGGTTTTGTGTTTGTAGAATCATGCGGTAATAGTCGTATAGAATGTATGAGATTTTATTGATCTAGAGGATTATTTGTGTGTGTTAATTCAAATCCAAATAGTCGAAGCAGCTCCACTGCATATCCCCGCGCTACTCTTGTGTTTTTTAAATCCATACAATCCAAACTAGTGTTGTTGCTATAGTGATACCAAATATATATGGTTGCTCAGTAGAAATCACAAATAAAGTAGTCTTTCAGGAAATTTACTAAACCTGGAATCACATATTTTGAAATTCAACTGATGTAGATTAGTCTTAAATCTAATATAATCCAAACAAATCTGTAGTAAAATTCCAAAAATAATGGTCTTAAACACTTTCAGGAAATTTACCGAAATTGGAATCACATATTTTTGAAATCCATACAATCAAAACTAGTGCTGTTGGTAGTGATTCCAAATAGATATGGTTTGCCAAGTAGAAATCACAAATAAACTAGACTTTGAGGAAATTTAACAAAATTGAAATCACGTATTTTTGAAATCTAAATGATCTCGATAAGTCTTAAAGCTAATATGATAAAAAACCTATAATTGCTTAGTAGAATTCCAAACATAACAGTCTTAGACACTTTCAGGAATTTAATAAAGTTGAAATCACATATTTTTGACATCTAGATGATCCCAGTTATGTGTTAATGCTGATGCGATCCAGACAATACATCGTTTCTTGTTAAAAAGGAGAAAATTGTCTTTGAGACTTCCAGGAAATTTACCAAAGTTGAAACCGTATTCGAAACCTTTAGCACAATCTACATTAGTGGTACAAATAATAGGTCAACTTTCAGTTTCGTATTTCAAATAACACGAGAGGAGTTACGTGACAGGGCAATAATATATCACATGGCTACCTGTGTAGACCAGCCCCAGGGACGTTATTCAAATTGCAAAAAATCTATCACAATCTACATTGGCAGGATAATTACTGAACCAACTAACAATTCAGTATTCCAAATCAGCAGAGGGCAGTCGTGTGACAAAGAAATAATGTACCCCTATGCTCCCTTTGTAGCCCGGTCCAAGGGGAGTTATTCAAATTCTGAAACCCTTTGCACAATTCCCACACAAAGTGCAATCAATGACCCGAGTTTCATCTTTGTACATCCAGTGGTTACTGAGATTATCTTGAATAATACTAACGCATGTACGCCGGACAGCAAAACAATATCCCCGCGCAATTAACAATAAACATCCGGACAGTCAAGGTACAATAAACTTGTCAAAACGTTAATTAGTTATAATTACCTGCAACATCCAAGATGTTACGGAGAACAAATTTCTTTACCTATAAATTTACTTCAGATAAAAAGATGACAGTTCTACCCTAGAACCAATTATGACAGTTCTACCCTACGACCATTCTGAACGGTTCTACCCTAGAACCGTTTATGAAAGTTCAACCTTGGAACCATTTATGACTGTCTTACCCTAGAACAATTGATGACAAGGTTGGTTCTACCCTAGAACCGTTCTAGAATGGTTCTAGAACCATCCTCTCTGACAGAATAGTTGAGAGGTTAGAACTGATCTTAACTGTATATACAGTTATAACGTACTTTTTTATTCTGTAGATAACGAAAAGAAATGAAGAATGTGGTCAATTTCTACTTTTGATCGTATTCAAACGATCTTCTGTATCAAAACAAGAATAAAATTTTTAAAATTTGTAAACCTGGTTATATACGAGAATAGTAAATAGCATAATAATAAAGAGTACAGCAGGTTCAAGACCACTGTACATTGTACAATATAAAGGATACATATTTCAAGCATTGCTCAATATAGTTTGGTGGATATTAAAATAAACCCGTTTTTGTTATTTATTTATTTCGTTTGATAACACAAATTGTCTATTTTTCTTAAAATGAAAATACACAAGAAAAGTATAGGCATAAAACGTAATTAGATTTCGACAGTGAAACAAGAATCGAATGCTGCCATGCGAGGGATATATGGTAAACAGAAAATTGCAAATTTAACCTTATTTTTAGCATATTATACTATATAAAAGAACAAACTTTTCTCCAAGTGTAGCTTGAACAGTATTTTTATATTGTTGTCATCATTTTGTTTTATTTTTGGATGTATTTTTACTCATAAAATCTTAATTAAAAAGTGACGAAATTTTTTACATTAAGGATGTTCTCTGGTCATATTTTTTAGAAATTTTAGAATCATCTGGTTTTATCCATTTGAATGCCATAAATTATTTATCCCGCTAACACACATTTTTCTTTTCATACATCTTTTGCATGCAGAATAATAAACCATTTGTAAACATCTTATAAAATCTTTCTTATTATTTAATGGTTTTTGAGAAATTGCAACTGCTTAACATTTACCTATATTAAAACTAGAGAACAAAGCAAAAGCTCACCTTTCCTATATCAAATGTTTTCTAAAATATATCAAAATGGTTTAGGTCTGCCCGAAGTCTGATATGGAAAATGCCATATTATAATCTATTTATCACATAGTTTCAACTAAAAGGATTTTGCCTGTAGAAAATATAAAAAAGACATGATCAACAACACAAATTTAATTCAACAACTCAAAAACAATGTTTTACAACTTGCTAGTGGATTTTGTTTAATTCACTATTATGGATTTTTGTCAATGTAAATGTTTATGTTCACATTGCCAATACACGAATTACTCATCATTGAAAATCTTTGATGTGAAAAAATTTTCTTCTTGTTCAATACTGTTTCAGACGATTTACATATAGCTTAACAGAAATAGTATTTTATATCTTTTATGTTTACTGATTTGCTTTGCAATTTCCGGACATTTTCAAAATCTAAGTCATTGTCTACAAAAATTTGACAGTCTATTCTGAGAATATCAAGATGATTTAACCCCATCACTATTCAGTGTCTGTATAAAGTCAGACTATCCTGACTCCGTGTTGTTTATGCTTGTGTTTAATACTATTGTATGTTCTTTTTTGTCCTGCGTTCTTTTATATCGTTTGCTTTGATTAATTGGGAAGGCATTGTTAAACCGATTTGATGGATACCCAAACCTCCCCCTATCTATCCTGACACTCTGGTGTATAAAACTCACTATAATAACCAATACAGTATGATTACCAACAAGTTGACCGCTTGCTAGGACTTAAAATTAGAAGTTGTCGGTAGATAATTTAGAAAGTTAGAATCTGCTCGAAAATTGTAAAACTAGATAAGGTTCTTATAGCTATATTAGTAACTAACACAACAGTTACAAGTCAAATAAAACATAATTGCTGCGGTTCGGGTAACATATATGACATGGTTAAAGGATGTTTTTTGACGTTTTCATTCGACTATAATGTAACTACATCTTGACCAACATAGATATATTTCGTGTTTCCGTAATTTTAGAAGACAATGGTGTAATGGATGATTTAAAGTTTTCGTTGGTTATACTTTAAAGTTAACCCTTTACAACATAGATGCATAAGCCTCCTCCGATTCAATTGAATGAAAGTTTATATATTCATAGGATTATCTGTAGTAAATTAATTGTGTGAGCGTAAAAGGATTTGTATATAATTACTTATTTGGAAGTTGCACTACGTTATCTTTGATTGAAGGAAGTTCTTTAAATACATACCGATATGAAATATTTCTATTTTCAGATATCTTTATAACAATGATTTACAGTCTATTGCTGAGAACACGTTTGTTAACCTGCCAAGTTTAGAGTTGTTGTAAGCATTCATTTAAACATTGATCACAAAGTCTAAAATTAGTATACCAAATGAAACATATTTTTTCCTTTCTTGGTAACATAGCTTAGTTGTACTTTTTGACAATTTTATTGAGTGATTTCCTTTGTCTATTACAGTTGGACACTGAAAATATTTTGTTAGTTTTTTAATTTATTCTAACAACAAAAGTTAAATTTATACAAAGCTTGAATACATTCTTCTTATTAATCATAATCAATGAAAGTTAAAATAGTTTATTTCCTAACAATCATATTCTGCTTCATCAAACGCTTCATCAAACGCTGCTTTCTTTTATGATGTCTTACAGTTTATTGCATTTTGCAATGAAATTTTTTAAAATGTACAAACCGGTATTTTGCTTTCTCAGAAATTGTCCTTGGATTGACAGAAATCGTTGCTTACATAACATTTTACCTGGATGTTATACAGTATAAACGTGCGACATTGCCCTGTATCGTCGTATGGGAGCAATATGTAGTATCTCTTGCAGAGAAAAGCTCGAATACTATTCGATTTTAAACATAAAATAGTTGCTAATACCATCATTTATTGGTTTAACAAGAGAATTTAGTATATTGAGTGTCTGATTTCCAATTTACAATTTCGAACATCAGATTTTAAATTTCCAATTTCTAACTTCAATTTTAGTTTTTCGAATCCCGTAATTTTGGCTTTCGTAATAAGGCTAATACGGAATTAGATAACAAAATTAGTAATTTACGTCTGCTATTTACATATCTCTATACAGATTATTTACAGATCTTCAAAACAATCATCGTCTCTCATATGAATCATAAGTCTGTTGAGTTGGATTGTGTGATTATGCGTGTACGTTTCGGTTTTTTGTTTGTAGGATCATGCGATAATAGTCGTATGGAATGTATGAGATTTTATTAATCGAGAGGATTATTTGTGTCTGTTAATTCAAATCCAAAATAGTCAAAGCAGCCCCGTTGCATATCCCCGCGCTACTCTTGTGTTTTTGAAGTCTATACAATCCAAACTAGTGTTGTTGCTATAGTGATTCCAAATATATATGGTTGCTCAGTAGAAATCACAAATAAAGCAGTCTTTCAGGAATTTACTAAACCTGGAATTACATATTTTGAAATTAAACTGATCTAGATTAGACTTAAATCTAATATAATCCAAACAAAGCTGTAGTAAAATTCCAAAAATAATGGTCCTAAACATTTTCAGGAAATTTACCGAATTTGG
This sequence comes from Mytilisepta virgata, assembly GCA_028015205.1. Taxonomy (NCBI): domain Eukaryota; kingdom Metazoa; phylum Mollusca; class Bivalvia; order Mytilida; family Mytilidae; genus Mytilisepta; species Mytilisepta virgata. Next base: position 21,327,095 of record CM051513.1, read on the forward strand.
AATCACATATTTTTGAAATCCATACAATCAAAACTAGTGTTGTTGGTGGTGATTCCAAATATATATTGTTGCCAAGTAGAAATCACAAATAAACTAGACTTTGAGGAAATTTAACAAAATTGAAATCACGTATTTTTGATATCTAAATGATCCCGATAAGTCTTAAAGCTAAAATGATAGAAAAAAATCTATAATTGCTTAGTAAAATTCCAAACATAACAGTCTTAGACACTTTCAGTAATTTAATAAAGTTGGAATCACATATTTTTGACATCTAGATGATCCCAATTATGTGTTACTGCTGATGCGATCCAGACAATACATGGTTTCTTGTCAAAAAGCAGAAAATAGTCTTTGAGACTTCCAGGAAATTTACCAAAGTTGAAACCGTATTCGAAACCTTTAGCACATTCTACATTAGTGGTACAAATAATAGGTCAACTTTCAGTTTCGTATTTCAAATAACATGAGAGGAGTTACGTGGCAGGGCAATAATATATCATATGGCTACCTGTGTAGACCAGCCCCAGGGGCGCTATTAAATTTACAAAACATCTATCTCAATCTACATTGACAGAGTAATTAGTGAACCAACTAACAATTCAGTATTCCAAATCAGCAGAGGGCAGTCGCGTGACAAAGAAATAATGTACCCCTATGCTCCCTTTGTAGCCCGGTCCCCAGGGGAGTTATTCAAATTCTGAAACCTTTTGCACAGTCCCCACACAAAGTGCAATCAATGACCCGAGTTTCATCTTTCTACATCCAGTGGTTACTGAGATTATCTGTAATATTACTAACGTACGTACGCCGAACAGCAAAACAATATCCTCGCGCAATTAACAATAAACATCCGGACACTCAAGGAATAATAAACTTGTCAAAACGTTAATTAGTTATAATTACCTGCAACACACAACATGTTACGGAGAACAAATTTCTTTACCTATAAATTTACTTCTAATGAAAATCACACAAACTTTAACAAAAACAATAATTCGTTTTTCTTGTGTGATCAAATACTGAAACAAAATTGCACCATAGCTCTTTATTACATGTATGTACTTTTGCAGTTTTGTATAAATTGTTTATAAATTTAATATTATCAATTATTGTCATAATTTCATCTATTGAAATTATAATCGAAGTGAAATGCTACTACATACTTAAAAAAGAATTGTTAAAAGTTTCGAAAAAGTGCCATAATCAATGCAGAGATATCGGACATGAAAATGGACGGTTCTACCCAGAACCATATATGACAGTTCTGAATGGTTCTACCCTTGAACCATTATGACAGTTCTACCCTAGAACCAATTATGACAGTTCTACCCTACGACCATTCTGAAAGGTTCTACCCTAGAACCGTTTATGAAAGTTCAACCCTAAAACCATTTATGACAGTCTTACCCTAGAACAATTGATGACAAGGTCGGTTCTACCCTAGAACCGTTCTAGAATGGTTCTAGAACCATCCTCTCTGACAGAATAGTTGAGAGGTTAGAACTGATCTTAACTGTATATACAGTTAATATAACGTACTTTTTTATTCTGTAGATAACGAAAAGAAATGAAGAATGTGGTCAATTTCTACTTTTGATCGTATTCAAACGATCTTCTGTATCAAAACAAGCCCGGTAGCAATTCCGAAACAAGTCGTAAATTGGCATGGAACCCCTGTGTATATACGATTATATGGCCTGGGAAAATTTATTTAAGACAAATAGTAGAAAAAAATCTTAAAGTATAATTATATATCTTTGTAACAACCATTTACAGTCTATTGCTGAGAAAGCGTTAGAAAACCTGACAAATATAAGGACAAGTTGATTTTTTTTCTTATTTTAAAATTTGTAAACCTGATTATATATGAGAATAGTAAATAGTATAATGATAAAGAGTAAAGCAGGTTCACGACTACTGTACGTTGTACAATATAAAGGATACACATTTCATGCATTGCTCAATATAATTTGGTGGATATTAAAATAAACCCGTTTTTGTTATTTATTTATTTCGTTTGATAACACAAATTGTCTATTTTCCTTAAAATGAAAATACACAAGAAAATTATAGGCATAAAACGTAATAAGATTTGGACAGTGAAACAAGAATCGAATGCTGCTATGTGAGCGATATATGGTAAACAGAAAATTGCAAATGTAACATTATTGTTAGCATATTATACTATATAAAACAATAAACTTTTCTCCAAGTGTAGCTTGAACAGTTATTTTTATACTGTTGACATCATTTTTTTTCTTTTTGGATGTATTTTTACTCAGAAAATCTTAATTAAAAGGTTACGAAATTTTTTACATTAAGGATGTTCGCTGGTCATGTTTTTTTTAGAAATTTAAGAATCATCTGGTTTTATCCATTTGAATGGCATAACTTATTTATCCCGCTAACACACATTTTTCTTTTCATACATCTTTTGCATGCAGAATCATAAACCATTTGTAAACATCTTATAACATCCTTCTTATTATTTAATGGATTTTTGAGAAATTGTAACTGCTTAACATTTACCTATATTAAAACTAGAGAACAAAGCAAAAGATCGCCTTTCCTATATCAAATGTTTTCTAAAATATATCAAAATGGTTTAGGTCTGCCCGAAGTCCGATATGGAAAATGCCATATTATAATCTATTTATCACATAGTTTCAACTAAAAGGATTTTGCCTGTTTCAGACGATTTACATATAGCTTAACAGAAATAGTATTTTATATCTTTTATGTTTACTGATTTGCTTTGCAATTTCCTGACATTTTCAAAATCTAAGTCATTGTCTACAAAAACTTGACAGTCCATTCTGAGAATATCAAGATGATTTAACCCCATCACTATTCAGTGTCTGTATAAAGTCAGACTATCCTGACTCCGTGTTGTTTATGCTTGTGTTTAATACTATTGTATGTTCTTTTTTGTCCTGCGTTCTTTTATATCGTTTGCTTTGATTAATTGGGAAGGCATTGTTAAACCGATTTGATGGATACCCAAACCTCCCCTTATCTATCCTGACACTCTGGTGTATAAAACACACTATAATAACCAATACAGTATGATTACCAACAAGTTGACCGCTTGCTAGGACTTAAAATTAGAAGTTGTCGGTACATAATTTAGAAAGAAGGGTTAGAATCTGATCGAAAATTGTAAAACTAGCTAAGGTTCTTATAGCTATATTAGTAACTAACACAACAATTACAAGTCAAATAAAACATAATTGCTGCTGTTCGGGTAACATATATGACAAGGTTAAATGATGTTTTTTAACGTTTTTATTCGACTATAATGTAACTACATCTTGACCAACATAGACATATTTTGTGTTTCCGTAATTTTAGAAGACAATGGTGTAATGGATGATTTAAAGTTTTCGTTGGTTATATTTTAAAGTTAACCCTTTACAACATAGATGCATAAGCCTCCTCCGATTAAATTGATGTAAAGTTTATATATTCATAGGATTATCTGTAGTAAATTAATTGTGTAAGCGTAAAAGGATTTGTATATAATTACTTTTTTGGAAGTTGCACTTCGTTATCTTTGATTGAAGGAAGTTCTTTAAATACATACCGATATGAAATATTTCTATTTTCAGATATCTTTATAACAATGATTTACAGTCTATTGCTGAGAACACGTTTGTTAACCTGCCAAGTTTAGAGTGGTTGTAAGCATTCATTTAAACATTGATCACAAAGTCTAAAATTAGCATACCAAATGAAACATATTTTTTCCTGTCTTGGTAACATAGCTTAGTTGTACTTTTTGACAATTTTATTGAGTGATTTCCTTTGTCTATTACAGTTGGACACTGAAAATATTTTGTTAGTTTTTTAATTTATTCTAACAACAAAAGTTAAATTTATACAAAGCTTGAATACATTCTTCTTATTAATCATATTAATCAATGAAAGTTAAAATGGTTTATTTCCTAACAATCATATTCTGCTTCATCAAACGTTTCATCAAACGCTGCTTTCTTTTATGATGTCTTACAGTTTATTACATTTTGCAATGAAATTTTATAAATGTACAAACCGGTATTTTGCTTTCTCAAAAATTGTCCTTGGATTGACAGAAATCGTTGCTTACATAACATTTTACATGGATGTTATACAGTATAAACGTGCGACACTGCCCTGCATCGTCGTATGGGAGCAATATGTAGTATCTCTTGCAGAGAAAAGCTCGAATACTATTCGATTTTAAACATAAAATAGTTGATAATACCATCATTTATTGGTTTAACAAGAGAAGTTTGAGATCTACCGATCAGTAGCCAAGACGCCACAAACACCGGAATAATCGAATAATGACATGCCAAGCACAAAAGCAACACCCTAACAAGGTACCATACTTATTAAAAACACAGAAAACTGGAGTCTCAGAGAATTTTTAGAATCAGTAGGTTTGTTTGACACAGTAAGTTTTTTTCTTACCTTATACCAGATATGCATATCTTTGTCAAACTTGTTTCGTGTAGAAATATTGGTTGATTATCTCACGAAAAACATATTTGAGTTTATGATGTGAGAGAGTCCTATACAGTGTATCAAAAAGTAGTTATGGTATTACAATAGGTAAGGTTACAAGAAGAGATATATTCCTGTAAGTCTTTAGAATTTTTTAAAAACCATTTCTGATTCACAATTTTTAGTTCAGTAGGCCTTATCACAGTAGCTGTGGAGACCGTCCTTAATTTCTGTGGATAAAGTACTAGGGAGTTTTGAAAGGGGTTTGGTAGTGCATGTGACAAAGCCTGCTATGTACCTTCCTTTGTATGGTCACTTATGAAGTTTGGGTATCCAGTAAATTGAAATTGAATTAAAATTGTCATCATTTACATAAACTGAGATACCCGATCCATTTTGTCAGTGAACGGCAGACAGAAATTTGCAGAATTGATAAGCCAAAGAGGAAGCTAGTCGTACCTTTTTAAAATGCATATTTGAATTTCTACAAAAAAATGCTGACAACCTCTCAAGTACGTAAATATTGACAAAACAATACCGAGGCAACAAACCAATGGCAAAAGTCCACAAATTCGAAGTCTGAGACTAATTTTCCCTTGCAGCAGCCGTGGTCCATTTTGTTGTGCATAAAGGGATTTGCGAAATATTATTTCCAATGTGACATTAATCCTGACAAGTTTAACCTTTTTAAATTACACCCTCCAAGTGATTTTTTTCAAATTCTACGTTGGCGTACCTATTAAACAACAAACCTATTTTTCCTGTGCACCATATAGAATGCATAACATATATATATATATATATATATATATATATATATATATATATATATATATATATATATATATATATATACTGCTTAGTTTGAACTGCCTATTTTTTTCTTTAGAATTTTAAGCTCTTATAGGAATGAAGACTTTGTTCAGTTTTTATAACGTTCATGTGGACACACTTTTTATTTGTTTCAGACTTTTGGAATCGAATAACATAAGTCATGTAGAAAATCAAGCATTCAGTAATCTTCCAAGACTTGTATATTTGTAAGTATGGACAGCGTATTAAACTTTAAATGCTTTGTTCATTTTATTTATTTGCTATATGCGAAAAGACAAAATGGTAAATACCTTACGCCATTCAGTTTCATACTTTGGCCCGCAGTCGATATTGTTGCAAATCCAGGTTTTGACCTACGAATTTAATTCGTTGGTGCATAAGATATTCGCTTTATACATGTCACATCATGTTACCTCATGCCATTCCGACATATGTGAACATGTTTCCTAGACCCAAAGATCCACTACTGAAGCAGCAGTGGCATTACTATGTGCTTTTGGCTATGTAAATAATGACCTTTGGATAGAAAGTTAAAACTATGTAATGCAGATATGCAATACGGGTTTCAGTATAAGGTACATGATCAATATAGGAGATACATGTATACCTTTATTATATATTATCTGTGATACTTCAGCTCTTGTGAATTTCTTGAACAACTCAATCCAAGAATTTAAAAGCTCAACGAAATATATATTTCAATCGCTATTAGGAAAAAAAGGACAAATATACCTATGGAGCAATCAAAAAAACGTAATCCATTGGACAGACAAACCCGGGAAGACAAATAAACAACCACAAGCACAACAAATAAACACAGAAAACTAAAAGACAATGAACAACACGAACTCCTATAAAAACCAGGAGTGAACCCAGGTGCTCCGGAAGGGTAAGCAGTTCCTGCTCCGTATACGGCACCCGTCGAGAAGTTCAACAAAGTCAATCTGAAGGAAGTCACAAATCGGTGGAGGCACATGAAAGGTAACGACACTGGGAACAGGTCCAACATCATCTTAGATATTGGAACACTGTAATGGTCAATCAATTCGTGATGACGACCGTAAAATTTCCTAAGTGATGACATCAACTTATCCCTGATAAAACCCTGGTTAAGAAGCTTTTGTGACAGCAGTAACCCTCTTTGTCGAAAGTCAGACTAACTCACGCTTGCCCTTGAAAATCGGAAAAGCTGGGAAACGTACCCCATATGCAGGCGATGCTGGTATATTGCTACTCAAGAAGGGAAAATTAACCATAGGAAAGTTGAAGTCATCACGTTTGTCATAAAGTTTTGTCGTCAAACGTCCCTCATAGTCTATTTCAAGAAACAAATCCAAATATGAAGCAAACTTTGGTATATCGGTAGTATCCTTAATTTCAAGCTCACTGGGGTAGATAAGATGTAAAAAGTCTTGGAATTTGTCGTTATTTAACGACAACACATCATTTATATAACGAAAAGTGAAATTAAAGTATTGGGCTAATTTCTTTTCGTTTTCACGTAGTAACCATTCAATGAAGTCCGCTTGATATGAGTATAGAAACAGATCGGCGAGGAGAGGAGCACAGTTGGTTCCCATTGGAATGCCGATTGTTTCTAGAAAAATTAGACCGCCAAATTCAACGAATATGTTGTCTATGAGAAAATCTAACATGTTTGTAACTTCATCTTCAGAATACTTTTTGTCAGAATCAGGTTGGTTCTTCACGAAATAAGCCTTTTCTCTACATAGAAAAGAGATCTTAAAAACGTCAATCTAGTGTTTAGCACTAGATAAATTAAAGAAATACATACGACAATATACGCGTTTTGTTTATTGATTTCTAATAATTAGCAATGTTCATTTGAGGTTACTAACAGTATCTAAAAGGTTTTTAAACGGTTATTTAATCTAGTAATTGAGCTACTTACTGGGTCCTATTTGGAGTTCGGACAGAAAACGTAGTTCTTTTTTTTCATCAAGCTTATAATCTTAGACCACCAATATCGTTGATTAAACTTCAAAATAAAGCTGTTTGATAAAAAGATACTGTTTCAACTTTTGATTAAAATAAAATCATAACTGTTGTCCTGTATTTTTATTTTATTGAAGAAACCAAGAACCCACGAATTGTAAACGATTATAATATATATTGTTGGTAAACGAGGTAATGAAACACTATCAATAGAAAGACATTAATATTTAACAAAATAATACTATGAATACGATATTGCTCCTACAGACTGAGGTTTTCGGGGATGGAAGAAAAGGTGGTTGGAATCTGAAAGTTACCTCCTTAAAGAAAAGTCATTGATTTTGACCCTTTAAATCGAAAACATTTCGTCCAATGTTATTTTCATATCTTCAATTCAATCTATCTAGGATTAAATGCATCCGAAAAAAACTATTGTGCAATTTACTGCAGTCTACAATCAACCTTGGAGCAATAGCAAAGTGAAAATCCATTGTGTTGTTGTTGCTATATATGTGTTGGTCTTATTACTCAAATACTGTCAATTATACATCGTTTTGTTTGACTTCAGGTGTTAACCAGTAAATATGTCGCCAGAGACTGTATCTTGTCTTTAAATTTCTTCGTGTTTCTTAATATCTAGTAAATAAAGAAAACTATTCAACACCACAGGTTTCAAGCAAGGGAGTATTGCGCAATACTACCGTGCAATTGTCAACAGTGAAGAGTAGCATTATGTAGTTGTTAGGATTTTCCAGAGGAGACCTGCGATAAAATATATTGTCTCCCGACGAATCTCCCCTGTGATCACAAAGACTTATCTAACAGCCTAAGTCATGTATTTTCTATTACGATGTTTAAGTGTGCAGAATTTGAATGAAAAAAAACTCCGAAAAAACATATAGTTCCCGGGTCATAATACGAAACTCCTGACCTTGGACCATCGAGGACAAGCTGTGTGGAGAATACAACGCTCCCCGATTGCTAAAGATCACTTCTGTGTTTTTCTAAAAAGGGTAGCCTACAAAGGACTAAATTTCAAGACCTTCCTAACTACCAACCCTTTAAATGTGGCAATCAAAACTCCTGATATCTGAAAGTAATGTTTTGGTCCGTAGATTAAACTGTGCACTACATGTTCTCCTGATACATACAACTCCTGTTATCTCAAACTATTTTTGTTGGTCCCTTACACTTTGAGATAACGAGAGTCAACTATATATTGAATTTAGCTTTATACGTTTTTTGAACTGGTCCTGGTACTGACGAAGAAAGACCCATTTTGTAAATAATAATCAAGAAATCTTTAATCAGAAAATATAACAAAATGTTGTATTGTTTTTATATTAATATATTGAATTATAAATATCTGTTATTACCCAAAGATTGAAAATACAATTTAATTTAACATGAAAAAGTATAAGTTTTACAAAAATGAAATACCATGTTTTAAAAATTACAAACATGCTCAGTTCATACAGTGTATCCGGAAGAAAAGAGGGATCACGATCCTTAAATTCCAGTTTGATTTATTTTGTAATTACGTATGCTTACTTGCATTAACAAGTGGCCCTTCTTAAACATGTTCTAGTCTTGGTAGGAGAGCGTCATAAAATTTTATTCATTGTTCCTACTTTGAAAAAACTTTCTATGAACTAATACAGTATTCTTTCTTCTCAGGTAAAATATCATCATTACAATATAAAACTGTGGAATAATTATATCAAGAAAACATCCTTTTAAGCCAGTTAATAACAATATCTTCATGCGTTTTTGACTCCCCGTATATTTCGTCGAGTCTTTAAATTTTAAGATTAACGTAAATTCAAGTTTTTTACTGTTTGCTATGTCACTGCCGCGGTATAGAATTGCCAAACAAAACTGTGTTTTCTAACTTGTAAAAAAATTGCAAATATGGAATTAATGGCATTTATAATTTCATCAAATAACTGTCCTCAAAGAGTAAATATCCAAAGTGTACAGTAATCAGTGATGTTATTACACTTGAGTACTCTATATCAGCAATTTTATTTATTAGCTTTCCAACATGACGTCATTGTGTCTGATTACGCAACTAATAAATTTTGTTTGAAAATTTATATCTTAAGAAATTTAAAATTGCCATTTGACACAATGAAAAAAAAAGAATAAACCTTGTTTTCACATTTATCAGGAATGATTGATATATATTGTTGGAAACTTGTGTTGCCGTTCTTGGCAATAGCTGACGCTAGTTAACAAAGAATGAAACAAAATCAAATAACAAATTTTGACCATAACAGATAAAAGGAATAATAAAATACACAAATTAGCAAGTATCAGCCTTAATCAAAAATAGAACTTTCTTGACTTGCCTTGGATTACGGTTTTAATTTTTAATTTACGTAAAGTATTAGTACCAATTTAATATATAGACATAATGACAAATGAAACTATTGTAATAACAGATCTCTTCATCCAAATCTACTGAGATGTGACTGCAGTATTCTCTATCTTTGGTCTTGGTTAACAGAACATCCTTCTGTATATACTGATGCTAAATGTTACAATGGCACATACATTGATGTTAGAACAATTCAATCAACAGATCTGGATTATTGTAATGGTGTGTATACTTCTGATTGCAAGTAATATGGAACTTCAGTAAGATTAGCAAAGATAAGATTATCTTAATTTCCAATGAATTTATATCCATAAAGACAAAATGCAGTATACGAAAAAAAAAGTCTTTCTTGGTATATTTTGGATATTTATATGGACACATGTCATATTCTTAGATAAATTATCACTCAAATATCACAGGTTTTACATACTATTTATTTTGAATGTCACTTTCTTATTGCTTTTTTATCTTATTATGACGATTAAAAGTTGTGATAAACATATTGAATATAAATAGTATGTACTGTTTAATAATTGGTACTGGTGGCATTTATTACGAATGCTTAATTAACACTATTCTAATATATGTAGTCATTCATCAAACTATGTATCTTTCATTTAACACATGTAGTTTGATTTCTCTTATTTGTTATTCTGTTATGACATAGAAAGACAGTTTATTTTCCTAGCATATTTTTAAAAAAAAATGAGTGGTTATATATTGTTATACATGTACTTTAGTAATGGAAAAATCGTTAAGAAGATTTCTTATTGTGTGATAATTGCAAACGTTTTAGCCTTTCAATTTCAATAACTTTTACCAAATATATTTATCTCTTTCGTTATTTTTTTTTCTGTATTATTCCATTCTCATTACCAATTAAGAAACCTTTCTTATCTTGAAAAAAGAACACAAAATATTCCGACATCACGTTTTACACTAAATTTTATACATAGAGGACAGGTTTATTAAGAAGCGTTTTAATGAATCAAATATATGTATTATCATCGGTTAAAATGATAAGGAAAATATCAGAAATTTAATACCGAAGTCATAAAACAGTTGGAAATGTCCACAAATTTGAAATCACAAAGACAAGAGAATGGAACATAACAAAGAAACGCCACAGGGATACATGTATAACATAAAGAATAAAACACATATACTAAACTAAATAAAATTATAACACGACAGAATAGAAACTATAACACTAAAAATGTGAACTCCCATAAAACAAAAGTGACATCACGTGCACCGAAAGTGTAAGCATGTCATGCTCCGTTAAAGACAACCGTAGAATAGAGAATAGAACGGGGAGCGTGTCAAAGAGACAACATTCCGACCAAAGAGCAGAAAACAGCCCAAGGCTACCAATAATTATAATTAACATAATTATATTTTAAAATGAATAAACAGTATTATTTCGAAAACTGTGGCTATTTTTACTATTTAATCTCGTTAATTTAATATTTATCCTTTTTAATTCTGAGCATTGATCTGAATAACATTCAAGAGGACACAACGAATAACTCAGAACTCTTAAATGAAGAATATGAAATGTAGAGAGGTAAGAACTGAAATCGGAATATTAAGAAATCTGAGCGAAATTATTTGGTAAAATTAGACAGGAAATGTGCTTAATTAATTGCAGTAATATAATCTACCGATGTGAAATTATATACTAGTGTATGTCAAGCATATCATAATCTCATTTCATATTATATACACGTAGTTTTGACTTCAACGTACACATGTTCTTTAACTTTTGATGCGTGTGAACATAGAAATAGCTTGCACATTAAGTCGATCTTGTAAGAAAATATCCAACTGCCATATATTCCAAAATGTAATCCTCACCATACTGCAATGTTTTTCTTTCTTTTTTTTTGGCAACCTTTTTCGGTCACAATCAGACACTGATAAATCTACAGACAAAATTAAGGTATCTGTGTTTTATATTACTATCCCCATGGTGGTATTGCTCTAGATGGACTATTTGTCCTGTGGATAGCTTCCGCCCAGACGACATGATTCTTGTGTGCAGTTTCAATAGATTACTTCTTAAATTCGTTTTAACACCCTCAGCAAAGAGATGGTTACCTTGATGATAGCTACACTTTTTAGATTCAAATATATATATATATAATCAGAAATGAAAAACAAATAATTTTAACATGTACATTTAATAATAAAATGACGACACGCTGCCTTATATTTAATCACGACAGGTCAATATCATTTTATATAGGAACTGGTTAAAGTTAGTTTTCGCGACTCTGCAGTTTTTTCTAGGTATATAATTTTTTAAAATCAAGATATTCAAAATATTTTTACCAGTTCATGTTAAAACTAGTTTCCTTGGCTAATACATGCTCATCTTTGACGTTTTGAAATACATAAAACTAACCATATTGCTATATCCATTACTCCGTAGAGAACTTTCATCCATCGAATTCTGTTGAATTTATAATTAAAATTTAAAGGCAATGAATTAAATCAACGTCTAACACACAGATAGTACTTGGTGTATCAATATTATATGTACTGTTATATATTTTGCACACGAATCTCCATACAACAGATCTTAGCATAACATAGCATACTAAACATGACACAAATGAAGATATTGTGATGTTTTTCATTAATTGAGTTAAAAAGCTTTTCTTTATTTGTACATTTTAACACATAATGACCCATCCATGAATTACCATGACTTTGCAGCCTTTCAAACTTAAATAAAATAGTTAATGTTAACAACACTGTAACAATATGCAAAAAGTGACACTCTTTTGCGGTGTTATGTCCTTCGTTGTTGTTAAGTGTAGAAAAAAGAAACATAAAACATAAAAACAATATTAAAAAGAACTATTGAATTAACGGAACAAAGGAACAGAAATATATACAAACCCCGACTGACGGTGTATAATTATGTCAGGTTAAATTTGATATTAAGGCTATGTATGTTACATAATGACAACAAAATCTTTCATAATCGGCTTTTTTTTTGCAAGGTTCCGGAGAACTAAATTGATTACGATTTGTCTTTCTAGGCTTTAGGTCTATTTTGACAATACTAACTGTTTGTTCAATTATTTTTTAAGATAAAATCGAAAGTTAGCCGCGCAAGCCCGTGGTTTTACACTTCCAGCTCTGGAAAATAAATCAGATACTGTATGGCTTTCTGTGTGATATCTCAAAATTTTATGAGAATGATTGCTGGATTTTATAATTTACACTGTCCGAATAGTATAACAGTTATTTTTTTGTGGTAGATTACATTGCATTTCTTGAGTTTGTTCGAATAATACACACATCCAAGGCCTATAACTTTCTCATATGAAAATGCAAGATGGATATATTATTGTTGTAGTTTGGCCTCTAATAGCTTTTACATCTGCCACTGCTTAGTTAACGTGATTTTTACCCAATATGAATGACACATTGTGTTTCCTCTGGACCACCAGAGTGTTTTCTGCCAGTAGTCCTATTAATTTAGATTCGAAACTCATTCAACTTATCAGTAGACATTGGAGTGTCTTTGTGTTTATCTTGATATCGTTAGTGACATCCCAGGAATATTTGATCAATACAGATCTGATAAAATTTACCAGTAAGCATAAACAAATTTCGACGACTATTGAATTCCATATGAGCCGGATGTTGTTATCCATCGGTTCATTTTGTCATTTCTTACCAAGGCAAATGGATTGTAAACTTTTTATTGTGGCCGGATGGAGTTTGGGACACGTCGACCCGACACATTTTTGAACGTTTGTTCACAGTGTAATAGGGGGTTCTGACAACTATGCGTTACCAAGACCTTCTGTGTACTAAAATATCTAGAATTGCTCTTCCGAAAAACCTCAAATAAAGTTCCACGACTAAACCACTAATTTACTGACAGACAGTAGCAATCGCAGGGGCTCACTCCCGGCTACTATCCAAAAGTTAATTTCTTACCAAGGCAAATGGATTGTAAACTTTTTATTACTGACGGACAGTAGTAATTAGGACCTGCAGTTCGTTCCAATGGGACTCCTCGCTGTTTTATTTGGCAATATTAATTAAATTTGAAAACATATAAAATCAAAAATATAAATAGGAATTCCTTACAAAAGATATTATCTCTATATCAAAAATAATTATTATTTAGGAAAAACAACACTTTCAAAGGAAAAATGACCTCAGAAATAATAATCCTAGAAAAACATACAGTGGTGGTAACGTTTAGCGGACAATTTAAGCGTTCTGCATGTTTTAATTGAGCAGCTGAAATCTTCCATTAAACTCAGAAAATGCAAAGCATATATATTCCAAGCTAAATGTAGAAAGTGTGGATACAGATTCAACGATCACATCCATATCATAATACATGGTGACTTTTGAAAATTGATGAACAACAGTCTTTAAATCAGATCTACCTATCATAACTCATGGTACCATATAACTAAATATTTTGCAAATATTTAATCATAATAATTAATTTGATTATGTTCAGTGATTATACCCGTTTGATAGAATTTGAAATATTCACAAAATAACTATACCTCAAAGATACATTAACTTTGGCAAAATATTTATTTCAAAAGGAGAGATATTAAAATATTTATTTATTTATTTATTTTCGAAAATACCATACGGTATATTCCAACACCCTTCACAACTACTACCAGGATATTTAATAATTATGAAGATTGCAATATACAAACTAAAATAATAATTGATAGTTATAAATGCTTTTTATAAAAAATACATTTCGTTGGGAGAATTTGAATCAAATGTCCACAAAGACGTGTGACGAAATTCTTGGTAAGGAGATTTTTTTTTTGCAGAGTGCATATAATATGTATTTGCAAATGAATGACAACGAAAATTAGGTTGACTGAACTTCATTTAAAATTTTATGATATCTTTTACATTTTAAACTATATTTTTTTCATTTTGATCATGGCGTTTTCCTAAATAAGCCGAAAAATACTTCCTTTAATATTATAGATGTATTAATGTTGTTTTCAATATTCTTTGGTTTTATTGCAGAAATAGCGGGTAGTGTTGTGTTGGAAGAAATTAAGAAACAGATTAACAAATTTGAAATGAAATGTGGATAGTCAAAATCACTTATCTTTAAACAAAATATGTACTTCAATAGTCTTTGAAGAATGATCTGTATACAAAAGACACTGCATGTTATATTCTGCTATATCATTGTTTGGTTTTCTGTATTTGATATGAAGTTTATTTGTACTTAATACTTCGACATTCTTATGCAATGCGATATTATTAAGATATCAGAGTCTTAGATTGTTTTAAAGTTAAAATTTGACCACCCTCTGACCCATTTATCTAAATTATGTAACATCCAACCACTTTTTTCTAGCAAACAGTCACCTTGTTGGTAAGGATACTGTATAGGTTTGAATAGTAAGGTTTATTTACAACAGTTTCCGGATTGACATGGGGAGGTTTATCTGCAACACTGTTAAGTGTATGTACAGACTATATGTTTTGTTTATGTTTGAGTTTTGTGCTCCTTCATGTTATTTTTTTTTGTCCATCGTTCTGCCTGTTGGGTGGCATGATTAAAATGTCATTTTTGAAATTTTATGTTATCCATTTTATTGAAGATATGTATTTCACCCACAGCCGTGACTCTGTTGGCATATACCAACGACTTCTTTTGCACAAACCAAGGCATTCCCATTGCGTATACATGTGCCATGTAGTTTTTGTAAAAAATTATTTCAGCATATCCCTTCCACCGAAATATATAATGATGCTCTTTTCTCTCACATGAGTTAGCTTCCTTCGTTGCTTAGTTAGGACACATATCAGAACAGATACCTGTTTATTGAAAACCCAGAAGACAAATTTCAAAACTTAAACACTTTGAGTATTATTTCCCTCACCAGTGTCGAAATATCAGTGGGTAAGTGGATTGTTCTCAAATCTATCAGATGAAAACTCCATTCGGTTGCAAAAAATACATTTTAACATTCCCGTATATCAATAAAACGATTGGTAGCTTTTTAAAAAAAAAACTATCAAGTATATAATATATTAACTTTAAATCAAATGTGTGGCCGTTGTCTTAAGTCATGACTATTTTCGTTCTATGCTTAATAAATTGTCTATGCATAAAGTTTTAAATTCCATTAATGGGGATATTTGACTTTGCTTTTTTTCTGGAGCCAGTTGTCAATGTACTTCAATTTAACATGTCAAATAAATCAAATCATGGTAATACACTTACAAAATAATGTCAAATTCTTTTCATCTTAAAAACTTGTAACGATGATATTGATTACAGCTGCAATGCCTTGATTTTGTAAAATCTGGACTTTTGTAATGATATTTTTCAATGGAAACATTTCAAATCGATAAGAGATTTCAAACAAGTACCAATTGTCAATAAACGACAGCTTGTAGTGTAAAATGATAAGAATTTCAAAAGACACTGATAACCAAAGGACAGAGGATGATTTGGCTTGATATTTGGCCACTCGAAGTCCAAATCTAAAAGTAATGAAAAACTTACTCTCAGGTATAATTAAGTACTCTTAAAATACTACGTTTTAAGGAACACGTTTTTTTAACAAGAAATATCTTTAATACTATCAATATGCTGCCAAAGATGGCTAATTTGGAAGATATCAATGAAAAAACACCAAATTTCACTCATTTTTAATCTTTGGATTACAATTTTGAGATGAGCAACAGCCTTGCCCAAAAAGATATTTCACTGAAATGTGTCTTTATGTAAGACGAACATTATATAAAAAATATTGTTGGGCAAGGCTGTTGCTCATAGTTGTTTTGGCCATAATCTACTGTGATTTTTTTTTTCAAATCCTAGATTTAGCAGACGTTCATGACGTCGGTGTTGCACCATGAGAAAGATTTTTTCCAATGATTGATGCATTTTGAAAGTTAGAGCATATATGAAAAAATAATACAAATTCGAATCAAATCTGAATCAAAGTCCCAGAGGTTTTCAGTCGGATTTAAGTCCGGCGATCTGGAGACCCAAGGTAGCATATAGATGTTATTCTATTTCTCAAGGTATTCCATTGTTCAATGCACTCTGTGCTGCTTAACGTTGTCCTATTGGAAGAACTCCTCTACCCTTCAGTTAGGTGGATGAGGTGATGTTGGAGAATTTTGGCTCTGTACCTTTGAGCTTTAAATTGCCCAGGACATACCTTGACATGGCAGCATTTCAACTTTATTATAAAGTAAATTCAAGCTCCTTTTTTGTCGTTTTATACGCAATAGCTCAACCGTCGAATCAAGTGCAAGTGAGAAAAGTTACCGAATTTTCATGGCGATATTCATTTTTGAGAGCCCCCGTACATATATGGGTTCCTGACTTGGGACAGGCGCAAAAATGCAGCGGGGTTAAACATGTTTTGTGAGATCTCAATCCCCCCCATACCTCTAGCCAATTCGGAATAACCAAACAAGGCGATATGCACAATAAAACTTAGTTCAAAAGAAGTCGCAGTCTGATGTCGGAAAATTTAAAACTAAGCAAAATTACAATCTTCAATATACATTAACAAAGGACTACTAACAGATACTTACATACCAGCTTCAGACCTCAATTAGACTGATCGAAAGAATTGTTACGAGTATATGATACTGCATATAAATAGACCTAAAATTTGTTAAAACAACTTTTATTTAGGACTGTACTAAGTTGATGGAAAAAACTTTGAAATACCATTTGAATTTGTAAAAAAAATGGGCATGATATAGCTGAACATATAGGTAACATCGGCAAAGGTAACACGATTTTTATTTTTATTTGAACACAGCCTGACATGAAAATAAAAAAAAATGAATGTATTGTCTACGTTTTCTTGAAACGCATCAATAATTACAATGACGTCCCTTTGTTTTTAAATATAATCATATTTTATTTCTACTTCCTCATACAATAATGTACCTTTTGTCCAGTGAATTGACGTTAGTTAAACACCAAAACATTTCGTAAATATTGCATACTAATATTCAGACATAACTCACTTAAAACTTCAATTGACATACGTATTAAAGGTAAGTCCTATCTGGTTTACATTTTTAATGACAGTATGCTGTATAGATAAATTTTGAAAAAAATCTGAGGACCCAACTTCTGGACTATTTTGCATGTTTTTCTCGTAGAATGGGTGTTAAAATAACATGTATTAATTGTAATGAAACTTTATACTATTAAAAAGTACACTGCTTATCTTATATAAATGAACATTATACACTCATAACAACTGCATGTAGCTTTTTGGAAAGTGGATAGTGGGTAAACCTATTGCAGTATTACTACAACATATGGTAATTACTCTAATTATAATTATTTCATCAGAAATGAGACAAGTTTTAATTTTTGTCCATTTTTAGTTTTCTATAATTTCAAAAGATGTTCTACAGAGCATTAAAACTCCTTGGATTGGTTCATCTTTATCCTTTCTTGACTACTTTTAGAATAAATTGATAAACCAGATATAAGATTAAGTCAACAATGATATACCTATCAACTTTCCCATCTTATCAAGTTCAGTTATGATTCTTATTCTAACAATAAGTTGGTTTTATTTTTTGATTTCTGAAATTTTGTTCCAACGATAACTGATGAACGTTTATTCAGATTTACAAAGAGTCACATTGTTAGAACTCGCAAAATCAGTGCAAGTAACAATTATAGGAATCCAATTCCAATAAACATAAAACAAAATGTTATCAATAGGTATATACGAAACACTATCAAACTTGGACTTATTGAACTTCATTTTTTTGTTGTTGGCCTAATCGCTATATTTCTATCAAAGCCACTGATGTTTCTAATTATCTGACAGTATGCCAGTTCTCCCTTTTATTATCTGTTTGGCAACGTCCATGTTTTCAATTTACAATAAAAAAAAATGATTAGAGCATTTAGGTTAAAAATGGTTTATTGCTAAAATAAAGTTATAAGACCGATTTAAATTTAATTTTAGCAGAAATGTTTTTGGCATATCCTCTTTTTAATTCTTAAAAGAACAATACTGAGATAAAGATACGCCAAATTTAAAAGAGTGTCCTTCTATTACATGCATTCGTATCTGGTGCATGGGTACCTTAGGTAATGCATAATGTAAACATGCTATTGACGTCAACTCGTTATTATTACCATGTGCGCAATTGTGATATTCAAAAATAGCATACACATTTTGGACCAATTTATATCGAACTTTACAATCGACTAGTAGTTTAAATGCCAAATTACAGAAATGTTTACCCACCACTGCAGGCTGAATGAGAGGTGTAAGAATTGCCTCGGACGGACATGTACTCCTCGTATGTCATTGTCAAGTTAAAATGCTGATACACAAAAACATGGATAACAGGAAAGGTCAACAATAACATACAAATTAATCAAAGCATCCCAACTGACAAAACGCAGTAGAAAGAATAACATACAAGAGTACAAAAGACACACATGAACACAACAGGGAGTTAAGATAGTCTGACTTTGTAAAGACACTGAATAGTGGTGCGGTTAAACAAGTTTTAAGGGTACCCTGATCTTCCCCTTATCTATCCTGACACTCCGGTGTATACAACACACTATAAAAATCAATACAGTGTCATTTCTAACAAGGTGACCGCTTACTAGAATTGAAAATTAGAGTGGGCGGTACATAATTTATAAAGCAGGGTCAAAATGTGCTCGGTGTAACTTCAAATCTAGCTATGGCTCTCATACCTGCAGGTCGGATACTGTCGCTCTACTAAAACGAAAAATCTGAAATAACACATCCATAAAGAGTTTAATGCTATCTCGGAATAGAGTCCAATAGGAATCGGCAGTATTCGTTAGAGGCCAGTATGAATTTAAAGTCTTAAAGCCATTGGGAGAAAGAGCAATGTATATAGAATTGCACATTTCAAAAGATGTTCTACGGATGATTTATAGCTCTTACTGTGACAGGATATTAAGTAACTTCCAAGTTTATGTGGGTTATTCACATATTCGCATTTATTCACGATATAACAGTAGAAACTAGGATGGGAACTTCCGTTCATAATAAGTGCTTTTCTGGAAGCTGGATATTTAGATAAAAGATGCTGATATATATTATAAAACTTTTTAAAAGCATTAACATGATTAAGCAGCTTTTGAAATCTATAACCCAGTAAAATTAGTTTTAACATAAATTTTAGTAAGAATCTCTCCATTTCCGATATTCATAGTAAGATCTAAAAAACGAACAGCATTTACTCATCGTATTATCTTTGTTCAAATGTAGCTCTTTTGGATAAATGCCTTAGGCATATTTAGGAAACTTGGGGCTATCAACAGTAAGTACACCATCAAGATATCTGCAATTATTGTTAAAAATGTCAATTAATTTATCAACATTTTTCTTTTACCCTTAAGGAGTTTTTCATGGAATACTGTTCATATCAATACAAAAATAAGTCAGTTCATAAGCAATCAATTTGTTGAAATTATGGTCTCCGGAAAGCAAATCTTAAATCTCGCTATGGTAGGAGAGATAAAAAAACATAATTAAGTGACTGTCTGCCTACAGTATATTCACTTATCGTGACTGAATATTCGTCTTTAAAGCTCGATCGAGATATATGTATGTATTTATGTGTGTGTGTGTGTAGATTTGTGTTATAAAAAGGGTCAATCTAATAAATACTTCACTTGAGAAAGAGAGAACTATGTTCCAAGTATTAAAAAATAGGGAAAAACTTACAAAAAAATGCTAGTCATTTACATAGCATATATTTAGTACATACAAATAAAATCTGAAGTCATTATATGCGTGAGAATAATATTGTTTTTCAAAAGATTAGCTTAAAGACGGGTATTCATTATCTAGATCTATATTATATATATTTATTATTATCACCCACTCAACCGGATTGAAACATTTATCAGGTTGAACAAAAGGAGTTGTTTTCTTCCTTTATTATTTATTATTATCATTTCACATTAACATTAAAAACCCTTCAAAACAATTAAGCATATACAGTGTTGTCACGATGAAAATTGTTATCATTCAAAAAACATTTAACATTTAAAGCTGAGAGCATTGATTGAATAAAGATTAGATCAAATAAAAACACGAAATGTTAATTTATGAAAATTTTCCTTTAAAAAGGGATCAGACTTTAGATTAGTTCCTCTCCCAGGAAAATGTTAGTAAATCGTACATTTCAATCAAAAGATGAAAGAAATTTATACATTATTTTCTATTTACTATGAATTACAGAATAATAACGTAACATTTTACATTATTCATGTGTTTCAGATGCATATTGTGACTTTTACGCTTGATGTAGAGCTATTGTTAAATTCTATATACCTACATCTAAGTAAAACTTTAAAATGCCATTATAAGCACCAATTATACTACTTTAAGGAATTTACTACGTAAAGTAAAAACATCAACTTAACCATGTAAATGGTAGCATATAATTATGCTAGGCGATTTTTGAAATTTCAATATATGATGCTAGATTTTTCAATCGTATAGGTACATGAAATCGAATATTAAGCTACTTAAAAAGAAAGAAAACTGTACACTTCAAGAAGAATAAAACTTGTACAAAATTATGCAGGACATGCAGTAAATTTTTGAATGAGAAACATCACGTTTCCTTAGTATGGTAACTCGCAAAATGAATAAATATATGGATTTGGAAAACGTGAACGCTGTAAACCGCTGACTGCCGAAGAAATCAGCGCTTTTCTTCTTTGTCATTCTCTGTTTGAACTAAAACAGTATGGCAGATAGACGGAGGCTGTGAAATATGTCGCTGATATTAAGAAACGTCTTTAAAATTATTGCCTGGTCCAGTTAAATCTAGAAAGACAAACTGACGCTACATGGTTGTCATTTAAACTGTTGAGTGGACTTTTCATCATTATGTTTAAAAATTATAATAATTACTTAAAACAAATTTTTCGTTGTATACTTTGAATAGAGGAAGCAGATTTTTGTTTTCTATGATTTAGAGCAAATGAAAACCATAAATTCATATTGTGCAAAAAGAAAAGCGGGGGAGAGAGAAAATAATTCAATGCATAATATGGACTGCCGATCATGCATGACCTTTTCGTAACAGACATTCCAGTGATAGGTCCGAGCCTAAACATCTCTAAGGGGGACCCATAAAAGACAACAACAATCTCAAGAAATAAAGCTCGGGAAAAGGGGAGATAACCTTATCCAGAAATTGAATAATGTCGAAGAATGGAAAAAAAACCAGTACAATCTAAGTCCATGACTACCCGAAATTTCCAGTTAAAAAAAGGCGTGAAAATTAACCTTTTCAAAAAACTTGGAAAATTCATTATTCCCAATTTAGCATGCGCACGAACCACTTCCAATGACGTTACTTCCTTTTAAATCATTTCCGTTGATGTCATTTTTTTTTCGTTGAGACACAGATATTTCTATTTGTCTTTTTTTCTTACACTTTATATCCCCCTTAGAAAAATCTCTTATTTTACTTTTTTTGTTTTTTATTGCATTTTGGCTACGACAATCGACCTTCTTTAGATGTTTAGTTAATTATTTCCATTTTCAAACTTAGAGTTTTGGATTTCAAAATACTCGGAAGTTTTAGGTTTCTACATTAAATATATTATGATGGTATGTTTGATACGTTATGAAACGAAAGTCTATTATAGTTTAAATGTCTTCAACACATTCCTATTATATTGAAAGTCGCGAGTTACATACAACATCAGATTAATACTTTTTATTTCTATATATGGTGATGGAAAGGAATTTAGACCGTTTTCTTTAATGTACATTTTAATAGACTTTGATAACTTTTTACATTGAGCGTTTACAGTACGGATCATTTAAAACATCGCCCTCAAGTAGACATTTGAAACAGATTACAGTTCCTTAGTTAACTTAGACCAGAGATTATGACTGTTATTGGGACCACGGCCAGTACTGCGACTGCTTTCGTCCTCAGAACGGGACATGCGCACTACGTTTGTTCTGATGATTGTTTTCGTCCTTATGACCAAACCCGTCTCTGATTTAGGACGGCGCATCCGTTGTATTCCAAATTTACTTGAATTCTGGGACTAGTCATCAGAACGCCACACGCGTAGTTTAAATTCTTTAAATAAAAACAATTAATTTTCTTCCAAGACGTTCAGCTGATTTTCGTTAAAATGTTTCATCTTAATTAACCCAGTCGACAGACTTGTCTGACATGATTATTCATTGATTTGTTACAGAAATTACAAGTATTTAGCAAAATTCAAAAATAATAGAAATACTAACGGTTCATTGCTTGTATTGCACATGGTAGATCTCCTTAGCTGAAATTTTGTTTCCTATTTCGGTAGTTTTGGTTGAGTACTTCTTAATTAATATAAGTTTGGGTTTTTGGTCTTCCAAATGTTTCGGTTTTAATGCTGCTGATGAGAGGTAACACCTTGAAGTGCGTCGTATACAGCATAGTATAAATTTACTATATCTAATATTAGTATCTTTGGATTGTTATTTTTAAAGTACGCAGACTATCAAAAAATTATTCGTATTTTAGTATATATAATTTTTAAATAACTTTTTTTAACTGTAATCTTTATCCTTATTTTTTCAATGTTTTTATTTATCATACCTATCCTACTTAGGGACGCAAAATTCCATTTAAAAGAATATATTTATTCATTTGTTGTTTTTTTCTATTATTTCATTTGGTCCATTTCATTTTTGTTTCTTTTTATTATATTGTAATTACATGGTTCGAACTTTTATAGATATCTTGTTTCTATCAGATTGTGTGATATTAGATTAATGTAATTTTTTATTTTGAACATTTTTTTCTGAAGTAAGAATACAAGACTTTTCAAACTTGACATATTCTTATCTTATATTTTTATGAAGTTTTGAAACGAATTTAGTTCATACATTTCTTACGGTTCTTAAATGCCCATATCAGGGTGTGCGATATAAGACAAAATTTATTTTTGTTTCAACAGAAGTGTTTTTTCAAAGTTGACATGTACTCATTTTATACCTTTTCCTTCACATGAATTTAGTTCATAAATTTTATTCGGTATCTTAATAAGTTTCTCTGTCACTTACCGTAATATTTGTTTGATAAAACAAATTTAAATTTTAGAGTGAAAAGACACCTAATTTAGCTTTTCTAACATATGGTATCCAAAAAAGTCTTTTGCAACTTACCGTAGTATTTTTTTTTTTAATATTTCAATTTCACATCGAAAAAACACAGAATTTAGTTTTTCAGCCAATTGTAGGTTGATACTTAATACCATTCAGCTCTATCAGAGTGTGCGATATATGACTCAAACTTGTCGGGTAAATATTTTATACCTTTAGGAATTTTTGACATGAATTTAGATAAAATAACATTCATACAGTATCTTAAAAAGCTTTTCTGCATCTTACCGTAATACTTGTTTGATAAAAATATTAAATTTTACCGTGGAAAAAAAAAAACAACAAATTTAGTTTTTCAAACATATACATAGGATGATACATACTTAAAGTTAACTATATAAGCTTGTGCAATATAAGAGAAATGTGATTTTTGTAAGAATGCTACTATTTTTAAAGAAAAAACACAAGTTTCAAACTTGATGGGTATATATTGTATACGTTAAGGAATTTTGACATGAATCTAGCTAAAACAAATTCATACGGTATATTAAAAAGTTTTCCTACAACTTACCGTAATACTTGTTTGATAAAAATAATTCAATTTTACACTGAAAAAAAAAACAAAGCATTTAGCTTTTCAAACATATATTACTTAGGATAATACATAGTCAAATGTAGCTACAATGTATCTAAGCTCGCGCAATTTAAGAGAAATGTGACTTTTGTAAGAATGCTAATGTTTTTAAAGAAAAGAAAACTTTCCAGCTTGATTTTTGTATATTTTATACTTTTTTGGAATTTAGGCATCAATAATAAAAATGACTTTGTGTTTAAACTAAATCATATTTTTTTTCTTTTTCCTTATACAATAATCTACCTGCTGTTCAATGAATTGCCGCTAGTTAAACCCCAAAACATTGTGTTAATATTCAAGCTGATTATTCAGACATAACTCATTTAAATTTTCAATTGACATACGTATTAATGGTAAGTCGTATCTGGTTTACATGTTTAAATAAGTATATTGTTTAGATCACAATTTTCCAATTGTTATTGCTTATATGTGTATTGTAAATTCAGAAGCTTAATTATATAAAACAAATAATCTGCGCATACATAGAACATTATAGAAAACCATTTCTCTACTGTTTCTCTGTTTTAATTTAAACCATATCAAAGCGGAATCTAATTTATTTATAGTTAGATTAAAGAAGATACTATCTAAAACGAATGGACAATTCACAATAATATTTAATAAAATATAAAACAGTAATATAAAAAAGTCGCAATACCTCTACTTCCAGTACGGTGTGTATTGCTCATTATGATTGGTCGGAACGTAACGTCTAGGATCTTTTATTTTCTGATAAATGACTTTCAGCGTATGAATATTTGACCCATTAAAATAGTGATATTTTAAACCACTCATTTTTTTCTTATTGTGTCGAAATGTATAATCTTGTAATGAATTATAAATAATAAGAGTTGTTTTTCGCAATTTATCGGTGTAGAATCTCGACCAGGTTACTCATAAACCTAACTTAAAGTCATTCAGACTTTCTTTAGTTTGTGAGTGGATTTGTCTCCTTTGTGCATCAATAAATTGCTTCAAAACGACTTTTATTACTATAATGAAACACGGCAGCCACTATGCATATCCCCGCGCCACTGTTGTGTTAATCACAGAATTAAATGCTCTAAAGGAAATTATACTCAGATGCGACAATAACTTTAGTAGTGAAATTGACAGGTGAGATAGTAGTCATAATGTTAAATGAAGTGTGACTGATAAGATGTCATACATTGATAATGTAAATACATGTAGTGAACTGTTTTTATGATGACATGTTCTACTAATTAAATGTAAATTTACCAAAGTTTGAATATCAATTTTGGAAATTGAATGGTTAGCCTAAGTCTTGTGACATTAATAGTTATTAATATGCATTGTTGCTAGATACATTTCCAAAAAATAAGATATAAGAGTCTTTAAGGAAATTTACCAAAATTAAAGTTGTTTTTTTTTAAATACAAATATTCCATTTAATTTTGGAAATTTAATCATTCCCTATACAGCTGTTGTTTTTTTGTAAACAAATATGAATCGTTGCTAGGTTCTATTCCAAAAAATTCAGATCTTAGAGTCTTTCGGGAAATTAACTAAATTTGAAATTCATTTTTGGAAATTGAATAGTAACTTTAACTCTAAGGATATTCATGGTTATAAATATGCATGGTTGCTAGATACATTTCCACAAAATGAAGGTCTTAGAGTCTTTCAGGAAATTTAACAACGTTGGAATTTCATTTGTGGAAATTGAATGCTTACCTTAACTCTTGTGATATGAATGGCTATTAATATATATGGTTCCTAGATACATTTCCAAAAAAATAAAGGTCTTAAATATTTCAGGAAATGTTCCAACTTTGGAATTTTTTTTTTTTTTGGAAATCCAAATATTCCATTTAATTTTGTAAATTTAATCATTCCCTATACAGCTGTTGCTTTTTTGTAGACAAATATGTATGGTTGTTAGGTATTTTTCCAAAAAAGTCAGATCTTAGAGTTTTCTGTTATCAGAGGAATTGGCCGGTGCATAATGGGACAAGGGAAATAGTTTTTTTCTTTTTTTGGGTGGGGGGGGGGGGTTGAGAAATGTTTTTTTTTCTTTTTTAAATATGTATAATGGATGGGGCAGAACTTTTTTGTTGGAAAAAATCATGCCATAAAACTCAGGACATGATTTACACACGGGGATATGCCCTATGTTGTGCTCTTATCCGTCTTCTCAAACGAACATAAAATATTTATAAATGAAATCAATAAAACTCAGTCACGAGTTGTAGATATTTGGTATTCGAATTTTGAGATTAGTTATTCTGTTTATTACATTGAAATATTTCATGTATGAAGAAGATTTAACAAGAAAATACAAGTGATTATGTTTTTATATGACTACGCGTCAACCATTATATAGCAACTTCGTTGGCGACATCTATTTTTCCTAGAGTGAAATATGACTTTCGATTTCACTGGGTGAATTATCGGATTTGATTTCACTCGGAAATCCCGGTATTTCACCACAGTCAATGTAATAATCTTTATTAATTTAATAAGCAAATACTAATGTTTATATTCTTATACTGCACGTCCTCAGCCGATGCATCAACTTTACAATAAACAATACACAATCTATAAAAGAAATAATTTCTATTACCATAAAAAATTAGTTAAGTAACATCTTTCATTCTACGTTATGCAAATACCAAAGGTATCGTACTCCAAGCTGTACGTTTCAGTAGTATACGTAACTAATACGAATCCTGTCAAAACAAAATTCATCAATTCACATAAATCTTAATTGTGTCGGTGGGTGGGTGGGTGTCAGAAATGACCAGGGTGAACTGTCCGAAATGTAAGCGTCGAATAACATATAATATACTTTCAATGTACCTTTACAGTTATTAATCTATCAATGTGAATTTTGAATCATTGTGAAACATTCCAAAAACAACATTTATTTTCCAATACAAAAAATGGATAAATGAGTATTATTTAAAGAAAAGCCCAGTATAACATCCTGTGAATGACAACTGTAACCAGTATTATATTTACTATTTATTTTCTTTCCTTAGGTAATAATACATGCCTAATCATGATTGCTGCTTTGGTAACAGTTATGCTGTTCGCAGCTGTTTTGGGAGTGGTAAACCCATGTCCTACATCTTGTTCATGCTCAACTACTACTTCGGGTTTTTCTGTAAACTGCTACAGCATAAACATTGGACACGTTCCGGAAAATATACCACATACTACCTACTATCTGTGAGTACAATGAAAGATCTAGGCTGATATTTTTTTAATTTCAAAATATATAGCTGTGTAGAGATACATACCTGATGATAGTATATCTAACTAAGATATAAAGCAACCACGATACTTAGGAGAGTATTGGTACAAACAGGTGTATCCTGCTGAAGAAATCATTCATATGAATTTAGATTGGAGGATACATAATAATATTAGATGTCCTGCAAAATGGATAATTTTTGTCGTTGTTATCCCTTTTATCTATTTAACGACAACAATAACACAAAAATTCCTTCAGTAACTATTATAGCATTATTTAGGAAGAACCATTTAACCAAACAATCAATCGTAGAAGACATAAATTTATCGTGTGTTCTTTTTGTCCCTTTTATCTCTAAAATGTCAATAGATGGAGGAAAACGGATCTGAAGAGATTAACCAAGGATATATTTTTTGTAAATTCCATCAAAATTAACAAAAAACCCTTCATAACCTTGAGAAAAAACGAGGAGCAAAATTTCTTAAAATCAATACCGACCTGTATATCTAATGTGTTAACATTGTGGTAAAATATTATAAGGATACTTTCAATTGAATGAAAGTAAATGAGCAGAAACCCAATTATCTACTTACAACAATGCTGACAGGTTCATACCATTTTATATACAAAATATTTGTTGTCGTATGAAAAACGTCAAACACCTGTTTGCCATTTGAATCTCCAAGATCACATCGATCTAAAGAAATATTAATGTATACAATTTCTCTGTTAAAAATTTCTATCTAATTTACTAACATTTCTTTCAAAAATTAGCTTTATATTTTTAATATCGTTTGGAAAAAGTGATTTTTATTAATTTAGTTTATTGACAATTTTTTAAATATTATAAAAAAAAAACGAGCGGATAGTTCTAACGTTATAATCACCTCGTTATCAGCGTAACAGTTAATGTACTTTTGCTATGAATTTCGGTTGTAATTGTGTCCGTGTTGCGTTAATATTCGATATATTCGATATTTAGGTATATTCTATCTTTTATATACAAGTTATAAAAACCTAATGTAAAATAGTATACGAAATATTTTCCGATCATATAAACTCCAGTTTTAATGTTGCAAAAATACTCTGTAATCGTCATGATTAATTGGGTATGTCGTGCTCGTATAAATGTCTTAGATAGAAGAGAAACAGGACAGAACATGATGTTTAACTGCCATTGGAACAGATTCTTGTAGTAAACAATGGGTATATGATATGCCAAGGAGGGCAAACATATTATTACACTACGACAGTATTTAAACTTGCATTACAAAGGTGTTCTCCTAATTTCGCATGGTATATGCAGTTATAACGTACTGCTTTAATGCAATGGAACAAAATAATCACATCAATTTTGTCATGTAGATATGTAGATGTAGTTTTTTATGGTATTAACATTTTGCAATAATATTTTAAGAAACTTGGATAACAATGGTATATCAGTTATTGAGGATGGAACGTTTGAATGGCTCTCAAGATTGCAGACACTGTAATTTATACAATGTAAATAATAACATGTTGAAAGCTGAACATTTAAATATTACATATCCAGATATACTGAAGTTTGTAAATGCTATTATTTTCAAAATGCACTGGTTTGAGTTATAGGTTGTAAATAATACAGTAAACACTATATTTAGCAACAGAAAGAAAAGAATATACAGCTATTATATAAATTCTTTAGTAATAGTATGTTGATACTAGCGCGAAATTTGATACTTTACTTCCTATAGCTAATTGTCAAACTTGTGATAACTAAGGAGTATTTCCCTCGAGTACAGCTTTGTCCTTAGATGGGTTTGGTTTCCCGTTCTGTTTAGTCATTTTGTTTTTTTTTTTTTTGTTGTATTTGCTTTTCAACGTTCTGGATTTTTGCTTTTGGTTTTTGGTTTTCAAGATTTTAGGCATTGAGTCGTAAATCGACGAACTGTGCACATCTTGTGCATCAAAATTGGTATCAAACAATTGTATTTTAAAACAGAGAGTTGAAGAACACCAGCTCGAGGACGTCTGTTTGACATTTAGTAGTTTATATATACTAGTCAACAAAAGAAACAATACAGGGTAATGCATTTTCATATATTCATAATTTGAAATAGCTGTAATAAGCAGAAAAATAGACCCACACGTCTGATGTTCTTCTAATCAAAATCATGTCTGTCGATTTTCTTCTCGATTTTTCACAAATTTAATTGAACCCTCTTTTTGGAAATTCCATTTTCCACCATTTCAAGTGTTCTCCAAATTTCAAAATGAGACGCGTTACATCAAGGAATGAAGAAGCAAACCACTGTTGCCCTCATACTGAAGTTTTTTTTAAAGGAATTACCAAGATATTTGGTTCGGAACTTGTGTATCGTTACTTTTGGTGACTAGTATACATGCATCACTAACGCATGAAATCATATTTTCAGCTATTTACAAAGAAATAACATCTCTATCATTGAGAATGGGGCTTTCAGAGGTCTTGAAAGTTTGGAGATTTTGTAAGTTACAATTTTAGAGATCGATGTTTTTTTATACATTTCTCTAAGCTTGCAGTTACACTTATAATGTACGGCTCCTGGCTGATTAAAAGGTTTATTCAGAAAGCATAAGATATAACATGTTTTTTTTCAAGATCGGCATGTGTTATCCAGACAAATAATTCCGATTTACAGTTATAATTTCGATGAAGGAATATAATTTCACACTGACAAAGCAATTGTATCATTTTAGAAAAGGTTGTGACTTAATTCTCATATCACCATGACCAGCTGTCATGATCGTTTGGGCAGAAGAACACCGAATATGTTATGAAATAACATCAACCATCTAAAACACCTTTAAATATGTATATTTGTACATTAATATGTAGGGTGCCTTCAGTAGACGAAGCACATACAGACCATAATGGTATTCGAGGTCATACAAGAAATGCACGAAACAAATAAAACTATTTTCAAATTCAGAGCGGGGCATCGGTTGCCAAGTGGTCTAGGTAGTTTTCCATGAATACTAATGATCACTAGTCTGTCAACACTGGGGTTGTGAGTTCCAATCTCACCTTTGGGGGGGGGGGTGGTGTGGTGTTCGACTCCTATCTAAACTGACGAGGATTTCCAATTTTCCTACGGAAGGTCGGTGGCTCTCTCCGGGTAGTCCGGCTCCCTCCACCAACAAAGAATGGCCGCCGCGAAATAACAAAATGTGCTGAAAACGGCGTAAAACCCCAACCATAAATAAAACAAACAAGTTGAGAGCATAATACTGGGATATATGATTTTTGCAAGCAGGCAACGCCAGTGATGCATTGTCACAGAGAATAAAGTTTGTAAACTGCTGAAAGAAACCAAAATGATAAATTGTGGATTTAATTTTCATATTTAATAAATAGTTCATGAAAATGAGGGCAATATGGCATCATATGGACCGGCAGGTCACTCCAAAACATTATATGGACCGACTATTTCTTATATTATATTTATGAATCACTTTTAAATTATTTCTTTAATCCTGGAGGTGGTTCCCCGCCGTAATACTTCAAATTTTACTCCACACCCAATATAAAAACATGGAAAAATGACATCAAAATATAATGCACCAATGTGCACACGTTGATGTACTGAGTATATCCAGAAAATGAATAACCAATAGATTACTTGTATATTCTGTAGATAAGGAAAAGAAATGAAGAATATAATCAATTTCTCCGCATTTAAACGGTCTTCTGTATCAGTTATTCTATTCATTTGCCACAGAAGACTTCCGATTTTTGCCACCAAAACAAACCCGGTACCAATTCCGAACAATGTCGTATATTAGCATGGATCTCCTGTGCATATACGATCATATGGACTGGAGAAATTTACTTAAGACAAATAGTAGAAAAAACATTTTTAATTATAAATGTATGTCTTTGTAACAATTGTTTACAAAGCTTTTGCAAACCTGACACATATAAGGACACCGTTTTTATCACTTTAAAATATGTAAACCTGATTAGTATATTAGTATAGTAATTAAATAACAGAATAATAAAGAGGAGAATAAAGTCTTTATTGTAAACATCTGTTTAAGACTATATAGAATAATATCTGAAATACAAGAGAATAAGAGAGTAATGACATTGGTACACATAAATTCAGTTCAACAACGAAAACATTTTAAACGAAAGTATCCAGATTTGGATCATTTTATAGAAGCTATCTTATTAATTTAGCAGTCTTGAAAAATAATATATGAATTTATACAAATTCAAGTATTATATTCTATGGATTTGACTTTCATATTCAAGAGAAAGGTAACAATGCAGTATCGGTACAATTTAAACAAAATTCATCTTGTATCCTAGTGTTAATTTAAAGGTGACGAAATGTTGACATTAAGCGAGATAAAAACATTTGCTCTGAAACAGATTGTAAACTCCCTTTTAAGGTTTGCCTGTTTCGATTAAACACCTTCCAATGAAATGAGTTTAAAAAGACCGAAAACAAACATAAGATTTCCTACACAATAATTGCATTTTCTTTATATAATAGTAATACTACTGCTCGAAACAATAGACTATATATTTTTTCTACTTTACAACCTATCAAAGAATTCCTAAGTATCATGTAGACAGTCAGAATATCGTTATGAAAGATATTACTCAGGCAAATGTAACTGTTTTACATTAGAATGTATTAAAATTAGAGAACAAATCAAATTATTGCCTTTCCTATATCAAATGTTTTCTGAAATATATCAAAATGGTTGTGTTCTCTTACTCTTTTCAGATATCTTTATAACAATCGTTTGCAGTCTGTTACAGAAAATACTTTTGGAAACCTGACAGGCTTAATCTATTTGTAAGCATTCATTTAAAAAAGGATAACCAAGACTACATTTCGTGCTCAAATTAATTGGCTATTCTTCTTTTTTTCCTTTTTTTTTTATTGTTTTTTTGTTTTTCTTTTTTTGTTTTGTTTTGTTTTTTTTTTGTTTTTTTTTTTTTTTTTTTTGGGGGGGGGGGGGGGGGGGGTTTCTAACGTTTTTGGCCTCGAGTACAACTGATGAGTCTCAAATCGAGGAAATATAAACATCTTGTGCATTAAATTTAGTATGGAAAAAATAAAAAAGGCCAATTTTATTTTTATTGTAATTTCACTAGGTTTTGATCACTATATCTTTCGGAATACTCGTCAGTGACTATTTAGAATAATTTTGATTATACGAGTGTCTTGCAATATATGGTAAATGGGACCTTCATACTAATGCCATGAAAAATAACTCACTTGTAAGTATTGCTCCGAAAATGAAGTCATCCTTATTAAAGTTTTATAGGCGTCATCATGACTTGGTTGATAGGTATAAAAACCGTTTCCCAAATAAAAATGGACCTGTCCTATTAATATTATCCCTTCCTCATACCGGATGTGACGTGGGCAGCATGGCGGGTTTCCTGCAGTAAGCAGACACTGCTTACTCTTCCGCAGCACCTGAGTTTACCTCCGTTTTTTTTGGTGGGGTCCATGTTGTTCATATGTTTTTAGTTTTTAATTGTAGTGCATGTATTGCTTTGGTCTTGTCTTCGTTGTTCTCCGGTGTTTTTCAGTTGTTACGAGTTTTCCCTCCTTCGAATATCCCTTTAGTATTTCTTGACGACTTAAAAAAGATAACGAAGACCAAAATTCGTGCCCAATGTCAATTAATTGACTATTATTTTTCCCCCTTTTTTGAGGGGGTTTTCCAACGTTTTAGGCCTTCAGTTCAACTGATGAGTCTCAAATCGACGAAATGTGCACATCTTGTCCAAAAAATTTAGTATGGAAGAAATAAAAAATGCCAATTTTATTTTTGTTGTAATTTTACTAGGTCTTGACCACTTTATCTTCGGAATACTCGCCAGTGCCTATTTAGAATATTTTGATAATATGAGTGTGTTGCAATATATGGTAAACGGGACCTCCATACTTAGGCTATGACAACTTTTTTTACTACAACAATATCCCTGGAATCTATTTTAAATCGCATGAATTTCCAATGATGCACAGTGTCTTGCTGAAAACAGGTTTTTACACCGGCAAACTTTATTGTAAGCATATTATACTATACACTGTAATTAATTAATCCCAATATTCTTTTGGTTTGAATTGTGGTTGTAATTGTGTTGGGTCAGATATTACAATACTATCCTTTAAAATTAACTGTAACAAATTGTAAAATTGATGAACGTTAAAAAATATCTCCCTGAGGCATAGTTCTGTCGTTAGATGGTTTTTGCTTTAAAGTGTTTTTGTCATTTTTGCATTTTTGATTTTGATCTGCAAGTTTTTGGATTTTTGTTTTGGTTTGCAATATTTTAGTCCTTAAAGACAAATCATAAGTGGAGAATTGACGAAATTGTCACACCTTCTGCATCAAAACTGGTATCAAAGAAATGTATTTTAACACAGAGAGATACTGAACAAAAGCCTATCAGCTAGTCAACTTATGTTTTACATTTATTCGTCTATATGCATATAACAATAACGCACGAAATTATACTTTCAGACGATTAGACCATAATGAAATTTCTATCATTGCGGCTGGAATTTTCAGAGGTCTTGATAGTTTGCAATATTTGTAAGTAATTATTCAAGTTGTACAATTTTATGCACCGATGTCACGCTATATATTTCTCCAAGTTTGCAATTATACTGATAATGTTAGGTTCTGCGCTGATTACAAGGTTTATCTAGCAAGAGAAAGACCTACCTTTTTTCAACATCGTCATCTGTTATCCACACAAATAATTTCGTTTTGCAGTCATAATTTGCATACAAGAATCAATTTCACACTGACGGAATAACAATTTACCATTTTGGAAAAGGTTGTGACGCCCCAGTCATTGCCAAGATTACTTTTGGGCAAAAGAACACCGAATATCTTAATAGTTAACACTAACAGTTAAAACACCTGTAAATATGTGTATTTATACTTTAAAATATTGAGTGCCTTCCATAGACAAAACCAAGACATTAATTTAACTATTTCCAAATTATGAGCATAATGGGATATGTGATTGATTGATTAATTCTTACTTAACATCCAGTGGTAAATATTTCATGCCTCTCCTGGACGAGAACCAGCTCAATTTATCAAAAAATTCAAATAGGGGTGGGTCAGGACACAAAGGGGAACCATTGTTGACTACCACTGTAAAAGGAGGATGGTTGGGTATAGTCGGATAATTTAGCCTTCTGTAGCGGCATTATCTTGTCTTTTTCGAAAACTACAGAAAGGGTCTTAAGATTGCAAGGAGTGTGGCATTCTCCAAACAAGTTACCAACTATAGTCCGCTATCAGGCTCTCCGTATAATGACCCGACAACCCTAAACGAGAGTGTCTCCCCTATTCGCCACATGGGGACGCGCTAGGCGACTCTATGGGTTGAGCCCCCGTGATCCATCACAGGTGCCTAAAGTAATATATATTATTTGAGCAAGTACGCAAATACAGTGATGCATTGTCACAGTGTATCAAGGTGTAAACTGCTGAAAGAAATCAAAATAATAAAATATTGACTTAATTTGCAGATATCTTTATAACAACCGTTCACAGTTTAATGCTGAGAAAACGTGTGAAAACCTGACACTTTTAAGGACACCGATTTTTACTATAAATCATTTAAACCTTATTATATATTAGTATAGTAAATAACAGAATTATTATGGGTAAAACAATGAGGAATGTATTTTAACCTTTTAAGATTATATAGAATGATATCCAAAATACAAGAGAATAAGAGAGTATTGACAATGGTACACATCAATGAAGTGCAGCAATGAAAACATCTTATACGAAAGTATAAGAACTATCATTTGATAAAAGCTATCTTATTTATTCAGAGAGTCTTGAACCAAAAATATTAAATTATAGAAATGCAAGTATTGTAGGCTATGGGTTACATATTAAAGATGCAGTAACGGTACAATTTAAACAAAATGCGTAATAAATTACTTGGTCCATGTTAATAAAAGTAGAATAAAATGTTTTAAGAAACTTATATTACAGTAATGTACAAAAGAGGGTGGTTTTTTCGGTTTGCAGACTGTAAATATGTTGTCGTTTTAATTTATTATAATCTTTAGATGTCATCTAAGGTCCTTTTTATCTCAAGTACGACATGTTCAATGTGTTAACTAGCTTGTCTGTGTCGTTAATGTATTTTATATAATTATTCATATCAGGAATTTCCCTTTTTAAATTTTTGATTTCTAATCTCAGTCTATACTGATAACTTAGTTTTCCTTCGTATATAATCGTGAAGCCTGGCATCGTCTATTCCGGTATTTTTCGGTAAAATGACATTTTGTTTGATCGGTAACATTTGACATGATTTTCGTCGTTACGTTTGACGCTGATCTATTTATATAAACTACGTCATCTAACTTTACGCATTTTGCCATGGTTTCATTAAATAGAGATATGTCTCAAACACTACCTACATCTAAGGATATGTTAAATATGAACTATGAATAATTTCTGTTGAAAGGAAAGAAAGTATTTAATTATTTCATTCTGAGTCTCTGCGTCAATATATCAAAGGATCTGAAAAATCATGGAAATGAATAGATTCAGGTTTTAACCAAACTGTCAGAAAATGGTTATGTATTGCATAAGTTTGTACAAAAAAGGTTTTTACTCCAAAATAATATTTGGTTGCTATCGTAGCCATCTTTGAAGATTTTACTGCTAAATGACAATTTTTCATAAAATTTCAACATTTTTCCATTCAATTAACATTAAAAGTATTCAGTAAGTTGAATTCATTTTTATGTGTTCTTAAACAACTAACCTTGTCTTGAAAAAAAATCTAATGTTTTGTAAAATTATTTTTGTTATTTACTTTTTTTGAGTTATATAAAAAGGTGGATAATTGGCATGTTTTCATACATTATAAAAACTGTGGTTTTCTAGATTTTTTAAGGAATAGTATAAGAAATTGCAGCCAAAATTAATGTTTTGCTCTTTTATATTTTTAAACAACTATGTCTTATCTACAAATGAACGAAAACCTAAGTAGTAACATTTGATTTACGAAAAATAATTAATTTTGAAAAATGGGGATTAATTGGGTTATAAAATAACAATCCAAAGATACTAATATTAGATATAGTAAATTTATACTATGCTGTATACGACTCATTTCAAGGCGTTACCTCTCACCAGCAGCATTAAAACCGAAACATTTGGAAGACCAAAAACCAAACTTATATTAAAGAAGAAGTACTCAACCAAAAATACCGAAATAGGAAGAGAAATTTCAGCTAAGGATATCTACCATGTGCAATACAAGGAATGAACCCTTAGTATTTCTACTATTTTAGCTTTGAACAATAAATACAGTGATGACATACATTACCTTTACATGTTTTTTTTGAACAAAAAAAAAAAAAAGAAAATTTCATTTTTTGCAACTTTTGAAGCTCAAAAAGGGGTAAATTTGCTCATTTGCTCATTGTGATCTGTTTATCTTCACAACATTATAAAACATGATTTTAAAACTAATAGAAAATTGAAAATCCTGTGGTTGTTTTAAGAAATTAATGATATAACTGTTGTAACACTTCTTTTTTACAAGATAGACAATTATTGCATAACAGACTAACATGTTCTTACACAATTTCAAAGTAAAGAATGAGAAATCTTCAACGGTTTTGTTTTTTTTTTAATTCATGTCTTTCAAAAGTGGAGTGCAAAATTATTATCTTTCAATAAAGATGTAGAAGAAAACTGTAAATATATGTATCATCATTGATACACGTTTACTAGTGAAAATAAAATGATAAGAAAGCAAAATATAAACATTTAATTGAAGAAAATAAGAAACAAATTGCATTCATAATAACATAGGGTTAAATATCAATTCAAACTATATATATATATATATATATATATCTGGTTCAGGTCTTTAGTCTCAACTTAAACTTCATTCTACTCATCCTTGAACAACAAAAGTAAAAATGGTACATTTATCGGAGTTAAAAAGAAGACGATCCGCATTTTATTGAAAAAGGTGTATTATCAACACCGAATTAGAAGGAATGAATTTTGAATTGCCAGTTTGAAATAGAATACTAAAATATCTCTGTTCTCTGAAATGCATGACTAGATAACTTAATTGAAAACCATTATTTCATAAAAACAGTAGATGTCTTGCCTCATGAGGAAAAACGTGACTGTACAATAGTCATTTCAACTATGATTTCTTCTAAGGCATTTCGAAAAAATTTCACTGTTTGCATATGTTAATATTATATCCTGCATGTCTCCAAATACATGTATGAAAAACATATATCTTTGAACAAAAAATATAATTAAAACGGGTTAATGTAATTCTTGAACAAAAAAAACAGTTTAAAAAAGTCACCACATCTTCAGATCGAATAACGTCATCTGTTGAAAATTGATATAGCTGACTACACAAGAACCAAGTCATCAATAAACAGACAATGCCATTCATGTTTACTATACTTACTCCTTTAAAATCAGGGTTTATATAGAATATATACTTTCTATTTTCCTTGTCTATCAATAAACAAGGGGCATTTCATCAAGTAAAATAAAGAAACTTTCCATGTATAATATAACAGGTGGCTTGCAAGAAGCATGAACTGCTTTGTCGGCTTGTTTTCATGGGAGAACTTTACTTCTAGTAAACCAATTCTTACAGCTTTTAACCAAATAGTCTTAACCAATATAGTTAGCTTGGTAGATATATTGTAAATTGAGGTTAATGACTTACCATCTCAAAGAAGAAGCCCATAATGGACAAGTACAGTGTTTTCTGTAAGCTGATAAACAATCATTATTCTATAAAACCAATTTTTCATTGTAATTTTATCCCAATTTCATCCCTTGTATAATTTCATTTCTTAAATGGGTATCAGACTTTTTGTTAGTCCATATGCTTTCAAAATAAATAGGGGCCAAATCCAAACAAAATTAGATTTTACTTTTTATCCGATTTTAACAAGATTTTTTCACTGCTTTCCTTATGGATTTTGTGATAAAGAGGGTTAAGAATGGGCCAATTTCCAAAGTTATCATTATTATTTTATATAAAGTATATATTTTTCCAATAAATGTGCATCACTTTTTCAAGTATACAACTGTGTCAAGCATCTTCAAATTACGATAGTTCAACTTCAATATCTGTTATAAGTTGTTCTTGGACTGCTGAATTTTCCCTGTAATATTTAGAAAAAAAGCTCGTAATTTGTTGGGTAGTTAAAAATTAGACCAACAAAAAAGTTTATCCCATCGTCTCCTTTAGCAGTCTTCCTGTCTGCAGAAACTTTCTCAGGATCTTCCTTTTGACCTGTGACTGCACTTTTATTAAATTTCTCAACTAGATTATTTTTTTTTGTTTATCATTAAACCTTTTGCTTTTTCTTTCCTCTTTTATTGCCCATCCTTTTGATAATTTGATGTCATGGCATATTGTTGAATCAGACTCCACTGTTGCTGCTATGTAACTTTTCAAGATAAGTGTTTTCACCACATAAACAGATGACCGTTCTGGTATTTTCAATTGACAATCTCCAACAAGCATATATCCTTCCATGCTTTCATATGTTGAAAAGGACAGTATGCACTCTTCATTTTGGCAGGAAAAGATACCCATATGGTACAAAATAATCATCATAATATCCCTACGATACGAAATAGTAATGAATATCCAAATTGTACGAATAATGTCTTAATTAAGTTGATTTTATCCATATGGTACGAAAAGGTTAATATTTCCGCCGATCTTGGTACGAAATGGTTCTGTCGAAAAATATGTATGGTACGAAATGGCACAAGGGTTTGGTACGAAATGGTAAATTTATGGTACAAAATGGTCATGGTACGAAGTGACTATAAACCTTTAGAATTGTGTCCGATGAACCAGAATGTCAATAAACTTGGCTGCTACGGCCAAACATATTTTAGCATAGGACACTATGTGAAAATACATTAAGAAATCTTCTTGTTTGAAACCACTAAGCCAATTGAAACCAGACCGTCTCGGTAGTCTAGAGGTCGCGCGTTCGATCCCCGGCCGGGTCAAACCAAAGACATTAAAATTGGTATTTTCTGCTTCTCCGCCACGATCGCGATATTTAGGAGTAAGAGCAAAAACTGGTCGGCTCGGAGTCAGTACAGTGTCCAAGTGAAGTGATATGGCTTCCTGCGGAAAGTTACATCGTCAGCTATCACATCAAAACTCCGACTTAGCGTGTTGTTCTAGTACAAAGCAGGGATCATATTCATTATCATATCGACATGTTTCCGTCCTGGTATGCACCTGGTTGCCACTGGACGTTAAACAATATTTCATCCATCCATCCAATTGAAACCAGACTTTGCAGAAATGGTCTGAAGGTGATCCTCTTTCAGAATTGTGTAATATAACCCCAAATGTCAACAAAGAAGGCCGCTACTGCCGAATTTATTTTACGATGGGACGATATGGTGAAATTAATAAAACACGTTGGGGCTTTAGCGGTCAAATTGTGTCAGATAACCTGGACAGTCAACGAAGACGGCCGCCATAGCCTAACTTTATATCATATTGGACCCTGTGGGAAAAATTCATTTAAAATATCGTTTTTTATGAAATCACTATGGAACCATACTTGGCAGCCAAGGTTATTAGATTGTCCTCTTTCAGAATTATGGCCAATAAATTAGACTTTTGTTTCTTGGGCGCCTTTTCGGCTGTTGATTGGCAAATCGAATGCAGATTAGAAATGCAGGGTCCTGGGAGCCTCTATTTATTTTTTTTTTCAACATTAATTTTATTAATGATGTTGTCCTTTTTATTAACTATGCATTGATAAAGTATTACGTGGTATATGGTATCTCTCACTGCTAGCGCCCGATTTGACTTGATTTGATAAGTAATTGTTCAGGTGAAATGAGTATTGGACAATATAACTACGCACTGTCGAGAAATGGCATATTATTGGTAAAACTGTATGCACTTGGGAAACCATACATTAGTGGGCAGTTGTTGTTTTATGTTGATTGTCCTGGTATCTAAAAGTTTGCCTTGCAGTTGACCAAGACGTTAAGACCAGTTCATGAAACGTATGAATGAATTATGCAATGGTTTAAATTTTCTTGTGCTGAACTATCATTTGATCAATCTTGATAAACTGCAAGAAAACACAT
Source organism: Mytilisepta virgata (assembly GCA_028015205.1). Taxonomy (NCBI): domain Eukaryota; kingdom Metazoa; phylum Mollusca; class Bivalvia; order Mytilida; family Mytilidae; genus Mytilisepta; species Mytilisepta virgata. The sequence continues at coordinate 21,367,915 of CM051513.1, forward strand.
CTTGATTTTGCTTTTGCAATATCGTGATGCAGAAATTCACAAATTCAACAAATCATCAAAATGGGATAAGAAATATAATTATGATGTGCCCCTTTTAGTCACTTTTAAATTTAAACCCGAATGGCTAGTCGAGATTCAAAGTTTGTAACTTGTTGCTTTTTTTTTGTTATTATTTATGGAAACAAAAGACTAAATTCTACATATGTCCTTAGGTAAAAAAAATGTTGCACTTGAATATATCAAAAGGGTTTTCTTAAATTTGGCTTCTCAGATATCTGTATGACAATCGATTGCTGACTATTGCTAAGAATACGTTTGTGAACCTGACTAGTTTATATAAGTATGCTTTAATAATAAATAACAGAGACTACAATTAGTATACTAAATAAAGGAATAAAAATGGTTCTCTGTTGGTGAGAAATGGACATTATGTTGATTGTGATTTCACTATTTCACTCTTTCGTGAGATCGTTCTTAAGTTTCTGATCTTTGATCTTATATGACGAAATGTAGTGTGTTACTTATCCTCTTGAAGGGATTTAAATCATTCGGTGAGAATACAAATGTTCAATTATACCTATATGTCAGGAAAATCCATTACAAGTTAGCGCCTGCCGATTAGGTAGATTAGATATCTTTAGTGAGATCTCATGTCCAAAAAGCAAACGCTGTGTGAAATAATAAACGACACCCCGATTCTGACCGACATAGATATCGTTTGTAAGTTCGTGATCTTCAAATAAATAATACAGGGAAGTTTCCAAAGATTTGTGTAAAAGCGACAGTATGAAACCTATAACTATGAGAGCCTTACCTAGTTTTACAGTTGAAAACTAGCACATTCTGACTCTGTTATCGAAACTATGTACTGTCCACTCTAATATTGCATTTCTAGCAAGCGGTCACCTTGGTGGTAATCATACTGTATTGGTTTTTATAGTGTGTATTATGCCAGAGTGACAGAATAGATAAGGGGGGGGGGGAGTGTCCCCATAACCACCTGTTTAGCTCCACTGCTGTGCAATGTCTGTTCCAAGTCATGCTGATCTGACTCTCGGTTGTGTTCAAGTTAGTGTTTTCTCCTCGTTCATGTTATTTTTTTGTCCAGAGTTCTGTCATTTGGGTTGCTCTGTTTGATTGGTTTGTCGTAGTTGACTTTTCCTGTTATCAATTTTGTTGTTTATTTGGTCATATGATAAATGTAACCATTTATAACTAACAACACTGAGTATTGCGTAATGTATGTTCATAACTTCAGAGGATTTACAGAAGAAACTAGAAATCTGTACTGTCGGAATCGACAGTGATCCCCACAACCCCAGTAAGTAGATGGGCCACTTATCTATAGTCACAAACATAAAACCTTATTCCCACCCAAATAAAGTATACGGTCATTGTATAAAGAAATGAAATCAATAAACGTAATGAAACATGACAAACCTTTAGTTCAAAAGCTGAACTGACAATTTTTGAAATTTGACCTGAGTGAGCTTCCGGTTTAAAAATCTATATTCTTAATTCTTATCATCCAAGTAAATATAGTGTAGGACAATACTATATATAAGCAAAATGAATATAAATTGCAAAATGAAATTAGGGTCACAAGCCTAAAATGGAAATTTAAAAGTTCGACCCCTGTGGACCCCAATTTTAGAAAATTAAAATTCTAAAACCTTATTACACATCTTCATATTGTGCATGACAATACCGTATAAAAATAAAATGCATAAATTGTAAAATGAAAGACGAGTTTAGACCACATATGGTGTTTGACAATACTGTATAGAAATTTTTTTTTTCGTTTTAGGAAATTACTGTTTACCATAATTAATTGAGAATTTTAAGAATTTATTAGTATAATTTGTTATCTTAGAATAATCTTAAAATTTCTGTATTGATGGGTTTTCCTATATATTCTCACTGTTTTGTTTAGTTTACACTGGATTTAAGTAAAGCTTACTTCAGTATTAATTAGAGTACTGTTGCACTTGTTTCTATCCAATGTAGCAAATCATGTAAACCATGAAGTTATAAAACACAACGAAAAAAAACATCAATCGGAAGTAATATGTATTTATAATCATACAAATGTTTTCTTCTTCAACATCATATTAAAAAATAAAATGCATGTAATAATTTTAAAAAAGAGTTAAACATCAAACATTTGGCATTTAATCTATATATGACGAAATATAATGACAATGCATTTATTTCTGTCATAAAATGAAAAAAAATTAAAAAATGTTCTGAAAATGAAAGTTGCAGGGTTGTGCAGAGGGAAAATTGGACCTGCAGCACACTAAATTAATTTTACAGGTTATTGTAAAGTAAAAAAAATGTAAAATAAGAGCATTTTACTACTAGATCAATAGGAAAGCTCTCAAATGTCCATAAATAGATCAAAAATAGCATCCATATCAAACAGATACTTTTTTCAAATATTATTCACAAGTTAGAAGCATTCCTCTGATTGTGTATTCTAAATGTTGATTGATTTTCGAATCTTGAATTTAATATATTGTGTGACTGGACATCAGATTTTAAATTTCCAATTTCTAACTTCAATTTTAGTTTTTCGAATCTCGTAGTTTTGGCTTTCGCAATGAGGCTAATGGGGAATTAGATAACAAAATTAGTAATTTGCGTCTCCTATTTCCATATCTCTATACAGATTATTTACAGATCTTCAAAACAAGCATCGTCTCTCATATGAATCATAAGCCTGTTGAGTTGAGTTGGATTGTGTGATGATGGGTGTACGTTTCGGTTTTGTGTTTGTAGAATCATGCGATAATAGTCGGATGGAATGTACGAGATTTTATTGATCGAGAGGATTATTTGTGTGTGTTAATTCAAATCCAAATAGTCGAAGCAGCTCCACTGCATATCCCCGCGCTACTCTTGTGTTTTTGAAATCCATACAATCCAAACCAGTGTTGTTGCTATAGTGATTCCAAATATATATGGTTGCTCAGTAGAAATCACAAATAAAGTAGTCTTTCAGGAAATTTAATAAACCTTGAATCACATATTTTGAAATTCAACTGATCTAGATTAGTCTCAAATCTAATATAATCCAAACAAATCTGTAGTTAAATTCCAAAAATAATGGTCTTAAACACTTTCAGGAAATTTACCGAAATTGGAATCACATATTTTTGAAATCCATACAATCAAAACTAGTGCTGTTGGTGATGGTTCCAAATATATATGGTTGCCAAGTAGAAATCACAAATAAACTAGACTTTGAGGAAATTTAACCAAATTGAAATCACGTATTTTTGAAATCTAAATGATCCCGATAAGTCTTAAAGCTAATATGATAAAAAAAATCTATAATTGCTTAGTAAAATTCCAAACATAACAGTCTTAGACACTTTCAGGAATTTAATAAAGTTGGAATCACATATTTTTGACATCTAGATGATCCCAATTATGTGTTCCTGCTGATGCGATCCAGACAATACATGGTTTCTTGTCAAAAATCAGAAAATAGTCTTTGAGACTTCCAGGAAATTTACCAGAGTTGAAACCGTATTCGAAACCTTTAGCACATTCTACATTAGTGGTACAAATAATGGGTCAACTTTCAGTTTCGTATTTCAAATAACATGAGAGGAGTTACGTGACAGGGCAATAATATATCACATGGCTAACTGTGTAGACCAGCCCAAGGGGCGCTATTAAAATTGCAAAAAAATCTATCACAATCTACATTGGCAGGGTAATTCAGTATTCCAAATCAGCAGAATGCAGTCGCGTGACAAAGGAATAATGTACCCACTATGCTCCCTTTGTAGCCCGGTCCCCAGGGGAGTTATTCAAATTCTGAAACCTTTTGCACAGTCCCCACACAAAGTACAATCAATGACCCAAGTTTCATCTTTCTACATCCAGTGGTTACTGAGATTATCTTGAATATTACTAACGTACGTACGCGCCGAACAGCAAAACAATATCCTCGCGCAATTAACAATAAAAATCCGGACAGTCAAGGTACAATAACCTTGTCAAAACGTTAATTAGTTATAATTACCTGCAGCACATAACATGTTACGGAGAACAAATTTCTTTACCTATAAATTTACTTCAGATAAAAATCACACAAATTTTAACAAAAACAATAATTTGTTTTTCTTTTGTGATCAAATAATGACACAAAATTGCACCATAGCTCTTTATTACATGTATGTACTTTTGCAGTTTTGTATACATTTTTTATCAATTTAAAATTATTAATTATTATCATAACTTCACATATTGAAATTATAATCGATGTGAAATGCTACTACATACTTAAAAAAGAATTGTTGAGAGTTTAGAAAAAGCGAAGACGAGGAGTACGTGCCATAATCAATGCAGAGATATCGGACATGAACATGGACGGTTCTACCCAGAACCATATATGACAGTTCTGAATGGCTCTACCCTGGAACCATTATGACAGTTCTACCCTAGAACCAATTATGAAAGTTCTACCCTAGAACCAATTATGACAGTTCTACCGTAGGACCATTCAGAAAGGTTCTACCCTAGAACCGTTTATGAAAGTTCAACCCTAGAACCATTTATGACAGTCTTACCCTAGAAAGATTGATGACAAGGTTGGTTCTACCCTAGAACTGTTCTTGAATGGTTCTAGAACCATCCTCGCTGAATGAATAGTTGAGAGGTTAGAACTGATCTTTACTGTAAATACAGTTATAACGTACTTTTTTATTCTGTAGATAACGAAAAGAAATGAAGAATGTGGTCAATTTCTACTTTTGATCGTATTCAAACGATCTTCTGTATCAAAACAAGCCTCGTAGCAATTCCGAAACAAGTCGTAAATTGGCATGGAACTCCTGTGTATATACGATTATATGGCCTGGGAAAATTTCTTTAAGACGAATAGTAGAAAAAAAATCTGAAAGTTTAATTATATATCTTTGTAACAACCATTTACAGTCTATTGCTGAGAAAGCGTTTGCAAACCTGACAAGTTTTTTTTTTTTTTTCATTTTAAAATTTATAAACCTGATTATATATGAAAATAGTAAATAACATAATAATAAAGAGTAAAGCAGGTTCACGACCACTGTACGTTGTACAATGTAAAGGATACACATTTCAAGCATTGCTCAATATAGTTTGGTGGATATTAAAATAAACCCGTTTTTGTTATTTATTTATTTCGTTTGATAACACAAATTGTCTATTTTCCTTAAAATGAAAATACACAAGAAAAGTATAGGCATAAAACGTAATTAGATTTGGACAGTGAAACAAGAATCGAATGTCGTCATGCGAGCGATATATAATATACAGAAAATTGCAACTTTAACCTTATTGTTAGCATATTATACTATATAAAAGAACAAACTTTTCTCCAAGTGTAGCTTGAACAGTATTTTTATACTGTTGACATCATTTTTTTTTCTTTTTGGATGTATTTTTACTCAGAAAATCTTAATTAAAAGGTTCCGAAATTTTCACATTAAGGATGTTCGCTGGTTATGTTTTTTTTTAGAAATTTAAGAATCATCTGGTTTTATCCATTTGAATGCCATAAATTATTTATCCCGCTAACACACATTTTTCTTTTCATACATCTTTTGCATGCAGAATAATAAACCATTTGTAAACATCTTATAAAATCCTTCTTATTATTTAATGGTTTTTGAGAAATTGTAACTGCTTAACATTTACCTATATTAAAACTAGAGAACAAAGCAAAAGATCGCCTTTCCTATATCAAATGTTTTCTAAAATATATCAAAATGGTTTAGGTCTGCCCGAAGTCCGATATGGAAAATGCCATATTATAATCTATTTATCACATAGGTTCAACTAAAAGGATTTTGCCTGTAGAAAATAGAACAAAAGATATGATCAGCAACACAAATTTAATTCAACAACTCAAAAACAATGTTTCACAACTTGCTAGTGGATTTTGTTTAATTCACTATTATGTATTTTTGTCAATGTAAATGTTTATGTTCACATTGCCAATAGACGAATTACTCATCATTGAAAATCTTTGATGTCAAAAAATGTTCTTCTTGTTCATTACTGTTTCAGACGATTTACATATAGCTTTACAGAAATAGTATTTTATATCTTTTATGTTTACTGATTTGCTTTGCAATTTCCTGATATTTTCAAAATCTAAGTCATTGCCTACAAAAATTTGACAGTCCATTCTGAGAATATCAAGATGATTTAACCCCATCACTATTCAGTGTCTGTATAAAGTCAGACTATCATGACTCCGTGTTGTTTATGCTTGTGTTTAATACTATTGTATGTTCTTTTTTGTCCTGCGTTCTTTTATATCGTTTGCTTTGATTAATTGGTAAGGCATTGTTAAACCGATTTGATGGATACCCAAACCTCCCCTTATCTATCCTGACACTCTGGTGTATAAAACACACTATAATAACCAATACAGTATGATTACCAACAAGTTGACCGCTTGCTAGGACTTAAAATTAGAAGTTGTAGGTACATAATTTAGAAAGAAGGGTTAGAATCTGCTCGAAAATTGTAAAACTAGCTAAGGTTCTTATAGCTATATTAGTAACTAACACAACAATTATAAATCAAATAAAACATAATTGCTGCTGTTCGGGTAACATATATGACAAGGTTAAAGGATGTTTTTTGACGTTTTCATTCGACTATAATGTAACTACATCTTGACCAACATAGACATATTTCGTGTTTCCGTAATTTTAGAAGACAATGGTGTAATGGATGATTTAAAGTTTTCGTTGGTTATATTTTAAAGTTAACCTTTTACAACATAGATGCATAAGCCTTGGCGATTAAATTGATGTAAAGTTTATATATTCATAGGATTATCTGTAGTAAATTAATTGTGTGAGCGTAATAGGATTTGTATATAATTACTTATTTGGAAGTTGCACTACGTTATCTTTGATTGAAGGAAGTTCTTTAAATACATACCGATATGAAATATTTCTATTTTCAGATCTCTTCATAACAATGATTTACAGTCTATTGCTGAGAACACGTTTGTTAACCTGCCAAGTTTAGAGCGGTTGTAAGCATTCATTTAAACATTGATTACAAATTCTAAAATTAGTATACCAAATTAAACATATTTTTTCCTGTCTTGGTAACATAGCTTAGTTGTACTTTTTGACAATTTTATTGAGTGATTTCCTTTGTCTATTACAGTTGGACACTGAAAATATTTTCTTAGTTTTTTAATTAATTCTAACAACAAAGTTAAATTTATACAAAGCTTGAATACATTCTTCTTATTAATCATATTAATCAATGAAAGTCAAAATAGTTTATTTCCTTACAATCATATTCTGCTTCATCAAACGTTTCATTAAACGCTGCTTTCTTGTATGATGTCTTACAGTTTATTGCATGTTGCAGGGAAATTTTAGAAATGTACAAACCGGTATTTTGGTTTCTCAGAAATTGTCCTTGGATTGACAGAAATCGTTGCTTACGTAACATTTTACATCAATGTTATACAGTATAAACGAGCGACATTGCCCTGTATCGTCGTATGGGAGCAATATGTAGTATCTCTTGCAGAGAAAAGCTCGAATACTATTCGATTTTAAACATAAAATAGTTGCTAATACCATCATTTATTGGTTTAACAAGAGAGTTTAATATATTGAGTGTCTGATTTCAAATTTACAATTTCGGACATCAGATTTTAAATTTCCAATTTCTAACTTCAATTTTAGTTTTTCGAATCCCGTAATTTTGGCTTTCGTAATAAGGCTAATATGGAAATAGATAACAAAATTAGTAATTTGCGTCTCCTATTTACATATCTCTATACAGATTATTTACAGATCTTCAAAACAATCATCGTATCTCATATGAATCATAAGCCTGTTGAGTTGGATTGTGTGAGTATGCGTGTACGTTTCGGTTTTGTGTTTGTAGAATCATGCGATAATAGTCGTATGGAATGTATGAGATTTTATTGATCGAGAGGATTATTTGTGTGTGTTAATTCAAATCCAAATAGTCGAAGCAGCTCCACTGCATATCCCCGCGCCACGCTTGTGTTTTTGAAATCCATACAATCCAAACTAGTGTTGTTGCTATAGTGATTCCAAATATATATGGTTGCTCAGTAGAAATCACAAATAAAGTAGTCTTTCAGGAAATTTACTAAACCTGGAATCACATTTTTTAAATTTAACTGATCTAGATTAGACTTAAATCTAATATAATCTAAACAAATCTGTAATAAAATTCCAAAAAAAAATAATGGTCTTAAACACTTTCAGGAAATTTACCGAAATTGGAATCACATATTTTTGAAATCCATACAATCAAAACTAGTGCTGTTGGTGGTGATTCCAAATATATATGGTTTCCAAGTAGAAATCACAAATAAACTAGACTTTGAGGAAATTTAACCAAATTGAAATCACGTTGTTTTGAAATCTAAATGATCCCGATAAGTCTTAAAGCTAATGTGATAAAAAAAATCTATAATTGCTTAGTAAAATTCCAAATATAACAGTCTTAGACACTTTCATGAATTTAATAAAGTTGGAATCACATATTTTTGACATCTAGATGGTCCCAATTATGTGTTACTGCTGATGCGATCCAGACAATACATGGTTTCTTGTCAACAAGCAGAAAATAGTCTTTGAGACTTCCAGGAAATTTACCAAAGTTGAAACCGTATTCGAAACCTTTAGCACAATCTACATTAGTGGTACAAATAATAGGTCAACTTTCAGTTTCGTATTTCAAATAACATGAGAGGAATTACGTAACAGGGCAGTAAAATATCACATGGCTACCTGTGTAGACCATCCCCAGAGGCGCTGCTAAAATTGCAAAAAATCTATCACAATCTACATTGGCAGGGTAATTACTGAACCAACTAACAATTCAGTATTCCAAATCAGCAGAGGGTAGTCGCGTGACAAAGGAATAATGTACCCCTATGCTCCCTTTGTAGCCCGGTCCCTATGGCAGTTCTTCAAATTCTGAAACCTTTTGCACAGTCCCCACACAAAGTGCAATCAATGACCCAAGTTTCATCTTTCTACATCCAGTGGTTACTGAGATTATCTTGAATATTACTAACGTACGTACGCCGAACCCCGAACAGCAAAACAATATCCTCGCGCAATTAACAATAAACATCCGGACAATCAAGGTACAATAAACTTGTCAAAACGTTAATTAGTTATAATTACCTGCAACACACAACATGTTACGGAGAACAAATTTCTTTACCTATAAATTTACTTCAGATAAAAATCACACAAATTTTAACAAAAACAATAATTCGTTTTTCTTGAGTGATCAAATACTGAAACAAAATTGCACTATAGCTCTTTATTACATGTATGTACTTTTGCAGTTTTGTATAAATTGTTTATAAATTTAATATTATTAATTATTTTCATAATTTGATATATTGAAATTATAAATGATGTGAAATGCTACTACATACTTAAAAAAAGAATTGTTAAAAGTTTCGAAAAAGCGAAGACGAGGAGTACGTGCCATAATCAATGCAGAGATATCAGACATGCAAATGGACGGTTCTACCCAGAACCATATATGACAGTTCTGAATGGTTCTACCCTGGAACCATTTTGACAGTTCTACCCTAGAACCAATTAAGACAGTACAGTTCTACCCTAGGTCCATTCTGAAAGGTTCTACCCTAGAACCGTTTATGAAAGTTCAACCCTAGAACAATTGATCACAAGGTTGGTTCTACCCAAGAACCGTTCTAGAATGGTTTTAGAACCATCCTCTTTGACAGAATAGTTGATAGGTTAGAACTGATCTTAACTGTATATACAGTTATAACGTACTTTTTTATTCTGTAGATAACGAAAAGAAATGAAGAATGTGGTCAATTTCTACTTTTGATGGTATTTCAACGATCTTCTGTCTCAAAACAAGCCCGGTAGCAATTCCAGAACAAGTCGTAAATTGGCATAGAACCCCTGTGTAAATACGATTATATGGCCTGGGGAAATTTATTTAAGACAAATAGTAGAAAAAAATGTTAAAGTATAATTATATATCTTTGTAACAACCATTTACAGTCAAATGCTGAGAAAGCGTTTGCAAACCTGACAAATATAAGGACAAGTTTTTTATTTTTTTTTTATTTTAAAATTTGTAAATCTGATTATATATGAGAATAGTAAATAGCATAATAATAAAAAGTAAAGCAGATTCACGACCACTGTACGTTGTACAATATAAAGGATACACATTTCAAGCATTGCTCAATATAATTTGGTGGATATTAAAATAAACCCATTTTTTGTTATTTATTTATTTCGTTTGATAATACAAATTGTCTATTTTCCTTAAAATGAAAATACACAAGAAAAGTATAGGCAATAAACGTAATTAGATTTGGACAGTGAAACAAGAATCGAATGCTGCCATGCGAGCAATATATGGTAAACAGAATATTGCAAATTTAACCTTATTGTTAGCATATTATACTATATAAAAGAACAGACTTTTCTCCAAGTGTAGCTTGAACAGTATTTTTATACTGTTGACATCATTTTTGTTTCTTTTTTGATGTATTTTTACTCAGAAAATCTTAATTAAAAGGGGACGAAATTTTCACATTAAGGATGTTCGCTGGTCATGTTTTTTTTAAATTTAAGAATCATCTGGTTTGATCCATTTGAATGCCATAAATTATTTATCCCGCTAACACACATTTTTCTTTTCATACATCTTTTGCATGCAGAATAATAAACCAGTTGTAAACATCTTATAAAATCCTTCTTATTATTTAATGTTTTTTGAGAAATTGTAACTGCTTAACATTTACCTATATTAAAACTAGAGAGCAAAGCAAAAGATCGCCTTTCCTATATCAAATGTCTTCTAAAATATATCAAAATGGTTTAGATCTACCCGAAGTTCGATATGGAAAATGCCATATTATAATCTATTTATCACATAGGTTCAACAAAAAGGATTTGCCTGTAGAAAATAGAAAAAAGATATGATCAACAACACAAATTTAATTCAACAACTCAAAAACAATGTTTCACAACTTGCTAGTGGATTTTGTTTAATTCACTATTATGGATTTTTGTCAATGTAAATGTTTATGTTCACATTGCCAATAGACGAATTACTCACCATTGAAAATCTTTGATGTGAAAAAATGTTCTTCCTGTTCATTACTGTTTCAGACGATTTAAATATAGCTTAACAGAAATAGTATTTTATATCTGTTATGTTTACTGATTTGCTTTGCAATTTCCTGACATTTTCAAAATCTAAGTCATTCTCTACAAAAATTTGACAGTCCATTCTGAGAATATCAAGATGATTTAACCCCATCACTATTCAGTGTTTGTATAAAGTCAGACTATCCTGACTCCGTGTTGTTTATGCTTGTGTTTAATACTATTGTATGTTCTTTTTTGTCCTGCGTTCTTTTACATCGTTTGCTTTGATTAATTGGTAAGGCATTGGTAAACCGATTTGATGGATACCCAAACCTCCCCTTATCTATCCTGACACTCTGGTGTATAAAACACACTATAATAACCAATACAGTATGATTACCAACAAGTTGACCGCTTGCTAGGACTTAAAATTAGAAGTTGTCGGTACATAATTTAGAAAGAAGGGTTAGAATCTGCTCGAAAATTGTAAAACTAGCTAAGGTTCTTATAGCTATATTAGTAACTAACACAACAATTACAAGTCAAATAAAACATAATTGCTGCTGTTCGGGTAACATATATGACAAGGTTAAAGGATGTTTTTTAACGTTTTTATTCGACTATAATGTAACTACATCTTGACCAACATAGACATATTTCGTGTTTCCGTAATTTTAGAAGACAATGGTGTAATGGATGATTTAAAGTTTTCGTTGGTTATATTTTAAAGTTAACCTTTTACAACATAGATGCATAAGCCTTGGCGATTAAATTGATGTAAAGTTTATATATTCATAGGATTATCTGTAGTAAATTAATTGTGTGAGCGTAATAGGATTTGTATATAATTACTTATTTGGAAGATGCACTACGTTATCTTTGATTGAAGGAAGTTCTTTAAATACATACCGATATGAAATATTTCTATTTTCAGATATCTTCATAACACTGATTTACAGTTTATTACTGAGAACACGTTTGTTAACCTGCCAAGTTTAGAGCGGTTGTAAGCATTCATTTAAACATTGACCACAAAGTCTAAAATTAGTATACCAAATGAAACATATTTTTTCCTATCTTGGTAACATAGCTTAGTTGTACTTTTTGACAATTTTATTGAGTGATTTCCTTTGTCTATTACAGTTGGACACTGAAAATATTTTCTTAGTTTTTTAATTTATTCTAACAACAAAAGTTAAATTTATACAAAGCTTGAATGCATTCTTCTTATTAATCATATTAATCAATGAAAGTCAAAATAGTTTATTTCCTAACAATCATATTCTCCTTCATCAAACGTTTCATTAAACGCTGCTTTCTTTTATGATATCTTACAGTTTATTGCATTTTGCACAAACCGGCTATTTGCTTTCTCAGAAATTGTCCTTGGATTGACAGAAATCGTTGCTTACGTAACATTTTACATCAATGTTATACAGTATAAACGTGCGACATTTCCCTGTATCGTCGTATGGGAGCAATATGTAGTATCTATTGCAGAGAAAAGCTCGAATACTATTCGATTTTAAACATAAAATAGCTGCTAATACCATCATTTATTGGTTTAACAAGAGAGTTTAATATATTGAGTGTCTGATTTCAAATTTACAATTTCGGACATCAGATTTTAAATTTCCAATTTCTAACTTCAATTTTAGTTTTTCGAATCCCGTAATTTTGGCTTTCGTAATAATGTTAATATGGAAATAAATAACAAAATTAGTAATTTGCGTCTCCTATTTACATATCTCTATACAGATTATTTACAGATCTTCAAAACAATCATCGTATCTCATATGAATCATAAGCCTGTTGAGTTGGATTGTGTGAGTATGCGTGTACGTTTCGGTTTTGTGTTTGTAGAATCATGCGATAATAGTCGTATGGAATGTATGAGATTTTATTGATCGAGAGGATTATTTGTGTGTGTTAATTCAAATCCAAATAGTCGAAGCAGCTCCACTGCATATCCCCGCGCCACGCTTGTGTTTTTGAAATCCATACAATCCAAACTAGTGTTGTTGCTATAGTGATTCCAAATATATATGGTTGCTCAGTAGAAATCACAAATAAAGTAGTCTTTCAGGAAATATACTAAACCTGGAATCACATGTTTTTAAATTTAACTGATCTAGATTAGACTTAAATCTAATATAATCTAAACAAATCTGTAATAAAATTCCAAAAAAAAAAAATAATGGTCTTAAACACTTTCAGGAAATTTACCGAAATTGGAATCACATATTTTTGAAATCCATACAATCAAAACTCGTGCTGTTGGTGGTGATTCCAAAAATATATGGTTGGCAAGTAGAAATCACAAATAAACTAGACTTTGAGGAAATTTAACCAAATTGAAATCACGTTGTTTTGAAATCTAAATACTCCCGATAAGTCTTAAAGCTAATGTGATAAAAAAAAATCTATAATTGCTTAGTAAAATTCCAAATATAACAGTCTTAGACACTTTCATAAATTTAAAAAGTTGGAATCACATATTTTTGACATCTAGATGATCCCAATTATGTGTTACTGCTGATTCGATCCAGACAATACATGGTTTCTTGTCAACAAGCAGAAAATAGTCTTGAGACTTCCAGGAAATTTACCAAAGTTAAAAGCTTATTCGAAACCTTTAGCACAATCTACATTAGTGGTACAAATAATAGGTCAACTTTCAGTTTCGTATTTCAAATAACATGAGAGGAGTTACGTGACAGGGCAATAATATATCACATGGCTATCTGTGTAGACCAGCCCCAGGGGCGCTATTAAAATTGCAAAAAATCTATCACAATCTACATTGGCAGGGTAATTACTGAACCAACTATCAATTCAGTATTCCAAATCAGCAGAGGGCAGTCGCGTGACAAAGGAATAATGTACCCCTATGCTCCCTTTGTAGCCCGGTCCCCAGGGGAGTTATTCAAATTCTGAAACCGTTTGCACAGTCCCCACACAAAGTGCAATCAATGACCCATCTACATCCAGTGGTTACTGAGATTATCTTGAATATTACTAACGTACTTACACCGAACAGCAAAACAATATCCTCGCGCAAATAACAATAAACATCCGTACAGTCAAGGTACAATAAACTTGTCAAAACGTTTATTAGTTATAATTACCTGCAACACACAACATGTTACGGAGAACAAATTTCTTTACCTATAAATTTACTTCAGATAAAAATCACACAAATTTTAACAAAAACAATAATTAGTTTTTCTTGTGTGATCAAATACTGAAACAAAATTGCACTATAGCTCTTTATTACATGTATGTACTTTTGCAGTTTTGTATAAATTGTTTATAAATTTAATATTATTAATTATTGTCATAATTTCATATATTGAAATTATAATCGATGTGAAATGCTACTACATACTTAAAAAGGAATTGTTAAAAGTTTCGAAAAAACGAAGACGAGGAGTACGTGCCATAATCAATGCAGATATATCGCACATGAAAATGGACGGTTCTACCCAGAACCATATATGACAGTTCTGAATGGTTCTACCCTGGAACCATTGTGACAGTTCTACACTAAGACCATTCTGAAAGGTTCTACCCTAGAACCGTGTATGAAAGTTCAACCCTAGAACCATTTATGACAGTCTTACCCTAGAACAATTGATTACAAGGTTGGTTCTACCCTAGAACCGTTCTAGAATGGTTATAGAACCATCCTCTCTGACAGAATAGTTGAGAGGTTAGAACTGATCTTAACTGTAAATACAGTTATAACGTATTTTTTTATTCTGTAGATAACGAAAAGAAATGAAGAATGTGGTCAATTTCTACTTTTGATCGTATTCAAACGATCTTCTGTATCAAAACAAGCCCGGTAGCAATTCTGAAACAAGTCGTAAATTGGCATGGAACACCTGTGTATATTCGATTATATGGCCTGGGAAGATTTATTTAAGACAAATAGTAGAAAACAATCTTAAAGTATAATTATATATCTTTGTAACAACCATTTGCAGTCTATTGCTGAGAAAGCGTTTGCAAACCTGACAAATATAAGGACAAGTTAGTTTTTTTTTTTTTTTTCATTTTAAAATTTGTAAACCTGATTATATATGAGAATAGTAAATAGGATAATAATAAAGAGTACAGCAGGTTCACGACCACTGTACGTTGTACAATATAAAGGATACACATTTCAAGCATTGCTCAATATAGTTTGGTGAATATTAAAATAAACCCGTTTTTGTTATTTATTTATTTCGTTTGATAACACAAATTGTCTATTTTTCTTAAAATGAAAATACACAAGAAAAGTATAGGCATAAAATTAGATTTGGACAGTGAAACAAGAATCGAATGCTGCCATGCGAGCGATATATGGTAAACAGAAAATTGCAAATTTAACCTTATTGTTAGCATATTATACTATACAAAAGAACAAACTTTTCTCCAAGTGTAGCTTGAACAGTATTTTTGTACTGTTGACATCATTCTTTTTTCTTTTTGGTTGTATTTTTACTCATAAAATCTTAATGAAAAAGTGACGAAATTTTTACATTAAGGATGTTCGCTGGTCATGTTTTTTAGAAATTTAAGAATTATCTGGTTTTATCCATTTGAATGCCATAAATTATTTATCCCGCTAACACACATTTTTGCATGCAGAATAATAAACCAGTTGTAAACATGTTATAAAATCCTTCTTATTATTTAATGGTTTTTGAGAAATTGTAACTGCTTAACATTTACCTATATTAAAACTAGAGAAGAAAGCAAAAGATCGCCTTTCCTATATCAAATGTTTTTTTTTAAAATATATCAAAATGGTTTAGGTCTGCCCGAAGTCCGATATGGAAAATGCCATATTATAATCTATTTATCACATAGTTTCAACTAAAATGATTTTGCCTGTAGAAAATAGAAATGATCAACAACTCAAAAACAATGTTTCACAACTTGCTAGTGGATTTTTTTTAATTCACTATTATGGATTTTTGTCAATGTAAATGTTTATGTTCACATTGCCAATAGACGAATTACTCATCATTGAAAATCTTTGATGTGAAAAAATGTTCTTCTTGTTCATTACTGTTTCAGACGATTTACATATAGCTTAACAGAAATAGTATTTTATATCTTTTATGTTTACTGATTTGCTTTGCAATTTCCTGACATTTTCAAAATCTAAGTCATTGTCTACAAAAATTTGACAGTCCATTCTGAGAATATCAAGATGATTTAACCCCATCACTATTCAGTGTCTGTATAAAGTCAGACTATCCTGACTCCGTGTTGTTTATGCTTGTGTTTAATACTATTGTATGTTCTTTTTTGTCCTGCGTTATTTTATATAGTTTGCTTTGATTAATTGGTAAGGCATTCTTAAACCAATTTGATGGATACCCAAACCTCCCCTTATCTATCCTGACACTCTGGTGTATAAAACTCACTATAATAACAATACCCTATGATTACCAACAAGTTGACCGCTTGCTAGGACTTAAAATTAGAAGTTGTCGGTACATAATTTAGAAAGAAGGGTTAGAATCTGCCCGAAAATTGTAAAACTAGCTAAGGTTCTTATAGCTATATTAGTAACTAACACAACAATTACAAGTCAAATAAAACATAATTGCTGCTGTTCGGGTAAAATATATGACAAGGTTAAAGGATGTTTTTTAACGTTTTTATTCGACTATAATGTAACTACATCTTGACCAACATAGACATATTTCGTGTTTCCGTAATTTTAGAAGACAATGGTGTAATGGATGATTTAAAGTTTTCGTTGGTTATATTTTAAAGTTAACCTTTTACAACATAGGTGCATAAGCCTCCTCCGATTAAATTGATGTAAAGTTTATATATTTATAGGATTATCTGTAGTAAATTAATTGTGTAAGCCTGATAGGATTTGTATATAATTACTCATTTGGAAGTTGCACTACGTTATCTTTGATTGAAGGAAGTTCTTTAAATACATACCGATATGAAATATTTCTATTTTCAGATATCTTCATAACAATGATTTACAGTCTATTGCTGAGAACACGTTCGTTAACCTGCCAAGTTTAGCGTGGTTGTAAGCATTCATTTAAACATTGACCACAAAGTCTAAAATTAGTATACCAAATGAAACATATTTTTTTCCTATCTTGGTAACATAGCTTAGTTGTACTTTTTGACATTTTTATTGACTGATTTCCTGACATTCTTCTTATTAATCATATTAATCAATGAAAGATAAAATGGTTTATTTCCTAACAATCATCTTCTGCTTCCGCAAACGTTTCCTCAAACGCTGCTTTCTTTTATGATGTCTTACAGTTTGCATTTTGCGGGGAAATTTTTATAAATGTACAAACCGGTGTTTTGGTTTCTTAAAAATTGTCCTTGGATTGAGAAAAATCGTTGCTTACATAACATTTTGCATGGATGTTATACTCTATTAACGTGTGATGTATCGTCGTATGGGAGCAATATGTAGTGTCTCTTGCAGAGAACACCTCGAATACTATTCGATTTTAAACATAACATAGTTGCTAATACCATCATTTGTTTGTTTAACAAGAGAAGTTTGAGATTTACCAGTCAGTAGCCAATACGCAAAAAACACCATAATAAACAGACAATGACATGCCAAGCACAAAAGCAGCACCCTAACAAGGTACCATACGCATCAAAAACACAGCAAGGTGGACCGATCTTGGTAATCCGGAACAGTGCGCATTTCCTGCAATGTGTCCAGACGATATCATGTCAGCAACGATATCTGCAAATCCGAGAACACCTTTTTGGAAAGCAAAGTTTCAGATTGTATATTATTACAGACTTAATAAAATTCCATAAAAAATCATAATGAATTGTATTGATCGATTACTGATTGGTGTATGAAATTCTGCTTCGATGGTCTCGTTGCTTTCAAAGAACTACCACTGATGCCTTCAGTAATCCTTGTAAAATAAATCTATCTATTAACGAGAACTAAACACATGTTCAGAACTCAGACTTTTAGATGGTTCAAGGTGTTAATCCAAAATGCAATCTACTAATTTGCTTTGTCGTATGGATGAAGTGAGAGGGTCAACACAGAAGTGGATGTGGACTATTACGACTAATTTCAAATTTCCAATGAATACGTTAAACAGATTCTTATTTCTACATTGTCGGTTTTGCCATACTAAAGATCTCTACTGTAGAAGTACAATAACCAACTGCTCGTGAATTAAGCTTCTATACATAAATTGACATGGAACTGTGCCATTTATTTTCAATATGTAAAAAACTTAATTATTTTTTTTCCATTTTGTGTCTACAAGGGATTAAAATGTATAGGCAAAAATTGGTCAAAGTATATCGCATGTTGCTGGATTCGAACTGCCGGTAAACGATGTTTATCATGTGCATAGGTTCAATTTGGTATCATTTGATTTTACAAACTTGACAGAGAAAAACATTAGTTTTGCATCATTCTTCTCTAAGATTCATTTATACTCACTTTTAATTTGACATTTATATATAAAGCAGTACACTTTGTCAAAGCTGCAGATTTTTATTTCCATTATCCATGTTCGGACTTACTGGAAGCCCCAATGTATTGATTTTTATTTCCATTATAGTTTTTGATCTTTGTGTAATTCATATTGTCTCCAAAATTATGGAGGTTAGAGATCAAACTTAAAGAAAAGTTACTGTAGTAGTTTTGCGGTTACAGACGGATACATCTTCTGTTATGTAATCTGATAATATCTACAAAAGAATACCAAAGCGACAACGCAGCGGGAAAGTCAGCAAACTCAAAGTCCAAGAAAAAAACACATTTAGGATAATGGAACACAGCAAACAAACGCAACAAGAACACGTATATAAATAAAAGAATAAACAAGTATAATAAACTAAACAAAAGTAGAAAAAGACATCACAGAAACACAGGCAGTAATAATGTGATCAGAGGTGATCCTACTCCGCTAACGTCACCCGTCACATTTCCAGAAGGACGTTAAATCTAAAAATATTTTGTCTGATACACGAGATAGAAAGTTCACATTGACCAATTAAATTTGTGATGACGACCGTAAAACTTTTGGAGTGATGAAAATAACAGAGACTGAACATAACCTGTGGTAGTAACGAATCAAATGTGAGACGTAAATCTCAAAGGATGAAGACCATGGTATGTTATGGCTAAGAAATATGAAGTTCACAATCGGAAAATTAAAATTAGTATGATTGTAGTAAAGTTTTGATTTTAATCGCCCATTATTATCTGTGGACAAGTATGAACAATATAGATATGAAGCAGAAGTTGGTGTGTCTGTGGTCTCTTTAATTTTACGTTTAATTGGATAGATGACATGTAGGTAATCCCTAAATTAAGTATTATTAAGTGACAAAACATCATCTTTACAGCCGAAACTTAAATTAAAGGACTGGGCTAGTTTCTTTCGATTCAGTAGCCTCTGTAAAAATTAGCTTCATATGAAAACAAGAAGGGGTCATTCAATAGAAGTGCAGTTTTCCCCATTTGGATTCCGATCGTCTGTTGTTGCAAAAACCTGTCCTCCAAACTCATGTTGTCGTTGAACAATTCCAGCATTTTAACAACATTAGTCTCAGTGAATTTTTAGAATCAGTAGGTTTGTTTGACACAGTAAGCTTTTTTCTTACCTTATACTAGATATGCATATCTTTGTCAAACTTGCTTCCTGCAGAAATATTGGTTGATTAGCTCAAGAAAAACACATTTTAGTTGATGATGTGTATCAAAAAGTTATTACAATAGGTAAGGTTACAAGAAGAGATATATTCCTGTAAGTCTTTGGAATTTTTAAAAAAACCACTTCTGATTCACAATTTTTAGTTGAGTAGCCTTATCACATTAGCTGTGGAGACCGTCCTTTATTTCTGTGAATAAAGTACTAGGGAGTTTTGAAATGGTTTTGGTAGTGCATTTGGCAGAGCCTGCTATGTACTTTTCTTTGTATGGTCACTTATGAAGTTTGGGTATCCAGTAAATTGAAAGGAGATTAAAATTGTCATCATTTACATAAACTGAGATACCCAATCCATTTTGTCAGTGAACGGCAGACAGAAATTCGCAGAATTGATAAGCCAAAGAAGAAGCTAGTCGTACTTTTTTAAAATGCACATTTAAATTTCTACAAAAAATGCTGACAACCTCTCAATTACGTAAATATCGACAAAAGAATACAGAAGCAACAAACCAATGGCAAAAGTCCGCAAATTCGAAGTCTGAGACTATTTTTCCCCGCAGCAGCCATGATCCATTTTGTTTTGCATAAAGAGGGTTGCGAAGTATTATTTCCAAAGTGTCCTGACAAGTTTAACATTTTTTAAATTACACCCTCCAGGTGATTTTTTTTTTCAATTTCTACGTTGGCGTACCTATTAAACAACAAACCTATTTTTCCTGTGTACCATATAGAATGCATAACATATATATATATATATCAGCTTGTTGAAAAGGTCATATATGTAACATCTACAGTACTGCTTAGTTTGAACTGCTTATTTTTTTCTTAAGAATTTTAAGCTTTTATAGATATGAAGACTTAGTTCAGTTTTTATAACATCCATGTGGACACACTTTTTATTTTTTTTCAGAAACTTGAGATCGAATAACATAAGTCATGTAGAAAATCAAGCATTCAATAACCTTCCAATCCTTCGATATTTGTAAGTATGGACAGCGTATTAAACTTTAAATGCTTTGTTAATTTTATTTATTTGCTATATGCGAAAAGAAAAAATGGTAAAAACCTTACGCCATTCAGTATCATACTTTGGCCCGCAGTTGATATTGTTGCAAATCCAAGTTTTGACCTACGAATTTATTTCGTTGGTGCATAAGATATTCAGTTTATACATGTCACATCATGTTACCTCATACCAATCCAGCTTATGTGAACATGTTGCCTAGACCCATAGATCCACTACTGAAGCAGCAGTGGCAATACTATGCTATTTCAGTTATGTAAATAACGACCTGTGGATAGAAATTTAAAACTATGTAATGTAGATATGCTATAAGGGTTTCCGTAGAAGGTACATGATCAATATAGGAGAGATACCTTTATCATATATAATTTTTTGTGATACTTCAGTTTTTGTGGATTTCTTGAACAAATTTTAAAATTTAAAGATCAACGAAATATAAATTTCAATCGCTATCAGGAAAAAGGAATCTTAAAAACTTAAAAACTCAATCTAGTGTACATTCAAATATACTGTCCAGGACTACAAAATAGTTTGCTCTTTGATGATTCTATTCACATTTAGATAAATTAAAGAAATACATACGACAATGTACGCGTTATGTCTATTTATTTCTAATAATTAGCAATGTTCATTTGAGGTTACAAACGGTATTTAAAAGGTTTTTAAACGGTTATTTAATCTAGTAACTGAGCTATTTACTCGGTCCTAATTGCAGTTCGGACTGAAAACGTAGTTCTTTTTTTTCATCAAGCTAATAATCTTAGACCACCAATATCGTTGATTAAACTTCAAAATAAAGCTGTTTGATAAAATAATACTGTTTCAATTTTGATTAAAAACAAATAAATCATAAATGTTGTCCCTTATTTTTATTTTATTGAAGAAACAAAGAACCCACGAATTGTAAATGATTATAATAAATATTGTTGGTTGACGAGGTAATGAAACACTATCAATAGTAAGAAATTAATATTTAACAAAATAATACTATGAATACGATAATGCTCCTAAGGACTAAGGTTGTTGGGGATGAAAGAGGAGGTGGTTGTAATCTTAAAGTTACCTCCTTAAAGAAAAGTTTTTGATTTTGACGTTTTAAGTCGAAGACACTTCGTCCAATGTTATCTTCAGATGTTCAATGACATCTAACTAGGATCAAATGCATCCGGAAAAAAAACTATTGTGCAATTTAATTCAGTCTACAATCAACCAAGGAGCAATAGCAAAGTGAAAATCCATTGTTGTTGTTGCTATATATGCGTTGGTCTTATTACTCAAATACTGTCAATTATACGTCGTTTTGTTTGACGTCAGGTGTTCACCAGTACATATGTCGCCAGAGACTGTATCTTGTCTATAAATGTCTTCGTGTTTCTTAATATCTTATAAATAAAGAAAACTATTCAACACCACAAGTTTCAAGCAAGGGAGTATTGCGCAAAACTACGGTGCAATTGTCAACAGTAAAGAGTAGCATTATGTATTTGTTAGGATTTTCCAGAGGAGACTTGCGATAAAATATATTGTTTCCCGACGAATGTCCCCTGTGATCACAAAGACTTATCTAACAGCCTAAATGCACATGTTTTTTCTGTTAGGATGTTTAGGTGTGCAGTCTTTGAATAAAAAAACACAGAAAAAGCATTTAGTTCCCGGGTCATAATACGGAACGCCTGACCTTGTACCATAGAGGATAAGCTGTGTGGAGAATATCACGCTCACTGATTGCTAAAGATCACGTCTGTGTTTTTCGAAAAAGGGTAGCCAACAAATGACTAAATTTCAAGACCCTTCTTAACTATCAACCCTTTAAATGTGGCAATAAAAATCGGTTCTCCTTTGTGTCCTGTTCCACATACAGTTGACTCTTGTTATCTCAAAATATTATTTTAAAACTCCTGATATCTGAAAGTAATGTTTTGGTCCCTAGATTAAAGTGTGCACTACATTCTCTGCTGATACATAAAAGTCCTGTTATCTCAAACTATTTTGTTGGTCCTTTCCACTTTGAGATAACGAGAGTTTAATTTAGTTTGATACATTTTTTGAACTGGTCCTGGTACTGAAGAAGAAAGACCTATTTTGCAAATAACAAGAAATCTTTAATTAGAAAATATAATAGAATGTTGTATTGTTTTTTATATTTATCTATTAAATTATAAATATCTGTTATTATCCAAAGATTGAAAATACCATTTAAATTAACATGAAAAAGTAAAAGTTTTACAAAAATAATATACTATGTTTTAAAATTTACAAATATCCACAGTTCATACAATGTATCCGGAAGAAGAGAGGGATCACGATCCTTAAATTCCAGTTTGATTTATTTTGTAATTACGTATGCTTACTTGCATTAGCAAGTGGCCTTACTTAAACATGTTATAGTGTGGATACGAGATTCATTGTTCCTACGTTATTAAAACTTGCAATGAACTAATACATTATTCGTTCTTCTTAGGTAAAATATCATCGTTACAATAGAAAACTGTTGAATAATTATATTAAGAAAACATCCTGCTACGCTTGTTAATAACAGTATCTTCATGCGTTTTGACTCCCCGTAATTTTCGTCGAGTCTTTAAATTTTAAGATTAACATATATTCAGATTTGTTACTGTTTGCTATGTCACTGCCGTGGTATAGAATAGCCAAACGTCCTAGTTATGCTATTGAAATTTGAAATTGCCATTTGACATATTGAAATAATTATATTTTTTTATTTTAAGAACAAATAAACCTTTTTTTCACATTTATTAGGTATGAGTGATATATTTTGCTGCAAACTTGTGTTGCCGTTCTTGACAAAGTATGAAACAAAATAAAATGACAAATTGTGACCACAGCAGATAACGTGAAGAATAAAATACACAAATTGAGCAAGTAAAATAATATCGACATTAAATCAAAAGCAGGAATTTCTTGACTTGTCTTGGATTACGGTATTAATTTCTACTTTACGTAAAGTATTAGTACAAATTTAATATATAGACATAATGACGAAACTATTTTTATATCAGATATCTTCATCCAAATCCACTGAGATGTGACTGCAGTATTCTGTACCTTTGGACTTGGTTAACAGAACATCCTTTTGTAGATACTGATGCTAAATGTTACAATGGAACATACATTGATGTTAGAACAATTGAATTAACAGACCTGGATTACTGTAATGGTATGTATAATTATGATTACAAGTCCTATTGGACCTCCGTAAGATGAGGAAACGTAAGATTATATTCATTTCCAATTAATTTATATCATTAAAGACAAACCACAATACACATAACACTGACACATGTCATATAATTAGAAAAATGATTACTCAAATATCATATTTTATATACATAATATATATATATTTAATGTCACTTATTAATTGCATTTTAATCTTATTGTGTCAATATAATGTTGTGGTACACATGTTGAATTTAATGTAATATTTAATTATTAGTACTGGTGGCATTTTTAATGAATGTTTGATTGACACTATACTAATACATGCATATGTAGTCATACATGCAACTATATATCTATCTAATACATTACTAACATTTTTCAACTGTAGTTTGATTCCTATTATAAATTATTCTGTAATGAGTTAAGTACAATATCTACTTAAAAAATAGTTATTTTGATATCTCCATACATATGCTTTTTTGATTAATGAATAAAAACCTTAAGAAAATTCCAATTTGTTTGATCAAGTCAATCATTTTAACTATCGACCAATTGTAAGAGAAGAGGGAGAAAACAATTTTAATAGCTTTAATCATTCTCCAAATATCTTGAATATATATAAACTATAAAACCAAGTTTTCCAAATGTTTCAGCTTTATTCAACATTCTACAGTGGAAGTAAGCATATATATGGTACGTTTATTTACACAGAAGAAGACTGAATAAAGCTGAAACGTTTGGAAAACTTGGTTTAAAGTTTTTTATTTATTACAACTAGAGATGTTCGTGTATATATATATATATATATATTAAAATAAAGTATATTAAAAAACGGCCTAAATTATTACAATTTTTTGAACCGTTTATAGGCGTAAATTAATTCCATTAATTTCGTTTTTCCACTATTCGTTCTCATTATTATTTTAGATTCTTATACTGAAAAAAATTCTTCACTCATTTTTTATTTATTTTTTATTGTAGACGCATTTAAACGGATTCCATCATCAAGGTTTTACAAAAAAATGAATTGCATAGAGGACATTTTATTAAGGGGCGTTCGAATAAATCATCATCAAATCACATATTTTCATTAATAGCGATTCAAATGCTGATGAAAATATCAGAAAAAGAATACCGAAGCGACAAAACAGTGTAAAAGTCCACGAATTCTAAATACGAGGTAAAGACAATCAAGACAATGGAACAAAACAAACAAATGTCACATGTATACAGGTATAACTAAGGGAATAAAACACAGATAATAAACTAAACAAAAATAGATAAAGACGAAAAGCAATAAAAAATGTGAACTCCCATTCAAAACCGGGATTGACTTTATATGCGCTGGAAGATTATTATGACCTTCGCCGTTAACAGCACGCATCAAATAATATTTTGGAATAAAAAACAGTATTATTTATCAAACTGGGCCTATTGTTTATTATCTAATCTCGTTAATTTAATAAATATTTATTTCGTTACATTATGAGCATCAACTGAACTACAGTCTAGAAAACGCAAGTTGTAACTCAGCATTCTTAAATGAAAACTTAGAACTGTAAAGAGGTAAGATATACGATATACGAAATCTCATTGTGTAAAAATTCAACACAAGCTACTCAAAATTAACTAGCAAAATGAGAAAATATGCTTAAATAATTGCAGTATTATAACCTACATATGCACAATTATATATGCCATGCATATCATGATCTCATTTCATAGTATATATACGAGGTAGACATGTGCTTTAACTTTTGATGCGGGTGGACATCGAAATGGCTTTCCAATTCAATCACCAATGTCGTAAGAAAATAACTCACTCTCAAATATTCCAAGATGTATTGCTCATCATGTTGCAATTTGTTCTTTTTATTTTATTTTTTTTTTTGCAAACGTTTTCAGCCACAAGATTACTTTGATAAATTTACAAACGAAATTAAGGCATATTTATATTACTTTCCCTCAGGCGATATCGATATCACTATTGGTGGACTATTTGTCCACGGGGATATCTTTAGCCCAGGTGACAAGCTTTTTGTATGCTTGTTTACAAACCTTCAATACATAATTTTTAAATTGTTTTCAACACCCTCAGGTAAAGTTAGGCTTATCTGGATGTTAGCCACACTTTCCAGCTCGATTTTTAACCAAGAAAGGTTACCTCCATTTAATATATAAATTGCTTAACTTTAGTTTTCGTTGACTCTGCAGTGTTGTTTTCTGTTTGAAAATTTTTAAAATCAAGATATTCAAACTACTTTTCTATAGTTCATGTAAACATTATTTTTTGAAAGTTCATCTTTAACAATCTGAAATAGACAAATATAACCATATTGTTATTGATTGGATAGTTCCATTACTGCGTAGAGAACTTACATCCATTGATATCATTTAAATCTGTAATTAAAATATAAAAGTAATGAATTAAATCAACGTCTAACACACGGACTTGTATCAACATCATTGGTATTGTTATATTTTGCACGCGAATATGCATATGACAGATCTTAGCATAACATACTGAACATTTTGCAAAAAATAAATTCCAAGTTTTATGCCCAAGATGTGCACATTTCGTCGATTTACGATAATAATTAAAACAGTTGGAGAGCAAACTAAAAAATGCCAGAATGACCAAAAGGTGTTATGCCAAAACCATCTGAGCATGATATGGTGATGTTTTTCATTGATTTAGTTTGAACATCAAAACAAAAACACTGTACATTGTAACCCCAATACGTTTGACGTGTATAATAAACAAATATAACCCATCCATGATCATGATGATTGTACTGCCTATCGAACATACAACGGTGTTGTGTTTTTGGTTGTTGTAAAGTGAAAGTTTCGGAAAAATAAAGATAAGTACCACATAAAAACAATATTAAAAGGAAACCAGAATAATAAAATAGAAATATATACAAAACACAACTGACGGTGCATAATTTTGATATTAAGGCTATAAATGTTATATAATGACTAAACAACTATCATTATCAGCTTTTTATCTGGTATTGTTTGCACTGTTCCCAAGAATTTAATTACTTACTTTGCTTACTGTTCACTTGTAATTTTTAAAATAAATATATTAATGTTTGTTTCATTGCAGAAATGATAGGACAGTACTGCATTGGAAGAAAGGGCATCAACTAAAGATTAACAAGCTTGTTATGAAATATTTATTGAAAAAAACATTTATCTTTAAACAAAATATGTACTTCAATAGCACTTGAAGAATGTTCTGTATACAAACAAACACATATCATATTCTGCTCTATTTGTATTAATATATATTTTTTTTAATATTCATTGTTTGCTTATCTGTGTTTGATATGAAGTTTAGTTGTCCTCACTATTTGCAGTTTCAAAGTTAAAAAAGGATCAAATTCCAACAGTGATATGTAACTTATATAAAGTCTATTGGTATTTATACTGTGTAGGTTTTCATAGCAGGTTTTCTACACAAAAGTTTCAGGATGGACGGGGGGGGGGGGGGGGGGGGTAAAAAAAAGTTTATTTTCACCACTGGTAAGTTTATGTACCGTCAGACTGGCTCTCTGTTTTGTTTATGGTTGTGGTTTGTGCCCCTTTGTGTTTTTTTTTTTGTCTGGCGTTTCCTGTTTGATTCCATGATTAAAATGTCATTTTTAATATGTTCTGTTATCCATATTGTTGACACAGATAGGCCCGTAAAACTACAGCTGTGGCTCTGTATGAAAGGATTCTGCTCAAACCAATGCATTTAGTCTTCCTGAACACACAATTGTTTGTTCAGATGAAGCGCAGCAAAATCGTGTTTTCCCATTGCTTCAGATTTTTTTTTTCATAGATTCAGTTTTTTGTAAAAATAATCATTTACCTATCCCTTCCTCCGAATGATATCACCACTGTAATGCTCCTTCCTCTCACTTGGGTGTTTTGGTGCTGAGTTAGGACGCATAAGATAAACATATTTCAGAAAAAATACCTGATTATCGAAAAACCAGAGCACAAATTTTAAAACATCAAAACTTTCAGTATGAACTCCACTCAGTAGTGAAAAATACATTTTAACATGCCCTGGTGTCAACAAAACTCTGAACAGTCGTTTCTGTTCAGGGACTTTCATACATTCCGTCAACCATATAAGTTGAGGATCAGGTGGATCAAAACTAAAACTGAATGGAACTTTCTAAAGAACTTAATTAAAGACGCAAAAAATCAGTCCGACGGGAAAATCAGCCTGATGTTACATGTCCATGATTGTATATCAATAACAACTGAAAAACAATTTCATTATTAATAAAATTCCATTAAGGGATTATGACGGCAATTAGCCTAAGTTTGTCTAAGAAGAATATAAATCAATGTTCATATAATTTTTTAAGATGTCTGCAAATAGGGGAGGTCAGCGAATGAGAAGAGAACGAGCTTCAAAATCAATGTGAAATTCATATTAGATTTAAGAAAAGTAAAGAACAGTATACCTCTTTATTTCAAAAGGCTCACTGATTACAGAATATGTTCATTAATGGTCATAGGAGAACAGCTAGATACGTATATATCACATATGTAAATTAGGCAAACGATCGATTATAATAAATGCAGTATAGTTGTTTCGAGGTTAGCTGAAGAGACAAACAAACCTGTTTCTAAGTAACATTAGAATTATACTAAAATAACATTAATTGCTTGGTAAATAAGTGTCTACATTGTTTGAATTATTTGGACCAGGAAGTAATCACTGGGGATTTTCTGCGTATTGTGTGCTTATTTGTACTGTGATTAAATGTTTTTTATGTCTAAATCATGGAGCTTTACAACCAAGACAAATATCGAAAATATATTATATTGATTCTAAACCAAATGTTTGGTCGTTGTCTTTTGTCATGATTGTTCACTTCTATGTTTAATAAATTATCTATACATAAAGTTGGACATTCCTTTGTATATTTGACCTTCGATTTTTATTTATTTATTTATTTATTTATTTTTCTTTTTTTTGGAGCCCGTTGTAAATGTTCCACAATTAAACACGTCAAAATAAATCAAATAAAAAAAATAAACTATTTCAATTTTATTTTTATCTTGAAAACTTATTACGATAATTCAGTGATTACAGTTGCAATGCTTTGATATTTAAAAAAAGTTGGACTAATCATATTTTCCAATCGAAACAATTCAATTTGGTAAGAGTTTTAAAACAAGTCATACAAGTACCAAAAAAAAAAATAAACGATAGACTGTAGTGTCAACATTATCACCATTGCACAAGAAACTACAAGTCAAATAAATTTGCAAATTATAAACTCTTCGCAACCAGCTTTAGTTTTATTTTATTACGTTTTTCTAAAGTGTTTTTCAAAATAAATCACACTCTTAGCACAAATCTTTAACAATCCAAAATTTAGCATTGAAGCATTAAGTGTTAACTTATCCCTAAAACCAAAATGCCTGTTATATTTTTTTCTTTATAACAACACATTATTCCAGATAAAATTACAACAGTTACCCAAGGTCAGTATAAAATTATCTACACATGTACTCCTTAAGCAGTATCGGTCTCATAAATAATGGTATAGACATGCCATAAAACAATCATTGTAAATATTAAACTTTATAAGACATAAAATAAGAGGACTTGATCTATTACAGCAAATTTTATTTTATATGGCCCTCATGTAATAGTTACTAGAAATGAAATAAAATTTTAGAAGTTTTAATTTACCTTCCTCCTAATCTCCTTAAGCAACAATGGTTTCATAAATAATGCCATAAAGATGACATAAAACAATCAGTGTAAATATTTATCTTTATAAGACATGAAATAAGAGGATTTTATTTCTTTTTTCCAAGGGCAATAACTCTCACAATAATTATTCGATCAGCATAAAACTTACACTTCATCTGTATAAGTAAACACACCTAGAATAAGATTACTTGGTAAAAGGTTATGCGAGAAAAAGTCAGGAAAGCTATTATTTTGGCAATGATTCTTATTTCCAAGGGCAATAACTCTCCCAATAAATATCTGATCAGAGTGAAACTCAAACTTGATCTGTAACTCATGATTATAAGCTCACATACAAAAAATAAGATAAGTTGGTTAAACTGTTTCTGAAAAAAATGAAAAAAAAGACTACATTTTCGAAGACAGTGTAATGTCCTTTAAATACTGTGAAATACGATTGCAAGCAACCACTAGTAACACCTTTGTGATCTTAAACGGCCATTTTATTCTTGTGTGATCTTGACTAACTTAAGGGAGGGGGAGGTAGGCCTGCGTTAGGCCAAAATTTTCCACCTTTTAAATTTTTTTCCATATTTTTTTTTCATGCATTATATATGTCTCAATACACCACCTGAGATAATTTTGTTGAAATTCAACCACGCCTTTCCTTCACAGGGTTCATGTAAATGGGCATTTAAGGGGTACCCGTCATTCCAGGAGATGACACACGTTCAGGAATATTACTACCTCTCATAGCATATATGTTTGATAAAACAATAGTTATAATTGTTGAACTGAAGAACAGGGATATAATCTAAATCAAAAATCAAATATGATGGTAAAATTAATTCTTTATATGCAAATTGAAAGGTAAAAGGTACCAGACATATTAGGAATTTCGTTCATTTTCAGTTGCCTCATTCAATATTCAAACACTGCTGTAAAAAATTATGTCGATAAATTCTTACTAAAAACTGTTACAACAAATATCATATATATGTGTGTTATATAACAAAAAAATCTGAAATTTTTACCACGAGTTTTCACAAAATACTCGATCAATTTTGATATTAAGAAAGTGACAAAAAATAAAGATTTTCATATAATAGTAATTGAAGCTGCATTATCATTCATTATATGTAGTTAATATATGCTATAAAACAGATCGTGGTTATTAGTATGTCAATGAAGGCAGAAAATATCTCAAAAACATCCCAGTCATCAATTAAATGCTATTTAAAATAATCCTGAAAATGTCAGGAGTGTGACATTTTATGAGTGATGAACTCCATGTATAAGACTAACAGGATAATGTGATATAAGTAACCACACACTGAGATGAGGAGGAGATAAGCACACACTATAAACCCACTTCCCATTCTGTCAATATTTGCAATAATTTCATAAATCCTTAATAGAATTTACTACTCGTCCCGTAATATATAATCTTGAATTAGAATATATATGTATGTGTGTGTGCGTGATGATTTGTGTTATGAAAAGGTAAATCTAATAAATACTTCACTTGAGAAAGAGAGAATTATGTTCCCAATATTAAAAATAGGGAAGAACTTACAAAAATGTTAGTCATTTATATAACATATATTTAGTACATACAAATAAAATCTTAAGTCATTATATGCGTGAGAATAATATTGTTTTTCAAAAGATTAGCTTAAAGACGGGTATTTATTATCTTTAACCCACTCAACCGGATTGAAATATTTATCAGATTGAACAAAATTAGTTGTTTTCTTCCTTTTTTCTTCCTTTATTTTTTTTTGTATCGAGAAAACGTTGCTCTATTGATCCAGTTCACATTTACATTAAAACCCTTCAAAACAATTAAGCATATACATTGTTGTATCTATATAATGAAGATTGTTATCATTCAAAAAACATTTAACACTTCAAGCTGAGAGCATTGATTGAATAAAAAACAATATCAAATAAAAACATGAAATGTTAATTTATGAAAATTTTGCTTTGAAAATGGATCAGACTTTAGATTAGTTCCTCTCCCAGGAAAATGTTAGTAAATCGTACATTTCAGTCAAAAGATGAAAAAAAATTATACATTATTTTCTATTTACTATGAATTACAGAATAATAACGTAAAATTTGAAATTTTTCATGTGTTTCAGATACATATTGTGACTTTTACGATTTCCTTATACGCTTGGATGTAGAGCGATTGCTAAATGCTATATAGCTACATCTAAGTAAAACTTTAAATTTGCATTGTAATCACCAATTATACTACTTCAAGGAATTTACTACGTAAAGTAAAAACATCAACTTAACCATGTAAATGGTAGCATATAATTATTTAGGCGATATTTTGAAAATTCAATATATGATGCTAGATTTTTCCATCGTATAGGAACCTGAAATTGAATATTAACCGTACAGTTCAAGAAGAATAACAATTATACAGAACATGCAGTAAATTCTTGTATGAGAAACCGCTGCACTGTCGAAGAAATCAACGCTTTTCTTATTTGTCATTCTCTGTATGAATAAAACAAGTATGGCCGATAGAGGAGGTTGTGAAATATGTCGCTGAACGAACGAAGTTATTAAGAAAAATCTTTAAAATTATTGTCTGGTACAGTTAAATATAGCAAGACAAATTGATGCTACATGGTTGTCATTTAAACTTGTATTTCAAAACTCAAGTCTATTGTCTTGAGACTAGACTGCAAAAAAAATGAATGGGTTAAGGAATGGTCGGGTGAGTGGACTTTTCATCATTATGTTTAAAAATGATAATAATTACTTAGAACAAATTTCTCATTGTATATTTTGAAAAGAGGAGGCAGGATTTTTTTCCATATATGACGATTTTATAGATAAACATTTTTTTTAAAAAAAGTGCAAAACAACAAAGGAGTTCAGCAGACAAGTCTAAAGTCAAAGTAAAATTTCATAATTCAACAATGAGGCCGCCAGTTTTTTCTTTTTTTTTTCAAATGAAAACGATAAATTCATATTGTGCAAAACGAAAAGCGCGGGGAGACGGGAAATAATTCAATGCATAAAATGGACTTCCGATCATGCATTCCAATGATAGGTGCGAGCCTAAACATCTCTAAGGGGGACAGTAAACCAATGAGAGACAACAAAAATCTAAAAAAAGAAAAGCCCGGGAAAAGCGGAGATAACCTGATCCAGAAATTGAACAATGACGAAGAATGGAAAAAACCCGAGTACAATATAAGTCTATGACTACCCCTGAAATTTCCAGTGAAAAAACTGCGCGAAAATTCACCTTTTCAAAAACTTGGAAAATTCATCATTCCAAATTGAGCATGCGCACGAACCACTTCTAATGACTTACTCCCTTTGAAGTCAATTCCGTTGGTGTCATTTTTTTTGTTTGGTTAAGGCATAGATATTTTTATTTGTCTTTTTTACTTACACCTTATATCCCCCTTAGAAAAATCTCTTATTTTACTTTTCTGTTTTTATTGCATTGTGGCTACGAAAATCGACCTTCTTTAGATGTTTAGTTAATTATTTCCATTTTTAAACTTGGAGTTTTTGATTTCAAAATACTCGGGAGTTTTTCATTAACTCAGTTTTAGGTTTCTGCATTGAAGATATCATGACGGTATGTTTGATACGTTATGAAACGAAAGTCTATAATAGTTTAAATGTCTTCAACATATTTCTATTATACTGAAAGTCGCGAGTTACATACGACATCTGATTGATACTTGGATGTCTATATCTGGCTATGGAACAGAGTTTAGACCGTTTTCTTTAATGTACATTTTATTAGACTTTGATAACTTTTTACATTGAGCGTTTACAGTAAGGATCATTTAAAACATCACCCCAAGCAGACATTTGAAACAGAGTATGACAGTTCCAAGTTAACTCAGACCAGAGATTATAACTTGTCCGTTTGGTCATTATCTCAGCATAAAGTTAATATGAGGACAGAAGTGGTCCTCATGACTTTTCTTAGGACCACGACCAGGATCGTGTCTAGTTTCGTCCTTAGGACGGGGCATGCGCACTAAGTTTGTTCTGATGACCGTTTTCGTCCTTGTGACCAAATCAGTCTCTGCTTTAGGACGGCGCATGCGTTGTATACCATATGAACTTGAATTTTGGAACTGGTCATCAGGACGGCGCACGCGTAGTTTAAATTCTTTAAATCAAAAGAACTAATTTGCTTCCAAGAAGCTGATTTTTGTTAAAATTGTTCATGTTAATTAAAGTACGCAGACTATCACCAAATTATTCGTATTTTAGTATATATAATTTTTAAGTATCTTTTTAAACTGTAATCTTTATCTTTTGTTTTCAGTGTTTTTTATTTATCATACCTATGCGACATACCTATGCGACTTGATGATACAAAATTGCATTTAAAAGAATATATTTATTTTTTTTTCTATTATTTCATTTTTGTTTCTTTTTATTATATTGTAATTATTAGCTTCGAACTTTTTTTAGATATTTTGTTTCTATCAGATTGTGTGATATAAGATTAATGTGATTTTGAATATTCATTTTTTTCTAAAGTAAGAATACAAGACTTTTCAAACCTGACATATTCTTTTCTTATGTTTTTATGAAGTTTTGACATGGATTTAGTTCATACATTTCTTACGGTTATTAAATGGCTACCATAATACATTTTAGATGAAAAAAATTCAATTTCACAGTGAAAAAACAAAAAATATAGCTGTTCAACCAATAATATGTTCATAATAAGTAAAATGAAGACCTATCAGGGTGTGTGATATAAGACAAACGTTATTTTTGTTTTAACAGAAGTTTTGTTTTAAGTGCTCTCGTTACACAACAAGACATTTGAATAATACTTGTCTCTGCTAAATGCGCATGCGCCCTCCTAGGACGGAAAACGATTACCCGGGGATAAATAAATGTTATTTTATTGTTATTGGTTGATCATGTTATAATGAGTAAATAATATTCCATGCAAAAATTTTAAAACATTTATAATAATATGTTAGGTTTCAAATTCTAATATTATCGTGTGCACACGAACGTTTGGTATTAATTCTTTTCCTTATTGAATTCTAAAAATAATCAAGTTATTCATTTTTGTAAATACTGCGTTATTTAGTCCCTATAAAACCATCACAAAACAGAGATTATCCAGATCGGTTATCAGTTTTCAACTTACTATTTGACATGTGAACAATGGTGATTTGTTTGAAGAAGCCATACACAATGTTAAAGAATTAATCCTGTTATAATAAAGGGTCATCTATTAAAACTTATTTCAGTATTTCAACTATTAGCATAACTGTCCCACATCCCAATCCTTACGAAACGATATGCCGTCTTCAAACGGTACATGCAGAGTTTCAAAAGTAAAAGCTGTGTTTTCCCCGAAATTGGACGGTACCTATGAATATCGCATAACGCCTATAGGAAGTTATTTTCATTATCTATTTTCACATTTTTATAATTAATAAAGCACAAAAAAACACTATTTTAAATTTCGAAATATGAAGTTTTAGATATAAGGAAGATATGTCACTATGCAGTGTTTAGACGGATCCTCAGTTGCATATATTAAATCGACGTCGACTTATTTCAGAATGTCAACTAGTATAACAAGTTCTTAACTGTCCCACACTCCAATCCTTACGAAACGATATGCCGTCTTCAAACGGTACATGCAGAGTTTGAAATGTGCAAGCTGTGTTTTCCCCGAAATTGGACGGTACCTCTGAATACCGCATTACTCCTATAGGAAGTTATTTTCGTTATCTATTTTCACATTTTTATAATTAATAAAGCACAACAAACACTGTGTTTAATTTCGGAATGTGAAGTTTTAGATATAACGAAGATATTCCACTATGCAGTGTTTAGACGGATTCTCAGTTGCAAATAAAGAGGACAAATATACCTAAGGAAAAAACGTAATCCATTGGACAGACAAACCCGGGAAGACAAATGAACAACCACACGCACAACAAATAAACACTGACAAATAAAAAAAACAATGAACAACACCTTTAGAAACCAGGTGTAAACCAAGGTTCTCCAGAAGGGTAAGAAGTTCCTGCTCCGTATACGGCACCCGTCGTGAAGTTCAACAAATTTAATCCAGTGGAAGTCACAAATCGGTAGAGGCACATGAAATGTTACGACGGTGGGAACTGGTCCAACATCATCTTAAATATTAGAACACTGTAAAAGTCAATCAATTCAATTTTGTACATAGATTCCTCTGACATCACAAAACCTGTTTTTGGATTGGCTTGGACCGTTGGACGTTCGATATAATACTAAGAAATATTACCACAGAAAATTATGTTTTTGATTCTTTCGAAAAAAAAAACATATATATTTTCTTTTATAGCAAAACCGATGAAAATAAAAACAAAAAGAAAAACAAATAGATATGAAAACATGCGAAATGATGATAAAATCTCAAAAGCTCGATCAATATTTCGATTATGAAGAATTTAGCTCAACAAATTAATCTCCCTGTCTGTTCACCTTTTATTTCTGCAAAAAGAGTATTCGCAATTTATTTTTTTAAAGACACACATATACACACACAAGTAATATTAGAACAACTCTCTTAGGGACAGTTTAATAGTTATCAGAGTAATGCGCCGGTGCATAATGGGACGGGGCAAATATTTTTTGAAGGGTAAATGTTTTTTTAAACATGTATAGCGGATGGCCAGAACTTTTTTGTAGGAAAAAATTTTGCTATGAATTTCGTCGGCTTGTTCGAAAATTTCTTCTTTGGGCACAAAAACTTAATAGAACCGAAAATAACAATTTATGATTTTAATGTATTTTGAAAATAAAAAAAAATCATGTAACATGGAAACACAACAAGTTTATAACTTAGAGCAAGCAAGAACAATATTTCTTTTTTTACTCAAAATGTAAAAAGAACAGATGTATGTACAATTTATGTTCCTTATTTCTAGCTTTATATTGAAAGGCACATTAAACCATGTTGGGATGGGGAGGGGACTTGGGGAGACAATTTGAACTGGTGACTGAGTTCAAACCCATGTAAATAGATATGCGTCGAAATCTACCTTCTTAATTTTTCTTGCAATGTGTATTAATTGAAAATTAAATTTATAGTGTACACTTGTTTTGATTATGAATAATTAACTCGGGACATGATTTACACACATGGATATACCTTATGTTATGTTCTTATCCGTCTACTCAAACGAACATAAAATATTTATACATAAAACCAATAAAACTCGGTCACGAGTTGTAAATCTTTGGTATTTGAATTTCGAGATTAGTTATTCTGTTTATTACATTGAAATATTCCATGTATTCAGAAGATTTAACAAGAAAATACAATTGATTATGTTTTTATGTGACTACTCGTCGACCATTGTATAGCAACGTCGTTGGCAACGGCTATTGTTCCTAGAGTGAAATATAACTTTCGATTTCACAGGGGTGAATTATCGGATTTGATTTCACTCGGAAATCCCGGTATTTCACCACAGTTAATGTAGTAATCTTTATTAATTTAATAAACAAATACTAATGTTCATATTCTTATACGGCACGTCCTCAGCCGATGCATCAACTTTACAATAAACAATACACAATCTATAAAAGAAATAATTTGTATTACAAAAAGATTCAGTTAAGTAACATCTTTCATTCTACATTATGCAAATCAATGTCATAACAAAGGTACCGTACTCCAAGGTGTACTTTTCGGCAGTATACGTAACAAGTACAAATCTTGTCAAAAGCAAATTCACCAATTCAAATAAATCTTAATTGTGTCGGTAGTTGGGTGGGTGTCAGAAATGACCAGAGTAAACTTTCCGAACTGCAAGCGTCGAATAACATATAATATACCTTAAATGTACCTTTAAAGTTATTAATCTATCAATTTCAATTTTGAATCATTGGGCTCAATGAATAGAATCTAACATCCTGTGAATGACAACTGTAACCAGTATTATATTTAACATTTATTTTCTTTCCTTAGATAATATTACATGCCTAATCATGATTGCTACTTTGGTAGCAGTTATGCTGTTCACAGCTGTTTTGGGAGTGGTAAACCTATGTCCTACATCTTGTTCATGTTCAACGACTACTTCGGGTGTTTCTGTAAACTGCTCCAGCATAAACATTACACACGTTCCGGAAAATATACCACATTCTACCTACTATCTGTGAGTACAATGAAAGATCTAGGCTGATAGTGTTTTAATTTCAAAATATATAACTGTGGAGGGATACTTACCTTATAATAGAATATCTAACTAAGATATAAAGCAAGCAAGATACTTAGGGTAGTATTGATACAAACAGGTGTATTCTGCTGAAGAACTCATTCATATGAATTTAAATTGGATGATACATAAAAATATTAGATGTCCTGCAAAATGGCTAATTGTGGTCGTCTTAATCCCTTTTATCTATTTAACGACAAAATAGCACAAAAATGCGTGAAGTAACTATTATAACATTATTTAAAATGAACCATTTAACCAAATCATCGATCGTAGAAGACATATATTTATCCTGTGTCTCTTTTGTGCCC
The DNA here is from genome assembly GCA_028015205.1 of Mytilisepta virgata. Taxonomy (NCBI): domain Eukaryota; kingdom Metazoa; phylum Mollusca; class Bivalvia; order Mytilida; family Mytilidae; genus Mytilisepta; species Mytilisepta virgata. The sequence continues at coordinate 21,406,241 of CM051513.1, forward strand.
CTTTTATCATACGAGAAATCTACGAAACAAATAAAACTATTTTCAAATGAAGAGGATACTGTGATATATGATTATTTGCAAAAAAGGCAGAGAGTGATGGATTTTCACAGTGAATAAAGGTGTAAACTGCTGAAAGAAATCAAATTGTTGTTTTGTTGATTTAATTTTCATATTTAAGAAATAAATCATGACATGACGGCCATATCGCATTATAAGGACCAAAAAGTTTTTGCAGACCTGTACATATAAGGATACCGTTTTTGTCACTTTAAAATATGTAAACCTGATTATATATTAGTATAGTAATTAAAGAGTTTCATATTCAAGAGAAAGGTAACAATGCAATATTGGTACAATTTAAACAAAATACATTTTGTATCGTTTGTTAAAAAAAAAGATTTAAACTGCTTTTCGAAACTTACATTAAATTAATGTTCAATAGAGGATGCTGTGTCAGAGCCTCGGTGGCCGAGTGGTCTAGGTAGGTCGTCATTAATACTAATGATCACTAGCCTGTCAACACTGCGGTTGTGAGTTCGAATCTCACGTGTGGCGGGGTGTGTTCGACTCCAACCTTAATTGACAAGGATTGCCAATTTTTCTACCGAAGGTCGGTGTTTCTTTCCGGGTACTCCGGCTTCCTCCACCAATAAAAACTGTTCTGAAAACGGCGTTAAACCCCAACTAAACAAACAAAAAGATGGTGTGTCTAGTTTACAGACTCTGTAAGCTGGACATGTTATTTTTTTCATGTACTTTTATTTTTATCAATTCGATTGATCTATCTTTGAATGACAAAACCACACTTTTTTCATCTTAACTAAGTTATATTTTCTTCTACAAATCTGATCCAATCTTATACTAATATATACAGTTGGGTGTTTTCCGTGAATCACTTAATTATTTTTAGGCTATTTTAATCTCTAATGTTTTTTCTGAGGTCCTTAGTTTGTAGAGTGTAGTATATGCTGTGTCGTTAATTTTGTCTATATAATTATTCATATAAGTAATTCCCCCTTTTACATATTTGATTTCTAATCTCGGTCTTCATATCTGAGTTTTTCTTCATCTATAATCCGGAAGCCTGATTTTATCTCTTCTGGAATTTTTCCTGAAAGTCACCTTTTTCGATCGGATACATTTGACATGATTTTGGTTGTTACTTATGACGTTGATGGTCTAATTCTACCAACTACGTCACTTGTCTTTACGAATGTTACTATAGTTTTTTTTTTCAAATGGAGATACGTCTCAAACATCGCATACCTCTGTTGAAATATTAAATATCCATAATTAATATGGAGATTAAAGCATGTTCGTTTTAAAGTGATCGATGGCCATCAGCTAAATTAAACTAAACGTAAGGATCAATGTACAATTACTATGAATTGTACCTGTTGGAATAAATTCAATAATGAAAACATAAAATAAAACAATAATAAGATATGAAAACTTAACGAAATTTTTCCCAAACAACATTGTAGAACTACACGCTAATTCATTTGATAAATCAAGAGTAAAATACTTGAAAACAGCTCAAGACCATGTATATAAACGAATGGCTACAATCACATCAATACACAAGGACAAAATGTCCTAAATGACTCGGACAATCTTAATTAAAAAGTGACGAAATTTTGATATTACGCAAAATGAAACCATTTGCCCTGAGACAGATTGTTAACTCCATGTTAAGGTTTTCCTGTTTCGATTAAACGCCTTCCAATGAAATGAGTTTAAAAAGACCCAAAACAAACATAGGATTTCTTACACAATAATTGCATTTTCTTTATGTAATAGTAATACTGATGCTCTAAACAATAGATATATATTTTTCTACTTTACAATATATTAGAGAATTCCTAATTACCACGTAGAAAATCAGAATATCGTTATGAAAGATATTAATCAGGCAATTGCTAATGTTTTACATCAAAATGAATTAAAACCAGAGAACAATCATTGCCTTTCCTATATCAAATGTTTTCTGAAATATATCAAAATGCTTTTGTTCTCTTACTCTTTTCAGATATCTTAATTACAATCGTAACTATTTTACTTTTACTTTTATTGTAATTTCATTAGGTCTTGCCAACTATATCTCTCGGAATACTCGTCAGTACATATTTACAATACTTTTGATAGTACGAGTGTGTTGCAATATATGGTAAACGGGACCTCCATACTTATGCCATGAAAATATATGGTTTTACTACAACAATATGACTGGGTTATGTTATAAGTCGCATGATTTTACAATGGTGTACATTGTATTCCTGAAAACAGGTTTTTACACCCGCAAACTTTAACTGGTTGCTAGCATATTATACTACATAAAAGAAAAAAACTCTTATCCACGTGCAGTTGAACAGTATTTGTATACTGTTGACATCAGTTTTATTTTATTTTTATTTTTTTGATGCATTTTCACTGCTGCTTAAATGACTCAGAAAATGATAATTTAAAGGTGACGGAATGTTGACATTAAGCGAAATGAAAACATTTCCTCTGAAACAGATTGTAAACTCCCTTTTAAGGTTTGCCAGTTTCGATTAAACACCTTCCAAAAAAATGATTTTAAGAAGACCGAAAACAAACAGGATTTCCTATATCAAATGTTGTCAGAAATTTATCAAAATGGTTTTGTTCTCTTAACCTTTTCAGATATCTTCGTAACAATCGTTTGCAGCGTGTTACAGAAAATGCTTTTGGAAACCTGACAGGCTTAACTCATTTGTAAGTATTTATTTCAACAAAGGATAACCAAGACTACAATTCGTGCACAGATTAAATTAATTGGCTATTCATTTTTTCCTCTTTTTTGTTTTTTGTTTTTTTGTTTTTGCTTTTGACGTCTTTGGCCTTGAGTACAACTGATGAGTCTCAAATCGAGAAAATGTGAACATCTTGTTCATTACATTTGGTATGCAAGAAATAAAAAATGCCAATTTTATTTTTATTGTAATTTCACTAGGTCTTGACCACATATTTTTCGGAATAGTGGTCAGTGCCTATTTAGAATAATGTTGCGTCAGATATTACAATACCAGCCCTTAAAATTAATAGTAACAAATTGTAAAATTTATGAACGTTATGAAGTATCTCCCTCGGGCAAAGTTCTGTCCTTTACAGTGTTTTGGTCATTTTTGCATTTTTGAATTTGATCTTCAAGTTGTTTGATTTTTGTTTTGGTTTGCAACATTTTAGTCCTTGAAAACAAATGATAAGTGGAGAATTGACGAAATTTTCACACCTTCTGCATCAAATTTGGTATCAAAGAATTGTATTTTAACACAGAGAGATAATGAAAATAAGCCTATTAGCTCGTCAACTTTTGTTTTACATTTATTCGTCTATTTTTTATTTTTTTAAATTTTAAAAATTTATTTCGGGATCATTATTTCAATAAAACAATATGTAAACATGTAAACAACTAGTGCATTTTTTATATAAATCTATGAATTCCAGTTGCGTCAGTTAATATTCGTGTTTGTCCTAGATGTTGTAGAGATCGTTAAATTCAAATTATGGAAACATTACTTAAAATAGAATGTAAAATATTTTCCTATTCTATAAACGACAGTTTTATTGTCACAAAAAACCCTTTAACTTCGTGCTTCTATCAATGTTTTACATACAAGACAAACAGGGGAAAACATTAAAAATGATGTTTAATCTGTCATTGGAACAGATTGTTGTAGGAAACAGTGGAAATAAGATATTCCAAAGGGGACAAAAATATTAGTACACTACGAAAGGATTGGAACTTGCATCATATAAGAGTTCTCTTATTTTCGCATAATATATGAACGTTCTTTTTTAATACAATAGAACAGCATAATCACAAATTGAATTTATGCATGTGGATATAGTTTTTATTTTATTGACATTTTACAACAATATTTTAAGAGACTTAAGTTACAATGGTATAACAGTTATTGAGGATGGAGCGTTTGAACGGCTTCCAAAACTGGATACACTGTAAGTTTTACAATGTAAATAACATCATTAAAAAACGCTAGAGTGAGACCCCGTAAAACCTTTCAACCAATAAGCCGTAAACTTATGTTTACGTTTGAACAAGAGTATACAACAGTTATATAAAACGTTTAGTGCTAGTATTCCAATACCGATTACAAAATTGCAAAACAATTTAAAAATAAGGAGTATCTCCAACATGCAAACGTATGTACATAGATCATGTTGGTTTTACAGTTGTTGGTAATTTTGGTATTTTTAAATTTGCTCTTCAACTTTTTGGATTCTTGTCTTGTATTTCAACATTTATTTTAGGCCTTGCGCAGAATTTTGAGTAGTAAAAAAAATGCACATATTCTGCATCAAAGTTTGCTTGAAACAGTTGAAGTTGAAGAACACCGGGCTATCAACTCGAGGACGTCTGTTTGACATTTAGTCTTTTATATACATGCATCACTAACGTATGGAATCATATTTTCAGCAATTTCCAAAGTAATAACATCTCTATCATTGAGAATGGAGCTTTCAGAGGTCTTGAAAGTTTGCAGTATTTGTAAGTAAATATTCAAGTTTTACAATTTTAGACATCAAAGTTTTGTTGTACATTTCTTCAGGTATGCAGTTCGGTTCCCGGCTGATTAAAAAGGTTTTTTTTATCAAGAAAGCGTAAGATATATCTGGGTTTTTCTAACAATAGTCACATGTTATCCAGACAAATGATTTACTGTTTTACAGCTATAATTTTTATGAAAGAATATAATTTCACACTGACAGAATGAAATTTTAACATTTTGGAAAAGGTTGTGTCACGATCATTTGGGCAGAATAATACCGAATACTGAAGAGATAACACCAACAATTAAAGACTCCTTAAATATGTATATGTCTTGATTGATATATTGAATGGCTTCCGTAGTTTTCGATAACATCAAAATATAATGCAACAATGTACACACTTGGTTTACACACTTTCTCGGATGCAAAGTATTCTTCACTACTCCAGAAAGTTATTTTTGGAACCTCTTTATTCTTATATTTTTATATTATATTAGTATTATATTTTTGGGTGCATGTGCATGATGAAGAGATAGACCGTGTGACATAATATGAATGTCACATTACCTATACTACATGGTTGACTGGCTTTTAAGTTTTATCTCAAAAATCGGTTTTAACATACAAAGTGACCTATAATTATATTACTTGGTGTGAGGAATAACAAATCCTCCCTTAAAAATCAGGTCACTCTGGCCTTGTTATCGCGGTTCTTTGGGGTAGGTTAAGTTTTACGTCCGAGTTCAGTTCTCTGATACCAAGGGACATACAGTTTTATATCTTGGTGTGAGAATGCATCTCAGGCAGAAACACAGCTTCCCATCAAAATTATACGTCACTCTGACCTACTTACGGCTCTTCATTCACTTAAGTTAAGTTTTACGTCCGAGTTCTACGATACAAAGGGACCTACAGTCTTATTACTTGGTGTAAGGATGCATCTAAGGGGTAACACAGCCTCTCACTAAATTTGGTCCCTCTGACCTACTTATGGTGCTTCATTGACTTAGGTTAAGTTTAAAGTCAGAGTTCAGATCTCCGTACAAGAGGACTTTAAATCATAGTACTTGGTGTGAGGGTGCATCTCGGAATGTAACACAGGTCAACATTAAGTCACTCTGACCCACTTATCATGCTTCATTGATATACGTTAGGATTTATGTCCGAGTTCAGTTCTCCAATAACAAGGGACCTACAGTCATATTTCTTAGTGTCAGTAAGTAGCACAGCCTCCACTTCATTGATTTAGGTGAAGTTTTACGTCCGAGTTCAGTTATCTATACCAGGGACCTGCAATCATATTACTTGGTTTTAGGGTGCATCCCAGAGAGTAGCACAGCCTCCAACCAAACTTAGATCACTCTGACTGATTTATTGTGTTTCATGGTCTTAAGTTTTACGTCCGAGTTCAGTTCTCGAACACCAAGGGACCTACAGTCATATTATTTGGTGTGTGCATGCATCTCAAGGAGTAACACTGCCTCCCCCCCCACACACAAAAAAGTAGGTCACTGTGACCTACTTAATGTGCTTCATTGACTTATGTTAAGTTTAACGCCCGAGTTCAGTTCTCCAATACCAAGTGACCTACAATCATGTTACGAAACTTGGCTAATTTTTCAATCGTAGATTTCTTGTTGAATAACACAAGCACATTTTTTTTCAACTTTACCAAGTTTTATATTTTCTTCTACAAATTTGATCTAGTCTTATCCTAATATATATACTCATCTGTTTTCTGAGAATAACTTAATTATTTTGTCGTTTTAGTCTATTATAATCTTATTTTCCCTGTATGATCCTTTGTTTGTAGAGTAATATATATTATGTGTCGTTAATTTTAACTTTTTGATTCCTAATCTCGGTCTTTATATCTTAGTTTTTTTCGTCTATAATCCTAAAGCCTGATTTTTTATCTTCTGGAATTTTCGATCGGATACATATGACATTGATGGTCTATTCCTACAAAATACTTCATTTGTCTTTACGCATTTTACTATCGTTTTTTTTTTCAAATAGAGATACGTCTCAAACATCGCATACCTCTGATGATATATTAAATATGCATAAATAATATGGACATAAAAGCATGGATGTTTTAAAGTGATCTATGGCCATCAGCTGAATTCCACTAAACGTAGGAACCAATGGACAATTACTATGAATTTTACCTATTGGAATGTTTCTTATTGTTAAATTCAATAATGAAAACATAAAATAAAACAAGAATAAGAGATGAAAACTTAACGAACTTTTTTCCAAACTACATTGTAGAACTACAGGCTAAATCATTTGATATACAACAGTTGAAAACAGCTCAAGGACCATGAATATAAGTGAATGGCTACAATCACATCAATACACAAGTACAAAATGTCCTAATTGACACATACAATCTTAATTAAGAGGTGACGAAATTTTGACATTACCCGAAATGAAAACTTCTCTGAGACAGATTTTTAACTCCTTGTTAAAGTTTTCCTGTTTCGATTTAGCACCTTCCAACGAAATGAGTTTAAAAAGACCGAAAACAAACATAGGATATCCTACACAATAATTGTTTTTCTTTATGTAATAGTAATACTGATGCTCGAAACAATAGATTATATATTTTTCTACTTTACAATGTATTAAAGAATTCCTAATTACCATGTAGAAAGTCAAAATATCGTTATAAAAGATATTACTTCAGGGAATTGTTAATTTTTTACATGAAGCTGTATTAAAACCAGAGAACAAATCAATCATTGCCTTTCGTATATCAAATGTTTTCTGAAATATATCTGAAATGGTTTTGTTCTCTTACTCTTTCCAGATATCATAATTACAATCGTAATTATTTTATTTTTATTGTAATTTCATTAGGTCTTTCCAACTATATCTCTCGGAATATTATTCAGTACCTAATAGTTTCTATAGCACGAGTGTGTTGCAATATATGATAAACGGACCTTCATACGTATGCCATGAAAATATATGGTTTACTACAACAATATTACTGGATTATGTTTTAAGTCACATGAATTTACAATGATGCACAGTGTATTGCTGAAAACAGGTTTTTATACCTACAAACCTGAACTTTATTGTTAGCATATTATACTATATAAAAGAAAAAAACGTTTCTCCACGTTAAGCCTGAACAGTATTTTTATACTCTTTAAATCAATTAGAAGTTTCTTTTTGGATGCATTTTCACTGCTGCTTAATTGACTCAGTAAAACTTTTGACATTACGTGAAATGAAACCATTTTCCCTGAGACATATTGTTAACTTCTTGTTAAGGTTTTCCTGTTTCCAACAAACACTTTATAATGAAATGAATTTGAAATGACGGAAAACAAACAAAGGATTTTATACAAAATAATTCCATTTTCTTAATGTAATAGTAATACTCATGCTTGAAACAATATATTATATAGTTTTCTACTTTACAACATATCAAAGAATTCCTAATTACATGTAAATGTACATGTAGAAAGTATTGTAACATAAAATTCCGTGTACAATACGTTCAGTTAAAATTATAAATTGTTCTTGTTTTTGAATGAAAATATTATTTGAACTTTTAAACTTTACTATATTTGATATAATATTTGAACTTTTAACCTTTACTATATTTGATATAATTGCTCTTATCTGTTGACATGCTTTGAATACACACAGTGCCCCAGGTCGAACATGGACAAGCTACTTAAACTATATACTTCAAAGAATGACCGCTATTAAACTAATACTGACTAAATCTGATAATATTAATTCTTGCAACCACTAGAATATACAATCTCTTCACTTGTGACTTCCTAGTACAAAAGAAAATTTTTACGTTACAAATAATTTGAACTTAATTCATGAATTACAATGAGCGTTCAAATTACCTGGAAATCTATTCAAAACAGTTACTTTTATATTTTAGCAATATGTTATTAAATTTAAAATTAATTTAGACAATTGGGAAAATTTACCATTTTAAAATACGCAAATTTAAAAAAATGATTACTTATTTACAATTGATTATATATATGAAATGTACGCATTTTATAACTTCAAATTTCCCCATTATAAATAATTTTAGATGCCAATACTCACAGTTTTAGAACAAACAATATACATGTAATAAAACATAGATGTTACAAACAATGCAAAATAAAATGTCCAAAAGTGTCACTAATAGAAATACCGGTATAATATTATTGTTTATAAATCCTCAGCACTATTGATGGTAATATACATGTTAATGTTCTGGAACTGGAATAATAAGTGTCCGAAATATGAAAATAAATCCAAAACAAACAAATGTTCAGTATCATATTGCAAATATTGATGTAAAGATGCTAAAAATGTCCTGTCCTTAGATGTTACGCGTGATGTTCCATTGCACCTTTGATGTCCAATTGGATAGATGTAGTTCCATTGGGCCAGCTTTAACGGTCTCCACCAATTCTTATAAAAAATAATATGATGAAATGAAATGAAATGTAGAATAGCTATCTCTGGATGTTGTGAAGCTGGGTTTTGCTATGCCTGGTAAAGGCAAGCCTGATAATGGCATTATTTGGTAGAAGGCATTAGGCTGGTAGAGGCACTACCTGGTAGAGGCAGGCCGGGATCGGCTAGCACCAATAAAAACTACTGGAACATCTATAACAGTAAAATACCCAAGCTTAGAAAGCTAGGATTTCTTTCCTATTTATACGGTAGAATTTAGGTCAGGCCAAACAATTTTTACATAACGGGACAGAATGACGCACGTAGAATTAATATTATCAGATTTAGTCAGTATTAGTTTAATAGCGGTCATTCTTTGAAGTATATAGTTTAAGTAGCTTGTCCATGTTCGACCTGGGGCACTGTGTGTATTCAAAGCATGTCAACAGATAAGAGCAATTATATCAAATATAGTAAAGGTTAAAAGTTCAAATATTATATCAAATATAGTAAAGTTTAAAAGTTCAAATAATATTTTCATTCAAAAACAAGAACAATTTATAATTTTAACTGAACGTATTGTACACGGAATTTTATGTTACAATAAAAGTCAGAATATCGTTCAGGCAGTTGTAAAATAACAATCCAAAGATACTAATATTAGAACTGTTTAGTGTATTAAAACTAGAGAACAAAGCAAAATGTTGCCTTTCCAATACCACATGGTTTCTGAAATATATCAAAATGGTTTCGTTCTCTTAATCTTTTCAGATATCTTCAAAACAATAGTTTGCAGTCTGTTACAGAAAATGCTTTTGGAAACCTGACAGGCTTAACCTACTTGTAAGTATCCATTTAAAAAAGGATAACCAAGACTACAATTCGTGCTCAAATTAAATTGATTAGCTATTCTTCTTTTTCTTCTTTTTTTTTGTTTGTTTTTTTGTTTGTTTTTTGTTTTTTGTTTTTTTTTCTTTTTGGTTTTCCAGCGTCTTTGGCCTCGAGTACAACTGATGAGTCTCAAATTGAGGAAATGTGAACATCTTGTACGTTAAATTTAATATGGAAGAAATAAAAAGGCCAATTTTATTTTTATTGTAATTTCACTAGGTTTTGATCACTATATCTTTCGGAATACTCGTCAGTAACTATTTAGAATAATTATGCCATGAAAAATAACTCACTTTTAAGTATTTGCTCTTAAAATTAAGTCATCCTTATTAAGTTTGATAGGCGGCATCATGACTTGGTTGATAGGTATAAAAACCGTTTTCCAAATGAAAATGGACCTGTCCTATTAATATTATCCCTTCCTCATACCGGATGTGACATGGGCAGCATGGCGGGTGTCCTGAGGTAAGCAAGTTATTTTTGGTCGGGTCCATGTTGTTCATATGTTTTTAGTTTTTAATTGTGGTGCATGTATTGTTTTGGTCTTGTCTTCCTTGTTCTCCGGCGTTTTTCAGTTGTTACGAGTTTTCCCTCCTTCGAATATCCCTTTAGTATTTCTTGACTTGACTTAAAAAAAGATAACCAAGACCAAAATTCGTGCCCAATTTAAATTAATTGACTATTCTTTTTCCCCCTTTTCTGAGGGGGGTTGTGCAACGTTTTAGGCCTTCAGTTCAACTGATGAGTCTCAAAGCGACGAAATGTGCACATCTAGTCCGATAAATTTAGTATGGAAGAAATAAAAAATGCTAATTTTATTTTTGTTGTAATTTTACTAGGTCTTGACCACTTTATCTTCGGAATACTCGTGAGTGCCTATTTAGAATATTTTGATAATATGAGTGTGTTTCAATATATGGTAAATGGGACCTCTATACTTATGCTATGACAGCTTTTTGTTTACTACTACAATATCACTGGAATCTATTTTAAGTCGCATGAATTTCCAATCATGTACAGTGTCTTGCTGAAAAAAGGTTTTTACACCTGCACACTTTAACTTTATTGTAAGCATATTATACTACACAATGTAATTATTTATTCCCAATTTTCTTTTGGTTTGAATTGTGGTTGTAATTGTGTTGGGTCAGATATGACAATACTATCCCTTAACATTAACTGTAACAAATTGTAAAATCTATGAACGTTAAAAAGTATCTCCCTCGGGCATAGTTCTGTCATTAGATGGTTTTTGCTTTACCGTGTTTTGGTCATTTTTGCATTTTTGATTTTGATCTTCAAGTTTTTGGATTTTTGTTTTGGTTTACAACATTTTAGTCCTTGAAAACAAATGATAAGTGGAGAATTGACGAAATTTTCACACCTTCTGCATCAAGACTGGTATCAAAGCATTGTTATTTATCACAGAGAGATAATGAGCATAAGCCTATCAGCTCGTCAACTTTTGTTTTACATTTATTCGTCTATATGCATGTAACACTAACGCACGAAATTATACTTTCAGACGATTAGACCATAATGAAATTTCTATCATTGAGGATGGAATTTACAGAGGTCTTGATAGTTTGCAATATTTGTAAGTAATTATTCAAGTTGTACAATTTTAGACACCGATGTTACGCTATCTATAAATTTGCAATTATACTGATAATGTAAGGTTCTGCACTGATTACAAGGTTTATCTAGCAAGAGAAAGGCCTACCTTTTTTTCAAGATAGTCATATGTTATCCACACAAATAATTTCGTTTTGCAGTCATAATTTGCATACAAGAATCAATTTCACACTGACAGAATAAAAATTTACCATTTTTGAAAAGGTTGTGACTTAATTCCAATATGGTCATGTACAACAACGCCCCAGTCATTGCCAAGATTACTTTTGTGTAAAAGAACACCAAATATCTTAAGAGTTAACACTAACAGTTTAAAACACCTGTAAATATGTGTATTTATACATTAAAATATTGAGTTCCTTCCGTAGACAAAACCTATAGAGATCTAAATGGCATTCGACGTCAGACAAGAAATTCACGACATTAATTTAACTATTGTAAAATTACGAGCATAATGGGATATATGATTGATTGATTAATTCTTGCTTAACATCCAGTGTCAAATACTTCAGCAAATATTTCATGCTTCTCCAGGACGAGAGCCAGCTCAATTTATCAAAAAATTCAAATAAGGTTGGGTCAGGACACAAAGGGAAACCAATTTTGACTGCCACTGTATAAGGAGGATAGTTGGGCATGGTCGGATAATTTAGCCTTCTGTAGCGGCATTAGCTTACTCTTTTTCGAAAACTACAGAAAGGGTCTTAAGCGTGCAAGGAGTGCGGCATTCTCCAGACAAGTTACCCACTATAGTTCGCGATCAAGCTTTCCGTATAATGACCAGACAACCCCAAACGAGAGGATCTCCCCTATTCGCCACATCGGAACGCGCTAGGCGACTCTATGGGTTGAGCCCCCGTGATCCATCACAGGTGTCTAGAGTAATATATATCATTTGAGCAAGTAGGCAAATACAGTGATGCATTGTCACAGTGTATCAAGGTGTAAACTGCTGAAAGAAATCAAAATAATAAAATATTCACTTAATTTGCAGATATCTTTATAACCACCGTTCACGGTTTAATGCTGAGAAAACGTTTGAAAACCTGACACTTTTAAGGACATCGATTTTTACTATAAATCATTTAAACCTTATAATATATTAGTATAGTAAATACCAGAATTATTATGGGTAAAGCAATGAGGAATGTATTTTAACCTTTTAAGATTATATAGAATAATATCCAAAATACAAGAGAATAAGAGAGTATTGACAATGGTACACATAAATGAAGTGCACCAATGAAAACATCTTATACGAAAGTATGAGAACTATCATTTGATAAAAGCTATCTTATTTATTCAGAGAGTCTTGAACCAAAAATATTAAATTCTAGTAATGCAAGTATTATAGGCTATGGGTTACATATTCAAGATGCAGTAACGGTACAAATTACTTGGTCCATGTTAATAAAAGTAGAATAAAATGTTTTAAGAAACTTATATTACAGTAATGTACAAAAGAGGATGGTGTCTTCGGTTTGCAGACTGTAAAAATGTTGTCGTTTTAATTTATTGTAATCTTTAGATGTCATCTAAGGTCCTTTTTATCTCAAGTATGACATGTTCAATGTGTTAACTAGCTTGTCTGTGTCGTTAATGTATTTTATATAATTATTCATATTAGGAATTTCCCTTTTTAAATTTTTGATTTCTAATCTCAGTCTATACTGATAACTTAGTTTTCCTTCGCATATAATCGTGAAGCCTGGCATCGTCTATTCCGGTATTTTTCGGTGAAATGACATTTTGTTCGATCGGTAACATTTGACATGATTTTCGTCGTTACGTTTGACGCTGATCTCATTATACAAACTACGTCATCTAACTTTACGCATTTTGCATTGGTTTCATTAAATAGAGATATGTCTCAAACACTGCCTACATCTAAGGATATATTAAATATGAACTATGAATAATTTCTGTTAAAAGGAAAGGAAGTACTTAATTATTTCAATATGAGTCACTCTCTGTAGATATCAAAGGATTTGAAAAATCTTGGAAATGAGTAGATTCAGATTTTAACCAAACTGTCAGAAAATGGTTATGTATTGCATAAGTTTGTAAAAAAAGATTTTTACTCCAAAATAATATTTGGCTGCTATGGTCGCCACCTTTGAAGATTTTCCTGCTAAATCTCAATTTTTCACTCTTATTTTTCATAAATTTTCAACCTTTTTCCATTCAATTTACTTTAAAAGTATTCAGTCAGTTCAATTCATTTTTTCTATTTTCTTAAACAACTAACATTGTCTTGAAAAAAAATCTAATGTTTAGTAAAATTATTTTTGCTATTTACTTATTTTTAGCTGATCAAAAGGGAAGTAATTGACATGTTTTTATGAATTTTAAAAACTGTGATTTTCTATATTTTTGAAGGAATATTATTTCAGCCGAAATTATTTTTTTGTTCTTTTATATTTTATCTAAAAATGAACGAAAACCTAACGTGATAATATTTAATTTACGAAAAATAATCAATTTTGAAAATTGGGGCTAAATTGGGTTATAAATTATCTTGCATTCAAATTTAAGGTAAACATTTTCTATTATTTGTTTTTTAAATAAAAATTAAGTGTTAAACAATGAATACAGTGATGACATAGATTACCTTTACATGTGTTTTCTAAACAAAAACAAAAACAAACAAAAATGTCATTTGCTGCAACTTTTTAGGCTCAAAACGGGGTAAATCTGCTCATTTGCTCATTGTAATCTCTTTATCTTCAACACATTATAAACAATGATTTTAAAACTAATAGAAAATTGGAAATCCAGTGTTTTTTAAATAAATTAATGATATAACTGTTTTAACACTTCTAATTAACAAGTGAAGAATGGGAAATCTTCAATGGGTTTTGTTTAAAATTCATGTTTACATTGTAGAACTATACGCTAAATCATTTGATATATCAATTAGTAAAACAGATGAAAAATGCTCAAGGACCATGAATATAAATGAATGGCTACAATCACATCATTAAACAAGGACAAAATTTCCTAAATAACTCAGACAATCTTAATTAAAAGGTGACGAAAGTTTGCCAATACGCGAAATAAAATCTTTTGCCCTGAGACAGATTGTTAACTCCTGTTTTCCTGTTTCGATTAAACGCCTTCCAATGAAATGAGTTTAAAAAGACCCAAAACAACACAGGATTTCATACACAATAATTGCATTTTCTTATGTAATAGTAATACTGATGCTCGAATAAGAAATTATATATTTTTATACTTTACAATATATTAGATAATTCCTAATTACCATGTAGAAAAGTCACAATATCGTTTTAAAAGATATTACGTCAGAGAATTGTTTATGTTTTACATTAAAATACATTAAAACCAGAGAACAAAGCAAGCATTGCCATTCCTATATCAAATGTTTTCTGAAATATGTGAAAAATGGTTTTGTTCTCTTACTCTGTACAGATATCTTAATTACAATCGTAACTATTTTATTTTTAATGTAATTTCATTAGGTCTTGCCAACTATATCTCTCGGAATACTCGTCAGTACCTAGTTACAATACTTTTGATAGTACGAGTGTGTTGCAATATATGGTAAACGGGACCTTCATACTTATGCCATGAAAATATATGGTTTTACTACAACAATATGACTGGATTATGTTATAAGTCACATGAATTTACAATGATGTACAGTGTATTGATGAAAATAGGTTTTTACACTTGCAAACTTTAACTTTTTGCTAGCATATTATACTATATAAAAGAACAAACTCTTATCCACGTGTAGTTGAACAGTGTTTTTATACTGTTGACATCAATTTTATTCTCTTTCGATGCATTTTCACTACTGCTTAATTGACTCAGAACATGTTAATTTTAGGTGACGAAATGTTGACATTAAGTGAAATGAAAACATTTGCTCTGAAACAGATTGTTAACTCCCTTTTAAGATTTGCCTGATTAGATTAAACACCTTCCAATGAAATGAGTTTAAAAAGACCGAAAACAAACATAGGATTTCCTACACAATAATTGCATTTTCTTTATGTAATAGTAATACTGATGTTCGAAACAACAGACTATATATTTTTCAACTTTACAATATATTAGAGAATTCCTACTTACCGTGTAGAAAATCAGAATATCGTTATAAAGGATATTACTCAGGCAATTGTAACTGTTTTACATTAGCATGTATTAAAACTAGAGAACAAATCAAATTATTGCCTTTCCTATACCAAATGTTTTTTGAAATATATCAAAATAATTTTGTTCTCTTACTCTTTTCAGGTATCTACATAACAATAGTTTGCAGTCTGTTACAGAAAATGCTTTTGGAAACCTGGCAGGCTTAACCTTTTTGTAAGTATTTATTTAAAAAAGGATAACAAAGACTACAATTCTTGCTCAATTTAAATGAATTGGCTATTCTTCTTTTTTTTCCTTTTTTTTTTTTTTTGTTTTTTTTTCCAACGTCTTTGTACAACTGATGAGTCTCAAATCGAGGAAATGTGAACATCTTGTGCATTAAATTAGGTATGGAAGAAATAAAAAATGCCAATTTTATTTCTATTGTAAATTCCCTAGGTCTTCACCACTATGTCTTTCGGAATACTCGTCAGTGCCTATTTAGAATAATTTTGATGATACGGGTGTGTTACAATATATGGTAAACGGGACCTCCATACTTATGCCATGAAAACTATTTTTACTACAACAATATGACTGGAATCTATTTTAAATCGCATGAATTTCCAATGATGTACAGTGTTTTGCTGAAAACATGTTTTTACACCTGTAAACATTAACTTTATTGCTGGCATATTATACGACACAATGTAATTAATAAATTTACTTTTGCTTTGAATTGTGGCTGTAATTGTGTTGCGTCAGATATTACAATAATAGCCCTTAAAATTAACAATAACAAATTGTAAAGTCTATGAACGTTAAGAAGTATAACCCTCGGGCATAGTTCTGTCCTTAGATGATTCTGTCTTTACAGTGTTTTGGTCATTTTGGTATTTTTGAATTCGATCTTCAAGTTTTTAGATTTTTGTTTTGGTTTGCAACATTTTAGGCCTTGAAAACAAATGATACGTCGAGAATTGACGAAATGTTCATACCTTCTGCATCAAAATTGGTATCAAAAAAATGTATTTTAACACAGAGTTATAGTGAACATGAGCCTATCAGCTCGTCAAACGTAACGACCAAAATCATGTCGTATGATACCGATCGAACAAAATGCCATTTCACCGAAAAATATCAGAAAAGACGATGCCAGGCTTGACCATTATATACGAAGGAAAACTAAGTTTTACATTTATTCGTCTATATGCATGTAACACGAACGCATGAAATTATCCTTTCAGACGATTAGAACAGAATGAAATTTCTATCATTCCGGATGGAACTTTTAGAGGTCTTGATAGTTTGCAAAATCTGTAAGTAATTATTCAAATTGTAAAATTTAGGCACCGATGTTACGCTATATATTTCTCCAAATTTGCAAGTAAACTGATAATGTAAGGTTCTGCACTGATTACAAAGTTTTTTCTACCAAGAGAAAGATAACTTGTTTTTTTTCAAGAGATTCATCTGTTATCAACACAAATAATTTCGTTTTACAGTCATAATTTCCATACAAGAATCTAATTTCACACTAAAAGAATGGCAATTTACCATTTTCGAAAAGATTGTGACTTAATTCCAATATGTTAATGTACAACAACGCCCGAGTCGTTGCCAAGATCACTTTTGGGCAAACGAACACGGAATATCTTAAGAGTTAGCACCAACACTTTAAAACACATGTAAATATGTGTATTTATACATTAAAATATTGAGTGCCTTCCGTAGACAAAACCTATAGAGATTTAAATGGTATTCGACGTCATACAAGAAATTCACGAAATTAATTTCACTATTTTCAAATTACGAGCATAAGGGGTATATGATTGATTGTTTAATTGTAGCTTACCGTCCAGCGGCAAATATTTCATGCTTCTCAGAACAAGAACCAGTTCAATTTATCAAAAAATTCAAAAAGGGGTGAGTCAGGACACAAAGGGAAACCACTTTTGACTGCCATTGTAAAAGGAGGATGGTTGGGTAGGGTCAGATAATTTAGCCTTCTGTAGCGGCATTAGCCTGCTCTTTTCGAAAACTACAGAAAGGGTCTATAGCGTTCAGTCATTCTCCAAACAAGTACCCACTATGTTATTTTTTCCGTATTATGTCACAGTTCATAAAGGTGTAAACTACTGAAAGAAATCAAAGTACTAAAATGTTGGTTTAATTTACAGATATCTTTATAACAACCGTTTACAGTTTAATGCTGAGAAAACGTTTGAAAACCTGACGCTTTTAAGAACACCGAATTTTACTATCAATCATTTAAACCGTATTATATATTAGTATAGTAAATAACAGAATTATTATGGGTAAAACAACGAAGAATATATTGTAAACAGCTTTTTAAGATTATATAGAATAATATCCAAAATACAAGGGAATGAGAGAGTAATGACAATGGTACACATAAATGAAGTGCAGCAATGAAAACATCTTATATGAAAGTATGAAAACTATCATTTGATAAAAGCTATCTTATTTATAAAGAGAGTCTTGAACAAAAATATTAAATTCTAGAAATGTTTTCTGAAATATATATAGTCTACGGGTTAAATATTCAAGATGCAGTAACGGTACAATTTAAACAAAATGTGTAATAAATTACTTGGTCCATGTTAATAAAAGTATAATAAAATGTTTTTAGAAACTTATATAACAGTAATGTATAATAGAGGACGGTGTCTTCGATTTGCAGACTGTAAATATTTTGTCGTTTTAATTTATTATAATCTTTAGATGTCCTTTAAGTACCTTTTTATCTCAAGTACGTCATGTTCAATTTGTTAACTAGCTTGTCTGTGTCGTTAATGTATTTTATATAATTATTCATATCAGGAATTTTTCTTTTTTAAATTTTTGGTTTTTAATCTCAGTCTTTACTGATAACTTAGTTTTCCTTCGTATATAATGGTCAAGCCTGGCATCGTCTTTTCTGATATTTTTCGGTGAAATGGCATTTTGTTCGATCGGTATCATACGACATGATTTTGGTCGTTACGTTTGACGCTGATCTAATTTTACGCATTTGGCCATCGTTTCATTAAATAGAGATATAATATCTCAAACACTGCCTACATCTAAGGATATGTTAGCTATGAACTATGAATAATTTCTGTTAAAACAAAAGAAAGTATTTAATTATTTTATTATGAGTCACTCTCTTTAAATATCACAGGATTTGAAAAATCTTGGAAATGAGTAGATTCAGATTTTAACCAAACTGTCAGAAAATGGTTATGTATTGCATAAGTTTGTAAAAAAACTCCAAAATAATATTTGGTTTTTATGGTAGCCACCTTTGAAGATTTTCCTGCTAAATCTCAATTTTTCACTCTTATTTTTCATAAATTTTCAACATTTTTCTATTCAATTTACTTGAACAGTATTCAATAAGTTGACATCATTTTTTATATTTTCTTAAACAACTAAACTTCTGTTGAAAAAAAAAATCTAATGTTTTGTAAAATATTTTTTGTTATTTACTTATTTTAAGCTTATAAAGGGGTGGGGGGGGGGTAATGGACATGTTTTCATAAATTATAAAAAAAACTGTGATTTTCTAGATTTTTGAAGGAATATTATAAAAAATTGCAGCCGAAATTAATTTTTTTGTTCTTTTATATTTTTAAACAACTATGTCTCATCTACAAATCAACGAACACCTAAAGTGGTAATATTTGATTTACAAAAAATAATTAATTTTGAAAAGTTGGGTTAAATTGGGGTAAAAACTATCTTGTATGCCAATTTTAGGTTAACATTTTCTATTGTATGTTTATTAAATAAAAATTAAGCTTTGAACAATAAATACATTACCTTTACATGTTTTTTTAACAAAAAGAGAAGAAAAGTTCATTTTTTGCAACTTTTTAGGCTCAAAAAGGAGTAAATGTGTTCATTTCCTCATTGTGATCTGTTTATCTTCAAAACATCCAATGTTTTTTTTAATAAATTAATGATATAACTGTTGTAAAAATTCTAATTTACAAGATAGACTTCTAATTTGCAGAACAGACTAATAGGTTCTTACACAATTTCGTAGTGAAGAATGGGAAATCTTAAACGGGCTTTTTTTTTAATTCATGTCTTTCAAAAGTGGAGTCCAAAGATTATTATCTTTCCATAAAGATGTATAAGAAATATGTACATATATGTATCCTCATTGATACACATTTACTGGTGAAAATAAAATAATAAAAAAGCAAAATATAAACAATTAATTGAAGAAAATAAGAAACAAATTGCATTTATAATGACATAGGGTTAAATATCAATTGAAACTATATATATATATATATAGATCTGATTCAGCACTTACAGGAAAGCCATCAATATGGCGTCTAATAAAATAAAATTTAGTCTCAAATTTAACTTCATTCCACTCATCCTTGAACAACAAAATTTACTGAAATTAAGTATAAAAAAAACTCTAAATGGCACATTTATCAGAGTTAAAAGAAAAGAAGATCCGCATTGTATTAAAAAAGGCGCAATATCAATACCGAATAAGAAGGAATTGAATTTTATATTGTATTGATATTGCACCTTTTTCAATACAATGCGGATCTTCTTTTCTTTTAAAATCAGGGTTTGTATAGAATACACAATTGTGCTTGTCTATCAATAAAGAATGTATACAACTGTGTCAAACATCTTCAATTTACGATAGTTCAACTTCAATATTTGTTATAAGTTGTTCTTGGACTGCTGAATTTTTCCTGTAATATCTAGAAAGAAACCTCGTGATTTGTTTGGCAGTTAAAAACTCCTCCAACAAAAACGTTTTCTCCCATCGTCCCCTTTAACGGTTTTCGTGTCTGCAGAACCTTTCTCAGGATCTTCCTTTTGACCTATGACTGCAACTTTGTTAAATTTCTCAACTAGATAATTTTTTTGTTTATCATTAGCCCTTGAGATTGGCAAACTGTCGCTGCTATGTAACTTTTCAAGATAAGTGTTTTACCACATCAACAGGTGACCGTTCTGCACAATCTCCAACAAGCATATGTCCTTCCATGCTTTCATATTTTGGAAAGGACAACGCAGCGATGTTAAGGCATATGTTTTTTTTTTATTTCATAATATTGGGTCTATTCCACTTAAATAAGGAATACTCTTCATATTTAGCATATGAGCGTTATCGTTAACCACTATGTTAATGACAATGACAAGAGGTACCTAACAGGTAATTATTTCAGTCACGTGATTGCTCATTTGCATACTACAGCGAATTACCAACAACGGACCGGGTGTACATACATTTCGCAAAAGTGCAAGGGCGTAGGGGTGTCAGCTATTAACAAGAATATATACGATATATTCTATAGGACCCCGCCTTTCTGAAAAGTGCTGCTACTTTGTCTGGATTTGTGTATTTTTTACAAAATTTGACATGAAGTACTCGAATGCGTCAAAAAAGCACGATTTTTCATCTTTAAATGCAGTTTTCTCAAAAACGAATACAAACCAGGAAAAGTAGCAGCACTTTTCTATTACCGCAGATATAGCAGATTTCACACATATTCATGTCTATAATGTCTGTTCAGCGTATGCCCATGCACTTTTCGATTTTATTTTATTCAACAACTCTACTCTCATTTCGCTCCGGATTTAAAGCGCAACGAGGACGATGGATTTCTAAGAGCGGACCGATGACCAAAAAGATATCCGGAATTACTGTTTCCATCTTGTAGTCGGCAACCAGTTATATAAACTTTAGAAGCGCAAATATTATGAACATATTCTTAATATTGTATTGTTACCATATTAAATAAATAAACATTAATACTCTATTTGGTTTTCTGGGAAAAATCAATTTACATTCAGTTTAGGTTTACTGAAACACAACACAAGAAAAGTAGGGGGGATGCACAATGAGATCTGGATAAATTATACATTCAGTATTTCACATATCATACCAGTATAGTAGATTTTTTCACAGGATTACAAACCACCAGGTTTCAGAATGATCAGATTTAATATTTTGGCTCCAACAAAATGTTACAAAACCCCACGTTTATGTATTTATACCAATCCTGTAGGACCATATGCTAAAATGTTACAAATAAATTTTTATTTTCATTTTCGAATAAAATATTTGCTTTCATGTATTGAAATCTCCCTAAATTTGGCAAGGAATTAAAATTTTAAAGTTCAGAGATTATTTTTTTACTGCAGAGACTGCCAAATTTCACTGCATATAGCTTCTGAAACCAGTCTGGATGCAAAAGTTTTCCATGCTTTAAAATGGTGGACTACCGGTAATTAATCACTACTTGTGAGAAAAATTACCTTCTTTGCTTAGGAATAGATGTAACTTCTACCTTTAAATGTATGAGCCATATTAACTGTTCTGGGTCAATGTGTACATAATACAAGGGTTTTACAGGAATACATGATCCAGGAACTGTATATATAGTATTATATGATCCCTGCATGATCATGGCAGGGGCCAATTCATGCAGATTCTGCACCACTTACCATCAACATGACCTTTTATCATCCCCAATGCTGAGAGAGGAAGGGGGGGGGGGGGGGGTTGTGTGTGTGTGTAACTCTGTAACTCAATGGTACTAGATAAAGGACGTGCTGCAAATTCCGGTCAAGATTTTACAAAACTGGTGGAGATTTTTGGTCAGGATTCTCTGCAGATTTTTATAAAGCACAAAGGAGAATTCAGGTTGCCTTTAAATATGTCTCATCATGGCTTTTATTATTTTTGGATAATTTCGGATATGTAATTTTAGCTTTCCTGGATATTTTCGGGTCACAAATTCGATATATGGATAATTTCGGATAGGGGTTTCCAGTTCACTGACGCACCCCACGGTCATAAAAAGCCCCCCCCCCATTGATACTTGCACAATTGTTGGTTCTTGTCAACAGACTGCTTACTCTTCCGGAGCACCTGAGTCTACCCCTCGTTTTGGTGGGGTCTATGTTGTACATGTTATTAGTTTTTAGTTGTAGTGCTTGTATTGTTTTGGTCTTGTCTTCGTTGTTCTCCGGAGCTTGTCAGTTGTTTCGATTTTCCCCTCCTTCGAATATCCCTTTGGTATTTCTTGACTTTACTTGTATGTTTTATCAAAGCCTCAAGCAGAGATATCAAGTTCACTTAGTACAGAGCAAGAAATTTCATACAAATTCTTGCCACCTCATCTTTAAAAATAAAACTTGAAAAATTACTCAAGACACATGATTTTAATAAATCTATTAATAATAAATATCACATAGTATGTCAATACTCAATACAAAAAAATGTTAACAATCCTTTTTCAAAATACAAAAATTTTCTAATAAACTGCTAAAATAAATGTTTATATTTATTATTTTACATTTGTTAACCAGATGTCACATTCCCTACTTGTATTTGAAGTTGTCTCCCATATGCATAAGTTATCTTCCCCCAAAAGTATCTTGTATAAATTTACAAAGGACAAAAATTACTTTTAGATTTTAGATAAAAAACATCAAAACATATAAACAAAATAAAGATATAAATTAAATCTACTGATTTTTTGTATTCTGAATTAAAAACAACTATTTCAATGAACATTTTTCAAACTAAATATAGAAACTTTCATTCAGTTAGCGTTATATATTTATCCAAAACTGATTAATCTTTTTCCGTAATTCAAATAAATCCATTGGTTTTTTTTCATGGTGTGATGAACATTTCAGAAACTTCTTTTTAAATCAAAATTTTTCAGGATTACTCCAGAAATGTCATTGTGTATTTCAATTTTCAATTCATCTAGTCAAATTAAAATTCAATCTCTTGTTCAAACTGCTACATGTACTGCCGTACAATGTATAATACACTCAGTTTTCTTCAGCTCAACTTTGTCCAACTCCATAACTGACAATTTTACATTTAATATGTTCAATTTTCAACAGGCTCTTTGGCTGTAACCTATCACCATCCTATTAATAAAAACGGAAAATTTTATATTAAGTATACATCTACATAAAATCCTTGTGACTACAAATTAGAATATACTTTTTTATCAGTAACTGACAAAGTAAAACATTTTTGTTCAAGTACAAGTAAATTGTTGGGAAATATATATAATTTATTAGTATATGAGCGTTAGAAACAGGTAGAAGTTTATATTTGGCAATTAAAAATAAATGTATTTTTTCAGACAATTTACAGAATGATTGTTGGTTTCTCCTAACATGATCAGGTCTGTTTTCACCTTTGGGGGCAATTTTTTTCCAGGCAGAAATAAATAAACTGCTGCAACATGAGGGCATGATACACCTGTCGTCCAGGAAATAAAATTTCACCGGTTAACATATAGACTCTTTGATTTTGTTGCTTATTTTTTATGAATACCAGGTAGGTCGCATCCCACTCTGGAACAGAAAATTGTAACTTCACCAAAAAGTATAAAGACCTTTAGACTATATCACAACAAACAACTGTTTAAAGTTTGAAGTAAATATGACAATGCGTTCTTAAGATACAGCATGACATGTGAAAAATCCCCCCTTTTTTAATGAACAAAGTTCCATAACACTGAAATTTGAATGAATAAAATTCCATAACTGTCCAAAGTGTGAAAAATTGACAGTTTTCGACAATTTTTCAACGAATAAAGATCCATGTCATATCGGAATTGATGAAAAAAAAAAACAAAACAAAAGGGAGCTTACGTCAATAGATTTAAATAAGTCAACTAGTTTTGAAAATTGGTGAAAGCGTTTTCGAGTTGTTGTCCGAAGTGTGGACGACAGACGGAATCAACGGTATACCATAATATGTCCTGTCTTTAAAGACGGGTGCACGAAAATTAAATAAATTTCCTGTTTTGTTTTGTGGCAATTATTAATGTTGTTTTAAATTGTCTGACTGTCTATTAGAAACTGTTATAATATCATGCAACTTTCTTCCCCCATGTTTTTAAATAGCTTATTTTATGGAATCAGGAATGAAACAAACTCAATAATTTCCAGTGAAACAAACCTTTTATCTAACTTTGTAATGAAATGAATTTGTTTTACATTTACAGAATTCTTTGAGACTGAAACTATTCACCAAAAATAAATTTTGCCTGGCCTAAAAGAATACCTTTTTTTATTCAGCAATGATAATTCTTTTTATTAATTGGGAAAAGTCATGAAAATGGCACATTTCTAGCCCCTTTTTACAAAGATAATAATACAGGGAAAACATGACTTCATAAGCACTGTGAATAAAAATACAACACAGAGTCCCAGATAACGTGCACATCAGTTTCATTTACACATTGAAAAGTTGAAGATAAGCTTGAGAATTATTTTCAGGCCATCAAAGTTACGTTCAGTCCGAAACAACTATGCACAGGTTTAACAAATCCGAAGTGATATTGCTTACATATTTACCTGTAAGCTACATTATTTACATTTAGTTACAAAGAACTTTAATGTAAAATTTTATCAGTCACTCATTCGTTAAATGTAGGTCAGTGACCAAAATCAAGCAGTATTATACCAAATACCAGAAATAATGTTACCTTGCATTTTGTCGTATCACATTTCTCGGGTTATAAACCTTTTCCTGTTC
Source organism: Mytilisepta virgata (assembly GCA_028015205.1). Lineage (NCBI taxonomy): Eukaryota > Metazoa > Mollusca > Bivalvia > Mytilida > Mytilidae > Mytilisepta > Mytilisepta virgata. The sequence goes on from CM051513.1 coordinate 21,431,385, forward strand.
AGGGTTACACATGACAAAGCTTGAGGCTGTAAAATAAGAATACAAGGTACATGTTAAATAAATGGGTAATAAGTGTAAGATTGTGTAACAACAAACACATTTTTTTCAAAACAATTCTTAATTTAGGTCAAATTACTTGTTTTTATTGTGCTTTTTATTGACATGATAGATGTGAGTTGTCTCCCACGTTCTTATTGGAGGCATCTTTCACATGATGCAAACAACAGTTTTGAATAAAATTCTATAGACTTTTCCCCAAAATAATAAAAAACTGGAAGCAAATTGCCTAATTTGCTAATCATTGCACAGTGAATTTTTATGATTTATTATCTTACTTTATACTTAAACTTTATTTTAGTTGTATAAAAAGATCAGAAATGTGAATTTAAAACATATAATTTAATATTAACTAAGGGGAGATTACTCTATTGGAAGCCAGAAAATTTACCATGAAACTGTTTTAAAAACAGATTGATAAAACCTTTCAAATATCTATAATAATACACCTTTAAATTTCGCACCTAAATCTGTTAGTCTAGAATCAGCCAATACATGTATTTGGGATTTTGTAAGGGGGGAGGGACTGTATTTTATCTCGTTTATGTCACAGTGGAAATTTATCAGAAATAAATGTCACATGGTGGAAAAGTTTGAAAAAAAATCTTTTTTTGATATACATTGTATATTGTTTTTATATAGGGGTTTAAGATACAACAAATTGGTCAGTTACCAACTTGATTAACAGACACCATCAATTCCTGACATCATTTAGGAAACTGAAAACTGTTGTGTGCACATTAAATGAACAAATAGTCATTTGTTTTCTTAGGAATATACTAGACATTGAACCCGCGCGAGCGCGGGTTCAATTAAAATGTTTTTTTGTGGTGGCCATATTGACTATAAAAAGTTGTTGCGGCCATGTCATTCATGGAACAGGAACTCAATATGGATGTTGTGGCAGGCTTCCCATAAACTTTCCTGTCAAGTAGGTGGTATCATCTGATAGTTTCATGTATATATATGCAGTAGTATTCCAGAAATGGATGTTAATGAAAATTTTAACAGAAGTCAATGAAGCGTGAAATGTAGGTCAGCGTGACCCAATTGTCATATGGCTGTTCGTTACTACCGAAGATGTATCCACTGATGCAGTAGACTGTATGCCACGTAGAATTACCAAGATGGAACTTCAGGTTCCATCAAAGTCCATATGACGAAAACACAACCACATAAATTGTCAATATTTTTATTGTTACAATTAATTCTGTACTGGAACTTGATGAAAAGCTTTCATTAAATACACATTCCATAATGCATTACCTTTTCCCTTCAGAATATATATGAAAATGAAATTGTAGATGTAAACATTTCCTTAGTGACGGATGAATTTTTCAAAAGATGCCGTGAGTTAGGTAGAGCATATTTTTGGAAAATAATTGTTCCTATTGTTCCATTGTCATCATGGTCAGGGCTAGCGAAGCTTAATTTCACAAATATATCCAATAATCAGACGATAAAAAGCAGTTTCAGTGTGTGGCTGCGTGTGTTGTCCACGTTTATAATTATCAAAGATGCCCGAGATAAATTTCGTCATTAATGATAAAGATGACCATTTGTTAAAAATATTTTTATCTAGGGTATGGTAGAGAAATATTTAGACAGGTCATATGACAAATAATGTAAAAATAGATAATGGTTGGTTTTATCACTTTGTGCAAGGTAAACATCCGAGCAATCCAAAAAACAACTAAGTTAGGAATTCCTCTGACCTTTACCTTCCTTCTTCATAATCTTCAAAGTTCATAACCTTTACAGTTAGGAGAAATTGCGTTATAGTAGAAAAACAATCCTGAATATATGAAGCGGAAACATCCCACTCGAAGGAGAATGTTTTTAATTTGTTTCATTCTTCTTCTTCCGTAATTGCAAACAGAAATACATTAAAAATATGTGTATACTTGTTTATTTAAATCAATGTGTTAAAATGATGCATTCGAGAACCTTCTAAGGGATATGTTGGGAGAATTCATATTGGAAAAATGCATACAAATTCCATTTGCACATAAACAAAGCTGCAGTTTAAATTTATAAATGCAGATTGTCAAATCCGATAATAACCTTTATAATCTGAACCATACATCGTTTATTTTGAACCACGCGTTTTGCCGCCTATTCGGCTAATTCGTAAATTTAGTATTATAGATATGTTCCATACACATTATTCTCCAAAATTTTTGTAACTGATGAAGGCTTTCTCCTATTCAATATTTCAGAAAAGGTTAAAGAAATTTTTGCTCATTATGTAAGGAAAGATAACTCATGCATACGGGAGACCACTCCAATATCTGCAAATAGGGAATATATGTATGTAATATATCAATGAAGTACTTTTTTCTAAGTCGATGCTATATGACTCTTTGAGTTTAGAACTGCAATGAATGTTTGTGTACAATGTATTCCTATTCAAATTTCAAATTTTCACCTATTTTCAAAATATCAGATTGAACATATAGGCACATGGTTATTTTCATGCAGTTCTCAGTGAAGGATGTTTATAACAAACTTATATAAAAATACTAGGTTAAATTGTTATGTTTTGTTCATCATAAATGATGGATGGATGAATTATTATTTATCGTCCAGTGGCAACCAGGTGCATATCAGAATGAGAACATGTTAATATGATATGAATATGATCCCTGCTTTGTACTAGACCGACAGGCTGAGCCAGATTTTTAACGTGCTAGCTCACGAGGTAAATATCCGCAGGAAGACATATCACCCCACTCGGACACATTATACTGACTACCAGTCCTTTGCTCTTACTCCTATACATTGTAGGCTATATGCCGTGTGCATGGTGCAGAAGCAGCAAATACCAATTTTAATGTCTTTGGTTTGACCCGGCCGGGGATCGAACCTGCGACCTTCTGCACTCGAGGCGAGCACGCTACCAGGAGACCACAAAGGCGGTTTTCATCATAAATGATATTTTTATTTCCTCATGTTTCCCTATGCAAGACCCGGTATTATAGGTGTAAAGTTTTATAACACTTAAGCACAAAAAAACAGCCAATTTTAGAATTAATTCAAGAATGGTATAATGACTTTTGTCAGAATTTTAGTAAAGTAAAAGTTTTTGTGATCATCATTCTTTATGTTTTTAAGGCAAGGTGAGAGTACAAAGGGGCAAAAGTCATATTACTTAATTTATACTCTTGGTTGGTTTTTGCATTGGCCCTTAGATATGGATTCAAGGTTGGATGTAGTGTTCCAAGTATCAATTCCATTTTATTTAACTATTCACATCGAATTACTTTTTTACAAGCGTAAATGTAACTTTCCTGTCCTTTTTAATCTTTTTTTTGCCATATAACATCAACTTGTAATTAAAATATAATTTTTACCCGATACCAATAAAAAAAACTCATTTTTCTGTCAAAAGTTAAGAAAACTACAAAATGTGTCCAAAAGACACGTCCCGCCCTAAAAACAATATAGGTTTATATCCAGTTATAAAAGTGAAAAATGAAGTTTATAATGGAGCAAATATATGGTACAGAACTGTGTTGTACTTTAAAAGACCAAAATTATTTTGTTAAAGTATCATTGACAACATGATTTCTAAGATATGGAGCTATGGCAGTATCAACTTGATTTCTTTTATTATATGTTCGAATGAGCATTTTTAAAAAAAAAAAAAATTCAAATGTAAGAAATATGAGGAAATGGACCTAAACATAAACCTTAAGCAAAGTTATTCGACAATGAAATGTAGGTCAATGTGACTATTTTATGGAATTCTTTACCAACAGACCTAAAGTTAAAGAAAAATATAGAAACCTTCAAAAGAAATTATACAGATTACTTAAAGCTCCGTGCAGCTTTCTAAATTTATCAAATTAATTGTATTTGAAGTATTTGAAGGCAAGATATTCTATTGCTTCAATGTTTATATTAAATGCATATAATTTTATTGATTATATATATATGTATATATTTATATTGATGGTCTACATGGTGTGGATCTTTGTAGAAATAGGATCAATGTTAGATTAATTTATTCTGTGCATTGTATTAATTTATATTTTATTTGAGGGCCTTCGGGAAGATAAGCTTTTTAATGCTAACTGTGTTACCTCTTTAAATAAAGACATTACTTACTTACTTGCTTACTCAAATATTGCTGAATAGCGTTGTACTATATAAGAGGAATGTAGCGGTGAAAGGTCATTGATATATTACCATAAGATTCTGATTTATTGACCCTAATGTAGTAAAATTAAACCAAAGTCACTGAAGCATGAAATGTAGGTCATAGCGACCCAGTGTTGCTGAACTGCCTTGTACTATACAGGATGGCTGTAGTGGTGAAATATCATTGATATATTACTATAGGTTTCTCAGAAATGGAGCTAAACGCAAAACTTAACCGAATTTAAACGTACGGACTGACGGACAAGGGTAAATCTATATACCCCAGCCACATTTGTGGCGGGGCATAAAGATCTTGTTGCTGTGCATCATGCTGACAATCAAATATTATTTTTTAAATATCCAATTAAATCAACCCCAAAAACTATAGCTCTCTAAATTATTTAAAGATTGACTGTAATATTTTTTTTGCAGTCTATATGAAAAAATATGTATAATGTTACCAGGTTTATTGCAGATTGATATTGTAAAATATCAGCTGGCAGTCATTATATGAAGCCTTATTTGGCAAGTGAGCATAGCCAACGAGCCAATGGCTTCATATTGTGATGAGTGGCTGTATTTTACATTATAACGGTAATCAATGACATGAAATACAGTATATATAAATGGACTGTTTAATATAACAGGAAGTTCTTGAAAGCTAGCACTTGTACAGGGCCGATATACAGAGCATTGGCCTTATATAAACTTCTGCTTCCTGTTCTCCATAGAAATACATAGCTCTACGTTTTGTTGCTGCTGAAAAAAATAATAACCTTAACAACAATATATTTGCCCTGTATTTTATTTAATTAAGTTATAGAAGAATTACTGTAATTTTAAGTCACTGGTTAAAGGTGTCACTATAAATATTTATCTGCTGAGAACCTGATAATATTTTTGTCATTTTCTCAATCTTCCTCTACGAAAAAACAACTGGATGCCATGAAATAGCCAAAATGTGCTGAAAACAGCATAAAACCCTAATCCCTTTTAGGGTTCTGTGTCAGGAGCTATTTTTCTGACTTGGCGGCCATTTAGAAAAATAGCTCTGAACACAGAATCCCAAAAGGGATTACGTAAAACACCAACTAAATAAATAAACTTTTCACCAGCACCAACATTTAGATTTTCTCTAGCCACCTAAAAAAACAAAAACAAATCCCCCATTCCTTACCCTGGGGCCGATTGTCAGATCAGAGCAGGACAAAACGCTTATATTCTATTTATTATTTGGCTTTCAAAGTAAACTACAATCCCCTGGTGACAATAAAAAGAGGCTTTATTAACAACTAAAAACTTAGCCAGAGTTTGTTTGGGGAGATTTGTTTTTTTTTTTTTTTTTGGGGGGGGGGGGGGTGGGGGTGGTAAATGTTATGTTTAAACAAAACATATACTTTTATGACTTATCATGTTCTGATATTGGATTTTGTACTATTCCCACACAAATATTCTTTTTTTAAATACGGTTCACGAAAAATGACAAACAACAGTGTCAGTGTCAACAGTGAACAGGTGATACACCACTTCGTGTTGTGGACAAATGCATGTGGGTCATGTTATGAATGTTGTCAGGTTACAGATATACGTTACCTTAATATTTAAGATCAGCATAATCAGTGTCTGGTCAATTACAAGGCCTGCATCATTGTTGCTCCTTCTCCTCGGCTGATAACACGTGAAATGTCCACTCTTCAAGCTTCTCAAAGATGAAGATTTCCATATAAGGAAAATAGACCCCGCCTTCGTACGATGATGGACGGCTCAAGTTTTACCACATCAAAGCCTTTTTCTCCAAATATAGACACGCATTGCGATGTACAACGTAAGGATATACGTTGTTGTATCATTCGCATCAATCTCAACGAAAAATTAACCGAAATTTTAACGTAAATATCTTTTATGACGGAAACAACGCCGGCATTGACGTCCATGACGTAGCACGCAATGTTCATGAATATTCATGTAATTAGCAGGAGTTATCTCCCCGTGACCAAAAATAAAAAACATTGCCTTAACATAGCTGCGAATATGCACTCATCATTTTGACAAGAAAAGATACCCATGATAATCATGATAATATCCCTACTATACAAAATACTTCATTTGATCAATCTTGATGAACTGCAAGAAAACAAATCTTGATTTTGCTTTAAAATATCGTGATGCAGAAATTCACGAATTCAACAAATCCTCAAAATAGGATAAGGAATATAATGATGGTGTGTCCCTTTTTGGCCCCTTTTAAATTTAAACCCGAATGCCTGGTAGAGATTAAATGTTTGTAACTTGTTGCCGTTTTTTTTTTGTTCATATTTATGGAAAAAAAAAGACTAACATATGTATGTGCTTAGGTAAAAACATGTTGCACTGGAATATATCAAAAGAGTTTTGTTAAATTTGGCTTTTCAGATATCTGCATGACAATCGATTGCTGACCATTGCTAAGAATATGTTTGTGAACCTGACTAGTTTATATTGGTTGTAAGTATTCTTTAATAATCAGTAACAGAGACTAAAATTAGTGTACTAAATAAAGAAATAAAAATGGTTCTCTGTTGGTGAGAAAAAATCTTGTGAAAATGAACATTATGTTGATTGTGATTTCACTATTTCACTATTTCGTGAGATCGTTCGTAAGTCTGTGATCTAAGATCTTATATGAAGAAATGTAGTGTTTTGCTCCTTAGGTATATATATCCTCTTTAAGGGATTTAAACCATTCGGTGAAATACAAATGTTCAATTATACCTATATGTCAGGAAAATTCATTACAAGTTAGAGGCTCCTTATTAGGTAGATAAGATATCTTTAGTGAGATTTCATGTCCTTCTTATATGGACACCTCACTGGACTTAATGTATTCTGCTGGCATGTGTTAATGTATTCCATTCTCATGACTTATGTTTCCTTTGGATTGCGAATTTACGGACTTTTCCCAATGTTCTTTTCGATTGCACGCATTCACTATAATATTAAGAACACAGACAACATTTACTATATCAAATAAAACATAGGTTTTGCTGTGTGAGTAACATAAATGTAGCTGAACAAACATATATTTTTACATTTAATGATTATTTTCTTTTGACTACAACTAATTACGTTGTATCTACATACAAGCAAAGCTTGAGAAAGCAAATGCTGTGTGAAATAATAAATGACAGCCCGATTCTGACCGACCTAGATATCGTTTTTAAGTTCGTGATCTTCAAAGAAATAATATAGGGAAGTTTCCAATGATTTGTGTAGTAAAGTGACAGTATGAAAGCTTCAGCTGTGATAGCCTTAGCTAGTTTTACAGTTAAAAACGAGCACATTCTGGGCCTGTTATCAAAATTATAATTATGTACTGTTTACTCTAACATTGCATTTCTAGCAAGCGGTCACTTTGTTGGTAATCATACTGTATTTGTTTTTATAGTGTGTTTTATACCAGGGTGACAGGATAGATAAGGCGGGGGGGGGGGGTCCCCATAAACACCGGTTTAGCTCTAATGTGCAGTGTCTGTTCCAAGTCATGCTGCCCTGACTCTCGGTTAAGTTCACGTTAGTGTTTTCTCCTCGTTCATGTTTTTTTTGTCCAGAGTTCTGTCATTTGGGTTGCTTTGTTTGATTGGTTTGTTGTAGTTGACTTTTCCTGTTATCAGTGTGTTGATTATTTGGTCATATGATAAATGTAACACCACTGAGGACTGCGAAATTATTGCTCATAACTTCATAGGATTAACAGAAGAAACTAGAAATCTGTACTGTCGGAATCGACAGTGATCCCCGCAACCCCTGTAAGCAGACGGGCCACTTATTTATAGTCAAACATATAAAACCTTATTCCCGTCCAAATATAGTACACAGTCATTCTATCAAGGAATTAAATTAATAAACGTAATGAAAAATGAAAAATCCGTAGTTCAAAAGCTTAAACTGACAATTTTTGAAATTTGACCTGAGTGAACTTTCGGTTTAAAAATCGATATTCTTAATTCTTATTGTGCAAGTAAATATAGTGTAGGACAATACAATATATAAGCAAAATTAATATAAATTGCAAAATGAAATTAGGGTCACAAGCCTAAATTGGAAATTTAAAATTTCGACCCCTGTGGACCCGAATTTTAGAAAATTAGTATTCTAAAACCTTTTTACACATCTAATATGATGCATGACAATAGTGTATAAAAATGCATAAATTGTCAAATAAAAGAGTTTAGGTCACATATGGTGTTTGACAATACTGTATAGAAATAAAATGCCAAAATTTAAATTAGGTCACACGCAAAAATTTATAATTTTTTCGAAATTCGACCACTATGGGGCCCAATTTTAGAAAACCAAAATTCTAAAACCTTATTGCGCATTTGCATATGGTGCATGACAGTACTGTGTAGAAATAAAATGTATACATTAAAAAATGAAAGACAAATTGAGGTCACAAGCTTGAATTCAAAATTTTCGAAGTTCAACCCATGTGGGCCCCTTGTTTATGAAATCAAAATTCTAAAACCTTATTGCACATCCGCAAGTGGTATTCAACCATTCTATATGGAAATTAAATTCCTAAACCCCAAAATGAAGAAGGAATTGATGTCACAAGAAGCTGTGACAGACGGACGGATTCAATCTCTGTATTCCGGAACTTTCTTTGAAAGTGTGGGAATAAATATAGGCTTATCAGGCTTTGTCTCTAGTTACCAGAAGATTCAGAAAGACATTTGTCATGCAAAATATAGCACAAATTTATTTAATGTAATTTTCAGATTATTAACATCGAAGGATAGAGCAGATAAGCCCAGAAGGATCATGCGGGATTCGAAATTCAAAATCCGGTATTCAATATCCAACGTGTAAAATTATAAATCCGAAACCCGATTTTCGATATCTCAAATGCAAAAGATTCGAAATCCAGCATCCAGATTTACTCATTAGAAAAATATTCTAAGTTGTGAATAGTGTTTGACCAAAAATATCTTTTGACTGTTGGTGATACTCCGTGTTTTTTTTTTTTTCGTTTTAGGAAATTACTGTTTACCATAATTAGAACATTGATCCTTTTTTTATATATTTATTACCAGTTATTAATTGAGAATTTTAAGAATATATTAGTAGAATTTGTTATCTTAGAATAATCTTAAAATTTCTGTATTGATGGGTTTTCCTATATATGCTCACTGTTTTGTTTAGTTTACACTGGTTTTAAGTAGAGCTTACTTCAGTATCAATTAGAGTACTGTTGCACTTTTTTCTATCCAATGTAGTAAATCATGTAAACCATGAAGTTATAAAACACAGCATGCTGTGTCTGACGTCAATCGAAAGTAATATGTATTTATAATCATACAAATGTTATCTTCATCACCATCATATTAAAAAAAGAAATGTATGTACAAATTTAAAAAAAAGAGTTAAACATCAAATATTTGGCATTTGATCTATGACGAAATATAATGATAATGCATTTATTTCTCTCACAAAATGATACAAATTCAAAAGAATGTTCTGACAATGAAGGCAGAGGAAAAATTGGACCTGCAGCACGCTAAATTTATTTTTACAGGTTATTGTAACGTAAAAAATGTAAAATTATTCTAATATGAGCATTTTACTACTAGATAATTAGGAAAGCTCTCAAATGTCTATAAATAGATCAAAAGTAGCAACCATATCAAACAGATCCTTCATTTTTGTCAAATATTATTCATAAGTTAGAAGCATTCCTCTGATTCGCTATTCTAGATGTTGATTTTCGAATCTTGAATTTAAGATATTGAGAGTCTAATTTCCAATTTACAATTTCGGATATCAGATTTCAAATTTCCAATTTCGAACATCGATTTTGGGTTTTAGAATCCCGTAATTTTGGCTTGTGTAATAAGGCTGATAGGGAATTAGATAACATTTCAATAATCCTTGGTTTTTTGTAATAGTAGTTACATTTAAAGATAACAAAATTAGTTATTTGCGTCTCCTGTTTGCATATCTATATACAGATGATTTACAGATCTTCAAAAAAGTCATCGCCTCTCATATGAATCATAAGCCCGTTGAGTTGGATTGTGAGAGTATGCCTGTACGTTTCGGTTTCATGTTTGTAGAATCGTGCGATAATAATTGTATAGAATGTATGAGATTTTACTGATCGAGAGGATTATTTTTGTGTGTTAATTCAAATCCAAATAGTCGAAGCAGCTCCGCTGCATATCCCCGCGCTCCTCTTGTGTTTTTGAAATCCATACAATCCAAACTACTGTTGTTGCTATAGTGATTCTAAATATATATGGTTGCTTAGTAGAAATCACAAATAAAGTAGTCTTTCAGGAGCTTTACTAAACCTGGAATCACATATTTTGAAATTCAACTGATCTAGATTAGTCGTAAATCTAATATAATCCAAACAAATCTGTAGTAAAATTCCAAAAATAATGGTCTTAAACACTTTCAGGAATTTACCGAAATTGGAATCACATATTTTTGAAATCAATACAATGAAAACTAGTGCTGTTGGTGTAGTGATTCCAAATATATATGGTTGCCAAGTAGAAATCACAAATAAACTAGAATTTGAGGAAATTTAACAAAATTGAATCACATATTTTTGAAATCTAAATGATCCCGATAAGTCTTAAAGCGAATATGATAAAAAAAAATCTATAATTGCTAAGTAAAATTCCAAAAATAACAGTGTTAGGCACTTTCAGTACAGGTTTCTTGTCAAAAAAGAGAAAATAGTCTTTGAGACTTTCAGGAAATTTACCAAAGTTGAAACCATACCCGAAACCTTTAGCACAATCTACATTAGTGGTACAAATAATAGGTCAACTTTCAGTTTCGTATTTCAAATAACATGAGAGGAGTTGCGTAACAGAGCCATACTATATCATACGGCTACAATCTACATTGGCAGGGTAATTACTGAGCCAACTAACAGTTCAGTATTCCAGTCGCCTGACAAAGAAATAATGTACCCCTATGCTCCCTTTGTAGCCCGGTCCCCAGGGGAGTTATGTAAATTCCGAAACCTTTTGCACAGTCCCCAAACAAAATGCAATCAATGACCGAAGTTTCATCTTTCTACATCCAATGGTTACAGCAAAACAATATCCTCGCGCAATTAACAATAAACATCCGTACAGTCAAGGTACAATATACTTGTCAAAACGTTAATTAGTTATAATTACCTGAAACGCACATGTTACGGAGAACAAATTTCTGTACCTGTAAATTTACTTCAAAAATCACACAAATTTTAACAAAAACAATAATTCGTTTTTCTTGTGTGTTCAAAAACTTAAATAAATTGCACCTTAGCTCTTTATTACATGTATGTACTTTTACAGTTTTGTATAAATTGGTTATAAATTTAATGTTATTAATTATTGTCATAATTTCATATATTGAAATTATAATTCATGTGAAATGCTACTACATATTAAAAAATGTTGTTAAAAGTTTCGAAAAGGCGAACACGAGGAGTACGTGCCATAATCAATGGAGAGTTATCGTACATGAAAATGGACGGTTCTACCCCAGGACCATTTATGGCAGTTCTGAACGGTTCTACCCTAGAATCATTTATGACAGTTCTACCCTAGAACCAGTCTGGACGATTCTATGGTAGAACAATTTATAAAAGTTCTACCCTAGAACCATTTATGACAGTCTTACCCTAGAACCATTTATGACAAGGCTGGTTCAACCTTAAAACCGTCCTAGAATGGTTCTAGAACCGTCCTGTCTGACAGAATAGTTGAGAGGGTAGAACTGATCTCAACTATATATACAGTTATAACGTACATTTGTATTATGTAGATAATGAAAAGAAATGAAGAATATGGCCAATTTCTCCTTTTGATCGTATTTAAACGGTCTTCGGTATCAGTTGTTCTGTTAATTTGCCACGGAAGTCATCCAATGTTGACCACCAAAACAAACCCGGTAGCAATTCCGAAACAAGTCGTATATTGGCCTGGAACCTCTGTATATATGGGGTGGGGAAATTTATTTAAGACAAATAGTAGAAACAAATCTTAAAGTATAATTATATATCTTTGTAACAACCATTTACAGTCTATTGCTTAGAAAGCGTTTGCAATCCCGACACATATAAGGACACCGGTTTTTTTTTTCATTTTAAACTATGTAAACATGATTATATATTACTATAGTAAATAGGATAATAATAAAGAGTGAAGTAGATTCATGACCAATGTAAGTTGTACAATATAAAGGAAACAAATTTCAAGCATTGCTCAATATAGTTTGGTGGATATTAAAATAAGTCGTTTTTGTTATTTATTTATTTCGTGTTATAAAACAAATTGTCTACTTTCCTTAAAATGAAAATACACAAGAAAAGTATAGGAGATTTGGACGGTGAAACAAGAATCGAATGCTGCCATACGAGCGATATATGGCAAACGGGACGTTCATACTTATGCCATGAAATATATGTTTACTACAACAATATGACTGGAATCTGTCTTAAATAACATGAATGTACAATGATTTCCAGTGTATTGCTAAAATCAGGTTTTTACACCTGCAAATTTAACCTTATTGTATTGTTAGCATACTATACTATACTATATAAAAGAACAAACTTTTCTCCAAGTGTAACTACAACCGCCTCGGTGGTCTCGTGGTAGCGTTCTCGCCCCGAGTGCGGAAGGTCGCGGGTTCGATCCCCGGCCGGGTCAAAACAAAGACATTAAAATTGGTATTTGCTGCTTCTCCGCCAAGCACGCGGCATCTAGGAGTAAGAGCAAAGACTGATCGACTCGGAGTCAGTATAATGTGTCCAAGTGAGGTGATATGTCTTCCTGCGAACAGTTATCTCGTGAGCTAGCACATTAAAAATCCGACTTAGCGTGTCGGTCTAGTACAAAGCAGGGGTCATCTGCATTATCATATCAACATGTTCTCGTCCTGATATGCACCTGGTTGCCACTGGACTTTAAACAATAATTCATCCATCACCCATCATCCAAGTGTAGCTTGAACAGTATTTTTATACTGTTGACATCATTTTTTTTCTTTTCGGATGCATTTTTACTCAGAAAATCTTAATTAAAAGGTGACGAAATTTTCACATTAAGGATGTTCGCTGCCCATGCTTTTTAATTTTGTCAGACGTTCAGAATCGTCTGGTTTTATCCATTTGGATGCCATAAATTATTTTTCCTGCTAACACCCATTTTTCTTTTCAAAAATCTTTTGCATGTAGAATAATAAGCCATTTGTAAAAAATCCTCCATTATTATCTGTATACAAGTATAAACAATCTAGATATGAAGTAGAAGTTGGTGTGTCTGTGGTCTCTTTAATTTTTCGTTTAATGGGATAGATGATATGTAGGTAATGCCTAAATTAAGTATTATTAAGTGATCTTTAGAGCCGAAACTTAAATTAAAGGACTGGGTTTGTTTCTAGTCCTTTCGATTTAGTAGCCTCTGTAAAATTACCTTCATATGAAAACAAGAACGGGTCATTAAATAGAAGGGCAGTTTTTCTCCATTTGAATTCAGGTCGTCTGTTGTTTTCAAATTCTACGTTGGCGAACCTATTAAACAACAAACCTATTTTTCCTGTGTACTATATAGAATGCATAACATATATAAATATCAGCTTGTTGAAAAGGTCATATATGTAACATCTACAGTACTACTAAGTTTGAACTGCCTATTTTTTTCTTTAGAATGTTAAGCTCTTATAGAAATTAAGACTTAGTTCAGTTTTTATAACGTTCTTGTGGACACACTTTTTATTTGTTTCAGAGACTTGAGATCGAATTACATAAGTCATGTAGAAAATCAAGCATTCAATAACCTTCCAAACCTTCGATATTTGTAAGTATGGACAGCATTTTAAACTTTAAATGCTTTGTTAATTTTATTTATTTGCTATATGCTAAAAGACAAAATGGTAAGAACCTTACGCCATTCAATATCATACTTTGCCCGCAGTCGATGTCGTTGAAAATCCAAGTTTTAACCCTCGAGTTGAATTTGTTGGTGCATAAAATATTCGGTTTATACATGTCACATCATGTTACCTCATGCGAATCCAGCATATGTGAACAATGTGCATAGACCCATAGATCCACTACTGAAGCAGCAGTGGCAATACTATGTTCTTTTAGATATGTAAATAGCGACCTGTGGATAGAAAGTTAAAACTATGTAATGTAGATATGCGATACGGGTTTCCGTATAAGGTACATGATCAATATAGAAGAGATACCTTCATTATATATTATTTGTGATACTTCAGTTTTTGTGGATTTCTTGAACAAGTCAATCCAAAAATTTAAAAGCTTAATAAAATATTCATTTCAATCGCTATTAGCAAAAAGAAATTTTAAAAACTTAAAAACTCAATCTAGTGTACATTCAAATATACTGTCCAGGACTACAAAATAGTTTGCTCTTTGATGATTCTATTCAAATTTAGATAAATTAAAGAAATACATACGACAATGTACGCGTTATGTTTATTTATTTCTAATAATTAACAATGTTCATTTGAGGTTACAAATGGTATCTAAAAGGTTTTTCAGCGGTTATTTAATCTAGTAATTGATCTATTTACTGGGTCCTAATTGCAGCTCGGACAGAAAACTTAGTTCTTTTTTTCATCAAGCTAATAATCTTCGACCACCAATATCGTTGATTAAACTTCAAAATAAAACTATTTAATAAAATAATAATATTTCAACTTTTGATTAAAACAAATTAAATTATAACTGTTGTCCCGTATTTTTATTTTATTGAAGAAACCAAGAACCCACGAATTGTAAATGATTATAATAAATATTGTTAGTTAACCATATAATGAAACACTATTAATAGTAATACATTACTATTTAGCAAAATAATACAAAGAATACGATAATGCACCTACGGACTGAGGTTTTTGAGGATGGAAGAGGAGGTGGTTGTAAACTTAAAGTTACCTCCTTAAAGAAAAGTCTTTGATTTTTAACTTTTAAGTCGAAGATATTTCGTCTAATATTTAGATGTTCAATGAAATATATCTATGATCAAATGCATCTGAAAAAAACTATTGTGCAATTTAATTCAGTCTACAATCAATCTTGGAGCAATAGCAAAGTGAAAATCCGTTCTGTTGTTGTTGCTATATATGTGTTGGTCTTTTTACCCAAATACTGTCAATTATACATCGTTTTGTTTAACTTCAAGTGCTCACAAGTAAATATGTCGCCATAGACTTTTTATCTTGTCTGTAAATGTCTTCGTGTTTCTTAATATCTAGTAAATAACGAAAACTATTCAACACCACAAGTATCAAGCAAGGGCGTATTGCGCAATACTACGGTGCAATTGTCAACAGTAAAGAGTAGCATTATGTAGTTGTTAGGATTTTCCAGAGGAGACCTGCGATAAAATATGTTCTCTCCCGACGAATCTCCCCTGTGATCACAAAGACTTATCTAACAGCCTAAATGCACATGCTTTTTCCTGTTAGGATGTTTAAGTGTGCAGTCTTTTAAAAAAACACAGAAAAAGCATTTAGTTCCAGGGTCGTAATACGCAACGCCTGACCCGGGACCATAGAGGATAAGCTGTGTTGAGAATACAACGCTCCCTGATTGCTAAAAATCACTTCTGTGTTTTTCGAAAAGGCGTAGCCTACAAAGGATCAAATTTCAAGAATCTTCCTAACCACCAACCCGTTAAATGTGGCAATCAAAATCGGTTCTCCTTTGTGTCCTTTTCCACATATAGTTGACTCTTGTTATCTCAAACTATTATTTTAAAACTCCTGATATCTGAAAGTAATGTTTTGGTCCCTAGATTAAACTGTGGACTACATGTTCTCCTGATACATAAAACCCCTGTTATCTCAAACTATTTTTGCTGGTCCCTTCCACTTTGAGATAACGAGAGTCAACTCTATATTGAATTTAGTTTGATAAATTTTCTGAACTGGTCCTGGTACTGAAGAAGAAAGACCCATTTTGCAAATAACAATCAAGAAATCTTTAATCAGAAAATATAACAGAATGTGATATTGTTTTTATATTAATCTATTGAATTATAAATATCTGTTATTATCCAAAGATTGAACATACAATTTAATTTAACATGAAAAAGTATAAGTTTTACAAAAATGAAATACCATGTCTTAAAAATTACAAACATCATTAGTTCATACAGTGTATCCGGGAGAAAAGAGGGATCACGATTGTTAAATTCCAGTTTGATTTATTTTATAATTACGTATGCTTACTTGCATTAGCAAGTGGCTTTACTTAAACATGTTATAGTGCGGGTAGGCGAGCGTCATACAATTTTATTCATTGTTACTACGTTAATAAAACTTTCAATGAACTAATACATTATTCTTTCTTCTTAGGTAAAATATCATCAGTACAATATCAAACTGTGGAATAGTGTTATCAATAAAACATCCTTCTAAGCTAGTTAATAGCAGTATCTTTCGTGAGTTTTGACTCCCCGTAATTTTCGTCGAATATTTAATTTTAAGATTAACATATATTCAGATTTCTACTGTTTGCTATGTCACTACCGTAGTATAGAATAGCCAAACTTCCGAGTAATGCTATATACCGATAACTGTGTAACAAATGACAAATGAAACTATTGTTATATCAGATATCTTCATCCAAATCTACTGAGATGTGATTGCAGTATTGTCTATCTTTGGACTTGGTTAACAGAACATCCTTCTGTAAATAGTGATGCTAAATGTTACAATGGAACATACATTGATGTTAGAACAATTCAATTAACAGACCTGGATTACTGTAATGGTGTGTATAATTATGATTACAAGTCCTACGGGACCCCAGTAAGATTAGGAAACATAAGATTATATTCATTTCCAATTAATTTATATCCATAAAGACAAACCACAGAACACATAACACGGACACATGTCATATAATTAGAAAAATGATTACTCAAATATCATAAGTTTTATATACATAATATATGTATATTTAATGTCACTTATTAATTGCATTTTAATCTTATTGTGTCAATATAATGTTGTGGTACACATATTGAATTTAATGTAATATTTAATTATTAGTACTGGTGGCATTTTTAATGAATGTTTAATTGACACTATATTAATACATGCTTATGTAGTCATACATGCAGCTATATATCTATTTAATACATTACTAACATTTATCAACTGTAGTTTGATTCCTATTATAAATTATTCTGTAATGAGTTAAGTACAATATCTACTTGAAAAAATAGTTATTTTGATATTTTCATACATATGCTTTTTTGATTAATGAATAAAAACCTTAAGAAAATTCCAATGTGTTTAATTATGTCAATCAGTGTAGCTATCGACCAATTGTGAGAGAAGAGTGGGAAAACAATTTTAATAGCTTTAATCATTCTCTAAATATCTTGAATATATATAAACTATAAAACCAAGTTTTCCAAAAGTTTCAGCTTTATTCAACATTCTACAGTGGAAGTAAGCATATAAATAGTATGTTTATTTACACAGAAGACTGAATAAAGCTGAAACGTTTGGAAAACTTGGTTTAGAGTTTTTTTTTTTTTTTATTACAACTAGAGATGTTCGTATATATATATTAAAATAAGGTATATTAAAAAATGGGATACATTATTACAATTATTTGAACCGTTTATAGACATAAATTAATTCCATTAATTTTGTTTTTGCATTATTCCGTTCTCATTACCATTTAAGATTCTTTTACTGAAAAAAAATTCTTCACTCATTTTTTATTATTTTTTTTTTTTATTTTAGACGCATTTAAACTGATTCCAACATCAAGATTTACAAAAAAAAATGAATTGCATAGAGGACATTTTATTAAGGGGCGTTCGAATAAATCATCCTCAAATCACATATTTGCATTAATAGCGATTCAAATGCTGATGAAAATATCGGAAAAAGAATACCGAAGCGACAAAACAGTGTAATAGTCCACGAATTCTAAATACGAGGTAAAGACAGTCAAGACAGTGGAACACAACAAACAAATGTCACATGTATACAGGTATAACTAAGAGTATAAAACACAGATAATAAACTAAACAACAATAGATAAAGGCGACACAGACACGAAAGCAATAAAAAATGTGAACTCCCATTCAAAACCGGGATTGACTTTATATGCGCTGGAAGTTTATTATGTCCTTCTCCGTTAACAGCACGCATCAAATAATATTTTGGAATAAAACACAGTACTATTTATAAAACTGGGCCTATTGTTTATTATCTAATCTCGTTAATTTAATAAATATTTATTTTGTTACATTCTGAGCATCAACTGAACTACAGTCTAGAAAACGCAAGTTGTAACTCAGCATTCTTAAATGGAGACTTAGAAGTGTAAAGAGGTAAGATATACGATATACGAAATCTAATTGTGTAAAAATTCAACACAAGGTACTCAAAATTAACAGCAAAATGAGAAAATATGCTTAAATAATTGCAGTATTATAACCTACATATGCACAATTATATATGCCATGCATATCATGATCTCATTTCATAGTATATATACGAGGTAGACATGTGCTTTAACTTTTGATGCGGGTGGACATCGAAATGGCTTTCCAATTCAATCACCAATGTCGTAAGAAAATATCTCACTCTCAAATATTCCAAGATGTATTGCTCATCATGTTGCAATTTGTTCTTTTTATTTTATTTTTTTTTTGCAAACGTTTTCAGCCACAAGATTACTTTGATAAATTTACAAACGAAATTAAGGCATATTTATATTACTTTCCCTCAGGCGATATCGATATCACTATTGGTGGACTATTTGTCCACGGGGATATCTTCAGCCCAGGTGACAGGCTTTTTGTATGCTTGTTTAAAAACCTTCAATACATAATTTTTAAATTGTTTTCAACACCCTCAGGTAAAGTTAGGCTTATCTGGATGTTAGCCACACTTTCCAGCTCGATTTTTAACCAAGAAAGGTTACCTCCATTTAATATATAAATTGCTTAACTTTAGTTTTCGTTGACTCTGCAGTGTTGTTTTCTGTTTGAAAATTTTTAAAATCAAGATATTCAAACTATTTTTCTATAGTTCATGTAAACATTATTTTTTGAAAGTTCATCTTTAACAATCTGAAATAGACAAATATAACCATATTGTTATTGATTGGATAGTTCCATAACTGCGTAGAGAACTTACATCCATTGATATCATTTAAATCTGTAATTAAAATATAAAAGTAATGAATTAAATCAACGTCTAACACACGGACTTGTATCAACCTCATTGGTATTGTTATATTTTGCACGCGAATATGCATATAACAGATCTTACCATAACATACTGAACATTTTGCAAAAAATAAATTCCCAAGTTTTATGCCCAAGATGTGCACATTTCGTCGATTTACGATAATAATCCAAACAGTTGGAGAGCAAACTAAAAAATGCCAGAATGACCAAAAGGTGTTATGCCAAAACCATCTGAGCATGAGATGGTGATGTTTTTCATTGGTTTAGTTTGAACATCAACACAAAAACACTGTACATTGTAACCCCAATACGTTTGACGTGTATAATAAATAAATATAACCCATCCATGATCATGATGATTGTACTGGCTATCGAACATACAACGGTGTTGTGTTTTTGGTTGTTGTAAAGTGAACGTTTCGGAAAAATAAAGATAAGCACCACATAAAAACAATATTAAAAGAAAACCAGAATAATAAAATAGAAATATATACAAAACACAACTGACGGTGCATAATTTTGATATTAAGGCTATAAATGTTATATAATGACTAAACAACGATCATTATCAGCTTTTTATCTGGTATTGTTTGCACTGTTCCCAAGAATTTAATTACTTACTTTGCTTACTGTTTACTGGTAATTTTTAAAATAAATATATTAATGTTTGTTTCATTGCAGAAATGATAGGACAGTATTGCATTGGAAGAAAGGGCATCAACTAAAGATTAACAAGCTTGTTATGAAATATTTATTGAAAAAACATTTATCTTTAAACAAAATATGTACTTCAATAGCCTTTGAAGAATGTTCTGTATACAAACAAATACATATCATATTCTGCTCTATTTGTATTAATATATTTTTTTTAATATTCATTGTTTGCTTATCTGTGTTTGATATGGAGTTTAGTTGTCCTCACTATTTGCAGTTTCAAAGTTAAAAAAGGATCAAATTCCGACAGTGATATCTAACTTATATAAAGTATATTGGTATTTATACTGTGTAGGTTTTCATAGTAGGTTTTCTACACAAAAGTTTCAGGATGGACGGGGGGGGGGGGGGGGGTAAAAAAAGTTTATTTTCACCACTGGTAAGTTTATTTACCGTCAGACTGGCTCTCTGTTTTGTTTATGGTTGTGGTTTGTGCCCCTTTGTGTTTTTTTTTTGTCTGGCGTTTCCTGTTTGATTCCATGATTAAAATGTCATTTTTAATATGTTCTGTTATCCATATTGTTGACACAGATAGGCCCGTAAAACTACAGCTGTGGCTCTGTACGAAAGGATTCTGCTCAAACCAATGCATTTAGTCTTCCTGAACACACAATTGTTTGTTTCAGTGAAGCGCAGCAAAATCGTGTTTTCCCATTGCTTCAGATTTTTTTTTTCATAGATGCAGTTTTTTGTAAAAATAATAATTTACCTATCCCTTCCTCCGAATGATATCACCACTGTGATGCTCCTTCCTCTCACTTGGGTGTTTTGGTGCTGAGTTAGGACGCATAAGATAAACATATTTCAGAAAAAATACCTGATTATCGAAAAACCAGAGCACAAATTTTAAAACAGCAAAACTTTCAGTATGAACTCCACTCAGTAGTAAAAAATACATTTTAACATGCCCTGGTGTCAACAAAACTCTGAACAGTCGTTTCTGTTCAGGGACTTTCATACATTCCGTCAACCATATAAGTTGAGGATCAGGTGGATCAGAACTAAAACTGAATGGCACTTTCTAAAGAACTCAATTAAAGACTCAAAAATCAGTCCGACGGGAAAATCAGCCTGATGTTACATGTCCATGATTGTATATCAATAACAACTGAAAAACAATTTCATTATTAATAAAATTCCATTAAGGGATTATGACGGCAATTAGCCTAAGTTTGTCTAAGAAGAATATAAATCAATGTTCATATAATTTTTTAAGATGTCTGCAAATGGGGGAGGTCAGCGAATGAGAAGAGAACGAGCTTCAAAATCAATGTGAAATTCATATTAGATTTATGAAAAGTAAAGAACAGTATACCTCTTTATTTCAAAAGGCTCACTGATTACAGAATATTTTCATTAATGGTCATAGGAGAACAGCTAGATGCGTATATATCACATATGTAAATTAGGCAAACGATCGATTATAATAAATGCAGTATAGTTGTTTCGAGGTTAGCTGAAGAGACAAACAAACCTGTTTCTAAGTAACATTAGAATTATACTAAAATAACATTAATTGCTTGGTAAATAAGTGTCTACATTGTTTGAATTATTTGGACCAGGAAGTAATCACTGGGCAATAAGGGGATTTTTTGTACTGTGATTAAATGTTTTTATGTCTAAATCATAGAGCTTTACAACCAAGACAAATATCAAAAATATATTATATTGATTCTAAACCAAATGTTTGGCCGTTGTCTTTTGTCATGATTGTTCACTTCTATGTTTAATAAATTATCTATACATAAAGTTGGACATTCCTTTGTATATTTGACCTTCGATTTTTATTTATTTATTTATTTATTTTTCTTTTTTTTTGGAGCCCGTTGTAAATGTTCCACAATTAAACACGCCAAAATAAATCAAATAAAAAAAATAAACTATTTCAAAATTTTATTTTTATCTTGAAAACTTATTACGATAATTCAGTGATTACAGTTGCAATGCTTTGATATTTAAAAAAAGTTGGACTAATCATATTTTCCAATCGAAACAATTCAATTTGGTAAGAGTTTTAAAACAAGTCATACAAGTACCAAAAAAAAAAATAAACGATAGACTGTAGTGTCAACATTATCACCATTGCACAAGAAACTACAAGTCAAATAAATTTGCAAATTATAAACTCTTCGCAACCAGCTTTAGTTTTATTTTATTACGTTTTTCTAAAGGTTTTTGTTCAAAATAAATCACACTCTTAGCACAAATTGCCAGACTTTTACAATCCAACAGTTAGCATTGGAGCATTAAGTGTTAACTTATCCCTACAACCAAAATGCCTGTTATAATTTTTTCTTTATAACAACACATTATTCCAGATCAAATTACAACAGTTACCCAAGGTCAATCTAAAAGTATCTACACATGTACTCCTTAAGCAATATCGGTTTCATAAATAATGGTATAGACATGCCATAAAACAATCATTGTAAATATTGAACTTTATAAGACATAAAATAAGAAGAGTTGATCTATTACAGCAAATTTATTTTATATGGCCCTGAGGTAATAGTTACTAGAAATGAAATAAAAATTTAGAAGTTTTAATATACCTTCCTCCTAATCTCCTTAAGCAACAATGGTTTCATAAATAATGCCATAAAGATGACATTAAACAATCAGTGTAAATATTTATCTTTATAAGACATGAAATAAGAGGATTTTATTTATTACAGCACATTTATTTAATATGGTCTTCATATAATGTGTAATAAAAATTAAAAGAAATTGTGGAAGGTTTTTTTAGTGTATTTAGTTTTTTTATTTCCAAAGTTAAATTTTCATTTTTATAAACATATTTAAGTACACGGTCAAGAATTTTTAAAATTGATATGCATAGTTATTGAAGAGTTATCAACCCAATTGAAAAAACAATTTTAAGATAATTTTATTTTCGTTCTAAAGTGAACGATCAATAAAATCATATTCCATTTCTAATGAGGATGAAGACCTAATATATCGGCTACTTCTATGTAAATGTTTGACGTTATGGCTATGTGAAGTTAAGTCTTGGAATATAACAGAAATAATTAATTTGGGACTGGTTGTGGGTCGGAAAAAACTTCTACTAAAGTTACATATATACGATTTTAAATTATTTCTTGGGTTTTCAGATTATATATGACATGTGTTCTGTGGCAAGTGAAAAAAATTGCAGTACATTTAATTATGTAACTCTCGTAGCTACAAAAAGTAAAACGTCTGAATTAATTCTGTACAATTGATGTCAGTATTTCTTATCCGTCACAGTTTATAATAGTATTCTACGATTCCCCCTTTTCACAAATTGTAGTGTTTTTCTTGTTATTTCCTTAGTTCCAAAAACATATTTAAAGCGTATACACTCTATTTCTCTTTTTTCCCTCTACTCGTACAGGACCTCCTATTTAAATAATACATGTTTTAGATTACATGTATATCTCAAAAATAAATTAATTTATAAACAGAACTATATACGATACTGTATACACATAGGCACAGAAATTTTTAAAACATCTTTTATTTAGTACTATACGAACTTCATTGAAAAACATTGAATCCCCATTTGAATATGTTAAAAAATATATATTTCTACATGGCCATATAAATTTAAAAACATTCGTAAAGGACATAAAACAGGCATGATATAGCATGATATAGCTGAAAAGATAAAATTGGTAAATTTAAAATCTTTATTTTGATTTAAACCCAGCCTGATATGAAAATAAAAGAAATCTGTATATCATTTACGTTTTCTTTGACGCATCAATATTTACAATGAATTTGCTTTATTTTTAAATATAATAAACTTATGTTTCTACTTTCTTATACAATAATGCACCTGTTGTCCAATGAAATGACGTAAGTTAAACGCTAAAACATTGGGTAAATATTCAAGGCGAAATTCAGGCACAACTCATTCAAATTTTCAATTGACATACGAATGGAAGGTAAGTCCTATGTGGTTTTCATTTTTATTGACAATCTGATTTTTAGATCATCATCTTCCGATTGTTATTGCTTAAATGTGTATTGTAAATTCAGAAACTTAATTTGTTAAAAATATTTAATCTGTGCATACTTAGAAAACTGTAGAAAACTATTTCGCTACTTTTTTGTCTGTCTTCAGGATATCCGATTGGTTGGAAATTCAAATTAAAATTCCCATTCGATTGTCTCCTACTTTTCGCAGATTCCATAGCAACGTGTATACATTGATTGATTAATTGATTTTTTTTATGTCGTGTGGGTAACATTTAAGCCATATCACACCGAAATCTGATTTAATTATATACTCTCTCAAAAAAGAAACGCAACATACAGAAAATAGGAAATTTACTTCATATATTATTTTCATAATTTATGATATAAATAATTTACACAGGAATGCAAAAAATGGCACACTTCTTGTTCATGAGTTCTTATACCTTGGAATATCACAGTTTGTCACATATTGTCAATAAATCACTCATAAATTGTCAATATCTGGTATGTCCACCATTTGCTTGTAACACAGCCCCGACTCTTCTTGGCATAGATTGAATTAAACGCTAAGTTCGAACACGCGGTATCCTTTGCCACTCAAACTGAAGTGCCTGCTGTAATTGTTGCAGATTTTGCGGTGGTGGTTGTCGTTGGCGCACGCGCCGATCCACTTCATCCCACAAATGTTCATTTGGATTAAGATCGGGTGATCGTGACGGCCAACGGATCACATTGACATTCTGTTGTTCTAAAAAGTCTACTGTTACACGTGCTGTATGTGGTCGGGCATTGTCGTGCTGAAAAATTTCTCTCCGAATGTCAATTACGGGCAATAAATGAGGTCGTAAAATTTCGTCTCTATACCTAACAGCGTTCAGATTGCCTTGGATATGTATCAGCTGTGTGTTTCTGGCATAAGAAATAGCGGCCCACATCATAACACTGCCTCCGCCAAAATTGTCTCTCTCCACAACACAGTTTTGCGCAAAACGTTCGTTTCGGCGCCTATACACACGTATGCGACCATCTCGCTTTTCCAGTTGAAAACGTGACTCATCGCCTAACCATACTCTTCTCCAGTTCTGTAAATTCCATGCACGAACTGTAGTACACCATCTAACCCTCGCTCGGCGGTGTTGGCGTCTCAGTGTTGCTCCAAAGTAAGGTCTTCTTGCCCTCAATCCATGAGAACGTAACCGATTGCGTACTGTCTGTGCTGATATACGGCGCAACCCAGGGACGTTTACAGCTGTTTCTGTTGCAGCAATAGTCCTATTCCGCAGATGGAAAAGTCTGATGTAACGATCTTGCGCCCTGGTTGTAACACGCGGGCGCCCTGAACGTGGCCGATCTGTCGTAGTACCAAGCTGCAGGTAGCGTCCCCAAAGGCGTGAAATTGTGCTACGATGAACATTGTACGTTACAGCAACAGCATTCTGTGATTCTCCGGCCTCTAGTCGTCCGATAGCGATATTCCGGGTAGCAGCGTCTAACCTTGGCATAGCGTCACCTCATCAGAATTTTATTTTACGAATGCATTCATGAAAAGAAATACCGGGTTTTTATACCGACTGACTGAGCTAAAAAATAACCCATGATTTGCACGTGAAAGTCGACCCAGTTTTTGACAATGCGTAAATCGTAGGGTGTCCCAGATTGCGACCAAAGTCGTTTACGGGTGGATGAATTTAAATGATTGTACCTGGAAACTTTTTATGAAGGTGTAATTATGATCATGTGTACATATATTTTGATATTTATTGGTTATTTGTCCGGAAAAATAATATTTCAAAAAGATAATCTGATGTTGCGTTTCTTTTTTGAGAGAGTATAGTTAGATTTAAAACAATACTATCTAAAACGAATGGACTATTTACAATAATAATCAATGAAGATAAAACAATAAAATAAATACAAGACAAACTTTGAATACGTATAATTCTAGTACGGTGTGTATTTTTAATTCTGATTTGTCGGAACATGACGTCTGGGATCTTTTATTTTCGGGTAAATGAATTCCAGCGTATGAATATGTGACCCAGTAAAAGAGTGTCATTTTAAACAACTCATTTCTTTCTTATTTCCCGGAAAGTGTAATTTTGTATGAAATGATAAGTAATAAGAGTTTTTCCTTCTATTGCAATTTATTGGTGTATAAACTCGACCAGGTCACTCAAAAAGTGAACATTAACATTAACATGCTAAAAAATTCGGAAAAATTATTTTGACAATAATTCCCATTTCCAAGGGCAATAAATCTCACAATATCGATCCAATCAGCCTGAAACTCAAGCTTGATTTGTAACTCATCATGATAAGCTTACGTACAAAATAATTAGATCAGTTAGTTAAATGGTTTCTAAAAAAAAGTCCGGAAAACTATTATTTTGGCAATAATTCTGTTTTCCAAGGGCAATAACTCTCACAATAATTATTCGATCATCATTAAACTTGCAATCGTTATAAATTGAGACACCTAGAATAAGAGTACTTGGTAAAAGGTTTTGCGAGAAAAAGTCAGGAAAGCTATTATTTTAGCAATGGTTCTTATTTCCAAGGGCAATAACTCTCACAATAAATATCTGATCAGAATGAAACTCAAACTTGATCTCTAACTCATGATTATAAGCTCACATACAAAAAATAAGATAAGTTGGTGAAACTGTTTCTGAAAAAATGGAAAAAAAAACTACATTTTCGAAGACAGTGTAATGTCCTTTAAATACTGTGAAATACGATTGCAAGCAACCACTAGTAACACCATTGTGATCTTAAACGGCCATTTTCTTCTTGTGTGATCTTGACTAACTTAAGGGAGGGGGTGGTAGGCCTGCGTTAGGCCAAAATTTTCTACTTTTTAAATTTTTTCCATATTTTTGTCATGCATTATATATGTCTCAATACACTACCTGAAATAATTTTGTTGAAATTCAACCACGCCTTTCCTTCACAGGGTTCATGTAAATGGGCTTTTAAGGGGTACCCTTCATTCCAGGAGATGACACACGTTCATGAATATTACTTACAAAAATGCCAGTCATTTATATAACATATATTTTGTACATACAAATAAAATCTTAAGTCCTTATATGCGTGAGAATAATATTGTTTTTCAAAAGATTAGCTTAAAGACGGGTATTTATTATCTTTAACCCACACAACCGGATTGAAACACTTATCAGGTTGAACTAAATTAGTTGTTTTGTTCCTTTATTATTTTTGGTATCGAGAAAACGTTACTCTATTGATCAAGTAAACATTTACGTTAAAACCCTTCAAAACAATTAAGCATATACATTGTTGTCACGGTGATGATTGTTATCATTCAATAAACATTTGACATTTAAAGCTGAGAGCATTGATTGAATAAAAAAAAATATACAATAAAAACATGAAATTTTAATTTATGATCATTTTGCTTTGAAAAGGGATCAGACTTTAGATTAGTTCCTCTCCCAGGAAAATGTTAGTAAATCGTACATTTCAGTCATAAGATGAAAGAAATTTATACATTATTTTCTATTTACTATGAATTACAGAATAATAACGTAAAATTTGACATTATTCATGTGTTTCAGATGCAGACTTTTACGATTATCTTATACGCTTGGATGTAGAGCGATTGCTAAATGCTATATAGCTACATCTAAGTAAAACTTTAAAATGCCATTATAATCACCAATTATACTACTTTAAGGAATTGACAACGTAAAGTAATAATATCAACTTAACCATGTAAATGGTAGCATATAATTATGCTAGGCGATATTTTGAAAATTCAATATATGATGCTAGATTTTTCCATCGTATAGGAACCTGAAATTGAATATTAAGCTATTTAAAAAGAAAGAAAACTGTACAGTTCAAGAAGAAAATTATGAAGGACATGCAGTAAATTTTTGTATGAGAGACATCATGTTTCGTTAGTATAGTAACACGCAAAATATACAATAAATAAATATATCGATTGAGAAAACGTGAACGCTGTAAACCGCTGTACTGTCGAAGAAATCAACGCTTTTCTTCTTTGTTATTCTCTGTATGAACTAAAACAGTATGGCCGATAGACGGAGGCTGTGAAATATGTCGCTGAATGAACGGAGATATTAAGAAACGTCTTTAAAATTATTGCATGGACCAGTTAAATGTGGAAGACAAATGGTTGTCATTTAAACTTCATGTATTTCAAAACTCAAATCTATTGTCCTGACACTAGACTGCAAAAAAGATGAATAGGTTAAGGAATGGTCGGTTGAGTGGAATTTACATCATTATGTTTAAAAATGATAATAATTACTTAAAACAAATTTGTCATTGTATACTTTGAAAAGGGGAGGCAGTTTTTTTTTCATTATTATTATATTTGAGTTTTGCGCCTTTGTTTGTTCTATGATTTAGAACATTACTTTAATTCATAGAAATGACTAGAAAATATGACATTTCTATAGATAAACCTTTTTCAAAAAAGTGCAAGTTGACAAAGGAGTTCAGCAGACAAGTCTTATGTTTAGTTACAATTTCATAATTCAACAATGAGGCCGCCATTTTTTTAAAATGAAAAACCATAAATTCACATTGCGCACAAAGAAAATTGCGGGGAGAGGGGAAATAATTCAATGCATAAATGGACTTCCAATCATGCATGACCTTTTCGTAGCAGACATTCCAGTGATAAGTCCGAGCTTAAACATCTTTAAGTGACTGTAAACCAATGAAAGACAACAAAAATCTGAAGAAAGAAAAGCTCGGGAAAGGGGGAGATATCCTTATTCAGAAATTGAACAATGACAAAGAATGGAAAATAACTCGAGTACAATATAAGTCCATGACTAGCCCCAAAATTTCCAGTTAAAAAACGGCGCGAAAATTAACCTTTTAAAAAAACTTGGAAAATTCATCATTCCGGATTGAACATGCGAACGAACCACTTCCAATGACGTTACTTCGTTTGAAATCATTTCCGTTGATGTATTTTTTTTTTTGGTTGAGGCATCGATATTTTTATTTGTCTTTTTTCCTTACACCTTATGTCCCCCTTAGAAAAATCTCTTATTTCACTTTTTTGTTTTTGTTGCATTGTGGCTACGAGAATCGACCTTCTTTAGATGTTAAGTTTCAAAATACTCGGAAGTTTTCCATTAACCCAGTTTTAGGTTTCTGCATTTAAGATATCATAATGCTATGCTTGATACGTTATGAAACGAAAGTCTATAAAAGTTTAAATGTCTTCAACATATTTCTATTATTTTGAAAGTCGCGAGTTACATACGACATCAGATTAATAATTTTTATTTCTAAATCTGGTGATGGAATGGAATTTAGACCGTTTTTTTTAATGTACTCCCTCAAGCAGACTTTGAAACAGATTATGACAGTTCCAAGTTAACTTAGACCAGAGATTATGACTGGTCCGTTTTTAAGTAACTTTTGTTTTAACTGTAATCTTTATCTGTATTTTTTCAATGTTTTTATTTATCATGCCTATCCTAATTAGGGATACAAAATTGCATTTAAAAGAATATATTTATTTTATTGTTTTTTTTTCTATTATTTAATTTGGTCCATTTCATTTTTCTTTCTTTTTATTATATTGTAATTACTAAATCCGAACTTTTTTAGATATTTTATTTCTATCAGATTGTGTGATATAAGATTAATGTGATTTATTATATTGAATTTTTTTTTCTAAAGTAAGAATACAAGACTTTTCAAACCTGACATATTCTTATCTTATGTTTTTATGAAGTTTTGACATGAATTTAGTTAATACATTTCTTACGGTTCTTAAATGCCTACCGTAATACATTTTAGATGAAGAAATTTCAATTTCATAGTGACAAAACACAAAATATAGCTGTTCAACCAATAATATGTTCATACTAAGTAAAATTAAGACTATCAGGGTGTGCGATATAAGACAAAAGTTATTTTTGTTTCAACAGAAGTGTTTTTTAATGTGAAAATACAAGTTTTAAACTTGACATGTATCCTAATAAGTTTCTCTGTCACTTACCGTAATATTTGTTTGACAAATTTAAATTTCAGAGTGAAAAGACACACAATTTAGCTTTTCAAACATACGGTATCCAAAAAAGTCTTTTGGAACTTACCGTAGTGTTTTTTTATGACAAATATTTCAATTTCACAGTGACAAAGCACAAAATTTAGCTTTTCAACCCATTTTAGGTTGATACTTAATAAAATTCAGTTCTATCAGAGTGTGCGATATATGACTCAAACTTGATGGGTAAATATTTTATACTTTTAGGAATGTTTGATATGAATTTAGATAAAAAAAAAACATTCATACGGTATCTTAAAAGCTTTTCTGCAACATACTGTAATACTTGTTTGATAAAAATATTAAATTTTACAGTGAAAAAAAAACAAAACATTTAGTTTTTCAAACATATACATAGGATGATACATAGCTAAATTTAGCTATTATAAGCTTGTGCGATATAAGAGAAATGTTTTTGTAAGAATGCTACTGTTTTTAAAAACAGGTATATTAAAAAGTTTTTCTGCAACTTACCGTTTGACAAAAATAATAAAAAAATAACAGTGAGAAGTAAATGGTTTTTTATTCCAAATGATTCGATATTTAATCTGTTTAGCTTTGAAGTAAAGCACTATACTGGTTCAGTTATATATGTAGATGTTATTCTGTACTCATTTGTACTGTGTGTCTAGATTAATTGATGTGTCCAGCTCCTTCGGAAAGGAGAAGATGTCAGTGATTATACCATTTGTACGTTGCCTAGTGTAATTATTTGTGTCTGTTGTGTGGTTTAATTTAAGTAATTTGTTAGTTTAGACTGAATATCTACATAACTTGTTAATACGAACTGTCTTGGACTTAGTATTTATTTTGGGTACATTCCCTGCGTTAAAACTGTATTACAATCTCTCTTGTGTATTTTTTTTTCGGGCTTGTTATGTTATTTCCTTTTGTTGTAATGCACGTTCCTTATGTAAGGTCTTTGATACCAAACCGCATCCTCCCGGGCATATATTTCAAATTTGAAACCTTAAAGGACGAGTTGTCAGTCAACGAAATAGCCATAGTACATCACATTTATTGTGGTATTTTGTGATACATTTTATTAGTACCATTGGGTCTATGTCATTGCTGGTGGACTGTAAGTCCCTGTGGTCATTATCAGGTCAGTAGCCAGAATGTTTATCCCGGCATGATTTATTACTTAAATACCTTTACATTTTCCATTCAAAATTTAACATAAATTACCAGAAAATTCTAAGGCTCTTCCATTTGATGCAGAGGTAATCCTTAGCTGAATTTGGATTCCTGTTTGTTTTATTTGTTTGGGTTTTTGATGGTTGTGCTTATTAATTCATCATTATATCTTTAACCGGATTTTCAAACATTTTGATCTCGGGCAATGCTGATGAGTTGTCAGTCAACAAAATGGTGATACAGTGCATCAAATTTATTGTGTTATTTTGTGATACATTTTATTAAAAACATGTTTTGGTTTAAGCTACCATACTGTAACTTACTGTATCAAATTAGAGTTCTCAAGGGATGTTTAAATACAAAGATGCTACTTCGTGTTATATGGTAAAGGTATCAGGTCGATCTAAATTAATACTTTTCAACATAGGTTGTCATATTTAAATTACTTGTTTTCTTTCTGTTTTTTTTAATTAAAAAAAAAAACTGAAGTGCGACCTATGCCAAAATAGTTTAGCTTGTGCTCATTCACAATTTATCCGATCATCTCTATCAAAGCCAAGTGAAACGGTTTCTTTACGTGTGGGTTCATCTTTCTATACATATGTCTTAATGAAAACATCGTTTTGTGTTATAAAAGTTTATTTGACTGTATACAATAATTGTACTACACAATGCAGACTCTTTTTGTGCCATTCTGATTTTGAATGTGCCCTAATAATAGTATTAGTATCTTATGAAATTATAAGAATATACTTTTTTCGGGGGGGGGGGGATTATTTACTTAATTGCATTAATTTGTTCCAGTAAAATGATTCAATAATATGTTAATTACTTACTTGTTGTAGAAGATATTCTAATTAAAGACTCAATTGCTTCGGGAAAAAACAACACCGCCTGACTTGAATATAAAAGAAATGTGTTTATCGCCTACGTTTTCTTGTATTGGATCAATGATTAAAATGACTTTGTGTTTAAACTAAACCATATTTTTTTTCTATTTCCTTATAGAATAATCTATCTAAATGTTGTCCAATGAATTGCCGCTAGTTAAACCCTAAAACATTGTGTCAATCTTCAAGCTGATTATCCAGGGATAACTCATTTAAATGTTCAATTGACATACGCATTGAAGGAAAGTTCTATCTGGTTTAAGTCTTTTTTGTATATCGCCATTTTCCAATTGCTATTGCTTATATGTGTATTGTAAGTTCAAACGCTTAATTATATATATAAAATGATTTGCGCATACATAGAACATGATAGAACACTATTTCTCTACTTTTTTTCGGTTCTAATTTATTTATAGTTAGATTATGCTATCTAAAACGAATGGACAATTCACAATAATATTTGATAAAAAATAAAACAGTAAAATAAAAACTCTCAATACCTTTAATTCCGGTACGGTGTGTGTCGCTCATTCTGGTTGGTCGGAACGTAACGTCTAGGATCTTTTATTTTCGGGTAAATGACTTTCAGCGTATGAATATTTGACCCAGTAAAATATTGCCATTTTAAACCGCTCATTTCTTTCTTATTTTGTCGAAATGTGTAATTTTGTATGGAATTATAAGTAATGAGTGTTGTTTTTTTTCCGCAGTTTGTCGGTGTAGAAACTCGACCAGGTTACTCACAAACCTAACTTAAAGTCCTTCAGACTTTCTTCAGTTTGTGAGTGAATTGGTCTCCTTTGTGAATTGATAAATTGCTTCAAAACGACTCTTATTACTATAATGAATCACGGCAGCCACTATGTATATCCCCGCGCCACTGTTGTGTTAATCAAAAAATTAAATGCTCCAAAGGAAATAAAGCTCAGATGTGACAATAACTTTAGTAGTGAATTGGACAGGTGGTTACCTTAACTCTTGTGATATTAATGGTTATTAATATATATGGTCCCTAGATACATTTTCAAGAAATGAAGGTCTTAAAAGTCTTTCAAGAAATTTACCAAATTTGGAATTATTTTTTTGGAAATCCAAATATTCCATTTAATTTCGGAAATTTAATAGTCCCGTATACAGCAGTTGTTTTTTTGTTGTAAACAAATATGTATGGTTGCTAGGGACTATTCCAACAAATTCAGATCTTAGAGTCTTTCAGGAAATTAACCAAATTTGGAATTCCATTTTTGGAAATTGAATGGTAACCTTAACTTTAATGATATTAATCGTTTTTAGTATACATGTTGCTAGAAACATTTCCAAAAAATGAAGATCTTACATTCTTTCTGGAAATTTACCAAAGTTGCAATTATTTTTTTAATCAAAATATTCCATTTAATGGCTATTATTCTGCTAGTGTCTGATAGTATGGTTCATTGGTAATTTTCAAAAATTAATAAGTCTTAGACTCTTCCAGATAATTTTTTCTGCCCCGAGGGCAAATTTCAAAATTTCGAAACCTTCGGCACAGACAACTTTTAAAGTGCTAGCAATTTTTATGTTTCTACCGCTAAGGTGTAAGACAATCGATTTTGGGATTTTTTTAAACTCTCTTGTTGCTATAACCACAGGGTTTTCAGAAAAATTATCATGTCACTTTTGAATTTGCCATATGTAATACTAGTCATGGTTTCAGTGTCAGCATTATTGTCCAAATATTTTAGAAGATTTCACTATTTACTGGATATTTCGAATAGGCAAATTCCAAAATTCCGAAACCTTCGGCACAATCTACATCAACCATGCTAACAATGATCAAAGTTTCAGTTTTCTATCTCTTATGCTTCCTGAGATAATCCTGGACATAACGTACACACGTACAGTACGGCTCATTTAAAACATCGCCTCAAGTTAACTTCAAGTTAAAATAATCTCTGGTTCAAATCCTTGCTCCAGGACCAAAACCAGAGATTAGAACAGCCAGGACCAGTGAGTCGAAAGCAGAGATTAGTACCAGTCATAAACTCTGCTTTATTGATTTTTCAAATCTCTGGTCCGATTTATTCAACTGCGCACGCGCTGTTCTCGTGACAAAACAAGACATTTGGATAATAATTGTCCCTGTTAAATGCGCATGCGCCGTCCCTGGACGGAAAAAGATTACCCGGGGATAAATAAAATATTTTTGATTGTTATTGGTTGATCATGTTATAATGAGTTTATAATATTGCGTGCACAGATTATAAAATATTTATATTGATATAGTTCTAATACGATCGTGTCCAAACGAACGTTTGGTATTAATCCCTTTTCTTGTCGATTTCTAAAAATAATCAAGTTGTTCATTTTTGTAAAATACTGCGTTATTTAGTCCCTATAAAATCCGTCACAATGCAGAGATTATCCAGATCGGTTATCAGTTTTCACCTTACCATTTATCATAATTAAGGGTCATCTATTAAATATTAGACTTATTTCAGAATATCAACTATCAGTAGAAGACAAATGAACAACCATAAGCACAGCAAGTAAACACTGGAAACTAAAAAAAAAACAATGAACAACACGAACTCCTATAAAAAACAGGAGTGAACCCAGGTTCTCCAGAAGGGTAAGCAGTTGCTGCTTCGTATTTCTGCAACAAAAGTATTCGGAATGTATTTAAAAAAACGCACAATATACACACACGCGTAATATTCGGGACCGTATTATAGTTATCAGAGGAATGGGCCGGGTCATAATTGACGGGGCAAATCGTTTTTTTCTTTGGGTGTAAATGTTTTTTATTTTAAATATGTATAGACAATTTGAACTGGTGACATGTAAATAGATCTGCGTCGAAATCTGCGTTCTAATTTTTTTCTTGTATTCTTGCAATGTGTATTAATTACAAATTAAATTATAATGTACACTTGTTTTGATTATCTCTAATTAACTCGGGATATGATTTACACACGGGGTTATACCTTATGATATGTTCTTATCCGTCTACTCAAACGAACGTAAAATATTTACAAATAAAACCAATAAAACTCGGTCACGAGTTGTTGATATTTGGTATTCGAATTTCGAGATTAGTTATTCTGTTTATTACATTCAAATATTTCATGTATTCAGAAGATTTAACAAGAAAATACAAGTGATTATGTTTTTATATGACTACGCGTCGACCATTGTATAGCAACTTCGTTGGCGACGGCTATTGTTCTTGAGTGAAATATGACGTTCGATTTCACTGGGTGAATTATCGGATTTTATTTCATTCGGAAATCTCGGTGTTTCACCACAGTTAATGTAATAATCTTTATTAATTTAATAAACAAATACTAATTTTCATATTCTTATATTGCACGTCCCCACCCGCTGCATCAATTTTACAATACAAAATACACACTCTATAATCTTAGTAAATTCTATTACAAAAACATTCAGTTAGGTAACATCTTTCTTTCTACATTATGCAAATCAAGGTCATAACAAAGGTACCGTACTCCAAGGTGTACTTTTCAGTAGTATACGTAACTAGTACGAATATTGTCAAAAGAAAATTTATTAATTTACATAAATCTTAATTGTGTCGGTGGGTGGGTGGGTGTCCGAAATGACCAGACTGGACTGTTAGACATGCAAGCGTCCAATAACATACACTGAACCGCAAAAGAAACGTCGCACAAAATGACATATTCACATACATTTATTTCAAAGTGACATTTATATATTTTAAATTAATTTTTACAAAATTTAATGAATGATTTACAGTCTTTTGGTTACAATGTTCACAAAAACGTCACAATTGTCGCAACGTCACATGTTTTCAATGCTGTGCTCCCACGTCCGTTAATAACGTGTATGTCCTCCACCGGCACCAATTACTGCGGCACATCTTCGGTACATGGAGTTGATGAGCCGATTAATAAACGCCATCGGAATACGTGCCCATACTCTCTGAAACGCTTGTGAAACTTCAGCTGCAGTTGTCGGACTTGGCTGCTCATTATTCAACCGTCTTTGAACTTCGTCCCATAAATGTTCAATAGGGTTTAAATCTGGACTCAAAGCCGGCCAATCCATAACATTAATGTTATTCTGCTGTAGGAAGTCTCTTGTGGCTCTTGCGGTATGCGCACGTGCATTGTCCTGTTGGAAAGTCTTGTTTTGATGACGTGCGAAATGGGGCTGAACATGTGGTGTCAAGACTTGGTCGATGTAACGGGCAGCTGTTACGCCATTTCCTCTGCCTGGGCCAAGGTTCTGAAAGATGACTGGACCAAGTTTAACGTTAAGGCCGATTCCACCCCATACCATGATGCTAGGTCCTCCCCACGCTGTTTCCAGAATGCAGCTGTCTTCGTAACGTTCCCCGCGTCTTCTCCACACTCTGGTTCTGCCATCGGCTGTTGAAATGCAGTAACGGCTTTCGTCAGAGAAGATGATGTTACGCCATTGTCGATTTCGCCAATTCTGTCGCTGAGTGGCCCACTGAAGACGAGCTTGACGGTGTCGAGGAGTAAGAATAGGTCCTCTTGCTGGACGGCGACATCTCATGTTTCTAGCAGCTAATCGCCGACGAACCGTATCATCACTTATGGGTCGTCCATGTGTTCCAACAGTGTTTCTGGCAGTTTCGGCAGCTGGGGTGAACCGATTCATCAAATGGTGATGAACAATGCCTCTATTCTGTCTAGGGGTAGTGACTTGGGGTCTACCACTCCGTGGACGGTCATTTGTGCTGTTTGTTGCATTGTACCGTGTCCGTAGACGTTCAATTGTTCGAACAGCACAGTTGAAGTCGTTGGCAATAACTCTGGCAGATTGCCCAGCATCCAATCGACCAATGACCTGTTCTCTCTGTTGTGGAGTCAGACGTGGCATAGCTTCTGTGTCAACACTGATACTAACACTCTTTAATTTTCTCCGGCCTTTTATACCCATAAAGGAGCATGAATTTCACGAACATTTAAGATTTAAGAAAAATTACCGCCAAGTGTGTCCCACGAGCGGTTTTAGGTACGGTCGCTCTACGATATCAACTGAAAATTATTCAACCGAAAATTTAATTCACAGGTAATTTAATCTTACCTGGTGATGTAATCGTAATACTGATTATATAAAAATCATTAATTAATATTTATTTTGAATTTTGCTAACTTTTTGAAAAAGCGACGTTTCTTTTGCGGTTCAGTATATAATACACCGTAAATGTACCTTTACAATTATTAATCTATAAATTTCAATTTTGAATCATTTGGCTCAACGAATAGAATGTAACATTCCAAAAACAACAGTTTTTTTTCCAATACAAAAAGTGGATAAATGAGTATTATTTAGAGAAAAGTCCATTATAACATCCTGTGAATAACAACTGTAACTAGTATTATATTTACTATTTATTTTCTTTCCTTAGGTAAAAGTACATGCCTAATCATGATTGCTACTTTGGTAGCAGTTATGCTGTTCACAACTGTTTTGGGAGTGGTAAACCCATGTCCTACATCTTGTTCATGCTCAACGACTACTTCGGGTGTTTCTGTAAACTGCAGCAGCAGAAACATTGGACACGTTCCGGAAAATATACCAAATACTACCTACGATCTGTGAGTACAATGAGCTAGTATTTTTTTAATTTCAAAATATATAGCTGTGTAGGTATACTTACCTTCTAGTAGAATATCTAAGATATAAAGCAAACAAGATACTTAGGAGAGTATTGGTACACACAGGCGTATTCTGCTGAAGAACTCATTCATATGAATTTAAATTGGAAGATATATAATAATATTAGATGTCCTGCAAAATTGCTAATTTTGGTCGTTGTTATCCCTTTTATCTATTTAACGACAACAATAACACAAAAATGCCTTGAGTAATTATTATAACATTATTTAGGACTAACCATTTAACCAAACCATCGATCGTAGAAAACATAAATGTATCCTGTGTCCCTTTTTTGCCCCTTTTATCTCTAAAATGTTAATAGATGGGGGAAAACGGATATGAAGAGATTAATCAAGGATATATATATTTTTTTAATTTCATCAACATTAACAAAAATATTATAAGGATAATTTCAATTGAATGAAAGTAAATGAGAAGAAACCTAATTGTCTACGCACGACAATGCCGACAGATTCATACCATTTATATACCAAATATTTGTGGTCTTATGAAAAACGTCAAATACGTGTTTGACATTTGAATCTCCAAGATCCCATCGATCTAAAAAAAAATATTAATTTCTAACTAATTTACTAACATTTCTTTCAAAAATTAGCTATATATTTTTTAATATCGTTTGGACGAAGTGATTTTTATTAATTTAGTTTATTGAGCGTAAAGTTCTAACGTTATAATCGCCTCGTTATCGGCGTAAAAGTTGGTGTACTTTTGCTATGAATTTCGGTAGTAATTGTGTCCATGTTGCGTTGATATTCGTTATATTCGATGTTTAGGCATGTTCTGTCTTTTAAATTCAAATTATGAAAACCTAATGTAAAATAGTATACGAAATATTTTCCTATCGTAAAAACTCCAGTTTTAAATGTAGCGAAAATACTCTGCAATCGTCATGATTAGTTGGGTATGTCGTGCTCGTATAAATATCTTACATAAAATAGAAACAGGACAGAACAGGATGTTTTATCTGCCATTTAAACATATGATATACATTGTTTACTACAAGAGGGCAAAAATATTAATACACTAAGACAGTACTTAAAATTGCATTATATAAGAGTTCTCCTATTTTCTCATGGTATATGCAGTTATAACGTACTGTTTTAATACAATGGAACAAAATAATCACACCAGTTTAGGCATGTAGATATGTAGATGTAGCTTTTATGCTATTAACATTTTGCAACAATATTTTAAGAAACTTGGGGAACAATAGTATACTAGTTATTGAGGATGGTGCGTTTGAATGGCTCGCAAGATTGCAGACACTGTAAGTTATATAATGTAAATAATAACATGTTTAAAGCTGAACATTTAAATATCACATATCCAGATATATTGAAGTATGTAAATGCTACTATTGTCAAAATGCACTGGCTTAATTTATAGTTTGTAAATAATACAGTAAACACTATAAGTCAACATGAGAATAAACACCAGAACTATACCCCGTTAATCCCTGGAATATAAATTTACCAACAGAAAGAAAAGAGTAGACAGCAATTATATAAAACCTTTAGTGTTAGTATTTTGATACTAGCGTGAAACTGATACTTTACATTTACTGTAACTAATTGTAAACTTTGTGATAACTAAGGAGTATTTCCCTGATATGAAGTATAGCTTCGGTTTTTCATTCTTTTAGTCATTTTGGTGTTCTTGAATTTGATTTTAAACGTCTTGGATTTTTATTTTATTCTAATTTTTTTTTTTTTTTTTTTTGGATGTCCAAATTTTAGGCATTGATTCGTAAATCGACGAACTGTGCATAGTTGTGCGTCAAAATTGGTACCAAACAATTGTATTTTAAAACAGAGAGTGAAAGAACGCCGGCCTATCAGCTCGAGGACCTCTGTTTGATATTTAATCGTCTATATAAATGCATCACTTACGCATGCAATCATATTTTCAGCCATTTAGACAATAATAACATATCTATCATTGAGAATGGAGCTTTCGGAGGTCTTGAAAGTTTGCTGGCTTTGTAAGTAAATATTCAAGTTTTACAATTTTATACATCGATGTTTTTCTATATATATATATATCTGTAGTCTGCAGTTATATTTACAACGTACCGTTCATGGCTGATTAAAAATGGTGTATTCAGAAAGCGTATGATATATAATTTGGATGAAGGAATTTAATTTCACACTGATAGAATGAATTCCCATATGACCATACCCATCAAGGCCGCTTTGGACAGAAGAACACCGAATATCTTAAGAAATAACATCAACAAATAAAGACACCTTTAAATATGTATATTTCTTTATTGATATATTGAATGACTTCCGTAGACAAAGCCTATACAAACCATAATGGTATTCGAGGTCATACGAGAAATCCACGAAACAAATAAAACTATTTTCAAATTAAGAGCATAATGGGATATATGATTATTTGCAAAAAGGCAGAGAGTGAGGCATTTTCACAGTCAATAAAGGTGTAAAATGTTGAAAGAAATCAAATTGATGTTTTGTTGATTTAATTTTCATATTTAAGAAATAGGTCATGATTTGACGGCCATATTGCACTATAAGGACCAAAAACCTTTTGCAAACCTGACATATATAAGGACACCGTTTTTGGCACTTTAAAATATGTAAACTTGATTATATATTAGTATAGTAATTAAATAACAGAATAATAAAGAGTAAAATAAGATCTTCATTGTAAACATCTTTTTTAAGATTAAATAGAATAATATCTGAAATAGAAGAGAATAAGAGAGTAATGACATTGGTACACATAAATTCTGTTCAGCAACGAAGACATTTTAAACGAAAGTATTCAGATTTGGATCAATTTATAGAAACTGTCTTATTTATTTAGCAGTCTTGAAAAAAAATTATGAATTTATAGAAATTCAAGTATTACATTCTACGGATTTGAGTTTCATATTCAAAAGAAAGGTAACAATGCAGTATCTGTACAATTTAAACAAAAGACATCTTGTATCCTATGTTAGAAAAAAATTAAACTGTTTTTCGAAACTTACACTAAAATAATGTACAAAAGAGGATGCTGTGTTCGGTTTGCAGAATCTGTAAGGTGGAAATGTTATTTTTTTCTTGTACTTTTTATTTTTATCAATTCGATTAATATATTTTTGAATGACACAAACACACTTTTTTATCTTTACTATGTTATATTTTCTCAAAGTTTAAATTTGATCCAATCTTATACTAACATATTCAGTGTTCTCCGTGAATCACTTAATTATTTTTTCGTTTTAGTCTATTATAATCTCTATTTTTTTCTCTGATGTCCTTTGTTTGTAGAGTGTAGTGTACGCTGTGTCGTTAATTTTGCATATATAATTATTGATATAAGCAATTTCCCCTTTTACATTTTTGATTTCTAATCTCGGTCTTCATATCTTAGTTTTTCTTTATCTATAATCCTGAAGCCTGATTTTATCTCTTCTGGAATTTTCCCTAAAAGCCACTTTTTTTCGATCGGATACATTCGACATAATTTTGGTTGTTACTTATGACGTTGATGATCTAATTCTACAAACTTCGTCATTTGTCTTTACGCATTTTACTATCGTTTTTTTCAAATAGAAATATGTCTCAAACATTGC
This sequence comes from Mytilisepta virgata, assembly GCA_028015205.1. Classification (NCBI taxonomy): domain Eukaryota; kingdom Metazoa; phylum Mollusca; class Bivalvia; order Mytilida; family Mytilidae; genus Mytilisepta; species Mytilisepta virgata. The sequence goes on from CM051513.1 coordinate 21,472,842, forward strand.
ATACCTCTGATGAAATATTAAATATCCATAATTAATATGGAGATTAAAGCATGTCTGTTTTAACGTTTTTGATGGCCATCAGCTAAATTCAACTAAACGTATGAATCAATGTACAATTACTACGAATTTTACCTGTTGGAATGTTTCTTATTGTTAAATTCAATAATGAAAACATAAAATAAAAATATAATAAGATATGAAACTTAACGAAATTTTTCCCAAACTACATTGTAGAACTGCACGTTAATTTATTTGATATATCAATGGTAAAACAGTTGAAAACAGCTCAAGGACCATGGATATAAATGAATGGCTACAATCACATCAATACATAAGGACAACATTTCCTAAATGACTCAGACAATCTTAATTAAAAGGTGACGAAATTTGGACATTACCCGAAAGGAAACCTTTTGCCCTGAGACGGATTGTTAACTCCTTGTTAAGGTTTTCTTGTTTCGATTAAACACCTTCAAATTAAATGAGTTTAAAAAGAACCAAAACAAACATAAGATTTCAAACACAATAATCGCATTTTCTTATGTAATAGTAATACTGATGCTCGAAACAATAGACTATATATTTTTCTGCTTTGCAACCTATCAAAGAATTCCTAATTTTCATGTAGAAATTCAGAATATCGTTATAAAAGATATTACTCAGGCAATTGTAACTGTTTTACATTAGCATGTATTAAACTAGAGAACAAATCAAATTATTGCCTTTCTTATATCAAATGTTTTCTGAAATATATCAAAATGGTTTTGTTCTCTTACTCTTTTCAGATATCTTCATAACAATAGTTTGCAGTCTATTACAGAAAATGCTTTTGGAAACCTGAAAGGCTTAAGTCACTTGTAAGTATTCTTTTAAAAAAGGATAACCAAGACTACATTTCGTGCTCAAAATAATTGGATATTCTTCTTTTTTTCCTTTTTTTTTATTGTTTTTTTTTTTTTTTTTTTTTTTGTTTTGTTTTGTTTTTTTGTTTTTTTTTGGGGGGGGGGGGGGGGGGGGTTCCAACGTTTTTGGCCTCGAGTACAACTGATGAGTCTCAAATCGGGGAAATATGAACATCTTGTGCATTAAATTTAGTATGGAAAAAATAAAAAAGGCCAATTTTATTTTTCTTGTAATTTCACTAGGTTTTTATCACTATATCTTTCGGAATACTCGTCAGTGACTATTTAGAATAATTTTGATTATACGAGTGTCTTGCAATATATGGCAAACGGGACCTTCATACTAATGCCATGAAAAATAACTCACTTGTAAGTATTTGCTCCGAAAATGAAGTCATCCTTACTGAAGTTTTATAGACGTCATCATGACTTGGTTGATAGGTATAAAAACCGTTTCCCAAATAAAAATGGACCTGTCCTATTAATATTATCCCTTCCTCATACCGGATGTGACAAGGGCAGGATGGCGGGTTTCCTGCAGTAAGCAGACACTGCCTACTCTTCCGCAGCACCTAAGTCTACCTCCGTTTTTTTGTTTGGTGGGGTCCATGTTGTTCATATGTTTTTAGTTTTTAATTGTAGTGCATGTATTGCTTTGGTTTTGTCTTCGTTGTTCTCCGGAGTTTTTCAGTTGCTACGAGTTTTCCCTCCTTCGAATATCCCTTTAGTATTTCTTGACTTGACTTAAAAAAGATAACGAAGACCAAAATTCGTGCCCAATTTCAATTAATTGACTATTATTTTTCCCCCTTTTTTGAGGGGGTTTTCCAACGCTTTAGGCCTTCAGTTCAACTGATGAATCTCAAATCGACGAAATGTGCACATCTTGTCCAATAAATTTAGTATGGAAGAAATAAAAAATGCCAATTTTATTTTTGTTGTAATTTTACTAGGTCTTGACCACTTTATCTTCGGAATATTCGCCAGTGCCTATTTAGAATATTTTGATAATATGAGTGTGTTGCAATATATGGTAAACGAGACCTCCATACTTATGCTATGACAACTTTTTTTTACTACAACAATATCCCTGGAATCTATTTGAAATCGCATGAATTTCCAATGATGCACAGTGTCTTCCTGAAAACAGGTTTTACACCGGCAAACTTTATTGTAAGCATATTATACTATACACTGTAATTAATTAATCCCAATATTCTTTTCGTTTGAATTGTGGTTGTAATTGTATTGTGTCAGATATTACAATATTATCCCTTAAAATTAACTGTAACAAATTGTAAAATTTATGAACGTTAAAAAATATCTCCCTCGGGCATAGTTGTGTCATTAAATGGTTTTTGCTTTCAAGTGTTTTGGTCATTTTTGCATTTTTGATTTTGATCTGCAAGTTTTTGGATTTTTGTTTTGGTTTGCAACATTTTAGTCCTTGAAAACAAATGATCAGTGGAGAATTGACGAAATTTTTACACCTTCTGCATCAAAACTGGTATCAAAGCATTGTATTTTAACACAGAGAGGTAATGAACATAAGCCTATCAGCTCGTCAACTTTTGTTTCACATTTATTCATCTATATGCATATAACACTAACGAACGAAATTATACTGTCAGACGATTAAAACAGAATGAAATTTCTATCATTGAGGATGGAACTTTTAGAGGTCTTGATAGTTTGAAATATTTGTAAGTAATTCTTCAAGTTGTACAATTTTAGGCACCGATTTCACGCTAAATATTTCTCCAGGTTTGCAATTTACTGATAATGTAAGGTTCTGCACTGATTACAAAGTTTATCTAGCAAGAGAAAGATCTAACTTTTTTTCAAGTTATTCGTCTGTTATCCACACAAATAATATCGTTTTGCAGTCATAATTTGCATACAAGAATCAATTTCACACTGACAGAATGACAATTTACCATTTTTGAAAAGGTTGTGACTTAATTCCAATGTGGCCATATACAACAACGCCCCAGTCATTGCCAAGATTACTTTTTGGCAACAGAACATCGAATAATTTAAGAGTTAAGACCAACAGTTTAAAATATCTGTAAATATGTGTATTTATACATTAAAATATTGAGTGCCTTCCGTAGACAAAACCTATAGAGATCTAAATGACATTCGACGTCATACAAGAAATTCACGACATTAATTTAACTATTTTCAAAGTACGGACATAATGATATATATGATTGATTGATTAATTGTTGCTTAACATCCAGTTGCAAATATTTCATGCTTCTTCAGGACGAGAACCAGCTCAATTTATCAAAAAATTGAAATAGCGGTGGGTCAGGACACAAAGAGGAACCAATTTTGACTGCCACTGTAAAAGGAGGATGGTTGGGTATGGTCGGATAATTTAGCCTTCTGTAGCGGCATTGGCCTGCTCTTTTACGAAAACTACAGAAAGGGTCTTAAGCGTGCTACGAGTGTGGTTTTCTCCAAACAAGTTACCCACTATATTCCGCGGTCAGGCTTTCCGTATAATGACCCGACAACCCCCAACGAGAGGATCTCCCTTATTCGCCACACGGGGAGGCGCTATGCGCCTCTATGGGTTGAGCCCCCGTGATCCATCACAGGTGCCCAGAGTAATATATATGATTTGAGCAAGTAGGCAAATACAGTGATGCATTGTCACAGTGAATAAAGGTGTAAACTGCTGAAAGAAATCAAAATAATAAAATATTGACTTAATTTGCAGATATCGTTATAACAACTGTTCACAGTTTAATGCTGAGAAAACGTTTGAAAACCTGACATTTTACTATAAATCATCTAAATTTATTTATATTATTATAGTAAATAACAGAATTATTATGGGGAAAACAATATGAGGAATGCATTTTAACCTTTTAAGATAATATAGAATAATATCCAAAATACAAGAGAATAAGAGAGTAATGACAATGGTACACATAAATGAAGTGCAGCAATGAAAACATCTTATTCGAAAGTATGAAAACTATCATTTGATAAAAGCTATCTTATTTATTCAGAGAGTCTTGAACAAACATATTAAATTTTAGAAATGCAAGTATAAAAGTCTATGGGTAACATATTTAAGATCCAGTAACAGTACAATTTAAACACAATGCGTAATAAATTACTTGGTCCATGTTAATAAAAGTAGAATAAAATGTTTTAAGAAACTTATATTACAGTAATGTACAAAAGAGGATGGTGTCTTCGGTTTACAGACTGTAAATATATTGTCGTTTTAATTTATTATAATCTTTAGATGTCCTTTAAATTTCTTTTTATCTCAATTACGGCATGTTCAATTTATTAACTAGCTTGTTGTGTCGTTATTGTATTTTATATAATGATTCATATAAGGAATTTCCCTTTTTTAAATTTTTGATTTCTAATCTCAGTCTATACTGATAACTTAGTTTTTCTTCGTATATATTCGTGAAGCCTGGCATCGTCTATTCTGGTGTTTTTCGGTGGAATGACATTTTGTTCGATCGGTAACATTTGACATGATTTTGGTCGTTACGTTTTCTGCTGATCTAATTATACAAACTACGTCATCTAACTTTACGCATTTTGCCATCGTTTCATTAAATAGAGATATGTCTCAAACACTGCCTACATCTAAGGAAATGTTAACTATGAATAATTTTTGTTAAAAGGAAAGAAAGTATTTAATTATTTCAATATGAGTCACTCTCTGTAAATATGAAAGGATTTGAAAAATCTTGGAAATGAGTAGATTCAGATTTTAACCAAACTGTCAGAAAATGGTTATGTATTGCATAAGTTTGTAAAAAAAAAAAGATTTTTACTCCAAAATAATATTTGGCTGCTATTGTAGCCACCTTTGAAGATTTTCAAACTACATCTCAATTTTTCACTCTTATTTTTCATAAATTTTCAACATTTTTCCATTAATTTAATATAAAAGTATTCAGTATGTTTTGCAAAATTATTATCCTATTTACTTATTTTAAGCTTGATGAAAAGGGGGGTAATTGACATGTTGTCGTAAATTATAAAAAAAACTGTGATTTTATAGATTTGTGAAGTAATATTATAAAAAATTGCAGCCGAAATTATTTTTTTTTTCTTTTATATTTTAAACAACTATGTCTGATCTACAAATGAACGAAAACGTAATATTTGATTGACAAAAAATAATCAATTTTGAAAATTGGGGCTAAATTGGGGATAAATTGGGTTATAAATTATCTTGTATGGCAATTTAAGGTAAACCTTTCCATTATTTGTTTTTTAAATAAAAATTAAGCTTTGAAGAATGAGTACAGTGATGACATACATTACCTTTATATGTTTGTTTTTAAACAAAAATAAAAAAAAGGAGAAAATTTCATATTTTGCAACTTTTAAGGCTCAAAAAGGGTAAATTTGCTCATTTGCTCATTGTAATCTGATTATCTTCATAACATTATAAAAAATGATTCTAAAACTAATAGAAAATTGGAAATCGAGTGTTTTTTTAAAATAAAATAATGATATAACTGCTGTAACACTTCTAATTTACAAGATATGCTATTATTGCAGGACAGACTAATAGGTTCTTACTCATTTTCAAAGTGTAGAATGGGAAATCTTCAAGGGTTTTTGTTTTTAAATTCATGTCAACATTGTAGAACTACACACTAAAGCATTTGATATATCAATAGTAAAACAGTTGACAACAGCTCAAGGACCATGAATATACAAAAATGGCTACAATCACATCAATACACAAGGACAAAATTTCCTAAATGACTCAGACAATCTTAATTAAAAGGTGACGAATTTTTGACATTAGGCGAAATAAACCCATTTGCCCTGAGACAGATTGTTAACTCCTTGTTAAGGTATTCCTGCTTCGATTAAACGACTTCCAATGAAATTAATTTAAAAAGACCCAAAACAAACGTAGAATTTCCTACACAATAATTGCATTTTCTTTATGTAATAGTAATACTGATGCTCGAAACAATAAATTAGATATTTTTTATACTTTACAATATATTATAGAATTCCTAATTACCATGTAGAAAAGTCAGAATATCGTTATGAAAGATATTACTTCAGGGAATTGTTAATGTTTTACATTAAAATGTATTAAAAGCAGAGAACAAAGCAATAATTGCCTTTCCTATATAAACTGTTTTCTGAAATATATCAAATGGTTTTGTTCTCTTACTCTTTTCAGATATCTTAATTACAATCGTAACTATTTTATTTTTATTATAATTTCATTAGGTCTTGCCAACTATACCTATCGGAATACTCGTCAGTACCTATTTACAAATCTTCGATAGTAAGAGTGTGTTGCAATATATGGTAAAGGGGACCTTCATACTTATGCCATGAAAATATATGGTTTTACTACAACAATATGACTGCATTATGTTTTAAGTCACATGAATTTACAATGATGTACAGTGTATTGCTGAAAACAGGTTTTTACACCTGCAAACTTTAACTTGTTGCTAGCATATTATACAATGTAAAAGAAAAACTTTTATCCACGTATAGTTGAACAGTGCTTTTATACTGTTGACATCTATTTTATTCTTTTTGGATGTATTTTCACTACTGCTTAATTGACTCAGAAAATGTTAATTTTAGGTGACGAAATTTTGACATTAAGCAAAATGAAAATATTTGCTCTGAAACAGATTGTTAACTCCCTTTTAAGGTTTGCCTGTTCTGATTAGACATCTTCCAATGAAATGATTTTAAAAAGACTGAAGACAAACATAGAATTTCCTACACAATAATTGCACTTTCTTTATGTAATAGTAATACTGCTGCTCGAAACAATAGACTATATATTTTTCTGCTTTGCAACCTATCAAAGAATTCCTAATTATCATGTAGAAAATCAGAATATCGTTATAAAAGACATTACTCAGGCAATTGTAACAGTTTTACATTAGCATGTATTAAAACTAGAGAACTAATCAAATTATTGCCTTTCTTATATCAAATGTTTTCTGAAATATATCAAAATGGTTTTGTTCTCTTACTGTTTTCAGATATCTTCATAACAATAGTTTGCAGTCTATTACAGAAAACGCTTTTGGAAACCTCACAGGCTTAACTCACTTGTAAGTATTCATTTTAAAAAAGCTAACCAAGACTACATTTCGTGCTCAAATTAATTGGCTATTCTTCTTTTTCCTTTCTTTTCTTGTTTTTTGTTTTTGTTGTTGTTGTTTTTTTTTTTTTTTTTTTTTTTTTTTTTGGGGGGGGGGGGGGGGGGGGGGTTCCAACGTTTTTGGCCTCTAGTACAACTGATGAGTCTCAAATCGAGGAAATATGAACATCTTGTGCATTAAATTTAGTATGGAAAAAATAAAAAAGGCCAATTTTATTTTTATTGTAATTTCACTAGGTTTTGATCACTATATCTTTCGGAATACTCGTCAGTGACTATTTAGAATAATTTTGATTATACGAGTGTCTTGCAATATATGGTAAACGGGGCCTTCATACTAATGCCATGAAAAATAACTCACTTGTAAGTATTTGCTCCGAAAATGAAGTCATCCTTATTAAAGTTTTATAGGCGTCATCATGACTTGGTTGATAGGTATAAAAACCGTTTCCCAAATAAAAATGGACCTGTTCTATTAATATTATCCCTTCCTCATACCGGATGTGACATGGGCAGCATGGCGGGTTTCCTGCAGGCTTAGCTCAGTTGTAAGTATTGACTTAAAAAAGGATAAAGACTACAATTCGTGCTCAAATTAAATTAATTATCTATTCTTCTTTTTTCTTTTTTATGGGGCGTTTTCTAACGTATTTGGCCTTGGATACACACGATGAGTCTCAAATCGAGGAAATGTGAACATCTTGTGCATTTAATTTGGTATGGAAGAAATAAAAAATGCCAATTTTATTTTTATTGTAATTTCACTTGGTTTTGACCACCATATCTTTCGGAAGACAGTGCCTATTTAGAATAATTTTGATTTTAGAGTGTCTTGCAATATATTGTAAACGGGACCTTCATACTAATGCCATACTTATGCCATGAAAAATATGTTTTACTTATTTAACTTATTGCTAGATTATTATACTATATAAAAGAACAAACTATTCTCCAAGTGTAGCTTGAACAGTATTTTTATACTGTTGACATCAATTTTATTCTATTTGGATGCATTTTCACTACTACTTAATTGACTCAGAAAATGTTAATTTAAAGGGGACGAAATGTTGACAGTAAGCGAAATGAAAACATTTGCTCTGAGACAGATTGTTAACACCCTTTTAAGTTTTGTCTGTTTCGATTAAACACATTTCACCACACTCACTAAGCAGGAAGTCCTTGATAACCACGAGACCGTTCTTCATTCCTTGGCATTTCTACAAAGGATGAAAAAATGGACCTTCCTGCTCTTTATTGGATTCCTAAACTACATAAGAATCCGTTGAAACAAAGGCACATTACTCTGTCAGCTAATTGCTCTACAAAACCTTTTTCAAAGATTTTAACATCCATATTGACATGTATTAAAGAGGGCCTTCAGAATTACTGTGAAACATCATAAACGCCAGTGGCGTCAATGAGATGTGGATTCTTAAAAACTCCAAAAATTACTTTAATATCTAAAATCAAAATCTTTGGCTACATGCAACAGCATGAAAACTTTCGACTTCTCCACACTCTACACTACCATACCACATTCTCAATTAAAAGATCGCTTAAAGAAACTAGTTCATCAATGTTTTTTCAAGAAAAATGGGACACACAGGTATAAATTCCTTGTTCTAGGTAGAGAAAAGTCTTATTTCGTGACGAACCACTCTGATTCTGACAAAAAGTATTCTGAAGATGAAATTACAAACATGTTAGATTTTCTCATAGACAACATATTCGTTGAAGTTTGCGGTCTAATTTTTCAACAAACAATCGGCATTCCAATGGGAACCAACTGTGCTCCTCTCCTCGCCGATCTGTTTCTGTACTCATATGAAGCGGACTTCATTCAAGGGTTACTACGTGAAAACAAAAAGAAACTAGCCCAATCCTTTAATTTCACTTTTCGTTATATAGATGATGTGTTGTCGTTAAATAACGACAAATTCCAAGACGTTCTACATCTTATCTACGCCAGTGAGCTTGAAATTAAGGATACCTCAGATGAGGGACAAAACTTTATGACAAACGTGATGAATTCAACTTTCCTATTGTTAATTTTCCCTTCTTAAGTAGCAATATACCAGCATCGCCTGCATATGGCGTCTACGTTTCTCAGCTTATCCGATTTTCAAGGGCATGCGTGAGTTACCCTGACTTTCGACAAAGAGGATTACTGCTGTCACAAAAGCTTCTTAACCAGGGTTTTATCAGGGATAAGTTGATTGTCTTCCTGGGTTTGTCTGTCCAATGGATTACGTTTTTTGATTGCTCCTTAGGTATATTTGTCCTTTTCAATGATATGAGTTTAAAAAGACCGAAAACAAACATAGGATTTCCTGCAGAATAATTGCAAAACCTGACAGGCTTAACTCATTTGTAAGAATTCACTTAAAAATGATAACTAAGAATACAAATCGTGCTCAAATAAATTGCGTGGCCATTCTTTTTTTCCCTTTTTTGGGGGAGATTTCAACGTCTTTGGCTTTGAGTACAACTGATGAGTCGCAAAAAAAAGGACAAATATACTTAAGGAGCAATAAAAAAAAAACGTATTCCATTGGACAGACAAACCCGGGAAGACAAATGAACAACCACAAGCACAACAAATAAACACAGAAAACAAAAAAAATAATGAACAACACGAACTCCTATAAACACCAGGAGTGAATCCAGGTGCTCCGGAAGGGTACGCAGTTCCTGCTCCGTGTACGGCACCCGTCGTGAAGTTCAACAAAGTCAATCCGGTGGAAGTCACAAATCGGTGGAGGGACATGAAAGGTTACGACAGTGGGAACAGGTCCAACACCATCTTAGATATTGGAACACTGTAATGGTCAATCAATTCATGATGACGACCGTAAAATTTCTTAAGTGATGACATAAACTTATCCCTGATAAAACCATTTTGTGCATTAAATTTGGTATGAAAGAAATAAAAAATGCCAATTTTATTTTTATTGTAATTTCACTAGGTTTTGACCATTATATCTTTCGGAATACTCGTCAGTGATTATTTAGAATAATGTTGCATCAGATATTACAATACAAATTGTAAAAGTTATGAACGTTAAGAAGTATCTCCCACAGGCATAGTCCTTTTCTTAGATCGTTTTGGCTTTACAGTGTTTTGGTCATTTTTGTATTTTTGAATTTTATCTTTAAGTTTTGGATTTTTGTTTTGGTTTGCAACATTTTAGGCCTTGAAAACAAATGATCAGTCGAGAATTGACGAAATGTTCACACCTTCTGCATCAAAATTGGTATCAAAGAATTGTATTTTAACACAGAGATATAATGAACACAAGCCTATCAGCTCGTCAACTTTTGTTTCACATTTATTTGTCTATCTGCATGTAACACAAACGCACGAAATTATACTTTCAGACGATTAGGACGGAATGAAATTTCTGTCATTGAGGATGGAACTTTCAGAGGTCTTGATAGTTTGCAATATTTATAAGTAACTATTCAAGTTGTACAATTTTAGTCACCGATGTTACGCTATATATTTCTGCAAGTTTGCAATTATAATGATATTGTAGGGTTCTGCATTGATTAAAAAGGTTATCTAGCAAGAGAAAGATATAACTCTTTTCAAGATAGTCATCTCTTATCCACACAAATAATTTCGTTTTGCAGTCATAGTGTGCATACAAGAATCAATTTCACACTGACAGAATGACAATTTACCATTTTGGAAAAGGTTGTGACTTATTTCTAAGATGGTCATGTCCAACAACGCCCCAGTCGTTGACAAGATCACATTTGAGCAAAAGAACACGGAATATCTTAAGACTTCACACCAACAGTTTAAAACACATGTAAATATGTGTATTTATACATTAAAATATTGAGTGCCTTCCGTAGGCAAAAACTATAGAGATCTAAATGGTATTCGACGTCATACAAGAAATTCACGAAATTAATTTAACTATTTTCAAATTACGAGCATACTCGGATATATGATTGATTGATTAATTGTTGCTTAACATCCAGTGGCAAATTTTTCATGCTTCTTCAGGACGAGAACCAGCTAATTGCCTTTCCTATATCAAATGTTTTCTGAAATATATCAAAATGGGTTTGTTCTCTTACTCTTTTCAGAGATCTTGATAACAATCGTTTGCAGTTTGTTACAGAAAATGTTTTTGCAAACCTGACAGCCTTAACCAATTTGTAAGTATTCACTTAAAAATGATAACCAAGACTACAATTCGTGCTCAAATTAAATTAATTGGCTATTCTTCTTGTTTTCCTTCTTTTTTTTTTGGAAGGGGGGGGGGGGGGGGTTTCCAACGTCTTTGGCCTTGCGTTCAACTGATGAGTCTCAAATCGACGAAATGTGAACATCTTGTGCATTAAATTTTATGGAAGAAATAAAAAAGGCCATTTTTATTTTTATTGTAATTTCATTAGGTCTTGACCACTATATCTTTCGGAATACTCGTCAGTGCCTATTTAGAATATTTTGATAGTACGGGTGTGTTGCAATATATGGTAAATGGGACCTTCATACTTATGCTATGAAAACTTTTTTTTACTAAAACAATATCACTTGAATCTATTTTAAGTCAGGTTATTATTATTTTTAAACAGGTTTTTAAACCTGCAAACTTTAACTTTATTGTTAGCACATTATACTACACAATGTAATTAATTAATCAAACTTTTCGTTTGGTTTGAATTGTGGTTGTAATTGTGTTGGGTCAGATATTACAAAACTAGCCCTTAAAATTAACGGTAACAAATCCTAAAATTTATGAACGTTAAGAAGTATCTCCCTCGGGCATAATTCTGTCCTTAGATGTTTTTTTTTTCTTTACTTTACAGTGTTTTTGTCATCTTGGCATTTTTGAATTTGATCTTCACGTTTTTGGAGTTTTGTTTTGGTTTACAACATTTTAATCCTTGGAAACAAATAATAAGTGGAGAATTAACGAAATTGTCACACCTTATGCATCAAAATTGGTATCAAAGAATTGTATTTTAACACAGAGAGATAATGAACATATATAATATAAGCCTATCAGCTCGTCAACTTTTGTTTTACATTTATTCGTCTATATGCATTTAACACTAACGCACGAAATTATACTTTCAGACGATTAGACCATAATGAAATTTCTATCATTACGGCTGGAATTTTCAGAGGTCTTGATAGTATGCGATATTTGTGAGTAATTATTCAAGTTGTACAAATTTAGCTGAAATTTGGCTTCCTATTTCGGTATTTTTGGTTGAGTACTTCTTGTTTCATATAAGTTTGGTTTTTGGTCTTCCAAATGTTTCGGTTTTAATGCTGCTGATGAGAGGTAACTCCTTGAAATGTGTCGTATACAGCATAGTATAAATTTACAATATCTAATATTAGTATCTTTGGATTGTTATTTTTAGGCACCGATGTCACGCTATATATTTCTCCAAGTTTGCAATTATACTGATAATGTAATGTTCTGCACTGATTACAAAGTTTATCCAGCAAGAGAAAGACCTAACATTTTTCAAGATAGCCATCTGCTATCCACACAAATAATTTCGTTTTGCTGTCATAAGCGGCATACAATAATTAATTTCACAGTGACATAATGACATTTTACCATTTTGGAAAAGGTTGTGACAATTCCAATATGGTCATGTACAACAACGCCCTAGTCGTTCCTAAGATAACCTTCGGGCAAAAGAAACCAAATATATTAAGAGTTAACACCAACAGTTTAAACCAAATGTAAATATGTGTATGTATACATTAAAATATTGAGTGCCTTCCGTAGACAAAACCTATAGAGATCTAAATGGTATTTGACATCGTACAAGATATTCACAAAATGAATTTAACTATTTTCAAATTACGAGCATAATGGGATATATGATTGATTAATTGTTGCTTAACGTCCAGTGGCAAATTTTTCATGCTTCTTCAGGACATAAACAAGCTCAATTTATCAAACAATTCAAATAGGGGTGGGTCAGGACACAAAGGGGACCAATTTTGACTGCCAGTGTAAAAGGAGGATGTTTGGGTATGGTCGGATAATTTAGCATTCTGTAGCGGCATTAGCCTGCTCTTTTTCTAAAACTACTGAAAGGGTCTTTAGCGTGCAGGAGTCAGAGAGTCTTGAACAAAACTATTAAATTCTAGAAATGCAAGTATTATAGGCTATGGGTTACATATTCAAGATGCAGTAACGGTACAATTTAAACAAAATGCGTAATAAAGTATTTGGTCCATGTTAATAAAAGTAGAATACATTTTTTTAAGAAACCTATACAGTAATATACAAAAGAGGATGGTGTCTTCAGTTTGCAGACTGTAAATATTTTGTCGTTTTAATTTATTATGGACGTTATAATAATTTATTATAATCTTTAGATGTCCTTTAAGGTCCTTTTCATCTCAAGTACGGCTTTTTCAACTAGCTTGTCTGTGTCGTTAATGTATTTTATATAATTATTCATATCATATTTTTTAAATTTTTTGATTTCTAATCTCAGTCTGTACTGATAACTTAGTTTTCCTTCGTATATAATCGTGAAGCCTGGCATCGTTTAATGCGGTATTTTTCGGTGAAATCACATTTTGTTCGATCGACAACATTTGACATTATTTTGGTCGTTACGTTTCACGTTGATCTAATTAAAGAAACGTCATCTAACTTTACGCATTTTGCCATGGTTTCATTAAATAGAGATATGTCTCAAACACTGCCTACATCTAAGGATATGTTAAATATGAACTATGAATAATTTCTTTTAAAAAGAAAGGAAGTATTTAATTATTTCAATATGAGTCACTCTCTGTAAATATCAAAGGATTTGAAAAATCTTGGAAATGAGTAGATTCAGATTTTAACCAAACTGTCAGAAAATGGTTATGTATTGCATAAGTTTGTAAAAAAACATTTTTACTCCAAAATAATATTTGGCTGCTATGGTAGCCACCTTTGAAGATTTTCCTGCTAAATCTCAATTTTTCACTCTTATTTTTCATAAATTTATAGCCTTTTTCCATTCAATTTACTTTAAAAGTATTCAGTCAGTTCAATTCATTTTTGATATTTTCTTAAACAACTAACATTGTCCTGAAAAAAAATCTAATGTTTAGTAAAATTATTTTTGCTATTTAAGCTTATAAAAAGGGGGGTAATTAACATGTTTTCATGAATTCTAAAAACTATGATTTTCTATATTTTTGAAGGAATATTATAAAAAATCTCAGCCGAAAATATTTTTTTGTTTTTTTATATTTTTAAACAACTATGTCTGATCTAAAAATGAACGAAAACCTAAAGTGGTAATATTTAATTTACGAAAAATAATTTGTTTTGAAAATTGGGGCTAAATTGGGTTATATATTATCTTGTATTCCAATTTAAGGTAAACATTTTCTATTATTTGTTTTTTAAAGAAAAATTAAGCGTTAAACAATGAATACAGTGATGACATACATTACTTTTACATGTTTTTTTCTAAACAAAGAAAAAAAAATTCATTTGCTGCAACTTTTGAGGCTCGAAACAGGGTAAATCTGCTCATTTGCTCATTGTAATCTCTTTATCTTCAACACATTACAAACAATGATTTTAAAACTAATAGAAAATTGGAAATCAAGTGTTTTTTTAATAAATTAATGATATAACTGTTTTAACAATTCTAATTAACAAGTGAAGAATGGGAAATCATCAATGGGTTTTGTTTAAAATTCATGTCTACATTGTAGAACTATACGCTAAATCATTTGATATATCAATAGTAAAACAGATGAAAAATGCTCAAGGACCATGCATAAAAATGAATGGCTACAATCACATCATTAAACAAGGACAAAATTTCCTAAATAACTCAGACAATCGTAATTAAAAGGTGACGAAAGTTTGACATTGTGCGAAATAAAACCATTTGCCCTGAGACAGATTGTTAACTCCTGGTTTGCTGTTTCGATTAAACGCCTTCCAATGAAATGAGTTTAAAAATACCCAAAAAAACATAGGATTTCATACACAGTAATTGCATTTTCTTATGTAATAGTAATACTAATGCTCGAAATAAGAAATTATATATTTTTATACTTTACAATATAATACAGAATTCCTAATTACCATGTAGAAAAGTCAGAATATCGTTATAAAATATATTACTTCAGGGAATTGTTAATGTTTTACAATAAAATATATTAAAACCAGAGAAAAAAGCAATCATTGCCTTTCCTATATCAAATGTTTTCTGAAATATGTGAAAAATGGTTTTGTTCTCTTACTCTTTACAGATATCTTAATTACAATCCTAACTATTTTATTTTTATTGTAATTTCATTAGGTCTTGCCAACTATATCTCTCAGAATACTCGCCAGTACCTATTAACAATACTTTTGATAGTACGAGTGTGTTGCAATATATGGTAAACGTGACCTTCATACTTATGCCATGAAAATATATGGTTTTACTACAACAATATGACTTGATTATGTTATAAATCACATGAATTTACAATGATGTACAGTGTATTGCTGAAAACAGGTTTTTACACCTACAAATTTTAACTTGTTGCTAGCATATTATGCTATATAAAAGAACAAACTCTTATCCACGTGTT
This sequence comes from Mytilisepta virgata, assembly GCA_028015205.1. NCBI lineage: Eukaryota > Metazoa > Mollusca > Bivalvia > Mytilida > Mytilidae > Mytilisepta > Mytilisepta virgata. The sequence goes on from CM051513.1 coordinate 21,488,473, forward strand.
TTTATACTGTTGACATCAATTTTATTCTTTCGATGCATTTTCACTACTGCTTAATTTACTCAGAAAATGTTAATTTTAGGTGACGAAATGTTGACATTAGGTGAAATGAAAACATTTGCTCTGAAACAGATTGTTAACTCCCTTTTAAGATTTGTCTGTTTCGATTAAACACCTTCCAATGAAATGAGTTTAAAAAGACCGAAAACAAACATAGGATTTCCTACACAATAATCGCATTTTCTTTATGTAATAGTAATACTGATGCTCGAAACAATAGACTATATATTTTTTCTGTCTGCTTTGCAACCTATCAAAAAATTCCTAATTATCATGTAGAAAGTCAGAGTATCGTTAGAGAAGATATTTCTCAGGCAATTTTAACTGTTTTATATTAGCATGTATTAAAACTAGAGAACAAATCAAATTATTGCCTTTCCTATATCAAATGTTTTCTGAAATATATCAAAACAGTTTTGCTTTCTTACTCTTTTCAGACTTCTACATAACAATCGTTTGCAGTCTGTTACAGAAAATGCTTTTGGAAGCCTGGCAGCCTTAACCTATTTGTAAGTATTCATTTAAAAAAGGGACAACCAAGACTACAATTCGTGCTCAATTTAAATTAATTGGATAGTCTTCTTTTTTTTCTTTTTTTTTCCAACGTCTTTGGCCTCGAGTACAACTGATGAGTCGCAAATCGAGGAAATGTGAACATCTTGTGCATTAAATTTGGTATGGAAGAAATAAAAAAGGCCAATGTTATTTTTATTGTAATTTCACTAGGTCTTGATTACTATATCTTTCCGAATACTCGTCAGTGCGTATTTAGAATAATTTTGATTATACGAGTGTCTTGCAATATATGGTAAACGGGACCTTCATACTTATGCCATGAAAAATAACTCACTTGTAAGTATTTGCTCCTAAAATGAAGTCATCCTTGTTAAAGTTTTATAGACGTCATCATGACTTGGCTGATAGGTATAAAAACCGTTTCCCAAATGAAAATGGACTTGTCCCATTGAAATTATCCCTTCCTCATACCGGATGTGACATGGGCACGGGTGTCCTGCAGGAAGCAGATACTGCTTACTCTTCCGCAGCACCTAAGGCTACCTCAGGTTTTTTGGTGGCGTCCATGTTGTTCATATGTTTTTAGTTTTTAATTGTAGTGCATGTATTGTTTTGTTCTTGTCTTCGTTGTTCTCCTGAGTTATTCAGTGGCTACGATTTATCCCTCTTTCGAATATCCCTTTGGTATTTCTTTTTTGACTTAAAAAAAGATAACCAAGACCTTAATTCGTGCACAATTTATATTAATTGGCTATTCTTCTTTTGTTCCTTTTTGTAATTAATTAATCCAAATTTTCTTTTGGTTTGAATTGTGGTTGTAATTGTGTTGGGTCAGATATTGCAATACTAGCCCTTAGAATAAACTGTAACAAATTGTTAAATTTAGGAACGTTAAGACGTATCTCCCTCGGGCATAGTTCTGTACTTAGATGGTTTTTTGCCTGACAATGTTTTGGTAATTTTTGCATTTTTGAATTTGATCTTCAAGTTTCTGGATTTTTGTTTTGGTTTGCAACATTTTAGTCCATGAAAACAAATGATAAGAGGAGAATTGACGAAATTGTCACACCTTCTGCATCAAAATTGGTATCAAAGAATTCTATTTTAACACAAAGAGATAATGAACATAAGCCTATCAGCTCGGCAACTTTTGTTTTACATTTATTCGTCTATATGCATATAATACTAACACACGAAATTATACTTTCAGACGATTAGACCATAATGAAATTTCTATCATTGCGGCTGGAATTTTCAGAGGTCTTGATAGTTTGCAATATTTGTAAGTAATTATTCAAGTTGTACAATTTTAGGCACCGATGTTAAGCTATATATTTCTCAAAGTTTGCAATTATACTGATAAAGGTAAGGTTCTGCACTGATTACAAGTTTATCCAGCAAGAGAAAGATCTAAATGTTTTCAATATAGCCATCTGTTATCCACACAAATCATTTCGTTTTTCAGTCATAATTTGCATACAAGAATTAATTTCACACTAACAGAATAACAATTTACCAATTTTGAAAAGTTTGTGACTTAATTCCAATATGGTCATGTACAACAACGCCCCAGTCATTGCCAAGATTGGGCAAAAGAACACCGAATATCTAATGAGTTAACACCAACAGTTTAAAACAACTGTAAATATGTGTATGTATACATTAAAATATTGAGTGCACTCCGTAGACAAAAACTATAGAAATCTAAATGGCATTCGACCTCATACAAGAAATTCACGACATTAATTTAACTATTTTCAAATTACGAGCATAATTGGATATTATTGATTGATTAACATCCAGTGGCAAATATTTCATGCTTCTTCAGGACGAGAACCAGCTCAATTTATAAAAAAATTCAAATAGGGGTGGGTCAGGACACAAAGGGGAACCAATTTTGACTGCCACTGTAAAAGAGGATGGTTGGGTATGGTCGGATAATTAAGTCTTCTGTAGCGGCATTAGCCTGCTGTTTTTCGAAAACTACAGCAAGGGTCTTAAGCGTACAAGGAGTGTGGCATTCTCCAAACAAGTTACCCACTATAGTCCGAGGTCAGGCTTTCCGAATAATGACCCGACAACCCCAAACGAGAGGGTCTCCCCTATTCGTCACATCGGGACGCGCTAGGCACCCTATGGGTTGATCCCCCTTGATCCATCACAGGTACCTAGAGTAATATATATGATTTGAGCAAGTAGGCAAATACAGTGATCCATTGTCACAGTGTATCAAGGTGTAAACTGCTGAAAGAAATCAAAATAATAAAATATTGACTTAATTTGCAGATATCTTTATAACAAGTGTTCACAGTTTTATGCTGAGAAAACGTGTGAAAACCTGACACTTTTAAGGACACCGATTTTTACTATAAATCATTTAAACCTTGTTATATATTAGTATAGTAAATAACAGAATTATTATGGGTAAAACAATGAGGAATGTATTTTAACCTTTTAAGATTATATAGAATAATATCCAAAATACAAGAGAATAAGAGAGTATTGACAATGGTACACATAATTGAAGTGAAAACATCTTAGACGAAAGTATGAGAACTATCATTTGATAAAAGCTATCTTATTTAATCAGAAAGTCTTGAACCAAAAATATTAAAGTCTAGAAATGCAAGTATTATAGGCTATGGGTTACATAATCAAGATGCAGTAATGGTACAATTTAAACAAAATGCGTAATAAATTACTTGGTCCATGTTAATAAAATTATAATAAAATGTTTTAAGAAACTTATATTACGGTAATGTACAAAAGAGAATGGTGTCTTCGGTTTGCAGACTGTAAATATGTTGTCGTTTTAATTTATTATAATCTTTAGGTGTCATCTAAGGTCCTTTTTATCTCAAGTATGACATGTTCAATGTGTTAACTAGCTTGTCTGTGTCGTTAATGTATTTTATATAATTATTCATATCAGGAATTTCCCTTTTTAAATTTTTGATTTCTAATCTGAGTCTATACTGATAACTTAGTTTTCCTTCGTATATAATCGTGAAGCCTGGCATCGTATAATCCGGTATTTTTCGGTGAAATGACATTTTGTTCGATCGGTAACATTTGACATGATTTTGGTCGTTACGTTTGACGCTGATCTAATTATACAAACTACGTCATCTAATTTTACGCATTTTGCCATGGTTTCATTAAATAGAGATATGTCTCAAACACTGCCTACATCTAAGGATATGTTAAATATGAACTATGAATAATTTCTGTTGAAAGGAAAGAAAAAGGACAAATATACTTAAGGAGCAATCAATAAGACGTAATCCATTGGACAGACTAACACGGGAAGACAAACGAACAACCACAAGCACAACAAATAAACACAGAAAACTAAAAACAATGAACAACACGAACTCCTATAAAAACCAGGAGTGAACCCAGGTGCTCCGGAAGGGTACGCAGTTCCTGCTCCGTATACGGCACCCGTCGTGAAGTTCAACAAAGTCAATCCGGTGGAAGTCACAAATCGTAGGAGGCACATGAAAGGTTACGACAGTGGGAACAGGTCCAACACCATCTTAGATATTGGAACACTGTAATGGTCAATCAATTCATGATGACGACCGTAAAATTTCTTAAGTGATGACATCAACTTATCCCTGATAAAACCCTGGTTAAGAAGCTTTTGTGACAGCAGTAATCCTCTTTGTCGAAAGTCAGGGTAACTCACGCATGCCCTTGAAAATCGGATAAGCTGAGAAACGTAGACGCCATATGCAGGCGATGCTGGTATATTGCTACTCAAGAAGGGAAAATTAACAATAGGAAAGTTGAAGTCATCGCGTTTGTCATAAAGTTTTGTCTTCAAACGCCCCTCATAGTCTATTTCAAGAAACAAATCCAAATATAAAGCGGACTTTGGTGTATCTGTAGTATCCTTAATTTCAAGCTCACTGGGGTAGATAAGATGTAGAAAGTCTTGGAATTTGTCGTTATTTAACGACAACACATCATCTATATAACGAAAAGTGAAATTAAAGGATTGGGCTAGTTTCTTTTTGTTTTCACGTAGTAACCCTTGAATGAAGTCCGCTTCATATGAGTACAGAAACAGATCGGCGAGGAGCGGAGCACAGTTGGTTCCCATTGGAATGCCGATTGTTTGTTGAAAAATTAGACCGCCAAATTCAACGAATATGTTGTCTATGAGAAAATCTAACATGTTTTTAATTTCATCTTCAGAATACCTTTTGTCAGAATCAGAGTGGTTCTTCACGAAATAAGACTTTTCTCTACCTAGAACAAGGAATTTATACCTGTGTGTCCCATTTTTCTTGAAAAAAACATTGATGAACTAGTTGCTTTAAGCGATCTTTTAATTTAGAATGTGGTATGGTAGTGTAGAGTATAGAGAAGTCGAAAGTTTGTATGCTGTTGCATGTAGCCAAAGATTTTGATTTTAGATATTGAAGTAAATTTTTGGAGTTTTTAAGAATCCACATCTGATTGACGCCACTTGTGGAATATGATTTTTCACAGTAATTCTGAAGTCCCTCTTTAACACATGTCAATATGGATGTTAAAATCTTTGAAAGAGGTTTTGTAGAGCAATTAGCTGACCCAGCAATGTACCTTTGTTTAAACGGATTCTTATGTAGTTTAGGAATCCATATTATTTAATTATTTCATTCTGAGTCACTCTCTGTAAATATCAAAGGATTTGAAAAATCTTGGAAATGAGTAGATTCAGATTTTAACCAAACTGTCAGCAAATGGTCATATATTGCATAAGTTTGTACAAAAAAGGATTTTTACTCCAAAATAATATTTGGTTGCTATCGTAGCCATCGTTGAAGATTTTAATGCTAAATCACGATTTTTCATAAAATTTCAACATTTTTCCATTCAATTTACTTTAAAAGTATTCAGTAAGTTGAATTCATTTTTATGTGTTCTTAAACAACTAACCTTGTCTTGAAAAAAAATCCGATGTTTTGTAAAATTATTATTGCTATTTACTTATTTTAAGTTATATAAAAAGGGGGATAATTGGCATGTTTTCATACATTATAAAAACTGTGATTTTCTAGATTTTTGAAGGAATAGTATAAGAAATTGCAGCCAAAATTAATTTTTTGTTCTTTTGTATTTTGACACAACAATGTCTGATCTACAAATGAACGAAAACTTAAGTGGTAATAAAAAATGGAATCAAATAATTGATTTACGAAAAATAATTTAATTTGAAAAATGGGGAATAATTGGATTATAAAATAACAATCCAAAGATACTAGTATTAGATATAGTAAATTTATACTTTGCTGTATACGACGCATTTCAAGGCGTTACCTCTCATCAGCAGCATTAAAACCGAAACATTTGGAAGACCAAAAACCAAACTTATATTAAACAAGAAGTACTCAACCAAAAATACCGAAATAGGAAGCCAAATTTCAGCCAAGGAGATCTACCATGTGCAATACAAGGAATGAACCCTTAGTATTTCTATTATTTTTGAATTTTGCTAAATACTGGTAATATCTGTAACAAATCAATGAATAATCATGTCAGACAAGTCTGACGACTGGGTTGGCGAATACCCTTGGGGACCTAGGGTCCACCAGCAGAGGCATCATCCAAGAAGTTTCAAAATAACAATCAAAAGATACTAATATTAGATATAGTAGATTTATACTATGCTGTATACAATGCATTTCAAGGAGTAATCTCTCATCATCAGCATTAAAACCGAAACATTTGGAAGACCAAAAACCAAACTTATATTAAACAAGAAGTACTCAACCAAAAATACCGAAATAGGAAGCCAAATTTCAGCCAAGGATATCTACCATGTGCAATACAAGGAATGAACCCTTAGTATTTCTATTATTTTTGAATTTTGCTAAATACTGGTAATATCTGTAACAAATCAATGAATAATCATGTCAGACAAGTCTGACGACTGGGTTGGCGAATACCCTTGGGGACCTAGGGTCCACCAGCAGAGGCATCATCCAAGAAGTTTCAAAATAACAATCAAAAGATACTAATATTAGATATAGTAGATTTATACTATGCTGCATACGATGCATTTCAAGGAGTAATCTCTCATCATCAGCATTAAAACCGAAACATTTGGAAGACCAAAAACCAAACTTATATTAAACAAGAAGTACTCAACCAAAAATACCGAAATAGGAAGCCAAATTTCAGCTAAGGATATCTACCATGTGCAATACAAGGAATGAACCCTTAGTATTTCTATTATTTGAGCTTTGAACAATGAATACAGTGATATACATTACCTTTACATGTTTTTTTTAACAAAAAAAGAAGAAAATTTCATTTTTTGCAACTTTTGAAGCTCATTTTATCTTCACAACATTATAAAAAATGATTTTAAAACTAATAGAAAATTGGAAATCCAGTGGTTTTTTTCATAGATTAATGCTATAACTGTTGTAACACTTATATTTTACAAGATAGACTATTATTGCATAACAGACTAACAGGTTCTTACACAATTTCAAAGTAAAAAATTGGAAATCTTCAACGTTTTTTTTTAAATTCATGTCTTTCAAAAGTTGAGTTCAAAGTTATTATCCTCCAATAAAGATGTAGAAGAAAACTGTAAATATATGTATCATCATTGATACACATTTACTAGTGAAAATAAAATGATAAGAAAGCAAAATATAAACATTTAATTGAAGAAAATAAGAAACAAATTGCGTTCATAATGACATAGGGTTAAATATCAATTCAAACTATATATATATATATATCTGATTCAGATCTTTAGTCTCAAATTAAACTTTATTCCACTCATCGTTGAACAACAAAAATAAAAATGGTACATTTATCGGAGTTAAAAAAAGAAGATCCGCATTGTATTGAAAAGGATGTATTATCAACACCGAATTAGAAGGAATGAATTTTGAATTGACAGTTTGAAATAGAATACTAAAATATCCCTGTTCTCTGAAATGCATGACTAGATAACTTAATTGAAAACCATGATTTCATAAAAACAGTAGATATCTTGGCTCATGAGGAAAAACATGACTGTACAATAGTCATTTGAAGTATGATTTCTTCTAAGGCATTTAGAAAAAATGTCACTGTTTGCATATGTTAATATCATATCCTACATCTCTCCAAATACACGTATGAAAAACATATATCTTGGAACAAATATTATATAATTAAAACGGGTTAATGTAATTCTTGAACAAAAATAACCAGTTTAAAAAAAGTCACCTCATCTTCACATCGAATAATGTCATCTGTTGCAAATTGATATAGCTGACTACACAAGAATCAAGTCATCAATGGACAGACAATGCCATTCATGTTTACTATACTTATTCCTTTAAAATCAGGGTTTATATAGAATATATACTTTCTATTTTGCTTGTCTATCAATAAACAAGGGGCATTTCATCAAGTAAAATAAGGATACTTTCCATCTATAATATAACAGGTGGCTTGCAAGAAGCATGAACTGCTTTGTCTGCTGGTTTTCATGGGATAACTTGACTTCTCGTAAACCACTTCTTACAGCTTTTAACCAAATATTCTTAACCCATAAAGTTAGCTTGGTAGATGTATTGTAAGTGGAGGTTAATGACTTACCATCTCAAAGAAGAAGCCCATAATGGACAAGTACAGTGTTTTCTGTAACCTGGTAAACAATCATTATTCTATAAAACCAATTTTTCATTGTAATTTTATCCCAATTTCATTTCTTGTATACTTTCATTTCTTAAATGGGTATCAGACTTTTTGTTAGTCCATATGTTTTCAAAATAAATAGGGGCCAAATCCAAACAAAATTAGATTTTACTTTTTATCCTATTTTAATAAGATTTATTAACTGCTTTCCTTATGGATTTTCTGATAAAGATGGTTAAGAATGGGCCAATTTCCAAAGTAATCATTATTATTTTATATAAAGTGTATACTTTTCCAATAAATGTGTGTGTCAGGTACATCACTTTGTCAAGTATACAATTGTGTCAAGCATCTTCAAATTACGATAGTTCAACTTCAATATTTGTTATAAGTTGTTCTTGGACTGCTGAATTTTACTGTAATATCTAGAAAAAAAGCTTGTGATATGTTGGGCAGTTAAAAATTCCTCCAACAAAAAAGTTTTATCCCATTGTCTCCTTTAGCAGTCTTCCTGTCTGCAGAAACTTTCTCAGGATCTTCCTTTTGACCTGTGACTGCACTTTTGTTAAATTTCTCAACTAGATTATTTTTTGTTTATCATTAAACATTTTGCTTTTTCTTTCATCTTTTATTGCCCATCCTTTTGATAATTTGATGTCATGGCATATTGTTGAGTCAGAATCCACTGAGATTTGCAAACTGTTGCTGCTATGTAACTTTTCAAGATAAGTGTTTTCACAACATCAACAGATGACCGTTCTGGTATTTTCAATTGACAATCTCCAACAAGCATATGTCCTTCCATGCTTTTATATGTTGAAAAGGACAGTATGCACTCTTCATTTGTGCAGGAAAAGATACCCATATGGTACAAAATAATCATGATAATATCCCTGCGATACGAAATAGTAATGAATATCCAAATGGTACGAATAATGTCATAATTAAGTTGATTTTATCCATATGGTACGAAAAGGTTAATATTTATGCCGATCTTTGTACGAAATGGTTCTGTCGAAAAATATTTATGGTACGAAATTGCACAAGGGTTTGGTACGAAATGGTAAATGTATGGTACGAAATGGTTATAGTACGAAATTGTCATGGTACGAAGTGACTATAAACCTTTAGGAGTGTGTCCGATGAACCAGAATGTCAATAAACTTGGCTGCCACGGTCAAACATATTTTAGCATAGGACACTATGTGAAAATACATTAAGAAATCTTCTTGTTTGAAACAACTAAGCCAATTGAAACCAGACCGTCTCGGTGGTCTAGAGGTTGCGCGTTCGATCCCCGACCGGGTCAAACCAAAGACATTAAAATTGGTATTTGCTGCTTCTCCGCCACGCTCGCGATATTTAGGAGTAAGAGCAAAAACTGGTCGGCTCGGAGTCAGTACAATGTCTCCGTGTGAAGTGATATGACTTTCTGCGGAAAGTTACATCGTCAGCTATCACATCAAAACTCCGACTTAGCATGTTGGTCTAGTACAAAGCAGGGATCATATTCATTATAATATCGACATGTTTCCGTCCTGATATGCACCTGGTTGCCACTGGACGTTAAACAATAATTCATCCATCCATCCAATTGAAACCAGACTTTCCAGAAATGGTCTGAAGGTGATCCTCTTTCCGAATTCTGTAATATAACCCCAAATGTCGACAAAGAAGGCCGCTACTGCCGAATTTATTTTACGATGGAACGATATGGTGAAATTAATAAATCACGTTGGGGCTTTAGCGGTCAAATTGTGTCAGATGACCCGGACTGTTAACGAAGACGGCCGCCATAGCCTAACTTTATTTAATATAGGACCCTATGGGAAAAATTCATTTAAAATATCGTTTTTTTATGAAATCACTATTGAACCATAATTGGCAGCCAAGGTTATTAGATTGTCCTCTTTCAGAATTATGTCCAATAAATTAGACTTTTGTCTCTTGGGCGCCTTTTCGGCTGTTGATTGGCAAATCGAATGCAGATTAGAAATACAGGGTCCTGGGAGCCTCTATTTATTTTTATTTCAACATTAATTTTATTAATGATGTTGTCCTTTTGATAAACTATGCATTGATAAAGTATTACGTGATATATGGTATCTCTCACTGCTAGGGCCCGATTTGACTTGATAAGTAATTGTTCAGATGAAATGAGTATTGGACAATATAACTACGCACTGTCGAGACATGGCATATTATTGGTAAAACTGTATGCACTTGGGAAACATATATTTATGCGGCAGTTGTTGTTTTATGTTGATTGTCCTGGTATCTAAAAGTTTGCCTTGCACTTGACTAAGACGTTAAGACCAGTTCATGAAACTTATGAATGAATTATGCAAAGGTTTAAATTTTCTTGTGCTGAACTACCTTTAACTTCATTTGATCAATCTTGATGAACTGCAAGAAAACAAATCTTGATTTTACTTTTAAATATCGTGATGCAGAAATTCACAAATTAAACAAATCATCAAAATGGGATAAGAAATATAATTATGATGTGTCCCTTTTTTGTCACTTTTAAATTTAAACCCGAATGGCTAGTCGAGATTCAAAGTTTGTAACTTGTTGCTGTTTGTTGTTATTATTTATGGAAATAAAAGACTTAATCCTATATATGTTCTTAGGTAAAAAAAAAAATTGCACTGGAATATATCAAAAGAATTTTCTTAAATTTGGCTTTTCAGATATCTGAATGACAATCGATTGCTGACTATTGCTAAGAATACGTTTGTGAACCTGACTAGTTTATATGAGTTGTATGTATTCTTTAATAATAAATAACAGAAACTAAAATTAGTGTACTAAATAAAGGAATACAAATGGTTCTCTGTTGGTGAGGAAAAATCTTGTGAAAATGGACATAATGTTGATTTTGATTTCTCTGTTTCACTATTTCGTGAGATCGTTCTTAAGTTTGTGATCTTAGATCTTTTATGCAGAAATGTAGTGTTTTGCTCCTTAGGTATACTTATCCTCTTTAAGGGATTTAAATCATTCGGTGAGAATAAAAATGTTAAATTATTCCTATATGTCAGGAACATCCATTACAAGTAAGCGCCCCCCCCCCCCCCCCCCCCCCCCCCCCCCCGATTAGGTAGATTAGATATCTTTAGTGAGGTATCATGTCCTTCTTATATGGACACCTCATTGGACTTTACACTTCAATGGATTTATGATATGTTTTCTTTATACTTTTAACTCCTAGTGTATTCTGCTGGCATTTGATAATATATTCCATTCTCAGGACTTATTTTTCCTTTGGATTTCGAATTAACGGACTTTTCCCATTCAGTATAATATGAACAACCCAGACATGATTTACTTTATCAAATAAAAGATACGTTTTGCTGTGTGAGTAACATACATGTAGCTGAAAGAATATATTTTTTTACATTTAATAATTATTTTCTTTTGACTACAACTAATTACGTTGAATGCACATACAAGCTAAGTGTGAGAAAGCAAACGGTGTGTGAAATAATAAATTCCAACCCGATTTTGACCGACATAGATATCGTTTGTAAGTTCGTGATCTTCAAAGAAATAAAATAGGGAAGTTTCCAAAGATTTGTGTTGTAAATCGACAGTATGAAACTTACAGCTATGAGAGCCTTAGCTAGTTTTACAGTTAAAAACGAGCACATTCTGGCCCTGTTATCAAAATTATGTACTGTATACTCTAATATTGCATGTCTAGCAAGCGGTCACCTTGTTGGTAATCATACTGTATTGTTTATTTTAGTGTGTTTTATACCAGAATGACAGGATAGATAAAAGGGGGGTCCCATAACCACCGGGTTAGCTCCAATACTGTGCAGTGGCTATTCCAAGTCCTGCTCCCCTGACTCTCGGTTGTGTTCAAGGTAGTGTTTTCTCCTCGTATATGTTATTTTTTGTCCAGAGTTTTGTCATTTGTGTTGCTTTGTTTGATTGGTTTGTCGTAGTTGACTTTTCCTGTTATCAATTTTGTTGTTTATTTGGTCATATGATAAACGTAACCTTTTATAACTAACACCACTGAGTATTGCCAAATTTACGTTTATAACTTCATACGATTAAGAGAAGAAACTAGAAATCTGTACTGAAGGGATCGACAGTGATCCCCGCAACCCCTGTAAGTAGATGGGCCACTTATCTATAGTCAAAAATATAAAACCTTATTCCCACCCAAATAAAGTACACGGTCATTGTATAAAGAAATTAAACCAATAAACGTAATGAAAAATGAAAAACCCTTAGTTCAAAAGCTTAAACTGACAATTTTTGAAATTTGACTGAGTGAGTTACCGATTAAAAAATCGATATTCTTAATTCTTATTGTGCAAGTAAATATAGTGTAAGACAATACTATATATAAGCAAAGTGAATATAAATTGCAAAATGAAATTAGGGTCACAGACCTAAAATGGAAATTTAAAAGTTCCACCCCTGTGGACCCCAATTTTACAAAATTAAAATTCTAAAACCTTATTACACATCTTCATATTGTGCATGACAATACTGTATCAAAATAAAATGCATAAATTGTAAAATGAAAGACGAGTTTAGATCACATATGGTGTTTGACAATACTGTATAGAAATTTTTTTTTCGTTTTAGGAAATTACTGTTTACCATAATTGATTGACAATTTTAAGAATATATTAGTATAATTTGTTATCTTAGAATAATCTTAAAATTTCTGTATTTATGGGTTTTCTTATATATGCTCACTGTTTTGTTCAGTTTACACTGGATTTAGGTAAAGCTTACTTCAGTATTAATTAGAGTACTGTTGCACTTGTTTCTATCCAATGTAGCAAATCATGTAAACCATGAAGTTATCGAAAAAAAAACATCAATCGGAAGTAATATGTATTTATAATCATACAAATGTTTTCTTCTGTAACATCATATTAAAAAATGAAATGCATGTAATAAATTTGAAAAAGGGTTAAACATCAAACATTTGGCATTTAATCTATGACGAAATATAATGATTATGCATTTGTGTCTGTCATAAAATGATAAAAATTCAAAAAATGTTCTGAAAATGAAAGTGGCCGGGTTGTGCAGAGGGAAAATTGGACCTGCAGCACACTAAATTTATTTTACAGGTTATTGTCAAGTAAAAAAATGTAAAATAAGATCATTTTACTACTAGATCAATAGGAAAGCTCTCAAATGTCCATAAATAAATGAAAAATAGCATCCATATCAAACAGATACTTTTTTCAAATATTATTCATAAGTTAGAAGCATTCCTCTGATTGTCTATTCTAGATGTTGATTTTCGAATCTTGAATTTAATATATTGAGTGTCTGATTTCCAATTTACAATTTCGGACATCAGATTTTAAATTTCCAATTTCTGAATTCAATTTTAGTTTTTCGAATCCCGTAATTTTGGCTTTCGTAATAAGGCTAATAGGGAAATAGATAACAAAATTAGTAATTTGCGTCTCTTATTTACATATCTCTATACAGATTATTTACAGATCTTCAAAACAATCATCGTCTCTCATATGAACCATAAGCCTGTTGAGTTGGATTGTGTGAGTATGCGTGTACGTTTTGGTTTTGTGTTTGTAGAATCATGCGATAATAGTCGTATGGAATGTATGAGATTTTATTGATCGAGAGGATTATTTGTGTGTGTTAATTCAAATCCAAATAGTCGAAGCAGCTCCACTGCATATCCCCGCGCTACTCTTGTGTTTTTGAAATCCATACAATCCAAACTAGTGTTGTTGCTATAATGATTCCAAATATATATGGTTGCTCAGTAGAAATCACAAATAAAGTAGTCTTTCAGGAAATTTACTAAACCTGGAATCACATATTTTGAAATTCAACTGATCTAGATTAGTCTTAAATCTAATATAATCCAAACAAATCTGTAGTAAAATTGCAAAAATAATGGTCTTAAACACTTTCAGGAAATTTACCGAAATTAGAATCACATATTTTTGAAATCCATACAATCAAAACTAGTGCTGTTGGTGGTGATTCCAAATATATATGGTTGCCAAGTAGAAATCACAAATAAACTAGACTTTGAGGAAATTTAACCAAATTCAAATCAAGTATTTTTGAAATCTAAATGATCCCAATAAGTCTGAAAGCTAATATGATAAAAAAAAAATCTATAATTGCTTAGTAAAATTCCAAACATAACAGGCTTAGACACTTTCAGGAATTTAATAAAGTTGGAATCACATATTTTTGACATCTAGATGATCCCAACTATGTGTTACTGCTGATGCGATCCAGACAATACATGGTTTCTTGTCAAAAAGCAGAAAATAGTCTTTTAGCACAATCTACATTAGTGGTACAAATAATAGGTCAACGTTCAGTTTCGTATTTCAAATAACATGAGAGGAGTTACGTGACAGGGCAATAATATATCACATGGCTACCTGTGTAGACCAGCCCCAGGGCTCTATTAAAATTGCAAAAAGTCTATCACAATCTACATTGGCAGGGTAATTACTGAACCAACTAACAATTCAGTATTCCAAATCAGCAGAGGTCAGTCGCGTGGCAAAGGAATAATGTACCCCTATGCTCCCTTTGCAGCCCGGTCCCCAGGGGAGTTATTCAAATTCTGAAACCTTTTTCACAGTCCCCACACAAAGTGCAATCAATGACCCAAGTTTCATCTTTCTACATCCAGTGGTTACTGAGATTATCTTGAATATTACTAACGTACGTACGCCGAACAGCAAACCAATATCCTCGCGCAATTGACAATAAACATCCGGACAGTCAAGGTACAATAAACTTGTCAAAACGTTAATTAGTTATAATTACCTGCAACACACAACATGTTTCGGAGAACAAATTTCTTTACCTATAAATTTACTTCAGATAAAAATCACACAAATTTTAACAAAGACAATAATTCGTTTTTTTTTTGGGTGATCAAATACTGAAACAAAATTGCACCATAGCTCTTTATTACATGTATGTACTTTTGCAGTTTTGTATAAATTGTTTATCAATTTAATATTATTAATTATTGTCATAATTTCATATATTGAAATTATAATCGATGTGAAATGCTACTACATACTTAAAAAAGAATTGTTAAAAGTTTCGAAAAAGCGAAGCCGAGGAGTACGTGCCATAATCAATGTAGAGATATCGGACATGAAAATGGACGGTTCTACCCAGAACCATATATGACAGTTCTGAAAGGTTCTACCCTGGAACCATTTTGACAGTTCTACCCTAGGACCATTCTGAAAGGCTCTACCCTAGAACCGTTTATGAAAGTTCAACCCTAGAACCATTTATGACAGTCTTACACTAGAACAATTGATGACAAGGTTGGTTCTACCATAGAACCGTTCTAGAATGGTTTCAGAACCATCCTCTCTGACAGAATAGTTGAGAAGTTAGAACTGATCTTAACTGTATATACAGTTATAACGTACTTTTTTATTCTGTAGATAACGAAAAGAAATGAAGAATGTGGTCAATTTCTACTTTTGATCGTATTCAAACGATCTTCTGTATCAAAACAAGCCCGGTAGCAATTCCGAAACAAGTCGTAAATTGGCATGGAACCCCTGTGTATATACGATTATATGGCCAGGGGAAATTTATTTAAAACAAATAGTAGAAAAAAATCTTAAAGTATAATTATATATCTTTGTAACAACCATTTACAGTCTATTGCTGAGAAAGCGTTTGCAAACCTGACAAATATAAGGACAAGTTTTTTTTCATTTTAAAATTTGTAAACCTGATTAAATATGAGAATAGTAAATAGCATAATAATAAAAAGTAAAGCAGGTTCACGACCACTGTACGTTGTACAATATAAAGGATATACATTTCAAGCATTGCACAATATAGTTTGGTGGATATTAAAATCGACCCGTTTTTGTTATTTATGTATTTCGTTTGATAATACAAATTGTCTATTTTCCTTAAAATGAAAATACACAAGAAAAATATAGGCATTAAACGTAATTAGATTTGGACAGTGAAACAAGAATCGAATGCTGCCATGCGAGCGATATATGGTAAACAGAAAATTGCAAATTTAACCTTATTGTTAGCATATTATACTATATAAAAGAACAAACTTTTCTCCAAGTGTAGCTTGAACTGTTGACATCATTTTTTTTTCTTTTTGGATGTATTTTTACTCAGAAAATCTTAATTAAAAGGTGACAAAATTTTCACATTAAGGTTGTTCGCTGGTCATGTTTTTTTAGAAATTTAAGAATCATCTGGTTTTATCCATTTGAATGCCATAAATTATTTATCCCGCTAACACACATTTTTCTTTTCATACATCTTTTGCATGCAGAATAATAAACCATTTGTAAAAATATTATAAAATCCTTCTTATTATTTAATGTTTTTTGAGAAATTGTAACTGCTTAACATTTATCTATATTAAAACTAGAGAACAAAGCAAAAGATCGCCTTTCCTATATCAAAGTTTTCTAAAATATATCAAAATGGTTTAGGTCTGCCTGAAGTCCGATATTGAAAATGCCATATTATAATCTATTAATCACATAGTTTCAACTAAAAGGATTTTTCCTGTAGAAAATAGAAAAAAAGATATGATCAACAACACAAATGTCATTCAACAACTCAAAAACAATGTTTCACAGGTTGCTAGTGGATTTTTTTTAATTCACTATTATGGATTTTTGTCAATGTAAATGTTTATGTTCACATTGCCAATAGACGAATTACTCATCATTGAAAATCTTTGCTGTGAAAAAATGTTCTTCTTGGTCATTACTGTTTCAGACGATTTACATATAGCTTAACAGAAATAGTATTTTATATCTTTTATGTTTACTGATTTGCTTTGCAATTTTCGGATATTTTCAAAATCTAAGTCATTGTCTAGAAAAATTTGACAGTCCATTTTGAGAATATCAAGATGATTTAACCCCATCACTATTCAGTTCTGTATAAAGTCAGACTATCCTGACTCCGTGTTGTTTATGCTTGTGTTTAATACTATTGTATGTTCTTTTTTGTCTTTTATATCGTTTTCTTTCATTAATTGGTAGGGCATTGTTAAACCGATTTGATGGATACCAAAACCTCCCCTTATCTATCCTGACACTCTGGTGTATAAAACACACTATAATAACAAATACAGTATGATTACCAACAAGTTGACCGCTTGCTAGGACTTAAAATTAGAAGTTGTCGGTACATAATTTAGAAAGAAGGGTTAGAATCTGATCGAAAATTGTAAAACTAGCTAAGGTTCTTTTAGCTGTATTAGTAACTAACACAACAATTACAAGTCAAATAAAACATAATTGCTGCTGTTCGGGTAACATATATGACAAGGTTAAAGGATGTTTTTTAACGTTTTTATTCGACTATAATATAACTACATCTTGACCAACATAGACATATTTCGTGTTTCCGTAATTTTAGAAGACAATGGTGTAATGGATGATTTAAAGTTTTCGTTGGTTATATTTTAAAGTTAGCCCTTTACAACATAGATGCATAAGCCTTGGCGATTAAATTGATGTAAAGTTTATATATTCATAGGATTATCTGTAGTAAATTAATTGTGTGAACGTAATAGGATTTGTAGATAATTACTTATTTGGAAGTTGCACTACGTTATCTTTGATTGAAGGAAGTTCTTTAAATACATACCGATATGAAATATTTCTATTTTCAGATATCTTTCTAACAATGATTTACAGTCTATCGCTGAGAACACGTTTGTTAACCTGCCAAGTTTAGAGTGGTTGTAAGCTATCATTTAAACATTGATCCCAAAGTCTAAAATTAGTATACCAAATGAAACATATTTTTTCCTGTCTTGGTAACATAGCTTAGTTGTACTTTTTGACAATTTTATTGAGTTATTTCCTTTGTCTATTACAGTTGGACGCTGAAAATATTTTCTTAGTTTTTTAATTTATTCTAACAACAAAAGTTAAATTTATACAAAGCTTGAATACATTTTTCTTATTAATTATATTAATCAATGAAAGTGAAAATAGTTTATTTCCTAACAATCATATTCTGCTTCATCAAACGTTTCATCAAACGCTGCTTTCTTTTATGATGTCTTACAGTTTATTGCATTTTGCAATGAAATTTCATAAATGTACAAACAGGTATTTTGCTTTCTCAAAAATTGTCCTTGGATTGACAGAAATCGTTGCTTACATAACATTTTACATGGATGTTATACAGTATAAACGTGCGACATTGTTTTGTATCGTCGTATGGGAGCAATATGTAGTATCTCTTGCAGAGAAAAGCTCGAATACTATTCGATTTTAAACATAAAATAGTTGCTAATACCATCATTTATTGGTTTAACAAGAGAAGTTTGAGATCTACTGATCAGTAGCCAAGACGCCACAAACACCAGAAAAATCGGATAATGACATGCCAAGCACAAAAGCAACACCCTAACAAGGTACCATGCTCATTAAAAACAAAGAAAACTTGAGTCTCAGAGAATTTTTAGAATCAGTAGATTTGTTTGACACAGTAAGCTTTTTTCTTACCTTAAACCAGATATGCATATCTTTGTCAAACTTGTTTCGTGTAGAAATATTGGTTGATTATCTCACGAAAAACATATTTGAGTTTATGATGTGGGAGAGTCTTATACAGTGTATCAAATAGTAGTTATGGTATTACAATAGGTAAGGTTATAAGAAGAGATATATTCCTGTAAGTCTTTAGAATTTTTTAAAAACCATTTCTGATTCACAATTTTTAGTTCAGTAGGCCTTATCACAGTAGCTGTGGAGACCGTCCTTAATTTTTGTGAATAAAGTACTAGAGAGTTTTGAAAGGGGTTTGGTAGTGCATGTGACAGAGTCTGCTATGTACCTTCCTTTGTATGGTCACTTATGAAGTTTGGGTATCCAGTAAATTGAAAGGGAATTAAAATTGTCATCATTTACATAAACTGAGATACCCGATCCATTTTGTCAGTGAACGGCAGACAGAAATTTGCAGAATTGTTAAGCCAAAGAGGAAGCTAGTCGTACCTTATTAAATGCATATTTGAATTTCTAAAAAAAAATTGCTGACAACCTCTCAAGTACGTAAATATTGACAAAACAAAACCGAGGCAACAGTCCACAAATTCGAAGTCTGAGACTATTTTTCCCTGGCAGCAGATATGATCCATTTTGTTGTGCATAAAGGGATTTGCGAAATATTATTTCCAATGTGAAATCAATCCTGACAAGTTTAACCTTTTTTAAATTACAACCTCCAAGTGATTTTTTTCTTCAAATTCTACGTTTACGTACCTATTAAATAACAAACCTATTTTCCTGTGCACCAAATAGAATGCATAACATATATATATATATATATATATATATATATATATATATATATATATATCAGCTTGTTGAAAAGGTCATATATGTAACATCTACAGTACTGCTTAGTTTGAACTGCCTATTTTTTTCTTTAGAATTTTAAGCTCTTATAGAAATGAAGACTTTGTTCAGTTTTTATAACGTTCATGTGGACACACTTTTTATTTGTTTCAGATACTTGGAATCGAATAACATAAGTTATGTAGAAAATCAAGCATTCAGTAATCTTCCAAGACTTTTATATTTGTAAGTATGGACAGCGTATTAATTTTTAAATGCTTCGTTCATTTTATTTATTTGCTATATGCGAAAAGACAAAATTGTAAGAACCTTACGCCATTCAGTATCATACTTTAGCCCGCAGTCGATATCGTTGAAAATCCAAGTTTGGACCTACGAATTTAATTCGTTGGTGCATAATATATTCGGTTTATACATGTCACATCATGTTACCTCATGCCAATCCAACATATGTAAACATGTTACCTAGACCCATGGATCCACTATTGAAGCAGCAGTGAGAATACTATGTTCTTTTATCTATGTAAATAACGACCTGTGGATAGAAAGTTAAAACTATGTAATGTAGATATACAATACGGGTTTCAGTATAAGGTACATGATCAATATAGGAGATACATGTATACCTTTATTATATATTATCTGTGATACTTCAGTTCTTGTGGATTTCTTGAACAACTCAATCCAAGAATTTAAAAGCTCAACGAAATATACATTTCAATCGCTATTAGGAAGAAAAGGACAAATATACCTATGGAGCAATAAAAAAAAACGTAATCCATTGGACAGACAAACCCGGGAAGACAAATGAACAACCACAAGCACAACAAATAAACACAGAAAACTAAAAGACAATGAACAACACGAACTCCTATAAAAACCAGGAGTGAACCCATGTGCTCCGGAAGGGTAAGCAGTTCCTGCTCCGTATACGGCACCCGTCGTGAAGTTCAACAAAGTCAATCTGGGGGAAGTCACAAATCGGTGGAAGTACATGAAAGGTTACGACACTGGGAACAGGTCCAACATCATCTTAGATATTGAAACACTGTAATGGTCAATGAATTCGTGATAACGACCGTAAAATTTCCTTAGTCAACTTATCCCTGATAAGACCCTGGTTAAGAAGCTTTTGTGACAGCAGTAGCCCTCTTTGTCGAAAGTCAGGGTAACTCACGCATGTCCTTGAAAATCGGATAAGCTGAGAAACGTAGACGCCATATGCAGGCGATGCTGGTATATTGCTACTCGAGAAGGGAAAATTTACAATAGGAAAGTTGAAGTCATCACGTTTGTCATAAAGTTTTGTCGTTTTAGTCTATTTTAAGAAACAAATCCAAATATGAAGCGGACTTTGGTGTATCGGTAGTATCCTTAATTTCAAGCTCACTGGGGTAGATAAGATGTAGAAAGTCTTGGAATTTGTCGTTATTTAACGACAACACATCATCTATATAACGAAAAGTGAAATTAAATGATTGGGCTAATTTCTTTTTGTTTTCACGTAGTAACCCTTGAATGAAGTCCGCTTCATATGAGTATAGAAACAGATCGGCGAGGAGAGGAGCACAGTTGGTTCCCATTGGAATGCCGATTGTTTGTTGAAAAATTAGACCGCCAAATTCAACGAATATGTTGTCTATGAGAAAATCTAACATGTTGGTAATTTTACCTTCAGAGTACTTTTTGTCAGAATCAGAGTGGTTCTTCACGAAATAAGCCTTTTCTCTACATAGAAAAGAGATCTTAAAAACGCCAATCTAGTGTTTAGCACTAGATAAATTAAGGAAATACATACGACAATGTACGTGTTATGTTTATTGATAACTAATAATTAGCAATGTTCATTTGAGGTTACTAACGGTATCTAAAAGGTTTTTAAACGGTTATTTAATTTAGTAATTGAGCTACTTACTGGGTCCTAATTGGAGTTCGGACAGAAAACGTAGTTTCATCAAGCTTATAATCTTAGACCACCAGTATCGTTGATTAAACTTCAAAATAAAGCTGTTTGATAAAATAATACTGTTTCAACTTTTGATTAAAAAAAATCATAACTGTTGTCCCGTATTTTTATTTTATTGAAGAAACCAAGAACCCACGAATTGTAAACGATTATAATAAATATTGTTGGTAAACGAGGTAATGAAACACTATCAATACAAAGACATTAATATTTAACAAATAATACTATGAATACGATATTGCTCCTACAGACTGAGGTTTTTGGGGATGGAAGAAAAGGTGGTTGTAATCTGAAAGTTACCTCCTTAAAGAAAAGTCTTTGATTTTGACCCTTTAAATCGAAAACATTTCGTCCAATGTTATGTTCAGATGTTCAATGAAATCTATCTAGGATTAAATGCATCCGAAAAAAAAACTATTGTGCAATTTTCTACAGTATACAATCAACCTTGGAGCAATAGCAAAGTGAAAATCCATTGTGTTGTTGTTGCTATATATGTGGTGGTCTTATTACTCAAATACTGTCAATTATACATCGTTTGTTTGAGTAAATAAGTCGCCAGAGACTTTGTATCTTGTCTTTAAATTTCTTCGTGTTTCTTAATATCTAGTAAATAAAGAAAACTATTCAACACCACATGTTTCAAGCAAGGGAGTATCGCGCAATACTATGGTGCAATTGTCAACAGTGAAGAGTAGCATTATGTAGTTGTTAGGATTTTCCAGAGGAGACCTGCGATAAAATATATTGTCTCCCGACGAATCTCCCCTGTGATCACAAAGACTTATCTAACAGCCTAAGTCATGCATTTTCTATTAGGATGTTTAAGTGTGCAGAATTTGAATGAAAAAAAACACCGAAAAAGCATATAGTCCCCGGGTCATAATACGGAACTCCTGACCTTGGACCATCGAGGATAAGCTGTGTGGAGAATACAACGCTTCCTGATGTTTTTCGAAAAAGGGTAGCCTACAAAGGACTAAATTCAAAGACCCTTCTTAACTACCAACCCTTTAAATGTGGCAATCAAAACTCCTGATATCTGAAAGTAATGTTTTGGTCCCTAGATTAAACTGTGCACTACATGTTCTCCTGATACATACAACTCTTGTTATCTCAAACTATTTTTGTTGGTCCCTTACACTTTGCGATAACGAGAGTCAACTATATATTGAGTTTAGCTTGATACATTTTTTGAACTGGTCCTGGTACTGACGAAGAAAGACCCATTTTGCAAATAATAATCAAGAAATCTTTAATCAGAAAATATAACAGAATATTGTATTGTTTTTTATATTAATATATTGAATTATAAATATCTGTTATTACCCAAAGATTGAAAATACAATTTAATTTAACATGAAAAAGTATAAGTTTTACAAAAATGAAATACCATGTTTTAAAAATTACAAACATCCTCAGTTCATACAGTGTATCCGGAAGAAAATAGGGATCACTATCCTTAAATTCCAGTTCGATTTATTTTGTAATTACGTATGCTTACTTGCATTAACAAGTGGCCCTACTTAAACATGTTCCAGTCTTGGTAGGAGAGCGTCATAAAATTGTATTCATTGTTCCTACCTTGATAAAACTTTCAATGAACTAATGCAATATTCTTTCTTCTTAGATAAAATATCATCGTTACAATATAAAACTGTGGAATAATTATATTAAGAAAACATCCTTCTAAGCTAGTTAATAACAATATCTTCATGCGTTTTGCGTAATTTTCGTCGAGTCTTTAAATTTTAAGATTAACGTAAATTCAGGTTTTTTACTGTTTGCTATGTCACTGCCGCGGTATAGAATTGCAAAACTTCCGAGTAATGCTATTTAACCAAAACTGTGTATCATTAGTTTTCTAACTTGTAAAAAAATTGCAAACTATGGAATTAACGGCATGTATAATTACATCAAATAACTGTCCTCAAAGAGTAAATATCCAAAGTGTACAGTCATCAGTGATGTTATTACACTGAGTACTCTATATCAGCAATTTTATTTATTAGCTTTTCAACATGACGTCATTGTGTCCCATTACCCAACTAATAAATTTTGTTTGAAAATTTATATTTTAAGAAATTTAAAATTTCCATTTGACATAGTGAAAAAAAAGAATAAACCTTGTTTTCACGTTTATCATAAATTAGCGATATATATTGTTGGAAACTTGTGTTGCCGTTCTTGGCAATAGCTGAAGCTAGTTAACAAAGAATGAAACAAAATCAAATAACAAATTTTGACCATAACAGATAAAAGGAATAATAAAATACACAAATTAGCAAGTATCAGCCTTAAATCAAAAACAGAACTTTCTTGACTTGCCTTTGATTACGGTTTTAATGTTTAATTTACGTAAAGTATTAGTACCAATTTAATATATAGACATAATGACAAATGAAACTATTGTAATAACAGATTTCTTCATCCAAATCTACTGAGATGTGACTGCAGTATTCTCTATCTTTGGACTTGGTTAACAGAACATCCTTCTGTATCTACTGATGCTAAATGTTACAGTGGAACATACATTGATGTTAGAACAATTCAATCAACAGATCTGGATTATTGTAATGGTTTGTATACTTCTGATTGCAAGTAATATGGAACTTCAGTAAGATTAGCAAAGATAAGATCATCTTAATTTCCAATGAATGTATATCCATAAAGACAAAATTCAGGTTACGAAAAAAGTTTTTCTTGGTATATTTTGGATATTCCTATATTGACACATGTCATGTTCTTAGATACATTATTACTCAAATATTACAGGTTTTACGTACTATTTATTTGAAATGTCACTTTCTTATTGCGTTCTTATATTATTATCGTGATCAATTATTGTGGTAAACGTATTGTATATAAATATTATGTACTGTTTAATAATTGGTACTGGTGGCATTTATTACCAATGCTTATACTAATATATGTAGTCATTCATTCAACTATGTATCTATCATTTAACACATGTAGTTTTATTTCTCTTATTTGTTATTCTCTAATGACATAGGAAGACAGTTTATTTTTTTTCCTAGAACTTTTTTTTGATAAAAATGAGTGATTGTGTATTTGTATACATGTACTTTAATAATGGATAAAACCTTTTAAAAAATTCCCAATTGTGTGATAAATGCAAACGTTTTATCTATTCAATTTCAATAGCTTTCACCAAAAATATTTATGTATTCCGTTAATTTTTTTTTCTGTATTATTCCATTCTCATTGCCAATTAAGAAACGTTCCTCCATAGGTGACAGGTTTATTAAGGAGCGTTTGAATGAATCATATATATGCATTATTATCGGTTAAAATGATGAAGAAAATATCAGAAATTGAATATCGAAGTGATAAAACGGTTTGAAATGTCCAAAAATTCAAAATCGCAAAGTCAAGAGAATGGAGCGCAACAAGGAAACGTCACAGGGATACATGTACAATTTAAATAACAAAACACATATAATAAACTAAAAAAAAAATAGAACAAGACAGAACAGAAACTAAAACACCAAAAAATGTGAACTCACATAAAACAACAGAAGTGACACCACCGGCACCGAAAGTGTAAGCATATTATGCTCCGTTAAAGACAACCATATAATAGAGAATGGAAACGGGGAGTGTGTCAAAGGGACAACAACCGACCAAAAGTAGAAAACAGCTCAAGGCTACCAATAATAATAATTAACATAATTATATTTTAAAATAAATAAACATTATTATTTCGAAAACTGTGGCTATTTTTATTATTTGATCTCGTTGATTTAATTTTATCCCTTTAAATTCTGAGCATTGATCTGAACTACGGTCAAGCGGACACAGTGAATAACTCGGATCTTAAATGAATAATAGGAAATGTATAGAGGTAAGATCTGAAATCTGAATATTAAAAATCCAAAGTAGTCTGAGCGAAATAATCTGGTAAAATTAGACAGAAAATATGCTTAATTAATTGCAATCTACAGATATGATATTACATATGCATATCATTATCTCATTGTATAGTATATACACGTAGGTTTGACTTCAACGTACAGATGTTCTTTAACTTCTGATGCGTGTGAACATCGAAATGGCTTGGAAAGTAAATCATTATTGCAAGAGAATATCTCACTCAAATGTATTCCAATATGTTTTCCGCACCATATTGCTAAACTGATTTTTGTTTTGGTCACAAGCATACATTGATGAATCTATAAAACAAATTAAGGTATCTGTGTTTTTTATTACTATCCCTGAGGCAGTGTTGCTCTAGATGGACTATTTGTCCCTGTGGATATCTTCCGCCCAGATGACATGATTCTTAGATAATTGTTATTTTCTACAATCTTTTTCAAAACATTTCGGCAAAGGTATGCATACCATGATGCTAGCTGCACTTTTTAGTTCCAAACTAATACCCACATACATATTCAGAAACGAAAAAACACATCATTTTAACATGTACATTTTTTTCAAACAACACGAATATAGCAAAATAAAATGACGACACGCTACCTTATTTTAATTCATGACAGATCAAGACCATATTATATTTGAACTGGTTAACGTTAATTTTCCTTGACTTCAGTTTTTTCTCCGTATGGAAATTTTCAAAATCAATATATTCTAAATAATTTTACTACTTCGTGTCTAAAATATTTTCCTGAGCTAATAATTGTTCGACATCCTGAAATATATACATTTAAACATATTGTTATTTTTAGGGTATATCCATTACAGCGTAGAGGACTTCCATCCATTGAATTCCGTTGAAAATGTAATTAGAATTTCTAGGTAATGAATTATATTAACGTCTAAGACGCTGATAGTACTGGATGTATTAATATTATGTTTACTGTTGTATTTTGCAAACGACCCTGCATATAACAGCATAGCATACTGAGAATGGCACAAATAAATAAATTCTTTGATACCAAGTTTTTTGCGCAAAATGTGTAAATTTCGCCGATTTATGACTCATCAGTTCGGCTCAAGGCCTAAAATGTTGAAAAATAAAACAAACATCCAAACTGTTGAAGGGCAAATTCAAAATCCAAAAATGACAAGACGGGATGATGCCAAAACCATCGGATGATGATAGGATGATGTTGTTCATTGATTTAGTTGGAAAATCTAACGGATTAGATTAACGGATCAAAAGAACTAACATGATCAGCTTTTTATTTGACTTTTTGAAGGGCTTCCAAGAATTAATTTAATCATCTTGTGTCTTTGCAGGTTTTATGTGTATATTCTCGGTTATAACTGTTTACTATAATTACTTACTGTTCATTTGTTATTTACAAAATAAATGTATTAATTGTTATTTTCAATACTCTTTGTTTTCATTGCAGAAATGTCAGGATAGTACTGTGTTGAAAGAAAAGGCAACGCCAGATTAGCAAGCTTGAAATTGAATATTGATAGTTAAAATGGCGCATGCATAGTTTAAATTCATTAAATCAAAACAATTAATTTGCTTTCAAAACGTTCAGCTGGTTTTGTTAAAATGTTTCATGTTAGTTAAAGTGCGCAGACTATCACAAAATTATTCGTATTTTACTATATCTAATTTTTAAGTAAGTTTTAATTTTTTTTAACTGTAACCTTTAAGTTTACTTTGTCAATGTTTTATTTATCATACCTTATTATCCTACTTAGGGAATTTTTCTTGCATTTAAAAGAATGTATTTATTTATTTTTTTTTAATATTATTATTATTTCATTTGGTCCATTTCATTTTTGTTTCTTTTTAAAAAATTGTAATTACTAGGTTTGATCTTTTTAGATATTTTGTTTCTATCAGATTGTGTGATTTGATTATTACTAGGTTTTTTATATTCACATTTTTTGTTTCTAAAGTAAAAATACAAGACTTTTCAAACCTGACATATGCTTATCTTATGTTACTATGAAGTTTTGACATGATTTTGGTTGATACATTTCTTACGGTATCTTAAAATAACAATCCAAAGATACTAATATTAGATATAGTAGATTTATACTATACCACCTCTCATCAGTAGCATGAAAACCTAAACATTTGGAAGGCCAAAAACCAAACCAATATTAAACAAGAAGTACTCAACCAAAAATATCGAAATAGGAAGCCAAATTTCAGCTAAGGCAATCTACCATGTAAATTTTATGCGATATATGACAAAAATGATTTTCGTTAAAACAGATGTGTAACTTAAGTGAAAACATCAATTTAAAACTTGATGAGTACAAATTTTATACTTTTAGGAATTTAGATTAAAAAATCATACGGTATCTTAAAAATCTTCTCTGCAACTTTCCGTAATACTTGTTTGATAAAACATATTAAATTTTACAGCGAAAAACACAAATTTAGCTTTTCTAACATTTTTAAAATGATACCTAGTTCAATTTAGCCTTGCAAGATTGTGCGTCATAAGAGAAGTGCGATTTTTGCTATAATGCTACTGTTTTTAAAGAAAAAAAAATACAAGTTTCTAAATTGTCATATGCTTATATCTACTTTCAATAATTTTTTATAGAAATTTAGTTGATACATTTGTTACGATATCCAAAGAAACCTCTCTGCGACTTACCGTAGAATGTTTTGAATGAAAAAATATTTCAATTTCACTATGAAAAAACACAAATTGTAGTTTTTCAACCAATTTTAGGGTCTTTCAGAGTGTGCAATGTATAGCAAAAGTGATTGTTGTTAAAACAAATGAGCATTTTCAACTGAAAACACAAGATTCAAACTTGATAGATACATATTTTACACTTTTCGGAATTTTGACATGAAATTAGCTCAAACAATTTCATACGGTATATTAAAAAGCTTCTATGCAACTTAACGTAATACTTGTTTGTTAAAAATCATTCCAATTTACAGTAAAAATCAAAACATTTAGCTTTTCAAACGTATGCATAGGATGATACTTAGCTATATAAGCTTGTGCGATATAAGAAACATGTGATTTTTGTTAAAATGCTACTGTTTTTAAAGAAATACAAGTTTGTAACTTGTCATATATATGATTATGTTTACTTTCATTATTTGCTATAGAAATTTATTTCATAAATTTGTAACGGTATCCAAAAAGCATCTCTGCAGCTTACCGCAATGCTTGTTAGATGAAAAATTTTAAATATCACAGTACAAAACACACAATTTAGCTTTTCAACAAATTTTGAGTTCATACTTAATCTAATTAAGCCATATCAGAGTGTGCAATATAAGACAAAAGTATTTTTTAAAGTAAAAATACAAGTTTTAACATTAACAGAAAATTTCATACGGTATCTTAAAACGTTTCTCTGCGACTAACCGTCATTTGTTAGATGAAAGAAATTCAATTTTACAGTGTAGAAAAACATGATGATACTTATAGTTAAATTTAGCCATATCAGAAGTGCAACATAAGACATTCAAAGATATTTTGTTTGTACCTGAAGTGTTTTTTTAAGACAAAATATAAGTTTCTGTCATTCAGTATTGATTTAAAATAAAATGTTTATGTATACTTTT
Organism: Mytilisepta virgata; assembly: GCA_028015205.1. Classification (NCBI taxonomy): domain Eukaryota; kingdom Metazoa; phylum Mollusca; class Bivalvia; order Mytilida; family Mytilidae; genus Mytilisepta; species Mytilisepta virgata. The sequence goes on from CM051513.1 coordinate 21,517,508, forward strand.
CACTTTATGAGCCGTACTGTATCTTTAAAGGAAACCTTTACTTCATAGTCTTTGAAGAATATTCTGTTTGATGTAAAAAAAAATCTGCAAAACTTTTACCCTGTTATCTAAATTATGTAACACCCAACCACTTTTTTTTCTAGCAAACAGTCGGGCAGACTTTCTGTTTTGTCTATGTTTGTGGTTTATGCTCCTTTATGTTATATTTTGACGGGGGTTCTGCCTGTTTGGTGTTTTTGACATTTTCTGTTAACCATTTTACTGACACAGTTAGGTCCTTCAACCCACAGCTGCGACTCTGTTGGCATGTACGAGATAATTCTGCTCAAACAAAGGCATTTAACAAACAGTGGTTTTTTAGATGAAAAGCAGCAAAATGGTGTTTTCCCGTTCCTTAACTTTTTTCCATTTATGTAGTTTTTTTTTTAAATTTATTCAGCATATCCCTTCCTCGAATTATATCATTACAGTGATACCCTTTCCTCTCACAGTAGTTAGCTTGCTTCGATGCTTAGTTAGGACACATTTCAAAACAAATACCTGTTTATCGAAAAAACAAAAGACAAGTGTCAAAACAAGCAAACCTTTAAGTATTATTGTCATTACTAGCGGACTAGTTGATTGTTCTTGAATCCATCAGATGAGAACTCCTCTCGGTAGTAAACAATGCATTTTAACTTTCGCTGGTATCAACAAAACTGTGGACAGTCGTTTTCCCTTGATAAACTTCCCTACAACTCGTCAACTATTGAGTGGAGGAGCAGATGGACCAGAACTAAAACTGAACGGAAGTTTCTAAAGAACCCAATGAAAGACTCAAACGTTAAGGGACTAAAGCGGAAATTAGCCTAAATTTGACCAAGAAGAAAATAAATCCATTCTCACATGATTTGTGACGGAAATTTTTTGAGATCTGCAAATATAGGAGGTCAGCGAATGACATGAGAACGAGCTTCAAAATCAATCGCCAAAATCATATTGAATTCATGAAAGTTAAAGAACAATATACTTCTTAATTTCGGAAGGCTGATTAATCACCGAATGTTAACATGATTGGTCATAACAAAACAGCTACAGTAGTATATATCAACGTTGTAAACTGAGCAAACAATTGATTTATTATACTCAAGTGCAATTAGGGCACTACAATAAAATTAATTGTTTGCTAAAAAGTCTACACAGTGTTTAGTTATTTTTAACAGAAAGTAGCAACTGGTCAATTATGGCATACTTTGTGTGTTGTGTTTATTTTTAATGTGATTAAATATTTGTATCTCTAAATTTTGGAGCTTACAATAAATAAAACTATCAATAATATATTATATTAATTTTAAATCAAATGTATGGCCGTTGTTTTGAGTCATGATTGTGCACATTCACTGTTAAGGAATTGTCTATACACACAGTTGGACATTCTGTTAATTGGGATATTTGACTTTGGTTTTTGTTTTTGTTTTCTGGACCCCGTTGTCAATGCTCCAAAATTGAACACGCTCAAATTTAAAACAATAAACTTACAAAATGATTTCAATTTTTTTTATCTTGAAAACTTCTAACGGTTATATTGATTACAGTTGCAACGCTTTTGTTTTGAAAAGGAGTCGAAAGAACTTATACTGAAGTTAAATGATATCTTAAATACCTTCTACAGTCATACCTGCTTTAAAGGGTACATGTAAAAAAAAGTCCCATGCATGAACAAGGCATTTAAAACTAGAAATTGGTGCCATCAGAAACGATGACAATCACTGTCAATAGAGGTCACAGTAAAAAAATCTCCCATGCATGAACAAGGCGTTTAAAAATAGAAATAGGTGCCATCAGAAACGATGACCATCACCGCACTGCACAAGTATAAAATAACAATTAACAGTGAAAAATTAGCTATTTCATAATTTCTGACTGAAAATTGGAACCCTTAATCAAATTTTAAAGTGAAAACCTTATTGCATATCTACACAAAGTGAAAAACAATATCATAAAAAAAATGAAACCCCTAAAACAAAAAATTAATGAATATTCCAAGAGACAAGGCAACATTAGCAATTTCACCATTTTCGGTCTTAAAGGTTAAACCTTTAATACATTTTCAAAATTAAAAACCTTTTCGCACATCTACACAAAATAAAGAACAATATTATATACAAATAAATTTGCTAAATCTAAATGAAAAATGAGAGGAGTTTAAGGTACAAGCTAAAATTTTTCCGAATACAACCCCTGTGGGCATCAAATTGCCAAACAAATTCAAAAACGTATTGCGCATCTATATACAGTATGTGACAATATTGTATAGAAATTGAAAGCATAAAATGAAAAGTTAATAAGGAGTTTAGTATAAATTTCCAGTTTTCGAAATTTGATCCCTGTAGTCCCCAATTTTTGAAAATCGAAATTCTCAAATCTTATTGCGCACCTACATATGGTATGTGACAATGTTGTATAGAAATTGAATGTTCAGGTCAAAAGATTAAAATCCAATTTCCGAAATTCGACCCCTGTGGGCCCGAATTTTTGTAAATAAAAATTCGGAAACCTTATTACATATCTACATTCAGTATGTGACAATACTATATAGAAATTAAAGCATAAAATGAAAAATGTATAAGGAGTTTAAGTCATAAGCTTAAACTTCCTATTTTTGAAATTCGACCAATGTGGACCCACACTTTTAAAAATCAAAATTCGAAACCCTTATTGCACATCTACATATAGTATGTGAATTTTCATCGAAATTTCAAATCTTCGAAATTCAACCCCTGCGGGCCCCAATGTTTAAAAATCAAAATTCTAAAACCTTATTGCGCATCTACATAAAGCTTTTGAAAATACTATATAGAAATTAAATGCATGAAGTTAAAAATGAACGAGGAGCTCTAGAGAGATCTAACGGACGAACAGACGGACAAACGGACAGACGGACGGAAAAATGGACGGACAGACAGATGAACGATCAGATGGACCGATTACAAATATCCCCGAACTTTATTCGAAGTGCGAGGATCATTAAACTCTGTATAGAGAGCACATGCTCATAAAAGCCACTTTTTTCTGATCACTCGGGTGGTCTTTATAGACAGGTTTGACTGTAATGTATTTTCTAACTGACATGCACCTAGTTGCCACTGGACGTTTAAACAATAATTCATCCATCTATTTTATTTAAATTTTATATAAAATGTAGTCTGTGCCAATATAAAGTTGCAGTACATTTGATTAGGTACCCTTCGTAGTAGTATAAGGTAAAAAGTATGATTTTTACCTGTCAAATTGACAATATTAACGCTTATCGTATGTATTATATTCTACAATTTCCATTTTTCCCCCAAAAAAATTGTATTATTTGTCTTGTTATTTCATTAGTTCAAAAGACATGAATAAACACTCTATTTCTCTTTTTTTCCGTTCACTTATACAGGATTCCTATTTGAATTACACCTGTTTTAGATTACATGTATATCGGCAAAATAATTTAATTTATAAACATTATTTTCTACATGTATACTCTGCAAAACAAGAAATACATTAATAGTTTTTAGGAATTTAAACACATGTGTTTTACATTCAAATTTGTGTATGACCACCAAGCGCGGCCGATACTGCTCTACGGCTCCTCGGCATAGTCTCCATAATTTTTTATGATATTCTTTCGTTGTATTGTTCGCCATTGCTGTTGTATTACATGACGAAGTTGATCGAGAAAGGTTGACACTTTTGCACACGTTTTTCGAGTTGGTCCAATAGGTGTTCAGTCGGATTCAAGTCAGGTGATTCGGAGGACCATGGTAGTACAGTATTGTTATTCTACTCGAGGTAAACAACAAATTGGATAGCAGGAACGGTCAACAATGACATACAAATCAATGAAAACAACACCTGACCGAACCCATTGCTAAACGCACTCTGTGTAGCCTAATGTTGTCCTGTTGAAATAACTCACTCAACGGGCCAATAACATGGATGCGGTGAGGTTGGAGAAATGCGGCTCTGTACCGTTGAGCCGCTAAATTGCCCAGAACATGTACAACGTCTGTTTCGCTAACTACATCAGAACACTCCCTCTGTCGAAGCTATCCACTGCCTGGACACAAGAAGAAGAGACATGTTCATTCCGGCGCCTGTATACCCGTATTCCGCCATCTTGCTTCTAAACAGGAAAGCGGAATTCGTTGCTGAATCAAATCTACGACAGTTTTGAAATGTCCCCTCAATCTGCTGTGCGTCTGTATATTGGTGTCAATATCACTCCGAAATACGGCCTTCTGGGTCTTATGCCTTTCTGTGGAAGCCGGTTGCGGACTGTTAGCGAGTTGAATCTTTGCAATACATATAATCAAAGTGCAGTTGTTGGTCCGGAACGGTTAGATTCCGTGAATGAAATACCCGAATGTAGCTATCTTGTCCAGGGGTCGATATGCAACTCTTCTATTCCGCTGGCGGTCATTAGCTGCACCAGTTTGTTGGAATCTGTTCGGCAACCGTGAAATAGTGCTGAGGTTAACTTTCAGAGTTCTTGAACTTCATTTTTGGCATTTCTGGTTTGAAGACGACCGATAACGATATTTCAAATGGCAGGTTCAAAACCTGGCACGACAGCATTTCAACTTGATGATAAAATTCAAGCACCAAACTTGGCCGTTTTATACGCTTAAGTTTAACCGCTGATTCAACCAGAAAGTGCAAGTGAGAAAACTTAACAAAATTTCGCGTCGATAGTCGGTTTTGAGAGCCACTGTACAAATTTGGTAGAGAGCCAAATCTAATGAACAGGCAATTAAAATGTCAAACTAACCTTCATAATATCAACAATTAAATTGGTCATTTTATTTTTGTTTGTTTATGGGAGAATTTGCATTTGGAAAAATAAAATGGGATTATTCATTTGTTAACAGTATATGATACTTTGTACAAATAGACATAGGGCTTTTATTTCGTACTATACGAAATTTATGGAAATACCCTGAATCACCATTTGAATTTGTAAAAAATATTAATTTTTTAAATTAAAAAAAATGTACCTTGCTTTCATAATTGATATGTATTAATTATACATACATTGTCTTGGAATTCTTTCAAAGGTTTGTAATTGGTCTCACCATTTACTTATCAAGAGATGTATAGCACAAATATCTAACTGGTTTTAAGGTGAACAAAATATAACAAAAACATTCTTAAAAAAACACAAAATGAGCATAATATAGCAGAAAAGGTAACATCGGCAAAGTAATATCTTTATTTTGATTTAAACCCAGCCTGACATGAAAAAAAGAAATCTGTAAATTGTCAACGTTTTCTTGAAACGCATTAATAATTACAATTACTTTGATTTGTTTTTAAACATAATCATGTTTTATTTCTACATCCTTATACAATAATGTTGTTTAATAAATTGACGCTAGTGAAACACCAAAATATTGTGTAAATATTCAAGCTGAATATTCAGGCATAACTCATTTAAATCTTCAATTGACATACCCATTGAAGGTGAGTCTGGTCTGGTTTTAATTTTTACTGACTGTCTGTTTTGTAGATCACATTTTCCAATTGCTATTGCTTATGTATGTATTGTAAATTATGAAATTTCATTTTGTACAAAAACACTAGTGAGTGACCTCACTGATTTATACCCCCGCTTCCAATACTAAAAGTTGCGCTCACCAGCTTTAAACATTAGGTTGGATTATCTCCCTCTGCAAGCACATGGTGATAATGAAAACTATCTTGCTTCGTGCACAGCTACATATAATTCCCGACCTTCATATAAATTTTCATTTAAATCCATCGAACGGTTTAGGAGGAGCTCTGCCTACAAGTTTTAAACATGCAAAACCCTTAAGTTAGATTATCTCCCTTTGGAAGCATCCGGTGGTGATTATTTTGATTCTTGCACATCTACATATGAAGCCCAACCTTCATAATAAAGTTTTATCAAAATCCATCGAACGGTTTAGGAGAAGTTGAGTTTACAAGCTTTAAACATGTGAACTTCTTAAGTTAGAGTATCTCCCTTTGCAAGCACCCGGCTATAATTATGTTCCTTAATACATATCTACATATGATGCCCTACATTGTTTGATGCATGGGAGTCTCTAGATAAGACCAGTGAATCATTTTGTCTGTTTTTATGGTTTGTCAGCATAAAATGTTGTTGGAGTTATTCGATGCAGAAACCACCTTTCACAAATTGCACATTTAAATGTACCGTCACAATCAAAGCTGGAATGGCCCTCAACACAACATTTGACACAATGTTCTGTACGGCGACAAGAACGTCTACCGAGCTTAAATTTCTGGTATTTGATACACCCGATTGAGTTAGGTTCGTAAGGTCCTATATATAATGTATGTAGATATATTCCGACACACCAGCATTCAATTTCACAATTTTGCCTTGAAATTTCTTGGCGCATCTTTTGTCCTTTGAAACATATTAAGATTGGGGTTCTTCTTGGGTTACTTCTTCGGACAGTTCACATGAGTCGTTGTCTCTGTCTCTCTCGATTAACTCCCATAAAAGAATTGCGTTTAAGATGTTGAGTTACCGAGCTTTGAATATCCGAAATGCGTGTTAAAGAGAGGAGATTTTTAGATTGCTACGACCTACTACATTCTACTAAAAGACTTAAATTTATCATTATTGAAACTTTAGTTACATGTCCAGCACGGTTCTGGTTGTGGGGAATTTTCTGAAGTTATCATGGTTAAGATGGATCATCGGAGAATAATCGAGGGATACAACGAAGTTATCTTTTCAAAACGTGACATATTAATTTGTATATATTGGTTGAGCATTTGCTAATTCCATGAATTTGAGGCTTTTTTTATGGTGTAATAAACTCATATTCATCACAATTTATAATAGTAGGGTCCCGGGAGATTGGACTGTGCTAATTATATATATGTTTAATTTATTGGTACGTTCCATAACTTGTGGTACCCTGACATTATCATTATAGCTGTATAGAAAACATTATTTCTTTTATTTCTGTGTTATACTTTCTTTTCAAATGTGTATTGACATCGCAATTTTAATTTTTAATTTATTCTTAGAAACGCTAAACTTGATGTGTTACATTACTGACTGTAAATATTAAAATGGGAATTTTTGTTATTGAATTCCTTGACAATTGAAAGTGTCTGAAAACTTTGGAGACATATAAACTTTCCTGAGTCCTAACTTTATTGTTTTTTTTTTCAGTATTATATTTAGTTTTGAATTGTACATCAGTTGGTTACAACAAATATACTTACAGAGCAAGCAGAAAATATTTCAAATAATTTTAATATAGTTTCACTTAGTTCAAATCTTTAACATTTTGAACATTTTAAGTGCATTTATTTTTTATTTCTATTCAAAACTCCCAATGTCATACTTGGAGTATAAAAATATAACCTTTACCAACAATAGAGATTTTTTTTAAAATATCATATACATTACAAAGAAATATCGGACCTACCACAAAAAGCAGAAGAAAATCATTTATATCTCAAAAACCATAAAATGAAGCAAACTTTTGTTAACATACTACTGGAAAAACTCATCAATATGAATTTGAAAGTGGGCAATTTTATTCCCTTTAATCCCTTTTATCTTGGCAGCGACAAAATTAATATAAAAATGCCTGGTGTAACTATTATCATATTATTTCGGACGAACCATTAAACCAAATCATCAAAATTGGAAATAAATGAAATTAAAGGGAAATTAAATTATGTTGTGACCGTTTTTGGCCACTTTTCTTCTTAAACGGTAACAGATGGTGGAAAATGGATGTGAAGAAATATCCTAAAGCCTGCATGATTTTATCTCTCTGGAAGTGTTTTTCAATCGGTTACATTTGACATGATTTTGGTCGTTACATTTGACGCTAAATGGTATAATTCTAAAAACTACGTCACGTAATTCAACCCGTTTTACCATTGTTTCTACTTCAGAGAGATAAGTCTTAAACATCGCATATAAATCTAAAGATATATTAGAGATACATATCTGTTAGAAAAAAAAGAAATTTAATTAATCTAAAGATATATTAGATATACATATCTGTTCGAAAAAAAGAAATTTAATTAATTCATTCAGTTGTTTTCTGAAATAGCTATACATTGTGCTAATAAAGTTGAGGAAAACAATTCTTTTATAAAACTGTGCGCGGAATATTTGTTAATTGATTTCATGAAAAATTTTCAAATATTAAGTCAAAACAACGAGATGAAGTTTTTCTAGATAAAAAATAATAAATTTAAAACTAACAATCCTTCATGTTTACTGGAGATTGAAACATGTTCGTTTTAAAGTGAACGCTGACCATCAGCGAAATTACACTCACCGTAAAAATCAATGTACAATTACTATCAATTTGACGTGTTGCAATGTATTTCGTTGCTAAATTTATGATTGAAAACATATAAACAAACAAGAATAAGATATGACAATTAAATTAACTTTTGCCCACCCTGCATTTTAAACCTACGAGCTAACATATTTAATATATCAATGAGAAAACAGTTGAAATCAGTTGAAGAACCAAAAAATATAAATGAATGGCTACAATAAAACAACACTCTAATACGCGAAGACCAAAAAAACTTACAAAATAAACAATTACACACAACGACAAGCATGTGTGTGCCTTTCTTCTTGATTTCATACTACTCATTAACATCTTAAACTTGCCTGGTTTTGAATTGTAGTCAATTCTTCTTGCAGAGACTATTGGTAATATAGGCAAAATGTCATGTTCTCGACATTTGTAGTAAGCAAGGCAAATATGGTTTCCCGACGATTACAATAAACTTGTACAAAGTATTAAAACTTACATTAGATAAGTGTTCTATTATTTTCGCAGTGTACATGCAATTGTGATGTTTTTTTTTGTTGTTTTTTTTAATATATATATCATCGGTCTATTAATAATCATCGACAACGGCCCAATTCAATACTGGAAGAAAATGTTCACAAAGCAGCATTAGTTTCTGAGAGTCAACTTTAGCCATGTAAATATTGTATTTTTATAGTTTGTAATATGCTAACAGACAACAAGAATCTTTTTCAGAGACTTACGTTTCAATGCTATATCAGTTATTGAGGACAGAGTGTTTCAAAGGCTTGTAGCTTTAAAGGCACTGTAAATTGAGCAATGTAAAAGATTTGTCAATAAAGTTTGGTGAATATTGAAATTAATCTTTTTTATTTATTTTGCTTTATAAACAATTTTTGAGTTTCTTTTAAATGAAAATGTACAAGAAACTATAAGCATCAACTGTAAAACCGATTCCGATATTAATACAAAAATCGAATGTAAACAGAACCTTTATATTAATACCACGGTTTTTTATTGGACTACAACTTTGTCTATATCACGGGAATCTATTTTAAATCACGTAAATCTTGCTGGATTAGTGGAATCTTTGTTTAATAGTAGTTGCATTTAACCATACCAAAATTATTAATTTGAATTTCCTTTTTACATGTCTCTATACATATGATTTACAGATCTTCGAACCAATCATCGTCTATCATATAAATCATTAGCCTGTTACGTAGGTTTGTGTGAGTATGCATGTGCCACATACAGCTCGTGCCTTTGGGATATGTGTTGGTATAATCGTGTGATGACAATCGTATAGAATGTAAAAGTATTTCGCATTTTTCTCCATTCCAACCACCTGTATAACCGTTCCCATGTCCATCATATGTATAGAATCTTTACGTAGCCAACTATGGCAGTCACGGCGTGACTTTGTGACGTATCGGATGTATCATGTGATCGCCAATTTACCTAGTATATAGAAATACATGAAGACACTTAAAAAATTGTCGATTACTCTATAACCAAATGGTTTAAAAACTAGTCAGTGTTATGTGCTAGTAAATAAATCATTCCTCTACAGATTTTTCGACAAGAGAACACCTTAAATTTACGATCTAGTCCCGTCCCTTCTCAGTTGAAATTATGGGTAATATTTCCTTATATGTACGTTATAGCTCCTTGTATGTATGTGTATTTTATTCGATAAATTGGTGAGATGCAACTCATTTAACCCGTAATTTCACGACATAGACAACCGATGACTTTTAGTCAGTGTTTTGTACATATTTTGGGAGTGCATATCTTTTCAGCAAAAGATAACTCCAAAACTCAATTTTATTTGAAATTTGAGTCATATTCGTCAAATTTGTCAGAAATATTCATACTTAATAACTCGTTCCAGTTGTTCGTTCCAGGTATTTTTATTATAATCTCTGATAACAGGTATTTAAACCTCAAAATTTAAATCCTGAAGGCATATTAAAATTGAACTGTATAATAAATAGATTATTTTACAGTGTTATGTACAATACAAAAAATATTGAAAGTCGTATTGGACTCGACGCCGTATTGTACATAACACTGTAAAATAGCCTAATAATTTTGTTGGCAAATATACATCATATCTGTACTCACTGCGAAACAGGCGAGAAATGTTCTACAAACTGTTTCTAAGGCTAGGTACAAATGTACATGTACGTTACTATCACGGTAAAATAAATAATACTGATAAATTTCTGAACATCTGAGTAAGACGAAATATTTATTTTCAGTTTCTCCTACTGCGGAATATTCATTTTTAACGCATCAGAGGACAGAATATTTATTTTAATACCTCTGACGGAAAAAATCAACAAGAATGTCTCCCCGTCAGACCAGAATATTTATTTTCAGCTTTCCATGGGCCAGGTTTATTTTCATTTTTTTGGTGGAGCAGAATATTTATTTCCAAAATCTGTCAGCCATCTTCCACCTCAGAATCAAACGGTCATCCTTTCAGTGCATAGTCCTAAAAGTATGCCCCTGTGTGACCTTTTCGTTTGGATTCGAGGATTTCACAGCTAGTTGTTAAAAAAAACCACATCAACATATATTCTGGGATAGAGTAGCCCTGTCAAATTGGTGACCTATGAAACTATGAAAGGTAACATAAACCTGCACGCTTGTACAAAATGCAGATTTTATTATTACTTTTATGCTTACATGACACTCATTGATAGGCGCTTTAATACTGTGGATCATTATTACGACAAGAAGTGACTGAGGGTGTTCTGGGTCGTCATTAATACCTGGTAATTCTATTAAAATTCATTTCTAGATTCAGTTATTGAATGAAGGATAAAAGGGGGAATACTGATTTGCATCTGAATTTGAAATTTAGAATTTGAAATGTTCTCCCTTTACACATCGCGAAAAAAAACGCAGAAATATGGGATGAAATAAATGCAAGTGAGTGTAAATTGTTAAGGCAGTTCTTACCAAATGTATCAAATAGCCTTTTGTTTAGATATTCCTGGAAAGATATACAGAAGACCACAAAAATAAGAAAAAAATCCAAAGCCTCCAAACCGCTGACAGGAATGTGATGTTTGGACATCCGAGTTGTTGGTTTGAATGCAATTGATTCCGACATGATCATGTATTTCCCTCCCAAAATTGGTGCAATCTTTTTTTTTCAAAGTATACTGTACTCACAGTCTTATTTGTTACATACATGCATGGATCAACATTTGTTAATGTGATTTTATAAGATAGCTTCCTTATGTATTGCCCCCATTTAAATGCACGTACGTAATCATTGTTTACAAAATACAAGTGTACATATATTACATTATTTTATTTCCCATCGCGCATTTGATGCACTGTATGGCCATTTCGTTGACTGACAACTCATCAGCAGTGCTCGATATCAAAATGTTGGAAACCCGGTTAAAGATATAATGATGAATTAATACATTACAGGCTACGAACCTTGTTTCATTTATTCGCTCTCACAATATATGCACTATTTTCAGCGTTTCACCGTTCTCAAGTACAATACGGGCTAGAATTATTATGCGAAAGGATGTGTGTATGAAAATATATATTGTTTCAGAAATATCAGAAATAGGGTAACGGTATGTTGAATTCCTAGTATCTTTATCTTACCCGAATTTCATAAAAAATAATTATTTAATTTTCAGATGACTTTGTTTCTTATATATCTAAAATAATTGTGTATAGGCGGAATGCACGCAAACAAATTCATTGTTATCACAGAGGTCAATTCCAAATCAAGTAAAAAACAAAAAGATACATTTGGCAATAGTACTCCCGTTGAAGAACAATAACATTGTAAAATGTTTTAAAAATAGAATATACTAGAAAGTAATTAGTTAATTTGTAATCTGTTTATATTTAAAAATGTTAAAACATAGCTGTAAAGCCTAATAAAACGTTATACGAACGCCGTCATCCTCTTATGCCAAGAAATTAAACACGTTTACGCCAGAATATTTTGATATACTCAGAAAGATTGTGAATGCGACAATATAATATTAGCTTTTCGCGAAATTGTATTATTAGCATCTATGATTTTAAGCATTTTTCGAGTCAATTCGATGGCAATTTGACGTTTTCCCTACATATGTTTCTATGGAAGACCATGTTGTGATCTCTGGGTGTTTGTTTGGTTATACACTTGTGATTTTGTACTTTCTTTGTAACCTCACCCCGTGTCCGGTGTTTGTCACACTATCCTTTGTATATGTATCACGTCTGGAATTTCACGGTTCTACTAAAAACTTGTTTATCTGATTGTTTTCTTCGAACTCAAACTAACTGCCTCGGTGGTCTCGTGGTAGCGTGCTCGCCTCGAGTGCGGAAGGTCTCGTGTTCGATCCCCGGTCGGGTCATTAAAATTGGTATTTGCTGCTTCTCCGTGCCAAGCACGCGGCATCTAGGACTAAGGGCAAAGATCTACTGGTCGACTCGGAGTCAGTATAATGTGTACGATGGGGGTGATATGTCTTCCTGCGGACAGTTACCTCGTACGCTAGCACATCAAAAATCCGACTCAGCGTGTCGGTCTAATACAAAGCAGGGATCATACATGTTCTCGTCATGATATGCACCTGGTTGCCATTGGACGTTAAACAACAATTCATCCATCCATCCATCCATCTATCCATCCATCGAACTTAAACTGAATTTTCTTTTAGGTTTCTTTCCCTATTGGATACGACAGAACATCGAACAAAACATTGGGTTTTCTTTCTTGTTTTGTATATATTATAATAAAGCAGAATATTTTAAACTTCCATTAGGTTAGTACCACAACTGTCAAGATTGTCTTTCTAGTAATTCAGTTTTTGTGTATCTATGGTCTGTTGCACGATATTGAATTTGACGACAAATTAAATGTTTTAAGGTGTTTATTGACTAGTTTTACTGCAGTTCCCCAGTAACATTCTCGTGAAACTGTTTAACCGTTAAATTTTCGACCGTGTGATAGTTTATAGTTGGTAACCGGACAAATCGGCCCACAGACCGTATTCGAACCGTCTCATCAGACAATTCGGACCGTAAAGTAAAATCAAATTAAGATTGTGGAGCGGGTTATAGCACAACTCGGACCGTGTGAAGTAACAACATTGATAATGATGACCTTAATAAGTTGAATTGAGCCACCAGCTTTGACCGAGAGCGCCGCTTCATTTATACTTTTTTTTGGAAACAATAAATCTAACTTCCTAGTATAAAATAAAAACTAGACACATCATTCTTTTTTCCGAACAAACTAATACTAGAGAAAAATGAAACAGTATGTTATTTCCACTGCTGGTGGACTCCAAGTCACCAAGGATATCCCCAGTTCAGTTGCTAGTATGTTGATATCAGCCCTTAAATTGACTGTTATAAAATTGTGAAATTTGAGAGTTCTACGGAGTATCTCCCTTGTATATAACTCTGTCCTTAGATGGTTTTGGCTTTACCACTTTTGGTATTTTTGAATTTGCTCTTCAACCTTTTGGATAGTTGTTTCGGTTTTCAACATTTCATGCCTTGAGCACAACTGATAAGTCGTAAATTGCCGAAAATTTTGTGCATCAAAATTGTTTCAAAGAAATTTATATTAATAGATAAAGATGTTTCTCCGTTTGAAAAACAGTGTTTTAACGTTACAGTTATGACCATGGAAAGGGTATTTTTCTTTCGATTTCGTGTTAATTAATTTTCTTCATCTCCACTTTTCTTATAACTTGATGTAGTGCAAATTTTTTTTAAAATGAATTTAAAATATATGATACATTAAATAAGGCCACACCAAATCAATTTTCAGTTCTTTGGATTTAGGCTCTCTGATTTTTTGTGGTGTAAATTCTAAGAAAAAATTGTTTCCGTTTCATTTTGAAAATTCTTTATTTTTCAAGAAATTAAAAATTAAAAAAAAATATAATTTGGTAAAAAAAAATAGGGTTTTCTTCGATTTTTTTCAATATGTTAGTTCAAAAATGTATGCCGGACATAAATTTTATCTTCGTCTGAAAAAATGTCCGGAAGAAAAAAATAAAATAAAATTTCGCTCGCTCGCACCTATTTGTGTCATCGAAATAATTAAAAGACCTACAAATCAATTTGGTCTGGCCTAAAGGAAACCATTTCTACCAGTTGTATTATATGTTTGTACTGACAGATACTTGAATTCGGGCAGTTTTTGACAAAAATTGAAATCCAGGTTTGTCAGCGAGTTGAACCTCAGATCTCTATAGCAAAAGAATGTTTTAATTAATCATTTATCCTTAAGAATTAATAAAAGGCGCATGCAGAGAAAGTGACACACTTTCTGATAAAAGTGTAACCTTTTTGTTTCTTTTTTTAGTTGGGGTTTTACGCCGTTTTCAGCACATTTGACTATTTCTCGGCGGTTAGTTTTTATCGGTGGAGGAAACTGGAGTAGCCGGAGAGAATCATCGAACTTCGGTGGGAAAATTGGCATTCCTTTTAAATTAAGATCAGAGTCGAACACACCCCTCAACAGGTCAGATTCGAACTCACAACCTCATTGTTGACAGGTTAGATTCGAACTCGCAACCTCATTGTTGACAGGCTAGATTCGAACTCACAACCTCAGTGTTTACAAGCTAGTGATCATAAGTAGTCATCACGAATTATCTATACGACTCGGCCACCGAGGCCCCTAACCTTTGTGTAGGTTGAATAGACCCCAAATGACACACACTAGATAGTACAATTTGACAAGCACAATAATATCGATCATCTCTTAGAACCAGATTACTAGTTCAAACATGCTGTTGAATACTCTTTTCATCTCTGTATATTATCACCAGCTCTCTTGTTTATAGCTCTGCTCATGGGAGGTTCTTTCCCTTAAGGTCTATTTAGAATTCTTTAAATTTGCTCTTCAACATTGTGAATTATAGGTTTTCAAAAAGTGCAGAGGTGAAGAGTATAAGTCATACGTTGACACGTGTAACATGTGCGAGTGATTTGCCGTCTGTTGGATTTTGGTCACAACACAATCTGTTAAAAACGTTTTAAACATCATGAATTCAGCATGTTTTCTCTATCAATGATTTTATAAGCAAACGCTGAAATATGTAATATGACACCCCACACACACACAAAATCACGAAAAATGTTGACACTTGCGGATGACTCCTAACTGCAAATAATACTCACAAATTATAGGTTGTATTTGGGATTCTTTCATGTATGTATCCAATATATTTCAAATAACAATTAACATATACTCCTGAACTGTGTGAAGAACACGAGCAAAGTGTTGGATAAGCCACAATACTGGCATGCTTAGTTATGATTAGCACCGTTGTGAGAAGAAGAATATTCATGGTTTTATGACTGTACCAGTACCTGAAAAAAAGTAAAACTGAAAGAAAGAAAACCTATTATTATTATAATACTACCGGAATGCTTCTTTATCATGAATGTTTGCTATATGTTCTTATATCTCCATACTGTGTCGTTATGTTCATATTTATGCTTAGTTTATTAACACATAAACATTCAGATTACTATTCAGAATATTATAGAAGTACACCAATGACTGTGTTACTTTCTTTTCGATAACTATTTCATAGATATTTGGATGCAGTAGATAAGTTCTTGATTTATGATTGACCAATAGCGCTCGAGATAAACCATAAGCATCGAAACATTCAACCAAGTCCGACATTGGCTCCAGAGATATTTTTGTTTCCAACAGAAACCAAAGCATAAACATCAGATATTGTCAATTCAAATAACATGTAGTCAAAGGACAAATATTGCGTGGGGGAGGCAATCTTTCAAAAAGTTTATATAGGCTATTCTCAACCACAACATCTTTATCAATCTTAAAAATATTAAATATTTGTTACTGAATTTGTGTAGTTATGTTTTTAAAACGTTTCACAGAATATGTTTTCTCGGTTAATATCACCACGGATTATTTTTCGTTAAAACACTGATAAAATATATCGAGTATGATTAATATCATTTGAAATTTAAAAATCAGTGCTAATTGAAAGAAAAACAATTCTATTATTTGTGCAAAACTGAGAACAAAGCAGTTCTAAATTAGATTAGTTTAATTGTACATGTAATGGGGTAAAAAAAGTCAGGTTTTAAATACAAACTCACATTAGGCCAGGTAACAGGGTTATGGAGGTAAAGATACTATACAGTATATCTAAGTGCACGCATCGGGTTTCCTGAACGTTTCCCGTCAGAGGACAAGTGAAATCTTATTGTTTAATGCGACTGTCAATAATATTGACCTGAAATCCGATTCACCTAACCAAGAAAATAAGATATGTAGTGACACTTGTAGAAGGTATTTTCACAATTGAATTATTGACCCTACCAGACCTATCGTTCTTAACAAAACGAATGTTTTTCCCACACCTGCAGAAGTTATTTTATCACTTGTTTGTTGTAGTCCTGAGAAAGATGCGTTGTGATAAGACCCAATACCGACCTACAATAAATTACAAAAAAAATGAGCACACTTATTTCACTCCTTGGACTTTTGGATATTTATTTTACGCAGTTTTAAAAATACCTATATAAAAATTTTATAACATTTATTAACAGAAATTAATCTTACACATAGCTGTTTTACATTAAGTCTATGGGGAGAATTGTTCAATGTGTACACTTCAAAACAAAGGTTGACGCAAGAGTTTTTCATGATATAAAATATTGATTTTTTATGCATTAAATGTAATCTGGTTTGTTCGAAATTGTCTGTAACCTAACGAAACAAAATGATCGTCCCTTTAAATTTATATCACATGTTTCCATCAAATAATTACTTCTATGTCCATATTGCAGGATAAAAAACACTATTAGTGTACTATGGAAGAACACAGGAAATATTGGTATACGTCTCGGAAATGGAGGAAAATGATCGGCAGAGCCTTGCATTTTCCCAAGTTCCGTGGCTTCATCCAAATGTTTTCTGTATTACTCTACAGTACACTAATATTTAATTTATATATTCCTAATGAGAAATGTATTTACTACCTCGCATTCTCCATTATATATATCAGGTGTGTCAGTTGATACAATGTCGAATAGGAGGCTCTCAGGTTTTTTGTCAGTCATGTGACTCAGCATTTGTACTCGAGGTAAATTAAAAACATCAAAAAATTCACTTAAGATGTTGAAAATGTTTAAAATTGTAAACAATGACAAATGTGTTCTTGAGAGATTTGTGTTCACAAAAGAAAACCAAAGCATAAAGATAAAATATTTTCCATTTAAATAACAAAAACAAATGTGAACAAATACAATCGGATGTCAGGTATGAAAAAAATTCTTTTTCCAAAAGATAAAATGGCTATTCAGAAATCGTGTAAAAATCTGTATTAGTTTGAAAAATCGAGTTTTATCACTTCATTTTTTGTGCCAAATAAAGATTTTTCAACTTGTGACAGAAGATTCTATCTTTCCCTTTAAAGATAAAAATCAGTACATGACTTATTAGTTTTAAGTTTAAACACTAACAACAGATATAGGAGTATGATGATTATCGTTGTAATTGTCCATTAAAAGAAGTAAATATTGGGCGAAAATTTTAACTATTTCTAAATGCTAGTTTCTTAAGCTGAGAACAAATTAGTTTGATTTGAAAAGGTAAAATAATTTAATTGTACACAAAATAAAATTAATAACCAAACTCTCAGATACATCAACCCATAACTTAAATGAATTAAATAATTCCTGCAATACAGTTACGTATATGACGTAAGCAATAACTCGTAAAAATGCCAGAAATTGGAGTAAGTTACAGAATTTGTACAGAACTTTGAAAATAACACATTCAATAATAAGCACGGAGATAAACAGGTAGTCGAGCCATAACTCTGATTTTATTTCCTATAGATTTCAATTGCAAAATTTCCTTTAGGCCACGTGAAAGTTTTGTTGAAAGCTACTCCACATTTTTTTAACAAGTGGTTACCCTAAAATCATTTCCCTTCATTAGGTTGATGAATTGCCAAAAGAGAACATCCGACCCGTCACGTTTGTGGAGTTTATTTCTCATGTTTAAATTGGTAACCTTTCCCGAATCTTGGTTTTTGACAAGCTGCAATCTAAATTATAAGATTAACTTTTGAGAACCTGCTTATTTATTCATAACTTTTTGTAGTTACGAGTAAACAAATATTTGTCTGACATCTGGAAAATCAGAAAACGAGTACAATAGATTTTAAAACATCTCTTCCTTATTTCGTTTGGGAATTTCATCAGAAAATTTTGAATATTGTATATAGAGATGAATACTATTAACAAATTATCTCTGTATGTGAACTTTAAGTTTCTTGTTCAAACTTAATTTGATGATTCACAATACATGCGGAAGCAATAAAAATGGAATATGGTAATTTACAAAACATATTTCAATAGAAAGAAATATATACAAAATGACGACTCACCTTCACTGCGTAAGACAATTGACGTTTAAATGGGTTGCGATGAAAACCTGCCAAATTATGTTTATATGTTTTAATATTTACTCAATGTAATTGGTGTTTAACTAATGTGAATTCAGTGCACTATATTCAATGATATTCACATTGTACAAAAATTTCAAATAAATGGTATGAAATTTAAACGGACACTAAAGACACGATAATTAAATTTTCATTTGACCTTTGATATATTTTGTATTCATGTCATGTTATATGTAAATCAAAGGTCTATCGTAGGTAAAATTAAGTCTTTATTATCACGGTTATTCTGTTAGGGTTAATTCTTTGTATTCGTCATTACATGTATTTGAGATTTGAATTAACATGCATAAGATCCGGGTGTATTTTTTTATGTACTAGTGTTCGGTTTTTTGTTGTTGTTGTTTTTTTTTTTTTTTTTTTTTTTTTTTTTCAATTTAAACTTATTTATTTATTTAATAAAGTGGATTTGCACAAAGCATACCAACTTATGGTAATCCCTCTTCAAATCGTGTCCGACATCTACAGGGTAGTCTTTAGCATGCGAAGTGTGTTCCTATCTCTTAACATTGGACATATATTTTCCCTCCCAATCCGATAGACTAGCAACTGTTAACGTTAACGTGACCATTCTCGCAAATGATGTCCATAGGACCAAATTTAATTCCTGAAATTTTCGTCCGGAATGGGAATCGAACCAGGGACCTTTGGCTTTATAGTCCGATAACTACTGCACAACGGATTACTTAGATTAATAATACCTTGAAGTTATTCAGAGTTCTCTGTCGTTTGTTTTTTGTGTTGCTGTTTGAGGTTTGGGTTTACATTTATGATGCATCAACCATTACTTTGTGAATATGTACTTTTTTTTCACTAATGCTGATGTATGAAATGTTACATTTCATATTATATGAGCTGTATTGCTTACGAATAAAGATTATTATTATTATTATTATAAACTTGTTTTTAAAAGAGAAACGCGGTTATACACACGGTACATATAAAGTTATGATAGTAGTTAACATGCATCAGATCAGGGTGTAGATATTTTGACCAGGAGTCGATATGCGATGTCTCTCATTCCCCCGGCGGTCATTAGCTGCACTTGTTTGTTGGAATCACTTACACGACCGTGAAATGGTGACCTGGTTAACTTTCAGGGTTTGTGCAACTTTATTTCTGGAATTTCTGGTTTCAATATGACCGATCGATATTTTAAATGGCAAGGTCAAACCTTGACATGCCAGAATTTCAACTTTATGATAAAATTTATTAAGTTAAATTTAAGCTCCAGCTTTTGTCGTTTTATACGCTTTAGCTTAACCGTTGAATCAACCAAAAAGTGCAACTGAGAAAAGTTACCGAATTATCGCGGCGATGTTCATTTTTACGAACCCCTGTTCAGATTTGGTAGAGAGCCAACTCTAATGAATGGGCCATTAAAATGTTAAACTAACCTTTATAACATCAACAATTAAATTGGTCATTTCATTTTTCTTGCCTAATGGCAGAATTTTGGTTTTGAAAAATAAAATGGGATTATAGAATAAAGAATTGAAAGGGGGAAGGAGACAACAACCCGACTAAAGGGCAGAAAATAGCCCAAGGCTACCAATTGGTCTTAAACGCAGAGAGAAAATTCCGCAACAGCTGGCCTCTAAACAATAATGTATACTAGTTCAGCAAAATGGACCCACTCTTAACTCCGAAACATACAAATGAACCAAACTTCAAAACAAAAGACATAAATCTAAGGCTAGAGATTCTGGTCTTGGGACAGGCAGAAACATGTGGCGGGGTTGAACATGTTTTTCAAGATCTCAACCCCTCCCCCCCATACCTCTAGCCAATGTGGAATAAAAAAACACAGCGATACGCACAGTAAAACTCAGTTCAAAAGAAGTCCGAGTCCGATGTTGGAAAAGGTACGGAAGAAACTAAGTAAAATGACAATGATCAATATAAATTAACTAAGGACCACGGGCAGTTACTAACATGCCAGCTCCAGACCTCAATTAAACTGGTCGAAAGATTTTTTTTAACAGTATATGATACTGCATATAAATAGACCTAAAATTTGTTAAAACAGCTTTTATTTAGTACTATACTAATTTTATGAAAAAAAACTTTGAATCTCCATTTGAATTTGTAAAAATAATTTAAATTTTTACACTAAGAAATTTGTAGCTTGCTTTCATATTTGATAGGGATTACTTATATATACATTGTCTTGGAATTATTTGGAATGTCCGTAATTGCACTGTTAACTCAATTTCGATCTTAAACGGTCATTCTGGTCTTGTTTATTCTTATTTAGTCTTGTTTTTCTGCATGTCCGTAGTTTTCAACAAAGTAAAGATAACAAGATAAAATCAAGATATCAAGATCGACCAAGACCAGTTTAGATCAGTTCAGCACAGATAGTGTTACACATTGCATATTTCATTCTTAACTTTTATGATTTGGTCTTAACCACTCTTGATTGACTGCAAGCAATATATATTGTCTTTGTCTTGTTATCTTGATTTTGTTTTACATCTCAGAAATACTAAAAATCAAGACAGTCAAGATTTAACAAGACCGCAAAGACCGTTTAAGATCAAAGATGTATAGCATCTATATCTAACTGTTTTAAGATGAACAAAATATAAAGAAAATATAATTCGTAAAAGACACAAAATTGGGTATGATATAGCTGAAAAGGTAACATTGACAAAGGTAACACGATCTTTATTTTAATTTGAACACATCCTGACATGAAAATAAAAGAAATGAATGTATTTCTTGAAACGCATCAATAATTACAATGACTTTCCTTTGTTTTTAAATACTATTATTTTTTATTTCTACTTCCTTATACAATAATGTACCTGTTGTCCAATGAATTGCCGCTAGTTAAACACCAAAGCATTTCGTAAAGATTTAAGATGAATATTCAGCCATAACTCACTTAATTCTTCAATTGACATACGCATTAAAGGTAAGTCCTATCTGGTTTACATTTATAATGACAGTCTGTTGTTATATAGATTTTGAAGAAAATCTGAGGACCCCCCTTCTGGACTATTTGCATGTTTTTTCTCGTAGACTGGGTGTTAAAACAACATGTATCAATTGCCAGTACAAGAAAGTTTGTAGTTACTTATTGCAAAGTTTACTTGGTAATTAATTGTTGTAGAAGATGCTCTAATTACAAACTCGATTGCTTCGGAAAAAAACAACATAGCCTGATTTGAATATAAAAGAAATGTGTATATCGCCTACGTTTTCTTGTGATGCAACAATAATTAGAATGACTTTGTGCTTAAACTAAATCATATTTGTTTTCTATTTCCATATACAATAATCTACCTGCTGTTCAATGAATTGTCGCTAAGTAAACCCCAAAACATTGTGTTAATATTCAAGCTGATTATTCAGGCATAACTCATTTAAATTTTCAATTGACATACGCATTGAAGGTAAGTCCTATCTGGTTTACATGTTTACTTACGTCTGTTTTGTAGATCACCATTTTCCAATTGTTATTGCTTATATGTGTATTGTAAATTCAGAAGATTAATTATATAAAAAAAATATTATGCGCATACATAGAACATTATAGAAAACTATTTCTCTACTGTTTTTTTCTGTTTTAATTTAAGCAATATCAAAGCGGAATCTAATTTATTTGTAGTTAGATTAAAGAAAATATTATCTAAAAGGTATGAACAATTCACAATAATATTTAATAAAAAATAAAACAGTAAAATAAAAACTTTCAATACGCCTAATTCCAGTACGGTGTGTGTCGCTCATTTTGATTTGTCGGAACTGAACGTCTAGGATCTTTTATTTTCGGGTAAAAGACTTTCAGCGTATAAATATTTGACCCAGTAAAATAGTGTCATTTTAAACCGCTCATTTCTTGCTTATTTTGTCGAAGTGTGTAATTTTGTATGGAATTATAAGTAGTGAGAGTTGTTTTTGTCGCAATTTACCAGTGTAGAAATTCGACCAGGTTACTCACAAACTTAACTTAAAGTCCTTCAGACTTTCTTCAGTTTGTGAGTGAATTAGTCTCCTTTGTGCATCGATAAATTGCTTTAAAATGACTCTTATTGATATAATGAAACATGGCAAGCACTATGCATATCCCCCTGCCACTGTTGTGTTAATCACAAAATTAACTGCACTCAAGGAAATTATACTCGATGTCACAATAACTTTAGCAGTGAATTGGACAGGTGAGATAGTAGTCATAATGTTAAATGAAGTGTGACTGATAAGATTTCATACATTGGTAATGTAAACACATGTAGTGAACTGTTTTTATGATGACATGTTCTACTAATTAAATGTAAATTTACCAAAGTTGAATATCAATTTTAGAAGTTGAATGCTTCGCCTAAGTCTTGTGACATTAATAGTTATTAATATGCATGGTTGCTGGATACATTTCCAAAAAATGAAGATCTTAGAGTCTTTAAGGAAATTTACCAAAATTGGAGTTGTTTTTTATATCCAAATATTCCATTTAATTTTGGAAATTTAATCATCCCCTATACAGATGTTGGTTTTTTTTTTGGAAACAAATATGTAAGGTTGCTAGGTACTTTTCTAAAAAATTCAGATCTTAGATTCTTTTAGGAAATTAACCAAATTTGGAATTCCAATTTTGAATATTGAATGGTAGCCTTAACTCTAAGGATATTTATGGTTATTATTATGCATGGTTGCTAGATACATTTCCAAAAAATGAAGGTCTTGGAGTCTTTATGGAAATTTACAAACGTTGGAATTTCATTTTTGGAAATTGAATGGTTACCTTAACTCTTGTGATATAAATGGTTATTAATATATATCATGTATATGGTTCCTAGATACATTTCCAAAAAATGAAGGTCTTAAAAGTCTCTTCGGAAATTTACCAAATTTGGAATTATTTTTTTTTGTAAATTTAATCATTCCCTATACAGCTGGTGCATTTTTGTAAACAAATATGTATGGTTGTTAGGTACTTTTACAAAAAAATCAGATATTAGAGTCTTTTAGGAAATTAGCCAAATTTGAAATTCCATTTTTGGAAATTGAATGGTAACCTTAACTGTAATGATATTAATCGTTTTTAGTTTGCATGGTTGCTAGATACATTTCCAAAAAATGAAGGTCTTACGTTCTTTCGGGAAATTTACCAATTTACAACAGCTATTATTCTGCTAGTGTCTGATAGTATGGATGATTGGTAATTTTCAAAAATTGATAAGTCTTAGACCCTTCCAGATAAATTTTTCTGCCCCAAGGGCAAATCTCAAAATCCCGAAACCTTCGGTCCAGATAACTTTTAAATTGCTAGTTATCCACTAATTTTTTTTATGTTTCTACCACTTAGGTTTGTTGCTTTACCCCCAAAAGTTTCAGAAAAATTATCATTTCACTTTTGAATTTGACATATGTAATACTAGCTGTGGTTTCAGTTTCAGCATTATAGTCAAAATAGTTTATTTCGCTATTTACTGGATATCGCGAAATGCGTTTTTTACTCACAATTAATCCCAAACGGCAAATTCTAAAATTCCAAAACCTTCCGCACAATCCACATCAACAATGTTAACAATGATCAAAGTTTCAGTTTTCTATCTCTTATGCTTCCTGAGATAATCCTGGACCTTACGTACACCCGAACAGTACGGCTTATTTAAAACAACGCCTAAAGTTACTTTCAAGTTAACATAATATCTGGTTCAAATATCTGCTCCAGGACCAAAAAACGAGAGATTAGAACAGCTAGGACCAGTCCTGCGGCTGGTCCACCAGTGCTTTGAAAGCAGAGATTAGGGCTAGTCATAAACTCTGCTTTATTGATTTTTTAAATCTCTGGTCCGATGTTATCAACTGCGCACGCGCTGTTCTCGTGACAAAACAAGAAATTTGAATAATAATTGTCTCTGCTAAATGCGCATGCGCCGTCCTAGGACAGTCCTAGGAAAACGATTACCCGGGGATAAATAAAATGTTATTTTATTGTTATTGGTTGATCATGTTATATTGAGTAACTACTTATATTGATCTGTTCGGTTTCAATTTCAATAAGTTCTAATACGATCGTGTGCACACGAACGTTTGGTATTAATTCTTTTCCTTATCGAATTATAAAAATAATCAAGTTGTTCAGTTTTGTATATACTGCGTTATTTAGTCCCTATAAAAACCGTCACAATGCAGAGATTATCCAGATCGGTTATCAGTTTTCACCTTACCATTTGACATGTGAACCATTGTGATTTGTTTGAAGAAGCCGTACACAATGTGGAAAATTTAATCCTGTTATAATTAATGGTCATCTATTAAATAGACGTCGACTTATTTCAGAATGTCAACTATTAGTAGAACGATCTCTTAAATGTCCCACACTCCCATCGTTACGAAACGATATGCCGTCTTTAAACGGTGTATGCAGAGTCTGAAAAATACAAGCTGTTTTCCTCGAAATTGGACGGTACCCCTAAATACCGCATAACTCCTATAGGAAGTTATTTTCATTATCTATTTCCACATGTTTATAATTAAAAAAGCACAAAAAACACTATGTTTAATTTCGGAATATGAAGTTTTAGATATAACGAAGATATTTCACTATGTTGTGTTTCAACGGATAATCAGTTGCAATTAAAGAGGACATATATACCTAAGGAAAAAAAACGTAATCCTTTGGACAGACAAACCCAGGAAGACAAATGAACAACCACAAGCACAACAAATAAACACTGACAACTAAAAAAACAATGAACAACACGAACTCCTATAAAAAACAGAAGTGAACCCAGGTTCTCGGGTAGAGTAAGCAGTTCCTGCTCCGGATACGGCACCCGTTGTGAAGTTCAACAAATTTAATCCGGTGGAAGTCACAAATCGGTATGAATTTCGTCGGCTTGTTCGAAAATTTCTTCTGCAGGCACAAAAACTTAATGGAACCGAAAATAACAATTTATGATTTTAATGTATTTTGAAAAGAAAAAAAATCATGTAACATGGAAACACAAGTTTATAACTTTGGCGCAAGAACGACAATATTTATTTTTTTACTCAACATATAAAAAGAACAGATGTATGTACAATGTATGATCCTTATTTCTAACT
Source organism: Mytilisepta virgata (assembly GCA_028015205.1). Taxonomy (NCBI): domain Eukaryota; kingdom Metazoa; phylum Mollusca; class Bivalvia; order Mytilida; family Mytilidae; genus Mytilisepta; species Mytilisepta virgata. The sequence continues at coordinate 21,543,393 of CM051513.1, forward strand.
TAATATTGAAAGGCACATTTAACCATGTTTGGAGGGGGCGGGGAGGGGGAAGACAATTTGAACTGGTGACTGAGTTCAAACCCATGTAAATAGATATGCGTCGAAATCTACTTTCTTACTTTTTCTTGCAATGTGTATTAGTTAAAAATTAAATTTATAGTGTACACGTGTTTTGATTATGTCTAATTAACTCGGGACATGATTTACACACGGGAATATACCTTATGTTATGTTCTCATCCGTCTACTCAAAAGAACATAAACTATTTATAAATAAAACCAATAAAACTCGGTCACGAATTGTAGATCTTTGGATTCGAATTTTGAGATTAGTTATTCTGTTTATTACATTGAAATATTTCATGTATTCAGAATATTTAACAAGAAAATACAAGTGATTATCTTTTTATATGACTACACGTCGACCATTATATAACAACTTCGTTGGCGACATATATTTTTCCTAGAGAGAAATATGACTTTCGATTCCACTGGGTGAATTATCGGATTTGATTTCACTCGGAAATCCCGGTATTTCACCACAGTCAATGTAATAATCTCTATTAATGTAATAAACAAATACTAATGTTTACATTCTTATACTGCACGTCCTCGGCCGCTGGATCAACTTTACAATAAACAATACACAATCTATAAAAGAAATAATTTCTATTACAATAAGTAAGTTAAGTAACATCTTTCATTTTAAGTTATGCAAATACCAAAGGTATCGTACTCCAAGGTGTACTTTTCAGTAGTATACGTAACTAGTACGAATCTTGTCAAAAGCAAATTCATCAATTCACATAAATCTTAATTGTGTCGTGGGACGGTGGGTGTCAGAAATGATCAGAGTGAACTGTCCGAAATGCAAGCGTCGAATAACTTATAATATACTTTAAATGTACCTTTACAGTTATTAATCTATCAATGTCAATTTTGAATCATTGTGAAACATTCCAAAACAATATTTATTTTTCAATACAAATAGTGGATAAATGAGTATTATTTAAAGAAAACCCCATTATAACATCCTGTAAATGACAACTGTATCAAGTATTATATTTACTATTTATTTTCTTTCCTTAGGTAATATTACACGCCTAATCATGATTGCTACTTTGGAAGCAGTTATGCTGTTCCCAGCTGTTTTGGGAGTGGTAAACCCATGTCCTACAATTTCATTATTAATAAAATTCCATTAAGGGATTATGACGGCAATTAGCTTAGGTTTGTCTAAGAAGAAAATAAATCAATTTTCGTATAATTTTTTCCGGAAATTTTAAGAGGTCTGCATATGGGGGGAGGGGGCAGCAAATGACAAGAGAACGAGCTTAAAAATCAATGTGAAAATCATATTAGATTTATGAAAAGTAAAGAGCAGTATACCTCTTTATTTTGAAAGGCTCACTGATTACAGAATATTTACAGGAATGGTCATGAGAGAACAGCTAGATAAGTATATGTCACATTTGTAGATTGGGCAAACGATTGATTATAATCAATGCAGTACAGTTGTCTCGAGGTCAGCTGAAGACAAACAACGCGTGTTTCTAAGTAACATTACAATAATACTAAAATAGCATTAATTGCTTTGTAAATAAGTGTCCACATTGTTTGTATTATTTTGACCAGGAAGTAATATCTGGGCCATTAGCGTATTTTCTGCGTATTGTGTGCTTATTTCTACTGTGATTAAATGTTTTTATTTCTAAATCATTGAGCTTACAATCAATAAAAATATAAAAAATATATTATATTGATTTTAAATCAAATGTTTGCCCGGTGTCTTTAGTCATGATTGTTCACTTCTATGTTTAATAAATTGTCTATACACAAAGTTGGACATTCCTCTGGATATTTGACTTTTTTGTCAAATTTAACACGCCAAAAGAAATCAAATCCAAAAAGATAAACTAAGATAATAATTTCAATTTTATTTTTATCTTGGAAACTTATTACAATAATTCAGTGATTACAGTTGCAATACTTTGATATTTAAAAAAAAGTTGGATTAATCATGTTTTCCAATCGAAACAATTCAATTCGGTAAGATTTTTAAAACAAGCCATACAAGTACCAAAAAAAAAATAAACGAAAGATTGTAGTGACAACATTATCACCATTGCACAAGAAACTATATATTTCTTTATAAACAACGCATTATTCCAGATAAAATTACAACCGTTACCCAAGGTCAATCTAGAAGTATCTACACATGTAATGTATGTACCTACCTCCAAGTCTCCTTAAGCAATAACGGTTTAATAAATAATCGTATAGACATGCCAGAAAACAGTCATTGTAAATATTGAACTTCATAAGACATAAAATAAGGGGAGTTGATCTATTACAGCAAATTCATTTTATATGGCCCTCAGGTAATAGTTACTAGAAATGAAACAAAAATTTTAGAAATTTTTTAAGTGTAATTTTGTTTTAATTTCAAAAGTTAAACTTTTATTTTCGTAAAAAAAACATTAAGCACACAAGAAGTTTTAAAACGCATAAACTTACCCCTACAACCCAAATACTAGTTATACTTTGTTTCATTAAAAACAACACAGTACCCCATATAACTTACATCGTCATGACTACTAATGATCACTAGCCTGTCAACACTGCGGTTGTGAGTTCGAATCTCACCTGTGGCGGGGTGTGTTCGACTCCCACATGAATTGACAAGGATTGCCAATTTTCCTACTGAAGGTCGGTGGTTCTCTCCGGGTACTCCGGCTTCCTCCACCAATAAAAACTGGCCGCCGCGAAATAGCCAAACGTGCTGAAAACGGCGTTAAACCCCAACTAAACAAACAAACCATATAACTTACAACAGTTTCGATTGGCCAATCTAGAAGTATTAATGTACCTGCCGCCTAATCTACTTAAGCAACAATGGTTTCATAAATAATGCCATTAAGTTGACATAAAACAATCATTGTAAATATTGAACTTTATAAGACATGAAATTAGAGGATTTGGTTTATTACAGCAAATTTATTCTATATGGTCTTCAGGTAATATTTAATAAAAATTAAAAGAAATTGTGGAAGGTTTTTTAGTGTATTTATTTTTGTTTATTTCCAAAGTTAAATTTTCATTTTCTTTTTTTTAATCTAAGTACACGGTCAAGAAGTTTTAAAATTGATATGCGTACTTTTTGTAGAGTTATGGTTATCAACTCAATTGAAAAACCAACTTGAAGAGAATATTATTTTCGTTCCAAAGTGAACGATCAATAAAAACACGGTTACACTACGTAAATGTTTGACGGTATGGCTATGTTAAACTAAGTCTTGTGATATAACAGAAATAACTAATTTGGGTCTGGCTGTGGGTCGAAAGAACTTCTACTGAAGTAACATATATACCATTTTAAATTGTTTCTTCGTTATTTAGATTTTATATAACATGTGTTCTGTGGCAAGTGAAATAAAGTTGCAGTACATTTAATTATGTAACTCTCGTAGCAATAAAAAGTAAAACATCTGAATTAATTCTGTACAATTGACGTGAGTATTACTTATCTTTAAAACTGTGTAATATTATTCTACGATTTCTATTTTTCAAAAATTGTAGTTTTTGTCTTGTTATTTCCTTAGTTCCAAAAACAAATTTAAAGTATGTACACTCTATTTCTCTTTTTCCCTTCACACGTACAGGACTTCCTATTTAAATTATACATGTAAATTTCCAAAACAAATTGATCTATAAACAGAACTATATACGATACTGCATATGCATATATACAAAAATTGTTCAAACATCTTTTATTTAGTACTATACGAACCTCATTGAAAAACATTGAATCACCATTTGAATATGTTAAAAAATATATATTTCTACATTAAGAAAAATTTAACCTTGGTTTCATATTTGACAGGGATTATTGACATATGCATTGTGTTGGCATTCTTGCACACAAAGGACACAAAAATGACCATGCTATAGCTGAAAAGATAACATTGGCAAATTTAAAATCTTTATTTTGATTTAAACACAGCCTGACATAAAAATAAAAGAATCTGTATATCATCTACGTTTTCTTTGACGCTCCAATATTTACAATGACTATGCTTTATTTTTAAATATAATAATATTATATTTCTACTTTCCTATACATTAAGGTACCTGTTGTTCAATGAAATGACGTAAGTTTAACACCAAAACATTGGGTAAATATTCAAGCCGAAATTCAGGCACAACTCATTCAAATTTACAATTGACATACGCATGGAAGGTAAATCCTATCTGGTTTTCATTTTTACTGACAATCTGATTTGTATATCACCATTTTCCAATTTTTATTGCTTATATGTGTATTTTAAATTCAGAAACTTAATTTTTTAAAAATATATAATCTGCACATACACAGAAAATTGTAGAAAACTATTTTTATACTTTTTTGTCTGTTTTCAGTATATTCGATCGGTTGGAAATTCAAATTCAAATTCCCATTCGATTATCTCCTTACTTTTCACAGACTCCATATCAACGTGTAAACATTAATTGATTAATTGATTTTTTTTTCTGTCGTGTGGGCAACATTTAAGCCATACCACACTGTTATGATATTATTATTACTGTAAATTCAGAAATTATTGCGTGCATTTTTTATTGCGATTTTGTCATTTTAGACCAAAATGCGATTTTAATTTTTGCGATATTGAGAAAAATCCTGCTTCATTCATATCAAAAAAATCCAAGTTTGAATTATTGCGATTACAACCCTGTCGCATTTTTCGCGATAATAAAAAACATCGCAATAATTTCCGAATTTACAGTATTATATTATTTATCTTGGCCTAATTTGTTTTGCGTAGCCTTATAACATGTCTAATATGTTTACATAATACTTATAGTTGTTTACCAAATAATGTTATAACTGCGCACTTTAGAAATCACTGGAACAATAATAGATACTGATGGAATGACTAGAACTTTCTATTTGACTTAATAATTCTGGTGTGATTCGAACTTCTACCGTATTCCAGAAGTTTCCGTTCTGCAGTATATATACGGACAAGAAAGTTAGACTTTCAGAACATAACATATTGGACCGGACATAAACATTCTTGTGTTCTCAGCTGTTGGATTGATACACTTTTATTTACGTTTCACACATCGTATTTGGCACACTTTTATTTACGTTACATAATACTAGATTGTGACTGATTGGATATAATATTCCGTTTGGATTCCCGCAACAGTGACGAGAAGAATTCCGGATTAGGAAAAGACGAAGGATTTTGAACAGTTAAGTTGACATTTTAGTTTGTGTAATATTTTTTTGTAAACTTGTACATAATAAATCTTGTTAAATTTTATTATTGATTTGTGTCTTTTGTTGGCTACAATTTAAAGATGATTTCGGCCGTAACAGAAATTGGGGGCTCGTCTCGGGATAACGTTAATATCTCATTAATTTTTTTCAGTATTTTTATTAGAATTAGCCAACAAAATTCTACAAAATGGCATTTGATGCTGGTAAATCTTTGAAAACGCCAGACCTGGAAGGGTTTGATAAATTAAAGAAAGAAGAATTAGTGTTGCTTGCTAAACATCTAAAAATAGATTTTAGAGCATCTATGAGATAACAAATTATAAAAAATTAGGTAATAGACAATTTAGTTGACTTAGAAATTTTTGGTGAAGAGGTTCTTGATCTCAAGGTCGAAAATGTTGATGCTTTCAAATTAAAACAGCTGGAATTAGAACATGAACTTAAATTAAAACAATTAGAAAAAGAAGATGAATTTAAATTAAAACAATTAGAACTTGAAATGAGGGAAAGGTTAGAGATCGAGAAAATAAAAATGGAAATGGTCAAAGTAGAAAGCAACACTAAATATGAGTCAAAATCAGAATATTTTGAGGCAGCAAAAAATATACGTTTGGTTCCTAAATTTTGTGAAAAAACAGTTGATAAATTGTTTCCACAATTTGAGAAAATTACTCAAAATCTGAAATGGCCAAAGCCTTATTGGACAACAATGCTTCAAAGTGTTTTTGTGGGCAAGGCCGCTGAAATTTACTCAGCACTTTCTTCAGAAAAAAGTTCTGATTATGACACTGTTAAACAGGAAGTTTTGAAAGCTTATGAACTAGTGCCAGAAGCATATAGACAGAAATTTAGGTCTTATAAAAAGTTTGAAACACAAACCTATGTTGAATTTGCTAGGGAAAAAGAAGATTTATTTGATAAATGGCTTACGTCAAGGAAAATAAATAACAATTTTAATAAATTAAGACAATTAATGTTATTAGAAGAGTTCAAGCAGTGTGTTAATTTAGACTTAAAAACACATTTAGATGACAAAACTGTTGAGACATTGCAAGATGCAGCTGTTGTTTCCGATAATTATACAATTTCACATAAAAGAAGTTTCAAAGGTCAAAATTTTAATACTTCTAGCGGAAATTACAAAAATCAAAGCACTGAACGTACTGATATTAAGCCTGTTGCACAGAATAAGAGTCCGTCTAGTTATAATATGTCAGGTCCAAAATTTGATACTTTTCAGTCACTACCTTGTGCTTGTTGTAAGAAAAATGGTCACCTGATGGCTGATTGTTTTAGACTCCAGAAGGAGAATGAAAGAGATAATAAGCCCAGGTCCAGTGCTTGTACGACACCCGTTGTTACCAATAAGTTGGAATGTCCTGCGAGTCAGGCTTTTAAGTCCAGTTTTTGTGATTACATGGAGAATTATAAGCTCTTTATGTCTGATGGGTTTGTTTCTATTGTTGATAATACTACTCCTCAGCCTATTAAGATTTTACGGGACACTGGAGCTTCTCAGTCTTTGTTGTTAGAAGGTGTGTTGCCTTTGTCCGAGGAGACGTCCGTTGGTGCCTCCGTTTTGTTACGAGGTGTGGAGTTAGGTTGTATAGATGTTCCCCTCCTTCGTATTTATTTGAAGTCAGATTTAATTACTGGACCAGTTGTTGTGGGTGTTCGTCCTACTCTCCCTGTAGAGGGTGTTTCATTATTGATAGGAAATGATCTAGCTAGGAACAAAGTGGTTGCTGAACCAATTGTTTCAAGTGAACTGGTGGTGGATGTTAAATCACCTAAATATGATGCTGAACTGTATCCAGCTTGTGTTTTTACTAGAGCGATGGCAAGAAAACAACAAGACGGGGATTTACAAAAAGGCCAGTATAATTATATGGACCTTTCTGACTCTTTCGCTGCCGACATTGAAGGTCCCGGTAGCTCAGAAAAGGCCATAATACAACCTGGTACTAACAAGCATGTAATTATGCCATGACCAGACGTAAACAACCATTCATTAGACAAAAGAACATTTAGGGAAGAACAGAATAAAGACCCTGAGGTTCTTCAGCTCGGCAAGAGGGGTCTACCCCAAGAAGAAGCAGACAAAGTGGCCGAATGTTACTGCCATCAAGACGGCATTTTGATGAGGAAGTGGAGGCCCCCTGATGCTAAGGAATGGAGAGTGGTATACCAAGTGGTGGTGCCTAAAGTCTATAGGCAAGAAATTATTGGTCTTGCCCATGACACCCCTTTGGCTGGACATTTAGGTATAAGGAAGACTTGCCTTAAGATATTACAACATTTCTACTGGCCCAGACTTAGAAATGATGTCACAGAATACTGCAAATCATGCCATATATGCCAGGTTGTTGGCAAGCCTAACCAGAAAATACCACCAGCACCACTTCTGCCAATTTCAGCCTTTGAAGAACCTTTCAGCCGAGTACTCATTGATTGCGTTGGACCTTTACCAAAGACCAAGACTGGAAATGCTTATTTATTAACGATCATGTGTACATCCACTCGCTTACCTGAGGCTATTCCCTTAAGGAATATCAAGACACCAACTATTGTCAAAGCTCTTATCAAATTGTTCACATTAGTAGGGCTTCCTAAGTTTATACAGTCCGACCGGGGTTCAAATTTTATGTCAGGTTTATTTCAGCAGGTCGTTTACCAGTTATGGATTGCTCAGTATGGATCAAGTGCTTATCATCCAGAATCTCAAGGTGCCTTAGAACGTTTTCATCAAACATTGAAGAACATGATTAGGACTTTTTGTCTTCAATTTGATAGGGACTGGGATGATGGTGTTCACTTTCTACTTTTTGCGGTCCGAGAGGCTGTTCAAGAATCCCTTGGTTTTAGCCTCTTTGAGTTAGTGTTTGGTCATACTGTAAGGGGACCTTTGAAATTGATTAAGGAAAAATGGCTTACGGAACACACTGACTTGAATCTTCTAGACTATGTATCTAGATTTAAAGAAAAATTGTATACTGCTTGTCAAATTGCTCAGAAAAACTTAAAAACTGTACAGAATAAGATGAAAATATGGAATGATAAAGATGCCAGGGACAGAGTTTCTGAGACTGGTGATAAGGTACTTGTACTTTTGCCAGTCCCTGGGCATCCTTTACAGGCTAAATACTGTGGTCCTTATACCATTGACAGTAAAATCAAACTCCATGTCGGCGTAAATAAAATAGAGTGTGTCACATTAATATGTTAAAACCATATTTTGAGCGTACTAATGAAGGTGAGAGTAAACCAGTTGCCACTTTAGCCATGGTTAAATCGGAGAACGATCATGACAAACCAGACATAATTGAACCATCTTTTGATTCTAAGACTATGGAACAAACTGTTAGATTGAAAAATTCTGAAATTTTGTCAAATTTAGACTCAAAACTTGCACATCTGACTTTCGATCGCAGAGAAAAATTGAATCTTTGGTGTTTTCTTTTAAAAATCTTTTTCCAGATGTGCCAAACAAAACCACTGCAGTTTGTTATGATGTTGATGTAGGCGATGCTTCTCCAATTAAGCAACATCCTTACCGGCTCAATCCACTTAAACTTGAAATTATGAGACAAGAAATTAGATATATGCTTGACAATGATATTATTGAGCCGAGTAACAGTGAATGGAGCTCTCCTTGTCTCCTTGTGCCGAAACCAGATAAAACCTTTCGTTTCGTTACTGATTTCAGAAAAGTCAACTCAGTTTCAAAATCTGACTCCTATCCGATTCCAAGGATAGACGATTGCATTGATAACATTGGACAATCAAAATTCGTAAGCAAATTTGATTGATTAAAAGGTTGCTGGTAGGTCCCCTTGACACCGAGAGCTCTTGAAATATCATCTTTTGTCACACCAGACGGCTTATTTCAATATACTGTCTTGCCGTTTGGTATGAAAAATGAATGCTCCAGCTACATTTCAAAGAATGATCAATAATGTAATAACACATTTAGACTGTTGTTATGCTTATATTGATGATCTTATTGTATGTAGCGATAGCTGGGAAGAGCATTTAACACATTTATTTGTTACTTTTGAAAGATTGTCACAATCAAATTTGACTGTTAATCTTCCTAAAAGTGAATTTTGTAAGGCCGCTGTTGATTATTTAGGGCACACAGTTGGCCAAGGTCAAGTGAAACCTATTATGGCTAAAGTGGATGCAATTACCAATTTTCCTCCTCCTACAAATAAAAAACAACTTATGAGATATTTAGGCATGATTGGATTTTACAGAAAATTTTGTTCAAATTTTGCTACTGTTGTTCAACCATTGACTCGTCTTTTACGAAAAGATTCTAAATTCATCTGGAGTGATAATTGTCAAAACGCTTTTGAAAAATGCAAATCACTTTTAATTAACAGTCCCGTTCTTATCACTCCAGACTTTAAAAAGCAATTCAAACTTGCCGTTGATGCAAGTGATGTAGGAGTTGGAGCCGTTTTATATCAAGAAACAGATGATAATGTTGAGAAACCTATATCATATTTTTCCAAGAAATTAGATAAACATCAGAAAAATTATTCCACTATTGAAAAAGAATGTTTTGCACTGTTGGCTGCACTTCAACAATAATAGATACTGATGGAATGACTAGAACTTTCTATTTGACTTAATAATTCTGGTGTGATTCAAATTTCTACCGTATTCCAGAAGTTTCCGTTCTGCAGTATATATACGGACAAGAAAGTTAGACTTTCAGAACATAACATATTGGACCGGACATTAACATTCTTGTGTTCTCAGCTGTTGGATTGATACACTTTTATTTACGTTTCACACATCGTATTTGACACACTTTTATTTACGTTACATCATACTAGATTGTGACTGATTGGATATAATATTCCGTTTGGATTCCCGCAACAGTGACGAGAAGAATTCCGGATTAGGAAAAGACGAAGGATTTTGAACAGTTCAGTTGACATTTTAGTTTGTGTAATATTTTTTTGTAAACTTGTGTATAATAAATCTTGTTAAATTTTATTATTGATTTGTGTCTTTTGTTGGCTACAATTTAAAGGTGATTTCGGCCGTAACAACACTGAAATCTGATGTAATCATAGTTAGATTTTAAAAAATACTATTTGAAACGACAATTTTTATTTACAATAATAATCAACGAAATATAAGACAATAAAATAAATACAAAACAAACTTTGAATACGTATAACTCAAGTACGGCGTGTATTTTTGATTCTGATTTGTCGGAACATGACGTCTGAGATCTTTTATTTTCGGGTAAATGAATCGCTGCGTATGAATTTGTGAGACAGTAAAAAAGTATCATTTTAATTCGCTCATTTCTTTCTTAATTTTCTATGAAATTATAAGTAATGAGAGTTTTTTTTCTCTTGCAATTTAAACTCGACCAGGTCACTCAAAAACTTAACATTAACATTAACATGCTAAAAAATTTCTGAAAACTTATTTTGACAATAATCTATTTAATCTATATAAACTTTCAGAGACATAACTTGCACATATTGTGCAACGTCACATTTGTCTGTGGTGACGTCATATATGATGCAAAATAAGTGAAATGCACACGAAAATCGAAAAATCATGCAGCTGTCGTTAAATATTTGGGACATTACAACAACGGAAAAGGCAACAATTCGTTACGACTATTGCAAACAGAGGGTAGTGTAATGCTTTTTACTTTCATTTTAAAGAAACTTCGCAGATATTCCCGAAAAACCACTTGCAGTTTGAAAAAGACACACAGTTTTTTAGTAGAGCAAAAATCACATCAAGTAACGAAGATCAACGAATACAAAATCTCACGGTATTTAATGAACTACTAGGCACCTGTGATGGATCACGGGGGATCAACTGATAGAGATGTATAGCGCGTCCCCAGGTGGTGGATAGGGGAGATCCTCTCGTTGGGGGGAGGGGGTTGTCACGTCATAATACGGAAAGCCTTACCGCGGACCATATTGGGTAACGTGTTTGAAGAATGCCACACTCTCTGCACGCTTACCCCTTCTGTAGTTTTCGAAAAAGAGTAGGTTGATGGCTAAATTATCCGACCTACCCAATTATCCTCCTTTTACAGTGGCAGTCAAAATTGGTTCCCCTTTGTGTCCTAATCCAACCCTAGTTGTTTGATAAATTGAACTGGTTCTCGTCCTGAAGATGCATGAAATATTTGCCACTGGACATTAAGCAATAATCAATCAGTCAATGGATGAACTACTGGATGAAAACTGTCCCTGGTCGATTCGATTGTTGTCTATCATCGTAGAATACAATGTAAACAATCCGTGTAATCAAGATTCTTGAAACGAAGCTTCTCTTACAAACAAATCAACGATTATAAAAATTCAATAGGAGTTATCTCCATTACCCAAGGCCTACCCTCTTAAATTTTTAGTATTTCTGAGATTTTAAGCAAAATCAAGATTTCAATACCTAAACCAGGTATAATGCCTTGCGGTCAATCAAGGTTGCTTAAGACCAGTTCATAAAGTTATGGAATGAATAATGCAATGTTTAACATGACCTGTTCTGAATTTAACTAAACTGTCGTTAACCGATCTTGATTGACTGCAAGGCATTATATCTTGATTTGATCTTGTTATCTTAACTTTGTTGAAAACTATGTTTGTTTGTTTGTTTGTTTGTTTAGTTGGGGTTTTACGCCGTTTTCAGCACATTTGGCTATTTTGCGGTGGCCAGTTTTTATTGCTGGAGGAAGTACTGGGAGAGAACCACTGACCTTCGGTACGAAAATTGGCAATCCTTGTCAATTAAGATCGGAGTCGAACACACCCCGCCACAGGTGAGATTCGAACTCAGTGTTGACAGGCTAGTGATCTTTAGTAGTCATGACGAACTACCGAGACCACTCGACCACCGAGGCCCCTTGAAAAATATGGTAATGCAGAAAATTAAGACGAAATAAAAATAAAAAAAAGATCAGAATGACCGTTTAACATCAACGTGTTTTAGTAGTGAGCCTTTGTAAACAGGTCTTTCTAATCGTTGACTGCGTAGTACCGACAAATAATCTGTGATTGATCTACAGAGTCACTTTAAAGATTTTTTAATACTATATACACCTTGGCAGGGTATACACTCAGGAGGCGGCTCATCCTCTAAAATAAAGAATTGTCGTTTTGGTGTGGCTAGTTTAACATCTGGTTTAAACAAACATTCTTGTCAACAGTTGGCTCTAAAATGTAATATGTTGTTTGTAAGCAGATCCCACTGGCACTGCCACAGACCCCATATATACTTATAGATTAAAGGTTTCAAATCAGTATCGAGCACTGATATAGTAGATACGGGGTCATCTAGATCATCATTCGTTATGCTATCTACGACTCTGATTCTAGCTATACCAACATGGCTTGTTATTTAGAGAAAATCTATTTCTTTACCCAAAATAAAAAGTCTTTAAAATTCAATAGTATTTAAAATAAACATGAAAGAGAATTAGAACATGTGAGAAAGTTTTGTCTAACAATGGCTCTTGCCTCAGCTGTAATATAGAACTGGAAGGTGGAATACAAAGAGTTGCTGTCCGTTGTCCATAAACAGCAACAGCGGCCACTTCATCTCCGTCTTTTCATCCACTAGTATAAATGGTATAAATCCTTTGAATATTTGATTTAATTTTGGCAAACTGTTGCTGAATTTCAATGGGCTTAGTCTCAGACCTTTTATTTTTCGTGAGGTCAAAAATGAATTTTGGTTTGGGTACAAGCCAATTTATGTTTTGGTTTAGGTTTGGGTACTAACCAAGGTGGCGATTGAGATGTATTAATACATTGTAGGTGCTATTTCATCAAGGTTAATGTTAAATCTTGAAATGTGTGGTTTCATCTGGATACCAAAAGGGGGAATAGGGTAGGTTGAACACGCAGTCTTATGTAGGATTTGAAGAATGGGCGTTCAACCAAATTTATTCTACGGTTATAGATGGAGGGATTTATATATTAATACGGGAGCCAAACGGGAGCCTTGGTGGTGAACAGTGTCTAAGATTTTCGAGCAGATCCATAGATAATAGACCATAGAATTTAGTGCTGAAAACAACTTTTAAAATATAAAATGCTTTCAAGCATTTAGCTTTTAGCATTTTGATAAGGGGCAGAAAAGTTAGTCTATTGTCAAACAGAATTCAAAGGAATTTGGTTAAGTTGAAAACCTTAATAAGTGTATTGTAATCAGCTTTAATTCTGAGTGTAATCATGGTTTCTTAAAAAAAATGCATAAAGACAGTTTTTGAATTTGAATATTGAAAACCGTTTACCGTAGCCCACTTTTCAATCTTATTTAAAGACAATTGTAATTGTCTTTCTATATTGTTCCTATTTTAGCGATATATAATATCCGAAAATCATCAACATAAAGAGAACCTTCGACGTTCTTTTGTCACGTTGTAGCTAAACTACTGATTTTAATCCTTAATAATGTAACTGAGAGTACTGCCCTAGGGATCTTAAGGTCAAAAGGATTTTTCTTCTTTTTTTCAGAAAGCAATTACAGTAATTTAACTTTCTTTTATGTGTCAGTATTTACTTCCTACAATTTATCACGAAATTTATCCTCAGACTTGTTATGCGGCAAAATTCTTCAACTGAAACAAAATGATTGGATGACGTAAAGGAGTTGTATTTCCCGTGTACTCTTAATTATTTATTCACTTTTCAATGCTTTGTCAAATATTCTATGTCTTAGTTTTTCCTTTTCTTCGTCTTAAGAATTGATTATTTCAACTGGAATGAACATTTACGTTCCGTTATGTTTCAGGATTTAGAGAATTCAAAGAATTATTCATTTACTATGCATTACTTTTTATGTCAGTTGAAACCCCATCTAAAAATGCTTTTAAACACTTGATAAACCATATCCGGACCAATAGAGTTTAACACAGATTTTTTGGTAGTGTCCATTTTTGTATTTTTTTCGGTCGTCTGCTGTTTGTTTTTGATTCGTCTTTCACATCTCGATTCTGACTTTGTTGATTGTTGGTATGCTCTTCGGGGTTTCCTCATTCTTAGATGCCTATTCGCCTTTCGCAATAAGCAAAGACAAAAGATATTCCCTTATTCCGCGATTTAATCTCAGGTATCTGAAATTTTAGACTTTAGTTCGTATGTTAATATGTACAACGTTTACTATTGTACACTTACAGCTCTATGATCATATATGGTACCAGTAAACACTGCCGGTGATAGTGTACACCCCATCTGAGCGATCGTATATAGTACACAATAAATACATTTTTAGTAATGCTTGTTTCATTTTGTCTGTCCTGATTTTTAATACATTATATTGAATACTAAAATGAATTGTAGCTTGACTACCAATGGCTTTATTAATAAAAACAATTTATTCAAATCATAATATATATCTTGAAACATCAAGAAATTGACTCAAATTTACAGTTCAAAAAGTACACAAAACAGTGACTTAAAATTGGCGAAAAATTTACCAGTAGCTGTTATTTCTTTATTTGATTTTTTAAGTCCCGCCAACGAAAGTTGGGGAAAATAGATGTTTGGTTTGTGCGTCCGTCCGTTCGTATTTTCGTTCGTTCGTCCGTTCATCCGTCCCGCCTCATGGGAAGGTTGCTTGAAGCGATTCTTCTACTAATATGGGGTCACATCATCACTTGTTACACATATGATATGAACTTTCTAAAATATATGCCATTTTAAGGTAAGGACCTTAATTTCACGGTTCAGTGAACATGAAAGTGTGACGGTGAATCCTCATGTTAATCTATGTATTGAAGCTTTTTTTCTATGAAGATGGGTCACATGTAAGTCATGATATGAACTCTCTGAGATGTATGCCATTCTAAGAAACCGAGTATTTACAATCGCCTTTGATGCGTAATGTTCGTTTCACGGTCAGTTTCTCAAGCCAGAATTGATTGTACTTGAGAATATAATATTGCATTCCCAAAGACATAAGGCAACATAAAATGCTAAAAATTGTCTGTGCTATTCAAATTCAATGAGTAAAATCAACACTGGCTTGAAACATGCCGCACCGACGTCGATTGTAAAAATTCGAGGCTCATTCTGGAAGTGTAACATTTGTTTCGGACGCCCATCTGTAGAAGTCGATGAATGAACAATATATAATTATGATACTCAATCTGGAAAACATCAAAAAATTTTAAAATGTCAACACTTACCTTCCTCCGAGGAGAGAATATCATTGCAGCAGTCGTAAAGTCGGTTTATATTGACTACAGTAATCATCGACTCGTCTATCGTTGTCACGGGGTGAAGATGGGGTCAACGCATAGACAATTGTGTTCACATTTACATCATCTTATCAGCTATCTAAAATATATGCCGCTTTAAGGTCTTGAGCTAAATTTCACGGTTCAATTATCATGTGAAATGTGATAGTGAATCCTTAGGTTAAGGTTTGCATTGAAACTATATTTTTTTTAAATATGGGGTTACCTTATCGTTAAACTTTGTACACATTTACATCATGATATGAACATCATGCACTTTTTTAACCTAGGTTTCAGGGTTCATTAAAGATAGGAAATGTAGTGCTGCTGACCCAGGTTTGTTATCGTTAAAGATTATTTTCTATAATGATGAAGTTAGGTCATTATGACAATTGGCTTTCTAACATGTATGCCTTTTCATGGATACAAACTCGATGGCGGGACATTTATGTCATTCTAACATAATGCTCTTGTTTCTTTTTTAGATAGTGCTAGAGAACATTTTAAGATGATGATAAATATGGTTGTAGCAGTGCTGTTCTCAGCTATTCTAGGAAACGTACACCCATGTCCATGTTCATGTACTACCGATAGTTTAGGTCTTAGGGTTAATTGTTATGGTAATCTTCTTGGACGTGTTCCAGAAAACATACCAAGTAATACATATTATTTGTAAGTACTATTAAAGATAGAAGTTTTCCATATATATTATTATCAGTTAGTTACTCTCTATTTGGATACAAAATCGTCAAACGAATGTACAACATATATTATATCTGAGAATATTATAGTAGACAGATGACTATACTAAATTGGTTTAATATGTTTTCCTTGTTATGCAATTTGTGTATAATGATAATTGAAAAAATTATATATCTGATATAAACGTGAGGTTCGGGAAATAATATAAGCAACTTTGATAATAGACATGTATTTCTATTAACATTAACATTACTAAAAACTATTAATATATCAAATTAAAATTGATGGGCGTAGTGCATATATTTTTAGTAGCTCACCTGGCCTATAAGGCCATATGAGCTACCGCAATCATTTCGCGTACGCCGTCCGTTGTCGTCCGGCGTAAACTTTACCTCTAAAGATCATCTTCTCTGAAACTACAATTGGGACCAAAGTCTGATGGAATGGTCCTTGGGTGGCCCCTTCAAAACTTCGGCATCCCTGACTTCTAACCAACATGGCTGCTGTTACTAAAAATAGAAAAAAAGGGAGATGTATTTCAAAAATCGTCTACTATGAAAGTACTTTGCAGTAATGGTCCTTAGGAGGTCCTTTTTCAGGATTGAATTCGATGACCCGGACTGTTAATCAAATGGCGGTCATAGCCGGACTTAGTGTAACATTGTACCCTACGGAAAATTCATTTAAAAATTTTCTTGTCTGAAACCACTAAGCCAATTAGAACAAGACTTGTTAGTAGGGGTCCTTAGATACCCCTTTTTAATAATTGTGTCCAATGACCCGGACTGTCAACCAAGATGGTAGCCACAGCCGAAATCTGAAAAATCATTGAAAATATTTTTGTCTGAAACCAATTGACTAATTCGAACCAGACCTGACAGCAATGGCCGTTATCTGGTCTTCTTTCAGATGTGTGTCCGATGACCCCAGCTTTTAACGAAGATGGCCGCCACAGTCGAACGTAGTTTAACATAGGACCCTATCTGAAAATTTATTTTAAAAACTGGTCTGAAACCACTGAGCTAATTAGATTTAGACTTGGAAGGACTGGTCCTTAGGTGGTCCTCTTTCAGAAATGTGTCCGATGACCCGAAATGTGAACGAAGATGGCCACCATAGTCAAACTTAGTTGATCGCATGGCCCTATCGAAAAACCAGCCAAATTGACTGCTACATTTAATTAAATAGTGAAAATCCGGACCTACAAATGTATTGTAGTGACAAATAGCTATATAATGGAAAAGAAGAAACTAAGTAATTTTCCTTAGTTTAAACAAGTATGATCTTGCGATTTGTTAAAATTCCAAACAATATCTCGTTAGCCTAAGTACAGGTGTTAATTTATCTGATGGGTGATATTTTTTTATAATTTCAAAAGAAATATGCTAAATCAATCGAGTGTCAGATATAACACTTTTATGTTACTGATACATGTATATAACAATATTTCCAGAGATCTACGTTCCAATGATATAAAAGTTATAGAATATAAGGATTTCCGAAGACTTCCATTTTTGCAGGAACTGTAAGTTGCACAATTTTAATAGGTCAATTTTCACAGTGGAAAGTTTGAGACACACGACTTTATATATAAGTGAAACTATTTCAAGAGTAGACATCTCGAATTGCATCATGTTCTTTAGTTCCAGATAAGTATTTAAAGGTTTTCGCTCGTCGGCGCTTTAAAGATTGTGAAGAACCTTATATTGAAAAAAAACCTAATTTACATGTAAAAACTGTACATTGCTGCGTTGCGAAATCGTAATTAGAAAAACAGAAAGACACCCGTATTATACCTTCTTACAGACCGTAATAAAAAAACTAAGATTTTTATGAAATACGTGTATTTTTCAGTTCCGGTTGTATGTTTTCTAAGTTTGAGTTATTGGATTCTTTACAGATCAGCGACTTTTAGACAATTATCATATGGCACAATTTCTGAGAATAGAGCCTTGAAAGGTTTTTTTCGACAGCAATGTAATTTTTCAGCATTTCTACTATAGAGAATAGATCATTGAAAGTTGTTATTTGATAGCTCTAATTTTCTTTACAATTTGCATAATTATTAGGGTAAAATTAGTATACTACTATATTAATTATTGTCGTCATTATTAACACTATTCTCAGCATAAGAAATTAAAGATTTTTTGTTTTGTTTTTTAAGGATTGATTGGATTTTTTTTAAATATTTCTTTTATTTCTTATTGAGTCATTTTGAATAAAATTTCAACACATTTAGAAATATGTCATTGTTGATCTTTCGTGTTATCCATTTTGCTGTGATTATGGATATCTTTTATGAAAATGTAGGAAATAATTTCGGATCGGATTAATACTCCAGCAATTAAATTATTTTTTTATACTAAATAACCATATGCTATCGGATAATTTCTCCATTGTGTCGTTCAAAGAGACATATTAAGATTGGTACGATTTTTGGGGTAAAATAGGTAATTCTTTGTTTTAAATCATGAGGATATAGAAATATAGGTTAAGTTTACAGAATACATTGTTCCTGTAACATTGTATTAAAACATATTACATAATATATTGAATTTGTCGATTTTTATTTCTCTTTTCAGATGGCTTCGTGGCAATCAAATACAGTTCATTGGCGAGAACACGTTTGCTAATCTAACAAGTTTAAATTACCTGTAAGCATTTATTAAAAAGAATATACAGATATATTTTTTCTGCGATATAGCTTAATCAATAGTTTCTTTGTTTAGTTTGGAGCACAGCAAACGATTGGCATCCACATGGGGGTATACTTGTGCACCGCTTTTGGCCGACGTGTTCTTATTTTTGTATGAACTAAATTTTTACAGGGGAAAGAAAAGAAATTTCAGTTTCCGATATAAAGATTATGTTTATTCACGTTATAATCCTTACTTTAAGTATTACCTAAATGTTTACATCTCATCTATCCCAGTGAACTAAAGAGACAACAGTCAAACCAACTTCTGCTTCATATCTAGATTTATACTTATACATAGATGATAATTAGCGGTTAAAATCAAAACTTTATGACAAACGTGATGATTTTAATTTTCCAACTGCGCAGTAACATACCAAGGTCTCCCGCCTATGTTGCGTACATCTCACAGTTGATTCGTTACTGCCGTCATCACGAATTGATTGACCGATACGGTTTCCATCTCGCATATGAGAAAAGATATCTTCAGTTGGATTCCACGTCCTTCTTGAATTGACACCCCACATGACTTAAAACTTCACTGGCAATGTGACGAGTGTCGTTAACCTAGCAGAACATGCTTACCCGTCCGGAGCACCTGATGTTACTCCCCGGTTTTTATGGGATTTCACATTGCTTGTCCTTTAGTTTCTTTGTTGTCTAGTTTTGTTTAGTTAATTATAAGTTTTTATTCTTTTAGTTATACATTATCCTTGTGGCGTATGTTTGTTGTGTTGAATTCTCCTGACTTTGTAGTTTCCTTTGACTTCGAATGTGTGGAATTTTCCAACTTTTTTTTTACTGCTGCATTCCGTTGTGGATATTTCATATACAGTGTCACTTTACCAATTTATCTAATAATCTGTTTTACAAGCATGCACTGAATAAATGCAACAATAAACGTAACAGTATTGTAGAAAAGGGTAGATTCAATATATAAAACATGTACGTCTACCTAGAATTGAAACCGAATTCAGTAATGAAAATGAAAAATGAATTAGATGCTTCTAGCACTTTCCGTTAAACTACATTAAGACCTCCGTTAAACTACATTAAGACCTCCGTTAAACTACATAAAGACCTTAACTTTATTCTGGCCTGTCAATAAAACTTCCGATTTCTTTTGAACTCTAACGCCGGGGTGTTATTTCCGTTAAATTAATGCAGCAATATCTAACTAACTACCTGGTTTTACAGTTAAAAGAAGCATATTCCGAACCTTTTTTTTCTGAATAATGTAGCGTTAAACAGAGTTTGCAGTTCTCTCACGAGGTCATTGTAATCTCGTTGGTAATCATACTGGACTGGCTTCTTTATCGTGTTTGGAGAGTCGGGATAGGCAGGGGAAGGTGGTTTGAGTACCTATAAAACCGGATTAACTCCACTACCGTCAAGTCAGACTAATTGTTGTGTATCCTGGCTCTCTCTTATATATTCATGAGCTTTCCCGTTAATTTTGTTGTTTATTTCAAAACTTGCTTTTTACAAATGAATATATATACGAATTGGACATAGCAAAATCAAATATAAACAATAGCATGTTCAAATTTTTAAACACCTAACTTGACACAAAATCTGAAGTAAGATTATCCTTTCTTTAAACGTGGTTAATATCAAGATTATACCCTTTCAATCTCAAAAGTGACAATCTTTAATGTTCCCTTCTATCTTATTTATCAGAATTGTGGTCAGTAAAATCATGTCAGTCGTGGGAAATCTTGAGGAAGTAACTAAACTTCAAAAAATTGTAGAGCCATCATAAGAGAAAAACACTCTTTTTAACAGTAGATTACTGCGAATTCAGTTATTTTTGTTCATTTATGGATTGGGGGAAATGACAAACGTAATGAATTCTTGGGTTCTTAATTTCGTGAATTTCAATTGTTTTTTTTTTAATAATAGTTATGTTGATGAATAATGAAAATAAAATAAACTAAAAGTACCGCAGTTATTAAGTTATTGTTGGTGAAAAGCGTTCAAAATCAAAAGTTAAATATAAAGCATGTTTCTATGAAGTCTAATCAACACGGTAATCGATATCGTTTGTTTAATATTTGATTACAAATGAACATTTAAGGTTTAATCAAAACATAATATTGTACTAGCGATGCTTGTTATGAAGGCTAGAAACAAAGCTAAAGAAAACACTAATTATTAAAGTAATTGAGTAATAAAAACCGTATAATCATCATGGCAAATCTGACCGAAAATATACACTTTACGGCTCACGAGAAGTGACGAACTGTTGAAAAATAAACATAACGCGTTCATTGTTTGAAGTATTTCTATATTTCCATAAATAATCTAAGCCCATATTCGGTCCTGTTTAACAAACTATCATCTGCTTGAATGTACAAACAAGGAGCTAGCATTCTTGGCAATGACCCCGAACATTTCGATATCTCTTCATAATAAAAGTGATTGACCTAAATATTCCGTCGGGTTTTTTAATTCATGGATTGGTTTGTCCACGAAGTCCACGAAAATTGGTGTACAACGAACAATAAGTGTTTCATAGTAATTTCTTTAGATATTATTTAAATTTAAGTAAAAAATAGCAGTTATCCTGCGATGCCTAAAAAACCCATCGGTTTTCATTTTTAGGTGTATGAAACGCAGAAAAGAGACTCACTTTAGCATGTACTGGTTTAACATGACTTTGACCAACAAATCCCAAAATAACCAAGAAATGCTTGATCGAATTAATTATTACCAAGATTAACAGTAAGCGTTGCTTCACTCAAAGCGTCAAAGAATTTTTGAGTAATCACAAGATATTGTTTCCAGGAGTCACTGAATATAAAATAATCATCCGTAGAATCTTCACATCCTTTGATTCCTGAAAATGAAAGTGTTCATACGCCACTAAAATATTATCGTCGCACTTTTCATCACAAATGGCATCACCTTGTACTGAAAAGGTCCGTCTGGGTTAACAAATGATTTATACTCTTTGATTGCAAGTTCATACGTGACTTTCAAGACAAGAAATTCGAGCTATGTTCTGACTGGACACATTTCGGCAATCCAAAACTTCACCAGCGTTGTAACAATAAAGTAAGTTTAAAAATGGCATATAGTATGGCTTCAGGAAACCTTGAACGGGCATATACGATTGTCAGATGGCTACTAAATTTAGTTTCTGAAGAATATAAAATTTTGGAACAACACATTGATATCTAACAGACCATTCCTCATCAGCAGGCGAATCAGTGTTCTCCACTTTCTCATTCAATCTATATTTTATTTAAATATGCTACAGGTTCCTGTCAGATCTCATCTTAGCTGATGGCTCTTTAAACACATCTATGCTATGGAATGTTCAATGGTCTTTCATATTCACCAAGCCTGTTAACGGTGATTGCCATTCACTTCACCAGACTTTGCAAAATATTTGCCACATAAATCATCAATACTATCTTTTTTGCATTTTCATCATCAGGCTTTTTTGTCATAGCTCAAGCAGGAAGTAAATCTGGAAAATCTTCAATAGGATGGGGTTTTTGCTTTAACGAAATTTCTTCTGTCACCATTGGATTTACTTGAACTTTGTCCTGGCTATGTCATTTCAAGGAAAAAAAAATGAAGGCCTTCAAATGGTTATGATGTCTTTACTGGTTACAGGTCCTGAAACTCAGTCCGATCACAGGAGCGAATGTCTGGAATTTTCATTGAAACTTTTTCTATTGGTGTTGGCAATTTCCCTTTGGTTGTTCTTAAATTGACAGGCATAATTCGGGTGTGAATACAATTACAGACGTTTCTCTGTGGTTTTTTAATAACATGGTCTTGATAAGTCAAAGAGGAGTTATCGACTAATCGCGCAGTAGGCTCTAACTTTTCAGCTTTTTGTTCATCAACAAATGCCGTATATCCGAACTGATGCATCTTTTGAATTCCTCAACCAAAATAAGTTGTCTCAAGTTGTTATAATTATTGTTCATTTTTGCAATTTCCATATACTTCTTTCTTACAATTTTTAAATGTTCGACAATATACCTGAGGGACTTTTAAAATTAAGTCTTTAAAAACACCATACTCAGAGGCTTCAGTTACAGAGAGCCGAGTGAAAAGTTCCCTAGACTTTCATACCAATACACTCTGTAGAACCATAGACCAGTAGTCTATGGGCAATCTTTTCAAAATGCAAAAAATGTTATCAACACACTTCTTCTGAAGAGGTGGAATAAACAAAATATGTTCCGTTATATCAGTCCGACTAAATTGAAATTGACCTGATTCACAGGTAATTTCTATTTTTTTCCTTTTTAGCTGAAATTCTAATTTGTTCTCTTGCTTTACTATTTCCTTTGACTTTGTCTTTCTTTTATTTCTAACTCTTTTAATTTCTTTTGGTATATCAATTTCCTTTTGTTTTGTTTTTTTCTTCTTCTATAACAATTTCCTTTTGTGTTTGTGTTTGTTTGTTTTTGTTTTTGTTTTTTTTTCATTTCGCAAAACTTTAATGTTTAATTTTCTTACTTCTTACTCAAATAGTTGTGCAATAGAATCTAAGACTGACCCATCCAATTTTTTGCAAACCATAACAGGAATTTCCTATGTAAACCTTTCTTGAGCACTCTCTTGGTACTGCTTTCTTAAAGGGTAAACTGGATTCTGACAAAATCGTCCAACCATAAATCTAAAACAGAACAATTGCATGGTACCAATGGTACATAAAAATAACGAGTGTATTAGATACGTGCTAATAAAATGGAAAAATCTCATGCAGAGCATACGAAATTTGTTAGAAAAATGTGAGTCCAGTACAACTATCTATAACGACAACATGTCTAAGTTCTAACATAATTGTAAGCTTTCTAATATTTTGGTATATGTTGATATTGAATAGGATATTTTGTTCAGTTTGCACGATGTTACAAAGAGTACATGTAGCAATCGCATTTACAATTTAAAATTTAATTGAGTAGCGTATTATATGATTAAAAAACCTTTTATGTGAACATTGTATGCCCATAAATTATTAATAATAGCAGAATTGTAATGTGTGAAATCAAAACACAATTGCATGAGTTTAAACGCAATTTCCAACAGCAAATTGTTTAAGGGATATTTCCAAAGACAGACGACCGCAATATATATTAAAAGTTTCAAATTTGCAGCATACAATGATTATATTATAGTTTAAGCATTTTTGAGAAAAAAAAACATATTATACAAATGATATTTTATACGGATTTGGGGGACTGTACATACAATGCCAGAACACAACACCAAAAGGCAAATGAACATGTTGGAGACAGGTAAAATATATAAACCTTTTTCATAATGCTGCCATGTTACTAACATGTAAGAACAATATTTTCAGAGACTTTCAGTACAATAAACTACAGATTATAGAGGATGGAACATTCCAAGACCTCACAGCATTACGAGACCTGTAAGTTGCAAAGTGCGCGATAATCAAGTGCAATTTATACTTTAAAGTACAGAAAGCAGTATAATCGTTCATACTTTTTAAGATTTCTTTCTCTAGGTCCAACATTTAAAAAATAAAATGATTTTTTTTAATTTCCAACACTGGAGGTCTAACTCCGGGTATCAAACCGTTCGTAAAACCGCTATGTAAAATGTCAAACAAAGAAATTTAAATTAAAACTACTGCAATTGTTAGAGAGAAGTTAATAAAAATTAACGAGAGTAAAACGCCGGCTTTTGAGAGGTGATCATTCTTTAGATCCGTAAGTGAAATGAGCCATCCTAAAAAGGTAGATTTCCTGCATTCGACACCCCTAATATGTACCCTATCTTTAATAATTATCGTGTATCATATAGTTTGATTGTTTTTGTATTCCCTGTCACAATAATTGGCTAATAAGACTAAACATGAATCTTTCATACATGCTTCTATAATTAATGCAACTCTCATTTAGATTTTGCAACCTACCTATTCTAGGGTTCAATGATATCCAATATCTCTGTCACGCCTGCATCGTGTTATTCTTATGGCATTCCAATGTAGTGTAATGATATAATATTACTTAATTATTAATGTAATTGGGTATTTTAATGTTTATACAAACTTATGTAATCTCTCAATAGTACATTGTATAAAACCTCAGACAGATTCAAAACAAACGCACTATCTAAACATCACCCGCACACGAATACATTCGTATAAAAACCTTAACAAACAGGTTATTTACACAACAATAAGGAAGCAATTTCGAGCCAAAATCATCAATGTTAATAATATATGCTGAACCTATATATGTGATTGATTTTTTATTCAACAGGTAGGGAATATATGCGGGTTTATTGACTGGTTATTGAAACGCGGTTAAATTTTTAGTATACACAGAACCGCTGAACAAAACAGAACTTCAATTTAGTACTTTCAAATGGCATAATGTATTAAATAAGGGCAGATCTGACCAGTATTGCAACCTCTGTTTTTTAGATTTACAAAGCTTTTTCTCTATTGACAAAGTTTTTATTGATTACTCAATTCCCTTTTCAGATTTATTCAAATTGAGATGCGCTACTATTTAAACAAAACAGCGGACTGTTAACAGCACGAATGCACGGATATTATGTGTATGCGTTAATCATTGGTCTCTACTGTTATGGCGATAATACTGTAATACGTTGCCAGTTATAGAATATGTTGCTATTTCACTAGTTGCGTTAAATAATAAAATCAAAAAGATATCAGTTAATATAATTTATATAAGATACTCTGACAATGTTTCACCTATATCCTACTACTGTTCGCTCTAAAGATACGGTAATATTAACATTTCGTATTGTTGTATGACTCAGATAAACCTAAAAAGTAACCGTTACACGTTTACTAACAAAGCTCACGTAAAAAATTATGGAAGTATTTAAAAAGAGAATATTGCTTTTTTTGCATTACGTTGTCAAGAACATTTTCAATGCTATATATATGTTGAAAATTAAAACATCTTCAAGAACACACATGTTGGAAAGTATACGTTTCCTGAAGCAGGAAGGATACCAAATAACACGAGATTTTTACTATAAATATCTAATTTACGAAGCGTTTTTTGTATGATTACAAGTATAAGCAGAGACCCTTATGATGTAAACTTCGCAGCTCTAAAATAATCAAAATCAAAAATTTGTCTAATATTGGTATGTCATCGATCATGAATTTATCAGCTCAGTTTGGCAGATTTTTCCTTTTTAATTATCTGCATATCATTTATAATAAAAAATTACTTTTCAGAAATCTAGCCTATTGTAACATTTCTATTGTGGAGGAGGGAGCCTTTAGAGGTCTTATAAGTTTAGAGAGCCTGTAAGTATTATTTTTTTGTGTCAATCCATAACAGTATCATAATCATAAGCCGTAAAAAAGGGTAAGGTCTAGTTTTGTGGGTGTCAGCAGAGTATAAAAATAACAATCCAAAGATACTAATATCAGATGTAAATTTATACTATGCTGTATACGACGCATGTCAAGGAGTTACCTCTCATCAGCAGCATTAAAACCGAAACATTTGGAAGACCACAAACCAATCTTATTTTAAACAAGAAGTACTCATAACCAAAAAATACCGAAATAGGAAGCCAAATTTCAGCTAAGGAGATCCACCATGTGCAATACAAAGAATGAACCCTTAGTATTTCTATTAATTTTTAATTTTGCTAAATACTGGTAATTTCTGTAACAAATCAATGAATAATCATGTCAGACAAGACTGGGTTGACGAATACCCTCGGGGACGTAGGATCCACCATACAGAGGCATCGTCCCAGGAGTTTCAAAATAAAAATCCAAAGATACTAATATTAGATATAGTAAATCTAAACTTCTGAATAAACAATAAAATAGTTCAAAATGACATCCTAACAAAAATATTTACCATTTGCATATTATTTATATTTGTTGTCACATAATATCAGCCCTTTATTTCTCTTCTTATTTTCTTGAAATATGTTTGTACAGGAAGTTTTTGTTTTGTCGAAATGTTACTTGTCTGTCAGTTCACTTGATACGAATTAAACAAGAGCAAACAGAATGTCGTAAAATCTTCATTAAAGCATAAAACATACAGAAATAATAAATTGTAATTCATTTATTGCATTCACGAATAATTACAAAGCAATGACAGTAAATTAATGTTTGTAACAAGCAATTTGTTATCAATGCATGTAAATCGTAGAGTGAATGAAAGATTCAAGCAAGTTAATTTTTTCAAGTAAAATAAAACGTGAACGCCAATTAGCTCACCAAACCCAGAAGGTAACGCACGCTTACTACCAAGTTCAGTCTATAGTGCAGTCGTTAGTAAGTGAATGTTATTTAATTATACCATCTTCTGTCAACATCCTGCGGTAACGAACAAACATAAACATATGTCCACTTTTTGATATCGGATAGTTCAAGCAGGGTTCTAAGTTGCAGGACAATTGTCATTATAATCTGCCTTTTCACAGACTATGGTCAGTTAAACCGGTTTAATAAGTTAATTTTATATGATGTTATATCTGTTATGTTTCTACTTGTGTTTCGTTTTTTCCCGTGATTCTGTTGGGTTCCGTTGATTCACCGTTGGCCTGTCCTGTTTTATAAAGGCTTATATCATTAAGAACCACTCTGAATCTGACAAAAAGTATTCTGAAGATGAAATTACAAACATGTTAGATTTTCTCATAGACAACATATTTGTTGAATTTGGCGGTCGCATTTTTCAACAAACAATCGGCATTCCAGTGAAACCAAGTGTGCTCCTCTCCTCGCCGATTTGTTTCTGTACTCATCTGAAGCTGACTTCAAGGGCTTCTACGTAAAACCAAAAGAAACTAATCCAATCCTTTAATTTCACTTTTCGGTCTATAGATGACGATAAATTCCAAAACTTTCTACATCTCATCTACCCCAGTGAACTTGAAATTAAGGATACTACAGATACATCAAAGTCCGCTTCATATTTGGATTTGTTTCTCGAAATAGACAATGAGGGACATCTAAAGACAAAACCTTTAGACAAACGTGATGACTTTCCAATTGTTAACTTTCTCTTCTTGAGTAGCAATATTCCAGTATCGCCTGCATATGGCGTCTATGTTTCTCAGCTTATCTGATATCCAAGGGCATGCGTGAGTTACTATGACTTTCGACGAAGAGGATTACTGCTGTCACAAAAGCTTCTTAACAGGATTCTATCAGGGATAAGTTGATGTCATCACTTAGCACATTTTACCGTCTTCATCACGGATTAATTGACCGTTACATTGTTCCAATATCTAGGATGATGTTGGTCCTGTTCCCATTGTGATTTTGTTGAACTTTACGACGGGAGCCGTATACGGAGAAGGAATTGGTTACCCTTCCGGAGCACCTGAGTTCACACTTTATTTTTATGAGTTCGTGTTGTCTGTTGTTTTTTTTTTAGTTTTCAGTGTTTATTTGTTGTGCTTGTGGTTGTCCATTTGTTTTTCCGGGTTTTGTCTGTGTAATGGATTGCGGTTTTTCGATTGCTTTTAGGTATATTTGTCCTCTTCCAAGTTCTTGTAAGTTCTTTAAGTGCTATTTCAACAATGGGTAAGTGTTGTTACAATCGAAATATATTTGACTCACTTGAAGAAATAAAACCGTTTTCACAGACAAATTATGAATTTTGCAGCCTAACCATGCGTCTGATACAACATTTGCAGACTTTCCCATTTTTTGGCAGACGTTATGGTAATAATTTGTCCTTTGCAGTTAAAAAGGTCATTGATAACTTTTTCTGGTAATGTTTGTCAGCAGGATATACTATGACTGTAGGTAGGAGCTTAACAACATCGAAGAGAGACCTAAGAAACCTACAAAATGAATGTGCGCGGTCGTCTGGACATGTATTCCGTATCGGCCCGTGCCTAAATACTACATTCTGAGTTTCCAACTCTATAAAAAAAACAGATACATCGGAAAAGAAAAGCATGGGAAAAGCGAAGTAAATCTAGTAATAATAGTACAGTTGGTCATGCATACCATCAAGAGAACTTACCTCACGAAGATAGTCCCGAGCCTATACACCTCGAGGAGAGACTCTAACCCTGTCTTCTGATATTGAAAACCAAAAGACAATCAAGAAAGAAAAGCGCTTGAAAAGGAAATAATTCAATCCACTTATGAAAGTACATTTCGGGTAATATGTACCATTTAGAGCCTAAACACCTCGAAGGGACACTGTTGCCCTATACAGTCCAACGAAAGACCCAAAAACATTTCCGGAATTTAAAGCGCATGAAAAGCTAAAATAATACATTCAGAACGATAGAGGTCTACGACGACTCAATGACCCAAAAAAAAACATTTTTTTTATAACGGGCGAAATAATCTCCCTTTAACTTCCTTTTCCAATAAGGCGTCAATTTACCCTTCTCTAACTTCTCAAAATAAGTCGCAAAAAATCATTAGCAAGATCATATTGTATACCATAGTCGATTATTAAAGACGACAAATGTACATATAAATGTGTATGCTAGGGACTTTTTCATCGGTTGCTGTAGACTTTTTCAATGACCTTGACTTTTGACCTTTTTGACTTGTACAGGTAAATTATAAGATCCTTAACCCAAATATATATGGTTCATAGGGACATTTTCATTGGTTGCTATGGAATTTTTCAATGACTTTGACCCTTGACCTTCTATTTTAGTACAGCTACCATTTAATTCATTTCAAATTATGCTTTTAACATCCATGACCATTATTTTTATTGATAATTACTGTTTACATGTAAATAATCTTTCAAGCCCAAAAACTCCTATAAGTGGTCAATTGACGATTTTAGTCATATTGACTTATTTGTAAATCTTACTTTACTGAACATTCTTGCTGTTACAGTTTGTCCTTATCTAAAATAATATTCAAGTTAATAACCTAAAACTGCAAAATTTCCCTTAAATTAAAAATGCAGGGGCAATAACCCGAAAATGTGCTGACCGATTCGTCAGAAAATTTCACGACAGATAGATCTTGAACTCATAAACATTTTTATTCTGTCAGTTTTGCTCTAACTGCTTTATTTTTTGAGATGTGAGAAAAAAATTAAAACATAGACTTTATACAAGACACACTAAGGATCGTTCAGCCTAAGTTTGGCTGGCTGAAATTAGTTTCAGGGGAGAAGATTTTTTAAATTTTACAAAGATGATGAACAAAAAATTGAAAAATTGTTTTTAAAGGGCAAACACTCCTATAAGGGGTCAATTGACAATTTTGATCGTGTGGACTTATTTGTAGATCTTACTTTGTTGAACGTTTTCATCCTCGCACTTCGAATGAAGTTCGGGGATATTTGTAATCGGTCCGTTTGACCGTCTGTCTGTCTGTCTGTCTGTCTGCCTGTCTGTCAGTGTGTCCGTCTGTCCGTCTGTCTGTCCGTTAGATAATATTGTCTCCAGAACTCCTCGTTCATTTTTAACTTCATGCATTTAATTTTTATACTGTATTGTCACAAACTGTACGTAGATGTGCAGTAAGGTTTTAGAATTTTGATTTACAAAAATTTGGGCCCACAGTGGTCGAATTTTGAAAATTTGAATTAAAGCTTGTGACCTAAATTCGTTCATTTTTCACGCCATGCATTTAATTTCTATACAATATTGTCACATACTATATGTAGATGCACCATAAGGTTTTAGAATTTTGATTTTCAAAAATTGGGGCCCACAGCGGTCGAATTTCAAAAACTGGAAATTTAAACTTAATTTCCATTCTTCATTCTTTCCTTATTAATTTCTCATTTAACGCTTTTAATTTCTATACAGTATTGTCAAATTATGTATGTAGATGCGGAATAAGGTTTTATAATTTTATTTTTTTCAAAAATTTTCATTCGGAAAAAGTAAATTTAAGCTTGTATATAATATTGTTCTTTATTTTCTGTAGATGTACGGAAAGGATTTAATTTTGAAAATCTATTAAAGGTTCAAATTTTGAGACGGAAAATGATTAAATTGCTAATTTTGCGTTGTCTCTGGAAATACTCATTTTTTTGTTTCAGGGGTTTCAATTGTTTATAATATTGTTCTTCACTATGTGTAGATGTTCAATAAGGTTTTCAATTTTGAAATTTGATTCAGGGTTCCAATTTTCAGAATGAAATTGTGAAATTGCTAATTTTTCAATTTTAATTGGTTTTTTTCTTGTGCAGTGCGGGTTTGGACACCTAGTTTTCTGATTACAGTTTTCTTTATAATAACAATATTCAAGATAATAAACTAAAACTGCAAAATGTCCTTAAAATTAACAATTCAGGGGCAATAACCTAACAAAGGGTTGACCGAGTCTTCTCAAAATTTCATGGCAGTAGATCTTGACCTGATAAACATTTCTATCCCTGTCAGTTTTACAGTTTTGGAGATATAAGTCAAAAACTGCAGTTTACGTAGTAAGGGTTCAAGACATATAGAATACAACTGACCAGACAAGGAGCATCCCCGACAAATACCTCGGAAAAATTGAAAAGCTGACGTTAAGGAGTTGTTAATTTTAAGCAAACTATGCAAGTCACAGTACATTATTTTGATGCAAGAATATTCATAAAACCCAAAATCTTTTCAAGTTAAAAAGTAGTACTTTCCTGTTTAGCGTAAAGGTAGCATCAGATATAAGACGAATATTGTCACTGATATGATGACCAGGTACACAGCCACATTAAACGATATGCGAAATATTGTGTAATACAGTGCGTAGTCGTAAACAAAGGGCTTTGGTTAATATTTTGTAATCGCACCACAACAGAGATCAGAGAAACTGATCTCTTATTCTTCAATATACGTGCATTACCTTTTAAGGAATCATAGTCAACACGAAAGTGGGAGTTTATATACTTCTATGGAAGAAATAAATACTTCGTGCATATCACTTCCAATAACCGACCGAAAGGTTTTGTACAATTCACTTGGAATACCGTCAAAACCTGGGGATCGATTATTTTTTCATTTTAAAACAGCAGAAGACAGCTCATCAAAGCTAATAACACTGTCTAGAAAATTGTTATGACTATCATTTAAAGAAGGAAGATTTTTAAAGATTTATTTTGACAATCTACATCAACAGGATATGGACTATACAAGTCAGAGTAAAAATTACTAGCGTGATTTTTTATTTCATATACTGCCATCAGGCCATGTTAAATTAGACAAGAGTTTTTTCCATACCTCGCGTCCTTTCCAGGTAAAAGAAATACTTAAATGTTTTAGCGGAATCCTTCACATAATGGAATCAAGCTCGTGTCCACGCACCGCGAGCTTTATTCTCTCTAGTTCAGTAAGTTTCCGTTGTTTATTAATTAAAACAAAATTTATATTAAGATCTATATCAGCGTTTGCTTTTAAGTTCTAAATTTCAGCTTGAAGGTTTTCAAATTCCGATTTTAAGAGAATATTCTTGTCATATTTTCCAGAGTTCCACCAATCTTGAATATTTAAATTAAAATTACACCAATATTCAAATGTTATCATTTACATTAGATAATTTTTTCTTCAGAGTAATCATGGTTACTTTTGATTACTTATTATTGCATTGTTTAATACAGTGATACTGAAGAATCTTTTTCAAAAACATTATCTGACATACATGACATAAAAATGTTAATTTAATTGAAAATTGTGTATTTAATATCTATATATACCTGTTTAATATAAAGAACAAAGAACTATTGGTGGTCTATCCCAAGATTTACTTTGAATGTAAATATCTCTGTACTTTCTCTAAAAAATTTTTTAAAAAATATGTTTTTATTAACATTTTCGCCCAGTGCATATCTTCAATTAACAAAAAATCCTGTTTTTCTATTTGATTAGCACATGACACCTGACAAACTAATAAAACCTGTATAATATGGTCATTAGCATGCTATGCAGTTTTTTCAGACTGGGAATTTCCAAAAATAGCTTTATTATGTTTCTTCATCAATCCTGTTTTCTATTGGATTATCACATGACACGTTACCAACTAAAAAAAATGTATAGTTTTTAGTTTGAAAGGATATTCTGGTACATATTTCTAATAACAGCTAAATATTTCTCACTGATATTACTTCGAATCATTTCCTGCAGAGTCCTAACCTCCAGCCTTTATCAAACGCAACTGTGAAATCAATAAATTACAAAATTTTTTTTTTCTTTTTTGGCGTATATAAATTTATTAAAGAATGGAAAATAAAAATATTGTCAAGAGTAGAGTGTTGTTTTCTAAATCCCGTTTACCCAGAAGGAATCAAATTTGTTTCATCTGAAAATTTTGTGAGTCTGTTATCTAATATCCCGGTATATACTATTCCAACACAACTCACTAAAGTAATAGGTCTGTAATTACTCGGGTCTTTTTGATCACCCTTGTTTTTGAAATGGGACTGTTCACCCCAATACACAACTCGGATATAATTCCACTGTCAAAAAAAGGGGGTTGAAAAGCTTAGTATTCAAAGGTAACATAATATGCAATGTATATATTATGTATTCATTCTTGAATTTATCTACGCCCGATGCTTTGTTATTTTACAGATCCTTAACAACAACTTGAATTTCCTCTGCTGTAATAGAAGCCTTAAGAACTTTACTTGTAACGTCATTGTCAATTCGATTAATGTCAAAATTTTAATCATGCATCATATCTTCTGAAGATTTTTTAAAAATAATTATAAAGTTCATCAAGTGGGATGTCACCCCATTCTTCTTCTTCTCTGAACACTTATTTATAATAGTCCAAAATTTGGTGGGATCATTTTTGGACGCATTTCCAATTTCTTTAGAAATTTTATCCTGATACTTTAAAAAGCCCAAATTCAAGCATGTTTATATGCACAACTACACTAATTAAGTCGCTCGCGATTAGTATCATTCTTGTAGTTTGTACATTTTCCTAGCTTTATAGGTACTTTTTCTTTATTTTTTTTACAGTTATCACCAAACGAAGGGTGACTCTGGTAAATACATGTATTTTACTGTGTTTAGACCTTGTACCACTACATATATTGCTAACACCAAAAACAGCATAATTATTAATAATTGATATAAAATCTGGTTTAAGTAATTTTGACTGAACCCTCAAACATTAAGAAAACAAATGTTTAATTTAGTAGAAAAAGTTTGTTCGTTTATCACATCTTCTCTTTTCCACCTGGCCTAGTTGAAACGGACGTGTCGTTGGTCACCACCGGTACCATTTGGTCGTCTGTCTTTATTCATATTTGGTCTTCTATCATGCGGACGTTCAAAATGTTCATCTTCTCCAGGAAAATATCTCTTTCACCCTACAACCAATTTTTCGACATCAGTAACTGGATGGTGTCCCTTTTCCCTAAATTCCTTCATAATGGGCACTAACTCCTAGCGGCGATTACTAATATCCTGTGGATATTGGGGGTACATATTTGTGGTTTGTTCTGAAGAACAACACGTGCGGTTCTCTTTGCTATAATCCCTCTAGGTTGTCCGTCCCGGCGGGCCTGTAGCCTATGTACATTATGAAAGGGAATGACATCAGTAATCGACATTTCGTCTTGTATGAACTTACGCAGTATTGATTCAGTATCCTCTTTCGTTTCTGCTTCTCCAGTTTCTTCTGCACTGTTATCAAAACTTTAAGTTATATTTCATCGACCTAGTTTGTTGTACAAGTATAGTTTCTAGCAGTTCTCACGTATGATCAACCAGTTCATGCCTGGATTCTTCTAGGACACGGATACGCTCATGACATCCACGTAGGTCGTCGTGGTTTGTTGTAAACACCAAGTCTATGACCTGTTATCTATAGAGATTGTTTGTATTAATATCCAAAAATGAAAATATTTTAATATCCATTAGGGTTTGTTTGTATTAATACAGGGCGTTAACTTATTACCTAAGTATCAATCAAATTTGTGTTTTAAAGACTTAATTGGAATATCAAACCATTTTAAAAATTATGATTAAATATTGAAAGTTGAAAAAATAATAAAGCAAATTGTAGCATGTTTTCGGTCGATACATGATTTTATCGCACTGACCAAGAATAACAATATCGACCTACGACTTCGTCGATATTGTTCTTCGTCGATGCGATAAAACCATGTATCGGCCTCATCAACATGCTATAATTGTATAGTATAGTTTATTTTCGGTATATATTAACAATACACATCATTTGTACACGATTATATAAAATATTTCAATAATGAAATTTTAAGGAAAAACAAACTTTCACTCCTGGTTTTTACAGGAGTTCGTGTTGTTCATTGTTTTTTAGTTTTCAGAGTTTATTTTTTGTGCTTGTGGTTGTTCATTTGTCTTGCAGTGTTTGTCTGTCCAAAGAATTTTTTTTTTAATTCAACAAGTTAAAAGAATTTTTTGGATTATTTAAGTAGTTTTATTTATGTTGATTAATAAATCAAAAATGGAATCAGATTCCCAAAATTAATGGTTTATACTTTTAAATGTCCATATGGTTATTATAAAATAAATCTGTAGAATAAGATTTGGAGTTTCATATTAAAGTGTCATGACATCGACTTTCATACCTAATATTACTCTGTATGTCATTTGTTAAAAAAATGTAGATTATTTATGACCAAACATGTTTGAAATGTGGTAAGAAGTAAAATATATTACATTTAAAATTAACTTAGTAAAATCAAGAAATAACAAAGGGATATTCGTCGTAGGGGAAAATCGAAACAACTGACAAACTCCGAGAACAACGAAGACAAGACCAAAACAATACATGCATTACAATTAAAAACTAAAAATATATGAACAACATGGCCCCACCAAAAAACCGGGGTAGAATCGGGTTCTCCGGAAGAGTAATTTAAAATTAGGGAAAAAAAATTATTAAAGTCAAAATATTATATAGTGATATTTCTAGTGAAGCTACAAATAGCAGGGTGGTCATGAATAAATCCTAATTCTCATTGGTCGGATTTTTGAAATGTTATCCTGAGTCAAAACTGTGTGAGACACCTGTTTTTTCTCTATATCCCGCATTCTCACTTATCATCGCGATTTTAATGAACTTCCTCTGTGCATACACGTTTTCTTACTCTACCCGGGTATCTGCAAGAACCTGCATATTAAACTTTTTACCATGTATATTCACTTGTTTGTAACCCTGGATATATATTTTAACAAAATTCAGAATATTCCAAGTGTGATCTCCCTTTTGATGTACATTACGGAAATCAAACAATGCAAAATGTCTGATGTTGTAGACGCATTGCTACCCTAGAAATATTTGGTAAACCATTATGTTTTCTTGAACTGAACCAACATCACATTTAATTTAATTGCATTGACATTCTCTTGGTATTCATTGTAATTAAACATGTATCTAATTATTACATCTCAGTTGTGCTCAAGACCTACTTTTTGAAAACCCAAAACAATCTCCAAACTGACTTTATTTTGTTTTCTTTTCAGAACTCTTGATTACAATAGATTACACACTATTGTTGAGAACACATTTGTAGACCTAACTAGTTTATCTAGCCTGTAAGTATTCACCACATACAGATAACACATACAACAATTGGTATACTAAATAAAGGATTCTTTTTTCTCTGGTGGTATAATGAAAAAAGTTATTATTATGATATCTTTTTTAATTGAAAATTTTATTTTCATTATGATTTCACTACTTCCTGAAGTTTTTCTGAGGGGTGTGGCTGTGATGTTTGATCAAATGCTGCCTTTATTGAATTAAAAATGTTTCGATGCAAGCTACCTTGTTAGCCACATGCATAGGAAGTCCTTGACACGTCAGCCTCCTCAGATTTAGTCACTTAAGGGGGTAGGCCTGCGGTAAGGGAGATAACTCCTATTGATGTTTTTTTTTCTTGACGTCAAATAATAGGAATAACGTGGCATTACTATGACCTACCAAATTTCCTCGCATTAGATGAAGTGAAGAGGTTCGGTAAGGGGCATCTCCGTAACGAATCTAAAACTTTTTCGAAATATGTGCAATCGATAATTACTTGGGATTTGATATATTGATGAATTATTGTTTTATCCACAGAATTTTATTTATTTTTATATTAATATACGTATATTACTTTAACAACACATATGTATATAATGTGAAGTGAAAATTGCCATAATAGGCATTGTTCCTATAACAGGTGGCTTGATTCAAATTCTCTGGTGTGTAACTGCAGTATTCTTTACCTTTGGACCTGGTTAACAGATCATCCTTCCGTATCTTATCCTCAATGTAGTAACGGAACGTATGTTAGATCAATACATTCAACAGATCTGGCTCACTGTTACAGTACATGTGAGTATCATTCCAGTTAATAGTGGTTTTTTAAATGATATTGTACTTCAGTTCAGATTATTAGATATAGAATACCCTTTGTTATTCTTAAATAGCAACAGTAGTAAATTTTGTTATTTTCTGTAAATGGGGACGAATATATTTCCGGGTATGTTAATTTTAATATCATTTTTTATTAAAATTAATGTTTAAATGTGTCAATAAAATAATGAGTTAAACTAATTCAATTAGAGTATTATCTAACGTTTTGTCATTTGTACTGGTGGAATTTTTTGTGAATGCTTAACTAACACGATACTAACATTAGTATTTAGAAAATATTCTATAACTCGCTACTAATAGTTCAAAAGTAGATTTTACTCATCTTATAATGTAAGATTATATATTATCTATTTATTGTGTAATCAGTTATGTGAAAACCATATTTTTTATCAAGCCTAATGAAAATTTAACAAACTGTATCTCAATTCTACATGATAGACACTCTTGATTTTTTCTGAATGCATTTCAACTATTGCGGAAAGAAGTGTCATAATAATGTTCAATAAAGAGAATAATTCAAAGATATGTATTGGTTTCTTTTTTAAAATTGATAAGGCTGTTAACTAGTTTCACAAGTATTACGTATAATTTTCAAATGGTAATTATTTTTGCACAGGTCATTCCTAATGAATGTACTTTTATACGTTTCAAGGACAAAGTTTTGCGTTAAAATTTCACATTTTGCAGCTACCAAGTAATCCGATTTGCATTAAGGATTTATATCAATTTCACTACATTCTTCTTTTTTATATTTTTCCTGAGCAATACATCTAAACAGCAGGGAAAAGGTAATTAGTAATGAATGCTATGAAGCTATAAAGTAATCCCATGTAGAGCGAGGAAAGCTTTAGTCATAATGCATTTAAATATAGACTGGTTTGCACTGTTTTTCAGTTGCATAAAATAATAATAAGTAACGTCCACAGTAAAGAGTGGGCTTGATGGTAGTTAGTAGGCTTTGGTGGAATTAATTATTGATTATTTTTTCTAGTTCAATTTAATATATATGATATTAGATCTACCCCCTATGTAAATAAAATGTCTCAATTTTGAGTTATATTCCTATCGTAATGTTTAAGTAAACAATATTCATGTAAAGTATAACTGATTCAAATGCTGCAGAAAATATTTTTGGAAGTTATTAGCATTTCAATAATTGGTTACTTTAAAATTATATTATTGTTATTCCCAAGCAATACATCTAAACATCAGACAAGAAAACTTAATACAGTGTATGTAATAACAGTAATGGGATTAGGTAAGCTATAAAGTATCAATACTTGTCAAGAGAAATCCACGCAAAGGACAAATCATTAAATATTTGAGAAAAACATAACACAATAATTGGGTGAGTCAGAGTTTAGTTACTAATATTTATAGGTTCTGACGTAATGTCATCTTTAATAGGTTCGATTTAAACGTGAAATGACATTTGAAACTTAAACAATACAAATAGTTGGTTCTACGTTCTTTTATTTAATATATACAACAATGTGCTACATCAGAATAGTAGCACTGAAACATCAAGTATGGTCGAAACCGTTTTAGACAAAACAAAATTGAACAGATTTAAGCTAGTTGTGATCAACAAAAGATAATAATCATGTTCACAATATCACGACAGTCAGAATTAAAACAGATTTACAGGTGTTTACTTGTGCAGATTTCCAATTTGAAAATGTGTACCATAATTTACTTAAAGGCCCCTGTGTTATTATCTGAAATACATGATTTAATTCATCATTATATCTTTAACCAGATTTCAAACATTTTGATCTCAACCACTGCTGATTATAAGGTTATGGTGATGTTGACAATAGAATCAGATCGACGTTTCCAAAATTCAACAATCGTCACCACGATCTGATTGACCGCTTTGGGGTGTCAGTTTCCAACATGACAATATGTCTTCTTCCAGAACAGGACATGATCTTCAACAGCAGCACTGGAGGAACTGTTCACCCTTCCATAGCACCTGATTTTACGCCCGGAAAGGTTTGTGCTGCTCGTTTCTGTTTGTTTTGTGTTGTGTGTTACTTTGTCCTTTGTCGTATTTTTTGTGTTCCCGGTTGTGATTTTTGTCTACTGACTTTTCCTCTTTTGAATCCTAGGTATTCATACCTCTAGTTCATTATACATTTTTATTCTTTTAGTTATACATGTATCCTTGTGTGGTTTTCTGTTGTATTCCATTCACCTGACTTTATCTTTTCCTTCGACTTCGAATTTGTTTACTTTTCCCACTGTTTGGTCGCTTTGGTATTCTTTCACCGATATTTTTATTATATTGATAACACTCATATTATTGCTAGAACTTAAGGATTTTATCACAGCAAAGAGTCTTGAATGCATTAGTATATGGGGCATCCAATATAAAGGTAATATATCAAGTGAAGACCCATATGCATTCTAAAATATTATTTGTATTGCCATACATTTAACAAAACTATAAAAATGCCATTTTATAAAAGTCATATATGATTTACTGTGGTTTTGCTTCTTAAGTCAAAACAGAATCCAGTGAGCTTTAATACATATTTTACCTCTAATTAATTTTGTGATTTTCACTCGTAATAACTACATACTATCTATATAAAACATGTTATGTTCTAGACCCACGATATCAATAAATTAAATTAAATTAAAATTTGAAATCGACGTCGAAAAGGTTTCCACAATAAATAAACTCTAAATATGCAACTGACGAAACAAAGAAATCCATACTTTGAAGGATGCCCATATAGAAGTGTCTTTCCCGTGTTTTATTGAAATAAAATTGTAGGGTTTTCACAAATACAACCCAAGCTGTACGATTATACAACACAATCATTAGCGTGAAGT
Source organism: Mytilisepta virgata (assembly GCA_028015205.1). NCBI lineage: Eukaryota > Metazoa > Mollusca > Bivalvia > Mytilida > Mytilidae > Mytilisepta > Mytilisepta virgata. The sequence goes on from CM051513.1 coordinate 21,583,428, forward strand.
CGAAATTCGCATTCTAAATGATGTTATATTTTTGTGTATATTGAACAGGGAATGCAAACAGTACAATAATTGTGTTTTTGAAGACCACATAATAATTCAGCTACCTGTGATGATTTCACGAAGCAATTACTCAGTGCTAACTATTTACATGCAGATTGTATCATAGCAAGTATAGCCAGGGCAAGTAGGAGAATATGAGTCATTGAAAAGGTATTTGTTTTATGGAGGGAGCCGTTATTCAATCCGAAGTGAATTTAGTTGTTAGAATGAAAATTCCCATACTGTGCTGCATACAAAGGCAAATAAAATTCGTTCGCAGGAAAAGGAAGTAATGAATCCTAAACTGGCAGTGATTTTATTTTTGTTGATATATGAAAATGAAATCGAAATAAATCCATTACACGATTAAGATTTTTTATATCTGGGTATTTTCTAATTTATAGAATTCTTCACAAAAGCCAGAATATTCAGTCCCCTTGCACACAGCCGTGACGCTGGACACAAGATTTGCGATCTTTAAAAATTATAATCTGTCTGCATATACTCGATCAGTTTTGTATTATTCAAATAATGTACTTTCGTTCGGTCATACTGTTATAGGTAATTTAATCTCTTTATAATTTAAAAATCGCAACTGACGTCGAGCCGCTGCAGAAAAATGTTTGTTCCTGAAAAAATCGTTAATAGTTTAAAAAATATTAGAAATGACGAACTCGATTTTAAGCTGGTAATAGATTTTAAAGATACGAGCTGTAATCTCATTCATTATTTCATAAGATATTCTAATTACTTGTATAAAACTTCAAATCTTGTCCAGTCTAAAGTGGATCAAATTAATATTTCGTATAACTTATAATGTATTTTAGAATATATTTGTCTAATGTAAAAATAAGTAAGAAAAGTAGAATGTAGCGGAGGCTTACACAGCATGGTCTATAATCTTGCATGAAATGTTTTACATAACAACAATGCTTCATTGAACTTTATATGGATAGAAAGATGAAACATACCTTTAAAATAATTAATAACTAAGTTATCTAAGAAATTATGTCTGAAAATTGAATACCTATATTATTTATATTAAAGAAACCCTTGATAACATCATAGCAATCAAACCCTCACTAACAATCTCTAATATCCCATTTTTACTTAAACCACAAACCTAAATAAGCAAAATACTTTAAAATTTGTACTTTTTTCAAAACAAATAATGTTAAAATAAAAGTATTATCCTATATTGAATTTTATTATATTTTCTAATTTTACATTTTTATTTGTTTCTAATCTTAAATTAAAAATGAGCTCAAGAGTATATTTCTTTAAACAAAGAACCAAGCTCTGGATTATTTTCTAGGTTAACTTCAACTCACTGTTCAGTTAACTTACTGAAAGAAACTCGATTCAAAAAGAGAGAACTGTTAACAGAATTTATAGAAACGTCTGGGTACAAAATATGTGATTGCAAAGAAGGTGAATATGTGATTGCAAAGAAGGTGAATATGTGACTGCAAAGAAGGTGAATATGTCATTGCAAAGAAGGTGAATATTATATTTCCTTCTTCAGTAAAAATGAATATGCAATTCAGCGTTAATTTTTTTGTTTAGAAATTAAGACATACAAAGGAGAAATATACCTACGGAGGAATCAAAAAACGTAATCCATTGGACAGACAATCCCTGGAAGACAAATCAACAACCACAAGCACAACAAATAAACACATCAAACTAAAAAAAAAAACAATGAACAGCACGAACTACTATAAAAACCAGGAGTGAACCCAGGTGCTCCGGAAGGGTAAGCAGTTCCTTCTCCGTATACGGCACTCGTCGTGAAGTTCAACAAAGTCAATCCTTGGGAAGTCAAAAATAAACCAAAATACCAACCAAACTTCGTAAAAACGATTATGAACCCTAAATTCAAATTTTGCCACATGTTTGACCATAACGTAGGCAATTCATGTACTATCCAATTATTAATTCTCAAACATTCCTTGTGTCTGTGTATCTGTAAAGTTTGTTGTATTGCCTTGATCCATATGATTGTTGTTTAATTGCAAATGAATAAAGTTTAAATTAATAAGTGTTAACTAAAAATAACGCCATATCTGTTATTGAAGGTGGCGATCTTTGAACAGTAACTCATTTGTTACTAATACAGTGTTATCTACCAAGGTCCACATAAGTAAAGTAATAAAATGTATCACAAACTACCGAAATATACATAATGAAAAAAGCTAAGCACCCCCATTTGAAATGACAAATGATACGATTCATCTCATGAGATTACGGACCAAATAATTGAATAAAATACAAATATGGCCTGTTAGGACATAATATTAGCTTTAAGAAAACACAACAAATATCAACAAAAATGATAATTTAATAAATAGATTATAACAAAATCACAAGCCCAGTTATTACACCAAAACATGCCAGTTTTAAGAATTGACCTTCTGAGTTCATGATGCCTAATAAGATTGTCATTTCATTTGAAAAACGTCAATTTTTAGTCTCTTTACGACATTTCTCCAGTCAGTAGTCGGATTTCCTGCGGCGGTGGCTGTCGTCATTCCGGTGCAATACTGCTTCCAACTGACGTAAGTTTTGTACAGGAGGATTTCTGCGTGTACACAACGGTCTAACATGTCCCAAACATGCTCTATAGGATTCAAATCCGGGCTCATAGCTGGCCATGGAAGAGAAGTCACGCCTTCACCTTGAAGGTAGGCGGTTACGGCCTTTGAATGTCTTCATAAAACAGGACAAATTGCAAATTGCATTCGGCTAGCCAGGCGATGCAGTGCGCTGCGATGTTACGGGTGGTCTACCGGATCTTAGCAAGTCTACCACGGAGTTGGTTTGGATGTGTTTTCTCACAAGCCGGATGACTACAGTATAGTGATAGTCCATCTGAGGTCCAATAGGTTTGAAGGACACCCCTGTTGACCGCATGCCAACAATTTGCCATCTGAATTTTGGATATTGCATGAGAAGCATGGACCCCGTGCATCATACCCCGATATCTTAATTACACAATTAGTCAGACCTGTATGATCACATCTTTTGAATGGAACAATGGTCTTGTCAAAATCAATATTTTCATTAAAATTGAAATAACATGTTATAATTCAATATATCAGGGGGGTGTTTTTTCTTTGTGTATAGATTTGATTTACTGTAAGGCCGTTTCGTTGACTGACAACTCATTAGCAGGGCTCGAGATCAAAATGTTGGAAAAGTTGTAAAGCAAGGCAAATTTGTCTTTCGATGTCAAAAAGTCACTATACGGTTCCTGTATTTTCTCTTATGTAGATACGTTTATGAGTTAAGACATACGAGTCGACGGCTTTTAGCACTGTTTATCAACATGTATAAAAAAAAATGAACATTTACATTCATGTATATAAATATACACACGCACACACATAAGATAAAATATAGTATTGGTATTGAGGGGCACGCATCATTGACCACGCCAACATCATATTTAGCATTTATATACCATCGTATGTGATTCTATTGTAGATAAAAAATACGGTTTTGCTGTAGACAAAAGGAAATGACCAAAAGATTAATAACTGAACGATACTACTGACGACAATCAACGATAGCACAACGTGTCTATGTAGAATATTGTGGAAAAAAAACATTAAATTTCAAATCTTGATATCCTGTACAATCGTCTATGTCCTCATATGATATATTAGTTTTGAAATCTTTTTTATTTTAATAATAAATTTTATTTTGTTTAATTTTTCATTATACAATTTAGAGCTAGTTATGCTGTATCTGAAGACAAAAAGTTGATTGCTGATTTTCTGCTTTGAATTCCACTGTTTCTTTCGGATAAGAAAATAAAACGATTTACTTTAATGTTGGTTTTCAGGGTATCCATATGTAATTATTATTATTTGTTAACACATAAATTTCCGTTTCCAGTGTACAATGTGTATACTGTTCATCAAACTGTTCTTAGTTAAAATGAACATAATAAAGAGAAATTCTTCACACAAAATACATACATGACTTTCTTGAAAATCCAAGCAAAGGGACAGATCTGTAAATTAAATGTAGTTTTTAACAGTTAAGAAAGTCTTATGCTTCAGATTAAAGTTGACAGTTACCTGTGCTAGACTGATTTTGATCACGTTTTAGCTTGTTATTTAAAGTTCGATTGAAAATATGGTGCTACAGAAAATATAAAACAAATCAGGTATACACAATAATGTAATGGTCGTTTAAGATCAACAGTGAAGGGGAAATCAATGATGTCCAAGAAGTCCTTCGCTCCATTTTGATTTGGATTTCTGACTAAACGTCGATTACATGATGGCACTGTGAACGAAAGAAAAGGCTTCATCGAATTGTCGTGAAATATATTTTATTCTAATATGACGTCCTATATTTCTTCAAGCGATATATTATCAGATATATCCACTTTAAAGACATTTAAAGTACCGTAGTAAGCTTTAACGACTAAAAATATCTTTTGAAATTCTGTATCTTACACAGAAATCACGCGGTCTATCAAAAAATTCTGTACTTTGTGATATTGCATTGTTCGCCTCTTGATTTAAAAACATATATTTCACGATTATTTAACCAGACTGTAAAATACGCCGCCGACTGTATTGTACCTTTAGGTTTTACATTAAATCATTATGCTGTTTATGTATTTGATGAAAACGATTATTCAATTTTTCCCGTTATCTAAAATTTACTCTCAGAACTGTGTGTAAAGTCTCTTACAGATAACGTATTCTAATGCCTCCGTTCTACTTTTACTAGTGTTATGAATTGATTCTCCTAGATTTCATGAGTGTTATACTAGATTTTTTTCGCAGGACTATACTGTCATTATTTTCCGATCGATACTTTTGATTTCAAAAATGATATCATCAGAACAATTGATAAATCAAATACCAATTAAACCACTATATATCGGCCTAACAAATGAATCTGACTCTACACAAAACATATTCATACAATTTGATGATCTTTGTAAAAGAAACACGATAGGGAAGGGTATTTGTGAATGATAATAGTCCAGAGACCATGAAATATTCCGCGCTACAATGCTTTATCTGTTTAATTACTAAAACGCAGTTATAAACGTCCCATTGACAAGATACCTTTCTGTAGGAAAGATAGGACGAACACATGACAAATGAACTGAAACTGAGATAATTTGAGAAAAACATTCTGATTACCAACCTGTCCAAATCCTTGTTTGTATAAAGTTTCGTACCTGTCATCCTGTTTTTTTTTTTATCACAAATTTACTTTAAAAAACATAATGTTATATATAACGCTTATTCGGGTTGGTTTGTCCGCATAATATACGATTAGGCTAAAATATATACACAAAATCTAAATGGTCGGAAGTTATCACTTTTGATTCTACGATACGTAGAAACATGTATAAATGCGAGCTTTATCAATCATTCTCACCTGTTTGTGGCGAGTGAAAACAAAATGTATATTTTGAGACAATGTACATATATTGTTTTTATAATCCAAAGATAAGTGTCTATCTTGTATCGAGAAAATTCACGACAATGGTAAATTATTATTTTGTTTTTAGACGGCGTTATAATGACCAGAACAAACTTTAATTGCAATTGAATACAGGGTATATTGAGAAGTTTTATTCATTTAGACGGATAAAAAAATATTCGGCACTCTTTATTTGTCTAGTTAATATGCCTGTGGCAGGTTGAAAATAATTAATGATTTATACTGTACGCTGATGACGACTACATAATTAACCGGAATTTATTTGGCATCGAATCAATTTATTGAGAAATAAAAATGTGATATTCATCTATAGTGGTTCAAGTAAGCTCTTTTTTGTTAAATTTTCAGATGCTTTAAAATTAACATGGATCGCGAATTATTATTTACGTGGTAAAAAAAACAGAAAGGATTTAGGTGCGTTATATCCTATTATATACTTCATAATTCGTTTAGTAATATTAATTACAAATATCTTTTATTGTAATTCCTAATTTTATCCTTGTAAGGAAATCGTACATCCAAAATAAAATATATGTTATTTCGACCTCATAAAGATAGTATAACCGTGATATTAACAGGTGTTGAATTAACTGTATTTTACCGGGAGTTAAATACCATAAAAAGACCGAGCTAGTAACAATAGTTATAAATCAATGCGTAACATCCTGCTACACATATGGTATAGATAACTAATATTAAAAATCAGATGACTCTGTCATTGTCTGTGTCAGAATTAAGTGTTCGAATCGGATGTCTTCCTGCGGAAGGCTATTCATTTGCTGACACAATAAAAACCTATCGTTTTACTACAAAACAGTCAGTACAAAACTTCGATTTTAAAAATTTGCAGAGTCGGACTAGAATCGATTCTTGTAAAAAATATTTTGTGCATGTGACTTTTACTAATGTCAAGTTACTTTCAAATCAAGCAATTGAGTCAGCAAACGTATTACCATTCATATTTTAAAAATGAAGCAATAAAAATAAATTACTTAAGCAATTGAAACATACACCAGGAACTTACGAGACATCAAATTTCAGTATTTCTTTTACTTTTATTTTTTTACTTGCTGGTTTTTCTTTACCTTTTAAAAGATGTATCGACTATTTGATAAAAATTGCTGCATTTTTGTTAAGTGGAAAATCTGAAATTAAATATAACGAATTTTTCAATCATGTTTAATGGATTGTAACACCTTAAAAATTCATTCACACATAAATTACCGGTAAATAGAAAACCGGTTTGATATTTGTATTGTGTATATAAATAACAATTTTAACGTGTCAAATCCAACTTCTCTTTACAAGATTTAAACAAGGTAAGTGATATTTTCAATATAAGAAAACATTTTTCTTTCAAATGAAATTCTGAGACAATTTATGAAAATGATATTATTCATCAGCTCAAAACAGTAAAACTAATGTCATAGTGCAACATTCCTAACAAGGAATATAATTTCTATAATTCCAAAGTTCAAACAATCGTTCAGATATTTCAACAGCAAAACTGGGTCTTCATATCTTTGATCTTTATTTATATGCATATACATGTAGTAAACAAAATATCAGTGGCAGTCAGGTCATTGTGACAACTTGTCATCCAAAAATTAGATTATTTATTTTGCCTTAATTTTTATCAAAATATTTAGCAAAACGCAGCGTTAAGATCCAAAAACATTAAACGTAGAAGTCGAACTATACTGCTTTTGAGCATATTTCAGCTAACATACTGGAATTACAAACTATACAGTCATAGCTAGTGAATGTGCGGATGAACTAGTGACAGTCAGTAAAGTATTATTATTACCAACAACTAATCTCAGAAATTGTCTCAATCGTTTCACCATTAGGTGCTAGATTTGTCTTCGTATCGTATTGAATGCCGTTGAATGCTTAAAGACAAATTAAAGCACTTTATACAATAGTCCTTGTCTATCTAATTAATTTTACCAGGTGCATGTTTTATATAGTTTGCATAATGTATTCATTTCTATTCTATCCATTAAAATAACATTTGAAAATGAAGATTTAAACTTATGCTAAGTCTTATCTATATAGGATCCAAGTCCATTTTTTCAATCATAGCACTAGCATACATATAAAAGCAAATTAAAATGAATATACGGATGTTTACTTTGAAAGGGGTATATTTTGTGTTAGAGTAGATGGGAAACAAAAAACAACAAACTTCAAAAATTTACTATTATATATTGATTGATTTATTATTAAGTTGGGGTTTTACGCCGTTTTCAGCATATTTTATCAAATTCGCGGCGGCTAGATTTTATTGTTGAAGTAAGCCGGAGTCACCGAAGGGATTCACCGATCTTCGGTAGGAAAATTGGCAACCTTTGTCAATTAAGATCGCAGTCGAACGCACCACATAATATATTGAAAATAATGTTTACCTATTTATTATGTTAAATTAACCATTGTGGGTAAAAATTGTTTCCTCCCTGGAAGGTTTATAATTTTTACTGGGTTAAATACATTATGCATTATATTAAATTATAATATATGAATTTCTCCTACCGTATATAAAAAGCTTCCTGATAGTAAATATCCAATCAACCTGAACTATACGCCTTAAAAAATAAACTTGGGTTGGTTCATTTTAACATTTTTGTATAGAGTTCCAACGTGAATCATTTTTAATCTTCGAATACTAAAAAATGATCAAAAGCATTCATTGTATACATAAGCCCTCTGTCGTAAACAAATTTAATGTACTTCAACTAACTTTTCACTAGACCTTGTCATTTTCTATCTCGGTTATAATCTTTAAATGCATTTAATATTTCTTTCAATTTCTTTGTACCGTAAATTATAACGGAACGGGGGTTTTAAAGAAATTGGATGCATATTTAAAAAAATTAAATAAGGTAAAAGTTTCCACAGTTTAAATTAACATTTTCTTTCACGTATAGTGTACATAAAATTTGAATGAAATTTTGAAATGTTTTCACTGGTCTGGTCGGAAAAAACAGCTTTGTCCAGAAATTCCGTGCATGTTATATTCCTGTGCACCACTTTTACAATCATTACTATGAATATTTGCCCCAAATTCTTTCAAAGTGAAAAATGAAAAAAGGATCTCATTCACAGCTATTGAAAATCAAAACTATGAAACATTATGCGCAATTAAATGCAGTGTGCGAAATAAAACGTTGGCCCCAAGTTTAAAAAAATCACAAATTTATAAAACCATATTGTGCATCTACATGCACATGAAATGCATTATGTTATAGAGAAAGTATATTTGTAGGTTTTTCTGGTATTAGAATACACCTCGGTGTGTCAGGAATTGGTAGTTGAAAAATCGAGCGTAGCTTTCTGTAACTTATATACCGTTATTTCTTTTTTAAATGACTGTTTTTCCATTAAGATTTACAACTTATGGTTTACTTATTTATTATTATACATAGAAGTATATTTTATTTTTGAAAATTTATAATTGAAAATATGTTTTCTTTTGTGTTTTTGCAAGAAAGTTTAAACGGTATATTTAAATTCACATATACATTCATAATTATTAAATAACAAAAATAATCATTGATGCAAGATTTCAGAAAAAAATGCAGGTTAATGATTAATGCTCTCATAAGCCTCTTGTTATAAACGTTAAACTTGTGCATTATAAGATTTAGTATCAGATTTTGTTTACAGTGATGGTGAAGTTGGAAAACAGAAAAAGTAATTTTTGGTAATAAGAAGGTGGGATCAGAAACAGATACAGATATAACCACAAAACAGCCTGCAGAAGCATCCAGTATTGGTAGAAATTTGTTAACTCTTGTTCCCATAGTTGAGGTTAGAACATGTAAAAGATTCATTCTTAATTAGACTTTGTTGACAATAAGATGTGTGGATATATTGCAATTTAGATAACTCACGTGAATTCTTACTACAACTGATTTTCTATGTTCAAGATTAGAACCTCTGTCCCGGGTTAATTCTTTTAATGAAACATACCAGAAAGGTTTGACCAAATAGTTTCATAGGATGAAGTTTTCTAAGTTTTTTGTCCATTATTTCTTTTTTGCAAGGTAGGTTATACACGTATAATTTATAAAAATATAGGATTTTCTAGCTTAATTCTGAAAGAAAACAAGCTGAGTACTTATAGTTGGGATTGTAGATTTACAGACGAATTTCATTCCTTGTATTGCACATGATATATCTCCTTAGCTGAAATTTGGCTTTCTATTTCGGTATTTTTTGTTATGAGTACTAATGAAATAAAACAATTTTGGAAACTTAATTTGTATAATAAAGCTAATATTATTCTACATGGTAACATCATTGCTGTGCCGGGTATTTTCCATTATTTCAGAGGGTTTTTCTTTTAAAAAAAATGAAAAGAAAAAACAAGTCTGGTGAATGCTGAAAGATTTTTATCAACAGGACAGAACAAATGTCAATACTAGAAGAATTTATGAAGCAGGAAATTCCAGGCCAATTGTTGCATTTCAATCTTTGTCAAGTTAAATCGTAAAAGAAAGGTATATTGTCCGCTTTAAGTGTTATTCTGTAGAAATAATAAGCGTATCTTCAACTAAGGATTGTTATAGTAAGAACTCGTGATAATTATAGATAAATACATGGTCTTTTTCATAATACCCTTGTTTTCAGCCCGAGACCTTGGTGTCGGTCCCGAGGTCTTTAGCCCAAGGGACGATATCAGTTTACTGATGATAACACGGCCGATATAAAAAACACCATGTATTAATCTATTTATTACATATTTTGCCACTAACAAGAAATAATTTTACTGTTGAATTAGATTTTCCAGTCTTCAAGGAAGTTTTTTCAGGTTTTCGACATCCCTGAATATAAGTTGCACATTCACAATGCCGCAGCTATTAAACAGTGTTATTTCGTTCACTTGGAGTCAAACAAATGAATGCAACTTTAGTTCCTGTGTTTTTCCCCGAGATTACAAATAGATTTTATAAGCCCTTATTTGAAACTGATTAGAACATTTATTCACCATAAATAATGATCAGACGATTATTTACAGGTGATCGGAAGTGACGTCACTGAAACTCACGCGAGGGCAGGTAACATGATGTAATTGCACCGGGGGCAAATAACATGCATCATATTATGCTTTTATTACATATGCAAAATCTGCGTTATTTGAATAAAATATGTGATAATGCAGTACATGTATATACACAGCTGAATTTTCATTAATTGTACTGTCGTTTTATTTTTTTCCATAAGCCCTACAGTTTATAAATGTTTTTATTCTGGAATTCTTAAATATAAAAAGAACGAAAGTAAAAATCTTTCATTTTTTTCAGAAATAAACATATGATCATCCAAAGAATATGTTAGCGGTGGTCCTATCTAGGACTATCCTAAAAGAACTTTGTTTGACATCCCAAGACATTCCTAATTCGAGTCCTAAGACAAGTCTTAGGATATATCTAAGGGCATCTACGTTAACACGTCCCCTGGCTTATGTCCAGTCGTCGCAAAACTGTATGCATAGCAATTATCACCTGTTGTTGTTCAGCCAAAGATTTAGAAAGGCTTAGTCATAAAGTTAAACCCTAAATCCAAATAACTGAATTTTATATAAAAATGTAAAAATATATGTTATTGGATAATTATAAAGTTAATCCCCTATGTCAATCATTTTGTAATTTGTCTTGTTTTATCTTTATTTGTTAAATTCAGTCTTAATATTGATCGTTAAAGGAAACAAAACGTGAATAAAATATGAAAATGCTCTTATACCTTTTCCCCAAAATCTTGTTAATTTATTTTTCAATTGTAATAACTTGATTAGTCAAAATTATATACATGTATGTACAATGAATATATTGAGTAAACTGTATCTATACATGTACTTCTGTACTAACTATATAGTGTATTATGGTGTTGTAAATAAAGTTCACACAAAGGATACATTTACTAGTATAGGACATACAAATGAAATATATGTTTATCTCTGTGATGAAATATATCTTAATATGCATGTGAACTGGATCAAAATTGGTCATAATGTATTCCAACACGTTCTTGAATATTCCTGTCAAGTTGGGCTGGTCATCGAATATATTTCTGAAACAGGACCATGTACGAATCAATGAGGCCAAGTTGGGTTTGAATTGGCTCACTGGTTTTGGACAAGAAGGATTAAAAAGTGCTTTCCCGCGGTGTCCTATATTAGACTAGTTTTACGGCGATAGCCATCTTTTGGATGATGGGCGTGGTCATCAAATATAATTTAAAAGTTCAAAGTAATCTGAGCGATATTATCTAGTAAAATTGGACGGAAAATGTGCTTAATTAATTGCAGTATTATAATCTACAGATATGAAATTATATACTAGTATATGTCATGCATATCATGATCTGATTTCATATTATATACACGTAGTTTTGACTTCAACTGTTATGATAGTGTATTATTATATTTATTTTGATATGATATTGTATTATTATATTTATTTATCTTGGCCTAATTTGTTTTGTGTGGCCTTATAACATGTATAATATGTTTACATAATACTTATAGTTGTTTACCAAATAATGTTATAACTGCGCAGTTTAGAAATCACTGGAACAATAATAGATACTGATGGAATGACTAGAACTTTCTATTTGACTTACGTAATAATTCTGGTGTAATTCAAACTTCTACCGTATTCCCGAAGTTTCCGTTCTACAGTATATATACGGACAAGAAAGTTAGACTTGCAGAGCAGAAGATATCGGACCAGACTCAGCTGTTGGATTGACACACTTCTATTTACGTTTCACACATCGTACTTGAAACTTTTATTTACGTTACATCATACTAGATTGTGACTGATTGGATATAATATTCCGTTTGGATTCCCGCAACAGTGCCGAGAAGAATTCCGGACTAGGAAAAGACGAAGGATTTTGAACAGTTAAGTTGACATTTTATTTTATGTAATATTTTTGTAAACTTGTATATAATAAATCTTGTTAAATTTTATTATTGATTTGTGTCTTTTGTTGGCTACAATTTAAAAAGTGATTTCGGCCGTAACACAACGTACAACGTACACATGTTCTTTAACTGCCATATATTCCAAAATGTGATCTTCACAATGTTTTTTTTCGTTCACAAGCATACCTTGATGAATCTACAAACGAAATTAAGGTATCTGTGTTTGATATTACTACTTTGTTGGCTACAATTTAAAAGGTGATTTCGGCCGTAACAGAAATTGGGGGCTCGTCTCGGGAGAACGTTCGTATCTTATTAAATTTTTTCAGTATTTTTATTAGAATTAGCCAACAAAATTCTACAAAATGGAATTTGATGCTGGTAAATTTTTGAAAATGCCAGACCTGGAAGGGTTTGATAAATTAAAGAAAGAAGAATTAGTGTTGCTTGCTAAACATCTAAAAATAGATTTTAGAACATCTATGAGAAAACAAATTATAAACAATTTGGTAATAGACAATTTAGTTGATTTAGAAATTTTTGGTGAAGAGGCTCTTGACCTCAAGGTCGAAAATGTTGATGCTTTAAAACTAAAACAGCTTGAATTAGAACATTAACTTAAATTAAAACAATTAGAAAAAGAAGATGAATTTAAATTAAAACAATTGGAAAACGAAGTTAAATTAAAACAATTAGAAAAAGAAGAAAAACAATTACAGGCAGAACTTGAAATGAAGGAAAGGTTAGAGATGGAGAAAATGAAAATAGAAATGGTCAAAGTAGAAAGCAACACTAAATTTGAGTCTAAATCAGAAAATTTTGATGCAGCAAAAAATATACGTTTGGTTCCTACATTTTGTGAAAAAACTGTTGATAAATTTTTTCCACAATTTGAGAAAATTGCTCAAAATTTGAAATGGCCAAAGCCTTATTGGACTACAATGCTGCAAAGTGTTTTTGTGGGAAAGGCCGCTGAAATTTATTCAGCACTTTCTTCAGAAAAAAGTTCTGATTATGACACTGTTAAACAGGAAGTTTTGAAAGCTTATGAGCTAGTGCCAGAAGCATATAGACAGAAAGTTAGGTCTTATAAAAAGTTTGAAACACAAACCTATGTTGAATTTGCTAGGGAAATGGCTTACGTCAAAGAAAATAGATAAAAATTTTGATAAATTAAGACAATTAATGTTATTAGAAGAGTTCAAGCAGTGTGTTAATTTAGACTTAAAAACACATTTAGATGACAAAACTGTTGAGACATTGCAAGATGCAGCTGTTGTTTCCGATAATTATACCATTTCACATAAAAGAAGTTTCAAAGGTCAAAATTTTAATACTTCTAGCGGAAATTACAAAACTCAAAGCACTGAGCGTACTGATAGTAAGCCTGTTGCACAGAATAAGAGTCCGTCTAGTTATAATATGTCTGGTCCAAAATTTGATACTTTTGAGAAGAAGTCACTAACTTGTGCTTATTGTAAGAAAAATGGTCACCTGATGGCTGACTGTTTTAGACTCCAAAAGAAGAATGAAAGAGATAATAAGCCCAAGTCCAGTGCTTGTACGACACCCGTTGTTACCAATAAGTTGGAATGTCCTGCGAGTCAGGCCTTTAAGTCCAGTTTTTTGTGATTACATGGAGGATTATAAGCCTTTTATGTCTGATGGGTTTGTTTCTATTGTTGATAATACTACTCCTCAGCCTATTAAGATTTTACGGGATACTGGAGCTTCTCAGTCTTTGTTGTTAGAAGGTGAGTTGCCTTTGTCCGAGGAGACGTCCGTTGGTGCCTCCGTTTTGTTACGAGGTGTGGAGTTAGGTTGTATAGATGTTCCCCTCCATCGTATTTATTTGAAGTCAGATTTAATTACTGGACCAGTTGTTGTGGGTGTTCGTCCTACTCTCCCTGTTGAGGATGTTTCATTATTGCTAGGAAATGACCTAGCTAGGAACAAAGTGGTTGCTGAACCAATTGTTACAAGTGAACCGGTGGTGGATGTTAAATCACCTGAAGATGATGCTGAACTGTATCCAGCTTGTGTTGTTACTAGGGCAATGGCAAGAAAACAACAAGATCAGGATTTACAAGAAGGCCAGTATGATTATATGGACCTTTCTGACTCATTTTTTGCCGACATTGAAGGTCCCCTTAGCTCAGAAAAGGTCATAAGACCCCCTGGTACTAACAAGCATGTAATTATGCCATGGCCAGACGTGAACAGCCATTCATTAGACAAAAGAACATTTAGGGAAGAACAGAATAAAGACCCCGAGGTTCTTCAGCTCTGCAAGAGGGCTCTACCCCAAGAAGAAGCAGACAAAGTGGCCGAATGTTACTACCATCAAGACGGCATTTTGATGAGGAATTGGAGGCCCCCTGATGCTATCCCAGAGGAGGAATGGAGAGTGGTATACCAAGTGGTGGTGCCTAAAGTCTATAGGCAAGAAATTATTGGTCTTGCCCATGACACCCCCTTGGCTGGACATTTAGGTATAAGGAAGACTTGCCTTAAGATATTACAACATTTCTACTGGCCGAGACTTAGAAATGATGTCGCAGAATACTGCAAATCATGCCATATATGCCAGGTTGTTGGCAAGCCTAACCAGAAAATACCACCAGCACCACTTCTGCCAATTCCAGCCTTTGGAGAACCTTTCAGCCGAGTACTTATTGATTGCGTTGGACCTTTACCAAAGACCAAGACTGGAAATGCTTATTTACTGACGATCATGTGTACATCCACTCGCTTCCCTGAGGTTATTCCCTTAAGGAATATCAAATCACCAACTATTGTCAAAGCTCTTATCAAATTTTTCACATTAGTAGGACTTCCTAAGTCTATACAGTCCGACCAGGGTTTAATTTTTATGTCAGGTTTATTTCAGCAGGTCGTTTACCAGTTAGGAATTGCTCAGTATAGATCAAGTGCTTATCATCCAGAATCTCAAGGTGCCTTAGAACATTTTCATCAAACATTGAAGAACATGATTAGGACTTTTTGTCTTCAATTTGACAGGGACTGGGATGATGGTGTTCACTTTCTACTTTTTGCGGTCCGAGAGGCTGTTCAAGAATCCGTTGGTTTTAGCCCCTTTGAGTTGGTGTTTGGTCATACTGTAAGGGGACCTTTAAAACTGGTTAAGGAAAAATGGCTTACTGAACACACTGACTTGAATCTTCTAGACTATGTATCTAGATTTAAAGACAAATTGTATACTGCTTCTCAAATTGCTCAGAAAAACTTAAAAACTGTACAGAATAAGATGAAAATATGGTATGATAAGAATGCCAGGGACAGAGTTTTTGAGCCTGGTGCATGTATTTGTGCCAGTCCCTGGGCATCCTTTACAGGCTAAATACTGTGGTCCTTATACCATCGAGAGTAAAATCAATGATTTGAATTATATTGTAAAAACTCCAGGTCGGCGTAAACAAAATAGAGTGTGTCACATTAATATGTTAAAACCATATCTTGAGCGTACTAATGAAGGTGAGAGTAAACCAGTTGCCACTTTAGCCATGGTTAAATTGGAGAATGATCATGACAAACCAGACATACTTGAACCATCTTTTGATTGGAAGACTATGGAACAAACTGTTAGATTGAAAAATTCTGAAATTTTATCAAATTTAGACTCAAAACTTGCACATCTGACTTTCGATCGCAGAGAAAAATTGAAAACTTTGGTATTTTCTTTTAGAAATCTTTTTCCAGATGTGCCAAACAAAACCACTGCTGTTTGTCATGATATTGACGTAGGCAATGCTTCTCCAATTAGGCAACATCCTTACCGGCTCAATCCACTTAAACTTGATTTTATGAGACAAGAAATTAGATATATGCTTTATCTAGATTTTATTAAAACACTGTATACATACTATATATTTTTGTATATATTGTTCATGCGAAGTTCTCGTTACGCTCCAACTTCTTTTAAGGGGAGAGGTGTTATGATATTGTATTATTATATTTATTTATCTTGGCCTAATTTGTTTTGTGTGGCCTTCTAACATGTATAATATGTTTACATAATACTTATAGTTGTTTACCAAATAATGTTATAACTGCGCAGTTTAGAAATCACTGGAACAATAATAGATACTGATGGAATGACTAGAACTTTCTATTTGACTTACGTAATAATTCTGGTGTAATTCAAACTTCTACCGTATTCCCGAAGTTTCCGTTCTACAGTATATATACGGACAAGAAAGTTAGACTTGCAGAGCAGAAGATATAGGACCAGACTCAGCTGTTGGATTGACACACTTCTATTTACGTTTCACACATCGTACTTGAAACTTTTATTTACGTTACATCATACTAGATTGTGACTGATTGGATATAATATTCCGTTTGGATTCCCAACAGTGACGAGAAGAATTCCGGATTAGGAAAAGACGAAGGATTTTGAACAGTTAAGTTGACATTTTATTTTATGTAATATTTTTGTAAACTTGTATATAATAAATCTTGTTAAACTTTATTATTGATTTGTGTCTTTTGTTGGCTACAATTTAAAAAGTGATTTCGGCCGTAACACAACGTACACATGTTCTTTAACTGCCATATATTCCAAAATGTGATCCTCACAATGTTTTTTTTCGTTCACAAGCATACCTTGATGAATCTACAAACGAAATTAAGGTATCTGTGTTTGATATTACTATCCATGCGGTGGTATTGCTCTAGATGGACTATTTGTTTTGTGGATATCTTCCGCCCAGATGACATGATTCTTGGATACTTGTGTGCAGATTTTCAATAGCTGACTTAAATTCGTTTCAACACCCTCAGGCAAAGAAATGATTGCCTTGGTGTTAGCTACACTTTTTAGTTCCAAACAGATACACACATATATATTTA
The DNA here is from genome assembly GCA_028015205.1 of Mytilisepta virgata. Classification (NCBI taxonomy): domain Eukaryota; kingdom Metazoa; phylum Mollusca; class Bivalvia; order Mytilida; family Mytilidae; genus Mytilisepta; species Mytilisepta virgata. Next base: position 21,600,748 of record CM051513.1, read on the forward strand.
TAATCAGAAAAGAAACACAAAGAATTTTAACATGTACATTTAATAATAAAATGACGACACGCTGCCTTATATTTAATCAAGACAGATCAATATCATTTTATATAGGAACTGGTTAAAGTTAGTTTTCGTTGTTCAGTTTTTTCTCGGTGTGAATTTTTTTAAAGTCAAGATATTCAAAATAGTTTTACTATTTCATCTTAAAACTAGTTTCCTTAGCTAATAAATGTTCATCTTTGACCTTTTGAAATACATAAAACTAATCATATCGCTATTACGCGGATATATCCATTACTGAGAGAACTTGCATCGATTCAATTGCGTTGAATTTATTATTAAAATTTAAAGGTAATGAATTAAATCAACGTCTTACACACAGATAGTACTTAGTGTATCAATATTATATGTACTGTTATATATTTTGCACACAAATCTACACAACAGATCTTAGCATAACATAGCATACTGAACATGACACAATGTTACTTGATATATGTTTTTCTCTTTGTACATTGTATCGCCAAATAATCAATCCATGAATTACCATGACTTTACAGCCTTTCAAATTTAAATAAAATAGTTAATGTTCACAACACTGTACCAAGATGCAAAAAGTATCACTTTTTGCGGTGTTGTGTTCTTCGTTGTTGTTAAGTGAAAAAAAAAACATAAGCACTACATAAAAATAATATTAAAACCCCAACTGACGGTGCATAATTATGTCAGATTAATTTAACATAATCTGCTTTTTTTGGCAAGGTTCCGGAGAACTAAATAAATTACGATTTGTCTTTCTAGACTTTAGGTCTATTTTGACAATACTAACTGTTTGTTCAATTAATTTTTAAGATAAAGTCGAAAGTTAACCGCGCAAGCCCGTGGTTTTGCACTTGCAGCTCTGCAAGATAAATCAGATACTGTATGGCTTTCTGTGTGATATCTCAAAATTGTATTAGAATGATTGCTGGTTGTTATAATTTAAACTGTCCGAATAGTATAACAATTTTTTTTTTTTTTTGTAGTAGATTACATTACATTTCTTGAGTTTGTTCGACAAATACACCCATCCAAACCCAGATGGAATATACCTTTCTCATATGAAAATGCAAGATGGATATATTATTGTTGTAGTTTTGCCACTAATAGCTTTTACATCTTCCACTGCTTAGTTAACGTGCTTTTTACCCAATATGATTGACACATTGTGTTTTGCCCTGGACCGCCAGAGTTTACTCCAAGTTTTGTACCAATAGTCCTATTAATTCAGATTCGAAACTCATTCAACTTATCTATTGACTTTGTTTATCTCTATATCGTTAGTGACATCTTAGGGATATTTGATCAATACAGATCTGATAAAATTTACCAGTAAGCATAGACAAATTTCGACAACTATTGAATTCCAATTGAGCCGGATAATTTTACTTATGCAGGATCACAGGGGCTTGCTCCCGGCCTTTCAAAGATGTTGCTTTCGTCAGTTCATTTCGTCATTTCGTGCCAAGGCAAATCGATTATAAACTTTTTATTGTGGCCGGATGGAGTTTGTGACACGTCGACCCGACACCTCTTTGAAAGCTTGTTCACAGTGTAACAGGAGGGTCTGACAACTATGCGTTACCAAGACCTTCTGTGTACTAAAATGTCTAGAATTGCTCTTCCGACAAACATCAAAATAAGTTCCCCGACTAAACCACTACTTTACGGACGGACAGTAGCAATTAGGATCTGCAGTTCAGTCCAATGGCACCCCACGCTGTTTTATTTGGCAATATTAATTAACTCAAACATATAAAAAGGAAATCCTTACAAAAAATAATAGCTCTATATCAAAGGTAAACAAAACTTGCAAAGGAAAAATGACTCCAGAAATATTAGTCCTAGAAAAACAAACAGTGGTGGTATTGATGTTTAGAGGAAACTTTGAACGTTGTGCATGTTTTAATTGAGCAGCTGAAATCTTCCATTAAACTCAGAAAATGCAAAGCATATATCTTCCAAGATAAATGTAGAAAGTGTGGATATAGATCCAACGATCACATACATATCATAATACATGTGTGACTTTTGAGAATTGATGAACAACAGTCTTTAAATCATATTTACCTATCATAACTATATATTTTGCAAAATATTAAGTTGAACTAAATATCTTATCAAAATAATTAATTTGATTATGTTCAGTGATTATACCCGTTTTATAGAATTTGAAATATTCCCAAAATAACTACTACCACAAAGATACATTAACTTTGGCAAAATATTTATTTCAAAAGGATAGATAATAAAATATTTTTTTTATTTTCGAAAATACCATCCGGTATATTCTAACACCCCTCACAACTACTACCAGAAGATTGATAGTTATAAACGCTTTTTATAAAAAAATATATTTCGTTGGGAGAATTTGAATCAAATGTACACAAAGACGTGTGACGAAATTCTTGGTAAGGAGATTTTTTTTTGCAGAGTGCATATAATGTGTATTTGCAAATGAATGACAACGAAGATTAGGTTGACTGAACTTCATTTAAAATTTTATGATATCTTTTACATTTTAAACTATATTTTGTTCACTTTGATCATGGCATTTTCCTAAATAAGCCGAAAAATAGTTCTTTTAATATTATAGATGTATTACTGTTGTTTTCAATATTCTTTGGTTTTATTGCAGAAATGGCGGGTAGTGTTGTGTTGGAAGAAATTAAGAAACAAGCTTGAAATGAAATATGGATAGTCAAAATCACTTATCTTTAAACAAAATATGTACTTCAATAGTCTTTGAAGAATGTTCTGTATGATTTGGCTTGATATTTGACCACTCGAAGTCCAAATCAAAAAGTAATGAAATACTTACTCTCAGCTATAATTAAGTACTCTTAAAATACTACATTTTAAGGAACACGTTTTTTTTTTAACAAGAAATATCTTTAATACTAGCAATATGCTGCCAAAAGATGGCTAACTTTGAAGATATCAATGAAAAAACACCAAATTTCACTCATTTTTTAATCTTTGGATTACATTTTTGAGATGAGCAACAGCCTTGGCCAAAAAGATATTTCACTGAAATGTGTCTTTATGTAAGACGAACATTATATAAAAAACATTGTTGGGCAAGGCTGTTGCTCATAGTTGTTTTGACCATAATCTACTGTGACTTTTTTTCAAATCCTAGATTTAGCAGACGTTCATGGCGTCGCTGTTGCATCATGAGAAGGATTTTTTCCAATGATTGATGCATTTTGAAAGTTAGATCATATATGAAAAAAATAATACAAATTCGAATCTGAATCAAAGTCCCAGAGGTGTTCAGTCGGATTTAAGTCCGGCGATCTGGAGACCCAAGGTAGCATATAGATGTTATTCTATTTCTCAACGTATTCCATTGTTCAATGCACTCTGTGCGGCTTAACGTTGTCCTATTGGAATAACTCCCTCTACCCTTCAATTACGTGGATGAGGTGATGTTGGAGAATTTTGGCTCTGTACCTTTGATCTTTAAATTGCCCAGGACACACCTTGGCATGGCAGCATTTCAACTTTATTATAAAGTAAATGTAAGCTCCTTTTTTGTCGTTTTATACGCAATAGCTCAACCGTTGAATCAAGTGCAAGTGAGAAAAGTTACCGAATTTTCATGGCGATATTCATTTTTGAGAGCCCCGTACAGATATGGTTCCTGACTTGGGACAGGCGCAAAAATGCAGCGGGGTTAAACATGTTTTGTAAGATCTCAATCCCCCCATACCTCTAGCCAATTCGGAATAACCAAACACGGCGACATGCACAGTAATACTTAGTTCAAAAGAAGTCGCAGTCCGATGTCGGAAAATTAAAACTAAGCAAAATGATAATGTTCAATATAAATTAACAAAGGACTACTAACAGTTACTGACATACCAGCTTCTGACCTCAATTAGATTGATCGAAAGATTTGTTAAGAGTATATGATACTGCATATAAATAGACCTAAAATTTGTTAAAACAGCTTTTATTTAGGACTGTACTAAATGATGGAAAAAACTTTGAATCACCATTTGAATTTGTAAAAATAATTTAAATTTTTACACTAAAAAAATTTAACTTGCTTTCATATTTGATAGGGATTACTAATACATACATTGTCTTGGAATTCTTTCGGATGTCGGTAATTGACTCAATTTACTGTATCAAAAGATGTGTAGCACATATATCTAACGGTTTTAAGATGAACAAAAAAAAAAATTTATTTCTACTTCCTGATACAATAATTTACCTGTTGTCCAGTGAATTTGCGTTAGTTAAACACCAAGACATTTCGTAAATATTGCATATGAATATTCAGACATAACTCACTTAAAACTTCAATTGACATACGTATTAAAGGTAAGTCCTATCTGGTTTACATTTTAATGATAGTATGTTGTATAGATAAATTGTGAAGAAAATCTGAGGACCTACCTTCTGGGCTATTTTGCATGTTTTTCTCGTAGAATGGGTGTTAAAACAACATGTATTAATTGTCAGTAAAAGATAGTTTGCAGTGAAACGTTATACCATTACAAAGTACACTGCTAATCTTATATATATGAAAATTATACACTCATAACAACTACATGTAGCTTTTTGGAAAGTGGATAGTGGGTAAACCTTTTGTATGGTAATTACTCTAATTATAATTGTTTCATCAGAAATGAGAAAAGTTTTAATTTTTGTCCATTTTTAGTTTTCTATAATTTCAAAAAGAACTCCTTGGATTGGTTCTTCTTTATCCTTTCTTGACTACGTTTAGAATAAATTGATAAACCAGATATAAGATTAAGTCAACAATGACATACCTATCAATTTTCCCATCTTATCAAGTTCAATTATGATTCTTATTCCAATATTAATTTGGTTTTATTTTTTGATTTTTGAAATTTTGTTCCAACGAGAACTGATGAACGTTTATTCAGAATTGTTAAATTGTTAGAGCTTGCATGAAAATGAGTCTCAATGGTACGCAAAATCATTGAAAGTAACAATTTTAGGAATCCAATTCCAATAAACATAAAACAAAATGTTATCAATCGATATATACGAAACAATATCAAACTTAGACATATTGAACTTCATTTTTTTGTTGGCCTAATCGCTATATTTCTATCGAAGCCACTGACGTTTCTAATTACCTGACAGTATGCCGGTTCTCCCTTTTATTATCTGTTTGGCAACGTCCATGTTTTCAATTTACAATGAAAAAAAAAGATTAGAGCATTTAGATTAAAAATATTTTATTGCTAAAATAAAGTTTTAAGACCGCTTTAAATTTAATTTTAGCAGAAATGTGTTTGGCAAATCCTGAACAATACTGAGATAAAGATACGCCAAATTTAAAAGGGTGTATATCTATTACATGCATTGGTATCGGGTGCATGGGTACCTTAGGTAATGCATAATGTAAACATGCTATTGAAGTCAACGCGTTATTATTATCATGTGCGCAATTGTGATATTTAAAAATAGCATACACATTTAGGACCAATTTATATCGAATTTTACAATCGACTAGTAGTTTAAATGCCAAATTGCAGAAATGTTTACCCACCACTGCAGGCTTAATGAGAGGTGTAAGAATTATATCGGACGGACATGTACTCTTCATATGTCATTGTCAAGTTAAAATGCTGATACACAAAACATGGATAACAGGAAAGGTCGACAATAACATACCAATCAACCAAAGCAACCCAACGGACAAAACACCGTAGAAAGAATAGCATACAAGAGTACAAAACACAAACATGAACACAATAGGGAATTAGGATAGTCTGAATTTGTACAGACACTGAATAGTGGGCAGGTTAAACCAGTTTTAAGGGTACCCTAATCTTCCCCGTATCTATCCTGACACTCCGGTGTATACAACACACTATAAAAACCAATCCGGTGTCATTTCTAACAAGGTGACCGCTTGCTTGAATTGAAAATTAGAGTGGAGGGTACATAATTTAGATAGCAGGTTCATAATGTGCTCGGTGTAACTTTAAATCTAGCTATGGCTCTCATATCTGCAGGTCGGATATTGTCGCTCTACTAAAACGAAAAATCTGAAATAACACATCCATGAAGAGCATCCAAAGCTATCTCGTCATAGAGTCCAATAGAAATTGGCAGTATTCGTTGGAGGCCAGTATGAATTTAAATTTTCAAGCCATTGGGAGAAGGAGCAATGTATACAGAATTACACTTAATTTCATATTTATAGCTCTTACAGTGAAAAGATATTAAGTAGCTTCCAAGTTTATGTGGCTTACTAGCGAGATATTCACGATATTACAGTAGAAATTAGGATGGGAACTTCCGTTCATAATAAGTGCTTTTCTGGAAGCTGGATATTTAGATAAAGGGTGTTAATACATATTATAAAACTTTTTAAAAGCATTAAGCAGCTTTTGAAATCTATAACCCTGTAAAATTCGTTGTTTAGTAATCGTTTGGTTTAGCTAGTTAAAATCTTCTAGCCGAGTTGAAAATTCGTGCAAAACGTACAAGCTTTGATTTGTAAACTCCATACAATGGTGCCGAAGGTAGGTCTCTATCAAGAAAGGGTAAGCTAGTAATTGGAAAATTAAAATCGTCCCTTTTAATATAAATTTTAGTAAGCATCTCTCCATTTTCGTATTCATAGTAATATCTAAAAAAGAACAGCATTTACTAATCGTATTATCTTTTTTCTCTTTTGGATAAATGTATTTTGAATATTTAGAAAACTCGGGGCTACCAACACTAAGTAAATTATCAAGATACCTGCAATTATTGTTCAAAATGTCAATTAATTTATCATGATTTTTTATTTTACCATTAAGGAGTTATTTTATGAAAAACTGTTGAAAACAATATAGAAATAAGTCAGTTCATAAGCAATCAACTAGTTGAAATTGTGGCCTCGGGAAAGCAAATCTTATATCTCGCTGTGGTAGGAGAGATGAAAAAAAAACAATTAAGTGACTGTCTGCCTACAGTATATTGACATATCGTGACTCGTTATTCGTCTTTAAAGCTCGATCGAAATAGATTTATATATATGTATGTGTGTGTGGGTGTGTAGATTTGTGTTATAAAGAGGGTCAATCTAATAAGTACTTCACTTGAGAAAGAGAGAATTATGTTCCCAATATTAAAAAATAGGGAAGAACTTACAAAAAATGCTAGTCATTTATATAACATATATTTAGTACATACAAATAAAATCTTAAGTCATTATATGCGTGAGAATAATATTGTTTTTCAAAAGATTAGCTTAAAGACGGGTATTTATTATCTTAATCCCACTCAACCAGATTGAACAAAATGACTTGTTTTCTTCCTTTATTATGTTTTGTATGTCGAGTTACTCTATTGATCCAGTTCACATTTACATCAAAACCATTCAAAACAATTTAGCATATACATTGTTGTCACGATGAAGATTGTTATCATTCAATAAATATTTAACACTTAAATCTGAGAAGGGATCAGACTTTAGATTAGTTCCTCTCACAGGTAAATGTCAGTAAATCATACATTTCAGTCAAAGATGAAAGAAATTTACACATTATTTTCTATTTACTATGAATTACAGAATAATAGCGTAAAACTTGACATTATTCATGTGTTTCAGATGATATTGTGACTTTTATGATTTCCTTATACGCTTGGATGTAGAGCAATTGCTAAATGCTATATAGCTACATCTAAGTAAAACTTTAAAATGTCATTATAATCACCGATTTTACTACCTTAAGGAATTTACTACGTAAAGTAATACATCAACTTAACCATGCAAATTGTAGCATATACTATTACTAGGCGATATTTTGAAAATTCGATTTTTCCATCGTATAGGAACTTGAAATTGAATATTAAGCTACTTAAAAAGAAAGAAAACTGTACAGTTCAAGAAGAATAATACTTGTACAAAATTATGCAGGACATGCAGTAATTTTTTGTATGAGAAACATCACGTTTCCTTAATATGGTAACTAGCAAAATGAATAAATATATGGATTTGGAAAACGTGAACGCTGTAAACCGCTGACTGCCGAAGAAATCAGCGCTTTTCTTCTTTGTCATTCTCTGTTTGAACTAAAACAGTATGGCCGATAGACGGAGGCTGTGAAATATGTCGCTGATATTAAGAAACGTCTTTAAAATTATTGCCTGGTCCAGTTAAATCTAGAAAGACAAACTGACGCTACATGGTTGTCATTTAAACTGTTGAGTGGACTTTTCATCATTATGTTTAAAAATGATAATAATTACTTAAAACAAATTTGTCGTTGTATACTTTGAATAGAGGAAGCAGATTTTTGTTTTCTATGATTTAGAGCATTACTTTACGTCATAAAATATCTATAGATAAACCTTTTCAAAAAAAGTGCAGAACGACAAAGGAGTTCATCAGACAATTTTAAGGTCAAGGTACAATTTTATAATTCAACATTGTTTTTTTTTTTTTTTTTTTTTAATGAAAACCATAAATTCATATTGTGCTAAAAGAAAAGCGCGGGGAGAGAGGAAATAATTCAATGCATAATATGGACTTCCGATTATGCATGACCTTTTCGTAACAGACATTCCAGTGATAGGTCCGAGCCTAAACATCTCTAAGGGCGACTGTAAACCAATGAAAGACAACAAAAATCTCAAGAAAGAAAAGCTCGGGAAAAGGGGAGATAACCTTATCAAAAAATTGAACAATGTCGAAGAATGGAAAAAAAACCAATACAATATAAGTCCATAACTACCCCCAAATTTCCAGTTAAAAAAGGGGTGAAAATTAACCTTTTCAAAAGACTTGGAAAATTTATTATTCCCAATTGAGCATGCGCACGAACCACTTCCAATGACGTTACTTCCTTTGAAAACATATCTGTTGATGTCATTTTGTTTTTGGTTGAGACACAGAAATTTATATTTGTCTTTTTTTCCTTACACTTTATATCCCCCTTAGAAAAATCTCTTATTTTACTTTTTTTTTGTTTTTTATTGCATTTTGGCTACGACCTTCTTTAGATGTTTAGTTAATTATTTTCATTTTCAAACTTAGAGTTTTGGATTTCAAAATACTCGGAAGTTTTCCACTAATCAAGTTTTAGGTTTCTGCATTAAAGACATCATGATGGTATGTTTGATATGTTATGAAACGAAAGTCTATAATAGTTTAAATGTCTTCAACATATTTCTATTATATTGAAAGTCGCGAGTTACATACAACATCAGATTAATACTTTTTATTTCTATATCTGGTGATGGAAAGGAATTTGGACCGTTTTCTTTAATGTACATTTTAATAGACTTTGAGAACTTTTTACATTGAGCGTTTACATTACGGATCATTTAAAACATCGTCCTCAAGTAGACATTTGAAACATATTACAGTTCCAAGTTAACTTAGACCAGAGATTATGACACTTATTGGGACCACGGCCAGGACTGCGCCTGCTTTCGTCCTTAGAACGGGGCATGCGCACTAAGTTTGTTCTGATGACTGTTTTCGTCCTTATGGCCAAATCCGTCTCTGCTTTAGGACGGCGCATCCGTTGTATTCCAAATTTACTTGAATTCTGGGACTGGTCATCAGGACACCACACGCGTAGTTTAAATTCTTTAAATAAAAACAATTAATTTGCTTAGAAGACGTTCAGCTGATTTTCGTTAAAATGTTTCATCTTAATTAACCCAGTCGTCAGACTTGTCTGACATGATTATTCATTGATTTGTTACAGAAATTACCAGTATTTAGCAAATTTCTAAAATAAAAGAAATACTAAAGGTTCATTCCTTGTATTGCACATGATAGGTCTCCTTAGCTGAAATTTTGCTTCCTATTTCGGTATTTTTGGTTGAGTACTTCTTGTTTAATATAAGTTTTGGTTTTTGGTCTTCCAAATGTTTCGGTTTTAATGCCGCTGATGAGAGGTAACTCCTTGAAATGCGTCGTATACAGCATAGTATAAATTTACTATATCTAATATAAGTATTTTTGGATTGTTATTTTTAAAGTGCGCAGACTATCACAAAATTATTCGTATTTTAGTATATAACTTTTTTTAACTGTTATCTTTATCCTTATTTTTTCAATGTTTTTATTTATCATACCTATCCTACTTAGGGATGCAAAATTCCATTTAAAAGAAAAAAATATTTATTTGTTGTTTTTTCTATTATTTCATTTGGTCCATTTCATTTTTGTTTCTTTTTATTATATTGTAGTTACTTGGTTCGAACTTTTTTAGATATTTTGTTTCATCAGATTGTGTGATATAAGATTAATGTGATTTTTTATACTGAATTTTTTTTTCTAAAGTAAGAATAAAAGACTGTTAAAACTTGACATATTCTTATCTTATATTTTTATGAAGTTTTGAAACGAATTTAGTTCATACATTTCTTACGGTTCTTAAATGCCTACCGTTATACATTTTAGATGACAAAATTTCAATTCCACAGTGAAAAGAACATAAAATATAGCTGTTCAACCAGTAATATGTTCATACTAAGTAAAATTAAGACCTATCAGGGTGTGCGATATAAGACAAAAGTTATTTTTCTTTCAACAGAAGTGTTTTTTAAAGTGACAATACAAGTTTCAAACTTGACATATACTCATTTCATACCTTTTCCTTCACATGAATTTAGTTCATAAATTTTATTCGGTATCTTAATAAGTTTCTCTGTCACTTACCGTAATATTTGTTTGATAAAACACATTTAAATTTCAAAGTGAAAAGACACATAATTTAGCTTTCCTAACATATGGTATCCAAAAAAGTCTTTGGGAACTTACCGTAGTATTTTATATGATAGTATTTCAATTTCACAGTGAAAAAACACAAAATTTAGCTTTTCAACAAATTTTAGGTTGATACTTAATACCATTCAGCTCTATCAGAGTGTGCGATATATAACTCAAACTTGATGGGTAAATATTTTATACTTTTAGGAATTTTTGACATGAATTTAGATAAAATAGCATTCATACGGTATCTTAAAAAGCTTTTCTGCAACTTACCGTAATACTTGTTTGATAAAAATATTAAATTTTACAGTGAAAAAAAAAACCAAATTTAGTTTTTCAAACATATAATAGGATGATACATAGTTAAAGTTAACTATAAAAGCTTGTGCGATATACGAGAAATGTGATTAAAATTTGTTTTAGCTCAAAAAAGTTCATACGGTATATTAAAAAGCTTTTCTGCAACTTACCGTAATACTTGTTTGATAACAATAATACAATTTTACACTGAAAAAAAACAAAGCATTTAGCTTTTCAAACATACATTACTTAGGATGATACATAGTTAAATTTAGTTACAATGTATCTAAGCTCGCGCAATTTAAGAGAAATGTGATTTTTGTAAGAATGCCTATGTTTTTACAGAAAAAACACAAGTTTCAAACTTGATGGGTGCATATTTTACACTTTTAGGAATTTAGGCATCAAAAATAAAAATGACTTTGTGCTTAAACTAAATAATATTTTTTTCTGTTTCCTTATATAATAATCTACCTGCTGTCCAATGAATTGCCGCTTGTTAAACCCCAAAACATTGTGTTAATATTCAAGCTGATTATTCAGGCATAACTCATTTAAATTTTCAATTGACATACGTATTAAAGGTAAGTCCTATTTGGTTTACATGTTTAATTAAGTATATTTTTAGATCACACTTTTCCAACTGTTATTGCTTATATGTGTATTGTAAATTCAGAAGCTTAATTATATAAAAAATAAATAATCTGCGCATACATAGAACATTATAGAAAACTATTTCTCTACTGTTTCTCTGTTTTAATTTAAGCCATATTAAAGCGGGATCTAATTTATTTATAGTTAGATTAAAGAAGATACTATCTAAAACGAATGGACAATTCCCAATAATATTTAATAAAACATAAAACAGTAAAATAAACAGTTGCAATACTTCTAATTCCAGTACGGTGCGTGTTGCTCGTTCTGATTAGTCGGAACGTAACGTCTAGGATCTTTTATTTTCGGGTAAATGACTTTCAGCGTATGAATATTTGACCCATTAAAATAGTGCCATTTTAAACCACTCATTTTTAAGGAATTATAGGTAATAAGAGTTGTTTTTTCGCAATTTATCGGTGTAGAAACTCGACCAGGTTACTCACAAACTTAACTTAAAGTCCTTCAGACTTTCTTTAGTTTGTGAGTGGATTTGTCTCCTTTGTGCATCGATAAATTGTTTCAAAACCACTTTTATTACTATAATGAAACACGGCAGCCACTATGCATATCCCCGCGCCACTGTTGTGTTAATCAGAGAATTAAATGCTCTAAAGGAAATTATACTCAGATCAGACAATAACTTTAGTAGTGAATTTGACAGGTGAGATAGTAGTCATAATGTTAAATGAAGTGTGACTGATAAGATGTCATACATTGATAATGTAAATATGTGTAGTGAACTGTTTTTATGATGATATGTTCTACTAATTAAATGTAAATTTACCAAAGTTGGAATATCAATTTGGTAAATTGAATGGTTAGCCTAAGTCTTGTGACATTAATAGTTATTAATATACATTGTTGCTAGATACATTTCCAAAAAAATAAGATATTAGAGTCTTTAAGAAAATTTACCAAAATTGGAGTTGTTTTTTTTTAAATCCAAATATTCCATTTAATTTTGGAAATTTAATCATTCCTATACAGCTGTTTTTTTTTTTGTTTTTTTTTTGGTAAACCAATATGTATGGTTGCTAGGTACTATTCCAAAAAATTCAGATCTTAGAGTCTTTCGGGAAATTAACCAAATTTGGAATTCATTTTTGGAAATTGAATGGTAACTTTAACTCTAAGGATATTTATGGTTATACATATGCATGGTTGCTAGATACATTTCCACGAAATGAAGGTCTTAGAGTCTTTCAGGAAATTGAACAACGTTGGAATTTCATTTGTGGAAATTGAATGTTTACCTTAACTCTTGTGATATTAATGGCTATTAATATATATGGTTACTAGATACATTACCAAAAAAATGAAGGTCTTAAAAGTATTTCAGGAAATGTACCAACTTTGGAATTATTTTTTTGGAAATCCAAATATTCCATTTAATTTTGGAAATTTAATCATTGCCTATACAGCTGGTGCTTTTTTTAAAAGAAATTTGTATGGTTGCTATATACTTTTCCAAAAAATTCAGATCTTAGAGTTTTCTGTTATCAGAGGAATTGGCCGGTGCATAATGGGACGGGGCAAATAGTTTGTTTTTTTTTTTTGGGGGGGGGGAGGAGGTAAATGTTTTTTTTTTTTTAAATATGTATAATGGATGGGGCAGAACTTTTTTTTAGGAAAAAATCATGCCATGAAACTCAGAACATGATTTACACACGGGGACCTGCCTTATGTTATGTTCTTATCCGTCTTCTCAAACGAACATAAAATATTTATAAATAAAATCAATAAAACTCGGTCACGAGTTGTAGATTTTTAGTGTTCGAATTTTGAGATTAGTTATTCTGTTTATTACATTAAAATATTATACGCGTCGACCATTGTATAGCAACGTCGTTGGGGACGCTATTGTTCCTAGAGTGAAATATGACTTTCGATTTCACTGGGTGAATTATCGAATTTGATTTCACTCGGAAGTTCCGGTATTTATTAATTTAATAAACAAATACTAATGTTTATATTCTTATACTGCATGTCCTCAGCCGCTGCATCAACTTCACAATAAACAAAAATCAGTTAAGTAACAACTTTCATTCTACATTATGCAAATCAAGGTCATAACAAAGGTATCGTACTGCAAGTTGTCATAGGCAAATTCAATAATTCACATAAATCTTAATTGTGTCGGTGGGTGGGTGGGTGTCAGAAATGACCAGACTGGACTGTCCGAAATGCAAGCGCCGAATAACACACAATATACCTTAAATGTACATTTACAGCTGTTATTAATCTATCAATTTCAATTTTGAATCACTGTGAAACATTCGAAAAACAACATTTTTTTCTCTATATAACAGTGGATAAATGTGTATTATTTAGAGAAAAGCCCATTATAACTTCCTGTGAATGACAACTGTAACCAGTATTATGTTTACTATTTACTTTCTTTCCTTAGGTAAAATTACATGCCTCATCATGATAGCTACTTTGGTAGCAGTTGTCCTGTTCACAGCTGTTTTGGGAGTAGTAAACCCATGTCCTGCATCTTGTTCATGTCCAACGATTACATCACGTGTTTTTGTAAACTGCTACGGCAGAAACATTGGACATGTTCCGGAAAATATACCACATACTACCTACAGTCTGTGAGTACAATGAAAGATCTAGGCTGTTATTTTTTTATTTTCAAAATATATAGCTGTGTAGGGATACTTACCTTATAACAGAATATCTAACTACGATATAAAGCATACTTAGGAGACTATTGGTACAAACAGGTGTATTCTGCTGAAGAACTCATTCATATAAATTTAAATTGGATGATACATAAAAATATTAGATGTCCTGCAAAATGGTTAATTTTGGTCGTTTTAATCCCTTTAATCTATTTAATCACAAAAATAACACAAACATGCCCGGAGTAACTATTATAACATTATTTAGGACGAACCATTTAACCAAGTCATTGGCCGTAGAAGACGTAAATTTATCCTGTGTCCATTTTTTGCCCCCTTTATCTCTAAAATGTTAATAGATTGGGAAAACGGATCTGAAGAGATTAACCAAGGATAAATATTTTTTTAAATTCCACCAAAATGAACAAAAAATCTTAATAACCTTGAGAAAAAACGAGGAGGAAAATTTCTTAAAATCAATACCAACCTCTATTTCTAATGTGTTAACATTGTGGTAAAATATTATAAGGATACTTTCAATTGAATGAAAGTAAATGAGCAGAAACCTAATTGTCTGCGGACAACAATGCCGACAGGTTCATACCATTTTATATACCAAATATTTGTTGTCGTATGAAAAACATCAAATACCTGTTCGACATTTAAATCTCAAAGATCACATCCATCTAAAGAAATATTGATATATACAATTTCTTTGTTAAAACATTTCTTACTAATTTACTAAAATTTCTTTCAAAAATTAGCTATATATTTTTAATATCGTTTTCACAAAGTGATTTTTTATTAATTTTGTTTATTGACAATTTTTTAAATATTCTAAAAAAACGAGCGGAAAGTTCTATCTTTTAAATTCAAATTATGAAAACCTAATATAAAATAGTATACGAAATATTTTCCTATCATATGAACTCCAGTTTTAATGTTGCCAAAATATTCTGTAATCGTCATGATTAGTTGGGTATGTCGTGCTTGTATAAATATCTTACATAAAAGAGAAACAGGACAGAACAGGATATTTTATCTGCCACTGGAACAGATAGTTGTAGTAAACAATGGATATATGATATGCTAAGGAGGCAAAAATATTATTACACTATGACAGTATCTAAAACTGCATTATATAAGAGGTCTGCAGTTATAACGTACTGTTTTAATACAAAGGAACAAAATAATCACATCAATTTAGGCATGTAGATATGCAGATATGCAGATGTAGTTTTTATAGTATTAACATTTTGCAACACTATTTTAAGAAACTTGATTAACAATGGTATATCAGTCATTGAGGATGGAGCGTTTGAATGGCTCTCAAGATTGCAGACACTGTAAGTTATACAATGTAATTAATAACATGTTGAAAGCTGAACATTTAAATATCACATATCCAGATATACTGAAGTATGTAAATGCTACTATTTTCAAAATGCACTGGTTTGAGTTATAGGTTGTAAATAATACAGTAAACACTATAAGTTACGATGATAATAAACACCAGAACTATATCCCGTTAATCCCTGGAATCTAAATTGAGCAACAGAAAGAAAAGAATATACAGCGTGAAATTTGATACTTTACTTCCTGTAGCTGATTGTCAAATTTGTGATAACTAAGGAGTATTTCCCTCGAGCATAGCTTTGTCCTTAGATGGGTTTAGTTTCTCGTTCTGTTGTCATTTTTTTTTTTTTTTGTATTTGCTTTTCAACGTTTTGGATTTTTGCTTTTGGTTTTAGGTTTTCAAGATTTTAGGCATTGAGTCGTAAATCGACGAACTGTGCACATCTTGTGCATCAAAATTGGTATCAATCAATTGTATTTTAAGGGCGTCTGTTTGACATTTTGTAGTTTATATATACTAGTCAACAAAAGAAACGATACAGGGTAATGCATTTTCTTATATTCATAATTTCCAATAGCTGTAATAAGCAGAAAAATAGACCCACACGTCTGATGTTCTTAGTAGATTGTTTTCTAATCAAAATCATGTCCGTCGATTTTCTTCTCGATTTTCCACAAATTTAATTGAACCCTCTTTTTGGAAATTCCATTTTCCACCATTTCAAGTGTTCTCCAAATTTCAAAATGAGACGCGTTAGATCAAGGAATGAAGAAGCAAACCACTGTTGCCCTCATACTGAAGTTTTTTTAAAGGAATTACCAAAGATATTTGGTTCTGAACTCGTGTATCGTTACTTTTGGTGACTAGTATACATGCATCACTAACGCATGAGATCATATTTTCAGCTATCTACACATAAATAACATCTCTATCATTGAGATTGGAGCTTTCAGAGGTCTTGAAAGTTTGCAGACTTTGTAAGTTACAATTTTAGACATCGATGTTTTTTTTTTGCATTTCTCTAAGCCTGCAGTTACACTTATAATGTACGGCTCCTGGCTGATTAAAAGGTTTTTCAGAAAGCGTAAGATATAATATGTTTTTTTTCAAGACAGTCATGTGTTATCCAGACAAATAGTTTCGTTTTACAGTTATAATTTGGATGAAGGAATATAATTTCACACTGACAAAGCAATTGTATCATTTTGGAAAAGGTTGTGACTTAATTCCCATATCACCATGACCAGCTACGCCACAGTCGCTGTCATTATCGTTTGGGCAGAAGAACACCAAATATGTTATGAAATAACATCAACAATTTAAAACACCTTTAAATATGTATATTTGTCCATTAATATATAGGGTGCCTTCCGTAGACGAAGCATACACAGATCATAATGGTATTCGAGGTCATACAAGAAATGCACGAAACAAATAAAACTATTTTCACATTCAGAGCGGGGCCTCGGTTGCCGAGTGGTCTAGGTAGTTCTTCATGAATACTAATGATCACTAGTCTGTCAACACTGGGGTTGTGAGTTCCAATCTCACCTTTGGCGAGGGGGGGGGGGGGGGGGGGGGTGGTGTTCGACTCCTATCTAAACTGACGAGGATTGCCAATTTTCCTACGGAAGGTCGGTGGCTCTCTCCGGGTAGTCCGGCTTCCTCCACTAACAAAGAATGGCCGACGAGAAAAAACAAAATGTGCTGAAAACGGCGTAAAACCCCAACCATAAATAAAACAAACAAATGGAGAGTATAATACTGGGATATATGATTTTTGCAAGCAGGCAACGCCAGTGATGCATTGTCACAGAGAATAAAGTTTGTAAACTGCTGAAAGAAACCAAAATGATAAATTGTGGATTTAATTTTCATATTTAATAAATAGTTCATGAAACTGAGGGCAATATGGCATCATATGGACCGGCAGGTCACTCCAAAAACATTATATGGACTATTTCTTATATTATATTTATGAATCACTTCTAAATTATTTCTTTAATCCTGGAGGTGGTTCCTCACCGTAACCATCTATACATTGAAGTTTTTTTCTCACCACCACTACAAAACATACTTCAAATTTTACTCCACACCCAATATAAAAACATGGAAAAATGACATCAAAATATAATGCACCAATGTGCACACTTTGATGTACTGAGTATATCCACAAAATGAACAACCAATAGAGTACTTGTATATTCTGTAGATAAGGAAAAAAATGAAGAATATAGTCAATTTCTCCGCATTTAAACGGTCTTCTGTATCAGTTATTCTGTTCATTTGCCACGGAAGACTTCCGATTTTTGCCACAAAAACAAACCCGGTAGCAATTCCGAACAAAGTCGTATGTTAGCATGGATCTCCAGTGCATATACGATTATATGGACTGGAGAAATTTACTTAAGACAAATAGTAGAAAAAACATTTTAAAGTATAAATGTATGTCTTTGTAACAATCGTTTACAAAGCTTTTGCAAACCTGACACATATAAGGACACCGCTTTTATCACTTTATAATATGTAAACCTAATAAGTATATAAGTATAGTAATTAAATAACAGAATAATAAAGAGTAGAATAAAGTCTTTATTGTAAACATCTTTTTACGATTATATAGAATAATATCTGAAATACAAGAGAATAAGAGAGTAATGACATTGGTATACATAAATTCAGTTCAGCAACGAAAACATTTTAAACGAAAGTATCCACATTTGGATCATTTTATAAAAGCTATCTTATTAATTTAGCAGTCTTGAAAAATAATATATGAATTTATAGAAATTCAAGTATTATATTCTATGGATTTGACTTTCATATTCAAGAGAAAGGTAACAATGCAGTATCGGTACAATTTAAACAAAATTCATCTTGTATCCTATGTTAAAAAAAGATTTAAACTGTTTTTCTAAACTTACATTAAAATAATGTATAATAGAGGATGGTGTCTTTGGTTTGAAGACTGTAAGCTGGTTATATTATTTTTTTCATGTACTTTTTATTTGATCAATTCGATTCATATATGCTTGAATGACACAACCAAACTTTTTTCATCTTTACTAAGTTATATTCTCTTCTACAAATCTGATCCAATCTTATACTAATATTTTCAGTTGTGTGTTTTCCGTGAATCACTTAAGGTGGTACTCAACACTTTCACGAAAATTAATTTGGCTCGTTTAATTTTCATAAAATTTTGACAAAGTATTTTCTTTGACCCATTGACAAAAATTTTAAAATTTCAAAACATTTGAACCAATTCGTCAGAAAAATTACACTGATTGTATAGCAGTTTGACAAACACTAATATTGATCATCGAAAAGCTTAATATTCCCTTAACAACACAACGTTATTAAAACGTTTAGCAGATTTTACAGAGTTATCTCCCTGTAGTGTTAGGTACCACCTTAATTATTTTGTCGTTTTAGTCTACTATAATCTCTAATTTTTTCTCTGAGGTCCTTTGTTTGTAGATTGTAGTATATGCTGTGTCGTTAATTTTGTCTATATAATTATTCATATCAGCAATTCCCCCTTTTACATTTTTGATGTCTAATCTCGGTCTTCATATCTTATTTTTCCTTCATCTATAACCCTGAAGCCTGATTTTATCTCTTCTGGAATTTTCGCTGAAAGTCACCTTTTTCAATCGGACACATTTGACCTGATTTTGGTTGTTACTTATGACGTTGATGGTCTAATTCTACAAACTACGTCATTTGTCTTTACGCATTTTGCTATCGTTTTTTCTCAAATAGAGATACGTCTCAAACATCGCATACCTGTGATGAAATATGGGGATTAAAGCATGTTTTGTTTTAACGTGATCGATGGCCATCAGCTAAATTCCACTAAATGTAGGAATTAATGTACAATTACTATGAATTTTACCTGTTGGAATGTTTCTTATTGTTAAATTCAATAATGAAAACATAAAATAAAACAAGAATAAGACATGAAAACTTAATGAACTTTTTTCCAAACTACACTGTAGAACTACATGCTATATCATTTGATATATCAATAGTAAAACAGTTGAAAACAGCTCAAGGACCATGGATATAAATGAATGGCTACAATCACATCAATACACAAGGAAAAATTTCCTAAATGACTCAGACAATCTTAATTAAAAGGTGACGAAATTTGGACATTACGCGAAATGAAACCATTTGCCCTGAGACAGATTTTTAACTCCTTGTTAAGGTTTTCCTGCTTCGATTAAACGCCTTCCGATGAAATAAGTTTAAAAAGACCCAACACAAACATGGCATTTCCTACACATTAATTGTATTTTCTTTATGTTATAGTAATACTGATGCTCGAAACTATAGATATATATTTTTTCTACTTTACAATATATTAGAGAATTCCTAATTACCCTGTAGAAATTCAAAATATCGTTATAAAAGATATTACTTCAGGGAATTGTTAATGTTTTAAAATGTATTAAAACCAGAGAAGAATCATTGCCTTTCTTATATTAAATGTTTTCTGAAATATATGAAAATTGTTGTGTTCTCTTACTCTTTACAGCTATCTTAATTACAATCGTAACTATTTGATTTTTATTGTAATTTCATTAGGTCTTGCCAACTATATCTCTCCGAATATACACCAGTACCTATTTACAATACTTTCGATAGTATGAGTGCGTTGCAATATATGGTAAACGGGACCTTCATACTTATGCCATGAAAATATGTTTTTTACTACAACAATATGACTGGAATATGTTTCAAGTCACATGAATTCACAATGATGTTCAGTGTATTGCTGAAAACAGGTTTTTACACCTGCAAACTGTAACTTATTGTTAGCATATTATACTATATAAAAGAACAAACTTTTCTCCACGTGTAGCCTGAACAGTATTTTTATGCTGTTGACATCAATTTTATTCTTTTTGGATGCATTTTTATGACCGTTTAATTGACTTAGAAAATGTTAATTTAAAGGTGACGAAATGTTGACATTAAGCGAGATAAAAACATTTGCTCTGAAACAGATTAACTCCATTTTAAGGTTTCCCTGTTTCGACTAAACACCTTCCAATGAAATGAGTTTAAAAAGACCGAAAACAAACTTAAGATTTCCTACACAATAATTGCATTTTCTTTATGTAATAGTAATACTGCTACTCAAAACAATAGACTATATATTTTTGCTACTTTACAACCTATCAAAGAATTCCTAAGTATCATGTAGACAGTCAGAATATCGTTATGAAAGATATTACTCAGACAAATGTTACTGTTTTACATTAGAATGTATTAAAACTAGAGAACAAATCAAATTATTGCCTTTCCTATATCAAATGCTTTCTGAAATATATCAAAATGGTTTTGTTCTCTTACTCTTTTCATATATCTTCAAAACAATCGTTTGCAGTCTGTTACAGTAAATACTTTTGGAAACCTGGCAGGCTTAACTAATTTGTAAGTATTCAATTAAAAAAGGATAACCAAGACTACAGTTCGTGCTCAAATTAAATTAATTGGATACTCTTCTTTTTTTTTCCTTTTTGTTTTTTTTCTTTGGTTTTCCAACGTCTTTGGCCTTGAGTACAACTGATGAGTCTCAAATCGAGGAAATGTGAACATCTTGTGCATTAAATTTGGTATGGAAGAAATAAAAAATGCCAATTTTTTTTTATTGTAATTTCACTAGGTCTTGACCACTATATCTTTCGGAATATACTCGTCAGTGCCTATTTAGAATAATTTTGATTATACGAGTGTGTTGCAATATATGGTAAACGGGACCTCCATACTTATTCTATGAAAACTATATTTTTACTACAACAATATGACTGGGATATATTTTCAGTCGCATGAATTTACAATGATGTACAGTGTTTTGCTGAAAACAGGTTGTTACACCTGCAAACTTTATCTTTATTGTTAGCATATTATACTACACAATGTAATTAATTAATCAAAATTAACTTTTGGTTTGAATTGTGGTTGTAATTGTGTTGAGTCAGATATTACAATACTAGCCCCTAAAATTAACTGTAACAAATTGTAAAATTTATGAACGTTAAAAAGTATCTCCCTCTGGCATAGTTCTTTCCTTAGATGGTTTTGGCTTTACATTGTTTTGGTCATTTTTGTATTTTTGAATTTGATCTTCAAGTTTTTGGATTTTTGTTTTGGTTTCCAACATTTTAGGCCTTGAAAACAAATGATAAGTGGAGAATTGACGAAATGTTCACACCTTCTGCATCAAAATTTGTATCAAAGAAACGTATTTTAATACAGAGAGATAATGAACAGAAGCCTATCAGCTCGTCAACTTTTGTTTTACATTTATTTGTCTATATGCATGTAACAATAACGCACGAAATTATACTTTCAGACAATTAGGACAGAATGAAATTTCTATCATTGAAGATGGAGCTTTTAGAGGTCTTGGTAGTTTGCATTCTTTGTAAGTAATTATTCAAGTTGTACAATTTTAGGCACCGATGTTACGCTATAATATTCTCCAAGTTTACAATTAGACTGATAATGTAAGGTTCTGCACTGATTACAATGTTTATCTAGCAAAAGAAAGATATTATTTTTTTTCAAGATAGTCATCTGTTATCCCCACAAAATAATTTCGTTTTACAGTCATAACTTGAATACAAGAATCAATCTCACACTGATGAAAATTTACCATTTTGGAAAAGGTTGTGACTTAATTCTAATATGGTCATGTCCAACAACGTCCCAGTCGTTGCCAAGATCACGTTTAGGCAAAAGAACACCGAATATCTTAAGAGTTAACACAAACAGTTTTAAACACTTGTAAATATCTGTATTTATACATTAAAATATTGAGTGTCTTCTGTAGACAAGACCTATCGAGATCTAAATGGTATTCGACGTCATACAAGAAATTCACGAAATTAATTTAACTATTTTCAAATAAAGAGCATGATGGGATATATGATTGATTGATTAATTGTTGCGTAACGTCCAGTGGTAAATATTTTGTCGTTTTAGTGTATTATAATCTTTAATTCTTTTCTCTGAGGTCCTTTATTTGTAGAGTGTATTATATTCTGTGTCGTTAATTTTGTCTATCTAATTGCTCATATAAGGAATTCCCCCGTTTACATTTTTGATTTCTAATTTCGGTCTTCATATCTTAGTTTTTACTTCATCTATAATCCTGAAGCCTGGTTTTATCTCTTCTGGAATTTTCCCTGAAAGTCCCTTTTTTCGATCGGATACATTTAGCATGATTTTGATTGTTACTTTGGCGTTGATGGTCTAATTCTACAAACTACGTCATTTGTCTTTACGCATTTTACTATCGTTTTTGCAAATAGAGATGCGTCTCAAACAATGCATGCCTCTGATGATATATTAAATATACATAATTAATATGGAGATTAAAGGATGTTCGTTTTAAAGTGACCATCAGCTAAATTCCACTAAACGTAGGAATCAATGTACAATTACTATGCATTTTACCTTTTGGAATGTTTCTTATTGTTAAATTCAATAATGAAAACATAGAATAAAACAAGAATAAGACATGAAAACTTAACGAACTTTTTTCCAAACTACATTGAAGATTTACACGCTAAATCATTTGATATATAACAGTTGAAAACAGCTCAAGGACCATGGATATAAATGAATGGCTACAATCACATCAATACACAAGTACACAATTTGCTAACTGACTCAGACAATCTTAATTCAATGGTGACGAAATTTTGACATTACGCGAAATGAAAACATTTGCCCTGAGACAGACTGTACACTCCCTGTTAAGGTTTTCCTGTTTTGATTAAACGCCTTACAATGAAATGAGTTATAAAAAGACCGAAAACAAACTAGGATATTCTACACAATAATTGCGTTTTCTTTATGTAATAGTAATACTGATGGTCGAAACAATAGATTATATATTTTTCTACTTTAAAATATATTAGAGAATTCCTAATTACCATGTAGAAAATCAGAATATCGTTAAGAAAGATATTACTTCAGGAAATTGTTAAAGTTTTACATTAACATGTATTAAAACCAGAGAACAAAGCAATCATTGCCTTTCCTATATCAAATGTTTTCTGAAATATATCAAAATGGTTTTATTCTCATAATTTTTTCAGATATCTTAATTACAATCGTAACTTTTTAAATTTTTATAGTAATGTCATTAGGTCGTGACCACTATATCTCTCAGAGTACTCGTCAGTACTTATTTACAATACTTTCGATAGAACGAGTGTGTTGCAATATATGGTAAACGGGACCTTCATACTTATGCCATGAAAATATATGGTTTTACTACAACAACATAACTGGATTATGTTATGACGCATGAATTTACAATGATGTACAGTGTATTGCTGAATAAAGGTGTTTACACCTGCAAAATATAACTTGTTGCTAGCATATTATATTATATAAAAGAGCAAACTCTTATCCAAGTGTAGTTGAACAGAGTTTTTATACTGTTGACATCAATTTTATTCTTTTTGGATGCATTTTCACTACTCCTTAATTGACTCAGAAAATGTTAGTTTCAGGTCACGAAATGTTGACATTAAGCGAAATGAAAACATTTGCTCTGAAACAGATTGTTAACTCCCTTTTAAGATTTGCCTGTTTCAATTAAACACCTTCCAATGAAATGAGTTTAAAAAGACCGAAAACAAAAATAGGATTTCCTACACAATAATTGCATTTTCTTTATGTAATAGTAATACTGATGCTCTAAACAATAGACTATATATTTTTCTCCTTTGCAACCTATCAAAGAATTCCCAATTATCATGTAGAAATTCAGAATATCGTTATAAAAGATATTACAGTCAATTGTAACTGTTTTACATTAGCCTGTATTAAAACTAGAGAACATATCAAATTATTGCCTTTCCTATATCAAATGTTTTCTGAAATATCTGAAATATATCAAAATGGTTTTGTTCTCTTACTCTTTTCAGATATCTTTATAACAATCGTTTGCAATCTGTTACAGAAAATGCTTTTCGTAACCTGACAGGCTTAACCTACTTGTAAGTATCCATTTAAAAAAGGATAACCAAGACTACAATTCGTGCTCAAATTAAATTAATTGGCTATCCTTCTTTTTTTCCTTTTTTTTTGTTTTTTTTTGTTTTTGTTTTTTTTTTTTTTTTTTTTTTTTTTTTTTTTTTGGATTTCCAACGTCTATGGTCTCGAGTACAACTGATGAGTCTCAAATCGAGGAAATGTGAACATCGTGTGCGTTAAATTTAGTATGGAAGAAATAAAAAGGCCACTTTTATTTTTATTGTAATTTCACTACATTTTGATCACTATATCTTTCGGAATTCTCGTCAGTGACTATTTAGAATAATTATGCCATGAAAAATAACTCACTTGTAAGTGTTTCCTCTTAAAATTAAGTCATCCTTATTAAGTTTTATAGGCGGCATCATGACTTGTTTGATAGGTATAAAAACCGTTTCCCAAATGAAAATGGACCTGTCCTATTAATATTATCCCTTCCTCATACCGGATGTGACATGGGCAGCATGGCGGGTGTCCTGCAGTAAGCAGACACTGCTTACTCTTCAGCAGCACCTGAGTCTACCTCCGTTTTTTTGGTGGGGTCCATGTTGTTCATATATTTTTAGTTTTTAATTGTGGTGCATGTATTGTTTTGGTCTTGTCTTCCTTGTTCTCCGGAGTTTTTCAGTTGTTACGAGTTTTCCCTCCTTCGAATATCCCTTTAGTATTTCTTGACTTGACTTAAAAAAAGATAAACAAGACCAAAATTCGTGCCCAATTTAAATTAATTGACTATTCTTTTTCCCCCTTTTTTGAGAGGGGTTGTCCAACGTTTTAGTCCTTCAGTTCAACTGATGAGTCTCAAATCGACGAAATGTGCAAATCTTGTCCAATAAATTTAGTATGGAAGAAATAAAAAATGTCAATTTTATTTTTGTTGTAATGGTACTAGGTCTTGACCACTATATCTTTCGGAATACTCGTCTGTGCCTATTTAGAATAATTTTGATAATATGAGTGTGTTGCAATATATGGTAAACGGGACCTCCATACTTATGCTATGACAACTTTTTTTTTACTACAACAATATCACTGGAATCTATTTTAAGTCGCATGAATTTCCAATGATGTACAGTGTCTTGCTGAAAACAGGTTTTTACACCTGCAAACTTTAACTTTATTGTAAGCATATTATACTATACAATGTAATTAATTAATCCCAATTTTCTTTTGGTTTGAATTGTGGTTGTAATTGTGTTGGTTCAGATATTACAATACTATCCCTTAAAATTAACTGTAACAAATTGTAAAATCTATGAACGTTAAAAAGTATCTCCCTCGGGCATAATTCTGTCATTAGATGGTTTTTGCTTTACAGTGTTTTGGTCATGTTTGCATTTTTGATTTTGATCTTCAAGTTTTTGGATTTTTGTTTTGGTTTGCAACATTTTAGTCCATGAAAACAAATGATAAGTGGAGAATTGACGAAATGTTCACACCTTCTGCATCAAGACTGGTATCAAAGCATTGTATTTTAACACAGAGAGATAATGAACATAAGCCTATCAGCTCGTCAACTTTTGTTTTACATTTATTCGTCTATATGCATATAACACTAACGCACGAAATTATACTGTCAGACGATTAGAACAGGATGAAATTTCTATCATTGCGGATGGAACTTTTAGAGGTCTTGATAGTTTGCAATATGTGTAAGTAATTATTCAAGTTGTACAATTTTAGGCACCGGTGTCACGCTATATATTTCTCCAAGTTTGCAATTATACTGATAATGTAAGGTTCTGTACTGATTACAAGGTTTATCTAGCCAGAGAAAGACCTACCTTTTTTTCAAGATAGTCATCTGTTATCCACACAAATAATTTCGTTTTGCAGTCATAATTTGCACACAAGAATCAATTTCAGACTGACAGAATCAAAATTTACCATTTTTGAAAAGGTTGTGACTTAATTCCAATATGGTCATGTACAACAACGCCCCAGTCATTGCCAAGATTACTTTTTGGCAAAACAACACCGAATATCTTAAGAGTTAACACTAACAGTTTAAACACCTGTAAATAGGTGTATTTATACATTAAAATATTGAGTGCCTTCCTTAGACAAAACCTATAGAGATCTAAATGGCATTCGACATCATACAAGAAATTCACGACATTAATTTAACTATTTTCAAATTACGAGCATAATGGGATATATGATTGATTGATTAATTCTTGCTTATTATCCAGTGGCAAACATTTCATGCTTCTCCAGGACGAGAACCAGCTCAATTTATCAAAAAAACTCAAATAGGGGTGGGTCAGGACACAAAGGAGAACCAATTTTGACTGCCACTGTAAAAGGAGGATGGTTGGGTATGGTCGGATAATTTAGCCTTCTGTAGCGGCATTACAATGCTCTTTTTCGAAAACTACAAAAAGGGTCTTAAGCGTGCAAGGAGTGTGGCATTCTCCAAACAAGTTACCCGCTATAGTCCGCGATCAGACTTTCCGTATAATGACCCGACAACCCCAAACGAGAGGGTCTCGCCTATTCGCCACATGGGGACGCGCTAGGCGACTCTATTGTTTGAGCCCCCGTGATCCATCACAGGTGCCTAGAGTAATATATATGATTTGGCCAAGTAGGCAAGTACAGTGATGCATTGTCACAGTGTATCAAGGTGTAAACTGCTGAAAGAAATCGAAATAATAAAATATTGACTTCATTTGCAGATATCTTTATAACAACCGTTCACAGTTTAATGCTGAGAAAACGTTTGAAAACCTGACACTTTTAAGGACATCGATTTTTACTATAAATCATTTAAACTTTATTATATATTAGTATAGTAAATAACAGAATTATTATGGGTAAAACAATGAGGAATATATTTTAACCTTTTAAGATTATATAGAATACTATCCAAAATACAAGAGAATAAGAGAGTATTGACAATGGTACACATAATTGAAGTGCAGCAATGAAAACATCTTATACGAAAGTATGATGACTATCATTTGATAAAAGCTATCTTATTTATTCAGAGAGCCTTGAACAAAAATATTAAATTCTAGAAATGCAAGTATTATAGGCTATGGGTTACATATTCAAGATGCAGTAACGGTACAATTTAAACAAAATGCGTAATAAATTATTTGGTCCATGTTAATAAAAGTAGAATAAAATGATTTAAGAAACTTACATTACAGTCATGTAGAAAATAGGATGATGTCTTCGGTTTGCAGACTGTAAATATTTTGTCGTTTTAATTTCTTGTAATCTTTATATGTCTTTTAAATTTTTTTTTATCTCAAGTACAGCATGTTCAATTTGTTAACTAGCTTGTCTGTGTCGTTAATGTATTTTATATAATAATTTATATCAGGAATTTCCCGTTTTTAAATTTTTGATTTGTAATCTCAGTCTATACTGATAACTTAGTTTTCCTTCGTATATAATCGTGAAGCCTGGCATCGTCTATTCTGGTATTTTTCGGTGAAATGACATTTTGTTCGATTGGTAGCATTTGACATGATTTTGGTCGTTACGTTTGACGCTGGTCTAATTATACAAACTACATCATCTAACTTTACGCATTTTGCCATCGTTTCATTAAATAGAGATATGTCTCAAACACTGCCTACATCTAAGGATATGTTAAATATGAACTATGAATAATTTCTGTTAAAAGGAAAGAAAGTACTTAATTATTTTAATATGAGTCACTCTCTGTAAATTTCAAAGGATTTGAAAAATCTTGGAAATGAGTAGATTCAGATTTTAACCAAACTGTCAGAAAATGGTTATGTATTGCATTAGTTTGTAAAAAAAGAGTTTTACTCCAAAATAATATTTTGTTGCTATGGTAGCCACCTTTGAAGATTGTCCAGCTAAATCTCAATTTTTTACTCTTATTTTTCATAAATTTTCAACCTTTAAAAGTATTCAGTAATTTGAACTCATTTTTTATATTTTCTTAAACAACTAACATTGTCTTGAAAAAAAATTAATGTGTAGTAAAATTATTTTTGCTATTTACTTATTTTAAGCTTGATAAAAAGGGGGGTAATTGACATGTTTTCATAATAAAATAACAATCCTAAGATACTAATATTAGAGATAGTAAATTTATACTATACTGTATACGACGCATTTCAAGGAGTTACCTCTCATCAGCAGCATTAAAACCGAAACATTTGGAAGATCAAAAACCAAACTTATATTAAACAAGAAGTACTCAACCAAAAATACCGAAATAGGAAGCCAAATTTCAGCTAAGGAGATCTACCATGTGCAATACAAGGAATGAACCCTTAGTATTTCTATTATTTTTGAATTTTGCTAAATACTGGTAATTTGTGTAAAAAATCAATGAATAATAAATTATAAAAACTGTGATTTTCTAGATTTTTGAAGGAATATTATAAAAAATTGCATCCGAAATTATTTTTTTGTTCTTTTATATTTTTAAACAACTATGTCTTATCTACAAATGAACGAAAAGCTAAAGTGATAATATTTAATTTACGAAAAATAATCAATTTTGAAAATTGCTAAATTGGATTATAAATTATTTTGTATTCCAATTTAAGGTAAACATTTTCTATTATTTGTTTTTTAAATAAAAAATAAGCTTTAAACAATGAATACAGTGATGACATACATTACCTTTACATGTTTTCTTTAAACACATCTCTGTTTGTTAGGCAAAAAGTTAATAAAAGTAGGTAACCTACTATTCAACGTTTCATATCGTTTATATATTTTGGAATACCATATTTCGTCGTGGTGTTGTATGCTTTTCAAGATAGAAAAAATCACGAAGCCACATGTTTTCATCTTAAAAACCCGTTGCGTATAAATCATTCGAAGCGACAGAGATCACCTTACGTGTATATTAGACAGTAGACCATTGGTCACTTAACCCTATCCCTATCCTCAAAGGTCGGTGGCCGATTAGTCTAGGTAGTTTGTCATGACTACTAATGTTCTCTAACCTGTCAATAGCGGGGTTGTTAGTTCGAAACTCGCCTGTGGCGGGGTGTGTTCGACTCTGATCTAAATTGACAAGGATGGCCAATTTTCCTACCGAAGGTCGGTGGTTCTCTCCTGTACTCCAACTTCCTCAGCTAATAAAAACCGACCGCCGCGAAATAGCCAAATGTGCTGAAAACTGCGTAAACCCCAACTTAACAAACAAAACTTGCCCCACCGTTAACAATCAATCACACTATATGTTACCAGTCAAATTAAATTAAAAATTAAAACAACAACTATATTTTTGTTTTCTGGTTGTTGTTGTTATTGGGGATTTTCTGAAGTCGCCATTGTTTAGATTGATCATCGGGGAACACTCCGGGGATACACTAAGTAATTTTATCATTTTAATAGGTAAGTAAGAAAACAATAAGGTCTTAATCAAGGGCGCTTCAAGGAATATTTTTTATATTAAAGTTTGTTACGGCCAGAAATTACCTTTAAATTGTAGCCAACAAAAGACACAAATCAATAATACAATTTAACAAGATTTAACAAAAAAATATTCTACAAAATGAAATGTCAACTTAACTGTTTAAAATATATATGTCCGATCCTTTGTCTCCAGTTTTAATGTTGCCAAAATACTCTATAATCGTCATGATTAGTTGGGTATGTCATGCTCATATAAATGTCTTACATAAAAGAGAAACAGGACAGAACATGTTGTTTTATATGCCATTGGAACAGATACTTGTAGTAAACAATGGATATATGATATGCCAAGGAGGGCAAAAATATTATTACACTATGACAGTATTTAAAATTGCATTAAATAAGAGTTCTACTATTTTCACATGTTATATCCAGTTATAACGTACTGTTTTAATACAATGGAACAAAATAATCACAACAATTTAGGCATGTCGATATGTAGATGTAGTTTTTATAGTATTAACATTTTGCAACAATATTTTAAGAAACTTGGGTAAGAATGGTATATCGGTTATTGAGGATGGAGAGTTTGAATGGCTCGCAAGATTGCAGACACTGTAAGTTATACAATGTAAATAATAACATGTTGAATGCTGAACATTTAAATATCACTTATCCAGATATACTGAAGTATGTAAATGCTACTATTTTCAAAATGCACTGGTTTAACACTACAAGTTAACATAATAATAAACACCGGGACTATTCCCCGTTAATCCATGGAACCTAAATTTAGCAACAGAAAGAAAAGAATATACAGCAATTATATAAAACATTTAGTGTTAGTATTTTTATACTAGCGCGAAATTGATACTTTACATTTACTGTAACTAATTGTAAACTTTGTGATAACTAAGGAGTATTTCCCTCGAGCATACCTTTGTCTTTTATTTTTTATTTACTTTATTTATTTTATTTTATTTGGTTCACAAAATGTTAGGGATTGAGTCGTAAATCGACGAACTGAGCATACTTGTGCGTCAAAATTGGTATCAAACAATTGTATTTTCAAACAGAGAGTTGAAGAACGCCAACGTATCAACTCGAGGACGTCTGTTTGACAGTTAGTCTACTATATACATGCATCACTAATGCATGCAATCATATTTTCAGCAATTTACAAAGTAATAACATCTCTAGCATAGAGAATGGAGCTTTCAGAGGTCTTGAAAGTTTGCAGTATTTGTAAGTAAATATTCAAGTTTTACAATTTTCTATACATTTCTCTAAGTCTGCAGTTATACTTATAATGTACGGTTCCTGGTTGATTAAAAGAGTGTATTCAGGAAGCGTAAGGTATATAATTTGGATGAAAGAATATAATTTCACACTGACAGAATGAAATTGTAACATTTTGGAAAAGGTTGTGTCTTAATTCCCATATGACCATGCCCCGCAACGCCGCAGCTGCTGTCATGCTGTCATGATCATTTGGGCATAACACCGAATATCTTAAGAAATAACATCAACAATTAAAGACACCTTTAAATATGTATATTTCTTTATTGATATATTGAATATACAGATCATAATGGTATTCGAGGTCATACGAGAAATCCACGAAACAAATAAAACGATTTTCAAATTAAAAGCATAATGGGATATATGATTATTTGCAAAAAGGCAGAGAGTGATGCATTTTCATAGTGAATAAAGATGTCAACTGCTGAAAGAAATCAAATTGATATTTTGTTGATTTAATTTTCATATTTAAGAAATAGGTCATTACATGACGGTCAAATGGCATTATAAGGACCAAAAGGCTTTTACAAACCTGACACATATATGGACCCTTTTTTGTAAATTTCAAATATGTGAACCTGATAATAGATCAGTATAGTAATTAAAAAACAGAATAATAAAAAGTAAAATAAGGTCTTTATTGTAAACATCTTTTTAAGATTATATAGAGTAATATCTGAAATACAAGAGAATAAGAGAGTTATGACATTGGTACACATAAATTCCGTTCAGCAATGGAAACATTTTAAACGAAATTATCCAGATTTGGATCATTTAGTAGAAGCTATCTTATTTATTTAGCAGTCCTGAAAAAAAAATATATATGAATTTATAAAAATTGAAGTATTATATTCTATGGATTTGAGTTTCATATACAAGAGAAGGGAACAATGCATTATCGGTACAATTTAAACAAAATACATCTTGTATCCTATGAAAACAATTAAACTGTTTTTCGAAACTTACACTAAAATAATGTACAACAGAGGATGCTGTGTTTGGTTTGCAGACTCTGTAAGCTGGAAATGTTATTTTTTTCATGTACTTTTTATTTTTATAAGTTTGATTGATATATGTTTGAATGACACAACCACACTTTTTTCATCTTTACTAAGTTATATTTTCTTCTACAAATCTGATCTAATCTTATACTCATATTCAGTTGTGTGTTTTCCGTAAATACTTTTGTCGTTTTAGTCTATTATAATCTCTTATTTTTTCTCTGAGGTTCTTTGTTCGTAGAGTGTAGTATATGTTGTGTCGTTAATTTTGTCTATATAATTATTCATATAAGTAATTCCCC
Source organism: Mytilisepta virgata (assembly GCA_028015205.1). Lineage (NCBI taxonomy): Eukaryota > Metazoa > Mollusca > Bivalvia > Mytilida > Mytilidae > Mytilisepta > Mytilisepta virgata. The sequence goes on from CM051513.1 coordinate 21,633,459, forward strand.
TTTTACATTTTTGATCTCTACTCTCGGTCTTCATATGTGAGTTTTTCTTCATCTATAATCCTGAAGCTTGACTTTATCTCTTCTGGAATTTCCCTGAAAGCTACCTTTTTCGATCGGATACATTTGACATGATTTTGGTTCTTACTTTTGGCGTTGATGGTCTTATTCTACAAACTACGTCATTTGTCTTTAAGCATTTTACTATAGTTTTTTTTCAAATAAAGATATGTCTCAAACATCGCATACCTCTGATGATATATTAAATATCCATAATTAATATGGAGATTAAAGCATGTTTGTTTTAAAGTGATCGATGGCCATCAGCTAATTTCAACTAAACGTAGGCATCAAGGTACAATTAATATGAATTTTACCTGTTGGAATGTTTCTTATTGTTAAATTCAATAAAGTCAGAATATCGTTATCAAAGATATTACTTCAGGGAACTGTTAATGTTTTATATCAAAATGTATTAAAACCAGAGAAGAATCATTGCCTTTCCTATATCAAATGTTTTCTGAAATATATCAAAATGGTTGTGTTCTCTTACTCTTTTCAGATATCTTAATTACAATCGTAACTATTTTATTTTTATTGTAATTTCATTAGGTCTTGCCAACTATATCTCTCGAAATACTCGTCAGTACCTATTTACAATACTTTTGATAGTACTAGTGTGTTGTAATATATGGTAAACGGGACCTTCATACTTATGCCATGAAAATATATGGTTTTACTACAACAATATGACTGGATTATGTTTTAAGTCACATGAATTTACAATGATGTAGAGTGTATTGTTGAAAACAGGTTTTTACACTGCAAACTTTAACGCGAAATATAACCATTTGCTCTGAAACAGATTGTTAACTCCCATTTAAGGTTTGCCTGTTTTGATTAAACGCCTTCCAATGAAATGATTTTAAAAAGACTGAAGACAAACATAAGATGTCCTACACAATAATTGCATTTTCTTTATTTAATAGTAATACTGATGCTTGAAACAATAGACTATATATTTTTCTGCTTTGCAACCTATCAAAGAATTCCTAATTTTCATGTAGAAAGTCAGAATATCGTTATGAAAGACAATATCAAGTAAGCAAAAATTTCTGCAAATCCAAGAACACTTTTTTGGGAAGCAAAGTTTCAGATTGTATTTTATTACAGACTTTAACCCCCCCCCCCCCCCCCCCCCCCCCCCCCAACACACACACACCCGCTTTCAAATCCATTAAATTGCAAGAAATCATTAACAGAAAAGAGCGTATGGTGAAACATTTACTGGAACGAAAGCAGTTTCTATATGACGTACACAAGTTTCACTTTCGTTTATTAATATGATCTTTATTTATTTTTTGTTAAGCCATCTATTACTTGTATAATTAGTTTTATGCTATAACTATTGCAGTTCCTGGTTTAGAGTATCCGATCTATTTGAGAAAAAAAATTAATGTTTTGAATTTATCGATTACTGATTGGCGCATGAAATTATGCTTCGAGAGTCTCGTTGCTTTCAAAAACTACAGCTGATGCCTTCAGTATTCCATGTAAAATAAATCTATCCTTTAACGAGAACTAAAACACATGCTCAGAACTCAGGCTGTAATCCAAAATGAATCTACAAATATGGTTTGTCATATGAATAAAGTGAGAGGGTCAATGCAGACTACCCGGATGTGTATACTATTACGGCGAATAATAAATTTCGAATGAATAAGTTAGGCAGATTCTTATTTCGACATTCTCGGTATTGAAACTCCTCAAGGCTCGCCATCATAAAGATCTCTACTGTAGAAGTGCAATAACCAAATGCTCGTGAATTAAGCTTCTATAGATATATTAACATGGAACAGTGCCAATTATTTCCAATCAGTAAAGAACTTAATTTGGTTTTTCCCATTTTGTGTCTATAAAGTATTAAAAAATATATGCAAAAATTGGAAGTCAACGTATATCGTATTAAACTACACCCTCCAGATCAATGCTTTTAAAACTCTACGTTGGCGTACCTATAAAACAACAAAGTGATTTTTCCTGTGTACCATTTAACACACACACACACACACACATATATATATATATATATATATATATATATATATATATCAGCTTGTTGAAAAGGTCATATAGTAATATCTACAGTACTACTAGGTTTCAACTGCCTAATTTGCTCTTTCGAATTTCAAGCTCTTATAGAAATGAAGACTTAATTCAGTTTTTATAACTTTCATGTGGACTCACTTTTTATTTATTTCAGGCGTTTGGGATGGAATAACATTAGTCATGTAGAAAATCAAGCATTCAATAAACTTCCTAAACTTCTATATTTGTAAGTATGGACAGCATATTAAACTTTAAATGCTTTGTTCATCTTATTTATTTGCTATATGCGAAAAGCCAAAATGGCAAAAACCTTTCGCCATTCAGTATCATACTTTAGCCCGCAGTCGATATTGTTGCAAATCTAAGTTTTGACCTACGAATGTAATTCGTTGGTGCATAAGATATTAGATTGATACATGTCACATCATGTTACCTCATGTAAGTACGGAAAGAATACTGTGCCTTAAATGCTTTTTTATTTTGTTTATTTGCCATAAGCGAAAGAAAAAAGGAACAAAAACCTGATGCAATGCAGTATTATTGAATAAACAACGGTATATGATACAAAGAATCTCCGTTTTGACTAATCAATTTTATTTCGTGGTGCATACGATATTAGGTATCGGTTAATTCATTTAGTAGTTCTTACAACTGTATCAAGCTGTTGGATAAAAGAATACTGTTCCAACTTTGATTTAAATCGCCTTTAACCAAATTAATAATAACTCTAGAAACCTTATTTTTATTTTAAAGAAATTTGAAATAAAGAAACCAAGTATCCACGAATTGTAGATGATTATAATAAATATCGTTTTGTTAACAAATTAAAGAAACACCATTAACAGTAGGAAATTAAGTATTTGACAAAATAATACTATAAATACGATACGGTGGTTGGTCCTAAGCATTTTAGGGATGGTAGAGGAGGTGGTCGGAATGTCAAAGTTGCCACATTAAAGAAAAATCTTAGATTTCGACTTTTAAAGTCAAAGGTACTTCGTCAAGTGTTATGTTCAGATGTTCAGTGGATATTTATTTAGGATCAAATGCACCCAAAAATCTTTTGTGCAATTTAATTCCGCCACGATCAAACAATGGATCAATATTCATGGCCTATTTTGAAATTTTGTCAAAAGGTTCGAAAAATAGCATATTTCCTTCTGTTGTTCTGCAGCATATGTGTTGGGCTTATCATCTAAATACTCTGAATTATACGTCGTTTTGTTTGACTTCAGCTCCGTCATTACCAGTGGCAGTCAACTGTCCACCAGTAAATATGTAATCAGAGACTACGTATCTTGTCTGTACAAGTATTCGTAGTTCTAAATATCTAGTGAAAACCAAGCAAGACGGTATTGCGCAAAACTATAAAACGATAATCAATAATAACGAGTATTATTATGTAATTGTCAGGATTTTCCTGTATTTTACGAATGCATTAAACGAAATATATTTTGTCCCGACGAATCTTCAATGTGGTCATTATGACTTAACTAACAGCTTATATGAACATGATTTTCTATGGTGAAGTTCAAGTGTGCAAGTCTTTTAAAAAAAACCTGATAGCATTTAGTTCCTGCGTCGTAATACGAAACGCCTGACATTGGACCATAGAGGGTCAGCTGTTTGGAGATTAACGCTAAAGATACCTTCTGTGTTTTTCGAAAAAAAAAAAGTATAGGTATCTGAAATTGATAACAGGAGCTCAACCAACAGAGCTGCCTAGAGCGTCCACGAATGACGGATTGCGGAAACCCTTTCGTTGGGGAATTGTCAGGTCCTGACCATGGACCATACTGGGTTACATGTTTGGATAATGCCACGCTCGCCGAACGCAAAAGACGCCTTCTGTAGTTTTCGAAACAGAGTAGGCTGGGGGCCGCTACAGGAGGATAAATTCCCCCATCCTTATAATTTAAACTGGTTTTCGGCCTGAAGAGGCATAAAATATTTGACATCAAGCGTTAAGCAACAACCAATCAATCAATCGAAACAGAGTAAGATACTGGTCACTACAGAAAGCTAGTTGCAAGACCCTTCCTAGCCATCGACCCTTTAAATGTGACAATCAAAATCGGTTCTCCCTTGTTTCAAGTGCTACATATATTTGGTTTGTTTTTGATAAATTATAGAACTTCTCCCGAAGAAGCACGAACAAGTTGCAAATAGGAATCAAGCAATCTTTAATCACACAATATTACAGTATTTTGTATTGTTTTTATATTAATCTATTGAATATAAATACCTGTTATTATCCAAAAATTGAAAATAACATTATATTTAATTTTTACACGTTTGAATTTAACAAAAATGATATACCTTGTTTTCATAATTACATACATGATCAGTAACTTAAAAAATACAAATGCATAAGTAAGTGTGTGCATAATTATATCAAATAACTGTGCTCAAATATTAATATCCAACCATAGGTGCTATTCCACAGAGCACTCTAGATCAGCAGTTTTATTCATCAGTTTTCCAACATGACATCATTGTGTCAGATTTCGCAACTAATGTTCCAAAAATGGTTCATGAGGGTTTGAAATTTGTGACAGCTGGAAAAATAGTACTATTCAATAAAGATATTACCTGATATAAAAAAACGTGGATCTAAACGGGCGGCCAAAAAATAAAAAAAATGACTTATAATATACGTGTTACTTTCTATTGAACAACAGATTCATTTACCATAGATTGCTGTTTTTTAACGTTCAGTGGCAAGTATTCGTGCTGGCCTCTACTGTTACTGAAGCTAGTGAACAAATAATTCCAAATTGCATTAGGATGAAACAAAATAAAATGACAAATTTTGACCATAACACATGGAACAAGAAGAGCAATTGATTTTCTGTTACAAGAAAGAAATGATAGACTGTCATTAAATCTGTAAGTTTCGTTGAGACTTAGGAGATGACTCAAAACGATCGCCATACACTGATACATATCCAGTTAAATTTTTGGGGTTTGATGTCAGTCTACTTTTTTCCGTAATTTCACAAAACACGTAAAAAGTCTCCTTCCGCAAAGCAAAACGTACCTCTTTCATGCTCTCCTTTTTTGTTTTTTTGTTTTTTTTTTTTTTTTTGTTGTTTTATTTATTTAATCCTTTCAAACGTTCTATGACAAATGCCTCAAGTAATTAGTTTTAAAACAACAGTAGTTATCCAATTATCATGGTTGGTTTTGTTACAGTAGACCCACATATCATTGTGCAATAATATTTTCTCGTATGGTCTGCTGTTGTATCCCTCAGGTCAGAGTTCATTGCAGGTCTTGAACCAGATAACTGAATAAAAGACACAAAATGAGCAAGTAAAATAATATTGGCATTAGGTCAATAGCAAAACTTCCTTGATTTGTCATATATATATATATATATATATATATATATATATATATATATAAACGTCTAAAAAGTTGCAAAACAACATCAAAATAAAACAAATAAAATTATGAATTATAAAAATAATTCAAACTTAGCAAAATTTTCGGATCACTGAGATCCTTCATCAGTGCTGTCGCGTTGCATTTCGCAACGCGACAGCACTGATGAAGGATCTCAGTGATCCGAAAATTTTGCTAAGTTTGAATTATTTTTATAATTCATAATTTTATTTGTTTTATTTTGATGTTGTTTTGCAACTTTTTAGACGTTTATTTATTTTTATTTTGCATTGTATCGTTAATTTATTATCGGTCCAACATCTAGTAAGTTCGAACGTTGGTTATTACTTTAGACGTATATATATATATATATATATATATATATATATATATATATATATAAGATCATTTGGTTAAACGGTTTCTAAAAAAAGTCCAGAAAACTATTATTTTGGCCTTTATTCCTAATTCCAAGGGCAATAACTCTCTCAATAATTATCCGATCAGTGTGAAACTCAAACTTGATCTGTAACACCTCATTATAAGCTCACATACCAAATATAAGATCAGTTTGTTAAATAGTTTCTGAAAAAGTCCAGAAACCTGAAGTGTGACTGACTAACGGACGGGCGGAGTGCAAACCTATAGTCCCCTTCAGCATTGCCGGTAGGTAACTAAAAACATGAAATATATTGTCAAGGTTTTCTTTAATGAAATTTGATGATGTTGAGTTGTAATGTGAAGTGATTTAGGTGACATGGCTACTTCTGTTGCTAAAACAATGAAATTTTGTTATATCCTATAAACATAAAATTTTTGTCAGAGTTTTCTTCGCTTTGTTGGTCGATACTTTGAAATTTTGCTATACCATATATATATATATATATGGAGTAATATTAACCTTTGGAAGTCCAGGGGTATACATTAGTTAGCATATTTATTTTAGTTATATTTATTTTAGTTTACCCATTGCCAAACATGGACTTTGACATTTCTTTATACCGAGGTTAGCACCCCTAATCTGCAAGTCCTCGTACACCAGTGAATGGTCATGATTCCATTCATCGGAAAAACCTCAGCAGATGAAACCATAAAAAGCTTCCATTTAAGTATCTTATCTCTATATTGCAATATTTTAATGTACGCAGTAACCTAGAATATGAAAAATGGAGGAAAATTGGGAATTTTGGATATGAGCCATACAACCTTTACATTTTGAAACTTCTATTCTCTCATGACGTCACAAGTGAATTGAAAGAAACATTGTTGAGGGTTTTATATTGGGCAGTGAGTGCTTGTCACTTATGTTTATACAGTCAATACATTTTTCTTCACAATTAGCAGAGTTGCAAATAAGTAAACAGTAAGGATAACACAGAAAACTATAAAAACGTAGATTAGCAAGTGGGAGGAACTTGATTTTTAGTGTGTAAAAATTTATTTTGCCTCTGTAAAGTCACTGTTTATCAAATCCTGTTAAAGGACATGATTAATGATAGAGGGTAGAGAGAATCTGATGAAGGGGGAAGGAAATAATCAAGAGATAAAAGTATAGTTCGCTTAAATTATGCTAAAAAGTCAGAATTTTCAAAAGTTTATGTTTGAATGGTTGCTATGGTGATATAATGTTGCTATGGTATATTTTACCTTACTGTTATAAAATATCGAAATATGCATTTTGTCAAAGTATTGTCTATACATAAAAGTGTCTATGTATTTTTGTACTTTTTCATTGGTATAGATTGCTTGATTTTACCAAAACATATCTGTTACTAAGGTAACGAATTGCTGTCATGCACACAAAAACTTAAGAAAGTCCTTTGATTTTGATTTTTTTTTCATAATTAAAATATCACACTGTGTTCTATATAATTACAACTTTTGTATCTACAACCTTTAAATATTTTTTTTAAACAGGATCTTAATTTTATTCGCTGATTTTGACCAAATACTGATATAAGCTATTCTTAGCATGCTTTTTAATGGTCACCCATAGATACCCCACTAATTTTATTTTTTTTTATTATTAATTTCTTTATGATATACCTAGTTAGTGAACAAAAAATAAATTCTAATTTGTTTTGACAACATTTAGTAAAGTTAGCATAAATTATGCTAAAAATTTTCAAATTTTGGACTTTTTGAAACTTGCACATGTTCGTAAGAATTTTTCGTGAAAATGTGTCAGCCTGGAATAAATGAGATATAGCAAAAATATTATCAAAAAGCATATAATGCATGTATGGGAATACATTTCCTCCAGTATAAAGTGGATTGGTTTTCTTTAATTCTGCACAATGGTATTTTTCAACAACAAAAAAACGCTTCAAATGGGATCAAATTCGCCAAAATTGATGGCAGTTGTAACCATAGTAATGCACTATGTTTTTCAAAAAAAAAATTGTGTTTTTTATGATTAGATGTATGGCTTATTTCTAAGAACTTACGTCCTCGTATTCAAATAGTATGGTCTTAAAAGTTACACACTATGGTCCTCGGTCCGCGGTAAGGCTTTCCGTATTATGACCCGACAACCCCAAAAGAGAGGGTCTCCCCTATCCGCCACCTGCGGACGCAGTAGGCAACTCTATGGGATGAGCCCCCTTCATCCATCACATTTGCCTAGAATAGGATATATGATTTGAGCAAGTAGGCAAATACAGTGTCGCATTGTCACAGTGAATAAAGGTGTTAACAGCTGAAAGAAATCAAAATAATAAAATATTGACTTAATTTGCAGATATCTTTATAACAACCGTATACAGTTTAATGCTGAGAAAACGTTTGCAAACCTGACACTTTTAATGACACCGATTTTTACTATAAATCATTGAAACCTTATTATATATTAGTACAGTAATTAACAGAATTATTATAGATAAAACAATGAAGAATGTATTGTAAACACCTTTTTAAGATTATATAGAATAATATCCAAAGAAAATAAGAGAGTAATGACAATAGTACACATAAATGAAGTGCAGCATTGAAAACATCTTATACGAAAGTATTACAACTATCATTTGATAAAAGCTATCTTATTTATTCAGAGAGTCTTGAACAAAAATATTAAATTCTATGTATTACATATTAAAGATGCAGTAACGGTAAAATTTAAACAAAATGCGTAATAAATTACTTGGTCCATGTTAATAAAAGTAGAATAAAATGTTTTAAAAGCTTATATTACAGTAATGTACAAAAGAGGATGGTGTCTTCGATTTGCAAACTGCAAATATTTTGTCGTTTTAATTTATTATAATCTTTAGGTATGCCCTTTAAGTTCTTTTTATCTCAAGTACGGCATGTTCAATTTGTTAACTAGCTTGTCTGTGTCGTTAATGTATTTTATATTATTATTCATATCAGGAATTTCTCTTTTTTAAATTTTTAATTTCTAATCTCAGTTTATACTGATAACTTAGTTTTCCTTCGTATATAATCGTGAAGCCTGGCATCGTCTATTCTGGTATTTTTCGGTGAAATGACATTTTGTTCGATTGGTAGCATTTGACATGATTTTGGTCGTTACGTTTGACGCTGGTCTAATTATACAAACTACATCATCTAACTTTACGCATTTTGCCATCGTTTCATTAAATAGAGATATGTCTCAAACACTGCCTACATCTAAGGATATGTTAAATAAGAACTATGAATAATTTCTGTTAAAAGGAAAGAAAGTACTTAATTATTTCAATATGAGTCACTCTCTGTAAATATCAAAGGATTTGAAAAATCTTGGAAATGAGTAGATTCGATTTTAACCAAACTGTCAGAAAATGGTTATGTATTGGATAGGTAGGACAAATATACCCAAGGAGCAATAAAAAAACGTAATCCATTGGACAGACAAACCCGGGAAGACAAATGAACAACCACAAGCACAACAAATAAACACAGAAAACTAAAAAAAACAATGACCAACACGAACTCCTATAAAACCAGGAGTGAACCCAGGTGCTCCGGAAGGGTAAGCAGTTCCTGCTCCGTATACGGCACCCGTCGTGATGTTCAACAAAGTCGATCCGGGGGAAGTCACAAATCGGTGGAGGCACATGAAAGGTTGCGACAGTGATTGGAACACTGTATGGTCAATTCGTGATGACGACCGTAAAATTTCCGAAGTGATGACATCAACTTATCCCTGATAAAACCATGGTGAAGAAGCTTTTGTGACAGCAGTTATCCTCTTTGACGAAAGTCAGGGTAACTCACGCATGCCCTTGAAAATTGGATAAGCTGAGAAACGTAGACGCCATATGCAGGCGATGCTGGTATATTTCTATTTAAGAAGGGAAAATTAAAAATAGGAAAGTTGAAGTCATCACGTTTGTCATAAAGTTTTGTCTTCAAACGTCTCTCAAAGTCCATTTCAAGAAACAAATCCATATATGAAATGGACTTTGGTGTATCTGTAGTATCCTTAATTTCAAGCTCACTGGGGTATATAAGATGTAGAAAGTCTTGGAATTTGTCGTTATTTAACAACACATCATCTATATAACGAAAAGTGAAATTAAAGGATTGGGCTAGTTTCTTTTTGTTTTCACGTAGTAACCCTTGAATGAAGTCCGCTTCATATGAGTACAGAAACAGATCGGCAAGGAGAGGAGCACAGTTGGTTCCCATTGGAATGCCGATTGTTTGTTGAAAAATTAGACCGCCAAATTCAACGAATATGTTGTCTATGAGAAAATCTAACATGTTTGTCATTTCAACTTCAGAATACTTTTTGTCAGAATCAGAGTGGTTCTACACGAAATAAGCCTTTTCTCTACCTAGAACAAGAAATTAATACCTGTGTGTCTCATTTTTCTTGAAAAAATATTGATGAACTAGTTGCTTTGGAGTTTTTAAGAATCCACATCTGATTGACGCCACTGGTGGAATATGATGTTACACAGTAATTCTGAAGGCGCTCTTTAATACATGTCATCAGTTTGTAAAAAATGGATTTTTACTCCAAAATAATATTTGGCTGCTATGGTAGCCCCCTTTGAAGATTTTCCTGCTAAATCTCCATTTTTCAGTCTTATTTTTTATAAATTTCCAACCTTTTTCCATTCAATTTACTTTAAAAGTATTAAGTAAGTTGAATTCGTTTCTGATATTTTCTTAAACAACTAATATTGTCTTGAAAAAAAATCTAATGTTTTATAAAATTATTTTTGCTATTTAATGATTTTAAGCTTTATAAAATGGGGGGAGGGTAATTGACATGTCTTCATAGATTATAAAAACTGTGATTTTCTAGATTTTTGAAGGAATATTATAAAAAATTGTAGCCGAAATTATTTTTTTGTTGTTTTATATTTTTAAACAACTATGTCTTATCTACAAACGAACTAAAACCTAAAGTGGTAATATTTGATTTACGAAAAATAATCAATTTTGAAAATTGGGGCTAAATTGGGTTATAAATTATCTTGAATTCCAATTTAAGTGAAACGTTTTCTATTATTTCTTTTTCAAATAAAAATTAAGCTTTCAACAATGAATACAGTGATGAAATGCATTACCTTTACATGTTTTTTAAACAAAAATTGAATTTACAATGATGTACAGTGTATTACTGAAAACAGGTTTTTACACCTGCAAACGTTAACTTATTGCTAGCATATTATACTATATAAAGGAACAAACTCTTATCCACGTGTAGTTGAACAGGGTTTTAATACTGTTGGCATCAATTTTATTCTTTTCGGATGCATTTTCACTACTGCTTAATTGACTCGGAAAATGTTAATTTTAGGTGACGAAATGTTGACATTAAGCGAAATGAATACAATTGCTTTGAAACAGATTGTTAACTCCCTTTTAAGGTTTGCCTGTTTCGATTAAACACCTTCCAATGAAATGAGTTTAAAAATAACAATCCAAAGATACTTATATTAGATATTGTAAATTTATACTATGCTGTATACGACGCATTTCAAGCAGTTACCTCTCATCAGCAGCATTAAAACCGAAACATTTGGAAGACCAAAAACCAAACTTATATTAAACAAGAAGTACTCAACCAAAAAATACCGAAATAGGTAGCCAAATTTCAGCTAAAGAGATTTACCATGTGCAATACAAGGAATGAACCCTTAGTATTTCTAATATTTTTGAATTTTGCTAAATACTGGTAATTTCTGTAACAAATCAATGAAAAATCATGTCAGACAAGTATGACGACTGGGTTGGCGAATACCCTCGGGGACCTAGGGTCCACCAGCAGAGGCATCATCCCAGGAGTTTCAAAATAACAATCTAAAGATACTTATATTAGATATTGTAAATTTATACTATGCTGGATACGACACATTTCAAGGAGTTACCTCTCATCAGCAGCATTAAAACCGAAACATTTGGAAGACCAAAAACCAAACTTATATTAAACAAGAAGTACTCAACCAAAATATACCGAAATAGGAAGCCAAATTTCAGCTAAGGAGATCTACCATGTGCAATACAAGGAATGAACCCTTAGTATTTCTAATATTTTTGAATTTTGCTAAATACTGGTAATTTCTGTAACAAATCAATGAATAATCATGTCAGACAAGTATGACGACTGGGTTGGCGAATACCCTCGGGGACCTAGGGTCCACCAGCAGAGGCATCATCCCAGGAGTTTCAAAATAACAATCCAAAGATACTTATATTAGATATTGTAAATTTATACTATGCTGTATACGACGCATTTCAAGGAGTTACCTCTCATCAGCAGCATTAAAACCGAAACATTTGGAAGACCAAAAACCAAACTTATATTAGACAAGAAGTACTCAACCAAAAAATACCGAAATAGGAAGCCAAATTTCAGCTAAGGAGATCTACCATGTGCAATACAAGGAATGAACCCTTAGTATTTCTAATATTTTTGAATTTTGCTAAATACTGGTAATTTCTGTAACAAATCAATGAATAATCATGTCAGACAAGTATGACGACTGGGTCGGCGAATACCCTCGGGGACCTAGGGTCTACTAGCAGAGGCATCATCCCAGGAGTTTCAAAATAACAATCCAAAGATACTTATATTAGATATTGTAAATTTATACTATGTTGGATACGACGCATTTCAAGGAGTTACCTCTCATCAGCAGCATTAAAACCGAAACATTTGGAAGACCAAAAACCAAAGTTATATTAAACAAGAAGTACTCAACCAAAAAATACCGAAATAGGAAGCCAAATTTCATCTAAGGAGATCTACCATGTGCAATACAAGGAATGAACCCTTAGTATTTCTAATATTTTTGAATTTTGCTAAATACTGGTAATTTTTCTAACAAATCAATGAATAATCATGTCAGACAAGTATGACGACTGGGTTGACGAATACCCTTGGGGACCTAGGGTCCACCAGCAGAGGCATCATCCCAGGAGTTTCAAAATAACAATCCAAAGATACTTGTATTAGATATTGTAAATTTATACTATGCTGTATACGACGCATTTCAAGGAGTTACCTCTCAGCAGCATTAAAACCGAAACATTTGGAAGACCAAAAACCAAACTTATATTAAACAAGAAGTACTCAACCAAAAAATACCGAAATAGGAAGCCAAATTTCAGCTAAGGAGATCTACTTAGTATTTCTTTATGTAATAGTAATACTGATGCTCGAAACAATAGACTATATATTTTTCTCCTTTGCAACCTATCAAAGAATTCCTAATTATCATGTAGAAATTCAGAATATCGTTATAAAGGATATTCCTCAGACAATTGTAACTGTTTTACATTAGCATGTATTAAAACTAGAGAACAAATCAAATTATTGCCTTTCCTATATCAAATGTTTTCAGAAATATATCAAAATGGTTTTGTTCTCTTACTCTTTTCAGATTTCTTAATAACAATCGTTTGCAGTCTGTTCCAGAAAATGCTTTTGGAAACCTAACAGGTTTAACTCATTTGTAAGTATTTGCTCCTAAGTTGAAGTCATCCTTATTAAAGTTTTATGGGCGTCATTATGACTTGGTTGATAGGTATGAAAACACCGTTTCCCAAATGAAAATGGACTTGTCCTATTGATATTACCCCTTCCTCATACCGGATTTGACATGGGCATGATGGAAGGTGTCCTGCAGGAAGCAGAGACTGCTTACTCTTCCGCAGCACCTGAGTCTACCTCCGGTTTTGTGGGTGGCGTCCATGTTGTTCATATGTTTTTAGTTTTTAATTGTAGTGCATGTATTGTTTTGTTTTGTCTTCGTTGTTCTCCGGAGTTTTCCAGTTGTTAAGATTTTTCCCTCCTTCGAATATCCCTTTAGTATTTCTTGACTTGACTTAAAAGAAGATAACCAAGACCACAATTCGTTCACAAATTAGATTAATTGGCTATTCTTCTCTTTTTCCTTTTTTTTTTTTTTTGTTTTTGTTTTTTTTTTTTTTTTGGGGGGGGGGGGGTTTCCACGTTTTTGGCCTCGAGTATAACTGATGAGTCTCAAATCGAGGAAATGTGAACATCTTGTGCATTAAATTTAGTATGGAAGAAATTGAAAAGGCCAATTTTATTTTTATTGTAATTTCACTAGGTTTTGATCACTATATCTTTCGAAATACTCGTCAGTGACTATTTAGAATAATTTTGATTATACGAGTGTCTTGCAATATATGGTAAACGGGACCTTCATATTGATGCCATGAAAAATAACTCACTTGTAAGTATTTGCTCCTAGAATTAAGTCATCCTTATTAAAGTTTTATAGGCCTCATCATGACTTGGTTGATAGGTATAAAAACCGTTTCGAAAATGAAAATGGACCTGTCCTATTAATATTATCCCTTCCTCATACCGGATGTGACATGGGCAGCATGGCTGGTGTCCTGCAGTAAGCAGACACTGCTTACTCTTCCGCATCACCCGAGTCTACCTCCGTTTTTTTTTTGGTTGGGTCCATATTGTTCATATGTTTTTAGTTTTTAATTGTAGTGCATATATTGTTTTGGTCTCTTCTTCGTTGTTCTCCCGAGTTTTTCAGTTGTTGCGACTTTTCCCTCCTTCGAATATCCCTTTAGTATTTCTTGACTTGATAACCAAGACCAAAATTCGTGCCCAATTTCGATTAATTGACTATTCTTTTTCCCCCTTTTTTGAGGGTGGTTGTCCAACGTTTTAGGCCTTCAGTTCAACTGATGAGTCTCAAATCGACGAAATGTGCACATCTTGTCCAATAAATTTAGTATGGAAGAAATAAAAAATGACAATTTTATTTTTAATGTAATTTCACTAGGTCTTGACCACTTTATCTTCAGAATACTCGTCAGTGCCTATTTAGAATATTTTGATAATATGAGTGTGTTGCAATATATGGTAAACGGGACCTCCATACTTATGCTATGACAACTTTTTTTTACTACAACAATATCACTAGAATCTATTTTAAATCGCATGAACTTCAGTGTCTTGCTGAAAACAGGTTTTTACACCTGCAAACTTTAACTTTATTGTAACTTTATTGTAAGCATATTATACTATACAATTTAATTAATTAATCCCAATATTCTTTTGGTTTGAATTGTGGTTGTAATTGTGTTGGGTCAGATCTTACAATACTATCCCTTAAAATTAACTGTAACAAATTGTAAAATTTATGAACGTTAAAAAATATCTCCCTCGGGCATAGTTCTGTCATTAGATGGTTTTTGCTTTACAGAGTTTTGGTTATTTTTGCATTTTGGATTTTTATCCTTGAAAACAAATGATCAGTGGAGAATTGACGAAATTTCCACACCTACTGCATCAAAACTGGTATCAAAGCATTGTATTTTAACACAGAGAGATAATGAACATAAGCCTATCAGCATGTGAACTTTTGTTTTACATTTATTCGTATATACGCATGTAACACTAACGCACGAAATTATACTTTCAGACGATTAGACCATAATGACATTTCTATCATTGCGGATGGAACTTTTAGACATCTTGATAGTTTGCAATATTTGTAAGTAATTATTCAAGTTGTACAATTTTAGGCACAGATGTTACGCTATATATTTCTCCAAGTTTGTAATTATACTGATAATGTAAGGTTCTGCACTGATTACAAAGTTTATCTAGAAAGAGAAAGATATAACTTTTTCACTAGAGTCATCTGTTATCCACACAACTAATTTCATTTTACAGTCATAATGTGCATACAAGAATCTAATTTCACAATGACAGAATGAAAATTTACCGTTTTGGAAAATGTTGTGACTTAATTCCAATACGGTCATGTCCAACAACGCCCCAGTTGTTGCCAAGATCACTTTAGGGCAAAAGAACATCGAATATTTTAACAGTTAACACCAACAGTTTAAAACACATGAGAGATCTAAATGGTATTCGACGTCATACAAGAAATTCACGAAATTAATTTAACTATTTTCAAATTACGAGCATAATGGGATATATGATTGATTGATTAATTGTTGCTTAACGTTCAGTGGTACATGTTGAATGCTTCTTCAGGACGAGAACCAGTTCAATTTATCAAAAAATTGAAATAGGGGTGGGTCAGGACACAAAGGGGGACCAATTTTGACTGCCACTGTAAAAGGAGGATGGTTGGGTAGGATCGAATAATTAAGTCTGCTGTAGTGGAATTAGCCTGCTCTTTTTCGAAAACTACAGAAAGGGTCTTTAGCATGCAGGGAGTGTGGCATTCTCCAAACAGGTTACCCACTATGGTCCGGGGTCAGGCTTTCC
Organism: Mytilisepta virgata; assembly: GCA_028015205.1. Lineage (NCBI taxonomy): Eukaryota > Metazoa > Mollusca > Bivalvia > Mytilida > Mytilidae > Mytilisepta > Mytilisepta virgata. The sequence goes on from CM051513.1 coordinate 21,649,645, forward strand.
GTATTATGACATGACAGCCCCAAACGAGAGGGTCTCCCCTATGCGCCACATGGTAACGCGCTAGGCAACTCTATGGGTTGAGCCCCTAGATCCACAACAGGTGCCTAGAATAGGATATATGATTTGAGCAAGTAGGCAAATACAGTGATGCATTGTCACAGTGAATAAAGGTGTAAACTGCTGAAAGAAATCAAAATAATAAAATGCTGACTTAATTCACAGATATCTTTATAACAACAATTTACAGTTTAGTGCTGAGAAAACGTTTGAAAACCTGACACTTTTAAGGACACCGATGACACTATAAATCATTTAAACCTTATTTTATGTTAGTATAATAAATAACAGAATTATTATGGGTAAAAGAATGAAGAATGTATTGTAAACACCTTTTTAAGATTATATAGAATAATATTCAAAATGCAAGAGAATAAGAGCGTAATGACAATGGTACACATAAATTAAGTGCAGCAATGAAAACATCTTATACGGAAGTATGGAACTATCATTTGATAAAAGCTATCTTATTTACTCAGAGAGTCTTGAACAAAAATATTAAATTCTAGGAATGCAAGTATAATAGCATATGGGTTACATAATCAAGATGCAGTAACGGTACAATTTAAACAAAATGCGTAATAAATTACTTGATCCATGTTAATAAAAGTAAAATAAAATGTTTTTAGAAACTTATATTACAGTAATGTACAAAATAGGATGGTGTCTTCGATTTGCAGACTGTAAATATTTTGTCGTTTTAAATTATTATAATTTTTAGATGTCCTTTAAGTTCCTTTTATCTCAAGTACGGCATGTTCATTTTGTTAACTAGCTTGTCTGTGTCGTTAATGTATTTTATATAATTATTCATATCAGGAATTTCCCTTTTTTAAATTTTTTGTTTCTAATCTCAGTCAATACTGACAACTTAGTTTTTCTTCGGATATAATCGTGAAGCCTGGCATCGTCTATTCTGGTATTTTTCGGTGAAATGACATTTTGTTCGATGGGTAACATTTGACATGATTTTGGTCGTTACGTTTAACGCTGATCTAATTATACAAACTATGTCATCTAACTTTACGCATTTTGCCATCGTTTCATTAAATAGAAATATGTCTCAAACACTGCCTAAATCTAAGTATATGTTAAGTAAGAACTATGAGTAATTTCTGTTAAAATTAAAGAAAGTATTTAATTATTTCATCATGAGTCACACTCTGTAAATATCAAAGGATTTGAAAAATCTTGGAAATGTGTAGATTCAGGTTTTAACCAAACTGTCAGAAAATGGTTATGTATTGCATAAGTTTGTAAAAAAAGATTTTTACTCCAAAATGATACTTGGCTGCTATGGTAGCCACCTTTGAAGATCTTCCTGCTAAATCTCAATTTTGCACTCTTATTTTTATAAATTTTCAACATTTTTGCATTCAATGTACTTTAAAAGTATTCAGTAAGTTGAATTCATTTTTTATATTTTCTTAAACAACTAACCTTGTCTTGAAAAAAATTGAATGTTTTGCTATTTATTTATTTTAAGCTCTATAAAAAGGGGTGTAATTGGCATATTTTCATGAATTATAAAAACTGTGATTTTCTAGATTTTTGAAGGAATTGTGTGTTTTTATATATTTTTAAACAACTATATGTTATCTACAAATGAGGCCAATTTCCAAAGTTATCATTATTATTTTATATAAAGTGTATATTTTCCGACAAATTTGTGAGTCTGGCACATCACTTTGTCATGTATGCAACTGTGTCAAACATCTTCAATTTACGATAGTTTAACTTCAATATTTGTTATAAGTTGTTCTTGGACTGCTGAATTTTTCCTGTGATATCTAGAAAGAAACCTCGTAATTTGTTGGGCAGTTAAAAACTCCTCCAACAAAAAAGTTTTCTCCCATCGTCCCCTTTAGCAGTCTTCGTGTCTGCAGAACCTTTCTCAGGATTTTCCTTTTGACCTATGACTGCAACTTTGTTAAATTTCTCAACTAGATAATTTTTTTGTTTATCATTAAACCTTGAGATTTGCAAACTGTTGCTGCTATGTAACTTTTCAAAATAAGTGTTTTTACCACATCATCAGATGACCGTTCTGCACAATCTCCAACAAGCATATGTCCTTCCATGCTTTCATATTTTGGAAAGGACAGTATGAACTCTTCATTTTGACAAGAAACGATACCCATGATAATCATGATAATATCCCTACTATAAGAAATACTTCATTTGATGAATCTTGATGAACTGCAACAAAACAAATCTTGATTTTGCTTTAAAATATCGTGATGCAGAAATTCACGAATTCAACAAATCATCAAAATAGGATAAGGAATATAATGATCGTGTGTCCCTTTTTGGCCCCTTTTAAATTTAAACCCGAATGCCTGGTCGATATTAAAAGTTTGTAACTTGTTGCTGTTTTTTTTTTTTTTTTTATTATTTATGGAAAAAAAGACTAAATCCTACATATGTCCTTAGGTAAAAACATGTTGCACTGGAATATATCAAAAGAGGTTTGTTAAATTTGGCTTTTCAGATATCTGCATGACAATCGATTGCTGACCATTGCCAAGAATACGTTTGTGAACCTGACTAGTTTATATTGGTTGTAAGTATTCTTTAATAATCAGTAACAGAGACTAAAATTAGTGTACTAAATAAAGGAATAAAAATGGTTCTCTATTGGTGAGAAAAAATCTTGTGAAAATGAACATTATGTTGATTGTGATTTCACTTTTTCATTAAATCATTCGGTGAAGTACAAATATTCAATTATACCTATATGTCAGGAAAATTCATTACAAGTTAGAGGCTCCCTATTAGGTAGATAAGATATCTTTAGTGAGATTTCATGTCCTTCTTATATAGACACCTCATTGGACTTCAGTGGATTTATTATATGTTTTCTTTATACTTTTAGTACTTAATGTATTCTGCTGGCATTTGTTACTATATTCCATTCATGACGTATGTTTCCTTTGGATTGCAAATTTACGGACTTTTCCCAATGTTCTTTCGATTGTACGCATTCACTATAATATTAAGAACACAGACAACATTTACTATATAAAATAAAACATAGGTTTTGCTGTGTGAGTAACATAAATGTAGCTGAAAGAACATATGTTTTTTACATTTAATGATTATTTTCTAATTACGTTGTATGCATATACAAGCAAAGTGCGAGAAAGCAAAGGCTGTGTGAAATAATAAATGACAGCCCGATTCTGACCGACATACATATCGTTTTTAAGTTCGTGATCCTCAAAGAAATATAATAGGGAAGTTTCTAATGATTTGTGTAGTAAAGCGACAGTATGAAACCTACAGCTATGAGAGTCTTAGCTAGTTTTACAGTTAAGAACGAGCACATTCTGGTCCTGCTATCAAAAGTATTTACTGTCCACTCTAATATTGCATTTCTAGCAAGCGGTCAACATGTTGATAATCATTTGGTGTTTATACTGTGTTTTATACCAGAGTGACATGATAGGTAAGGGGGGCCGATAACCACCGGTTTAGCTCAACTACTGTGCAGTGTCTGTTCCTAGTCATGCTGCCCTGACTCTCGGTAGTGTTCAAGTTAGTGTTTTTTCCTCGTCCATGTTATTTTTTGTCCAGAGTTTTGTCATTTGGATTGCTTTGTTTGGTTGGTTTGTCGTAGTTGACCTTTCCTGTTATCAATTTTGTTGTTCATTTGGTCATATGATAAATGTAACCTTCTATTACTAACACCACTCAGTATTGCGAAATTTACGTTCATAACTTCATAGGATTAACAGAAGAAACTAGAAATCTGTACGGTCGGAATAGACAGTGATCCCGCAACCCTGTAAGTAGATGGGCCACTTATCTATAGTCAAAAATATTAAACCTTATTCCCATCCAAATATAGTACACAGTCATTCTATAAAGAAATTAAATCAATAAACGTAATGAAAAATCAAAAACCCTTAGTTCTAAAGCTTAAACTGACAATTTTTGAAATTTCACCTGAGTGAGCCACCGGTTTAAAAATCGATATTTTTAATTGTTATGGTTCAAGTAAATATAGTGTAGGACAATACTATACATAAGCAAAATGAATATAAATTGCAAAAATTGGAAATGGATAATTTCGACCCCTGTGGACCCCAATTTTAGAAAATTAAAATTGCAAAACCTAATTACACGTCTTAATATGGGGCATGACAATACTGTATAAAAATAAAATGTATAAATTGTAAAGTGAAAGAGGAGTTTAGGTCACACATGGTGTTTGACAATACTGTAAAGAAATAAAATGCATAAATTTAAATTAGATCACAAGCTTAAATTGACATTTTTTTTTCGAAATTCGACACTTATGGGCCCCAATTTTAGAAAACCAAAATTCTAAAACCTTATTGCGCATCTGCATATGGGACATAACAATATTGTGTAGAAATAAAATGCATACATTTAAAAGTTCAACCCATGTGGACCCCTTGTTTAGGAAATCAAAATTATAAAACCTTATTGCACATCTATGCAACCATGCTGTATAGACATTAAATTCTTAAACACAAGAGTGAAGAAGTTGATGTCACAAGAAGGTGTGACACACGGAGACAATCTCTATATCCCCGAACTTTCTTCCAAAGTGTGGGAATCAATAGAGGCCTAACAGGCTTCATCTCTAGTTAGCAGAAGATTCAGAAAGACATTTGTCATGCAAAATATAGCCCAAATTAATTCAATGTATTTTTTCAGATTATTAAAATCAAAGGATAGAGCAGAGAAACCCAGAAGGATCTTGCGAGATTCGAAATTCAAAATCCGAGATTCAATATCCAAAGTGTAAAATTAAAAATCCGAAATCCGATTTTCGATATCTCAAATTCAAAAGATTCGAAATCCAACATCCAGAATTACTAATTAGAAAAAAATTTCTAAGTTGTGAATAGTGTTTGACCAAAAATATCTTTTCATTGTCGGTGATACCCCGTTGAAAGGGGTATGTTGCGAACATTATACGCAATAGATAAATAATAATGTTTTCCCATTGGCTTTTTTAAAATAAAATTTGAATTTTATTTTTTCCTACTTGTAGGTAAAATATTTTTTTAATTATTACATAATAGCTTTCATGTTTATGAAAGGAATGTTTAAGTTTGATGAAGACAATATGCCTTTGATTATAAATACGTGTGGTTTTTTTTTTTTTTCGTTTTAGGAAATTACTGTTTACCATAATTAGAAAATTGATCCTATTTGTTATATATTTATTACCAGTTATTAATTGAGAATTTTAAGAATATAATAGTAGAATTTGTTATCTTAGAATAATCTTAAAATTTCAGTATTTAGGGGTTTTTCTTTATATGGTCACTGTTTTGTTTAATTTACACTTCTCTTAAGTAGAGCTTACTTCAGTATTAATTAGAGTACTGTTGCACTTTGTGTCTATCCAATGTAGTAAATCATGTAAACCATGAAGTTATAAAACACAGCGAGGTGTGTCTGACGTCAATCGAAAGTAATATGTATTTATAATCATACAAATGTTATCTTCATCACCATCATATTAAAAAATGAAATAAATGTAAAAATTTAAAATAAGAGTTAAACATCAAACATTTGGCATTTGATCTATGACGAAATATAATGATAATGCATTTATTTCTGTCATAGAACGATAAAAATTCAAAAGAATGTTCTGACAATTAAGGCAGAGGAAAAATTGGACCTGCAGCACGCTAAATTTATTTTACAGGTTATTGTAACGTAAAAAATGTAAAATAATTCTAATATGAGCATTTTACTACTAGATAATTAGGAAAGCTCTCAAATGTCCATAAATAGATCAAAAATAGCAACCATATCAAACAGATCCTTCATTTTTGTCAAATATTATTCACAAGTTAGAAGCATTCCTCTGATTGGCTATTCTAGATGTTGATTTTCGAATCTTGAATTTAAGATATTGAGTGTCTGATTTCCAATTTACAACTTCGGATATCAGATTTCTAATTTCCAATTTCGAACATCGATTTTGGTTTTTAGAATCCCGTAATTTTGGCTTTAATAGTAAGGCTGATAGGGAATTAGATAACATTTCAATAATCCTTGGTTTTTTTGTAATAGTAGTTACATTTAAAGATAACAAAATTAGTTATTTGCGTCTCCTGTTTGCATATCTCTATACAGATGATTTACAGATCTTCAAAACAATCATCGTCTCTCATATGAATCATAAGCCCGTTGAGTTGGATTGTGAGAGTATGCCTGTACGTTTCGGTTTCATGTTTGTAGAATCGTGCGATAATAATCGTATAGAATGTATGAGATTTTACTAATCGAGAGGATTATTTTTGTGCGTTAATTCAAATCAAAATAGTCGAAGCAGCTCCGCTGCATATCCCCGCGCTCCTCTTGTGTTTTTGAAATCCATACAATCCAAACTAGTCTTGTTGCTATAGTGATTCTAAATATATATGGTTGCTTAGTAGAAATCACAAATAAAGTAGTTTTTCAGGAACTCTACTAAACCTGGAATCACATATTTTGAAATTCAACTGATCTAGATTAGTCTTAAATCTAATATAATCCAAACAAATCTGTAGTAAAATTCCAAAAATAATGGTCTTAAGCACTTTCAGGAAATTTACCGAAATTGGAATCACATATTTTTTAAATCCATACAATGAAAACTAGTGCTGTTGGTGTAGTGATTCCAAATATATATTGTTGCCAAGTAGAAATCACAAATAAACTAGAATTTGAGGAAATTTAACAAAATTGGAATCACATATTTTTGAAATCTAAATGATCCCGATAAGTCTTAAAGCGAATATGATAAAAAAAATCTATAATTGCTAAGTAAAATTCCAAAAATAACAGTGTTAGACACTTTCAGGAAATTTTAATAAAGTAGGAATCACGTTATTTTTGACATCTAGATGATCCCAATTATCTGTTACTGCTGATGTGATCCAGACAATACATGGTTTCTTGTCGAAAAGGAGACTTTCAGGAAATTTGAAACCGTATCCGAAACCTTTAGCACAATCTACATTAGTGGTACAAATAATAGGTCAACTTTCAGTTTCGTATTTCAAATAACATGAGAGGAGTTGCGTAACAGGGCAATACTATATCATACGGCTACAATCTACATTGGCAGGGTAATTACTGAGCCAACTAACAGTTCAATATTCCAGTCGCGTGACAAAGAAATAATGTAACCTTATGCTCCCTTTGTAGCCCGGTCCCAAGGGGAGTTATGTAAATTCCGAAACCTTTTGCACAGTCCCCATACAAAATTCAATCAATGAGCGAAGTTTCATCTTTCTACATCCAATGGTTACAGCAAAACAACATCCTCGCGCAATTAACAATAAACATCCGTACAGTCAAGGTACAATATACTTGTCAAAACGTTAATTAGTTATAATTAACTGAAACACACATTTTACGGAAAACAAATTTCTTTACCTGTAAATTTACTTCAAAAATCACACAAATTTTAACAAAAACAATAATTCGTTTTTCTTATATGTTTATATAAAATTGCACCTTAGCTCTTTATTACATGTGTGTACTTTTACAGTTTTGTATAAATTGGTTATAAATTTAATGTTATTAATTATTGTCATAATTTCATATATTGAAATTATAATTCATGTGAAATGCTACTACATATTAAAAAATGTTAAAAGTTTTGAAAAAGCGAACACGAGCCATAATCTGCCATAATCAATGCATCGTTATCGTACATGAAAATGGACGGTTCTACCCCAGGACCATTTATGACAGTTCTGAACGGTTCTACCCTAGAATCATTTATGACAGTTCTACCCTAGAACCAGTCTGGACGATTCTAGGGTAGAACAATTTATAAAAGTTCTACCCTAGAACCATTTATGACATTCCTACCCTAGAACCATTTATGACAAGGCTGGTTCAACCCTAAAACCGTTCTAGAATGGTTTTAGAACCATCCTGTCTGACAGAATAGCTGAGAGGGTAGAACTGATCTCAACTATATATACAGTTATTACGTACTTTTTTATTCTGTAGATAACGTAAAGAAATGAAGAATATGGTCAATTTTTCCTTTTGATCGTATTTAAACGGCCTTCTGTATCAGTTGTTCTGTTAATTTGCCACGGAAATTATCCAATGTTGACCACCAAAACAAACCCGGTAGCAATTCAGAAACAAGTCTTATATTGGCCTGGAACCTCTGTGCATATGGGGTGGGGAAATTTATTTAAGACAAATAGTAGAAAAAAATCTTAAAATATAATTATATATCTTCGTAAAAACCATTTACAGTCTATTGCTTAGAAAGCGTTTGCAAACCTGACACATATAAGGACACCGTTTTTTTTTTTTTTTTTTTTTATTTTAAAATATGTAAACATGATTATATATTAATATAGTAAATAGGATAATAATAAAGAGTAAAGCAGGTTCACGACCAATGTAAGTTGTACAATATAAAGGAAACAAATTTCAAGCATTGCTCAATATAGTTTGGTGGATATTAAAATAAATCGAGCTTGTTATTTATTTCGTGTTATAAAACAAATTAACTACTTTCCCTAAAATGAAAATACACAAGAAAAGTATAGGAGATTTGGACGGTGAAACAAGAATCGAATGCTGCCGTACGAGCAATATATGGTAAACGGGACCTTCATACTTATGCCATGAAATATATGTTTTACTACAACAATATGACTGGAATCTGTCTTAAATAACATGAATGTACAATGATTTCCAGTGTATTGCTAAAAACAGGTTTTTACACCTGCAAATTTAACCTTATTGTATTGTTAGCATACTATACTATATAAAAGAACAAACTTTTCTCCAAGTGTAACTGCAACCGCCTCGGTTGTCTCGTGGTAGCGTGCTCGCCCCGAGTGCGGAAGGTCGCGGGTTCGATCCCCGGCCGGGTCAAACCAAAGACATTAAAATTGGTCAGTCAGGGGATCGACTTGTTTGAGTCAGAATTGTTCTGATGCAAAAAAATCAGAACTCACCTACGTATATACGTCAGAAAAAATTTCTCCGATTTTCGCCGATGTAAAGATATTTCAAAATCGTCGCGTTACTATTGCCTCCAACAAGAAATATTGATAGTCAAGACTTCGGAGGTCGCTTGAGCTATTACAAACTCTTGGACTTACACCATGAGTGAGTGGTTTATAGATTTTATTCCATGTTTTTGACGAAAAATCAACATTTTTTAGTCTGACTTTAATTCTTTGCACTGTCTTAAATCGGTTTTTTTCAACCTCTCTCATAATTTTTACACAATCTTTACACATTTTTGCGTTAATCAGAAAATTTTGGTGTAGATTCACGACCTATAAGAGAGGGTTCACGGCGTCTGAAGATGGTAACTGTCATGTACATTTAATTGCATTCTGACGTGTGCAAGTAGCTTAACAGGAAAATCGGAAAGAAGGAGGATAACTCCGTCTTCCTTATACATTTTTTCTACTGAAGACCGTAAGTTGATCATCGACCTCGACAAAGCCTGGAAATTTATTTGGTTTGACCAACCCAAAAATTCCAAAACAATTACTAAAACCTATTTTTTTTTTCTGAAAACTGGGCAAAAATATCTTTGAAGGTTTTATTTCTTTGTACAAAAAAAAATTAAAAAGCTCCTTTGTTATATTTTATATTTAGTTACATAAGCTTAAATCTATTTTCGAATATTATAAAAATTCTAAATTCTTAGAAAAAGATAAAAAAAAATATTTTCTATCCATTTCACAATATCCATATTTTTATATTGTTTGTTCGATTTTATTATTATTTTTTTAAATGCTCAAATATTTTCATTATATGTCACATCATCATTTTGTTTAATTTAGTAATGGAACAATACATTTTTGTTTTCAATTTGAAAATTTCCAGACAAACTGGTTTTCATCTTATTATTTATCTTTTTGTCGTTTTTAAAAACTACAATCCGCAAGAAGGTCACATTTTGAGGGGAAGGAAATCGATCCTGTATTAAGGGAAACGGTAAAAGCAATTGTAGGCATCTTGTTCTATATATAACATTTTATACTCCATTCTGCTTTTTAAACTATTCGATCGAGTTATTTTATCTAAGATTCTCTATTAATCAAGTGGGGGTTGGGCTCGCAGGCCTCGGTAGCCTCGGTGGCCGAGTGGTCTATGTAGTTCGTCATGACCACTAGTAATCATTAGCCTGTCAACATTGAGGTTGTGAGTTCGAATCTCACATGTGGCGGGGTGTGTTCGACTCCGATCTCAATTGACATGGATTGCCAATTTTTCTACCAGAGGTCGGTGGTTCTCTCCGGGTACTCAGGCTTCCTCCACCAATAAATACTGGCCGCCGCGAAATAGCCAAATGTGCTGAAAACGGCATAAAATCCCACCTAAACAAAAAACAAGCTATTAATCAGATAAATGTGCACTTTTATGTACAGGTAACTCACAGATCTCATTTACGAGTTTTATACATATATATGGTGGTTTGCTTTTATTTTGTTGCATTTGGAAGTTTTGTATACATGTAAATGTATGCTTTAAATACTGTTTTATGGTAAATGAAGTAATATTTCCTTAGAGTTTCTTTGCAGATAAGCATTGGAGGGGGTAAAAATATCTTAATGCAAGGATCAGCGTAAAAAGTAGTTCCGTAGGCATGTTAGGATGAAGGCCTAGTTTTGCTCCTTCTCATGGATGTACAAAATATTTCACCTGGTAAATAATGACTGCTACTTTAAAAAATATACATCTAGATAACTTCCTTATTGCACGTCAAAATTTGCTTTTATTTAAAGCTTTTATTCAAGGATGCAGTAATGCAGTAAGTTGACGTCTCGCATAATTTATCGAGTGCGTAACTGGTCCCGGGTGGAAAGGGGGGTGTCTCCTCCCTATTATTACTTGGTAGTATGAGTATGGGTGTGGTTTTGCTAAGAAATCACTTAAGTACCTGAGTGGTATGCATAAAACGAGCCATGTTAAGAATTTGCTGAGCAAAATCTTACTTTATTGAAACCCTGCCCGCTCCATTTAAGTCATGCATAAAAAAAATTTAAGTTCAAAAATGCTTAAGGTTTGACTTAACTCTTAAATAAATAGCGGGTAACTCTAAAATAAATAGTGGGTGACTTCAATTAAATAATAAAACTTAATTCATACAAAAGGGGCATGCATTTTGAACAAAATATCCAATTACCCCCTTTTATATTCTCTCTGAATATTTGATTTATATTAAAACTTTGTATCTTGGATTATTCATACTTTAGGTTTTAGCGTATACGCACATTTAATATGTGGTAGTGTTTAAAACTTATAAAATAAGATAAATTTGTAACAATAGGCTATCGTAAATTTTTCTCCTCGGTATATATATAGATTTACCAAATATTTACTACGACAAGCATGAAATTAATGCATTTAATGAATGATAATTGTTACTCATCAGTGTCTACCTTTATTGTTACCGTATGATCCATTAGAAGGGAACAGATTTTTAGAGATCACACAAATCCCATAGATACATGGATCGAACCCCATCTGAGCACGTCAAAATATTAAAATTTGACAGAAATACAAATTTTACACGATTGTGTTCATACAATTCGTATATTGAATTTTATGTCAAGTCAGTGCACTGTTATTGTCTTTATACTGCAATCTTTGGTGACATTAGTCGACATTACTACCAATTTTAAAATTATTTCAAAGGTTTGTTACCTTCAAGATGCCCCAGTTGATTTGGCAGGGGAACTCACCCTTTGAAAGACCAGGTGCACAATTGATAGTTGCATAAGATTATTCAAAATAAGGGAACATTTGGCTGCAAATATTTTTTTCAACAATATAAAATACGTAACACATGTAACAAGAGAATTTTTTATTTTTTCTAAAAATGAAATATATATGCACACCTGTGCATTAAGGTTAATCCACAGAGAAAGTTCCATGAAATTCCTTTGAGCGGTTATGGAGTAGTTGAGGATAGAAGTTTTGCCAACCCCCCCCCCCCCCCCCCCCCCATTTTTTTCAAAAATGTCAATTTTTACCCCAAAAAAATTAAACTTTTCTAAAAATCAAATATATATGCACACCTGTGCATTAAGGTTAATGCACAGAGAAAGTTTTATCAAATTCCTTTGAGCGGTTTACGAGTAGTTGAGGATAGAAGAAAAGTGTGACGACGCAAAACGCAAGACGACAGATAGTGATCCCTATAAGTCGAACATGCGTTCCGCAGGCGACACAAAAATGTTTTATTGTTTGTTTTTATACTAAAAAATAAAAGATTTTAAAATAGTACACTTCCTTGATCTGCCACTATTTTTAGAATATTATAAAGATTTTTTTAATTACAATAAGTATGGTCACAGTCGTGTAATTTATTTTGATTTAAACTCAATTCAATTCAGCTAAAACTTTTTGCAAACATATAAAACTAAGCGGGTTATATCAATACAAATTCATCTCATGACAAATTAAACGAACAAATACATGATATGAAAATAGCTTTACATCCTTCCTTCCTCAGTTCTAATGACTGAAATACAAAATAAATCAAAATTTCTTTATCATTGGGTTTTGATGTGTTTAAAATTAGTTAAAATCTTTCCTCTGTTTCCATGTAGCAAATAATGGGATTTTCTTGTAAAAATATTTTAGAATAGGTTTTCTCAGTTCCAAATTTTCTTACAATCGAATTTAAAAAAAAACCACGTGTTAATAAGCAAATAGTTAATGTCAAAGTCAGGACTTATTAGTGCACTCGGGACACTTTGGGATTGTGAAATGATTTCATCTGTGGTATAATTTGGTACAATTTGCAATTTAAACGGTTTTAGAGATAGATGTCATTTTTACCAAACAACGGACACAGTCCATTTATTACTGAACAGATCAATCGAGAATGGACTGTTAAATCCCAGTAGATCTATTACGTTGGTAATTATAATGCCGTTATGGTCCATTGAATTAATTAATTCAGTGGTCAGACTGAATTTTTCTTACATTGAAGTCTTTAATGTGTGAGATGTTTCTGAGTGATAACGAGTTCTATGTTTGAAGATTCTACATTAATTTTTCGGAGAATCTATGTTAAGGTCAAATCGAACTAATTGAAATTATCCTACAGTTTTCTGATTTTACGATTTAAAAGTCCATAAAAAGCAATGTGTAAATCCTCCAGTTTCGTGAAAAAGTAATATTATATTGCTACATACATGAAAGCTCTGATGATTATAAAAAAAATATCTGTGTGTTCCCATGTTCCACTGTTGAAAATTACAAAAAGGCAATTTTAAGGCAACGTCATGACGGCGTTCGTTAAACGGTGCAGATATAGTAACCTAAACTATTTATATGGCAGACCAGTTACTTTCTTTCATTTTCTTATTTTTTTTACCATATCTATTACATTTATATTGGGGCCTCGGTGGCCGAGTGGTCTAGACAGTTCGTTATGACTATTAGGTACTCCGGCTTACTCCATCAATAAAAACTGGCTGCCGCGAAATTGCCGATTGTGCTGAAAATGGCGTATTTTATATTAAAAAAGGAGTACAGTTATCTATATTATTGTATTTTTATTGGATTTGATCGAAAATAAAATATATGATAGCACTGAATCCGCTTGTCAGTGCGGATAACAAGGTACATAACTTTACATGTAGAGAAAACAATTTATTTATTAAACTTTATGGTTGGGTATGCAACAGCATGTATAGCAACAAATGATATTCAATATTCACATTGTTCTGCTCAAGCTAAAAAATCCAAGAATGATGGTATATCATTTCCTAAGTGTGTGCGTTCTAAGCAAGTTATATTGTAGTCCGCAGTGCGCTAATTTATAATATATTTCGTAGGCAATATTTGTTCTTATAAATTTATCAACAATGTATCTAATACACTACGGAACTATTTCACAATTTCGGGGCACAATTTCCTATTTAATCTTCTCATGTTTTCCTAGTTAATGAAGATTTAAAGACTTTCATTCATGGTACAACATCTTATCTAGTTTAATTACCCAGATATTTTTAATTACCAATGAATTTCAAATAATTTGTTTTAAAAAGACAGACAATTTTACATAATCTTGTGTTTATATATGAATCAATGTGTAAGCCACTTATTTGAAGGGTGTGCGAGTTATTAAATACATGTACTTGCAAATCTTCAAGGGCCACTGGTGGAAAAATTAGTTTTACTTTCTTCGCTGCGATACGTCTCCATCCAATTAACTCTTTTTCTTTTTTATTATCAGATTTGTAAAAAGTTACATACATGTTAATTTTCACATTTATTTTTCAATCAACCATTACAAAAGATCATTGCATATGTTATGGTCACTTTCTTAAAATTTTCGTTGGATAAATATGAAGATTTCCAACAATGTGAAGCTGTGTGTCTAGCAATTTTAGCACATATTTTTTGTTACCTCAATTGGAGAAGGGGGGGGGGGGGGGGGGTGTGATCATCCTATAAATCCGCCAATGTCGCAGGTTTTTTTAACAAGCTTTTCAGCAACCATAAATCTGCCTTTACAAAATTTGGTTTTATATATTTATCGTAAGTCTGAACGGCATAAACTGTGAATACAAAAGAAATATATGGAATACCAGCGGGATTACATTGGAGATTTTCCAGTACGTAGACTAGGACTATTTCTGTATTGGGGTGAACAACTCTCAAGGTATACCAGTCCGTAGGGAACACTTTACTTCTTTTTTAGAGGGCTTACAAATTTATTAATTTTGGAGATCTTTGGGATAAAACTCCAGACCACAACGTATCTTTTGGGGGTAAAAAATTATGAAGCATTTTAAAAGGGATAAAAGATGTATTGAAGTATATTTGGGAATATTAATATTTGAAAATTTTCATCTTTAGTGCATGTACCTGTGACTTATTTAGTCCAGAGTCCACAAAATGTATCAAAAAATTTTACATTTTAAAATAAATAGCTCAAATCATACTAAACTAAACATTTTATGTATTTGTTAAGTATTTCATATGCTGTCAAAATTTAGGTGAGTTTATTATTTTTAATATCATGCTAAAAATTTATTACACCTTTGGTGGTTAAACGATACGCGCGTCATCAGTTTAATGAAATCTCATATTGCCGATTACGTTTAAAAGTATATTTTCAATATGCCGTCTGAGGCCTATAAAAATTTCTGTGGGCATAGCCTAGTATGTGTTCCCTTAAGATTTGCTAATACATGTAATAACTAACAGATAAGTTACTAAAAAAAAATTCTTCTTACCTAAACATGGGAGACATTTTTAACACAAATTTGCCAAATTAACATCTTGAATACAATTTTTCCACGTGAAGGACACTCAGAACCAAAACTTGTTTTTGGTGTAAACGAGTTTATGAATCTCTTTTTATATGACAATAGAATGATTTTGGGTCTGAAATCCCTTCTTGGCGATATTCCAAAAATGAAACAAATTTACCCAAATCGCCCATATATACACACGACCTTTGCGGGTAGAATTTTTTTCTTATAAGGTGCATTGCTTACAACCGATTAAGATAAAAAGTAGAAAAAATTTAAGAGTGAAACAAACACTGGGGAAAGTGGCCCTACTTCTCTGTTTTCTCCATAAAGCCGAATTGATGTTATTCACCTTGAAACTTGTAATCGCAGATATAATATATATAACTATTCCTTTTCTCCACCAAGTTTTAAAATAGCAAAATATCCTGATCCATGGAAACTGATTTGTGCATTGGAAAATGTTTGAAACCGAGATGAAAAAAAGCCAGTTCCTATACGACAGAACTTTAAAAGAAAAACGTCAGTCTGTCTGTCGATCAGATGATTCGAAAAGGAGAGATGTCAGATGAATTTATTCAATTTCTTTCTCTTACACAATTTATTATCACTCCAGCTGGTCTCAATTTTTAAGGATGATTCACACATTTTAACATATTACTGGAAATTTTGCCAATTAAAAAGATGGTTGATTCAGTGCGTGGCATAAAAAAAATGGTAAAATTTTAAACCTTGCGATGACCAATTAATTTTGTAATTTAAAACAACTGTTACAGTGACTATAACAAGCAAGAATTTATACTGAAATTTACTGATTAAAATCACTTTGCAGGATATTATGTCATGAAAATATACAAGTTGACTCCAAAAAGTAATAATTTAAACCCGAAAGAGGTTGGTGTGTATAACTATTTATTTATTTGCAAATGCGCCAAGAACATGAAGAAAGGGAGAAAGGCTATTACTTGTTATCATCTCTTGCTAAATACGAGGTCATGACCTTCCTGATAACATGGATAAGGCTGGTTGGTGTGATTATTTAGAAGTGACTGTGTATGTGTTGATTAATTATTATTGTATAAAATAAAGACAATTAGTGGAGGCATATTATGGAAGATAGAGGAATTAATAGTTGCCATCTTATAATTGTTATATTAAAATTTTGATTTATCAATACAAACGTTTACTATAACAAGTTTGTATTGATAAATCAACATTTTGATATAACATAATTCCTATCAATTTTCCAGAATATAATTTTAGTAAAAGATATAATGGCAATTGGGGCTATTCCAAAACTTTAGACCGGGTAAATGAAATTTGTCGACACGAGAGAGAGGGGGAGGGGGGAGTGTGACATATTATGGCAGATTGAGGAATTAATAGTTGCCATCTTATAATTTGTATCAATATTCCAGCATTTAGTTTTAGTAAAAGATATAATCAGAAGATCCAGAAAAATGTCAAACATTCTATCAAGAGGATGAAAGTATTCAAAATTGTGTATGAAATTATTTCTCTAAACCTGAGACATTTTCTGAACCAGATCCTGAAAAAATGTTGTATTTTATGTAACTTGCAAAGCCATTTAGTCAAAAATTAAGCTGATTGAAAGTATGTAATCATTATTTTCATCAGTAAGTTATCTATTAATATTACACATTTGTTCTCGGGTCATTTTTATTAAAACATTGAAACAGAAGGTAATAAAGCTAATTTTTTCCGATTTTCGTCATTGGCCAAATTTTTAATTTCCCCAGTTTGATTATTGTATGATCCTTCTAGGTTTTAAAAAATACTACAATTGTTTTACTTTTAAAAAATCAATGTTTTTATCCATTTTTCAGAAACAATGTGTATAAATCCAATGTGGTACAATGATAAGCACTGTAAAAGATAATAAAGTTTGTACCATACACAGATGGAGATAAGATTTTTGAAAGACCACTCCTTATGACCAGCTGTGTTGAATGTCACAAGCAAAACATGTTAATTACCCTTGATATGTGGGAAAGTAATACCATCAGTACAGACAAAGTCACTGTACTTCTCAGAATTTTTTATCCTCCCAAAAAAAAAATTGCATATAGAAAATTTTAATTCTAAATTTTGACCCCCCCCAATTTTATTTCAAACATTTTGACCCCCAATAATTCTCAAGCCTGCCCCCCGGCCCCTATAAATATTGACCGGCCCCAAAGCTAACATGCCTTATTCTGTTGTATTTGGATTTTAATTCTATTGTGGTTAAGTATGTTTCTTTTGGGGAGCTAGGTTATCAAAAGAACATGCCAGGTTTTTAAACATTCGGTACAGTATTCTAGAATGGATGGCTTCATAGCAAAGTTTTGTTCAAACCTTTCACTGAAGATCCCAAGAGACTAGCCATGTTGGGCTACCCAGTCAATAAATTCACTCCCTATTCAAAGAAAAGCGTATGAAGAAAAGTGAAGACTTTAAAAAAGATACATATTCGTGGTAATGTGGGGTAAAAAACTTGGTGATTTACATTTAAAGGGGGGTTGATTATCTATAAAAACATAGGTGATATAAACAAAATATTAATTTTAATAATTAGTAATTTTAAGTTTTATCCCATGTATTTTTTAAATCCCGGATTTATACCAATTTGATTTTCCGTGCACGTATTATACATTGTACACATCATAGACATACGTGAATGGATGGATGAATTATTGTTTAACGTCCAGTGGCAACCAGGTGCATATCAGGACGAGAACATGTTGATATGATAATGAATATGATCCCTGCTTTGTACTCAACCGACACTCTAATCGGATTTTTAATGTGCTAGCTCACGAGGTAACTGTCCGCAGGAAGACATATCACCTCACTCGGACACATTTTACTGACTCCGAGCCGACTAGTCTTTGCTCTTACTCCTAGATGCCGCGTGCTTGGCGGAGAAGCAGCAAATACCAATTTTAATGTCTTTGGTTTGACCCGGCCGGTGATCGAACCCGCGACCTTCCGCATCCGGTGCGAGCACGCTACCACGAGACCACCGAGGCGGTCTCGACATATGTGAAATATTCTTGGTGCATTAAATTAAAATTATAATAAAGCTTTACGTTCAGGTTTGAAAAATTTTTCACTATAGATATCCTACAATAAAAATGGTTTAATAAATACTTTCATAATTTGGTGTCACCATTGGAGTTTGAAGCATGTCGGATCGACTTTTATAGTGTGTTATGAAACTTTTCTTTTAGTTTCCTTGACCATATTTACAAAAACGTGTGGGGGGGGGGGGGGCTCTTCGATTTAACTGCTTAACCATTTTATGCTCGTGTCCCAAGTTGGGAATCTCAGTTACCTTTCTGTTTATTTATTTGTTGATATTCTGACATGATACTGTACCGCTGGACATAACTACTTATGAATTACTCTCGGGCCACCAGTCAGGGCATGGTGTGGAGACCATTTGTGCTTTGTTTGAGTATATACTTTGGATTTATAACGGCACTCCATGTCCGTTTTTCCTCAAACATACAGTTAAAAGTTTAACATGAATCATATACTGGATAGTGGAAATAAAGCATTTTTGGATACTCCACAATAAAACAATCCACAAAGTCCAGATTCTTTAAATTATTCAAAAGTTGCTTGAAGAACATTCAACAAAGCTTCTTATGCAGCTTGAAATGTAAATCCGAATGTCGCCGAACAACTTTAAAATAGTCTGTTTGTTAAGTTTGTGAAACGGTGAAACTTTGGCAAATCGGATTCTGATAATGTTTTCGTTTTAATTTTTTAAAATACTCATTAGAGCAAAGATATTAGGGTGACAGGAATAAAATTAGGAAGTAGCGCAGCCATTTTATTTTACTAATTTTTTTTCTTACTTTTGATGACCGGGTAAAAATTGCAGAAAAATTGTACGTATTTTTGCAGACACGACATATTCTTTTCTGCGGAAAAGTAAAAATTTCACAAAAAATTGTGGAAATTTAAACCAATTTATCTCCCCCCCCCCCCCATTCCCATAAAAAACTAAAATAAAATGAAAATGAAAACAAAAAACAAAAACAACAAAAAAACAAATGAATAAAGGAAAAAAGGAAATGTAATGAAATGGAGATAAACGAAAATTACATAATAACGGAGTTACAAATAAAATTGACATTTACTACATTTTAATGCATATTTAAAAAAATATATAATTCTTTATCCGTCTTGTTTTTTTCAATAGAGATAACCAGTTCTACATGTTTTTAGATAAAATACATAAAATCTTTATATCATCCTAACTAGCTATCCTGCGCCGTTTATACCAGATTGTCAGTTCAGAATTTGTTCTGGATGATTAAACACAATAAACATGTGATAAGGTAATTAATACGGGACTTATTGATCACTCTGACACGTGCCGATAAAAAATATTTATGTATGAATCTAATAATAATGAGATTTTAAATTCATTTTTTTTTTGCATTTTGATTTTCATTTTATGACCTTTTTCTTCATTTCTCTCACCAAAATGTCTTTAGATTTTTTTCTTCCAACCAGCGATATTAAGGTGCTTCGAGGTATTTCTACGAAGCCCTCTTTTGATGTACGATGTATCTTGGCTGATTGTCGCGAAAAAATGAACCTGTTCACAAAAGACAATAACAAAAAAAAAAAAAAAAAACAAAAACAATTAAATAAAGAAAATATAAAATTATAAAAAAAAATAAAATATGCCTCGATCGTCCACGAATGAGGAAAAGTTTACGAATAGACAAGATATGAACTTCTTGACAAAAAAGATCATGGAAATGGGAATCTGTATTTTAGTATTCTCTACAATCAAAACTGCTACAGTTCCCTCCCCCAACACTTTCCTTACCGGGGAATTTAAGCCTATGCTTACATAGTAAGAAATTCTGATTACTCTTTAGTTGAAGAAAGCCAAACATAGTGAACCAAACTTTGGCTTTGATATATATATATAGAAAAGGAAAATGACATTGTATGCGTAAAAAGTCGTTCTTGTGCATCGAAATTAGTATCAAATGATATTATCGTTATCATCATGATCATTTTCAAATGAAATAAAAGCGTAAGAACGGAAATGGACATAAATAGAGAAATATTAAATGAAAAAGGAATGAAAGTTAACATTTTGTTTAAAATATTTTAAATGCCCTTTTGCACTAACGCTAACCTAAAAATAAAAAAAACAACCTAGCTATACTTGTATGATTAATTTATACATTGTACCTATATGAATTTCAGATATACTGATTCAAATATTTAAATAAAAATGAAACCAGATTTCAAAGTTTAAGCCATCATTAAATGAAAATCTTCAATGCACGTTGACCGAAAATTAATTTTACTTTCATACCTTTCCATCACATTCTTCTTATCTGTATTATCCCGTTGTAAAAAGTTACACGCGTGTTAGTTTTCACAACTATTTGTCATTTATTATCAATTACATGTACTACAAGAGATCATTTGTAATGATCACTTTCTTAAGATTTGATAATTATAAACATAATCAAGGAAGTCGATTTGTGTTTTTATTGATTTTACATATAACCTTTTTTGGTGACCTTAAATTAGAAGTGGGGGATACGTGCTCCATGTACTCCGTAAATCCGCCACTGAGTGATCTTTCTCAAATTTTCATAGTTTTATATAATGTATACATGTAATTAAGTTGAAAAGTTAAGTTATAAAAGTACAAAAAATGGGCGTTAATACATCTGGCTGGGTTATCAGAGCTCACTCTATAAAAACACGTGGAAATTTGCATATTCTGTTCGAAATCGACTCTTACATGTACATATATCATGAACCAAGAAATTCTTATTTAGTTTAATTCTATATCTTCGAAACAGTTTATATTTTGATGAAATTCCCTCTAATAAAAAACTGACAGTTAACAAATCTTTATGATGTCTATTTTTATCTTGCCTGACCAGAAATGACAAGCAACATTTTTAAAACTATTATTCAAAGGTGACCGAAGCAAAACGTTTTTGCAGCAGAAAATTAATTTGAAACCCTCAATTAATATCTGCAAATTCATTCCGAAATCTCATAGGTTAGTGTACTGGAATCTGACATATGAGAGCCCTAGTCATTGAAAAAAAAAACGTGGAGGAACCTCGGACTATCTACATAAATGTATTAAGTTTAAAACTACATGTAGTTTCATGATTTTGATCTGATTTCGTCAATTTGGCACCGGTGCACACCCTATCAGTTTCGTTTCTTTTTTTAAACTCAGAATCTTCATATAGTTTGATGTTAGTTTCTCAAAACACTTTGTCTACTCAGTTTGAAAAAAAATATTTTTCCCGGTTTCTGATGTCAATATTGTATTGCCTTGACTTATACGTTTTACCTCTTCTTTTGTTAAAATCAGATAGGAAGACATTCTGATTTAATGAAGTAAGTTTGTTACTGTTTCAGTTAAATTGAGACCACTGATTTTCTCAGGTCAGTTTCATTTTTTATTTGTTGAAATCAGATTCAGAACTATTCAGCTCACATTCATACTCATGTAGATTCTAATTTGATCAAGTCAGTTGCATTTCTGATTTGTATTAGTCAGATTCGAATATATATCCGTCTCGCAGTAAAACAAATGAAGATTCTTATTTCATGAAGTCAGTTTGTTTGGTCCCAGTTACTCATCTCAAGTCAGTTTCATTTCCTATCTATTTAAATCAGATTCGAAAATACCCAGCTGAAAGTCATACACCTGTAGATTCTTAATGTATTAAGTCAGTTTGTTCGGTCTCATTTAAATTGTGCGCACTGATTTTCTCAATTCGGTTTCGTTTATTTTCTTTTAAATCAGATTGAAAGTAAAGTCAAGAAATACCAAAGGGACATCCGAAGGAGGGGAAAATCGAAAACAACCGACAAACTCCGGAGAACACCGAAGATAAGACCAAAACAATACAAAAACTACACTTAAAACCTAAAAACATATGAACAACATGAAAACCGGGGTAGTCTCTCAATTTTGCAGCGATGTCAGTTTGTTACTTTCTCATATTCTCATATAAAGTTATCCTTCATAAAATATACTAGTCAGAGTTTCACGTCAGATGACCCTATTTCTCAATTGACTAGCGTCAGAAATCACTCTATAAACAAAACTGGGATATTTGTCGACTCTGTCCAGATATTGTTAATCAGGGATTTTATTTCTTGTAAATGAACTTGAGTTGAGTGCTTTTTTTATGCTAATACCCCTATCTTACACAGTTTTTGTCATCACTACAGTGGTAAGAAAGAAGTCATGAAATATTTTTTATCTTTTAATTGAGAAGAATTTTAACATAATTTATATAACCTATTGTTCTGTAGATTAAACGGTCTAGATATTATATATTACTATGCTTTATTGAGCCAAGCATAATAGTGCTCAGCTGTAAATATGAAGCTATCGTATTTAAATACTGTTCGGAGCATCCCTTGTGTGAAGATTACTGTGGTCCTTCTGCAGAAATTTTTCATTTTAACTTTTTCGCAAAATGTATCTCCGTGACCAATTCATATACCTGCTGTTCCTTGTCAGTTAACGTTGGGGTATGTAAGTAGGTTTTTGAGAAGGATTTTTTGTTAGAGAATGCTATTTTTATCACACAATCCTTTAAAATTATATTAATATTCACAGCAGAATACAAAAAAAAAACATTTTTATACCATTTTTATGGTAAATCTTTTATCATCATTTATGGTAAGATTTCCTTTGTTTGATGTGTTAAAAGGTGACCGAATTGTTTTAATGAACTCCCAAATTGATCAGCGAATGTATACATTTCACGGGATCTTTAAATCATAAATTACACTTCTTGACCTCTATTTTACAATATTATTCCTGAAATTGTATAAAATTACAATTTTCGGAAAAGGCTAAAGGCAGTTTTCGAAAATGAACAATAAGAAATTAAAAAAAAAATCGGAAATTTCCAAAGAAGAAAATATGTATTTTTTTATTACCCGGCTCCTTTACTTTTTTTTTATTTAGCAAGTTTATGCGCACATCATTTTCTGACTGTAACAAGTAAGTTAAGAGCAACGAAAAGGGAAGTTACTCTTAGTCAAAAAATGTCTTGAATTGGATCAAGAAGAAAAATCTTAACTTGAACAAACTTACTTGTACAAGTCAGAATAATATATCATTAACTAAAGAGAGATAACTCTTCCCGGATTTTTTTTCTGATTTTTAAGAGTAAGAAACATTCTGACTTAAATATGTAGATCCCCTGACTGTACTTGTTATCATCTCTTGCTAAATACGAGGTCATGACCTTCCTGATAAGGCTGCGGTACAATGTATGATTATTTAGATGTTGATTAATTACTATTGTATAAAATAAAAACAATTAGTGGAGGCATATTATGGCAGATAGAGGAATTAATTGTTGCCATCTTATAATGTTTACTATAACAAGTTTGCATTGATAAATCAACATTTTGATATAACATAACTCCTATAAATTTTCCAGAATTTAATTTTAGTAAAAGATATAATGGCAATTGGGGGTATTCCTAAACTTTAGACCAGGCTGCCTGGCAAATCAAATTTGTAGACACGAGAGAGAAGAGAGGGGGGGGGGGGGGGGGTGACATATAATGGCATATAGAGGAATTAATAGTTACCATCTTATAATTCCTATCAATATTCCAGCATTTAGTTTTAGTAAAATATATAATCAGAAGATCCAGAAAAATGTCAAACATTTTATCAAGAGGATGAAAGTATTTAAAATTGAAATTATTTCTCTAAACCTGAGACATTTTCTGAACCAGATCCTGAAAAAAAGTTGTATTTTATGTAACTTGCAAAGCCAATTAGTCAAAAATTAAGCTGATTGAAAGTATGTAATCATTATTTTCATCAGTAAGTTATCTATTAATATTACACATTTGTTCTCGATCAGTTTTATTAAAACATTGAAACAGAAGGTAATAATTTTTTTTTTAGATTTTTCGTCATTGGTCAAATTTTTTATTTCCCCAGTTTGATTATTGTATGATCCTTCTAGCTTTTAAAAAATACTGCAATTGTTTTACTTTTAAAAAATCAATGTTTTTTATCCATTTTTTCAGAAACAATGTGTATAAATGTGTATAAACAATGTGGTACAACGATAAGCACTGTAAAAGATAATAAAATTTGTACCATATACAGATGGAGATAAGATTTTTGAAAGACCACTACTTATGACCAGCTGTGTTGAATGTCACAAGCAAATCATGTTAATTACCCTTGATATATGGGAAAGTAATACCATCAGTACAGACAGATTAAGTGACTGTACTTCTCAGAATTTTTTATCGTCTCAAAAAATTTTGACCCCCCCCCCAATTTTATTTCAAACATTTTGACCCCCAATAATTCTCAAGCCCCACCCCCCCTTCCACCCCGCCCCCTATAAATATTGACCGGCCCCTAAGCTAACATGCCTTATTGTGTTGTATTTGGATTTTAATTCTATGGTGGTTAAGTCTGTTTCTTTTTGGGAGGTTTCCAAAAGAACAAGCCAGGTTTTTAAACATTTGGTACATTATTCTAGAATGATGGCTTCATAGCAAAGTTTTGTTAAAACCTTTCACTGAAGATCCCAAGAGACTAGCCATGTTGGGCTACCCAGTCAATAAATTCACTGCCTATTCAAAGAAAAGCGTATGAAGAAAAGTGAAGACTTTAAAAAAGATACATATTCCGGGAAATGTGGGGTAAAAAACTTGGTGATTTACATTTAAAGGGGGGTTGATTATATATAAAACATAGGTAATATAAACAAAATATTAATTTTAATAATTAGTAATTTTAAGTTTTATCCCATGTATTTTTTAAATCCCAGATTTAGACCCATTTGATTTTCCTTGCACGTATTATACATTGTACACATCATAGACATACGTGAATTATTCTTGGTGCATTAAATTAAAATTAGAATAAAGCTTTACATTCAGGTTTGAAAATTTTTTCACTATCGATATCCTACAATAAAAATGGTTTAATAAATACTTTCATAATTTGGTGTCACCATTGGTGTTTGAAGCATGTCGGATCGACTTTTATAGTGTGTTATGATACTTTTCTTTTAGTTTCCTTGACCATATTTACAAAAAAGTGGGGGGGGGGGGGGGGGGGGGGCTCTTCGATTTAACTGCTTAACCATTTTATGCTCGTGTCCCAAGTTGGGAATCTCAGTTACCTTTCTGTTTATTTACTTGTTGATATTCTGACATGAATTGTACCGCTATGTCCGTTTTTCCTCAAACATACAGTTAAAAGTTTAACATGAATCATATATTGGATAGTGGAAATAAAGCATTTTCGGATACTCCACAATAAAACAATCCACAAAGTCCAGATTCTTTAAATTATTCAAAAGGTGCTTGCAGAACATTCAACAAAGCTTCTTATGCAGCTTGAAATGTAAATCCGAATGTCGCCGAACAACTTTAAAATATAATCTGTTTGTTAAGTTTGTGAAACGGTGAAACTTTAGCAAATCGATTTTGATGATGTTTTCGTTTAATTTTTTTTTCTAAAATACTCATTAGAGCAAAGATACTTTGGTGACAGGAATAAAATTGGGAAGTAGCGCACCTATATTATGTTACTAATTATTTTCTTACTTTTGATGACCGGGTAAATTGCAGAAAAGTAGTTTGTATTTTTTGCAGACACGACATATTCTTTTCTGCAGAAAAGTAAAACTGTTATTTCACAAAAAATTGTGGACATTTAAACCAATTTATCTCGGTCGAATTTACACCCACCCCCTTTCCCATAAAAAATAAAATAAAATAAAAATGAAAACAAAAATAAAAACAACAAAAAAACAAATGAATAAAGGAAATGTAATGAAATAGAGATAAACGAAAATTACATAATAACGGAGTTGCAAATAAAATTTACATTTACTACATTTAAATTCATATTTAAATAAATCTATAATTCTTTATCCGTCTTGTTTTTTTCAATAAAGATTACCAGTACTACATGTTTTTAGATAAAATACATAAAATACTGATATCATCCTAACTAGCTATCCGCCCGTTTACGCCAGTTCAGAATTTGTTCTGGATGATTAAACACAATAAACATGTGATAAGGTAATTAACACGGGACTTATTGTTTACTCTGACACGTGCCGATGAAAAATATTTATGTATGAATCTAATAATAATGAGATTTTAAATTCATGGGTTTTTTTGCATTTTGATTTTAATTTTATGACCTCTTTCTTCATTTCTCTCATTTTATAAAATTATAAAAAAAAAAAAAAAAAAAAAATATGCCTCGATCGTTCACGAATGAGGAAAAGTTTACGAATAGACAAGATATGAACTTCTTGACAACAAAGATCATGGAAATAGGAATCTGTATTGTGGTATTCTCTACAATCAAAACTGCTGCAAGTACCCTTCCCCTTTCCCCAACATGTTCCTTACCGGGGAATTTAAGCCGATGCTTACATAGTAAGAAATTCTCATTACTCTTTAGTTGAAGAAAGCCAAACATAGTGAATCAACCTTTGGCTTTGATATATATATAGAAAAGGAAAATGACATTGTATGCGTAAAAATTCGTTCTTGTGCATCGAAATTGGTATCAAAGAATATTATCGTTATCATCATGATAATTTTTAAATGAAATAAAAGCGTAAGAACGGAAATGGACTTTATTAATGCATACTACGTACATGTACGTATGTTACAGTTTGTAATTCCGATATGGGAACGATTATAATACGGATGCAGTTTTAGGTTTTTTTCACCCACAGGTGTTTGAATGCCTTAATCTGACCAACAGAAAATATTAACTTGGAGTTGCCTTATCAGAGGCCCGAATTTTAGATCGTAAAATATTGTCATAGATCATATCCAGCTCATACATGTCATATATTCAAAGGTCTCACTTGGTAACTTCGTAGTTAAACTTATAATATTCACTTTTTAATGTAAGTTTCATTTCTTATTTTGTAGTCTCACATTTTGATGCGACAAGGGCGAATCTAGAATTTGGGGAGGGGTGACATCCACCCCACATTTAATTATTGCCCCTCGCTGCAACGCGACGGACGAATTTAGTAATGATCTGCGTCCGCCCGTGCGTTCGTCTGTGCGTCTCATAATTCTGAACAGATTAAACAAAAATAAAGAAATATTAAATGAAAAAGGAATGAAAGTGAACATTTTGTTTAAAATATTTTAAATGCCCTTTTGCACTAACACTAACCTAAACATAAAAAAAACAAGCTATACTTGTATGATTAATTTATACATTGTACCTATATGAATTTTCACATATACTGATTCAAATATTTAAATAAAAATGAAACCAGATTTTAAAGTTTAAGCCATCGTCTGTGAAGAAATAAATGAAAATCTTCAATGCACGATGATGGAAAATTAATTTTACTTTCATACCTTTCCATCGCATTCTTCTTATCTGTATTATCCCGTTGTAAAAAGTTACACGCGTGTTAGTTTTCACAACTATTTGTCATTTATTATCAATTACATGTACTACAAGAGATCATTTGTAATGATCACTTTCGTAAGATTTGATAATTATAAACATAATCAAGTAATTCGATTTGTTTTTTTTGGGTTTTTTTTTCATATAACATTTTTTGGTGACCTTAACTTAGGAGAGGGGGACACGTGCTCCCTGTGCTCCGTAAATCCGCCACTGAGTGATCTTTCTCAAATGTTCATAGTTTTATATAATGTATACATGTAATTAAGTTGAAAAGTTAAGTTATAAAAAGTGCAAAAATGGCCGTTAATACATTTGGCTGGGTTACCAGAACTCACTCTATAAAAACACGTGGAAATTTGCATATTCTGTTCGAAATCGACTCTTACATGTACATATATCATGAACCAAGAAATTCTTATTTAGTTTAATTCTATATCCTCGAAACAGTTTATATTTTGATGAAATGCCCTCTAATAAAAAACTAATAGTTAACAAATCTTTATGATGTCTATTTTTATCTTGCCCGACCAGAAATGACAAGCAACATTTTTAAAACTATTATTCAAAGGTGACCAAAGCAAAGCGTTTTTGCAGCAGAAAATTAAGTTGGAACCCTCAATTAATATCTGCAAATTCATTCCGAAATCGCATAGCTTAATGGACTGGAATATGACGTATGAGATCCCTGGTCATTAAAAAAAGCGTGGTTTGACTTCAGAGGAATCTTGGACTATCTACATAATGTATTAAGGTGGTACCTAACACTACAGGGAGATAACTCTGTAAAATCAGCTAAACGTTTAAATAACGTTGTGTTGTTAATGGAATATTAAGCGTTTCAATGATCAATATTAGTGTTTGTCAAACTGCTATACAATCAGTGTAATTTTTCTGATGAATTGGTTGGTTCAAATGTTTTGAAATTTAAAAATTTTTGTCAATGGGTAAAAAGTAAATACTTTGTCAAAATTTTATGAAAATTAAACAAGCCAAATTAATTTTAGTGAAAGTGTTGGGTACCACCTTAAGTTTAAAACTACGTGTATTTTCATGATTTTGATTTGATTTCGTCAATTTGGCACCGGTGCATACCCTATCAGTTTCGTTTCTTTTTTTTAAACTCAGATTTCAAATAATCTTCATATAGTTTGACGGGGTGTGTTCGACTCTGATCTTAATTGACAAGGATTGCCAATTTTCCTACCGAAGGTCGGTGGTTCTCTCCGGGTACTCCGGCTTCCTCCACCAATAAAAACTGGCCGCCGCGAAATAGCCAAATGCGCTGAAAACGGCGTTAAACCCCAACGAAACAAACAAACAATCATATAGTTTGATGTTAGTTTCTCAAAAAACTTTGTCTACTCAGTTTGAAAAAAATATCTTACCCGGTTTCTGATTTCAGTATTGTATTGTTTTACCTCTTTTTTTGTTGAAATCAGACAGGAAGACATTCTGATTTAATGAAGTAAGTTTGTTACTGTTTCAGTTAAATTGAGGCCACTGATTTTCTCAGGTCAGTTTCATTTTTTATTTGTTGAAGTCAGATTCGGAACTATTCAGCTCACATTCATACTCATGTAGATTCCTATTTGATCAAGTCAGTTGCATTTCCTATTTGTATTAGTCAGATTCGAATATATATCCGTCTCGCAGTAAAACAAATGAAGATTCTTATTTCATGAAGTCAGTTTGTTGGGGTCCCATGCCCAGTTACTCATCTCAAGTCAGTTTCATTTCTTATCTATTTAAATCAGATTCGAGAATACCCAGCTGAAAGTCATAAACTTGTAGATTCTTAATGGATTTAGTCAGTTTGTTCGGTCTCATTTAAATTGTGCGCACTGATTTTTTCAATTCGGTTTTATTTATTTTCGTTTAAATCAAATTGAAATTAAAGTCGAGAAATACCAAACGGATATTCGAAGGAGGGGAAAATCGAAAACAATACAAACACTACACTTAAAACCTAAAAACATATGAACAACATGGATCCCACCAAAAAACCGGGGATAGTCTCTCAATTTTGCAGCGATGTCAGTTTGTTACTTTCTCATATTCTCTTTAAGTTATCCTTCATAAAATATACTAGTCATGAGATTCCTCTGACGTCAGATGACCCTGTTTCTCAATTGACTAGCGTCAGAGATCACTCTATATACAAATTTGTCGACTCTGTCCAGATATTGTTAATCAGTTTTATATAGGGATTTTATTTCTTGTAAATGAACTTGAGTGCTTTTTTTTATGTCAGCTAATTACCCTTATCTTTCACAGTTTTTGTCATGACTACAGTGGTAAAAAAGAAGTCATGAAATATTTTTCATCTTTTAATTGAGTAGAATTTTAACATAATTTATATAACCTATTGTTCTGTAGATTAAACGGTCTAGATATTATATATTACTATGCTTTATTGAGCCAAGCATAATAGTGCTCAGATGTCAATATGAAGCTATCGTATTTAAATACTGTTCGGAGCATCCCTTTTGTGAAGATTACTGTGGTCCTTCTGCAGAAATTTTTCATCTTACCTTTTTCGCAAAATGTATCTCCTCCGTGACCAATTCATATACCTGCTGTTCCTTGTCAGTTAACGTTGGGGTATGAACGTAGGATATTGAGAAGGATTTTTTGTTAGAGAATGCTGTGTTTATCACACAGTCCTTTAAAATTATATTAATATTCACAGCAGAATATAACAAAACATTCATTTTTATGGTAAATCTGTTATCATCATTTATGGTAAGATTTCCTCTATTTAATTTGTTAAAAGGTGACCGAATTGTTTCACTGAACTCCCAAATGGATCAGCGAATGTATACATAACACGGGATCTTTAAATCATAAATTACACGTTTGACCTTTATTTTACAATGTTATTCCTGAAATTGTATATAATTACAATTTCCGGAAAAGGCTAAAGGCAGTTTTCGAAAATGAACAATAAGAAATTGAAAAAAATTGGAACTTTCCAAAGAAGAAAAGATGTATTTTATTATTACCCGGCTCCTTTAGTTTTTTTATTTAGCAAGTTTATGCGCACATCATTTTCTGACTGTAACAAGTAAGTTAAGAACAACGAAAAGGGAAGTTACTCTTAGTAAAAAAATGTCTTGAATTGGATCAAGAAGAAAAATCTTAACTTGAACAAACTTACTTGTACAAGTCAGAATAATATACGATTAACTAAAGAGAGATAACTCTTCCCGGATTTTTTTTCTGACAGTTAAGAGTAAGAAACATTCTGACTTAAATATGTAGATCCCCTGACTGTTGGTATTTGCTGCTTCTCCGCCAAACACGCGGCATCTAGGAGTAAGAGCAAAGACTGATCGGCTCGGAGTCAGTATAATGTGTCCGAGTGAGGTGATATGTCTTCCTGCGGACAGTTATCTCGCACAAGCGTATAAGCTCTCTTATCCCTCTCTCCAACACGACTTTGATTGGTAGCAAACGTTCGTATGCCGATCACTCATGTGTGACGATGTCCAAACCGTCCAAAAAGACTTCCCCAGTCTCAAGGACGTCAAATGGAGTCCAGATGGGGGCATAATTGTTTGTTTTTCAAGGGGTAAATCACTCATGCG
Organism: Mytilisepta virgata; assembly: GCA_028015205.1. Lineage (NCBI taxonomy): Eukaryota > Metazoa > Mollusca > Bivalvia > Mytilida > Mytilidae > Mytilisepta > Mytilisepta virgata. Next base: position 21,681,012 of record CM051513.1, read on the forward strand.
TGAAATCAATGCTGCAAATTTTTCCAGGTCTTCCCATTTAGAATATGTGTCAACAATGCTTTTCGTAAAGGCATCCATACCTGAAATGTAAACACGAATTGGGTTTATTTTTATGTCACTATTTTTAATTAACATATATTTTCACATGCATTTTCCATCGGAATGTTTTAGAAATCGTACATCGTCGAAGTGTTGAAAGGTATTTTTTTAAAGTCAAAATCATTCATGTGTGTCTGCGGGAAATGGTTGAATAGAAAGTGCCCAATTGTCATTGAACACGTAGGAAGTCCATTTGGAACTTTACTTGTGTTTGTTCAGTTAAAGTAACTTTAAATTTCCCGCCACGTAATTTTTACATTCAAAATGAAAAAATGGAAGAATACACAGGAGGCGGTTAAGTCCAAAGCAGTTAATTATTATCTACCAAAAATCAGAAAAGAACTTAGGAAAAAATACGTGAACTTAATTTTGAACCTGGATCGATTACTGAACGAACCATTACACCGTGAAATCATGAAAACAGTGAACCATTGTTGTTACGGCCGAAATCACCTTTAATTTGTGGCCAACAAAAGACACAAATCAATAATGAAATTTAACAAGATTTATTATATACAAAGTTTACAAAAAATATTACAAAAAAACTAAAATGTCAACTTAACTGTTCAAAATCCTTCGTCTTTTCCTAATCCGGAATTCTTCTCGCCACTGTTGCGGGAATCCAAACGGAATATTATATCCAATCAGTCACAATCTAGTATGATGTAACGAAAATAAAAGTCTGTCAAGTACGATGTGTGAAACGTAAATAAATCCAACAGCTGAGAACACAAGAATGTCTGGTCCAATACGTTCTGTTCTTGACCGTATATATACTGTAGAACGGAAACTTCTGGAATACGGTAGAAGTTTTAATTACACCAGAATTATTACGTAAGTCAAATAGAAAGTTCTAGTCATTCCATCAGTATCTATTATCGTTCCAGTGATTTCTAAACTGCGCAGTTATAACATTATTTGGTTAACAACTATAAGTATTATGTAAACATATTATACATGTTATAAGGCCACAAAAAAAAACAAATTAGGCCAAGATAAATAAACATAATAATTACAATCTCATAACATTGTCAAGATGTCTACGAGATGCAACTGGAAGAAGCTGCCAAACAGGCCGTGAAATTAAGAAAAAACATTATAGACGAAAATTTATTGCCAGAACACGATGAAAATGTAGATGATGAAAAACAAAAATTTTGTAAAATTTCAATGGTGTTTTTATATGTCACACCGGACGAGATAAGCTGATATGTTTATAAACTTATAAGCGTATAAGCTCTCTTATCCCTCTCTCCAACACGACTTTGATTGGTCGCAAACGTTCGTATACCGATCACTCATGTGTGACGATGTCCAAACCGTCCAAAAAGACTTCCCTTGTCTCAAGGACGTCAAATGAAGTCCAGATGGGGGCATAATTGTTTGTTTTTCAAGGGGTTAATCACTCGTGCGTGACATCAATGCTGCAAATTTTTCCAGGTCTTCCCATTTAGAATATGTGTCAACAATGCTTTTCGTAAAGGCATCCATAGCTGAAATGTAAACACGAATTGGGTTTATTTTTATGTCACTACTTTTAATTAACATATATTTTCACATGCATTTTCCATCGGAATGTTTTAGAAATCGTACATTGTCGAAGTGTTGAAAGGCTGATTATATGACTTTTTTATCCAGACTTTTGTGTTGGTACAGTATTTTTTAAAGTCAAAATCATTCATGTGTGTCGGCGGGAAATGGTTGAATAGAAAGTGCCCAATTGTCACTGAACCCGTAGGAAGTCCATATGGAACTTTACTTGTGTTTGTTCAGTTAAAGTTACCTTGAATTTCCCGCCACGTAATTTTTACATTCAAATATTCCTGCCATATACTTCTCAAGACAGAAGTTTATTTTCGATTTAAATAAGCCACCGAATACTACTTTACACAGGTGTAAAAAATTCATGGTAGTTAAAGGGGGTGAGTATTTTCGTCATCGAGAAAATTGTTTAATTTGATATTTTACTATCGAACAAGTCTGTCTTAAAACAAAGAGAAATGAATGAATTTCAATACACAAAAAGAATTTTGGAGTTAGAAGCTAGAATAAGGAAATGCTTCTCTTGTAAAATCACGACTCTTTATTTTTCAATTAAGAACGAAAGGTCAAAAGGACAATATATGGTGAATGATTTCAAAACAGAACATATGGGTGATGTCTTCCTTATCGAGAAAATTTTTTTGTCTTACGTTTTACTATCGGATAAGTTCATCTTAAAATAAATAGAAATGATCGATTTCTTACAAACAAAAAGAATTTTTAATATCGGAGGTCAAATAAAAAAATTACAAAGTTAATTACCTTTTTTATACTTCCGGGATTTCGCAAGTAATACAAATTTCTAATTGTGCATACCTTGCATATTTGTGGTTTCACGCATCGCTAAATATAACGTATTATGGGGTTATAAGGCAGAACGGTTTTTGATTGATTGGAAGCGAGAACCGGACGTGTCCTTTGTTTGGAAGTGACCAATCAGAAGCCAGAATTGGTTTTGAATGATTGGCAGTGAGAACTCATAGTACTACTTACGGTATTAATTTTTAATTTACGTAAAGTATTTTACCAATTTACTATGTAGACACAATGACGAATGAAACTATTGTTATATCAGATATCTTCACCCAAATCCGCTGAGATGTGACTGCAGTATTCTGTATCTTTGGACTTGGTTAACAGAACATCCTTCTGTAAATACTGATGCTAAATGTTACAATGGCACATACCATGATGTTAGAACAAATCAATCAACAGACCTGGATTATTGTAATGGTGTGTATACCTCTGATTGCAAGTAATATGGAACTTCAGTAAGATTAGCAAAGATAAGATTATCTTAATTTCCAATGACTTTATATCCATAAAGACAAAATGCAGTATAAGAAAAAAAAGGTCTTTCTTGGTATATTTTGGATATTCCTATATTGACACATGTCATATTCTTAGATAAATTATCACTCAAATATCACAGAATTTACATACTATTTATTTTATCTGTCTGTTTCTTATTGCGTTCTTATCTTATTATGACGATAAAAAGTTGTGGTAAACATATTGAATATAAATATTATGTACTTTTTAATAATTAGTACTGGTGGCATTTATTACGAATGCTTAATTAACACTATACTAATATATGCAGTCATTAATGCAACTATGTTTCTATAATTTAATACATGTAGTTTGATTTTTCTTATTTGTTATTCTGTAATGACATACGAAGACAGTTTATTTTCCTAGAACTGCTTTTTTTTTAAAAATGAGTGATTATATATTTTTATACATATACTTTAATAATGGAAGAACCTTTAAAAAAAACTCCCAATTGTGTGATAATTGCAAACGTTTTATCTACTTAATTTCAATAGTTTTCACCAAACATATTTATGTATTCCGTTATTTTTTTTTTTTATATTATTCCATTCTCATTACCAAATTAGAAACGTTTCTTATCTTGAAAAATAATTTCTCACTCTTATATTGCTCATTATAGATTCCGACATTACGTTTTACACTAAATTATCTGCATAGAGGACAGGTTTATTAAGGAGCGTTTGAATGAATCATATATATGCATTATTATCGGTTAAAATGATGAAGAAAATATCAGAAATTGAATACCGAAGTGATAAAACAGTTGGAAGTGTCCAAAAATTTGAAATGAAAAAGTCAAGGGAATGGAACACAACAAAGAAACGCCACAGTGATACATGTATAACTAAAAGAATAAAACACATATACTAAACTAAATAAAAATACAACAAAACAGAACAGAAACTAAAACACTAAAAATGTGAACTCCCATAAAACAACAGAAGTGACATCACGTGCACCGAAATATAAATGATTTATTCCCCCTGACCATCTCCTACAAATTTATAGAGGAACTGCTGATTTGTTCCTTAGAACCAATGTCATTCCGTAGCAACCAACCGTGTGACATCTTTATTGATACATATTCGTCATGAAATACTTTCTGAGTAATCATCCGCAGGTAAAATCATTTCTACCAACTAAAAATAATATGTTAACCTGATTTATGATAATGTTACTAAGCAACCATGTTCATTCGCTCGCAGTGAGAATTCTGGTAATTTACAACATGATCTATATTTTTTGAAGTTTTGATACCATATCCCAATTTCAAGCTATTTTTGAATTAAGCCTTAATAAAAAAAAGACAATAAAAAATTTCTAATACGTTTCCCTAGGAACAAAGTGTGAAATAAAATGATTCCCCAGGGATCGGTGTTGGGCCCGAAGCTTTACTGCATATTCTCGAAACCGATTGGCGACATATGCAAACGTCACAACATGTGTTATCACTGTTATGCGGATGACACTCAAGTCTATCTTGTAGTGAAGCCAATCGATAATTGGTCGAACATATCAACCCAACTTGAGAATTGCCTGACTGACATTAGTTCCTGGATGTGCACCAACATGTTGAAGTTAAACGAGGATAAAACTGAATTGATAGTTTTCGCTCCAAAAAATAGAATTAAAGACGTAGCAGATTTTCACCTGTCGTTTGGAGGAAACATTGTTACTGATGCAACATGTGTCAAAAACTTAGGAGTATTCTTTGATAATACATTGTCAATGAACAAGCAAGTTAGTGCCGTTGCGAAATCCTGTCATTACCAGATCAGAAACATCGGTCGTATCCGCCCTTACATCACGGAATCAGCGTGTAAGACTTTAGTATGCTCACTAGTCACTTCACGTTTGGACTATGGTAATGCGCTTTTATATGGCATTCCAGCAAATACCACCCAGAAACTGCAACGTGTTCAAAATATGGCAGCTAGACTGGTAACATTGAAGAAGAAAACTGACCATATTACTCCACTTCTGAAAACTTTGCATTGGCTACCAATCACATACCGATGCCAATATAAACTATTACTTTACGTGTTTAAAGCTATTCAAAAGACAGCTCCGATATACCTACAAGAACTGGTAAACATTTACATACCGTCAAGAACTTTAAGATCTGAGAACTCTATGCTTGTAGTGAATCCATCCACAAGAACAAAGACATATGGAGATAGACGGTTTGACAAATCCGCCGCTGTTCTGTGGAATAACTTACCGAACGAATTGCGTCAATCGCGAACTGTGCATTGTTTTAAGAAAAACTTAAAAACTCATCTGTTCAGGAAGGCTTTTAGTTAAAAACAGTGATACAGTGGATAATCTTTTCACTTGTTTATTTTGAATATTTATGCTCTCTTTTATTCACCTTTGTTCAATTAATTGGTACACTTTATATTTTAATTTTGTGTATATATTTTATCTGATATGTATGTATATATTTTTTATTGTGTACTGTAAGCGCTCAGAGTAATTGTAAATTAGATGATGCGCTATATAAGCATTGCAATAATAAAATAATAATAAATAATTCCTTATCCAAACATACATATATATACTGGTTCAAAGGATTTTCTTATCATTGATAAAAATGAATCCTCTGACACCCGAAATACATGGAAAACACAACACTGCCCTATAAAAAAGTTGACTGACGAAGAGACATACATGTTTTCAGTTTATTATGTGTTTTGTTTTTTTATGACATATACATTTTTTGTACGATAATAAAATATGTATCTCTTAAAATGTTCTTTGCTAAAAGATGTGTGTTTATAAAAACTCTAACAAGTGAACATTTAAACTTGTTCATTGATTTAACATTTTGAAACTAAATAAAATCATTTTAAATTAACAAATGTAAACAAATTTTGGATTTTTTATTTCAAAATATATCTTGAAAACAGTTCAGTCTTTTCTAATCTTCCATGTTTGGTTGTATATTATGATTAACTTTTTTTAAATCCATATGAGCTGTTGTAATTCAAACACATCTTTTTCACTGAACTACCAGTATGTTACAAACATTTAGCTTTTGTTGAAATTTCACACTTCTTCATGTATTAATACCATACTGAAAGAGACAAAACAAAACAGATATAACTAACATTTCAACCCTGAAAGACATAACACACAAGACTGGTTCTTAATATGATTTCATCGTATAAACATTTATATGTTAGATGTTTGCTTGTGCTTGTAGTGTATTAATGTGTGAACATTGTCATTGAGTATATTAAATATGTTTCTGTTATATTTGTTACACACTGGAATATACATTATACACACTGACTTCATGATACCATTAAGTTACTGTTACTATTTTGAGTTTCAAATTTATGGAGAGTAAATGTTTTATTTCACTTTATTTCATAAAACTTACATTTTGCAGCACATACGTGCATCCTTCCATATATTCAGAAAAATGTTACCCAACAATACCTAAAAAAGAGTGAAAAAAATACTGCATCAGTCGACGAAATCTTGGACATTTGATTGATGCTATAAAATTATGATATTGCGTTTATTTCTTTCATAAAATGATAAAAAAAAAATAGGAAAAAATTAATGATGGCTAATTTCCACATTATCAGGCGCCATAAGTTAGGTGGAAACATTAAAGATTATCATAAGAGGAAAATGCATTGTGAAGTGTTACCAAGATAGAATCATAAGCAGTTCGTCACAATAACTACTGTTTTTAATTAATTGTTATTATTCCGTATGGTCCGGACGACACCCAGCAAATGCTAAACTCTGGCATGCCTGAATAGATGTTGTAATACGATGTATTATGGATACCAAAATTTGCTCATATAATGTCATATATATGTTAAATACAAATTGAACAAATCGTCATAATATCATCCAAAATTATACGCGTCACTTAAATTTTGTGTCAATTTAAGCCAGAAAAATATAATTTTTATGAAAATAAAGACTTTTAGAACTTTATGACATATTCTTATCATCTTATGTCAAAAATATATTTTACGGGTAAGTAAATATGTAAGCATTGACGCTTTGATTTCCGAAACCTGTTTGTAGTTTTTTCGGACTGAGCGTAAACTTGACGCCATAAAATATTTCCAAAGTCTATCTACCGTTTTTTAGTATGCAAATGATGCTGGTGTCACTTTATCTGGAAGTCTGTGACTGTTTAATTCAGAAAACTAACATGTTTACCAAAAACTTGAAGTGTGTTACTTTAAGTGTTGTTATAGATCTTCATGTCTGGATATTTAGTTTAAATCCGGCATGGAACCCAATGGTTATTGTGAATGATAAGTGTATGTACATGTAACAATGCAAATTGAAAATAATTTTTACTCTTTTAAATTGCCTTAATAAGCAGAAGGAAAGGGCAGTTTTTAAGTTTATTCAAAGGTGACATTGCAATGAATTCATTGTGTATGACTCCATCGTTAAATATATATATCATATTGTATTAATTATTTTTCTAAAACATTTAGCAACCTAATTTTTATGCAGCCATTACCTCGTGAAAATATGAGGACGAGACTTTGCAGTTACTTAATCATCTTTGCTCTTTTGATTAGCGTTAATTATTTCAAAGCATCAAATTGGCCCAGAAGGTGAGTCACATAAAACGTGAATTTCAAAAAGTTGACTACTTTAGCTCCTTGGTATAGTTTCATTAATTGTTTTATTGAAAACAAAACTGATAAAACTGCACATTAATTAATTGGAACTTAAATTGACGTTTTTCATAAAAAAAAAGAATATTCATCCTTATCTTCTAATCGGTTTAAGTAAATAGAAAAACGTCAGGAGGATGGCAAGCTTCCAGATAATTCTGCTTCCGGAAGCGGTTCCCTGTGAAAACCTTTCTTTCAATGTGTTGTTTAATAATTTTAAAACTGTTACAAAAAGAATTCATTTGAAAATTGCGCAACATGTACATGGACTGATGGCGATGTTAATTAACATAAACATTTATTTTGTTACTAACCCTATATTATTTCCATTGAAATATTATACACAATTTTTCAAAAAATTTATTTCTAAAACCCGAAGTCGTAGAGAGATGGGACCTTAACCAACACTCTTTGGTTCATTTGACCTTTCATTTACACTCAATGTCAAAAGTCACCGAGTGCAAAAAAGTTTTTACGCTTATATTTCAAGCTTGAATATTAAGAAAACTATAAGAGATAGATGCATACACACAGCATACACAATGTTCCTCTCGAAAAGTTCTCCATTTATACATTAAGCCCAAACCTGTCCGACCATCTGCTCAAAAGTTACAATGAGATAATTCTTAAAAGTATATTATTTTGTGTATATCTTTGAAACAGTAACCTATATCAACCTACTATATATTGCAAAAATGATCAGTATTTCAAAACCTTCAATTTGAGATCAATGCCGAGGTCGTGATAAAATTTCTCCTTTACCTTCAAGGGTAGTATCACCTTGACTCAAGTGGTCCTGAGTTGAATTGTGGTAGTCCCATGTCTCTACGACTCCCGTTTCCTAAGTTGGGTATTGCATCATATATTTTATTATTCGATCTTCCCTTAATGAGCTATGGAATTGCCCAATTTGTGACAGTGTTGTACTTCATCTGCAGATCATTTTGCACTAAACAGATTTGAGATATATGTTGTCGTTTAAAATATATTGCAGTTTGACATTTTGTGAGGGAAAATATATTTCTGATTCAGCAATAGCTAGCCACCTACAATTTTCAGAAATTGAAGAGTTTAACATGGTTATATGTTTCACTTAATACCAAAAACATTCAAGGAAAAGCAAAAATGTGTTAAGTGAGGTCATAGTGCAAAAATTGTCTGAGAGGGTAAGCTTGTCGCACATCAAATGAAAGGTCGTAATGGGTACATTCCTAATATCGAATTCCTGTCCCCCAAAAATGAGTTGTGTATGGTTATTAATTGCACAAAATCGAGGAAAAACCTTTCAACTGTTTTACAAACTATTAGATACTATTGAGATACTAGTGGATATATCTGTTACAAGATAGACGAACTCCCACCATTCCCTGATTCTCGGAACGAGGCTAGAACCCGAACCTACATATAGGAAATATGTGTACTTCACAATTCAATAATTATCTATACTGTAATAACGCAAACATATTTGCGCTTAACTATCACACTCATTAAAACATACAATTTAACAAACTCGTGAATATCACGTTCAAAATAAACCATAATATTGATATTTTACACACAAATTTACGGCATGTAAATTTATTCTACGCACATCAAAACATCATGTTTCCTGGAAATGCCACGTACACGCAAAATAGCTCATGTACCACACGTCACGTACACACACGACACACTGCATGTACAAAATGCCACATTCGATAACGTACTTCCCAATTTACTTTATAGTCGACAAATTATATGCAAACTGTAAAAACTTCGTATATAATTGAATTATCATACAATGTAACTAAAAGTTTACAGTACATGTTTCGGAAATAAGTTGTCGGCAGAAAGCTGAGTTTCGGATATTTTTTAACCAAAATGAAATATCAATGGAATAAAAAGGTGTAAAAATGTAATAGTAAAACACTTACCTCAGGGTTTCAAGCACATTATAATACAATGAAGTCTGCAGGTTTCATGCCAAAATATTGACCAACTATCGAGGAACGTCCTGTCTCTTTAAAACTATCAAGCCAAAGTGATTTAAATCATGAATAGATTGAACACATGTTCGATAAACCTGTTTGACGCTTTTACAATCAAAAAGTACACATAAAGGCCATAGTTAATTAATTCTTGTTTCAGCACAAGTGAACCAGACAAAATTTAATGGCCGAAATTTTCAAATGTGCAAATAAATATAAATCGGATTTATTAAAATAATGGCAGTGCACTGTATTAAAAACATACGTACATTTAAAATACTATAATAACAAAGTATTGAGACAATATAGTTTTTAATTAGAAACCTATTTATCAGAAATCCTAATAATAATTATTTTTTAATGAAAATCAACGTATCTTGCGAGAAAAGTTTCGTTCCTACTATAGCTAGACATTTTTCTTCAAAAAGAACACCAACATTTAAATTAAAAGATTTGAACAGTGACATTAAGGCTGTTTAGATGTTTATCTACGAAAATGAATGAAAGAAAAATAAAAAGAGTAATTTGAAAGATAACATTCTCATGCATTAATCTGTCTAAGCTATGAACAGTTCTCCAGTGGATTCAAACTGAAAAGCTAAACCGAAGTGCGTGTGGCAGTTATTATAAATGGGAAAAGACCGCAATTAAAATCAAGTTATAGAAGTCCAGAAATAGCTTGCAGTCACTCTATCCATAAGTTTCGTTGAGGTATGACTGATGCCTTAAAACAGTCGGAATACACAGGCACAAGTATGCTTTCATTTTTGGGCTGTGTTGTCAGATTATTTGTTTCGCAATTTCCGAAAATATGAGGCATGACGAAAATTCTCTAAGTAAAATTTCCCTGCTGAAACTTACCACCAAGAACAAAAAATCAAATGATAATATTCATTTAATCGATTGGAACTTTTTATGGAAAATTTGTCAATTGTATACAATTTTAAATCATCGATAGTGTTCAGTTGTCATGATCTGTTTTGTCACACTAGGTTCATCTAAATGGCGCAATTGATATTTTATCTATGCAATGCTTCTGTATCCCTCAGTTCAACGTTCATTGAAGATCTTTAGCCAAATAAGGTTAACCGATTTCCTATCTTTGTTTTTTTTATTGTATTGATGTACTGGAACCAGTCTAGATCGGGTCTTTCAATTTCTGAAACATGGACCTGGTCTGGATGTAATATTAAAGTTTATTACTTAAATTTAACATTAATGTAGCATACATATAAATATCGTGAGACAAAATTTAGAGATACATAAACATGTATAATAAACGCCAACAAATGTGAAATACTTATATTTCCTCTAAAAATTATTTCAATTATAATTACAGTTGGTTCTTTGAAAGTCATTATATCACCATTTTTTCAATCATACACTGTAAACGAGACGGAAAATGTTGGTCCAGTCTCATGTACAGCTGAATGTAAGCCAGACTGCCAAATAAAATGGAAAGGACCAAATCTTTCAATTGGCAGTACATCTGTACTTTATCTACAAAACATATCCAGAAACCAAACAGGAGAATATTATTGCACAGCTAGCAATGTTATTGGTAGTGCAAGATCTGTTGAAATAAATGTAATTGTAAACTGTAAGTATTATTTTTATGTAATATAGTTTACAAGTGATACGGTTATGATTGCCCGAATCCTGTTTTTAATATATTAGTAATTATACATAACGTTGTTTTGAAATATCATGGTTCGGGTCCACCTTTCAATAAATAAAATTCGCAGGTAGTTGAGGATGGCAACATGTTAATGGAATTTCCATTGCCAACTGAAATTTACGCTAGTTTTGTAAGGACTATTCTGCATATTAAATATATGACATATATATATATATATATATATATGTGTGTGTGTGTGTGTGTGTGTGTGTGTGTGTGTGTGTGTGTGTGTGTGAGATGTCTGTAAATATGTTCTACCAAAAAAGTATTTTATAGTATATACTAAACAAACTGTGGTCCTCCCCTCCCCGATCTGTTTCTGTACTTATATGAAGCGGACTTTATTCATGGGCTACTATGTGAAAACAGAAAGAAACTAGCCCGATTATTTAATTTCACTTTTCGTGATAACGAAAATTTCCAAGACTTTCTACATCTCATCTACCGGAGTGAGTTTGAAATTAAGGATACTACACATACACCAAAGCCTGCTTCTTATTTGGATTTGTTTCTTGGAATACACAATGCGAGACATTTGATGTCAAAACTTTAACGTGATGACTTCAACTTTCCTATTGTTTACTTTCATTACTTTTCTCTTCTTTAGTAGCAATATACCAGAATCCCCTGCATATGACGTCTACGTTTCTCAGCTTATCAGATTTTCAAAGGCATGCGTGAGTTACGCTGACTTTCGCCAAAGAGGATTACTGCTGACATAAAAGCTTCTCAACCAGGGTTTTATCAGACAAGTTGATGTCAATACTTCTGAAATTTTACAGTCTTCATCACGAAAATTGATTTACCGTTACAGTGTTCCAATATCTAAGATGATGTTGGACCTGTTCTCACTATTGTAGCATAATATGTGCCTCCACCAGTATATGATTTCCACCGGATTGACATGATTGAACTGCACGACGGGTGCCGTATACGGAGCTAGAACTGTTTACACTTTCGGAGCACCTGGGTTTACTCCTGGTTTTTATAGGAATTCGTGTTGTTTATTTTTTTAGTTTTCTGTGTTTATTTGTTGTGCTTGTGGTTGTTCATTTGTCCTACCGGGTTTGTCTGTCCAATAGATTACGTTTCTTTGATTTGCTCCTGAGATGTATTTGTCCTCTCCACTAAAGAGTCTTTTCAGATACTCCGAATGATATTATTTTATCTTCATCCACCATGTCAAACAGTAAATGAAACAGGAAAACTTGGACCTTTTATCTGATTGTATACCGAACTGTAAAATAAAATGGAAAGAGTCAAACCTTCACATTAGTGCAAGTTATCAATTTAGTCTTCAATATATATCCAGAAAACCATTTTGAAACATGGCAAATGTTTTTTTTCTCCACTTGTTTTCGCTTGGGAAAGATCTGAAAGAAAAAATAAAAAAGATTTTTCATTTTCAGCTGTAAATGTGAACTTCGAAAAATGGTATTTTGTATTTAACTACTATGTTGTACTATACGAAATTGTCTTTTCAGATGGTCCGTATGATATTACTTTATCTACAACCACCCTGACCTACATTGTAAATGAAACAGGAAATGTTGGTCCTATCATCTGTACAGCTGATTGTTTACCTAGATGCAGAATAAAATGGAAAGGGCCAAACCTTCCTACTGATGCAGATTATCAACTTAATCTAAAAAACATATCCAGAAACCAGGACGGAAAGTACCATTGTATAGCCACAAATTATCTGGGTCATCTTGTATCCTCAACGGTACTAATTGGAGTGTACTGTAAGTAGCACTTGTAAATACGTGTGTATAGTGAATACTTTGAATATTTTTATTTCCACAAGAAAAGGCCCACAGTGGGCATGTTACAATGCACATATAGACAAAGTGGACAGTACAATAATCTGAGAAAATTATCGGTATTAGACTTATATTGTTGTTCTATCTTATTTAGTTGGTTAACAATTTTCTGACAAAATACATATAAATGTATCACAGTCAACATTTATTTATGAAAACATATCTAAACCAAAAAATTATGTTTTCTCAAGATCATTGTCTTGTAATCTTATATTTTCTTTCTCGTATCCTTTCTTTAAATGCTTAACTATTAATAACTTTTTTCAGATCCATGCGAAAACCTGATCCTTCCAAAAAATGAAAATGATGAGGCAATATTCAAAGCAGGAATGTCTTCGTTAGTTATTGGAATTTTTATGATTCTAATAACAATTGTGGCAAATTGTGTCATATACAGTAAGTTATTAGATCACAAATTTATATCTTGACACCAATTTTAAAACTTTTTTAAATTAAATACTTACGAAATGAAAAAAAAAAAAAAAACAGTTTACTGACCGTTACAATCAACACAAAAATATGTCAGCAAATTTGTTCATAAAATTATCAAGAATTCAATTGCTTCCAAATTAGGATGTAGTATTCACTTGCTACTTACACCCACGATTGGACAAAGCGGACGATACTTTCCCAAGTACTTAAATCATTGCTTTGTATTCTGTTACTTACATATCGAATACAACAACATAAACCTAATCGTTCTTCCCAATATGTAGCACTTATCTGACAAAAAAGAAGAATACATCCAATTTTAAAAATTGTATATCTTCGTTACAGTTGTTGTTTGACAAAACTATTAGACAGATTATTTGTACTAATTTTCCGATTCTTACTTTAAGTAAATAATATGGAACAATTTCATGACATTTCGTGATATTAAATAGTAAAACTTTAATAATACAAACTTTTTAGTACAAACATAATGATACAGAAACAATAATTCACTTTTTAAGGGTTTCGTACAGCCGAAAGAAAAGAAGACCCAAGGTATATTTATTCCCTTTCAGCTATGCATAGAATAAGTCCACAATGATATCTGCATCTGGTTCACCTGAATACCAAAACAAATACATAGTTAAGAATAGATAAAAAGGGCAAAAATAACTAAGAAGCAATAAAAAAACGCAATCCATTGGACAGAAAAACCCGGGAAGACAAACGAACAAACACAAGCACAACAAACAAACACAGAAAACTCAAAAAAATATGAACAACACGAACTCCTTTAAAACCAGGAGTGAACCCAGCTGCTCCGGAAGGGCAAGCAGCTCCTGCTCCGCACAAGGCACCCACCGGGAAGTCCAATAAAGCCAATCCAGTGGAAGTCACAAATTGGTGGAGGCACACGACAGTGGGAACATGTCGAACATCATCTTAGACATTGGAACACTGTAATTGTCAATCAATTCGTGATGACCACCGTAAAATGTCCTAAGTGATAACAACAACCTATCCCTGACAAAAACCGCGATGGCAGCAATCCTCTTCGTCTAAAGTCAGGGCAACTCACGCATGCTCGAAAATCGGACAAGCTGAGAAACGCAGACGCCACATGCAGGCGATGCTGGTACCTTGCCACTCAAGAAAGGAAAATAAACAATAAAAAAAGTTAAAGTCATCACGTTTTACTGTCCAAGACATTTACTACTTATAAACAAACAACAAAATGGATAACAGGAAAGATCAACAATGGCATACCAAGCAATCAAACAAAACTCCGGACAAAGATAACATAAAAAACACCAACACAACAGAGAGTCCATATAGTCTGACTTGGTACATACACTGAACATGGGTGAGGTTAAACCTGTTTTGGAGTTCCCAAACATCCTCTCATCTATTCTGATACACTGGTATAAAAACCATTATTTAAAATCCCATACAGTATAAGTACCAACAAGGTGG
Organism: Mytilisepta virgata; assembly: GCA_028015205.1. Classification (NCBI taxonomy): domain Eukaryota; kingdom Metazoa; phylum Mollusca; class Bivalvia; order Mytilida; family Mytilidae; genus Mytilisepta; species Mytilisepta virgata. Next base: position 21,696,022 of record CM051513.1, read on the forward strand.
TTGGTTGGACGGTACATATATATACTATATTTTTAGAAAGTGAGAATAATAGATAAATTTTAATACCCACATATTCAGTTTGACATGTACCTTACAAATACTGTTAATGGTATATATAAAGAAATAATAAGTTTTGCAAATAAAACAAATGTTGCTAAAAATGTTTTTTATGAAAACCAAAAAGGTTAATATGCTTTGCGAGACGAGGGCATCGGTACCATCGCCGTAAATGTTACTTAGTAATATTTCTATATTACTTGTTCTCTTTCTTATCCCATTATGGATTATGGAAAAATCCGCTACATGTATTCTTTGTCTTAAATAGTTTTTAAATATTGATTTAAATGTAAAAATGTAATGGCTGAAATTTCCTAAGGTTACTTTAAACACAACGTATTCATGCATATCCGATAACAGTAACAATTTTATCCCCATTCATCAAGTAAATACGATATACATGTATTAACATCAAGTAAATACGATATACATGTATTGACATCAAGTAAATACGATATACATGTACAGTACGGATCATTTAAAACATCACCCTCAAGCAGACATTTGAAACAGAGATTATGACCGTTCCAAGTTAACTTAGACCAGTGATTATGACTGTTCGTTTGGTCATAACCTCTGTATAAAGTTAACATGACAGAAATGATCCTAATGACTGTTCTTAGGACCACGACCAGGACCGCATCTGGTTTCATCCTTAGGACGGGGCATGTGCCCTAAGTTTATTCTGTTGACTGTTTTCGTCCTGATGACCAAATACGTCTCTGCTTTAGGACGCGCATGCGTAGTATACCACATGTATTTGAATTCTGGAACTGGTCATCAGGGCGACGCATGCGTAGTTTAAATTCTTTAAATCAAAACAATTGATTTGCTTCCAATACATTCAGCTAATTTTGTTGAAATGTTTCATGTTAATTAAAGTACACAGACATGACAGACTATCACAAAATCGTTCGTGTTTCAGTATATATAATTTTAAGTAACCTTTTTTAAGTGTAATCTTTATTTAATGTTTTTAATGCAAAAAAAAACCACAAAATTTAGCTTTTCAACCAATAATATGTTCATACTAATCAAAATTAAGACCTATCAAGGTGTGCGATATAAGACAAAACTTTTTTTTTGTTTTTACAGAAGTGTTTTTTAAAGTGAATATACAAGTTTCAAAATTGACATGTACTTATTTTATACCTTTAGGAATTTTTCACATTAATTAAGTTCATAAATTTTATTTGGGATCTTAAAAAGTTTTTCTGTCAGTTACCGTAATTTTTGTTTGATAAAAAAATTAAATAGGGTGAAAAAAGCACAGAATTTAATTTTTCAAACATACGGTATCCCAGAAAGTATGTTTCAATTTACCGTAGTAATTTTTGATGAAAAATATTTCAATTTCACAGTGAAAAAACACAAAATGTAGCTTTTCAACCAATTTTAGGTTAATACTTAATAAAATTCAACTCTATCAAAGTGTGAGATATATGACAAACGTGATTTTTGTTAAAACAGATGTGTAATGTAAAGTGAAAACATAAGTTTCAAACTTGATAGGTACATTTCTTATACTTTTAGGAATTTTTCACATGAATTTAAGTAAAGAAAAATCATAGAGTATCTTAAAAAGCTTCTCTGCAATGCTACGTAATACTTGTTTGATAAAAATAATAAATTTTACAGTAAAAAAAAACACAAAAGTTAGCTTTTCAAACATTTTTAATATGATACTTAGTTCAATTTAGCCATACAAGATTGTGCGTTATAAGACAAATGTGATTTTTGTTATAATGGTACTATTTTTAAAGAAAGAAATGCAAGTTTCTAACTTGCCATATGGTTATTTTTACTTTCAGTATTTTTTTCTAGAAATTTAGTTGATACATTTGTTACGATCTCCAAAGAAACCTCTCTGCGACTTACCGTAGAACTTTTTGGATGGAATTTATTTCAATTTAACTGTGAAAAAACACAAAATTTTGTTTTTCAACCACGTTGAGGTTGATATTTAATCTAATTCAGCTCTTTCAGAGTGTGCGATATATGACAAAAGTGATTTTTGTTAAAACAGATGAGTAGTTTAAACTGAAAACGTAAGTTGCAAACTTGATGGGTACATATTTTATACTTTTAGGAATTTTTTACATGAATTTAGCTCAAAAACGTTCATTCAGTATATTAAAAAGCTTCTCTGCAACTTACCGTAATACCTGTTTAATAAAAATAATTCCATTTTACAGTGAAAAAAAACAAAACATCTAGCTTTTCAAACATATACATAGGATGATTCATAGTTAAATTTAGTTATATAAGCTTGTGCGATATAAGAGAAATGTGATTTTTGTAAGAATGCTACTGTTTTTAAAGGAAAAAAAACACAAGTTTCAAACTTGATGGGTACATATTTTATACTTTTAGGAATTTTGACATGAATTTAGCTGAAAAAAAATTCATACGGTATATTAAAAAGCTTCTCTGCAACTTACCGTAATACTTGTTTGATAAAAATAATTCAATTTTACATTGAAAAAAACAAAACATTTAGCTTTTCAAACATATACATAGGATGATATTTAGTTAAAATTGGCTATATTAGCTTTTGCGATATAAGAAAAATATGATGTTTGTCAAAATGTTTCTGTTTTTAAAGAAAAAATACAGTTTCTAACTTGTCATATATATGATTATTTATTAAAACCCGTATGAAAAACCCTGCCTGGACTCCGGTTGGACACGAAACATACTTGAGTCGTACTTTTTACAATGTAGTCCGGGTTGGTTCAATTCAAACATAATTTTATCAATACCAGATTAATGAAAAAAATCATGTGTGAAGACTTCGATAATGGATACAATGTATATATGCAAACCGTTCATTGTTTTGACCTTGGATTTGTCAAGTGTTGGCCTAAACCCCCTCTTTGCAGGCTCAGAATCCCTGGCCCCTGGAGTTTGCTACATGTAGTGACATGTACGACTTTTCTAACTATAAAATAGCGAGCTTGATTCACTTTCCTGGTTTTTTTTGGTTTTTTGCATGATGCTGTTGAGTTGCTGTCTCAGCATCAACCATTAAGTCAGATGATAGCTTTCTTTGGACCTGAAATTTTATATAATGCAAGAATTGTAATACAATTGACTTTAATATCTCAAATATTTGGGAAGATGGAAATTAACAAACATTTGGGTAAAACTTTCCACAAATGCATGGATTCCCATTACCAACAAACATACTAAAACCGCAAGACTTGACACTGTTTTTATAGAGTTGTAAAGACTCATTGTCTTTTAACTAGTAGTATACATTTTTTTAAATAATGCTTTTTCATGATGTTTTTAGTTCTATGGCATACGCTACTGTGTACATGTACCAAGGTTCCCTTCTAAAAAGTCTCCTTAATATAGGGTTAAGGCTGCATGTACCCATTCATCACCGACTGGAGCCTCTAGTGTGTTATTTTTAAGAACTGTATTTTCAAAAAAGCCCCCCCCCCCCCCTTTTATTTTTAATACTTCCACAACAGGCAAATTTGGTGGTTAAAAATACATTCCTCTTCAAAAAGGTACTCATTTTCTGATAGAATCATACTCTAGAACAAAATAACTAATTTTAATCATAATAATCTCATGACACTCAGCAACGTAAGTCGTAACAGGGTAAATCAAACACGAGCTGTGTTCTGTAATATAATTCAAGATTGAATTTAAAAAAAATCGGTAATAATTACCTTTTCAAACAGTCTTCATCAAAATAATAGCTTCATATTATTAATAGTCTATTGTTTACAGCTTCATCCTGTCGTTGTAATTGCGCTCGAACTCGAATTTGAACCGGTTAATATTCTGCATTCGCGGATTTGTTATTTCCTTTTGATTAGCCCACGAATAAATTTTGCACATCACTGTTGTCCTAATTAAAGGGGCTGTCAGATGTCATGGATGTTGGCAGCAGAATTCAGGCTTGAAACTATAAGGATATAAATTTCCTCTTTTTGCTGCAAAATTCTTTAATTCTTTTACGATTGACGACTATTAAAGGCTATATAATCCATTGTAAGAAGATTGAGGTAAAGTGCTGAAATTTAGTGGTGTTCCGAATAGCCCCCCTCCAAATTAAATGTATATATGCAACATTGATTCATCTGCATGTTCATTTAATGTCTACATTGTATCTGTCTATGAATGTACAAATAAAATGTGCTAAAATATGAAATACAAAGACCTAGATCGCACTTTGATTAAAATGAAACACTCCAAAGGATTTTCTATGTTTAAAAAAAATGTTGATCACATCTTTTGGAATTATTCTAAGTGCAAATGTTTGAAAATTTTCTAAGTCGGAAGTCCGTCTGATGTCCGGTAAGTCCAACTGGACTTTTGTTTATTTTGAACTTTGAAAATTGTCTGGCCGTAGTTTTTGAAATATTCGGCCGGACAAAATGATTATGTTTACTTGAAAGTTCGTGTCCGGTTCAAGTCCAGCCAGACTTTTTGGAGTCCTGCTCTAGTACGTCTAAGTCCAGCAAGACTCCGGTTAACTATTTCATACGGGAAGACAAACGTTATTGTTACAACAAATGTATTTTTTAAAGAAAAAATGTAAGTTTCAAACTTAAAATATGGTTATTTTTGTAAATTTATGAAGTTTTGACATGAATGTTGTTCAGAAAATTTCATTGGTATCTTAAAAAGTTTCTCTGAGACTAACCGTAATACTTGTTAGATAAAAGAAATTTAATTTCACAGTGAAAAAAAAAACAAGATGATACTTACAGTTAAATTTAGCAATACCGGGAGTACAACATAAGACTTTAAAAGATATTTTGATTGTACCTGAATGGTTTTTTAAAGTCAAAATAGAAGTTTCAGTATTGACTTGAAATAAAATTTTATATATAATTTTTATTTTATTTTATATTTCAAAACTTATAATTTATATTTTCTTTAAATAGTATCATTAAGAATTCATATCATTTATTTCATTTGACAATAGGAATAACTTTGTGTACATTAGAACTTATTGAAACAATACATATCAATATAAATAGTTTATAATTTTTGTACGGAATAGTATTCACTCATTATAACATGATCAACCAATAATAATAAAATAACATTTTATTTTTCCCCGGGTAATCGTTTTTGGAAAGATTGCAAATCGTTCCTATGGCGTCGGCCTCCAAAACCGAAAGTGTGGCCTCCTCGATACCATCGGACATTAGTACATAAAATGTAGTTCCAATGATGACATCATTTTTAAATTATGAGTACTTTATTATTGTTGATAATATCTAAACTTATATTTTTAATTTACATAAAACGTTATCGTTTACCGAAATTACCAAGGAATTAAAATGAAGTCAACGCAGACAGCGGATGAATTTATCTATCATAACGAATCTACAAGAAACAGCTTCCCATATTCGTTGTTGGGAATTTTACTTTTTAAATTAATTCATTGTTAAAACTAATTGTGCATTTACAAATTTGACGATTATTACCCATTATTTGAGAAAGAATACTTTAAGATTATCTATTAATTAAACTCAGATATGCTCTTTCGGAATCTAAATGTTTTATGCAGGGATCGGAAATTTTCAACAGCCTCTGTCGGACATTTTTTGATAGACATGAATTGTCAGTTTTAACTCTTTTTAGCAACTTCAACACACGATCTTATTTCATACAAATGTTGTTATGCGCGATTTATTATTTGCTGTTTTGTGTAAGACCTGAAATAAATGCCATGTGTATCAACTCTTTAACGTTATTTGTGTATTGATAATTTCGATGTTCTATGTGTCTTTCTTCGAGGTCCGCGTTTGATACGTATAAAAAGATCAACATGATCAATAGAGAAATGGACAATAAAACGACGTAGAATGAATTAAATAAATGAATCAAATACATTCAAGTTTAAATACTTTGAAATCATTCTATGAATATCGTCCCGAAAGATGACATTTATATTCCTATTTCATATTTAACTACAAAGATTCGCGCATGCCCAATAGATTATTTACTAAACTACACGTGCACAAAATCGCAACAATGTCGAAATCTTTAGGTTTTGCCGAGTTAAATCTACCAAGACGTTTCTAATCTTTTCAGGTTTATGATTGTGAACTGTTAGATCGTCCGATACATACCTTGTAATGGATTTTTTTTAATTTAAAAGTAGAAAGGTGTGCAAAATGCCTTATTCATCGTCATTGGTGAATGACCTTGATATTGAACTTTGGAAATTGTTGACAGGTCATAAGGTCTATAGTGATAAAATTTAAGCGTAATAAAAGCACAGACACCTATAATGTAAATTACTTTTATGTCATGCGAAGTAAAATTATGATTTAATAACAGAAAATGTTGGTGACAAGAAAGTTTGAAGGGTTGTCATATCCTTGTGGTGATTTTCTTTAGTTTCTGTTTTCGAATTTAATGTGGATGATATCTGTTTATTCGTACGTTCATTTGTAGGATTTGTTAATTTGACTTTATTTTGTTTGTTTACATTCTGTGCAATATGTAAGACAAAATGTAGCAGGAATCAACAATTACTCTCAATTATTGATATTTTTTTTCGAAATGAAAAAAAATTTCTTGAATATAATTTATGTCTTGCCTGCGACGAAAAGTCGTGAAGGCGAGATATAGGTATTCCTTTCGGGCGGCGACCGCGGTGTAAACTTTTAAAAAACTTTAATGACTTCGCACATCTAATGCATACAATTAAGATTTTTGGTCGACAGATACCTTATCGTATAGTTTGCCGCAATATACTTATCTGGTGACCATGACCTTGTTTTCATGGTTCACTGACTTCATAAACATAAATGTAAAATATGCATCTAAGTTTCGTGTTTAAATCCATTTCTCTGGAACTGTTATATCTAGGCCTACCATATTTGGTCTATAGATAGTTCTTAATTGGTACATGCATGACACCTGGCTTGGCAATTTGACATCAATTTTATGCTTTAGTGACTTTGTCACATTTTCAGTCTCAGCAACTATAATACCTATACCCACCATATATGGTCAATAGATAGTTTTTTGGCGGGTACATGTCAGTCTAACACCTACCTTTTGACCTTGACCTCAATGTCATGGTTTAGCGACCTGCGTCACATTTTCGTGGTAAGTCCATTTCTTAGCTACTGTATTACCTATGTCCACCATATCTGATCAATAGATAGTTCTTAGTGGGCACATGCCAGTCTGGCACTTTCCTCTGTATCTTGACATAAAATTCCATGTATAAGTGACTTTGTCACATTTTCATGGTTAAATCCATTTCTTAGCAACTATAATACCTAGAGCCACGAAATTTGTTCAATAAATAGTTCTTGGTCCCCCTGCATTGGACCTTGACCTCAATTTCATGGTTGTGTGACCTGTGTCACATTCGTGATGAAGTCCATTTCTTAGCAACTATAGTACCTTAGCCCACCATGCTTGGTCAATATATAATTCTTAGTAGGCACATTACAGTCTGACACCTGTCTCTGGACCTTAACTTTAATTTAATGCTTTATTGACTTTGTCACATTTTCGAGAATAAGTCCATTTCTCAGCTATGTAATACCTAGACCCACCATATTTAGTCAATAGATAGTTCTTAGTTGGTACATGTCGGTATGACAACTGCCTTTTGACCTTGACCGCAATTTCATGCTTGAGTGACTGTTTTATGTTTGGGGATAATGTCTATTTCTCAGCAATTGCAATACATAGACCAACTGTTTTTGGTCTATAGATAGTCCTTGGTGGGTACATGGCTGTGTGAGACCTTCACCTGAATTTCAAACTTCAGTCACATTCGAACACCTCCACTAAGATTTCAAATATTGACACTAAAACCTGACTGTTGCTAAAGCTAAGCCTTAATACACATTGGACTCTTACTGAAAATAATGTCCTGGTTTCCATACCACGGAATGTACATCGATTTTGAAAAAAACCTCAATATTCCAGGGAAAAAAGGTATACATTCACTGTTATTGATCTCACATAACTAAGAACAAATGTTTGATAAAATTCAATTTGAAATTATACACAACTACAGTTGCAATCTTTCCACCACTGCTTTCCAGCATTTTGATTCGTCCTATGCATTTAGCAGAGACAATTATTATTCAAATCACTGGTTTTGTAACGAGAACATCGCGTGCGTAGTTGAATAAATCGGACGAGAGATTTGAAAAATCAATAAAGCAGAAGATATGACCGGTACTTATCTTTGCTTTCAAATCTCTGGTTGACCAGTCGCAGGACTGGTTATAGCTGTTCTAATCTCTGGTTTTTGTCCTGGAGCAGACATTTGAACCAGAGATTATGTTAACTTGAAGTTAACTTGAGGTGATGTTTTAAATGAGCCGTACTGTAAATAACCAATCGTTATTTCATTATTATTACAATTGATAATGAATCAAAGTGTTCAGTGATTTTCTGTTGAAGGTCAAATGATTGTCTACAGGCCAGCGCAAGCAATCCTGCTTTTACAGGTGTATATGACAATGCAAGTCAAGCTGTTTTGAATACAGGTATAATTCGATAAGGATCGTTGTTTAAAAAAATAACGTTTAAGGGTACAAGTGCGGTTTCCTGTTTTTTTAATATAAATTTAATGATAAGTATTGGATGCCTTGAAATTTACACAATTTTTGTCTTGTTTCACGTAGTGCATTTTTTGTTTTTAGTGTGGTGAATGTCAAGCAAAGGAGAATGCTGCCTTTTGAAGAACTTTTATCCATATTCTCAATGTTGTAGACCTCTGTCAATTTTTAACGACAAATATATGTTGGCGTACCAATTTTATGTAATCAACTCTTCCCATCAGATCCTCTTACAGCTTTTAGCCTAGATCTTTGAAATTTAAAGAATATTTATGGACACATTTAAAATGTTTATAAAGGAGGATGATGACATTCCAAGATGTGCCTTCTGTATTTTCTCTGATGTGGTACCTTGCCATTTTTTGCATAATCAGCTATAAAGGTTACCAGTTTTGTGTAATCGGATTTTAGGCCAGACATTTAAAACTTTTTAATGTGAATAAACATAATAAAATTCTTGCCATAAATTTATGTCAAATACTAACATGTGTGTCTTCGTAAATTACGCTTTGCAGAAATATCAAAATTATCCGAGTTGTTGACTAAAATGAGAATGCTTCCATATGAGTTTTACCAAATATAATTTTTATTTTTAGATACTGAGAATACGACAAGTGGTATAGGTGCAAGGTAATTGATGATATTATACTTATACATAACTATGCTGTCAGTTGCGTAATTTAAACATAGTATACCTATTTAGCAAAGCAAAGCTGGTCACAAGATTTTTAAATAAATATTTGAAATAAATTGAAACAAACGTGCTACGGTCGTAGTGATTAAAATGTTGCGGAGTTGTATTGTACTAAATAAGACCACTGTACTTTTGAAATGTTATTAATACATTGCCATAGGATCTTCATTAATACACTTATATGCAAAAGTTTAATCAAAGTCAATTAAGACAAAATGTACATGTAGGTCTTTGTAGTTGATTGCATATCAATACTATATTACAGTAGGTTCATGAAACATAATCCGAAATCAAAGAAGCTTAAAATATAGGCGATTCAAATGTTGCTTACTTTTTGTACTATGAGTACGTTTAATATCATTGATATATCTCAATACCTTTATGCGAAATTGACCTAAACGCAAAAAACCTAACCGAGTACCTGATGCAAGAAACGTGGGTCATATTAACTCAACCGTTCATTATCCAATGTAAGAGGATTATGGTGATGACGTATCGTCGATATTTTGGTGTTAATATTTATACTTGGTAAAACCATGCAAGACGCTGTTTAATTTAGCCTTTTTCTGTTTCTAATTTTCTAGTGCGGACAAATACGTGTATGAGGAATTACAACAGAATACCAAATCAAAGAACGATAAGCGCATATATCAAACATTACAGAAGAGTGGGAAAGGTATATAAGGATATTATAGAAATTTGATAATTATTTAGTTAACAAAAAGTAAATGTCCGTGTATACATCATTGGAGACAAATTGACAATGAAATAAAATACATGTAAAAAGTAAAATAAAATACCCAAGGAAGATAAATACAGGTTATCACTGTAACATTCATCAAAACCGGAATTGATACCACATGCTATGTACTGGTAATCATTTTCAATAGTACGGTTTTTGCTGTTTCAGTTTTGGATTTAGACAGCCAACTATTTTTGTAATACCAAATGATGCAATGATGTCCCCAAATGTAGTACAACACGTCTTTTGGTTCAGCTATGTGGTTCAAATATTTACATTACTTTTTTCTGGCCGTTGTGCTTTAGCATCAATGCTGCCTTTTTTTGGTATACTGGACGTGTTTTATTCTTTTAGTTTTACATCCATTGGCGTTTATTTGTCGTGTTCCGTTGTCTTGTATTTGTATTTTACCTTTGGATTTCGCATTTACGGACATTTTGTTCTGTTTTGATGCTTCGGTATTCTTTTACCGATATTTAAATTTTAAAAAATCTTTCAATGAATTTTAGTTTAAATAAACAACTAAATGAAAACACGAAAGGTCAGCAATAAAATACCGATAAATTAACGAATCAATTCGACAGACATTCATACAAAAAATAAAATATCACAAAACACAGATTTCTAAACAACGAGAGCCAAGGTAGTTTGACTTGCTACATATACTGAACAGTAGTGGACTACAACCAGTTTTATAATATAATGACATGTCTCATCTTCAACTATTTTGGATAAAGTGGTTTAAATTCAAAGAAGGGTACAATCAATGCGTGTTATTTTAAGCTTTATACTTTTACCACATTTCGTAAAGCCTAAATTAATAAATAGCTTTACCAATAACACCACAATATAAAAGAATCCAACAAAGGAGTAGTTACACACAAGTTTGTCCTGAGTTTGATTTGTATTTATCCTTTGTGGTGATTTGGCTTTTTTATTTACTCCTCATCTTTTGGATTTTTTTTGGTTTTGACATTTAATGCTTTAAACACAACTGATGAGTCGTATATGGTTGAAATGTGCACATCTTCTGCATCAATTTTTTATCATTTTTTTCCACTGAGACGATGTATCTCCTAGTGGACTCCAAGTCACCGAGAGTTTCTCTAATTATTTCAATACTAGCACGAAATTGATGCATAGAATGTTCTTTTGGACAACGTTAGAAAATTGTAATGTTTGCTAAAACTAAGAAATACATGTATCTCTCTCGCGTTTAGCCCTTTCCGTAGATGGTTCTTGCATTAACCCTTTTGGTGATATTGGTACTTTTTTTCAACATTATAGGCCTTCGGCACAACTGATGAGTCAAAAATCGACGAAATGTTCTCCTTGATCAATACTGAAAAAAAAAGAAATGAGACTAACAATAGGTGTACGAAATTCAAGTCAAAAATGTCATCAAGCTTACCCATTATTAACAAGAGAACTGTATGTTAGATGGTAAGGGATCCAGAAAAAAAAAATCCTAAAAAAAAGAAAACCAAATATAAATAACGGAAATAAGACTACTTACAAATGTTCATGTTAACAATTGGAAAGACGAAACATTGATCAATGACGGTTGTAGAAAAATAAAAACAAATTATTCATACGTTTATCTTCATTATAGGTGACGAAGATATGACGAGTTCCCAGTATATCAACATGGAATTTTAATGGAAATTAGTGACAAATGTACATGAATCGGCTTTTGTTTTTGGTTGCACTAATCATATATTTGTAAATATCATCTAGAATACTAAAAAGTCCTTTTAAAATCGATACGATATAAATACAGAAAACACATCGGCAGATTTTAACAAAAATGCGAAACTGCAAGCTTTTTTTACCTAAAACTTTACTATATATGATAAAGACAAAATCCAATATTTGGGAAATAAATCAAATAAAGAAAACCATTTAAAGAAGATGGCTGAGGTCATAATAATATTAGAAATGAAAGATTTACTTGTGGCGGCTACACGTTGATTCGTTTAATGCTTTATTTTTGTGTATGCTTAACACAAGTAAACAAGTCTAATAACTGATGATTGGGAAGATCCAGCAATGACTAGAAATAAGAACATACCAGCAATTTAGGATTATTTCATAACTTTCAAATATGCACAGAAATAGTTATTTTATTGTACAGCACATAACGATAGATGTAAACATCATCTTAATATCTTATGCGTTATTTACTAATAAACATAAAACTGTTGTTTAAGTATATAGTGAAACCTCTATAAACAGGCTGGTCGTGGGACCAATAGAAATAACTGATTTTGGACGTGTTTGGTTTATTGAACATCCAAAGTCAGACAAGATTTATATCTTTCCAATATGCATTTTTTGTATTTTGTTGGATTCGGATGTAATCAATACAATGTATATAATTCATATTGACTATAATAATGGTAAATTCTGTAAATAATATCAATATTAAGTTAAGAATGTATGGTTATTGCATGAATATTGATGAATATTGCCCCGAGCAGACATTATATTACAGAAGCTTGCAATATAATGTACTGCGAGGGAACATATTCACCAATATTCATGCAATAACTATTTTATTATTTACTAATAAATATTTTTTTCTATTTTCACATTTCTATCAAGAGAATTAAGCTACCAATCAAAGTAAATAGCTTATTGAACTTGTGCTTACATGTACATGTATATGAACAATAAAATTCTTATTTGCACGAGTTCAATATATGAAGTGTTTCGAATATCCCATTGGTTCTTGCAAATAAAATCCTCAAATTTGTTCTGTATACATTATACATTTTAGTAGCTCAAATTTTCGCAGGTGTTTATTTTGTTGGAAAAGCCTTTTCAACAACGAACAATTTTCGAGTCGTTGTCATTTTCGCCATTTTAATTTCTGTAAACAGACGAAGATGCAATGAGTTACAAATCAATTTCGGAACGCATCTTTTCTCTACCGAAAATAAACATACTTTGCGAGCAAATACATGACTTTATTGCACGATCGTTTTCTATTGAAATTAATAAGGAAATATCTATTAGTATGTAATAATACAAAATGCTGTATTGTTTATTATGTTTTGCAAAGATGAATAACATACTGCAGTATTTCTTGAACTGTTGAAATAAACTTTCTGAATATAATAATGATGTATCCATCAACACTGAATGCTAGAGGTGAAGGTTATTAACTGTCGACAATAATCAATAATAATTGATTATTAATTTAACATTAAATAACTTATAAAGTTGCAAAGTGCCCAAATGACCGGATTAACTTGAGTGTTTACATAACTGTTAACTGTACGTTAGGTGCAAATGATTTGTCTGGCCGGTTTATTGGGGAGAGATTTTCTTTGATTCTAACTAACGAAATACAGAAGTACGGACCGATGTCCGGTTTTAAAGGGGTGTCGGTTTTCTAAGGTTTAGCTAAGTAATTTACATTTAATACAAATTGGCAGGGACTTCATAATTTGGCAGATATACAGAAGGAACCGGTTTTCCGAAATTTTACTGTATACATTATTTGTACATCAGCACCAAGTTCGTTTAAGTTCAGAAAATGTCCGGTGAAAAAGTTTTAATACTTGTGAAAAGATGATCATTATCATGAAACATTTTTTTTAATTAAAAAGGAACGATTAATATCTAATTAACTGCAATAGTTGACCTATAAATTAGATTAATCTATTTTCATTAGGCCTTTGATTGTAAGAAGTACATTGTCGGAACATAAACATTTTATTTGTAGGAGCCGTAGAAACAGGCAGAAATACGAGGTTTACTCATCTGATTCGTTGCGTGTATAAATCGATATTTTCCAACAATGTACATACATTGTATTTCTCGATTTGTTTTATCAAATTCCTGATTAACATGATAAAAGAAATGTTTATTCAAAATCTACAAATTGAGGTAACATAAATAAATAGTATATAATTACAAAGACTTTGTGATTATATATAATGTTAAATATCTATAGTACATAATGTTTTTTTTTAGGTGAAATGCAATTTTATATAACATGATACTGATTGATTGTCTTACCAAACAATTTGATTTAATAATATATTAAGTATTTATTATTATCAGAATAATTGGTTGACTGTTTATTAAGTTATTTGAATCCAGACATTCTTAATGTTGATATAAATTTATGACTTTGAAATTTAGTGATAATAATCTCCATAAATTACCGTTATATTGGCTGAAAATAATATCCAATCAATCTTCATAAAAACATGGTGGCGCGTAATTGTAGCAGAGTCATATTTTTGGTTATTTAGAATTTGTTCAATAATTGTAATTTATAAATATATAATTTCAAAACTTTGCTTAAATAAAATAATCATTAAAACATTTAGTTCCTAGAAGATTTTATTTGTCTTGAAAACATTTCTTCTATAGAAAGGGGTTTTAACCCTATTAATTTGAAACTGGTTTAAATGGGTTTTTACCCTAATTATTTGACTAAGTTTATTATTTTATTAAATATAATATCGGAATATTTATTGGGGCTAAATACTTTGAGTTAATTTGATTGGTTGTTCTCGTTTTGGCGCTAAAACTAATTTTCCTTTGTTCGGGTTCGTAAAAGATTTTCACGACACTTATAGATGGTCGGACATGTTTATTGTTCTCCCGACACAAGTAAATTATTAAATAGATATAACGAGACTGATACCTTGACAGACATCTTTACTAACTATCGACTCCATTATGTGCTTATAAATATTGATTGGTGCCAAATTTACACCAGTGTATAGTTTACTCCACAAGTGAGCTTATATTACATACTGGAATAAACAAGAACCCTATTATCAGAGTTTGGTTTTATAAGCCCAAATACAGCTCTACTACATAATCATGGGTTAAGCAGTCATCCTGTGAAAGGTTTGAAGCCATATGCGGCTAAAATGTAAGCATAATATTTGCAATTTATTTTTCTGTGACATGTATCTGTCATTTAAGCTTCTTTAATAAAGGATAAATTATCGCCATTGTAGTTATGTTTTAATCCATTTAATTCAAGGAAAAATGTACACTGTATATTAGGTCACTGTAGTTAAGCAAAACATCAAATAAACAAATAACAGTGGGTCGTTTTAATAATTACTGTTCAGTCTTTAGTTTTGACACATAGTCTTTATTTTTTTAATGTTCACTTAACTCACGTTTACATCTATATAACATTATAAAACAATATCTTATGTTACCTTTAAGTGAGACTCATGTTGTTAATAAATTGTTCCACCTTCAATTTGATTTTGTTTGTTTGTTTAGTTTGGGGTTTTACACCGTTTTCAGCACATTTGGCTATTTCGCGGCGGCCAGTTTTTATTGGTGGAGGAATCCGGAGTACCCGGAGAGAACCACCGACCTTCGATAGGAAAATTGGCAATCCTTGTCAATTTAGATCGGAATCGAACACACCCTGCCACAGGTGAGATTTGAACTCACAACCTCAGTGTTGCCAGGCCAGTGATCATTAGTAGTCAATTTGAAGATCTTTTCTTTTATCAAAAAGAAACTGGAATAAAATATGTTTGGACCAAGACTTTATATTAAGAAATAAAAGAATAATTCGTGTAATAAATTTAAAGAATTTAAAATAAAAGTTGTAGAAACTAACTCCCAAAAATATATTTTCTCCATTCGTTTATGTGTATATAATAACTAATTATTTAGTTTACTTATTTGAGTAATCCCTGTTAGAACATGTTACCTGAGGTAAATGTTGTGACAGTAAGATTGTGTTTGGTACAATGCAACAAAAGGTTGTAACAGTGAAATATTATCTTCAAAAGTTTGTTACAAATATATTTCTGTTTCTACAACCACAGGCGAGACCATTCAAGTTTTGAAACTTGCAACTAAGAATAATGAATACATAAACACTAACAGCTAGAGGTAAATTAATTTATTTCCTAGTAAAGCTGTTATTAAACATGGTCTTAGCAAACGTAACGACACAGGGGCTCAACACAAAACGACACTCTCCAACGGACCTCCACATGCGTGGCTCCACGGTGGAACAATGTATGTCTCCACGGTGCAGCAATGTATGTCTTCACGGTGGAGCAATGGGTGTCTCTGTACAGATTTTGCACCAGCGTTGAGAGAGGGAAAATTTACAAATACATTCACGGCACCTGCTAACCCCGACGTCGAGTTCATAAACGATTTATTTTTTGTTCTATATACCAAGATACAGACAGTAATGTCAAAGCTTCACATACTACATTATTATCACCTTTTGAGTAAGGGATACACAATTCATTGATAGGGCATGAAGTTCAGAATATCCTAAATTTGAAAAAAAAAAAACAATCAACAAACAAATTTTTAATGTTAACATTGTAAAATTGGTGATATATAGTGGTTTCGGAACCCTTGAAGATTGTAATGATGTTTCTCTTGACACTATATGTTTTACGTGTACGTCGATCACGTCCTTTTTGAATTGACACCCTTGGGACTCAACACCTCATTAGACTTGATACTTCACTGGCAAGACATGCTTGCTCTTCCGGAGCACCTGATGTCACTCCCGGTTTTTTTTTTATAGGAGTTCGCTTTGCTAATGCTTCAGTTTCAGAGCTGTCTTGTTTTCGTTTGGTTTAGTTTATGATTTTTTTTATTCTTTAAGTTATACATTTATACTTGTCGCGTTTGTTTATTGTGTTCCATTCACCTGATTTAGTCTTTTCATTAGACTTCGAATTTGTGGTTTTTCCCTCTGTTTTTGTTGCTTCGGTATTATTTTGCCGATATTCCTGGATGTTATTTTTTATTCCTGTAGGAGTCTTTGCAGGAAAGTTAGCGGAACTTAATGACTAATGCATATTTATCTCAGGATTTTATACAGCGACTTTATTTATTGTTCGAGCGAGATAATCAATTAACAACATTTGTCATAGTCTTTATATGACGTACTATTTAAAAAACTAATTCAATTGCACAGAGTGTATCTCTCTCCAAACACGTTACCCACTATCGTCCGCGGCTAGGTTTCCGTATTTCCGTATTATGATCTGACAAGCCACCCCCCCCCCCCCCCCCCCCCCCACCACACAAACACACACTAACGAGAGGGACTGCGCTGTCCCAACCTTGGGAGGCGCTAGGAAGCTTTGGGTTGGGCACTCGTGATCCGTCACAGTTGCCTCGGAGAACTGTCGAAAACTAACAACACGGATGCAAAAATGTAAAACGTAAGGATAACTATGATGACTTAAACAATCCTATAATTTATACCCCATCTTAAACTTATAATATACCAGCACAGCTGCTTATAACGTCTTAATTACTCAACTTATCCACCTCAATTAAGGCAAATTGCAATGATTCTAGGAACAATTTAAAAGTCCTGATTAACCAGCATTTTATTAGAGCGATAATATGAATCACTTTCGTCATGATGGTTTAATTGATGACATGCAAGAGTATAATTTGAATCATCATGTTCATATTATCTCATTTACATATAGGACAGAAATTTCAATTTTACAAAGAAACTTGCTTTATAGCTCGCCTTGCCGAAAGGACCATCTGATCTATTGCCATTGCTTGGTGTCCGACGTCGTCGTAGATATCCTTTAAAACCACTGGTAGCAATGGTCCGTAGTTGGTTTTTTATCCGATGTCACTGGCTCCATCCAAGATAGCCGCAACAGCCGACCATAATTTAACATCGGACTCTATGGGAAATTTACTTAAATATCTTTTTCTGAAACCACTGTGCCAATTGGAACAACACTTGGACAGCAATTGTCCTTAGTTAGTCCTCTTTCAGAGTTGTATCCGATGACCCCTACCGCATTTGAAGATGGCCGCCAGAACAAAACATGGATCTTCTGAAACCAGTGAACAATTAATTTGGCAAAACCAGTATGCAATGTTCCAGATGCCAGTCAAGATGGACATAGTCAACCATTTTATTCCGCAAATGATTTCAAGATACACCAATACAGGGTTCTGGGATCCTCTAGGTCCCTGGTCAAACAACTATCAAGTACAATAACTGACCGAATCCTACGAAATTCAATACATCATCTTCGAAAAACCTGCCCAGAATCGAAAAAAGAACCACTATAAAATTAATAAGCACATCGATCATACAGGAAATGTTTGAATAGTATTTACATAATCCATAGAAGGAGAACGGAAGAAAAGATAAAAGACTGCATACCAATACTTAAACAATGTTTGAAAAACAAACGGGATAAGGTCAATAATGGCATAACAATCAATCAACTGACAAACGCAGGACAAAAAAAGAATGAATGTACATCTTTCAGACTTGGGCACTAATATCTTTTTAAACATTATAAATGGGGGAATTGAATCTATTACTCGAGGGTTGCAAAGTGTATATCCATACAAGTATTTTTAAAAGTTTGTCAAAATGTTTTAGTTTTGGCCACGGCTTTGTTGTAGGCGTTTATTTTGGCTACATCGCCTTTGGCGGTGAACAGTTACAGGGTTTATGTTACATGTTCATTTGGCACAGGTAGCCCTACGTGCACCAATTTGACATTTTGTACGTTCCATCGCTGCTCACAGGGCGGAATGAAATAATAAATTTCGAACAGTTCAATTTCATTTAGTGGACATTTTCAGTTATAATTCATTCCATAGCTGCTCACAGGGTGGATTGCATGAAACTTTTCCCATTGGACATTTTGATTACAATTCAGTCCACCGCTGATCCCAGAGTGGTTTGATAAACAAATTTTACATTAAACAGTTTAATTTTCAATTCAATCCACCGCTGCTATCAGGGTGGCGTGAATTGGATTATTGTTAATTGATTTCGTTTTATCATTTGTATTGTACATTTGCCGTGGCCAAATTAATGCCAACTTAAATAGAAATAATAGATATATAAATATAGTTCATATTTGATTGGTTTAAATTAGTCTGCAATAACTGAATCTTTTTATGAATGTAAAATAAATTGCATTATTGCAACGCAGGAGGGGTGGTTATTTTCTCCATTTTGATTGGCTTCTGAAGCACATGTAAATTATAACTGTATTTTTGTCAGCCAGCAGCAGCATTGCTGATCATTGCGGTAAATTGCTTGGCCGGGACAAGTTCGCTTTTCATGTAAGTCTTTTAATTTTTCTTTTTGCTAATTATTGTATCACTCTTGAATTTGTTGAATTTTGTTATCTTAACCCACCCTGCCGATTACCCAATCATATTGCTTTTTATATCATTTGCGTGCGTAGTGTATTTAGTTTTAAGGTACTTTTTGTTTTTGTTTTGAATAGATACTGCTGTTGTTTACCATAGTATAATGAGTAAAATGTTTGCAACATTTACCGTATTTTCCTGCCTAAAGGTCGATACTTTTTTACTTTAAAATGGCCATTTTACCATTATAAGTCTATGAAGAAAGTATCAATTATACCTATAGTCCACATAGACTTATAATCCAGAAAATACAGTATATTTGTTTATTAAGATTTCGAAATTTATTTATTTTTTAAATGACTGTTTTTCCATTAAGATTTACAACTTATGGTTTACTTATTTATTGTTATACATAGAAGTATACTTTATTTTTGAAAATTTATAATTGGAAATATGTTTTCTTTTGTGTTTTTGCAAGAAAGTTTAAACGGTATATTTAAATTCACATATACATTCATAATTATTAAATAACAAAAATAATCATTGATGCAAGATTTCAGAAAAAATGCAGGTTAGTGATTCATGCTCTCATAAGCCTCTTGTTATAAACGTTAACTTGTGCATTATAAGATTTAGTATCCGATTTTGTTTACAGTGATGGTGAGGTTTGGAAAACAGAAAAAGTAATTATTGGTAAGAAGAAGGTGAGATCAGAAACAGATATAGATATAACCACAAAACAGCCTGCAGAAGCATCCAGTATTGGTAGAAATTTGTTAACTCTTGTTCCCATAGTTGAGGTTAGAACATGTAAAAGATTCATTCTTAATTAGACTTTGTTGACAATAAGATGTGCGGATATATTGCAATTTAGATAACTCACGTGAATTCTTACTACAACTGATTTTCTATGTTCAAGATTAGAACCTCTGGCCCGAAAACAAGAAGTTGTCCCCTTATGCCAGATTGAAAACAAATATGTGTTTGTACTTTTCTTTGCTATTTCATCCTTACTTTTTTGAGGAAATCCACTAATTAATAAACGGTTTCCAAAATAAAAAAGGAAAATCCAGGATTTCTTTTTTATCGACTATGTTTTCCCATTTTGCATCAATTGTATCATTTTGCAAATATGTTTTCCTATTTATGCATAAAATTTAAAATTTATATACAAAAAATACTTTCCTTGCTTTGAAATTAGTTCTATTCCAGAAAGTAATTCAGTTACGTCATGTACGTAGTTACGTTACAGTGAATGAAAATGAGATATAGTCGGATATCAGAGAAGAAAAGTTTCCATTGAATGTATCTCTGGTCCTTTTTATGCTGTAATACCTATACAGAAGTTTTTCATATAAAAAGTATTTCTTGTACAAAGGTATTCAACTGGTAAATTTGGGAAGAAATTTCTTCCAAAATCTAATGAACAATATTATTGTTTGCATCTGGACAGAACTGATATTTTGCGAAGAAAAATCTTCCGAAATGAAATACAACGACCAAAATAATTAATACGTTGTATTAAATAAGTTGTGCGCTTCTAATTTGTGATCTTTTTAATCATATCGTATAAATATAACTGCACAACCTATATATTAAGGTATTTTAATAATAATCTACATGCCAGAGGAATACACAGACTGGAAATGTCCTAAACTAGTAAGTATTATTCATGTAAAGATGACAATGGATCTCAATTTAAATATTTGATGTAATGTTGACACAATAATAAAACTGAAAGAAAATATAGATTTATTTTAAAGAATGATACAGACAAGGGGTTTGGCTATGGATACATTTTGTAGTAATGTTATCTCATATTTGATTAATTAATTCTGAATGTCTTCAAGTGTTTAGAATTCATATTTTTTGTATTGATCAAATGCATGATAGACGTATGAAGAATCCTTAGAACCATGATATGTGAAACTTTAGCCTCAGCTTCACCTTGATGCGAATCAATATATAATATGATACACAGTAGACTACGATGAGTCATACATGTGGGCGAGAAGAAGTAACAGCAAAGAAATGTTAAAGGTTCTAGTATAAGAGCAATATTTGGATGTTTTCTTGTCTCTAGGTCTTTTTCTGGAAATCTTCATTTAGTGTAAATCATAAGTTGAAGGTTCTTCTCAGGTTGGTTGCAGATTTGCCTGAAAATGATATAAAAACTATTTGAAAATGATATCCATTAAGTATCCAGTCAATATCAAAATAACGAGAAATTGACAGAATAACGCGAATGAACATCTTTGATTCTTATGTCAATTATTTAGCTGTCCATTGATTTCGTAATTGACATGAATATTGCAATGTTTTCAGCGAAACCAACCAAAGCATTCTGGTTCATTTTTTTTCTTTTTCGACGTTTTAAAAAATCTAGTCATCGAGAATATTTATATTGCAGAAATATGTAATCATCTATCTTCCCATTTTCAAATCTGAAACATTTTGACGGAGTATTTAATCTTTTCACAGCTCCTAATGGCATTCCTAGTTTTGTTTTAGGAATCCCTGTTCTTCTGTTGTCTTGTTCTGCTTCCGTTAGTATTACTATTGAAATTTACCTTTGTAATACCTTTCCTCATGAATTCGACTTTTTAATTCGGTCTGCCGCACGTTTTGCTGTTTCTTGTAGTTTTAGTCTAGTTTTATGCTAGTCGCATATATTAAAAAATTAATTGCTAATAATATGCAAAACAGGTATGCTTTATCATATTCTACAATACTCAGCAAAGGCTCCTGTGAGCCTTTAAGACTGCAACGCTTTACTGGCATAAGGACTTCGCGTTCTGCACACAGAAATATCACCAGGTGATTTTTTGGGGTTAGGAGCGATATTACAAAAGATCCGATCCAAACAGAATCCGTTTTCATCAAAATCTGTACATGCTTCCATCAACGTTGCATCTCACTTTTTAAAGTTGTTTTTGCATATTTGTTGGGGGTATTCTTTTTTGTAAAAGACAACTCAATAGTCCAACTATTGGACTCCCGGTCATTAATTTGAAGTTAATTCTTTTAATGAAACTTACCCGAAAGGTTTGGTTTCAATTGACCAAATAGTTTCATAGGATGAAGTTTTCTAAGTTTTTTGTCCATTATTCTTGTTAGCAAGGTAGGTTATACACTTATAATTTATAAAAATATAGGATTTTCCAGCCTAATTCAGAAAGAAAACAAGCTGAATACTTATAGTTGGGATTGTAGATTTACAGACGTATTTCATTCCTTGTATTGCACATGGTAGATCTCAGTTGAAATTTGGCTTCCTATTTCGGTATTTTTTGTTATGAGTATTAATGAAATAAAACAATTTGGGAAACTTAATTTGTATAATAAAGTTAATATTATTCTACATGGTAACATCATTGCTGTGCCGGGCATTTTCCATTATTTCAGAGGATTTTTCTTTAAAACAACGAAAAGAAAAAACAAGTCTGGTGAATGCTGAAAGATTTGTATCAACAGGACACAACAAATGTCAATACTAGAAGAATCTATGAAGCAGGAAATTCTAGGCCAAGTGTTGCATTTCAATTTTGTTCAAGTTAAATTGTAAAAGAAAGGTATAATGTCCGCTTTAAGTGTTATTCTGTAGATATAATAAAGGTATCTTCAAGTAAGGGTGGTTATCGTAAGAACTCGATGGTACATGTACATGCTATTTATCAACGATGCTACTTGTTTACACTAATCACGCAACACAATTATAAATAAAGTATAAAATCATACATTGTTTCTTTCTTGACTCTGGGATGTCTGATATAAAAAACTTTCTAAAATAATTTGAGGTATTTACGAGTGAAAAAATAAAATCTGTTTTTCATCGTAATAAATTTTGTGAGAACTTTTATGAGTTTTCTGGTTTTTATTATCTGACCACTGACTTCTGAACTTGCAATATTATTATCAGAATGTGTAATCAGATAAGATCTTATTTATCTTCTGATACAATCAAACCGACATAATTCTCTTTTTAGCTCTTTGGCTTATCAAAATTGAATTATTGTGATTATATTTATAGTAAACACACATTTTATTATTCAACTGGCTTTTCATAACTTATAAAACGCATAGTATATAGGATGGCGGAAATACATGGTCACTACAAACCAGCAACAGGCCCTTCTTGAACTTCTTTTATGATCTCGGCTAAATTACTGCTTGAGAACAACATGGAAATCATAAATCATACATTTTTTCAGGATTACTGTTTTTAATATTTACAATTCTTCGTGATGTTTCGTCAATCTTTTTCGATCTTACCATTATAATTCTTTATGTTTTTGTATGTGAGTGCGTAAGAAGAGTTGGTGCGTGCACAAATATTTGTTCGTTCTTTCGCTTTGATTAAAGCACTAAATTTAAGAATTTCTTGGAATTCCCGGTCTCTATCAAATAAAATTTTATTTTATCCTAGGTAAAATTTAATATTTAATCTTGGTTGTTTCGTATGTGTACGCATCTCAAAACACGTTTCCAACTTAGAATAATGTTATTATTATAACCGTAATGTTTTGTACCCCATAATACCTATTTATTGAATCTATTGTTTTGTATTATTAATTTCCCCATTTATGATATTTTTCCCCATATACATGTGTATTAATTTTTGAAATGCTTAGAAGTTACACGGTCTTGTATTTTACACATCAAGATAATCTCCCTTTTGTACATAAATTATGTAACAGTTTAAACATCCCAGGACCGTGTTAACGAATATGTCCTTAGAATAAGACATATCCTAGGATAGTCTCAGGACATGTCCTAGTCCTAAATCATGTTATC
The DNA here is from genome assembly GCA_028015205.1 of Mytilisepta virgata. Lineage (NCBI taxonomy): Eukaryota > Metazoa > Mollusca > Bivalvia > Mytilida > Mytilidae > Mytilisepta > Mytilisepta virgata. Next base: position 21,719,999 of record CM051513.1, read on the forward strand.
GAAGCTATCCTAAGTTCGGAAATGTCCTAAATTTTGTCCAAAAGTTAGGATGTAGAAATCGGTGTCTTTAGACCACCCTTAGATGGTCCTAGCAGTTAAGATTAATTATTGTAATGTAAACAAAGTGTGAGTTGGGCGTGGAGATGGGTAAATACGCGCTAACAGGGTACATTCGCATTTAATAACTTAGAACTTACATAGGACAGAGGAAAAAAGAAAGGAATAAAGGCATCAAAATGGCAAGTTATTAAAGTCCGATAGTCTTAACGTTGAGACGGTAAACACGTTTTACAGAATGATTTCTCCACTTGTTTCAAGAAGTCGTTAAAATCTAGAAAATAATAATCAAAGCAGAAAATGTTATAAATAGTAAAAAAAATAACAAAAGAGTAGCGAATAAGGTATAAGGAAAATAAAGTACCAAATTAGGAATAAGGAATAAGTAACGAATAAGAAATAATAACGAATAAGTAGCGAAGAAGGAATAAGGAATACATAACGAATAAGGACAAAGTAACCAACTTGACGACCCTTTTCAATGGTTACTCCATAGATGGAAGAGTAGATACATACAGTTATATGTATTATAAAAGCAAAACGTATCCTCCCTTGTTACATATTATATCAATTTTCTGTTTAGGAAATAAACTGAAATATAGTGAATATTTTAGAATTTGTTGCATTTTTTTACATTAAAATGTTATCTTATAAACACCACATATATAAAAAAAAAATTGTACTATACTACATTAATTAACCTTTCTCGCCATTATTTTTCAACCCAAAACTTTTTTCTTTTCTTTTTTCTGCACATTTCATTTACGTAAAGGGAGAAACTTTTTTTTGTTAATACAAGTTACATTCAGATAGAGATACACAGTTTTTTGTTATTAAAGAATGTTTAAATTCAAATTTTGAAATGGACATGATAGATGAAACCTGTCCTTGTAACCCTAAAACCTTATAGGTGCCACAAATATGAAGACACGCATATCACAGCTGTGTATTTATGCAAAATTATCTTTTAAAATTTAAAAAAAAGGCAAGGATTGCATGACTATTGTTAAATTGCTATCAAATAAACATTTGTGCGTAACATAATATTTATAAATTACTTTTTTTCTGTTTGTACGGAGTAATATTTGTTTACATCTACATAAACTGTTCATGACTAAGTTGATTCCAATTTTAATATAAGTTAATTTAAAACATAAGAATACTTTGTGTAGATCATGTATATGTCGAATCATAATTTAATAGAATATCAAGGCTGCATAAACAAAAGGACCGATTTAAACAGGAAAAGGATTAATTTTTAAAATACGAAAAATTCCCAATCAATAACGTCAAATAGGAAACAATTTAACATCTAGATGTTATGTTTTAATAAACTAGCATTGTGTATCAATTGGAAATGCGTCCTGCAGAACAATACAGATTTGATCACCATGTTAACCAAATGATAAAATGGTTTCAATTGCAAATTCATGTGACTGTTTAGTCTAAAAAAAAGCCACCACTAATTCTATGTGCTTGCTTATTAGGTATTTGTATGAGAATAACTTCCCAGGTGCGAAAGTGAAAATAACTCTTACAGGAACTTGACAAAGTTTTAATAAACTTTTTCGTATTGAAATGAACCAAACAACACCTACTATAGAAGTACAAAATGTATTAACATGATATTACAAATTATTCAAAAATAAATCTATTACTGATATAAGTCTGTGTTTAAGGACTTTTTTATTCGTTGTTTCACCAAACAATTTACTATTGACATTTTTTTATATCATTACCATTTTGAGGAAATGTTTGTGGTGTTATACATTTTTTTTATTTAGAACTAGTTACTGAAAAGTTCCGGCGGAACAAATTGGCTGTCACATTTACATGAGTTCGTACTGTCATAATTGCTCAAATCTAAAATAAAATGAGTTGAAATTGTTGGTCATTTTCAGTGATAATCTACAGTGTTGAAAGATAACCACAGGAATACAATCAAGGATGAGCTCAAGGATTAACGGAGAAAATATTTTAGCCAATGAAAATTGGGCATTCCTATTGCAGCGTGATACTGAGGCTTTCCGTAATTTAGCCAATCGGAATTGTGAAATATATATAGCTAACCTATATCAGCTAGTTTTACCAGTATGTTCTTATTATAGGATATATAACAAAAAAGCATGGCTGCTGTGTACAATATACGACGAAATAAAGTGTTTATAGACAGAGACAACCCTTTAAATCAAAGTTTTAGATTTTTGGTGCACGAACATTTTACTGGACAGAACACGGTACAAACATACAGATAGATAGGCACACTTTAATTTTAATATATGTGTAAAATTTCATTTCATTCTGATATATAACACTAGAGATATGAGCACAAAATTTATACAATACCTTGTTTTTCATGTTTGCTATGGGGAACCCAAAAAATCAAATAAATCAAATATCTGCTGCACATCGACACTTTATTCGTGATAAATAAATATGTATATATTTTCATTTCATTCTTATAAATAATAAAAAAAAATAGACTCGTTGGAATGTGGGTTTCTTTTTAACTCATGTTGTGCACATATCCATGGACAATCACAGGTATCGAGGGGACCCTATTATAGTATTTGTGCTCTCAATTAACTCACGATTTAAATCTCTAATAGATATCATATAGATGTAAATAATGATAATTATAGATTAATACATGGTCTTTTTCATACTACCCTTGTTATGAGCCCGAGGCCTTGGTATCGGTCCCGATGTCTTTAGCCCAAGGGACGATATTAGTTTAAGGATGATAACACGGTCAATATGAAAAACACCATGTATTAATCTATTTATCACATATTTTGCCACTAACAAGAAATAATTTTACTGTTGAATAAGATTTTCCAGTCTTCAAGGAAATTTTTTCAGATTTTCGACATCCCTGAATATAAGTTGCACATTCACAATACTGCAGCTATTAAACAGTGTTATTTCTTTCACTTGGAGTCAAACAAATGAATGCAACTTCAGTTCCTGTGTTTTTCTCCGAGATCTACAAATAGATTTTATAAGCCCCTATTTGAAACTGCTTCGAACATTTATGAACGGTTAATTCACCATAAATAATGATCAGACGATTATTTACAGGTGAGCGGAAGTGACGTCACTGCAGGTAACATGATGTAATTGCACCAGGGGCAAATAACATGCATCAAAGTATGCTTTTATTACATATGCAAAATCGGCGTTATTTGAATGTTATGTGATAATGCAGTACATGTATATACACAGTTGAATTTTCATTAATTTTACTGCCGTTTTATTTTTCTTCATAAGCCCTACAGTTTATAAATGTTTTTATTCTGGAATTCTTTTAAATATAAAAACAGCGAAAGTAAAAATCTTTCATTTTTTCAGAAATAAATATATGATTATCCAAAGAATATGTTAGCGGTGGTCCTAAGTTAGTCCTACCTAGGATTAGCTTAAAAGAGCTTTGTTTTACATCCCAAGACAATCCTAATTCGAGTCCTAAGACGAGTCTTAGGATATATCTTAGGGCATCTTCGTTAACACGTCCCCTGGCCTATGTCCAGTCGTCGCAAAACTGTATGCATAGCAATTATGACCTGTTGTTGTTCAGTCGAAGATTTAGAAAGGCTTAGTCATTAAGTTAAACCCTAAATCCAAATACCTGTATTTTATATAAAAATGTAAAAATATATGGTATTGGATAATTATAAAGTTAATCCCCTATGTCAATCATTTTTTAATTTGTCTTGTTTTATATGTATTTGTTAAATTCAGTCTTATTATTGATCGTTAAAATGAAAAAAAAAAAAAAAACTGAATAAAATATGAAAATGCTCTTATACCTTTTCCCCTAAATCTTGTTAATTTATTTTTCAATTGTAATAACTTGATTCGTCAAAATTATATACATGTATGTACAATGAATATATTGAGTAAACTGTACGTATACATGTACTTCTGTACTAGCTATATAGTGTAGTATGGTGTTGTATTTCAAGTTAACCCAAAGGATACATATATAGGACATAAAAATGAAATATATGTTTATATCTGTGATGAAATATATCTTAATATGCATGTGAACTGGGTCAAAATTGGTCATAATGTATTCCAACACGTTCTTCAATATCTCTGTCAAGTTGGGCTGGGTCATCGAATATATATCTGAAACAGGACCATGTACGAATCAATGCTGCCAAGTTGGCTTTGAATTGGCTCACTAGTTCTGGACAAGAAGGATTAAAAAGTGCTTTCCCGTGGTGTCCTATTTTAGACTAGTTTTACGGTGATGGCCATCTTTTGGATGATGGGCGTGGTCATCAAATATAATTTTGATTAGACTTTGGGCTGGTCGAGCTAATACACATTAAAAAATCTAACATTTCATATAAATATCTACATGTATATGCATTACTTTAAACATAATTTCTAATCGAAATGCATATCTCTTGCATCTTCCTTCTTTAAAAACCCAGGTTTTACTCAGCTGATCTTTGCAATTACGGATTTCTGTCGTAAAATTTTCAACATAATGAAATGTTTCAGAATAAACATGTTTACACTGAATAGAAAAAAAAACTGACAAAAATTCAAAGATAACAGAAATTGGAACCTTCTACCCGTAATCCGTACCGTATGTTAAAGCAATGCACATTATAATTGTTGCTAGAACTGAAAGGTTTGTAAATTTAAAAGATGCATCTAAATACATCAGTCAATAAAGGCTCCAAATATCTGAATTATACCTAGATCTTTTTGTAGATCTTACTTTGCTGAACATTTGTGCCATTTACAATTTCTCTCTATCTATGATGATATTAATGATAATGACCTATTAGTATCTTTGGATTGTTGTTTTTTTCTAACACTGCAAAAGTTCTTTAAAATTATCAATTCAGATGCAATAACCCAACAAAGACTTCACCGATTCGTTTGAATATTTCATGGATAGTAGATCTTGACCTGATAAACATTTCGATTCTGTCAGTTTTGCTCTAAATTCTTTAGTGTTTGAAATATAAGTCAAAAACGACGGACGACGAAGGACGTCAAGTGAAGGCATCAGGACACATTGCCCTTTGGACCAGGTGACTAAAATGACCACTAATACAATGATAACAGGACAAAAAATTCCAAAAAGCTAAAATTTATCCAATATCCAACTTTATGTGAGTATTATGGAGCAAACCTTGATCTGCACTTTGCTATCGGCATTTGCAAAATGGTCATCGTTACTATGGGAACTGGTTAAAGAGTCCAGAAACTTAAATGTATCCAATATTCACAAAACTGTATGCAAGTGTTATGTAATTCAATATCGGAATTTTCAAAATTCCCACCGTTATCATGGAAACGGAAAACATTTCCGAATTCAATTTTCATCAGACTTTATAGGAACATTTAATGCCACGCTGAGATGTTCTTAAACTTTGAGTTTGCAACCGTTACCATAGACACCGAACAATTCCAAAAAATCTAAAGTTTTCATGTTTAAAGTCAAGCAAGGAAGTACACTGTGGTCTTGAAATATGGGTGTTTTTTCCCGATTGACAATTGGCATTCCTATGGTTATTAATTGTGCGCCACTACCGGCTGACTTGTTCCTTTACTCATATTATGTAGAATTCTTTGACGGGCTTCTTGAGGAAAAACAGAAGACGTTAGCCTGTACCTTTAATTTCAGCTTTCGCTACATAGATGATGTTTTATCACTCAACAATTCACGTTTTTGGAATTACTTACATCTCATCTATCCAAAATGAGCTCAGAATTCTGGATACCACAGACGCTGCCTAGTCTGACTTTCACCTCGACATTGACACCAGTGGAAGGTTAAATACAAAACTTTACGACAAACATGATGACTTTGGCTTTCCAATCGTCAACTTTACATTTTTGAGCGGCAATATTCCAGAAGCGCCGGCGTATTGAAGATATTTCACAACTCATACGTTATCCCAGAGCTTGTGACATATATATGGAGTTCCTGGACAGAGCCCTGCTCCTGACAGAAAGAGTTTCTCAGACAGGGATACGTTGCTGACAGGTTTCCCAGGTGAAAATTGACCTGTTCCATTGATGTTATCCCTTCCTCATGGCGGGTGTCCTGCAAGAAGTAGAGACAGCTTACTCTTCCGGAGCACATGTAACCCGATTTGTTTGTGGGGTCCATGTTGTTAATATGTTTTTAGTTTTTAATTGTAGTGCATGTAGTGTTTTGCTCTTGTGTTCGTTGTACTTCGGAGTTTGTTGGTTGTTACCATTTTTCCCTCTGTCGAATGTCCCTTTGGTATTTCTTGAATTTATTTTATTACAAACACAGTTTTTCATATTTAAATTACGGGAAAATTATTTAAAACCACCATTAATATAAATGATTGTTTTTATGTTGAAAAATATGTCAAAAGCAGTTTAACTACAAATTATATTGATGAGTTTAAGAAAAAGGTTGAAGAAATAGCGATTGGCCAGAGTATCGTAAATGAAAAGAATTTGAACAATAACCGAACTGAAAATTTGCAATCCATGATAACAGATCTTTAATGTCGCTCAATGAAATATAATCCGATCTTTAATGGGCTTTTTGAAGCACCTTACGAGGACACTGAGCAGAAAGTTAGGAATTTTATCTACAACGAAATAAAAACAAGTTGGAAAGTGATAAAATTCATGACTTCAGGGGAAACATAAATCGTCAATCTATTAACAGTATGCATAATGAAACGACTACCAATTCTAGGAGCAAATCAACACTTTAGTAGACAATGTAGGGAAAATACACGTAGACTCAGCAAAAGAAACCGTTGGAACAGTAGCATGCTAAAAAAAGTGCCACTCAAATTATGGTGAAAGAAGTTCAAAGAAGAAACCGTGGTTCGATCAAGATTGCACGTACTTTTTATCATACGATCAAACGTAAATACAAATACCTTAAGTGTGAAAAAAAAAATCTCCAAGACGCCGAAAAGAAATATAAAAAAAAGTTATGGATTACGCAATTAAAACACATCTTAAAAATATGAAAAATATATTAAAAAAATATATGAGAACAAACAATCCCAAGGAATATTGGAATTTATTAAACCAAGGTCAAAGAAAGAAACAGCCAAACATTTCCGGTGATGCTTTGTTTGAATTTTGTTTTTAATTTAAATTCAGACCGGGTCATGACAATTCCGATATATATTAATATTCTTTTCGATAATTTACGAAATAGTTCGGGCACAGAAGTTTTGAATGTGAACTTGAACAAACCGATTTCACAGGTAGAAATCTTGAGTTGTATCAACGATTACGTGTCGTGAGATGATTTAATCCGAAACGAATTCATTAGATATACTGTTATCGTTGTATACGGATCTCTTTAAAACTTAATCTTTGACTCTGGAATAATACCCGAAAGTTGTCTCACTGGGAATATCGTTCATTTCTAAAAAAAATATACATAATATATGATAATATGTGGTGAAGGCTTGACTTTTTGTAATGACTCCAAGAAAATTGATCTTGATCAAGGTCAAAAGTTAAATTCATTTCCTGAATGCTGAATTGCATTTTTTCACAGAGATATCCACACGTAGGTCTAGGTGATATGGGTTTCACGGAAATGTCTAATGTGATTGATTGATTAATGCTTAAGTTCCAGTGGCAAATAGCTCATGCTTCTCCAGGACGAGAACCAGTTCATTTATCAAATGATGCAAATAGAGGTGGGAAAGGACACACAAGGGAACCAATTTTGACTGTCACTGTAAAAGGAGGATGGTTGGGTTGGATGATTTAGCCTTTTGTAGCGGTCATCAACCTATTCTCTTCCGAAAACTATAGAAGGGCCTTTACCTTGGAGGGAGTTGGCATTTTCCAAACACGTTACCCAATATAATCAGCGGTTAGGATTTTCGTATTATGACCTGACAATCCTCCAACAAGAGGGTTTCCCCTATTCGCCATCTGAGCAAGCGCTAATTTATCAAATTTGTTACTTTTCTAGCTTATATGATATAAGGGGTTTTTAAGGCACATTCTGGTTGCTAGGAAGTCCGAGAAATGTGTATCAAAAATTGATATTCCTAATTTAATTTAGAAAGCATTATTCAATTAAGCTGCGCATATGTAACCTTAAAAATTGTGATTTATGTACATCTTAAAACTTGCTGCTAAGGGATGAAAGCGTTGCTAAGGGAGTTTTCCCCAAAAATAATGTGTATTCATAATACAAAAATATCTGTTGATACATTTTATAATTATATTTAAAAAAAGCTTTGAAACCTTTTGAATGATGAATTATATACTGACCTATTCATAAATAGATAACGGATCAATCGTTATTTATCTCTCGGTCGTGGCAAAAAAAACATGGATTGCAAAAAAAGGGTGACCGTCTTATAAGTTGATACCCTCTTCATACATATCACAAACACTTATCAACCTCCTTTTTCCAAACTGTGATGTCAGTGGTTTATATCATAATGTAATTTCCTTTCATGTTTTTATTTTATAAGATATTCGTGTCGTGTATTGGATTTCTATGGAATGATTTGTATTGCTTTTTATTCATATATATTTTTATTTCAATGTTGGCTTCAATTAGGGGAGGGTTCTCGGAAGAAAGAAGTGGATTAAGCGTGCTGCATAAATTATTCACTTCCCCAGAGTAAGGGAATGACAGGTCAATTTGTTATCTAGTCTCATTACACCTCTTTAGTTTTATTATAACGGTATGATAATTTGACAGATAGCTCAATGGGTGGATTTATTTACATAATACTTCACTGCGGCTAACTGAAGATCGTTTAATATAGAGATTCCTTGTTCAAGACTATATAGTGACCTCTAGGTAAACTTCTTTTTTGGGTGGTTTTGTCTCCATGGCATGGCTTCTTATCTGTTTCTTTACCATATGAAAATTGGTAACTTAATTAAATTTTATAAGTTTAAATCTATTAGCATATGTTTTTCTCACGTTCTAAACACCTCTGAAACTATTGGAAACATGGATTGGATTTACATTCAATCTGTATATTAAAAAACATACCAACCTCACAACATAGAAATCAAGAACAGCACACAAATTTTAAAAAACTACTCAGAATTACTCGGAGCCATTCAGGGTTGTCAGCATGGTGTGATTCTCAACTATTGAAGACCAGTTGCAAATTCTGTGTCTTTAACTCTCCGTCCTATGTTAGAAATGTAAAAGACATTGACATTTCTCGGTACAGTATTCATGTTTTTCTCGACCCCCCCCCCCCCCTTACTGTTTTGCCGCACCTACAGATACGTAATTGCTGGTCCCTAAGACCATATAACCTTTTAATACGAATTCCTTGGTTGAATTTTGCAGGTTCCAACGCAATATGGAAATATGGAATTAACATTATACATATACTATTCGAACTTTGGACTTCACAGAGAGTTACATATAACCAAATATCCTTAGATGCTCCATTACTAAGAAAAAATCAAAACCTTATTAATAGACTTTCTTTAGGAAGATGACTGACTAATTGATTTAATACATCTATGAATAATTTAATTTGATTTGAATATTGCATTTTGATTGAGTGAACAGCGTAGAGCAACTTTGGTTATACCGTATAACCTGGTTTTGGTATTGTAACATCACCAACGGATTAATCCGTCACTTGTAAATTCAAATAGTCCCATGTCATTATTAATGCTTGAATCGAGGAGTAAGTAAAGTCAAGGAGTACCAAAGGGATATTCGAAGGAAAGAAAAATCGTGACAACCGACAAACTCCGGAGAAGAACGAAGACAAGACCAAAACAATACATGCACTACAGTTAAAAACTAAAAACATATGAACAACATGGACCCCAACAAAAAAACCGGGGCGGTAGACTCAGGTGCTCCAGAAGAGTAAGCAGGACATGTTAAATCCGGTATGAGAAAGGGGTAATATCAATGGAACAGGTCCATTTTCATTTGGGAAACGGTTTTTTTTCATACCTGTCAACCAAGTCATAATGACGCCCATAAAACGTTAATAAGGATGACTTCAGCTTAGGAGTAACGTACCCCTGTCTGACCAACTTTTCTGTCAGGAGCCAGGCTCTGTCCAGAAAGTCAATGTATATGTCACAAGCTCTGGAATAACGTATGAGCTGTGAAATATATAATCCATACGCCGGCGCCTCTGGAATATTTCTGCTGTCGTAATTGTACTTCAGTCACCTGGTTTGGGTCAGTATGCGACTTTTATATAAAAAAAAATTGACCCAAAGCAGATTATTTCGTATAACCTGTTCAAAAATTAGAAACATTCCTTAAATATCCTTTTAAACTTCATTCATTCCCCTGAGTTTTACACCAACTAAGAGGTTCATTTAGTTTTTTTTTAATCAAAGGTTTCACGGTATTTCTTCTGGATTTGTTATCATAATTTGCTGTTTACATTGCACATTAAACACATCATAATGAATATCTTCTTCTGACACCACACAATTATAAGCTGTACAAATGTATTTGTAAACGTAATAACTTGTAAAAAAAACAGTTCCCAATCATTATGCGACAACTTGCACAACGATTAGCTATGCTGTAGAATTCTGTTTATATCAACTAAAATTCCATGAAATCTTAAATCAAAATAACAATGTATGTTGGAATAGACAAGGAATGAATTTTAAATAACTGTATCTAATGTATAGTTAAACAATGCAAGAATTTACCATCATTTGGGTTCACTAATGCTATATTTATATATATGTATAAAAATCTTGTATGTCAACAAATGAAAGCAAATGGAATCCCAGAAGCATGAGGAAGGCAGATTTCTTACTAGCCCCCTTACAAATAGAACTGTTATTATATAAAACTTAAATAAAAGTCATAAAAGGAATTTCATATATGTAAAAGGAGACCCTGACTTGACATTTTTGGATAATAATCACGAAAACATCCCAACAACACAATTTTCTACTAACGTTACACTTCCTGCACAAATCATTGTAGTAAAAATACACTATAAAAAACGGGTTTAGTAGGATATTTTAAATGCATATGTAACTAGCGATTTTAATGTGTCGAATCTTCTCCTCTGATACGGTTAGAGTAAGGTAGGTTGATTCATCTTATAATAATTTTAACATTTCAAGATGACAAACATGATGACTTTGGCTTTCCAATCGTCAACTTTACATTTTTGAGCGGCAATATTCCAGAAGCGCCGGCGTATTGAAGATATTTCACAACTCATACGTTATCCCAGAGCTTGTGACATATATATGGAGTTCCTGAACAGAGCCCTGCTCCTGACAGAAAGAGTTTCTCAGACAGGGATACGTTGCTGACAGGTTTCCCAGGTGAAAATTGACCTGTTCCATTGATGTTATCCCTTCCTCATGGCGGGTGTCCTGCAAGAAGTAGAGACAGCTTACTCTTCCGGAGCACATGTAACCCGTTTTGTTTGTGGGGTCCATGTTGTTAATATGTTTTTAGTTTTTAATTGTAGTGCATGTAGTGTTTTGCTCTTGTGTTCGTTGTACTTCGGAGTTTGTTGGTTGTTACCATTTTTCCCTCTGTCGAATGTCCCTTTGGTATTTCTTGAATTTATTTTATTACAAACACAGTTTTTCATATTTAAATTACGGGAAAATTATTTAAAACCACCATTAATATAAATGATTGTTTTTATGTTGAAAAATATGTCAAAAGCAGTTTAACTACAAATTATATTGATGAGTTTAAGAAAAAGGTTGAAGAAATAGCGATTGGCCAGAGTATCGTAAATGAAAAGAATTTGAACAATAACCGAACTGAAAATTTGCAATCCATGATAACAGATCTTTAATGTCGCTCAATGAAATATAATCCGATCTTTAATGGGCTTTTTGAAGCACCTTACGAGGACACTGAGCAGAAAGTTAGGAATTTTATCTACAACGAAATAAAAACAAGTTGGAAAGTGATAAAATTCATGACTTCAGGGGAAACATAAATCGTCAATCTATTAACAGTATGCATAATGAAACGACTACCAATTCTAGGAGCAAATCAACACTTTAGTAGACAATGTAGGGAAAATACACGTAGACTCAGCAAAAGAAACCGTTGGAACAGTAGCATGCTAAAAAAAGTGCCACTCAAATTATGGTGAAAGACGTTCAAAGAAGAAACCGTGGTTCGATCAAGATTGCACGTACTTTTTATCATACGATCAAACGTAAATACAAATACCTTAAGTGTGAAAAAAAAATCTCCAAGACGCCGAAAAGAAATATAAAAAAAAGTTATGGATTACGCAATTAAAACACATCTTAAAAATATGAAAAATATATTAAAAAAATATATGAGAACAAACAATCCCAAGGAATATTGGAATTTATTAAACCAAGGTCAAAGAAAGAAACAGCCAAACATTTCCGGTGATGCTTTGTTTGAATTTTGTTTTTAATTTAAATTCAGACCGGGTCATGACAATTCCGATATATATTAATATTCTTTTCGATAATTTACGAAATAGTTAGGGCACAGAAGTTTTGAATGTGAACTTGAAGAAACCGATTTCACAGGTAGAAATCTTGAGTTGTATCAACGATTACGTGTCGTGAGATGATTTAATCCGAAACGAATTCATTAGATATACTGTTATCGTTGTATACGGATCTCTTTAAAACTTAATCTTTGACTCTGGAATAATACCCGAAAGTTGTCTCACTGGGAATATCGTTCATTTCTAAAAAAATATACATAATATATGATAATATGTGGTGAAGGCTTGACTTTTTGTAATGACTCCAAGAAAATTGATCTTGATCAAGGTCAAAAGTTAAATTCATTTCCTGAATGCTGAATTGCATTTTTTCACAGAGATATCCACACGTAGGTCTAGGTGATATGGGTTTCACGGAAATGTCTAATGTGTCATAACGTGGATTTATGTACATCTTAAAACTTGCTGCTAAGGGATGAAAGCGTTGCTAAGGGAGTTTTCCCCAAAAATAATGTGTATTCATAATACAAAAATATCTGTTGATACATTTTATAATTATATTTAAAAAAAGCTTTGAAACCTTTTGAATGATGAATTATATACTGACCTATTCATAAATAGATAACGGATCAATCGTTATTTATCTCTCGGTCGTGGCAAAAAAAACATGGATTGCAAAAAAAGGGTGACCGTCTTATAAGTTGATACCCTCTTCATACATATCACAAACACTTATCAACCTCCTTTTTCCAAACTGTGATGTCAGTGGTTTATATCATAATGTAATTTCCTTTCATGTTTTTATTTTATAAGATATTCGTGTCGTGTATTGGATTTCTATGGAATGATTTGTATTGCTTTTTATTCATATATATTTTTATTTCAATGTTGGCTTCAATTAGGGGAGGGTTCTCGGAAGAAAGAAGTGGATTAAGCGTGCTGCATAAATTATTCACTTCCCCAGAGTAAGGGAATGACAGGTCAATTTGTTATCTAGTCTCATTACACCTCTTTAGTTTTATTATAACGGTATGATAATTTGACAGATAGCTCAATGGGTGGATTTATTTACATAATACTTCACTGCGGCTAACTGAAGATCGTTTAATATAGAGATTCCTTGTTCAAGACTATATAGTGACCTCTAGGTAAACTTCTTTTTTGGGTGGTTTTGTCTCCATGGCATGGCTTCTTATCTGTTTCTTTACCATATGAAAATTGGTAACTTAATTAAATTTTATAAGTTTAAATCTATTAGCATATGTTTTTCTCACGTTCTAAACACCTCTGAAACTATTGGAAACATGGATTGGATTTACATTCAATCTGTATATTAAAAAACATACCAACCTCACAACATAGAAATCAAGAACAGCACACAAATTTTAAAAAAACTACTCAGAATTACTCGGAGCCATTCAGGGTTGTCAGCATGGTGTGATTCTCAACTATTGAAGACCAGTTGCAAATTCTGTGTCTTTAACTCTCCGTCCTATGTTAGAAATGTAAAAGACATTGACATTTCTCGGTACAGTATTCATGTTTTTCTCGATCCCCCCCCCCCCTGTTTTGCCGCACCTACAGATACGTAATTGCTGGTCCCTAAGACCATATAACCTTTTAATACGAATTCCTTGGTTGAATTTTGCAGGTTCCAACGCAATATGGAAATATGGAATTAACATTATACATATACTATTCGAACTTTGGACTTCACAGAGAGTTACATATAACCAAATATCCTTAGATGCTCCATTACTAAGAAAAAATCAAAACCTTATTAATAGACTTTCTTTAGGAAGATGACTGACTAATTGATTTAATACATCTATGAATAATTTAATTTGATTTGAATATTGCATTTTGATTGAGTGAACAGCGTAGAGCAACTTTGGTTATACCGTATAACCTGGTTTTGGTATTGTAACATCACCAACGGATTAATCCGTCACTTGTAAATTCAAATAGTCCCATGTCATTATTAATGCTTGAATCGAGGAGTAAGTAAAGTCAAGGAGTACCAAAGGGATATTCGAAGGAAAGAAAAATCGTGACAACCGACAAACTCCGGAGAAGAACGAAGACAAGACCAAAACAATACATGCACTACAGTTAAAAACTAAAAACATATGAACAACATGGACCCCAACAAAAAAACCGGGGCGGTAGACTCAGGTGCTCCAGAAGAGTAAGCAGGACATGTTAAATCCGGTATGAGAAAGGGGTAATATCAATGGAACAGGTCCATTTTCATTTGGGAAACGGTTTTTTTTCATACCTGTCAACCAAGTCATAATGACGCCCATAAAACGTTAATAAGGATGACTTCAGCTTAGGAGTAACGTACCCCTGTCTGACCAACTTTTCTGTCAGGAGCCAGGCTCTGTCCAGAAAGTCAATGTATATGTCACAAGCTCTGGAATAACGTATGAGCTGTGAAATATATAATCCATACGCCGGCGCCTCTGGAATATTTCTGCTGTCGTAATTGTACTTCAGTCACCTGGTTTGGGTCAGTATGCGACTTTTATAAAAAAAAAAAATTGACCCAAAGCAGATTATTTCGTATAACCTGTTCAAAAATTAGAAACATTCCTTAAATATCCTTTTAAACTTCATTCATTCCCCTGAGTTTTACACCAACTAAGAGGTTCATTTAGTTTTTTTTTAATCAAAGGTTTCACGGTATTTCTTCTGGATTTGTTATCATAATTTGCTGTTTACATTGCACATTAAACACATCATAATGAATATCTTCTTCTGACACCACACAATTATAAGCTGTACAAATGTATTTGTAAACGTAATAACTTGTAAAAAAAACATTTCCCAATCATTATGCGACAACTTGCACAACGATTAGCTATGCTGTAGAATTCTGTTTATATCAACTAAAATTCCATGAAATCTTAAATCAAAATAACAATGTATGTTGGAATAGACAAGGAATGAATTTTAAATAACTGTATCTAATGTATAGTTAAACAATGCAAGAATTTACCATCATTTGGGTTCACTAATGCTATATTTATATATATGTATAAAAATCTTGTATGTCAACAAATGAAAGCAAATGGAATCCCAGAAGCATGAGGAAGGCAAATTTCTTACTAGCCCCCTTACAAATAGAACTGTTATTATATAAAACTTAAATAAAAGTCATAAAAGGAATTTCATATATGTAAAAGGAGACCCTGACTTGACATTTTTGGATAATAATCACGAAAACATCCCAACAACACAATTTTCTACTAACGTTACACTTCCTGCACAAATCATTGTAGTAAAAATACACTATAAAAAACGGGTTTAGTAGGATATTTTAAATGCATATGTAACTAGCGATTTTAATGTGTCGAATCTTCTCCTCTGATACGGTTAGAGTAAGGTAGGTTGATTCATCTTATAATAATTTTAACATTTCAAGATGACATTTTAATGCAGATTATTAATGATATTTATTCATAACTGAAAACTTTGATACAGAAAAAAACTTTATTGTTTTTGTAATTGATATTTTCTTATTAAAAAAAACAATTGAAAATAAAATTGAGGAATATGAATTCGATAGCCGTATAAATCAAATTCATTTGATGTAAAAAGGGACTAACCAAAAATAATCTTTTCTTAAAAGAGGGATTCAGAACCATATAGGGGAAGCTAATGTTCCAGCATGTTTTCCTCTGAATGTCAAATCAAACTTTGATGGAATTGAGAAAACAAAACTTTGACGAAAGGGATGTAGTTGGGCATCGTTCATTTTTTTATATATATTAATCAAAAGTTCCAACTGCCGTTACCAAAAACAGTAAACAAATTAATTGCTCTTCCTAAATTTTTAAGCGATTAAATTTTGATTTACTCAACCTTATTTTGTGTTGATTTTAGTTTGTTTGCAAAATTGTTGATTTTGAAGAGATTCCGACCAATGATACTACCCTTACATGCTCCTTAGGTATATTTGTCTTCTTTAAAAAAAAAATGATGAAAAGAAGGTTAGTAATTTTCCCAAAATACTTGGGTCAATTGTAACAAACTTTATTAAAATGTTCGTAGACAATGATCACAATTTTCCCTATTCTACAATCAGAATTCAAGACGTACGAAAACATTTCCATGCGTCTACAAAAATGGCTTTCAAATTAAACAAGATATACACATACATTGTATTGTACATGTCTGTCACATGTTTTAATTAAACATGATAATGCAACCAACATTTATTAACAAAAAGAAAAATACAACAAATAACAGACTTTCATTTAAACATATTTCACCCTGTTGGCCAAAGTTAGTTTCGTCAGAGAATGAAAACCAACAAACTCCTCGATAGCCAACTATTAACGTTATGTCATGACGAGCGCATGGTGCCATAATGGTTATCTTCCTTTGTCCTGAATATCGATGGACAACCACTTGTATATGTGATATGTGATAATCTGCTAAGATATGTGATGTATGACTGTTTGATAACTTATCTTTTTTTTTCTTTTTTCATATATCATTTTACATTCATAAAAACCAAGTTTCTATCCTATTTTGGAAGTTCCAGATATTGATCCAGCGTTTAAGATATATCAAAACAAAGTAAATCAGATTTAAATGTAACTTAGAAAAAACGATTGCTTATTTAGAAATCCAAATATTCATCCAACTGCATTTGTAATTATTTCTTGCACTCTGCATGAGACAATTATTTCTCGGTCACCTGACCTTATTTCATCTTCTGTAGTTTAAAACGTTTTTTATACTGTAACATTGGTTTCTTTAATATTATCAACAGCAGGTGCGTTTTGCCATATACATGAAAGCATTGCTCTATGAAAATAAAACTATAAAAAATAACAACCTTATTGAAACATTATAAGAAATATTACTGTGTATTGGATCGCAACATCTGACATTGTCTGGTGTTGCCACATTAAACCGTGCATGGTTTTAAAAATAATTAAAAAGAAATACATTTCTGCAGTTTTCCTCCAAAATTAAAATGTATGTTTCCAAAATGCATTGTGTTAAAAATAAAAAAAAGTAATCTTTTTCATATACTGCAAAATCTAGGCCTGTTTAGATGGGTATAGAAATAAAGCAAAGTTCTATCGCTCTGGCATTTCAACCCTCACCGTTGCTTTATAAATAGACATTGGCAGTAAGATAAGGTTTAAGCAGTAATTCGTCATATTATATTTCTAAAAAACGCATAAATATATGTGACACCGGTAATATGCAATTGTCTAATATATAAAATACCTTGCGGGTGTAATTATAATCTGTTATACTACATTTTATCTTTATATTTAATCTTCGTACCTCCAACATGTCCAAATTCAAATATCGCTATTTCTACTGTCTCGTTAGAATGGATCCACATGCATGATCCTGCTTATAGTTGCTGTCTGTTCCCTGTAATTCAATAAGGATAAACTACCCCTATAGTATTGTAGGTAACTATTGTTGATAGGCTGTTTGATTACAGGTTTTTTTCATTTCCTTTATAGGAACTGCTTACCTTTTGGAGCACCTGAGTTAACTCCTTGTTTTTAAAGGAGTTTGTGTTGTTCATTGTTTTTTTTTTTTTTTTTAGTTTTCAGTGTTTATTTGTTGTACTTGTGGTTCATTTGTATTCCCGGGTTTTGTCTGGCTAATGGATTACGTGTTTTGGATTGCTCCTTAGGTATATCTGTCTTCTTTATATTTGACCATTTTACAAATCCATTTACATTCATAAAAATGAAGTTTCACAAAAATCTATCCTGATTCGAAAGAGTTTGACATATTGATGTTGTTTTAACATATTTAGGACAAAGTTATTTGTAGAAACATAACATGTTTTCATAATAGTCATAAAAATGAAACGAAAAGTAGAGGTCAGAATTTAAATAAAGCTTATTCATTGAATTCATATTTTTTTAAACAACATTCGACCAGATCCAGATTTTATATAAATTCAGATCTGTTGCACTGTATATTCATATTTCAACAAAACAATTAGTTAATATATCATCACATATTTGACGCTTTAGTTCGCGTTGCTTGTTAAAAAAATAATTGTGCAAAAAACCTAAATGTTAGAAGTTAAAACAAAACTAACCAAAGCCACTCGAAATGACAAAATATCAGGTCAGAAATGTTCACGAAGTGCGTGCAATTTGTTTGAGGAAAATAATTCATAGCATATAAAAATCTATACGCTGTCATTATAATATATTATAGTCCTATTAGAAAGCGTAACGATGGTAATAACAGGTGAAGGAAAAATAAACTTGACATCCTCATAATAATAGTTTCATACAGTATGGATATTAATATTCCGAAGACTACAGTAAAACAACGTGTTGTATTAAACTAGTGTACGCGTTTTATCAGCATGAAAATGTTTAAATTCCTGTTTTATCAATTAGGCAATAAATTGTTGTTAAGGATACGTTTTGAAATTTCTAATGTACACAATAGGGAGTATAATAACGTGTTGTCGACTTAAAAGACAATAAGATGTGCCGTTACAAGCAAATAAAACCACATTCTCCTGATTGGAATAGCACTGAAAAACCGAGTAGTTATAGGACTATATTACTTCGGAATAAAAGTCATGAAACTATTCGCCGGCTGTACAAATAAAGGTACCGTTGTGTCCTATAAGAAAGATGTCCACCCTAAGGAAAAAAAAATCATTCCAGAAATCAACTTGATCTTAAGTTTTTCTTTGTGTTGTACGATGTTATTAGCAACGAGAATTAACCGCAACATATCATGAACAAGGCTATACGTAACAGGCCAATGTACGCTGGAAGGTCTTTGTTTGATAAGTCACTCGATGTATGTCTTTAATCATAATTAAATGTAGGTAAGAACAAATACATTAATGAGAAAATGCATCTTTTCAAACAACTACAAATGTATTTGTATTAGAGTAAATGGTACCCTTCTTCCATGTTGTACTGTAACGTTATTAGATTTCACAATGTTCTCGGTCACGTTTGGATTAACACTCCGTGTTAATGTGAAATAACTGACAGAATCGCTTCTTCCGTAATTTAATAGGGCTCATTGTATTATAAATTTGATCGCATCATAAACAGATGTGTTCAGCCATATAAATAATAAAATCAAAGCAGCCTTTCCGATCCTCATATTTTCGGATAGAGTTACACAATGTAGTAAATTTAAATATTTTAAATTGCATTTTATCGTGTAATCAATCGCTGAGACGTAAAAACAAAACAGATTTTGTTTCTCATATTTCATTACAATCTAGAGATGTTTTTGTCATTTTCTTTACAAAGTTTGATCGTGTTTTTTTTCTCGTTGACTACGTTTGACCTTGTCTATATCTATGATTGAAGTGTATATTCGATTGACACCTCTGTTTTCATCAGTATGTGTTCGAGATCCGGCAAAAGCATATCTAAATATATAGGACCAAGCTTCTTCGAAAACCCACTTTGCAGCTAGAATATATAGACTATGCAGTTCAATATTTTATTTACTTTGACAGTATAATGATATTCCCACATAATGTACAAAAACCGAAAAAAAATACCCATATATTATGTCCTTTTCAAGATATACTTCAGTGAAGTCAGCAATATTTTATTGCGTATGTGATCAAGTCATGAAAAGCGCTTGATATATTGCCGGACGAACACGTGGTCCATTGTAAGAAATCTGGGATAACGGCTTGACCCATTAGGGAACCCAATAGGGACAAAAAATAACATAAAAGAGCCGTGATAGCATGATTTGGTACAGACATTTAACAGTGGTAGGATTAAACCGGTTTTATGGGGGTCAAAATCTATCCCTTATCTACCCTGACAATTTGATGTTGAATCAAACTATAAAAACAATTGCTAGAACGACAAAATTATACTTGAGGGTAAGAATGGGTTCATTTTAACTGTACAACTAGCAATAAATAACACTCCCATAAAGTTTTTTTTTGTGTTCCCGTCATGCGTGTTAAAAGTCCGGAAAAGAATATCGCTTTTATTGCTGTTCTTCGTCTAAACAGTCAAAGGCTTTAATGTTGGACATTTTTTTTTTCAAATTTTAAAGCAGAAATACAATTTGTTCAAAGAAAGCTTTTTTGTGAAGAAAGAAAGGAACCAACGACCTGATAAGGGATATTACAATTACAATTACAAAAACATTTCTTGTCGGTCAATCTCGCAATCCAAAAAAAAAACAAACAAACCGATCTTGAGCACATCAACTGATTTTTCCAAAACTTTATTTGATACACTGTCAAGTCGCACTCAACAACTACGGTTATTTGAGCTAGGTGAAGAAGGGCCAAGAATTAAACATATATTAGTACATAAGATACAGAGTGTTTCATATTAGCACAATGTGTGATCCGAAACCTAACTGCTATCAGATAAAGAAGCTTGCAAAATCCATTCACCAAGAAGAAAGCTCACATTTTTGTGTACAAAAATTCACATCCGAGGGTGTGCATGTTAACAACAAACTAAAGATGAGTTAGAGCAACACGCATAATTCTAGCAATTGACTATTCTACCCCAAAAAAAAAAAAATAAAATAAAATAAAACCAGAAAATGCAAAGTTTTATTTTGGCAATCTTTTCCAGCTTTGGTATATACTAGTATATCTTAGTCTTAACCACGTCATCTTTCACGTTATTAAGTTTTCCATATCTAAGACGCATGTTCAGTCTTTAATTTGTTTTCGTGGCAGTTCATCGTACACGAGGCTCAGATTTTATACGCGTATGAATTTCCCTGTACTTCTATATGCCTTATACATACATTTCATTAGAGACAATAGTTGACGTTTCATCTGCAGCTGTGTTCTGTAGTTTACAAAATCATACTTGCCTTTCTTTGCTTTAAATTACCGGTATGAGTTACACGTTTTGCTATGTTGTATCGTGTTTATTATCTTTCCGTTGTAAATAAATACGCGGCATTCTTGAGTTTTTGTCTTGAATAATCTAGGCACCTGTTCAACCACAGAGCAGCCTATCGCGGATTGGGTAGATTGATTGATCGTTGTCCAGTGGCAAATATCTCATGTTTCCTCAGGACGAGAACCATTTCAAAAATTTATTAAAAACAATTCATTGTCCATTAGCCTACTATCTTCCAAAACGTGTATAAAGGGTTATTAGTGTTCAGGTAGGGTTTTGATTTTCAAAACACCTTACATGGCTTTATGTATTATAACCTAAAAACCCCCAATGAGAGAGTTTCCCCTTTCCGCCCGGATAGGAATGAACTCTCTAGAGGGGTTGTAACGTCAGAATACTGAAAAACTGACCGATTACAAAGGTGGGTAATGTGTTTTGAGAATGTCGATCTCCCTGCACGCTAAAGAACCCGTCTGTAGTTTTCGTATAATTTATACTAACAGTTGTTGAACATACCCAACTGTCTACCTTCATACAGTGAAAGTCGAAATAACTTCTTCATTGATTTGTAATAATTTTATTTGTGATCAACAAAAACTTATGAAGTCCTCTTTAAAATATGGCTGTTATTTGCTATAACAGCTATTTTACTTGAAAATAAAAGACGGGCTGGTGATGACACATGCGTAGGATGTTCGTCTGAGCGAAAAGTATACTCAAACATACCAAAATTGTATGAGTGTACATAGATAGAATTGAAAACTTGTTAAAAATAAATACATTATCTTCAAATGGTAGGTTGCAGAAACTATCCTCTTTGTCTCCGGGTATACTCATATTTGAATTGTGTTTGATAAATTGTTGAAGTATGTCTCGTCCTGAAAAAGCACAGAATATTTGAAACAGGACATAAAGCAAACATGAAACAATAAAGAAAAAGCCTTGAATAATGTCTTATTTTCATTGGCCGTACAACGATAAGGACACGAGCAAAGTGTCTAATTCCAATGCTTACCAAAATAACCATGAATAGAACGATTGAAACTGACGACAAACATTGAAAGTATTAACTTTCTTTTAAATGATAAAATTTGATAAATTTCAGCAAAATCAGATCTGTTGTTTCGTTGTTGTGTTTCTTTTTTAATTGTTTCCCTTAACTTTAAAACTAGCATTTAGTTATCTAACTTGTAAATTCAGATTTGTATATATACATATGTATATATACTCTCTTATGCAAAATATTTCAGAAGATAGAATAAAAAAATCCTAGTACCATCAATATTTCATATTTATACAAATTAACTTTATCAAATATTTAGTACTAAATATGGGTTTTCTGTTCGTGCATATATGATATTGATTAATGCATAATGGTTTCTAAAGTGGAACTTGATACAAAGATCCAATATAATTATGCGAAATACCAACAATATCATCTTTCTTTAAACTAGGGTAGATATATCCACAGATACTCACATATAACTGTTTCGTCGTATTACTGGTTCAACCAATTCTAATCTATGGATTCTGGTCATAGAGAAGAAATTTGAACCAAAGATTAGTTTAACTTGATGTTAACATTTAAGAAAGCTTATACAAAAATGTACTATATAAAAATGACAAAACTGAAGCTTTCTTAGAAAGCAATAGTTGTACAAACTGGGAGGACAGATTGCACGTCGAGTAACAAATACAATTCTTTGATACCAATTTTGAGGCACAAGACGTGCACATTTCGTCGATTTAATTGATGCAAACATTCAGGTTGTCTTATTATGATAACATGTTAAATATGTTCGTGAGGAACGTATAAAACAGAATAATTACATATTTAATGATGTCAATTTTGCAAACTTCTCACTTTCCAACCAAAATATTATTTCATCTTTTTCTCCTTTTTAATAACATCAATGTTCAACCAAAATGTCCAATTAAAAATCCACAACATTTTTTTCCGATTTCGATGTTTTTCCTTTAAGTTGCCTATATACAGTTATGACATCATTAAAATATTAAGAGAATTTCATTATGTGAGCAGGTTTTTTTTCAAAAAGAGCACCTTATAGTACAGAAATAATACAAATCGAAACAATCGATCGTTGCTATTCATCTTAGGGTCTTTATGAACTATGAATTATGGATCATACTTTCTATATAAAGGCCCACATTTTAAGTTGATAAAATCCATTTGTTTATTTGTATATTTATATATAATTTATTTATTTGAACTGTATTGTTGTTAATTTCTCTTTTTACAAATACGTTGATACCAAGGAAGCTCCGTATATGTTTGTGCTGTCTTAAAAAAAGACAATTCCAAATTTTATTGAAGACAAACACAGGCCTGCAGGGAGGATAAAACTGAAAGAACAAAATACAATCAAATTACTATGCGTGAAAAACAATGTCAAAATGTTACCACAAAAATTACAATTATGGCAAAAAGAGCACATGTTGCACGACTCCTGTTAGCAATAGTTTCTTGCACAATTATTGTCTTTCATGAGTATTACAGTTCAAATTCTCACATTTGGTTTTTCGGTTTTCTATTTCGTACGTGCTTGCAAAGAATGCAAATACTCACATGGCCATTTCTTCCAGAATTGTTCAGATAGATACTGCACATGCTTCCAATGGTGTCTGAGTAGGTCTGTCAGGAAACGGATAAATGTCTAGTGTAGTTTCTGAGTAAGCAATTGAGACTGAGTGACCATACTAGGTGACTCGGAGTCAAACGACAAACTTACTACAGGTCGGTTGTTGACTACGGCTGTTACCTCTGCTAATAATGTTGTAAGATCTTTTGAATCGATTCGCTAAGAGGATTGAGTCCAGTATTCTTCTTAAAACACCAAGCAGGGGCTCCCGTGCACTACCAACATGTGTAGCATGTAGTGGATTAAATAGCCATGTAATCCTATTCTAATTCAGATAGTTTTTCACAGTACTGTCTTCGACAAAATGAGCAAACCATTGAAAGATCATCAGTTGCACCCACGAAATGTGTCCCTTGGTCCGATCTGAATTGCTTTACAGGTCCTCTTATGGCGACAAATCGGCGTAAGGAATTAATGAACGATGAGCTATTGAGTTCCTTGATAATCTCTGACTCTTGTTATCAGACATGAGAATAACAAAGCCCAACATTTTTGATTCGCTACGCCACCTCTTGTTCGGCGATAAGTGATAGTCCAAGGGTCAAAGGTATCATCTTCTACAGACGTAAAAGCTGGACTCGGTGTCCCCCTGTTCTAAGGCAAATGAGCCATTTGCTGAGAACACATCTTTTCACTGAGTTGATCATTCGCTCCAAACCAACGATCCAATACCCCGCAGACCTAATTTCACCTTCTGTGAACGATCTATCTTGATGCGCAACCTAATAGTGATACTGGCGTATGAGAGGAACGGCGATATAATGTCCTTTCGGAATAATGATTGGTTGCTGGTATGCGTCACTTATCTTGCCATGTTTGTTGTGTCCTCCTACTCTTAAAACTCCATTTGAATCGAGAAAAGGTTTCAAAGATATAATGGAACTGATCTTTAGAGCTGTTTGGTACTTTTCATTGATTCAATTTCATTTAGAAATGTTTTGTTTTAAATTTGTCTGATGATGCAGAGCTCTGTTTGCTCAGCGACATTGAATAATGACAGACAAAATTACTGAAAAGACCAATGTTAGTCTTTTTTTAACTACTATGGGCAAAATATGAATGTAAATGATATAGTTGCAAATGACCAATTCCATTGTCAAACCAAATACTACTGCCACAACACTACACTTGGTTTGTAGTAGAAGAAATCTTTTTTTTTTCAAGTTGTAACAGATGTATTTTATTTATCTCAAACACTTTTGGACTGATTCAACGTTTTATTGGGTTTTATCAAACAAAATTTGTTCGCCACAACTTTGACCTGAGCTAATCTGTTTCAACTTTCTTGCATGTTAAGATTCAACAAATTCAATTGAAAAAAATAATTTATTATTAAGTCGAAATAAACGAATGGAGAACATTTATTTATCTCAAATTGCTGAAAAATAATAATAATTTTAGTTTTGAAATTTTAACATAATATGCAATTTTGAAATAAATATGTTTTGGGATAAAAACGTAACAGCTAAAAAATTCGAATTAAAACATATTATTTCATTGCAGCTTTCCCTTTTTATTTACATTATATCAAAGATATATTGTATACGGAGATAGGTATTAATAGTGCATAGTACATTTCAAAAAAATATCTTCGAATTTAAAATGATAGTTTATTTATTGAGTTGTTATGACAGTTTCCACCTGGAGAAAATAATTAGCAGACGCCTTGCTGTGGTTAGAGCGGTAGGAGGTTTGAAATTATTTTGCAGTTAGGTAGATAAACTTAATTGCAGTTCACAAGAGGCTTGCCTAGAACAAAACTATCAACTAATAAGATTTTATTGATCGAAAATAGTTAAATTTAGAATAATAATTTATGGATTAAAACATGATCAAAAATGTAATAGAATAACAAGCAATGTGTTATCTTATGTTATTAAAAATCTGTTATAAAATAAAAATAAACTAATGGAGAAACTTTATTTATCTCAAATTGATGAAAAAGTATAGATGACAAGTAACATTTTTATATTTTAACAGAATATGTAATTTTCAAATAAATAAGGTTTTTGCATATCTATTAAAACAAATATGCATATTATTTTATATTGCATTTGTTTATAGAAAATGACATTAGCTTTCAGTTATTTTTCTCAAGACTGTCCTTATTTTTCATTTTGATATAAATTATAAATAATATAATATGATAGAAGTGTCTGGTTTTGTTAATTCTACTAAAAAAGGCTTTACATGCAGGTGATAAAACTTGAAGCATACATTTAATACATATTAAGTGTTTTTTTTTCCTGATATAAAATAGCCTTTCTTGTTGTTTTGTCTTAAAATTTCTTAAAATCTCTTAAGATGTATTAATGTAGTTTCAGTTCTTGTATGCTTGAATCTCGTTTAATTTGACGTTAATACCATTGATTGTTATATAGTTACAACGTCTCATTTTTCAAATCACTTCAAATGTCTTAATGAAATACTATTTTATACTGGAACAACATTTTTATATAAAAGAATATAATTAGATCTAATATTAAAACACAGTAATGACTGATTGTCTTAAAATCAAGTTATGTTGGTTATATACTACATATCTAATGATATCATAATACAGTAGCGACCAGTTATAACCTCTCGCCCAAATTAACTTAGAGCAGTCAGGAAGTAGAACAGCTCTGGTCAAGAATTAGAGCAGTCCTAGTCGACGACCGGTTTCGCTATGATATCGTTTCATTTCATCGATTTTTATAGAATTGATCATCATCATCATTATAGAATTCGTCATCAGAGGCCATCCATGTTTTCAAAACTTTTTTTTAATCATTTCTTACAAAAGAAGAAAAGATCCTGAGTAAGAAATTATACAAAACAAATTAATACAGTTAAAATTTAAAAAAATAAAAAAATAAAATAAAAAAAATGCATATCACAAAAGAAACCCAAAACATTGAAGGAATGGTGTATCCAATGTCAGGTCAATGATACGATTCATAATAATAAAATAGAAATAAAAAATGAATATCCAAAAGAAACCCGAAACATTGAAGGAATGGTATATCCAATGTCAGGTCAATGATACGATCCATAATAATAAAATAAAAATAAAAAATGAATATCCCAAAGAAACCCGAAACATTGAAGGAATGATGTATCCAATTTCAGGTCAATGATACAACCCATAATAATAAAATAAAAATAAAAAATGAATATCCCAAAGACACCCGAAACATTGAACGAATGATGTATCCAATGTCAGGTCAGTTATGCGATCCATACCATGAATGTTCTAGAGCTGTTCCAGACCATGACAAGTTAGAGCTGTTCTAGACCATCACAGGTTAGAGCTGTTCCTGACCATGACAGCTTAGGGCAGCCATAATCGATCAGGATTCTATTATGGAGCTATCCTGATTTTCTTCTAGAGCAGTTCTAAAGCAATCAGCGAACTGGTCTTAGTAAGATTTAAAAAATTATTAATGCTGAAGTACGTTAATGCTTTGGAATTGACAGGTAATAATTAATTTTAAAAGAACGACCTGACGTGTCAAACAAAAATCCTGTTTAAAGGTATGAAGCAACAGGTGGTTGGTAATGCAAGCGGCCTGTTGTATTAAAACAACACATAAGGTATTAAGAGGTCCTTTGAAGGAAAAATGCATATTTACCTGTACATCTACTCAGATATACCATTAACTAATTAATGATACTTAAAGTTGATTTTAACTACAATATATTTTGTTGAACTATAAGTTAAAATTAAAAAAAAACACTATATTTATAACATATAATATGAAATATTAAAAATTAATATAATAGGTTATATATTAATATATACGTTGATATACATAATACTATTTTATTATTTATTTATTTAAATCATAATTGACTTCGTTCACATTAATCATAATCCATTGACTTTATCTTAATAATTAATGTTTATTAATAATCGTTTAAGTAACTCAGTCACTAATTATTTGATCTAAAGTAATGGTCAATAGTATATGACAAATAGTTCAAGAATAAAAATTTCGATCTATTAAAAGAAGTTAAACCATGTTATTTAAGCTCCATGACATCCTAGATTATCATGTTAATTAGCAACAGTGTACTATATCAAAAGACAATAATAAACATTCAAAACATGTGCAATTTTGATTACGGATACATCTTTTACCAGTAAATAAACTAATAAAACTATAACACACGGAACTATGATGATTTGTATTGCACATCTACGAATCTTGTCTACGCACTAGAATGTAATTAATGTGGGCTTGTGTAGGTCGGAGAAACAAAGGGTAGACTAAACATGCTAAATAAACGAATGTGTGGACATCGATCATCTATTAATAACAACAAATATTCATTTGTTTACCAACAACAACATGAACAATTTAACCAGCAAGATCATTTACGAATTTTTGACCAATAAAAATATACCATCCTACCAATTAACCAGATTTAAGTACACCGGTCCGTAGACAAAGAGAGGAATACCGGATCCGTCATTTAGGAACTGCGATTGGGGTATATTAATAGGTGTTATTTCATCCAGGTTAATGTAAGAATCAGAGATATGTGGTTTCATCCGGATACCAAAAGTAGGGATAAAGAGGGTTGAAATCACAGTCGTAGGCAAGATTTGAATAAAAGGCTCTCTAACTTCAATATAGTAGACAAAATTTTACTCTACGACTAAAAGGGGGGGGGGGGTTCTTTTCCCTCAACATATAAAGTTTAACGTGGGCATTGAGGGGGAACAGTGTCAAATTTTAATAGCAGATCCATAGATAAAAGACCTGTAATCAAGTTTCGATCTGACTAGATATATATATATATATATATATCCTATCTTCAAAGCTCGGTGGCCGAATGGCGTAGGTCGTTCGTTATGACTACTAATGATCTCTAGCCTGTCAATACTGGGGTTGTTAGTTCGAATCTCGCCTGTGGCGGGGTGTGTTCTACTCCGATCTAACTTGACAAGGATGGCCAATTTTCCTACCGAAGGTCGGTGGTTCTCTCTGGGTACTCCAACTTCATCCGCTAATAAAAACCGGCCTCCGCGAAATAGCCAAATGTGCTGAAAACGGCGTAAACCCCAACTAACCAAACAAAATTTGCCCAACCGTTAACAACCAACCACACTATATGTTACCAGGCAAATTAGATTAAAAATTAAAACAACAACTATATTTTTGTTTTCAGGTTGTTGTTGTTATTGGGGATTTTCTGAAGTCGCCATGGTTTATATTGATCATCGGGGAACACTCCGGGGATACACTAAGTAATTTTTAACATTTTAATAGTTAAGTAAGAAAACAATAAGGTCTTAATCAAGGGAGCTTAAAGGAATATTTTTTATAATAAAGTTTTATTACGGCCAGAAATCACCTTTAAATTGTAGCCAACAAAAGACACAAATCAATAATACAATTTAACAAGATTTATTATATACCAGTTAACAAAAAAATATTCTACAAAATGAAATGTCAACTTATCTTGAAATTTTATTACGGTAATATTAATTACAGTTACAACGCTTTGATTTTGAAAAGGCTGGACTCTTGTAATCATAATTTCTAATCGAAACAGTTCAATTCGGTCAATGAACGATAGGTTGTAGTGTAAACTGTATAACGATTTCAAAAGACACTGATAATCAAAGGACAGGATATGATTTGGCTTGATATTTGGCCACTCGAAGTCCAAATTAAAAAGTAATGAAATACTTATTCTCAGCTATAATTAAGTATTCTTAAAATACTACATTTTAAGGAACACGTTTTTTTTTAACAAGAAATATCTTTAATACTGGCAATATGCTGCCAAAGATGGCTAATTTTGAAGATATCAATGAAAAACACCAAATTTCACTCATTTTGTAATCTTTGAATTCCAATTTTGATATGACCAACAGCCTTGCCCAAAAAGATATTTCACTGAAATGTCTTTATGTAAGACAAACATTATATAACAAATATTTTTGGGCAAGACTGTTGCTCATAGTTGTTTTGACCAAAATTTACTGTGATTTTTTTTTTCAAATCCTATATTTAGCAGACGTTCATGACGTTGATGTTGCATCATGGGAAGGAATTTTTTCAAACGATTGATGCATTTTGAAAGTTAGATGATACATGATCAAAATGATACAAATTCGAATCTGAATCTTAAAGTCTCAGAGGTGTTCAGTCGGATTTAAGTCCGGCGATCTCGAGACCCATGGTAGCATATAGATGTTATTCTATTTCTCAAGGTAGTTCATTGTTCAATGCACTCAGTACGGCCTAAAGTTGTCTTATTGGAATAACTCCCTCTACCCTTCAATTACGTAGATGAGGTGAGGTTGGACAATTTCGGCTCTGTAGCTTTCAGCTTTAAATTGCCCAGGACATAAACGAGGTCTGTTTTGCGGTCATTTGAGATCGGCACATTCCATCCATCGGATCTATCCACTTCCTGAACACAAGAGGAAGAGACACGTTTATTGATATGCCTATATACCCGTATTCCGCCATCTCGTTTCTATTTAGGAAAGTGGAATTCGTAGCTGAACTAAATCCTACGACAATTTTGAAATGTCCCCATGAATCTGCTGCATCAATGGAGTCCTTCACGTCTGTATAATGGTATCAATATCGCTTCTAATTTCTGCTTTCTGGTGCTGACTGTTTGAAAGCTGAATCTCCGTAATACAAGTAGTCTAAGTGTAGTTGTTAATGCGGAAGCAGTCGATTCTGTGCATGAAAGACCGGCTGTGGTGATCTTGACCAGGAGTCAATATGCGATGTCTTCCATTTCCCCTGGCGGTCATTAGCTGCACCAGTTTTTTTTTTAATCACTGTGGTTAACATTCAGAGTTCGTGTAACTTCATTTTTGGAATTTCCAGCTTCAATCCGACCGATCGATATTTCGAATGACAAGGTCAAACCTTGGCATGGCAGCATTTCAACTTTATGATAAAGTAAATTTACGCTCCATTTTTGTCGTTTTATACACAATAGCTGAACCGTTGAATCAACCAAATAGTGGAAGTGAGAAAAGCTACCGAATTTTCATGGCGATATTCATTTTTGAGAGACCCCGTACAGATATGGGTTCCTGATTTGGGACAGGCGCAAAAATGCGGCGGGGAAAAACATGTTTTGTGAGATCTTAATCCCCTATACCTCTAACCAATTCGGAATAACCAAACACGGCGATACGCACAGTAAAACTCAGTTTAGAAGAAGTCGGAGTCCGATGTCGGAAAATGTAATGGAAGAAGTTAAGCAAAAATACAATGATCAATATATATTAACAAAGGACTACTATCAGTTACTGACATACCAGCTCCAGACCTCAATTAGACTGATCGAAAGATTTTTTTAACAGTATGTGATACTGCATATAAATAGACCTAAAATTTGGTAAAACATCTTATATTTAGGACTGTACTAAGTTGATGGAAAAAACTTTGAATTACCATTTGAATTTGTAAAAATAATTTAATTTTTTACAATAAGAAAAATTTAACTTGCTTTCATATTTGATAGGGATTACTTATGCATACATTGTCTTGGAATTATTTCGAATTTCTGTAATTGGTCTCAAAAGATGTGTACCACATATATCTAACGATTTTAAGATGAACAAAATATAAAAAAAAAATAATTCGTAAAAATGAGCATGATATATATAGCTGAAAAAGTAACATCGGCAAAGGTAACACGATCTTTATTTTGATTTGAACACAGCCTGACATGAAAATAAAAGAAATGAATGTATCGTCTGCGTTCTCTTGAAACGCATCAATAATTATAATGACATTCCTTTGTTTTTAAATATTTTATTTCTACTTCCTGATACAATAATGTACCTGTTGTCTAGTGAATTGACGTTAGTTAAACACCAAAAAATTTCGTAAAGATTGGAGATGAATATTTAGGCATAACACACTTAAAACTTCAATTGACATACGTATTAAAGGTACATTGTTAAAGACAGTATGTTGTATAGATAAATTTTGAACAAAATCTGAGAACCCCCTTGTGGACCATGCTTTTCTCGTAGACTGGGTGTTGAAACAACAAGTATCAATTGCCAGTAAAAGATAGTTGGTAGTGAAACTTTATACCATTACAAAGGACACTGTTAATCTTACATATATGCACATTATACACTCATCACAACTACATGTAGCTTTGTGGATAGTAGATAGTGGGTAAACCTTTTCTGGTATTACTACAACATATAGTATTTACACTAATTATAATTATTTCATCAGAAATGAGACAAGTTTTAATTTTTGTCCAGTTTTAGTTTTCTATTATCTCAAAAGATGTTCTACGGAGAATTGAAACTTTCGTGGATTGGTTCTTCTTTGTCCTTTTTTGACTACTTGAGCCTCACCGGTACGCAAAATCAGTACAAGTAACAATTATGGGAACCCAATTCCATTAAAGATAAACCAAAACGTTATCAAGATTAAACTTGAACTTCACTTTTTTGTTGGCCTAATCGCTATATTTCTATCGAAGACACTGATGTTTCGATTAACATGACAGTATGCCATTTTTCTCTTCTATTATCTGTTTGGCAAGTCCCATTTTTTTGAATTTATAATAAAAAAAATGATTAGAGCATTTAGGTTAAAAATGGCTAAAATAAAGTTATAAGACCGATTTAAATTTAATTTTAGCAGAAATGTGTTTGGCATATCCTCTTTTTAATTCTGAAAAGAACAATACAGAGATAAAGATACGCCAGATTTAAAAAGGTGTACTTCTATTACATCCATTGGTATCAGGTGTATGGGTACCTTAGGTAATGCATAATGTAAACATTACATGAAGTCAATGCGTTGTTATTATTATGTGCGCAATTGTGATATTCAAATATAGCATACACATTTAGGACCAATTTATATCGAATTTTACAATCGACTAGTAGTTTAAATGCCAAATTATAGAAATGTTTACCCACCACTGCAGGATTACGTAAAGGTGTAAGAAATGCATCGGACGGACATGTACTCCTCATATGTAATTTGCAAGTTAAAATTCTGATACACAAAAACATGGATAACAGGGAAGGTCGACAATAACATACCAGTCAACCAAAAGCAACCCAACTGACAAAACGCCGTAGAAAGAATGGCATACAGGAGTACAAAACACAAAAATGAACACAATAGGGAGTTAGGATAGTTTGACTTTGTACAGAGACTGAATAGTGGTGCGGCTAAACCTGTTTTAAGAGTACCAAAATCGCCCCCTTATCTATCCTGACACTCTTGTGTATACAACACACTATAAAAACCAATACAGTGTCATTTCCAACAAGGTGACCGCTTGCTAGAATTGAAAATTAGAGTGGACGGTACATAATTTAGATAGCAGGGTCAGAATGTGCTCGGTGTAACTTTAAATCTAGCTATGGGTCCCATACATAGCTGCGTGTCGGATACTGTCGGTCTACTAAAACGAAAAATCTGAAATAACACATCCATGAAGAGTTTAATGCTATCTCGTCATAGAGTCCAATAGAAATCGGCAGTATTTATTAGAGGCCAGTATGAATTTAAAGTCTTCAAGCCATTAGGAGAAAGAGCAATGTATACAGAATTGCATATAATTTCAGATTTATAGCTCTTACAGTGAAAAAGATATTAAGTAACTTCCAAGTTTATGTGGGTTACTAGCGAGAGTTTTGCATTTATTCACGATAAACAGTAGAAACTAGGATGGGAACTTCCATTCATAATAATTCTGTTCTGGAAGCTGGATATTTAGATAAAGGATGTTGATATATATTATAAAACTTTTTAAAAGCATTAAGCAGCTTTTGAAATCTATAACCCTGTACAATTAGTTTTTGAGTAATCGTATGGTTTCGCCAGTTAAAATCTGCAAGCTGAGGCCAAATTCGTGCAAAACGTACAAGCTTTGATTTGTAAACTCCATACGATGGTACCGAAGACACGTCTCTATGAAGAAAGGGTAAGTTGGTAATTGGAAAATTAAAATCGTTCCTTTTAACATACATTTTAGTAAGCATGTGTCCATTTTCGATATTCATAGTAAGATCTAAAAAAAGAACCGCATTGGAAACTCCTGGCTATCAACAGTAAGTACATCATCAAGATACCTGCAATTATTGTTAAAAATGTCAATTTATTGATAATGATTTTCTATTTTACCCTTAAGGAGTTTCTTCATGAAAAACTGTTCATAACAATATAAAAATAAGGCAGTTCATAAGCAATCAACTTGTTGAAATTGTGGCCTCGGAAAAGCAAATCTGATATCTCGCTATGGTAGCAGAGAGATAAAAAACATAATTAAGAGACTGTCTGCCTACAGTATATTCACTTATCGTGACTGATAATTCGTCTTTAAAGCTCGATCGAGATATATATATATATATATATATATATATATATATATATATATATATATATATGTGTGTGTGTGTGTGTGTGTGTGTGTGTGTGTGTTATTAAAAGGGTCGATCGAATAAATACTTCACTCGAGAAAGAGAGAATTATGTTCCCAAAATTGAAAAATAGGAAGAACTTATAAAAAATGCTAGTCATCTATATAACATATTTAGTACATACAAATAAAATCTTAAGTCATTGTATGCGTGAGAATAATATTGTTTTTTAACAGATTAGCTTAAAGACGGGTATTTATTATCTTAAACCCACTCAACCGGATTGAAATATTTATGAGCTTGAACAAAATGAGTTGTTTTCTTCCCTTATTATTTTTTTGTATCTCGAGTTACTCTATTGATCCAGTTTCCATTTACATTAAAACCCTTCAAAACAATTAAGCATAGACATTGTTGTCACGATGAAGATTATTATCCTTTTATATATACATTTAACATTTTGAGGGATTAGTGGTAACTTTTTAAAGCTGAGAGCATTGATTGAATAAAGAAAATATCAAATAAAAACATGAAATGTTAATTTATGATAATTTTGCGTTGAAAAGGGATCAGACTTTAGATTAGTTCCTCTCGCAGGAAAATGTTAGTAAGTCGTACATTTCAGTCCAAAGATGAAAAAAATGTATACATTATTTTCTATTTACTATGAATTACAGAATAATAACGTAAAATTTGACACTATTCATATGTTTCAGATCCATATTGTGACTTTTATGATTTCCTTATACGCTTGGATGTAGAGCTACTGTTCAATTCTATATACCTACATCTAAGTAAAACTTTAAAATGCCATTATAATCACCGATTTTACTACCTTAAGGAATTTACTACGTAAAGTAATAACATCAACTTAACCATGCAAATGGTAGCATATACTTATGCTAGGAGATATTTTGAAAATTCAATATATGATGCTAGATTTTGCCATCGTATAGGAACCTTAAATTGAAAATTAAGCTACTTAAAAAGAAAGAAAACTGTACAGTTCAAGAAGAATAAAACTTGTACAAAATTATGCAGGACATGCAGTAATTTTTTGTATGAGAAACATTACGTTTCCTTAGTATGGTAACTCCCAAAATGAATAAATATATGGATTTGGAAAACGTGAACGCTGTAAACCGCTGACTGCCGAAGAAATCAGCGCTTTTCTTCTTTGTCATTCTCTGTTTAAAAATGAATAAATATATGGATTTGGAAAACGTGAACGCTGTAAACCGCTGACTGCCGAAGAAATCAGCGCTTTTCTTCTTTGTCATTCTCTGTTTAAAAACTAAAACAGTGTGGCAGATAGACGGAGGCTGTGAAATATTCGCTGATATTAAGAAACGTCTTTAAAGTTATTGCTTGGTCCAGTTAAATCTAGAAAGACAAACTGACGCTACATGGTTGTCATTTAAACTGTTGAGTAGACTTTTCATCATTATGTTTAAAAATTATAATAATTACTTAAAACAAATTTGTCGTTGTATACTTTGAATAGAGGAAGCAGATTTTTGTTTTCTATGATTTAGAGCATTACTTTCCGTCATAAAAATGGCTGCAAAATATCTATAGACAAACCTTTTTCAAAAAAGTGCAAAACGACAAAGGAGTTCATCAGACAATTCTAAGGTCAAGGTTTTTTTTCGTTGAGACACAGATATTTCTATTTGTCTTTTTTCCTTACACTTTATATCCGCCTTAGAAAAATCTCTTATTTTACTTTTTTTGTTTTTTATTGCATTTTGGCTACGACAATCGACCTTCTTTAGATGTTTAGTTAATTATTTCCATTTTCAAACTTACAGTTTTGGATTTCAAAATACTCGGAAGTTATCCGTTAACCGAGTTTTAGGTTTCTGCATTAAAGATATCATGATGGTATGTTTGATACGTTATGAAACGAAAGTCTATTATAGTTTAAATGTCTTCAACATATTTCTATTATATTGAAAGTCACGAGTTACAGCACACATCAGATTAATACTTTTTATTTCTATATATGGTGATGGAAAGGAATTTAGACCGTTTTCTTTAATGTAAATTTTAATAGACTTTGATAACTTTTTACATTGAGCGTTTACAGTACGGATCATTTAAAACATCGCCCTCAAGTAGACATTTGAAACAGATTACAGTTCCAAGTTAACTTAGACCAGAGATTATGACTGTTATTGGGACCACGGCCAGGACTGCGCCTGCTTTCGTCCTTAGAACGGGACATGCGCACTACGTTTGTTCTGATGACTGTTTTCGTCCTTATGACCAAATCCGGCTTAGGACGGCGCATCCGTTGTATTCCAAATTTACTTGAATTCTGGAACTGGTCATCAGGACGCCACACGCGTAGTTTAAAATGTTTAAATAAAAACAATTAATTTTCTTCCAAGACGTTCAGCTGATTTTCGTTAAAATGTTTCATCTTAATTAACTCAGTCGTCAGACTTGTCTGACATGATTATTCATTGATTTGTTACAGAAATTACCAGTATTTAGCACAATTCAAAAATAATAGAAATACTAACGATTCATTGCTTGTATTGCACATGGTAGATCTCCTTAGCTGAAATTTTGCTTCTTATTTCGGTATTTTCGGTTGAGTACTTCTTGTTTGGTTTTTGGTCTTCCAAATGTTTCGGTTTTCATGCTGCTGATGAGAGGTAACTCCTTGAAGTGCGTCGTATACAGCATAGTATAAATTTACTATATCTAATATTAGTATCTTTGGATTGTTGTTTTTAAAGTACGCAGACTATCACAAAATTATTCGTATTTTA
Organism: Mytilisepta virgata; assembly: GCA_028015205.1. NCBI lineage: Eukaryota > Metazoa > Mollusca > Bivalvia > Mytilida > Mytilidae > Mytilisepta > Mytilisepta virgata. The sequence goes on from CM051513.1 coordinate 21,757,157, forward strand.
GTATATATAATTTTTAAGTAACTTTTTTAACTGTAATCTTTATCCTTATTTTTTCAATGTTTTTATTTATCATACCTATCCTACTTAGGGACGCAAAATTCCATTTAAAAGAATATATTTATTTATTTGTTGTTTTTTTCTCTATTATTTCATTTGGTCCATTTCATTTTTGTTTCTTTTTATTATATTGTAATTACTTGGCTCGAACTTTTTTTAGATATTTTGTTTCTATCAGATTGTGTGATATTAGATTAATGTGATTTTTATATTGACAATTTTTTTCTAAAGTAAGAATAAAAGACTTTTCAAACTTAACATATTCTTATCTTGTATTTTTATGAAGTTTTGAAACGAATTTAGTTCATACATTTCTTACGGTTCTTAAATGCCTACCGTAATATATTTTAGGTGACAAAATTTCAATTTCACAGTGAAAAAAAAAACATAAAATATAGCTGTTCAACCAATAATATGTTCATACTAAGTAAAATTAAGACCTATCAGGGTGTGCGATATAAGACAAACGTTATTTTTGTTTCAACAGAAGTTTTTTTTTCAAAATTGACATGTACTCATTTTCTACCTTTTCCTTCACATGAATTTAGTTCATAAATTTTATTCGGTATCTTAATAAGTTTCTCTGTCACTTACCGTAATATTTGTTTGATAAAACAAATTTAAATTTCAGAGTGAAAAGACACTTAACTTAGCTTTTCTAACATATGGTATCCATAAAAGTCTTTTGCAACTTACCGTAGTATTTGTTTTGAAAAATATTTCAATTTCACAGCGAAAAAACACAAAATTTAGTTTTTCAGCCAATTTTAGGTTGATACTTAATACCATTCAGCACTATCAGAGTGTGCGATATATGACTTGACGGGTAAATATTTTATACCTGTAGGAATTTTTGACATGAATTTAGATAAAATAACATTCATACGGTATCTTAAAAAGCTTTTCTGCAACTTACCGTTATACTTGTTTGATAAAAATATTAAATTTTACAGTGAAAAAAAAAAAAAAAAAAAAACAACAAATTTAGTTTTTCAAACATATACATAGGATGATACATACTTAAAGTTAACTATATAAGCTTGTGCGATATAAGAGAAATGTGATTTTTGTAATAATGCTACTGTTTTTAAAGAAATTTTATTTCAAGCTGATTATTCAGGCATAACTCATTTAAATTTTCACTTGACATACGCATTAAAGGTAAGTCCTATCTGGTCTACATGTTTAATTAAGTATATTTTTTAGATCACAATTTTCCAATTGTTATTGCTTATATGTGTATTGTAAATTCAGAAGCTTAATTATATAAAACAAATAATCTACGCATACATAGAACATTATAGAAAACCATTTCTCTACTGTTTCTCTGTTTTAATTTAAGCCATATCAAAGCGGAATCTAATTTATTTATAGTTAGATTAAAGAAGATACTATCTTGTCTCCTTTGTGCATCAATAAATTACTTCAAAACGAGTTTTATTACTATAATGAAACCCGGCAGCCACTATGCATATCCCCGCGCCACTGTTGTGTTAATCACATAATTAAATGCTCTAAAGGAAATTATACTCAGATGCGACAATAACTTTAGTAGTGAATTAGACAGGTGAGGTAGTATTCATAATGTAAAATGAAGTGAGAATGATAAGATTTCATACATTGATAATGTAAATACATGTAGTGAACTGTTTCTATGATGACATGTTCTACTAATTAAATGTAAATTTACCAAAGTTTGAATATCAATTTTGGAAATTTAATGGCTAGCCTAAGTTTTGTGACATTAATAGTTATTAATATACATTGTTGCTAACTACATTTCCAAAAAATAAGATATTAGAGTCTTTAAGGAAATTTACCAAAATTGGAGTTTTTTTTTAAATCCAAATATTCCATTTAATTTTGGAAATTTAATCATTCCCTATACAGCTGTTTTTTTTTTGTCAACAAATATAAATGGTTGCTAGGTTCTATTCCAAAAAATTCAGATCTAAGAGTCTTTCGGCAAATTAACCAAATTTGGAATTCTTTTTTGGAAATTGAATGGTAACTTTAACTCTAAGGATATTTATGGTTATAAATATGCATGGTTGCTAGATACATTTCCAAAAAAATGAAGGTCTTAAAAGTATTTCAGGAAATGTTCCAACTTTTGGATTTTTTTTTTTTTTTTTTTGGAAATCCAAATATTCCATTTAATTTTGGGAATTTAATCATTCCTTATACAGCTGTTGCTTTTTTGTAAACAAATATGTATGGTTGTTAGGTATTTTTCCAAAAAATCAGATCTTAGAGTTTTCTGTTATCAGAGGAATTGGCCGGTGCATATTGGGACGAGGAAAATAGTTTTTTTCTTCTTTTTTTTTTTGGGGGGGGGGGGGGGTAAATGTTTTTTTTTTCTTCTTTAAATATGTATAATGGATGGGGCAGAACTTTTTTGTTGGAAAAAATCATGCCATGAAACCTAAGACATGATTTACACACGGGGATATGCCCTATGTTATCTTCTTATCCGTCTTCTCAAACGAACATAAAATATTTATAGATAAAATCAATAAAACTTGGTCACGAGTTGTAGATTTTTGGTATTTGAATTTTGAGATGAGTTATTCTGTTTATTTCATTGAAATATTTCTTGTATGAAGAAGATTTAACAAGAAAATACAAGTGATTATGTTTTTATATGACTACGCGTCGACAATTATATAGCAACTTCGTTGGCGACATATATTTTTCCTAGAGTGAAATATGACTTTCGATTTCATTGGGAGAATTATCGAATTTGATTTCACTTGGAAATCCCGGTATTTCACCACAGTCAATGTAATGATCTTTATTACTTTGATAAACAAATACTAATGTTTATATTCTTATACTGCACGTCATCAGCCGCTGCATCAACTTAACAATAAACAATACACAATCTATAAAAGAAATAATTTCTGTTACAATAAAAAATCAGTTAAGTAACATCTTTCATTCTACGTTATGGAAATACCAAAGGTATCGTACTCCAAGGTGTACTTTTCAGTAGTATACGTAACTAATACGAATCTTGTAAAAACCAAATTCATCAATTCATATAAATCTTAATTGTGTCGGTGGGTGGGTGGGTGTCAGAAATGATCAGAGTGAACTGTCCGAAATGCAAGCGTCGAGTAACATATAATATACTTTAAGTGTACCTTTACAGTTATTAATCTATCAATGTCAATTTTGATTCATTGTGAAACATTCCAAAAACAACATTTATTTTCCAATACAAAAAGTGGATAAATGAGTATTATTTAAAGTAAAGCTCATTATAACATCCTGTGAATGACAACTGTAACCAGTATTATATTTACTATTTATTTTCTTTCCTCAGGTAATATTACATGCCTAATCATGATTGTTGCTTTGGTAACAGTTATGCTGTTCGCAGCTGTTTTGGGAGTGGTAAACCCATGTCCTACATCTTGTTCATGCTCAACTACTACTTCGGGTGTTTCTGTAAACTGCTACAGCAGAAACATTGGACACGTTCCGGAAAATATACCAAATACTACCTACCATCTGTGAGTACAATGAAAGATCTAGGCTGATATTTTTTTAATTTCAAAATATATAGCTGTGTAGGGATACTTACCCTTACTTTAAAAATATATCCTTGGTTAATCTCTTCAGATCCGTTTTCCTCCATCTATTTACATTTTAGACATAAAAGGGACAAAAAGGGACACACGATAAATTTATGTCTTCTACGATTGATTGTTTGGTTAAATGGTTCTTCCTAAATAATGTTATAATAGTTACTCAAGGCATTTTTGTGCTATTGTTGTCGTTAAATAGATAAAAGGGATTAAAACGACCAAAATTAGCCATTTTGCAGGACATCTAATATTATTATGTATCCTCCAATCTAAATTCATATGAATGAGTTCTTCAGCAGGATACACCTGTTTGTACCAATACTCTCCTAAGTATCGTGTTTGCTTTATATCTTATTTAGATATTCTATTATCAGAAAGAAAAGAATATACAGCTATTATATAAAACCTATTATCAGAAAGAAAAGAATATACAGCTATTATATAAAACCTTTAGTATAAGTATGTTGATACTAGCGCGAAATTTGATACTTTACTTCCTGTAGCTAATTACTATGGAGTATTTATCTCGAGCATTGGATTTTTACTTTTGGTTTTTGGTTTTCAAGATTTTAGGCATTGAGTCGTAAATCGACGAACTGTGCACATCTTGTGCATCAAAATTGGTATCAAACAATTGTATTCTAAAACAGACAGTTGAAGAACACCAGCTCGAGGACGTCTGTTTGACATTTAGTAGTTTATATATACTAGTCAACAAAAGAAACAATACAGGGTAATGCATTTTCATATATTCATAATATTTCAAATAGCTGTAATAAGCAGAAAAATAGACCCACACGTCTGATGTTCTTAGTAGATTGTTTTCTAATCAAAATAATGTCTGTCGATTTTCTTCTCGATTTTCCACAAATTTAATTGAACCCTCTTTTTGGAAATTCCATTTTCCACCATTTCAAGTGTTCTCCAAATTTCAAAATGAGACGCGTTAGATCAAGGAATGAAGAAGCAAACCACTGTTGCCCTCATACTGAAGTTTTTTTTAAAGGAATTACCAAGATATTTGGTTCTGAACTCGTGTATTGTTACTTTTGGTGACTAGTATACATGAATCACTAACGCATGAAATCATATTTTCAGCTATTTACAAAGAAATAACATCTCTATCATTGAGAATGGAGCTTTCAGAGGTCTTGAAAGTTTGGAGATTTTGTAAGTTACAATTTTAGACATCGATGTTTTTTTATACATTTATCTAAGCCTGCAGTTACACTTATAATGTACGGCTCCTGGCTGATTAAAAGGTTTATTCAGAAAGCGTAAGATATAACATGTTTTTTTTTCAAGATAGTCATGTGTTATCCAGCCAAATAATTTCATTTTACAGTAACTGTTATAATTTGGATGAAGAAATACAATTTCACACTGACAAAGCAATTGTATCATTTTGGAAAAGATTGTGACTTAATTCCCATATCACCATGACCAGCAACGCCACAGTCGCTGTCATGATCGTTTGGGCAGAAGAACACCGAATATGTTATGAAATAGCATCAACAATTTAAATCACCTTTAAATATGTATATTTGTCCATTAATATATAGGATGCCTTCCGTAGACGAAGCACATACAGATCATATTGGTATTCGAGGTCATACAAGAAATGCACGAAACAAATAAAACTATTTTCAAATTCAGAGCGAGGCATCGGTTGCCGAGTGGTCTAGGTAGTTCTTCATGAATACTTATGATCACTAGTCTGTCAACACTGGGGTTGTGAGTTCCAATCTCACCTTTGGCGAGGGGGGTGGTGGTGTTCGACTCCTATCTAAACTGACGAGGATTGCCAATTTTCCTACGGAAGGTCGGTGGCTCTCTCCGGGTAGTCCGGCTTCCTCCACCAACAAAGAATGGCTGCCGAGAAATAACAAAATGTGCTGAAAACGGCGTAAAACCCCAACCATAAATAACACAAACAAATTGAGAGCATAATACTGGAATATATGATTTTTGCAAGCAGGCAACGCCAGTAATGCATTGTCACAGAGAATAGAGTTTGTAAACTGCTGAAAGAAACCAAAATGATAAATTGTGGATTTAATTTTCATATTTAATAAATACTTCATGAGAGTGAGGGCAATATGGCATCATATGGACCGGCAGGTCACTCCAAAAACATTATATGGACCGACTATTTTTTATATTATATTTATGAATCACTTCTAAATTATTTCTTTAATCCTGGAGGTGTTTCCTCGCCGTAAGCATCTATACATTGACGTTTTTTTTTCTCACCACCACCACAAAAAATACTCCACATCCAATATAAAAACATGGAAAAATGACATCAAAATATAATGCACCAATGAGCACACTTTGATGTACTGAGTATATCCACAAAATGAACAACCAATAGATTACTTGTATAAATGTAGGATATAGTCAATTTCTCCGCAAACTATCAAAGTATTCCTAATTACCATGTAGAAAATCAGAATATCGTTATGAAAGATATTACTTCATGGAATTGTTAATGTTTTACATTAAAATGTATTAAAAGCAGAGAACAAAGCAATCATTGCCTTTCCTTTACCAAATGTTTTCTGAAATATATCAAAATGGTATTGTTCTCTTACTCTTTTCAGATATCTTAATTACAATCCTAACTATTTTATTTTTATTGTAATTTCATTAGGTCTTGCCAACTACACCTATTAACAATACTTTTGATAGTAAGAGTGTGTTGCAATATATGGTAAACGGGACCTTCATACTTATGCCATGAAAATATATGGTTTTACTACAACAATATGACTGGATTATGTTATAAGTCACATCAATTTACAATGATATACAGTGTATTGCTGAAAACAGGTTTTTACATTTGCAAACTGTAATTTGCTGCTAGCATATTACTCTATGTAAAAGAACAAACTCCTATCAACGTGCAGTATTTTTATGCTGTTAACATCAATTTTATTCTTTTTGGATGCATTTTCACTACTCCTTAATTGACTCAGAAAATGTTAATTTAAGGTGACGAAATGTTGACATTAAGCGAAATGAAAACATTTGCTCTGAAACAGATTGTTAACTCCCTTTTAAGGTTTGCCTGTTTCGATTAAACAACTTCCAATGAAATGATTTTAAAAAGACCAAAAAACAAACATAGAATTTCCTACACAATAATTGCATTTTCTTTATGTCATAGTAATACTGATTCTCGAAACAATAGATTATATATTTTTCTGCTTTGCAACCTATCAAAGAATTCCTAATTATCATGTAGAAAGTCAGAATGTCGTTATGAAAGATATAACTCAGGCAATTGTAACTGTTTTACATTAGCATGTATTAAAACTAGAGAACACATCACATTGTTGCCTTTCCTATATCAGATGTTTTCTGAAATATATCAAATTTGTTTTGTTCTCTTACTCTTTTCAGATATCTTCATTACAATCGTTTGCAGTCTGTTACAGAAAATGTTTTTGGAAACCTGACAGCCTTAACCAGTTTGTAAGTATTCATTTAAAAAGGAATAACCAAGACTAGAATTCGTGATCAAATTAAATTGATTGGCTATTCTTCTTTTTTTCCTTTTTTTTTGTTTTTTTTTTGCCGGGGGGGGGGGGGGGGGGGGTTCCAACGTTTTTGGCCTCGAGTACAACTGATGAGTCTCAAATCTTGTGCATTAAATTTGGTATGGAAGAAATAAAAAAGGCCAATTTTATTTTTATTGTAATTTCATTAGGTCTTGATCACTATATCTTTCGGAATTCTCGTCAGTGCAAATTTTGATTATACGAGTGTCTTACAATATATGGTAAACGTGACCTTCATACTTATGCCATGAAAAATAATTCACTTGTAAGTTTTTGCTCCTAAAATGAAGTCATCCTTATTAAAGTTTTATGGGCGTCATTATGACTTGGTTGATAGGTATAAAAACCGTTTCCAAAATGAAAATTGACCTGTCCTATTAATATTATCCCTTCCTTATACCGAATGTGACATGGGCGGTATAGCGGGTGTCCTGTAGGAAGAAAACACTACTTACTCTTCCGCAGGACCTGAGTCTACCTAAGGTTTTTTGGTGGGGTCCATGTTGTTGATATGTTTTTTGTTTTTAATTGTGGTACATGTATTTTTTTGATCCTGTCTTCGTTTTTCTCCGGAGTTTTTCAGTTGTTACGATTGTTCCGTCCTTCGAATATCCCTTTAGTATTTCTTGACTTGACTTAAAAAGATAACCAAGACCAAAATTCGTGCCCAATTTAAATTCATTGATTATTCTTCTTTTTTTCCCTCTTTTTGGAGGGGGTTGACCAACGTTTTAAGTCTTCTGTTCAACTGATGAGTCTCAAGTCGGCGAAATGTGCAAATCTTGTCCAATAAATGTAGTATGGAAGAAATAAAAAATGCCAATTTTATTTTTATTGTAATTGTACTAGGTCTTGACCACTATATCTTTCGGAATACTCGTCAGTGCCTATTTAGAATACTTGATAATACGAGTGTGTTGCAATATATGGTAAACAGGACCTCCATACTTATGCTATGAAAACTTTTTTTTACTACAACAATATCACTGAAATCCATTTTAAGTCGCATGAATTTCCAATGATGTACAGTGTTTTGCTGAAAACAGGTTTTTACACCTGCAAACTTTAACTTTATTGTTAGCATATTATACTACAAAATGTAATTAATTAATCCAAATTTTCTTTTGGTTTGAATTGTGGTTGTAATTGTGTTGGGTCAGATATTACAATACTAGCCCTTAGAATTAACTATAACAAATTGTAAAATTTATGAACGTTGAGACGTATCTCCCTCGGGCTGAGTTCTGTACTTAGATGGTTTTTTTGCTTTACAATGTTTTGGTAATTTTTGCATTTTTGAATTTGATCTTCAAGTTTTTGGATTTTTGCTTTGGTTTGCAACATTTTAGTCCTTGAAAACAAATCATAAGTGGTGAATTGCCGAAATTTTCACACCTTCTACATCAAAATTGGTATCAACGAATTGTATTTTAACACAGAGAGATAATGAACAGAAGCCTATCAGCTCGTCAACTTTTGTTTTACATTTATTCGTCTATATGCATATAACACTAACGCACGAAATTATACTTTCAGACATTTAGACCATAATGAAATTTCTATCATTGCGGCTGGAGTTTTCAGAGGTCTTGATAGTTTGGAATATGTGTAAGTAATTATTCAAGTTGTACAATTTTAGGCACCGATGTCACGCTATATATTTCTCCAAGTTTGCAATTATACTGAGAATTTAAGGTTCTGCACTGATTACAAGGTTTATCTAGCAAGGGAAAGACCTACCTTTTTTCAAGTCATCTGTTATCCACACAAATAATTTCGTTTTGCAGTCATAATTTGCATACAAGAATCAAATTCACACTGACAGAATAAAAATTTACCATTTTGGAAAAGGTTGTGACTTAATTCCAATATGGTCATGTACAACAACGCCCCAGTCATTGCCAGGATTACTTTTGGGCAAAAGAACACCGAATATCTTAAGAGTTAACACTAACAGTTTAAATCACCTGTAAATATGTGTATTTATACATTAAAATATTGAGTGCCTTCCGTGGACAAAACCTATAGAGATCTAAATGGCATTCGACGTCATACAAGAAATTCACGACATTAATTAAACTATTTTCAAAGTACGAGCATAATGGGATATATGATTGATTGATTAATTCTTGCTTAACATCCAGTGGTAAATATTTCATGCTTCTCCAGGACGATAACCAGCTCAATTTATGAAAAAATTCAAATAGGGGTGGGTCAGGACACAAAGGGGAACCAATTTTGACTCCCACTGTAAAAGGAGGATGGTTGGGTATGGTCGGATAATTTAGCCTTCAGTAGCGGCATTAGCCTGCTCTTTTTCGAAAACTACAGAAAGGGTCTTAAGCGTGCAAGGAGTGTGACATTCTCCAAACAAGTTACCTACTATAGTCCGCGATCACGCTTTCCGTATAATTACCCGACAACCCCCTATTCGCCACATGGGGACGCGCTAGGCGACTCTATGGGTTGAGCCCCCGTGATCCATACCAGGTGCCTAGAGTAATATATATGATTTGAGCACGTAGGCAAATACACTGATGCATTGTCACTGTGTATGAAGGTGTAAACTGCTGAAGGAAATCAAAATAATAAAATATTGACTTAATTTGCAGATATCTTTATAACAACCGTTCACAGTTTAATCCTGACACTTTTAAGGACATCGATTTTTACTATAAATCATGTAAACCTTATTATATATTAGTATTGTAAATAACAGATTTATTATGGGTAAAACAATGAGGAATGTATTTTAACCTTTTAAGATTATATAGAATAATATCCAAAATACAAGAGAATAAGAGAGTAATGACAATTGTACACATAAATGCAGTGCAGCAGCGAAAACGTCTTATACGAAAGTATGAGAACTATCATTTGATAAAAGCTTTCTTATTTATTCAGAGAGACTTGAACAAAAATATTAAATTCTAGAAATACAAGTATTATAGGCTATAGGTTACATATTCAAGATGCAGTAACGGTACAATTTCAACAAAATGCGTAATAAATTACTTGGTCCATGTTAATAAAGGTAGAAAAAAAAATGTTTTAAGAAACTTATATTACAGTCATGTACAAAAGAGGATGGTGTCTTCGGTTACAGACTGTAAATATATTATCTTTTTAATTTATTATAATCTTAAGATGTCCTTTAAATTCCTTTTTACCTCAAGTACGACATGTTTAATTTGGTAACTAGCTTTTCTGTGTCGTTAATGTATTTCAAATAATTATTCATGTCAGGAATTTCCCTTTTTTAATTTTTGATTTCTAATCTCAGTCTATACGATAACTTAGTTTTCCTTCGTATATAATCGTGAAGCCTGGCATCGTCTATTCTGCTATTTTTCGGTGAAATGACATTTTGTTTGATCGGTAACATTTGACATGATTTTGGTCAATACGTTTGATGCTGATCTAATTATACAAACTATGTCATCTAACTTTACGCATTTTCTCATCGTTTCATTAAATAGAGATATGTCTCAAACACTGTCTACATCTAAGGATATGTTAAATATGAACTATAAATAATTTCTGTTGAAAGGAAAGAACGTATTTAACTATTTCATTCTGAGTCACTCTCTGTAAATATCAAAGGATTTGAAAAATCTTGGAAATGGGTAGATTCAGATTTTAACCAAACTGTCAGAAAATGGTTATGCATTGCATAAGTTTGTACAAAATAAGATTTTTACTCCAAAATAATATTTGGTTGCTATCGTAGCCATCTTTGAAGATTTTACTGCTAAATCAAAATTGTTCATAAAATTTTAACATTTTTCCATTCAATTTACTTTAAAAGTATTCAGTAAGTTGAATTCATTTTTATGTGTTCTTAAACAACTAACTTTGTCTTGAAAAAAAATCTAATGTTTTGTAAAATTATTTTTGCAATTTACTTATTTTAAGCTGTATAAAAAGGGGGGGTAATTGGCATGTTTTCATACATTACAAAAACTATGATTTTCTAGATTTTGGAAGGAATATTATAAGAAATTGCAGCCAAAATTAATTTTTTGTTCTTTTATAATTTTAAACAACTATGTCTTATCTACAAATGAACGAAAACCTAAGTGGTAATATTTGATTTACGAAAAATAATTAATTTTGAAAAATGGGGAATAATTGGGTTATAAAATAACAATCCAAAGATACTAATATTAGATATAGTAAATTTATACTATGCTTTATACGACGCAATTCAAGGTGTTACCTCTCATCAGCAGCATTAAAACCGAAACATTTGGAAGACCAAAAACCAAACTTATATTAAACAAGAAGTACTCAACCAAAAATACCGAAATAGCAAGCCAAATTTCAGCCAAGGAGATCTACCATATGCAATACAAGGAATGGACCCTTAGTATTTCTATTATTTTTGAATTTTGCTAAATACTGGTAATTTCTGTAACAAATCAATGAATAATCATGTCAGACAAGTCTGACGACTGGGTTGGCGAATATCCTCGGGGACCTATGGTTCACCAGCAGAGGCATCATCCCAGGAGTTTCAAAATAACAATCCAAAGATACTAATATTAGATATAGTAGATTTATACTATGCTGTATACGATGCATTTCGAGGAGTAACCTCTCATCATCAGCATTAAAACCGAAACATTTGGAAGACCAAAAACCAAACTTATATTAAACAAGAAGTGCTCAACCAAAAATACCGAAATAGGAAGACAAATTTCAGCTAAGGATATCTAACATGTGCAATGCAAGGAATGAACCCTTAGTATTTATATTATTTTAGCTTTGAACAATGAATACAGTGATGACATACATTACTTTTACATGTTTTTTTTAACAAAAAAAAGAAGAAAATTTCATTTTTTGCAACTTTTGAAGCTCAAAAAGGGGTAAATTTGCTCATTTGCTCATTGTGATCTGTTTATCTTCACAACATTATAAAAAATGATTTTAAAACTAATAGAACATTGGAAATCCAGTGGTTTTTTAAATAAATTAATGATATAACTGTTGTAACACTTCTATTTTACAAGATAGACTATTATTGCATAACAGACTAACAGGTTCTTACCCAATTTCAAAGTGAATAATAGGAAATCTTCAACGGTTTTTTTTTTTTAATTCATGTCTTTCAAAATGGAGTGCAAAGTTATTATCTTTCCATAAAGATGTAGAAGAAAACTGTAAATATATGTATCATCATTGATAGACATTTACTAGTGAAAATGAAATGATAGGAAAGCAAAATATAAACATTTAATTGAAGAAAATAAGAAACAAATTGCATTCATAATGTCATAGGGTTAAATATCAATTCAAACTATATATATATATATATATATATATATATATATATCTGATTCAGATCTTTAGTCTCAAATTAAACTTCATTTCACTCATCCTTGAACAACAAAAGTAAAAATGGTACATTTGTCGGAGTTAAAAAGAAGAAGATCCGCATTGTATTGAAAAAGGTGTATTATCAACATAGAATTAGAAGGAATGAATTTTGAATTGACAGTTTGAAATAGAATACTAAAATATCCCTGTTCTCTGAAATGCATGACTACATAACTTAATTGAAAACCATGATTTCATAAAAACAGTAGATGTCTTGCCTCATGAGGAAAAACAGGACTGTATAATAGTCATTTCCACTATGATTTCTTCTAAGGCATTTCTAAAAATTTCACTGTTTGCATATGTTAATATCATATCCTGCATCTCTCCAAATACATGTATGAAAAACATATATCTTGGAAAAAAAATATAATTAAAACGGGTTAATGTAATTCTTGAACAAAAATAACCAGTTTAAAAAAAGTCACCACATCTTCAGATCGAGTAATGTCATCTGTTGAAAATTGATATAGCTGACTACACAAGAATCAAGTCATCAATGGACAGACAATGCCATTCATTTCCTTTTTTACTATACTTAATTCTTTAAAATCAGGGTTTATATAGAATATATACTTTCTATTTTGCTTGTCTATCAATAAACAAGGGGCATTTCATCAAGTAAAATAAGGAGACTTTCCATGTATAATATAACAGGTGGTTTGCAAGAAGCATGAACTGCTTTGTCTGCTGGTTTTCATGGAATAACTTGACTTCTAGTAAACCACTTCTTACAGCTTTTAACCAAATATTCTTAACCAATAAAGTTAGCTTGGTAGATATATTGTAAGTGGAGGTTAATGACTTACCATCTCAAAGAAGAATCCCATAATGGACAAGTACAGAGTTTTCTGTAACGTGGTAAACAATCATTATTCTATAAAACCATTTTTTTCATTGTAATTTTATCCCAATTTCATTCCTTGTATAATTTCATTTCTTAAATGGGTGTCAGACTTTTTGTTAGTCCATATGCTTTCAAAATAAATAGGTGCCAGATCCAAACAAAATTATATTTTTTACTTTTTGTCCGATTTTAATAAGATTTATTCACTGCTTTCCTTATGGATTTTGTGATAAAGACGGTTAAGAGTGGGCCAATTTCCAAAGTAATCATTATTATTTTATATCAAGTGTATATTTTTCCAATAAATGTGTGGGTCAGGTACATCACTTTGTCAAGTATACAACTGTGTAAAGCATTTTCAAATTACGATAGTTCAACTTCAATATTTGTTATAAGTTGTTCTTCGACTGCTGAATTTTTCCTGTAATATCTAGAAAAAAAGCTTGTGATATGTTGGGCAGTTAAAAAACTGTTGCTGCTATGTAACTTTTCAAGATAAGTGTTTTCACCACATCAACAGATGACCGTTCTGGTATTTTCAATTGACAATCTCCAACAAGCATATGTCCTTCCATGCTTTCATATGTTGAAAAGGACAGTATGCACTCTTCATTTTTGCAGGAAAAGATACCCATATGGTACAAAATAATCATGATAATATCTCCTCGATACGAAATTGTAATGAATATCTATATGGTACGAAAAGGTTAATATTACCGCCGATCTTGGTACGAAATGGTTCTGTCGAAAAATATGTATGGTACGAAATGGCACAAGGGTTTGGTACGAAATGGTAAATTTATGGTACGAAATGGTCATGGTACGAAATGGTCATGGTACGAAGTGACTATAAACCTTTAGGATTGTGTCTGATGAACCAGAATGTCAATAAACTTGGCTGGCACGGCCGAACATATTTTAGCATAGGACACTATGTGAAAATACATTAAGAAATCTTCTTGTTTGGAACCACTAAGCCATTTGAAACCAGACCGTCTCGGTGGTCTAGAGGTCGTGCGTTTGATCCCCGGCCGGGTCAAACAAAAGACATTAAAATTGGTATTTGCTGTTCTCCGCCACGCTCGCGATGTTTAGGAGTAAGAGCAAAAACTGGTCGGCTCGGAGTCAGTACAATGTGTCCGAGTGAAGTGATATGGCTTCCTGCGAAAAATTACATCGTCAGCTATCACATCAAAACTCCGACTTAGCGTGTCGGTCTAGTACAAAGCAGGGATCATATTCATTATCATATCGACATGTTTCCGTCGTAATCTGCACCTGGTTCATTGGACGTTAAACAATAATTCATCCATCCATCCAATTGAAACCAGACTTTGCAGAAATGGTCTGAAGGTGATCCTCTTACAGAATTGTGTAATACAACCCCAAATAGCAACAAATAAGGCCGCTACTGCCGAATTTATTTTACGATGGGACGATATGGTGAAATTAATAAAACACGTTGGGGCTTTAGTGGTCAAATTGTGTCAGATGACCCGGACTGTCAACGAAGACGGCCGCCATAACTTTATTTAATATACGACCCTAAGGGAAAAATTCATTTAAAATATCGTTTTTTATGAAATCACTATGAAACCATAATTGGCAGCCAAGGTTATTAGATTGTCCTCTTTCAGAATTATGTCCAATAAATTATACTTTTGTTTCTTGGGCGCCTTTTCGGCTGTTGATTGGCAAATCGAATGCATATTAGAAATACAGCGTCCTGGGAGCCTCTATTTATTTTTATTTCAACATTAATTTTATTAATGATGTTGTCCTTTTGATAAACTATGCATTGATAAAGTATTACCTGATATGTGGTATCTCTCACTGCTAGCGCCCAATTTGACTTGATAACTAATTGTTCAGGTGAAATGAGTATTAGACAATATAACTACGCACTGTCGAGACATGGCATATTATTGGTAAAACTGTATGCACTTGGGAAACATACATTTATGGGACAGTTGTTGTTTTATGTTGATTGTCCTGGTATCTAAAAGTTTGCCCTGCAGTTGTCCAAGACGTTAAGACCAGTTCATGAAACTTATGAATGAATTATGCAATGGTTTAAATTTTCTTGTGCTGAACTATCTTTAACTTCATTTCATCAATCTTGATGAACTGCAAGAAAACAAATCTTGATTTTGCTTTTAAATATCGTGATGCAGAAATTCACAAATTCAACAAATCATCAAAATGGGATAAGAAATATAATTATGATGTGTCCCTTTTTTGTCACTTTTAAATTTAAATCCGAATGGCTAGTCGAGATTCAAAGTTTGTAACTTGTTGCTGTTTTTTGTTATTATTTATGGAAACAAAAGACTTAATCCTATATATGTTCTTAGGTAAAAAAATGTTGCACTGGAATATATCAAAAGAGTTTTCTTAAATTTGGCTTTTCAGACTTCTGCATGACAATCGATTGCTGACTATTGCTAAGAATACGTTTGTGAACCTGACTAGTTTATATGAGTTGTAAGTATTCTTTAATAATAAATAACAGAAACTAAAATTTGTGTACTAAATAAAGGAATACAAATGGTTCTCTGTCCGTGAGGAAAATTCTTGTGAAAATGGACATTATGCTTATTTTGATTTCACTATTTCACTATTTCGTGAGATCGTTTTTCTAAAGTTTGTGATCTTAGATCTTATATGAAGAAATGTAGTGTTTTGCTCCTTAGGTATACTTATCCTCTTTAAGGGATTTAAATCATTCGGTGAAATACAAATGTTCAATTATACCTATATGTCAGGAACATCCATTACAAGTTAGCGCCTCCCGACTAGGTAGATTAGATATCTTTAGTGAGATATCATGTCCTTCTTATATGGACACCTCATTGTACTAGACACTTCAATGGATTTATGATATGTTTTCTTTATACTTTTAATTCCTAATGTATTCTGCTGGCATTTGTTAATATATTCCATTCTCAGGACTTATTTTTTCTTTGGATTTCGAATTAACGGACTCTTCCCATTTATTATAAAATGAATAACCCAGACATGATTTACTATATCAAATAAGACATACGTTTTGCTGTGTGAGTAACATACATGTAGCTGAAAGAATATATTTTTTTACATTTAATAATTATTTTCTTTTGACTACAACTAATTACGTTGAATGCACATACAAGCGAAGTGTGAGAAAGCAAACGTTGTGTCAAATAAAAAATGACAACCCGATTTTGACCGACATAGATATCGTTTGTAAGTTCGTGATCTTCAAGGAAATAAAATAGGGAAGTTTCCAAAGATTTGTGTTGTAAAGCGACAGTATGAAACCTACAGCTATGAGAGCCTTAGCTAGTTTTACAGTTAAAAACGAGCACATTCTAGCCCTGTTATCAAAATTATGTACTGTCCTCTCTAATATATCATTTCTAGCAAGGGATCACCTTGTTGGTAATCATACTGTGTTGTTTATTTTAGTGTGTTTTATACCAGAGTGGCAGGATAGATTAAAGGGGGGGGGGGGTCCCCATAACCACCGGGTTAGATCCAATACTGTGCAGTGTCTATTCCAAGTCCTGCTCCCCTAACTCTCAGTTGTGTTCAAGGTAGTGTTTTCTCCTCGTTCATGTTATTTTTTGTCCAGAGTTTTGTCATTTGTGTTGCTTTGTTTGATTGGTTTGTCGTAGTTGCCTTTTCCTGTTATCAATTTTGTTGTGTTTTTGGTCATATGATAAACGTAACCTTTTATAACTAACACTACCAAGCACTGCGAAATCTACGTTCATAACTTCACAGGATTAACAGAAGAAACTAGAAATCTGTACTGTAGGGATCGATAGTGATCCCCGCAACCCCTGTAAGTAGATGGGCCACTTATCTATAGTCAAAAATATATAACCTTATTCCCACCCAAATAAAGTACACGGTCATTGTATAAAGAAATTAAACCAAGAAACGTAATGAAAAATGAAAAACCCTTAGTTCAAAAGCTCTAACTGACAATTTTTGAAATTTGACTTGAGTGAGTTACCGGTTAAAAAATCGATATTCTTAATTCTTATTGTGCATGTAAATATAGTGTAGGACAATACTATATGTAAGCAAAGTGAATATAAATTGCAAAATGAAATTAGGGCCACAGGCCTAAAATGAGAATTTAAAAGTTCCACCCCTTTGGACAACTTTACAAAATTAAAATTGTAAAACCTTATTACACATCTTCATATTGTGCATGACAATACTGTATAAAAATAAAATGCAAAAATTGTAAAATGAAAGACGAGTTTAGATCACATATAGTGTTTGACAATACTGTATAGAAATTTTTTTTTTTTTCGTTTCAGGAAATTACTGTTTACCATAATTAATTAATATTAATATTAGTATAATTTGTTATCTTAGAATAATCTTAAAATTTCTGTATTTATTGTTTTTCTTATATATGCTCACTGTTTTGTTCAGTTTACACTGGATTTAAGTAAAGCTTACTTTAGTATTAATTAGAGTACTGCTGCACTTTTTTCTATCCAATGTAGCAAATCATGTAAACCATGAAGTTATAAAACACAACGAAAAAAAAAATCAATCGGAAGTAATATGTATTTATAATCATACAAATGTTTTCTTCTTCAACATCATATTAAAAAATGAAATGCATGTAATAATTTAAAAAAAGAGTGAAACATCAAACATTTGGCATTTAATATATGACGCAATATAATGATAATGCATTTATTTCTGTCATAAAATGATAAGTCAAAACATTTTCTGAAAATGAAAGTGGCCGGGTTGTGTGGAGGGAAAATTGGACCTGCAGCACACTAAATTTATTTTACAGGTTATTGTAAAGGTAAAAAAAAATGTAAAATAAGAGCATTTTACTACTAGATAAATAGGAAAGCTCTCAAATGTCCATAAATAGATAAAAAATAGCATCCATATCAAACAGATACTTTTTTTCAAATATTATTCACAAGTTGGAAGTATTCCTCTGAGTGTCTATTCTAGATGTTGATTTTCGAATCTTCAATTTAATATATTGAGTGTCTGATTTCCAATTAACAATTTCGGACATCAGATTTTAAATTTCCAATTTCTAACTTCAATTTTAGTTTTTCGAATCCCTTAATTTTGGCTTTTGTAATAAGGCTAATAGGGAAATAGATAACAAAATTAGTAATTTGCGTCTCCTAATTACATATCTCTATACAGACTATTTACAGATCTTCAAAACAATCATAAGCTTGTTGAGTTGGATTGTGTGAGTATGCGTGTACGTTTCGGTTTTTTGTCTGTAGAATCATGCGATAATAGTCGTATGGAATGTATGACATTTTATTGATCGAGAGGATTATTTGTGTGTGTTAATTCAAATCCAAATAGTCGAAGCAGCTCCACTGCATATCCCCGCGCTACTCTTGCGTTTTTGATATTCATACAGTCCAAACTAGTGTTGTTGCTATAGTGATTCCAAATATATATGGTTGCTCAGTAGAAATCACAAATAAAGTAGTCTTTCAGGTAATTTACTAAACCTGGAATCACATATTTTGAAATTCAATTGATCTAGATTAGACTTAAATCTAATATAATCAAAACAAATCTGTAGTAAAATTCCCCCAAAAAATAATGGTCTTAAACACTTTCAGGAAATTTACCGAAATTGGAATCACATATTTTTGAAATCCAAACAATCAAAACTAGTGCTGTTGGCGGTGATTCCAAATATATACGGTTGCCAAGTAGAAATCACAAATAAACTAGACTTTGAGGAAATTTAACCAAATTGAAATCACGTATTTTTGAAATCTAAATGATCCCGATAAGTCTGAAACCTAATATGATAAAAAAAATCTATAATTGCTTAGTAAAATTCCAAACATAACAGTCTTAGACACTTTCAGGAATTTAATAAAGTTGGAATCACATATTTTTGACATCTAGATGATCCCAATTATGTGTTACTGCTGATGCGATCCAGACAATACACGGTTTCTTGTCAAAAAGCAGAAAATATTCTTTGAGACTTCCAGGAAATTTACCAAAGTTGAAACCGTATTCGAAACCTTTAGCACAATCTACACTAGTGGTACAAATTATAGGTCAACTTTCAGTTTCGTATTTCAAATAACATGAGAGGAGTTACGTGACAGGGCAATAATATATCACATGACTACCTGTGTAGACCTGCCCCAGGGGCGCTATTAAAATTGCAAAAAATCTATCACAATCTTCATTGGCAGAATAATTACTGAACCAACTAACAATTCAGTATTCCAAATCAATAGAGGACCGTCGCGTGACAAAGGAATAATGTACCCCTCTGCTCCCTTTGTGGCCCGGTCCCCAGAGGAGTTATTAAAATTCTGAAACCTTTTGCACAGTCCCCACACAAAGTTCAATTAATGACCCAAGTTTCATCTTTCTACATCCAGCGCAATTAACAATGAACATCTGGACAGTCAAGGTACAATAAACTTGTCAAAACGTTAATTAGTTATAATTACCTGCAACACACAACATGTTACGGAGAACAAATTTCTTTACCTATAAATTTACTTCAGATAAAAATCACACAAATTTTGACAAAAACAATAATTCGTTTTTCTTGTGTGATCAAATACTGAAACAAAATTCACCATAGTTCTTTATTACATGTATGTACTTTTGCACTTTTGTATAAATTGTTTATCAATTTAATATTATTAATTATGTGAAATGCTACTACATACTTAAAAAAGAATTGTTAAAAGTTTCGAAAAAGCGAAGACGAGGAGTACGTGCCATAATCAATGCAGAGATATCGGACATGAAAATGGACGGTTCTACCCAGAACCATATATGACAGTTCTGAATGGTTCTACCCTGAAACCATTATGACAGTTCTACCCTAGAACCAATTATGACAGTTCTACCCTAGGACCATTCTGAAAGGTTCTACCCTAGAACCGTTTATGAAAGTTCGACCCTCGAACCATTTTTGACAGTCTAACCCTATAACAATTGATGACAAGGTTGGTTCTACCCTAGAACCGTTCTAGAATGGTTCTAGAACCATCCTCTCTGACAGAATAGTTGAGAGGTTAGAACCGATCTTAACTGTATATACAGTTATAACGTCCTTTTTTATTCGGTAGATAACGAAAAGAAATGAAGAATGTGGTCAATTTCTACGTTTGATCGTATTCAGACGATCTTCTGTATCAAAACAAGCCCGGTAGCAATTCCGAAACAAGTCGTAAATTGGCATGGAACCCCTGTGTATATACGATTATATGGCCTGGGAAAGTTTATTTAAGACAAATAGTAGAAAAAAAATCTTAAGGTATAATTATATATCTTTGTAACAACCATTTTACAGTCTATTGCTGAGAAAGCGTTTGCAAACCTGACAAATATAAGGACAAGTTTTTTTTTCATTTTAAAATGTGTAAACCTGATTATATATGAGAATAGTAAATAGCATAATAATAAAGAGTAAAGCAGGTTCACGACCACTGTACGTTGTACAATATAAAGGATACACATTTCAAGCATTGCTCAATATAGTTTGGTGGATATTAAAATAAACCCGTTTTTGTTATTTATTTATTTCGTTTGATAACACACAAATTGTCTATTTTCCTTAAAATGAAAATACACAAGAAAAGTATAGGCATAAAACGTAATTAGATTTGGACTGTGAAACAAGAATCGAATGCTGCCATGCAAGCGATATATGGTAAACAGAAAATTGCAAATTTAACCTTATTGTAAGCATATTATACTATATAAAAGAACAAACCTTTCTCCAAGTGTAGCTTGAACAGTATTTTTATACTGTTGACATCTTTTTTTTCTTTTTTGATGTATTTTTACTCAGAAGATCTTGATTAAAAGGTGACGAAAGTGTCACATTAAGGATGTTCGCTGCTCATGTTTTTTAGAAATTTAAGAATCATCTGGTTTTATCCATTTGAATGCCATAAATTATTTATCCCGCTAACACACATTTTTCTTTTCATACATCTTTTGCATGCAGAATAATAAACCATTTGTAAACATCTTATAAAATCCTTCTTATTATTTAATGGTTTTTGAGAAATTGTAACTGCTTAACATTTACCTATATTAAAACTAGAGAACAAAGCAAAAGATCGCCTTTCCTATATCAAATGTTTTCTAAATTATATCAAAATGGTTTAGGTCTGCCCAAAGTCCGATATGGAAAATGCCATATTATAATCTATTTATCACATAGTTTCAACTAAAAGGATTTTGCCTGTAGAAAATAGAAAAAAAATATGATCAACAACACAAATTTAATTCAACAACTCAAAAACAATGTTTCACAACTTGCTAGTGGAATTTTTTTTAATTCACTAGTATGGATTTTCGTCAATGTAAATGTTTATGTTCACATTGCCAATAGACGAATTACTCATCATTGAAAATCTTTGATGTGAAAAAATGTTCTTCTTGTTCATTACTGTTTCAGACGATTTACATATAGCTTAAAAGAAATAGTATTTTATATCATTTATGTTTACTGATTTGCTTTGCATTTTCCAGACATTTTCAACATCTTAATCATTGTCTACAAAAATTGACAGTCCATTCTGAGAATATCAAGATGATTAACCCCATCACTATTCAGTGTCTGTATAAAGTCAGACTATCCTGACTCCGTGTTGTTTATGCTTGTGTTTAATACTATTGCATGTTCTTTTTTGTCCTGCGTTCTTTTATATCGTTTGCTTTGATTAATTGGTAAGGCATTGTTAAACCGATTTGATGGATACCCAAACCTTCCCTGATCTATCCTGACACTCTGGTGTATAAAACACACTATAATAACCAATACAGTATGATTACCAACAAGTTGACCGCTTGCTAGAACTTAAAATTAGAAGTTGTCGATACATAATTTAGAAAGAAGGGTTAGAATCTGCTCGAAAATTGTAAAACTAGTTAAGGTTCTTATAGATACATTAGTAACTAACACAACAATTACAAGTCAAATAAAACATAAATGCTGCTGTTCGGGTAACATATATGACAAGGTTAAAGGATGTTTTTTAACGTTTTCATTCGACTATAATGTAACTACGTCTTGTCCAACATAGACATATTTCGTGTTTCCGTAATTTTAGAAGACAATGGTGTAATGGATGATTTAAAGTTTTCGTTGGTTATATTTTAAAGTTAACCCTTTACAACATAGATGCATAAGCCTCCTCCGATTAAATTGATGTAAAGTTTATATATTCATAGGATTATCTGTAGTAAATTAATTGTGTGAGCGTAATAGAATTTGTATATAATTACTTATTTGGAAGTTGTACTACGTTATCTTTGATTGAAGGAAGTTCTTTAAATACATACCGATATGAAATATTTCTATTTTCAGAGATCTTTATAACAATGATTTACAGTCTGATAACACGTTTGTTAACCTGCCAAGTTTAGTGTGGTTGTAAGCATTCATTTAAACATTGATCACAAAGTCTAAAACTAGTATACCAAATGAAACCTATTTTTCCCTGTCTTGGTAACATAGCTTAGTTGTACTTATTGACAATTTTATTGAGTGATACGTTTATTAACCCGCCAAGTTTAGAGTGGTTGTAAGCATTCATTTAAACATTGATCACAAAGTCTAAAATTAGTATACCAAATGAAACATATTTTTTCCTGTCTTGGTAACATAGCTTAGTTGTGCTTTTTGACAATTTTATTGAGTGATTTCCTTTGTCTATTACAGTTCGACACTGAAAATATTTTCTTAGTTTTTTAATTTATTCAAACAACAAAAGTTAAATTTATACAAAGCTTGAATACATTCTTCTTATTAATCATATTAATCAATGAAAGTTAAAATAGTTTATTTCCTAACAATCATATCCTGCTTCATCAAAAGTTTCATCAAACGATGCTTTCTTTTATGATGTCTTACAGTTTATTGCATTTTGCAATGAAATTTTATAAATGTACAAACCGGTATTTTGCTTTCTCAAAAATTGTCCTTGGATTGAAAGAAATCGTTGCTTACATAACATTTTACATGGATGTTATACTGTATAAACGTGCGACATTGCCCTGTATCGTCGTATGGGAGCAATATATAGTATCTCTTGCAGAGAAAAGCTCGAATACTGTTCGATTTTAAACATAAAATAGTTGCTAATACCATCATTTATTCGTTTAACAAGAGAATTTAATATATTGAGTGTCTGATTTCCAATTTACAATTTTGGACATTAGATTTTAAATTTCCAATTTCTAACTTCAATTTTAGTTTTTCGAATCCCGTAATTTTGGCTTACGTAATAAGGCTAATAGGGAAATAGATAACAAAATTAGTAATTTGCGTCTCCTATTTACATATCTCTATACAGATTATTTACAGATCTTGAAAACAATCATCGTATCTCATATGAATCATAAGCCTGCTGGGTTGGATTGTGTGAGTAAGCGTGTACGTTTCGGTTTTGTGTTTGTAGAATCATGCGATAAAAGTCGTATGGAATGTATGAGATTTTATTGATCGAGAGGATTATTTGTGTGTGTTAATTCAAATCCAAATAGTCGAAGCAGCTCGACTGCATATCCCCGCGCTACTCTTGCGTTTTTGAAATCCATACAATCCAAACTAGTGTTGTTGCTATAGTGATTCCAAATATATGTGGTTGCTCAGTAGAAATCACAAATAAAGTAGTCTTTCAGGAAATTTACTAAACGTGGAATCACATATTTTGAAATTCAATTGATCTAGATTAGTCTTAAATCTAATATAATCCAAACAAATCTGTAGTAAAATTCCAAAAATAATAGTCTTAGACACTTTCAGGAAATTTACCGAAATTGGAATCACATATTTTTGAAATCCATACAATCAAAACTAGTGCTGTTGGTGGTGATTCCAAATATATATGGTTGCCAAGTAGAAATCACAAATAAACTGGACTTTGAGGAAATTTAACCAAATTGAAATCACGTATTTTTGAAATCTAATGATCACGATAAGTCTTAAAGCTAATATGATAAACAAAAATCTATAATTGCTTAGTAAAATTCCAAACATAACAGTCTGAGACACTTTCAGGAATTCAATAAAGTTGGAATAACATATTTTTGACATCTAAATGATCCCAATTATGTGTTACTGCTGATGCAATCCAGACAGTACATGGTTTCTTGTCAAAAAAGCAGAAAATAGTCTTTAAGACTTCCAGGAAATTTACCAAAGTTGAAACCGTATTCGAAACCTTTACCACAATCTACATTAGTGGTACAAATAATAGGTCAACTTTCAGTTTCGTATTTCAAATAACATGAGAGGAGTTACGTGACAGGGCAATAATATATCACATGGTTACCTGTGTAGACCAGCCCCAGGGGCGCTATTAAACTTGCAAAAAAATCTATCACAATCTACATTGGCAGGGTAATTACTGAACCAACTAACAATTCAGTATTCCAAATCAGCAGAGGGCAGTCGCGTGACAAAGGAATAATGTACCCTTATGCTCCCTTTGTACCCCGATCCCAAGGGAGTTATTGAAATTCTGAAACCTTTGCACAGTCACCACAATCAATGCCTCAAGTTTCATCTTTCTACATCCAGTGGTTACTGAGATTATCTTGAATATTACTAACGTACGTACGCCGAACAGCAAAACAATATCCTCGCGCAAGTAACAATAAACATCCGAACAGTCAAGGTACAATAAACTTGTCAAAACGTTAATTAGTTATAATTACCTGGAACACACAACATGTTACGGAGAACAAATTTCTTTACCTATAAATTTACTTCAGATAAAAATCACACAAATTTTAACAAAAACAATAATTCGTTTTTCTTGTGTGATCAAATACCGAAACAAAATTGCACCATAGCTCTTTATTACATGTATGTACTTTTGCAGGTTTGTATAAATTGTTTACCAATTTAATATTATTAATTATTGTCATAATTTCATATATTGAAATTATAATCGATGTGAAATGCTACTACATACTTAAAAAAGAATTGTTAAAAGTTTCGAAAAAGCGAAGACGAGGAGTACGTGTCATAAACAATGCAGAGATATCGGACATGAAAATGGACGGTTCTACCCAGAATTATATATGACAGTTCTGAATGGTTCTACCCTGGAACCATTATGACAGTTCTACCCTAGAACCAATTATGACAGTTCTACCCTAGGACCATTCTGAAAGGTTCTATCCTAGAACCATTTATGAAAGTTCAACCGTAGAACCATTTATGACAGTCTTACCCTAGAACAATTGATGACAAGGTTGGTTCTACCCTAGAACCGTTCTAGAATGGTTATAACGTACTTTTTTTATTTTGTAGATAACGAAAAGAAATGAAGAATGTGGTCAATTTCTACTTTTGATCGTATTCAAACGATCTTCTGTATCAAAACAAGCCCGGTAGCAATTCGAAACATGTCGTAAATTGGCATGGAACCCCTGTGTATATACGATTATATGACCTAGGGAAATTTATTTAAGACAAATAGTAGAAAAAAATCTTAAAGTGTAATTATATATCTTTGTAACAACCATTTACAGTCTATTGCTGAGAACGCGTTTGCAAACCTGACAAATATAAGGAGAAGTTTTTTTTTCATTTTAAAATTTGTAAACCTGATTATATATGAAAATAGTAAATAGCATAATAATAAAGAGTAAAGCAGGTTCACGACCACTGTACGTTGTACAATATAAAGGATACACATTTCAAGCATTGCTCAATATAGTTTGGTGGATATTAAAATAAACCCGTTTTTGTTATTTATTTATTTCGTTTGATAACACAAATTGTCTATTTTCCTTACAATGAAAATACACAAGAAAAGTATAGGCATAAAACGTAATTAGATTTGGACAGTGAAACTAGAATCTAATGCTGCCATGCGAGCAATATATGGTAAACAGAAAATTGCAAATTTAACCTTGTTGTTAGCATATTATACTATATAAAAGAACAAACTTTTCTCCAAGTGTTGCATGAACAGTATTTTTATACTGTTGACATATTTTTTTTCTTTTTTGATGTATTTTTACTCAAAAAATCTTAATTAAAAGGTGACGAAATTTTCAAATTAAGGATGTTCGCTGCTCATGTTTTTTAGAAATTTAAGAATCATCTGGTTTTATCCATTTGAATGCCATATATTATTTATCCCGCTAACACACATTTTTCTTTTCATACATCTTTTGCATGCAGAATAATAAACCATTTGTAAACATCTTATAAAATCCTTCTTATTATTTAATGGTTTTTGAGAAATTGTAACTGCTTAACATTTACCTATATTAAAACTAGAGAACAAAGCAAAAGATCGCCTTTCCTATATCAAATTTTTTTCTAAAATATATCAAAATGGTTTAGATCTGCCCAAAGTCCGACATGGGAAATGCCATATTATAATCTATTTATCACATAGTTTCAACTAAAAGGATTTTGCCTGTAGAAAATAGAAAAAAAATATGATCAACAACACAAATTTAATTCAACAACTCAAAAACAATATTTCACAACTTCCTAGTGGATTTTTTTTAATTCACTATGGATTTTTGTCAATGTAAATGTTTATGTTCACATTGCCAATAGACGAATTACTCATCATTGAAAATCTTTGATGTGAAAAAATGTTCTTCTTGTTCATTACTGTTTCAGACGATTTCCATTTAGCTTAACAGAAATAGTATTTTATATCATTATGTTTACTGATTTGCTTTGCAATTTCCGGACATTTTCAAAATCTAAGTCATTGTCTACAAAGATTTGACAGTCCATTCTGAGGATATCAAGATGATTTAACCTCATCACTATTCAGTGTCTGTATAAAGTCAGACTATCCTGACTCCGTGTTGTTCTTTTTTGTCCTGCGTTCTTTTATATCGTTTGCTTTGATTAATTGGTAAGGCATTGTTAAACCGATTTGATGGATACCCAAACCTCGCCTTATCTATCCTGAAACTCTGGTGTATAAAACACACTATAATAACCAATACAGTATGATTACCAACAAGTTGACCGCTTGCTAGGACTTAAAATTAGAAGTTGTCGGTACATAATTTAGAAAGAAGGGTTAGAATCTGCTCGAAAATTGTAAAACTAGCTAAGGTTCTTATAGCTATATTAGTAACTAACACAACAATTACAAGTCAACTAAAACATAATTGCTGCTGTTCGGGTAACATATATGACAAGGTTAAAGGATGTTTTTTAACGTTTTCATTCGACTATAATGTAACTACATCTTGACCAACATAGACATATTTCGTGTAGAAGACAATGATGTAATGGATGATTTAAAGTTTTCGTTGGTTATATTTTAAAGTTAACCGTTTACAACATAGATGCATAAGCCTCCTCCGATTAAATTGATGTAAAGTTTATATATTCATAGGATTATCTGTAGTAAATTAATTGTGTGAGCGTAATAGGATTTGTATATAATTACTTATTTGGAAGTTGCACTACGTTATCTTTGGTTTAAGGAAGTTCTTTAAATACATACCGATATGAAATATTTCTATTTTCAGAGATCTTCATAACAATGATTTACAGTCTATTGCTGAGAACACGTTTGTTAACCTGCCAAGTTTAGAGTGGTTGTAAGCATTCATTTAAACATTGATCACAAAGTCTAAAATTAGTATACCAAATGAAACATATTTTTTCCTGTCTTGGTAACATAGCTTAGTTGTACTTTTTGACAATTTTATTGAGTGATACGTTTGTTAACCTGCCTAGTTTAGAGTGGTTGTAAGCATTCATTTAAACATTGATCACAAAGTCTAAGATTAGTATACCAAATGAAACATATTTTTTCCTGTCTTGGTAACATAGCTTAGTCGTACTTTTTGACGATTTTCTTGAGTGATTTCCTTTGTCTATTACAGTTAGACACTGAAAATATTTTCTTAGTTTTTTAATTTATTCTAACAACAAAAGTTAAATTTATACAACGCTTGAATACATTCTTCTTATTAATCATATTAATCAATGAAAGTTAAAATAATTAATTTCCTAACAATCATATTCTGCTTCATCAAACGTTTCATCAAACGCTGCTTTCCTTTATGATGTCTTACAGTTTATTGCATTTTGCAATGAAATTTTATAAATGTACAAACCGGTATTTTGCTTTCTCAAAAATTGTCCTTGGATTGACAGAAATCGTTGCTTACATAACATTTTACATGGATGTTATACAGTATAAACGTGCGACACTGCCCTGTATCGTCGTATGGGAGCAATATGTAGTATCATTTGCAGAGAAAAGCTCGAATACTATTCGATTTTAAACATAAAATAGTTGCTAATACCATCATTTATTAGTTTAAC
The DNA here is from genome assembly GCA_028015205.1 of Mytilisepta virgata. Classification (NCBI taxonomy): domain Eukaryota; kingdom Metazoa; phylum Mollusca; class Bivalvia; order Mytilida; family Mytilidae; genus Mytilisepta; species Mytilisepta virgata. The sequence continues at coordinate 21,785,921 of CM051513.1, forward strand.
AAGAGAAGTTTGAGACCTACCGAACAGTAGCCAAGACGCCACAAACACCAGAATAATCGAATAATGACATGCCAAGCACAAAAGCAACACCCTAACAAGGTACCATTCTTATTAAAAACACAGAAAACTGGAGTCTCAGAGAAGTTTTAGAATCAGTAGGTTTGTTTGACACAGTAAGCTTTTTTCTTACCTTATACCAGATATGCATATCTTTGTAAAACTTATTTCGTGTAGAAATATTGGTTGATTATCTCACGAAAAACATATTTGAGTTTATGATGTGGGAAAGTCTTTTACAGTGTATCAAAAAGTAGTTATGGTATTACAATAGGTAAGGTTACAAGAAGAGATATATTCCTGTAAGTCTTTAGAATTTCTTAAAAACCATCTCTGATTCACAATTTTTAGTTCAGTAGGCCTCATCACAGTAGCTGTGGAGACCGTCCTTAATTTCTGTGAAGAAAGTACTAGGGAGTTTTGGGTTTTGGGGTTAAGTCGTGCATGTGACAGAGTCTGCTATGTACCTTCCTTTGTATGGTCACCTATGAGGTTTGGGTATCCAGTAAATTGAAAGGGAATTAAAATTGTCATCATTTACATAAACTGAGATACCCGATCCATTTTGTCAGTGAACGGCAGACAGAAATTTGCAGAATTGATAGGCCAAAGAGGAAGCTAGTCGTACCTTTTTAAAATGCATATTTGAATTTTTACAAAAAAATGCTGACAGCCTCTCAAGTACGTAAATATTGACAAAACAATACCGAGGGAACACACCAATGGCAAAAGTCCACAAATTCGAAGTCTGAGACTATTTTTCCCTAGCAGCAGCCATGATCTATTTTGTTCTGCATAAAGGGATTTGCGAAATATTATTTCCAATGTGAAATTAATCCTGACAAGTTTAACCCTTTTTAAACTACATCCTCCAAGTGATTTCTTTTTCAAATTCTACGTTGGCGTACCTATTAAACTACAAACCTATTTTTCCTGTGCACCATTTAGAATGCATAACATATATATATATATATATATATATATATATATATATATATATATATATATATATATATATATATATATATATATATCAGCTTGTTGAAAAGGTCATATATGTAACATCTACAGTACTGCTTAGTTTGAACTGCCTATTTTTTTCTTTAGAATTTTAAGCTCTTATAGAAAGGAAGACTTTGTTCAGTTTTTATAACGTTCATGTGGACACACTTTTTATTTGTTTCAGACACTTGGGATCGAATAACATAACTCATGTAGAAAATCAAGCATTCAGTAATCTTCCAAGACTTGTATATCTGTAAGTATGGACAGCGTATTAAACCTTTAAATGCTTTGTTCATTTTATTTATTTGCTATATGTGAAAAGAAAAAATGGTAAATACCTTACGCCATTCAGTTTCATACTTTGGCACGCAGTCGATATTGTTGCAAATCCAGGTTTTGACCTACGAATTTAATTCATTGGTGCATAAGATATTCGGTTTATACATGTCACATCATGTTACCTCATGCCAATCCGACATATGTGAACATGTTTCCTAGACCCAAAGATCCACTATTGAAGCAGCAGTGGCACTACTATGTGCTTTAGCTATGTAAATAACGACTTTTGGGTAGAAAGTTAAAACTATGTAATGTAGATTTGCAATACGGGTTTCAGTATAAGGTACATGATCAATATCGGAGATACATGTATACCTTTATATATTATCTGTGATACTTCAGTTCTTGTGGATTTCTTGAACAACTCAATCCAAGAATTTAAATGCTCAACGAAATATACATTTCAATCGCTATTAGGAAAGAAAAGGACAAATATACCTGTGGAGCAATAAAAAAAAACTTAATCCATTGGACAGACAAACCCGGGAAGACAAACGAACAACCACAAGCACAACAAATAAACAAAGAAACCTCAAAGACAATGAACAACACGAACTCCTACAAAAATCAGGAGTGAACCCAAGTGCTCCGGACGGGTAAGCAGTTCCTCCTCCGTATACGGCACCCGTCGTGAAGTTCAACAAAGTCAATCTGGGGGAAGTCACAAATCGGTAGAGGCACATGAAAGGTTACGACACTGGGAACAGGTCCAACATCATCTTAGATATTGGAACACTGTAATGGTCAATCAATTCGTGATGACGACAGTAAAATTACCTAAGTGATGACATGAACTTACCCCTGGTTAAGAAGCTTTTGACAGCAGTATTCCTCTTTTTCGAAAGTCAGGGTAACTCACACAAGCCCTTGAAAATCGGATAAGCTGAGAAACGTAGACGCCATATGAAGGCAATGCTGGTAATTTGCTACTCAAGAAGAGAAAATTAACAATAGGAAATCACGTTTGTCATAAAGTTTTGTCGTCAAACGTCCCTCGTAGTCTATTTCAAGAAACAAATCCAAATATGAAGCGGACTTTGGTGTATCGGTAGTATCCTTAATTTCAAGCTCACTGGGGTAGATAAGATGTAGAAAGTCTTGGAATTTGTCGTTATTTAACGACAACACATCATCTATATAACGAAAAGTGAAATTAAAGGATTGGGCTAATTTCTTTTTTGTTTTCACGTAGTAACCATTGAATGAAGTCCGCTTCATATGAGTATAGAAACAGATCGGCGAGGAGAGGAGCACAGTTGGTTCCCATTGGAATGCCGATTGTTTGTTTAAAAATTAGACCGCCAAATTCAACGAATATGTTGTCTATGAGAAAATCTAACATGTTTGTAATTTCATCTTCAGAATACTTTTTGTCAGAATCAGAATAGTTCTTCACGAAATAAGCCTTTTTTTCTACATAGAAAAGAGATCTTAAAAGCGCTAGATAAATTAAAGAAATACATACGACAATGTACGCGTTATGTTTATTTATTTCTAATAATTAGTAAAGTTCATTTGAGGTTACTAACAGTATCTAAAAGGCTTTTAAACGGTTATTTAATCTAGTAATTGAGCTTCTTACTGGGTCCTAATTGGAGTTCGGACAGAAAACGTAGTTCTTTTTTTCATCAAGCTTATAATCTTAGACCACCAATATCGTTGATTAAACTTCAAAATAAAGCTGTTTGATAAAATAATACTGTTTCAAATTTTGATTAAAAAAACAATCATAACTGTTGTCCCGTATTTTTATTTTATTGAAGAAACCAAGAACCCACGAATTGTAAATGATTATAATAAACATTGTTGGTAAACGAGGTAATGAAACACTATCAGTAGAAAGACATTAATATTTAACAAAATAATAATATGAATACGATATTGCTCCTACAGACTGAGATTTTTGGGGATGGAAGAAAAGGTAGTTGTAATCTGAAAGTTACCTCCTTAAAGAAAAGTCTTTGATTTTGACCCTTTAAATCGAAAACATTTCGTCCAATGTTATGTTCAGATGTTCAATGAAATCTATCTAGGATTAAATGCATCCGAAAAAAAACTATTGTGCAATTTACTTCAGTCTACAATCAACCTTGGAGCAATAGCAGAGTGAAAATCCATAGTGTTGTTGTTGCTATATATGTGTTGGTCTTATTACTCAAATACTGTCAATTATACATCGTTTGTTTGACTTCAGGTGTTCACCAGTAAATATGTCGCCAGAGACTTTGTATCTTGTCTTTAAATTTCTTCGTGTTTCTTAATATCTAGTAAATAAAGAAAACTATTCAACACCACAGGTTTCAAGCAAGGGAGTGTTGCGCAATACTATGGTGCAATTGTAAACAGTGACGAGTAGCATTATATAGTTGTTAGGATTTTCCAGAGGAGACCTTCGATAAAATATATTGTCTCCCGACGAATCTCCCCTGTGATCACAAAGACTTATCTAACAGCCTAAGTCATGCATTTTCTATTAGGATGTCTAAGTGTGCAGAATTTGAATGAAAAAAAAAAAAAAAAAAAAAAAACACCGAAAAAGCATATAGTTCCCGGGTCATAATACGGAACTCCTGACCTTGGACTATCGAGGATAAGCTGTGTGGAGAATACAACGCTCCCTGATTGCTAAAGATCATTTCTGCGTTTTTCTAAATAGGGTAGCCTACAAAGGACTAAATTTCAAGATCCTTCCTAACTACCAACCCTTTAAATGTGGCAATCAAAACTCCTGATATCTGAAAGTAATGTTTTGGTCCCTAGATTAAACTGTGCACTACATGTTCTCCTGATACATACAACTCCTGTTATCTCAAACTATTTTTGTTGGTCCCTTACACTTTGAGATAACGAGAGTCAACAATATATTGAATTTAGCTTTATACATTTTTTGAACTGGTCCTGGTGCTGACGAAGAAAGACCCATTTTGCAAATAATAATCAAGAAATCTTTAATCAGAAAATATAACAGAATGTGGTACTGTTTTTATATTAATATATTGAATTATAAATATCTGTTATTACCCAAAGATTGAAAATACAATTTAATTTAACATGAAAAGTATAAGTTTTACAAAAATGAAATACCATGTTTTAAAAATTACAAACATCCTCAGTTCATACAGTGTATCCTGAAGAAAAGAGGGATCACAATCCTTAAATTCCAGTTTGATTTATTTTGTAATTACGTATGCTTACTTGCGTTAACAAGTGGCCCCACTTAAAAATGTTCTAGTCTTGGTAGGAGAGCGTCATAAAATTTTATTCATTGTTCCTACCTTGATAAAACTTTCAATGAACTAATACAGTATTCTTTCTTCTCAGGTAAAATATCATCACTACAATACAAAACTGTGGAATAATTATATCAAGAAAACTTTCTTCTAAGCTAGTTAATAGCAATATCTTCATGCGTTTTGACTCCCCGTAATTTTCGTCGAGTCTTTAAATTTTAAGATTAACGCAAATTCAGGTTTTTAACTGTTTGCTAATTCACTGCTGCGGTATAGAATTGCCAAACTTCCTAGTAATGCTATTTAACCAAAACTGTGTATCATTAGTTTTCTAAATTGTAAAAAAAATGCAAATATGGAATTAAGGGCATGTATAATTACATCAAATAACTGTCCTCAAAGAGTAAATATCCAAAGTGTACAGTCATTAGTGATGTTATTACACTGAGTACTCTATATCAGCAATTTTATTTATTAGCTTTCCAACATGACGTCATTGTGTCTGATTACGCAACTAATAAATTTTGTCTGAAAATTTATATTTTAAGAAACTTAAAATTGCCATTTGACATAATGAAAAAAAAAAGAATAAACCTTGTTTTCACATTTATCAGGAATGAGCGATATATATTGTTGGAAACTTGTGTTGATGTTCTTGGCAATAGCTGAAGCTAGTTAACAAAGAATGAAACACAATCAAATAACAAATTTTGACCATAACAGATAAAAGGAATAACAAAATACACAAATTAGCAAGTATCAGCCTTAATAAAAAAAATTGAACTTTCTTGACTTGCCTTGGATTACGGTTTTAATTTTTAATTTACGTAAAGTATTAGTTCCAATTTAATTTATAGACATAATGACAAATGAAACTATTGTAATAACAGATCTCTTCATCCAAATCTACTGAGATGTGACTGCAGTATTCTCTATCTTTGGACTTGGTTAACAGAACATCTTTCTGTATATATTGATGCTAAATGTTACAATCGCACATACATTGATGTTAGGACAATTCAATCAACAGACCTGGATCATTGTAATGGTGTGTATACCTCTGATTGCAAGTAATATGGAACTTCAGTAAGATTAGCACAGATAAAATTATCTTAATTCCCAATTTATATCCATAAAGACAAAATGCAGTATACGGAAAAAAGTCTTTCTTGGTATATTTTGGATATTCTTATATTGACACGTCATATTCTTAGATAAATTATCACTCAAATATCACAGGTTTTACATACCATTTATTTTAAATGTCACTTTCTTATTGCGTTATTATCTTATTATGACGATAAATTATTGTGGTAAGCGTATTGACCATAAATATTATGTACTGTTTAATAATTAGTACTGGTGGCATTTATTACCAATGCTTAATTAACACTATACTAATATATGTAGTTATTGTTGCAACTGTGTATCTATTATTTAATACATGTTGTTTGATTTCTCTTATTTGTTATTCTGTAATGACATAGAAAAACAGTTCATATTCCTTGTTTTTGATAACAATGATTGATTTTTTTATTCATGTACTTTAATAATGGAAAAACCTTTAAGAACATTCCCAATTGTGTGATAATTGCAAACATTTTATCTATTCAATTTCAATAGCTTTCACCAAAAATATTTATGTGTTCCGTTAAATTTTTTTTCTGTATTATTCCATTCTCATTACCAATTAAGAAACGATTCTTCTCTTGAAAAATAATTTTACACACTTATATTGCTCATTATAGATTCCGACATCACGTTTTAAACTAAATTATCTGCATATGGGACAGGTGTATTAAGGAGCTTTTGAATGAATCATATATATGTATTATTATCGGTTAAAATGATGAAGAAAATATCAGAAATTGTATATCGAAGTGGTAAAGCAGTTGGAATGTCCAAACATTTGAAATCACAAAGTCAAGAGGATGGAGCACAACAAAGAAATGCCACGGGGATGCATGTATAATTTAAAAAATAAAACACATATACTAAACTAAATAAAAATAAAACAAGACAGAACAGAAACTAAAACACTTAAAATGTGACATCACGTGCACCGAAAGTGTAAGCCTGTCATGCTTCGTTAAAGACAACCATAAAATAGAGAATGGAAAAGGGGAGTGTGTCAAAGAGACACCAACCGACCAGAGCAAAAAACAGCACAAGACTACGAATAATAATAATTAACATAATTATATTTTAAAATTAATAAACATTATTATTTCGAAAACTGTGGCTATTTGTATTTTTTAATCTCGTTGATTTAATATTTATCCCTTTAATTATGAGCATTAATCTGAACAACAGTCAAGAGGGCACAACGAATAACTGAGAACTTTAAAATGAAGAATAGGAAATGTAGAGAGGTAAGATCTGAAATCTGAATATTAAAAATCCAAAGTAGTCTGAGCGAAATTGTCTGGTAATATTAGACAGATAATGTGCTTAATTAATTGCAGTATTATAATCTACAGACATGAAATTATTTACTAGCATATGTCATGCATATCATGATCTCATTTCATATTATACTCTTCAAAAAAAGAAACGCATAGACAAAATATGTATGATTGAGATTTAATTTTTCTCTGTTTATGTCTATTTTAAGCAAAGGTGTTTTATGAGGCAATAACTCAATGCTAAATGATTTCAAATCAAGTGCAAAAAATTTGTTACTACTGATTATGGCGTCATTTCACGAAATTTTCGAAAAATAACGAAATTGACAAAAATCACCCAAAATATGAAAAAGAAAACTTTATTAATGGCCTTGATTATGTTCACCATAATTCGTAAACTTAAGAAAATAACAGAAATGAACCAATTTCCATGAAAATCTGGACCATTTGCCCTTCAATTGTCCGTTCGAAAAAATATGAAATCGATGTTTCTTTCTGGAAACTTCCCAGAAAAAGAAATTTTTAACTTTATACAGCTGGTTGAGTTGTTCCGTATCTACTCTTTTAAATGAGGTTATTGGTTTTGATGTTCCGACGTTTACGTCAGTGAACAGGGCCAAATAACTGTAAAATTGAAAATCTCCCCTCTCGGGCCTCAGCATTGATAACCATCATTCAAATTGTGGTTGGTAGATAGATCATGATGCATATCAATATGGTTCGGTCTAAAAAATCAATAAAAACAATTACCAACAGAGAATTTGCTTCAAAAACAAACACTTTCAAACAAACGGAAATTGCCCAATTCCATTCAATAGAAAATTAATGTTCATTATACCGGCTAACCAGTAAACTTGGTGCATAAACTTTTGATATTATACAGCTACGCTGGAATGCACCCATCCACTCTTCGTGTGATTATTTGGGGTAATTTAAAACTTCATCTATCGAAAAATCAAACTTTGAACATTTTTTTATCAAAGTTGAGGCCCCAGAGGGGACATTTTCAATTTTACCCTTATTTGTCCCTGTTCACTGACGTGAACGTCAAAACATTTAAACCAACAGTCTCATTTGAAAGAATAGATATGGAACAACTCACCCAGCTGTATAAAGTTAAAATTTTCTTTTTCTGGAAAGTTTCCACAAAGAAACACCGATTTCGTGTTTTTTCGAACGGACAATTGAAGGGCAAATGGTCCAGATTATCATGGAAATTGGTTCATTTCTGTTGTTTTTTTAAGTTTACGAATTATGGTGAACATAATCAAGGCCATTAATAAAGTTTTCTTTTTCATATATTGGGTGATTTTTGTCAATTTCGTTATTTTTCGAAAATTTCGTGAAAGGACGCCATAATCAGTAGTAACAATTTTTTTGCACTTGATTTGAAATCATTTAGCACTGAGTTATTGCCTCATAAAACACCTTTGCTTAAAATAGACATAAACAGAAAAAAATTAAATCTCAATCACACATATTTTGTCTATGCGTTTCTTTTTTTTGAAGACTATATATACACGTAGTTTTGACTTCAACGTACACATGTCCTTTAACTTTTGATGCGTGTGAACATAGAAATGTCTTGCACATTTAGTCAATCTTGTAAGAAAATATCTCACTGCCATATTTTCCAAAATGTAATCCTTACCATTTTGCGTTGTTTTTTTTTTTTTTTTTTTTTTTTTGCAAACTTTTTCAGTCACATGCATATCTTGATGAATGTACAGACTAAATTAAGGTATCTGGGTTTTATATTACTATCCCATAGGTGGTATTACTCTAGATGGACTATTTGTCCCTGGGATATCTTCCTCACAGATGACAAGATTCTTGGACACTTGTGTACAAATATTCATTAGACAACTTTTCAAATTCGTGTCAACACCCTCAGGCAAAGTTATACTTACCTCGATGTTAGCTACATTTTTTAGTTCCAAACATACACACACACATATTCAGAAATGAAAAACAAATCATTTTGACATGTACAGTTTTTTCAAACAACACCAATATAGCAAAATAAAAAAAACACACACTGCCTTATATTTAATCAAGACAGGTCTAGACCATTTTATATATGAACTAGTTAACGTTAGTTTTCGGTGACTATGCAGTTTTTTCTCGGTATGGAGAATATTCAAAATATTTTCACTAGTTTATGCAAATAATATTTTCTTTAGCTAATTAATTTTCATCGTTCACATTCTGAAATAGATACAAATAACAATTTTGTTATTACGCGGATATACCCATTACTGCGTAGAGAACTTGCATCCATTGAATTCCGTTAAAATTGTAATTAAAATATAAAGGTCATGAATTAAATAAACGTGTAACACACAGATATGACTTGGTGTATTAATATTATGCGTACTGTTATATTTTGCAAACGAATCCGCATATAACAGATCTTAGCATAATATAGCATATTGAACATGGCACAAATGAAGATACGGTGATGTTTTTCATTCATTTAGTTAAAAAGAAAATAAATAAAAAATACGGAGTTATTTGAGAGATTTATTTTATATTTTTACAATGTAACGCCTAATAAGTTTTACGTATGTCAGTTTTCTTAGTTATAACTATAACCCATACATGAATTACCATGACGTTGCAGCCTTATGAAATCACATAAAATATTTAAAGTACACACTGTAACAAAATACAAAAAGGAAATGAATGAAATTTTGTGTAATGTTGTGTTTTTGGTTGTGTAAAGTGGAGAAAACAAAGAAACATAAGCACTACATCAAAACAATATTAAAGGGAAACAAAGATTGAAATTAATTGAAAAAAACAGTGAAACAGAAACATATACAAACCCAACTGGCTGTGCATAAATGTCAGGTTAATTTTGATATTAAGGCTATAAATGTTACATAATGATAAAACATTTAACATATTTCATATTTTATGGAAGGTCCGAAGAATTAAATCAATCCCTTTGCGTTTTTGAAGGCTTTGTGTCTATTTTGACAGTAATAACTGTTTCCAATAATTGCTTACTGTTCGCTTCTAATTTTTGAAATAAATGTATCAATGTTATCTTCAATATTTTTTGGTTTCATTGTAGAAATACTGTGTTGGAACAAAAGGGCAACACAAGATTAAGAAGCTTGAAATGAAACATTGATAGATAAAATCACTTATCCTTAAAGAAAATATGTACTTCAAGGGTTTTTGAAGAGTTTTCTATATAACAAGACATTATATGTCATATTCTGCTATATTTATATTCAATATAAGTTTTTAATATACATTGTTTAGTTATATGTGTTTGATATGAAGTTTAGTTTTACTCAATATTTAGATGTTCTTATGGAATGCGAATTTATAAGATAAGACATCAGAGTCTTAGATGGTTTTTAATGTAAAAAAAAAAATAACGAGCAACTTTTTACCCTGTTATCTAAATTATATAACACCCAACCACTTTTTTCTAGCAAACAGTCAGACAGATTATCTGTGTTGCCCATGTTTGTGGTTTGTGCTCCTTTATGTTATATTTTGACCGGGGTTCTGCCTGTTGGATGTTTTTGATATTTTCTGTTGACCATTTTGGTGACACAGATAGGTCTTTCAACCAACAGCTGTTACTCTGTTGGCATGTACGAAATAATTCTGCTCAAAACAAGACATTTAGTCGTCTTAAACAAACAGTGGCTTTTTTAGATGCAAAGCAGCAAAATAGTGTTTTCGCGTTGGTTTAACTTTTTCCGTATATGTAGTTTTTGCAAAAAATTAATTCAGCATATCCCTTCCTACGAATTATATCATTACAGTGATAATCTTTTCTCTCACATGAGTTAGCTTCCTTCGGTGCTTAGTTAGGACACATTTCAGAACAAACACATGTTTATCGAACAACAAATGTCAAAACAGCAAAACGTTGAGTATTATTTTCATTACTAGTGTCGAAATAGCGGACTAGTGGATTGTTCTTGAATCTATAAGATGAGAACTCTACTCAGTAGTAAACAATACATTTTAACATTCCCTGCTATCAACAAAACTGCTGACAGCTATATATGTGGAGGAGCAGATGGATAAAAACTAAAATTTTATAAAGAACCCAAATTAAAGACGGAAAAGAAGCCTGAATTTACATGTCAATGATTACACGTAACAAACAATTGAAAAACAATTACATTATTCATCAAATTCCATGTAGATTACAGCGGCAATTAGCCTACGTTTGTCTAAGAAGAAAATAAATCCATTTTCATATGATTTTTGATGGACATTTTTTTGAGATCTGCAAATATAGGAGGTCAGCAAATGACATGAGAATGAGCCTCAAAATCAAATGTCAAAATCATATTGAATTTTTGAAGTTTAAAGAACAATATCCTTCTTCATTTCGAAAGGCTAGTTGATTACTGAATCTTTACATGATTGGTCATAAGAGAACAGCTATAGGAGTATATCACCGTTGTAAACTGGGTAAACAATTGATTTATTATACGCAAGTGCAATACAGTTGTCTTGAGGTCAGCTGAACACAAACAAACGTATTTTTAAGTAACATTACAACTATACTTAAATAAAATTAATTATTTGGTAAAAAGTCTACACAATTTTTAAGAGCCAATGCCAGTAAGCACCAGGCAGAAGTGTTCAATGAAGAAAAAAAAAATTGTGCAATTTATTTTTTTCCAGCCCAGAATAAAATATGTTTATTAGAATTAGCCAAAAAAAAAAAATTATACAAAATGGCATTTGATGCTGGTAAATTTTTGAAAACGCCAGACCTGGAAGGGTTTGATAAACTAAAGAAAGAAGAATTAGTGTTGCTTGCTTAACATCTACAAATAGATTTTAGAGGATCTATGAGAAAACAAATTATAAAAAAAAAAATGGTAATAGACAATTTATTTGACTCAGAAATTGTTGGTGAAGAGGCTCTTGAAATCAAGGTCAAAAATGTTGATGCTTTCAAATTAAAACAGCTTAAATTAGAATATGAACTTAAATTAAAACAATTGGAAAAAACAACTGGAAAGCAAAGTTAAATTAAAACAATTGGAAAAAGAAGACAGACATGCAGAACTTGAAATGAGGGAAAGGTTAGAGATGGAGAAAATAAGAATGGAAATGGTCAAAGTAGAAAGCAACACTAAATATGGGTCAAAATCAGAACATTTTGATGCAGCAAAAATCTTTGAGAAAACAAGGATTTTCAGACAGCAGCAGTAAAAGGTCAAAAATGCAAAATATCATCTAAGGACTAATAAATTGCTTTGCAATATCAAACTGTTTTGTTAAAAAAGAGTTTCGAGATTAGGAGATTCAACTCCATTGCATCTAACGCATAATTAAACTTACATTGTTTGAACTCAGATTAAGGATGATCGCTGGTCATATTATGGTCTTTTTGTCAGATTTTCGGAATCCTCGGGTTTTATCCATTTCTTAAACATGAAATTTTTTGCCCATGAACCCCCACTTTTTCTTTTATAATTCAATCATATATACCTTCAAATGGTATTTTTATGAAATCCTTTTTATTTTTTTCATACATTTTTGAGAAACTGAAGTTGTCAATGCAAAGACAATGAAAAATCCAGAGAAAACCTATTTCCTGCAAATTTTCAAGGCCTTATAGCTCTAAGATGAGCAACTGAACCTATATTTTTTTCTTCTTTATTTGTTTACTAGTCATATGTTCTCTTAAACTAAAACTCCTATTTCAAATCCTATTTATTTCCTACTGGACCAGCGATCATCCTTAAACTCACGTTGTTTGAACTCTGATTAAATCCCTTGCATATGATGTACATCTCTGGATCAGCTCCATGTATTTTTGTGACCAAAATCTTACAAATCCCCGCAAAACAATTAATAAATAATAATAATAAAAAAAAATGAAAAAATGTGTATAAAAAATTCTCTCTAGCACAATTTCCAAATGTTATGTGTTCAAAAATTCAGTAATGCTTACAGCATGATAAAGTTGAAGATATTGGAGAGATCAATGTTTGAATAAATTTGGTTATAATAAAATTATTTGCTACCAATTTTGATTCAGAAGACGTGTACATTTACCCGATTTAAGATTAATGAGTGCTGGAAGTCCAAAATGTTGAATACGAAAAGAGAAAGATCAACACTTTTCTTTATGATCTAAAAAACTAAGTATGTTACGAAACAGCTCATACGTCAATAGATAATGGTGACCTTTCGAAAGGGGCATAAAACGACTTAAATGTATACAATAAACAATTCGAACAAAACCAAATATAAAATCGTAAAAAATACAACAATCAAACGAAAGTTAAAATTACCCAACGTTTCGACCAATATGGTCTTGATCATGAGCATGTAAAAAATAAAAGTAAAAAAGTGTTGACTCTTTGAAACCCAGAGCAGTCAAATAAAAAGGTGTTGACTCTTTGAAGCCCAGAGGAAACTTTTAAGTTTGATTGTTGTTTTTTTTTTTCGATTTTGTATTTGGTTTTGTTCGACTTTTATACATTTAAGTCGTTTTATGCACCTTTTGACAGCTCACCAATTCCATTCATTTTTCTTGTTATCTTTATAATATAGTTGAACACATTGAATAATTCTTTTTTCTTTTAGGAAGCATGTAAAATTTTCATTCATTAAATTTGTCATTAATTTTTTTTTTAATTTCATAAACTGGTTGACGATTTTACACATTTTATTTGTCGAGGTCTTTTCTTTCACAATCTTGCATGCATTTCAAGGTTGAAGTGACCATCAAAAGCTTTCGAACAAAAGTCGTATATTTTCAATTAAAAGTATCTTTATTTTTAAGATAAAGGGATTATCAAATATAATTTGACATATCAGGATTTTGTCAGATTTCAGATGTAAATAGTGCAAGATGAAAAGTATAATCTAAGAACCAAAAAAAAAAAAAAAACTTTCCAGTATCAACCTTTATCGGATAAAAACTTTCGAGATGAGGAAATCAGCTGTACGTTTGATATTTTTGATTCCAAACCAATCAAGATTTTAATTACACGAACATATATGTTATTTAAAAAAACTTTTTTAAATTCAAATACACGAATTTTAATTATAATTAAAAAAAAACAGTTATTTTACATCCGGCACATTAAAAATATTAAAAGATATCATACTTTTTTTAGAAAAAGTCTATTGATTATTCTAATAAGTTATAACATTTTTATATTAACCACTTCTACTGACAAAGGAAAAAAATATTAATCACTACGTTTTTTTATAAGTATGTGAATTGTCAATAATTTGTCATTTGTTCCTTGCCAATAACCTCGTTAATGAGTATACACTAGATTTATAAGTTGGTGGATATAAAGATACAGAGTTTATTCCAGATATTTATGGTCTAACACAACTAATATTTGAATATTAGTTGTTGAGGCCATCTGTTTTACAATATTGCTTACAAATGGTGTAGATTATGATATTATTTCCAAATTATTGGGACTATCAAAAACAGTTTGACAAAGCATGCTTTTTTAGGTTCAATGGACGTGTTGGTCTTACGGACCAAACTACTTTCACATCAATGACGCATAAGTAGAAATACTTCAGAATTTCGATTTCAAACCCACCAAATACATGTTATATGACATCCTCATTATAAACATAACAGTTGTATATATATATATATATATATATACATATTTGGATAGAATAACGTACCAGATGGACAAATAATTCTAACTACTCCTGAGAGTGGAGACGATTGTGGAGTGTCTCTACAGGATGGAGAATGCTGGGTTACATCTGGTAAGTGTCATGTTATTCAATGATATATTGTTTAATTGTTTTTTTGTGTGTTTAACATGAAAAATGTGTGGCTAAGCTTTCAGTGTGAATAGAATAAAAAGATCAGTCATAACCAAAACAGATTACAATAATAACGATTTTTTAAAAATATATACATGTAATGAAAGTAATATTATAGAATCGTTGTTCCTACCTACTGATCAGTTTGTCGATCATTGTGTCTGATTAAAGGTGTAATATAGTTTGGTTGGTGCCAAATTTCACAAGTTCACTGGTAAAAGTAGATAAAAATCATTGTTCCGAATATATAGCGGATTAGATATATAATGATATGTGGATTCTACCGATAAATCGAAAATTAGAAGCACACAAACGTATTCCGCTAATCGGTGATACGGAAATTAAAGTCAATTGAAAATTCTAGTCAAAACCACTTCATAATCTAAAGCCAGAATGTCTCTTTGTGAGTTTTCTTTAATAAATAACTTTGAACTTTGAACTTTGTCTGTAAGAGACCTTTAGTCTGATCATAAGAACACAAACAAATCTCGCTGTGTATTTTTCTTTGTTTCCAGGTTTCTTTGAAGGTAACCCAACTCTATATAGAATTGATTTCTGTCAATTTATACAGCCATGTAATGATGTAAACGACTTTCAGCAAGATGCATACAACAGGGAATATAGGAAGGGATGTAAAGCTCAAAGTTGTTCAAACCACGAGTTTATTGTTGTGTTTTTGTTATTTGTTTTTTTTTCTATTTTGATATACGGTAATGTATATGAACCCTATTATGATTCACAGGAAGGCAAAATCTATTAGTATACAAAAGTGCTTAGTCACGAAAAACGTGATTTGAACAAAAGGGTTATTAAACTGCCTTGGATGGATGGATGAATTGCTGTTTAACGTCCAGTGGCAGCCAGGTGCATATCAGGACGAGGACATGTTGATATGATAATGAATATGATCCCTGCTTTGTACTAGACCGACACGCTGAGCCGGATTTTTAATGTAGCTCACGAGATAACTGTCCGCAGGAAGACATATCACCCCACTCGGACACATTATACTGACTCCGAGCCGACCAGTAGATCTTGGCTTTTACTCCTACATGCCGCTTGCTTGGCGGAGAAGCAGCAAATAACAATTTTAATGTATTTGGTTTGACCCGGCCGGGGATTGAACTCGCGACCTTCCGCACTCGAGGGAACTGTCTTGGTCTTTTAGTTTTCTCAGGTTAAGAATGAAAAGATCTGGGCTCAACCTGATTCAAGAATGGTATTAGTGAAAGATTAAACATATTTAGTAGACGTTTTAGTTTTGGCACTTCAACCCAACAAGACACATCCCAATGACTTCCGCAACACGTTTAAAAATATTCGCGAAGAATCACAAACTTATGAAAAACAGAAAACACAATTAGAAACTAGGCAACTTCTTTTGCTTTTATAACCAACTTCGATTCACCAATTTAGAATGCTTGGGTAAAAATGAAAGTGGACTGCGTTTTTTTTTTTTTTTTTTTTTTTTTTTTTTTTTTTTTTTTTTTTTTTTGTTTGTTTTGTTTTAGATTATACCAATACTTGATACATATGTATATTACAGGAAGTTGTTATAAGCTACTAAACAACTATATAATTAGAGGACATTACTAAAAATCAATATAAGTTATATGCAGAAGAATCTCTAAATAGTTATCAAAATGTTCGCTTTCTACTGAAAGCTTGATATCGCACGATAATTAGAATACCAAAAATAAACCAATACTAATTATTACAACTATGTAACAACGTATTTTATAAATGAATAATAAATACAAGAAAAATATACATTTGTATCTCATAAAAAACATTGTATAACTATGTTTTATTTTCATTGATTTTTCTATGGGTTCAGATATCTCGAGATGGTGACCAACCAGCGGGGTTTAGAGGTTGTCTTATCAACATTAATGAATTAGATCTGCAGTGTTTACAACGATACGCCGAGTGTCGTCCACAGTCAGGGTCCTGTCGCAGATCTGACTGCATGTGGATGATTGCTGATGATCCAAATAATACAAATCCCACGTGTATTCCACAAAGTTAAATCGATATGTCTTAATAAATGAATGCTTCAGTGTCTTGTGTCCTCTTACTTTTGAGTTCCGGGGGACTCGGTGGCCAGGTTGTCTAGGTAGTTCTTCATGACTACTCATGATTACTAGCCTGTCAACACTGAGGTTGTGAGTTCGAATCTCATCTGTGACGGCTTGTGTTCGACCTCGATCTTAATTGACAAGGATTGCCAATTTTCCTACCAAAGGTCGATGGTACTATCCGGGTACTTCGGCGTCCTCCACCAATAAAAACTGGTCGCTGCGAAATAGCCAAATGTGCTGAAAACGGCGTTAAACCACAACAAAACAAACAAAACTTCTGAGTTCCCATTAAGTGTGCCCTGCGTTGCTGTTCTACCGAATTCGTCAAGTCTCTGATGTTCATGTTATACACATTTTGTCTAATTGTATCCAATATTTTTGTCGATATGAAAATTTTGATGCATATATAAATATATATGTACATGTCGGCAAAAATAAAAATTATCAGTAGGAGTCATGTTCGAAAGTGTGAAAACCAAAACAGTAATCAAAACATTTACAACAGATATATCAATTTGAAAATGACCATGCGGTTAAAATCCGAACCCTCTAAGTACGATGCAAGGCACCAGTGAAATACGTGAACTCCTCAATATCTTGGGCGTGAACTGAAAGTCCCAGAGGATATCACCAGATCAGATGCAAGTATTTCGATATCCTTTTTAAATTTACCGTTTTGAAAAATGTTAAATATTTTTCAATCTAAAGCATACCTGCTTCGTACATAACATTATTTTTAAATGGTTTTGTCTTGATCCTTTGAGTAATTTGTCATTTTATTCTGTTCCCGATATGTTACGCCTTGTGCACATGTTTTCAGTCGTAAAAAGACATAATATGCACATCGTGTGCTCCGAAACGGGTATCACATAATACAATGTATTTGTCAGCAAATATTAGCATGACCCCCGGCTTTTTATGGGAGTTCACACGGCTAGTGCTTTAGTCTGTGTGCTGTTTTGTTTAGTTTATTATATGTTTTTTTTTATTCTTTAGTTATACATGTATCCCTTTTTGTTGTGTTCCATCCCCTGACTTTGTTTTTTCCATAGACTTCGAATTTGTGGACTTTTCCCAGTGTTTTGTCACTTCGATACTCTTTTGCCGATATTAATACAGTTCCAATAGTTTTGCTAGACTGGTTCCCTCTCCTTTAATTGTTTGGCTGTGACAGATATCAGGGTGATTCAGTTAACCGTATGTTGCTAGGAAGAGAACCAGCCTATAGTTTTGCTAGGGTCGACATACGAGCATTGCACAACATAAAGGATAACAGGAAAGATCAACAATCGCCATTTTATCGATAACCCTTCAGACAAAAATCAAATAAAAGAGGACAGAACATATAGAAACAATAGATTAAGGATATTCTCAGTTGGAACAGAAAATGGGTGATGGAGATAAACCAAATGCATGGTTACAAAATCCCAATTGTCTACCCTGACCCTGTGCTGTTTAATTGGTTGTTCTTTGTACCTGTCATCCTCGTGTAAGCCACCAGCAGAAACATCCGCTCGGTTATAGTAATAATAAATCCGAATACAAAAAATTGACATATGGCTGTCTTATTAATATTAAATATAGGAAAAATAATACCGAAGCAATTGGGCAGTAAGCAAATTCTACATGACCAAAATGAGAAACTAAAATAGTGAAAACATACTACAAAGACACAACCAAACGAGTAAAACACACATAGCTAACCACGAAGAATAGGAACACGATAGCATATAAAATGTTAGCTAACACTTCATTAATGAGTATAGTCTACCATGAATACATTTTATGAACATTTAAAGAAATAGTGAAAACATTAAACAAATACACAACCAAACTAGTAAAACATATATCTAACCACGATGAATGAGACCATGATAGCATATAAAATGTTAGCTAACACTTCATTAATGAGTATAGTCTACCATGCCTACATTTTATGAGCATTTAAAGAAAATTATTTCAGCCCAAGTTAACAGGACAACCATGTTTCATATGATATTGTATACTGAGCACTATAAACAAACATTTGATCCTGCCTATTTTTTTCGTCGAAATTTTGGTCCTGGATTTTTTTTTTTAAACCAAAATTTCCTGATTGGCACAGGTCTTTCATTTTTTTCACACTTAAAGTGATCCTGTCTTTTTATTTTACCTTAATCCTGGCCCTGTCTATTTCAAATTTGATCTTTTCGACGTCCTGATACATGTACATGAAATACTGTAATTAAAAACTATAAACTATTTTGAAAATATGATTTTGTATGGTTATTTTCTTGCATTTATTTATTGTTTTTGGGTTTCAATTCACAAAAAATATTCGCACAGAATCACCATTTCATTTAGTTGTTTTATTTAAATATAATAAACATGATATTAATAAAACACTTGTTTGATATAACTTCCAAATATATGATATTTCAGAGAGACATCATTTCCGAAAGATTAAATTGTTTTGTAAATGTATAAATACCAGCTCATAAAATTCCTAAGATTTAAAAAAGTCTTGATTGCTGGGTTGATTTCTCATACAGAATTAAATGTATCCCATTGTCGGGATTTCACGCTTTGAATACCCTTGTAGGTGTAAGATGAAGTATAGCAATTTTCAGAAACTCATTTTGGAATTACTATTCTAACTCTAAAATTATAATTTGAAGCAAGTTATTTCCCTTGCTGGGACGTAGTACTGGTTCGCTGCAATGAAGAGTAAAGGATTAACTGTTTTTAAAACTTGTTAATTTGCTGTTAATGTTTGGTTTATAAAAAAAAATGGGAACTACTTAGGGGTCTTTTTGCTTTCAACATACCTGTAATCAAACTTGATAGTAAAGCTGACAATATTTGTATATCAAAGTAATAAATAATGTCTATTTACATCCTACTGGTTGCTCTGCACTACAGCGAACCAGTACTACGTCCCAGCAAGGGAAATAATTTGCTTCAATTTATAATTTTAGAGTCAGAATCGTGATTCCGAAATGAATTTCTGAAAAGGGCTATAACAATGTAATGTTCATACTGTTGTCACGTACATCATGTATGTGTCGTGGTTTTGTATAAAAAAATATTTCAACTGAGCGTTCTCATATTTTATCGCTACTTTAAAACAGTGTATGTGTATATATAATAAATACAATATATGAACCCACACATCTTTTACACTTGATAAACATTATAAATATTTCAAACAAAAGATTCACATTATCTAAGCAACAATTTAGCATTATAAAACAAAGATCCATACAATATAAAATCATTTGATTATTTAGCTGAAATATTTAAATGACGCAGGGACATTATTATAATGTTATACGCCATATCGAGAACGTTAGTGTATTGTATCCACATAATCTTATCTTACGAAGGCCATTTAAATGAAGATAAACTATTTTGTATACAATGATTTATCCCTAAGGTACCCCTTTTGATTTAATGATTGATTTTATTTTATTTACTTTGGAAGTATAAAGACATGCATTCTTATCAAACTTTTTGGTAGATTTTGGTAAGTAAACAACATTTTGTTATATTAGTTATCTTTACCGGAGTGTTTACGTATTTTTTCTCTAACACCTGTTGACATAAATGATGATTTTTTTAAAATACAATTTCACACTTCACGGAAATAATTTCATTGAATATATAGCAGTTTGGCAAACATCACTTTTGATCATAGAGAAGCTTAATTTCTCTTTACTTATTAAATTTGATTAAAACGCTGTGGTGATTATAAATTAGAGGACAATACCCGAACGAGACAAATCATAAAAGAACACGACTGGCAAACAAACAGTTAAAGAGAGAGACATAAAAACAAAGAACACTGAAATTTAAAGCTGCATTGTAATGATATACAGTATATGATCAACCAGATTAGCATAAAACTTCGCGGAAAACTGTCCTAAGAGCCGTCCTGAACTTTTAGTAGGGTAAAATACTTTTATCTCTGTTGAAATCCATTATAACTTTTAGATGAAAAACAACAATTAACTTTTGTACTCTTGCTTAAATCTTTGTTACGCAATATGCTGTTGGCGTGGCCAGTGATGCGAGCACAGCAATAGCCCTTTCCAAAAATTCTTTTCCTGTATCACGATTCTGATTCTAAAATTATCATTTGAAGCAAGTTATTTCCATTATTTCCGTTTCCAGCGAACGAAACTTTCTGGCCTTAGCATGTAACACAATATGGCTGACCCCACTAAATAAAGACTTTTCCAAACTGACCCATATGTAGAAAATGCATATGCTCCTATAGCGCTCGCTGCGCTCGCTATAAACAAATATTTGGTGGGAAGAATCAATCATATCCTTTCTTTTAGGCGATATTGATTATTGAAATGAAAGTACATCATTATTTTTCCCTCAACTATTAATTTATGTTGTGATTATTATTAATAATATATATACATGTACATAATCAGGTATAAATTATCATCTATAGTGTTCATATAATCGTTGAAATAATATATTGTATCTATAGTTTGATATTTAAATGGTATTTTTCCAATTACAGGTAAATACGCTTATCTCTTGTTAAATTATATCAAAATGACGGATTTATTATTATTGAGGAGACATTCAAACCTTAAAAACCGTTGCCTTATTATTATCTATTTATGTGTCCATGTATCGATAAGACATCAGTCTGTAAGATTTAACAAGGAACTGCAGTAAGTGAATGATAGGCTGGGGAGGGGATTTCGCCTACATGTGTATTTCATGGTAGGAGGTACCTGAATCCGGAAAATTATGGATTTTTACGAAATTTTACATAAATGTAACATGTCTCCTTTTTCAACGAATTGTAATCTTAGGTCTAGGTCTTAATGGATGTGTAACGGAATAATATATGAAAGCTTGTTTATTTTCAGGTGATGGATTTCACATAAAATAATAAAAAATGATGAATATAATAGTAAGCAATATATTGTGTTTGTTTGTGTTTGGTACTGCCTTTGGCCAAGGTAAGATTCTTTGACTCTTTAATTATCATTTGTTTTATATGTATATAGTTGATTAATTGATAAAATGTCCTCCGCCGGAATCCTGAACTAAGACATAGAAATGCTGATGCCGTTCGACTTTCTAGGCGTTCCCACACGTACATGTCTTAACAAAAATCAACATTGGTTCGGACGAGTTAGAAAATCAGAACAGATCGATTGATTTTGTATGTATTCCCTTGCAACTATAAAAAAATGGAAAACTGATATGTAAGGTCAAGGCGAAGTAATTGAACGCCACCTAGTGTTCATTTGTTTACGGTTTCAAGGGTAACAACCCCTTTTCATTGTATTACGTCCCCGACTGATTGTCTGACGTTATAGTCGTTATGCTGGTGACTCCGGAGGGACAAAGGCGTCGCCAAAAGGTAGAATAATGGTTTTTTCAGACGTACAGTTATTGTGCATATCATTCACACGTCTCTTCATTATCAAAACTTTTCGAAAGGTTTTTGTTAAAACTCATTCAAAAAGCATTATTTAGTCGTGTAAGCGCATATTAGACACATTCGTTTCAGAATCACAGGTACGTGTTGTTATTTGTAGAGTAAATATTATGCAGGTAATTTTAGTTTAAATTTTAGGTATTTTTATGAAGTACAGTGTACTACCTCCATGGTATTACCACGCCACATTTTTTCACACTTAGGTCACAGTTAAACTTTTATAACTTTACTAAACATCTCAACTCCTTAGACATGTTAGAACTCAGTAACAAAACGTATCACAAAATACTAAAATAAATTTGATGCACTGTATGGCAATAACGCGAATGCATATGTGAAGTCAAGTTGCACCTCTAACGTTATTTCTACTTTGATGGAGAAATCAATATATCCAGGAAGTGTAGATGGTCTTCATTTTCATTTTTAAAAACATATTGTTACTTGTATTTTTTTCAAGCGAAGATCAAACTTAAGTGGGACACAATTTTCAACTAAAGTATTTTAAAAAATTGAAGACAATCAAATTTTTAACAAAATTTTAGGAGCGGGCGAAACATGTTTCCTTTTAATTTGTTGAAAAATAAAGAATAGGAGGCGAATTTTGAGCATTTATTCATAGATGAAGCGGCAAAAAAAAAACCAACTTGGTTTTGGCCTAATTTGCGAGGGATTTAACGGCGAATATTTCAGTCCAAATAAGACATTTTCAGTTCCACTGTTTCCAGGCGTCAGTTATCCATACGGATCTTTACACTCCTGCTTATCTCCCGCATGCAAGACGTTTTTGGTTAAACTTTTTAATTTAGTGATAACCACAATACCCTCTGAATTAAATGCACTTTGAAATAAAAAATTGTGTTTTCAAATTACGTTTGGTTGGTACACTTGACCCACTTTGATTTTTTTAATTTGTTAAGCTTAACCATAGTTTAACGCACTTTGAATTTGGAAAATGTATGTAAGAGGTAGTAACTCGACAAAGTATATCAAAGATATATATTTCTTACATCTACATTACATATAACAGAGTGGACAAAAGAAAAATGTAGGTTTTAAACGTGAGAAACTTTTCAATATTTAACGGGACTATAAGGATACAGTGGCAATACAAATCCTCCATCGACAACATGAAAATCAAACACCGGCATTCAACAAATACTAGATAAAATATGCAACTCATTAAAAAAAGTAAAACAAAATATAAATAAATAAATAAAATGTTAACTAAATAAATAATAATAATAAAAAAAATAATAATAATAACATTAAAATGAAACAAATGTTTATCAAATGAAAGGAACAGATTTGCTGTTCGTCCTGTAATTATTATCTGCATACAAAAAAGTTATCGACGGTCGGACGTCATGACGTTGCCTGAAAAAAAATAACCAAAATTAGTACCTTGGTGTTGTCTTCAGCAGCAGATACCACGAAATCGAGCATGGGGTCCTCCAAATATTTTTATATCATCAGAAAGGTCGTGGATGAGGCAATATAATATTAGTTTTTCATGAAACTGTAGGATTAACCACGAGGGTTTTTATAGACTTTTCGAGCAAAATTTTCCAAAATTTGACGTTTTCCCTATATATCCTACGTTAAAAGTTAATTTCAGAACGCATTTTCAAAGGCAAAATAGGTACGGGTCCCCCCGTTTTTATTTTATATTCCGATGTATTT
Organism: Mytilisepta virgata; assembly: GCA_028015205.1. NCBI lineage: Eukaryota > Metazoa > Mollusca > Bivalvia > Mytilida > Mytilidae > Mytilisepta > Mytilisepta virgata. The sequence goes on from CM051513.1 coordinate 21,809,976, forward strand.
CGATTAGTTTCCATACTGACAAAACATTAGAAAACTGTAGGATACTTTTAATTACTTCGCCTTGACCTTAAGAAGTTCTCACGTATGCATGTATCAACAAATTTGAACGAGATTTATGTCAAAAGTTTAAATCAGCATCGGTTTGGAATAAAAGTCGAAATTCAGCTCCATCCCATTGATTTTCTAGTGGGTGTTTCCGTTTAAACAGTTACAATCTTGAAAACTGAATTGATACGCTTACACGTCTACATGTCTCAACGTATTTTAATGAAATGTATGTCAAAGCGCTATGTCGACCGATTCATTTTCTTTCCGTCTTGTTATTTATGATATTTTAAAAGCATTAAAGGTAAGGGAAATTGCCTTTCATTAGCAATCTAGTTGTCCTATGAAAACAATTTCTGCTTTATTTTAGTTTCTATCCTATACAGTTAGCACGTAGATTTCGGAAAAACCGCAGAAAAAGTTTTCGGTTACTACACAGGCAAAAATGCCACACATGCGTTTGACATGTATGTCACCGTATGTGTAAGAGACGTTTCATGCCACGCATGTGACACATGTTTGCAAAACGCAGGAAATACGCATGATTCACACATGTGAATTTCATGCGTGAGAAAACACATCTGTGTCGCATACGTTTTCAGATACATGCCACTCACATGTGTGTGTCATACGTGTATTACATGCGTGTCATAACTCGTGCATATCACGCATGTGACACATATTGACACATGCATTTCCAGGTTCATGCTTGACACATGTTTGGCATTTTTGCCTGTGTATATACATAAATTGCACTGTCGGGAAATGCAAGAAAGAACATCATCAAATGCATGCATTTAACCAGAAGTGAAGCGTCGACATAAATGCATTTTATTATAATTTCTTGTGTTTTACATAATGCCTTTATTTTTTTACACAGGTCAATTAAAAACCACATACGAAAATGAGGTATCTTCAAACGAGCCAACAAGGTGTGTATGCAACATTTTTTCTTCATGAAAAAAATAACAATCCAAAGATACTAATATAAGATATAGTAAATTTATACTATGCTATATACGACGCATTTCAAGGAGTTACCTCTCATCAGCAGCATTAAAATCGAAACATTTGGAAGGCCAAAAATCAAACTTATATTAAACAAGCGGTACTCATAACCAAAAATACCGAAATAGGAAGCCAAATTCCAGCTAAGGAGATCTATCAATTATTAAAAGGATATACATGATATATTTGACTCATGTGTAATCGGCAGTAAAATAGCAATACATGTTCAAGACGTGTAATATAGTATCATTGCGAAAAGTTTTCCACATTGGCTTAGTTATTGGTCCGATGCAAGCCATATTGGACTGAGGCTAGCCAAGGACCAGTAACTAAGCCTTGCCTCAGTGCAATATGGCTTGCCTCGAACAAATAACTAAGCCAATATGGAAAACTTGCGAGTTTATACTTTTGTTGACTAACCAGTCGAATCTGTTATATTGACTCGTCCAACACGATCCTTTACTGACTAACCAGTCCAACATGTCCTATTGAATATTCCAATACGGCATTTTGGACGGGTATGTGTCGTATCGGCGTATTTTGATATTTTGTATTGTATTGACAGGTTTTATCGTATTTAGGCTTATATTCTATTGTTAGTCAATAATTTTGAATATTTAACTTTTCATTTGTTTCATAGAGTCATATTGCTTCAATTACCGAACACGAAACCATTTTTTGTATGTTTAAACCAAGGGACACTTACACGTATGTACATGGAAATTTCAAAAGACGAATTTTAAATGAAAAACCAAAGCGACTGGTAAACACAAAAACAACACCTATTAAAACATTAAAAAATATAGACTATTGATAAAAAAAAAGATGAATCCGGAAAACAAGAAAGAAAACATCAATTCAGTAACACTAATATGTTTATAGTATGGCAGTTGGAGCTATAATAGCAGCCAGTATAGTGTGTGGACTTGGAGCTTTATTATGCATAGGTGGTGTTGTGTTGTGCTGTAAAAAGATCTTTGCAGGTAAATTTCTTTCATTGTAATGTGTACATTATTTAAGGATTGACTGTTATTTTTTTTTCATTCTATGAAGAAATAACCTCAATCACGTGGTGTACACTAAATAACCCGCGTAGCGAGTTATTTGAAAGTGTGCACAAGGTGCATTGAGGTTATTTCGAATAGAATGAAAACAACATTACTGACAACCTTATAATTTAATTCCAATGGGTGTTTTGACTTCTAAAACGTCAAGATTCCCTTTAATGACGTCATAGTAGAAAAGAATATTTAGTCTATGATATGATAGACGAAAAAAAAATTGACCAATCAAATAACGTGTTACATCGACTATTAAATTATTCCTATTTTTTACGAGTAGTATTAAAAGTTGTGTAAAAGGCTATACGCTAAATGACCAGTATTAAGTGTCCTATGATATTTTGGCCCCATGTGATATTAACCTCGGGGTCAAAATACCCTATCAGAATACCATATGGTATATTGAAACACATCATGGTAAAGTGACTCCAACGTATCGAAGGCCGTTTTCATCGACAAAAAAGGCGGGGTCAGTTTTCAATTATAATGGGGGGGTGGGGGGTGGAGGGGGGGGGTCAGAATACTATAGGTTATTTGAAACATTTACAAAGGTACTGGGATCAAATGCGAACTGACGATTAATATTTGTGCAAATTATTTGAATTTGAAAGCGCAGAACGCAGTGTTGAAATTTTATTTGTACTAAGTACTTCAACGATTTATGTTTTTATTACTTTCATGTCCGTCTATATTGAGAGTAAATTGGTGGATGGGTTGTTTTCCTAGTATTTACAAATAACTTCGGGGAACCCACATCTCCCAGGGTACCCAACTGGCCCATACATTCTTATGTTTAAACGGCACAGGAAACATTTGAATACCTGTGTTGGAAAGTACTAAAAACTTTTATTCTTCTATATGCAACAGTGTTTTAATGCATATGTGTTGAATGGACTGAATATTTCAACTCGGCTGAGATGGGTAACCTATCTTTGTGCGGTTGTTGGTTTATTTAATGCCGTCAGTTGTAAATAACCAGGAAAATTTCAGGTCCCAAACAAATGCCTGCAAACAGCACATCAGTAGTCTACTTGGTGTGTTATGATTATAAAAAAATCGTCGCTGTCGTACTTCCCTTCTACTCGAAAAACACCTTTCTTATTCGGCAATGTGGGTACCTCGACGTTACTGTTTATAGTCAGACGAATCTCCCAGTAACCTGTACGAGCATAAAAAGTTGATATATTTAAAAATTAATTTATGAGAAATGAACAAAAATCTAAATAAAACTTTACATAAGACATACTGTTGGTTATTGGTTATTAGAATTTCGCATGTATTGAATTATTTTATTATACCATCGTATGTATAACTTACTAATAGGCTGTATGTTTTTTTTTTGTTTTTTGTTTTTTGTTTTTTGTTTTTTGTTTTTTTTTTGTTTTGTGTCAATTGAGTCTGTGAAATCCTAACAGCCATCCAGGAAAAAAAAAACACACACAGCAAAAAAAAAAAAATAAATAAAATAAAACACAATGCATTTACTCCTCATAGAGATTTTATAAGAATAAAACTGCATTTGAACAGTCAATCTGTGACACCTGCAAGAACAAGAGATTCAAATTGAAAGTAATTGTGATATTTTATGTCTGGACTGGGCCATTTATCGATTTATCGATTGAAAAATAAGTCTGTATATGTTTTTGAAAATAGGAGGCAGAAAACCTTCCCGCACGCGGATGCAAAATAAAGAGAAAAAAAACAACTATGACTTTACCTAGTTTAAGCTATATCACATAATTGTCTTGATTTAAAATATAGGACGAATATTTAAACTTTAATGCCTTTAATTCATTATATTTGTTTTGGTTGTTTTTAGATGGCATTGTGATATGATGACGATGAAAGTGGGATTTTATTTCGTGAATAATAACAGTTTTATAACTGAGATACAGTTTTCATGATTGTATATAGATCTTTTATATGAATAAATATACACTAAGTCCACTAATCGTACTCACATTTTTTTATCATATACACGTGGCAGAAAATAGCCAAGTACACCACTTATTTCGACATGTTAAATAATACGATGTACTTATAATAACGAACAAAGTACAACACAATTTCTTTGTCGCCTGCTTCCCTCACAAGGTATTAACATACCAATATGGAGGACGCCAATTCTGGTAAGATAGTTTTTTAATGATTTCGCTTGTTTAACGGGTCTCCTCTTCAATCGGACACAACAGATGCATTGATCTTTGTTAAAGAAATAAATTCTGAAGCGTACGCCTGTCATAAATATTGCTCAATAAACTGTTATCAGCGTTTGAATCTTTCGTAATGATGACGGTAACGCATAAAAAGATGTCCGTAACTAATATAATACATAACATAATTCCCTGGGATTCCTCTCTGTGGTCTTGCGTCCTCCAATCTTCAACTCCACCCGAAGGTGTGTTTGTCTTCAGTGAACTATTGGCATTATACACGTATGCTTTTATCTATATATTTATTCGTTAATTTATTTTTTATTGGTATATTTGATAATTACCTATCAAGATTAAACAGTGTAGGAAGGGAGATAACCCCAAACGAATAAAAAAAACGGTAATTGTTTCGAACTTTCTCATGGTAACATATGTCATTCTTGACAACACTTTTATAGCTCTTACAAAACATGCTATTTGATTAATATGGGCACAAACAAAGTTTTCTTTCTTTGCTTTTCATTATTTTTCGGGTTTTTATTTTGTTAAATCTGCCTAGAGGATCAGAAAAGATAATTAAAATGTTGACAACCTTTAAAACAGGTTTATCGTCACATCACTTAAATTTTCTAATATTTCTCTTATATTATAATTTAATATATAAGTTTAAGATGTAATCAAACGTTTTATAAAAAAAATAAGCCGCAGATGTTAAAGTAATCGCAATCGGAAATCTGTATGTGTGCATAGCAATCTACACAGACTTTAAAGGAAACATTATGGCTAAAGTCACATCAACGCTCTCTGATTTTTCCAATAGTAATTTTCTTCAACTTTGATGTGTCGTCATGAAATAAGTAAACACCATCCATGGACAAGATAAAATTGTAATACTGTAAATTCAGTTATTTTCGTTCACATCAATTTTCGTGGATTGGGACAAACAGACAAATTCGTCGGTTCTTAATTTCTTGGGTTAAAATTAAAGAAACGAAATCCAAATGATCCCAATCATAATTAACGAAAATTGTTTAAAATTGAATGTTAAATAAATCCAACACGTGCAATCAATGACATCGTTATCATCAACTATTACCCATTACACAAAATGTTATCAGAACAATATTTGCTGCCGAAGCTACAAACAAAACCAAGGAAATTACCTATTAACTAGATTAATTATATAAATACTTTACTATGACATGGTTAACCCCATTTGGAGTATATATTTATTTTCAGTAATTTATCTAAGCCCAAATCTTTTCTCATAGCAAACTAAAAGCTTCTTCCCTGTCCACATTGTTATTCATACTTATCCGTTTGAGATATATTTACTAAAGATCAAACAACGATATTGCATTCTTGGAAAGGACCTCGAGCTTTTTTATTTCCTCTGGATAAAACGATTGAAAATATATATTTCATTGTGTTTTTAACTCCGTGGAATGCGTTGTCCACGAAATCGACGAAAATGTGTGTCACGAATAAAAAGTGTCTAACAGATAATTCTAGATACAATAAACGACTAGGAGTCGATGATGTCATTATTGACATTGCTGAATGCAATGTATCCTTGCTGAAGATCGTTTTATACCATTCAGGGTAAAGACTTGGACAACAATCACTATTCATTTTCTGTCGCGTTCAAGTATTGAACAGATCGATTTTCTTTAACCCCTACATTCGTCTTTCATTGTATTAAAATTAGCGTTTATACATTTACCTACCATGTCCACGGCAGTGAGAAATCGAAAATTAAGTTTCATGCTGGTTTATTGTCACATTCTATATACAGGAAACAATTTTGCGTCCTTTCCTCTCTCTCAGATTTGTAAATGAAAACAATTTCGCGATTCCCGGTTATTCGACTTGGATGAGGTATTGAAATAAATATACTGGTTGGTTATATTTTTGCATTTAATCTCTTACAGACTGTTGATGAGAAATGAATTGTGGACATGCTCGGGAAAAGTGCATCAAAATTGTTAAAAATGTTTATTCTTTTACGTTAAGGTATCTATGTCCTTTTCAAAGAATTTCTGCTTGAAATGTATCGTGATACTGTCATCTAACGTTCTCGTTTTGGAGATTCGTATAAATCAAATGTTTAAATGTTTTTACCGATTTGTATTTGTTTTTTTTTTTCTTAATGGGAGTCTAGTTCTCATCTGGAATCCTTACTATCTATACTAGGATAACCCTTTTATGTAGTGTGAAGTAATCTTCCGAATTTTGTTATTGACTCTGACAACCTCGACATTCTCCTCCTCTATATGTATACTGCTATACGCGGACCGCAGTATATTCATCAACTGATTCCTAATATTATCATATCTTATAATTTATTTAGAAACAAATTGGTCATCAGTCCCAGTTGTGCGTCATACGAGAACATCAGAGTTCGATAGAGAAAATAACAATTTTACTTTATCTACAATTACATGTATGTACATAAGCATGTCTATGTATATCATGTCCATGTATGAACACATTTTGCAAGTTCCTTTTCAATATATATTATAGCGTTACAATATAAAAAAATCTATTTATTATTGAAATAACCCCCTAGAACTATTGATATTGAAGTAGCCATCTGTATTTCATTATAAATATTTTTGATATCCATATACACCTAAGACATAATATAAATACAAATACACACGTACGTCCATGACACTAATTTTGTAGCGTGCAGTAGTACCAATTATAAGCAAGACAAATTTTTCACACTTGTAAATTAATTCAACAACTTGTTTGTATGTAATGTCTTGCTTGACACTAACCTATTTCAATTGATATTTCCAAGTGAAAACTCTGTCGACAATCACTTATAGACTTCGCTTTATTAAACATTGTATAATAAATATGTTATTTATCGATAACTATCAATTGGGTAAACATTTAACTAATCAATGCGTTATGCATATGATATCTCTAGTATTTTTCTGCGTTAGAGCCAGATTGATGTCACTGCAAACTTAAAAAAATAAGGTTATGTTCAGTCTTTGTTGAATTAAAGGTCTTAATTATGAGTTTATTGACAGAAATAAAGATTCTATCTGCAGGACATGCATACCTTTACTGAGTTACTGGTGTAAAACTGTTTATTGGGGGAGTTGAAAGTGCTTTAGTAAATTCAAGAAATACTAAAGGGATATTCGAAGGAGAGAAAAATTGTTACAACTGACAAACTTCGCAGAACAACGAAGACAAGACCAAAACAATACATGCACTACAATTAAAAACTAGAAACATATGAACAACACGGACCCCACAAAAAAAACCGGGGGAGACCCAGGTGTTCCGGAAGAGTAAGCAGTCTCTGTCATCATTCAGCTGTCATATTTTAATTCTGTTAATAAACAAACAACACAACGGATTGCAGGAAATCAAGTTCGTTATGCGTTTCTTTTTGTTCTTCTAGTTATTTCTTTGTACATTTATTTGTTTGCTGTTATACGTATACTATTCACAGAAATTCGTCATATCTTTGGCTTTTATGGACTTTTTAACCGTTTTATCACATCGACATGTGCTTGCCGAAGTATACACAATAAAATATTAAGAGTCACTGAAAAAAGGGTAAGTTTAAATTTGTATGTAAATATGTTATGTCCCTTAATAATCCAGTAAATGTCTCAATTCAGGGTATACAATCATTATTATGAATATGCTTCAACAAACTTATTGAAATTATAACACAACGTTTAAGTATAAATTGTTTTACCTGGGTTAATTTCGAATTTTGCACATCATTCGGAATCCTATATTGTACAATCACGGTAAAAAACCGTTATGAATAAATGCATTTCCTGATTAGCATATAAAATTGTGGAGAAACCATTTTTTAGTGTACCGATATTATGCTTGCCAGAAACTGTCATTTTTAGAATCTAAAATGTATCAATTTCGAGTACAGATATATCGTAGTAAATTTGTCCTAGAAGTACAGTGTATATAAATACTATTAAAGTACGACTGCTACACACGAGTATAGGCAGATGTTTTGTTAACTCAGTCAGCTGGTCTGTGTTGTAAGGGGTACATTTATTGTATTGAAGCCAATATTCCAATATATCATACTTTTACATTTTCACTACTCTATTTATCTATGTTATCTAAGCCGATCCATATAATGTTATATGGATCGGCTGTACATTATATGGACCGCCACGTTTTGTCAATATGAATTAAATTCCATAAAAGTATAATATAACAAATAGTTCATGATACTGAGGGTCATATGGCAGTATATGGACCGGTTGGTCGTCCTTCAAAAATTATATGGACCTCAGATTCGCTGAGGTCCATATAATTTTGTCCAGCAACCAACCGGTCCATATACTGCCATATGACCCGCAGTGTCATGAAGTATTTGTTAAATATTTATATTTAAGGCGAAACAATTGAATTGAAATTGATTTGGAAAATAACAGAAAAGGAACACCGAAGCGACAAAATAATGGAAGTAGCCAGCAAGATCTAAATCAAAAAGCTGGCAAAATGCAACATAACAGATACATAATTAAAAGAATAAAACACATGTTAAAAAAATCGAACAGAATTATAACAGTACAGCACATAAACTAAAGCACCATTAACATGAACAATATAAACCCCATGTGAAATGAATGTATTCTCTGAAAAAAGATTGTTCCTTAGCAAAACATGATTGTGTATAGTAATTGTCAATTTCTGTTTTCTTTGAAAAACAAGATTATAATTATATTATATTACCGAGGTCATTGCTGTTACGTTTTTTGTATTAATAGTGTTCGTATTATTGTTTCAATTACCAGTAATTGGGTATTTCCTGCTCCTTTATTGTATTACAGTATTCCCACTTTTTCTCATATAGTTTTTTTACAGTGGATGTAGCATACGGAAAGCCTACGCGTGCAAGTTCCATTTACCAGAATCGTTTCCCTTCTGAATATGCTGTCGATGGAAAGAACAATACTTTTTTTTTCACCCAGGGGTAGTGAGTCATATCCCTATTGGAGAATACAATATTGAACGTGTATATGTCTTAATAAGAAGTAGATATGGTAATATTTTTATCTAAATTATATTTATGTTATATGAATTCTGTTTTTAATCCTCAGTTTAAAAGAAAGATGAAAATAACTCTTCCATTACGAATATAGCCTATTGCACTGATAAATTATTTCTTAAATAAAAAAAAAAAAAAAAAAAAAAAAAAAAAAAAAAAAAAAAAAACACGCACTTAGCAACAATTACAAAAACGACAGAAAACATTATCAGAGATTGTAATATAGGAGTAGGGATGTGTTATCTGAACTCTCGTCTGATTGTTGTCATTTTTATTATGTTAGCTGGCTTAGTAAATGTTATATTTCTTTTTAACCGATATTATTAAGAATTAACTTGTTGATTTCCACAGGGTACCGTTTCAATAATATAGATGTCACTATCGGACTTTCCAGCAACACAATGACCTTATGTGATCATTATGAGGGACCCAGTAACCAAGATGTCGTGATATTTGATTGCAAAGAAAGTATATTCGGCCGTTTTGTTAGAATTACCAAAGGAGAAAACGGAATCATGGACCTTGCAGAAGTTAAAGTATTTAATAGAATATTACAATAGGGCATATGCGTGCCTGCCTATATTTGTCGGTTGGTATAGTGAAATGGAATCACTTATATATTACAGAGATCGTGTAGATCGTGTAGATGGTGACTCAAATTATTATCGTTTTGGTTAACGTATAATATGTAAATTGCATTCCTCAATACAACTTGCACAATTTTGTATCGTTACGATGACGAGGAACACATGATTTGTTTTATTTTATGACGTACAGAACATATATAGGGGTTGGTATCCAAATGAAAATTTAAAATCTTATCGCGCTTCTTTATATAGTTACCTGAATGCATAATTGTGTACAGATATAAAATACACAAAGAAAAAAATAAAACAATTAAGCAGTAGTTGAAGTAGAAAATTTAGATTTACATGCAGAACTGGATCCCTGTGGACTCCAAATTTTGAACGTCACAATTCTAATATCATATTGCTCATCTATATACAGTGTGTGAGAATTATTTATAGAAATAAAATGCATAAATGAAAAATTAAAGAGGAGTTTAAGTCACAAGTTTAAATACACTATGTCAGAATTCAACTTCAGTTGGCCCCAGTGCTGTTGATAAAGCATCATGTTGAAACCGTATTAGGCATGCATAACTTGAAGCTTAAATTCATTATTTTTTTAAAATTTAGATCACAAGCTTTAATTCACAATTTTAGAACTTCAACTCTTACTGGTCTTTTTTGAAAATCAAAATTTTAAGACTAGATTTGTGCATACAGTACATCGTATATGACAATATGATGTAGAAATAAATTGTTTGAATTTAGAAATGAAACAAACGTTTAGGCCACATTAAAAAAAGACTGCCGGTAACAATGTCCCCAGATTTTCTTCGAACGTGAGAGGATACTAACGGATAAAACTACATCAAGTACAGACCAATTCAATCTACATGAACCAAAACCTAATGAATATTAATGTGTATTGCCATCAAAATTTTAAACAGGATGTGTCAACTTGCATTCACATCAATTTTACTTCATGTACAGACCAATTTAATCTACATACGCCAAAACTAATGAATGTTAATGTGTATTACCAACAAAACGTTCGACACGCTTTGTCTACTTGATGTACACATCAATAGTACCTCATGTACAGATCAATTCAATCTACAAACACCCAAATGAACATTAATGGGTTTTGCCATCAAAACTTTCGACAGACTTTGTCTACTTGACGTACACATCAACTGTACCACAAGTACAAACTAATTCAATCTACATACGCCAAACTGTGTTTTACAAACAACACTTTCTACAGGCTTTGTCTACTTGACATACAGATCAACTGTACCTCAAGTACAGACCAATTCAATCTATATATACCCAACCCAAATGTTTATTAACGTGTATTACCATCAAAACGTTCGACAGACTTTGTCTACTTGACCTACACATCAACAGTACCTCAAGTACAGACCAATTCAATCTACAAAACACCCAAGCCTAATGAACATCACTGGGTATTACCATCAAAACTTTCAACAGGCTTTGTCTGCTTGACGTACACACCAACTGCACCATATGTACAGACTAATTCAATCTACACACCTAACCCAAATAAACATTAATGGGTATTACCATCAAAACTTTCAACGGGATTTGTTTACCTGACGTGCACATCAACTGCACCTCAAGTACAGACCAATTCGATCGATATACACCCTAACCTAATGAACATTAATGTGTATTATCATCTTATGATCTTGTCAACAAAATGGTTTACCTGTCTACATATTTGTGTACTCTAAAGGTTGGAACAATAAATATACGGACAGTCAAGGTACAATATACATGCCAAACCGTTAATTAACTTTAATTACCTGAAACACACAACATGTTACCAGAACAAATTCTTTACCTGTTAATTTACTTAAGATAAAAATCACACAAATTTTAACAAAAAAATAAAAAGATTTTCTTGTGGGAAGATGAAGAGAAAAACACTTGCACCATAGCTCTTTATTGTATGTATGTACTTTTTCTATTTTGTATAAATTTGCCATCAATTTAATATTATTAACAATTGTCATAATTTCATACATTAGAATTATACTCGATGTGAAATGTCACTACATATTAAAAAAAAAGATTTTAAAAAGTTTGGAAAAAGCAAATACGAGGAGAAAATGACCAAACTACTTGGATATGTCCTTAGATAAAGGTAATTCTGGCATAAAACCATTCTGCACGTTTCTACCCTAGAACCATTTATGACAGTACTACCCTAGAACTATTTTGGACGGTTCTACCCTAGAATAATTCCCTAGAACCATTTATGATAGTTCTACACTTAGTCTAGAACCATTCTGGATTGTTCTACTATAGAACCATTCTGGACAGTTCTACCCTAAAACCATCTATAGAAATGTTCTAGAACCGTCCTCTCTGACAGAATGGTTTAGGGGTTAGAACTGATCTCAACTGTACATGTATAAAATATTTACCTGGTTTTTACTTCATACTTCTTAAAATAGTAGCATACATTTGTACTACCTCACACACAGATCTCTTGTCAATAATGTTGGGTTGCTTGATGACATTGTTGACCCGAGTTCATAAACCTTTTATTGCTCTGCCCTGACTTTGTGATTATTGATACCTACTCTTTTTATTACAGATTCGTTATTTGTTTCATTACAGTTGACTTACTTATGACCTAATTGGGGCCTTCGTAACAGAATATATTGTTATCGTAGCTAAAATCAAATTTCACGAAACCAGGGAGTTAAATGAAATGGAACGTGACAGAAATACTCATCAGGTGATATCTAAGATGGTTTTGTTGAACATAGAAAACTCATATCAAGAGACTTTTTGAAACCACTCGCAACATTCCTTAACTTTGCAGCAATAACACTTGGAGAATCCTCTTTTGGAAGTATATCTGAACGATTAAATAACGTCTGGTAAAGTCTGCTAGAGTCTGGAAGGGTCTCGTGGCAAAATATTAGAATATATACATATTTGATAATATTTTAATCCCGTATTAGTATCATTATAACATTATTTCATCAATTTAATAAACAATTGTAATAATTTATCCTTTGTTGGTCATATTTAGCATGTTTAGGAAGATCGGCAAACATCTCTTCGTTTATTGTAATGGCGGAAAGAGAGTCTGGTCGAAATATATCAGATTATATACAAGTGTGTCAATATTTTCCTGCATTTTTTGTTTTCTGCCATTATTATTTCACCATTTTAATGAAAGTATCTATCAAATATTGGTTTTTATTTGCATTTTGGAAGATTGACAAACATTGTCGCTCGTTGTCATGTTGGACACGAAGTATGGAAAGAAAATACTATATCTAACATGAAAATAAGGGGAATATACTCATTTTAACTCATTACCTTAACTATTTAAAGACAAATGGCAACTGTTTCAATATTTATTAAATTGATTTCAGTCTTTATTGGACTAAAATAAAGTTTGAAGTCGATGTAAACAACATCGCCATTAAAGGATAAGGACTAAATTCAGAACAAATCCGAAACAATATAGTAATCTCCGCCGTATTCATAACGGAATATGTTACCAGACCCAACGATTTGGACGTGTTCATATTTTCTTAAATTCAATTTTGAACCGACTCTATAAAATATTTCAGTGCGAATTAAACATGTTAGATAAAAATTTTCTGGGAGAAGAAAAAATATGAAAAAAAAATAAATAAAAAAAATAAAATAAAAACATGAAAGATGGATACATGTATTAATAAATTAAACAAAAGAGAAGGACAGAAACAAATATTTAACTTTAACTATATACACAACAGATAACTGAAATAAATAAAAATATATACACCGGTCAGGCGAAGGAAAAAGAAGTGACCCAAAACAGTTTTATTGAAATAAATAAAAATATATACACCGGTCAGGCGAAGGAAAAAGAAGTGACCCAAAACAGTTTTTTTTTTTTAATTAAGGGAAAAATTGGAATACTCCAGCTTTGTCTGTCACGTCCGTCAAGCAGAGGAAGAAAAATTCAAATAATAAGAAGAAATTTGAATAGTTCCGTTCATATCAAATATTATATATAGCAGTCAGTAATGAATCATGCCAGGACAAAAGTAGAAAATTTACAGCGGACAAATGTTATTTAAAACAGAAAATCATGTTATTAAAAACAAAAATATTACGTCAAATAAATATTACTAAAAATACAAAATTTGCGGCGCACGGATGTTACTAAAACAGAAATATTACCATGATTACGGCAAATATGTATTACTAAAAACAGAAAATCATGTTAATATTTAATTAAATAGCCTGCGAGTTACGGATGTTACAGAAATAGTTATAAAGTTATAATTCTATGATATGAATGATGAAATAATGCTATAATAACATATATATAACAAGAAAATATAATTAAACATGTATATATTCTTATATTTTGTCACCAGACTGTTCCAGACTCTAGCAGATTCTGCCAGACTCCATTTAGACGCGCTGATTATGGGAATATCTTTGAAGATGGCTACCACGGGAAAGGTTAAGTTAAAATTGGTACTTTATGGAAAATTCACTTAATGATCTTGTCTAAAACAACTAAGCAATTAAATCAAAAGCTGGCAGAAATGTAATGTCATTATCTTGACTCCTTTATCATTTCTTTTTATTCACCGACTCCATTAATTGCAAAACAAATTCGATTTTTCATGGCGACATTTGATCACACCTTTCTCAAATTGTGGATACCCCGCTTCACAACAATTTTGATTACTTTTTGCCAAGTAAAGTTTCATTAAGCTTTAACGGGTAGATATGTCCCTAAAACACATCACTACGAACTATTGCATTTGTCTATCCATTATTTTTGTTTGCATACTCCATCCAAAAACACAATTACCGTATCTATCATTGGGACAACATTTCGCAATCCAGGCAAGAGCTTATGACGTTTATGAGCTATGTTTTTTCCCCACAATGCATGTCAACTACCATCATAACTTTATATGTACCGTGTGTATAATCGCGTTTCTCTTTTAAACAAGTTTATAATAATAATTTTTATTCGTAAGCAATACAGCTCATATAATATGAAATGTAACGTTACACACATCGACATCACTCGGTATGACGTCCAATGAGAATCGTTAATATATTCGTTTATGGTGACTCTTGACCAATCAAGCGTAACGTCACTATACCTCTTCGGTTGTTCATACTGAAAATACATAGGTATGCCAGGCCTTAAACACATGGTTTTACGGAAGAAATAGGTACTTACACTCGTTCAAAAATAAAGAACTGGAAAATAGTCAACTCGTATTTAAAATTCAGTGTATTTGCTGCGCTGCACTCGGGGAAAAACGTGGATTTTAAAAACTAGATTTCCCAGTCTTCATTTTGAACTCGTGTGAGAACCTATTATTCTTTGATATTTTAAACTAGATTTTATATATAACACATGCTGATATATGTGACAACGAATTTGTCATTCTGTCCTCAGTATAATGTTATCAATGTCTTTGGAAATTCTACGAATTTCTTTATTTACTTCATTGGGGAGGGGGTCATTTATATCCTGATAACAGCGTTTACATGCTAATTGATGTTTATAGCAAATGCATTATCGAATACATATTTCGTTCATACCGTGCCCTAGAAGAAACATTTAAAATCTCAATTGCCTTGAGCTGGAAATTTACCAAATCTTCACAATTTTCCGTAGAAAACACTTTTAGGGTATAAATCAGTTTATTCTTTAATATATAAATATATGACCATGTATAAATATTGAATACAGTTGAACTCTGAATAACTCTAAGGTAATACTAATCTAATTACTCCGTTGTGCAGTAGTTATCGGACTATAAAGCCAAAGCTTCCTGGTTCGATTCCCGTCCCGGACGAAAATTTCAGGAATTAAATTTGGCCCTATGGACCTCATTTGCGAGAATGGTCATGTTAACAGTTGCTAGTCTATCGGATTCGGAGGGAAAATGTCTGTCCAATGTTAAGAGAGAGGAACACACTTCGCTGAAATGCAGCCACAGAGACAGCTCTTGCATCCCTATTTGAAGAGGAATTGCCATAAGTTGATATGCTTTGTTCAAATCCACTATAAATAAATAAATAAGTTTAAATTGAAAAAAAAGGTTTAAGCTGAA
The DNA here is from genome assembly GCA_028015205.1 of Mytilisepta virgata. Classification (NCBI taxonomy): domain Eukaryota; kingdom Metazoa; phylum Mollusca; class Bivalvia; order Mytilida; family Mytilidae; genus Mytilisepta; species Mytilisepta virgata. The sequence goes on from CM051513.1 coordinate 21,825,990, forward strand.
TACTAGTACATAACAGAACAATTAATTCTACATTTAGAACAATTAATTGTTGTAGGTAGTAACTGATATCTTTATTTTGACTTTTTATACAAGTTTGTATGCTTTGTTCAAATCCACTATAAACAAATAAATAAGTTTAATTTGAAAAAAAGATTTAAGCCGGATACTAGTACATAAAAGAACATTGAATTCTACATTTAGATGTTTTTGTACGTAGTAACTGATATCTTTATTTTGACTTTTAATACAAAAACACATTCTTTATCAGAAGCCTGGAATTTCAATAATCGTGGGAAATTAATAATTCAAATTTAAAATACATGTAAATAATCAGACGAATACAAAGGCATTAACTCTGACAGAATATATATAACCTTAATAATAAAGCCTTAATTTTACCTAAGATAGACCTTTGATTTACATATAACGTGACCACAGTGACATGAATACTAAATATATCAAAGGTCGAATAAAAATTTAATTATCGTGATTTCCTGTGGGTTTACATTTCATACCATTTATTTGAATACTTTGTACAATGTGAATAGTACACTGAAATACATGCTAGTTAAACACCAATTACATTCAGTAAATATTGAATCATATAAACATAATTTGGCAGGTTTTCATCTCAACCCATTTAAACGTCAATTGTTTTCTAACGCAGTGAAGGTGAGTCGTCATTTTGTATATATAATTTTTTATTGAAATGTGTTTTGTATATTACCATATTCCAATTTTTAATGCTTCTGCATGTACTGTAAATCAGCAAATTCAATTTTAACAAAAAATTTAAAGTGCACATACATAGAACATTTGTTAAAAGTGAAAAATCCCAAACGAAATAGGGAAGACATTTTTTAAAATCTATTATACTCGTTTTCTGATTTTTCTTGATGTCAGTAAATATTTATTTACTCGTAACTGCAAAAAGTTATCAATAAATAAGCAGGTGCCCAAAAGTCAACCTTATATAATTTAGATTGCGCCTTGTCAAAAACAAAGATTCGGGAAGGGTTACCAATTTAAACATGAAAAATAAACTCCACAAAGATGACGGGAGAGATGGGTCGGATGTTCTCTTTCGTACAAACATTCGCAGGAAGGCTTTTATTTCGGTAAGGGTAAAGATCTGACCTCCGATTGTATTTTTTTTACATTTTTTTATCATTTGAATGGAAAATATTTCATTTTAATGCTTTGGTTTTCTTTTGTGAACACAAATCGTTCGAGAACACATCCAGCGGCTGTCAAGTCATTATGACAACTTGTCGTCCAAAAATTAGATTATTCAGTTTGCCTTAATTTTTATCAAAATATTTTGCAAAACGCAGCGTTCAGATCCAAAAACATTAAACGTAGAAGTCGAACCAAACTGCTTTAGAGCATATTTACTATACAGTCATAGCTAGTGAATGTGCGGATGAACTAGTAACAGTCAGTAAAATATTATTATTACTAACAACTAATCTCAGAATGTGTCTTAATCTATTCAAGATTAGGTGCTAGATTTGTCTTCGTATTAAATGCCGTTGAATGCTTAAAGACAAATTAAAGCATTTTAAACTATAGTCCTTGTCAATCTAATTAATTTTACCAGGTGCATGTTTTATGTAGTTTGCAGAAAATGTATTCATTTCTATCCTGTCCATTAAAATAACATTTGAAAATTAAGATTTAAACTTATGCTAATTCTTATCTATATAGGATCCAAGTCCATTTTGTTCAATCCTGGCAATAGCATACATATACGGATGGTTACTTTGAAAGGGTATGTTTCCAGATATAAAATAGCCTTTGTTATTAATGGGAAACAAAAACAAAAAAACAAACTTCAGAAGTTTACCATTATATATTGATTTATGTATTTATTTAGTTGTGGTTTTACGACGTTTTCAGCACATTTTAGCAAATTCGCGGCGGTCAGATTTTATTGTTGGAGGAAGCAGCGACCTTGGTAGGAAAATTGGCAATCCTTGTCATTAAGATCGGAGTCGAACAATATAAACGTAACAGCTAAAACATTCGAATTAAAAAATATTATTTCATTGCATGTTTCAATTTTTATTTACATTATATCAAAGATATATTGTATACGGAGATAGGTATTAATAGTGCATAGTACATTTCAAAAAAATATCTTCGAATTTAAAATGATAGTTTATTTATTGAGTTGTTATGACAGTTTCCACCTGGAGAAAATAATAAGCAGACGCCTTGCTGTGGTTAGAGCGGTAGGAGGTTTGAAATTATTTTGCAGTTAGGTAGATAAACTTGATTGTATTTCACAAGAGGCTTGGCTAGAACAAAACTATCAACTTATTAGATTTTATTGATCTAACATAGTTAAATTTTGAATAATAATTTATCGATTAAAATATGATAAAAAGGTAATAGAATAACAAGCAATCTGTTATCTTATGTTATTAAAAATCTGTTATAAAATAAAAATAAACTAATGGAGAAACTTTATTGATCTCAAATTGATGAAAAAGTAAAGCTGAGAAGAAACATTTTTATATTTTAACAGAATATGTAATTTTCAAATAAAAAAGGTTTTTGCATATCTATTTAAACAAATATATAGATTATCTTATATCGCATTTGATTATAGAAAATAACATTAGCTTTCAGGTATTTTTGTCTTGACTGTCCTTATTTTTCATTTTGATACAAATAAATTATAAATAATATAATATGATAGAAGTGTTTGGTTTGGTTAATTCTACTTAAAAGGGGTTTACATGCACGTGACAAAACTTGAAGCATACATGTAATAAATATTAAGAGTTTGTTTCCAGATATAAAATAGCCTTTGTTGTTGTTTTGTCTTAAAATTTCTTAAAACCTCTTAAGCTGTATTAATGTAGTTTTATTTCTTGTATGCTTGAGTCTCGTTTAATCTGACATTAATACTATTGATTGTTATATAGTTACAACGTCTCACTTTTTAAATCACTTCAAATGTCTTAATGAAATAATATTTTTATACTGGAACACAATTTTTATATAAAAGAATATAATTAGATCCAAAACTAAAATACAGTAATGACTGAGTGTCTTAAAATCAATTTATGTTATGTATTACATATCTAATGATATCATAATACAGTAGCGACCAGTTATAACCTCTCGCCCAAATTAACTTAGAGCAGCTCTGGTCAAGAATTAGAGCAGTCCTGGTCCAAGACCGCTTTTGCGACGATATCGTTTCATTTCATCGATTTTTTTTTATTGACCATCATCATCATTATAGAATTCGTCATCAGAGGCCATCTCCGTTTTAACATTTTTTTTTTTATAAATTCTTAAACAAGAAGAAACGACCTTGAGTAAGAAATCATACATAAAAAATTAATAAAATTAAAATTTAAAAAAATAAAATAATAAAATATAAAAAAATGTATATCCCAAAGAAACCCGAAACATTGAAGGAATGGTATATCCAATGTCAGGTCAATGATACGATCCATAATAATAAAATAAAAAAAAATGTATATCCCAAAGAAACCCGAAACATTGAACGAATGATGTATCAAATGTCAGGTCAGTGATACAATCCATACCATGAATGTTGTAGATGTTCCAGATTATGACAAGTTAGAGCTGTTTTACCTGTATTTACCTGTACATCTACTCAGATATACCACTAACTAATTAATGATACTTAAAGTTGATTTTTTTAAGTACAATATATTTTGTTAAACTATAATTTAAAATTAAAAAAAAACACCACATCTATAACATATAATATGAAATATTAAAGATAAATATACATATAGGTTATATATTAATATATACGTTGATATACATAATACTATTTTATTATTTATTTAAATAAAAATTATCTTTGTTCACATTTTTAATCCATTTACTTCATCTTTATAATTACTGTTTATTTATAATGGTTTGTTAAGTAACTCAGTCACTAATTTATTTTATCTAAAGTAATGGTAACTCAATAGTATATGACAATATAGTTAAAGAATAAAAATTTCGGTCTATTAAAAAAAGTTAATCCATGTTGTATTATCATAGATTATCATGTTAATTAGCAGCAGTGTACTATATCAAAATGTAATAATAAAAAAAATATGCAGTTTTGATTACGGATACATCTTTTTCCAGCAAATAATCTAATAAAACTATAACACACGGAGATATGTTGATTTGAATTGCACAACTACGAAAGTCGTCTTCGCGCTAGAATGTAATTTATGTGGGCTTGTGTACGTCGGAAAAACAAAGGGTAGACTAAACATGCTAAACAAAACAAACGAATGTATGGACAACGATCATCTATTAATGACAACAAATATTCATTTGTTTACCAACAGCAACATGAACAATTTAGTCAACAAGATCGTTTAATCCTGTCTATTAAAGTACGAATTTTAGATCAATAAACATATACCATCCTACCAATTAACCAGATTTAAGTACACCGGTCCGTAGACAAAAAGAGGAATACCGGATCCGTCATTTAGGAACTGTAATGCCGTATTGGTGAAATGATAAAATAGATAGTATAGGTAACACGTCTATGACGTGAATGTGTTCAACCTCTTCGACAATACGGTTAGGTGTAATAGAAGTCGTGCCTATCGCCTATATACCCCACCGCGATTGCGTGATGTTTCTATAAAAGGCCTTCTTCCTCAGATTGAACAGCCAATGGGATTGCATCATATTATTCGCAGAAAGCTCTACTTTTTACCTCTTTTTTGGAATACATATTTTATATAAAACTTGTCTAGAGACTTCAAATACTGGTCAACCTTCAAATTTGTACAAACATGTTGCTGTAATGTTTGATATTGGTCAACATAGATTGTTAAAACCGGTGCGTTTATAAACCGATCCACATGAACAGCATTCTTTTCTGCCACTCCCATTTTCTAAAATAGCCTTGATGCAATCAATCTTGGCAATATCCTACACAGAAATCGGTTTTAAAAGAAATACCACCACAATTCTAAAAAAATATGTACCTCTTATTTCTTATACCCATACCTCTGCCATTACACATAAAATCTTCAATCACTAACGCGTATTGCATGATCTCAATATTGATGACTTCAAAGCGAAACCTCCTGACTGCTCTTGGCACAATTCTTCATTTGGCTTTATACCTGCCGGCCACTTTTTAACGGGTGATTTAGATATCATCGAAAATGATGGTCGCCGTAATATCTTTGCTAAAGGACTGAAATACCGCGAGCCGAGACCAATTAACTGGAATTTTAACTTTAAGATTCTAATGGAAGCGATAGAGTACTATGTACTATGTCAGAAAATGGATAAAACGAGAGAAAGATGAGGAGATTGACACCCTTTCCTAGTGGGTGAAAGCTGTACAATCGATGATTCAAAAACGAATCCGTGTTCTCAGAAGGTACAGAAGCAACACTGTCCACCATACATGGCAACTAAGTTGTCGTCCTTGCGGATAAGGTACTTAAAATATCGTGTTCATCTGTAGATGGAATTATATTGATTGTTTAGTAAAATAACTGGAAATTGGAAGTACAGAAGGAAATCCCACGTAACCAGCAACAACGATTTCGAAGGACGAGAGCATGGTTAACCACATATCGAATCTATTTTCCTTCGGTGTTTCCACGAGGGACGAAGATAGTGATCTTCTCTTCGTAATGGATACTTAAACTTCATAAGTGTCCACACAAAAAGCGTTTGGCAAGTATACTACTTAACCCCTTTCTAAGCTGATTACTTCCACCTTGACAGCTGTGAAAAGGCGGATTCCAAAATTAGTGTGCACTTATTGGTGTCTAATTTAACTTATGTACACCGCTATTGCGTGAAATTATTTAACTCCAATCCGTGTTTGTGTATGTCCTACGTAAGGATATGTCTGTAATAAACCATGTTAACTTTCTTAATGGTATTTGTTTTTTTACTTGGTTTTGGTACATATTTTTGTTCTGTTTCAGGCTTGTTATGGTATTGCCTTTTATCGTAATCCACTTTCCTTTTCTATTCAAGGCACTTGATACAGAACCGTATCTTCCCGGGAATATATTTGAAAATTAGCAAACTTAAACCCACTTTTTTTTTGTAGGGGGGGGGGGGGGGGGTTAGTTACGCACTTTAACTTGTTTTTTTCACTGTATGAAGATGAAGGTCTAAATAAATGTTTTTGAATACACAACGTATCGGTCGCCCGAAATCAAAACTTTAAAACATAGTTTGTCATATTTAAATTATGGGCAAATCGTTTAAATCATCATTAATATAAATAATTCTTTTTATTTTGAAAAAATGAAATATTTAAGTGTGACCTATACCTAGTTAGTTTAGTTTGTGCTCATATAAATGTTCCTTTTGCAACATACAATTTCTTTGACTGTTTACACTCATTGTTCTGCAAAACATCTTCCTTTTTTGATGCCATTCTGTTTTTGAATGTGTCCTGATAATATTAGTATGTTCTGAAATTATATGAATAGAATCCTTTTGTAGCAATGGTATGAACTATCAACTTTATTGTATTAAATAAAGAACGAAGAATTAAAAATTCAGTTGGCTTTAATTGGACAATTTTATTACCCTTACAACGTTTTTCGGGAAAATCTTTATTTGGAAAAATATAATCCAAATTTATTATTTTTACATAAAAAGCAGCACTTTTTTAGGCTCCGTCAAACTCTAAATGAGGTTAATTTCACGAAATTTTTTTAGCTTTATGCTAAAAGCACATACATGTATAAATCTACACAATCTTTGGTGTTACGATTTTTAAAAACCAGCCGATGAATATGGCGAATTTGTTGGTACATGCCATCTCATTCTATGTTTAGATCTATTTATAGAAAGTAACATATATCTTTATTCGATTTAAACACAGTCCGGCATAAATATAAAATGAATATGTATATCGTCCAAGTTTTTATGAAAAGCATCTATAATTACAATGACTTGTCTTTGTGTTTAAGATTTATCATATTTTATTTCTACTTCCTTATAGAATTGTATACCTTTTGTCCAATGAATTGACGCAGGTTAACCATCAAAACACTGTGTAAATATTTAAGCTAAATAGTCTGGTATAACTCATTTAAATCATTAATTGACATACGCATTTCAGGTAAGTCCTATCTGGTTTACATTTTTTTGTTGACAGTCTGCATTGTAGATCACAATTTTCCAATTTTTATTGCTTATGTGTCTACTGTGAATTCAGAAATTTCATTTTGGCCTGTTTTCAGGGTATCCGATCAATTGGAGAAAACATTGATAATCCAAGTGTGATTTGTTGTTCTCGTACGATCATTGGTCCTTCATTTGCCTATTCTATTGTGTCCATGCTTTTCACATATTCCATAGCAAAGCGTAAACATTGATTGATTAATTAATTTTTGTTTATGTCGTGTGGGCGACATTTAAGCCATATCAATGCAAAATCTAATTATTTAAATTAAGATTTCAACAAATACTATCTAAGACGTATTGACTATTTACAATTTACAATAATATTTAATGAAAAATAAAACTATAAAATAATTACCAGACAAACTTTAAATACGTATAATGATATTACAGACGAACTTTTGAAAATAATGTCACAGAAACGCTACCAAATAGAACAATATCATTCCAATAATATAAAAAAATTAATCTTATGTATAAGGACTATATTCAAATAAAGTCGGTCTGTACTTAATTTCAGCAAACTATTGGGGTTAGTCTCAGACGTTTTATTTTAAACGCCAATTTAGGTTTAGGTTTGGGTACAAGCCAATGTGGCGATTGAGGTTTATTAATAGGTGCTTTTTCATCCAGGTTAGTGTAAGAACCAGAGATATTTGGTTTCATCTGGATAACAAAAGAAGGGATAAAGAGGGTTGAAAACACAGCCGTAGGCAAGATTTGAATGAAAGGCTTTCCATCTTCGATATAGTAGACACAATTCTACTCTACGTTTAAAAAGGGATGATGGTCTGAACGATCAAATAACGTTAATCGTGGGCATTGAGGGTGAACAGTGTAAAATTTACGAGCATATCCATAGATAATAGACCCTTAATCAAGTTTCGATCTGATTAGATATATATATATAAACTTCACTAAATATTTTTATTAACACCCCATTCGGTTCTGGAAAAAAATTAAAAAAAATATCCAATGCGTTCAGCATTTTGATATGGATACTTTATTATCAAAGAGAAGTCCACGGCATTTGTTTTCGTGGACAACTTTAATTGATGTATAAATGTAATGTTTGTTTGTAGCAAAATTGCATACAGACCGATTATGTGTTGCAAAATTGAAAACCATTTACCGAAGCCCACCTTTTAATTTTATTTAAAGGATTGCGAATTTTTCTACCCAAGGTCGGTGGTTCTCTCCGGGTACTCCGGCTTTCTCCAAAAATAAAAACTGCCCGCCGCGAAATGGCCAAAATGTGCTGAAACGGCATTAACAACTAAGAAACTAAACAAACAAAATAATTTTATTTAAAGACAATTGTAACATACCCGGAAATCATCAATCCTAAAGAGAACGTAAGGTTTTACCTACACTACTTGCTGTAATGCTGAATAATGTAACAGATGGTATGCTGCCCTGGAGAACACACATCTCTGTTCAAAACGTTACTGAATGAAGGTAACCTACTATTCAACGTATAATATCGTTTAGATATTTTAAAATACCATATTTCTACGTGGTGGTGTATGCTTTTTCAAGATAGGAAAAGCCCGAAGCCACAGGTGTTGATCTTAGAAAACCCATTGCTTATAAAGGATTCGAAGCGACAGAGATCACCTGACGTGTTTCCACCCTGTAAGAATCTACACTGTATATTAGACAGGAGACCATTGGTCACTTAACCGTATCCCTGTCCCCAAAGATCGGCGGCCGAGTGATCTTGGTAGTTCGTCATGACTACTAATGATCTCTAGCCTGTCAACACTGGGGTTTTTAGTTCGAATCTCACTTGTGGCAGGGTGTGTTCGATATAAATTGACAAGGATGGCCAATTTTCCTACCGAAGGTCGGTGGTTCTCTCCGGGTACTCCAACTTCCTCCACTAATAAAAACCGGCCGCCGCGAAATAGCCAAATGTGCTGAAAACGGCGTAAACCCCAACTGTAACCCTATAGCTCGTTATCGTCTTTTTGAATGGCCAGTACTTCACACTTCGTTCTATAAATGTCGTTTTAATGTTAACTACACTAAACAAACTGTATATAAAATCCAAATGAAACAATAAACAGATAATAATAGCTATGTCTTTAGCCAGTATTTCGAGGCACGGTCACCTTAACTTCGCACTGGGTTCTCTTTTTATACTGTTTTTGTCCCGTTCCCAAACACGGGACGTGTTAATTGATTGCTTGGCAATTAAAGATAAATGTAAACAAATTAAACATAAAATAGGTACCATTAAAAAATAAAGTAAACAAATCAAACATAAAATAGGTACCATCAAAATGAAAAACCGTTTTAATATCCCTCGCTGACCGGAAAACATAGGTGGTCATCACTATGATAGCGTGTCCGAATCATCAACACTTTATCCAAGTAACACTTTTAAAACGTACCTACCACAAGTGAGATATAGATAGTAAAACTGATAGATATTCATTATTTTATAATCTAGTCAAAACTTTATTGTGTTTTATATAATTATTGTACTTTGTGACCTATAGTAAATTTGAACTTGTTGTACTTTCTCTTATTTATTTTTCCAACTCTCTTCGCTTATGACCATTGTATTACATTCGTCCCTCAACACTTTAGAAATATTGTTATTTCTTTGAATATCAATTTTCTATCGTCATTTATTTTTCTGGCGTATTCCATTATTTTGGATGACTGCCCGCTGCTGCTGTCATAGGCGTCCTTCTTGTGAAGAACTTACCCGTCATGGCTAAGCAGACCGGATGTCAGTCACTCTCAGAGTTTGGATATGTTAATTATCATTTTCATGTTCAATTAACTGCTTTCTAACTTTTACATATCACAATCAAGATGTATGTCATATCAATTGTATCAGTTATCTTTGTAGCAATTTGTAATTTTGAGTATATCTCAAGAGTGTTAGATTAATACCTATCCCTAACATTTTCAATAATTATCATAAAACATTAAGCATGCACAATTATAACTTCATATGAAATTACTGTCATTAATCTAATCAATGGCTTGTCCTATTCAAAATGAACAGCTTATATCAAGACGATTATAAGTCTTTATACTAGATAAATGTATATGTACACAAGAACAAATCAGTTGACTCCTCATATTGATGGTAATGTTCTGTAATTTTGGTAAATTCGGTTTTCATGCTACACATAAGATCCAATAGAGTAATTAACAAAAATGTCCAGGTAACAGTATCTATCCCGATACTCCTGCTACAACTGAATCCAGTATCAGTGTACGTCTACACTCTGGTTTCATTGTCCTTCACTTCCTATCTTGAACTTGGGTAAATCAAATTAATGTCCTTCGACTTTGTTTTGTCGAAACTACTTTTGAAGAGTCCCTTTTGGGATGATGATGAGATCGTTCTGACATCGATCTCCGCGTCAACATCGCGTCCAGTTTTGATTGACATCATCGGTTCCGGAGTCATATGATCCATTTCGGCTCTTCTTTTCCTTAGCGGTAGAATTGGCATATATTCCAACGGCTTCGTTCGCTTCAGTTGTCAAATTGTTCTTAGTGTCATATTTACGACACCAATTTTGTTCTTGCCATGAAATTCTTTTGTCGGCCGGCACATCATCAATCGATATAAGTCCATATTTTCCTTTAAATATAACTATGAAGTCTAGAGTTTGGTCTAACACTGTCATTTGTAGTTCCTACTTCTGGTAACCTTGAAGGAGCGGAGGTTCAGGTCGGGTTGGATCATATCTGCTCATCTTTGTCATTGTCCAGACTTTGTTACCGTCTGTACCATACATCAAGCGATTCGCCTCTTTATTTCCCTATTTGACTGACCTTAACCTCCCCTTATACTTATTCCTACACTTATTTATTAATTGATGACGAAATTTATTTATTAAAATTAATAGTATTAAACCCAGTGTGCCTAAAATACATATCCAATATCTAGGACACTTGGGCATAGTTTTCAATTCCAAATTAACAGTATTTAATTCTTCCTTCAACAGTTTAATGGGAATACTTTTTATCTTTGTTAATTTGTTAGGTATTTTTATTGATTTAAGATTAGGTATTTCTTCAAATACTGTTTTCCATAAGGTTACATCTCCAAAAAAATAATTATCAATCAACTTCTTAAAAGTTCCCGTCACATTATATTGACTTTCTTTATGATATTAAGGCAGTAATGTCATGTAAACATTATGAGCTGAACATGTTAAATCTAACTTAATTATATCAACTGGAGTTTTAGAAGTAATTCTATAATTAGACAACTTTCCACATGTTACACTAAACGTCAAATGTTCTTTCGAGGTAATTAAACAATGTGCATTTGTTAAATGTTTAGCTTGAGGTTTAATATCAATTTCAGATATCATCAATTGACAATGTTGTTTTATTCCCTTTTCATTATTCCTAAATAATTGAATTACACAAAAAGTTCTGACATTATGGGATAAACAGGACTTTTAACTGTACAGTAATTAGTTAATGGTCGATTACATTGATTAGCTTCACTTTGATGTAGCGCAATGAATTGTGTCTTTTCTTTTGTTAACTGCCACATTTTCAGTCTCTAACTTAACATTTACTACATAAGTAGTTTTATTGTCAAATTCTTTCCTAACAGGAAAGTTGTATATCTTATAAATTTTGAAAGTACCTATTGTGTCTACTAAGTAAAGTCAAGAAATACCAAAGGGATATTCGAAGGAGAGAAAAATCGTAACAACTGACAAACTCCGGAGAACAACGAAGACAAGACCAAAACAATACATGCACTACAATTGAAAACTATTTAAGAAATCATAGAAGAAAGAATAATCTAGATATAAAGTGGACCCCATTCTATAGAACAAACTGGACCAGTAACGTATATTATATGTAACCAGTTAGATGGATCCAAAACTAGTATACTAACGGAATTGATACTACTGCAATTATTTGATTTAGGTGAATTATTGTAATACATGCCAAAGTCTGATGGGGCTATGGCTTGGTTCATTTTTCTAAACAAAACAAAAACGAAAAAAAAAGAAAAATAAACCATTGATATACAAACTTGATGTTCCCTAGATGTTGTTTTTTTAAATGCTTTTCTAACATGCAATATGTAGCAAAATGACAACTTAAAAGGAAAATAATAACAATTAACTCCAATTTTTATTCCGTACATCACAGTACCATTTATTCCGTATATCACAGTACAATTTCTAAAAACTTTATTAAATTTGCTTTTCTTCTGGATCTACTTGACTCTGGTTGTTCGCCTTTTCCGCGTTTTCATCAACCAGTTTCTTCTGATGAAGTCTTCTTTTAAGTTCAATAAGAGGGATAACATCTTCACCAGAGGAGTCTTCCCGCTCGAGTCGTTTATGACGTACCACCATTTCTTGTGGAGTTTCATCGTCTTCCGTCTCATCATCCGGAGGCACAACTAACCTTGTGCTCCTTAATGCTTGAGATTCCTGATCTTTGGGAATCTCCCATTTCACACTATTTATGTGTCTTTCATGAGAACTAGTTTTGGATCCATCTAACTGGTTACATATAATATACGTTACTGGTCCAGTTTGTTCTATAGAATGAGGTCCACTTTATATCTAGATTATTCGTTCTTCTATGATTTCTTAAATAAACCGAGTCACCTACTTGAAAAATTTACTTCTTACTATTTTTGTCAGCATATTGCTTCTGTTTTCTCCTGGCTTCTTTTATATGCCTATGTACCAACATAAATGATTTATGTTTTTGTTGAAGAGCAATCTGATGTTGGTCTTCACCCATGTACCTACGCCTGGGCCTCAGGATCGTGTCTAAGGGCAAAAAAACGTCTCTGTTATATAATAAAGAGAATAGCGAAAACCTCGAAGACTCATTCACGTGGAATCTTATCGCAGCCAAAGTTTGATTCACATACAAATCCCATGTTTGTACATTTTCTTGTGTCTGCTTCGCCATTACGTTGTGTAGAGTGCGGTGGAAACGCTCGACTTTCCCGTTTGCTTGGGGGGAACAGAAACTTGTCGTCACATGATGTATATTCTTGTAGCCGAAGTCTCCTTTACTTTTTTATTAACATTTTCCGTACCATTGTCAGATACAATTTCTAATGGACAACCACATCTTGGTATAATTTCTTCGATAATTAAGTGTGCAATCTGATCTGCTGTTTTGTCTAGTACACTGAAACCCTCAGGCCATGCTGAATATAGATTCATAAAGGATATTATATATTTGTTTCCCGATAATGTGGTCGGATAGGGTCCCGATAAATCTAAACCAATTTTTGCAAAAGCATACGGAGGTGTATCCATTTCTTGTATTGGTGGTTTCGACTTTTTATTGCTTTTGGTTTGACACGTGATACATTTTTCTATGTACATATGTAATTGTTTATACATATTCGGGCATAATTACTTTCAAATTGGTCTTATTACGTCATAACTTTTATCAACAGCCATGTGACCTAACAAATCTAGTGTTGTTTTAAAACTGCTTTTTCAAGATGTTGTGGAATGTATAGTCGAAGAGGGTCTTCAGAATCTTGGACAGATAATATAAGAGTTTGTCATCTCCAGATTCAAAATAATGTGTCTCTTCTGCCTTCGTATTAGTTCCTTTTCTTAGTCGTGCTTTGATCTTCTCAATCTCTTTGTCTTTTGCTTGGTCAACTTTCATGTCAAATGTGTCTTTCAAGGTATGTTTAATTGGATCAACATGTGTGTCGACTGTACAAGCTGCAAAATCTTTTGGATCAAACTCATTTGAGTTTATTATATTTACCTCTAATGCCCTATCATCTATGTCAGGCTCTCCGTCTTCTGGCCCACTTCCACCTTCTTCAGTTGTCTTGTTTGATGGAATTCTAGAAAGTAAATCAGCGCAATGATTTTCTGTACCTTTGATGTACTCTACTTTGCAATTGGAGCCCGATAAACTTAATGCCCAAAGTTGTATCTTTTTGTTTTGCATTGGTGCATCTAGTATGTACTTGAGTGGTATGAGATCCGTTCTCATTACAAATTCTGCATTGTGTAAGTAATGATCTAATTTTTGTAGCGTATAATGAATGGTAAAACATTCTTTTTCAATGGTCGACCTACGAGTTTGTGTTGGTGTTAATTTGAGCGACAAAGAGAAAAATGCACCAACATACGTATTACTTGCATCAGTATAGAGGACATAGGGTTTATTGGTAACTTGATAAGCCAACAATGGCACTACGGTAAGACTTTCTTTCAAATAGTCAAAGGCTTTCTGATATTCTAGAGTCCATTTGAATCGCTCAAATTTCTTAGTCAGTGCTATGACTGGTTCTGCTATCTTTGAAAAGTTAGGTATAAACCTTCGGTGGTAGGAACAGATACCTATCAATACTCGATTAAGCATGCATCCTCTCCGGCGTCAATTAAAGATCTAAAGCGTGTTTTCCCAATTTTGATAATAGTTCCGGGATTTCCCACTACATTAATTTGATCCCCCTTTTTAGTTTATTCCTTTTAAAATTTTTCCTAATTGTTCTCCTCTCTTCAACGGCTTCCTTTGAAGAGAGGCTCCTATTTTCCCTTGTTGTTTCTAAAATTAGACGATCGGAGCCAATTTCAACGATTATTTTGAAAACGCCAGTCTTTCCCGTCCCTGGGGTACAACCGTTCTCTGTTCCTTTCCAATACTTTGCGGGTTGGACAGTTATACTTCAAATGATCAGTCATGTGGCAAATCCAACATTCTGCTCCACGTACCCAATTTGGACTATCATACCTATGCTGAACATCACGTCGAGCATGGGCTTTTCGTAGAGGAGGTGTATTTTATGGAACTGCATTGTGGGGTTTAGCTGTCTTTTTCGGAGGAGGTGGCTTATATCTGGGTTTCACTTCTTCTTCCTCATCATCACTGATGATCATTGGTTCTTCAGGGAGGTTACATGCTGTGTAAACTCTATAGTCTTTCCGTTTACTACAACCTGGGCATCTTTGCTCCTTGTCACATTTATAGCATAAATGTTTCCTCAAGTGTCCATAGGTTCTATAGGCCTATGATCAAAATTTCTGTACGGACTAGGTGCTGTCATTGGCCCTACTTTCATTCTTAAATAATCAAAATGTAACCCGTCGCAAAATGTATCCGCTAATTGTTTCTGAATGAGGTTGCGGGTCTTTTCGCCCTACATCGGATTTGGATTAGCATCTTCCGCTATTCGCAATAACCGTTGCGCGTACATTTGTACATTCTCGTCGGCCCGTTGTCTCGTTTTGCGTAATACAGCCATTGCTTGTTGTTGGTCCGTAATATCCCCAAACCTATTCTGCATAAGTCTCTTTAAATCTTGCCACTTGGACAATTCCCCTATTGCCGTGCACTCTTTAATGTATCTTTTTACAAAATCAGCTACTAAGCCTATAAAAGTAACATGCACAATTTGTGGGATATCTGTATCTTTAACCTAGCCATTTGAGCGTACCGGTCTATATTTCGAACCCATTGTTTTAACTGTTTTGGATCACCTTCAAAAGTTTGCACTATGCTAAATGATTGGACTGATACTGCCGTTTGCAAAGCGTTGAGTTGGTCCATCGCAAATTTAGCCCAATCCGTAGGATCATCATTATCAGGGATGTCATTCGAAACTACAGATGGAGCCGTACTACTACCTCCCAGGGAAAGATTATGTTGGGAAGGATGTTCAGACCCTTCACTTTTACCCAGACTTTTACCCAGACCGCTAAATTCGTCCGTCAGTTGATTAACAGCGTCTGCCATTGACAAAGCCAATATTATCTAGTCTTTTTTTATATAGTCTACTGTTAAATTTGGTTTAAATGAAAATTAAATTTAACTTTTTTAACAATCAATTAATCAGTACACCTAAGTATTTACTCAATTAATTATTTGATAATTTAACTGATTTTAGTTAATTTTAAACAAAGGTCAATCTACTAACTAAAGGTACTTTAGAGAAAAGTAAAACGCTTACCTTGGAATCCTGGTCAACTGGGCGCCAAATAGGACTTGTAACCCTAGAGCTCGTGATCGTCTATTTGAATGGCCAGTACTTCACATTGGGTTTTATAAATGTCTTTTTTAATGTTAACTACACTAAACAAACTGTATATAAAACCCAAGTGAAACAATAAACAGCAAACAATAAACAGATAATAATAGCTATGTCTCTAGCCAGTATTTCGTGGCACGGTCGCCTTAACTTCGGGCTGGGTTCTCTTTTTATACTGTTTTAGTCACGTTCCCAAACAGGGGACGTGTTAATTGAATGCTCGGAAATTAAAAATAAATGTAAACAAATTAAACATAAAATAGGTACCATTAAAAGATAAAATAAACAAATCAAACATAAAATAGGTACCATAAAAATGAAAAACCTTTTTAATATTCCTCGCTGACCGGAAAACATAGGTGGTCATCAATATCTGTTTAAATAACTCTTTTAACTAGTAATAAAGTCCTCTATGTATTTCTGATAACATGTCCGAATCACCAACACTTTATCCAAGTAACACGTTTAAAACGTATATACAATAACCTACCGCACGTGAGATATAGATAGTAAAACTGAGAGATATTAATTATTCTATAATCTAGTCTAAACTTTATTGTGCTTTATATAATTATTTTACTTTGTGATATATAGTAAATTTTAACTTGTTGTACTTTCTCTTATTTATTTTTCTAACTCTCCTCGCTTATGACCATTGTATTACACAACTAAACAAACAAAACTTGCCAAACCGTTAACAACCAATCACACGTATGTTACCAGTCAAATTAAATTAAAACAACAACTATATTTTTGTTTTCAGGTTGTTGTTGTTATTGGAGATTCTGAAGTCGCCATGGTTTAGATTGATAATCGGCGAACACTCCGGGGATACACTAAGTAATTTTTAACATTTTAATAGGCAAGTAAGAAAACAATAAGGTCTTAATCAAGAGAGCTTAAAGGAATATTTGTTAAGGGTTCATTCGTGCTATTGCACATGGTAGATCCCTTTAGCTGAAATTTGGCTTCCTTTTCGGTATTTTTGGTTGAGAACTTCTTCTTTAATAGAAGTTTGGTTTTTGGTCTTCCAAATGTGTCGGTTTTAATGCTGCTGATGAGAGGTAACTCCTTAAAATGCGTCGTATGCAGCATAGTATAAATTTACTATATCTAATATTAGTATCTTTGGATTGTTATTTTGAAACTCCTCGGATGATGCCTCTGCTGGTGGACCCTAGGTCCCCGAGGCTATTGGCTAACCCAGTCGTCAGACTTGTCTGACATGATTATTCATAGATTTGTTACAGAAATTACTAGTATTTAGCAAAATTCAAAAATAATAGAAATACTAAGGGTTCATTCCTTGTATTACACATGGTAGATCTCCTTAGCTGAAATTTGGTTTCCTATTTCGGTATTTTTTGTTGAGTACTTCTTGTTTAATATAAGTTTGGTTTTTGGTCTTCCAAATGTTTCGGTTTTAATGCTGCTGATGAGAGGTAACTCCTTGAAATGCGTTGTATACAGCATAGTATAAATTTACCATATCTAATATTAGTATCTTTGGATTGTTATTTTATATTAAAGTTTGTTACGGCCAGAAATCACCTTTAAATTGCAGCCAACAAAGGACACAAATCAATAATAAAATTTAACAAGATTTATTATATACAAGTTAACAAAAAAATATATGATACAAATTGAAATGTCAGCTTAACTGATTAAAATATGTCCGAGCCTTTGTCTTTTCTTTATCCGGAATCCTTTCGGTACTGTTGCGGGGATCCAAACAGAATATTAGGTCCAATCAGTCACAATCTAGTATGATGTGTGTAACGTAAACAAAAGTGTGTCAATCCAACATCTGAGAACACAAGAATGTTGATGGCTGATCTGATCTGAAAGTCTAACTTGTGTGACCGTATATATAGTTGTCATGGAAACTTCTGGAATACGGTAGAAGTTTGAATTACACATCGTATATTATAATCATTCCAGAATTATTCCGTAAGTCAAATAGAAAGTTCTAGTCATTCCATCAGTATATATTATTGTTCCAGTGATTTCTAAACTGCACAGTTAAAACATTATTTAGTAAACAACTATCAGTATTATGTAAGCATATTATACATGTTATAAGGCCATACAAAACAAATTAGGTCAAGATAAATACATATAATAAATACAATATTAAAAAGTAAGTGGGTATGAACGCAGATATATGTATAATTATTCAGAATTTAAATTGAATTTAACTCCACGTCTACATGTATAAAATCACTGACAGTTTGTTGTATGAAGTTGATGAAAACGAAAAAACTAAAAGTATACATGGAGAGGATTATTTTAGTTCTAAACTACTTACACTGACATTGTATACTATCAGATAATGTGGCGAATCGACATTTTTCACAAAGAAATTAATTGTATATCAAAGATGAAAACACATTGGTGAGAAAACAATATAAAGTTTATTTAGATTAAACAGTTAATTTATCTTGAATGTTAAGAAACTACAACACATAAAATCTTGTGTATGTTTTACACGCATAATCGGTTAACATGTTTTCTGACAGAAATCTCAACGACATGTATTCTCAAGGCATTAGCGCAAATGTCTTAACAATACTAGTCAAAGCAGGCCTGCTGCAAACCCCAAAGTTACTCTTGTGTTTTTGAAATTCATACAATCCAAAATAGTGCTGTTGCTATAGTTATTCCAAATATATATCGTTGCTAAGTAGAAAGCACAAATAAAGTAGACTTTCAGGAAATTTACTAAAATTGGAATCACATATTTTGAAAATTAACTGATTTAAATAGTCTTCAAGCTAATATGGTCCAAAAAATCTGTAGTTGGTAAGTAAACTTCCTAAAATAATATTCTTAGATACTTTAATTTACCGAAATTGGAATCACATATTTTTAGAAATCCATACAACCCAAACTAGTGTTGTTGCTGTAGTAATATAATGATTCCAAATATATAAGATTGCTAAGTATAAATCAAAAATAAAGTAGTCTTTCATGAAATTTACTTAAATTGGACTCACATATTGGCTATTTTGGGGTTATCTCCGCTGTAAAGTTATGCTTATTATCAGATCTTGGCACGAACCCTTTTGAAATGTCATCCGTTTATCTCTGTGTGACGTAATTAGATCTAACGAAAAAATGTCTGATTCCATGTTATAGGAGTTAATTCCCCTTTACATAATTTTCAATTTTGGTTTGTCCTGTAAAGTTAGAGATGAGAGATAAGCATGAAATATCAGCATAAATGTATAATACAAAAGACGATGTTTTATTCATTTATCCATTTCAATTTGAATCATTGGGCTCAATGAACAGAATCTGATAGCATTTTTGTACAAAAAAAAATAGTGGAGTATTATATAGAAAAAGGCCCATTATAACATAATATAAATTGTAACAAGTATTATATTTTACTATTTATTTTCATTCCTTAGGTAATATTACATTCCTAATCATGATTGCTACTTTAGTAGCAGTTATGCTGTTCACAACTGTTTTGGGAGTTGTAAACCCATGTCCTACATCTTGTTCATGCTCTACGACTATTTCTGGTGTTTCTGTTAACTGCTATAGCATAAATATTGGACACGTTCCGGAAAATATACCAAATACTACCTACTATCTGTGAGTACAATTAAAGATCTACGAGGACGATTTTTTTTAAATACAGAGCTGTGTAGGGATACTAACCTTATAATAGAATATCTAAATAAAATATTAAGCAAGCTAGATACTCAGAAAAGTATTGATACAAACTGGTGTATTTTGCTGAAGAACTCATTCATATGAATTTTAAGTCGGATGATAATTAAAAATATTAGATGTCCTCCAAGGTGGCTAATTATGGTTGTTTTAACCCATTTTATCTATTTAATGACAAAAGCAACGCACAAACACTTGCAGTAACTATTATAAAAATGATTTATGTCGAGCCATTTAACCAAATCATCAAAATCGGAGAAGACATAAAATTATCATGTGTCCCTTTTTTGTCCCTTTTATCTCTAAATCGTTAATAGATAGGGGAAACGGATCTGAAGAGATTCCTCAAGGACCATGTTTTTTAAATTCAATCAGAATTAACCCCAAAAAACCTTAATAACCCCGGGAAATAAAAACGAAAAGCAAAATTTCTTAAAATCGATGCCAACCTGTATTTCTAATGTGTTAACATTGTGGTAAAATATTATAAGGATACATTAAATTGAATGAAAGTAAATGAGCAGAAACATAATTGTCTACGGACGATAATGCCGACAGGTTCACACCATTTTATATTACAAACTATTTGTGGTCGTATAAAACACGAATTATCAATACCTGTTTGTTTAAAAAATCCACAAGATCACATTAATCTAAAGAAATATTAATATATACAATTTCTCTGTTAAAATATTAAAAACATTTCTAATTAATTTATTAATATTTATTCCAAAAAATAGCTCTGTACTATAGTTTCGGCAAAGTGATTTTTATTAATTTAATTTATTGAAAATTGTTGAGATAATATATCACATCGTTATCAGCGTAAAAATTTGTATACTTTTGCTATGAATTTCGGTTGTAATTGTGTCCGTGTTGCGTTAATATTCGTTATATTCGATATTTAGGTGTGTTCTATCTTTTTAATTCAAATTATGAAAAGCTAATGTAAAATAGTGTACGAAATATTTTCCTATCATATAAACTCCAGTTTTAATGTCTTAAATAAAAGAGAAACAGGACAGAACATGATGTTTTATATGCCATTGGAACACATACTTCTGGAAAACAATGGATATATGATATGCCAAGGAGGACAAAAATATTATTACACTATGACAGTATTTAAAACTGCATTATATAAGAGTTCTCCTATTTTCACATGCTATATGCAGTAATAACGAACTGTTTTAATACAATGGAACAAAATAATCACACCAGTTTAGGCATGTAGATATGTGGATGTAGCTTTTATGGTATTAACATTTTGCAACAATATTTTAAGAAACTTGGATAAAAATGGTATATCAGTTATTGAGGATGGAGCGTTTGAATGGCTCGCAAGATTGCAGACACTGTAAGTTATACAATGTAAATAATAACATGTTCAAAGCCGAAAATTAAAATATCACTTATCCAGATATATTGAAGTATGTAAATGCTACTATTTTAAGAATGCATTGGCTTAAGTTATAGGTTGTAAGTAATACAGTAAACACTACAAGTTAACATGAACATAAACACCAGAACTATACCCCGTAAATCCCTGAAATATAAATTTAGCAACAGAAAGAAAAGAATATACAGGAATTATAAAAAAAAAAAAAAAACATTTAGCGTTAGTTTGTTGATACTTGTGCGAAATTGATACTTTACATTTACTGTAACTAAATGTAAAATTTGTGATAACTAAGGAGTATTTCCCTCGAACATAGCTTTGTCCTTAGATGGTTTTGGTTACCCATTTTGTATAGTAATATTGGCGTTTTGAATTTGGTTTTCAACGTTTTGGAATTCTTTTTTTTTTTTTTTTTTTTTGTTTTGGTTCTCAACAGTTTAGGCATTGAGTCGGAAAATGACGAACTGTGCATACTTGTGCGTCAAAATTGGTATCAAACAATTATATTTTAAAACAGAGAGTGGACCGAACGCCAGCCTGTCAGCTCTAGGACGTCTATTTGACATTTAGTCGTCTATATACATGCGTCACTAACGTATCCAATCATATTTTCAGCAAATTACAAAGAAATAACATCTCTATCATTGAGAATGGAGCTTTCAGAGGTCTTGAAAGTTTGCAGATTTTGTAAGTAAACATTCAAGTTTTACAATTTTAGACATTGATGTTTTTCTATGCATTTCTCTACGTCTGCAGTTATACTTATAATGTACGATCCCTGGCTGATTAAAAAGTGTATTCAGCGTAAGATATATACTTTCGATGACAAAATATAATTTCACACTGACAGAATGAAATTGTAACATTTTGAAAAAAATTGTGTCTTCATTCCAATATGACCATGCCCAGCAACGCAGCAGTCGCGGTCATGATTTTTTTGGAGGGAACAAATAGCATCAAAAATTAAAGACACATTTAAATATGTATATTTGTTAACTAATATATAGGCTGCCTTCCGTAGACAAAGCCTAAACAGAATAATATTTTTGTCTTATCTATCCTGACACTCTGGTGTATAAAAACCAATACAGTATGATAAAAACAAGTTGACCGCTTGCTATGACCAGGTTAAAGGATGTTTTTAACGTTTTCATTCAACTATATCTTGACCAACATAGACATATTTTGTGTTTCAGTAATTTTACAAGACAATGGTGTAAGGGATGTTTTAAAGTTTTCGTTGGTCATATTGTAAAGTTAACCCTTTACAACTTAGATGAATAAGCCTCCTCCGATTAAATTGATGTAAAGTTTATACATTCATAGGATTATCTGTAGTAAATTAATTGTATCAGCGTAATAAGATTTGTATATAATTACTTATTTGGAAGTTGCACTTCTTTATCTTTTATTGAAAGAAGTTCTTCTAATACATACCAATATGAAATATTCTATTTTCAGATATCTTTATGACAATGATTTACAGTCTATTGCTGCGAACACATTTCTAAACCTGCCAAGTTTAGGGCGGTTGTAAGCATTCATTTAAAACATTGATTAGTATTCTATAACAAATTAAACATATTAGTTCCTTTCTGGGTAACATAGCTTAGTTGTACTTTTTGACAATTTTGTTGAGTAATATCCTTTGTCTATTACAGTTGGACACTGAAAATATTTTGTTAATTTTTTAATTTATTGTATCAACAAAAGGTGAATTTATACAAAGCTTGAATACGTTCTTCTTATTAATCATATTAATCAATGAAAGTTAAAATTGTTTATTTCCTAAAAATCATCTTCTACTTCAGCAAACGTTTCATCAAACGCTGCTTTCTTTTATGATTTCTTACATTTTATTGCATTTTGCGAGGAAATTTTAAAGTATGTGCTATTGTGTAATATAAATCTACAAACCGGTGTTTTGCTTTCTCCAAAAGTGTCCTTGGATTGACAGAAATCGTTGCTTACATAACATTTTACACGGATGTTGTACTGAATAAACGTGCGACATTGCCCTGTTTCGTCGTATGGGAGCAATATATAGTGTCTCTTGCAGAGAAAAGCTCGAATACTACTCGATTTTAAACATGAAATAGTTGCTAATACCATCATTTGTTGGTTTAACAAGAGAAGTTTGAGATTTACCGATAAGTAGCGAAGACGCTACAAACACCAGAATAAACAGATAATGACATGCGAAGCACAAAAGCAACATCCTAACAAGGTACCATGCTCATCAAAAACACCAAAAACAAGACCGAGCTACGTAATCCGGAAGGGTGCCCATTTCCTGCAATGTATCCAGACGATATTATGTCAGCAACGATTTCTGCAAATCCGAGAACACATGTTTGGTAAGCAAAGGTTCAGATTTATTTTATGTATATTATTACAGACTTAATAAAAGTCAACCAAAGGAGCTTGTGGTGAAACATTTGCTGAACTGAAAAAGTTTCTATAGGACATACAAAATTTTAACTTTCATTGGTTAATATTGTCGTTTTATATGAGAAGAATATAAATTTTCCTTTTGTTGTTACGTTAAATTAAAAAGAGAGCATTTTTTTTTTAAATTTATTTCTTTTATGCCATATATTATTGGTATAATTAATTTTATGATATAACTATTGCAGTTCCTGTCTTAGGGTATCCGATCAGTTTGAGAAAAAAATCATAATGAATTGTATTTCTCGATCACTGATTGGTATATGAAATTCCGTTTAGATAGTCTCGTTGCTTTCAAAAAAAATATCACTGATGCCTTCAGTGTTCATTGTAAAAAAAGGTATCTACTAAAGAGAACTAAAAACATGTTCAAAACTCAGACTTTTAGATGGTTCAAGGTGTTAATCCAAAATACAATCTGCTGGTATGCTTTGTCGTATGAATGAGGTGAGAGGGTCAATGCAGACTACAAGGATGTGTACTATTACGGCTAATTTTAAATTTCGAATGAATACATTTTCTACTTTAACTTTATTGTTATATCAAAGAATGAAACTTTCTCCACTTTTAGCTTGAACAGTATTTTTATACTGTTGACATTTTTTTTTGATGCATTTTCACTATTGAGTAATTGATTCAGAAAATCTTAATGGAAAGGTGACGAAATTTTCACGTTAAGGATGTTCGTTGGTCATGTTTTTTTAGTTTTGTCAGATGTTCAGAATCATCGAGTTTTATCAATTTGAATGCTATAAATTATTTTTCCCACTAACACCCATTTTTTCATAAATCTTTTGCATGCAGAATAATAAGCCATTTGTAGAGATCTTATGAAATCCTTCTTATTATTTAATAATTCCATGTTCTTAATGTAATAGTAATACTATAATAGATTATATATTTTTTTCTAGTTTAAATGTATTAAAACTAGAGAACAAAGCATAATATCGCCGTTCCTATATCAAATGTTTTCTGAAATATATCAAAATTGTTTTGTTCTCTTACTTTTTTCCAGAGACCTCAATAACAATCGCTTGAAGTCTATTACAGAAAACACTTTTGGAAACCTGACAGGCTTAACCTATTTGTAAGTATTCACTTAAATAAAGATAATCAAGACTACAATTCGTGCACAAAATAAATTAAAAGATTCTTCATGTGGTAAACCTATGTAATACATCTTGTTTATGCTCTACGACTACTTCGACCGTTTCTGTTAACTGCAATAGCAAAAACATTGGACACGTTCCGGAAAATATGCCAAATACTACCTATTATCTGTGAGTACAATGAAAGATGTAGTTTGACAATTTTTTTATTTTAAAATATAGAGCTGTCTAGAGATACTAAACTTACAATAGAATATCTAGATAAAATATAAAGCAAGCAAGATACTCAGGAAAGAATTGATACAAACTGGTGTATTCTGCTGAAGAACTCATTCGTATGAATTTTAAATTGGATGATAAACAAAAATATTAGATGTTCTCTTAATTATGTTCGTGTTAATCCCTTTTATCTATTTAGTGAAAAAATTAACGCACAAATGCCTGCAGTAGCTATTATAAAATGATTTAGGTCGAGCCATTTAACCAAATCATCAAAATCGGAGAAGACATAAAAATTATCCTGTATCCCTTGTTTGCCCCTTTTATCTCTAAATTGTTAAAAGATAGGGAAACGAATCTGAAGAGATTCCTCAAGGGTCATTTTTTTTTTAATTTATCCAAATTAACCAAAAAACTCTTAATAACCTTGCGAAAAACAAACGAGGAGCAAAAGTTCTTCACATCAATGACAACCTGTATTTCTAATGTGTTAACATTGTGGTAAAATATTATTAGGATACTTTAAATTGAATGAAAGTAGATTAGCAGAAACATAATTGTCTACAGACCTTAATGCCGACAGGTTCATACAATTTTATATTACCAACTATTTGTGGTCGTATAAAAATTGAATTATCAATAACTGTTTGAAATTAAAATCTACAAGATCACATCGATCTAAAGAAATATTAATATATACAATTTCTCTGTTTAAAGATAAAAAACATTTCTAATTAATTTATTAAAATTTATTTCAAAAATTGGCTCTGTATTTTTGTAATATAGTTTGGACAAAGTGATTTTTATTAATTTCTTTTATTGACAATTTTGGAAATATTATTAAAAAAATAGAGCGGAAATTTCTAAGGTTATAATCACTTCGTTATCAGCGTAAAAATTGGTATACATTTGCTATGAATTTCGGTTGTAATTGTGTCTGTGTTGCGTTAATAATATACTATTTTATATTAGGTTTTCAAATTTGAAAACCTAATATAAAACAGTATACGAACTATTTTCATATCATATAAACTTCAGTTTTAATGTAGCCAAAATACTCCGTAATCATCATGATAAGTTGGGTATGTCGTGCTCGTATAAATGTCTTACATAAAAGAAAAACAGGGCAGAACATGACGTTTTATCTGCCATTGGAACAGATACTTGTGGTAAACAATGGATATATGATATGCCAAGGAGGACAAACATATTATTAAACTACGACAGTATTTAAACTTGCATTATATAAGAGTTCTCCCATTAGATAATTTAAGATGTAGCTTTTATGGTATTAACATTTTTTCAACAATATTTTAAGAAACTTGAATTACAATAGTATATCAGTTATCGAGGATGGAGCGTTTGAATGGCTCGCAAGATTGCAGACACTGTAAGTTATACAATGTAAATAATAACATGTTCAAAGCTGAACATTTAAATATCACATATCCAGATATACTGATGTATGTAAATGCTACTATTTTCAAAATGCACTGGTTTAAGTTATAGGTTGTAAATAATACAGTAAATACTACAAGTTAACATGATAATTAACACCAGAGCTATATCGCAATAATATCTGGAACCTAAATTTAGCAACAGAAGGAAAAGAGTATACAGCAATTATATAAAACCTTTGGTGTTAGTATTTTGATACTAGCGGGAAATTGATACTTTACATTTACTGTAACTAATTGTAAATTTGTGATAACGAAGGAGTATTTCCCTCGAGGGTAGCTTTGTCTTTAGATGTTTTGGTTTCACATTTCGTTTAGTCATTTTGGTGTTTTTGAATTTTTATATATATATTTTTTTTTTTTTTTTTTGGGGGGGGGGGGGGGGTTCTCAAATTTTAGGCATTGAGTCGGAAATCGACGAACTGTGCATACTTGTGCGTCAACATTGGTATTAAACAATTGTATTTTAAAACAGAGAGTGGAAGAACACCGGCCTATCAGCTCGACGACATCTGTTTAACATTTAGTCTTCTATATACATGCATCACTAACGCATGTTATCATATTTTCAGCAATTTACAAAGTAATAACATCTCTATCATTGAAAATGGAGGTTTCAGAGGTCTTGAAAGTTTGCAGTTTTTGTAAGTAAATGTTCAAGTTTTACAATTTTAGACATCGATGTTTTTCTACGCATTTCTCTAAGTCTGCAGGTATACTTATAATGTACGGTTGCTGTCTGATTAAAAACGTGTATTCAGAAAGCGTAAGATATAACAATGAGGGCGAAGGAATATAATTTCACACTGACAGAATGAAATTATAACATTTTGGAAAAGGTTGTGTCTTCATATCCACATGACCATGCCCAGCAACGCCACAGTCGCTATCATGATCATTTGGACAGAAGAACACCGAATATCTGAAGAAATAACATCAACAATTAATGACACCTTTAAATATGTATATGTCTTCAGTGATATATTGAATGTCTTCAGTAGACAAAGCCTATACAGATCATAATGCTATTCCAGGCTATACGAGCAATCCAAATAAAAATAAAACTATTTTCAAATTAAGAGCATAATTGGATGTATGATTATTTACAAAAAAAAAAACAACAGAGAGTGATGCATTTTCACAGTGAATAAAGATGTAAACTGCTGAACGAAATCAATTTGATGTTTTGTTGATTTGATTTTCATATTTAAAAAATAGGTCATGACATGACGGTCATATGGCATTATAAGTACCGAAAGGTCATTCCAAAAACATTACATGGACCGAAGCGAAGCTGAGGTCAACATACTGTATTTTGAGTGACCTGCCGATCCATATTTAGCTGTTTGACTCGAAGTGCTATGAACTATTTCTTATATTGTATTTATGGATCACATTGAAATTATTCTTTGA
The DNA here is from genome assembly GCA_028015205.1 of Mytilisepta virgata. Classification (NCBI taxonomy): domain Eukaryota; kingdom Metazoa; phylum Mollusca; class Bivalvia; order Mytilida; family Mytilidae; genus Mytilisepta; species Mytilisepta virgata. The sequence goes on from CM051513.1 coordinate 21,853,914, forward strand.
TCCCGGAGGTGGTTACTCGCGTAACCATCTATACAATGGATCGTTTTTGAAAATGCTTTTTCTCACCACCAATACTAAATGTAGTAATTTTTTCAGACATCCTAAAAATATCTTTCTGAAGTAGTGAAAAATACTTTGCATCTCATAAATCACCTATTTAAGAATGTTTTCACGCCCTGCTAAAAAATAACCTTATATTTGGGAACATTTTAGATGACGGGTGTTATGTCGACAATCAATTTCATTTTAAGCAAATATTAAGCAATACTTCTTAAATCCACCCCTTCCCGAAAGAAAAAAATCAAACATTGATTGATACCATGCAAATAGCACGTAAAAATACCTCTGAAATATTATTTTACTAAAAAACACTTCAAATTTTATTCCACCCCTAATATAAAACATGGAACAATGACATCAAAATATAATGAAGCAATGTACACACTTAGATGCACCGAATATCTGCATAAAATTACCAGCCAAAAGACAACTCGTATTTTATTCTATAGATAAGGAAATGATATGAAGAATATAGTCAATTTTTCCTTTTGATCGTATTTAAACGGTATTTTGCATCAGTTGTTCTGTTCATTTGGCACGAAAGCCGCACGATTTTGGCCACCGAAACAAACCCGGTAGCAATTCCGGCAAACGTCGTATATTGGTCTGGATCTCGTGTCCCTATACTTTTATATGGACTGGGGAAATTTACTTAAGACAAATAGAAGAAATAACAAACATCTTAATGTATAAAATTATGTCTTTGCAACAACCGTTTACAGTCTATTGCTGAAAAAGCTTTTGCAAACCTGACAAACATAAGGACCCCAGTTTTGTCTCGTGAAAATATGTAAACCTGATGATATATTATATATTAGTATAGTATATTAAATAACAGAATGATAAAAAGTAAAATAAGGTCTTTATTGTAAACATCTTTTTAAGATTATATAGAATAATATCTGAAATACAAGAGAATAAGAGAGTAATGACATTGGTACACATAAATTCAGTTCAGCAATAAAAACAATTTAAACGAAAGTATCCAGATTTGGATCATTTTAAAGAAGCTATCTTATTTATTTAGCAGTCTTGAAAAAAAAATATATATGAATTTATAGAAATTCAAGTATTATTTTCTATGAATTTGAGTTTCATCCTCAAGAGAATGGTAACAATGCAGTATCGGTAAAATTCAAACAAAATACATTTGGTATCCTATGTTAAAAAAAGATTTAAAATGTTTTCCGAAACTTACATTAAAGCAATGTGCAATAGAGGACAGTGTCTTTGGTTTGCACACTCTTTAAGTTGGAAATGTACACAGTACAAACGTTACTTTTTCATGTACAATAGAGGATGGTTTCTTCGGTTTCCAGACTCTATAAGTGGTAAAATGTAGAGTACAAATGTTAATTTTTTCATGCACTTTTCATTTTTATCAAGTCGAGTGATAAATATTTAGTTTGCCTCATCAAAGTCGGGGCAAAATATTGGAGTACACCCGGCATCCACGTCCACGTCCGCGTACGTGTGCGCGTCCACAGCCAATTCTCATTTACTTGTTCACATAGGGTCATATTTTTTGTGTGCATGTGCATGATGAAGAGATTGACCATGTGGCATAAGAGTAAGGACACATGACATATATTACATGCTTGAAAGGCTATTAAGTTTTATCTCAAAAATCGGTCTTAACATACAAAGTGTCCTACAATCATATTACTTGGTGTGAGGGTGCATCTCAGGGAATAACACGGCCTCTCTCCAAAATTAGGTTACTCTGGCCTTGTTTTCACGCTTCATTGACGTAGGTGAAGTTTTACGTCCGAGTTCAGTTCTCTGATACAGCGGGATGTATAGTTTTATAACTTGGTGTGAGGATGCATATCAGGCAGGAACACAGCCTCCCATCAAAATTAGGTCACTCTGTCCTACTTATGGTGCTTTATTGACTTTGGTTAAGTTTTATGTCCGAGTTCAGTTCTACGATACCAAGGGACCTACAGTCATATTACTTGGTTTTAGGGTGCATCTCAAGAATAACACAACCTCAAACCAAACTTAGATCACTCTGACTGATTTATCGTGTTTCCTGGTCTTACGTTTGATGTCCGAGTTCAGTACTCAAATACGAAGGGACCTACAGTCATATTACTTGGTGTGAGGGTGCCTCTCAAGGAGTAACACAGCCCCAGCAAAAGTTAGGTCGCGCTCACCTACTTATCGTGCTTCATTAACTTAGTTTAAGTTTTTCATTTGAGTTAAGTTCTCCGATACCAAGGGACCTACCATTACTTGTTGTGAGGATTCATCTCAGGGAGTTGCACAGCCTGCCACCAAAATTAGGTCACTCTTACCTACTAAATGATCTTCATTGATTTAGGTTCAGTTTTACCTCCGAGTTCATTTATATGATACAAAGGGACCTACAATCATATTACGTGGTTTTAGGGTGCATCTCAGGGATTAACACAGCCTCCAACCAAACTTAGATCACTCTGACTGATTTATCGTGCTTCATTGACTTAGGTTAAGTTTTATGTCAGAGTTCAGTTCTACAATAACAAGGGATCTACAGTCATATTACTTGGTATGAGGATGTATCTCAGGGGGTAGCACAGCCTGCCACCAAAATAAGGTCACTCTGACCTACTCAATGAGCTCCATTGACTTAGGTTGTTTAACGCCCTAGTCAGTTCTTCAATACCAAGCGACCTACAATCATATTAATTGGTGTCAGGATGCATCTCGGTGAGTAACACAGCTTACCACCAAAATTAGGTCACCTACTTACTGCACTTCATTAACTTAGGTTAAGTTTTAGATGAGGTTTCAGTTCTCCGAGTGGCCTACACTCATATTACTTGCTGTAAGTGTGCATCTCGGGGAGCTTCACAAACCCACACAAAAATAAGTGGGAGAACGAGGCTAACTTTGTAATCGTAGATTGCTTGTTGAATAACATAAGCACATTGTTTCTATTTTTTTATTTTCTATTTTTTTCTAACATTCTGATCTCATCTTATCCTAATATACTCCGTTGTTTGTTTTCTGTGAATCACTTAATTATTTTGTCGTTTTAGTCTATTACAATCTTTTTTTTTCTGTATGGTCCTTTGTTTGTAGAGTAATATATATTATGTGTCGTTAATTTTGTTTATATACTTATTTCTATAAGGAATTTTTTATTTCTAACCTCGGTCTTCATATCTTAGTTTCTCTTCATTTATAATCCTGAACTCTGATTTCATCTCTTCTGGAATTTTACGCTGAAAGTCATTTTTTTCGATCGGATATATTTGACATGATTTTAGCTTACGTTTGACGTTTATGGTCTAATTCTACAAACTACGTCATGTACCTTTACGCATTTTACCATCGTTTTTTTTTTCAAATAGAGAAACGTTCCATACATTGCATACATCTGAAGATATATTAAGTATCCACAATTTCTGCTATAGGAAGGAAATATTTAATTAATTCGTTAAATGATTTTTTTAGTTACTTATATTTAGTGTTAATATAGTGTAGAAAAAATCCAAAGATTTTTCAAATATTATGCCAAAACAAATACGAGAGGAAGTTTTGTCTATGTGAAAAAAGATAGATTTAAAACTAACGATCCTTACACTATCATGCTTACTGAAGATTTACGCAATTTGTTGTAAAGTGATCGATGACCATCATTTCAATTACTCGAGCACTGCTGATGAGTTGTAGTCAACGAAATGACCATACAGTGCATCAAATTTATTTTTATATTTTGTGATACGTTTTATTTAGACTAAACCTCAAATCAATGTACAATTACTATGAATTTCACCTGTTGGAGTATTTCTTATTGCTAAATTCAATACTGAAAACATAAAATAAACCAAGAAGATATGAAAACTTAACTCCCTTTTCCCCACCCTACATTTAAGAACTACATGCTAAATCCTTTGACATGTCTATGTGAAAACAGTTGAAAACAGCTCAAGGACAACAAATATAAATGAATGACTACAATAAAACATCACATCAATACACAAGGACAAAAACATACTAAATAAACAGTTACTCTCAAATAACAAGAATGTTTGCGACTTTGTTCTTGTTTTTATTTTCATATTCCACATTAATATTTTGAAAAGACTTTTTTACTTCCCTGGTTTGAATTGGTGTTAATGATGTTTTGAATAGAAAATGGATGATCAAGGCAAAATGTAACGTTGGCGATTTTGTATCTTGCTTGTATAGAGGTATTAAATACAGGTAGAGAGGACATGTAGATTTATATGTCAATGGAACATACCATTGTAGTAGACAAGGCAAATATAGGTTATCAAAGTTTACAAGAAACACTCTGACTGAAAATGTATTAAAACTTACATTAAATCAGAGTTCTCTTATTTCCGCAGTTTATATGCAACTTTAATGTAATTTTTGTAAATATATATTATATCGGTCGATTAATGATACTAGAAAACGAGATTGAATACTGGAACAAAATATTCACATAGCAGCATTGTTGTCTGTAATTCAACTTTACACCTTTAACGGGGTAGGCCTGGATTAGTCCAAAATTTTCCACTCGTTTATTTTTTTTTTTTCATATTTTCGTCATGCATTATATATATCTCAATACACCACCTGAGAAAATTTTGTTGAAATTCAACCACGCGTTTCCTTCACTGGGTTCATTGAAAATGGGCATTTAATGGTATCCTTCAATCCATGAGATGACACAAGTTAATGAATATTAGTCATAGGACATATGTTTGATAAAAAATAGTCATAATTGTTGAACTGAAGAACAGGGATATAGTCTTTATCGAAAATGAAATATGGTGGTAAAATTCATTCTTTATATGCAAATTCAAAGGTAAAAAGTACCAGACATGTTAGGAGTTTCGTTCATTTTCAGTTGCCTCATTGAATATTCAAACACTTGTGTAAAAAATTCTTACAAAAAACTGTTAAAATCAATATCATATATCATATATATGTGTTTGATATGACAGAAAATTATGAAATTTTAACCACAAGTTTTCACAAAATACTTGATCAATTTTCATATTAAGACATTGAAAAAATTAAGATTTTCCCATTATGCTATTTGAAGCTGCATTATCATTCATTTTATTTAGTTTATATATGCTATACAGCAAATCATGGTTACTAGTATATAATTAAATGCTATTTAAAATAATCCTGAAAATGTCAGGAGTGTGACAATTTATGTGTGATGGACTATTACTGTTACAGAATAAGTTGAAGACGAGATACGCACACACTACAAATACACACTTCTCAAAAGGGGGGGGGGGGGCTAATTCTAGATTATATATTACAAATTTATGGGACGCGCAGAAAATTCTAGTAAGAATTTATGAAATTATTACAAATATTGACTCAGCATTTTCTTCATTTCGAGCGACTTTTTCATCATTTTAATCAAATGTCGGATCGAATTTATATACCATACAAATATCTTTTAAGAATGTTATACTGGAATAATGTTTGAACTTTGATAATTGAACGCATCAGTACTAGCAAAAACTAGAGATGGGAGCATAGTAACTATATCCTAATCCCAGACTACTGTGTGTCTCATATACTTTGGTAATTTGAATTCTACATGAAATACCCCAGACCTCACTATTTATCTGTACTTTTAATATAACAATTCGGTATGTCTTAATCTTCACATGGATCAAACTTTCGGAGACGTACATGGAACTTGCGTATATTCTACAACGTCAACTTTGTCTGTGATGACGTCATATATGATGCAAATATCAGTGAAATGCACACGAAAATCGGGAAATTAGATGTCGTTGACCCTTTCAGTGCCACGAGAAATTCCCATAAATTTTTCGTTCAGTGCCAAGCTGTTTTTTTACAGCCGATTGTCCAGTGGCGTTAAAAATAGCGCAACATGAGCCTCCATAATGGGGTAAAATAAGGGAATATTGATTCCGAATATTGAAAACATTAGAGATTTTAATCTCATGGAATATTCCTTAATGCATCCATATATAAGATCGTAGATTTGAACTCATCAGTTGTGATCAAGGTATCATTTTGAACTTATTAGATATTTTCCGTAATGATATATACTGAATTTGTCTAAGGATGAAGAAAAAATTAAAATGATAGTTTCCCGATAAAACAGTTGATCGGACTCGCATCAAATTACAAGAAGAAGAATAAGGAGAATATATAAATGATGAACTCTTGGTAACTTTTTTTGGTGTATTATTGTGGATGGTGGGTGTTGCATTCATTGAAAGCTTGTGGTCCGTTCATTTTTGTCGAGCCTGGCGATCCTACATTCCGTCCTCGTCGAAGCTTCTTCATCATCCACAAACAACCTGGAGAAAAATTATGTACATTCAACTATTACACTAAAAACATAGACAACAGCGAAAGCAGGCGAGACACTGGGTTCCGTGGAACCCTTCAAATTGTTTCAAATTAGTAGACAAAAGTGGCTACAATTAAGCTAAAAAAAGTTGTATTTTTGAAGAATAAAATTTGTGTTTATAAAGTGAAGTCAATTTTCTGGTCCTTCCCGTTCCGTTTACTACTTTGTCTGTTTCTAAACTTGAAACTATTGACCGGTCAATAGTAATGGACATTATTGAACGGTAAAATGTTTTTCGGTATAATAAAACACTTACTGACTGCATATTCTGGGAATAGTAAGTTTATTATCCACTCGTTATCAACTATCGCACCCGGCTAAGCGTCGGTGCAATAGTTAGTACCTCGGAGACAATAAATTTACTAATCCCCTCATGCCCAGTCAATAAGTATAGAATGTGTTTCTGGTAAACAGTTGCCGCGCCAAATCAAAGGACGTAAGAAAGCTGGATTTGCACATTGTAAGGGATAGTCAATCGTTATTTCCGTATAACGAACAAGGCAAATCTAATTTAGTGTACATCGTACTGGATCCTTCACATTAGTCAAACAACAATACAAGACTTGCGAATCGTATATGAAGAACGAGGTGTATTTCTTTCGTGTACAAAGAACATAGCGTGCATTATTTTCCGTTCAGAAAAATATTAATCAAAACTTTTAATTAGTTAACTAAGTACTTTTTACAAAATTGGAATGTTTTAATTCGCAAGCCATCAATTTTTTTTCAGCAAAAGTTCATATGAAAATTACGAAACGCTTTTTATTTCAATCATAAAAAAGTATTTTCCTTACTTCGATCCCCTAAGTAGGACCCTCATTGTAAGGCACTGAAACCGGACGCAGCAACCACACGCAAAAAGATACTGACTAGCAAAACATTTTACCAATAAATAATCTATTATTATGTATTATTTTTAATTTCTATTACAATTCGTTTTTTGTATTTTTTATTATTAAAAAAAATAATGTGCAAGGATAAGTATTGCCGGTGTGGTGTAAAATATAAATATGCCTGAAAATTATATATCTTCAATTTAATATGATTTAATTTAATCCAGTTTTCCTCATTCACTTTGATAAGCCAACACATTTCAATGCCCAATATATCCACTTGAACATTTTGACCAAATGTCCGAAAAAAAAAATCTATTTCATTAAATCTTGATTATTTACAAAAATAAATAAAAAAGATAGACCATTCCATTAGGGGTGGGGTAAATAATCCATACTATTTAATTAAAGACGACCAGAACGCAATTATTATAGTATGCACAGGTATATCTGATTTTTATGTGGAATAAAACGTGTCTTGGAACTTTGTCTGTTTATAACTGGTAAGTAAATAGATTAGCGTAATCCCTGGAAAGAGGAATTACTATGTTTTGCATGTAATACCGAACGTACAGTTGTTCAAATACTACGTTCGTCGTGATATGCATTTCATAATTGCCACTGGATGTTAAACAATAATTCATCAATATATCAAATCCTAAGTAATTATCGATTGCACATATTTCGAAAAAATTTTAGATTCATTACGGGGATGCCCCTTACCGAACCTCTTCACTTCGTCTAATGCGAGGAAATTTGCTACGTCATAGTAATGCCACGTTATTCCAATTGTTTGACGTCAAGAAAAAAACACCAATAGGAGTATCACCCTTATCCCAGGCCTACCCCCTTAAATATTGCTTTTATAACATGGTTTAATGCTAACAGATAAACGCAATCTTTTTCAGGGTTTTAAGTTACAATACTATATCAGTTATTGAGGACAGAGCGTTTGAATGGCTTACAGGTTTACGGCAACTGTAAGTTGTACAATATAAAGGATACAAATTTCAAGCATTGGTCAATAAAGTTTGATGGATATTAAAATAAGTTCGTTTTGTTTTTTATTTATATCCGTTTTTTTTTAAATTGCTACTTTCCTTAAATGAAAATGCACAAGAAACGTATAGGCATCAAACGTAATCAGATTTTGACACTTAAACGAGATCGAATGTTTTCATTAAAATGAAAAAGTATAGTATAGGCTTCAAATTAGATTTGGACATTGAAAGAAGAATCGAGTGGTTCCATGCGAGCTATATATGGTGAACGGGACCTTCATACTTATGCCATGAAATATATATTTTTACTACATCAATATGACTGGAATGTACTTTAAGTCACATGAATTTACAATCATGTACAGTGTGTTGCTGAAATCAGGTTTTTACACATCTGAACGTTAACTTTATTGTTAGCATACTATACTATATAAAAAGAATAAACTTTTCTCCACATCATTTTTTTTTCTTTTTGAACGCATTTCTTAATTGACTCAAAAAATCTTAATTAAAAGGTGACGAAATTTTGACATTAAGTGAAGTGAAACCATTTGCCCTGACACAGATTGTTAACTCCGTGTTAAGGTTTGCCCGTTTCAGTTAAACACCTTCCAATGGAATGAACTTTAAAAGGTCGAAAACAGACAAGGATTCCTACAAAATAATTGCAATTTCTAAATTTAATAGTTTTACTGATGCTCAACCCAATAGATTATATATTTTTCTATTTTCAAAGATATCAGAGAATTCCTAATTACCACGTAGAAAGTCAGAATATCGTTATGGAAGATATTTCTTCAGGCAATTGAAACTGTTTTACTTTAACATTTATTAAAACTAGAGAACAAAGCAAAACATTGCATTTGCTATATCAAATCTTTTCTGAAGTATATCAAAATGGTTTTGTTCTCTTACTCCTTTCAGATATCTTCGTAACAATAGTGTGCAGTCTTTTACAGAAAATGTTTTAGAAAACATGACAGGCTTAACTTATTTGTAAGTATTCACTTAAAAAAGTTTGCCAAGACTACAATTAGTGCACAAAATAAATTAATATATTTTTCCTTTTTTTCACTGTCTTAGGCCTTGAGTCCAACTGATGAGTCTCAAATCGACAAAATGAAAATTTTATATCGAAGAACTAAAACATGACTATTTCATTTTTATTGTAATTTCACTTGGTCTTACCAACTATATCTTTCGGAATACTCGTCAGTACCTATTTACAATAATTTTGATAGTACGAGTGTGTTGCAATATATGGTAAACGTGAACTTCATACTTATGCCATGAAATATATTTTTTACTACACCATAAGACTGGAATGTGTTTTAGGTCACAAGAATTTACAACGATGTACACTATTACTGAAAACAGGTTTTTACACCGACAAACTTTAACTTTATTGTTACCACATTATACAATTTAAAAGAAAAAACTTTTCTTTGCGTTCTTCTGTTTATATCATTTATTTTCCTTTCTTGATGATAGTTAGATAGTTGTAGTAAACAGTGAAACTATGATATTAAAAGGACGACCGAAATATTAGTACACTACGAACGTATTAAAATTTTCATCATATCAGAGTTCTCTTATTGTCGCATGGTATATACTAGGCAGGTGGATATTGTTTTTTATGCCATTGACATTTTACAACTATATTTGAAGAGACTTAAGTGAAAATGGTATATCAGTTATTGAGGACAGAGCGTTTGAAAGGCTTGCAAAACTGGAGACACTGTGAGTTTTACAATGAAAATCATACAATTGTCAAACATAAAAATGTAAATATCACTTTTCGCGATATATTTAAGTATGCACATATTACGATTTTAAATATCCACTTATTTAAGTTAAATGTTTAAATCATACAGTAACCACTACCATCTTCCATCATCAAAAACACTAAAACGAGACCCCGGAAAGCCTTTAAACCAATAATCCATGAACATATGTTGGGGTTTGAACAAGAGTATAGAGCAGTTATATTTCAATACTAGTCCAAAGTTGATACATAAAATTTACTGATTACAAAATTGCAAAACAATTTAAAAATAAGGAATATCTCCAACTTGCAAACATATGTACATAGAGGGTGTTGGCTTTACAGTTGTTTGGTAATTTTGGTATTTTTAAATTTGCTCGTCAACTTTATTATTGTTTTGTTTTGCAACAATTTAGGCCTTGAGCACAAGTTTGAGTCGTAAAACGACGATATTTGCAAATCTTCTGCATCAAAGTTTGCATCAAACAGTTGAAGTTGAAGAACACCGGGCTATCAACTCGAAGACGTATGTTTGACATTTAGTCTTCTATATACATGCATCACTAACGCATGGAATCATATTTTCAGCAATTTACAAAGTAATAGCATCTCTATCATTGAGAATGGAGATTTCAGAGGTCTTGAAAGTTTACAGCATTTGTAAGTAAATATTCAAGTTTTACAATTTTAGACAGCAAAGATTTTGCTATACATTTCTTCAGGCTGATTAAAAAGTTTTTTTTTGTCCAGAAAGCGTAAGATATATCTAGGTTTTTTTTAAGATAGTCATGTGTTATTCAGACAAATAAATTCGTTTTAGAGCTATGATTTAGATGAAAGAATATTATTTCACACTGACAGAATGAAATTTTAACATTTTGGGAAGGGTTGTGAAATAATTCACATATGACCATGCCCAACAAGGCCACAGTCGCTGTCACGATCATTTGGGCAGAAGAACACCGAATATCTGAAGAAATAACACCTTTAAATATGTATATTTTATCATTGGTATATTGAATGCCTTCATAATAGTATTCGAGGTCATACGAGAAATGCACGAATCAAATACAACTATTTTCAAATTAAGAGCATACTTTGATATATGATTTCCAAAAAGGCAACAGAGGGTGATGCATTTTCACAGTGAATAAAGGTGTAAACTGTTGAAAGAAACCAAATTTATGTTTTGTTCGTTTAATTTTCATATTTAAGAAAAAGGTCATGACATGACGGCCATATGGCATTATATGCACCGAAAGGTCAACCTAAAAACAATCTATGGACCGAAGCGAAGTTGAGGTCAATAAACTGTACCTGGAGTGACCTGCCGATCCATAGATAGCTATTTGAACCGAAGTGCTATGAACTATTTCTTATATTATATTTTTGAAACACAGCGAAATTATTCTTTAATCCCGGAGGAGGTTACCTATGCGACAATCAATTTCATTTGAAGCAAATATTAAGCAATACTTCTTAAATCCCCCTCCCCCCGTCTCGAAAGAAAAAATCAAACATTGATTGATACCATGCAAATACCACGTAAAAATACCTCTGAAATATTATTTTACTAAAAAATACATAAAATTTTACTCCACCCCTAATATAAAAACAGGGAAAAATGACATTAAAATATAATGAAGCAATGTGCACACTTGGGTACAGTGAATATCTGCATAAAATTACCAACCAAAAGTCAACTTGTATTGAAATGAAATGAAGAATATAGTCAATTTCTCCTTTTTATCGTATTTAAACGGTGTTTTGCATCACTTGTTCTGTTCATTTGGCACGGAAGCCGCACGATTTTGGTCACCAAAACATACCCGGTAGCAGTTCCGGAAAAAGTTGTATATTCACCTGGATTTCCTGTCCGTATACAATTATATGGAATGGCGAAATTTACTTAAGACAAATAGTAGAAAGAACATCTTAAAGTATAAATTTATATCTTTGTAAGAACCGTTTACAATCTATTGCTGAAAAAGCTTTTGCAAACCTGACACATATACGGACACCATTTTTGTCACTTTAAAATATGTAAATCTGATTATATATTACTATAGTATTAAATAACAGAATACTAAAGAGTAAAATAAGGTCTTTATTGTAAACATCTTTCAGATTATATAGAATAATATCTGAAATACAAGAGAATAAGAGAGTAATGACATTGGTACACATAAATTCAGTTCAGCAACGAAAAAATTTTAAAAGAAAGTATCCAGTTTTGGATCGTTTTATAGAAGCTATCTTATTTATTTAGGAGTCTTAATAATATATATTAATTTATAGAAATTCAAGTATTATATTCAATGAGATTGAGTTTCATATTCAATAGAAAGGTAACAATGTAAAATTTAAACAAAATAAATTTTGTATCCTATGTTAAAAAAAATGTATACTGTTTTTCGAAACTTACATTAAAATAATGTACAATAGAGGATGGTGTCTTTGGTTTGCACACTCTTTAAGTTGGGAAATGTACACAGTACAAATGTTACTTTTTCATGTACAATAGAGGATGCTGTCTTCGGTTTCCAGACTCCCTAAGTGGGAAAATTTAGAATAAAAATGTTAATTTGTTCATGCACTTTTAATTTTTATCAAGTCTGTTGATACACATTTAGTTCGCCTCATGGAACTGGAGGGAGACTATTGGAGTACACTTGGCGTCCACGTCCACGTCCGCGTACGTGTGCGCGTCCACAGCCAGTTCTCAGTTACTAGTTGATATAGGGTCATATATTTTTGTGTGCATGTGCATGATGAGGAGATTGACTATGTGACATAGGATGAAGATCACATCGTATTAGATCAACTACAGACTCTGTAACTAATAATATTTGTTCATTAATATATTGAGCGCCTTCCGTAGACAAAGCCTATACAGATCATAATGGTATTCAAGGTCATACAAGAAATGCACGAAACAAATAAAACTATTTTCAAATTAAGACCATAATGGGATATATGATTATTTACAATGAGGCAACCGAGAGTGATGCATTGTCACAGTGAATAGAGATGTTAACTGCTGAAAGAAACCAAACTGATGAATTGTTGATTTAAAGTTCGTATTTAAGAATTAGTTCATGACACTGAGAGCCATATGACATTATATGGACCGGCAGGACACTCCAAAAACATTACCCGCAGCTGAGGTCAATTACTGTATTTGGAGTGACCTGCCTATCAAAATAAAGCCATTTGGCCCGAAGTGTTATGAACTATTTCTTATGTGAATCACTTCTAAATTATATCTTTAATCTCGGAGGGGGTTACTCGCTGTAACTATCTATACAATGGATCGTTATCGAAAATGTTTTTTCTCACCACCACTACTAAATGTAGTAATTTTTTTTTCATACATCCCAAAATATCTTTCTGAAGTAGTGAGAAATACTTTGCATCTCATAAAACACCTACTTGAGAATGTTTTCAGGCCCTGCTAAAAATAACCTTATATTTTGGAACATTTTAGATGACGGGTATTATGTCGACAATCAATTTCATTTTAAGCAAATAATAAGCAATGCGTCTTAAAAATCCCTCTCCCGAAAGGAAAATATCAAACATTGATTGATACCATACAAATACCACGTAAAAATACCTCTGAAATATTATTTTACTAAAAAATACATCAAATTTTACTCCACGTCCAATTTAAAAAAAATGGAAAAAAGACATCAAAATATAATGCAGCAATGTACACACACTTTGATGCACTGAGTACCTGCACAAAATGACAACTTGTATTTGATTCTGTAGATAAGTAAAGAACATGACGAATATGGTCAATTTCTATTTTTGATCGTATTTTAACGGTCTTCTGCATCAGTTGTTCTGTTCATTTGCCAAGGAAGCCGCAAACCAAACCCGGAAGCAATTCAGAAAATGTCGTATATTGACCTGGATCTCCTGTCCATATAATATTATATGGACGGGGGAAATTTACTTAAGACAAATAAAAGAAAACAATCTTAAAGTATAATATATCTTTGTAACAACCGTGTAAGTCTATTGCTGAGAAAGCGTTTGGAAATATGAAACATGTAAGTACACCGTTTTTCACTTTTAAATATGTAAACCTGGTTATATATTTGTATAGTAAATAACAGAATAATTAAGAGTAAAACAATAAGGTCTTTATTGTAAACACCTTTTTCTGGAATAATATCTAAATTACAAGAGAATAAGAGAGTAATGACTTTGGTACACGTAAATTCCGTTCAGCAATGAAAACATTTTGAACGAAAGTATCCAGATCTGTATCATTTTATAAGAACTATCCGATTTATTCAGTCTTGAAATTCAGGAATTATGTTCTATGGTTTGAGTTTCATATTCAGTAGAAATGTACCAGCGCAGTATCGGTACAATTTAAACAAAATACATCTTGGATCCTATGTGAGAAAAATTAAAAATGTTTTTCGAAACTTACATTAAAATAATATACAATAGAGGATGCTGTGTTTCGTTTGCAGACTCTTTAAGATAAAATTGTTAGTTTTTCCCGTACTTTTTATTTTGATCAAGTCGATTGATATATTCAGTTGTATGTTTTCCTTGAATCACTTAATTATTTAGTCGTTTTAATGTATTATAATCTTTATTTTTTTTCTCTGAGTTCCTTTGTTTGTAGAGTGTACAATATTCTGTTTCGTTAATTTTGTCTATATAAATATTCATATAAGGAATTCCCCCTTTTACATTTTTTTATTTCTAATCTCGGTCTTCATATCTTAGTTTTATAAAACAAGAATAAGACATGAAAACCTAACGAACCGAGACCTACACGCCAAATCATTTGATTTATAACAGTTGAAAACAGCTCAAGGACCATGAATATAAATAAAAGGCTACAATCAGATCAATACACAAGGACAATATTTCCTATTTAACTCAGACAATATTAAAAAGATATTATTTCAGGGAATTGTTAATGTTTTACATTAACATGTATTAAAACCAGAGAACAAAGCAATCGTTGCCATTCCTATATAAAAAAATTTCTGAAATATATCAAAATGGATTTGTTCTCTTGCTCTTTTCAGATATCTTAATTATAACTAATTTATTTTTAATGTAATTTCACTAGGTCTTGCCAACTATATCTTTCGGAATACTCGTCAGTACCTATTTACAATAGTTTCGATAGAACGAGTGTGTTGCAATATATGGTAAACGGGACCTTTATACTTATGCCAAGAAAATACATGGTTTTACTACAACATTACAACTGCATTATGTTATAAATCACATGAATTTACAATGATGTACAGTATATTGCTGAAAACACGTTTTTACACATACAAATTTTGACTTATTGTTACATATTATACTATATAAACTCTTCTCCACGTGTAGCTTGAAGAGTATCTGTATACTGTTGACGTCAATTTTATTCTTTTTGATGCATTTTCACTACTGCTTAATTGACTCAGAAAATGTTAATTTAAAGGTGACGGAATTTTGACATTAAATGAAAACATTTGCTCTGAAACAGATTGTTAACTCCTTTTTTAAGATATTCCTGTTTCGATTAAACACCTTCCAATGAAATGAGTTTAAAAAGACCAAAAACAAACATAGTATTTCCTAAACAATAATTGCATTTTCTTTATGTAATAGTAATACCGATGCTCGAAATAATAGACTATATATTTTTCTACTTTACAATATATTAGACAATTACCATGTAGAAAGCCAAAATATCGTTATGAAAGATATTGCTTCAGGCAACAGTAACTGTTTAATTTATTAAAACTAGAGAACAAAACAAAATGTTGCCTTTCCAATATCAAATGTTTTCTGAAATGTACCAAAAAGGTTTTGTTCTCTTAATCTTTTCATATATCTTCAAAACAATCTTTTGCAGTCTGTTACAGAAAACGATTTTGGAAACCTGACAGGTTTAACTCGGTTGTAAATATTTGCTCCTAAGTTGAAATCATCCTTAGTAAAGTTTGATGTGCGTCATCATGACTTAGTTGATAGGTATGAAAAAACCCTTTCCCAAATGAAATTTAACTTGTCTATTGATATTATCCCTTCCTCATACCTGATTTGACATCGGAAGTATGGCGGGTGTAATGCAGGACCTGAGTCTACCTCCGGCTTATTGATGGCGTCCATGCTGTTCATATGTTTTTAGTTTTTAATTGTAGTGCATGCATTATTTTGTCTTGTCTTCGTTGTTCTTCGGAGTTTTTCATTTGTTACGATTTTCCCCTCCTTTGAATTTTTTTTTAATAGTAGTTACATTTAAAGATAACAAAATTAGTAATTTACGTCTCCTATTTACATATCTCTATACGGCTGATTTACAGATCTTCAAAACAATCATCGTCTCTCATATAAATCATAAGCCTGTTGAGTTGGATAGTGTGAGTATGCGAGTACGTTTCGGTTTTGTGTTTGTAGAATCGTGCGATAATAACCGTATAGAATGTATGAGATTTTACTTATCGAGTGGATTATTTTTGTGTGTTAATTCAAATCCAAATAGTGGAAGCGGCTGCGCTGCATATCCCCGCGCTACTCTTGTGTTTTTGAAATCAATACAATCCAAACTAGTGATGTTGCTATAGTGATTCCAAATATATATGGTTGCTAAGTAGAAATCACAAATAAAATAGTCTTTCAGGAAATTTACTAAACCTGGAATCACATATTTTGAAATTCAACTGATCTAGATTAGTCTTAAATCTAATAAAATCCAAACAAATCTGTAGTAAAATTCCAAAAATAATTATCTTAAACACTTTCAGGAAGTTTACCGAAATTGGAATCACATATTTTTGAAATCCATACAATCAAAATTAGTGCTGTTGGTATAGTGATTCCAAATATATATCGTTCCAAGTAGAAATTACAAATAAACTAGACTTTAAGGAAATTTAACAAAATTGGAATCACATATTGTTAAAATCTAAATGGTCCCGATAAGTCTCAAAGCTAATATGATAAAAAAAGTTATAATTTTTAAGTAAAATTCCAAAAATAACAGTCGTAGACACTTTTATGAATTTAATAAAGTTGGAATCACACATTTTTGACATCTAGATGATCCCAATTATGTGTTACTGCGGATGTGATATAGACAATACATGGTTTCTTGTCAAAAAGCAGAAAATAGTCTTTGAGACTTCCAGGAAATTTACCAACGTTGAAACCGTATACGAAACCTTTAGCACAATCTACATTACTGGTACAAATAATAGGTCAACTTTCAGTTCCATATTTCAAATAACATAAGAGGGGTTGCGTGACAGAGCAATAATATATCATATGGCTACCTGTGTAGACCAGCCCCAGGGGCACTATTCAAATTGAAAAACATTTGGCACAATCTACATTGGCAGGGTAATTACTGAGCCATCTAACAGTTCAGTATTCCAAATTAGCAGAGGGCAGTCGCATGACAAAGAAATAATGTGCCCCTATGCTCCCTTTGTAGACCGGTCCCCAGGGGAGTTATTCAAATTCAGAAACCTTTTGCGCAGTCCCCACACAAAGTGCAATCAATGACCTAAGTTTCATCTTTCTACATCCGGTGGTTACTGAGATTGTCCTAAATATTACTAACGTACGTACGCCGAACAGCGAAACAATATCCTGGCGCAATTAACAATAAACATCCGGACAGTCAAGGTATAATATACTTGTCAAAACGTTTATTAGATATTATTACCTGAAACACACAACATGTTACGAAGAACAAATTTCTTTACCTGTAAATTTACTTCAGATAAAAATCACACAAATTTTAACTAAAACAATAATTCGTTTTTCTTGTGTGTCCAAAACTGAAAAAAATTGCACCATAGCTCCTTATTACTTGTATGTACTTTTGCAGTTTTGTATAAATTGTTATCAATTTAATATTATTAATTATTTTCATAATTTCATATAATGAAATTATAATCGATGTGAAATGCTACTACATATTAAAAAAAAAAAAGAATGTTTAAAGTTTAAAAAAAGCGAAGACGAGGAGTACGTGCCATAATCAATGTAGAGTTATTGGACATGAAAATGGACGGTTCTACCCCAGAACAATTTATGACAGTTCTGAATGGTTCTACCCTAGAACCATTATGACAGTTGTACCCTAGAACCATTTATGACAGTGTTAACCTAGAACCATTTATAACAGTTCTACTCTAGAACCATTCTGAACGGTTCTCCACTAGACCCTAGAACCATTTATGGCAAGATTGGTTCTACCCTAGAACCGTTCTAGAATGGTTCTAGAACTGCCCTCTCTGACAGAAAAGTTAAGATGTTAAAACTGATCGCAACTGTATATACAGTAAGGAAGTACTTTTTCATTCTGTAGATAACGAAAAGAAATCAAGAATATGGTATTTGAACGGTCTTCTGTATCAAAACAAACACGGTAGCAATTCCGAAACAAGTCGTATATTGGCTGGAACCCCTGTGTATATACGACTGTATGTCCTTGGGAAATTTATTTAAGACAAATACTAGAACAAAAATCTTAAAGTATAATTATATATCTTTGTAACAACCATTTACAGTCTAAATATAGGCATAAAACGTAATTAGATTTGGAAAGTGAAACAAGAATCGCATGCTGCCATGCCAGCGATATATGGTTAACAGGACGTTCATACTTATGCCATGAAATATATTTGTTTACTACAACAATATGCCAGGAGTCTGTCTTAAGTAAAATGAATATACAATAATTTACAGTGTATTGTTACAAACTTAACCTTATTGTTAGCATATTATAAAAGAACAAACTTTTCTCCAAGTGTAGCTTGAAAAGTATTTTGATGCTGTTGACATCATTTTTTGTTCTTTTTGGATGCAGTTTTACTCAGAAAATCTTAATTAAAAGGTGACGAAATTTTTACTTAATGATGTTCGCTTGTCATTTTTTGTTAATTTTGTCAGATGTTCAGAATCATCTGGTTTTATCAATTTGAATGCCATAAATTATTTATCCCGGTAACACACATTTTTCTTTTGCATGCAGGCTAATAAGCCATTTGTAAAAATCTTATAAAATCCTTCTTATTATTTAATGGTTTTTGAGAAAATGTATCTGTATGAAAACTAGAGAACAAAGCAAAAGATCGCCTTTCCTATATCAAATGTTTTTTATAATAAATCAAAATGGTTAAGTTCTGCCCGAAGTCAGATATAGGTCGAGGGATGATACCAGGGCCAATATGGAAAATGCCATATTATAATCTATTTATCACATATTTTCAACTAAAAGGATTTTTCCTGCAGAAAATAGAAAAAATGATATGATTAACAACACAAATTTAATTCAACAACTTAAAAAAAAACAATGTTTTACAACTTGATAGTGGAAGTTTTTTACTTCACTATTATGGATTTTTGTCAATGTAAATGTTTATGGTCACATTGCCATGATATGAAAAAATATTCTTCTTCATTACTGTTTCAGACGATTTACATATAGATTAACAGAAATAGTCTTTTATATCTTTTATGTTTACTGATTTTCTTTGCAATTTCTGACTTTTTCAAAATCTAAGTCATTGTCTACAAAAATTTGACAGTCGTTCTGAGAATATCAAGATGATTTAACCCCACCACTATTCATGTCTGTATTAAGTCAGAATATCCTGACTCTGTGTTGTTTATGCTTGTCTTTTATACTTTTGTATGTTTTTTTTTGTCCTGCGTTTTTTTCAGATCGTATGCTTTGATTAATTGGTAAGGCATTGTTAAACCGATTTTATTGATACCCAAACCTCCGCTTTATCTATCCTGACACTCTGGTGTATAAAACACACTATTGAAACCAATACAGTATGATTACCAATACGTTGTCCGCTTGCTAGGACTTAAAATGAGAAGTGGTCAGTACATAATTTAGACAGAAGGGTTAGAATCTGCTCGAAAATTGTAACACTAGCCAAGGTTCTTATAGCTGTATTAGTAACTAAGACTACAATTACATTATATTACCAAAAAATTTACTTCTGTACCATATATAAATGTTGCTCTGAAAATAATTTTATTGTAAATAATGTGCATATAACTTTTTCTTGTATCTTTTATGAGATTTACCCTTTTTGGGTTATGAGTGTTAAAGCCAAAAGTCGGTTACATGGAAATGCGTGTTTACAAACATTGTTATTTAAAAATAGATATTTTTATTGTACATAGGTATTCACCTGTAATTGATGTCTTTACAAATAGCAAGTATAAACACTAACGGTTTACGTGATAAGAAAAAAAGAACGTGTATATTTGAATGGTTAAATAAACGAAATTATGACATAGTATGTCTACAAGAGACTCACTCTACTGCCGATGTCGAAAGTAGATGGGAACAAGAGTGGAAAAATGTAAGTGGGGGAGTAGTTTGTGGAACGGGTTTAGTAGCGAATCAAAGGGAGTATGGGTTTTGATAAATAAAAATAATAATTTTAATTTCTTGGAAACTGATAGAGATAATCAAGGTAGACTTATATGTTTCGAGGTATCCTCTAACGATGATATAAAATTATTTGTCAAATGTGTTTACTCGCCAAATGATGGTGAAGATAGAAAACGTTTTTTCGAGTCGCTGTCCTTTATTAATACCGAAAATGTTGAAAACACTTATAATCTGGTTTGCGGGGACTTCAACTGTGCCCTTGATAAAACTTACACGATAGACATCCATCTCGTGCTAGAGACGATGCAGGGCTAATGCATTTGAAATCAATCATTGATAACAATAATTTAAGTGATGTTTGCCGAATTCTTAATCCCAATACACGTAGATATACGTTTCATAGAAACAATTCTAAATCTAGAATTGACTATATTTTAGTAAGTAAAGGTATAATTAGTCTGATGTCTAATGTTAAAATAGTTCACTTTCCGTTCAGTGATCAAGATATAGTCATTGCTAAAATAAAATTGAATGAAATTAAAAGGGGGCCTGGGGTATGGATAATGAATGAAAATGCTATAAAAAGTGAACTTTTTGGAAATGCTTTCGCTACCTTCTGGGAAGATAGGAAATCAAAAATTAATCATTACCAAAACTTACGGGAATGGTGGGATATTACTAAGTTTAAATTAAAAGCTTTATGTATTGAAGTGTCGGTAAAATTGAATGTAAATAATAAACAGTTAAAAGATATGGAAAATGAGGTTGAAAAATTAAAATTAGATACATCTAATTATAGCAAAATTAAATTGGGAATTTTAGAACAAAATATAAAAGATATTTATGAAAAAAGAGCAGAAGCTGCAATAATTCGTTCTAAATGTAAATGGTATGAAGATGGCGAAAAATCTTCAAGTTATTTTTTTCAATTAGAAAAAAGTAATGGTCAGGATAAATTGTGGTGTAGAATAAAATGTGAAGACGGGTCTTTTAAATATGATATTGACTCGATATAAAACGAACAGTTGAAATTTTATGATAATCTTTTTAAAACAGAAAGGTGGGACGAAGAAAAGGGAAAGTGGTTACTTGAATTTGTTAACAAAACTTTGGATCATGAAGATAAATCAAATTTAGAAAAAGATATTGATATTTCTGAAATTTAAAAATCAGTAAAAAGTTTAAAAACTAAAAAATCTCCTGGCGAAGATGGTATAATAGCTTCTTTCTACCAGTTATATTGGGATATTATTAAGACAGAATTTACTGATTTCATTAATGAAATTTTTGCTGAAGGGGATCTTTGTCCGTCACAAAGCAAAGGAATGATATCTCTTATATCTAAAGGAGGGGAAAGGGAAAACATAAAAAAAATTGAGACCATTAACAGTGCTGAACTGTGATTATAAATTTATTGCAAAAATTATTGCTACTAGATTAAAAGTTGTATTACCAAAAATTATTCATACTGATCAAAAGGGGTTTGTTCATGGTAGAAATATTAGTGATGCAAATAGACTTATACAGGACATCATGCATTATGTTGATACAGAAAATGAGGAGGGGGTAATTGTATTCTTAGATCAACAAAAGGCTTTTGATAGGATAGAATGGGGTTGGGTTCTTGCATGCTTACGGAAATTTAATTTTGGTCCTAAATTCTGTGCATGGGTAAATATGTTGTTAAAAGGTTCTAAAACCTGCATAAAGACTAATGGGTTTGTTTCAAATATACATCAATTTCCCGCTCTGCTCGCCAAGGGTTCCAGTTGCACCGTTTTTATATGTCATTCAAGCGGAACCAATGGCTTGTGCTATTCGAGCAGATAATGGTATTGAAGGTATAAAATTACCTGGAAATTTGGGTACTGTCGAAACTAAGTTGAGTCTTTTTGCGGATGATACTCAGCTTTTGAACAAAAATGAAAAGTCTGTTGAAAACTCCTTTAAAATTTTGAATATTTATGAATCTGCTTCTGGGGCAAAAATCAATTATGAAAAAACAAAGGGGTTATTTATAGGTAGATTAAAAGGGAAAAGACCTAGGTTTACCAAAATAAAATGGATAAAATCAAACGTTAAAACATTAGAGGTTCATTACGGATACGATATCGATGAAGATATGATTTGGAAACCAGAAGTCGATAAAATCAAAAGCTGTCTCCAAGTCTGGAAAACTAGAAATCTGTCATTTAAGGGTAAAACATTGGTCATCAAGAGTCTTGTTATATCCTTAATTGGTTATGAATTGCGTGACATGCGTGGTATTCCTGATAAATACTTGAATGAAATAAACAAATTAATATGGGCCTTTATATGGGATGACAAAATAAATCAATTAGAAAGGACTGTATGCTGTTTAGATCGTTCAGAGGGTGCTATTAATATGATCAATATTTTTTCTTTTGTTAAAAGTCGAAAAATTAAACTTTTATACAAAATTATTCATTCTGACGAAGAAGCTTGGAATGTTCTCGGTAAGATGTGGTTGAAAAAATTTGACATCATAACTGATGAGAATTATTTCCTATGTTTATGTACAGATTTAAGTTGTATAAATATGGGTACCATCCAAAATTTTACAAGGATGCTTTATTAGCCTGGTCAGAGTTTAGATCAAAGTATAAACCTCATTCGTGTTCAGAAATACTTGATACGCGTCTCTTTTGTAATAGAAAAATAAAGTTTGGGGGCAAAAGTTTATTTTTCAAATCATTTTTGAAAAGTAATTTAAAGACAATAAGTGATATTTGGGACGACAATTTAAAAAAATTCAAACCTTGTAACATTATTTACAATCGTTTTATTGATAAACGAAATTGCATTGCAGAATACTCTAGAATAAAGTCGGCTATTTCTAGCACTTATATAGATATTCTGAAAGGCTTATCTATTGAAACAGCTAAAATTAAGTACAATATTTGTATAGATAAATTATTGATTTTGTCTTAATCGGGAAATGTTTTATCTTTATGTAAACTTAAACCAAGGGATGTGCAAAAAGTTATTAATCCGACGGCCGTGCCAAAAGCAATACACAAATTGGAAACTTTTTTTGATAATACGATTGACTGGGATGTGGTGTGGAACATCATCAAACAGTTACAAGTAAAAAGTAAAATTGCAGATTTTCATTTTAAATCCTTACATGATATTGTTTTTAAAGAATTCAGACTTAAAAAATTTGGATTATCTACTGTCAATGGAAAATGTCACTTTTGTAAATTTCGTTTTGAGACACAACCACATATGTTATACAATTGTAAAGTTATTTACCATTTTGTCACCTTTATCAATGAACTGCTTCAGGTAACCGATGTCACACGTTCTTTTACAGTGAATGAAAGAAACATGGTACTAGGTTTTTACGAAGGCCCCTTAAAGGGTCTTTTCTTATCAAATATTATAGTATTGTCTGCTAAATGGACCATTTGGATTACAAGAAATAAAATTAAACATGAAAATTTAAGATTTAACATCAGCGAGCTAAAGCGTAAATTTTGCAACGAGCTAAGAAACAATTTAAATCTGCGTTTACAATTCAAAGAAAATCTGAAACCAAATATTAATTCCTACATTAAGGTTCTATTGGATCATGTAAACAATATTTAGTGAATATTACTAGCAAAATATATACTCACATTGTTTACTGTTTGAGTACACTTATATTCCCTTAAACTCAATGTTTATGTCAATGACGATCGTGACCTCGGTGATCTCGATTTTATATTTTGATTGGGTGAATTCGATCGTTTCTTTTTTTTCAATTTAGATTATATATATTGTATTACAAGTCAGTGGATTTTTTTTCTTGGCTGTTTAATCCTGGACAGTACTGAGATTGTAATACAGGAATCCTTAGCTACACTCCTGGGTAGCTAAGGGGGGTTGTAACAGGAGATTGTTGAATAAAATAATGTTTATTGTCAAAAAAAAGACTACAATTACAAATCAAATAAAACATAATAGCTGATGTTCGGGTAACGTATATGACCAGGTAAAAGGATGTTTTTAACGTTTTCATTCGACTATTATGCGACTACATCTTGACCAACATAGACATATTTCGTGTTTCCATAATTTTAGAAGACAATGGTGTAAGAGATGTTTTAAAGTTTTCGTTGGTCATATTGTAAAGTTAACCCTTTACAACTTAGACGAATAAGCCTCCTCCTATTAAATTGATGTAAAGTTTATATAGTTATCTGTAGTAAATTAATTGGGTAAGCGTAATAGAATTTGTATATAATTATCTTATTTGGTAGTTGCACTACGTTATCTTTGATTGAAAGAAGTTCTTCTAATACATACCGATATGAAATATTTCTATTTTCAGATATCTTTATAACAATGATTTACAGTCTATTGCTGAGAACACATTTGTAAACCTGCCAAGTTTAAAGATGTTGTAAGCATTCATTTAAACATTGATCACAAAACTACAATTAGTATACCAAATGAAACATATTTTTTCCTGTCTGGGTAACATAGCTTAGTTGTACTTTTTGACACTTTTATTGAGTGATATCCTTTGTCTATTACAGTTGGACACTGAAAATATTTTGTTAGTTTATTAATTCATTGTAACTACAAAAGATAAATTTATACAAAGCTTGAATACATTCTTATCATTAATCATATTAATCAATAAAAGTTAAAATGGTTTATTTCCTGACAATCATTTTCGGCTTCAGCAAACGTTTCATCAAACGCTGCTTTCTTTTATGATGTCTTACAGTTTATTGTGTTTTGCGATGACATTTTAAAGTAAGTGCTATTGTGTAATATAAATGTACAAACCTGTGTTTTGCTTCCTCAAAAATTGTCCTTGGATTGACAGAAATCGATGCTTACATAACATTTTACAGGGATGATGTACTGAATAAACGTGCGGCATTGCCATTTATCATCGTATGGGAGCAATATGTAGTGTTTCGTGCAGAGAAAAGCTCGAATACTATTAGATTTTAAACATAAAATAGTTGCTAATGCCATCATTTGTCGGTTTAACAAGAGAAGTTTGAAAATTAGCGATCAGTAGCCAAGAGTAACAAACACAAACACACAAACACCAGAATAAACAGATAATGACATGCCAAGCACAAAAGCGACACCCTAACAAGGTATGCTCATCAAAAACACAGAAAACTGGACCGAGCTAGGTAATCCAGAAGGGTGAGCACTTCCTGCAATGTATCCAGACGATATCATGTCAGCAACAATTTCTGCAAATCCGAAAAGACCTTTTCGGAAAGCAAAGTTTCAGATTGTACATTATTACAGACTTAATAAAATTCCACCCCACCCCCCTCCCTTTCGTTGGTTAATATTATCGTTTTATCTGAGAAGAACGTACTCAAGCTTCATATAAATTTTCCTTTTGTTGTTAATTTAAATTAAAAGAGAGCTTTCTTCTTTCTTGTATGCCATCTATTACTTGTATAATTAGTTTTATGAGATAACTATTCCAGTTCCTGGCTTAGGGCATCCGATCAGTTTGAGAAAAAAATCAAAATGAATTGGTGTATGAAATTCTGCTTCGATAGCCTAGTTGCTTTCAAAGAACGCCTTCAGTATTCCGTGTAAAATAAACCTGTGTATTAACGAGAGCTACAAACATGTTCAGAACTCAGACTTTTAGATGGTTCAAGGTGTTAATCCAAAATGCAATCTACTGATATGCTTTGTCATATGAATGAAGTGAGAGTGTCAATGCACACTACATGGATGTGTATTATTACGGCTAATTTTAAATTTCGAATGAATAGGGGGGGCTCGGTGGCCGAGTGGTCTGGGTAGTTCGTTATGACTACTAATGATCACTAGCCTGTCAACGCTGGGGTTGTGAGTTCGAATATCACCTGTGGCGGGGTGTTTTCGACTCCGATCTTAATTGACAAGAATTGGTGAACATCGGTGGTTCTGTCCGGGTACTCCGGCTTCCTCCAACAAAAACACTGGCCCATGCGAAATGGCCAAACGTGCTGAAAGCGGCGTTAAACCCCAACTAAACAAAACTAAACAAACATCGAATGAATACGTTAAGCAGATTCTTATTTCTACATTCTCAGTATTGAAACTCCACAAGACTGGTCATCATAAAGATCTCACCTGTAGAAGTGCAATAAACAACTGCTCGTGAAATTGACGTGAAATCGTTTAATTGAAAGACTCATATATTGATACATAGGACAATTATACCTTATTATAGAATGTAAGTGAATCGTTCATATAATATCATGCATGTATAGTCTATGTACCTTTTAAGTGTGAATTTTGATAGACTGTATCTTAATCTTTGTTGTGATAAACTAACAAATTGAGAATTTAAAATATATAAAGTCTGGCAGCATTAAAAATGAAAAACAAAAAACATTAGTTTTGCATAGTTCTTCTGTAAGATCCATTTCTATAGTCACTTTTAATTTGAAATTGATATACATGATTAAATAGTATCAAAGTTGTAGATTTAAATTTATATTGTGTTGCTCGGATTTACTGGTCCCCCCGATGTTTTGAATTTCCATTGTAGTGCTCGGACATTCTGGACGCCCGGGTGTATTGATTTTTATTTCCATTATCGTTTTTGACCTTTGTATTATTCATATTGACCAACAATCATGGAGTTGAGAGATCAAACTTAAATAAAAGTATTAGTTTTGCCGTTACAGAAGGATAAACCAAAGTGACAGCGCAGCGGGAAAAGTCCACAAACTCAAAGTCCAAGAAAAAAACCCATTCAGGATAATGGAACACAGCAAAGAAACGCCACAACAACACATATAAAAAACGTATAATAAACTACAAAAAAGTAGAAAATGACATCACAGCTACACAGTCAGTAACAATGTGAACTCAGCTGATCCGGAAGGGTAAGCATGTCCTGCTCCGTTAACGACACCCGTCACATATCCAGAAAGACGTGAAATCTAACTAAATATATCTAGTCGCATACGCGAAACTTACATCGGCCAATTAAATTCGTGATGAAGATCGTAAAACTTTTGGAGTGATGAAACTAACACAGACTGAACATAACCCTGTCTTAGAAGTTTATCCGACTGCAATCTCGCCCTGTCGGGAACTTAGCCGTATAAATCACATGCGTGGTAGAAACGAATCAAATGTGAAATGTACAACCCATAGGAGACAATGATATGTTACGGCTAAGATAGAGGAGGTTCACAATCGGGAAATTAAAATTATCACGATTGTGGTAAAGTTTTTATTTCAATTATTATCTGTGTACAAGTATAAACAATCTAGATATGAAGCAGAAGTTGGTGTGTCTGTGGTCTCTCTAATTCTATTTACTGGGATAGATGAGTTGTAGGTAATCTCTAAATTAAATATTATTAAGTGACAAAACATCATCTGTAGAGCCGAAACTTAAATTAAATGACTGGACTTGTTTCGTTCGATTCAGTAGCGTCTGTAAAATTAGCTTTTTATGAAAACAAGAACGGGTCATTTAAAAGCAGGGCAGATTTTCCGCTATTTGGATTCCGACGTCTGTTGTTGAAGAAATCTGTCCTCCAAATTCAACAAAGCTGTTGTCGTTGAAAAGTTCCAGAGAATTTTTAGAATCAGTAGGTTTATTTGACATAGTAAACTTTTTTTCTTACGTAATACCAGATAGATATATCTTTGAATACCTTGTTTCGTGCAGAAACATTGTTGGATTAGCTCTCGAAAAACAGATTTTAGTTGATGATTTGGGATGGTCTTTCCAGTAAATGGAAAGGAGAGTAAAATTGTCATCCTTTACATAATTTGAGATACCCGATCTATTTTGTTTCAGTGAACGACAGAAACCATTTACAGAATTGATAAGGCAAAGGGAAAGCTAGTCGTAATGTTTTTAAATGCGTATTTACATTTCTACAACAAAAAATGCTGACAACCTATCACGTACGTAAATATCGCAAAAGAATACCGAAGCGAAAAAAAGGGCAAAAGTCCACAAATTCGAAGTCTGAAACTATTTTTCCCCATGATTCATTCTTTTTTTTTTTGGCGATAAAGGGGTTTGCAAAATACTATTTCCAATGTGAAATTAATCCTGACAAGTTTACCCTTTCCTAAATTACACCTTGCAGATGAATGTTTTTTCAAATTCTACGTTGTTGTACTTATAAAACAAGAACGTGATTTTTCCTGGGTACCATACAGACTGCATAACACATATATATCAGCTTGTTGGAAAGGTCATGTAGTAATATCTTTTCGAATTTCATATAGAAATGAAAGCTTAATTCAGTTTTTATAACTTTCATATGGACACACTGTTTATTTATTTCAGACATTTGGGATCTAATAACATTAGTCATGTAGAAAAGCAAGCATTCAATAACCTTCCAAGACTTGAAAATTTGTAAGTACGGACAGAATATTGTGCTTTAAATGCCTTTGTTATTTGTTTGTTTGTCATAAGCGAAAGAAAAAAGGAAAAAACCTTATGCCCTGCAGTATCATACTTTTACCCGATATTATTGAATAAACAACGGTATGTGATACAAAGAATCCCCGCTTTGACCAATGAATTTAATTTCCTGGTGAATAGGATATTAGGTATTAGGTTATTTCTTGGCACATCATGTTACCCAATGCCAATCTAACATATGTGAACGTATTGTCTAGATCCACATATCCACTACGGAAGCAGCAGGGGCCATAATATATTCTATCAGCTTATGTGAATAACAACCTTGGGATAGCAATTTTAGTAAATGTGTTGTGATGAAGATTTGCGATACAGTTTTTGTATATAATGCATAACATGTATAGGAGAGATATTTTTATTATATATTTTTTATTGTACATCAGTTCCCGTGGATTTCTGGAACAACTAAATCAACGAATTTAAAATCACAATTATGTAATAGAAATCCCAATAAGGTCAATCTAGTGTAAATTCAGATATAGTGTCCAGGTCTCATCTGATCTCAAGTGATTCTATGCACATTAACGAAAAGCAAAGAATACAACAATGTATACATAATGTTTAGTTATTTTATAACAATTAACGATGATCAATTAAGATTATATTTTAAACGATATTTACAAGGTTTTAAACAATTGATTAATCTACTAGTTCTTACAAGCTTTTGGATAAAAGAGTACTGTCCCAACTTTGATTAAAATCGCTTTTAACCAATTTAATAATAACTCTTGAACATTATTTTTATTTTATTGAAATTTGAAATCAAGAAACGAATTGTAAATGATTATAATAAATATCTTTTTGTTAACAAATTAATGAAACACAATCAACAGTAGGACATTAAGTATTTGACAAAATAATACTCTAAATACGATTATGCTTCTGAGGATTTTAGGGATGGTAGAGGAGGTGGTTGGAATGTCAAAGTTGCTTCATTAAAGAAAAGTCTTAGATTTCGACTTTTAAAATCAAAAGTATTTCGTCAAGTGTTATGTTCAGATGTTTAGTGGATATTTATCTAGGATCAAATGTACCTAAAAACCTTTTGTGCACGTTAATTCCGCCACAATCAAACCATGGATCGATATTCATGGCCTAATAGCATATTTCCTCCTGTTGTTGTGCAGCATATGTGTTGGTCTTATCATCTAAATGCCCTGAATTATACGTCGTTTTGTTTGACCTCAGCTCCGTCATTACCATTGGCAGTAAACTGTCCACCAGTAATTTTGTAATCAGAGACTTCGTATCTTGTCTGTACAAGTATTTGTAGTTCTAAATATCTAGTGGAAAAAAAGCAAGACAGTATTGCGCAAAGCTATAAAACGGTTGTCAATAATAACGAGTATTATTATGTAATTGTCAGGATTTTCCAGTAGAGGCGTGCATTAAACGAAATATATAGCCATATTGTTTTCTACATGTAATTAATTAGTCATTTTGCAACGCGACAGCACTGATGAAGGATCTCAGTGATCAATTATGTTTATAATTCAAATTTTTAATTGTTTTATTTTGATGTTGTCAACATCTAGTAAGTTCGAACATTAGTTATTACTTCAGACGTATATATATATATATATATATATATATATATATATATATATATATATATATATATATATATATATAATGACAAATGAAACTATTGCAATAACAGAAGGCTTCATTCATCCACTGAGATGTGTCTGCAGTATTCTGTATCTTTGGACTGTATATACAGATGCTAAATGTTACAATGGCACTTACATTGATGTTAGAACAGTTCAATCAACAGACCTGGATTATTCTTCTCATTGCAAGTAATATGGAAACTTCAGTAAAATTAGCAAAGATAAGATTATCTTAATTTCCAATGAATTTATATCCATAAAAACAAAATGCAGTATACGAAAAAAGTATCTTTTGGTATATTTTGGATATTCCTATATTGACACATGTCGTATTCTGAGATAAATTATCACTAAAATATCACAGTTTTACATACTATTTACACTTGGTTGAACGTGTAAATCACCAAAAGAATCATGTAACGTGCAAAACTTGCGCGTGTAACGTGTGGATCGTGTGCGTGTAACGTGTGAATCGTGTGCGTGTGGTTTGCGTGTGGTAATAAACGTGCGATTTGAATCGCGTAACGCGTTCGAGATTTCATTGGTCGAGACAGATTTTAAAACCTTTGAATTCAAATCAGTGGATATTTCAAACTCGAATTAAAATATGGTTGGAACGAACTTTCACATGTGTCAAATATTTGAAAATGTTAATATTAATATTCAAGCACAGGGATAAAGATTCTACATGTATGTATTTACCTGTAAATTTGCTTGAGATGAGCTTTCAGATTGAAGAAAGAAATACATAAGAAATCTGACATAACTAAAACGAATTCTTGATAAAATTAAGTACACATGAATTTATTGAACATAAAATATATCACTAAAAACAATTTATTGACAAAATAAATATTATATTCAAATGTATACAGTAAAAGTTACGTTTTCAGATAACCTTCAATTTGTATTATAGATATATTTACATATATGTAGAAATGTTTTTCATAGAGAATATTAAATTTTATTCACTTATGGTTAAAAAGCAATTCTCTGTAAAGACCAAAATTAGCTGGACACGCATGGTTATAGATTTTTACAATTTAGACATAAATTTGAAGGACCTCCAAATATATGTTGAAAAACATAACATTAATTTATTTTAATGCCTTGGTTACCATGGAAACGACATGCCACTTTTCCAAACTCCAAAGTTCTGACGAAAATATAGCAGACATATATGGCGACTTATTATGACACGTTCTATGCAAATTTGAGCTTAATTACTGCCTCCATACCATCAAAGTGATATCCAAATAATTCTAAAATGAAGTGAAAAAACTGTCATGTAAACTAGAATGAGTAAACTGTCCCATCGAACCTAGTACTATGATCTAGCATCTATCCAGTTTACCTATCTTTGAACAAGAAAAACATAATTTTGTCAAGCTCAGAAGAATTATTTCTTTTACACATTTAAAAGAAGAAATATAGAACTACATATTTCAAAACAAAAAATAGTTGGGTCTCTGCTTATTTAGAAACATAAGCATATTGAACTTTCCCTTTTTACAACATTTTTATATAAGAGTTATTTCCCCTTGCTTAACTCTTCAATGTGAAAATTACTAAGGACGTTGGTGTGTAGCAGACAGACAAAACAGATAATCTGTAATACAATATATCTTTCATTATCTAATATAGTTCACTTTAAACCATGGCTTCTAAATTTAAAATTGGCAAAAATTCAGCTTTAGAATGTAAAGGACACTTTCTTAATTTATCATCATTAAAATCTGATGATGAAGCAGAAATGATTATATCGGAAATTTGCCTTGTTAGAACACAGGAATATACTATTTGTGAAAGTCATTTAAAGTCTGTCAAAGAAATAAATCGACTAACTTGGGGGAGAAGAAAGTGTGGTATTCCAACATCTATAGCAATACACAAAGGATTAGCAAGAGGAGACAGGAAAATCACAAAAGAAATCATGTGTAAAATTCTAGCTTCAATTGGCCTTGTAGTGCCTATTGGTACATTTTATAATTAAGATATTTCAAGACAAGGGGTATACAACATAATTTATCTTCAATTTCACATGTGTTTGTATTAGGGACCTGCTTAACTCCAATATTTTAAGGGAAAAAACATTGTACTTGTAATTGAGGAAAAAAGGGGTCCAGTAATGTTGTTTCACCTGATTTGGTAAATGTTTCTTCATTGACATGAGGAAAAAAAATGTGACAGTGAAACCTACGATAGTACTAGATCAGATACACTTCTATATTTATTCATACTCTTTCAGTTTTACTGATACAATGTGGAATACCTATTATGTTTGTATGGTTGCTATGGTGATATAATGTTGCTATGATATATTTTACCTTACTGTTACAAAATATCAAAATATCCATTTTGTCAAAATGCTGTCTATACATAAAAGTGTCTTTATTTATTTTTTTACTTTTTCATTGGTATAGATTGCTTGATCTTACAAAAAAGTATCTGTTACTAAGGTAACGAATTGTTGCTATGCACACACAAAATGAAGTCAGTCCTTTGATTTTGATTTTGTTTTTATAATTAAAATATCATATAATTAGAACCTTTGTATCTACAACCTTTAAATATTTTTTTTCAAAAACAGGATCTTAATTTTATTCGCTGATTTGACTAAATCCTGATATTAGCTATTTTTAGAATGATTTTTAATGGGTCATCCATAGAGAAACCACTAATTATATACATAGTTAGTGGACAAAAAAATTAATTCTAACTTGTTTTGAGAACATTTAGTAGAGTAAGTTTATATTATGCTAAAAGATGCAAAATTTTCAAATTTTGGATTTCTGAAACTTGCGTACTTGTTCGTACGAATTTTTCTTGAAAATGTGTCAGATTGGAATAAATTAGATATAGCAAAAATATTATCAAAAAAGCATATAATGCATGTATGGGAATACATTTCCTCCAGTATATAGTGGTTTGGTTTTCTTTAATTCTGGAAAATGGTATTTTTCACAAAAAGTCTTCAAATGGGGCAAAATTCGCCAAAATTGAATGGCAGTTGTAACAACGATGTTTTTCAAAAACAATTTCTTCCGTTGTGTTCTTATGACTAGTTGAATAATTTGTAAGTATGGCTTAGTTCTAAGAACATGCATTTCCATCCTCCTAAACAAATAGCATGGTCCTTACAAGTGACCCACTATGGTCCGCTGTCAGGTTTTCCGTATTATGACCTGACAGCCCCCAACGAGAGGGTCTCCCCTATCCGCTACATGGGGACGCACTAGGCAACTCTATGGGTTGAGTCCCCGTGATCCATCACAGGTGCCTATAATAGGATATATGATTTGAGCAGGTAGGCAAATACAGTGATGCATTGTCACAGTGAATAAAGGTGTATACTGCTGAAAGAAATCCAAACAATAAAATGTTGACTTAATTTACAAATATATTTATAACAACGTTTACAGTTTAATGCTGACAAAACGTTTGAAAACCTGACACTTTTAAGGACACCGATTTTTACTATAAATAATTTCAATCTTATTATATATTAGTATAGTAAATAACAGAATTATTATGGGGAAAACAACGAAGAATGTATTGTAAACACCTTTTTAAGATTATATAGACAAATATCCAAAATACAAGAGAATAAGAGAGTGATGACAATGGTACACATAAATGAAGTGCAGCAATAAAAACATCTTATACGAAAGTATGAGAACTATCATTTGATAAAAGCTATTTTATTTATTCAGAGAGTCTTGAACAAAAAAAATGAAATTCTAGAAATGCAAGTGTATTAGTCTATGGTTTAAATATTCAAGATGCAGTACCGGTACAATTTAAACAAAATGCGTAATACTTGGTCCATGTTAATAAAAGTAGAATAAAATGTTTTAAGAAACTTATATTACAGTAATGTACAAAAGAGGATGGTGTCTTCGATTTGCAGACTGTAAATATTTTGTCGTTTTAATTTATTGTAATCTTTAGATGTCCTATAAGTTCCTTTTTATTCCAAGTACGTCATATTCAATTTGTTAACTAGCTTGTCTGTGTCGTTAATGTATTTTATACAATCATTCATATCAGGAATTTCCTTTTTTAAATTTTTGATTTCTAATCTCAGTCTATACTGTTAACTTAGTTTTCCTTCGTATATAATCGTGAAGCCTGGCATCGTCTATTCTGGTATTTTTCGGTGAAATGAGATTTTGTTCGATGGGTAACATTTGACATGATTTTGGTCGTTACGTTTGACGCTGATTTAATTATACAAACCACGTCATCTAACTTTACGCAATTTGGCATCGTTCCATTAAACAGAGATATGTCTCAAACACTGCCTACATCTAAGGATATGTTAAGTATGAACTATGAAAAATTTCTGTTAAAAGGAAAGAAAGTATTTAATTATTTTATTATGAGTCACTCGCTGTAAATAACAAAGGATTTGAAAAATCTTGGAAATGAGTAGATTCCGATTTTAACTAAACTGTCAGAAAATGGTTATGTATTGCATAAGTTTGCAAAAATACTCATGTTTTATATCTTCTTAAACAACTAATCTTGTCTTGAACAAAAATCTAATGTTTTATAAAACTATTTTTGCTATTTACTTATTATAAGCTTGATAAATAGGGTGGTAATTGACATGCTTTCATAATTTATAAAAACTGTGATTTTCTAGATTTTTGAAGGAATATTATAAAAAATTGCAGCCGAAATATATCTTTTATATTTTTAAACAACTATGTTTTATCTACAAATGAACGAAAACTTAAAGTGGTGATATTTGATCTACGAAAAATAATTAATTTTGAAAATTTAATTTTTTGCAACTTTTGAGGCTCAAAAAGGGGTAAATTTCCTCATTTGCTCATTGTAATCTGTTTATTTTCACAACATTATAAAAATGATTTTAAAACTAATAGAAAATTGGAAATCTAGTGTTTTTTTTAATAAATTAATGATATAACTGTTGTAACACACATCTAATTTACAAGATAGACTATTATTGCAGAACAGACTAATAGGTTCTTACACAATTTCAAAGTGAAGAATGGAAACTCTTCGACGGTTTTTTTAAATTCATGTCTTTCAAAGGTGGAATGCAAAGATGTATAAGATAGATGTACATATATGTATCCTCATTGATACACATTTACTGGTGAAAATAAAATGATAAGAAAGCAAAATATAAACATTTATTTGAAGAAAATGAGAAACAAATTGCATTCATAATGACATAGGGTTAAATATCAATTCAAACTATGTATATATATAGATCTGATTCAGCCATCAATATGGTGTCTAACAAAATTAAATTTAGTCTCAAATTTAACTTCATTCGAGTCATCCTTGAACAACAAAAGTTTACTAAAATTAAGTATAAAAAAAACTCTAAATGGTACATGTATCAGAGTTAAAAAAAAGAAGATGCGCATTGTATTGAAAAAGGTGGAATATCAGCACCGAATTAGAAGGAAATGAATATTGAAATAGAATACTAAAATATTCCTGTTCTCTGAAATACATGAATAGATAACTTAATTGAAAACCATGATTTCATAAAAACAGTACATGTCTTCCCTCATGAGAAAAACATGACTGTACAATAGTCATTTCAAGTATGATTCCTTCTAAGGCATTTCGAAAAAATGTCACTGCTTGCATATGTTTATATCATATACCGTCATCTCTCCAAATACATGTATGAAAAACATATATCTTGGAACAAATAATATGATTAAAACGGGTTAATATAATTCTTGAACAAAAATAACCAGTTAAAAAAAAGTCATCACATCCTCAGATCGAATAATGTTATCTGTTCAAAATTGATATAGCTGACTACACAAGAATCAAGTCATAAATTGACAGACAATGCCATGCATGTTTACTTTACTTGCTTCTTTAAAATCAAGATTTATATAGAATAAATACTTTCTGTTTTGCTTGTCTATCAATAAACAAGAGACATTTTATCAAGTAAAATAAGGAGACTCTCTATGCATAATATAACATGTGGCTTAAAAGAAGCATGAACTGCTTTGTCTGCTGGTTTTCATGGGATAACTTGACTTCTAGTTAACCAATTCTTACATCTTTTAACCAAATGTTCTTAACCACTAACGGTAGGTTGGTAGATATATTGTAAGTGGAGGTTAATGACTTACAATCTCAAAGAAGAAGTCCATAATGGTTTGTTTAAGCTGATAAACAATCATTATTCTATAAAACCAATTTTTGATTGTAATTTTATTCCAATTTTATTCCTTGTATACGTTCCTTTCTTAAATAGGTATCAGACTTTTTGTTAGTCCATATGCTTTCAAAATAATAAGGGACCAAATTCAAACAAAATTAGATTTTATTTTTCATCCGATTTTAATAAGATTGTTTCACCGCTTTCCTTATGGACTTTGTGTTAAAGGACAGTATGCACTCTTCATTTTGACAGGAAAAGATACCGATATGGTACGAAATAGTAATGAATATCCAAATGGTACGAATAATGTCTTAATTAAGAGGATTTTATCCATATGGTACGAAAAGGTTAATATTTCCGCCGATCTTGGTACGAAATGGTTCTGTCAAAAAATATGTATGGTACGAAATGGCACAAGGCTTTGTACAAAATGGTAAATTTATGGTACAAAATGGCAAATTCTGGTGCGAAATGGTTATGGTACGAAATGGTCATCGTACGAAATTAGTATAAACATTTAGGATTGTGTCCGATGAACCAGAATGTCAATCAACATGGCTGCCATGGCCTAACATTTTTTAGCATAGGACACTATGTGAAAATACATTAAGAAATCGTCTTGTTTGAAACCACTAAGCCAATTGAAACCAGACCGCTTCGTGGTCTAGTGGTCGCACGTTCGATCCCCGGCCGGGTCAAACCAAAGACATTAAAATTGGTATTTGCTGCTTCTCCGCCAATCATGCGATATTTAGGCGTAAGAGCAAAGACTTGTCGGCTCGGAGTCAAGTATAATGTGTTCGAGTCAGGTGATATGTCTTTCTGCGGAAAGTTACCTCGTGGGGTAGCACATTAAAAATCCGACTTAGGGTGTCGGTCTAGTACAAAGCAGGGATCATATTCACGTCCTGATATGTACCTGGTTGCCACTTGACGTTAAACAATAATTCATCCATCCATCCAATTGCAACCAGACTTTCCAGAAATGGTCTTTAGGTGATCCTCTTTCAGAACTGTGTAATATAACCCCGAATGTCAACAAAGAAGGCCGCCACAGCCGAATTTATTTTACGATGGGACGATATGGTGAAATTAATAAAACACGTTGGACTTTGGCGGTCAAATTGTGTCAGATGACCTGGACTGTCAACGAAGACGGCCGCCATAGCCTAACTTTGTTAAACATAGGACCCTATGAGAAAAATTCATTTAAAATATCGTTTTGTAACAAAGCACTTGGCCAATTGGAACCATACTTGGCAGCCAAGGTTATTAGATTGTCCTCTTTCAGAATAATGTGCAATAAATTTTGGTTTCTTGGACGCCTTTTCGGCTGTTATTTTATATGGAAACAAAAGACTAATTCCTATATATGTCCTTAGGTAATTAAATGTTGCACTGAATATATTAAAAGGGTTTTGTTAAATTTGGTTTTTCAGATATCTGCATGACAATCGATTGAGGACTATTGCTAAGAATACGTTTGTGAACCTGACTAGTTTATATGAGTTGTAAGTATTCTTTAATAATAAATAACAGAGACTTAAACAAGTCTACTAAATAAAGGAGTAAAAATGGTTCTTCTTTTGGTGAGAAAAAACTTGTGAAAATGAACATTATGTTGACTGTGATTTCACTATTTCACTATTTCGTGAGATCGTTCTTAAGTTTTTGATCTAAGATCTTATATGAAGAAATGTAGTGTTTTGCTCCTTAGGTACATTTATCCTCTTTAAGGGATTTAAATCATTCGGTGACAATACAAATGTTCAATTATAAATATCTGACAGGAAAATCCATTACAAGTTAGCGCCTCCCGATTAGGTAGATAAGATATCTTTAGTGAGATCTCATGTCCTTTTTATATGGACACCTCATTGGACTTGACACTTCAATGGATTTATTATATGTTTTCTTTATACTTTTAGTTCTTAATGTATTCTGCTGGCATTTATTTATATATTCCATTCTCATGACTTATGTTTCCTTTGGATTTCGAATTTACGGACTTTTCCAAATAACACAGACAACATTTACTATATCAAATAAAACATACGTTTTGCTGTGTGGGTAACATAAATGTAGCTGAAAGAATATATTTATATATATATATATATATATATTACATTTAATGATCATTTTCTTTTGACAACAACTAATTATATGTTAGTTATTAGATATCCAGGGAGAACATCTAATAAAATATACGTTAATATTAGTGTATTACAATTTATAATATAGAAAATGGTCTCATGTTTACCGGAATAATCAATCCCTTTCCGACAGCGGTTTCTATATTAATTCATTTCCGGCATATTTGTGTTTTTTCCTGGATGAAAATTTGGATTTACGTGTAAATATGTAGTTTATTCCAAAACTAGTGGTGAGTGAGTTATCAAAATAGTCATATTTAATCGTGCTAAAATGCACTGTAAGTTCTTTAATTGTCAATTTCGACTTATTTAGAACAGGGACTATCCCTGGTTTAAAGAACCAAGACCTAAGATATCGATCGTAGCATAATGCAGTACTCAGATAAACATGATTACCTCAACGTCTGAATATATACACAAAAAAGTCAAAAATAAATAAAACGATTAGAAAAATAAGCAAATAAGCTATATTTTAATAATTTTATAGCCACGTGTGAGAAGTAACGGTACATGTGTCCATCACCTGACCATCTTGTCATTTGACACATGTGACCTTGTTTTGAGTCATGTGACATATCGATTTTGGCAGAATTCTAATCATGATAATGCTTTATGAAGTCAAGAGTTTTTTGTTATTAATTTACATTCTTTAATTATAAGGAAATTATTTATTTCAACGATGTTTTTTATTTCCAATCTGAAAATTTTGAAAATATCAATTTTCTTCCTTTTTGATTCAGAAATATAGTATGATTTATATATGGAAAAAAATATTTTAGTCAATAAAAAGTTAATGTCAAAGTAAGCTTTATCTTGTATTTTATATCCAATTATAAGATTTTCCATATTAATAATGTTTTTGTTGAAACCTAAGAAAGTAAGTAGCTTTGATGTTTTTTGTAAAAAGTCATCATTAAAATTACACAAGAGAAAAAAATGTTCATAATCTTCTTTCATTTTGCAGTGATTACATGAGCTATCTGATAGTATTTTCCATTTGGTTAATAGATTGTTGCATGGTAATATAAAATAAATTAGTTTCCATTTAAACATTTTCAGTTTATTATCCTGTAAGTGATAGAAAATGAAGTTAAAGCATTTTTCAAGTTTAAAATTTAAACTCGTCTCAAAATATTTTTCCCAAGTTATAAATCCTATTAGTTTATCTGACGTATTATCATTTAATATAGTTTTGTAAATTTCTTTCGTACTCATTTTAGAATTAATTTCTTTTGTAAACATGATTGTTAGAATATTTAGAGTTTTATGAATGTTTACATCGGTTTTTATTGAATTTTCTTGTTTTAATATAGTGAGCCAATGTTTTGGTAAAGCCTTTTTTTATGCAAGAGATCTGCCGAATCCAGTCTTGTTTTTTCTTCAGTTTAGAAAGAATAGATACTTCTGAAATTTGCCCGTTTGCATCTATAATATCATTTATAAAGAATAAGCCACTTTCAATACATTCTTTAAAGAATAAACATTTTCCATCCAATCTAATGAAATTATTTCCCCATATCAATTGTTTTCTTATTTGCAGAAAGTTTTGTGGATGTGGTGAAGTTCCTCCTTTAACACATATCCAGGTTTTAAGTAATTCTTGGTAAAATTCAGGCAAGTTTTTATATTCGGTTTTATCTAGATCATTAATGTTTTTCAAGTTCATTTTAAAAACTATTAAGTTATTTCCAAATTTATTTAAATAGAATTTTGGAATAATTTTCCAGTTTTCCTTTTCATTATTAAATAATTTTAAAATCCAGCCGATATGAATGGATTTTATAAATGTATCAATATCTATCATTTTGAGGCCCCCTTTTAAATAGTCTTTTGGCAGAATTGATCTTTTAATTTTATCTCTTTTGCTGTTCCATATGAAATTGTATATGAGTGTTTTAAACTTGTGTAGTAATTCTTTTGGAATAACTGTGTTTGATAGTACATATGTTAAGTTTGGAAGCAGTAAGGATTTTGTTACTTCTATTCTCCCCAGTATGCTAAGATTTCTTTTCTCCCAGTTTGCTATGATTTTTTCACATTTAATAAGTTGTTTTTCAAAATTTAAATTTTGACATTCAGTTTTATTGCACCCAAAATATATTCCGAGACTTTTAATTGGACCATTACACCAGCTAATGTTTTCATATTTTTCTGTACAATGTTTTAGTTTGCCTAGCCATATTCCTTCAGTTTTTGTTCTGTTAAGTTTAAGGCTAGAAAGACTGCCAAATTTTTCAATCAAATTTAATGCTATAGTGATATCCTGTTTAGAATATAAGAACTAAGTGGTATCGTCTGCAAGTTGACATATTTTTAGGGTATTAGTTTTACTGTCTAACTTTATTTCTAATCTTTTAATATTTTTGTTTTCTCTAATTTTGATTGCCATAATTTCTACTGCAAGAACGAAGAGTAACGAAGACAATGGATACCCTTGTTTTATTCCGCGTGATGCTTTGAAGCGACTAGAGACCCACCCATTATTTGTTATACACCCTTTAATATCTGAATACATAAGTTCAATCCATTTTCTAAAACTTTCTTTAAATCCAAATTTTTTTAGGGAAAATTAAAATTCCAATTGATTGATTGATTGATTGATTGTTGTTTAACGCCTTACTGGTGATATTGCAGCCAATATCACAGCGAGAACTAATTAAACTCGAACTGATTAAAAAGTCAAAAAATACCTAAAAACAATAGAATATTTACAAATAAAATATTTAGGGTAGAATAAACAGTAAAACTGATATCACAGTCGCACTTTCATTTAGAAATAATTTCACAGATACACTATTCACCAAACAATATACATAAAATATTCAGTAAACGGTATCATCTTATATAAAGACACGTCAATTAACAATAACAAAGTTTCAGATAATGACCAATGACTATACCCAAGAACATATTAAAATAGTCTATATTCTGGAGTAAAGTCCTACGTCTTTCAAATATTGTAACAGACAGTCGCTAGCGACCACTGTAAATAAATATTTCATATTGTTGACTGTGTAGTACCGACAAATTATGTCACATTTATCCACACAGTCTATTAAAAGGTTTTTCACAATGTGTCGACATTGGCACGGAATACACCCAGGAGGTGGCTCATTCTCTAAAATAAAAGAATGAGTCGTCCTGGTGTGGCCAATGCGACATCTAGTTAAAACCACTTGTTCTCTGCGGCTTCTGCCGAAGGAAAAAACATTTTGCCAACAGTTGGCTCAATAGCATGTAATTTATTTTCTGTCAGCAGATCCCACTTGGACTGCCACACACGTAAAACATATTTATAAATCAAAAGTTTAAAATCCGTATAAAGCACTGACATATTAGTAATTGGGTCATCTAAAGCATCCTTCGCTATACTATCTACGACAGTGTTTCCTCGGATACCAATATGACTTGGTATCCAGATAAAAACTATTTCTTTGCCCATTTGTACAAGTCTTTTATAGAATTCAATAATTTGGGCAATTAAAGGGTTTTTATATTTCTGACCTTCTATAGCCAATAAACACGAAAGAGAATCTGAGCATATAAGGAATTTCAGTTTATCAGACGTTCTGACAAATTCAAAGCAAGAATGATGGCTCTAGCCTCTGCAATAAATATTGAACTGTAAGATGGAAGACGGATAGTTGTTGCCTGCTGCCCACGGACTACTGCAGCAGCCACTTTGTCCCCGTCCTTGGACCAATCAGTATAACTTGAGTCATGAAATGCAAATTTTGATTTTATTTCAGCAAAATGTTGCTGAATTATAATTGGGTTCGTTTCAGACTTTTTATGTTTTTTAGGTCAAAAATAAATTTAGATTTGGGTACAAACCAAGGTGGCGATTGAGGTATATTAATAGAGGCTATTTCATCAAGGTTTAAGTTAGAACCAGAAATATGTGGTTTCATCCGAACACCAAATGGAGGAATTTTATTTTCATGTTGTTCAAATATATCCTCATAGAGAGGATTGAAAACACAGTCGTAGGCAGTTTAGTTAAGTATTGTAAACCAAGTTTGATCCTACGGTTATGAAGAGACGGCTCGTTCACCTCTACATATAAACTCTCCATAGGAGAAGTTCTGAACGCCCCCAAGGCCAAACGTAGGCCTTCATGGTGAACAGTATCTAAAATTTCTATGTAGGATTTGCGAGCAGATCCATATATAATGGAACCATAATCAAATTTTGATCGTACAAGCGATCAATATAAATTTAACAATATGTTTTTATCAGCACCACAGTCAGTGCTGGAAACAACTTTTAAAATATCCATTGCTTTCAAGCATTTAGCTTTAAGCATTTTGATATGGGGTAGAAAGGTAAGTTTATTGTCAAACAGAATATCTAGAAATTGTGTTTCTTTGACGACTTTAATTGGAGAATTATAAATTTTTAGTTCGGGGTCGAAATGCAGTTCTCGTTTATCGCAAAAATGCATACATACTGTTTTGGATTTGGAAAATTTAAAACCATTTTCCATATCCCATTTTTAAATTTTATTTAAAGACAGCTGTAGTTGTCTTTCAATATTGTTCATATTTTTAGCCTTATAACATATCAAAAATTCATCTACATAGCGGGAGCCTTCAACATTTTGTTTTAATGTTTTAGCTAAACTGTTTATTTTTATACTAAATAAAGTGACGGAGAGGATACTTCCCTG
This sequence comes from Mytilisepta virgata, assembly GCA_028015205.1. Taxonomy (NCBI): domain Eukaryota; kingdom Metazoa; phylum Mollusca; class Bivalvia; order Mytilida; family Mytilidae; genus Mytilisepta; species Mytilisepta virgata. Next base: position 21,897,368 of record CM051513.1, read on the forward strand.
AGGAACACCCATCTCCTGTTCAAAAGGGTCAGATATAGTCGTGTTAATCTTCACTTTGAACTGTCTGACTGAAAGGCAATTTTCAATGAAGGTAGGTAACCTACCTTTCAACCCCATATCATTTAAGTCCTTTAAAATGCCATATTTCCATGTGGTGTCGTAGGTTTTTTCCAGATCGAAAAAGACGGACACCACATGTTCACCTTTAGCAAACCCGTTGCGTATAAAGGATTCGAAGCGAACAAGATGATCCAACGTGGTTCTGCCTTGTCGGAACCCACACTGTATATTGGACAGGAGGCCATTCTCCTCTAGGCGGTAGTTGATCATCCGATCCATTGTCTTACAAACGCAACTTGTGAGGGCAATTGGCCGATAATTCGACCGTTCGAAATGATCCTTCCCAGATTTTGGAATAGGGATAACTGTGGCAAGTTTCCAAATGGAAGGTAAGTCACCAGTTTCCCATACATTGTTAAGACGATCTAAAAGCGTTTTAAGAGAAGTGTCAAGAAGGTGTTTCAAAAGTTTATAGTGAATATCATCTGGGCCACATGCTGTGTCATGTGCTTTCGACAGAGAAATGTTTAGCTCATCCAAACAAAAAAGGGCGGTTTTAATCTTCTAAATTGTTTGATTTTAAATTGAGTCTATTTTTCTCAGTTCGGTTTTTAATCCTTTGGAATTCCTGGGAATAATTCAGAGAAGAAGAATGTTTTGAGAAGGTTTCACCAAGTTTATTCGAGATATCATTTTCTGAGATCAAAAGAGTTTGGCAATCTTTTAAATGGTGAAGACTGGTCTTTCTGTTTAAACCATTAATTTTTTGGATAAAATTCCAGACTTTATTTATAGGTGTATGAGAGTTTATTTTAGAGATGAACCTTTGCCAAGACTTGCGTCTCTTTTGTTTAAATGTGCGACGTGCTTTAGCACGAAATATACGAACATTACTAAGATTGTCAAAGGTTGGATTCATGTTGAACCGTCGTTCGGCCTTTTTCTGTGTTTCTTAGCTTCCTCACAATCGTCATCGAACCAGGGTTTGCTTGGATGTTTTGGATTTGTCGAGGTTTTAGGAATGGTCCTCTCAGCTATCGATACTTCCGTTTCATTAAATTTAAGGACTGGATTAATAACATTATTAAAAGTTTCTTTCTTCAGTTGATCTCGACAGAGTTGCTCGAACAAAGGTCAATTTTCCTTGTAAAATTTCCAGCGAGCAACTCTCCCTGATGACGTGGGAAATAAAGTTTCCAAAATAATGGGAAAGTATTCGCTACCACACAAATCATCATGGACCCGCCATGAGAAATCCAGTAATAACGAAGGGTCACAAATAGTTAGATCGATAGCCGAGTAAGAACCATTTCCTGGAAGGAGATATGTATTTGAGCCACCGTTAAAAATGCGCAAGCCTTCCTGGTTTAAGAAGTCTTCAACTTTTTCCCCCTTTCATTTTGGGAGTTACTGCCCCATATTGGATTGTGGGCGTTAAAATCGCCCATAAGGAGAAAAGGGGCTTGCAACTGATCTGTTAAAGATTTCAGTTGATTTATTTCCAAGGACCTATTAGGGGGAAGATAGACAAAACACAATGTTATAGTTTGTTTAGGGGACAGTTTGACAGCAACTGCTTGTAATTCAGTATTAAGTTTTATTTGTCTATGTATAATATCATTTTTAACCAGGATTGATGAACCGCCAGCGGCTCTTTCATCCTTTGTAACTTGAGTGCTGTAAATCGAGTAATTTTCAATGTTTACATTATCATTTTCTTTTAAATGTGTTTCCTGAAGACAAAAGGCAACAGGAAGGAAAGCTTGTACAAGAAACGGTAACCCTATTAAGTTAATTTTCAAACCCCCACAATTCCATTGTATTATGTTGTTTATTTCGTTGGAGGACGGATGGGAGAATAGTTCGTCACTGAGTGTTCACGGGAAGTACTTCTGTGTCGTCCATCCGAAGCTCTGGAGTCAGTAACTGGGCGTTTGGAATCCACAGATGGTACTACTGGATCCCCCCAGATTGACTCTATATCAGTGGTAATCATCTGCTCAGAGTCATCATCGATATCGTCGTCAAACTCTGATCAGAGGTCTCGAAACTTATTGAATTTTTTACTTTTTTCAGCCTTCGAGATGCGATTTGAACAGTTTTTTGTTTTTTTTTTTATTTATCTTGTGATGAGGAACGTGCAGCTCTCTGTGATGGTGACGGTTTCTGAGGTGATTTTTTGGTTGAGGATGTAGAAGACCTTTGTTTCGGAGTTGGTTTTTGCTGATTATAGACATTTGAAGAAAGAGAAGTGTCAGACGTTTGTGAAGAATTTGATGAAGACTGTTTAGGATGAGAAGATTTTCCACTTGCTTGGTTGGGTTTGACGGTGAGAACCGATAATTCTGTTCCGTTAGGCCAAGTGAAATCAGTTTGAGTTGCAAAGGATCTATTGCTTTTAGATGATTTAACTTTGTCAGTGTATGATGTTGTAGGAGTACAGTTTTTAAAGGCAGAGACCATTTTTTTTGGCTTCCTGATAGCTTATACCTTTTTCTACTTTAGTTTTCTGAATTTCAAGCTCTGTTTTGTAACATTGGCAGTTTCTGGAATTGGCCATATGATCTAGTCCGCAATTTATACATTTGACGTTGCCGTCACAATCAAAATTGGAATGGCCCTCTACAGAACAATTGACACACTTTTCAATACCTCTACATGAACTCTTACCGTGTCCAAAAATCTGGCATTTGAAGCAACTGGTAGGGTTAGGTATTAAAGTGTCAACTTTGATTCTATAGGGACCTATGAACATATGTTCAGGCACACGGGTAAGGTCAAAAGTGATGAGATAAGTGCTAAGTTTAATAATATTACCGTCATGTCGTTTTGTAAACCTTTTAACTTTGGAATCATTTTGGAATTTCAGTTCTTCACATATAACTTCTTCTGTCAATTCAGCTAAATCACGGTCTCTGTCTCTAATCACACCTGGTCAGTGATTTATGAGGTGTAACAGAGATGTGGACATCAGAAATTGTTGTAAGAGAGAGTAAAGTTTTGGCGTGTAGTGATCTGAGACATTCAACTAGCAGATTTCCGTTTCTCATTTTTGTGACTTTTTAAGCTGGCCGGCACAGCCTTGTAGTGTTTTTTGTATAACAAAAGGAGAAATGTTGGTGCCAGGTTTTTCATTGTTGACTGATGTAATAACTAAAAATTTTCGAAAATTGTCCGAAAAAGTATTTGGCAACTTAGCTGCATGTTCCTCATCATCACTGGTGTCTATTTTTCGTTTGATTGTAGATTGGCTGTTTTGTTTTGTATTTTGAAATTCCGTGGTGAAATATATATGATTCGTTACCCTAGGTCCCAGCCCAACTCAGAGCAGCATCAACACGATGTATGCTTGCCACATTTGCGACAAGAATGATGCATACATCGCCCTGATGCACTTTAGCATCCATGACGCACGTCTGCTACATCTGCGACAAGCCCCAGGGATACTAGAATAAGATACTCGCATGGAGTACATTTTAATAGGTTCAAGTCTTGTGCCAGGGGTTGCACAGCAAGACAACCGCCCAAGGTAACATCCACACGATTGACCCATGAGCCACCACCTTCTTGAAGCTAACCTAATAAATGGTACTACTGTCGTACATTTTTGAAACAGGTCAAGTTCAAGGGCTTGGCGTGACCAGCCGATTGAATAGGACCGGGCCCACCCGACCACCCGTTTCAAATAAAGTAAGGCCCAAACTGGCGTGTTTCAGCCACCAGGATCCCGTACTCTATCCTTACGGGTATCCACACACGGCAAACATGTGGCCTCATTAAGCCGAGGAAGCCTTGCCCAATGAGCCACCGCCTTCTCTGTGTTTTCTTCAGTGGTCATCTTCCAAGACCCAGGAACCCAATCATCAACCTAGATACAGTGTTACCACCCATCCAAGGTATCATTGAGGGCTCCTTTGGATCTTTTCAAAAAACCACGAGAAAACAGCAGAGGGCAAGACGTGACCAGTAAATGGCTGGACCGGGACCACCGACCCATTCTTTGAGCCGGGGGTATATTTTTCCAAATAAAAATGCCAACAAGAATGAAACAAAAAATAGTTGAAGAGAAGTTAACCACTGTACTGTAAAATTTAATATTCAGGAATAATAAATAAAAAACCTATAACAATAACAAAATGGAATTCAAAACTGAAAAGCAAAAATTGAACCTGTTGAGTTTTGTGACCCATAAGCCAACACCAATTCCGTATATCAACAATTTCGAATTTTGATAACTCAGTTTATAAAGATAAAAAAATATATAAATAAAGTATTGGAAGGAGATTGGTGTGACCAGCCGGTTGACCGAATCGGGTCCATCCATCCTCCCGTCTAGGTTAAGATTGTGCCCTAGATGGTGATCGGAACCGTTTTTCCGGCCATCCAGGAACACTCCCTATTACCGACACGGGTTTGCGACACACGGCAAACATGTCACCTCTTTAGGGGCCTCTTACGCCAAGCCGAAGAGCTGTGGACCTATTCTATTGTGTCCCCGGGACCCACACGGGGGTAAAATTCCAAAACCTAATTACACGTCTTAATATGGTGCATGACAATACTGTATAAATATAAAATGTATAAATTGTAAAATGAGGAGGAGTTTAGGTCACATATGGTGTTTGACAATACTGTATAGAAATCAAAATGCATAAATTTAAATTAGGTCACAAGCTTAAATTGACATTTTTTTCGAAATTCGATCCCTATGGGCCCCAATTGTAGAAAACAAAAATTCTAAAACCTTATTGCGCATCTGCATATGGTGCATAACAATACCAAATATATGTAGAAATAAAATGCATACATTAGAAAATGAAAGACAAATTTAGGTCACAAGCTTGAATTCAAAATTTCAAACCCATGTTCAATCCATGTGGGCCCCTTGTTTAGGAAATCAAAATTATAAAACCTTATTGCACATCTACAAGTGGTATGCAACCATTCTATATAGAAATTAAATTCTTAAACCCAAAAGTGAAGAAGAAGTTGATGTCACAAGAAGGTGTGACGGACGGAAACAATCTCTATATCCCCGAACTTTCTTCTGAAGTGTGGGAATCAATAGAGGTCCAACAGCCTTCATCTCTAGTTACCAGAAGATTCAGAAAGACATTTGTCATGCAAAATATAGCCCAAATTAATTCAATGTATTTTTTTCAGAAGGATCTTGCGAGATTCGAAATTCAAAATAAGGGATTCTATATCCGAAGTGTAAAATTAAAAATCCGAAATCCGATTTTCGATATCCCAAATTCAAAAGATTCGAAATCCAACATCCAGAATTACTAATTAGAAAAATATTCTAAGTTGTGAATTGTGTTTGACCAAAAATATCTTTTCACTGTTGGTGATACACCGTTGAAAGGGGTATGTTGCTAACATTATACGCATTAGATAAATAATAATTTTATTCCATTGGCTTTTTTAAAATAAAATTTGAATTTTATTTTCTCCTACTTTTAGGTAAAATATTGTTAATTATTACATAATAGCGTTCATGTTTATGAAAGGAATGTTAAAGTTTGATGAAGACAACATGCCCTTGATTATAAATACGTGTAGTTTTTTTTATTATTATTTTTTCGTTTTGACGTTTAAAACGTTTGACGTTTAAACTGTTTACCATAATTAGAAAATTGATCCTATTTTTTATATATTTATTACCAGTTATTAATTGAGAATTTTAGGAATATATTAGTAGAATTTGTTATCTTAAAATAATCTTAAAATTATCTTAAAATTTATGTATTGATGGGTTTTCCTGTATATGCTCACTGTTTTGTTTGGTTTACACTGGTTTTAAGGAGAGCTTACTTCAGTATCAATTAGAGTACTGTTGCACCTTTCTTCTATCCAATGTAGTAAATCATGTAAACCATGAAGTTATAAAACACAGCGAGCTGTGTCTGACATCAATCGAAAGTAATATGTATTTATAATCATACAAATGTTGTCTTCATCAGCATCATATTAAAAAATGAAATGTATGTAAACATTTTAAAAAAAGAGTTAAACATCAAACATTTGGCATTTGATCTATGACGAAATATAATGATAATGCATTTATTTCTGTCATAAAATGATAAAAATTCAAAAAAAGTTCTGACAATGAAGGTTGCCGGGTTGTGTAGCACACTAAATTTATTTTACAGGTTATTGTAACGTAAAAAATTTAAAATAATTCTAATAAGAACATTTTACTACTAACTCTCAAATGTCCATAAATAGATAAAAAAATAGCATCCATATTCATTTTTGCAAATATTATTCACAAGTTAGAAGCATTCCTCTGATTGGCTATTCTAGATGATGATTTTCCAATCTTGAATTTAAGATATTGAGTGTTTGATTTCCAATTTACAAATTCGGACATCAGATTTTAAATTTCCAATTTCGAACCTCCATTGTGGTTTTTCGAATCCCGTAATTTTGGCGTTCGTTGGCTAATAGTGAATTCGATAACATTTCAATAATCCATGTTGTTTTTTAATAGTAGTTACATTTAAAGATAACAACGTTAGTAATTTTGTCTCCTATTTACATATTGCTCTACAGATGATTTACAGATCTTCAAAACAATCATCGTCTCTCAGATGAATCATAAGCCTGTTGAGTTGAAAATCACAAATAAAGTAGTCTTTCAGGGAAATTTTTGACAAAAATTTGACAGTCCGTTCTGAGAATATCAAGATGATTTAACCCATAACTATTCAGTGTCTGTATAAAGTCAGACTATCCTTACTCTCTGTTGTTTATGCTTGTGTTTTATACTTTTGTATGTTCTTTTTTGTCCTGCGTTCTTTTAGATCGTTTGCTTTGATTAATTGGTAAGGCATTGTTAAACCGATTTGATGGGTACCCAAAACTCCCCCTTATCTATTCTGACACTCTCGTGTATAAAACACACTATAAAACCAATACAGTATGATTACCAATAAGTTGAACGCTTGCAAGGACTTAAAATTAGACGTGGTCGGTAATAATTTATACAGAAGGGTTAGAATCTGTACGAAAATTGTAAAACTAGCTAAGGTTCTTATAGGTGTATTAGTAACTAAGACTACAATTACAAATCAAATAAAACATAATTGCTACTTTTCAGGTAACATTTATGACCAGGTTAAAGGATGTTTTTAACGTTTTCGTTCGACTATAATGTAACTACATCTTGACCAACATAGACATATTTCGTGTTTCCGTAATTTGGAAGACAATGGTGTAAGAGATGTTTAAAAGTTTCTGTTGGTCAAAGTTAACCCTTTACAACTTAGATGAATAAGCCTCCTCCGATTAAATTGATGTTAAGTTTATATATTTATAGGATTATCTGTAGTAAATTAATTGTGTAAGCGTAATAGGATTTGTATATAATTACTTATTTGGAAGTTGCACTACGTTATTTTTGACTGAAAGAAGTTCTTCTAATACATACCGATATGAAATATTTCTATTTTCAAATATCTTAAAAACAATGATTTGCAGTCTATTGCTGACAACACGTTGGTAAACATGCCAAGTTTTTGGGTGTTGTAAAGATGTAAACATTGATCACAAAGACTCCAATTAGTATACCAAATGAAAAATATTTTTTCCTGTCTTGGTAACATAGCTAAGTTGTATTTTTTTTTTAATTTTATTAAGTGATTTCGTTTGTCTATTACAGTTATACACTCAAAATATTTTGTTTGTTTTTTAATTTATTGTAACAACACAAGTTAAATTTATACAAAGCTTGAATACATTCTTCTTATTAATCATATTAATCAATGAAAGATAAGATGGGTTATTTCCTAAAATCATCTTCTGCTTCAGCAAACGTTTCATCAAACGCTGCTTTCTTTTATGATGTCTTACAGTTCATTGCATTTTGCGAGAAAATTTTAAAGTATGTGCCATTATGTAATATAAATGTACAAACCGGTGTCTTGCTTTCTCCAAAAGTGTCCTTGGATTGACAGAAATCGTTACTTGCATAACATTTTACAGGGACATTGGCATGTGTCGTCATATGGGAACAATATGTAGTCTTGCAGGGAAAAGCTCGAATACTATTCGATTTTAAACATAAAATATTGCTAATGCAATCATTTGTTGTCACAGAAAACTGGACCGAGCTAAGTAATCCGGGAGGGTGCGCATTTCTTGCAATGTATCCAGCAACAATTTCTAGAAATCCGAGAAGACCTTTTTGGAAAGCAAAGTTTCAGATTGTATATTATTAGTGACATAATAAAATTCTACCCCCAACATCCCCCCCCAACCCCTTTTCCCCCGCTTTAAAATTCATTAATTTGCAAGAAATCAAGAAATCATTAACATAAAAGTGCTAATGGTGAAATATTTGCTGAGACGAACGACGTTTCTATAGAACATACACAATTTTAACTTTCGTTGGTTAATATGGTCGTTTTATATGATAAGAACGTACTCAAGCTTCATACAAATGTTCCTTTTGTTGTAAATGTAAATTAAAAGAGAGCTTTCTTTTTTCTTTCATTTATTTCTTTTATGACATCTATTGTATAATTAGTTTTATGATATAACTATTGCAGTTCCTGGCTTAGGGTATCCGATCAGTTTGAGAAAAAAATCATAATGAATTGTATTTCTCGATTACTGATTGGTGTATGAAATTCTGCTTCGATAGTCTCGTTGTTTTCAAAGAACTACCACCGATGCCTTCAGTATTCAGTGTACCAATAAACCAATCTATTAATAAGAACTAAAAACATGATCAGAACTCAGACTTTTAGAAGGTTCAAGGTGTTAATCAAAATTGCAATCTACTGATATGCTTTGTCGTATGAATGAAGTGAGAGGGTCAATGCAGACTACATGGATGTGTACTATTATGGCTAATTTTAAATTTCGAATGAATACGTTAAGCAGATTCTTATTTCTACATTCTCGGTATTGAAACTCCTCAAGGCTCGCCATCATAAAGATCTCAACTGTAGAAGTGCAATAAACAACTGCTCGTGAATTAACCTTCTATACATATATTGACATGGAACAGTGCCATTTATTTTCGACATGTAAAAAACTTAATTATTTTTTTTTCCATTTTGTGTCTACAAAGTATTAAAATATATAGGCAAAAATTGGTCAAAGTATATCGCATGTTGCTGCACTCGAACTGCCGGTAAACGATGTTTATCATATGCATAGTTTCAATTTTGTATCATTTGATTTTACAAACTTTACAGAGACAAACGTTATTGCTGTACCTTTAAACACACTTTGCTGATAGTTGTTATTTGTTATCAAAACAAATTTGATCGATTAAAATTGTAAGAAGAAATGTAAAGTGTAAATTTAATTGAAAGACTCATATATAGATATAAAGGACAATTATACCTTAATATAGAATATAAGCGAATCGTTCATATAATATCATGTATGCATAGTCCATGTACCTTTTAAATGTGTATTTTGATAAACTGTATCTAACTGTATCTAACCTTTTGTTGTGATGAATTAACAGATTGAGAATTTATAATGTATAAAGTCTGGCAGCATTCAAAATGAACAAAAAACATGGTTTTGCATAGCTTTTCTGTAAGATCCATTTCTATAGTCACTTTTAATTTGACATTGATATACATGGTTAAATAGAACACTTTATCAACATTGGAGATTTAAATTTCTATTGTGGTGCTCGGATTTACTGGTCGCCCCGTTTTTTTAAATTTCCATTGTGGTGTTCGGACTTACTGGACGGCCGGGTGTATTGATTTTTCTTTCCATTATCGTTGTTAACCTTTGTGTAATTCAATAAGCAAGGAGTTCTGAGATCAAACTAAAGAAAAATATAAGTTACAGAAGGATAAGTCTTCTGTTATATAATCTGATAGTATCTTACAAACGAATACCAAAGCGACAACGCAGCGGGAAAAGTCCACAAACTCAAAGTCCAAGAAAAAACACATTCAGGATAATAGAACACAGCAACCAAACGCCACAAAAACATAAAACAAAAAAAATAAAAAAGTATAATAAACTTAAAAAAAAGTGTTGATTTCAATTATTATCTGTGTACAAGTATAAACAACCTAGCTATAAAGCAGAAGTTGGTGTGTCAGTGGTCTCTTTAATTTTAAATTTAATGGGATAGATGAAATGTAGGTAATCCCTAAATTAAGTATTATTATGTGACAAAACATCATCTTTAGAGCCGAAACTTAAACTAAAGGACTGGGCTAGTTTCTTTCGTTTCAGTAGCCTCTGTAAAAATTAGCTTCATATGAAAACAAGAACGGGTCACACAAAAGCAGGGCGGATTTGTCCCCATTTGGAGTCCGATCGTCTGTTGGTGAAAAAACATGTCCTGCAAACTCAACAAAGATGTTGTCGTTGAAAAGTTCCAGAGAATTTTTAGAATCAGTAGGTTTGTTTCACTTAGTAAGCTTTTTTCTTACATAAAACCAGATAGTTATATCTTTGAAAACCGTGTTTCGTGCAGAAACAGTGTTTGATTAGCTTTCGGAAAACAGATTTTAGTTGATGATGTGGGAGGGTCTTCTACAGTGTAGCAAAAAGTAATTGTGGTATTACAATAGGTAAGGTTACAAAAAGAGATGTATTGCTGTAAGTCTTTAGAATTTAAAAAAAAACAGAACTGATTCACAATCTTTAGTTGAGTAGGCCTTATCACAGTAGCTGTTGAGATCGTCCTTATTTTCCATGAATAAACTAGTAGGGAATTTTTAAAGAGGTTTAGTAGTGTATTTGTCAGAGCCTGATATGTACCTTCCTTCGTATGGTCACTTATGAAGTTTGGGTATCCAGTAAATTGAAATGAGATTAAAATTGGCATCCTTTACATAATTTGAGATACCCGATTCATTTTTTTTCAGTGAACGACAGAAACAATTTACAGAATTGATAAGCCAAAGGGGAAGCTAGCCGTAATGTTTTTAAATGCGTATTTACATTTCTACAACAAAAAATACTGACAACCTCTCGCGTACTTAAATATCGGCGAAAGAATACCGAAGCGACAAAAAAAGGCAAAAGTCAACAAATCCGAAATCTGAGACTATTTTTGCCTTGCAGCACCCATGATTCATTCTTATTTTTTTGCGATAAAGGGGTTTGCAAAATACTATTTCCAATGTGAAATTAATCCTGACAAGTTTAACCTTTTCTAAATTACACGCTCCATATGAATGTTTTTCAAATTCTACGTTGGCGTACCTATAAAACAAGAAAGTGATTTTTTCTGTTTACCATATTAACTGCATTACACACATATATCAGCTTGTTGGAAAGGTCATGTATTAATATCTATAGTACAAGTAAGTTTGAACTGCCTAATTTGTTCTTTCGAATTTCAAGCTCTTATAGAAATGAAAGCTTAATTTAGTTATTATAACTTTTATGTGGACAACTGTTTATTTATTTCAGACATTTGGGATGGAATAACATTAGTCATGTAGAAAATCAAGCATTCAATAACCTTCTAAGACTTCGATATTTGTAAGTACGGACAGAATATTGTGCTTTAAATGTTTTTTTTTTTTATTTTGTTTATTTGCCATAAGCGACAGAAAATAAGGTATAAAACCTTATGCCATGCAGTATCATACTTTGACCCGATATTATTGAATAAACAACGGTATGTGATACAAAGAATCCCCGCTTTGACAATGAATCTAATTTCGTGGTGTATAGGATATTAGGTATCAGGATAATTCATGGCACATCATGTTAACTAATGCCAATCCAACATATGCGAGCACATTGTCTATATACACATATCCACTACTGAAGCAGCAGGGGCAATAATATATTCTATTAGCTTATGTGAATCACAACCTGTGGATAGAAATTTTAGGTAATATGTTGTGATGTAGATTTGCGATACAGTTTTTGTATATGGCGCATAACATGTATAGGAGAGATATTTTTGTTATATATTATTTTTTGTACATCAGTCTCGGTGGATTTCTTGAACAAATAAATCCACGAATTTAAAATCACAATTGTGAATTAGAAATCCCTATAAGCTCAATCTAGTGCAAATTCAAATATAGTGTCCAGGAGTAGAAGGTCTCATCTGATCTTAAGTGATTCTTTGCACATTAAAGAAAAAGCAAGGAAATTCTTACAACAATGTATATATTATGTTTAGAAATTTTCTAACAATTAACGATGCTCATTTAAGATTACATTTTAAACGATATTTACAACGTTTTAAACAACTGATTAATGTAGTAGTTCTTACAACTGTATCAAGCTGCTGGATAAAAGAATACTGTTCCAACTTTGATCGCTTTTAACCAATTTAATTATAACTCTTGAACCTTATTTTTATTTTATTGAAATTTGAAATCAAGAAAACGAATTGTAAATGATTATAATAAATATCTCTTTGTTAATAAATTAATGACACACCATCAACAACAGGAAATAAAGTATTTGACAAAATAATACTATAAATACGATAATGTTCCTAAGGATTTTAGAGATGGTGGAGGAGGTGGTTGGAATGTCAAAGTTGCCACATTAAATAAAAGTCTTAGATTTCGACATTTAAAGTCAAAGGTATTTCGTCAAGTGTATGTTCAAATGTTCAGTGGATATTTATCTAGGATCAAATGTAACCAAAAACCTTTTGTCCAATTTAATTCCCCCACTATCAAACCAAGAATCAATATTCATGGCCTATTTTGAAATTTCGTCTTAGATGCGAAAAATAACATATTTCCTTCTGTTGTTGTGCAGCATATGTGTAGGTCTTATCATCTAAATGCTCTGAATTATACGTCGTTTTGTTTGACTTCAGCTCCGTCATTACCATTGGCAGTCAACTGTCCAGCAGTAAATATGTTATCAGAGACTTCGTATTTTGTCTGTACAAGCATTCGTAGTTCTAAATATCTAGTAAAAAACCTATTGAACGCTACAGGTTTAAAGCAAGACAGTATTGCGCAAAACTATAAAACGGTTGTCAATAATAACGGGTATTATGTAATTGTCAGTATTTTCCAGTAGAGGAGTGCATTAAACGAAATATATTTTGTCCCGACCAATCTTCAATGTGATCATTATGACTTAACGAACAACTTATATGAACATGATTTTCTATGGTGAAGTTCAAGTGTGCAAGTCTTTGAAAAAAAACCTGATAGCAATTAGTTCCTGCCTCGCAATACGGAACGCCTGATATTGGACCATAGTGGGTCAGCTGTTTGGCGATTAACGCTCCCTGAACGCTAAAGATCCCTTCTGTTTTTTCGAAAAAAAAGGTATAGGTACCTGAAATTGATCACAGGAGCTCAACCTACAGAGCTGCCTAGTGCGTCCACAAATGACGGATATGGGAAACACTTTCGTTCAGGAATTGTCAGGTCCTGTCCATGGACCATAGTCAGTCACATGTTTGGATAATGCCACACTCGCCGAACGCTAAAGACGTCTTCTGTAGTTTTCGAAAAAGAGTAGGCTGGTGGCCGCTACATGAGGATAAATTATCCGGCCTTACCCAACCATCCTTTAACAGTGGGAGTTAAACTTCGTTCCCCTCTGTGTCCCATCCCTATTTAAGTTATGTGTTTTTTTTTATAAATTAAACTGGTTTTCGGCCTGACGAAGCATGAAAGATTTGCCAACGGACGTTAAGCAACAACCAATCAATCAATCGAAACAGAATAGGATACTGGTCACTACAGAAAGCTACTTCCAAGACCCTTCCTAGCCATCGATTCACATTAATCATCGACCCTTTAAATGTGGCAATCAGAATCAGTTCTCCTTTGTTTCAAGTGCTACATATATTTGGTTTGTTTTTGATAAATTGTAAAATTTGTCCCGAAGAAGCAAGAATGAGTTGGCAAATAGCAATCAAGCAATCTTTAATCAGAAAATATTACAGTATTTTGTATTGTTTTTATATTAAAATACCTGTTATTATCCAAAAATTGAAAATAAAATTATATTTAATTTTTACACGTTTGAATTTAACAAAAATGATATACCTTGTTTTCATAAACACAAACATGATCAGTAACTTCAAAAATCAAAATGCACAAGTAAGTGAATGCATAATTGTATCAAGTAACTGTGTTCAAAGAGTTAATATCCAAAGTTCCCAGTCATCAGAGGTTGCTAATCCAGAGAGCACTCTAGATCAGCAGTTTTATTCATCAGTTTTCGAACATGACATCATTGTGTCAGATTTCGCAACTAATTTTCTAAAAATTGGTTCATGAGGGTTTTGTGATTGTGACACCTGAAAAAATAGTACTATTCAATAAAGATATTATCTGACATAACAACACGTGGATCTAAACGAACGGCCAAACAATTAAAAAGAAAAAAACTGAATAATCATATACGTGTTACTTTCTATTGAACAACAGATTTATTTACCATAGATTGGTGTTTTTTAACGTTCAGTAGCAAATATTCGTGCTGACCTCTACTGTTACTGAAGCTAGTTAACAAACAATTCCAAATTGTCTTAGGATGTAACAAAATAAAATGACAAAGTTTGACCATATCAGATGGGACAGGACGCGCAGTTGATTTTCTGTTACACGAAATGATAGACTGACATTAAATCTGTAAGCTTCGTTGAGACATAGGAGATGAGTCAAAACGATCGCCATACACTGACACATATCCCGTTAAATTCTTGGGGCTTGATGTCAGTCTACTTTTTCCGTAATTTAACAAATCACGAGCCATTTGTAAAAAAAGTCTCTTTCCGCAAAGTAAAATGTACCTCTTTCATGCTTTCCATTTTTTTTTTTTTTATTTATTTAATCCTTTCAAGCGTTCTTTGATTTGTCATGTATTATTTTTTAATTTACGTAAATTATTAGTACTATTTACTATATATATATAATGACAAATGAAACTATTACAATAACAGATGGCTTCAATCAAATCTACTGAGATGTGACTGCAGTATTCTGTATCTATGGACCTGGTTAACAGAACATCCTTCTGTATATACTGGTGCTAAATGTTACAATGGAACATACATTGACGTTAGAATAATTCAATCAACAGACCTGGATTATTGTAATGGTGTGTATACTTCTGACTGCAAGTAATATCTAACTTCAGTAAGATAATGATATTCTTTTATTGACACATGTCATATTCTTGGATAAATTATCACTCAAATATAACGGGTTTTATATACTATTTTAAATGTCTCTTTCTTATTGCGTTATTATCTTATTATGACGATAAATTATTGTGGTAAACGTATTGAATATAAATAGTATATACTCTATAATAATCAGTACTGGTGGCAATTATTACGAATGCCTAATTAACACTATACTAATATATGCAGTCATTAACTTATTAATGTAACTATGTATCTATCATTTAATACATGTAGTTTGATTTCTCTTATTTGTTATTCTGTAATGACAAAGAAAGACAGTTTTTTTTGGATAACAATGAGTGATTTGTTTATACATATATTTTAATAATGGAAAAACCTTTAAGAACATTCCCAATTGTGTGATAATTGAAAACGTTTTATCTATTCAATTTCAATAGCTTTGGCCAAAAATATTTATGTATTCCGTTAAATTTTTTTCCGTATTATTCCATTCTCATTACCAATTAAGAAATGTTTCTTATCTTGAAAAAGAATTTATCACTCTTATATTGATCATTATAGATTCCGACATCATGTTTTAGACTAAATTATCTGCATAGAGGACAGGTTTATTAAGGAGCGTTTGAATGAATCATATATATGCATTATTATCGGTTAAAATGATGAAAAAAATATCATAAATTGAATTGATAAAACAGTTTGAAGTGTCCAAAAATTTGAAATCAGAAAATCAAGAGAATGGAACAGAACAACGAAACGCCACAGGGATACATCTATTACTTAAGGAACAAAACACATATACTAAACTAAATAAAAGTGGAACAAGACAGAATAGAAACTAAAACATTAAAAATTTGAACTCCCATAAAACAAGAGAAATGACACCACGTGCACCGAAAGTTTTAGCATGTCATGCTCTGTTAAAGACAACCGTAGAATAGAGAATGGAAACGGGGAGTGTGTCAAAGAGACAACAACCCGACCTAAGAGCAGAAAACAGCCCAAGCCTACGAATAATTATAATTAACATAATTATATTTTAAAATGAATAAACATTATTATTTAGAAAACTGTGGCTATTTGTATTATTTAATCTCGTTAATTTAATAGTTATCCCTTTAAATTCTGAGCATTAATCTGAACTACAGTCAAGAGGGCACAGCAAATAACTCAGAACTTTTAAATGAAGAATAGGAAATGTAGAGAGGTAAGATCTGAAATCTGAATATTAAAAATCCAAAGTAGTCTCAGCGGAATTATTTGGTAAAATTAGACAGGAAATGTGCTTAATGAATTGCAGTATTATAATCTACAGATATGAAATTATATGCTAGTATATGTCATGCATATCATGATCTCATTTCATATTATATACACGTAGTTTTGACTTCAACGTACACATGTTCTTTAACATTTGATGCGTGTGAACATAGAAATTGCTTGCACATTTAGTCAGTCTTGTAAGAAAATATCTCACTGCCCTATATTCCAAAATGTAATCCTCACCATATTGCAATGTGTATTCTTTTGCAACCTTTTTCGGTCACATGCATACCTTGATGAATGTAGAGACGAAATTAAGGTATCTGGGTTTTATATTACTATCCCAGAGGTGGTATTACCCTAGATTGACTATTTGTCCCTGGGATATCTTCCGCCAAGATGACAAGATTCTTGGACACTTGTGTACAAATATTCATTAGACAATTTCTAAAATTCGTTTCAACACCCTCAGTCAAAGTTATACTTACCTTGATGTTAGCTACAGTTTTTAGTTCCAATCACACACACATACACACATATTCAGAAATGAAAAACGAATCATTTTAACATGTACATTTTTTAAAACAACACCAATATAGCAAAATAAAAAAACACACGCTGTCTTATATTTAATCAGGACAGTTCAAGAACATTTTATATATGAACTAGTTAACGTTAGTTTTCGGTGACTCTGCAGATTTTTCTCACTATGGAGAATATTCAAAATATTTTCCCTAGTTCATGTAAAGAATATTTTTCTTTGCGAATTAATTTTCATCGTCCACTTTCTGAAATAGATACAATTAACAATTTTGTTATTACGCGGATATACTCATTAATGAACTTGCATTCATTGAATTCCGTTAAAGTTGTAATTAAAACATAAAGGTCATGAATTAAATCAACGTCTAAAACACAGATATGACTTGGTGTATTAATATTATGCGTACTGTTATATTTTGCAAATAACAGATCTTAGCATAACATAACATATTGAACATGACACAAATGGAGATACGGTGATGTTTTTCATTCATTTAGTTAAAAGAATAAAAAAAAAAAACGGCGTTACTTGAGAGAGATTTTTTAATATTTTTACAATGTTACCTTGTAAATTATCTTAGTTATAACTATAACCCATCCATGAATTACCATGACGTTGCAGCCGTATGAAATTACATAAAATATTTAATGTACACAACACTGTAACAGAATACAAAAAGGAAATGAATCAAATTTTGTGTAATGTTGTGTTCTTGGTTGTTTTTAAGTGGAGAAAACAAAGAAACATAAACACTAAATAAAAACAATATTAAACGCAAACAAGGATTGAAATTAATTGAAAATACAATAAAAGAAAAATATATACAAAACCACTGTGCATACTGTCAAGTTAATTTTGATATTAAGGCTATAAATGTTACATAATGATAAAACATCTAACATATTTCATATTTTGTGCAATGGTCCGAAGAATTAAATTAATTCCTTTGCGTTTTTGAAGGTTTTGTGTCTATTTTGACAGTCATAACTGTTTGCAATAATTGCTTACTGTTCACTTGTAATTTTGGAAAATAAATGTATTAATGTTATTTTCAATATACTTTGGTTTCATTGCAGAAATGGCAGGATAATACTGTGTTGGCAGAAAAGGGCAACACAAGATTAAGAAGCTTGAAATCATATATTGATAGTTAAAATGACGTATCTTTACAGAAAATATGTACTTCAATAGTCTCTGAAGAATGTTCTGTATACAAAAGACATTTTATGTCATATTCTTTTATATTTATATTCAATATAAGTTTTTAATATTCATTGTTAGGTTATCTGTGTTTGATGTGAAGTTCAGTTTTACTCAATATTTAGATGTTCTTATGGAATGCGAATTTATAAGATAAGACATCACAGTCTGAGATGTTTTTATTTGTGTAAAAAAACGAGCAACTTTTTACCCTGTTATCTAAATTATGCAACACCCAACCACTTTTTTATAGCAAAAGTCAGACAGACTCTCTGTTTTGTCTATGTTTGTGGTTTGTGCTCCCTTATGTTATATTTTGACCCGGTTCTGCCTGTTGGGTGTTTTTGATATTTCCTGTTATCCATTTTGGTGACACAAATAGGTCCTTCATCCCACAGCTGTTACTGAAATAATTCTGCTCAAAACAAGAAATTTAGTCGTCTTTAACAAAAAGTGTTTTTTTTTCAGATGCAACCAGCAAAATTGTGTTTTCCCGTTGCTTTAACTTTTTTCCGTATATGTAGTTTTTGTAAAAAATTTATTCAGGATATCCCTTGCTCCGAATTATATCATTACATTGAGTTAGCTTCCTTCGGTGCTTAGTTAGGACACATTTCAGAACAAATACCTGTTTATGGAAAAACAGAAGACAAATGTCAAAACAGCAAAACTTTGGGTATTATTTTCATTTCTAGTGTCGAAATAGCGGCTAGAGAGTTGTCCATAAGATGAGAACTCCACTCGGTAGTAAACAATACATTTTAACTTTCCCTGCTATCAACAAAACTGTTGACAGTCGTTTTCCCTCGAGGGACTTCCGTACAATCCGTAAACTATATACGGGGAGTAGCAGATGGATCAGAACTAAAACTGAACGGAAGTCTGCATCTTATCTTGACCTTCACCTCGAAATTGACACCAGAGGAAAGTTGAATACAAAACGTTACGACAAACGGGATGACTTTGACTTTCCAATCGTCAACTTCCCATTTTTGAGCGGCAATATTCCAGAAGCGCCGGCGTATGGAGTATATATTTCACAACTCATACGTTTTTCCAGAGCTTGTGAAATATACACTGACTTCCTGGACAGAGCCCGGCTTCTGACAGAAAAGTTGCTCAAACAGGGGTACGTTGCTCCTAAGCTGAAGTCATACTGATTAAAGTTTTATGGTGTCATCATGACTTGGTTTACAGTTGTGAAAAAACCGTTTCCCAAATGAAAACGGACATGCTCCATTGGTATTATCCCTTCCGCATAACGAATTTGACATGGAAAGCATGGCGGGTGTCCTGCAGGAAGCAGAGACTGCTTACTCTTCCGGAGCACCTGAGTCTACCCCCGGTTTTTTTGGTGGCGTCCATCTTGTTCATATGTTTTTAGTTTTTAATTGTAGTGCATGTATTGTTTTGGTCTTGTCTTCGTTGTTCTCCGGAGTTTGTCAGTTGTTACGATTTTTCTCTCCTTCAAATATCCCTTTGGTATTTCTTGACTTTATTTATAAAGAACCCAAATTAAAGACGGAAAAGAAGCCTGAATTTACATGTCAATGATTACACATTACAAACAATTGAAAAACAAGTACATTATTAATAAAATTCCATTTAGATTACGGCGGCAATTAGCCTACATTTGTCTAAGAAGAAAATAAATCCATTTTCACATGATTTTTGACGGAAATTTTTTGAGATCTGCAAGTATAGGAGGTCAACGAATGTTTTTTTTTGCCTTCACTTATGCAGGACTCCTATTTGAATTACACGTGTTTTAGATTACATGTATATCGGCAAAACAAATTGATCTATAAACCTAATTATACTTTGCAAAACAAGAAACACAAATTAAGGGGTTTTTAAGAAATTTTAACACGTGTGTTTTAAATTCAAATGTTCCATGGTATGACCACCAAGCGCGATCGATACTGCTCTGCGGCTCCTCGGCATAGACTCAATATTTTTTTATGATATTCATATGAAAATATTCATTATGAAAATATTGTATTGTTCGCCATTCCTGTTGTATTACTTGATGAAATTGATCGAGACTCTAAGGCGGAGGTTTACACTTTCGCACTTTTTTCGAGTTGGTCCAATGGGTTTGCAGTCGGATTCAAGTCAGGTGATTCGAAGGACCACGGTAGTATATTAATGTTATTCTACTCAAGGTAAACAACAAATTGGATAAGAGGAAAGGTCAACAATGATATACAAATAAATCAAAACAACCTAACTGACAGAACCCATTGTTAAATGCACTCTGTTCGGCCTAATGTTGTCCCGTTAGAATAACTCCCTCTACCTGCCAATTACATGGAAGAGGTGAGTTTGGAGAAATTCGGCCCTGTACCGTATAGCGGTTAAATTGCCCACTATATGTACGAGGTCTGTTTCGCTACCTACATCAAAACACATCCTCTATCGAAGCTATTTACTGCATGGACACAAGAGGAAGAGACATGTTCGTTCCGCCATCTCGTTTCAAAAGAGGAAAGCGGAATTCGTAGCTGAACCAAATCTACAACAGTTTTGAAATGTCCTCTCAAACTGCTCCACCAACGGAGTGTTTCGCGCCTGTTTAATGGTGTCAATGTCGCTGGAAATACGGCCTTTTGGGTCTAATATCTTTCTGTCGAAGCCGGTTGCGGACTGTTTGCGAGTTGAATTTTTGCAATACATATAATCAGAGTGCAGTTGTTGATGCGGAAACGGTTCTATTCCGTGCATGAAATATCCGAATGAATCTTGTCCAGGGTTCCTGGCGGTCATTAGCTGCACCATTGTGTTGGAATCTGTTCTGGTTATCTTTCAGAGTGCTTGAACTTAAATGTTTTGAATTTCCGGCTTGAAGACGACCGATAACGATATTTCAAATAGCAGGTTCAAATATGGAAAGACAGCATTTCAACTTTATGATAAAATTTAAGCACCAAACTTGGTCGTTGTATACGCTTTAGTTTAACCGTTGATTCAACAAGTAGTGTAAGTGAGATATTTTTTAGAGCCACTGTACAAATTTGGCAGAGAGCCAAATCTAATGAAGAGGCAATTAAAATTTCACAAACTAACATTTATAACATCAACAATTAAATTGGTCATTTTATTTTTCTTGGTTAATGGCAGAATTTGCATTTGGAAAAATAAAATGGGATTATTCATTTTTTATCAGTATGATACTGCGTACAAATAGCCATACATTTATTTTTTTATAACGGCTATTTAGTTCTATCCGAAATTTATGGAAATACTTTATAAATCACCATTTGAATTTGTAAAAAATATTATTTTTTGCATTAAGAAAAAATTACCTTGCTTTCATAATTGATAGGTATTAATTATACATACATTGTCTTGTAAATTCTTTCGAAGGTTTTTAATTGGTCTCAACATTTACTGTATCAAGAGATGTGTAGCACATGTATCTAATTGGTTTTAAGATGAACAAAATATAACAAAATAATTCGTAAAAAAAACACAAAATGATCATAATATAGCTGAAAAGGTAACATCGGCAAAGTAACATATCTTGATTTTGATAAAAGAAACCTGTATATCGTCAACGTTTGCTTGAAACGCATCAATAATTAAAATTACTTTGCTTTGTTTTTAAATATAATCATGTTTTATTTTTACTTCTTTATACAATAATGTACCTGTTGTTTAATAAATAGACGCCTGTGAAACGCCAAGATATTGTGTAAATATTCAAGCTGAATATTCAGGCATAACTTATTTAAATCTTTAATTGACATACCCATTGAAGGTGAGTCCTGTCTGGTTTTAATTTTTACTGACAGTGTGATTTGTAGATCACTTTTTCCAATTGCTATTGCTTATTCCTAAGTCCTAACTTGATTGGTTCTTTGTTTTTCAGAAAAATAAAACAAAACAATTGGCCGATTGAATTTTCAGTTAATTGTATTATATTTAGTTTTGAATTGTAAATCAGTTGGTTACAACAAATATACTTACAGAGCAAGCAGACAATATTTCAAATAATTTTAATATAGTTTCACTTAGATCAAATTTTTAACATTTTCAACATTTTAAGTGCATTTATTTTTTATTTCTATTCAAAACTCCCAATGTAATACTTGAAGTATAAAAATATAACCTTTACCAACAATAGGGATTTTTTTCAAATATATTCTTGAATAACACCTTTTCCTTAATATAACAACAAGGTAGTGTCTTATAATTCTATCTCTTAGACTTTTAGGACAAGGTTGATACCTTAGTTTAAAAAATTATTAATATGTAAGTAGGGAAACAATAAGGTCTTAATTGAGGGAGCTTTAAAGAATGTGTTCCATCTTAGAGTTGTAAAGTAGGCGCCTATTAACTCAGATATAGGTTTAATTATATAAGAGATAAATTTGAATTGTAGTTGGAATCTACATGTATAAAATCAGTGATAGTTTGTTGCATGAAATTGATGAAACAACAGACGTATTCATTATTGCCACAAAAGATTTACATTGACATTATATATAATCAGATAATGTGGCGAGTTGACCTTTTTCACAAGGAAATTAAGTTTTATCAAAAGTGAAAACAAATTTGTACAAGAAGAATATATATTGATGTAATTGTCTCACTATAAAGTTCAGCTAGATTTAACAGTTATGTTATGGACATAGATCTTGAATGTTAAGAAACTACAACTTTAAATCGGATTTTTGTCTTACAAGCATCACTGATTCACATCTTTTCTTTAGGAAATTTGCGCTAGATGTAATCACTGTTTAGCCTAAAAACAACACAGGGTACATGAATATTTAAAATTTGTTTACGTAGAAGATTTGGTCTAACTGGGTCTACCAATATGTCTGAAGTATAGCAGCTTTTGCCACATTATTATTGGTGTTAATAAGGTTAAATAGAAAGTTCATTACTGTTTTCAGTTTCCATTGCAAATCTTCTTCTCCTGCCAAATCTACTAGTTTTTTTTCAGAAAAGTACAAAAAGGTATTGATGATAGCAGTTAGAATTCCAAGTAATATGTTTAGGGTTAGCTTCCCTGTAACCTTATGCTTATTACATGACCTTGGCATGAAAGCTTTTGAACAGTCTTCTGTTTATCTCTGTACAATACAATTAGATCTAACGCAAAAGGTCTGATTACATGTTATAGGTGTTTAATCCCCTATAGACAGAATTCAATTTTGGTCTGTCCACAAGATGTTACGTTAGAGATGAGAGATAAGCATGACATATCCGCATACATTTATATTACGAAAGACGATGTTTTATTCATTTATGTATTTTGAATTGGAATCATTGGGCTCAACGAATAGAATATGACATAAAATGTTTTTTCCAATACAAATAATGGATAAATGTGTATTATTTACAGAAAAACTCATCATACCATCATGTAAATAACCACTTGTAACCAATATTATAATTATTATTTGTTTTCTTTCCTTAGGTTATATTACATACCTAATCATGATTGCTACTTTGGTAGCAGTAGTGATGTTCGCAGCTGTTCTGATAGTCGTAAACCCATGTCCTACATCATGTTTATGCTCTACTATTATTTCGGGTGTTTTTGTAAATTGTTATAACAGAATCATTGGCCACGTTCCTGAAAATATACCAAATATTACCTATTCTCTGTGAGTACAATTAAAGATCAGTATGATTTTTTTTTAATTTTTAATATATTGCTGGGTACTGATACTTTTCATCAAATAGAATATCTAAATAGCAAATAAAGCAAGAAAGATACTCAGGAAAATATTTTCACAAACAGCTATATTCTGCTGTCTGTAGAATAAAAATGGGTCAAATAAGTATACAGCCATTGTACTTAGTTCGTTCAGGTTGATCATACATGTATATTTAATTTTAGATATTCCCCCTAGTTTTTTGTCCTTATTTTATTTATAGACGTAACTATTAATTTTGGTCTATAAAATGATCCCTACGTTTTTCAATGGCACAAAAACATTGCTTTTATTATCTCTTTTATTTTACATGTTCCTGTACAAATTTATTCCAGTCAGATACTGATATATCTTTACTTATTTGCCTATACTATTCCACACACTAAGTCATTGTGACTTAATTTATGTGGAAAACTTATTTTTTTGTTTTACGAAATTCGCAAACTCAATCTAAAACCCCCAAAATTTATATTACTTAATCTTGCAAAGCAGCTTATAATGCTGACAGATTCTAGAAACATGACATATAAAATAAAACTAAGCACAGCATGATACGGCCGGGACCTTTCAACATGTAAACATTCAAGGTAAGTGTTATTATTATTATTAGAACTATAACCCTTCACCCATTAAACTGTTGAATACTATTATATACATTACAAGTAAATATTGGACCTACCACAAAAGGCAGAAGAAATTCCTTTATATCTGAAAAAAACATAAAATGAAGACAACTTATGTTGACATACTACTGGAAAAACTCATCAATATGAATTTGAAAGTGGGTAATTTTGTTCCCTTTAATCCCTTTAATCTTGGCAACGACACAATTAATATAAAAATGCCTGGGGTAACTATTATCATATTATTTCGGACGAACCATTGAATCAAATCATCAAAATTGGAAATAAATTAAATTAAAGAGAAATAAAATTATGGTGTGCGCGTTCGTGGCCACTCTTCCCTCTTAAACGGTAATAGATGGTGGAAAACGGATGTGAAGAAATTTCAATTTTTATGAGGGATAAAAAATTGTTTAAACAATTACACCAAAACAAATCACTCAATAACCACGAGGAACAAAAAAAAAAACGGGGTAACATTTCTTAAAATCGACGCCAACCCGTATTATTATGTGAAAACACTGTGGTAAAATATTATAAGGATAAATTCAATTGAATAGAAGTAAATGAGCAGAAACCTAACTGTCTACGGACGACTACGCCGAGAGTCTCATAACATATTATATCCACAAATATATGCGGTCGTATAAAAACAACGTTATCGCAAACCTGTTTTAAATTTAAATCTCCAAGATCACATGAATCTAAAGAAATATTAAAATATTCAATTTCTATGTTAAAAGGTAAGAAAATATGTAATTAATTTATTAACATTTCGTTCATATTTTTTAAATATTCTGGAAAAAGAGAAATTGCTTTATTGACAATTTTTCAAATATTACCTAAAAAACGAGCATAGCTCTGTCCTTAGATGGATTTGGATTTACAGTTTCCTGGTAATTTTGATATGTTTTAATTTGTTCTTCAACTTTTTAGATTTTTGTTTTCGTTCTTAACATTTTAGGCCCTGAGGATAACTGATGTGTCATACATCGAAGAACTGTGCACATCTTGTGCATCAAAATTGATATCAAAGAATTGAATTTTAATATAGAGAGCCTATCAGCCGGTCGACATTTGTTTGAAATTTATTCGTCTATACACATGTATTAATAACGCACGAATTGATATTTTTAGGGCTTTACACAAAAATTATATTTCCTGCATTGAGAATGGAGCTCTCAAAGGTCTTGAAAGATTGCAATATTTGTAAGTAATTATTCAAGTTGAGCAATTTTAGACACCGGTGTTATGCGATATATTTCTCCAAGTGTGTATTTGCACTTACAATTGAAGATTCTGGACTGATTAAAATGTTTATCCAGAAAGTTTTATAAAAAAAACTACTGAAGGAAATTTCCATGATAAATTTACTTTTAAATTTTTAATTTCTAATCTTGGTCTTCAATTATATAATAATTTTCCTTCCCATATTATCCTGAAGCCTGATTTTATCTCTGTGGAATTGTTTTTCAATCGGTTACATATGACATGATTTTGGTCGTTAATTTTGACGCTAAATGGTATAATTCTAAAAACTACCTCTTCAATTATATAATAATTTTCCTTCCCATATTATCCTGAAGCCTGATTTTATCTCTGTGGAATTGTTTTTCAATCGGTTACATATGACATGATTTTGGTCGTTAATTTTGACGCTAAATGGTATAATTCTAAAAACTACCTCATGTAATTCCACCCGTTTTACCATTGTTTCTTCAAAGGGAGATACGTCTCAAACTTCGCATATAAATCTAAAGATATATTATATATACTTATCTGTTAGAAAAAAAACGAAATTCAATTAATTCATTCAGTTGTTTTCTGAAATAGTTAAACATTGTGTTAATAAAGTTTAGGATTTTATAAAAACTGAGCGCAGAATATTTGTTAATTAATTTCATGAAAAATTTTCAAATATTATGTCAAAACAGCGAGAATATTTTTTTCCAGATAAAAAAGGATAAATTTAAAAATAACAATCCTTCATGTTTACTGGAGATTAAAACATGTTCGTTTTAAAGTGATCACTGACCATCAGGAAAATTACACTCACCGTAGAAATATTTGTACAATTACTATGAATTTCACCTGTGCTTTCTTCTTGTTTTTGTTTTCATTTCATACTACTCATTAACATCTTAAACCTGCCTGTTTTTGGATTGTAGTCAATTCTTCTTGCAGAGACTAATGGTGATATAGGCAAAATGTCATGTTCTCGACATTTGTAGCAAGCAAGGTAAATATGGTACACTCCTAAAGTATTGAAACTTACATTAGATAAGTGTTCTCTTATTTTCGCAGTGTACATGCAATTTTAATGTTTTTTTTTTAAATATATATTACATCGGTCGATTAATAATCATGCACAACGGCCCAATCCAAAACTGAAAGAAAATATTCACAAAGCAGCATTTGTTTCCGAGAGTCAACTTTAGCCATGTAGATATTGTTTTTATAGCGGGTAATATGCTAACAGACAACAACAATCTTTTTCAGAGACTTAAGTTTCAATGCTATATCAGTTATTGAGGACAGAGAGTTTGAAAGGCTTGCAGCTTTAAAGGCACTGTAAGTTGAGCAATGTAAAAGATACAAAACAAAATAACAAGACTAAAACAAGGTGTATAGCCTTGCAGTAAATCAAGTTGCTAAAACCAGTTCATAGCAGTTAAAATTAAGTATAAAATGTTTAAATTTACTTTTGCTGAAATGACTTTTACTAGTCTTGACCAATCTTGATTGCTTGCAAGATATAATTTTTGTTTTCATTTTCGCATCATGATAGACAAGAATGACTGTTCTATATTAACATGTCCAACTGTGGCAGTTATCGGGTGACTTTCTGGCGTATCAATTTTATCATATGATAACGATTTATTTACTAGTTGGTTTAAGTCAATTAAAACTCTTTTATTTACTTATCGACAACAGAATAGTTTAAAAATTTATCTAATTTTTCCATAATCATCTCTGCAAGTAGTTGGGACACTTACCCAGAGTCATAAATATAAAGCCTTGGTCTCATCCATCAGTAGTAAGCCATCATTCTATTAATGATTTCTACCGATTTCTGCCGATTTCTATTGAAGTCTATGACGCGATAGCATTAAACCCTTTATGGAAGTGTAAAATGTTATTTCAGATTTTTTCGTTTAGTAGAGGGACAGTATCCGACCTGCAGCTAGGAGAGCCTTAGCTAGTTTTACAGTTAAAACGAGCACATTCTGATTTTTATATCTAAATTATGTACCGTCCACTCTAAAGCAATCGGTTACTTTGTTGGTAATCATACTGTATTGGTTTTCATAGTGTGTTTTATACACCAGAGTGTCAGGATAGATAAGGGGAGGTTTGGGTACCCCCCCCCCCCCCAAAAAAAAACGGTTTAACCCAACCAATATTCAGTGTCTGTACCAAGTCAGACTATCCTGACTTCTGTTCGTGTTTGTGTTTTGTACTCTTTTATGTTCTTTTTGTCCGGCTTTCTATCAGTTGGGTTGCTTTGATTTATTGCTATGTCATTGGTGACCTTTCCTGTTATCCAGTTTGTTGTCTATTAAGAGTTTAAATCAATAAATCGAATGCAAAATGAAAGGAGCTTAGGTCACAAGCTTAATCTTAATAGTAGACCCTAGGTTTAAACATCTAAATTATAAAACTTTTTTATCCATGTACGTGTTTGCGCATCTACATTTATTCTAGGCAAATACTATATATAAATAAAATGCATCAGTTGAAAAAGGAAGGAGGAGTTGACAACGTTTTCTTCAAAATTCGACCCTTCCGGTCCATTTTTTTTAATTGAATTTCTAAGGCCTTATTGCGTATATGCATATGGTGAATGGTATTACTGTATAGAAATAATATGTTTAGATTGAAAAATGAAAGGCGTAATTAGGTCACAAGCTTGAATTCAAAATTTTAGAAGTTCGTTCCCTGTGGGCCCCTTGCTTAGAAAACCAAAATTATAAAACCTTATTGCACATCTAAATGTAGTATGCACTCATCCTATATAAACATTTAATTCCTACACCCGAAAATGAAGGATGAGTTGATGTCTCAAGAAAGTGTGACGGGCTGATGGACGAAGACATTCGTCCTATGCCGGAACTTTCTTCGAAAGTGCTCAGAAAATCACACAAATTGTACCAAAAACTAATTCGCTTTCCTTGTTGATACAGAAAACTGAAGAAGGACTTTCACCATCACTCTTTTATTACATATGAGTTTTCCAGAGCGTATAATAATGTCATAGTCTTTATATTAAAACTCGGTGTCAAATATTTCACAAAAATGTTTAAAAAGCGACAACGAGACTACGTGTTATTATTAATACAAAGTTAACAGACATGAACATGCCAAAAATAATTGGATAAGGAGTGTCTTACTAGTATGCTTACAAGTTTTAAGACTAGTGGACAAAGGAAATGTGTAATATGCCGTATAAGTTGTTTTTTAGAGGGTGGCAATATTGGCGATATTTAACAAAAACAGGGTGATTTAATTTTAGCGACTTGTATTTTTAGCGATCAAAGATAGGAGTAAATTTTTTTTATTTCCTTTATAAATAAAAACATGCAATTTAATGGAATCTTTTTGACGAAGATAACAAAACCACGACTGGATACCATAATGTGGAACACAATATAAAATTAATAACGGAAGAGTCGGGACATTCCTTTTATACTTAAAACTCACGTGAAATAAAATGAAATAGCAGACAAGAAAGAATATGGGTAGAGCGGTAATGTTTATTCTGACACAAGCGAAGCTCGCTCTACAATTTTTCAACAGAGTGGTCAATGAATACCAGTGTGCCATGTACAGCAATGTACGAAATAATACAGCTGAAAAGGTACGTCAATCAGAGGAATAGTTCAATGCATCTGCTATACCGCACCCCACAATCCCATTTCTAATAATCTTTGGATTTCTCCAGAGGTGATCATATAATTTGACAAGCCACCAGAGGCTTCATTATGGTACGTGACAAGGCTCTTTTCTACAATTTCAACATTTTCAGCGTTCATTCCTGCTTGAATCATAACCTGATCAACATACTCGTTTTTAAATTCTTCTGCAGAAAATCTTTTCACATGTGTTTTAACTAATGTCCATCGGGTTTAGTTTATCTGTGCATTTCTGTGGAATGGTCACATTTTCAGCTTTGAGCGGGGCAAAAAATTCATCCGTGATTTGTCCGCAAAAGCAGTCAAATATAACCAGCGCCTTCTGCCTAATAGGCAATTATTTCTTATCTTTATACTATATATACGTTTCCTGGGAGGGGGGGGGGGGGTCTGACAAGTGTCTAGCAAGTGGTGTTACAATATTATTTGTGAAATTTCTACAATTAACAAAGTATCTTTAATGAGCATAATAACTGTAATTAATTAATGGTAAAACAGACTGTTTAAATGTGTGTCACACAGGTGAACAAACAATATATCGATAATCCGCGGGGTAACTGTAAATATTGGTTTAAATTTAAACGACAAAGTACCGCTATTTTAACAAGTGATGCTGTATAAATGAAATAAGTGGCCATTGTCCACTGAGAAACAGAAACAATATAAAAGCCAGCTTGATCCCAATTTATTATTAACTCAGGCGAATGTGGTTGTCGTCAACCTTAGCTTTGATTAGAATAAGATATTTTCCTTCTCCTTTTTAAAAATTTGAAGAGCAGTTATTTTGTTGTTGTCCATTTCCTTTCCTTTTCTCCGTATTTATGCATTGAAGTAATGATCGAGCCCATACATTTGTTAGTTCAATATGCCCACCATGTTCATATGTAAGTCATGTGGAAGCTGCAATTACAATCGATGCAATAATAACACCTACTGATTCCTTTATAGCGTTTATGAAAAACAAAGCTTTATTGTTAAGTTCTTCGCCAAGCAGAGTTTTGCGGCCCTGTGTCTTTGTATTTAGCTCGCCAACCTATATATTTTCAACCGAGCCCGCTTAATCAGTTTCAACCGATTTCCTATCTATACATTTATGCTCCATCTTGTACTGTGTTTTAAATCTTCTTACCGTACTCTCACTTAATTTCCTTTCAAACAACGGACTGAATTTTCTTCATTTTTTCGAATTCCAGTGGTCAGAGGCAAATGTTTCGATCTTCATATTTAAGGGAAAATATTGTACAATTCCCCCTTTAGACGGAGTGGGAGATTTGATGATCCTTTCATCTGAAGAATTAATTTCCTAGACATGGACATATATATTGTATTTCAAAAATAGATTGAGCACGTTTCGTTGATCTACGACTCTTCGGATGGGGTTGAAATCTAAAATGTTGAAAACCAAAACAATAAACCAAAAAGTTTAAGAGCTAATTCGAAAATGCAAAAATGAATAAAATGAGTACCACCAGGACCATCTAAGAATAGAGCCATGCACGAGGGAGATTTGCTGAGTTTTCACAAATTTTATATATTTTGTAAATTATAAATTTAGTGCTAGTATCGAAATCCTAGCAACTGAGTTGGGGATACCGTGGTCGACCTGTAGTCCACCAAAGCAGTATCGACTGTGATACCAATTTTGATTCGCGGATGAGCACACATTGTCGGTTTCCCACTCATCACTTGTACTCAGTTCATACAATTTTGAAAACGAAAACAATGATCAAAAGGATTTTCTTCTATTTCTCTTTTCAGATATCTTAATAACAATCAATTGCAGACTATTGCAGAGAACACATATGCCAACCTCCAAAGTTTAGTTTCGTTGTAAGTATTTACTTCACATAGTTTACATAGACTATTTTAGTTGACTTAATAAGGAATAAAAATATTTTTTTGTCGGAGATATACTGAAAAAAATGTTTTTCCTTTCTAATTTGCGTTTTATTTCAAGTATAATTTGACTTATTGTTAAAATTGTACTGGTGGCTCTGGTATTAGATGAAGAAATGCCAGAATTGAAATTATTCTATGTGATATACCTTGCTAGCTATATCGTTTGGAATTATTTTAAAAGTCACTTCCACCCCCCCCCCCCCCCCATCAGATGACGTAAATAAAAAAGGAACGTAAAAGTATACTTTTCATTAATTTAATTGTGTTAACATAATTTAATTGTTTTGATTAAGACATTTTATGACATATTTCCGTCGTTGTCTAATCAAAATTTCTTACTGATATTCACCAAAATCATAATTGTTTCATTCTGCAACTTTTAAATTAGTGGGGCATAATTCCCACGATCGGAAGGCGTCTAAAGCACAATGCGTAAACTTTACCAATGGTAAACTTTTACTGTAAATTAAAATGTACTGTACTTGCTAAACAACAAAAATTTGATGTTGGTAAAGTATTTAACAATGGGTCTTCGCGTTCCATATTCTTTTTTTTTCACTACTTCTTAAGATATTTCCTAGACACTATTGTTTATATTTCAATTATGATTTTAAGATAAGATTGTCGTTTTGATATGTTATATATTTATTAAGTATAGACAGATTTATGGTCTCTCTGGCGCTTCGTGCCTGGTTTGGCTTGTTTAAGTGTATTATTTAAAAGATCTTTTGTCCTGATTTAAAAAATCGCTGCATTTTTAAACATAATCCTGATAGTAAGATCAAATCAGGAAATGCTGTTTTGCTGTTAATTAAGATTGGTCAAGAGAAAATAAGTTCAGCACAGTTACGTGATACATAATTAACATAATTCACGTTTAACTTTTATGAAATTCATTGTAAAAATCTGTAGAAACCAAGAGAGAGATAGCTGATTAAGATGATAATTGTATTATTACTGATAATTTGTCAAGGCATATAATACTTTTTTACAACAATCGACTAAGAACGAACTTGTCAACAAACTGAATTCGATGGGAATTATGAAATTGATTGGAAAAAATGTAATTTGCTGTACAATGTAGGTGTACACAGTCTTGCCAACTAAGTGATGCAACAAGTACAAAACACTCAGCAATTCACATGTCTTCTGTCGAACTCAATAGATGATGCCAGTTGAATGAAAGACTCTGGTTAATTCTAGGACGGATCTAGTAGAAACCTTAGAAATCTCAAGACAAGGCAGCATGTTAAAAATAGAATTGCTGATGTTAACTTATTAAATTCACATTATTGAAGTACAAAAATTAAAACTTTTATTTAATTGAAGCATATCTCATTATTTTTTAATACCAAAACAATTTGTTGCGTCTAATATTCCTTGAAGGTTCATTAGAAACCGATTAGATAAAGCTAGTGCAGTTCCTTCAGCATGTCCGCTGCTCAGTTTCAAAATAACACGCTTTTCATAACACTGGTAAATATTGATGGTGGAAACTAAAAGAGCGAGAAAAAAATTATAGGTCCGTGTGCTTGTTTTCGATACATGTCATTGAAAATTTGGAGGGGAAAAATATTTCTCTTGATTTTTCTTAGCTTTATCATTGACAAGTTTTATTTCTCAAAAACCATTACACAATAACAAGGATTTCATAAGATTTTTGCAAATTGCTTATTATTCTGTCTGCAAAATATTTATGAAAAGAAAAATGGGGGAAAAATGATTGATGACATTCAAATGGATAAAACCAGATGATTCGAAACATCTGACAAAACTTCAAAAACGTGACCAGCGAACATCCCTTAACATATCAACTTCCTATACATAGTGACCTATAGAACAATGCCATGTATCTTTTAATGTATGTCTTGTTTTACGTTTTAGATAATGCAATTGCATATAAGTAATCAAGTCATGCATATTTAGGTGGATGTCACTAGTGGGGACAGCAATTGGGGTCTTAATCTTTCTAAACTTTCCAAAACACATATTAAGTTGCGTATGATAATCTGCAAATGATACCATCTAATGACATTTCTGAAAGTGTTTATGAGAAATTACATCTGCGAAATTATTCATTACCCCGTCTATAATATGAACATGTTCTTAAAAAACCAATAAACAAAATGTATAATTTCCATAGCAGATTTTTTTTACATATTCTTTGCTGGTTTATATATTTTTAGAAGCACCAAATATATTGTAAACCGGGTTGAAATCCAAACACGATTGTCTGTTGAAAATATTTCCTTTCAAAAACAGAAACTTAAAGTACAAACATTCTAATGTTTAGTTTAAATATTAAAAAAGCTAAATTGCCAGAAGCTGCAATTTTCATCAAAGAAGCGACATATAACATCCAACTAACATACTCCTTATTTTCTTTATAACGCAGTCAGCTTTAAATAAATTAAAATAATGTATATATCTGTGCGAAATAGCCAAAACTATAAACATGTGAAAAATAGGACACTTGATTCGATAAACATAAGATAACTTATAAAAGTTTGTTCATATTTTCTCTAACTTTCAGCAAGAGAATACATGTTATTAAAAAATAATTTCAGACAATTAATATTTTGCAAAAAAAAAAGGGATTTCTGGATTAATATCTATCAAAACCGATAATGAGAGAAAATATCAAAGCTAAACATGACAACAAAACTGTAATTACAGATCAGAAATAGATGTCTGATGGAGTTCAATCTTATTTCTGCCAGCTCAGTTTCTGAGTTGTGTATTATTAAAAGCTCCCATTTTTAAATTACTGTTAAAAATGTAAATTGTTTTGAAACCTAAGGAGGACCCACATCCTCGTGCATAAATATCTACCATATAAGATTTGTACAGTGGTAACACACTTTAGATCTCAATCCGCCAATCTAGCCTTGTTTATTTGTATTGATCTTTTGTATCACCAATATTAATTAAGCAAAATTAAGTTACATTGTTACGTTGTTTGGCATTCAATCAAGATCTATAGAGGCAAATTTAGATCGGTCCAACACAGATAAATATATATATTGACTAATTACGGTTGTGAACTAGTCTTAACTAGTCTTGATTGACTGCAAGGCAATATATCTTGTTCTAATCTTGTTATTTTGATTTTTTGTGAAATATCAGAAATTGGAAAAATAAAATTAAAATTAAGATAAAAGGACAGAAATGGCCAGTTAAGATCAAAAGTGTGTTACTAGTATTACTTTAATCTTCTCGTAATTTCCATATTTGAATCTGTGTGTTCTTGCTTAAAATTTCAGTATTTTAGGCCTTGAACTCATCTGACAAAATGTGCACATTTTGTGCATTAAAACTAGTATCATAAAACTGAATTCCAAACTTTACCCTTTGTAATATGACCTACTCCGTTTACTGTTCTAGTTATTTCAGGCCTTGGATACAAGTCAAGTTTTTAGATAGAATTTCTCTTTATTCACGGGACCTCTTACCATCGTACTTATTTTTTTATTAATTTTTTTCAGTTGGAATATTTA
Organism: Mytilisepta virgata; assembly: GCA_028015205.1. Lineage (NCBI taxonomy): Eukaryota > Metazoa > Mollusca > Bivalvia > Mytilida > Mytilidae > Mytilisepta > Mytilisepta virgata. Next base: position 21,932,124 of record CM051513.1, read on the forward strand.
GGATTGATCAAACTTTAATGTTTTCCTTATCAAAATACTTGTGCGAAACATTTATTTTACTATTTTTTGCTTTCCGATATTCGTGCTTGCTATGTTTTTGCTTTCCGATATGTTTGCAAAGGGAGTTTACCAAAAAACCTGCATTGAACTGAACAGATATAGTATATACGTTTTTGTATCTAAATATTATCTTGGGAAATGTGTCTATTGTACTTACTGGCGTACGCAGGCATGTATAATATCTATAAATGGAAGAGTATTCAGATAACCCGTTTTTTTTTAAATCTGAAGCAAATGGAACAATTTTTTTTTCTCTCTTTTTTCAACCAAAGCTATTTTTCTTTATTTATTTCAGAGATTTGCGTCGGAACAGCATAATTTGTGTAGAGAATCAAGTATTCAATAGCCTTTCTAGCCTTCAAAATTTGTAAGTACGCAATAAATATCGAGCTGACAAATGAAAAAAAATTGCAAACACTATATCATGCTTCGGCCCGAGGTCGACATTTGTCCTTAGAAACGAATTGTTTACTTCACGACAGAACTAACACTAAATTGCCAATCATTGAAGAACTGATACATTTACTTGTCTGTTTTGTTTCATGATATCTATTTGAACTTTTATGCATTTCTTAAATGAAAAGGTCTTACTAAATACAATGGTAACTCCTTTACCCCAAGAAAAAAAAACAGAATTAATATAAATGCATTTGAAACTACATTTTATCTTTTTAAAAGAGGAAACGTCCTTTCTTTATCTCCACGGAATTGCATTGTAATATAATGTGCACGTTGTAAAAATTCCCCACTTTGACCTATGGATTCGGTAATGCAAAGGATGTTTTGTTTATTGATGTGTCCTGTTTACCACACTGTGTTGAGTAAAGCCAACTCAACATTCACGGATCAGTCTCTTTGACCCACGGATCTACTAAGGAAGCAGCAAAGGCAACAAGATCTTCTTTCAGATTATGTGGATAACGACATTCGATTGTCGGTCTTGCAGATACCTTTATTAGACATTCAAAATCCTAGATATTCCAACAAATGTTGTGAAATAGTTCTTTTTTTCTGGTACAGCAGTTTTCGTGGATTTTTCAAACAATTCAATTTACGACTTTACCTCAACAATATCGGTGTCATATTTTGGGACTGACTACCCTACTTCAACATTTAGGGAATCCATGGTGAATAACCATATTGACAGTAAAGAAGGATATTGATTTGTTACACGATGAAATATTGGCTTAGAAAAACTATTTATAATACAGAAATACATTAAACAATTTACGCGTTATGTTTACTTGTATTTGTTTGTGTTTGTTTGTGTGTTTGTGTGTTTTTATTCTTCACTTCTTTACGGTGCTCCTTTAATGGAAGGTTTCCCGCGACATTTACCATGCTTTAATTAGTTAAGTTATTTCGTTATTGTGTAAATGATTCGGTTGTATTTCTAGTTTAAAAACAAGAAAAAAAAATGTTTTCACCATGCCATTTAAAAAATCGAATTCCGGTATCCTGTTAATGACATTGAAATGATGTCTTCTTTATTCGATAAATGGTTTACAAAAAGTAACGATACATTATGCATTTTGTCCAAGGTTATGTTCAAATGTGCTGTGTATGTCATTTTGCGATTAATCGCACCAAAAAAAAATTCCGTCTGCAGTCGCATTATGGCGAGTTGGTTCTACAAATTGTTCAAATTTTCAATTTTGTCAGAAGTCTGGAATTTTTCAAAGTAAATTAAATTTTGTTGATATTTTATGTAGGCCTATTTGTTTGTCTTTTTAATAAAGTGGCTTGACTTTGACATCTTTCTGTTTGACTTCAGTTTTAGAATTTGCTATTGCCATTAAATATATTGAGCATGTATGATAAGTATAAAGACATGCAAGAATAAGCTACAAGTCCAGTTGAATTCTGTTGATGCATATTGAGGCATATTTAATTTGACATAAGCATGTGTCCTAAAATTGTATTCATTTTAAATAGAGGCATTCGGATATAACAGCTTTGTCCAGAAATTCCGTGCATGTTATATTCCTGTGTACAATTATTAATATGAATATTGGCCCCAATTCTTTCACAGTGATAAATGAAAAAAGGAGCTCATTCACAGCTTTTGAAAATCAATTTATGGACCATTATATTAAATGCAGAGTGCGAAATAAAACGTTGGTCCCAAGTTTTAAAAAATCACAAATTTATAAAACCATATCGTGCATCTACATGCACATGAAATGCATTATGTGACAATAGTGTATAGAAATAAGATGCAAGAAGTTAAACATTAAATAGGGGTTTAGCTGACAATAACGTGTGAAGGGTGGAAAGACCGGACGATAACAATATTGCAGAAGGTTCTTCGAAAGTGCGACGATAATTAAGGAAATAATCGTGTCAGATATACCCTGACCGGTCTTGTTACTTAGAAAAACCTTTATAATATAATAATTGCAAACCCGAAAAAACATAGAAAGATAATAGCAAACATCAACAACACAAATTAACCAATAAAAGGTCACGATATTACTTCTAAAGTAGATTAATGCCAACATAGTTCCAAAACAAATTCTTTTAGGATTCAATAAACTACATTATATTTTCATTTTAATATACGTAACATATTACTTTAACAACATAATATTCCTGTAACAGATACCTTGATGGAAATACCCTGATGTGTAACTGCAGTATTCTTTACCTTTGGACCTGGTTAACAGATCATCCTTCCGTATATACTGATGCTCGATGTAGTAATGGAACGTATGTTAGGTCAATAAATTCAAAAGACCTGGATCACTGTTACAGCAATGGTGTGTATCATTCTTGTTAATAGTGTATTTTTTTCATTATTGTACTTCAGTTATTAATACCCTTTGTCATTCTCAAACAGTAACAGCAGTATATTTTTCTTATTTTCTCTAAACGGGTATGAATATATTTCCGAGTATGTTATTGTGAATATCATTTTTAATTAAAATTAATGTCTAAATGTGTCAATAAGATAATGAGTTAAACTAATTCAATTGGAGTATTATCTACCGTTTTGTCATTTGTACTGGTGGATTTTTTTGTGAATGCTTAACTAACATGATACTAACAATAGTATTGAGAAAATATGTTCTAACTTGCAACTAATAGTTCATAAGTGTATTTTTACTCATCTGATATATTTATATATAATGTATGATTACATATCATCTATTTTTCTAGAATATTTATTGTGTAATCAGTTATGTGAAAACCATATTTTTGACCAGGCCTAATGAACGTCATCTTTAATAACATTTAACAAACTGTATCTCAGGCACTCTTAATTATATTTTGAATGCATTTCAACTATTGCGGAAGAAAGTGTCTGTTCAATGAAGGCATTAAATTAAAGATATGTATTGGTTTCTTTTTAAGATTAATAAGGCTGTTAACAAGTTTCACAATTATGACGTATAATTTTCAAATTGTAATTATTTTTGCACAGGTCATTCCTAATTAATGTACTTTTATACGTTTCAAGGACAACGTTTTGCAGCTACTAAATTAACCGATGTACAATACGAATTTATATCAATTTCACTACATTCTTTTTGTTTATATTTTTCCTGAGCAATACATCTAAACAGCAGGGAAAAGGTAATTAGTAATGAATGCACCTTTATACATTTCCAAGCCAAATATTTTTTTCTGATTTGTTCACGCTTTGTAGCTAAAAGTATTCCGATGTAGAGCGAGGAAAGCTTTATTCATTATGCATTTAAATATACGGAGAAAGATATTCATTAGTAATTAATTGCTGATTTGTACTGTGTTTCAGTTGCATAAAATTATAATAAGTAAAGGGACGGCTTGATGTAGTTAGTAAGCGTTGGTAGAATGCAAAGTTTTCGCATATTGCGGACAAAATACGTGAATTTCTTTTCTTTTTTTTTAGTTTTCTAGTTAATTTTATTTTCCAAATTAGTTATTGGTTATTTTTTCTAGTTCACTTTAATATATATGATATTAGATTTGCCGCCTATGTAAACAACATTTCTCAATTTTAAGTTATATTCATATCGTAATGTTTAAGTAAACAATATTCATGTGAAGTATAACTGATTCAAATGCTGCACAAAATATTTTTGGAAGTAATTAGCATTTCAAAAATTTGTTACTAAAAAATTATATTATTATTTGATCAATTTTATAATCATTGCACTACGTTTGTTTTATGATTATTATTCCCCAGCAATACATCTAAACATCAGACAAGAAAACTTAATACCAGTATATGTAATAACAGTGATGGGAGTAGGTAAGCTATAAAGTAGCAATACTCGTCAAGAGAAATCTACGCAAAGGACAAATCATTAAATAATTGAGAAAAACATAACACAATAATGGGTTGAGGTAGAGTTTAGATACTAATATGTTATAGGTTCCGACGTAATGTCATCTTTAATATGTTCGATTTAAACGTGAAATGACATTTGAAACTTAAACAATACAAATAGTTGGTTCTACGTTCTTTTATTTAATATCTACAACAATGTGCTACACCGGCATAGTAAAAATTGAAACATCAAGTATGGTCAAAACCGTTTTAGACAAAACAAAATTGAACAGATTTAAGCTAGTTGTGGTCAACAAAAGATAATAAGCATGTTCACAATATTAAGACAGTCAGAATAAAACCAGATTGACAGGTGTTTACTTGTGCAAATTTCAAATTTGAAAAATAACCTACTTAAAGGCCACTATGTTGATATCTGAAATACATGATTTAATTCACTATTATATCTTTAACCAGATTTCCAACATTTTGATCTCAAGCACTGCCGATGATGCCATATAGTGCATCAAATTTATTGAGGTATTTTGTGATTCATTTTATTATAGGGTTAAGGCTATGTTGACAATAGATTGAGATCGACGCTTATTGACCGCTATGGTGTGTCAGTTTCCAACATGACAATAGATCTTCTTCCTTAACCGGACATGTTCTTCAACAAGCAGCACAGCACGGCAGGAACTGCTCATCCTTCCATAGCGCCTGAGTTCACCCCCGATTTTTGGATGGGTTTGTGCTGCTCGTTTCTGTTTGCACTTTTTGGTTTTTTGTGTTGTTTGTTACTTTGTCATTTGTCGTCTTTTTTGTGTTCCCGGTTGTGAGTTTTGTGCACCGACTTCTCCGCTTTTTACATTTCGGTATTCATACCTCTAGATGTGTTTATTTTATTATACATGTTTATTCTTTTAGTTAAACATGTATCCTTGTGTCGTTTTCTGTTGTGTTCCATTTCACATGAATTTATCTTTTTCTTGGACTTTTCCCACTGTTTGGACGCTTCGGTATTCTTTCGCCGATATTTTTATTATATTGATAACACCCATATTATTACTAGAACTTAGGATGTTATCACAGCAAAGATGTCTTGAATGCATTAGTATATGGGGCATCCAATCAAAAGTTAGTATATCAAGTGAACACCCAAATGCATTCGAAAATATTTGTATTGCAATGTATTTAACGAAACTATACAATGCCATTTTATAAAAGTCGTATATGTTTTACTGTGGTTTTGTTTCTTTATTCAATACAGAATCCAGTCAGCTTTAATACATATTTTACCTCTAATTAATTTTGTGATTTTCCCTCGTAATAACTACATACTATTTATAAAAACGTGGCTTTATTATGTTCTAGACCCACGATATCAATAAATTGAAGTAAATTGAATTCGAAATCGGCGTCGAAAAGGTTTCCACAATAAATGAACTCTAAATATGCAAACGACGAAAGAAAGAAATCCATACTTTGAAGAAATGCCAATATAAAAGTGCCTTTCCCGCGTTTTATTAAAATAAAAAGTGTAGTGTTTCAATAAATACAACAACAGCTGTACGATTATACAACACAATCATTTGCGTGAAATCAAAATTCGCATTCTAAATGATTTATGTTATATTGTTGTGTATATTGAACAGGGAATTTAAACAGTACAATAATTGTGTTTTTGAAGACTACATAATATTTTAGCTATGATGATATCACACAGTAATTACTTAATGCTAACTGTTTACATGCAAATATTAGTACTGCATCATAGCGAGGGCAGCAAGCACTAGTAGGAGAATATGGGTCATTTAAAAGGTCTTTGTTTCATGGCGGGAGCCGTTATTCAATCCGAAGTGAATTTAGTTGTTAGAACGGAAATGACCATATTGTGCTACATACAAAGGCGAAAAAAAATTCATTCGCGGGAAACGGAATTAAAGAATCCTAATTTTTTAAAAATATGAAGATGAAACACCAATAAATCCATTACATGATTAAGATTGTTTATATCTGAGTATTTTCTAATTGATAGTATAGTCCCCTTGCATACAGCCGTGACGCTGGACACAACATTTGCGATCTTATATACTTTCGTTCTGTCATACTGTTACAGGTAAATTAATCGTTTTATAATTTAAAAATCGCAACTGACGTCGGGCTGCTGCGGAAAAATGTTTGAACTTGTTCCTGAAAAAATCGTTAATAGTTTTGAGAATATTGGAAATGACGAACTCGATTTTATGCTGGTATTACATTTTAATAATACGAGCTGTAATCTTTCATTATTTCCTAAGGTATTCTTATTACTTGTATAAAACTTCAAATCTTGTTCAATCTAAAGCGGATCACATTAATATTTTGTATAACTTATCATGTATTTTATAATATATTTGTCTCATGTAAAAAATAAGTAAGAAAAAGTAGAACGTACCAGAGGCTTACACAGCGTGGTCTATAACCTTGCATGAAATGTTTTACATCACAACAATACTTCATAGAACGTTATATGGATAAAAAGATGAAACATACTTTTAAAATAATTAATAACTAAGTTATTTAAGAAATTATGTATACAAATTGAATACCTGTATTATTTATATTAAAGAAATCCTTGATAACATCATAGCTATATTGAATTTTACAATCAAACCCTCACTAACAATCTCTACTATTCCATTTTTACTTAAACCACAAACCCAAATAAGCAAAACACTTTAAAATTTTTACAATGTTTTCTCAAAACAAAGAATGATGAAATAAAAGTATTATCCTATACTGGATTTTATTATTTTTTCTAATTCTACATTTTTATTTGTTCCTAATGTTAAATTAAACTTGAGCTCAAGAGTATATTTCTTAAAACAAAGAACCAAGCTCTGGATTATTTTCTAGGGTAACTTCAACTCACTGTTCAGTTAACTTACTGAAAGAAACTCGATTCAAAAAAGAGAACTGTTAACAGAATTTATAGAAACGTCTGGGTACAAAATATTCTGCAAGAACAGGTTAATATGTGATTGAAAAGAAGGTGAATATTATATTTCCTTCTTCAGTAAAAATGAACATGCAATTCAGCGTTAAATTTTTTATTTAGAAATTAAGACATAAAAAGGACAAATATACCTACGGAGCAATAAAAAAAAAATGTAATCCATTGGACAGACAATCCCGGGAAGACAAATGAACAATCACAACCACAACAAATAAACACATAAAACCAAAAAAACAATGAACAACACGAACTCCTATAAAAACCAGGAGTGAACCCAGGTGCTCCGGAAGGGTAAGCAGTTCCTTCTCCGTATACGGCACCCGTCGTGAAGTTCAACAAAGTCAATCCTTGGGAAGTCACAAATAAACCAAAATACCAACCAAACTTCGTAAAAAACGATTATGAACCCTAAATTCAAATTTTGCCACATGTTTGACCATAACGTAGACAATTCATGTAGTATCCAATTATTAATTCTCAAACATTCCTTGTGTCTGCGTATCTGTAAAGTTTGTTATATTGCCTTGATCCATATGATTGTTGTTTAATTGCAAATGAATAAAGTTTAAATTAATAAGTGTTAACTGAAATAACGCGATATATGTTATTGAGGGTGGCGATCTTTCAACAGTAACTCATTTGTTACTATAACAGTGTTATCTACCAAGGTCCACATATGTAAAATAATAAAATCTATCACAAAATACCGAAATATACATAATGAAAAAAGCTATGAATCCCCCCATTTGAAATGACAAATGATACGATTAGTGTCATGAGATTTCGGACCAAATAATCGAAAATATGCCTGTTAGGACATTATATTAGCTTTAAGAAAACACAACAAATATCAACAGAAATGATAATTTAATGAATAGATTATCAGGAAATCACAAGCCAAGATATTACACTAAAACATGCCAGTTTTAAGAATTGACCTTCCGAGTTTAGATGCCCGATAAGATTGTCATTTTACGTCAAAACGGCCTCAACACTGCGTCCATCTTTTACATGCAGCAGAAACCGGCTTTCGTCCGACCAATGGATCAGGCGCTAGGTCCTCAAGTTCCAGCTACATCGCGCTAAACACCATGCAAAACGCAGTCGTTGATGTCGATCAGATAACAGTGGACGTCCAATTCATCTCCTTGAGGTGAGTCCTGGTGATTTAAACCAGTTCCTTACAATTATGGCTGATAGACGCCATTAGGTAACCGTTGTCTTAATAGAACAGGACAAACTGCAAATTGTATTAGGCTAACCAGGCTATGCAGTGCCCTGTCTTCACGCTGCGATGTTATGGGTAGTCTTCCGGCAAGTCTTACACGGAGTTGGTTTGGATGTGTTTTCTCACAATCCGGCTGACTACAGTATAGTGATAGTCCATCTGACGTCCAATAGGTTTAAAGGACATCCCTGTTGACCGCATGCCGATAATTTGCAATCTTTGGTCCTCTTATATTCGTCTCCGTACCATGTTCACAGAGACAGAATACATTTTTCCAAAACTCCGGACTAAAATACCCAAATTTGAGGCGAGGACATACTGCATTTTGGATATTGCATGACAAGCATGGTTCACGTGCATGATACCCCGATATCTTAATTACACAATTAGTCACACCTGTATGATCACATCTTTTGAATGGAACAATGGTCTTGTCAAAATCAATATTTTCATTTAAATTGAAATTCGTGGTAACATGCTATAATTCAATATACCAGGGGGTGTTTTTCTTTGTGTACAGATTTGATTTACTGTTTCGTTGACTGACAACTAATTAGCAGGGCTCGAGATCAAAATGTTGAAAAAGTTGTAATGCAAGGAAATGTTCTATTTCGATTTCAAAAAGTCACTTTACGGTTCCTTTTTTTCTCTTATTTAGATACGTTTATGTTTTAGACATACGAGTCGACGGCTTTTAGCAATGTTTATTAGTATGTATAAAAAATGAACATTTACATTCATATATATAAATATACACACAAACGCATATACAGATTAAATATAGTATTGCTGGGCACGTATCATTGACCACGCCAACATCATATTTAGCATTTATGTACCATCGCATGTGATTCTTTTGTAGAGAACAAAATACGTTATTGCAGTAGACAAAAGGACATAACCAAAAGATTGATAACTGAACGATACTACTGAGGATCAACGATAGCACAACGTGTCTATGTAAAATATTGTGAACAAAAAACATTCAATTTCACATTTTGATATCGTGTACAATCGTCTATGTCCTCATATGATATAATAATTTTAAAATCTTTTTTATCTTAAATAATAAATTTTATTTTGTATAATTTTTCTTTCTACAATGTAGAGCTAGTTATGCTGTATTTGAAAACCAAAAGTTGAATGCTGATTTTCTGCTTTGAAATCCACTGTTTCTTTTGGATAAGAAAATAAAACATTTTACTTCAATGTTGGTTTTCAGGGTATCCATATGTAATTATTATTATTTGTGAACACATAAATTTCCGTTTACCAGTGTACGATGTGTATACTGTTGATGAAACTGTTGTTAGCTAAAATGAACATAATAAAGAGAGATTCTTCACACAAAATACATACATGACTTTCTAGAAAATCCAGGCAAAGAGACAAATCTGTAATGTAGTTTTTAACAGTTAAGAAAGACTTATGCTTCAGATAAAAGTTTAACGTTACCTGTGCTAAACTGATTTTGATCACGTTTTGGGTTATTATTTAAAATTTGATTGAAAATATGGTGCTACAGAAAATATAAAAAAGCAGGTATACACAATACTGTAATTGTTGTTCAAGATCAACATTGAGGGAAAAATCAATGATGTCCAAGAAGTCCTGCGCTCCATTTCGATTTGGATTTTTGATTAAACGTCGATTACATGGTAACACTATTTTCGAAAGAAAAGGCTTCACAAAAATTATTCTAATATGACGTCCTATATTTCTTCAAGCAATATATTATCAGGTATATCCACTTTAAGAACATGCTTAGAGAATCTTTAAAGTACCGTAGTAAGCTTTGACGACAAACAATATCTTTTGAAATTCTGTATCTTACACAGAAATCACGCGATACATGAAGCGTTTTCTATCAAACAATTCTGTATTTTGTGATATTGCATTGTTCGCCTTTGATTTAAAAATATATATTGCACAGTTATTTAACCAGACTGTAAATTACGTCGCCAACTGTATACATTAAATCATTATGCTATTTGTGTATTTGATGAAAACGCATATACAAGTTTCTCCCGTTATCTAAAATTTTCTCTCAGAAGTATGTGTATAGACTCTTACAGATAACGTATGTTAATCCTTCCATTTTTCTTTTACTTGTGTTATGAATAAATTCTCCTGGATTTTACGAGTGTTATACTAGATTTGTTTCGCAGGACTATGCAGGATTATTTTCCGATCATACTTTTGATTTCCAAAATGATATCATCAGAACAATTGATAAATCAAATAAACATTAAACTACAATATATCTGCCTAAGAAATGAATCAGACTCTACACAAAAACAAGTCATACAATTTGATGATCTTTGTAAAAGAAACACGATAGGGAATGGTATTTGTGAATGATATTAGTCCATAGACAATGTAATATCCCGAGCTACAATGCCATATCTGTTTAATTACTAAAACGCAGTTATAAACGTCCCATTGAAAAGATACCTTTCTGTGGGAAAGATAGGACGAATACATGACAAATGAACTGAAACTGAGATAATTTGCAAAAAAAAAAAACATTCTGATTACCAACCTGTCCAAATCCTTGTTTGTATAAAGTTTCGTACCTGTCATCCTGTTTTGTTTTGTTTTTTTTTTATCACAAATTTACTTTAAAAAACATAATGTTATATATAACGCTTATTCTGGTTGGTCTGTCCGCATAATGTACGATTAGGCTAAAATATATACACAAAATCTAAATGATCGGAAGTTATCACTTTTGATTCTACGATACTTAGAAACATGTATACATGCGAACTTTATCAATCATTCTCACCTGTTTGTGGCGAGTGGAAACATTTTTTGAGACAATGTACATATATTGTTTTTATCCTACAAAGATAAATGTCTATCTTGTATCGGAAGAATTCACGACAATGGTAAATTCTATTATATAGTTCATAATTCGTTTAGTAATATTAATTACAAATATCTTTTATTGTAATTCCTAATTTTATCCTTGTAAGGAAATCGTACATCGAAAATAAAATATATGTCATTTCGACCTCATAAAGATATTATAACAATGATATTAATGGGTGTTGAATTAACTGTATTTCATCGGAAGTTAAATACCATAAAAAGACCGAGCTAGTAACAATAGTTATAAATCATGGCGTAACATCCTGCTACACATATGGTATAGATAACTAATATTAAAAACCGGTTGACTCTGTCATTTTCTGTGTCAGAATTAAGTGTTCGAATCGGATGTCTTCCTGCGGAAGGATATACATTTGCTGACACAATGAAAACCTATCGTTTTCTTACAAAACAGTCAATCATATATCAATACAAAACTTCGATTTTAAACATTTGCAGAATCGGACTAGAATCGATTCTCGTAAAAAATATTTTGTGCATGTGACTTTCTACAAATGTCAAGTTACGTATTACCATTCATATTTTCAAAATGAAGCAATAAACATAAATTACTTAAGCAATTGAAACATACACAATGAACTTACGAGACATCAAATTTCAGTATTTCTTTTATTTTATTTTTTTTTTACTTGCTGGGTTTTCTTCACTTTTTTAACGGATGTATCGACTTTTTGGTACAAATTGCTGCATTTTTGTTAAGTGGAAAATCTGAAAATAAATATGACGAATTTTTCAATCATGTTTAATGGATTATAACACCTTAAAACTTCATTCACGCATAAATAAACTGTAAATAGAAAACCGGTTTCATATTTGTATTGTGTATATAAATAACAATTTTATCGTATCAAACCGAACTTCTCTTTACAGGATTTAAACAAGGTAAGCGATATTTTCAATGTAGGAAAACAATTTTTTTCCAAATGAAATTCTTAGACACTTTACGAAAATGATATTATTCATAAGCATAAAACAGTAAAATTAATGTCATAGTGCAAAATTCATAACAAGGAATATAATTTCAATAATTCTAAAGTTCAAACAATCGTTTAGATATTTCAACAGCAAAATTGGGACTTCATATCTTTGGTCTTTATTTATATGCATATATATGTAGTAAACAAAAAATCAGCGGATGTCAGGTCATTGTGACAACTTGTCATCCAAAAATTAGATTATTTATTTTGCCTTAATTTTTATCAAAATATTTAGCAAAACGCAGCGTTAAGATCCAAAAACATTAAACGTAGACGTCGAACCAAACTGCTTTATAGCATATTTGAGCTAACATACTGGAATTACAAACTATACAGTCATAGCTAGTGAATGTGCGGATGAACTAGTGACAGTCAGTAAAATATTATTATTACCAACAACTGATCTCAGAATTTGTCTCAATCTTTTTTAAAATTAGGTGCTAGATTTTTCTTTGTATCGAATGCCGTTGAATGCTTTTGAGACAAATTAAAGCAGTTTAAACTATAATCCTTGTCAATTTAATTAATTTTACCAGGTGCATGTTTTATATTGTTTGCAGAATGTATTCATTTCTATTCTATCCATTAAATAACAGTTGAAAATTAAGATTTAAACTTATGCTAGTTCTTATCTATATAGGATCCAAGCCCATTTTTTCAATCATAGTACTAGCATACATATAAAAGCAAACTAAAATGAATATACGAATGTTTACTTTGAAAGGGGTATATTTTATGTTAGAGTAGATGGGAAACAAAAAAAAACAAACTTCAGAAGTTTACTATTATATATTGATTGATTTATTTCTTTAGTTGGGGTTTTACGCCGTTTCAACACATTTTATCAAATTCTTGGCGGCTAGATTTTATTGTTGGAGTAAGCCGGAGTCCCCGGAGGGATTCACCGACCTTCGGTAGGAAAATTGGCAATCCTTGTTAATTTAGATCGGAGTCGAACAATTATATATTGAAAATTTACCAGGTGCATGTTTTATATTGTTTGCAGAATGTATTCATTTCTATTCTATCCATTAAATAACAGTTGAAAATTAAGATTTAAACTTATGCTAATTCTTATCTATATAGGATCCAAGCCCATTTTTTCAATCATAGTACTAGCATACATATAAAAGCAAACTAAAATGAATATACGAATGTTTACTTTGAAAGGGGTATATTTTATGTTAGAGTAGATGGGAAACAAAAAAAACAAACTTCAGAAGTTTACTATTATATATTGATTGATTTATTTCTTTAGTTGGGGTTTTACGCCGTTTCAACACATTTTATCAAATTCTTGGCGGCTAGATTTTATTGTTGGAGTAAGCCGGAGTCCCCGGAGGGATTCACCGACCTTCGGTAGGAAAATTGGCAATCCTTGTTAATTTAGATCGGAGTCGAACGATTATAAATTGAAAATAATGTTTACCTATTGTATTAAGTTAAATTAACCATTGTGGGTAAAAATTGTTCTCTTCCTGGAGTGTTTATAATTTTTACTCTGTTAAATACATTGTGCATTATATTAAATTATAATATATGAATTTCTCCTGCCGTATATAAAAAGCTTCCTGATAGTAAATATCCAATCAACCTGAATTATACGCTTTAAAAAATAACATTGTGTTGGTGCATTTTAACATTTTCGTAAAGTGTTCCAACGTAAATCATTTTTAATCTTTGAATACTAAAAAATGATCAAAAGCATTCATTGTATACATAAGACCTCAGTCGTAAACAAAATTAATGTACCTCAACTAACTTTTCACTAGACCTTGTCATTTTCTATCTCGGTTATAATATTTAAATGTATTTAATATGTCTTTCAGTTTTTTTGTACCGTAAATTATAACGGAACGGGGGTTTTAAAGAAATTGGATGCATATTTAAAAAAATATTAAGTAAGGTAAAAGTTTCCACAGTATTAAATTAACATTTTCTTTCATATATAATGTAGATAAAATTTGAATGAAATTTTGAAATGTTTTCACTGGGCTGTTATCCTAAACAAAACATCACCCATTACATTATCACCTAAAACTCGAGTATGATCATAGTATCGTTCCATGTGTCTATAATGGTAATACATATAACATCACCCATTACAGTATCACCCAAAAGGCGAGTATGATCACGGTATCGTTCCTTCTGTGTGTTGCTACCGTGGTAATACATATGCAATATACATTATCTGGCGCCTCTGGGCAGATATGGTGATTATCTTTTGATCACATACTTGGTGTTCTCGTGGGTTGTAATACTACAACTTACAATCAACAAATGTAATAAATATTAATGAAACACGTTAGACAGATTTTCATTCAAAACGTTAAAGTTTTGTCAATTGATCATAATCGAGAGCCTAACTCATAGGCCATATTGTTTATTTCTGGTGTGATGTCATCGGGTACGCATCAAGATTTATTTGATCTACCCGAACAAGTGTATCTATCGAATTAACGTTGGTTTATAAAATATTCAGATCTAAGTCTTTTTTTTAAATATGTGATGACAATAATGCTAATAAACTATTAATATCCAATTGCATCGTGTTTTTTTTTTTTTGTCATCGACAGTTAGGTTTTCTCTCATTAAACGTATCCTTACGTTATTTATCAAAATGTCCCTCTATAAAAAATACAGGTTGTGATTGAAATTTTTAAAATAGGGACATGATAATAATAATAATAATAATAATAATAATAATAATCAACATCATCATCATCATTTATTTCAGACATAAATTGTACATAGAAATATGCAAATATGATGAAAGTTTTGAAAATAGAAGATAAAAAATAAAGAATTAAAATACTAATAAATACAATTAGAAATTCTAATTCGATTACGTATCAGTCGAAGTTAACATAAATCTCGGTATACCATTGTCTGAGTAAAGGCGAACTATACCATAAATCACTACCAAGAATAATAAGAACAAGCTGATTATCAGACTGTTGCAAACGTTTATACAAACTATAGATAGTTTTACGTCTCATTTCCAGAAAACATCTTCACTTTCGAAACTTTTTTATATCTTTTCCATTTATGTTTTAATAATAAAACATCACCCAGAAAGTTTGTAGTAGTTGGGTTCGGTTATGATTCCAGTTCTAACAATAGCTAAATTTTCATTTTTTTTTTGCCTCCTGTGATTTTATTGCAACGATACATGGTGAAATTTTATGCAGAAATGAAAAAAGTTCACATTTTTAGAGCTTGTATGAAATTGATATGCATAATCAATGTTTTGGTAGTAAGTAAACTCAGTGTACTTTTCTAAGTTTTAGAATGAAGTAAAATGCATAGAGCGCATAGGTTAAAACACCGTTAATTCTTTAAAACATTATCAAACCGATTTAAATGTAAAGGTAGCAGGGCTACGCGATCTGAAAAGAAAAAATAATGAAATTATTCTTTGTCCATTATTTCCTTACAGAAAGAAGAAACACACCTAAAGTTCAATTGTATTTCATAGACATTTGAAAGCGGTTTAAATGATAATGTCAATATTTTATCCAAGTCTGATGCCGGATAATACAATATAAACTATATGTATAATGTCTTAGTGTATAAGTGTTATACTGTTCTTGAGTTTTCATTTTCTGGTCATTGGAGATTGTTTAACATCTTTTCTTTTTTTTTAATTTTATTTAAGGCATTGCGAATTTTTCTACCGAAGGTCGGTGGTTCTCTACGGGTACTCCGGCTTCCTCAACCAATAAAAACTGGCCGCCACGAGATGGCCAAAATGTGCTGAAACGGCGTTAACAACTAACAAACTAAACAAACAAAATAATTTTATTTAAAGACAATTGTAACATATCCGGAAATCATCAATCCTAAAGAGAACGTTCGGCGTTCTTTTATAAGGTTTTACCTACACTATTGGCTGTGATGCTGAATAATGTAACAGATGTTATGCTGCCCTGGGGAACACAATCTCTGTTCAAAAAGTTAATGAATGAAGGTAACCTACTATTCAACGTTTAATATCGTTTAGATATTTTAAAATACCATATTTCTACGTGGTGGTGTATGCTTTTTCAAGAAGGAAAAGCCCGAAGCCACAGGTGTTGAGCTTAGAAAACCCGTTGCGTATAAAGGATTCGAAGCGACAGAGATCACCTGACGTGTTTCTACCCTGTCGGAATCCACACTGTATATTAGACAGGAGACCATTGGTCACTTAACCCTATCCCTGTCCTCAAAGATCGGTGGCCGAGTGGTCTTGGTAGTTCGTCATGATTACTAATGATCTCTAGCCTGTCAACACTGGGGTTTTTAGTTCGAATCTCACTTGTGGCAGGGTGTGTTCGATATAAATTGACAAGGATGGCCAATTTTCCTACCGAAGGTCGGTGGTTCTCTCCGGGTACTCCAACTTCCTCTACTAATAAAAACCGGCCGCCGCGAAATAGCCAAATGTGCTGAAAACGGCGTAAACCCCAACTGTAACCCTATAGCTCGTTATCGTCTTTTTGAATGGCCAGTACTTCACACTGTGCTCTATAAATGTCTTTTTAATGTTAACTACACTAAACAAACTGTATATAAAATCCAAATGAAACAATAAACAGATAATAATAGCTATGTCTCTAGCCAGTATTTCGAGGCACGGTCACCTTAACTTTGCGCTGGGTTCTCTTTTTATACTGTTTTTGTCACGTTCCCAAACACGGAACGTGT
This sequence comes from Mytilisepta virgata, assembly GCA_028015205.1. NCBI lineage: Eukaryota > Metazoa > Mollusca > Bivalvia > Mytilida > Mytilidae > Mytilisepta > Mytilisepta virgata. Next base: position 21,949,226 of record CM051513.1, read on the forward strand.
TAATTGATTGCTTGGCAATTAAAGATAAATGTAAACAAATTAAACATAAAATAGGTACCATTAAAAAATAAAGTAAACAAATCAAACATAAAATAGGTACCATCAAAATGAAAAACCATTTTAATATCCCTCGCTGACCGGAAAACATAGGTGGTCATCACCATGATAGCGTGTCCGAATCATCAACACTTTATCCAAGTAACACTTTTAAAACGTACCTACCACAAGTGAGATATAGATAGTAAAACTGATAGATATTCATTATTTTATAATCTAGTCTAAACTTTATTGTGTTTTATATAATTATTGTATTTTGTGACCTATAGTAAATTTGAACTTCTTGTACTTTCTCTTATTTATTTTTCTAACTCTCTTCGCTTATGACCATTGTATTACATTCGTCCCTCATCAATTTAGAAATATTGTTATTTCTTTGAATATCAATTTTCTATGGTCATTTATTTTTCATTATTTTGGATGACTGCCCGCTGCTGCTGTCATAGGCGTCCTTCTTGTGAAGAACTTACCCGTCATGGCTAAGCAGACCGGATGTCAGTCACTCTCAGAGCTTAGATATGTTAATTATCATTTTCATGTTCAATTAACTGCTTTCTAGCTATTACATGTCACAATCAAGATATATGTCATATCTTTTGATAAATTTCTTTTATAACGATCAGTTGTATCAGTTATCTTTGTAGCAATTTGTAATTTTGAGTATATCTCAAGAGTGTTAGATTAATACCTATCCCTAACATTTTCAATAATTATCATAATAAAACATTAAGCATGCACAATTATAACTTCATATGAAATTACTGTCATTAATCTAATCAATGTCTTGTCCTCTTCAAAATGAACAGCTTATATCAAAATGATTATAAGTCTTTACACTAGATAAATGTATATGTACACAAGACCAATCAGTTGACTCTTCATATTGATGGTAATGTTCTGTAATTTTGGTAAATTTGGTTTTCATGCTACACATAAGATCCGATAGAGTAATTAACAAAAATGTCCAGGTAACAGTATCTATCCCGATACTCCTGCTACAACTGAATCCAGTATCAGTGTACGTCTACACTTTGGTTTCATTGTCCTTCACTTCCTATCTTTAACTTGGGTAAATCGAATTAATGTCCTTCGACTTTGTCTTGTCGAAACTACTTTTGAAGAATCCCTTTTGGGATGATGATGAGATCGTTCTGACATCGATCTCCGCGTCAACATCGCGTCCAGTTTTGACTGACATCATCGGTTCCGGAGTCATATGATCCATTTCGGCTCTTCTTTTCCTGAGCGGTAGAATTGGCATATATTCCAACGGCTTCGTTTGCTTCAGTTGTCAAATTGTTCTCAGAGTCATATTTACGACACCAATTTTGTTCTTGCCATAAAATTCTTTTGTCGGCCGGCACATCATCAATCGATATAAGTCCATATTTTCCTTTAAATATAACTATGAAGTATAGAGTTTGGTCTAACACTGTCATTTGTAGTTCCTACTTCTGGTAACCTTGAGGTTCAGGTCGGGTTGGATCATATCTGCTCATCTTTGTCATTGTCCAGACTTTGTTACCATCTGTACCATACATCAAGCGATTCGCCTCTTTATTTCCCTATCTGACTGACCTTAACCTCCCCTTATACTTATTCCTACATTTATTTATTAATTGATGACGAAATTTATTTATTAAAATTAATAGTATTAAGCCCAGTGTGCCTAAGATACATATCCAATATCTAGGACACTTGGGCATAGTTTTCAATTCCAAATTAACAGTATTTAATTCTTCCTTCAACAGTTTAATGGGAATACTTTTTATCTTTGTTAATTTGTTAGGTATTTTTATTGATTTAAGATTAGGTATTTCTTCAAATACTGTTTTCCATAAGGTTACATCTCCAAAAAAATAATTATCAATCAACTTCTTAAAAGTTCCAGTCACATTATATTGACTTTCTTTATGATAATAAGGCAGTAATGTCATGTAAACATTATGAGCTGAACATGTTAAATCTAACTTAATTATATCAACTGGAGTTTTAGAAGTAATTCTATAATTAGACAACTTTCCACATGTTACACTAAACGTCAAATGTTCTTTCGAGGTAATTAAACAATGTCCATTTGTTAAATGTTTAGCTTGAGGTTTAATATCAATTTCAGATATCATCAATTGACAATGTTGTTTTATTCCCTTTTCATTATTCCTAAATAATTGAATTACACAAAAAGTTCTGACATTATTGGATAAACAGGACTTTTAACTGTACAGTAATTAGTTAATGGTCGATTACATTGATTAGCTTTACTTTGATGTAGCGCAATGAATTGTGTCTTTTCTTTTGTTAACTGCCACATTTTCAGTCTCTAACTTAAAATTTACTACATAAGTAGTTTTATTGTCAACTTCTTTCCTAACAGGAAAGTTGTATATCTTATCAATTTTGAAAGTACCTATTGTGTCTACTAAGTAAAGTCAAGAAATATCAAAGGGATATTCGAAGGAGAGAAAAATCGTAACAACTGACAAACTCCGGAGAACAACGAAGACAAGACCAAAACAATACATGCACTACAATTAAAAACTATTTAAGAAATCATAGAAGAACGAATAATCTAGATATAAAGTGGACCCCATTCTATAGAACAAACTGGACCAGTAACGTATATTATATGTAACCAGTTAGATGGATCCAAAACTAGTATACTAACGGATATGATACCACTGCAATTATTTGATTGAGGTGAATTATTGTAATACACGCCAAAGTCTGATAATACGTCCATATGGGGCTATGGCTTGGTTCATTTTTCTACACAAAACAAAAACGAAAAAAAGAAAAATAAACCATTGATATACAAACTTGATGTTCCCTAGATGTTGTTTTTTTAAATGCTTTTCTAACATGCAATACGTAGCAAAATGACAACTTAAAAGGAAAATAATAACAATTAACTCCAATTTTTATTCCGTACATCACAGTACAATTTATTCCGTACATCACAGTACAATTTCTAAAAACTTTAAATTTGATTTTCTTCTGGATCTACTTGACTCTGGTTGTTCGCCTTTTCCGCGTTTTCATCAACCAGTTTCTTCTGATGAAGTCTTCTTTTAAGTTCAATAAGAGGGATAACATCTTCACCAGAGGAGTCTTCCCGCTCGAGTCGTTTATGACGTACCACCATTTCTTGTGGAGTTTCATCGTCTTCGGTCTCATCATCCGGAGGCACAACTAACCTTGTGCTCCTTAATGCTTGAGATTCCTGATCTTTGGGAATCTCCCATTTCACACTATTTATGTGTCTTTCATGAGAACTAGTTTTGGATCCATCTAACTGGTTACATATAATATACGTTACTGGTCCAGTTTGTTCTATAGAATGGGGTCCACTTTATATCTAGATTATTCGTTCTTCTATGATTTCTTAAATAAACCGAGTCACCTACTTGAAAAATTTACTTCTTACTATTTTTGTCAGCATATTGCTTCTGTTTTCCGCGGTATGATTTATGTTGTTGTTGAAGAGCAATCTGATGTTGGTCTTCACCCATGTACCTACGCCTGGGCCTCAGGATCGTGTCTAAGGGCAAAAAAAGTCTCTGTTATATAATAAAGAGAATGGCGAAAACCTCGAAGACTCATTCACGTGGAATCTTATCGCAGCCAAAGTTTGATTCACATACAAATTACATTTTCTTGTGTCTGCTTCGCCATTACGTTGTGTAGAGTGCGGTGGAAACGCTCGACTTCCCGTTTGCTTGGGGGGAATAGAAACTTGTCGTCACATGATGTATATTCTTGTAGCCGAAGTCTCCTTTACATTTTTATTAACATTTTCCGTACCATTGTCAGATACAATTTCTAATGGACAACCACATCTTGGTATAATTTCTTCGATAATTAATTGTGCAATCTGATCTGCTGTTTTGTCTAGTACACTGAAACTCTCAGGCCATGCTGAATATAGATTCATAAAGGATATTATATATTTGTTTCCCGATAATGTGGTCGGATAGGGTCCCGATAAATCTAAACCATTTTTTGCAAAAGCATACGGAGGTGTATCCATTTCTTGTATTTGTGGTTTCGACTTTTTATTGCTTTTGGTTTGACACGTGATACATTTTTCTATGTACATATGTAATTGTTTATACATATTCGGACATAATTACTTTCAAATTGGTCTTATTACGTCATAACTTTTATCAACAGCCATGTGTCCTAACAAATCTAGTGTTGTTTTAAAACTGCTTTTTCAAGATGTTGTGGAATGTATAGTCGAAGACGAGGGTCTTCAGAATCTTGGACAGATAATATAAGAGTTTGTCATCTCCAGATTCAAAATAATGTGTCTCTTCTGCCTTCGTATTAGTTCCTTTTCTTAGTCGTGCTTTGATCTTCTCAATCTCTTTGTCTTTTGCTTGGTCAACTTTCATATCAAATGTGTCTTTCAAGGTATGTTTAATTGGATCAACATGTGTGTCGACTGTACAAGCTGCAAAATCTTTTGGATCAAACTCATTTGAGTTTATTATATTTACCTCTAATGCCCTATCATATATGTCAGGCTCTCCGTCTTTTGGCCCACTTCCACCTTCTTCAGTTGTCTTGTTTGATGGAATTCTAGAAAGTAAATCAGCGCAATGATTTTCTGTACCTTTGATGTACTCTACTTTGCAATTGGAGCCCGATAAACTTAATGCCCAAAGTTGTATCTTTTTGTTTTGCATTGGTGCATCTAGTATGTACTTGAGTGGTATGAGGTCCGTTCTCATTACAAATTCTGCATTGTGTAAGTAATGATTTAATTTTTGTAGCGTATAATGAATGGTAAAACATTCTTTTTCAATGGTCGACCTACGAGATTGTGTTGGTGTTAATTTGTGCGACAAAGAGAAAAATGCACCAACATACGTATTACTTGCATCAGTATAGAGGACATAGGGTTTATTGGTAACTTGATAAGCCAACAATGGCACTACGGTAAGACTTTCTTTCAAATAGTCAAAGGCTTTCTGATATTCTGGAGTCCATTTGAATCGCTCAAATTTCTTAGTCAGTGCTATGACTGGTTCTGCTATCTTTGAAAAGTTAGGTATAAACCTTCGGCGGTAGGAACAGATACCTATCAATCCTCGAACCTCTCTTACTGTTTTAGGTTCAGGTAGTTTCTTGATTACATCATCCAAATAGGCTATTGCAAAATCTTCACAACCTTGCAAAACAATATTCATAAGATCCTGAAATACCGCCGGAGCTCCATTCAATCCAAATGGCATTACATTGAATTGAAACAGACCTTTGTGACAAGCAAAGGCTGTCTTTTTCTCTGCTAGATGTATCCAGGCCAACCTGCCAATAACCACTTTTTAAATATAAAGTGGTAAAGTACTTGGAGTTACCAAGTAGGGCCAACATATCATCAATAACTTGCAATGGAAATGAGATAGGTCTGAATATCTTATTTAAAGTTCTAAAATCTACATACATACGATTAGAACCTTCTTTCTTCTTCACTACTACTAGAGGAAAAGACCAAGGAGACTTAGACCTTTCTATCACTCCGGCGTCAAGCATCTCGACAACGGCGTCATCAATTAATTTGCGTTTATTAAGAGGTACCCGGTACGGTCTATTCTTAATCGGTGCATGTCAGGCTGTTTCAATATGCATTGTACAGTAGTTGTACATCCTAACTCGGAATCTCTTTTAGCAAATAGGTCTGTGTTATTTCTAATAATCTTAGTTACTTCTTTTTTAAAACCACTTCCCATTTTGATTTCCGTATCATCAATCTCTTCCGTTATGCTATTATCTCCCATCTTTATCTCATTTATCTCGTTGTGTTGTACTGATTCAGCTTTCCCAATAATACAACCTCTACGTAGCGTGAATGTTTGTTAGTGCGGTTTACCACTAATACTGGTACTTTATTTTTCCCCTTAATTTTACTCACAGTCTCTTTAATTTCTAACCATGGATTACCTTGAATACATCCCGATTCAAGATTATTCACCTCAATTATTCCCCATTTAGATTTTTGGAAGCCTTTATTTACCACACCATAACATATCATGGCTGTTTGTGGTTTTAACTTGAGTTTTTTATCTAACCTAATTATAGCCGAAATGTGAATGCCATCTTCTAATTTGACATATGTTCTTCCTCTCCTTAACATTCCTAAATCGAAATATAATCTAACCCCATTATTTTTTTTAAACTCTCTCCCCAAAATGAAGTTCCCGTTGAGCCCATCAGTTATCAGGAATTGCTGTTCTAATGATTGACAATTCATTGTGAAAAAACAAGGTAGCCTCACTCACTATGGTCAACACTTCTCACCTAGCAGTATCTAGGTTTGGAGAAATTTTGGAAACCTTTGGTTTCTGCGGTAATCTGTCAAACATTTTTTTTACTAATTAAGGATGCATCCGCTCCGGCGTCAATTAAAGATCTAAAGCGTGTTTTCCCAATTTTGATAATAGTTCCGGGATTTCCCACTACATTAATTTGATCCCCCTTTTTAGTTTATTCCTTTTAAAATTTTTCCTAATTGTTCTCCTCTCTCCAACGGCTTCCTTTTGAAGAGAGGCTCCTATTTTCCCTTGTTGTTCCTAAAATTAGACGATCGGAGCCAATTTCAACGATTATTTTGAACGCGCCAGTCTTTCCCGTCCCTGGGGTACAACCGTTCTCTGTTCCTTTCCAATACTTTGCGGGTTGGACAGTTATACTTCAAATGATCAATCATGTGGCAAATCCAACATTCTGCTCCACGTACCCAATTTGGACTATCATGAACCCAATTTGGACTATCGTGCTGAACATCACGTCGAGCATGGGCTTTTCGTAGAGGAGGTGTATTTTATGGAACTGCATTGTGGGGTTTAGCTGTCTTTTTCGGAGGAGGTTGCTTATATCTGGGTTTCACTTCTTCTTCCTCATCATCACTGATGATCGTTGGTTCTTCAGGGAGGTTACATGCTGTGTAAACTCTATAGTCTTTCCGTTTACTACAACCTGGGCATCTTTGCTCCTTGTCACATTTATAGCATAAATGTTTCCTCAAGTGTCCATAGGTTCTATAGGCCTATGATCAAAATTTCTGTACGGACTAGGTGCTGTCATTGGCCCTACTTTCATTCTTAAATAATCAAAATGTAACCCGTCGCAAAATGTATCCGCTAATTGTTTCTGAATGAGGTTGCGGGTCTTTTCGCCCTACATCGGATTTGGATTAGCATCTTCCGCTATTCGCAATAACCGTTCCGCGTACATTTGTACATTCTCGTCGGCACGTTGTCTCGTTCTGCGTAATACAGCCATTGCTTGTTGTTGGTCCGTAATATCCCCAAACCTATTCTGCATAAGTCTCTTTAAATCTTGCCACTTGGACAATTCCCCTATTGCCGTGCAATCTTCAATGTATCTTTTTACAAAATCAGCTACTAAGCCTATAAAAGTAACATGCACAATTTGTGGGATATCTGTATCTTTAACCTAGCCATTTGAGCGTACCGGTCTATATTTCGAACCCATTGTTTTAACTGTTTTGGATCACCTTCAAAAGTTTGCACTATGCTAAATGATTGGACTGATACTGCCGTTTGCAAAGCGTTGAGTTGGTCCATCGCAAATTTAGCCCAATCCTTAGGATCATCATTATCAGGGATGTCATTCGAAACTACAGATGGAGCCGTACTACTACCTCCCAAGGCAAGATTATGTTGGGAAGGATGTTCAGACCCTTCACTTTTACCCAGACTTTTACCCAGACCGCTAAATTCGTCCGTCAGTTGATTAACAGCGTCTGCCATTGACAAAGCCAATATTATCTAGTCTTTTTTTATATAGTCTACTGTTAATTTTGGTTTAAATGAAAATTAAATTTAAATTTTTTAACAATCAATTAATCAGTACACCTAAGTATTTACTCAATTAATTATTTGATAATTTAACTGATTTTAGTTAATTTTAAACAAAGGTCAATCTACTAACTAAAGGTACTTTAGAGAAAAGTAAAACGCTTCAACTGGGCGCCAAATAGGACTTGTAACCCTAGAACTCGTGATCGTCTATTTGAATGGCCAGTACTTCACATTGGGTTCTATAAATGTCTTTTTTAATGTTAACTACACTAAACAAACTGTATATAAAACCCAAGTGAAACAATAAACAGCAAACAATAAACAGATAATAATAGCTATATCTCTAGCCAATATTTCGTGGCACGGTCGCCTTAACTTCGGGCTGGGTTCTCTTTTTATACTGTTTTTGTCACGTTCCTAAACAGAGGACGTGTTAATTGTGTTACGGCCGAAATCACCTTTAAATTGTAGCCAACAAAAGACACAAATCAATAATAAAATTTAACAAGATTTATTATATACACAAAGTTTACAAAAAAAATATTACAAAAAAACTAAAATGTCAACTTAACTGTTCAAAATCCTGTTTTTTCTTGATCCGGAATTCTGGTCACTGTTGCCTGAATCCAAACGGAATATTATATCCAATCAGTCACAATCTAGTATGATGTAACGAAAATAAAAGTCTGTGAAGTACGATGTGTGAAACGTAAATAGATCCAACAGCTGAGAACACAAGAATGTCTATCTGGTCCGATAAATGATGTTCTGAAAGTCTAACTTTCTTGTCCGTATATATACTGTAGAACGGAAACTTCTGGAATACGGTAGAAGTTCGAATTACACCATAATTATTACGTAAGTCAAATAGAAAGTTCTAGTCATTCCACCAGTATCCTTTATTGTTCCAGTGATTTCTAAACTGCGCAGTTATAACATTATTTGGTAAACAACTATAAGTATTATGTAAACATAGTATACATGTTATAAGGCTACGCAAAACAAATTAGGCCAAGATAAATAAATATAATAATTACAATATCATAACAATTGAATGCTCGGTAATTACAAATAAATGTAAACAAATTAAACATAAAATAGGTACCATTAAAAAATAAAGTAAACAAATCAAACATAAAATAGGTACCATAAAAATGAAAAACCTTTTTAATATTCCTCGCTGACCGGAAAACATAGGTGGTCATCAATATCTGTTTAAATAACTCTTTTAACTGGTAATAAAGTCCACTATGTATTTCTGATAACATGTCCGAATCACCAACACTTTATCCAAGTAACACTTTTAAAACGTATATACAATAACCTACCACACGTGAGATATAGATAGTAAAACTGAGAGATATTAATTATTCTATAATCTAGTCTAAACTTTATTGTTCTTTATATAATTATTTTACTTTGTGATATATAGTAAATTTGAACTTGTTGTACTTTCTCTTATTTATTTTTCTAACTCTCCTCGCTTATGACCATTGTATTACACAACTAAACAAACAAAACTTGCCAAACCGTTAACAACCAATCACGCGTATGTTACCAGTCAAATTAAATTAAAACAACAACTATATTTTTTTTTCAGGTTGTTGTTGTTATTGGATATTCTGAAGTCGCCATGGTTTAGATTGATAATCGGCGAACACTCCGGGGATACACTAAGTAATTTTTAACATTTTAATAGGCAAGTAAGAAAACAATAAGGTCTTAATCAAGAGAGCTTAAAGGAATGTTTGTTAAGGGTTCATTCGTTGTATTGCACATGGTAGATCCCCTTAGCTGAAATTTGGCTTCCTTTTCGGTATTTTTGGTTGAGAACTTCTTGTTTAATAGAAGTTTGGTTTTTGGTCTTCCAAATGTGTCGGTTTTAATGCTGCTGATTAGAGGTAACACCTTAAAATGCGTCGTATGCAGAATAGTATAAATTTACTATATCTAATATTAGTATCTTTGGATTGTTATTTTGAAACTCCTGGGATGATGTCTCTGCTGGTGGACCCTAGGTCCCCGAGGCTATTCGCTAACCCAGTCGTCAGACTTGTCTGACATGATTATTCATTGATTTGTTACAGAAATTACTAGTATTTAGCAAAATTCAAAAATAATAGAAATACTAAGGGTTCATTCCTTGTATTGCACATGGTAGATCTCCTTAGCTGAAATTTGGTTTCCTATTTCGGTATTTTTTGTTGAGTACTTCTTGTTTAATATAAGTTTGGTTTTTGGTCTTCCAAATGTTTCGGTTTTACTGCTGCTGATGAGAGGTAACTCCTTGAAATGCGTTGTATACAGCATAGTATAAATTTACTATATCTAATATTAGTATCTTTGGATTGTTATTTTATATTAAAGTTTGTTACGGCCAGAAATCACCTTTAAATTGCAGCCAACAAAGGACACAAATCGATAATAAAATTTAACAAGATTTATTATATACAAGTTAACAAAAAAAAATATTATACAAATTGAAATGTCAACTTAACTGATTAAAATATGTCCGAGCCTTTGTCTTTTCTTTATCCTTTCGGTACTGTTCCGGGGATCCAAACAGAATATTAGGTCCAATCAGTCACAATCTAGTATGATGTGTGTAACGTAAACAAAAGTGTGTCAATCCAACATCTGAGAACACAAAAATGTTGATGGCTGATCTGATCTGAAAGTCTAACTTGTGTGACCGTATATATAGTTGTCATGGAAACTTCTAGAATACGGTAGAAGTTTGAATTACACATCGTATATTATAATCATTCCAGAATTATTCCGTAAGTCAAATAGAAAGTTCTAGTCATTCCATCAGTATATATTATTGTTCCAGTGATTTCTAAACTGCACAGTTAAACCATTATTTAGTAAACAACTATCAGTATTATGTAAGCACATTATACATGTTATAAGGCCATACAAAACAAATTAGGTCAAGATAAATACATATAATAAATACAATATTAAAAAGTAAGTGGGTATGAACGCAGATATATGTATAATTATTCAGAATTTAAATTGAATTTAACTCCACGTCTACATGTATAAAATCACTGACAGTTTGTTGTATGAAGTTGATGAAAACGAAAAAACTAAAAGTATACGTGGAGAGGATTATTTTAGTTCTAAACTACTTACACTGACATTGTATACTATCAGATAATGTGGCGAATCGACATTTTTCACAAAGAAATTAAGTGTATATCAAAGATGAAAACACATTGGTGAGAAAACAATATAAAGTTTATTTAGATTAAACAGTTAATTTATCTTGAATGTTAAGAAACTACAACACATAACATCTTGTGTATGTTTTACACGCATCATCGGTTAACATGTTTTCTGACAGAAATCTCAACGACATGTATTCACAAAGCATTAGCGCAACTGTCTTAAGAATACTAGTCAAAGCAGGCCTGCTGCAAACCCCGAAGTTACTCTTGTGTTTTTGAAATCCATACAATCCAAAATAGTGCTGTTGCTATAGTTATTCCAAATATATATCGTTGCTAAGTAGAAAGCACAAATAAAGTAGACTTTCAGGAAATTTACTAAAATTGGAATCACATATTTTGAAAATCAACTGATTTAGATAGTCTTCAAGCTAATATGGTCCAAAAAATCTATAGTTGGTAAGTAAACTTCCTAAAATAATATTCTTAGATACTTAAATTTACCGAAATTGGAATCACATATTTTTAGAAATCCATACAACCCAAACTAGTGTTGTTGCTATAGCAATATAATGATTCCAAATATATAAGATTGCTAAGTATAAATCACAAATAAAGTAGTCTTTCAGGAAATTTACTTAAATTGGAATCACATATTGGCTATTTTGGGGTTATCTCCGCTGTAAAGTTATGCTTATTATCAGATCTTGGCACGAACCCTTTTGAAATGTCATCCGTTTATCTCTGTGTGACGTAATTAGATCTAACGAAAAAATATCTGATTCCATGTTATAGGAGTTAATTCCCCTTTACATAATTTTCAATTTTGGTTTGTCCTGTAAAGTTAGAGATGAGAGATAAGCATGAAATATCAGCATAAATGTATAATACAAAAGACGATGTTTTATTCATTTATCCATTTCAATTTGAATCACTGGGCTCAATGAAGAGAATCTGATAGCATTTTTGTACAAAAAAAATAGTGGAGTATTATATAGAAAAAGGCCCATTATAACATAATATAAATTGTAACAAGTATTAAATTTTACTATTTATTTTCATTCCTTAGGTAATATTACATTCCTAATCATGATTGCTACTTTAGTAGCAGTTATGCTGTTCACAACTGTTTTGGGAGTTGTAAACCCATGTCCTACATCTTGTTCATGCTCTACGACTACTTCTGGTGTTTCTGTTAACTGCTATAGCATAAATATTGGACACGTTCCGGAAAATATACCAAATACTACCTACTATCTGTGAGTACAATTAAAGATCTAGGAGGACGATTTTTTTTAAATACAGAGCTGTGTAGGGATACTAACCTTATAATAGAATATCTAAATAAAATATTAAGCAAGCTAGATACTCAGAAAAGTATTGATACAAACTGGTGTATTTTGCTGAAGAATTCATTCATATGAATTTTAAATCGGATGATAATTAAAAATATTAGATGTCCTCCAAGGTGGCTAATTATGGTTGTTTTAATCCATTTTATCTATTTAATGACAAAAGCAACGCACAAACACTTGCAGTAACTATTATAAAAATGATTTATGTCGAGCCATTTAACCAAATCATCAAAATCGGAGAAGACATAAAATTATCATGTGTCCCTTTTTTGTCCCTTTTATCTCTAAATCGTTAACAGATAGGGGAAACGGATCTGAAGAGATTCCTCAAGAACCATGTTTTTTAAATTCAATCAGAATTAACCCAAAAAAACCTTAATAACCCCGGGAAATAAAAACGAAAAGCAAAATTTCTTAAAATCGATGCCAACCTGTATTTCTAATGTGTTAACATTGTGGTAAAATATTATAAGGATACTTTAAATTGAATGAAAGTAGATTAGCAGAAACATAATTGTCTACAGACCTTAATGCCGACAGGTTCACACCATTTTATATTACCAACTATTTGTGGTCGTATAAAAATTGAATTATCAATAACTGTTTGAAATTAAAATCTACAAGATCACATCGATCTAAAGAAATATTAATATATACAATTTCTCTGTTTAAAGATAAAAAACATTTCTAATTAATTTATTAAAATTTATTTCAAAAATTGGCTCTGTATTTTTGTAATATAGTTTGGACAAAGTGATTTTTATTAATTTCTTTTATTGACAATTTTGGAAATATTATTAAGAAAATAGAGCGGAAATTTCTAAGGTTATAATCACTTCGTTATCAGCGTAAAAATTGGTATACATTTGCTATGAATTTCGGTTGTAATTGTGTCTGTGTTGCGTTAATAATATACTATTTTATATTAGGTTTTCAAATTTGAAAACCTAATATAAAACAGTATACGAACTATTTTCATATCATATAAACTTCAGTTTTAATGTAGCCAAAATACTCCGTAATCGTCATGATAAGTTGGGTATGTCGTGCTCGTATAAATGTCTTACATAAAAGAAAAACAGGGCAGAACATGACGTTTTATCTGCCATTGGAACAGATACTTGTGGTAAACAATGGATATACGATATGCCAAGGAGGACAAACATATTATTAAACTACGACAGTATTTAAACTTGCATTATATAAGAGTTCTCCCATTAGATAATTTAAGATGTAGCTTTTATGGTATTAACATTTTGCAACAATATTTTAAGAAACTTGAATTACAATAGTATATCAGTTATCGAGGATGGAGCGTTTGAATGGCTCGCAAGATTGCAGACACTGTAAGTTATACAATGTAAATAATAACATTTTCAAAGCTGAACATTTAAATATCACATATCCAGATATACTGAATTATGGAAATGATACTATTTTCAAAATGCACTGGTTTAAGTTATAGCTTGTAAATAATACAGTAAATACTACAAGTTAACATGATAGTTAACACCAGAGCTATATCGCAATAATATCTGGAACCTAAATTTAGCAACAGAAGGAAAGGAGTATACAGCAATAATATAAAACCTTTAGTGTTAGTATTTTGATACTAGCGGGAAATTGATACTTTACATTTACTGTAACTAACTGTAAATTTGTGATAACGAAGGAGTATTTCCCTCGAGCGTAGCTTTGTCTTTAGATGTTTTGGTTTCACATTTCGTTTAGTCATTTTGGTGTTTTTGAATTTTTATATATATATTTTTTTTGGGGGGGGGATTCTCAAATTTTAGGCATTGAGTCGGAAATCGACGAACTGTGCATACTTGTGCGTCAACATTGGTATTAAACAATTGTATTTTAAAACAGAGAGTGGAAGAACACCTGCCTATCAGCTCGACGACATCTGTTTAATATTTAGTCTTCTATATACATGCATCACTAACGCATGTTATCATATTTTCAGCAAATTACAAAGTAATAACATCTCTATCATTGAAAATGGAGGTTTCAGAGGTCTTGAAAGTTTGCAGTTTTTGTAAGTAAATGTTCAAGTTTTACAATTTTAGACATCGATGTTTTTCTACGCATTTCTCTAAGTCTGCAGGTATACTTATAATGTACGGTTGCTGTCTGATTAAAAACGTGTATTCAGAAAGCGTAAGATATAACAATGAGGGCGAAGGAATATAATTTCACACTGACAGAATGAAATTATAACATTTTGGAAAAGGTTGTGTCTTCACATCCACATGACCATGCCCAGCAACGCCACAGTCGCTATTATGATCATTTGGACAGAAGAACACCGGATATCTTAAGAAATAACATCAACAATTAATGATACCTTTAAATATGTATATGTCTTCAGTGATATATTGAATGTCTTCAGTAGACAAAGCCTATACAGATCATAACGCTATTCCAGGCTATACGAGCAATCCAAATAAAAAGAAAACTATTTTCAATTTAAGAGCATAATTGGATGTATGATTATTTACAAAAAACAACAGAGAGTGATGCATTTTCACAGTGAATAAAGATGTAAACTGCTGAACGAAATCAATTTGATGTTTTGTTGATTTGATTTTCATATTTAAAAAATAGGTCATGACATGACGGTCATATGGCATTATAAGTATCGAAAGGTCATTTCAAAAAACATTATATGGACCGAAGCGAAGCTGAGGTCAATATACTGTATTTGGAGTGACCTGCCAATCCATATTTAGCTGTTTGACTCGAAGTGCTATGAACTATTTCTTATATTGTATTTATGGATCACATTGAAATTATTCTTTGATCCCGGAGGTGGTTACTCGCCGTAACCATCTTTACAATGGATCTTTTTTGAAAATGCTTTTTCTCACCACCAATACTAAAAGTAGTAATTTTTTCAGACATCCTAAAATATCTTTCTGAAGTAGTGAAAAATACTTTGCATCTCATAAATCACCTATTTAAGAATGTTTTCACGCCCTGCTAAAAAATAACCTTATATTTTGGAACATTTTAGATGACGGGTGTTATGTCGACAATCAATTTCATTTTAAGCAAATATTAAGCAATACTTCTTAAATCCACCCCTTCCCGAAAGAAAAAATCAAACATTGATTGATACCATGCAAATAGCACGTAAAAATACCTCTGAAATATTATTCTACTAAAAAATACTTCAAATTTTATTCCACCCCTAATATAAAACATGGAACAATGACATCAAAATATAATGAAGCAATGTACACACTTAGATGCACCGAATATCTGCATAAAATTACCAGCCAAAAGACAACTCGTATTTTATTCTATAGATAAGGAAATGATATGAAGAATATAGTCAATTTTAACTTTTGATCGTATTTAAACGGTATTTTGCATCAGTTGTTCTGTTCATTTGGCACGAAAGCCGGACGATTTTGGCCACCGAAACAAACCCGGTAGCAATTCCGGCAAACGTCGTATATTGGTCTGGATCTCGTGTCCCTATACTTTTATATGGACTGGGGAAATTTACTTAAGACAAATAGAAGAAATAACAAACATCTTAATGTATAAAATTATGTCTTTGCAACAACCGTTTACAGTCTATTGCTGAAAAAGCTTTTGGAAACCTGACAAACATAAGGACCCCAGTTTTGTCTCGTGAAAATATGTAAACCTGATTATATATTATATATTAGTATAGTATATTAAATAACAGAATGATAAAAAGTAAAATAAGGTCTTTATTGTAAACATCTTTTTAAGATTACATAGAATAATATCTGAAATACAAGAGAATAAGAGAGTAATGACATTGGTACACATAAATTCAGTTCAGCAATAAAAACAATTTGAAAGAACGTATCCAGATTTGGATCATTTTAAAGAAGCTATCTTATTTATTTAGCAGTCTTGAAAAAAAATATATATATGAATTTATAGAAATTCAAGTATTATTTTCTATGAATTTGAGTTTCATCCTCAAGAGAATGGTAACAATGCAGTATCGGTAAAATTCAAACAAAATACATTTGGTATCCTATGTTAAAAACAGATTTAAAATGTTTTCCGAAACTTACATTAAAGCAATGTGCAATAGAGGACAGTGTCTTTGGTTTGCACACTCTTTAAGTTGGAAATGTACACAGTACAAATGTTACTTTTTCATGTACAATAGAGGATGGTTTCTTCGGTTTCCAGACTCTATAAGTGGTAAAATGTAGAGTACAAATGTTAATTTTTTCATGCACTTTTCATTTTTATCAAGTCGAGTGATAAATATTTAGTTCGCCTCATCAAAGTCGGGGCAAAATATTGGAGTACATCCGGCATCCACGTCCACGTCCGCGTACGTGTGCGCGTCCACAGCCAATTCTCATTTACTTGTTGACATAGGGTCATATTTTTTGTGTGCATGTGCACGATGAAGAGATTGACCATGTGGCATAAGATTAAGGACACATGACATATATTACATGCTTGAAAGGCTATTAAGTTTTACCTCAAAAATCGGTCTTAACATACAAAGTGTCCTACAATCATATTACTTGGTGTGAGGGTGCATCTCAGGGAATAACACGGCCTCTCTCCAAAATTAGGTTACTTTGGCCTTGTTGTCACGCTTCATTGACGTAGGTGAAGTTTTACGTCCGAGTTCCGTTCTCTGATACAGAGGGATGTATAGTTTTATATCTTGGTGTGAGGATGCATATCAGGCAGGAACACAGCCTCTCATCAAAATTAGGTCATTCTGTCCTACTTATGGTGCTTTATTGACTTTGGTTAAGTTTTATGTCCGAGTTCAGTTCTACGATACCAAGGGACCTACAGTCATATTACTTGGTTTTAGGGTGCATCTCAGGAATAACACAACCTCAAACCAAACTTAGATCACTCTGACTGATTTATCGTGTTTCCTGGTCTTAAGTTTGATGTCCGAGTTCAGTACTCAAATACCAAGGGACCTACAGTCATATTACTTGGTGTGAGGATGCCTCTCAGGGAGTAACACAGCCCCAGCAAAAGTTAGGTCGCGCTCACCTACTTATCGTGCTTCATTAACTTAGTTTAAGTTTTTCGTTTGAGTTAAGTTCTCCGATACCAAGGGACCTACCATTACTTGTTGTGAGGATGCATCTCAGGGAGTTGCACAGCCTGCCACCAAAATTAGGTCACTCTTACCTACTTAATGATCTTCATTGATTTAGGTTCAGTTTTACGTCCGAGTTCATTTACATGATACAAAGGGACCTACAATCATATGACGTGGTTTTAGGGTGCATCTCAGGGATTAACACAACCTCCAACCAAACTTAGATCACTCTGACTGATTTATCGTGCTTCATTGACTTAGGTTAGGTTTTATGTCAGAGTTCAGTTCTACAATAACAAGGGATCTACAGTCATATTACTTGGTATGAGGATGCATCTCAGGGAGTAGCACAGCCTGCCACCAAAATTAGGTCACTCTGACCTACTCAATGAGCTTCATTGACTTAGGTTGTTTAACGCCCGAGTCAGTTCTCCAATACCAAGCGACCAACAATCATATTAATTGGTGTCAGGATGCATCTCGGTGAGTAACACAGCTTACCACCAAAATTAGGTAACCTACTTACTGCACTTCATTAACTTAGGTTAAGTTTTAGATGAGGTTTCAGTTCTCCGAGTGACCTACACTCATATTACTTGCTGTAAGTGTGCATCTCGGGGAGCCTCACAAACACACACAAAAATAAGTGGGAGAACGAGGCTAACTTTGTAATCGTAGATTGCTTGTTGAATAACGTAAGCACATTGTTTCTATTTTTTTATTTTCTATTTTCTTCTAACATTCTGATCTCATCTTATCCTAATATACTCCGTTGTTTGTTTTCTGTGAATCACTTAATTATTTTGTCGTTTTAGTCTATTATAATCTGATTTTTTTTTCTGTATGGTCCTTTGTTTGTAGAGTAATATATATTATGTGTCGTTAATTTTGTTTATATACTTATTTATATAAGGAATTTTTTATTTCTAATCTCGGTCTTCATATCTTAGTTTCTCTTCATTTATAATCCTGAACCCTGATTTCATCTCTTCTGGGATTTTACGCTGAAAGTCATTTTTTTTTCGATCGGATATATTTGACATGATTTTAGCCGTTACGTTTGACGTTTATGGTCTAATTCTACAAACTACGTCATGTACCTTTACGCATTTTACCATCGTTTTTTTTTCAAATAGAGAAACTTTCCTACATTGCATACATCTGAAGATATATTAAGTATCCACAATGTCTGCTATAGGAAGGAAATATTTAATTAATTCATTAAATGATTTTTTTTAGTTACTTATATTTAGTGTTAATATAGTGTAGAAAAAATCCAAAGATTTTTCAAATATTATGCCAAAACAAATATGAGAGGAAGTTTTGTCTATGTGAGAAAAGATAGCTTTAAAACTAACGACCCTTACACTATCATGCTTACTGAAGATTTATGCAATTTGTTGTAAAGTGATCGATGACCATCAGTTAAATTACTCGAGCACTGCTGATGAGTTGAGGTCAACGAAATGACCATACAGTGCATCAAATTTATTTCGGTATTTTGTGATACGTTTTATTTAGACTAAACGTCAAATCAATGTACAATTACTATGAATTTCACCTGTTGGAGTATTTCTTATTGCTAAATTCAATACTGAAAACATAAAATAAACCAAGAAGATATGAAAACTTAACTACCTTTTCCCCACCCTACATTTAAGAACTACGTGCTAAATCCTTTGACATGTCTATGTGAAAACAGTTGAAAACAGCTCAAGGACAACAAATATAAATGAATGACTACAATAAAACATCACATCAATACACAAGGACAAAAACATACTAAATAAACAGTTACTCTCAAATAACAAGAATGTTTGCGACTTTGTTCTTGTTTTTATTTTCATATTCCACATTAATATTTTGAAAAGACTTTTTTTACTTCCCTGGTTTGGATTGTTGTTAATGATGTTTTGAATATAAAATGGATGATCAAGGTAAAATGTAATGTTGGCGATTTTGTATCTTGCTTGTATAGAGGTATTAAATACAGAGTTCTCTTATTTCCGCAGTTTATATGCAACTTTAATGTAATTTTTGTCAATATATATTATATCGGTCGATTAATGATACTAGAAAACGAGATTGAATACTGGAACAAAATATTCACATAGCAGCACTGTTGTCTGCAATTCAACTTTACACCTTTAACGGGGTAGGCCTGGATTAGTCCAAAATTTTCCACTCGTTTATTTTTTTTCATATTTTCGTCATGCATTATATATGTCTTAATACACCACCTGAGAAAATTTTGTTGAAATTCAACCACGCGTTTCCTTCACTGGGTTCATTGAAAATGGGCATTTAATGGTATCCTTCAATCCATGAGATGACACAAGTTAATAAATATTAGTCATAGGACATATGTTTGATAAAAAATAGTTATAATTGTTGAACTGAAGAACAGGGATATAGTCTTTATCGAAAATGAAATATGGTGGTAAAATTCATTCTTTATATGCAAATTCAAAGGTAAAAAGTACCAGACATGTTAGGAGTTTCGTTCATTTTCAGTTGCCTAATTGAATATTCAAACACTGCTGTAAAAAATTCTTACAAAAAACTGTTAAAATCAATATCATATATCATATATATGTGTTTGATATGACAGAAAATTATGAAATTTTAACCACAAGTTTTCACAAAATACTCGATCAATTTTCATATTAAGACATTGAAAAAATTAAGATTTTCCCATTATGCTATTTGAAGCTGCATTATCATTAATTTTATTTAGTTTATATATATGCTATACAGCAAATCATGGTTACTAGTATATAATTAAATGCTATTTAAAATAATCCTGAAAATGTCAGGAGTGTGACAATTTATGTGTGATGGACTATTACTGTTAAAGAATAAGATGAAAACGAGATACGCACACACTACAAATACACACTTCTCAAAAGGGGGGGGGGGGGGGGGGGGGGGCTAATTCTAGATTATATATTACGAATTTATGGGACGCGTAGAAAATTCTAGTAAGAATTTATGAAATTATTACAAATATTGACTCAGCATTTTCTTCATTTCGAGCGACTTTTTCATCATTTTAATCAATTGTCGGATCGAATTTATATGATACCATACAAATATCTGTCATGAATGTTATACTGGAATAATGTTTGAACTTTGATAATTGAACGCATCAGTACTAGCAAAAACTAGAGCTGGGAGCATAGTAACTATATCCTAATCCCAGACTACTGTGTGTCTCATATACTTTCGCAATTTGAATTCTACATGAAATACCCCAGACCTCACTATTATTCTGTACTTTTAATATAACAATTCGGTATATCTTAATCTTCACATGGATCAAACTTTCGGACACGTACATGGAACTTGCGTATATTCTACAACGTCAACTTTGTCTGTGATGACGTCATATATGATGCAAATATCAGTGAAATGCACACGAAAATCGGGAAATTAGATGTTGTTGACCCTTTCAGTGCCACGAGAAATTCCCATAAATTTTTCGTTCAGTGCCAAGCTGTTCTTTTACAGCCGATTGTCCAGTGGCGTTAAAAATAGCGCAACATCAACCTCCATAATGGGGTAAAATAAGGGAATATTGATTCCGAATATTGAAAACATTAGAGATTTTAATCTCATGGAATATTCCTTAATGCATCCATATATAAGATCGTAGATTTCAACTCATCAGTTGTGATCAAGGTATCATTTTGAACTTATTAGATATTTTCCGTAATGATATATACTGAATTTGTCTAAGGATGAAGAAAAATTTTAAATGATAGTTTCCCCATAAAACAGTTGATCGGACTCGGATCAAATTACAAGAAGGAGAACAAGGAGAATATATAAATGATGAACTCTTGGTAACTTTTTTTGGTGTGTTATTGTGGATGGTGGGTGTTGCATTCATTGATAGCTTGTGGTCCGTTCATTTTTGTCGAGCCTGGCGATCCTACATTCCGTCGTCGTCGAAGCTTCTTCATCATCCACAAACAACCTGGAGAAAAATTATGTACATTCAACTATTACACTAAAGACATAGACAACAGCAAAAGCAGGCGAGACACTGGGTTCCGTGGAACCCTTCAAATTGTTTCAAATTAGTAGACAAAAGTGGCTACAATTAAGCTAAAAAAAAGTTGTATTATTGAAGAATAAAATTTGTGTTTATAAAGTCAATTTTCTGGTCCTTCCCGTTCCGTTTACTACTTTGTCTGTTTCTAAACTTGAAACTATTGACCCGTCAATAGTAGTGGAAACTATTGACCGGTCAATAGTAATGGACATTATTGAACGGTAAAATGTTTTTCGGTATAATAAAACACTTACTGACTGCATATTCTGGGAATAGTAAGTTTATTATCCACTCGTTATCAACTATCGCACCGGGCTAAGCGTCGGTGCAATAGTTAGTACCTCGGAGACAATAAATTTACTAATCCCCTCATGCCCAGTCAATAAGTATAGAATGTGTTTCTGGTAAATAGTTGCCGCGCCAAATCAAAGGACGTAAGAAAGCTGGATTTGCACATTGTAAGGGATAGTCAATCGTTATTTCCGT
Organism: Mytilisepta virgata; assembly: GCA_028015205.1. NCBI lineage: Eukaryota > Metazoa > Mollusca > Bivalvia > Mytilida > Mytilidae > Mytilisepta > Mytilisepta virgata. Next base: position 21,971,257 of record CM051513.1, read on the forward strand.
ATAACGAACAAGGCAAATCTAATTTAGTGTACATCGTACTGGATCCTTTACATTAGTCAAACAACAATACAAGACTTGCGAATCGTATATGAAGAACGAGGTGTATTTCTTTCGTGTACAAAGAACAGAGCGTGCATTATTTTCCGTTAAGAAAAATATTAATCAAAACATTTAATTAGTTAACTAAGTACTTTTTACAAAATTGGAATGTTTTAATTCGCAAGCCATCAATTTTTTTTTCAGCAATTTTCATATGAAAATTATGAAACGCTTTTTATTTCAATCATAAAAAAGTATTTTCCTTACTTCGATCCCCTAAGTAGGACCCTCATTGTAAGGCACTGAAACCGGACGCAGCAACCACACGCAAAAAGATACTGACTGGCAAAACTTTTTACCAATAAATAATCTATTATTATGTATTATTTTTAATTTGTATTACAATTCGTTTTTTGTATTTTTTATTATTAAAAAAAATAATTTGCAAGGGTAAGTATTGCCGGTGTGGTGTAAAATATAAATATGCCTGAAAATTATATATCTTCAATTTAATATGATTTAATTTATTCCAGTTTTCCTCATTCACTTTGATAAGCCAACACATTTCAATGCTCAATATATCCACTTGTACATTTTGACCAAATGTCCGAAAGAAAAAAAATCGATTTCATTAAATCTTGATTATTTACAAAAATAAATAAAAAAGATAGACCATTCCATTAGGGGTGGGGGTAAATAATCCATACTATTTAATTAAAGACGACCAGAACGCAATTATTATAGTATGCACAGGTATATCTGATTTTTATGTGGAATAAAACGTGTCTTGGAACTTTGTCTGTTTATAACTGGTAAGTAAATAGATTAAAGTAATCCCTGGAAAGAGGGATTACTATGTTTTGCATGTAATACCGAACGTACAGTTGTTCAAATACTACGTTCGTCGTGATATGCATTTCATAATTGCCACTGGATGTTAAACAATAATTCACCAATATATCAAATCCTAAGTAATTATCGATTGCACATATTTCGAAAAAATTTTAGATTCATTACGGGGATGCCCCTTACCGAACCTCTTCACTTCGTCTAATGCGAGGAAATTTGCTACGTCATAGTAATGCCACGTTATTCCTATTGTTTGACGTCAAGAAAAAAACACCAATAGGAGTATCTCCCTTATCCCAGGCCTACCCCCTTAAATATTGCGTTTATAACATGGTTTAATGCTAACAGATAAACGCAATCTTTTTCAGGGTCTTAAGTTACAATACTATATCAGTTATTGAGGACAGAGCGTTTGAATGGCTTACAGGTTTACGGCAACTGTAAGTTGTACAATATAAAGGATACAAATTTCAAGCATTGGTCAATAAAGTTTGATGGATATTAAAATAAATTCGTTTTGTTTTTTATTTATATCCGTTTTTTTTTTAAATTGCTACTTTTCCTTAAATGAAAATGCACAAGAAACGTATAGGTATCAAACGTAATCAGATTTTGACACTTAAACGAGAATCGAATGCTTTCATTAAAATGAAAAAGTATAGTATAGGCTTCAAATTAGATTTGGACATTGAAAGAAGAATCGAGTGGTTCCATGCGAGCTATATATGGTGAACGGGACCTTCATACTTATGCCATGAAATATATATTTTTACTACATCAATATGACTGGAATGTGCTTTAAGTCACATGAATTTACAATGATGTACAGTGTGTTGCTGAAATCAGGTTTTTACACATGTGAACGTTAACTTTATTGTTAGCAAATTATACTATATAAAAAGAATAAACTTTTCTCCACATCATTTTTTTTCCTTTTTGAACGCATTTCTTAATTGACTCAAACAATCTGAATTAAAAGGTGACGAAATTTTGACATTAAGTGAAGTGAAACCATTTGCCCTGACACAGATTGTTAACTCCGTGTTAAGGTTTGCCCGTTTCAGTTAAACACCTTCCAATGGAATGAACTTTAAAAGGTCGAAAACAAACAAGGATTCCTACAAAATAATTGCAATTTCTAAATTTAATAGTTTTACTGATGCTCAACCCAATAGATTATATATTTTTCTATTTTCAAAGATATCAGAGAATTCCTAATTACCACGTAGAAAGTCAGAATATCGTTATGGAAGATATTTCTTCAGGCAATTGAAACTGTTTTACTTTAACATTTATTAAAACTAGAGAACAAAGCAAAACATTGCATTTGCTATATCAAATCTTTTCTGAAGTATATCAAAATGGTTTTGTTCTCTTACTCATTTCAGATATCTTCGTAACAATAGTGTGCAGTCTTTTACAGAAAATGTTTTAGAAAACATGACAGGCTTAACTTATTTGTAAGTATTCACTTAAAAAAGTTTGCCAAGACTACAATTAGTGCACAAAATAAATTAATATATTTTTCCTTTTTTTCACTGTCTTAGGCCTTGAGTCCAACTGATGAGTCTCAAATCGACGAAATGAAAATTTTATATGGAAGAACTAAAACATGACTATTTCATTTTTATTGTAATTTCACTTGGTCTTACCAACTATATCTTTCGGAATACTCGTCAATACCTATTTACAATAATTTTGATAGTACGAGTGTGTTGCAATATATGGTAAACGTGAACTTCATACTTATGCCATGAAATATATTTTTTACAATACCATATGACTGGAATATGTTTTAGGTCACAAGAATTTACAACGATGTACAGTATTACTGAAAACAGGTTTTTACACCGACAAACTTTAACTTGATTGTTACCACATTATACAATTTAAAAGAAATAACTTTTCTTTGCGTTCTTCTGTTTACATCATTTATTTTCCTTTCTTGATGATAGTTAGATAGTTGTGGTAAACAGTGAAACTATGATATTAAAAGGACGACCGAAATATTAGTACACTACGAACGTATTAAAATTTTCATCATATCAGAGTTCTCTTATTGTCGCATGGTATATACTAGGCAGGTGGATATTGTTTTTTATGCCATTGACATTTTACAACTATATTTGAAGAGACTTAAGTGAAAATGGTATATCAGTTATTGAGGACAGAGCGTTTGAAAGGCTTGCAAAACTGGAGACACTGTGAGTTTTACAATGAAAATCATACAATTATCAAACATAAAAATGTAAATATCACTTTTCGCGATATATTGAAGTATGCACATATTACGATTTTAAATATCCACTTATTTAAGTTAAATGTTTAAATCATACAGTAACCACTACCATCTTCCATCATCAAAAACACTAAAACGAGACCCCGGAAAGCCTTTAAACCAATAATCCATGAACATATGTTTGGGTTTGAACAAGAGTATACAGCAGTTATATTTCAATACTAGTCCAAAGTTGATACATAAAATTTACTGATTACAAAATTGCAAAACAATTTAAAAATAAGGAATATCTCCAACTTGCAAACATAATATGTACATAGAGGGTGTTGGCTTTACAGTTGTTTGGTAATTTTGGTATTTTTAAATTTGCTCGTCAACTTTATTATTTTTTTGTTTTGCAACAATTTAGGCCTTGAGCACAAGTTTGAGTCGTAAATCGACGATATTTGCAAATCTTCTGCATCAAAGTTTGCATCAAACAGTTGAAGTTGAAGAACACCGGGCTATCAACTCGAAGACGTCTGTTTGACAATTTAGTCTTCTATATACATGCATCACTAACGCATGGAATCATATTTTCAGCAATTTACAAAGTAATAGCATCTCTATCATTGAGAATGGAGATTTCAGAGGTCTTGAAAGTTTACAGCATTTGTAAGTAAATATTCAAGTTTTACAATTTTAGACAGCAAAGATTTTGCTATACATTTCTTCAGGTATGCAGTTATACTTATAATGTACGGTTCCCGGCTGATTAAAAAGTGTTTTTTTTTTTTTTTTTTTGTCCAGAAAGCGTAAGATATATCTAGGTTTTTTTTTAAGATAGTCATGTGTTATTCAGACAAATAAATTCGTTTTAGAGCTATGATTTAGATGAAAGAATATTATTTCACACTGACAGAATGAAATTTTAACATTTTGGAAAGGGTTGTGAAATAATTCACATATGACCATGCCCAACAAGGCCACAGTCGCTGTCACGATCATTTGGGCAGAAGAACACCGAATATCTGAAGAAATAACACCTTTAAATATGTATATTTTATCATTGGTATATTGAATGCCTTCATAATAGTATTCGAGGTCATACGAGAATTGCACGAATCAAAATTATGTTTTGTTTATTTAATTTTCATATTTAAGAAAAAGGTCATGACATGACGGCCATATGGCATTATATGCACCGAAAGGTCAACCTAAAAACAATTTATGGACCGAAGCGAAGCTGAGGTCAATAAACTGTACCTGGAGTGAACTGCCGATCCATATATAGCCATTTGAACCGAAGTGCTATGAACTATTTCTTATATTATATTTTTGAAACACAGCGAAATTATTCTTTAATCCCGGAGGCGGTTACCTATGCGACAATCAATTTCATTTTAAGCAAATATTAAGCAATATTTCTTAAACCCCCCCCCCCCCCCTCCCCCGTTTCGAAAGAAAAAATCAAACATTGATTGATATCATGCACATACCACGTAAAAATACCTCTGAAATATTATTTTACTAAAACATATATCAAATTTTACTCCACCCCTAATATAAAAACAGGGAAAAATGACATTAAAATATAATGAAGCAATGTACATACTTTGATCCACTGAATATCTGCATAAAATTACCAACCAAAAGTCAACTTGTATTGAAATGAAATGAAGAATATAGTCAATTTCTCCTTTTTATCGTATTTAAACGGTGTTTTGCATCACTTGTTCTGTTCATTTGGCACGGAAGCCGCACGATTTTGGTCACCAAAACATACCCGGTAGCAGTTCCGGAAAAAGTTGTATATTCACCTGGATTTCCTGTCCGTATACTATTATATGGACTGGCGAAATTTACTTAAGACAAATAGCAGAAAAAACATCTTAAAGTATAAATTTATATCTTTGTAACAACCGTTTACAATCTATTGCTGAAAAAGCTTTTGCAAACCTGACACATATACGGACACCATTTTTGTCACTTTAAAATATGTAAATCTGATTATATATTACTATAGTATTAAATAGCAGAATACTAAAGAGTAAAATAAGGTCTTTATTGTAAACATCTTTCAGATTATATAGAATAATATCTGAAATACAAGATAATAAGAGAGTAATGACATTGGTACACATAAATTCAGTTCAGCAACGAAAACATTTTAAAAGAAAGTATCCAGTTTTGGATCGTTTTATAGAAGCTATCTTATTTATTTAGGAGTCTTAAAAAAATATATATTAATTTATAGAAATTCAAGTATTATATTCAATGGGATTGAGTTTCATATTCAATAGAAAGGTAACAATGTAAAATTTAAACAAAATAAATCTGGTATCCATTGTTAAAAAAAATGTATACTGTTTTTCGAAACTTACATTAAAATAATGTACAATAGAGGATGGTGTCTTTGGTTTGCACACTCTTTAAGTTGGGAAATGTACACAGTACAAATGTTACTTTTTCATGTACAATAGAGGATGCTGTCTTCGGTTTCCAGACTCCCTAAGTGGGAAAATTTAGAATAGAAATGTTAATTTGTTCATGCACTTTTAATTTTTATCAAGTCAATTGATCCATATTTAGTTCGCCTCATCGAACTGGAGGGAGACTATTGGAGTACACTTGGCGTCCACGTCCGCGTACGTGTGCGCGTCCACAGCCAGTTCTCAGTTACTAGTTGATATAGGGTCATATATTTTTGTGTGCATGTGCATGATGAGGAGACTGACTATGTGATATAGGATGAAGGTTACATCGTATTAGATTAACTACAGACTCTGTAACTAATAATATTTGTTCATTAATATATTGAGCGAACTGATGAATTGTTGATTTAACGTTCATATTTAACGATTAGTTCATGACACTGAGAGCCATATGACATTATATGGACCGGCAGGACACTCCAAAAACATTACCCGGAGCTGAGGTCAATTACTGTATTTGGAGTGACCTGTCTATCAAAATAAAGCCATTTGGCCCGAAGTGTTATGAACTATTTCTTATATGAATCACCTCTAAATTATATCTTTAATCCGGGAGGGGGTTACTCGCAGTAACCATCTATTCAATGGATTGTTATTGAAAATGTGTGCTCTCATCTCCCCTCCCCAAATTAAAATGTCACACATTGATTGATCCCTTGAAAATACCACGTAAAACACCTCTGAAATATAATTTTGCCAAAAAATACTTCACCTCCAATTTAAAAACATGGGAAAATGACATCAAACTATAATGCAGCAATGTACACCCTTGAATACACTGAGTATCTCCACAAAATAAATGTCAACGTGAATAAAGGTGTAAAATGCTGAAAGAAACCAAACTGGTGAATTGTTTATTTAACGTTGATATTTAAGACACTGATAGCCATATGACATTTTATTGACTAACAATAGAATATCAGCCTAAATATGATAAAACCTGTCAGTACAATACAAAGTGTCAAAGTACGCCAATACGAGACATACCCGTCCAATCTGCCGTATTGACTAGTAAATATGACATGTTGGACTGCTTAGGCATTAAAGGATCATATTGGACTAGTCAATACGACATATTGGACTCGTTAGTCAATAAAGGTATAATTGCGCAAGGTATTTCATATTGGCTTAGTTATTGGTCCTTGCCTAGCCCTATTGGACTTCGGCTTCGCAATAATACTATAATATTGACCAGCCGGTCACTTCAAAAACAGTATATGGACCGACGTTTTATGAACTATTTATTATATGAATCACTTCTAAATTATATCTTTAATCTCGGATGGGAGTTACTCGCCGTAACTATCTATACAATGGATCGTTATCGAACATGTTTTTTTCTCACCGCCACTACTAAATGTAGTATTTTTTTTTCATACATCCCAAAATATCTTTTTGAAGTAGTGAGAAATACTTTGGATCTCATAAAACACCTATTTGAGAATGTTTTCAGGCCCTGCTAAAAATAACCTTATATTTTGGAACAGTTTAGATGACGGGTATTATGTCGACAATCAATTTCATTTTAAGGAAATAATAAGCAATGCGTCTTAAAAATCCCCGTCCCGAAAGGAAAATATCAAACATTGATTGATACGATACAAATACCACGTCAAAATACCTCTGAAATATTATTGTGCCAAAAAAAATACTACAAATTTGACTCCACGTCCAATTTAAAAAAATGGAAAAATGACATCAAAATATAATGCAGCAATGTACACACACTTTGATGCACTGAGTACCTGCACAAAATGACAACTTGTATTTGATTCTGTAGATAAGTAAAGAACATGACGAATATGGTCAATTTCTATTTTTGATCGTATTTTAACGGTTTTCTGCATCAGTTGTTCTGTTCATTTGCCAAGGGAGCCGCAAACAAACCCCGAAGCAATTCAGAAAATGTCGTATATTGACCTGGATCTCCTGTCCATATAAAATTATATGGACGGGGGAAATTTACTTAAGACAAATAGAAGAAAACAATCTTAAAGTATAATATATCTTTGTAACAACCGTGTAAGTCTATTGCTGAGAAAGCGTTTGGAAATATGAAACATGTAAGTACACCGTTTTTCACTTTTAAATATGTAAACCTGGTTATATATTAGTATAGTAAATAACAGAATAATTAAGAGTAAAACAATAAGGTCTTTATTGTAAACACCTTTCTTCTGGAATAATATCTAAATTACAAGAGAATAAGAGAGTAATGACTTTGGTACACATAAATTCCGTTCAGCAATGAAAACATTTTGAACGAAAGTATCCAGATCTGTATCATTTTATAAGAACTATCCGATTTATTCAGCAGTCTTGAAATTCAGGAATTATGTTCTATGGTTTGAGTTTCATATTTAGTAGAAATGTACCAGCGCAGTATCGGTATAATTTAAACAAAATACATCTCTGATCCTATGTGAGAAAAATTAAAAATGTTTTCGAAACTTACATTAAAATAATGTACAATAGAGGATACTGTGTTTCGTTTGCAGACTCTTTAAGATCAATCTAATTAAAAACCGATCTCTCATCGCTCCCGTTTTCTGATTTGTCGCGTGGGAGATCTAACGAAATCCGCTTTGAGGTCACATGTGAGTGAACTGGAACTTATGAATTTATAATGACATGCAAATGAGTTGACTTCCTATCAGTAAGCCAATCAAAAAAGTTTATGAATTCTGGGGACTGACGATTTCTTCGTAATCAACTTACAAGATCGCGTAAGCCGCAATTTCATTGGTCGAACAGGACACACCTACGAGGTCACTCACATGTGACCTCAAAGCAGGTTTCGTTAGATCTCCCACGCGACATATCAGAAAACGGGAGCGATGAGAGATCGGTTTTTAATTAGATTGCTTTAAGATAAAATTGTTAATTTTTTTCTGTACTTTTTATTTTGATCAAGTCGATTGATACATTTTTAATAACAAAACCACATTTTTTTCATCTTTACTATGTTATATTTTTAATAACAAAACCACATTTTTTTTCATCTTTACTATGTTATATTTTCTTCTACAAATCTGATCCAATCTTATACTAATATATTCAGTTGTATGTTTTCCTTGAATCACTTAATTATTTAGTCGTTTTAATGTATTATAATCTTTATTTTTTTCTCTGAGTTCCTTTGTTTGTAGAGTGTACAATATTCTGTTTCGTTAATTTTGCCTATATAAATATTCATATAAGGAATTCCCCCTTTTACATTTTTTATTTCTAATCTCGGTCTTCATATCTTAGTTTTACATCTATAATCCTGAAGCCTGATTTGATCTTTTCTAGAATTTCTCCTGAATGTCACGTTTTACGATCGGATACATTAGACAGGATTTTGGTTGTTTGGTTGTTACGTTGTTGGTCTAACTCTACAAACTACGTCATTTGTCTTTACCCATTTTACTATCGGAAACATCAAATAAAACAAGAATAAGACATGAAACCTAACGAACCTACACGCTAAATCATTTGATATATAACAGTTGAAAACAGTTCAAGGACCATGAATATAAATAAAAGGCTACAATCAGATCAATACACAAGGACAATATTTCCTATTTAACTCAGACAATATTAAAAAGATATTATTTCAGGGAATTGTTAATGTTTTACATTAACATGTATTAAAACCAGAGAACAAAGCAATCATTGCCATTCCTATATAAAAAAATTTCTGAAATATATCAAAATGGATTTGTTCTCTTGCTCTTTTCAGATATCTTAATTATAACTATTTTATTTTTAATGTAATTTCACTAGGCCTTGCCCACTATATCTTTCGGAATACTCGTCAGTACCTATTTAGAATAGTTTCGATAGAACGAGTGTGTTGCAATATATGGTAAACGGGACCTTTATACTTATGCCATGAAAATATATGGTTTTACTACAACATTACAACTGCATTATGTTATAAATCACATGAATTTACAATGGTGTACAGTATATTGCTGAAAACAGGTTTTTACACATACAAATTTTAACTTATTGTTAGCATATTATACTATATAAACTCTTCTCCACGTGTAGCTTGAAGAGTATCTGTATACTGTTGACGTCAATTTTATTCTTTTTGATGCATTTTCACTACTGCTTAATTGACTCAGAAAATGTTAATTTAAAGGTGACGGAATGTTGACATTAAATGAAAACATTTGCTCTGAAACAGATTGTTAACTCCTTTTTTAAGGTATTCCTGTTTCGATTAAACACCTTCCAATGAAATGAGTTTAAAAAGACCAAAAACAAACATAGGATTTCCTAAACAATAATTGCATTTTCTTTATGTAATAGTAATACCGATGCTCGAAATAATAGATTATATATTTTTCTACTTTACAATATATTAGACAATTTCCATGTAGAAAGTCAAAATATCGTTATGAAAGATATTGCTTCAGGCAACAGTAACTCTTTAATTTATTAAAACTAGAGAACAAAACAAAATGTTGCCTTTCCAATATCAAATGTTTTCTGAAATGTACCAAAAAGGTTTTGTTCTCTTAATCTTTTCAGATATCTTCAAAACAATCGTTTGCAGTCTGTTATAGAAAACGCTTTTGGAAACCTGACAGGTTTAACTCGGTTGTAAATATTTGCTCCTCAGTTGAAATCATCCTTAGTAAAGTTTTATGTGCGTCATCATGACTTGGTTGATAGGTATGAAAAAACTCTTTCCCAAATGAAATTTAACTTTTCTATTGATATTATCCTTTCCTCATACCTGATTTGACATCGGAAGCATGGCGGGTGTCCTGCAGGAAGCATAGACTGCTTACTCTTTCGCAGCACCTGAGTCTACCTCCGGCTTATTGGTGGCGTCCATGCTGTTCATATGTTTTTAGTTTTTAATTGTAGTGCATGCATTATTTTGTCTTGTCTTCGTTGTTCTTCGGAGTTTTTCATTTGTTACGATTTTCCCCTCCTTTGAATATTGTTTTTAATAGTAGTTACATTTAAAGATAACAAAATTAGTAATTTACGTCTCCTATTTACATATCTCTATACGGCTGATTTACAGATCTTCAAAACAATCATCGAATGCCATCTCTTTCCAAAGAGATGGCATTCATCTTACAAAAATGGGAACAATGATATTTTTACAAAACATTGATCAATATGTAAAAATTCTTAAACTTTCATCTGACAATGATTACTGTCAATACTGTGGCGAAAGAGGTCATGACCTAAATACATGTAGGCATGGTAAACCAGTTTCATGTTTCTCCTGTAAATCGTTTGGTCATAAAGCGAAATTTTGTGATCTGTATTGGAGTTAGGAAAATGGCAACGAAGATATAGCCATTTCATCTTTAAAATTTATTTCTAAAAATGAAAAGACTTCCAAAAACTATTTTGATGTTTTATATCAAATTTGTCAAGAATGTAATACTTACAAGTGTATTTGCCCTATAGACAGTAGTCTTAAATATTTATTTAAGAAAAGTGAAAAAATCATTAAACTTAAACATTCTTCAAATAGAATGGACAAATCTATCATCAATTTTTCTAAAACTAGTTTAAATGATTTGAACAAAATAAATTTAATCACCAGTATGAATAATGCTGGAAATTTGACAGTGATTAACACTGATACTGTAACTGTTACAGAATCTGATAATGGTACTTATGAATCTAATGATGATGTAATTAATTTGCAATGTGCTGATACAAATGTTTTATGCAATCCCCCTGAGGCCATATCACCTGTTGATTTTAAGCTTTGTTTTTCCATGGGATTAAGTGTATTAGTTACAGCATGTTTATTTGCCTTACTAAATAATTGTTATGAATTAACTAATTTACAAGAAATATCTGAAGGAAAAGATAATGTTTATGACTTTTCTTTAACCAAAGGTATAAAAATATGTTCACATAATGTCAACAGACTTGAACACAAGCTAGATGAAATCAAATACAATTTAATGTTCTCTGAAAATCCTCCAGATATATACAGTTGTTGTGAAACATTTTTAGACAGGAACACCCAGGATAATTTTATACAAATTCCTGGATTTATTTTAAACAGAAAAGATAGAATATCGCGGGGTGGAGGTGGTTTGGTTGCTTATTTTTCAGAAAAAGTGACTTTTGATAGAAAAGCTGAATTTGAAATAAGTGACATTGAAACAATGTGGTTTGAAATTAAACCTGTTCACAAAAAATCATTTTTATTATGTTCAGTATACAGACCTCCTAATTCATTAATTAATTGGATTGACGAATTTGAAAAAGAATTGACAACAGCCATCAATCATAATTCAGATATAATTTTAGTTGGTGATTTTAATATAGATTTTTTGAAACCAAATAAACAACCACAAAAATGGCTAAGTTTATTAGAAACCTATAATCTCAACCAGATAATCCAAGAAGCAACAAGAGTTACACCTGATTCTAGTACACTAATTGATCATGTCTATGTCACCAATAAGGATTTGATACTAGAATCACATGTTGCTAAATTCTCAATAAGTGATCATTATCCAGTATGTTTAACTAGAAAAGAAAAAATTGCCACACACATTAAAAAAGATATTCATACTACCATTTCTTACAGGAACTTTAAAAAATTTAATGAGACAAATTTTTTAAGTGACTTAGCTATTGCACCTTTTGATAAAATTGAACATGAAAGTCATCCAAATACATGTATTCAGATGTGGTATGACATATTTAATGGAGTTCTTGATAAACATGCACCTATTGTTACTAAAAGAGTAAAAAGAGACAGACAACCTGAATGGTTCACAAATGAAATTATATATGCCAGGAAAATGAGAGAGAAATACCATAAACTAGGAATGTGGTCTGAGTTCAAATTTTGGCGAAACAGGACCAAACACATAATTGATGAATCAAAAAGAACTTTTTATTCACAGATGGTAAAAAATTCAAAAGCATCAAAAGATTTGTGGAAATGTATTCACAGTCTAAACCCATCCCAACAAGAAAAACCAAATGAGCTTCTAAATGAAGATGGTGTTAGAACTAAAAATGTCAATGACATTTGTAATGTTTTTAATAAGTTTTTTACGTCATGTGTTGAAAACCTGAGAACTGATAGATCTGTGACCAATAATCATGATTATGCAAGATTAACTCAGTTTGTACAAAAGAAATTTACTAAGTTGAAACAAGAAAAACTCTCAATTCCACCAGTCACAATAAATAATTTATTTAATGAGATTATCAAACTTGACATTAATAAATCCACCGGATCTGATAACATAGGACCAAAAATTTTAAAATTAAGTGCTCCTTTCATAACTTCATTTTTAACTTACATTTTTAACAGAATAATAGATACAAGTACAATGCCCACTGTTCTAAAGAATGCAAGAGTAACTCCTGTTTTTAAAGCTGGGGAAAGATTCATGGCAACAAATTATAGACCAATTTCTGTACTTCCTGTTTTATCAAAACTTTTAGAAAAGCATGTTTCAAAACATTTGTATGATTATCTAAAAAGACTTAATCTTTTACACCCAGCACAGTCTGGGTTTAGACAAGAGCACTCTTGCCAAACTGCCCTTATCAATATCATAGATAAATGGGTACAGGACATGAATGACGGTAACATCAACTTAGCAGTCCTATTAGATTTTAAGAAAGCCTTTGATGTAGTAGATCATGATATTCTCTGTAAAAAACTTGAAATTTATGGATTTGATAATGCTGCTGTTTCTTTTTTCAAATCCTATTTGAAAGAAAGAACTCAACAAGTACAAATTGGTAATGCTCATTCTGAAAAACTTTATATCAAGTATGGTGTCCCCCAAGGCTCCATATTAGGGCCTCTTCTGTTTATTTTATACATAAATGACCTTCCTATCTATATGAAAAATTGTTGCACTGACTTATGTGCTGATGATTCAACTTTACATCTTTCTGGTAGTTGTTATCAAACTCTGCAGTCAAAGGTACAAGAAGATTTGCATGGTGTTGAGGAATGGTGTAATGATAACAATATGTTCATCAATAAAAATAAAACAAAATATATGATTATTGGAACAAAGCAAAAAGCAATGCCACATTACAGTGAAAGTTGTTTAACTATTAACAATCAAGTGATACAATCTTCCACATGCGAAAGTCTCTTAGGCATCAAAATTGACCCTTCCCTCACATGGACAAACCAAATTGATTTGATCTGCTCAAAAATTTCATCTAGGCTATATCTACTATTAAAGATTAAGAAATTTCTAAATCTAGACTGCAGAAAATTATTTTATAATGGTTATATCTTACCACTAATTGATTATTGTTGTATAGTGTGGAGTAGTTGTAGCAGTGAGGGTTTAAATAGGATATTAAAATTACAAAAGAGAGCTGCTAGAATAATACTAGAAACAGACCCTTTCGCTCCTTCTGAGCCCTTATTCAAACACTTAAACTGGATGACAGTTGAACAGAGAATAAAATATCACAAGTTTGTGATGACATTTAAGTGCATCAAAAATGATGCCCCATCATATCTTACTAGCAAGTTTCATTATGTTTCAGACAGAAATCCATACCACTCGAGAAATGCTGTTCAAGGAAACCTCATACTCCCTAAACCAAAAATTGAATTGTTCAAGAAATCTTTTATGTATTCTGGACCATTCTTGTGGAACAATTTGCCTATATCGTTACGAAATATTACAAATGTTAATTCTTTCAAATTCAAAATAACAGATCATTTATTGAAATCAACCAATTGAAAAAATATGTAATATTAATTATTTCATCATGTTTATTTTTCTTAACATTTTATGCAGTTGTATAGAACATTATCATTGCTTGACTTTTATACTAATGTATGCCATGTATATGTTTGCATTTTTTGTTTATGCTTTTCTATGATGAGGGCCTCAGGGAAGATTAGTTATATAGCTAACTGTGTAACCCTCTTAAAATAAAGTATTGTTGTTGTTGTTGTTTGTTTTTCTCATATAAATCATAAGCCTGTTGAGTTGGATAGTGTGAGTATGCGCGTACGTTTCGGTTTTGTGTTTGTAGAATCGTGCGATAATAATCGTATAGAATGTATGAGATTTACTTATCGAGAGGATTATTTTTGTGTGTTAATTCAAATCCAAATAGTGGAAGCGGCTGCGCTGCATATCCCCGCGCTACTCTTGTGTTTTTGAAATCAATACAATCCAAACTAGTGATGTTGCTATAGTGATTCCAAATATATATGGTTGCTCAGTAGAAATCACAAATAAAATAGTCTTTCAGGAAATTTACTAAACCTGGAATAACATATTTTGAAATTCAACTGATCTAGATTATTCTTAAATCTAATCAAATCCAAACAAATCTGTAGTAAAATTCCAAAAAGAATGATCTTAAACACTTTCAGGAAGTTTACCGAAATTGGAATCACATATTTTTGAAACCCATACAATCAAAATTAGTGCTGTTGGTATAGTGATTCCAAATATATATCTTTCCAAGTAGAAATTACAAATAAACTAGACTTTAAGGAAATTTAACAAAATTGGAATCACATATTGTTAAAATCTAAATGGTCCCGATAAGTCTCAAAGCTAATATGATAAAAAAAATTATATTTTTTAAGTAAAATTCCAAAAATAACAGTCGTAGACACTTTTATGAATTTAATAAAGTTGGAATCACACATTTTTGACATCTAGATGATCCCAATTATGTGTTACTGCTGATGTGATCCAGACAATTCATGGTTTTTTGTCAAAAAGCAGAAAATAGTCTTTGAGACTTCCAGGAAATTTACCAAAGTTGAAACGGTATCCGAAACCTTTAGCACAATCTACATTACTGGTACAAATAATAGGTCAACTTTCAGTTCCATATTTCAAATAACATAAGAGGAGTTGCGTGACAGGGCAATAATATATCATATGGCTACCTGTGTAGACCAGCCCCAGGGGCACTATTCAAATTGCAAAACATTTGGCACAATCTACATTGGCAGGGTAATTACTGAGCCATCTAACAATTCAGTATTCCAAATTAGCAGAGGGCAGTCGCGTGACAAAGAAATATTGTACCCCTATGCTCCCTTTGTAGACCGGTCCCCAGGGGAGTTATTCAAATTCAGAAACCTTTTGCGCAGTTCCCACACAAAGTGCAATCAATGACCTAAGTTTCATCTTTCTACATCCGGTTGTTACTGAGATTATCCTAAATATTACTAACGTACGTACGCCGAACAGCGAAACAATATCCTGGCGCAATTAACAATAAACATCCGGACAGTCAAGGTATAATATACTTGTCAAAACGTTTACTAGATATTATTACCTGAAACACACAACATGTTACGAAGAACAAATTTCTTTACCTGTAAATTTACTTCAGATAAAAATCACACAAATTTTAACTAAAACAATAATTCGTTTTTCTTGTGTGTTCAAAACTGAAAAAAATTGCACCATAGCTCCTTATTACTTGTATGTACTTTTGCAGTTTTGTATAAATTGTTATCAATTTAATATTATTAATTATTGTCATAATTTCATATAATGAAATTATAATCGATGTGAAATGCTACTACATATTTAAAAAAAAAGAATGTTTAAAGTTTATAAAAAGCGAAGACGAGGAGTACGTGCCATAATCAATGCAGAGTTATCGGACATGAAAATGGACGGTTCTACCCCAGAACCATTTATGACAGTTCTGAATGGTTCTACCCTAGAACCATTATGACAATTGTACCCTAGAACCATTTATGACAGTGTTACCTTAGAACCATTGATAACAGTTCTACCCTAGAACCATTCTGAACGGTTCTACACAAGACCCTAGAACCATTTATGGCAAGATTGGTTCTACCCTAGAGCCGTTCTAGAATGGTTCTAGAACTGCCCTCTCTGACAGAAAAGTTAAGATGTTAAAACTGATCTCAACTGTATATACAGTAAGAAAGTACTTTTTCATTCTGTAGATAACGAAAAGAAATCAAGAATATGGTATTTGAACGGTCTTCTGTATCAACACAAACCCGGTAGCAATTCCGAAACAAGTCGTATATTGGCTGGAAACCCTGTGTATATACGATTGTATGTCCTGGGGAAATTTATTTAAGACAAATACTAGAAAAAAAATCTTAAAGTATAATTATATATCTTTGTAACAACCATTTACAGTCTAAATATAGGCATAAAACGTAATTAGATTTGCAAAGTGAAACAAGAATCGCATGCTACCATGCCAGCGATATATGGTTAACAGGACGTTCATACTTATGCCATGAAATATATTTTTTTACTACAACAATATGCCAGGAGTCTGTCTTAAGTAAAATGAATATACAATTATTTACAGTGTATTGCTACAAACTTGACCTTATTGTTAGCATATTATAGAAGAACAAACTTTCCTCCAAGTGTAGCTTGAACAGTATTGATGCTGTTGACATCATTGTTTGTTCTTTTTGAATGCAGTTTTACTCAGAAAATCTTAATTGAAAGGTTACGAAATTTTCACTTAATGATGTTCGCTGGTCATTTTTTGTTTATTTTGTCAGATTTTCAGAATCATCTGGTTTTATCAATTTGAATGCCATCAATTATTTATCCCGGTAACACACATTTTTCTTTTGCATGCAGGCTAATAAGCCATTTGTAAAAATCGTATAAAGTCCTTCTTATTATTTAATGGTTTTTGAGAAAATGTATCTGTATGAAAACTAGAGAACAAATGTTTTCTATAATAAATCAAAATGATTAAGTTCTGCCCGAAGTCAGATATAGGTCGAGGGCCGATATCGAAAATGCCATATTATAATCTATTCATCAAATATTTTCAACTAAAAGGATTTTTCCTGCAGAAAATAGAAAAAAGATATGATTAACAACACAAATTTAATTCAACAACTAAAAAAAAAACAATGTTTTACAACTTGATAGTGGAATTTTTTTACTTCACTATTATGGATTTTTGTCAATGTAAATGTTTATGGTCACATTGCCATGATATGAAAAAATGTTCTTCTTCATTACTGTTTCAGACGATTTACATATAGATTAACAGAAATAGTCTTTTATATCTTTTATGTTTACTGATTTGCTTTGCAATTTCTGACTTTTTCAAAATCTAAGTCATTGTCTACAAAAATTTGACAGTGGTTCTGAGAATATCAAGATGATTTAACCCCACCACTATTCAGTGTCTGTATTAAGTCAGAATATCCTGACTCTGTGTTGTTTATGCTTGTCTTTTATACTTTTGTATGTTTTTTTTTGTCCTGCGTTTTTTTCAGATCGTATGCTTTGATTAATTGGTAAGGCTTTGTTAAACCGATTTGATTGATACCCAAACCTCCCCTTTATCTATCCTGACACTCTGGTGTATAAAACACACTATTGAAACCAATACAGTATGATTACCAATACGTTGTCCGCTTGCTAGGACTTAAAATGAGAAGTGGTCAGTACATAATTTAGACAGAAGGGTTAGAATCTGCTCGAAAATTGTAACACTAGCCAAGGTTCTTATAGCTGTATTAGTAACTAAGACTACAATTACATTATATTACCAAAACATTTACTTCTGTACCATATATAAATGTTGCTCTGAAAATAATTTTATTGTAAATAATGTGCATATAACCTTTTCCTGTATCTTTTATGAGATTTACCCTTTTTGGGTTATGAGTGTTAAAGCCAAAAGTCGGTTACATGGAAATGCGTTTTTACAAACATTGTTATTTAAAAATAGATATTTTTATTGTACATAGTTATTCACCTGTAATTGATGTCTTTACAAATAGCATGTATAAACACTAACGGTTTACGTGATAAGAAAAAAAGAACGTGTATATTTGTATGGTTAATTAAACGAAATTATGACATAGTATGTCTACAAGAGACTCACTCTACTGCCGATGTCGAAAGTAGATGGGAAAAAGAGTGGAAAAATGTAAGTGGGGGGAGTAGTTTGTGGAACGGGTTTAGTAGCGAATCAAAGAGAATATGGGTTTTGATAAATAAAAATAATAACTTTAATTTCTTGGAAACTGATAGAGATAATCAAGGTAGACTTATATGTTTCGAGGTATCATCTAACGATGATATAAAATTATTTGTCAAATGTGTTTACTCGCCAAATGATGGTGAAGATAGAAAACGTTTTTTCGAGTCGTTGTCCTTTATTAATACCGAAAATGTTGAAAACACTAATAATCTGGTTTACGGGGACTTCAACTGTGCCCTTGATAAAACTTACGATAGACATCCATCTCGTGCTAGAGACGATGCAGGGCTAATGCATTTGAAATCAATCATTGATAACAATAATTTAAGTGATGTTTGGCGAATTCTTAATCCCAATACACGTAGATATACGTTTCATAGAAACAATTCTAAATCTAGAATTGACTATATTTTAGTAAGTAAAGGTATAATTAGTCTGATGTCTAATGTTAAAATAGTTCACTTTCCGTTCAGTGATCAAGATGTAGTCACTGCTAAAATAAAATTGAATGAAATTGAAAGGGGGCCTAGGGTATGGATAATGAATGAAAATACTATAAAAAGTGAACTTTTTAGAAATGCTTACGCTACCTTCTGGGAAGATAGGAAATCGAAAATTAATCATTACCAAAACTTACGGGAATGGTGGGATATTACTAAGTTTAAATTAAAAGCTTTATGTATTGAAGTGTCGGTAAAATTGAATGTAAATAATAAACAGTTAAAAGATATGGAAAATGAGGTTGAAAAATTAAAATTAGATACATCTAATTATAGCAAAATTTAATTGGGAATTTTAGAACAAAATATAAAAGATATTTATGAAAAAAGAGCAGAAGCTGCAATCATTCGTTCTTAATGTAAATGGTGTGAAGATGGCGAAAAATCTTCAAGTTATTTTTTTTAATTAGAAAAAAGTAATGGTCAGGATAAATTGTGGTCTAGAATAAAATGTGAAGACGGGTCTTTTAAATATGATATTGACTCGATATAAAACGAACAGTTGAAATTTTATGATAATCTTTTTAAAACAGAAGGGTGGGACGAAGAAAAGGGAAAGTGGTTACTTGAATTTGTAAACAAAACTTTGGATCATGAAGATAAATCAAATTTAGAAAAAGATATTGATATTTCTGAAATTGAAAAATCAGTAAAAAGTTTAAAAACTAAAAAATCTCCTGGCGAAGATGGTATAATAGCTTCTTTCTACCAGTTATATTGGGATATTATTAAGACAGAATTTACTGATTTCATTAAGGAAATTTTTGCTGAAGGGGATCTTTCTCCGTCACAAAGCAAAGGAATGCTATCTCTTATATCTAAAGGAGAGGAAAGGGAAAATATAAAAAAAAAAAATTGGAGACCATTAACAGTGTTGAACTGTGATTATAAAATTATTGCAAAAATTATTGCTACTAGATTAAAAGTTGTATTACCAAAAATTATTCGTACTGATCAAAAGGGGTTTGTTCATGGTAGAAATATTAGTGATGCAAATAGACTTATACAGGACATCATGCATTATATTGATACAGAGAATGAGGAGGGGGTAATTGTATTCTTAGATCAACAAAAGGCTTTTGATAGGATAAAATGGGGTTGGGTTCTTGCATGCTTACGGAAATTTAATTTTCGTCCTAAATTCTGTGCATGGGTAAATATGTTGTTAAAAGGTTCTAAAACCTGCATAAACACTAATGGGTTTGTTTCAAAATATACATCAATTTCCCGCTCTGCTCGCCAAGGGTTCCAGTTGCACCGTTTTTATATGTCATTCAAGCGGAACCAATGGCTTGTGCTATTCGAGCAAATAATGGTATTAAAGGTATAAAATTACCTGGAAATTTGGGTACTGTCGAAACTAAGTTGAGTCTTTTTGCGGATGATACTCAGCTTTTGAACAAAAATGAAAAGTCTGTTGAAAACTCCTTTAAAATTTTGAATATTTATGAATATGCTTCTGGGGCAAAAATCAATTATGAAAAAACAAAGGGGTTGTTTATAGGTAGATTAAAAGGGAAAAGACCTAGGTTTACCAAAATAAAATGGATAAAATCAAACGTTAAATAATTAGGGGTTCATTACGGATACGATATCGATGAAGATATGATTTGGAAACCAAAAGTCGATAAAATCAAAAGCTGTCTCCAAGTCTGGAAAACTAGATATCTGTCATTTAAGGGTAAAACATTGGTCATCAAGAGTCTTGTTATATCCTTAATTAACCTTATGAATTGCGTGACATGCGTGGTATTCCTGATAAATACTTGAATGAAACAAACAAATTAATATGGGCCTTTATTTGGGATGACAAAATAAATCAATAAGAAATGACTGCATGCTGTTTAGATCGTTCAGAGGGTGCTATTAATATGATCAATATTTTTTCTTTTGTTAAAAGTCGAAAAATTAAACTTTTATACAAAATTATTCATTCTGACGAAGAAGCTTGGAATGTTCTCGGTAAGATGTTGTTGAAAAAATTTGACATCATAACTGATGAGAATTATTTCCTATGTTTATGTACAGATTTAAGTTGTATAAATATGGGTACTATCCCAAAATTTTACAAGGATGCTTTATTAGCCTGGTCAGAGTTTAGATCAAAGTATAAACCTCATTCGTGTTCAGAAATACTTGATACGCGTCTCTTTTGTAATAGAGAATTAAAGTTTGGGGGCAAAAGTTTATTTTTCAAATCATTTTTGAAAAGTAATTTAAAGACAATAAGTGATATTTGGGACGACAATTTAAAAAAATTCAAACCTTGTAACATTATTTACAATCGTCTTATTGATAAACGAAATTGCATTGCAAAATACTCTAGAATAAAGTCAGCTATTCCTAGCACTTATATAGGTATTCTGAAAGGCTTATCTATTGAAACAGCTAAAATTAAGTACAATATTTGTATAGATAAATTATTGATTTTGTCTTAATCGGGAAATGTTTTATCTTTATGTAAACTTAAACCAAGGGATGTGCAAAAAGTTATTAATCCGACTTTCGTGCTAAAAGCAATACACAAATTGGAAACCTTTTTTGATAATACGATTGACTGGGACGTGGTGTGGAACATCATCAAACAGTTACAAGTAAAAATTAAAATTGCAGATTTTCATTTTAAATCCTTACATGATATTGTTTTTACAGAATTCAGACTTAAAAAAATTGGATTATCTACTGTCAATGGAAAACGTCACTTTTGTAAATTTCATTTTGAGACACAACCACATATGTTACACAATTGTAAAGTTATTTACCCTTTTGTCACCTTTATCAATGAACTGCTTCAGGTAACCGATGTCACACGTTCTTTTACAGTGAATGAAAGAAACATGGTACTAGGTTTTTACGAAGGCCCCTTAAAGGGTCCTATCTTATCAAATATTATACTATTGTCTGCTAAATGGACCATTTGGATTACAAGAAATAAAATTAAACATGAAAATTTAAGATTTAACATCAGCGAGCTAAAGCGTAAATTTTGCAACGAGCTAAGAAACAATTTAAATCTGCGTTTACAATTCAAAGAAAATCTGAAACCAAATATTAATTCCTACATTAAGGTTCTATTGGATCATGTAAACAATATTTAGTGAATATTACTAGCAAAATATATACTCACATTGTTTACTGTTTGAATACACTTATATTCCCTTAAACTCAATGTTTATGTCAATGACGATCGGGACCTCGGTGAGCTCGATTTTGATTGGTTGAATTCGATCGTTTCTTTTTTTCAATTTAGATTATATATATTGTATTACAAGTCAGTGGATTTTTTTTTCTCTGCTGTTTAATCCTGGACAGTACTGAGATTGTAATACAGGAACCCTTAGCTACACTCCTGGGTAGCTAAGGGGGGTTGTAACTGGAGATTGTTGAATAAAATAATGTTTATTGTCAAAAAAAAAAGACTACAATTACAAATCAAATAAAACATAATAGCTGCTGCTCGGGTAACGTATATGACCAGGTAAAAGGATGTTTTTAACTTTTTCATTCGACTGTTATCTTGACCAACATAGACATATTTCGTGTTTCCGTAATTTTAGAAGACAATGGTGTAAGAGATGTTTTAAAGTTTTCGTTGGTCATATTGTAAAGTTAACCCTTTACAACTTAGTCGAATAAGCCTCCTCCTATTAAATTGATGTAAAGTTTATATAGTTATCTGTAGTAAATTAATTGGGTAAGCGTAATAGAATTTGTATATAATTACTTATTTGGTAGTTGCACTACGTTATCTTTGATTGAAAGAAGTTCTTCTAATACATACCGATATGAAATATTTCTATTTTCAGATATCTTTATAACAATGATTTACAGTCTATTGCTGAGAACACATTTGTAAACCTGCCAAGTTTAGAGACATTGTAAGCATTCATTTAAACATTGATCACAAAAACTACAATTAGTATACCAAATGAAACATATTTTTTCCTGTCTGGGTAACATAGCTTAGTTGTACTTTTGACACTTTTATTGAGTGATATCCTTTGTCTATTACAGTTGGACACTGAAAATATTTTGTTAGTTTGTTAATTCATTGTAACAACAAAAGATAAATTTATACAAAGCTTGAATACATTCTTATCATTAATCATATTAATCAATGAAAGTTAAAATGGTTGATTTCCTGACAATCATTTTCGGCTTCAGCAAACGTTTCACCAAACGCTGCTTTCTTTTATGATGTCTTACAGTTTATTGTATTTTGCGAGGACATTTTAAAGTAAGTGCTATTTTGTAATATAAATGTACAAACCTGTGTTTTGCTTTCTCAAAAATTGTCCTTGGATTGACAGAAATCGATGCTTACATAAAATTTTACAGGGATGATGTACTGAATAAACGTGCGGCATTGCCATTTATCATCGTATGGGAGCAATATGTAGTGTTTCGTGCAGAGAAAAGCTCGACTACTATTCGATTTTAAACATAAAATAGTTGCTAATGCCATCATTTGTCGGTTTAACAAGAGAAGTTTGAAATTTAGCGATCAGTATGCAAGAATAACAAACACAAACACACAAACACCAGAATAAACAGATAATGACATGCCAAGCACAAAAGCGACACCCTAACAAGGTACTATGCTCATAAAAAACACAGACAACTGGACCGAGCTAGGTAATCCAGAAGGGTGCGCACTTTCTGCAATGTATCCAGACGATATCATTTCAGCAACAATTTCTGCAAATCCGAAAAGACCTTTTCGGAAAGCAAAGTTTCAGATTGTACATTATTAGAGACTTAATAGAATTCCATCCCCACCCCACCCCACCCCCCCCCCCCCCTCCCTTCCCTTTCGTTGGTTAATATTATCGTTTTATCTGATTCGATAGCCTCGTTGCTTTCAAAGAACGCCTTCAGTATTCCGTGTAAAATAAACCTGTGTATTAACGAGAGCTACAAACATGTTCAGAACTCAGACTTTTAGATGGTTCAAGGTGTTAATCCAAAATGCAATCTACTGATATGCTTTGTCATATGAATGAAGTGAGAGTGTCAATGCACACTACATGGATGTGTACTATTACGGCTAATTTTAAATTTCGAATGAATAAGGGGGCCTCGGTGGCCGAGTAGTCTGGGTAGTTCGTCATGACTACTAATGATCACTAGCCTGTCAACGCTGAGATTGTGAGTTCGAATCTCACCTGTGGCGGGGTGTTTTCGACTCCGATCTTAATTGACAAGAATTGGTGAATTGGTTCTGTCCGTGTACTCCGGCTTCCTCCACCAAAAACACTGGCCCCCGCGAAATGGCCAAACGTGCTGAAAACGGCGTTAAACCCCAACTAAACAAAACTAAACAAACATCGAATGAATACCTTAAGCAGATTCTTATTTCTACATTCTCAGTATTGAAACTCCACAAGACTCGTAATCATAAAGATCTCACCTGTAGAAGTGGAATAAACAACTGATCGTGAAATTGTCGTGAAATCGTTTAATTGAAAGACTCATATATTGATACATAGGACAATTGTACCTTATTATAGAATATAAGCGAATCGTTCATATAATATCATGCATGCATAGTCTATGTACCTTTTAAGTGCGTATTTTGATAGACTGTATCTTAATCTTTGTTGTGATAAACTAACAGATTGAGAATTTAAAATATATAAAGTCTGGCAGCATTAAAAATGAAAAACAAAAAACATTAGTTTTGCATAGTTCTTCGGTAAAATCCATTTCTATAGTCACTTTTAATTTGAAATTGATATACATGATTAAATAGTATCAAAGATGTAGATTTAAATTTATATTGTGGTGCTCGGATTTACTGGTCGCCCCGATGTTTTGAATTTCCATTGTAGTGCTCGGACATTCTGGTGAATTGATTTTTATTTCCATTATCGTTTTTGACCTTTGTGTTATTCATATTGACCAACAATCATGGAGTTGAGAGATCAAACTTAAAGAAAAGTATTAGTTTTGCCGTAACAGAAGGATAAACCAAAGCGACAACGCAGCGGGAAAAGTCCACAAACTCAAAGTCCAAGAAAAAAAACCCATTCAGGATAATAGAACACAGCCAACAAACGCCACAACAACACATATAAAAAACGTATAATAAACTAAAAAAAGTATAAAATGATATCACAGGAACACAGTCAGTAACAATGTGAACTCAGCTGATCCGGAAGGGTAAGCATGTCCTGCTCCGTTAACGACACCCGTCACATATCCAGAAATCTAACTAAATATATCTAGTCGCATACGCGAAACTTACATCGCCCAATTAAATTCGTGATGAAGATCGTAAAACTTTTGGAGTGATGAAACTAACACAGACTGAACATAACCCTGTCTTAGAAGTTTATCCGACTGCAATCTCGCCCTGTCGGGAACTTAGCCGTATAAATCACATGCGTGGTAGAAACGAATCAAATGTGAAATGTACAACCCATAGGAGACAATGATATGTTACGGCTAAGATAGAGGAGGTTCACAATCGGGAAATTAAAATTATCACGATTGTGGTAAAGTTTTTATTTCAATTATTATCTGTGTACAAGTATAAACAATCTAGATATGAAGCAGAAGTTGGTGTGTCTGTGGTCTCTCTAATTCTATTTACTGGGATAGATGAGTTGTAGGTAATCTCTAAATTAAATATTATTAAATGAAAAAACATCATCTGTACAGCCGAAACTTAAATTAAATGACTGGGCTTGTTTCGTTCGATTCAGTAGCGTCTGTAAAATTAGATTTTTATGAAAACAAGAAAGGGTCATTTAAAAGCAGGGCAGATTTTCCCCTATTTGGATTCCGATCGTCTGTTGTTAAAGAAATCTGTCCTCCAAATTCAACAAAGCTGTTGTCGTTGAAAAGTTCCAGAGAATTTTTACAATCAGTATGTTTATTTGACATAGTAAACTTTTTTCTTACGTAATACCAGATAGATATATCTTTGAATACCTTGTTTCGTGCAGAAACATTGTTTGATTAGCTCTCGAAAAACAGATTTGGGAGGGTCTTTCCAGTAAATGGAAAGGAGAGTAAAATTGTCATCCTTTACATAATTTGAGATACCCGATCCATTTTGTTTCAGTGAACGACAGAAACAATTTACAGAATTGATAAGCCAAAGGGAAAGCTAGTCGTAATGTTTTTAAATGCGTATTTACATTTCTACAACAAAAAAATGCTGACAACCTATCACGTACGTAAATATCGCAAAAGAATACCGAAGCGAAAAAAAGGGTAAAAGTCCACAAATTCGAAGTCTGAAACTATTTTTCCCCATGATTCATTCTTTTTTATTTTGGCGATAAAGGGGTTTGCAAAATACTATTTCAAATGTGAAATTAATCCTGACAAGTTTACCCTTTCCTAAATTACACATTGCAGATGAATGTTTGTCAAATTCTACGTTGTTGTACTTATAAAACAAGAACGTGATTTTTCCTGTGTACCATACAGACTGCATAACACATATATATCAGCTTGTTGGAAAGGTCATGTAGTAATATCTTTCGAATTTGATGCACATACAGAAATGAAAGCTTAATTCAGTTTTTATAACTTTCATGTGGACACACTGTTTATTTATTTCAGACATTTGGGATCTAATAACATTAGTCATGTAGAAAATCAAGCATTCAATAACCTTCCAAGACTTGAAAATTTGTAAGTACGGACAGAATATTGTGCTTTAAATGCCTTTGTTATTTGTTTATTTGTCATAAGCGAAAGAAAAAAGGAAAAAAACCTGATGCCCTGCAGTATCATACTTTGACCCGATATTATTGAATAAACAACTGAATGGGATACAAAGAATCCCCGCTTTGACCAATGAATTTAATTTCCTGGTGAATAGGATATTAGGTATTAGGTTATTTCTTGGCACATCATGTTACCCAATGCCAATCCAACATATGTGAACGTATTGTCTAGATCCACATATCCACGACGGAAGCAGCAGGGGCCATAATATATTCTATCAGCTTATGTGAATAACAACCTTGGGATAGCAATTTTAGTAAATGTGTTGTGATGAAGATTTGCGATACAGTTTTTGTATATAATGCATAACATGTATAGGAGAGATATTTTTATTATATGTTTTTTATTGTACATCAGTTCCCGTGGATTTCTGGAACAACTAAATTAACGAATTTAAAATCACAATTATGTAATAGAAATCCCAATAAGGTCAATCTAGTTTAAATTCAGATATAGTGTCCAGGTCTCATCTGATCTCAAGTGATTCTATGCACATTAACGAAAAGCAAGGAAATACATACAACAATGTATACATAATGTTTAGTTATTTTATAACAATTAACGATGATCAATTAAGATTACATTTTAACCGATATTTACAAGGTTTTAAACAATTGATTAATCTAGTAGTTCTTACAACTGTATCAAGCTGTTGGATAAAAGAGTACTGTCCCAACTTTGATTAAAATCGCTTTTAACCAATTTAATAATAACTCTTGAACATTATTTTTGTTTTATTGAAATTTGAAATCAAGACACGAATTGTACATGATTATAATAAATATCTTTTTGTTAACAAATTATTGAAACACAATCAACAGTAGGAAATTAAGTATTTGACAAAATAATACTCTAAATACGATTATGCTCCTGAGGATTTTAGGGATGGTAGAGGAGGTGGTTGGAATGTCAAAGTTGCCTCATTAAAGAAAAGTCTTAGATTTCGACTTTTAAAATCAAAAGTATTTCGTCAAGTGTTATGTTCAGATGTTTAGTGGATATTTATCTACGATCAAATGTACATAAAAACATTTTGTGCACGTTAATTCCGTCACGATCAAACCATGGATCGATATTCATGGCCTAATAGCATATTTCCTCCTGTTGTTGTGCAGCATATGTGTTGGTCTTACCATCTAAATGCCCTGAATTATACGTCGTTTTGTTTGACCTCAGCTCCGTCATTACCATTGGCAGTAAACTGTCCATCAGTAATTATGTAATCAGAGACTTCGTATCTTGTCTGTACAAATATTTGTAGTTTTAATTATCTAGTGGAAAAAAAGCAAGACAGTATTGCGCAAAGCTATAAAACGGTTGCCAATAATAACGAGTATTATTATGTAATTGTCAGAATTTTCCAGTAGAGGCGTGCATTAAACGAAATATATAGCCATATTGTTTTCTAAATGTAATTAATTAGTCATTTCGCAACGCGACAGCACTGATGAAGGATCTCAGTGATCAATTATGTTTATAATTCAAATTTTTAATTGTTTTATTTTGATGTTGTCAACATCTAGTAAGTTCGAACATTGGTTATTACTTCAGACGTATATATATATATATAATGACAAATGAAACTATTGCAATAACAGAAGGCTTCATTCATTCAAATCCACTGAATTGTGACTGCAGTATTCTGTATCTTTGGACTGTATATACAAATGCTAAATGTTACAATGGCACATACATTGATGTTAGAACAGTTCAAACAACAGACCTGGATTATTCTTCTCATTGCAAGTAATATGGAAACTTCAGTAAAATTAGCAAAGATAAGATTATCTTAATTTCCAATGAATTTATATCCATAAAAACAAAATGCAGTATACGAAAAAAATCTCTTTTGGTATATTTTGGATATTCCTATATTGACACAGTTTTACATACTATTTACACTTGGTTGAACGTGTAAATCACCAAAAGAATCATGTAACGTGCGAAACTTGCGCGTGTAACGTGTGGATCGTGTGCGTGTAACGTGTGAATCTTGTGCGTGCAACGTGTGAATCGTGTGCGTGTGGTTTGCGTGTGGTAATAAACGTGCGATTTGAATCGCGTAACGCGTACGAGATTTTATTGGTCGAGACAGATTTTAAAACCTTTGAATTCAAATCAGTGGATATTTCAAACTCGAATTAAAATATGATTGGAACGAACTTTCACATGTGTCAAACATTTGAAAATGTTAATATTAATATTCAAGCACAGGGATAAAGATTCTACATGTATGTATTTACCTGTAAATTTACTTGAGATGAGCTTATGAATGAAGAAAGGAATACATAAGAAATCTGACATAACTAAAACGAATTCTTGATAAAATTAATTACACATGAATTTACTGAACATAAAATATATCACTAAAAACAATTTTATATTGACAAAATAAATATTATATTCAAATGTATACATTAAAAGTTACGTTTTCAGATAACCTTCAATTTGTATTATAGATGTATTTACATGTATGTACAAATGTTTTACATAGAGAATATTAAATTTTATTCACTTATGGTTAAAAAGCAATTCTCTGTAAAGACCAAAATTAGCTGGACACGCATGGTTATAGATTTTTACAATTTAGACATAAATTTGAAGGACCTCCAAATATATGTTGAAAAACATAACATTAATTTATTTGAATGCATTGGTTACCATGGAAACGACATGCCACTTTTCCAAACTCCAAAGTTCTGACGAAAATATAGCAGACATATATGGCGACTTATTATGACACGTTCTATGCAAATTTGAGCTTAATTACTGCCTCCATACCAACAAAGTGATATCCAAATAATGGTAAAATGAAGTGAAAAAACTGTCATGTAAACTAGTATGAGTAAACTGTCCCATCGAACCTAGTAATATGATCTAGCATCAATCCAGTTTACCTATTTTTGAACAAGGAAAACATAATTTTGTCAAGCTCAGAAGAATTATTTCTTTTACACATTTAAAAGAAGAAATATAGAACTACATATTTCAAAACAAAAAATAGTTGGGTCTCTGCTTATTTAGAAACATAAGCATATTGAACTTTCCTTTTTTACAACATTTTTATATAAGAGTTATTTCCCCTTGCTTAACTCTTCAATGTGAAAATTACTAAGGACGTTGGTGTGTAGCAGACAGACAAAACAGATAATCTGTAATACAATATATCTTTCATTATCTAATCCAGTTCACTTTAAACCATGGCTTCTAAATTTAAAATTGGCAAAAATTCAGCTTTAGTATGTAAAGGACACTTTCTTAATTTATCATCATTAAAATCTGATGATGAAGCAGAAATGATTATATCGGAAATTTGCCTTGTTAGAACACAGGAATATACTATTTGTGAAAGTCAAAAAGTCCGTCAAAGAAATAAATCGACTAACTTGGGGGAGAAGAAAGTGTGGTATTCCAACATCTATAGCAATACACAAAGGATTAGCAAGAGGAGACAGGAAAATCACAAAAGAAATCATGTGTAAAATTCTAGCTTCAATTGGCCTTGTAGTGCCTATTGGTGCAAGTATGTACATTTTATAATTAAGATATTTCAAGACAAGGGGTATACAACATAATTTATCTTTAATTTCACATGTGTTTGTATTAGGGACCTGCCTATTAACTCTGAAAATATTTTTTCTTCTGTTCCCCAATATTTGAAGGGAAAAAACATTGTACTTGTAATTGAGGAAAAAAGGGGTCCAGTAATGTTGTTTCACCTGATTTGGTAAATGTTTCTTCATCGACATGAAGAAAAAAAATGTGACAGTGAAACCTACGGTAGTACTAGAATAGATACACTTCTATATTTATTCATACTTTTTCAGTTTTACTGATACAATGTGGAATACCAATTATGTTTGTATGGTTGCTATGGTGATATAATGTTGCTATGATATATTTTACCTTACTGTTACAAAATATCAAAATATCCATTTTGTCAAAATGCTGTCTATACATAAAAGTGTCTTTATTTATTTTTGTACTTTTTCATTGGTATAGATTGCTTGATTTTACAAAAAAGTATCTGTTACTAAGGTAACGAATTGTTGCTATGCACACACAAAATGAAGTCAGTCCTTTGATTTTGATTTTGTTTTTATAATTAAAATATCATATAATTAGAATCTTTGTATCTACAACCTTTAAATATTTTTTTCAAAAACAGGATCTTAATTTTATTCGCTGATTTGACTAAATGCTGATATTAGCTATTTTTAGCATGATTTTTAATGAGTCATCCATAGAAAAACCACTAATTATATACATAGTGGACAAAAAAATTAATTCCAACTTGTTTTGAGAACATTTAGTAAAGTAAGTTTATATTATGCTAAAAAATGCAAAATTTTCAAATTTTGGATTTTCTGAAACTTGCATACTTGTTCGTACGAACTTTTCTTGAAAATGTGTCAGATTGGTATAAATTAGATATAGCAAAAATATTATCAAAAAAGCATATAATGCATGTATGGGAATACATTTCCTCCAGTATATAGTGGTTTGGTTTTCTTTAATTCTGGAAAATTGTTTTTTTCACAAAAAGTCTTCAAATGGGGCCAAATTCCCCAAAATTGAATGGCAGTTGTAACAACGATGTTTTTCAAAAACAATTTCTTCCGTTGTGTTCTTATGACTAGTTGAATAATTTGTAAGTATGGCTTAGTTCTAAGAACATGCATTTCCATCCTCCTAAACAAATAGCATGGTCCTTACAAGTGACCCACTATGGTCCGCTGTCAGGCTTTCCGTATTATGACCTGACAGCCCCCAACGAGAGGGTCTCCCCTATCCGCCACATGGGGACGCACTAGGCAACTCTATGGGTTGAGTCCCCGTGATCTATCACAGTTGCCTATAATAGGATATATGATTTGAGCAGGTAGGCAAATGCAGTGATGCATTGTCACAGTGAATAAAGGTGTATACTGCTGAAAGAAATCCAAACAATAAAATGTTGACTTAATTTACAAATATATTTATAACAACGTTTACAGTTTAATGCTGACAAAACGTTAAAAAACCTGACAGTTTTAAGGACATCGATTTTTACTATAAATCATTTAAACCTGATTATATATTAGTATAGTAAATAACAGAATTATTATGGGTAAAACAACGAAGAATGTATTGTAAACACCTTTTTAAGATTATATAGACAAATATCCAGAATACAAGAGAATAAGAGAGTGATGACAATGGTACACATAAATGAAGTGCAGCAATAAAAACATCTTATACGAAAGTATGAGAACTATCATTTGATAAAAGCTACTTTATTTATTTAGAGAGTCTTGAACAAAAATATTAAATTCTAGAAATGCAAGTGTATTAGTCTATGGTTTACATATTCAAGATGCAGTACCGGTACAATTTAAACAAAATGCATAATATATTACTTGGTCCATGTTAATAAAAGTAGAATAAAATGTTTTTAGAAACTTATATTACAGTAATGTACAAAAGAGGATGGTGTCTTCATTTGCAGACTGTAAATATTTTGTCGTTTTAATTTATTGTAATCTTTAGATGTCCTATAAGTTCCTTTTTATTCCAAGTACGTCATATTCAATTTGTTAACTAGCTTGTCTGTGTCGTTAATGTATTTTATATAATCATTCATATCAGGAATTTCCTTT
The DNA here is from genome assembly GCA_028015205.1 of Mytilisepta virgata. Taxonomy (NCBI): domain Eukaryota; kingdom Metazoa; phylum Mollusca; class Bivalvia; order Mytilida; family Mytilidae; genus Mytilisepta; species Mytilisepta virgata. The sequence goes on from CM051513.1 coordinate 22,003,697, forward strand.
TTTAAATTTTTGATTTCTAATCTCAGTCTATACTGTTAACTTAGTTTTCCTTCGTATATAATCGTGAAGCCTGGCATCGTCTATTCTGGTATTTTTCGGTGAAATGAGATTTTGTTCGATGGGTAACATTTGACATGATTTTGGTCGTTACGTTTGACGCTGATTTAATTATACAAACCACGTCATCTAACTTTACGCAATTTGGCATCGTTCCATTAAACAGTGATATGTCTCTAACACTGCCTACATCTAAGGATATGTTAAGTATGAATTATGAACACTTTCTGTTAAAAGGAAAGAAAGTATTTAATTATTTCATTATGAGTCACTCGCTGTAAATAACAAAGGATTTGAAAAATCTTGAAAATGAGTAGATTCCGATTTTAACTAAACTGTCAGAAACTGGTTATGTATTGCATAAGTTTGCAAAAATACTCATGTTTTATATCTTCTTAAACAACTAACCTTGTCTTGAACAAAAATCTAATGTTTTATAAAACTATTTTTGCTATTTACTTATTATAAGCTTTATAAATAGGGTGGTAATTGACATGCTTTCATAATTTATAAAAACTGTGATTTTCTAGATTTTTGAAGGAATATTATAAAAAATTGCAGCCGAAATAAATCTTTTATATTTTTAAACAACTATGTTTTATCTACAAATGAACGAAAACCTAAAGTAGTGATATTTGATTTACGAAAAATAATTAATTTGGAAAATTGGAGCTGAATTGGGATATAAATTATCTTGTATGCCAATTTAAGGTCAACGTTTTCTATTATTTTTAAGTAAAAATTAAGCTTAGAACAATGAAAACACTGATGACATACATTACCTTTACATGTTTTTTTTTAACAAAAAAAGAAGAAAATTTCATTTTTTGCAACTTTTGAGGCTCGAAAAGGGGTAAATTTCCTCATTTGCTCATTGTAATCTGTTTATTTTCACAACATTATAAAAATGATTTTAAAACTAATAGAAAATTGGAAATCCAGTGTTTTTTTTTTAAATAAATTAATGATATAACTGTTGTAACACACATCTAATTTACAAGATAGACTATTATTGCAGAACAGACTAATAGGTTCTTACACAATTTCAAAGTGAAGAATGGAAACTCTTCGACGGTTTTTTTTAAATTCATGTCTTTCAAAGGTGGAGTGCAAAGATGTATAAGATAGATGTACATATATGTATCCTCATTGATACACATTTACTGGTGAAAATAAAATGATAAGAAAGCAAAATATAAACATTTATTTGAAGAAAATAAGAAACAAATTGCATTCATAATGACATAGGGTTAAATATCAATTCAAACTATATATATATATATAGATCTGATTCAGCCATCAATATGGTGTCTAACAAAATTAAATTTAGTCTCAAATTTAACTTCATTCCAGTCATCCTTGAACAACAAAAGTTTACTAAATTTAAGTATAAAAAAACTCTAAATGGTACATGTATCAGAGTTAAAAAAAGAAGATGCGCATTGTATTGAAAAGGGTGGAATATCAGCACCGAATTAGAAGGAAATGAATATTGAAATAGAATACTAAAATATTCATGTTCTCTGAAATACATGAATAGATAACTTAATTGAAAACCATGATTTCATAAAAACAGTACATGTCTTCCCTCATGAGAAACACATGATTGTACAATAGTCATTTCAAGTATGATTCCTTCTAAGGCATTTCGAAAAAATGTCACTGCTTTCATATGTTTATATCATATACCGTCATCTCTCCAAATACATGTATGAAAAACATATATCTTGGAACAAATAATATGATTAAAACGGGTTAATATAATTCTTGAACAAAAATAACCAGTTAAAAAAAAGTCATCACATCCTCAGATCGAATAATGTTATCTGTTCAAAATTGATATAGCTCACTACACAAGAATCAAGTCATAAATTGACAGACAATGCCATGCATGTTTACTTTACTTACTTCTTTAAAATCAGGATTTATATAGAATAAATACTTTCTGTTTTGCTTGTCTATCAATAAACAAGAGACATTTTATCAAGTAAAATAAGGAGACTTTCTATGCATAATATAACATGTGGCTTAAAAGAAGCATGAACTGCTTTGTCTGCTGGTTTTCATGGGATAACTTGACTTCTAGTTAACCAATTCTTACAGCTTTTAACCAAATGTTCTTAACCACTAACGGTAGGTTGGTAAATATATTGTAAGTGGAGGTTAATGACTTACCATCTCAAAGAAGAAGTCCATAATGGTTTGTTCAAGCTGATAAACAATCATTATTCTATAAAACCAATTTTTTATTGTAATTTTATTCCAATTTTATCCCTTGTATACGTTCCTTTCTTAAATAGGTATCAGACTTTTTGTTTTTTTGCTTTCAAAATAATAAGGGATCAAATCCAAACAAAATTAGATTTTATTTTTCATCCGATTTTAATAAGATTGTTTAAACGCTTTTCTTATGGACTTTGTGATAAAGGACAGTATGCACTTTTCATTTTGACAGGAAAAGATACCGATATGGTACGAAATAGTAATGAATATCCAAATGGTACGAATAATGTCTTTATTAAGAGGATTTTATCCATATGGTACGAAAAGGTTAATATTTCCGCATCTTGGTACGAAATGGTTCTGTCAAAAAATATGTATGGTACGAAATGGCACAAGGCTTTGTACAAAATGGTAAATTTATGGTACGAAATGGCAAATTCTGGTGCGAAATGGTTATGGTACGAAATGGTCATGGTACGAAATTAGTATAAACATTTAGGATTGTGTCCGATGAACCAGAATGTCAATCAACATGGCTGCCATGGCCTAACATTTTTTAGCATAGGACACTATGTGAAAATACATTAAGAAATCGTCTTGTTTGAAACCACTAAGCCAATTGAAACCAGACCGCTTCGTGGTCTAGTGGTCGCACGTTCGATCCCCGGCCGGGTCAAACCAAAGACATTAAAATTGGTATGTGCTGCTTCTCCGCCAAGCATGCGATATTTAGGCGTAAGAGCAAAGACTTGTCGGCTCGGAGTCAAGTATAATGTGTTCGAGTCAGGTGATATGTCTTTCTGCGGAAAGTTACCTCGTGAGCTAGCACATTAAAAATCCGACTTAGGGTGTCGGTCTAGTACAAAGCAGGGGTCATATTCACGTCCTGATATGCACGTTAAACTGGACGTTAAACAATTATTCATCCATCCATCCAATTGCAACCAGACTTTCCAGAAATAGTCTTTAGGTGATCCTCTTTCAGAATTGTGTAATATAACCCCGAATGTCAACAAAGAAGGCCGCCACAGCCGAATTTATTTTACGATGGGACGATATGGTGAAATTAATAAAACACGTTGGACTTTGGCGGTCAAATTGTGTCAGATGACCTGGACTGTCAACGAAGACGGCCGCCATAGCCTAACTTTGTTAAACATAGGACCCTATGAGAAAAATTCAATTAAAATATCGTTTTGAAACAAAGCACTTGGCCAATTGGAACCATACTTGGCAGCCAAGGTTATAAGATTGTCCTCTTTCAGAATAATGTGCAATAGATTTTGGTTTCTTGGACGCCTTTTCGGCTGTTATTATATATGGAAACAAAAGACTAATTCCTATATACGTCCTTAGGTAATTAAATGTTGCACTGAATATATTAAAAGGGTTTTGTTAAATTTGGCTTTTCAGATATCTGCATGACAATCGATTGAGGACTATTGCTAAGAATACGTTTGTGAACCTGACTAGTTTATATGAGTTGTAAGTATTCTTTAATAATAAATAACAGAGACTTAAACAAGTCTACTAAATAAAGGAGTAAAAATGGTTCTCTGTTGGTGAGAAAAAATCTTGTGAAAATGGACATTATGTTGACTGTGATTTCACTATTTCACTATTTCGTGAGATCGTTCTTAAGTTTTTGATCTTAGATCTTATATGAAGAAATGTAGTGTTTTGCTCCTTAGGTACATTTATCCTCTTTAAGGGATTTAAATCATTCGGTGACAATACAAATGTTCAATTATAAATATCTGACAGGAAAATCCATTACAAGTTAGCGCCTCCCGATTAGGTAGATAAGATATCTTTAGTGAGATTTCATGTCCTTCTTATATGGACACCTCATTTGACTTGACACTTCAATGGATTTATTATATGTTTTCTTTATACTTTTAATTCTTAATGTATTCTGCTGGCATTTATTTATATATTCCATTCTCATGACTTATGTTTCCTTTGGATTTCGAATTTACGGACTTTTCCCAATAACGCAGACAACATTTACTATGTCAAATAAAACATACGTTTTGCTGTGTGGGTAACATAAATGTAGCTGAAAGAATATATATATATATATATATATATATATATATATATATATATATATATATATATTACATTTAATGATTATTTTCTTTTGACAACAACTAATTACGTTGTATGCACATACAGGCAAAGTGTGAGAAAGCAAACGCTGTGTGAAATAATAAATGACAGCCCGATTCTGACCGACATAGATATCGTTTTTAAGTTCGTGATCTTCAAAGAAATAATATAGGGAAGTTTCCAATGATTTGTGTAGTAAAGCGACAGTATGAAACCTACAGCTATGAGAGTCTTGGCTAGTTTTGCAGTTCAGATCAAGCACATTGTGGTCCTGCTACCAAAATTATGTACTGTCCACACCAATATTGCATTTATAGGAAGCGGTCACCTTGTTGGTAATCATACTGTATTGGTTTTTATACTGTGTTTTATACCAGAGTGACAGGATAGATAAGAGGGGGGGGGGGTGTCCCCACAACCACCGCTTTAACTCCACTACTGTGCAGTGTCTGTTCCAAATCATGCTGCTCTGACTTTCGGTTGTGTTCAAGTTATTTTTTTTTCCTCGTTCTTGTTATTTTTTGTCCAGAGTTTTGTCATTTTGGTTGCCTTGTTTGATTGGTTTGTCGTAATTGACCTTTCCTGTTATCAATTTTGTTGGTCATATGATAAATGTAACCTTTTATAACTAACACCACTCAGTATTGCGAAATTTACGTTCATAACTTCATAGGATTAACAGAAGAAACTAGAAATCTGTACGGTCGGAATCGACAGTGATCCCCGCAACCCTGTAAGTAGATGGGTCACTTATCTATAGTCAAAAATAGTCAACCTCATTCCCGTCATAATATTGTACAAAGTCATTCTATAAATAAATTAAATCAATAAACGTAATGAAAAATGAAAAACCCTTATTTCTAAAGCTTAAACTGACAATTTTTGAAATTTGACCTAAGTGAGCTACCGGTTTAAAAATCGATATTCTTAATTGTTAGTGTGCAAGTAAATACAGTGTAGGACAATACTATATATAAGCAAAATGAATATAAATTGCAAAATGAAATTAGGGTCACAAGCCTACATTGGAAATTTATAATTTCAACCCCTGTGGACCCAAATTTTAGAAAATTAAAATTCCTTTTTTTTTAATAATATATTTTATTGCACACTTGCTGTGAACAAATTACTTAGAGTACAGCATTCCACTAAGTATCCCTGATATGTTAGTTATCAGATATCCAGGGAGAACATCTAATAAAATATACGTTAATATTAGTATATTACAATTTATAATATAGAAAATGGTCTCATGTTTACCAGAATAATCAATCCCTTTCCGATAGCGGTTTCTATATTAATTCATTTCCGGCATATTTGTGTTTTTTCCTGGATGAAAATTTGGATTTACGTATAAATATGTAGTTTATTCCAAAACTAATGGTGAGTGAGTTATCAAAATAGTCATATTTAATCGTGCTAAAATGCACTGTAAGTTCTTTAATTGTCAATTTCGACTTATTTAGAACAGGGACTATCCCTGGTTGAAAGAACCAAGACCTAAAATATCGATCGTAGCATAATGCAGTACTCAGATAAACATGATCACCTCAACGTCTGAATATATACACAAAAAAGTCAAAAATAAATAAAACAATTAGAAAAATAAGCAAATAAGCTATATTTTAATAATTTTATAGCCACGTGTGAGAAGTAACGGTACATGTTTCCGTCACCTGACCATCTTGTCATGTGACACATGTGACCTTGTTTTGAGTCATGTGACATATTGATTTTGGCAGAATTCTAATCATGATAATGCTTTATGAAGTCAAGGGTTTTTGTTATTAATTTACATTCTTTAATTTTAAGGAAATTATTTATTTCAACAATGTTTTTTATTTCCAATCTGAAAATTTTGAAAATATCAATTTTCTTCCTTTTTGATTCGGAAATATAGTATGATTTATATATGGAAAAAAAAATATTATAGTCAATAAAAAGTTAATGTCAAAGTAAGCTTTATCTTGTATTTTATATCCAATTATAAGATTTTCCATATTAATAATGTTTTTGTTGAAACCTAAGAAAGTAAGTAGCTTTGATATTTTTTGTAAAAAGTCATCATTAAAATTACGCAAGAGAAAAAAATGTTCATAATCTTCTTTCATTTTGCAGTGATTACATGAGCTATCTAATAGTATTTTCCATTTGGTTAATAGATTGTTGCATGGTAATATAAAATGAATTAGTTTCCATTTAAACATTTTCAGTTTATTATCCTGTAAGTGATAGAAAATAAAGTTAAAGCATTTTTCATGTTTAAAATTTAAACTCGTCTCAAAATATTTTTCCCAAGTTATAAATCCTATTGGTTTATCTGACGTATTATCATTTAATATAGTTTTGTAAATTTCCCTCATTTTAGAATTAATTTCTTTTGTAAACATGATTGTTAGAATATATATAGTTTTATGAATGTTTACATCGGTTTTTATTGAATTTTCTTGTTTTAATATAGTGAGCCAATGTTTTGGTAAAGCCTTTTTATGCAAGAGATCTGCCGAATGCAGTCTTGTTTTTTCTTCAGTTTAGAAAGAATAGATACTTCTGAAATTTGCCCGTTTGCATCTATAATATCATTTATAAAGAATTAGCCACTTTCAATCCATTCTTTAAAGAATAAACATTTTCCATCCATTCTAATGAAATTATTTCCCCATATCAATTGTTTTCTTATTTGAAGAAAGTTTTGTGGATGTGGTGAAGCTCCTCCTTTAACACATATCCAGGTGCCAAATTTTTCAATCAAATTTAATGCTATAGTGATATCCTGATTAGAATGTAAGAACAAAGTGGTATCGTCTGCAAGTTGACATATTTTTAGGGTATTAGTTTTACTGTCTAACTTTATTTCTAATCCTTTAATATTTTTGTTTTCTCTAATTTTTATTGCCATAATTTCTACTGCAAGAACCAAGAGTAACGAAGACAATGGACACCCTTGTTTTATTCCGCGTGATGCTTTGAAGCGACTAGAGACCCACCCATTATTTGTTATACACCCTTTAATATCTGAATACATAAGTTCAATCCATTTTATAAAACTTTCTTTAAATCCAAATTTTTTTAGGGAAAATTAAAATTCAAATTGATTGATTGATTGATTGATTGATTGATGTTTAACGCCTTGCTGGCGATATTGCAGCCAATATCACGGCGAGAACTAATTAGACTCGAACTGATTAAAAAGTCAAAAAATACCTTAAAAAAAATAGAATATTTACAAATAAAATATTGAGGGTAGAATAAACAGTAAAACTGATATCAAAGTCGAACTTTAATTTAGAAATAATTTCACAGATACACTATTCATCAAACAATATACATAAAATATTCAGTAAACGGTATCATCTTATATAAAAACACGTCAATTAACAATAACAAAGTTTCAGATAATGACCAATGACTATACTCAAGAACATATTAAAATAGTCTATATTCTGGAGTAAAGTCCTACGTCTTTCAAATATTGTAACAGACGGTCGCTAGCGACCACTGTAAATAAATATTTCATATTGTTGACTGTGTACTACCGACAAATTATGTCAGATTTATCCACACAGTCTATTAAAAGGTTTTTCACAATGTGTCGACATTGGCACGGAATACACCCAGGAGGTGGCTCATTCTCTAAAATAAAAGAATGAGTCGTCCTGGTGTGGCCAATGCGACATCTAGTTAAAACCACTTGTTCTCTGCGGCTTCTGCCGAAGGAAAAAACATTTTGCCAACAGTTGGCTCAATAGTATGTAATTTATTTTCTGTCAGCAGATCCCACTTGGACTGCCACACACGTAAAACATATTTATAAATCAAAAGTTTAAAATCCGTATAAAGCACTGACATATTAGTGATTGGGTCATCTAAAGCATCCTTCGCTATACTATCTACGACAGTGTTTCCTCGGATACCAATATGACGTGGTATCCAGATAAAAACTATTTCTTTGCCCATTTGTACAAGTCTTTTATAGAATTCAATAATTTTAGGCAATTAAAGGGTTTTTATATTTCTGACCTTCTAAAGCCAATAAACACGAAAGAGAATCTGAGCATATAAGGAATTTCAGTTTATCAGACGTTCTGACAAATTCAAAGCAAGAATGATGGCTCTAGCTTCTGCAAGAAATATTGAACTGGAAGATGGAAGACGGATAGTTGTTGCCTGCTGCCCATGGACTACTGCGGCAGCCACTTTGTCCCCGTCCTTGGACCAATCAGTATAAATTGAGTCATGAAATGCAAATTTTGATTTTATTTCAGCAAAATGTTGCTGAATTATAATTGGGTTCGTTTCAGACTTTTTATGTTTTTTTGAGGTCAAAAATAAATTTAGGTTTGGGTACAAACCAAGGTGGCGATTGAGGTATATTAATAGAGGCTATTTCATCAATGTTTAAGTTAGAACCAGAAATATGTGGTTTCATCCGAACACCAAGTGGAGTAATTTTATTTTCATGTTGTTCAAATATATCCTCATAGAGAGGATTGAAAACACAGTCGTAGGCAGTTTAGTTAAGTAAACCAAGTTTGATCCTACGGTTATGAAGAGACGGCTCGTTCACCTCTACATATAAACTCTCCATAGGAGAAGTTCTGAACGCCCCCAAGGCCAAACGTAGGCCTTCATGGTGAACAGTATCTAAAATTTCTATGTAGGATTTGCGAGCAGATCCATATATAATGGAACCATAATCAAATTTTGATCGTACAAGCGATCGATATAAATTTAACAATATGTTTTTATCAGCACCCCAGTCAGTGCTGGAAACAACTTTTAAAATATCCATTGCTTTCAAGCATTTAGCTTTAAGCATTTTGATATGGGGTAGAAAGGTAAGTTTATTGTCAAACAGAATACCTAGAAATTGTGTTTCTTTGACGACTTTAATTGGAGAATTATCAATTTTTAGTTCGGGGTCCAAATGCAGTTTTCGTTTATCGCAAAAATGCATACATACTGTTTTGGATTTGAAAAATTTAAAACCATTTTCCATATCCCATTTTTCAATTTTATTTAACGACAGCTGTAGACAGCCTTATAACATATCAAAAATTCATCTACATAGCGGGAGCCTTCAACATTTTGTTTTAATGTTTTAGCTAAACTGTTTATTTTTATACTAAATAAAGTGACGGAGATGATACTTCCCTGAGGAACACCCATCTCCTGTTCAAAAGGGTCAGACATAGTCGTGTTAACCTTCACTTTGAACTGTCTGACTGAAAGACAGTTTTCAATGAAGGTAGGTAACCTACCTTTCAACCCCATATCATTTAAGTCCTTTAAAATGCCATATCTCCATGTGGTGTCGTAGGTTTTTTCCAGATCGAAAAAGACGGACACCACATGTTCACCTTTAGCAAACCCGTTGCGTATAAAGGATTCAAAGCGAACAAGATGATCCAACGTGCTTCTGCCTTGTCGGAACCCACACTGTATATTGGACAGGAGGCCATTCCACTCTAGGAACCAGACAAGGCGGTCGTTGATCATCCGATCCATTGTCTTACATACGCATCTTGTGAGGGCAATTGGCCGATAATTCGACCGTTCGAAATGATCCTTCCCAGGTTTTGTAATAGGGATAACTGTGGCAAGTTTCCAAATGGAAGGTAAGTCACCAGTTTCCCATACATTGTTAAGACGATCTAAAAGCGTTTTAAGAGAAGTGTCAAGAAGGTGTTTCAAAAGTTTATAGTGAATATCATCTGGGCCACATGCTGTGTCATGGGCTTTCGAAAGAGAAATTTTTAGCTCATCCAAACAAACAGGGCGGTTGTAATCTTCTAAATTGTTTGATTTTAAATTGAGTCTATTTTTCTCAGTTCGGTTTTTAATCCTTTGGAATTCCTGGGAATAATTCAGAGAAGAAGAATGTTTTGAGAAGGTTTCACCAAGTTTATTCGAGATATCATTTTCTGAGATCAAAAGAGTTTGGCAATCTTTTAAATGGTGATTTGGTCTTTCTGTTTTTACCGTTAATTTTGTTGATAAAATTCCAGACTTTATTCATAGGTGTATGAGAGTTTATTTTAGAGATGAAGTTTTGCCAAGACTTGCGTCTCCTTTGTTTAAATGTGCGACGTGCTTTAGCACAAAATATACGAACATTACTAAGATTGTCAGAGGTTGTATTCATGTTGAACCGTCGTTCGGCCTTTTTTCTGTGTTTCTTAGCTTCCTCACAATCGTCATCGAACCAGGGTTTGCTTGGATGTTTTGGATTTGTCGAGGTTTTAGGAATGGTCCTCTCAGCTATCGATACTACCGTTTCATTAAATTTAAGGACTGGATTAATAACATTATTAAAAGTTTCTTTCCTCAGTTTATGCTCGAACAAAGGTCAATTTTCCTTGTCAAATTTCCAGCGAGCAACTCTCTGATGACGTAGGAAATAAATTTTCCAAAATAATGGGAAAGTGGTCGCTACCACACAAATCATCATGGACCCGCCATGAGAAATCCAGTAATAACGAAGGGTCACAAATAGTTAGATCAATAGCCGAGTAAGAACCATTTCCCGGAAGGAGATATGTATTTGAGCCACCGTTAAAAATGCGCAAGCCTTCCTGGTTTAAGAAGTCTTCAACTTTTCCCACTTTCATTTTGGGAGTTACTGCCACATATTGGATTGTGGGCGTTAAAATCGCCCATAAGGAGAAAATGGGCTTGCAACTGATCTGTTAAAGATTTCAGTTGATTTAATTCCAAGGACCTATTAGGGGGAAGATAGACAAAACACAATGTTATAGTTTTTTTAGGGGATAGTTTGACAGCAACTGCTTGTAATTCAGTATTAAGTTTTATTTGTCTATGTATAATATCATTTTTAACCAGGACTGGTGAACCACCAGCGGCTCTTTTATCCTTTATAACTTGAGTGCTGTAAATCGAGTAAGTTTTAATGTTTACATTATCATTTTCTTTTAAATGTGTTTCCTGAAGACAAAAGGCAACAGGAAAGAAAGCTTGTACAAGAAACGGTAGCCCTATTAAGTTAATTTTCAAACCCCCACAATTCCATTGTATTATGTTGTTTATTTCGTTGGAGGACGGATGGGAGAATAGTTCGTCATTGAGTGTTCACGGGAAGTACTTCTGTGTCGTCCATTCGAAGCTCTGGAGTCAGTAACTGGGCGTTTGGAATCCACAGATGGTACTACTGGATCCCCCCAGATTGACTCTATATCAGTGGTATCCATCTGCTCAGAGTCATCATCGATATCGTCGTCAAACTCTGATCAGAGGTCTCGAAACTTATTGAATTTTTGACGTTTTTCAGCCTTCGAGAGACGATTTGAACAGTTTTTTGTTTTTTTATTTATCTTGTGATGAGGAACGTGCAGCTCTCTGTGATGGTGATGGTTTCTGAGGGGATTTTTTGGTTGAGGATGTAGAAGACCTTTGTTTCGGACTTGATTTTTGCTGATTATTGACATTTGAAGAAAGAGAAGTGTCAGACGTTTGTTAAGAATTTGATGAAGACTGTTTAGGATGAGAAGATTTTCCACTTGCTTCGTTGGGTTTGACAGTGAGAACCGATAATTCTGTTCCGTTAGGCCAAGTGAAATCAGTTTGAGTTGCAAAGGATCTATTGGTTTTAGATGGTTTAACTTTGTCAGTGTATGATATTGTAGGAGTAGAGTTGTTAAAGGCAGAGACCATTTTTTTGGTTTCCTGGTAGCTTTTACCTTTTTCTACTTTAGTTTTCTGAATTTCAAGCTCTGTTTTGTAACATTGGCAGTTTCTGGAATTGGCCATAAGATCTAGTCCGCAATTTATACATTTAACGTTGCCGTCACAATCTAAATTGGAATGGCCCTCTACAGAACAATTGACACACTTTTCAATACCTCTACATGAACTTTTACCGTGTCCAAATATCTGGCATTTGAAGCAACTGGTAGGGTTAGGTATGAAAGTGTCAACTTTGATTCTGTAGGGACCTATGAACATATGTTCAGGCACACGGGTAAGGTCAAAAGTGATGAGATAAGTGCTAAGTTTAATAATATTACCGTCATGTCGTTTTGTAAACCTTTTAACTTTGGAATCATTTTGGAATTTCAGTTCTTCACATACAACTTCTTCTGTCAACTCAGCTAAATCACGGTCTCTGTCTCTAATCACATCTGGTCAGTGATCTATGAGGTGTAACAGAGATGCGGACATCAGAAATTGTTGTAAGAGAGATTAAATTTTTGGCCTGTAGTGATCTGAGACATTCAACTAGCAGATTTCCGTTTCTCATTTTTGTGACTTTTTAAGCTGGCCGGCACATCCTTGTAGTGTTTTTTGTATAACAAAAGGAGAAATGTTGGTGCCAGGTTTTTCATTGTTGACTGATGTAATAACTAAAAATTTTCAAAAATTGTCAGAAAAAGTATTTGGCAACTTAGCTGCATGTTCCTCATCATCACTGGTGTCTATTTGTCGTTTGTTTGTAGATTGGCTGTTTTTTTTTGTATTTTGAAATTCCATGGTGAAATATATATGATTCGTTACCCTAGGTCCCAGCCCAACTCAGAGCAGCATCAACACGCTATATGCTTGCCACATTTGCGACAAGCATGATGCATGCATCGCCCTGATGCACTTTAGCATCCATGACGCACGTCTGCCAAATCTGCGACAAGCCCCAGGGATACTAGAATAAGATACTCGCATGGAGTACCTTTTAATGGGCGCAAGTCTTGTGACAGGGGTTGCTCAGCAAGACAACCGCCCAAGGTAACATCCACACGATTGACCCATGAGCCACCGCCTTCTTGAAGCTAACCTAATAAATGGTACTACTGTTGTACATTTTTGAAACAGGTCAAGTTCAAGGGCTTGGCGTGACCAACCGATTGAATAGGACCGGGCCCACCCGACCACCCGTTTCAAATAAAGTAAGGGCCAAACTGGCGTGTTTCAGTCACCAGGATCCCGTCCTCTATCCTTACGGGTATCCACACACGGCAAACATGTGACCTCATTAAGCCAAGGAAGCCTTGCCCCATGAGCCACCGCCTTCTCCGTGTTTCCTTCAGTGGTCATCTTCCAAGACCCAGGAACCCAATCATCAACCTAGATACAGTGTTATCACCCATCCAAGGTATCAGTGAGGACTCCTTTGGATCTTTTCAAACAACCACGAGAAAACAGCAGAGGGCAAGTCGTGACCAGTAAATGGCTGGACCGGGACCATCGAGCCATTCTTTGAGCCGGGTGTATATTTTTCCAAATAAAAATGCCAACAAGAATGAAAAAAAAATAGTTGAAGAGAAGTTAACCACTGTACTGTAAAATTTAATATTCAGGAATAATAAATAAAAAACCTATAACAACAACAAAAATGGAATTCAAAACTGAAAAGCAAAAATTGAACCTGTTGAGTTTTGTGACCCATAAGCCAACACCAATTCCGTATATCAGCAATTTCGAATTTTGATTACTCAGTTTATAAAGATAAAAAAATATATAAATAAAGTATTGGAAGGAGATTGGTGTGACCAGCCGATTGACCGAATCGGGTCCATCCATCCTCCCGTCTAGGTTAAGATTGTGCCCTAGATGGTGATCGGAACTGTTTTTCCGGCCATCCAGGAACACTCCCTATTACCGACACGAGTTTGCGACACACGGCAAACATGTCGCCTCTTTAGGGGCCTCTTACGCTAAGCCGAAGAGCTGTGGGCCTATTCTATTGTGTCCCCGGGACCCACACGGGGGTAAAATTCCAAAACCTAATTACACGTCTTAATATGGTGCATGACAATACTGTATGAAAATAAAATGTATAAATTGTAAAATGAGGAGGAGTTTAGGTCACATATGGTGTTTGACAATACTGTATAGAAATAAAATGCATAAATTTAAATTAGGTCACAAGCTTAAATTGACATTTGTTTCGAAATTCGATCCCTATGGGCCCCAATTGTAGAAAACAAAAATTCTAAAACCTTATTGTGCATCTGCATATGGTGCATAACAATACCAAATATATGTAGAAATAAAATGCATACATTAGAAAATGAAAGACAAATTTAGGTCACAAGCTTGAATTCAAAATTTCAAACACATGTTCAATCCATGTGGGCCCCTTGTTTAGGAAATCAAAATTATAAAACCTTATTGCACATCTACAAGTGGTATGCAACCATTCCATATAGAAATTAAATTCTTAAACCCAAAAGTGAAGAAGAAGTTGATGTCACAAGAAGGTGTGACGGACGGAAACAATCTCTATATCCCCGAACGTTCTTCTGAAGTGTGGGAATCAATAGAGGCGCAACAGCCTTCATCTCTAGTTACCAGAAGATTCAGAAAGACATTTGTCATGCAAAATATAGCCCAAATTAATTCAATGTATTTTTTTCAAATTGAAGGATAGAGCAGAGAAACCCAGAAGGATCTTGCGGGATTCGAAATTCAAAATAAGGGATTCAATATCCGAAGTGTAAAATTAAAAATCCGAAATCCGATTTTCGATATCTCAAATTCAAAAGATTCGAAATCCAACATCCAGAATTACTAATTAGAAAAATATTTTAAGTTGTGAATTGTGTTTGACCAAAAATATCTTTTCACTGTTGGTGATACTCCGTTGAAAGGGGTATGTTGCTAACATTATACGCATTAGATAAATAATAATTTTATTCCATTGGCTTTTTCAAAATAAAATTTGAATTTTATTTTTTCCTACTTTTAGGTAAAATATTGTTAATTATTACATAATAGCTTTCATGTTTATGAATTTAATTAGTATCAATTATCAATTATCAAGTATCAATTAGAATACTGTTGCACCTTTCTTCTATCCAATGTAGTCAATCATGTAAACCATGAAGTTATAAAACACAGCAAGCTGTGTCTGACATAAATCGAAAGTAATATGTATTTATAATCATACAAATGTTGTCTTCATCAGCATCATATTAAAAAATGAAATGTATGTAAACATTTAAAAAAAGAGTTAAACATCAAACATTTGGCATTTGATCTATGACGAAATATAATGATAATGCATTTATTTCTGTCATAAAATGATAAAAATTCAAAACAAAGTTCTGACAATGAAGGTTGCCGGGTTGTGTTGAGGGAAAATTGTACCTGCAGCACACTAAATTTATTTTACAGGTTATTGTAACGTAAAAAATTTAAAATAATTCTAATAAGAACATTTTACTACTAGCTCTCAAATGTCCATAAATAGATAAAAAAATAGCATCCATATTCATTTTTGCAAATATTATTCACAAGTTAGAAGCATTCCTCTGATTGGCTATTCTAGATGATGATTTTCCAATCTTGAATTTAAGATATTGAGTGTTTGATTTCCAATTTACAAATTCGGACATCAGATTTTAAAGTTCCAATTTCGAACCTCCATTTTGGTTTTTCGAATCCCGTAATTTTGGCTTTCGTTGGCTAATAGTGAATAGTATAACATTTCAATAATACATATTGTTTTTTAATAGTAGTTACATTTAAAGATAACAAAATTACTAATTTTGGCTCCTATTTACAAATTGCTCTACAGATGATTTACAGATCTTCAAAACAATCATCGTCTCTCATATGAATCATAAGCCTGTTGAGTTGAAAATCACAAATAAAGTAGTCTTTCAGGGAAATTTTTGACAAAAATTTGGCAGTCCGTTCTGAGAATATCAAGATGATTTAACCCCATCACTATTCAGTGTCTGTATAAAGTCAGACTATCCTTACTCTCTTTTGTTTATGCTTGTGTTTTATACTTTTGTATGTTCTTTTTTGTCCTGCGTTCTTTTAGATCGTTTGCTTTGATTAATTGGTAAGGCATTGTTAAACCGATTTGATGGGTACCCAAAACTCCCCCTTATCTATTCTGACACTCTCGTGTATAAAACACACTATAAAACCAATACAGTATGATTACCAATAAGTTGACCGCTTGCTAGGACTTAAAATTAGACGTGGTCGGTAATAATTTATACAGAATGGTTAGAATCTGTACGAAAATTGTAAAACTAGCTAAGGTTCTTATAGGTGTATTAGTAACTAAGACTACAATTACAAATCAAATAAAACATAATTGCTGCTTTTCAGGTAACATTTATGATCAGGTTAAAGGATGTTTTTAACGTTTTCGTTTGACTATAATGTAACTACATCTTGACCAACATAGACATATTTCGTGTTTCCGTAATTTGGAAGACAATGGTGTAAGAGATGTTTAAAAGTTTCTGTTGGTCAAAGTTAACCCTTTACAACTTAGATGAATAAGCCTCCTCCGATTAAATTGATGTTAAGTTTATATATTTATAGGATTATCTGTAGTAAATTAATTGTGTAAGCGTAATAGGATTTGTATATAATTACTTATTTGGAAGTTGCACTACGTTATTTTTGACTGAAAGAAGTTCTTCTAATACATACTGATATGAAATATTTCTATTTTCAAATATCTTAATAACAATGATTTGCAGTCTATTGCTGACAACACGTTTGTAAACATGCCAAGTTTTTGGGTGTTGTAAAGATGTAAACATTGATCACAAAGACTCCAATTAGTATACCAAATGAAACATATTTTTTCCTGTCTTGGTAACATAGCTAAGTTGTATTTTTCTTTAATTTTATTAAGTGATTTCGTTTGTCTATTACAGTTATACACTCAAAATATTTTGTTTGTTTTTTAATTTATTGTAACAACAAAAGTTAAATTTATACAAAGCTTGAATACATTCTTCTTATTAATCATATTAATCAATGAAAGATAAGATGGGTTATTTCCTAAAATCATCTTTTGCTTCAGCAAACGTTTCATCAAACGCTGCTTTCTTTTATGATGTCTTACAGTTCATTGCATTTTGCGAGAAAATTTTAAAGTATGTGCCATTATGTAATATAAATGTACAAACCGGTGTCTTGCTTTCTCCAAAAGTGTCCTTGGATTGACAGAAATCGTTACTTGCATAACATTTTACAGGGACATTGGCATGTGTCGTCATATGGGAACAATATGTAGTGTGTCTTGCAGGGAAAAGTTCGAATACTATTCGATTTTAAACATAAAATATTGCTAATACAATCATTTGTTGTGACAGAAAACTGGACCGAGCTAAGTAATCCGGGAGGATGCGCATTTCTTGCAATTTGTCCAGCAACAATTTCTAGAAATCCGAGAAGACCTTTTTGGAAAGCAAAGTTTCAGATTGTATATTATTAGTGACATAATAAAATTCCACCCCCCCCCCCCCACCCCACCCCCTTTCCCCCGCTTTAAAATTCATTAATTTGCAAGAAATCAAGAAATCATTAACATAAAAGAGCTAATGGTGAAATATTTGCTGAGGCGAACGACTTTTCTATAGAACATACACAATTTTAACTTTCGTTGGTTAATATGGTCGTTTTATATGATAAGAACGTACTCAAGCTTCATACAAATGTTCCTTTTGTTGTAAATGTAAATTAAAAGAGAGCTTTCTTTTTTCTTTTATTTATTTCTTTTATGACATCTATTGTATAATTAGTTTTATGATATAACTATTGCAGTTCCTGGCTTAGGGTATCCGATCACTTTGAGAAAAAAATCATAATGAATTGTATTTCTCGATCACTGATTGGTGTATGAAATTCTGCTTCGATAGTCTCGTTGTTTTCAAAGAACTACCGCCGATGCCTTCGGTATTCAGTGTACCAATAAACCAATCTATTAATAAGAACTAAAAACATGATCAGAACTCAGACTTTTAGAAGGTTCAAGGTGTTAATCCAAAATGCAATCTACTGATATGCTTTGTCGTATGAATGAAGTGAGGAGTCAATGCAGACTACATGGATGTGTACTATTATGGCTAATTTTAAATTTCGAATGAATACGTTAAGCAGATTCTTATTTCTACATTCTCGGTATTGAAACTCCTCAAGGCTCGCCATCATAAAGATCTCAACTGTAGAAGTGCAATAAACAACTGCTCGTGAATTAACCTTCTATACATATATTGACACGGAACAGTGCCATTTATTTTCGAGATGTAAAAAACTTAATTATTTTTTTTCCATTTTGTGTCTACAAAGTATTAAAATATATAGGCAAAAAATGGTCAAAGTATATCGCATGTTGCTGCACTCGAACTGCCGGTAAACGATGTTTATCATATGCATAGTTTCAATTTTGTATCACTTGATTTTACAAACTTTACAGAGACAAACTTTATTGCTGTACCTTTAAATACACTTTGCTGATAGTTTTTATTTGTTATCAAAACAAATTTGATCGATTTAAATTGTAAGAAAAAATGTAAAGTGCAAATTTAATTGAAAGACTCATATATAGATACATAGGACAATTATACCTTATTATAGAATATAAGCGAATAGTTCATACAATGTCATGCATGCATAGTCCATGTACCTTTTAAGTGTGTAATTTGATAGCCTGTATCTAACCCTTTGTTGTGATAAAGTAACAGATTGAGAATGTATAATGTATAAAGTCTGGCAGCATTCAAAATGAACAAAAAACATCAGTTTTGCACAGTTCTTCTGTAAGATCAATTTCTATAGTCACTTTTAATTTGACATTGATATACATGATTAAATAGAACACTAAACTGTAGATTTAAATTTCCATTGTGGTGCTCGGATTTACTGGTCGCCCCGGTGTTTTAAATTTCCATTGTAGTGCTCGGACTTACTGGATGGCCAGGTGTATTGATTTTTCTTTCCATTATCGTTGTTGACCTTTGTGTAATTCAATAAGCATGGAGTTCTGAGATCAAATGTAAAGAAAAATGTTAGTTTTGTGGTTACAGAAGGATAAATGTTCTGTTATGTAATCTGATAATATGAACAAAAGAATACCAAAGCAACAACGCAGCGGGAAAAGTCCAAAAACTCAAAGTGCAAGAAAAAACACATTCAGGATAATAGAACACAGCAAACAAACGCCACAAAACATAAAACAAAAGAAATAAAAAAGTATAATATACTAAAAAAAGTTTTGATTTCAATTATTATCTGTGTACAAGTATAAACAACCTAGCTATGAAGCAGAAGTTAGTGTGTCAGTGGTCTCCTTAATTTTAAACTTAATGGGATAGATGAAATGTAGGTAATCCCTAAATTAAGTATTATTATGTGACAAAACATCATTTTTAGAGCCGAAACTTAAACTAAAGGACTGGGCTAGTTTCTTTCGATTCAGTAGCTTCTGTAAAAAATAGCTTCATATGAAAACAAGAACGAGTCATACAAAAGCAGGGCAGATTTTTCCCCATTTGGATTTCGATCGTCAGTTGGTGAAAAAACATGTCCTCCAATCTCAACAGAGAATTTTTAGAACCAGTAGGTTTGGTTGACTTAGTAAGCTTTTTTCTTATATAATACCAGATACATTGTTTGATTAGCTCACGAAAAACAGATTTTAGTTGATGATGTGGGAGGGTCTTCTACAGAGTAGCAAAACGTACTTGTGGTATTACAATAGGTAAGGTTACAAAAAGAGATGTATTCCTGTAAGTCTAGAATTTAAAAAAAAAACAGAACTGATTCACAATCTTTAGTTGAGTAGGCCTTATCACAGTAGCTGTTGAGATCGGCCTTAAGTTCTATTAATAAAATACTAGGGAATTTTGAAAGGGGTTAAGAGTGCATTTGGCAGAGCCTGATATGTACCTTCCTTTGTATGGTCACTTATGAAGTTTGGGTATCCAGTAAATTGAAATTAGATTAAAATTGGCATCCTTTACATAATTTGAGATACCCGATCCATTTTTTTTTCAGTGAACAGCAGAAACAATTTACAGAATCGATAAGCCAAAGGGGAAGCTAGTCGTAATGTTTTTACATTTCTACAACAACAAATACTGACAACCTCTCGCGTACTTAAATATCGGCGAAAGAATACCGAAGCGACAAAAAAAGGGCAAAAGTCAACAAATCCGAAATCTGAGACTATTTTTCCCTTGCAGCACCCATGATTCATTCTTTTTTTTTGCGATAAAGGGATTTGCAAAATACTATTTCCAATGTGAAATTAATCCTGACAAGTTTAACCTTTTCTAAATGACACCCTGCAGATGAATGTTTTTCAAATTCTACGTTGGTGTACCTATAAAACAAGAAAGTGATTTTTTTCTGTTTACCATATAAACTGCATTACACACATATATCAGCTTGTTGAAAAGGTCATGTGGTAATATCTATAGTACAAGTAAGTTTGAACTGTCTAATTTGTTCTTTCGAATTTCAAGCTCTTATAGAAATGAAAGCTTAATTTAGTTATTATAACTTTCATGTGGACAACTGTTTATTTCAGACATTTGGGATGGAATAACATTACTCGTGTAGAAAATCAAGCATTCAATAACCTTCCAAGACTTCGATATTTGTAAGTACGGACAGAATATTGTGCTTTAAATGTCTTCTTTTTTTTATTTTGTTCATTTGCCATAAGCGACAGAAAATAAGGTATAAAACCTTATGCCATGCTGTATCATACTTTGACCAGATATTAATGAATAAACAACGGTATGTGATACAAAGAATCCCCGCTTTGACAATGAATCTAATTTCGTGGTGTATAGGATATTAGGTATCAGGATAATTCATGGCACATCATGTTAACTAATGCCAATCCAACATATGCGAGCACATTGTCTATATCCACATATCCACTACTGAAGCAGCAGGGGCAATAATATATTCTATCAGCTTATGTGAATAACAACCTGTGGATAGAAATTTTAGGTAATATGTTGTGATGTAGATTTGCGATACAGTTTTTGTATATGGCGCATAACATGTATAGGAGAGATATTTTTGTTATATATTATTTTTTGTACATCAGTCTCGGTGGATTTCTTGAACAAATAAATCCACGAATTTAAAATCACAATTGTGAATTAGAAATCCCTATAAGGTCAATCTAGTGCACATTCAAATATAGTGTCCAGGAGTAGAAGGTCTCATCTGATCTTAAGTGATTCTTTGCACATTAAAGAAAAGCAAGGAAATTCTTACAACAATGTATACATTATGTTTAGAAATTTTATAACAATTAACGATGCTCATTTAAGATTACATTTTAAACGATATTTACAAGGTTTTAAACAACTGATTAATCTAGTAGTTCTTACAACTGTATCAAGCTGTTGGATAAAAGAATACTGTTCCAACTTTGATCGCTTTTAACCAATTTAATTATAACTCTTGAACCTTATTTTTATTTTATTGAAATTTGAAATCAAGAAAACGAATTGTAAATGATTATAATAAATATCTCTTTGTTAATAAATTAATGACACACCATCAACAACAGGAAATAAAGTATTTGACAAAATAATACTATAAATACGATAATGTTACTAAGGATTTTAGAGATGGTGGAGGAGGTGGTTGGAATGTCAAAGTTGCCTCATTAAATAAAAGTCTTAGATTTCGACATTTAAAGTCAAAGGTATTTCGTCAAGTGTATGTTCAAATGTTCAGTGGATATTTATCTAGGATCAAATGTAACCAAAAACCTTTTGTCCAATTTAATTCCCCCACTATCAAACCAAGGATCAATATTCATGGCCTATTTTGAAATTTCGTCTTAGATGCGAAAAATAACATATTTCCTTCTGTTGTTGTGCAGCATATGTGTAGGTCTTATCATTTAAATGCTCTGAATTATACGTCGTTTTGTTTGACTTCAGCTCCGTCATTACCATTGGCAGTCAACTGTCCAGCAGTAAATATGTTATCAGAGACTTCGTATTTTGTCTGTACAAGCATTCGTAGTTCTAAATATCTAGTAAAAAACCTATTGAACGCTACAGGTTTAAAGCAAGACAGTATTGCGCAAAACTATAAAACGGTTGTCAATAATAACGGGTATTATTATGTTATTGTCAGTATTTTCCAGTAGAGGCGTGCATTTAACGAAATATATTTTGTCCCGACCAATCTTCAATGTGATCATTATGACTTAACGAACAACTTATATGAACATGATTTTCTATGGTGAAGTTCAAGTGTGCAAGTCTTTGAAAAAAAACCTGATAGCAATTAGTTCCTGCCTCGCAATACGGAACGCCTGATATTGGACCATAGTGGGTCAGCTGTTTGGCGATTAACGCTCCCTGAACGCTAAAGATCCCTTCTGTTTTTTCGAAAAAAAAGGTATAGGTACCTGAAATTGATCACAGGAGCTCAACCCACAGAGCTGCCTAGTGCGTCCACAAATGACGGATATGGGAAACACTTTCGTTCAGGAATTGTCAGGTCCTGTCCATGGACCATAGTCAGTCACATGTTTGGATAATGCCACACTCGCCGAACGCTAAAGACGTCTTCTATAGTTTTCGAAAAAGAGTAGGCTGGTGGCCGCTACATGAGGATAAATTATCCGGCCTTACCCAACCATCCTTTAACAGTGGCAGTTAAACTTCGTTCCCCTCTGTGTCCCATCCCTATTTAAGTTTTTTTTTATAAATTAAACTGGTTTTCGGCCTGACGAAGCATGAAAGATTTGCCAACGGACGTTAAGCAAAACCAATCAATCAATCGAAACAGAATAGGATACTGGTCACTACAGAAAGCTACTTCCAAGACCCTTCCTAGCCATCGATTCACATTAATCATCGACCCTTTAAATGTGGCAATCAAAATCAGTTCTCCTTTGTTTCAAGTGCTACATATATTTGGTTTGTTTTTTGATAAATTGTAAAATTTGTCCCGAAGAAGCAAGAATCAGTTGGCAAATAGCAATCAAGCAATCTTTAATCAGAAAATATTACAGTATTTTGTATTGTTTTTATATTAAAATACCTGTTATTATCCAAAAATTGAAAATAAAATTATATTTAATTTTTACACGTTTGAATTTAACAAAAATGATATACCTTGTTTTCATAAACACAAACATGATCAGTAACTTCAAAAATCAAAATGCGCAAGTAAGTGAATGCATAATTGTATTAAGTAACTGTGTTCAAAGAGTTAATATCCAAAGTTCCCAGTCATCAGAGGTTGCTATTCCAGAGAGCACTCTAGATCAGCAGTTTTATTCATCGGTTTTCGACCATGACATCATTGTGTCAGATTTCGCAACTAATTTTCTAAAAATTGGTTCATGAGGGTTTTGTGATTGTGACAACTGGAAAAAATAGTACTATTCAATAAAGATATTATCTGACATAACAACACGTGGATCTAAACGAACGGCCAAACAATTAAAAAGTAAAAACTGAATAATCATATACGTGTTACTTTCTATTGAACAACAGATTTATTTACCATAGATTGGTGTTTTTTAACGTTCAGTAGCAAATATTCGTGCTGACCTCTACTGTTACTGAAGCTAGTTAACAAACAATTCCAAATTGTCTTAGGATGTAACAAAATAAAATGACAAAGTTTGACCATATCAGATGGGACAGGACGCGCAGTTGATTTTCTGTTACATGAAATGATAGACTGACATTAAATCTGTAAGCTTCGTTGAGACATAGGAGATGACTCAAAACGATCGCCATACACTGACACATATCCCGTTAAATTCTTGGGGCTTGATGTCAGTCTACTTTTTTCCGTAATTTAACAAATCACGAGCCATTTGTAAAAAAAAGTCTCCTTCCGCAAAGTAAAATGTACCTCTTTCATGCTTTCCATTTTTTTTTTTTTTTTTGGTTTTATTTATTTAGTCCTTTCAAGCGTTCTTTGATTTGTCATGAACTGCAGTATTATTTTTTAATTTACGTAAATTATTAGTACTATTTACTATATATATATAATGACAAATGAAACTATTACAATAACAGATGGCTTCAATCAAATCTACTGAGATGTGACTGCAGTATTCTGTATCTATGGACCTGGTTAACAGAACATCCTTCTGTATATACTGGTGCTAAATGTTACAATGGAACATACATTGACGTTAGGACAATTCAATCAACAGACCTGGATTATTGTAATGGTGTGTATACTTCTGACTGCAAGCAATATCTAACTTCAGTAAGATAATGATATTCTTTTATTGACACATGTCATATTCTTGGATAAATTATCACTCAAATATAACAGGTTTTATATACTATTGTAAATGTCTCTTTCTTATTGCGTTATTATCTTATTATGACGATAAATTATTGTGGTAAACGTATTGAATATAAATATTATATACTCTATAATAATCAGTACTGGTGGCAATTATTACGAATGCCTAATTAACACTATACTAATATATGCAGTCATTAACTTATTAATGTAACTATGTATCTATCATTTAATACATGTAGTTTGATTTCTCTTATTTGTTATTCTGTAATGACAAAGAAAGACAGTTTTTTTTTGATAACAATGAGTGATTTGTTTATACATATATTTTAATAATGGAAAAACCTTTAAGAACATTCCCAATTGTGTGATAATTGAAAACGTTTTATCTATTCAATTTCAATAGCTTTGTCCAAAAATATTTATGTATTCCGTTAAATTTTTTTCCGTATTATTCCATTCTCATTACCAATTAAGAAATGTTTCTTATATTGAAAAAGAATTTCTCACTCTTATATTGATCATTATAGATTCCGACATCATGTTTTAGACTAAATTATCTGCATAGAGGACAGGTTTATTAAGGAGCGTTTGAATGAATCATATATATGCATTATTATCGGTTAAAATGATGAAAAAAATATCATAAATTGAATACCAAAGTGATAAAACAGTTTGAAGTGTCAAAAAATTTGAAATCAGAAAATCAAGAGAATGGAACAGAACAACGAAACGCCACAGGGATACATCTATTACTTAAGGAACAAAACACATATACTAAACTAAATAAAAATAGAACAAGAATAGAAACTAAAACATTAAAAATTTGAACTCCCATAAAACAAGAGAAATGACACCACGTGCACCGAAAGTTTAAGCATGTATTGCTCTGTTAAAGACAACCGTAGAATAGAGAATGGAAACGGGGAGTGTGTCAAAGAGACAACAACCCGACCTAAGAGCAGAAAACAGTCCAAGCCTACGAATAATTATAATTAACATAATTATATTTTAAAATGAATAAATATTATTATTTAGAAAACTGTGGCTATTTGTATTATTTAATCTCGTTAATTTAATATTTATCCCTTTAAATTCTGAGCATTAATCTGAACTACAGTCAAGAGGGCACAGCAAATAACTCAGAACTTTTAAATGAAGAATAGGAAATGTAGAGAGGTAAGATCTGAAATCTGAATATTAAAAATCCAAAGTAGTCTCAGCGGAATTATTTGGTAAAATTAGACAGAAAATGTGCTTAATTAATTGCAGTATTATAATCTACAGATATGAAATTATTTACTAGTATATGCCATGCATATCATGATCTCATTTCATATTATATACACGTAGTTTTGACTTCAACGTACACATGTTCTTTAACTGTTGATGCGTGTGAACATAGAAATGGCTTGCACATTAAGTCAATCTTGTAAAAAAATATCAAACTGCCATATATTCCAAAATGTAATCCTTACCATATTGCAATGTGTTTCTTTTTGCAAACTTTTTCGGTCGCATGCACACCTTGATGATTGCACAGACGAAATAAGGTATCTTGGTTTTATATTACTATCCCAGAGTTGGTATTACTCTAGATAGACTATTTGTCCCTGGGATATCTTCCACCCAGATGACATGATTCTTGGAGACTTGGGTACAAGTATTAATATTATGCGTACTGGTACATTTTGCAAACGAATCCGCATATAACAGATCTTAGCATAACATAGCATATTGAACATGGCACAAATGAAGATATGGTGATGTTTTTCATTAATTTAGTTAACAAAATCAATAAAAAAACGGCGTAACTTGAGAGATTTTTTTTTATATTTGTATAATGTAACGCCTAATAAGTTTTACGTGACTGTGTAAATTTTCTTAGTTATAACTATAACCCATCTATGAATTACCATGACTCTGCAGCCTTATGAAATTACATAAAATATTTAATGTATACAACACTGTAACAAAATACAAAAAGGACATGTTGTGTAATGTTGTGCTCTCGGTTGTTGTTAAGTAGAGAAAACAAAGAAACATAAGCACCACATACAAACAATATTAAAGGGAAACAAGCATTGAAATTAATTGAAAAAAAACAATGAAACAGAAATGTATACAAAACCTAACTGGTTGTGCATACATGTCAGGTTAATTTTGATATTAAGGCTATCAATGTTACATAATGATAAAACATCTAACATATTTCATATTTTGTGGAATGGTCCGAAAAATTAAATTAATTCCTTTGCGTTTTTGAAGGCTTTGTGTCTATTTTGACAGTAATAACTGTTTGCAGTAATTTCTTACTGTTCCCTTGTAATTTTTGAAAATAAATGTATTAATGTTATCTTCAATAGTCTGGTTTCATTGCAGAAATGGGAGGATAATAGTATGTTGGAAGAAAAGGGCAACACAAGATTAAGAAGCTTGAAATGAAATATTGATAGTTAAAATCACTTGTCTTTAAAGAAAATATGTACTTCAATAGTCTTTGAAGAATGTTCTGTATAAAAAAGACATTACATGTCATATTCTTCTATATTGATATTCAATATAAATTTTTAATATTCATTGTTTAGTTATCTGTGTTTGATATGAAGTTTAGTTTTACTGAATATTTATATGTTCTTATGGAATGCGAATTTATAAGAAAAAACATCTTTAATGTAAAAAAAACGAGCAACTTTTTACCCTGTTATCTAAATTATGTAACACCCAACCACTTTTGTCTAGAAAACAGTCCGACAGACTCTCTGTTTTGTCTATGTTTGTGGTCTGTGCTTCATTATGTTATATTTTGACCGGGGTTCTGCCGGTAGGGTGTTTTTGATATTTTCTGTTAACCATTTTGCTGACACAGATCGGTCCTTCAACGCACAGCTGCTTAAAACAAGACATTTAGTCGTCTTTAACAAACATTGTTTTTTTTTAAGATGCAAAGTAGCAAAATCGTGTTTTCACGTTGCTTTAATTTGTTTCCGTATATGCAGTTTTTGTAAAAAAATTAATTCAGCATATCCCTTCCTCCGAATTATATCATTACAGTGATACTATTTTCTCTCACAGTAGTAAGCTTGCTTCGGTGCTTAGTTAGGACACATTTCAGAACAAATACCTGTTTATTGAAAAACAGAAGACAAATTTCAATACATCAAACCTTTGAGTATTATTTTCATTATTATTGCCGAAATAGCGGATTAGAAGATTGTTCTTGAATCCATAAGATGAGAACTCCACTCGGTAGTAAACAATACATTTTAACTTTCCCTGGTATCAACAAAACTGTGGACAGTCGTTTTCCCTCGAGTGACTTCCGTACAATCTGTCAACTATATACGTGGAGGAGCAGATGGATCAGAACATGTTTTAGAATAAAGTGTAAATTTATCCCTACAACCAAAATATCCCAGTTTACGATAACCAGTTATACGTTGAAAAAGTGAACGATCAATTAAAAAATATGAAGATCTAATGCATCAGTTATATCATGTTGTTCATATGTTTTTAGTTTTTAATTGTAGTGCATGTATTGTTTTGATCTTGTCTTCGTTGTTCTCCGGAGTTTGTCAGTAACCTCTGTATAGAGTGCACCTGCCATAAAAGACACTTTTTTCTTATCACTTCGGTGGCTTTTATAGACAGGTTTGACTGTAATTTATTTTCTTCCTGATATGAACCTAGTTCCCACTGGAGATTAAACAATAATTTATCCATCTACTTTATTTAAATTTTATATAAAACGTAGTCTGTGGCAAGAGATATAAAGTTGCAATGCATTTAATTAGTACCCCTCGCAGTAGTCAAATTAAAAGTTCTGCATTTATCTTGTAAAATTGACGATATTAATGCTGATCTTCAACAAAAAATAATATGATTCTACAATTTCCACTTTTTTAAAAAAATTGTACTGTTTGTCTTGTTATTTCATTAGTTCCAAAGACATATTTGAACAGTGTGCACTATATTTCCCCTTTTTGCTTTCACTTATACAGAACTTCCTTTTTGAAATATACATGTTTTAGATTACATGTATATCGGCAAAACAAATTGATCTATAAGCAGAATTATATACATGTTGATCACATAGTTAGAAATGATATGTTCAGAATTGTATGTCTGATAAGACAATGCTTTCACGCCCCATATTAGAGCCGTGGTCTGATATGAGGGCTGATATGGATTTTCTATGTAAAAACCATATCAGCCCTCATGCGCTCCCCATGTTGACCCGCAAATCTTACGCACATCCGGTTGTCTGCAAACTTAAACATGGCAGAGCTTGGGGAGGGTGTCAGGTTTCGAGAAGTGACTGAAAATGACACTCGTACGTTTGTGGATGATATGAAAAATCCGAACACAAAGAGAGAAACTATCAGTGACTGTAAGATATTTACTGAATTGTTGAATAGCGTGCATGAGTTCCGTTCAATTGAAGAAATTACCCCAGTCGATTTGGACAACTACCTGGATAGATTTTTCCTGTCCGTTCGTAACCAAAAGCAAGAGGAATATGAACCGGACACCCTCAAATGTATTCAGTCGTCAATTAGCAGATATCTCAGTGAAAAATCTAATGTCTAATGTCAATGTCCTCAAGGACAAGGAATTTGCACACCCACACGACGTGCTTTAGGCAAAGAGGAAACAACTAAAATCAAACGGCCTAGGAAATAAAAAAAGAAAAGCTGATCCATTCACTGCTGATGAGATTGACATATTATACAGCAAAGGATTTCTAGGAGTCTGTAAGTACAGTAACTTATTAAAATAAAATTATTGTGTCTGGAATCTTTTTGAGTTTCCAGAAAATAAATGTGTCCGATATTTAGAATGTTTATGGCAAGCCGTTTTACTATTTATTCTAACTTCAAGATATCTCATATAATATATAAGATATCTTATATAATCTAGTTGTTATAAGATATCTTATAAACTCTTAAAGTTTATAAGATATCTTATAAAGTATATAGAATATCTCATAAAGTATATACGATATCTCATATATTTTATAAGATATCTCATACAGTTTATAAGATATCTTATACACTTTATTAGAAATCTTGAAGTTAGAATAAATAGTAAAACGGCTTGCCATAAATTCTACCTGTGATAAAAATAAGCATATAGTACTACTAAGTCTTAATGAAATAAACAACATATCATATGTATAAGTGTAAGGATAATATGAAACGTTTATTATTTCATTTTCAGCTAATCAAGATGTATTGATTAATACAGTCTAAATGACTAAAACCCTCCATGCTGGAATGCGTAGCCGACAAGAGCATTCAGACATGTTATTTGGGGATGTGGAGTTAAAGGCCACCTCCACTGGCGTACAATTTCTTGAATATAACGAGAGGGAGACCAAAACTAGAAACGGACAGTCAGGAAACAACTGACCTTTTCCACCTAAGATGTTTGCCAAACCTGGTTAGAAAAAACAAAGTTTATTTTAAGGATACATGTATCAAACAGGGTACTAGTTTTGATACACTAGGTATGTACATTTCGAACAATAAATTCTCATCAGTAGTGCTTGAAGTCGAACATATTGAAAATGCAAATAAACCTACACAAATCGATACAGAAACCAATCAACTGAAGAAAGATATGGGGAAATGAAATAAATACAACACAAAATGTATATAAATGTCACACATGTAAAAATAATTTTAAAAAATTGAAGATTTTTATTAACATGCAAAACGAATCCTCCTCCGAACAAAAAATGTGAGGATTTTTTTTATTTTTCAGATGATCCCTATTGTCCCGTTAAGGTATTCAAGGAGTATATCCGAAAGTGACCTTCAGATTCGCTTACTCCAGGGTGTAGATTTTATCTGAGTGTATTACGCGTAAAAGACACAGAAAGTAGAAAGATATGGTTTTCTAAGTAACCAATGGGGAAAAATACACTAGGAAACATCGTACGGAGAATGGCCGAAAAAAGGGGTCTTGAGGGTCGCAAAGTGAATCACAGTGCCATGAAGACCACCGTCACTTCACTCTTACGCTCTGCTGTAGAACGAACTACAATAATGCAATTGACTGGGCACCGAAACATCCAATCAATTAATGATTACAGTTCGCTTCATTACAACAACAGCAGCAAATGTTAAACATTTTAAGTGATATTTGATCTTGCACTAAGGATTCAGTTATTAATTCGTCTAGTGCTAGTAGTACTACTGGTGCTTTGACTTCAACATTTAAAAAAGATATAGCTGGAGATGTGGAACTTTCTACTCTTGAATTTGAAGATATAACCAGGCAAATAGATAACTTCGAGAATGTCAATCATATGATAAGTGAAACTCGTGTTAATGAAAATGTCATGAATATCAGTACTAAACAAGACCACGGCAACAAGGAGAACATCATATTACCTTCGAATTTGCCAAAGTACTCTGTGATGGCTAATGCGTCAATAAAAAATGTTACTATTATATGGTGATAAGAATTAGATTTATACAAAGATGACTATTTCAAAACAAACGTTAATTATTTTGTGAAAGTTTACCTTCTTAATGTTTCTAAAGTATATTTCTCAAATTGTATTAAATTTGAATTAACATGATCAAGCTTGGTTTTTGTCTTAAGACTGTATAACCCAAATCGACCCTCATAAGATCTCCATATTAGCCCTCAAATATTTTTTGTCTTTTTGTTTTTGTTTTTTTTTTTCCATATTTTAATATGTGATAAATAGATCATTACATGGCATTTTCCATATCGGCCCTGGTATCTTCCCCCGATCCATATCGGACCTCGGGCTAAAACCCTCAGTCCGATATGGGAGCCTCGGTGTTGGGGTCAGTTGGTAAAATATGCACCCCCCCATTTCACTTCTGGATGGCAGTTACATGTAATACATACACATGCGTGGTGCCATACTTGTACTTTCTCTTTTACTTCAAGAATTTCTTCCCCCCCACCCCAAAATTGTCCCAACCCAGAACATATTTTGTTTTTATTTATCCAAACAACTCTGTTATAAAATGTACTCTGGAAATGTTTGTAACTATTATACATGTACCTCTGCCTATACATCGTACATGATTAGTTGAAGATCCTTTGTTTTAAGAATGACCCGTCCTAGGTTATTATAGAAAATAATAACCTTGTACACACATACAACAAAGAAAAGTGGTATTGCCCAGGTTTGTCTTTGAAATAAAGACTTTGCTTTCTGAATATTGCCCAAAAGGTTATATTTTTTACTCATTTTATATATTATATCAATATATATAATTATAATATAATTCTGATCTACGTTTCTACAATGTTTATTCTTTAAATCAGTTATGTAAAAACTATATCTTTGGCAAGGTCTCATGAAAATCATATTTAAGAAAATATAACTGTGTCTCGTCATTTTTTGTTCTGAATGTATTTCAACTATTGCTGAAATAATTGTCTATTCAATGAAGACAGAAGTTCATAGAGATGTAATGGTTGTTTTTTAAATTAATAAACCTGTTAACTAGTTTCACAAGTATGACGTATAATTTGCATATCTGTAATTAGGATTGTACAGGTCATTGAACATACTTTTATACATTTCAGGCACAACGTTTTGCGTTCTAATTTCACATTTTGTAGCTACGAAGTTATCCGGTGTACAGTGAGAGTTACTTATTATACATACAGGATATGATATGATGCAGTCGTATTGAATATTTGATTTCTGGATTCTATCAGTTATACAAAATGCAATTAAATGTAACGTTCACAGTAAAGAAAGGTCATGGTAGTTTGCAGACATTAATTCTTTTCTACATTATAATAACTGATTTTAATTTTTCTAGTGCACACCGTGAAACGCCTTTCTTTCCTTTAGCGTTTTATGGAATTATACATACTGTTACTCTCCTCTAAATAACTACAATGTGCGTCACCCCACATCAAATATCAAAACGAAGTTGTTCGAAATCCTTTACTATTTGAAGGCAACATTTCGATCGTGATATTTGAATAAATCATCTTCATGCGAAGTATGACTGATTTGAATGTTACTGAAAATATCATTGGAAGTAGTAAGCATTTAAAAACTAGTCACTATAAATATTATATTATTAATTAATTTATCTGTATTAATTACACTATATTCTTCGGTTTTTATATTTTTCTCTAGAAATACGTCAATGCAGCAGTAGAAGTAGGCTTTGGTAGAATGCAGATGTTCCTGTTTGGGACAAAATACATGATTTTTTTTTTCTAGTTGTTTTTTTTTTCTTCGAAATAACTCTTGATTAATATTTCTAGTTTAATATCATATACATGATATAAGATTTGCTTCCAATGAAAATAAAAAATCCTTAATTATTTGAAGTAATATTCCGATCGTAATGTTTCAATAAACAATCTTCATGTAAAGTAACTGATTCATAATTATGCTGCAGAATAAAATTGTGAAGAAATAAGCATGCCAAAAACTGGTCAATAAACATATTTTGTTATAATCAATGCACGACGTTCTTTTTTTTAATTATTCCCGAGTAATACATCTTATCATCAGACAAGTTGACTCAATACCAGTTTATGTAATAACAGTAATGAGGTTAGGTAAGCTATACATTATCAATACTTGTCGAGTCAATAGAAATAAAGCAAATCACTGTCCATAGAGGGGACAGTAAAAGAGTCCCATGTATGAACAAAGCATTTAAAACTAACCTCTGTATACAGGGCATCTGCTCATAAAATGTACTTTTTTCTGATCACTTGTGTGGCCTTTATAGACAGGTTTGACTGTAATTTATTTTCGTCCTGATATGCACCTAGTTGCCACTGAACATTAAGTAATTATTCATCCGTCATTTTATTTAACTTTTATATAAAATGTAGTTTGTGGCAAGAGGTATAAAGTTGCAGTGCATTTAATAAGGTACCCCCCGTATTAGTAAAAGGTAAAACGTCTGAATTTACCCTGTAAAATTGACGATATTAATGCTTATCTTTAACAAGAAATAATATTATTCTACAATTTGAATTTTTTTTCTAAAGTTTTTCTGCTTGTCTTGTTATTTCATTAGTTTCAAAGACATATTTTAACAGTGTACACTATATTTCCCTTTTTTGCCTTCACTTATATAGAACTTCCTATTTGAATTACACATGTTTTAGATTAACAAAATCTTAACACGTCTGTATAATGGTGTCATTATCGCTCCGAAATACGGCCTTCTGGATCTAATGTCTTTCTGTCGAAGACGGTTGCGGACTGTTTACGAGCTGAATCTTTGCAATACATATGTCAACAACATCAGTTGTTGATGCGGAAACGCTTCGATTCCGTGCATGAAATACCAGAATATAGCTATCTTGTCCAGGGGTCGATATGCAAGGTCTTCCATTCCCCTGGCTGTCATTAGCTACACCAGTTTATTGGAATATGTGAACTGGTGCTCTGGTTAAATGTCAAAGTTCAGTTTTGGAATTTCCGGCTTAAAGACGACCAATAACGATATTTCAAATAGCAGGCTCCAAACTTGGCAGGACAGCATTTTAACTTTATGATAAAATTTAAGCTCAAAACTTGGTTGTTTATACGCTTTAGTTTAACCGTGGATTCAACCAGAAAGTGCAAGTGAGAAAATTTCGCGGCGATATTCATTTTTGAGAGCTACTGTACAAATTTGGTAGAGAGCCAAATCTAAAGAACAGGCAATTAAAATTTCAAACTAACCTTTCTAACATCAACAATTAAATTGGTCATTTTAATTTTGTTGGTTAATGGAAATATTTGCATTTGGAAAAATAAAATGGGATTATTAATTTTTTAACAGTATATGATACTGCGTACAAATAGACATGCGGCTTTTTAGTTCTACATGAAATTTATGGAAATACTCTAAATCCTCATTTGAATTTGTAAAAAAATATTATTTTTTATAAGAATAAAAATGTACCTTGCTTTCATATTTGATAGGGATTAATTATACATACATTGTCTTAGAATTTCGAAGGTTTGTAATTAGTCTCAACATTTACTGTATCAAGAGATGTAGCACATATATTTACAATTGTAATTGGTTTTAAGATGAACGAAATATAACAAAATTATTCGTAAAAAAGACAAAATGAGCATAATATAGCTGGAAAGGTAACATCGGCAAAGTAACATCTTTATTTTGATTTAAATATGACAGCCTGACATGAAAATGAAAATAAAAGAAATGTGTATATCGTCAACGTTTTCATATTTTATTTCTATTTCCTTATACAATAATGTACCTGTTGTCCAGCGAATTGATGCTAGTTAACACCAAAATATTGTGTAAATATTCAAGCTGAATATTTAGGCATAACTCATTTTAATCTTCAATTGACATACGCTTTGAAGGTGAATCCTGTCAGGTTTAAATTTTTACTGACAGTTTGTTTTGTAAACCACCATTTTTCAATTGGTACTGCTTATGTGTGTATTGTAGATTATGAAATTTCATTTGAACAAAAACACTAGATCTGTGAGTGTCCCCACTGATTGATACGCCCGCTTGCAATACTAGAAGTTGCGCTTACAAGCTTTAAACATTAAGTTGGATTATCTACCTTTGCACGCACCCGGCGATAATTATCTTGCTTCATGCACATCTATATATAATTCACGACCTTCATATAAAGTTTCATTTAAATCCATCGAACGGTTTAGGAGGAGTTGTGATTACAAGCTTTAACACGTAAGTTATATTATCTCCCTTTGCAAACATCCAGTAATAATTATTTTGCTTCATGCACATCTACATATGATGCCCAACATCGAAATCAATCGAACGGTTACAAGCTTTAAACATGTAAGCCCTTAAGTTAGATAATCTCCCTTTGCTTGATGCATATCTACACATAATGCCCTACATTATTTGATGCATGAGAGTCTCTAGAAGACCGGTGAATCATTCTATATGGACTCCAAAGGACCATTTGATGTATCCATTTGTTCAGAGTCGTCATCAGCTCCAAACTATGAAATACCGTCTCTAAATGTATTGGACTTAAAATTTTTATCAGCTTTTGAGAGTCGGCCATAACATTTTTTGTTTTTTTTTGTATTTTTCTGTTGTTTAGCATTTGTCAGCATTAAATGTTGTTGGAACGGGGTTATTCGATGCAGAAACCACCTTTTTAGCCTCTAGATGTTTTTTTTTTCGCGTTTTGTTTTTGCAATTTCTTGTTCCTTAAAAAAAGCACAGCTTTTAGAATTTGTCAAATGATCTAATCCAGAAATTGCACATTTAAATATACCGTCACAATCAAAGCTGGAATGGCCCTCAACACAACAATTGACACAATTTTCTGTACGGCGACAAAAAAGTCTACCGTATCTAAAATTCTTGTATTTCAAACAGTTAAGTTCGTAGGTGCCAACTCTGATTCTGTAAGGTCCTATATACGATGTATGTAGATATGTTCCGACAGACCAATAAGATTAGATAATACATAATTATTCAATTTCATAATTTTGCCTTACAATTTCTTGGCGAATCTTTTGACCTTTGAAACATATTGAGGTTGGGGTTCTTCCTGGACTTCTTCTTCAGTTCGCATAAGTAGTTGTCTCTGTCTCGATTAACTCCCATAAAAGAATTGAGTTTACGATGTGGAGTTACAGAGAGTTTAATATCCGAAATACAAGTTAAAGAGATTTCTAGACTGCTACGACCTACTACATTCCACTAAAAGACTTACATTTCACATTGTTGAACCTTTGTTACATGTCCAGCTCGGTTCTGGGTTTTTTTTTTTTCACTACAACAATATTCTCGTTGGATGTTGTTGTTGTTGTGGGTTTTTTCTGACGTTTCCAGGTTACGATTGATCATCGGGGTATACTCCATGGATATACCAAAATTATAGTTTCAAAACGTGACGTATTAATTTGTATATATTGGTTTAACATTTGTTAATTCTATGAGTTTGAGGCTGTTTGTGGTGAAATAAACTCATATTCATCACACTTTATAATAGTAGGGTCCTAGGAGATTGGACTGCAAATTTGTTGAATTTCTTGGTACATTCCATAACTTGTGGTACCCTAACATTATCATTATGCTGTATAGAAAACTTTATTTCTGTTACTTCTCTGTTATACTTTCTTTTCAAATGTGTACTGACATCGCAATTTTAACTTTTAATTTATTCTTAGAAACGCTAAACTTGATGTGTTACATTACTGACTGTTAATATTAAAATGGGAATTTTTGTTATTGAATTTCCTAACAATTGAAAGTGTCTGAACAGTTTGGAGACATGTACACTTTCCGGAGTCCTAACTTGATTAGTTCTTTTTTCCGGAAAAATAAATCGAAACAATTGGCCGATTGAATTTTCAGTTAAATTGTATTATATTTAGTTTTCAATTGTACATTATTTGTTTACAACAAATATGCTTACGGAGCAAGCAGAACATATTTCAAATAATTTTAATATAGTTTTACTTTAAGTGCATTTATTTTTTTATTTCTATTCAAAACTCCCAATGTCATACTCGAAGTATAAAAATACAACGTTTACCAACAATAGGATTTTTTTTTAAATATCTTCTTGAATAACTCCATTTCCTTAATATAAAAACAAGGTATTGTCTTATAATTCTATCTCTTAGACTTTTAAACAACCAAATACCATTTTTAAGTATACTTTTAGGACAAGGTTGATACCTTAGTTTAAAAAATTATTAATATGTAAGTAAGGAAACAATAAGGTCTTAATTGACGGAGCTTTAAAGAATGTTTTCAATCTTAGAGTTGTAAAGTAAGCACCTATTAACTCAGATATAGGTTTAATTATATAAGAGATAAATTTGAATTGTAGTTGGAATCTACATGTATAAAATCACTGATAGTTTGTTGCATGAAATTGATGAAACAACAGACGTATACATTATTGCCACAAAAGATTTACATTGACATTATATATAATCAGATAATGTGGCTAGTTGACCTTTTTCACAAGGAAATTAAGTTTTATCAAAAGTGAAAACAAATACGTACGAGAAGAATATATATTGATGTTATTGTCTCACTATAAAGTTTAGACAGATTTAACAGTTATGTTATGGACATACAAAATGAATGTTAAGAAACTACAACATTAAAACGGATTTATGTTTTACATGCATCATTGGTTCACATCTTTTCTTTAAGAAATTTGCGCTACATGTAATCACTGTTTAGCCTAAAAGTAATACAGGGTGCATGAATATTTTAAATTTGTTTACGCAGTAGATTTGGTCTAACTGGGTCTACCAATATGTCTGAAGTATAGCAGCTTTTGCCACATTATCATTCGTGTTAATAAGGTTAAATAGTTCATTACTGTCTTCACTTTTGATTTCAAATTTTCTTTTCCTGCCAAATCTAATAGTTTTTTTTTTCAGAAAAGTACAAAAAGGTATGGATGATAGCAGTTAGAATTCCATGTAATATGTTTAGGGTTAGCTTCCCTGTAACCTTATGCTTATTACATGACCTTAGCATGAAAGCTTTTGAACAGTCTTCTGTTTATCTCTGTACAATACAATTAGATCTAACGCAAAAGGTCTGATTACATGTTATAGGAGTTTAGTCCCCTATAGATAGAAATCAATTTTGGTCTGTCCGCAAGACGTTACGTTAGATATGAGAGAGAAGCATGACATATCCGCATACATTAATATTACAGAAGACGATGTTTTATTCATTTATCCATTTTGAATTGGAATCGTTGGTCTAAATGAATAGAATATGACATAATTTTTTCCCAATTAAATAGTGGATAAATGCGTATTATTTACAGAAAAAACTCATCATACCATTATGTGAATAACTATTCATAACCAGTATTATAATTATTATTTGTTTTCTTTTCGTAGGAAATATTACATGCCTAATCATGCTTGGTAGCAGTAGTGATGTTCACAGCTGTGCTGAAAGTGGTAAACCCATGTTCTACATCATGTCTATGCTCTACGACTATTTCGGGTGTTTTTGTTAAATGTTATAACAGAATCATTGGCCACGTTCCGGAAAATATACCAAATATTACCTTTTCTCTGTGAGTACAATTAAAGATTAGTATGATTTTTTTTTAATTGGAACATATATAGCTGGGTAGGGATACTTCTTATCAAATAGAATATCTAAATAGCATATAAAGCAAGCAAGACACTCAGGAAAATATTCTTTAAAACAGCTATATTCTGCTGTCTGTAGAATAAAAATGGGTCAAATAAGTAAACAACTAGTGAACTTAGTTCGTTCAGGTTGTTCATACAAGTATATTTAATTTTAGATATTCCTAGTTTTTTTCTCATTTTATTTGTAGACTTACCTATTAATTTTTTTCTTGAACACGATCCCTACTTTTTTCAATAAAATACACAAATTGCTTGTCTTATTTCTTTTATTTTACATGTTCCTGTACAAATTTATTCCAATCAGATACTGATATATCCTTACTTATTTGCTTTTACTATTCCACACACTAGGTCATTGTCACTTAAGTTCTGTTGAAAACTGATTTTTTATGTTTTACGAAATTCGCAAACTCAATCTAAAAACCCCAAAATATGTATTACTCAATTTTGCAAAGCAGCTTACAAAGCTGAATGATTGTAGAAACATGACATATAAAATAAAACTAAGCACAGCATGATATGACAGGTACCTTTCAACATGTAATCATTAAAGGTACGTGGCATTATCATTATAACTATAATCCTTCACCCATTAAGTGCTCAGCCGTTTTCAGCACATTTGACTATTTCGCGGCGGCCACTTTTTATTGGTGGAGGAAGCCGGAGTACCCCGAGAGAACCACCGACCTTCGGAAGGAAAATTGGCAATCCTTGTCAATTAAGATCGAAGTCGAACACACCCCGGCGTTGACAGGCTAGTGATCATTAGTAGTCATGAAGAACTACCTAGAATACTCGGCCACCGACGCCCCCCCCCCCCCCATTAAAGTGTTAAATACTTTCATATACATTACAAAGAAATATTGGACCTACCACAAAAAGCAGGCGAAAATCCTTTATATCTCAAAAACCATAAATTGAAGACAACTTTATTTGACATACTACTGGCAAAACTCATCAATATGAATTTGAAAGTGGGTAATTTTGTTCCCCTTCATTCCTTTTATCTTGGCAACGAAATACCTTGGGTAATTATTATCATATTATTTCGGACGAGCCATTGAACCAAATCATCAAAATTGGAAATAAATGAAATTGAAGAGAAATAAAATTATGGTGTGCCCATTTTGGCCACTTTTCTCCCTGAAACCGTAATAGATGGTGGAAAACGCAGGTGAAGAAACTTCCATTTTCATGAAGGATAGTAAATTGTTGAAATAATTACACCAAAAAAAAAATCACTCAATAACCCCGAGGAACAAAAAAACGCGGAGTAACATTTCTTAAAATCAAAACCAACCCGTATTATTACGTGAAAACACTGTGGTAAAATATTATAAGGATAAATTCAATTGAATAGAGGTATATGAGCAGTAACCTAACTGTCTACGGACGACAACGCCGGGAGGCTCATACCATAATATATCCAAATATATACACGGTCGTATGTTAAAAGGTAAGGAAGTATCTAATTAATTTATTAACATTTCGTTTTGTTTTTTGTTTTTAATATTCTGGAAAAAGGGAAATTTATTAATTTGTTTTATTGACAATTTTTCAAACATTACCTAAAAAACGAGTATAGCTCTGTCCTGAGACGGTTTTGGGTTTACAGTTTCCTGGTAATTTTGATATGTTTTAATTTGTTCTTCAACTTTTTAGATTGTTGTTTTGATTCTTAACATTTTAGGACCTGAGCATAGTTGGTGAGTCATACATCGAAGAACTGTGCACATCTTGTGCATCAAAATTGATATCAAAGAATTGAATTTTAATACAGAGAGCCTATCAGCCGGTCGACATTTGTTTGAAATTTATACGTCTATACACATGTATCAATAACGCACGAATTCATATTTTCAGGGCTTTACAAAAAAATAATATTTCTAGCATTGAGAATGGAGTTCTCAGAGGTCTTGAAAGATTGCAATATTTGTAAGTAATTATTCAAGTTGAGCAATTTTAGACACCGATGTTATGTGATATATTTCTCCAAATGTGTATTTATACTTACAATTGAAGGTTCTGGGCTGATTAAAAAGTTTATCCAAAAAGTTTTATCAGTTTACAGTTATACTTTGTATGAAAGAATCTAACTTCACACTTACAGAATGAAATTGATGAAAATGTTGTGACTTAATTCCCATATGTCCATGTCCACTGTCGTTGATCATTTGGGCAGAAAAAACACCGAATATCTTTTGAAAAAAAATCCACCGACAGTTTAAAGCATCTGTAAATATTTAAATAATGGGTGCCTTCCGTAGAACCTATACAAATGATAATGTTATTCGAGGTCATACAAGACATACATGAAAGAAATATAACGGAATATATCATATGTGCAAGGAGCCAACTGACAGCAATGCATTGTCACAGTGAATAAAGGTGAAAACTACTGAAAGAAATTTACGTGACAAATTGACTTATAAATTTTAATTTCTAATCTTGGTCTTCAATTATATTTTAATTTTCCTGCGTATATTATCATGAAGCCTGATTTTATCTCTCTGGAAGTGTTTTTCAATCGGTTACATTTGACATGATTTTGGTCATTACTTTTGACGCTAAATGGTATAATTCTAAAAAAACTACGTTACGTAATTCCACCCGTTTTACCATTGTTTCTTCTTCAGAGAGATAAGTCTCAAACATCGGATATAAATCTTAAGATATATTAGATACACTGTAAAAATCAATGTACAATTACTATCAATTTCACTTGTTGCAATGCATTTCGTTGCTAAATTTCTGACTGTAAACATATAAACAAACAAGAATAAGATATGACAATTAAATAAACTTTTGCCCACCCTACATTTTAAACCTACGAGCTAACATATTTAATATATCAATGAGAAAACAGTTGAAATCAGTTGAAGAACCAAAAAATATAAATGAATGGCTACAATAAAACATCACTCTAATACGCAAAGACAAAAAAAACTTACAAAATAAACAATTACACACAAACGACAAGCATGTGTGTGCCTTTCTTCTTGATTTCATACTACTCATTAACATATTAAACTTGCCTGGTTTTCAATTGTAGTCAATTCTTCTTGCAGAGACCATTGGTAATATAGGCAAAATGTCATGTTCTCGACATTTTTAGTAAGCAAGGCAAACATGGTTTCCCGACGATTACAATAAACGTGTACAAAGTATTAAAACTTACATTAGATAAGTGTTCTGTTATTTTCGCAGTGTACATGCAATTTTCATGTGTTTTTTTTTAATATATATTACATCGGTCTATTAATAATCATGGACAACGGCCCAATTCAATACTGGAAGAAAATATTCACAAAGCAGCATTAGTTTCTGAGAGTCAACTTTAGCCATGTAAATATTGTATTTTTATAGTTTGTAATATGCTAACAGACAACAAGAATCTTTTTCAGAGACTTACGTTTCAATGCTATATCAGTTATTGAGGACAGAGTGTAAATTGAGCAATGTAAAAGATTTGTCAATAAAGTTTGGTGAATATTGAAATTAATCTTTTTTTATTTATTTTGCTTTATAAACAATTTTTGAGTTTCTTTTAAAGGAACATGTACAAGAAACTATAAGCATCAACCGTAAAACCGATTCCGATATTAATACAAAAATCGAATGTAAACAGAACCTTTATATTAATGCCTTTTTTTTTATTTGACTACAACTTTGTCTATATCACGGGAATCTATTTTAAATCACGTAAATCTTGCTGGATTAGTGGAATCTTTGTTTAATAGTAGTTGCATTTAACCATACCAAAATTATTAATTTGAATTTCCTTTTTACATGTCTCTATACATATGATTTACAGATCTTCAAACCCATCATTGCTATCATAAAAATCATTAGCCTGTTACGTGGGTTTGTGTGAGTATGCATGTGCCACATACAGCTCGTGCCTTTGGGAAATGTGTTGGTATAATCGTGTGATGACAATCGTATAGAATGTAAAAGTATTTCCCATTTTTCTCCATTCCTGCCACCTGTATAACCGTTCCCATGTTCATCACATGTATAGAATCTTTACATAGCCAACTATGGCAGTCACGGCGTGACTTTGTGACGTATCGGATGTATCATGTGATCGCCAATTTACCTAGTATATATAGAAATACATGAAGACACTTAAAAAATTGTCGATTACTCTATAACCAAATGGTTTAAAAACTGGTCAGTGTTATGTGCTAGTAAATAAATCATTCCTCTACAGATTTTTCGACAAGAGAACACCTTAAATTTACGATCTAGTCCCGTCCCTTCTCAGTTGAAATTATGGGGTAATATTTCCGTATATGTACGTTATATTTCCTTGTATGGCTGTGTATTTTATTCGATAAATTAGTGAGATGCAACTCATTTAACCCGTAATTTCACGACATAGACAACCGATGACTTTTAGTCGGTGTTTTGTACATATTTTTGGAGTGCATATCTTTTCAGCAAATGATAACTCCAAAACTCAATTTTGTTTGGAATTTGAGTCATATTCGTCAAATTTGTCAGAAATATTCATACTTAATAACTCGTTCCAGTTGTTCTTTCCAGGTATTTTTATTATAATCTCTGATAACAGGTATTTAAACCTCAAAATTTAAATCCTGAAGGCATATTAAAATTGAACTGTATAATAAATAGATTATTTTACAGTGTTATGTACAATACAAAAATATTGAAAGTCGTATTGGACTCGACGCCGTATTGTACATAACACTGTAAAATAGCCTAATAATTTTGTTGGCAAATATACATCATATCTGTACTCACTGCGAAACAGGCGATAAATGTTATACAAACTGTTTCTAAGGCTAGGTACAAATGTACATGTACGTTACTATCACGGTAAAATAAATAATACTGATAAATTCCTGAACATCTGAGTAAGACGAAATATTTATTTTCAGTTTCTCCTACTGCGGAATATTCATTTTTAACGCATCAGAGGACAGAATATTTATTTTAATACCTCTGACTGAAAAAATCAACAAGAATGTCTCCCCGTCAGACCAGAATATTTATTTTCAGCTTTCCATGGGCCAGGTTTATTTTCATTTTTTTGGTGGAGCAGAATATTTATTTCTAAAATCTGTCAGCCATCTTCCACCTCAGAATCAAACGGTCCTCCTTTCAGTGCATAGTCCTAAAAGTATGCCCCTGTGTGACCTTTTCGTTTGGACTCGAGGATTTCACAGCTAGTTGTTAAAAAAAACCACAGCAACATATATTCTGGGATAGAGTAGCCCTGTCAAATTGGTGACCTATGAAACTATGAAAGGTAACATAAACCTGCACGCTTGTACAAAATGCAGATTTTATTATTACTTTAATGCTTACATGACACTCATTGATAGGCGCTTTAATACTGTGGATCATTATTACGACAAGAAGTGACTGAGGGTGTTCTGGGTCGTCATTAATACCTGGTAATTCTATTAAAATTCATTTCTAGATTCAGTTATTGAATGAATGATAAAAGGGGGAATACTGATTTGCATCTGAATTTGAAATTTAGAATTTGAAATGTTCTCCCTTTACACATCGCAAAAAAAAAAACGCAGAAATATGGGATGAAATAAATGCAAGTGAGTGTAAATTGTTAAGGCAGTTCTTACCAAATGTATCAATAGCCTTTTGTTTAGATATTCCTGGGAAGATATACAGAAGACCACAAAAATAAGAAAAAAATCCAAAGCCTCCAAACCGCTGACAGGAATGTGATGTTTTGGACATCCGAGTTGTTGGTTTGAATGCAATTGATTCCGACATGATCATGTATTTCCCTCCCAAAATTGGTGCAATCTTTTTTTTCAAAGTATACTGTACTCACAGTCTTATTTGTTACATACATGCATGGATCAACATTTGTTAATGTGATTTTATAAGATAGCTTCCTTACGTATTGCCCCCATTTAAATGCACGTACGTAATCATTGTTTACAAAATACAAATGTACATATATTACATTATTTTATTTCCCATCGTGCATTTGATGCACTGTATGGCCATTTCGTTGACTGACAACTCATCAGCAGTGCTCGAGATCAAAATGTTGGAAACCCGGTTAAAGATATAGTGAGGAATTAATACATTACAGGCTACGAACCTTGTTTCATTTATTCGCTCTCACAATATATGTACTATTTTCAGCGTTTCAGCGCTCTCAAGTACAATACGGGCTAG
Organism: Mytilisepta virgata; assembly: GCA_028015205.1. Taxonomy (NCBI): domain Eukaryota; kingdom Metazoa; phylum Mollusca; class Bivalvia; order Mytilida; family Mytilidae; genus Mytilisepta; species Mytilisepta virgata. The sequence continues at coordinate 22,048,419 of CM051513.1, forward strand.
AATTATTATGCGAAAGGATGTGTTTATGAAAATATATATTGTTTCAGAAATATCAGACAGAGGGTAACGGTATGTTGAATTCCTAGTATCTTTATCTTACCAGAATTTCATAAAAAATTATTATTTAATTTTCAGATGACTTTGTTTCTTATATATCTAAAATAATTGTGTATAGGCGGAATGCACGCAAACAAATTCATTATTATCACAGAGGTCAATTCCAAATCAAGTAAAAAACAAAAAGATACATTTGGCAATAGTACTCCCGTTGAAGAACAATAACATTGTAAAATGTTTTAAAAATAGAATATACTAGAAAGTAATTAGTTAATTTGTAATCAGTTTATATTTAAAAATGTTAAAACATAGCTGTAAAGCCTAATAAAACGTTATACGAACGCCGTCATCCTCTTATGCCAAGAAACTAATCACGTTTACGCCAGAATATTTTGATATACTCAGAAAGATTGTGAATGCGACAATATAATATTAGCTTTTCGCGAAATTGTATTATTAGCATCCATGATTTTAAGCATTTTTCGAGTCAATTCGATGGCAATTTGACGTTTTCCCTACATATGTTTCTATGAAAGACCATGTTGTGATCTCTGGGTGTTTGTTTGGTTATACACTTGTGATTTTGTACTTTCTTTGTAACCTCACCCCATGTCCGGTGTTTGTCACACTATCCTTTGTATATGTATCACGTCTGAAATTTCACGGTTCTACTAAAAACTTGTTTATCTGATTGTTTTCTTCGAACTCAAACTAACTGCCTCGGTGGTCTCGTGGTAGCGTGCTCGCCTCGAGTGCGGAAGGTCTCGTGTTCGATCCCCGGTCGGGTCATTAAAATTGGTATTTGCTGCTTCTCCGTGCCAAGCACGCGGCATCTAGGACTAAGGTCAAAGATCTACTGGTCGACTCGGAGTCAGTATAATGTGTACGATTGGGGTGATATGTCTTCCTGCGGACAGTTACGTCGTACGCTAGCACATCAAAAATCCGACTCAGCGTGTCGGTCTAAAACAAAGCAGGGATCATACATGTTCTCGTCATGATATGCACCTGGTTGCCATTGGACGTTAAACCGCAATTCATCCATCCATCCATCCATCTATCCATCCATCGAACTTAAACTGAATTTTCTTTTAGGTTTCTTTCCCTATTGGATACGACAGAACATCGAACAAAACATTGGGTTTTCTTTCTTGTTTTGTATATATTATAATAAAGCAGAATATTTTAAACTTCCTTTAGGTTAGTACCACAACTGTCAAGATTGTCTTTCTAGTAACTCAGTTTTTGTGTATCTATGGTCTGTTGCAATATGTGAAATGTAGTATTTGTTCTCGGTTAATATGAATTCCTTTGTTCTTTTTATTTACAGCTTCGATCACCCGATATTTTTTTTGCCGATATTGAATTTGACGACAAATTAAATGTTTTAAGGTGTTTATTGACTAGTTTTATTGTAGTTCCCCAGTAACATTCTCGTGAAACTGTTTAACCGTTAAATTTTCGACCGTGTGATAGTTTATAGTTGGTAACCGGACAAATCGGCCCACAGACCACTAGGACCGTATCATCGGACCGTATTCGAACCGTCTCATTAGACAATTCGGACCGTAAAGTAAAATCAAATTAAGATTGTGGAGCGTGTTATAGCACAACTCGGACCGTGTGAAGTAACAACATTGATAATGATGACCTTAATAAGTTGAATTGAGCCACCAGCTTTGACCGAGAGCGCCGCTTCATTTATACTTTGAACGAGTTATGGGACAACTCGGACCGTTGAATATATTAATTAAATGAACGACAATATGATGTGATATACAATTTAATTGTATCTCTAATAACAATTTTGAGTTTAATAAATAAACAGAACAACATAACAGCAAACTACTGATAAAAAAGCTATACGATTAAACAGACAGTTGATCCATAAACGCTGCCACATTTCTTCAGGAGTCGGCTAACGGAAAGTCAGTTTTCGGCATAATCTTTCCACAGTTGAATCAGCATAGGTGTCACCCTAGTATTCATCTACTCATACAGAAACACAAAAGCCAATATTTTTTATCTCATAATAAACGATTATCCAAACATTTAATTACATAAATGGGTAAAAAACTAAAACAAAATAATTATTTATACAAGAACATGGACCGATCCGGCCGTGTAGTCTTGTAATATGACAATCCGAGTACGGTACGAGTTGTCCGATGAGATGATTGAAGTACGGGATGAGTTGTCTGATGATACGGTCCGAGTGGTCCAAGGCCGCGTTGTCCGCGGGATGATGTGTCCGCAATTCTTATAGTTTACTTGTAAGAAACCGCAGTTTTGTAAAAACTTATATGTTATATATTAAACATAAATGTTATAGTAAATATCTATTATCATAATTGAAATTAGTAATGGTATTTTTTTTTGGAAACAATAAATCTAACTTCCTAGTATAAAATAAAAACTAGACACATCATTCTTTTTTTCGAACAAACTAATACTAGAGAAAAATGAAACAGTATGTTATTTCCACTGCTGGTGGACTCCAAGTCACCAAGGATATCCCCAGTCCAGTTCCTAGTATTTTGATATCAGCCCTAAAATTGACTGTTATAAAATTGTGAAATTTGAGAGTTCTACGGAGTATCTCCCTTGCATATAACTCTGTCCTTAGATGGTTTTGGCTTTACCATTTTTGGTATTTTTGAATTTGCTCTTCAACCTTTTGGATAGTTGTTTCGGTTTTCAACATTTCATGCCTTGAGCACAACTGATGAGTCGTAAATTGCCGAAAATTTTGTGCATCAAACTTGTTTCAAAGAAATTTATATTAATAGATAAAGATGTTTCTCCGTTTGAAAAACAGTGTTTTAACGTTACAGTTATGACCATGGAAAGGGTATTTTTCTTTCGATGTCGTGTTAATTAATTTTCTTCATCTCCACTTTTCTGATAACTTGATGTAGTGCAAATTTTTTTTTAAATGAATTTGAAATATATGATACATTAAATAAGGCCACACCAAATCAATTTTCAGTTCTTTGGATTTAGGCTCTCTGATTTTTTGTGGTGTAAATTCTAAGAAAAAATTGTTTCCGTTTCATTTTGAAAATTCTTTATTTTTCAAGAAATTAAAAATTAAAAACATATATAATTTGGTAAAAAAAAATAGGGTTTTCTTCGATTTTTTTCAATATGTTAGTTCAAAAATGTATGCCGGACATAAATTTTATCTTTGTCTGAAAAAATGTCCGGAAGAAAAAAATAAAATAAAATTTCGCTCGCTCGCACCTATTTGTGTCATCGAAATAATTAAAAGACCTACAAATCAATTTGGTCTGGCCTAAAGGAAACCATTTCTACCAGTTGTATTATATGTTTGTACTGACAGATACTTGAATTCGGGCAGTTTTTGACAAAAATTGAAATCCAGGTTTGTCAGCGAGTTGAACCTCAGATCTCTATAGCAAAAGAAGGTTTTAATTAATCATTTATCCTTAAGAATTAATAAAAGGCGCATGCAGAGAAAGTGACGCAATTTCTGATAAAAGTGTAACCTTTTTGTTTCTTTGTTTAGTTGGGGTTTTACGCCGTTTTCAGCACATTTGACTATTTCTCGGCGGTTAGTTTTTATCGGTGGAGGAAACTGGAGTAGCCGGAGAGAATCATCGAACTTCGGTGGGAAAATTGGCATTCCTTTTAAATTAAGATCAGAGTCGAACACACCCCTCAACAGGTCAGATTCGAACTCACAACCTCATTGTTGACAGGTTAGATTCGAACTCGCAACCTCATTGTTGACAGGCTAGATTCGAACTCACAACCTCAGTGTTTACAAGCTAGTGATCATAAGTAGTCATCACGAATTATCTATACGACTCGGCCACCGAGGCCCCTAACCTTTGTGTAGGTGGAATAGACCCCAAATGACACACACTAGATAGTACAATTTGACAAGCACAATAATATCGATCATCTCTTAGAACCAGATTACTAGTTCAAACATGCTGTTGAATACTCTTTTCATCTCTGTATATTATCACCAGCTCTCTTGTTTATAGCTCTGCTCATGGGAGGTTCTTTCCCTTAAGGTCTATTTAGAATTCTTTAAATTTGCTCTTCAACATTGTGAATTATAGGTTTTCAAAAAGTGCAGAGGTGAAGAGTATAAGTCATACGTTGACACGTGTAACATGTGCGAGTGATTTGCCGTCTGTTGGATTTTGGTCACAACACAATCTGTTAAAAACGTTTTAAACATCATGAATTCAGCATGGTTTCTCTATCAATGATTTTATAAGCAAACGCTGAAATATGTAATATGACACCCCACACACACACAAAATCACGAAAAATGTTGACACTTGCGGATGACTCCTAACTGCAAATAATACTCACAAATTATAGGTTGTATTTGGGATTCTTTCAGGTATGTATCCAATATATTTCAAATAACAATGAACATATACTCCTGAACTGTGTGAAGAACACGAGCAAAGTGTTGGACAAGCCATAATACTAACATGCTTAGTTATGATTAACACCGTTGTGAGAAGAAGAATATTCATGGTTTTATGACTGTACCAGTACCTGAAAAAAAAGTAAAACTAAAAGGAGAAAAACCTATAATTATTATAATACTACCGTAATGCTTCTTTATCATGAATGTTTGCTATATGTTCTTATATCTTCATACTGTGTTCTTAAGTTCATATTTATGCTTAGTTTATTAACACATAAACATTCAGATTACTATTAAGAATATCATAGAAGTACGCCAATGACTGTGTTACTTTCTTTTCGATAGCTATTTGATAGATATTTGGATGCAGTAGATAAGTTCTTGATTTATGACTGACCAATAGCGCTCGATATAAACCATGAACATCGAAACATTCAACCAAGTCCGACATTGGCTCCAGAGATATTTTTGTTTCCAACAGAAACCAAAGCATAAACATCAGATATTGTCAATTCAAATAACATGTATAGTCAAAGGACAAATATTGCGTGGGGGGGGGGGGGGGCAATCTTTCAAAAAGATTATATAGGCTTTTCTCAACCACAACATCTTTATCAATCTTAAAAAAATTAAATATTTGTTACTGAATTTGTGTAGTTATGTTTTTAAAACGTTTCACAGAATATTTTTTCTCGGTTAATATCATCACGGATTATTTTTCGTTAAAACGCTAATAAAATATATAAAGTATGATTAATATCATTTGAAATTTAAAAATCAGTGCTAATTGAAAGAAAAAAAATTCTATTATTTGTGCAAAACTGAGAACAAAGCAGTTCTAAATTAGATTAGTTTAATTGTACATGTAATGGGGTAAAAAAAGTCAGGTTTTAAATACAAACTCACATTAGGCCAGTTAACAGGGTTATGGAGGTAAAGATACTATACGGTATATCTAAGTGCACGCACCGGGTTTCCTGAACGTTCCCGTCAGAGGACAAGTGAAATCTTATTGTTTAATGCGACTGTAATATTGACCTGAAATCCGATTCACCTAATCAAGAAAATAAGATATGTAGTGACACTTGTAGAAGGTATTTTCACAATTGAATTATTGACCCTACCAGACCTATCATTCTTAACAAAACGAATGTTTTTCCCACACCTGCAGAAGTTATTTTATCACGTGTTTGTTGTAGTCCTGAGAAAGATGCGTTGTGATAAGACCCAATATCGACCTACAATAAATTACAAAAAAATGAGCACACTTATTTCACTCTTTGGACTTTTGGATATTTATTTTACGCAGTTTTAAAAATACCTATATAAAAATTTTCTAACATTTATTAACAGAAATTAATCTTACACATAGCTGTTTTACATTAAGTCTATGGGGAGAATTGTTCAATGTGTAAACTTCAAAACAAAGGTTGACGCAAGAGTTTTTCATGATATAAAATAGTGATTTTTTATGCATTAAATGCAATCTGGTACTATATTCTATTGTTCGCAATTGTCTGTAACCTAACGAAACAAAGTGATCGTCTCTTTAAATTTATATCACATGTTTCCATCAAATAATTACTTTTATGTCCATATTGCAGGATAAAAAACACTATTAGTGTACTATGGAAGAACACAGGAAATATTGGTATACGGCTCAGAAATGGAGGAAAATGATCGGCAGAGCCTTGCATTTTCCCAAGTTCCGTGGCCTCATCCAAATGTTTTCTGTATTACTCTACAGTACACTAATATTTAATTTATATATTCCTAATGAGAAATGTATTTACTACCTCGCATTCTCCATTATATATATTAGGTGTGTCAGTTGATACAATGTCGAATAGGAGGCTCTCAGGTTTTTTGTCAGTCATGTGACTCAGCATTTGTACTCGAGGTAAATTAAAAACATCAAAACATTCACTTAAGATGTTAAAAAAATGTTAAAAATTGTAAACAATGACAAATGTGTTCTTGAGAGATTTGTGTTCACAAAAGAAAACCAAAGCATAAAGATAAAATATTTTCCATTCAAATAACCAAAAAAATGTAAACAAATACAATCGGATGTCAGGTATGGAAAAAAATCTTTTTCCAAAAGATAAAATGGCTATTCACAAATCGTGTAAAAATCTGTATTAGTTTGAAAAATCTAGTTTTATCACTTCATTTTCTGTGCCAAATAAAGATTTTTCAACTTATGACAGAAGATTCTATCTTTCCCTTTAAAGATAAAAATCAGTACATGACTTATTAGTTTTAAGTTTAAACACTAACAACAGATATAGGAGTATGATGATTATCGTTGTAATTGTCCATTAAAAGAAGTAAATATTGGGCGAAAATTTTAACTATTTCTAAATGCTAGTTTCATAAGCTGAGTACAAATTATTTTGATTTCAAAAGGTAAAATAATTTAATTGTACACAAAATAAAATTAATAATCAAACTCTCAGATACATCAACCAATAACATAAATGAATTAAATAATTCCTGCAATAAAGTTACGTATATGACGTAAGCAATAACTCGTAAAAATACCAGAAATTGGAGTAAGTTACAGAATTTGTACAGAACTTTGAAAATAACACATTCAATAATAAGCACGGACATAAACAGATAGTCGAGCCATAACTCTGATTCTATTTCCTATAGATTTCAATTGCAAAATTTCCTTTAGGCCACGTGAAAGTTTTGTTGAAAGCTACTCCACATTTTTTTAACAAGTGGTTACCCTAAAATCATTTCCCTTCATTTAGTTGATGAATTGCCAAAAGAGAACATCCGACCCGTCACGTTTGTGGAGTTTATTTCTCATGTTTAAATTGGTAACCTTTCCCGAATCTTGGTTTTTGACAAGCTGCAATCTAAATTATAAGATTAACTTTGGAGAACCTGCTTATTTATTCATAATTTTTTGCAGTTACGAGTAAACAAATATTTGTCTGACATCTGGAAAATCAGAAAACGAGTACAATAGATTTTAAAACACCTCTTTCTTATTTCGTTTGGGAATTTCATCAGAAAATTTTGAATATTGTATATAGAGATGAATACTATTAACAAATTATCTCTGTATGTGAACTTTAAGGTTCTTGTTCAAACTTAATTTGATGATTCACAATACATGCGGAAGCAATAAAAATGGAATATGGTAATTTACAAAACATATTTCAATAGAAAGAAATATATACAAAATGACGACTCACCTTCACTGCGTAAGACAATTGACGTTTAAATGGGTTGCGATGAAAACCTGCCAAATTATGTTGATATGTTTTAATATTTACTCAATGTAATTGGTGTTTAACTAACGTGAATTTAGCGCACTATATTCAATGATATTCACATTGTACAAAATTTTCAAATAAATGGTATGAAATTTAAACGGACACTAAAGACACGATAATTAAATTTTCATTTGACCTTTGATATATTTTGTATTCATGTCATGTTATATGTAAATCAAAGGTCTATCGTAGGTAAAATTAAGTCTTTATTATCACGGTTATTCTGTTAGGGTTAATTCTTTGTATTCGTCATTACATGTATTTTAGATTTGAATTAACATGCATAAGATCCGGGTGTATTTTTTTATGTACTAGTGTTCGGTTTTTTGTTGTTTTTTTTTTTTTTTTTGTTTTTTTTTTTTTTTTGTTGTTGTTTTTTTTTTTTCAATTTAAACTTATTTATTTATTTAATAAAGTGGATTTGCACAAAGCATACCAACTTATGGTAATCCCTCTTCAAATCGTTTCCGACATCTACAGGGGAGTCTTTAGCATGTGAAGTGTGTTCCTATCTCTTAACATTGGACATACATTTTCCCTCCCAATCCGATAGACTAGCAACTGTTAACGTTAACGTGACCATTCTCGCAAATGATGTCCATAGGACCAAATTTAATTCCTGAAATTTTTGTCCGGAATGGGAATCGAACCAGGGACCTTTGGCTTTATAGTCCGATAACTACTGCACAACGGATTACTTAGATTAATAATACCTTGAAGTTATTCAGAGTTCTCTGTCGTTTGTTTTTTGTGTTGCTGTTTGAGGTTTGGGTTTACATTTATGATGCGTTAACCATTACTGTGTGAATATGTACTTATTTTTCACTAATGCTGATGTATGTAATGTTACATTTCATATTATATGAGCTGTATTGTTTACGAATAAAGATTATTATTATTATTATTATAAACTTGTTTTTAAAAGAGAAACGCGGTTATACACACGGTACATATAAAGTTATAATAGTAGTTAACATGCATAAGATCCGGGTGTAGATATTTTGACCAGGAGTCCATATGCGATGTCTTCCATTCCCCCGGCGGTCATTAGCTGCACTAGTCTGTTGGAACCACTTACACAAATGGTGACCTGGTTAACTTTCAGGGTTTGTGCAACTTTATTTTTTGAATTTCCGGTTTCAATACGACCGATCGATATTTTAAATAGCAAGGTCAAACCTTGACATGCCAGAATTTCAACTTTATGATAAAATTTAATAAGTTAAATTTAAGCTCCAGCTGTTGTCGTTTTATACGCTTTAGCTTAACCGTTGAATCAACCAAAAAGTGCAATTGAGAAAAGTTACCGAATTATCGCGGCGATATTCGTTTTTAAGAACCCCTATTCAGATTTGGTAGAGAGCCAACTCTAATGAATAGGCCATTAAAATGTTTAACTAACCTTTATAACATCAACAATTAAATTGGTCATTTCATTTTTCTTGCTTAATGGTTTTGAAAAATAAAATGGGATTATAGAATAAAGAATTGAAAGGGGGAAGGAGACAACAACCCGACTAAAGGGCAGAAAATAGCCCAAGGCTACCAATTGGTCTTCAACGCAGCGAGAAAATTCCGCACCAGCTGGCCTCTAAACAATAATGCATACTAGTTCAGCAAAATGGACCCCACTCTTAACTCCGAAACATACAAATGAACCAAAATTCAAAACAAAAGACACAAATCTAAGGCTAGAGATTCCTGACTTGGGACAGGCAGAAACATGTGGCGGGGTTGAACATGTTTTTCAAGATCTCAACCCCTCCCCCATACCTTTAGCCAATGTGAAATAAACAAACACAGCGATACGCACAGTAAAACTCAGTTCAAAAGAAGTCCGAGTCCGATGTTGGAAAAGGTACGGAAGAAACTAAGTAAAATGACAATGATCAATATAAATTAACAAAGGACCACTGACAGTTACTAACATGCAGGCTCCAGACCTCAATTAAACTGATCGAAAGATTTTTTTAACAGTATATGATACTGCATATAAATAGACCTAAAATTTGTTAAAACAGCTTTTATTTAGTACTATACTAATTTTATGAATAAATCTTTAAATCTCCATTCGAATTTGTAAAAATTTAAATTACTAAGAAAATTGTAGCTTGCTTTCATATTTGATAGGGATTACTTATATATACATTGTCTTGGAATTATTTCGAATGTCCGTAATTGCACTGTTAACTCAATTTAGATCTTAAACGGTCATTCTGGTCTTTTTTATTCTTATTTAGTCTTGTTTTTCTGCATGTCCGTAGTTTTCAACAAAGTAAAGATAACAAGATAAAATCAAGATATCAAGATCGACCAAGACCAGTTTAGATCAGTTCAGCACAGGTAGTGTTAAACATTGCATAATTCATTCTTAACTTTATGAACTGGTCTTAATAAGTCTTGATTGACTGCAAGGTATTATATCTTGTTTTGGTCTTGTTATCTTGATTTTGTTTTACATCTCAGCTATACTAAAAATCAAGACAGTAAAGATTAAACAAGACCGCAAAAGTCGTTTAAGATCAAACTGTTGTTACTAGTGCTGGTCTCAACATTTACTGTATCAAAAGATGTATAGCACCTATATCTAACTGTTTTAAGATGGACAAAATATATATAAAAAAAAACAGTTCGTAACAGACACAAAATCGGCATGATATAGCTGAAAAGGTAACATCGGCAAAGGTAACACGCTCTTTGTTTTGATTTGAACACATCCTGACATGAAAATAAAAGAAATGAATGTATTTCTTATCGCATCAATAATTACAATGACGTTCCTTTGTTTTTAAATATAATTATTTTCTATTTCTACTTCCTTATACAATAATGTACCTGTTGTCCAATGAATTGACGCTAGTTAACACCAAAGCATTTTGTAAAGACTAGAGATGAATATTCAGGCATAACTCACTTAAAACTTCAATTGACAAACGTATTGAAGGTAAGTCCTATCTGGTTTACCTTTTTAATGACATAAAGATACATTTTGAAGAAAATCTGAGGATCCCCTTGTGGACCATTTTGGATGCCTTTCTCGTAGACTGGGTGTTAAAACAACATGTATCAAATGCCAGTAAAAGATAGTTTATAGTGAAATTTTATACCATTATAGAGGACACTGCTAATCTTACATATATGGACATTATACACTCATAACAACTACATGTATCTTTGTGGATAGTGGATAGTGGGTAAACCTTTTGTAGTATTACTACAACATATGGTATTTATACTAATTATAAATTTTTCATCAGAAATGAGACAAGTTTTAATTTGTGTCCATTTTTAGTTTTCTATAATTACAAAAGATGTTCTACGGAGGATTAAAACTCCCTTGGATTGGTTCCTCTTTTTCCTCCTTTGAATACTTTTAGAGTAAATTAATAAACCAGATATAAGGTTAAGTCAACAATGACATACCTATCAATTCTCCCATCTTATCAACACAAAATCAACTACACGGAAAGAACCAACAGAGTTTCATTATAATATGATACACACAGACAGTTGATAGCAGTGGCGTTCAGTTATGATTCTTATTCTAACAATAATTTGGTTTTATTTTTGGATTTCTGAATTTTGTTCCAACGATACCTGATGAACGTATAACAGCATTGCAAAGAATCACATTGTTAGAGCTTGCATGGAATTGAGTCTTCTGAAAAGGACAATACTGAGATAAAGATACGCCAAATTTAAAAGGGGGTACTTCTATTACATGCATTACATGCATTGGTATCGGGTGCATGGGTACCTTAGGTAATGCATAATGTAAAATTTCTATTGAAGTCAACGCGGTATTATCATGTGCGCAATTGTGATATTCACAACATGTAGGACCAATTTATATCGAATTTTACAATCGACTAGTAGTTTAAATGCCAAATTACAGAAATGTTTACCAACAACTGCAGGCTTAATGAGTGGTGTAAGAAATACATCGGACGGGCATGTACTCCTCATATGTCATTGTCAAGTTAAAATGCTGATAAACAAAAACATGGATAACAGAAAAGATCTGTAATAACATACCAACCAATCAAATCAACCCAACTGACAAAACGGCGTAGAAATAACATACAAGAGTACAAAACACAAACATGAACACAATAGGGGGTTAGGATAGTCTGACTGTGTACAGACACTGAATAGTGGTGCGGTTAAACCAGTTTTAAGGGTACCCTAATCTTCCCCTTATCTATCCTGACACTCCGGTGTATACACCACACTATAAAAACAAATACAGTGTCATTTATAACAAGGTGACTTCTTGCTAGAATTGAAAATTAGAGTGGACGGTACATAATTTAGATAGCAGGGTCAGAATGTGCTCAGTGTAACTTTAAATCTAGCTATGGCACTCATAGCTGCAGGTCGGATACTGTCGCTCTACTAAAACGAAAAATCTGAAATAACACATCCATGAAGATTTGAATGCTATCTCGTCATACAGTCCAATAGAAATCGGCAGTATTCATTAGAGGCCAGTATGAATTTAAAGTCTTCAAGCCATTGGGAGTAAGAGCAATGTATACAGAATTACACATAATTTCATATCTATAGCTCTTACTGTGAAAAGATATTAAGTAACTTCCAAGTTTATGTGGCTTACTAGCAAGACATTCACGATATAACAGTAGAAACTAGAATGGGAACTTCCGTTCATAATAAGTGCCTTTCTAGAATGGATATTCAGATAAAAGATGTTGATATATATTATAAAACTTTTTAAAAGCAGTAAGCAGCTTTTCAAATCTATAACCCTGTAAAATTAGTTTTTTTTGTAATCGTATGGTTTCGCTAGTTCAAATCTTCTAGCCGAGGCCAAATTCGTATAAAACGTACAAGATTTAAACTCCATACGTTGGTGCCGAAGGCATGTCTCTATCAAGTAAGGGTAAGTTAGTAATTTGGAAAATTAAAATCGTCCCTTTTATCATAAATTTTAGTAAGCATCTCTCCATTTTCGATATTCATAGTAAGATCTAAAAAAGAACAGCATTTATTAATCGTATTATCTTTGTTCAAATGATGTAGCTCTTTTGGATAAATGTCTTTTGCATATTTAGGAAACTTGGGGCTATCAACAGTAAGTACATCATCAAGATACCTGCAATTATTGTTAAAAATGTCAATTAATTTATCATGATTTTTTATTTGATCCTTAAGGAGTTTTTTCATGAACAACTGTTCATAACAATATAAAAATAAGTCAGTTCATAAGCAATCAACTTGTTAAAATTCTGGCCTCGGTAAAGCAAACCACGTATCTCGCTATGGTAGGAGAGATAAAAAAAAACACAATTAAGTAACTGTCTGCCTACAGTGTATTCACTTATCGTGATTGATTATTCGTCTTTAAAGCTCGATCGAGATAGATTTATATATATGTATCTCTCTGTGTGTGTGTGTGTGTGTGTGTGTGTGTGTGTGTGTGTGTGTGTGGATTTGTGTTATTAAAATGGTCAATCTAATAAATACTTCACTTAAGAAAGAGAGAATTATGTTCCCAATATTGAAAAGTAGGGAAGAATTTACCAAAAATGCAAGTCATTTATATAACATATATATTACATACAAATAAAATCGTAAGTCATTATATGCGTGAGAATAATATTGTTTTTTTCAAAAGATTAGCTTAAAGACGGGTATTTATTATCTTAAACCCACTCAACCGGATTGAAACATCTATCAGGTTGAACAAAAGGAGTTGTTTTCTTTATTTATTATTTTTGGAATCGAGAAACCGTGACTCTATTGATCCAGTTCACATTTACATTAAAACCCTTCATAACAATTAAGCATATACATTGTTGTCACGATGAAGATTGTTATCTTTCAATAAACATTCAACAATTAAAGCTGAGAGCATTTGTTGAATAAAGAAAATATCAAATAAAAACATTTCAGTCAAAAGATGAAAGAAATTTATACATTATTTTCTATTTACTATGAATTACAGAATAATAAAGTAAAACTTGACATTATTCATGTGTTTCAGATGCATATTGAAACTTTTACGATTTCCTTATACCCCTGGATGTAAAGCAATGGCTAAATGCTATATAGCTACATCTAAATAAAACTGTAAAATGCCATTATAATCACCAATTGAATATTAAGCTACTTAAAAAGAAAGAAAACTGTACAGTTCAAGAAGAATAAAACTTCTACAAAATTATGCAGAACATGCAGTAAATGTTTGTATGAGAAACATCACGTTTCCTTAGTATGGTAACTCGCAAAATAGGTAATCAATAAATATATAGATTTGGAAAACGTGAACACTGTAAACCGCTGCACAGTCGAAAAAATCAAAGCTTTTCTTCTTTGTCATTATCTGTATGAACTAAAAAAGTATGGACAATAGACGGAGGCTGTGAAATATGTCGCTGAACGAACGGAGATATTAAGAAACGTCTTTAAAATTATTGCCTGGTCCAGTTAAATGTAGAAAGAAAATTGACGCTACGTCTACGTGGTTGTCATTTAAACTTCATGTATTTCAAAACTCAAGTCTATTGCCATGAGAATAGACTGCAAAAAAAAGATGAATGGGTTTATGAATGGTCGTGTGAGTGGACTTTTCATCATTATGTTTAAAAATGACAGTAATTACTTAAAACAAATTTTCATTGTATACTTTGAAAAGAGGAGGCATAATTTTTTTTTTTCATTATTATTATATTTGATTTTTGTGCATTTGTTTGTTCTATGATTTAGAGCATTACTTTACGTCATAGAAATGGCTGGAAAATATGACTTTTTTTTATAAATAAACCTTTTTCCAAAAAGTGCAAAACGACAAAGGAGTTCAGCAGACAAGTCAAAAGTCAAGGTACAATTTCATAATTCAACCATGAGGCCGCCAGTTTTTTTTTTTTTTTTTTTTTTTTTAATGAAAACCATAAATTCATATTGTGCAAAAAGAAAAGGGCGGGGAGTGGGGAAATAATTCAATGCATAAAATGGACTTCCGATCATGCGTGACCTTTTCGTAGCAGACATTCCAGTGATAGGTCCGAGCCTTAACATCTCTAAGGGGGATAGACAACAAACATGTCAAGAAAGAAAACCTCGGGAAAAGGGGAGATAACCTTATCCTGAAATTGTACAATGGAAAAAAAACGAGTACAATATAAGTCCATGACTAACCCCAAAATTTCCAGTTAAAACGGCTCGAAAATTAACCTTTTAAAAAAATCATTCCCGATGGAGCATGCGCACGAACCACCTCCAATGACGGTACTTCTATTGAAATCATTTCCGTTGATGTCATTTTTTTTTTGGGTTGAGGCATAGGTATTTTTATTTGTCTTGTTTCCGTACACCTTATACCCCCCTTAGAAAAAATCTCTTATTTTACTTTTTTGTTTGTATTGCATTGTGGCTACTAGAATCGACCTTCTTTAGATGTTTAATTAATTATTTCCATTTTCAAACTTGGAGTTTGGGATTTCAAAATCCTCGGAAGTTTTCCATTAACCCAGTTTTAGGTTACTGCATTACGATACGTTATGAAACGAATGTCTATAATAGTTTCAATGTCTTCAACAGATTTCTATTATATTGAAAGTCGCGAGTTACATACGACGTCAGATCAAATAATTTTTATTTCTATATTTTAAATTGTAATCTTTATCTTTATTTTTTCAATGTTTTTATTTATCATACCTATCCTACTTAGGGATACGAAATTGCATTTAAAAGAATATATTTATTTATTTGTTTTTTTCTTTCTATTATTTCATACAAGACTTTTCAAATCTGAAATATTCTTATCTTATATTTTTATGAAGTTTTGACATGAATTTAGTTCATACACTTCCTACGGTTCTTAAATGCCTATGTAATACATTTTAGATGAAAACATTTCAATTTCACAGTGAAAAAACACAAAATATAGCTGTTCAACAAATTATATGCTTATACTAACTAAATTTTAGACCTATCAGGGTTTGCGATATAAGACAAAAGTTATTTTTGTTTCAACAGAAGTGTTTTTTAACGTGAAAATACAAGTTTCAAAGTTGACAGGTACTTATTTTATACCTTTTCCTTCACATGAATTTAGTTCATAAATTTTATTCGGTATCTTAATAAGTTTCCCTGTCACTTACCGTAATATTTGTTTGATAGAACAAATTTAAATTTCAGAGTGACAAGACACATAATTAAGCTTTTCATACATACTGTATCGAAAAAAAGTCTTTCACAACTTACCGTAGAATTTTTTTGATGAAAAATATTTCAATTTCACAGTGAAAAAACACAAAATTTAGCTTTTCAACCAATTTTAGGTTGATACTTAATAAAATTCAGCTCTATCAGAGTGTGCGATATATGACTCAAACTTGATGGGTAAATATTTTATACTTTTATGAATTTTTGACATGAATTTAGATAAAAAAAATTCATACGGTATCTTTAAATGCTTTTCTGCAACTTAACGTAATACTTGTTTGATCAAAATATTTAAATTTTACAGTGAAAAAACAAAACATTTAGTTTTTCAAACATATACATATACATATACATATACATATACATAAACATATACATAGGATGATACATAGTTAAATTTAGCTATATAAGCATGTTCGGTATAAGAGAAATGTGATTTTTGTAAGAATGCTACTGTTTTTAAACTTGATGAGTACATATTTTATACTTTTAGGAATTTTGACATGAATTTAGCTAAAAACATTCAAACGGTATATTAAAAAGTTTTTCTGCAACTTACCGTAATACTTGTTTGATAAAAATAATTCCACTTTAGAGTGAAAAAAACAAAACATTTAGCGTTTCAAACATATATTACATAGGATGATACATAGTAAAATTTAGCTACAATGTATATAAGCTTGCGCAATATAAGAGAATTGTGATTTTTGTAAGAATGCTACTGTTTTTAAAGAAAAAAAAAACAAAATTTTCAAACTTGATGGGTACATGTTTTATACTTTTAGGAATTTTCACATGGATTTAGCCAAAACAAAAATTCAGTATATTATAAAGCTTCTCTACAACTTACCATAATACTTGTTTGATAAAAATAATTCCATTTTACAGTGAAAAAACAAAACATTTAGCTTTTCAAACATATACATAGGATGATATATAGTTAATTTAGCTATATAAGTTTGTGAGATATAAGAAAAATGTGATTTTTGTTAAAATGCTACTGTTAAAAAAAAATACAAGTTTCTAACTTGTCGTATATATATATGATTATTTTTACTTTCATTAAATTTCTATAGAAATTTATTTCATACATTTGTTACGGTATCCAAAAAAAGCAACTCTGCAGTTTACCGCAATACTTGTTAGATGAAAAAATTTAAAGTTGACAGTAAAAAAACACAAACTTTAGTTTTTCAACAAATTCAGGTTCATACTTAGTCAAATTAAGCCATATGAAAGTGTGCGATATAAGAAAAATGTGATTTTTTTTACAAGAAAAGTGTTTTTTTTAAGTTTCAAACTTGACATATGGTTATTTTATACAGTTATGATGTTTTGACATGAATGTTGTTCAGAAAAATTCATGCGGTATCTTAAAAAGTTTCTCTGCGACTAACCGTAATTCATCTTTATATATATATATATATATATATATATATATAAATCAATTTCACAGTAAAAAAAAAACATGATGATACATACAGTTAAATTTAGCCATACCTGGAGTGCAACATAAGACTTTAAAAGATATTTTGATTGTACCTGAAGTGTTATTTAAAGTCAAAATATAAGTTTCAATATTGGCTTGAAATGAAATTTTCTTTATACTTTTTATTTTATTTTATATTTCAATTATTATATTATTATATTTTCGTTAAATAGTATCACCAAGAATTAATATTATTTATTTCATTTGACAATAGGAATAACTTGAACATTGAAACCAAAGCTTTCAATATAAATATTTTATAATTTTACTGTCTGTTTTGTAGATCACCATTTTGCAATTGTTATTGTTTATACGTGTATTGTAAATTCAAAAGCTTAATTATATATAAAAAATCTGCGCATACATAGAACTTTATAGAAAACTATTTCTCTACTGTTTTTCTGTTTTGATTTAAGCCATTTCAAAGCGGAATCTAATTTATTTATAATTAGATTAAATAAAATACTATCTAAAACAAATGGACAATTCACAATAATATTTAATAAAAAATAAAACAATAAAATGAAAACTCTAAATGCCTCTAATTCCAGTATGGTGTGTGCCGCTCATTCTGGTTGGTCGGAACGTAACGTCTAGGATCTTTTAATTTCGGGTAAATGACTTTCAGGGTATGAATATTTGACCCAGTAAAACAGTGCCATTTTAAACCGCTCATTTCTTTGTTATTTTGTAATTTTGAATGGAATTATAAGTAATGAGAAGTGTTTTTTTCGCAATTTATCGGTGTAGGAACTTGACCGGGTTACTCACAAACTTAAAGTTCATCAGACTTTGTTCAGTTTGTGAGTGAATTGGTCTCCTTTGGGCATCGATAAATTGCTTCAAAACGACTCTTATTACTATAATGAAACATGGCAGCCACTATGCATATCCCCGCGCCTGTTGTGTTAATCACAAAATTAAATGCTCTAAAGGAAATTATACTCAGATGTGACAATAACTTTAGTAGTGAATTGGACAGGTGAGATAGTAGCCATAATGTTAAATGAAGTGTGACTGATAAGATTTCATACATTGATAATGTAAATACATGTAGTGAAGTGTTTTTATGATGACATGTTCTACTAATTAAATGTAAATTTACCAAAGTTGGAATATCAATTTTGGAAATTGAATGGTTAGTCTAAATATTGTGACATTAATAGTTATTAATATGCATGGTTGCTAGATACATTTCCAAAAAATGAAGATCTAAGAGACTTTAAGGAAATTTACAAAAATTGGAGTTTTTTTTAAATCCAAATATTCCATTTAATGTTGGAAATAGAATCATTCCCTATACAGCTGTTGTTTTTTTGTAAACAAATATGTATGGTTGCTAGGTACTTTTAAAACATTCAGATCTTAGAGTCTTTCAGTAAATTAACAAAATTTGAAATTCCATTCTTGGAAATTGAATGGTAACCCTAATTCTAAGAATATTTATGGTTATTTATATGCATGGTTGCTAGATACATTTCCAAAAAATGAAAGTCTTAGAGTCTTTCAGGAAATTTACCAACGTTGGAATTTCATTTTTGGAAATTGAGTGGTTACCTTAACTCTTGTGATATTAATTTTTATTAATAGATATGGTTCCTAGATACATTTCCAAAAATAAAGGTCTGAACGTCTTTCAGGAAATTTACCAAATTTGGAATTATTTTTTTGGAAATCCAAATATTCCATTTAATTTTGGAAATTTAATAATCCCCAATACAGATGTTGTTTTTTTGTAAACAGATATATATTGTTGATAGATACTATTCTAACAAGTTCCGAATTTCTTTCGGGAAATTAACCAAATTTGGAATTCCATTTTTTGGAAATTGAATGGTAACATTAACTCTAATGATATTAATCAGTTTTAGTATGCATGGTTGCTAGATACATGTCCAAAAATTGAAGGTCTTAAATTCTTTCAGGAAATTTATCAAAGTTGCAATTATTTTTTTAATCAAAATATTCAATTTAACAGCTTTTATTCTGCCAGTGTCTGATAGTATGGTTGACTGGTAATTTTCAAAAATTATTAAGTCTTAGACTGTTACAGATAGTTTTTTCTCCCCCAAGGGCAAATTTAAAAATTCCGAAACCTTCGGCACAGACAACTTTGAAAGTGCTAGTAATGCACCAGTGTTTATGTTTCTACCGCTTAGGGTGTAAGAGGAGTTCTGTGACAATCAATTTTGCGATTGATTTAAATCTGTTGTTATTATACCCCCAGGGGTTTCAGGAAAGTTATCATTTCATTGTTTAATTTGCCATACATAATACTAGTCATGGTTTCAGTTTCAGCATTATAGTCCAAAAAGTTTAGAAGATTTCACTATTAACAGGATATCGCGAAATCCGTTTTTTTGCTCAAATTTATGCCCAAAGGGCAAATTCCAAAAGTCCGAAACCTTCGGCACAATCTACATAAGCAATGCTGACAATGATCAAAGTTTCAGTTTTCTATCTCTTATGCTTCCTGAGATAATCCTGGACATTACGTACACACGTACAGTACGGCTCATTTAAAACATCGCCTTAAGTTAACTTCAAGTAAACATAATCTTTGGTTCAAATCTGTGCCCCAGGACCAAACACCAGAGATTAGAACAACTAGGATCAGTCCTGCGACTGGTCAACCAGAGATTTGAAAGCCGAGATTAGGACCAGTCATAAACTCTACTCTATTCATTTTTTCAAATCTCTGGTCCGATTTATTCAACTCCGTCAAACAATTATAAAATATTTATATTGATATGTTCGGTTTCAATTTCAATAAGTTCTAATACGATCGTGTGCAAACGAACGTTTGGTATTAATTCTTTTCCTTGTCGAATTCTAAAAATAATCAAGTTGTTCTTTTTTTGTTAAATACTGCGTTATTTAGTCCCTATAAAAACCGTCACAATGCAGAGATAATCCAGATCGGTTATCAGTTTTCACCTTACCATTTGACATGTGAACCATGGTGATTTGTATGAAGAAGCCGTACACAATCTAGAAGAAATAATCCTGTTATAATTAAGGGTCATGTATTAAATCGACATCGATTTATTTCAGAATGTCAACTATTAGTAGAACAATCTCTTAACTGTCCCGCACACCCATCCTTACGAAACGATATGCTGTCTTTAAACGGTACATGCAGGGTTTGAAAAGTACAAGCTGTTTTTCCCCGAAATTTGACGGTACCTCTGAATACCGCATAACTCCTATATGAAGAAGTTATTTTCATTATCTATTTTCATATTTTTATAATTAATAAAGCACAAAAAACACTATGTTTAATTTCGGCTATGAAGTTTTAGATATATGAAAATATTTCACTATGCAGTGTTTAGACGGATCCTCAGTTGCAAATAAAGAGGAGAAATATACTTAAGGAAAAAAACATAATCCATTGGACAGATAAACCCGAGAAGACAAATGAACAACCACAAGCACAACAAATAAACACTGAGAACTAAAAAAAAAAAAAAATGACAACACGAACTCCTATAAAAACCAGAAGTGAGCCTAGGTTCTCCGGAAGGGTAAGCAGTTCCTGCTTTGTATACGGCACCTATCGTGAAGTTCAACAAATTCAATTCGGTGGAAGTCACAAATCGGTACAGGCACGTGAAATGTTACGACAGTGGGAATAGGTCCAACATCATTTTAGATATTAGAACACTGTAATGGTCAATCAATTCAATTTTGTACATAGATTCCTCTGAAATCACAACACCTGTTTTTGGATTGGCTTGGACCGTTGGACGTTCGATATAATACTAAGAAATATTACCACAGAAAAAATTATGTTTTTAATTCTTTCGAAACAAAACCATATGTATTTTATTTTATAGAAACACTGATGAAAATAAAAACAAAACGAAAAAAAAATAGATATGAAAACATGCGAAATGATGATAAAATCTCAAAACCTCGGTCAATATTTCAATTGTGAAGAATTTATCTCAATAAATTAATCTCCTTGTCGGTAAAATTTCTTTCAGCAACAAGAGTATTCGCAATTTATTTTTTTAAACACACACATATGTACACACACGCAATATTAGAACAATTCCCTTAGGGACCGTTTAATAGTTATCAGACGTGGCAAATCGTTTTTTTTTTTTTTTTTTTTTTTTTTTTTTGGGGGGGGGGGGGGGTGAATGGGGGGTAAATGTTTTTCCTTTTAAATATGTATAGTGGATTGGCCAGAACTTGGTAGGAAAAATTATGCTATGAATCTCGTTGGCTTGTTCGAAAATTTCTTCTGCCGGCACAAAAACTTAATAGAACCGAAAATGGCAATTTATGATTTCAATGTATTTTGAAAATAAAAACATCATGTAACATGGAAACACAACATTTTATAACTTTGAGCAACCAACAACAATGTTTCTTTTTTACTCAACTTGTATAAAGATAAGACGTATGTAAAATGTATGTTCCTTATTTCTAACTTTATATTGGAAGTCAAATTTAACCAGGGGGGGGCGGGGATTGATGGGTGTGGGGTGGCGAAGGTAGACAATTTGAACTGGTGACTGAGTTCAAACCCATGTAAATAGACCTGCGTCGAAATCTACTCTCTAATTTTTTCTTGCAATGTGTATTCATTACAAATTTAATTTATAGTGTAAACTTGTTTTGATTATGTGTAATTAACTCGGGACATGATTTACACACATGGATATACCTTATGTTATGTTCTTATCCGTCTACTCAAACGAACATAAAATATTTATAAATAAAATCAATAAAACTCGGTCACGCGTTGCAGATCTTTGGTATTCGAATTCCGAGATTGGTTATTCTGTTTATTACATTGAAATAGTCCATGTATGAAGAAGATTTAACAGGATTTTATGTTTTTATATGACTACGCGTCGACCGTTGTATAGCAACGTCGTCTTATACTGAACGTCCTCATACGCTGCATCAACTTTACAATAAACAATACATAGTCTATAAAAGAAATAATTTCTAATACAAAAAAACTCAGTAACATATTTCATTCTACATTATGCAAATCAAGGTCATAACAAAGGTATCGTACTCCAAGGTGTACTTTTCAGTAGTATACGTAACTATTACGAAAATTATCAAGAGCAATTCATCAATTCACGTAAATATTAATTGTGTCGATGGGTGGGTGGATGTCAGAAATGACCAGGGTGAACTATCCAAAATGCAAGCGTCGAATAACATATAATATACTTTAAATGTACCTTTACAGTTATTAATCTATCAATTTCAATTTTGAATCATTGTGAAACATTCCAAAAAACAACATATTTTTCCCATTACAAAAAGTGGATAAATGAGTATTATTTACAGAAAAGCCCATTAAAACATCCGATGAATGACAACTGTAACCAGTATTATATTTACTATTTTTTTCTTTCCTTAGGTAATATTACATGCCTAATCATGATTGCTACTTTGATAGCAGTTATGCTGTTCACAGCTGTTTTGGGAGTGGTAAACCCATGTCCTACATCTTGTTCATGCTCAACGACTACTTCGGGTGTTTCTGTAAACTGCATCAGCAGAAACATTGGACACGTTCCGAAAAATATACCACATACTACCTACTATCTGTGAGTACATTGAAAGATGTTGGCTGATATTTTTTTAATTTCAAAATATATAGCTGTGTAGGGATACTTAGCTTATAACAGAATATCTAACTAAGATATAAAGCAAGCAAGATACTTAGGAGAGTATTGGTACAAACAGGTGTATTCTGCTGAAGAACTCATTCATATGAATTTAAATTGGATGATACATAAAAATATTAGATGTCCTGCAAAATGGCTAATTTTGGTAGTTGTAATCCCTTTTATCTATTTAACGACAAAAGTAACACAAAAATTCCTGGAATAACTATTATAACATTATTTAAAACGAACCATTTAACCAAATCATCGATCGGAGAAGACATTTATCCTATGTCCCTTATTTACCCGTTTTATCTCTAAAACGTTAATAGATGGGGAAAACGGATCTGAAGAGATTAACCAAAGATATTTTTTTTAATTCCATCCAAATTAAAAAAAAACCCTTAATAACCTTGAGAAAAAACGAGGAGCAAAATTTCTTAAAATCAATGCCAACCTGTATTTTTAATGTGTTACCCTTGTGGTAAAATATCATCAGGATACTTTTAATTGAATGAAAGTAAATGAGCAGAAACCTAATTGTCTACGGACGACAATGCAGACAGGTTCATACCATTTTATATACCAAATATTTGTGGTCGTATGAACAACGTCAAATACCTTTTGACATTTAAATCTCCAAGATCACATCGATCTAAAGAAATACTAATATATACCATTTCTCTGTTAAAAATGTTTAAACTAATTTACTAAAGTTTCTTTCAAAAATTAGCTATATACTTTTTAATATCGTTTGGACAAAGTGATTTTTATTAATTTAGTTTATTGACAATTTTTGAATATTATAAGAAAAAAGAAACGAGCGGAAAGTTCTAACCTTATAATGACCTCGTTATCAGGGTAAAAAATGGTATACTTTTGCTATGAATTTCGGTTGTAATTGTGTCCGTGTTGCGTTAATATTCGTTATATTCGATATTTAGGTATGTTCTATCTTTAAAATTCAAATTATGAAAACCTAATGTAAAATATTATACGAAATATTTTCCTATCATATAAACTCCAGTTTTAATATTGCCAAAATACTCTTTAATCGTCATGCTTAGTTGGGTATGTCGTTCTCGTGTAAATGTGTTACATAAAAGAGAAACAGGACAGAACATGATGTTTTATATGCCATTGGAACAGACACTTGTAGTAAAAAATGGATAATGATATGCCAAGGATGGCAAAAATCTTATTACACTACGGCAGTATTTAATATTACATTATATGTTCTATGTTCACATGGTATATGCAGTTATAACGCACTGTTTTAATACAATGGAACAAAATAATCAAATCAATTTAGGCATGTAGATATGTAGATATAGCTTTTATGGTATTAGCATTTTGCAACAATATTTTAAGAAACTTGGATAACAATGGTAAATCAGTTATTGAGGATGGAGCGTTTGAATGGCTCGCAGGATTGCAGCCACTGTACGTTATACAATGTAAATAATGACATGTTCAAAGCTTAACATTTAAATATCACTTATTCAGATATACTGAAGTATGTAAATGCTACCAATTTCAAAATGCACTGGTTTAAGTTATAGGTTGTAAATAATACAGTAAACACTATAAGTTAACATGATAATAAACACGAGAACTATAGCCCGTTAATTCCTGGAATCTAAATTTAGCAACAGAAAGAAAAGAGTATACAGCAATTATATAAAACCTTTAATGTTAGTATTTTGATACTAGCGCAATACTGATACTTTACATTTGCTGTAACTAATTGTAAAATTTGTGATAACTAAGGAGAATTTCCCTTGAACTTGGCTTTGTCCTTAGATGCTTTTGGTTTCTCATTTTGTTTAGTCATTTTGGTGTTTTTGCATTTGGTTTTCAACGTCTTGGATTCTTTGTTTTGTTTTTGTTGTTTTGTTTTTTTTTGTTTGTTTGTTTTTTGTTTCTTGTTTCTCAACATTTTAGGCATTCAGTCATAAATCGACGAACTGTGCACAACTTGTGCGTCAAAATTGGTATCAAACAATTGTATTTTAAAACAGAGAGTTGAAGAACACTAGCCTATCAGCTCTAGGATGTCTGTTTTACATTTTGTAGTTTACATATACTAGTAAAAAAAAAAGAAGAAACGAAACAGGATAATGCATTCTCATATATTCAAATTTCAAACAAGCAGAACAATAGACCCACACGTCTTTCAATTTTTTAGATTTAAAAAATCACACTTTTCAACCCAAAATTAAAAAAATCAGTATTTTTACTCCATTATGTGAATCATAATGTCTGTATAACGAAAGTTTTTTTTCTAATCGTTTCAGCGACTGAATTTTCATTTTACAAAATGTGTGTTGATTTTCGTCTCGATTTTCCACAAATTTAATTTAACCCTCTTTTTGGAAATTTCCATTTTTCACCATTTCAAGTGTTCTGTAAATTTCAAAATGAGACGCATTAGATCAGGACGTGAAGAAGCAAACCACCTTTGCCCTCATACTTAAGATTTTTTAAGGGATTACCACGATATCTGGTTCCGATCTCTTGTGTCGTAGTATAGATGAATCATTAACTCAGGAAATCATATTTTCAGCTATTTACAAAGCAATAACATCTCTATCATTGAGAATGAAGTTTTCAGAGGTCTTGAAAGTTTGCAGAGTTTTTAAGTTACAATTTTAGACATAGATATTTTTCTATACATTTCTTTAAGTATGCAGTTATACTTATAATGTACGGCTCCTGTCTGATTAAAAAGTTTATTCAGAAAGCGTAAGATATAACATGGTGTTTTTTTTCAAGATAGTCACGTGTTATCCAGTTAAATAATTTCGTTTTACAGTTATAATTCGGATGAAAGAATATAATTTCACACTGACAGAATGCAATTGTAAAATTTTGGAAAAGGTTGTGACTTAATTGCCATATGACCATGCCCAGCAACACACAGTCGCTGTCATGATCATTTGGACAGAACACCGAATATTTTAAGAAATAACATCAAAAAATTAAGACACTTTAAATAATTATGTGTATTTGTCCATTAATGTATAGAGTGCCTTCCGTAGACAAAGTACAAACAGATCATAATGGTTTTCGAGGTCATACAAGAAATGCACCAAACAAATAAAACTATTTTCAAATTGAGAGCGGGGGCATCGGTGACCGAGAATTCTAGGTAGTTCGTCATGACTACTACTGATCACTAGCCTGTCAACACTGGAGTGTGAGTTCCAATCTCACCTGTGGTCGGGAGGGGGGTGTTTGACTGCTATCTAATTGACAAGGATTGCCAATTTTCCTACGGAAGGTCGGTGGTTCCCTTCGGGTACTCCGGCTACCAATAAAAATGGCCGCCGCGAAATAACCAAATGTGCTGAAAACGGCGTAAAACCCCAACTGAAAAAAAAACAATCAAATTGAGAGCATAATACCGGGATTATGATTTTTGCAAGGGGGCAACGGCAGTGATGCATTGTCACAGAGAATAAAGTTGTAAACTGCTGAAAGAAAGCAAAGCGATAAATTTTTGATTTAATTCTCATATTTAATAAATAGTTCATGAGACTGAGGGCAATATGGACCGACTATTTCTTATATTATGTTTATGAATCACTTCTAAATAATTTCTTTAATCCCGGAGGGGGTTAGTCGCCGTAACAATCTATACATTGGATCTTTACCGCAAAAGTGTTTTTCTCACCACCACCACTACTAAATGTAATTTCTTCCGACATCCCAATCATATCTTTCTGAAGAATTGAAAAATACTTTGCATCTTATAAAACACCTCTTTGAGAATGTTTTCACACGCTGCTAAAAAATTACCTTATATTTTTGTGTTGTAAATTGGAAAATTTTAGATGACAGGTGTTTTACTGATGATCAGTTTGTACTGATAATTAGTTTCATTTTAAGCAAATATTCGGCAATACTTTTTTAAATCCAACCCCACCTCCCCAACCCTATACTATCACCCTCCTGAAAGAAAAATATTAAACATTTGTTGATCACATGCAAATATCATGTAAACATACCTCTGAAATATTATTTTGCCAAACAAAATACTTAAAATTTTACTGCACACCCAATATAAAAACATGGAAAAATAAAACCAAAATATAATGCACCAATGTGCACACTTTGATGTACTGAGTATATGCATTAAATGACAAACCAATAGATTACTTGTATATTCTGTAGATCAGGAAAAGAAATGAGGAATATAGTCAATTTCTTTTTTTTATCGTATTTAAACGGTCTTCTGTATCAGTTGTTCTGTTCATTTGCCACGGAGGCCATCCGATTTAGGCCACCAAAACAAACCCTATAGCAATTCCGAAAAAAAAGTCGAACATTAGGCTGAATCTCCTGTGCATATACGTTTATAAGGAATGGGGAAATTTACTTAAGACAAATATTAGAAAAAAATCTGAAAGTATACTTATATATCTTTGTAACAACCATTTACAGTCTACTGTTCTGAAAGCGTTTACAAACCTGACACATATAAGGGTACCGTTTTTTTTTTTTTCATTTTAAAATATGTAAACCTGATTATATATCAGCGAACAGCCTTAATTTAGCGAAATGAAACCATTTGCTCCGAGACAGATTGTTGACTCCCTGTCAAGGTTTGCCTGTTTCCAATAATATTAACTTAAATAAAACGAAAACAAACAAAGAATTTCCTACAAAATAATTGCATGTTCTTAATGTAATAGTAATACTGATGCTGGAAACAATAGATTATATATTTTCCTATTTTACAAGATATTGGGGAATCCCTAATTACCATGTAGAAAGTCAAAATATCGTTATGAAAGATATTACTTCAGGCAAAGGTAACTGTTTTACATTAACATCTATTAAAACTAGAGAACAAAACATGATTTCGCCTTTCTTATATCAAATGTTTTCTGAAATATATCAAAATGGTTTTGTTCTCTTACTCTTTCCAGATATCTCAATAACAATCGCTTGCAGTCTATTACAGAAAACTCATTTGGAAACCTGACAGGCTTAACTTATCTGTAAGTATTCACATAACAAAAGATAACCAAGACGACAATTCGTGCACAAAATAAATTAAAAGATTCTTCTTTTTCTTTTTTTTTGGGGGGGGGGGGGGGGGGGGGGCATTCCACTGTCTTAGGCCTTTAGTACAACTGTTGAGTCTCAAATCGAAATGTGCATACCTTGTGCATTACATTTTATATGGAAGGAAAAAATGACTATTTTTTCTGATTGTATTTGTGTTAAACCCATGTCCTACATCTTGTCCATGCTCCACCACAACCTTGGCTGTTTCTGTTAACTGCTATAGCGTAAACGATGGACAGGTTTCGGAAAATATGCCGAATAATACCTACTATCTGTGAGTAGAATTAAAGGCCTAGTATGACAATTGTTTTTAATTTTAAAATATAGAGCTGTCTGGGGATACTAACCTTATAATAGAATATCTAAGTAAAACAAGCAAGATTCTCAGGAAAGTGTTGATACAAACTGCTGTATTCTGCTGAAGAACGCATTCATATTAATTTAAATTTGATGATAAATAAAAATATTAGATGTCCTCCAAAGTGGCTAATTATGTTCGTGTTAATCCCCTTTGTCTATCTATCGACAAAAGTAACGCACAAACGCCTGCTGTAACTATTATAAAATGATTTAGGTCGAGCCATTTAATCAGATCATCAAAATTGAAGATGACATAAAATTATTCTGTGTCCGATTTTTGCCCCTTTTATCTGTAAATCGTTAATAGATGGGGAAACGGGTCTGACGAGATTAATCAAGGATCTTTTTTTTTTTTTAAATTCCATCCAAATTAACAAACAAAAAACACCTTAATAACCTTGAGAAAAAAAACGAGGAGCAAAATTTCTTCAAATCAATGCCAACCTGTTTTTCTAATGTGTTAACATTGTGGTAAATTATTATCAAGATACTTTAAATAGAATCAAAGTAAACGAGCAGAAACATAATTGTCAGCAGACCTTAATGCCGAAAGGTTCATACCATTTTATATTACCAGCTATTTGTGGTCGTATCAAAATTGAATTATCAATACCTGTTTGAAATTACAATCTACAAGATCACATCGATCTGAAGAAATATTATTATATATAATTTCTCTGTTTACAGATAAAAACATTTCTAATTAATTTATTAAAATGCATTTTAAAACTTGGCTCTGTATTTTGTACTATAGTTTCGACAAAGTGATTTTTATTAATTTAATTTATTGACAATTTTTGAAATATTATAAAAAAAAAAAAAAAAAAAAAAAAAAAAAAAAACAAGCGGAAAGTTTTAACGTTATAATCACTTCGTTATCAGCGTAAAAATTGGTATACTTTTGCTATGAATTTCGGTTGTAATTGTGTCCGTGTTGCGTTAAAAAAAGGTCAAATATACCTAAGGAGCAATAAAAAAAAACCTAGTCCATTAGACAGACAAACTCGGGAAGACAAATGAATAACCACAAGCACAACAAATAAACACAGAAAACTAAAAACAATGAACAACACGAACTCCTATAAAAACCAGGAGTGAACCCAGGTGCTCCGGAAGGGTAAGCAGTTCCTGCTCCGTATACGGCACCCGTCGTGAAGTTCAACAAAGTCAATTCGGTGGAAGTCACAAATCGGTGGAGGCACATGAAAGGTTACGACAGTGGGAACAGGTCCAACGTCATCTTAGATATTGGAACACTGTAATGGTCAGTCAATTCATGATGACGACCACGTGTAAATCACCAAAAACATCGTGTAACGTGCGAAACGTGTGCGTGTAATGTGTGGATCGTGTGCGTGTAACGTGTGAATCGTGTGCGTGTAACGTGTGAATCGTGTGCGTGCAATGTGCGAATCGTGTGCGTGTGGTTTGCGTGTGGTAATAAACTTACGATTTGAATCGTGTAACGTGTTTGAGATTTCATTGGTCGAAACAGATATTAAAACGTGTGAATTCAAATCGGAGCAAATTTCGAACTCGAATTAAAATATTGTTGGAACGAACCTTCATCGGTGTCAAATATTTGAAAATATTGATATTAATAATACCGCAACAAATTGTTCAATTTATTTGGTTTGATAAGAATAAATTAAATAAAATGTTCCCTAAATAAAACGATAATACAACATGCATGCAACATTTGCAAATTAAACATAAATTTGAACTTTAAGTTGTCTGTAAAAAAACTATTTTAAATTACTCTTAAAATATGCTCACGTTTTAAATCCTTTAACAAATATCATTTATCAATTTATATTTTCATAATATATCTTTTACATAAGTATTTGTTTTATCGGGCTAAAACAACATCTAATTAGACAAGGGATTAAGAAGATAAAATGTCTCTTTATCTGTTAATTTACCTAAGAAATCTTCATTCATTCATTCATTCATGCCTCTAAAGATTTGTGATTTTTTATATTTATAAATTAAGAGTTACATTTTCAGATAAACTTTAATTTATATTGTAAATATATTTTATGTACAAATATTATGAACATTAAATATTTTTATTCACTTATGGTTTAATTATAATTTGAATGAGTACATAATAATAAATTATATTGATATCAACTATATATTAATATAAATTAACAGTTAATATTTTATATTATATAATATACATGTATTATAAATAGTAAATACAATATTTTTACAATTTAACTTATAATTAAACCATTTAGCATTGTATATCTAAGGTAAATGTACAAGTAAATAAGTAGCCTTGTAGTCGTTCGTGGAACACACCCCTATGACATGGCGTCTTTGTTTGAAAGAAGCCATAAAATATTGTTTATTTTACTGACAACTTTATTCTTATCATATCAATGGTTAATATGCCATAGCTAATTAGGTAATAACAACATGAAAAGGTTTATTGATTTTTAATAAATTAAAAATATAATTTCACTGTCCTGTTATAAAGTTTGATACATTTCCCATTAAAAAAATTGAATATGCAAATAAATTTTTATTTATGAAAACAGTTAAATACGGACCGTTCAAAACCGGCTTCCTTTCATCGTACTTATTGATTTAAAATCAAATGCATTTTCAATATTTCATTGCTATTCATATCCGGCATAAATTTAATTATAATAATTCGTTTCGCTATATTCCGTTCGTATCTTACAAACACAATTTTCAGAATTCGCACGATCGGAAATCGTGTTTCGTATAACGTGCAGCGTGTGGTTTGCGTATAACATGCGAATCGTGTGCGTGTATCGTGCGAATCGTGTGCGTGTATCGTGCGAATCGTGTGCGTGTAACGTGCGAATCGTGTGCGAGTAACGTGTGAATCCTGTGAGTGTGGTTTGGTGCATTACACGCTCAACCATCTGTACTTTACATTTACTGTAACTAATTGTTAAATTTGTGATAACTAAGGAGTATTTTCCTCGAGCTTAGATTTGTCCTTAGATGGTTTTGGTTTCTCATTTTGTTTAGTCATTTTGGTGTTTTTGCATTTGCTTTTCAGCGTGTTGGATTCTTTGTTTTGTTTTGTTTGTGTTTTTTTATGTCTCAACATTTAGGCATTGAATCATAAATCGACGAACTGTGCACATCTTGTGCGTCAAAATTGGTATCAAACAATTGTATTTTAAAACAGAGAGTTGAAGAACACTAGCCTATCAGCTCTAGGATGTCTGCTTTACATTTTGTAGTTTACATATACTGGTCAAAAAAAAAAGAAAAAGAAACGAAACAGGATAATACATTTTCATATATTCAAATTTCAAACAAGCAGAACAATAGACCCACACGACTTTCAATTTTTTAGATTTAAAAAATCACATTTTTCAACCCAAAATTAAAAAAATCAGTATTTTTACTCCATTATGTGAATCATAATGTCTGTATAACGAAAGTTTTTTTGTAATCGCTTCAGCGACTGAATTTTCATTTTACAAAATGTGTGTTGATTTTCGTCTCGATTTTCCACAAATTTAATTTAACCCTCTTTTTGGAAATTTCCATTTTTCACCATTTCAAGTGTTTTTCAAAATGAGACGCATTAGATCAGGACGTGAAGAAGCAAACCACCTTTGCCCTCATACTTAAGATTTTTTAAGGGATTACCACGATATCTGGTTCCGATCTCGTGTGTCGTAGTATACATGAATCATTAACTCAGGAAATCATATTTTCAGCTATTTACAAAGCAATAACATCTCTATCATTGAGAATGGAGCTTTCAGAGGTCTTGAAAGTTTGCAGAGTTTGTAAGTTACAATTTTAGACATAGATATTTTTCTACACATTTCTCTAAGTATGCAGTTATACTTATAATGTACGGCTCCTGGCTGATTAAAAAGTTTATTCAGAAAGCGTAAGATATACCATGGTGTTTTTTTTTCAAGATAGTCACGTGTTATCCAGTTAAATAATTTCGTTTTACAGTTTTAATTTGGATGAAAGAATATAATTTCTTACTGACAGAATGCAATTGTAACATTTTGGAAAAGGTTGTGAATTAATTGCCATATGACCATGCCCAGCAACACACAGCCGCTGTCATGATTATTTGGACAGAAGAACACCGAATATCTTAAGAAGAGAAGAACACCGAATAACTTAAGAAATAACATCAAAAAATTAAGACACCTTTAAATAATTATGTGTATTTGTCCATTAGTGTATAGAGTGCCTTCCGTATTCAAAGTACAAACAGATCATA
Organism: Mytilisepta virgata; assembly: GCA_028015205.1. Lineage (NCBI taxonomy): Eukaryota > Metazoa > Mollusca > Bivalvia > Mytilida > Mytilidae > Mytilisepta > Mytilisepta virgata. The sequence goes on from CM051513.1 coordinate 22,081,177, forward strand.
ATGGTTTCCAAGGTCATACAAGAAATGCACGAAACAAATAAAACTATTTTCAAATTGAGAGCGGGGGCATCGGTGGCCGAGAGTTCTAGGTAGTTCGTCATGACCACTACTGATAACTAGCCTGTCAACACTAGAGTGTGAGTTCCAATCTCACCTGTGGTCGGGAGGGGTGTGTTTGACTGCTATCTAATTGACGAGGATTGCCAATTTTCCTACGGAAGGTCGGTGGTTCCCTTCGGGTACTCCGGCTACCAATAAAAATGGCCGCCGCGAAATAACCAAATGTGCTGAAAACGGCGTAAAACCCCAACTGAAAAAACAATCAAATTCAAGGCATAATACCGGGATTTATGATTTTTGCAAGGGGGCAACGGCAGTGATGCATTGTCACAGAGAATAAAGTTGTAAACTGCTGAAAGAAAGCAAAGCGATAAATTTTTGATTTAATTCTCATATTTAATAAATAGTTCATGAGACTGAGGGCAATATGGACCGACTATTTCTTATATTATGTTTATGAATCACTTCTAAATAATTTCTTTAATCCCGGAGAGGGTTAGTCGCCATAACAATCTATACATTGGATCTTTACCGCAAAAGTGTTTTTTCACCACCACCACTACTAAATGTAATTTCTTCGGACATCCCAATCATATCTTTCTGAAGAATTGAAAAATACTTTGCATCTTATAAAACACCTCTTTGAGAATGTTTTCACACGCTGCTAAAAAATTACCTTATATTTTTGTGTTGTATATTCGAAAATTTTAGATGACGGGTGTTTTACTGATGATCAGTTTGTACTGATAATTAGTTTCATTTTAAGCAAATATTAGGTAATACTTTTATAAATCCAACCCCATCTCTCCAACCCTATACTATCACCCTCCCGAAAGAAAAATATCAAACATTTGTTGATCACACGCAAATACCATGTAAACATACCTCTGAAATATTATTTTGCCAAACAAAATAATTAAAATTTTACTCCACACCCAATATAAAAACATGGAAAAATGAAACCAAAATATAATGCACCAATGTGCACACTTTGATGTACTGAGTATATGCATTAAATGACCAACCAATAGACTACTTGTATATTCTGTAGATCAGGAAAAGAAATGAGGAATATAGTCAATTTCTTTTTTTTTTGATCGTATTTAAACGGTCTTCTGTATCAGTTGTTCTGTTCATTTGCCACGGAAGCCATCCGATTTAGGCCACCAAAACAAACCCGGTAGCAATTCCGAAAAAAAGTCGAACATTAACCTGAATCTCCTGTGCATATACGTTTATAAGGAATGGGGAAATTTACTTAAGACAAATATTAGAAAAAAATCTGAAAGTATACTTATATATCTTTGTAACGACCATTTACAGTCTACTGTTATGAAAGTGTTTACAAACCTGACACATATAAGGGTACCGTTTTTTTCATTTTAAAATATGTAAACCTGATTATATATTAGTTTAATAAATAACATAATAATAAAGAGTAAAACAGGTTCACGACCATTGTAAGTTGTACAATATAAAGTACACAAATTTCAAGCATTGGTCAATATAGTTTGGTGGATATTGAAATTAAAAAAAAATCCTTAAAATGAAAATACACAAGAAACGTATAGGCATGAAACGTAATTAGATTTGGACATTGAAACACGAATCCAATGCTACCATGCGAGCGATATATGGTAAACGGGATGTTCATATTTATGCCATGAAATATATTTTTTACTACATCAATATGACTGAATCTGTCTTTTGTCACACGAATTCACAATGATGTACACCTACGAACTAACTTTATAATAAGCCATTTGTAAAAATCTGATGAAATCCTTATTATTGATTAATGGTTTTTGCGAAATAAAACTTGACAATGACAAATCTATGTAAAATCAAGAGAGCATTTTTTTCCCGCCAAATTTTCAATGACACAAAAACACAGACCTATATTTTTTTTATCTTTCAGTTCCTTATTTATTAGTGTTATGAAAAACTTTTATTTTGAAACTGAGCAGCGAACAGCCTTAATTTAGCGAAAAGAAACCATTTGCTCCGAGACAGATTGTTGACTCCCTGTCAAGGTTTGCCTGTTTCCAATAAACAGCTTCCAATAATATTAACTTCAATAAAACGAAAACAAACAAAGAATTTCCTACAAAATAATTGCATGTTCTTAATGTAATAGTAATACTGATGCTGGAAACAATAGATTATATATTTTCCTATTTTACAAGATATTGGGGAATCCCTAATTACCATGTAGAAAGTCAAAATATCGTTATGAAAGATATTACTTCAGGCAAAGGTAACTGTTTTACATTAACATCTATTAAAACTAGAGAACAAAACATGATATCGCCTTTCCTATATCAAATGTTTTCTGAAATATATCAAAATGGTTTTGTTCTCTTACTCTTTCCAGATATCTCAATAACAATCGCTTGCAGTCTATTACAGAAAACTCATTTGGAAACCTGACAGGCTTAACTTATTTGTAAGTATTCACATAACAAAAGATAACCAAGACGACAATTCGTGCACAAAATAAATTAAAAGATTCTTCTTTTTCTTTTTTTTTTCTTTTTTTTTTTTGGGGGGGGGGGGGGGGGGGCATTCCACTGTCTTAGGTCTTTAGTACAACTGTTGAGTCTCATATCGAAATGTGCATACTTTGTGCATTACATTTTATATAGAAGGAAAAAATGACTATTTTTTCTGATTGTATTTGTGTTAAACCCATGTCCTACATCTTGTCCATGCTCCACCACAACCTCGGCTGTTTCTGTTAACTGCTATAGCGTAAAAATTTCGGAAAATATGGCAAATAATACCTACTATCTGTGAGTAGAATTAAAGGCCTAGTATGACAATTTTGTTTAATTTTAAAATATAGAGCTGTCTGGGGATACTAACCTTATAATAGAATATCTAAGTAAAACAAGCAAGATTCTCAGGAAAGTGTTGATACAAACTGCTGTATTCTGCTGAAGAACGCATTCATATTAATTTAAATTTGATAATAAATAAAAATATTAGATGTCCTCCAAAGTGGCTAATTATGTTCGTGTTAATCCCCTTTGTCTATCTATCGACAAAAGTAACGCACATACGCCTGCTGTAACTATTATAAAATGATTTAGGTCGAGCCATTTAATCAGATCATCAAAATTGAAGATGACATAAAATTATCCTGTGTCCGATTTTTGCCCCTTTTATCTGTAAATCGTTAATAGATGGGGAAACGGGTCTGACGAGATTAATCAAGGATCATTTTTTTTAAATTCCATCCAAATTAACAAACAAAAAACACCTTAATAACCTTGAGAAAAAAAACGAGGAGCAAAATTTCTTCAAATCAATGCCAACCTGTTTTTCTAATGTGTTAACATTGTGGTAAATTATTACTAAGATACTTTAAATAGAATCAAAGTAAACGAGCAGAAACATAATTGTCAACAGACCTTAATGCCGAAAGGTTCACACCATTTTATATTACCAGCTATTTGTGGTCGTATCAAAATTGAATTATCAATACCAGTTTGAAATTACAATCTACAAGATCACATCGATCTAAAGAAATATTATTATATAGAATTTCTCTGTTTACATATAAAAACATTTCTAATTAATTTATTAAAATTGATTTTAAAACTTGGCTCTGTATTTTGTACTATAGTTTCGACAAAGTGATTTTTATTAATTTAATTTATTGACATTTTTTGAAATATTATAAAAAAAAACAAGCGGAAAGTTTTAACGTTATAATCACTTCGTTATCAGCGTAAAAATTGGTATACTTTTGCTATGAATTTCGGTTGTAATTGTGTCCGTGTTGCGTTAAAAAAAGGTCAAATATACCTAAGGAGCAATAAAAAAAAACGTAATCCATTGGACAGACAAACCCGGGAAGACAAATGAACAAGCACAAGCACAACAAATAAACACAGAAAACTAAAAACAATGAACAACACGAACTCCTATAAAAACCAGGAGTGAACCCAGGTGCTCCGGAAGTCACAAATCGGTGGAGGCACATGAAAGGTTACGACAGTGGGAACAGGTCCAACCTCATCTTAGATATTGGAACACTGTAATGGTCAGTCAATTCATGATGACGACCGTACAATTTCTTAAGTGATGACATCAACTTATCCCTGATAAAACCCTGGTTAAGAAGCTTTTGTGACAGCAGTAATCCTCTTTGTCGAAAGTCAGGGTAACTCACGCATGCCCTTGAAATTCGGATAAGCTGAGAAACGTAGACGCCATATGCAGGCGATGCTGGTATATTGCTACTCAAGAAGGGAAAATTAACAATAGGAAAGTTGAAGCCATCGCGTTTCTCATAAAGCGAATGAATTCCGCTTCATATGAGTACAGTAATAGATCGGCGAGGAGAGGAGCACAGTTGGTTCCCATTGGAATGCCGATTGTTTGTTGAAAAATTAGACCACCAAATTCAACGAATATGTTGTTTATGAGTAAATCTAACATGTTTGTAATTTCATCTTCAGAATACTTTTTGTCAGAATCAGAGTGGTTCTTCGCGAAATAAGACTTTTCTCTACCTAGAACAAGGAATTTATACCTGCGTGTCCCATTTTTCTTGAAAAAACATTGATGAACTAGTTGCTTTAAGCGATTGAGAATGTGGTATGGTAGTGTAGAGTGTAGAGAAGTCGAAAGTTTTTATGCTGTTGCATGTAGCCAAAGATTTTGATTTTAGATATTAAAGTAAATTTTTGGAGTTTTTAAGAATCCACATCTGATTGACGCCACTGGTGGAACATGATGTTTCACAGTAATTCTGAAGGCCCTCTTTAATACATGTCAATATAGATGTTAAAATCTTTGAAAGAGGTTTTGTAGAGCAATTAGCTGACCAAGCAATGTACCTTTGTTTAAACGGATTCTTATGTAGCTTAGGAATCCAATAAAGAGCAGGAAGGTCCATTTCGTCATCCCCGTTAATATTCGTTATATTTGACTTTTAGGTATGTCCTATCTTTTAAATTAAAATTATGAAAATGTAATGTAAAATAGTGTAAAAAATGTTTTCCTATCTTATAAACTCCAGGTTTAATGTAGCCAAAATACTCTGTAATCGTCTTTATTTGTTGGGTATGTCGTGCTCGTATAAATGTCTTACATAGAAGAGAAACAGGACAGAACATGATGTTTAACTGCCATTGGAACAGATACTTCTAGTAAACAAGTGATATGCCAAGTACGGCAAAAAATATTATTACACTATGACAATATTAATATTGCATTATATAAGAGTTCCCCTATTTTCACATGATATATGCAGTTATAACGTACAGTTTTAATATAAAGAAACAAAATGATCACATCAATTGAGGCATGTATAGATATATAGATGTAGCTTTTATGGTATTAACATTTTGCAACAATATTTTAAGAAACCTGGATAACAATGGAATATCAGTTATTGAGGATGGAGCGTTTGAATGGCTCGCAAGATTGGAGACACTGTAAGTTATACAGTGTAAATAATGACAAGTTCAAAGCTGAACATTTAAATATCACTTATCGAGATATACTGAAGTATGTATTGCTACCATTTTCAAAATGCACTGGTTTAAGTTATTGGTTGTAATAATACAGTAAACACTACAAGTTAACATGACAATGAACACCAGAACTATACCCCGTTAATTCCTGGAACCTAAATTTAGCAACGGAAAGAAAAGAGTATACAGCAATTATATAAAACCTTTAGTGTTAGTATTTTGATACTAGAGCTAAACTGATACACATGGTTGAACGTGTAAATCACCAAAAACATCGTGTAACGTGCGAAACGTGTGCGTGTAATGTGTGGATCGTGTGGGTGTAACGTGTGAATCGTGTGCGTGCAACGTGCGAATCGTGTGCGTGTGGTTTGCGTGTGGTAATAAACTTACGATTTGAATCGTGTAACGTGTTTGAGATTTCATTGGTCGAAACAGATATTAAAACGTGCGAATTCAAATCGGAGCAAATTTCGAACTCAAATTAAAATATTGTTGGAACGAACCTTCATCGGTGTCAAATATTTGAAAATATTGATATTAATAATACCGCAACAAATTGTTCAATTTATTTGGTTTGATAAGAATAAATTAAATAAAATGTTCCCTAAATAAAACGATAATACAACATGCATGCAACATTTGCAAATTAAACATAAATTTGAACTTTAAGTTGTCTGTAAAAAAACTATTTTAAATTACTCTTAAAATATGCTCACGTTTTAAATCCTTTAACAAATATCATTTATCAATTTATATTTTCATAATATATCTTTTACATAAGTATTTGTTTTATCGGGCTAAAACAACATCTAATTAGACAAGGGATTAAGAAGATAAAATGTCTATTTATCTGTTAATTTACTTAAGAAATCTTCATTCATTCATTCATGCCTCTAAAGATTTGTGATTTTTTATATTTATTAATTAAGAGTTACATTTTCAGATAAACTTTAATTTATATTATAAATATATTTTATGTACAAATATTTTACATAGAGAACATTAAATGTTTTTATTCACGTATGGTTTAATTATAGTTTGAATGAGTACATAATAATAAATTATATTGATATCAACTATATATTAATATAAATTAACAGTTAATATTTTATATTATATAATATACATGTATTATAAATAGTAAATACAATATTTTTACAATTTAACTTATAATTAAACCATTTAGCATTGTATATCTAAGGTAAATGTACAAGTAAATAAGTAGCCTTGTAGTCGTTCGTGGAACACACCCCTATGACATGGCGTCTTTGTTTGAAAGAAGCCATAAAATATTGTTTATTTTACTGACAACTTTATTCTTATCATATCAATGGTTAATATGCCATAGCTAATTAGGTAATAACAACATGAAAAGGTTTATTGATTTTTAATAAATTAAAAATATAATTTCACTGTTCTGTTATAAAGTTTGATACATTTCCCATTAAAAAAAAATTTAATATGCAAATAAATTTTTATTGATGAAAACAGTTAAATACGGACCGTTCAAAACCGGCTTCCTTTCATCGTACTTATTGATTTAAAATCAAATGCATTTTCAATATTTCATTGCTATTCATTTCCGGCATAAATTTAATTATAATAATTCGTTTCGCTATATTCCGTTCGTATCTTACAAACACAATTTTCAGAAATCGCACGATCGGAAATCTTGTTTTGTATAACGTGCAGCGTGTGGTTTGCGTGTAACGTGCGAATCGTGTGCGTGTAACGTGCGAATCTTGTGCGTGTAACGTGTGAATCCTGTGAGTGTGGTTTTGTGCATTACACGCTCAACCATCTGTACTTTACATTTACTGTAACTAATTGTAAAATTTGTGATAACTAAGGAGTATTTTCCTCGAGCTTAGATTTGTCCTTAGATGGTTTTGGTTTCTCATTTTGTTTAGTCATTTTGGTGTTTTTGCATTTGCTTTTCTGCGTGTTGGATTCTTTGTTTTGTTTTGTTTGTGTTTTTTTTATGTCTCAACATTTAGGCATTGAATCATATATCGACGAACTGTGCACATCTTGTGCGTCAAAATTGGTATCAAACAATTGTATTTTAAAACAGAGAGTTGAAGAAAACCAGTCTATCAGCTCTAGGACGTCTGTTTTACATTTTGTAGTCTATATATCAAGTCAACAAAAGAAACGAAACAGGATAATGCATTTTCATATATTCAAATTTCAAACAAGCAGAACAATAGACCCATACGTCTGATTTTCATAGTAGATTGTTGCTTAATCAAAATCATGGATTTTGTCCAAAAAGTTTGAAATAAAAAATTTCAAGTTTTGAGATTTCAAAAATCATATTTTTTAACCCATAATTAAAAAATCTGTATTTTTACCCCATTATGTGAATCATAATGTCTGTCTAACAAAGGTTTTTTTCTAATCATTTTAGCGACTGAATTTTCATTTTACAAAATGTGTGTTAATTTTCGTCTCGATTTTCCACAAATTTAATTTAACCCTCTTTTTGGAAAATTCCATTTTTCAGCATTTCATGTGTTCTGCAAATTTCAAAATGAGACGCATTAATCAAGACCTGAAGAAGCAAACCACTGTTGCCCTCATACTTAAGTTTTTTTAAGGGATTACCGAGATATTTGGTTCGGAACTCGTGTGTCGTAGTATACATGAATCATTAACTCTTGAAATCATATTTTCAGCTTTTTACAAAGCAACAACATCTCTATCATTGAGAATGAAGCTTTCAGAGGTCTTGAAAGTTTGCAGATTTTGTAAGTTACAATTTTAGACATCGATATTTTTTCTATACATTTCTCTAAGTATGCAGTTATACTTATAATGTACGGCTTCTGGCCGATTAAAAAGTTTATTCAGAAAGGATAAGATATAACTTTTTTTTTCAATAATCTCATCAATTTAGGCATGTAGATATGTAGATGTAGCTTTTATGGTATTAACATTTTGCAACAATATTTAAAGAAACTTGGGTAACAATGGTATATCATATCCAGATATACAGACGTATGTAAATGCTACTGTTTTCAAAATGCACGGGTTGAAGTTATAGATTATAATTAATACAGTAAACACTACAAGTTAACATGATAACAAACACCAGAACTATACCCCGTTAATCCCTGGAATATAAATTTAGCAACAGAAAGAAAATAGTATACAGCATTTATATAAAACCTTTAGTGTTAGTATTTTGATACTAGCGCGAAATTGATACTTGACATTTATTGTAACTAATTGTAAAATTTGTGATAACTAAGGACTATTTCCCTCGAGCATAGCTTCGTCCTTAGATGGCTTTGGTTTTTCCTTTTTTTAGTTATTTTGGTGTTTTTGAATTTGATTTTGAACGTTATGGATTTTTTTTTTATTATAATTTTTTTTTTTTTTTTTTTTTTGGTTCTCAAAATTTTAGGCATTGGTTCGTAAATCGACGAACTGTGCATAGTTGTGCGTCAAAATTGGTATCAAACAATTGTATTTTAAAACAGAGAGTGAAAGAACGCCGGCCTATCAGCTCGAGGACGTCTGTTTGACATTTAGTAGTCTATATACATGCATCACTAACGCATGCAATCATATTTGCAGCCATTTACACAGTAATAACATCTCTATCATTGAGAATGGAGCTTTCAGAGGTCTTAAAAGTTTCTGATTTTATAAGTAAATATTCAAGTTTTACAATTTTAGACATCGATGTTTTTTCTATGTATTTCTCTAAGTTTGCAGTTATACTTATAATGTACGGTTCATGGCTGATTAAAAAAAAAGTGTATTTAGAAAGCGTAAGATATATAATTTGGATGAAGGAATATAATTTCACACTGACAGAATGGAATTGTAACATTTTGGAAAAGCTTGTGTCTTAATTCCCATATGACTATGCCCAGCAACGCCACAGCTGCTGTCATGATCATTTGGACAGAACAACACCGAATATCTTCAGAAATAACATCAACAATTAAAGGCACCTTTAAATATGTATATTTCTTCACTGATATATTGAATGCCTTCCGTAGACAAAGCCTATACAGATCACAGTGTATTCGAGGTCATACGAGAAATCCACGAAACAAATAAAACTATTTTCAAATTAAAAGTGTTACGGCAAGAAATCACCTTTAAATTCGAGCCAACAATAATAAAATTTAACAAGATTCACTATACACATATTTACAAGAAATATTATACAATTAAAATGTCAACTTAACTGTTAAAATATATATGTCCGATCATTCCATCAGTAATCTATGATTGTTCCAGTGATTTCTAAACTGCACAGTTATAACATTATTTGGTAAACAACTATAAGTGTTATGTAAGCATATTATACATGTTATAAAGCCACACAAAACAAATTAGGGCAAGATAACTAGATATAATAATTACAATATCATAACACCTCCCCCTAAAAGAAGTTTGTGTGTAACGAGAACCTTTCATGAACAATATATACAAAATATATAGTATGTATACATTGTTTTAATAAGATCTAGATAAAGCATCTGCTATTACATTATTTTTACCTTTAATATGTTTTACAATAATATCATATTCCTGTAACAATAAACTCCACCTAGTCAACCTCTGGTTCTTGTTTCTCATTTTATGTATGAAGGTGAGAGGATTATGATCAGTATAAACCACAATAGAATGCATAGTGGGATTTAAATATACATCAAAATGTTGAAGTTCAGACAACAGTGCAAAACACTCTTTTTCAATAGTTGAATAATTTTTCTGATGTTTGTCTAATTTATTAGAAAAATATGATATAGGCTTCTCAACATTATCACTTGTTTCTTGATATAAAACGGCTCCAACTCCTACATCACTTGCATCAACGGCAAGTTTGGATTCCTTTTCAAAGTCTGGAGTGATAAGAACGGGACTGTTAATTAAAAGTGATTTGCTTTTTTTTTTGACAATTATTACTCCAGATGAATTTAGAATCTTTCCGTAAAAGATGAGTCAATGGTTGAACAACAGTAGCAAAATTTGAACAAAATTTTCTGTAAAATCCAATCATGACTTAATATCTCATAAGTTGTTTTTTATTTGTAGGAGGAGAAAAATTGGTAATTCCAAATCCACTTTAGCCATAATAGGTTTCAATTCACCTTGGCCAACTGTGTGTCCTAAATAATCAACAGTGGCCTTACAAAATTCACTTTTAGAAGATTAACGGTCAAATTTGATTGTGACAATCTATCAAAAGTATCATATAAATGTGTTAAATGCTCTTCCCAGCTATCACTACATACAATAAGATCATCAATATAAGCACAACAACAGTCTAAATCTTTTATAACATTATTGATCATTCTTTGAAATGTAGCTGGAGCACTTTTCATACCAAACGGCATGACAGTATATTGAAATAAGCCGTCTGATATTTCACGACCTCTCTGTGTCAAGGGTACCTGCCAGTAACCTTTCAATAAATAAAATTTGCCTACCGATTTTGCTTGTCCTATGTTATCAATGCAAGCGGCTATCCTTGGAATCGGATAGGAGTCAGATTTTGAAACTGAATTTAATTGTCTGAAACAAGTAACGAAACGAAGGGTTTTATCTGGTTTGGGCACAAGGAGACAAGGAGAGCTCCTTTCACTGTTACTCGGGTCAATAATATCATTGTCAAGCATATATCTAATTTCTTGTCTCATAAAATCAAGTTTAAGTGGATTGAGCCGGTAAGGATGTTGCTTAATTGGAGAACCATCGCCTACAACAACATCATGACAAACAGTAGTGGTTTTGTTTGGCACATCTGGAAACATATTTTTAAAAGAAAAATACCAAAGTTTTCAATTTTTCTTTGCAATCGAAAGTCAAATGTGCAAGTTTTGAGTCAAAATTTGACAAAAGTACTGAATTTGTCAATCTAACAGTTTGTTCCATAGTCTTGGATTAAAAGATGGTTCAATTATATCTGGATTCTCATGATCGTTCTCCAATTTAGCCATGGTTAAGTGGCAACTGGTTTACTCTCACATTCATTAGTACGCTCAAAATATGGTGTTATCATATTAATGTGACACACTCTATTTTGTTTACGCCGACCTGGAGTTTTTACAATATAATTTAAATCATTGATTTTACTCTCTGTAGTATTTAGCTTGTAAAGGATGCCCAGGGACTGGCAAAAATGCATGTACCTTATCAACCAGGCTCAAAAACTCTCTCCCTGGCATCTTTATCATACGATATTTTCATCTTATTCTGTATAGTGTTTAAGTTTTTCTGAGCAATTTGACAAGCAGAAACATAGTCTAGAAGATTCAAGTCAGTGTGTTCAGTAAGCCATTTGTCCTAAACCGATTTCAAAGGTCCCCTTATAGTATGACCAAACACCAACTCAAAGGGGGTCAAACCAGGGAATTCTTGAACAGCATCTTGGGCCGCAAAAATTTGTTATGATATTGTAATTATTATATTTATTTATCTTGGCCTAGTTTGTTTTGCGTAGCCTTATAACATGTATACTATGTTTACATAATACTTATAGTTGTTTACCAAATAATGTTATAACTGCGCAGTTTAGAAATCACTGGAACAATAAAGATACTGATGGAATGACGAACTTTCTATTTGACTTACGTAATAATTCTGGTATGATTCGAACTTCTACCGTATTCCAGAAGTTTCCGTTCTACAGTATATATACGGACAAGAAATTTGGACTTTCAGAGCAGAACGTTTTGGACCAGACATTCTTGTGTTCTCAGCTGTTGGATTTATTTACGTTTCACACATCATCCTTGACATACTTTTATTTACGTTACATCATACTAGATTGTGACTGATTGGATATAATATTCCGTTTGGATTCCCGCAACAGTGACGAGAAGAATTCCGGATTAGGAAAAGATTAAGTTGATATTTTATTTTGTATAATATTATTTTGTAAACTTGTATATAATAAATCCTGTTAAATTTTATTATCTATTTGTGTCTTTTGTTGGCTACAATTTAAAAGGTGATTTCGGCCGTAACAGAAATTGGGGGCTCGTCTCAGGATAACGTTAATATTTTATTAAATTTTTTCAGTATTTTTATTAGAATTAGCCAACAAAGTTCTACAAAATGGAATTTGATGCTGGTAAATTTTTGAAAACGCCAGACCTGAAAGAGTTTGATAAATTAAAGAAAGAAGAATTAGTGTTGCTTGCTAAACATCTAAAAATAAATTTTAGACCATCTATGAGAAAACAAATTATAAAAAAATTTTGTAATAGACAATTTAGTTCATTAGAAATTTTTGGTGAAGAGGCTCTTGACCTCAAGGTCGAAAATGTTGATGCTTTCAAATTAAAACAGCTAGAATTAGAACATGAACTTAAATTAAAACAATTGGAAAAACAATTGGAAAACGAAGTTAAATTAAAACAATTAGAAAAAGAAGATGAATTTAAATTAAAACAATTAGAAAAAGAAGATGAATTTAAATTAAAACAATTAGAAAAAGAAGATGAATTTAAATTAAAACAATTACAGGCAGAACTTGAAATGAGGGAAAGGTTAGAGATGGAGAAAATAAAAATAGAAACGACTAAAGTAGAAAACAACACTAAGTCAAAATCAGAACATTTTCAGGCAGCAAAAAATATACGTTTGGTTCCCAAATTTTGTGAAAAAACGGTTGAAAATTGCCCAAAGCCTTATTGGACTACAATGCTGCAAAAAGTTTTTGTGGGGAAGTCCGCTGAAATTTACTAAGCACTTTCTTCAGAAAAAAGTTCTGATTATGATACTGGTAAACAGGAAGTTTTGAAAGCTTATGAGCTAGTGCCAGAAGTATATAGACAGAAATTTAGGTCTTATAAAACGATGATTATACCATTTCACATAAAAGAAGTTTCAAAGGTCAAAATGTTAATACTTCTTGCGGAAATTACAAAAATCAAAGCACTGAGCGTACTGATAGTAAGCATTTTGCACAGAATAAGAGTCCGTCTAGTTATAATATGTCTGGTCCAAAATTTGATACTTTTGAGAAGAAGTCACTAACTTGTGCTTATTGTAAGAAAAATGGTCACCTGATGGCTGATTGTTTTAGACTTCAGAAGAAGAATGAAAGAGATAATAATCCCAAGTCCAGTGCTTGTACGACACCCGTTGTTACCAATAAGTTGGAATGTCCTGCGAGTCAGGCTTTTAAGTCCAGTTTTTGTGATTACATGGAGGATTATAAACCCTTTATATCTGATGCGGTTGTTTCTATTGTTAATAATACTACTCCTTAGCCTATTAAGATTTTACCGGACACTGGAGCTTCTCAGACTTTGTTGTTAGAAGGTGTGTTGCCTTTGTCCGAGGAGACGTCTGTTGGTGCCTCCGTTTTGTTACGATGTGTGGAGTTAGGTTGTATAGATGTCCGCCTCCATCGTATTTATTTAAAGTCAGATTTAATTACTGGACGAGTTGTTGTGGGTGTTCGTCCTACTCTCCCTGTTGAGGGTGTTTCATTATTGCTAGGAAATGATCTAGCTAGGAACAAAGTGGTTGCTGAACCAATTGTTACAAGTGAACCGGTGGTGGATGTTAAATCACCTAAAGATTATGCTGAACTGTATCCAGCGTGTGTTGTTACTAGAGCGATGGCAAGAAAACAACAAGACGAGGATTTACAAGAAGGCCAGTATGATTACATGGACCTTTCTGACTCTTTCTTTGCCGACATTGAAGGTCCCGGTAGCTCAGAAAAGGCCATAAGACCACCTGGTACTAACAAGCATGTAATTATGCCATGGCCAGACGTAAACAGCCATTCATTAGACAAAAGAACATTTAGGGAAGAACAGAATAAAGACCTTGAGGTTCCTCATCTCGGCAAGAGGGCTCTACCCCAAGAAGAAGCAGACAAAGTGGCCGAATATTACTACCATCAAGACGGCATTTTGATGAGGAAGTGGAGGACCCCTGATGCTATCCCAGAGGAGGAATGGAGAGTGGTATACCAAGTGGTGGTGCCTACAGTCTATAGGCAAGAAATTATTGGTCTTGCCCATGACACCCCCTTTGCTGGACATTTAGGTATAAGGAAGACTTGCCTTAAGATATTACAACATTTCTACTGGCCCAGGGGACCTTTTAAATTGATTAAGGAAAAATCGCTTACTGAACACACTGACTTGAATCTTCTAGACTATGTATCTAGATTTAAAGAAAAATTGTATAATGCTTGTCAAATTGCTCAGAAAAACTTAAACACTGTACAGAAAAAGATGAAAATATGGTATGATTAAGATGCCAGGGACAGAGTTTTTGAGCCTGGTGATAAAGTACTTGTATTTTTGCCCGTCCCTGGGCATCCTTTACAGGCTAAATACTGTGGTCCTTATACAATCGACAGCAAAATCAATGATTTGAATTATATTGTAAAAACTCCAGGTCGGCGTAAACAAAATAGAGTGTGTCACCTTAATATGTTAAAACCATATTTTGAGCGTACTAATGAAGCAATTAGGCAACATCCTTACCGGCTCAATCCACTTAAACTTGATGTTATGAGACCAGAAATTAGATATATGCTTGACAATGATATTATTGAGCCGAGTAACAGTGAATGGAGCTCTCCTTGTCTCCTTGTGCCGAAACCAGATATAACCTTTCGTTTCGTTACTGATTTCAGACAAGTAAACTCACTTTCAAAATCTGACTCCTATCCGATTCCAAGGATTGACGATTGCATTGATAACATTGGACAAGCAAAATTCGTAAGCAAATCTGATTTATTAAAAGATTACTGGCAGTCCCCTTGACACCGAAAGCTCGTGAAATATCAGCTTTTGTCACACCAGACGGCTTATTTCAATATACTGTCATGCCGTTTGGTATGAAAAATGCTCCAGCTACATTTCAAAGAATGATCAATAATGTTATAAAAGATTTAGACTGTTGTTATGCTTATATTGATGATAGCTGGGAAGAGCATTTAATACATTTATAAGATACTTTTGATAGATTGTCACAATCAAATTTGACTGTTAATCTTGCTAAAAGTGAATTTTGTAAGGCCACTGTTGATTATTTAGGGCACACAGTTGGCCAAGGTCAAGTGAAACCTATTATGGCTAAAGTGGATGCAATTACCAATTTTCCTTTTCCTTCAAATAAAAAACAACTTATGAGATATTAAGGCATGATTGGATTTTACAGAAAATTTTGTTCAAATTTTGCTACTGTTGTTCAACCATTGACTCATCTTTTACGGAAAAATTCTAAATTCATCTGGAGTGATAACTGTCATAACGCTTTTGAAAAAAGCAAATCACTTTTAATTAACAGTCCCGTTCTTATCACTCCAGACTTTAAAAAGCAATTCAAACTTGCCGCTGATGCAAGTGATGTAGGAGTTTTATATCAAGAAACAGATGATAATGTTGAGAAACCTATATCATATTTTTCCAAGAAATTCGATAAACATCAGAAAAATTATTCCACTATTGAAAAAGAGTGTTTTGCACTGTTGTCTGCACTTCAACATTTTGATGTATATTTAAATCCCATTATGCATCCTATTCTGGGTTATACTGATCATAATCCTCTCACCTTCCTACATAAAATGCGAAACAAGAACCAGAGGTTGACTAGGTGGAGTTTATTGTTACAGGAATATGATATTATTGTAAAACATATTAAAGGTAAAGATAATGTAATAGCAGATGCTTTATCTAGATCTTATTAAAACACTGTATACATACTATATATGTTTGTATATATTGTTCATGAAGTTCTCGTTACACTCAAACTTCTTTTAAGGGGGGAGGTGTTATGATATTGTAATTATTATATTTATTTATCTTGACCTAATTTGTTCTGCGTAGCCTTATAACATGTATACTATGTTTACATAATACTTATAGTTGTTTACCAAATAATGCTATAACTGCGCAGTTTAGAAATCACTGGAACAATAATAGATACTGATGGAATGACTAGAACTTTCTATTTGACTTACGTAATAATTCTGGTGTGATTCGAACTTCTACCGTATTCCAGAAGTTTCCGTTCTACAGTATGTATACGGACAAGAAATTTGGACTTTCAGAGCAGAACCTATTGGACCAGACATTCTTGTGTTTTAAGCTGTTGGATTTATTTACGTTTCACACATCATCCTTGACATACTTTTATTTACGTTACATCATACTAGATTGTGACTGATTGGATATAATATTCCGTTTGGATTCCCGCAACAGTGACGAGAAGAATTCCGGATTAGGAAAAGACGGAGGATTTGAACAGTTAAGTTGACATTTTATTTTGTGTAATATTATTTTGTAAACTTGTATATAATAAATCTTGTTAGATTTTATTATTGATTTGTGTCTTTTGTTGGCTACAATTTAAAAGGTGATTTCGGCCGTAACAAAGTAGACAGTGAGCACCATCATTCCAGTCCCTGTCAAATTGAAGACAAAAAGTTCTAATTCAATTCAATGTTTGATGAAAACGTTCTAACGCACCTTGAGATTCTGGATGATAAGCACTTGATCTATACTGAGCAATCCCTAACTGGTAAACGACCTGCTGAAATAAACCTGACATGAAATTTGAACCCTGGTAGGACTGTATAGACTTAGGAAGTCCTACTAATGTGCAAAATTTGATAAGAGCTTTGACAATAGTTTGTGTCTTGATATTCCTTAAGGGAATAGCCTCAGGAAAGCGAGTGGTTGTACACATGATCATCAATAAGTACGCATTTCCAGTCATGGTCTTTGGTAAAGGTCCAGCGCAATCAATGAGTACTCGGCTAAAAGGTTCTTCGAAGGCTGGAATTGGCAGAAGTGGCGCTGGTGGTATTTTCTGGTTAGCTAGCCAACAACCTGGGATATATGGCATGATTTGCAGTATTCTGTGACATCATTTCTAAGTCTGGGCCAGTAGAAATGTTGTAAGATCTTAAGGCAAGTCTTTCTTATACCTACATATCCAACCAACGGGGTGTCATGGGCAAGACCAATCATTTCCTCCATGTAATCACGAAAACTGGACTTAAAAGCCTGACACGCAGGACATTCCAACTTATTGATAACAACGGGTGTCGTACAAGCACTGGACTTGGGCCTATTATCTCTTCCCATTCTTCTTCTATAGTCTAAATCAATCAGCCATCAGGTGACCATTTTTCTTCCTACAATAAGCACAAGGTAGTGACTTCTTCTCGAATGTACCAATCTCTGGACAAGACATATTATAACTAGACTGACACTTATTCTGTGCAACAGGCTTACTATCAGTACGCTCATTACTTTTATTTTTGTAATTTCCGCTTGAAGTATTAAAATTTTGACCTTTGAATGTTCTTTTATGTGAAAGGATATAATTATCGGAAACTGCATTTGTTTTCTCATAGATCCTCTAAAATCTATTTGTAGATGTTTAGCAAGCAACACTAATTCTTCTTTCTTTAGTTTATCACACACGTGCAGGTCTTGCGTTTTCAAAAATTTATCTGCATCAAATGCCATTTTGTAGAATTTTGTTGGCTAATTCTAATAAAAATACTGAAAAAATTTTAATAAGATATTAACATTATCCCTTAGACGAGTCCCCAATTGCTGTTACGGCCAGAAATCACCTTCAAATTGTAGCAAACAAAAGAACAAATCAAAAATAAAATTTAACAAGATTTACTATACAGAAATTTACAAGAAATATTATACAAATTGAAATGTCAACTTAACTGTTAAAATATATTTGTCCAATCCTTTTGTCTGTTATTTATCCGGAATACTTCTCTTCTCTGTTGTGGGAATCCAAACAAAATACTATGTCCAATATGTCACAATCTAGTATGATGTAGTTAACTTGAATAAGTGTGTCAATCCAACATATGAGAACACAAGAATGTTAATGTCTGATCTCAAAGTCTAACTTTAGTGTCCGTCTATATATAGCTGTCCCGGAAATCTCTAGAAGACTGTAGAACGGAAACTTCTAGAATACGGTAGAGGTTTGAATTACGCATCGTATATTATGATCATTCCAGAATTATTACGTAAGTCAAATAGAGAGTTCCAATTATTACATCAGTATCTATGATTGTTCAAGTGATTTCTTAACTGCACAGTTATAACATTATTTGGTAATCAACTATAAGTATTATGTAAGCATATTATATATGTTATAAGGCCACACAAAACAAATTAGGCCAAGATAAATAAATATAATAATTACAATATCATAACAAGAGCATAATGGGATATATGATTATTTGCAAAAAGCAGAGAGTGATGAATTTTCACAGCGAATAAAGGTGTAAACTGCTGAAAGAAATCAAATTGATATTTTGTTGATTTAATTTTCATATTTAAGAAATAGGTCATGACATGACGGCCATATAGCATTATAAGGACCGAAAGGTCTCTTCGAAAAAATTATTTGGAACGAAGCGAAGCTGAAGCCAATATACTTTATTTGGAGTGACTTGCCGATCCATATATAGCCATTTGACCCGAAGTGTTATGAATATTATATTGGTGAATCACATCGAAATTATTCTTTAATCCCGGAGGTGGTTACTCGCCGTAACCATCTTTACAATTGATCTTTATCGAAAATGTTTTTTCTCACCACCAATACTAAACGTAGTACTTTTTGCAGACATCCTAAACATATCTTTCTGAAGTTTAGATGACGGATGTTATGCCGACAATCAGTTTCATTTTAAGCAAATATTAAGCAATACTTCTTAAATCCACCCCCACCCCTTTCAAAAGAAAAATATCAAACACTGATTGATCCCATGCAAATACCACGTAAAAATACCTCTGAAATATTATTTTGCCAAAAAAAAATACTTTAAATTTTACTCCAACCCTAATATAAAAACATAACAAAAACATCAAAATATAATGAAGCAATGTACACACTTGGATGCACTGAATATCTGCATAAAATTACCAACCAAAAGACAACTTGTATTTTATTATATAGATGAGGGAATGAAATAAAGAATATAGTCAATTTATCCTTTTGATCATATTTAAACGGTGTTTTGCTCAGTTGTTCTGTTCATTTGCCACGGAAGCCGCACGATTTTGGCCACCAAAACAAACCCGGTAGCAATTCCGAAAACAGTTGCATATTGCCCTGGATCTCCTGTACCTATACTATTATATGGACTGCAGAAATTTACTTAAGACAAATAGCAGAAAAAAACACCTTAAAGTATAAATTTATGTCTTTGTAACAACCGTTTACAATCTATTGCTGAAAAAGCTTTTGCAAACATGACACATATAAGGACACCGTTTTTGTCACTTTAAAATATGTAAACCTGATTATATATTAGTATAGTAATTAAATAATAGAATAATACAGAGTAAAATAAGGCCTTTATTGTAAACATCTTTTTAAGATTATATAGAATTATATCTGAAATACGAGAGAGTAATGAAATTGGTACACATAAATTCAGTTCAGCAACGAAAACATTTCAAACGAAAGTATCTAGATTTGGATTATTTTATAGAAGCTATCTGATTTATTTAGCAGTCTTGAAAAAAAATATATGAATTTGTAGAAATTCAAGTATTATATTCTATGGATTTGAGTTTCATATTCAAGAGAAAGGTAACAATGCAGTGTCGGTACAATTTAAACAAAATACATCTTGTATCCTATGTTAAAAACGATTAAAACTGTTTTTCGAAACTTACATTTAAATAATGTACAATGTAGGAGGGTGTCTTTGGTTTGCACACCCTTTAATTTTTCCATGCACTTTTCATTTTTATCAAGTCGAGTGATAAATATTTAGTTCGCCTCATCGAAGTTGAGGGAGACTATTGGATTACACCCGGCGTCTACGTCTACGTCCACGTCCACGTCCGCGTACGTGTGCACCTCCACAGCCAGTTCTCAGTTACTAGTTGAAATAGGGTCATATATTTTTGTATGCATGTGCATGATGAAGAGATTGACCATGTGACATAAGATGAACGTCACATGACCTATATTACATTGCTGACTGGCTATTAAGTTTTATCTCAAAAATCGGTTTTAACAAACAAAGTGACCTACAATCATATTACTTGGTGTGAGGGAGCATCTCAAGGAATAACACATCCTCCGTCTAAAATTAGGTCACTCTGGCCTTTTTATCGCCCTTCATTGACGTAGGTTCTCTGATACCAAGGGAACTACAGTTTTATATCTTGGTGTGAGGATGCATCTCAGGCAGGAATATAGCCTCCACGTCCGAGTTCAGTTCTACGATACCAAGAGACCTACAGTCATAGTACTTGGTTTTAGGGTGCATATTAGGGGTAACGAAACCTCCAACCAAACTTATATCACTCTGATTGATTCATCATGTTTTACGTCCGAGTTCAGTTCTCGAACACCAAGGGACCTACCGTGATATTATTTGGTGTGTGGATGCATCTTAAGGAGTAACACTGCCCCCTCCCAACACACAAAATGTAGGTCACTATGACATACTTAATATGCTTCATTGACTAACATTAAGATTAAGACCCGAATTCAGTTCTCCAATACCAGGCGACCTGCAATCATATTAGTTGGTGTCAGAGTGCATCTCGATAAGTAACACCAAAATTAGGTCACTCTAACCTACTTACTACACTTCGTTCACTTAGGTTAAGTTTTACATCCGGGTTGAGTTCTCTGAGTGACCTACAATCATATTAATTGCTCTAAGGGTGCATCTCGGGAGCTTCTAAGCCACACACCAAAATAAGTGGGAGAACGAGGCTAACTTTGTAATCGTAGATTTCTTGTTGAATAACACAAGCACATTTTTTTCCATCTTTACCAAGTTTTATATTTTCTTCTACAACTCTGATCTAATCTTATCCTAATATACTCAGTTGTTTGTTTTCTGTAAATCAGTTAATTATTTTAGTCTATTATAATCTTATTTTTTTCTGTATGGTCCTTTGTTTGTAGAGTAATATATATTATGTTTCATTCTTTTTGTTTATATAGTTATTCATACAAGAAATTCCCCGTTTAACTTTTTGATTTCTAATCTCGGTCTTCATATCTTAGTTTTTCTTCATTTATAATCCTGAAGCCTGATTTCATCTCTTCTGGACTTTTACGCTGAAAGTTATTGTTTTCGATCGGATATATTTGACATGATTTTAGCCATTACTTTTGACGTTTATGGTCTAATTCTACGAACTACGTCATGTACCTTTACACATTTTACCATCGTTTTTTTTAAATAGAGAAACGTCTCATACATCGCATACATCTGAAGATTTATTAAATATCCATAATTTCTGCTATAGGAAAAAAAATATTTAATTAATTCCTTAAATGTTTTTTTTTTTAAATACTTGTATTTTGTGATGATATAGTCTAGAACAAATCCAAAGGTTTTTCAAATGTTATGCCAAAACAAATACGAGAGGAAGTGTTGTCTATGCGAAAAAAGATAGATTTAAATCTAACGATCCTTACACTCTCATGCTTACTGAAGATTTAGGCATGTTTGTTATAAAGTGATCGATGACCATCAGCTAAATTACTCGAGCACTGCTGGTGAGTTGTCAGTCAACGAAATGATCATACAGTGCATCAAATTTATTTCGGTATTTTTTATACGTTCTATTTAGACTAGACGTAGAAATCAATGTACAATTACTATGAATTTCACCTGTTGGAGTATTTCTTATTGCTAAATTCAATACTGCAAACATAAAATAAACCAAGAAGATATGAAAACTTAACTAACTTTTCCCCACCCTATATTGTAAAACTACATGCTAAATCCTTTGACATGTCTATGTGAAAACAGTTGAAAACAGCTCATGGACCAGAAATATAAATGAATGACTACGATAAAACATCACATCAATACATAAGGACAAAAACATACAAAATAAACAATTACACTCAAATAACAAGAATGTTTGCCCCTTTGTTCTTGGTTTTGTTTTCATATTCCACATTAACATTTTGAAAAGACATTTTTGACTTAACTGGTTTTGGATTGTAGTCAATGATGTTTTGTAAAGAACATTGATGGCCAAAGCAAAATGTAATGTTGCCGATTTTGTGTCTTGCTTGTATAGACATATCAAATACAGGTAGAGAGGACATGTAGATTTATATTTCAATGGAACAAACACTTGTAGTAGGCAAGGCAAATATAAGTTATCAAAGTTTACAAGAAACACTCTGACAGAAAATGTACTGATACTTACATTAAATCAGAGATCTCTTATTTTCGCCGTTAATGTAATTTTAGTAAATATAAATTATATCGGTCGATTAATGATAATAGAGAACGAGATGGAATACTGGAACAAAACATCCACATAGCAGCATTGGTGCCTGTAAGTCAACTTTACACCCTTAAATATTGCTTTTATAACATGGTTTAGTGTTAACAGATAAACGCAA
Source organism: Mytilisepta virgata (assembly GCA_028015205.1). Lineage (NCBI taxonomy): Eukaryota > Metazoa > Mollusca > Bivalvia > Mytilida > Mytilidae > Mytilisepta > Mytilisepta virgata. The sequence continues at coordinate 22,104,111 of CM051513.1, forward strand.
TCTTTTTCAGGGTCTTAAGTTACAATACTATATCAGTTATTGAGGACAGAGCGTTTGAAAGGCTTGCAGGTTTACGGACACTGTAAGTTGTACAATATAAAGGGTACACATTTCAAGCATTGGTCAATAAAGTTTGGTAGATATTAAAATAAATTCGTTTTGTTGTTTATTTATTTCGTTTTTTTTCTAGCATTGACTACTTTTCTTTAAATGAAAATGCACAAGAAACGTATAGGCATCAAACGTAATCAGATTTTGACACTTAAACGAGATTCGTATGCTTCCATGCGAGCAATACATGGTAAACGGGACCTTCATACTTATGCCATGAAATATATATTTTTACTACATCAATATGACTGGAGTGTGTTTTAAGTCACATGAATTTACACCTGCGAACTTTAACTTTATTGTTAGCATATTATACTATATAAAAGAACACAACTTTTCTCCACATCATTTTTTTTTTCTTTTTGGATGCGTTTATTAAATGACTCAGAAAATCTTAATTAAAAGGTGACCAAATTTTGACATTAAGTGAAGTGAAGTCATTTGCCCTGAGACAGATTGTTAACTCCCTGTTAAGGTTTGCCTGTTTCAGTTAAACACCTTCCAATGAAATGAACTTAAAAGGATTCCTAAAAATAATTGCATTTTCTTCGTCTTATAGTTATACTGATACTCAAACCAATTGATTATATATTTTTCTATTTTCAAACATATCAGAGAATTCCTAATTACCACGTTGAAAGTCAGAATATCGTTATGGAAGATATTTCTTCAGGCAATCGAAACTGTTTTACATCAACATTTATTAAAACTAGAGAACAAAGCAAAACATTGCCTTTACTATATCAATTTTTTTCTGAAAGATATCAAAATGGTTTTGTTCTCTTACTCTTTTCAGATATCTTCGTAGCATTGGATTGCAGTCTTTAAAAAAAAATTTTTTAGGAAACATAACAGGCTTAACTTATTTGTAAGTATTCACTTAAAAAAAAGATAACCAAGACTGCAATTACAGCACAACATAAATTAATATATTTTTTCCTTTTTTCACTGTCTTAGGCATTGAGTCCAACTGATGAGTCTCAAATCGACGAAATGAAAATTTGATATGGAAGAAATAAAACATGACTATTTTATTTTTATTGTAATTTCAGTAGGTCTTACCAACTATATCTTTCGGAATACTCGTCAGTACCTATTTATAATAATTTTGATGGTACGAGTGTGTTGCAATACATGTATATGGTAAACGGGACCTTCATGCTTATGCCATGAAATATATTATTTTACTACGCCAATATGACTGGAATGTGTTTTAGGTCCCAGGAATTTACAATGATGTACAGTATTACAGGTTTTTACACCGGGAAACTCTAACTTTATTGTTACCATATTATATAATTTAAAAGAACAAGGTCTTCTCCGCATGTATTGTTATACTGTTTACATCATTTATCTAATTTTTGGATGAACATTAAGATGGATGTTTTATCTGTCTTTGGAACAGATAGTTGTAGTAAAGAGTGGAAATATGATATTAAAAGGACGACCGAAATATTAGTACACTACGAACGTATTGGAATTTGCATCATTTCAAAAATTTCTTATCGTCGCATGGTATATATTAGGCAGGTGGATATTGTTTTTTATGCTATTGACGTTTTACAACAATATTTTAAGAGACTTAGGTCAAAATGGTATATCAGTTATTGAGGATGGAGCGTTTGAAAGGCTTGCAAAACTGGAGTCACTGTAAGTTTTACAATGAAAATCATACAATTTTGAAACCTAAAAATGTAAATATCGCTTTTCGCGATATATTCGCGATATATTGAAGTATGTACATATTACAATTTTTAATACCCACTTATTTAAGTTAAAGGTTATAAATCATACAGTAATAACTACCATCTTCCATCATAAAAAACATTAAAACGAGACCCCGTAAAGATTTTAAACCAATAATCTGTGAACATATGTTTACGTCTGAACAAGAGTATAAAGTAGTAATATTAAAACTTTAGGACTAGTATTTCGATACTAGCCCAAAGTTGTTACTTACAATTGGTTGATTACATCATTGCTCAATTTTTAAAGAATAAGGAGCATCTCCACTTGCTTGTTTTTCAACACTTTAGTCTTTGAACACAATTGATGAGTCGTAAATCTACGGAATTGCACATCTTCTGCATCAAATTTGGTATCAAACAATTATATTGTAAAACAGAAAGTTGGCCTATCAGCTCGAGGACGTCTGTTTGACGTTTAGTCATCTATATGCATGCATCACTAACACATGAAATCATATTTTCAGCAATTTACATGGTAACAACATCTCTATCATTGAAAATGTAGATTTCAGAGGTCTTGAAAGTTTGCAGTATTTGTAAGTAACTATACAAGTTTTAAAATTTTAGACATCGATGTTTTGCTGTACATTTCTCCAAGTATGCAGTTATACTTATAATGCACGGTTCTCGGCTGATTAAAAAGTTTATAATTTGGATGAAAGAATATAATTTCGCACTGACAGAATGAAATTTTAAAATTTTGGAAACGGTTGTATCATAATTCCCATATGACCATTCCCAGCAACACCACACTCGCTCTCAGGATCATTTGGGTAGAAGAACACCGAGTAAGAAATAACACTAACAATTAAAGACACCTTTAAATATGTATATAATACCTCCTGCTAAATTGCAAGGATATGATTGGTTAAACGAGTACACGTGAAAACCCCGTATTTCTAATATGGGGCAGTGGAACTCTTGTTTCTTTAATACATGGTTTCCGCTAGATTAATCTCTCTTTTATATTGTTAATTACTACAAAAATGACGGACGACAGTGGCTGGACTGAAATACTATTTGTATTATTTGAATAGTGTGCATAGTAAAAATATTTTTCCAATGATTATGCACATACGCCATGCTAATCATAATAATGCGCAACAAAAAGAATATGCAGCAAGGTGCTTTGCAGGAGTAATCATACATATTAATTTTAAATCATGTAGCAAATCAACCAAACCGGCTAAAGCCAGGCGAAGCTGTATTTCCGGAAGCTTTTTTAAAAACTGAGTTAAAAAATATTTAACACCTTTCTATAGACGGTTTGATACCAGATATAATGTTTACAATCGATATTTCCGCCCAGTGCTGCACCTACCATTAACTAGTATTGCCAAATCATGGATAAGTTCTCGTTGTACACTGGTCATGCAAATACATTAAAGAGAATTTATTCTTTTGAAGAGGGCTGAGGAAAGGGTTGATTTATTTTAAAAGGCGGTTGGTAAGATATGTTCGTTACAGAGTATGTAGTTGACCTAATACGGTATTGTAAATAAATTTCGTATGGGGTTTGAGCTGCGCTCTCGCCACGCACGAAGGCTACTAACCCCGTATACACCGTATTAGATCAACTACAGACTCTGGAACAAATAAAATTTGTCCATTAATATATTGAGTGCCTCCGTAGACAAAGCCTATACAGATCATAATGGTATTCGAAGTCATCAAGAAATGCACGAAAGAAATAAATCTATTTTCAGATTCAGAGCATAATGGGATATATGATTATTTGCAAAGAGGCAACCGAGAGTGATGCATTGTCACAGTGAATAAAGGTGTTAACTGCCGAAAAAAACCAAACTGATGAATTGTTGATTTAACGTTCATATTTGAGAAATAGTTCATGACACTGAGAGCTATATTGCATTATACACATCCTGTAACGTAAAAGTTAACAACACAAACGATGAACGAACGATGTACGGACGTTGTACGTACGATTCACAGACGCTGAACGAACGATGTACGGACGCTGAACGAACGCTGAACGAACGATGTACGGACGATGGCCTTATACCATAAACGATACCATGAACGCTCTTTTAGCGTATAACGTGTGGTTTAGCGTTTCGTTTAGCGTGCATGGTATGGTTTATCGTACATCGTTTCGTTTAGCGTTGATCGTTTTGATTACCTCATAGTATGGTTTATCGTGCATCGTATCGTTTATCGTATATGGTATTTTTTTGCGTTTTCCATATAAGGTAATTTTTAGCGTTTGCGATATATGGTAATTTTAGCGTTTGTCATATATGGAAGTTGTTTGCGGGGCTAGAATTTATCTCAATAGACTTTGAATTATTTAAAAAATTATATTTTACTGTTTTTTTTTTTTTTGTTTTTTTTTTTAAATAGATTATAAGCAATTGTTGTATCATCATGCTTAATACGAATTAAATCGATGTTTAAATAGTGTTAAATTATATTCATATCACATTATACATGTATTTTTAATTATATGACTATTCGGAATTGCGGTTTATGTGAGCTACCGTTCATTGTTAGCGGTTATTTGGATTTACTAGGTCCAAAAATTAAATACATTTTTTCTTAAAAAGATTTCATGTATACATATACCAAGTTTTGTGAATGTAGCGCTATATACAATGTCCTGTAGAACAAACAGGAGTGAAATTATAATTCGGTGTATTGAAATAATTGTAGCATTTCATTCATATTGCATTACATGGAAATGCCTTTGGAAATATTAAAATTTATTTAAATAACAGTTGTTATTACACTGTCCACCTGGATAAAACTATCAGCAGACGTCCTACTATTATTATATCTGTTATAGGTGTGAAATTAATTCACAGTCAGGAAGATTTACGAGCTTGCACTTGCACAAAATTTTCAACTATCCAGATTTAATGAGTTAAAATATATCATGTATGAATGCATGATAATCAAATGATAAAAATTTTAAAAGAATAAATAAATAAATATTCGTATATTAAAAAAAATATTTCTTACCACATTTTAAAAATGCTGTAGCCTGGCCTGCTAATTTTATTTTAAAAAGATATAAATAAATCACACCAGAAGTGTTGAAATTTGTCAATAAATGATTGGTTTTTCAGACAATAGAGTCTTTTACTGCTTTTTATTATTCAAAAAAGTTCAAACAAATTATTTTAGCCCATTGTTAAACTTATATTACTCTACAAAAGAATTTGCAAAATTTTATATTTTCTTGCTATTGAACGTTTATTTCTATTTGATATTTATTGTATTGTAAAGTTCAGAAGTGCTTCCTTACACGTGTCGTCTTGGTTGGTTATCGCACATTTATTACTTATATCCATCATCATTATCACATTTGTAGATTATGAAACACTGGGTGGTCCCTTGAACTTCCTTTACAGGTATATCGGTATAAATTTGAATTAAATGCGGGTCATTTTATTGCATCCTTAAGGATATTATGGACAATTACTGCTACAATAGCCGTAGTCAGTTACCTACCTGTTATCTGATTATATCGAACGATAGCGACAGGGGGAACTCACAAATGACCAATTATGACATTTGGGTCCACAAAAGCCATAAATTAAAGTACGAATATTTTGGACTTTTGTGTTTATTTACATAGCAATGTCTTAGCATGGAAAGCAAAGAATAACCGATTTACAAATTACCGAAGGGAGACAAAAACATTTTATTAGTAATATCTATGCTCCGTGTTACTTTATATCGATTCCTTGTTGCGTTATTCTGTATGAAAATAAATATTCTATTTAGCTAGCCAAAGACAGCCCTGCTTATTGCATTTTATCTAATTCAGTAGACAAGGTTAGTTTAAAAGACATTTTATTTTAAAAAGGGAGGACGTCTAAACACCGCATAGCTCGAGTTAGTGCACTTAATCTTTTGAAAAGCAATTAGCTGTAATTTAAATGACTTTTGTCTGCAATTTTACACTTTTAAAATACGATAAATATATATAAATAGAATAAGAAAAAATACATAAATCCAAAGTAGTAGTTTCAATTTGTGTTTAAAATAAAATTAGCTGTTGAATGAAGTTTTACGATTTTTCGTAGCGTGTGCCGAACTCTATCAGATTACCACCTGGACTAATTAATTATCTGACTGATAAGGAATGTGTCACCTTTTATTAACACCTATTAAATGCCGATAAGAAAAAAAGATACAAGAAAGAAATAATTATACGTGTAAATAATGTTTATTTAGAGTACATATATCAAGCTATTTACAACATATAACAAGTGAAGCTCTAACAACTATTTTTTGACATAGTGACTATTTTAGGACAATTTTAAAATTAAAAAAAAAATGGAATTGTTCATGAATAATTGTATTTCAGAAACATGTCGTTATTAAGGGGACGAGATCAAATGTAGGATAAAAAACTTAATTCACATAGTTCTTTTCACTGACCCACCCACACCCCCTCTTAACTTAATTTGGGAAAAATTGATTTACCAATATGGGCATATGCTTTGAGAGTATACTTTTTGTATCATGGATCCTGTTTTTCCTCAACAATATATGTTTGTTCTGTATATTGACTTGGACATCACTTGAATCCGTATTTTTCAATCCGGAAATCGGTGTCGGATAACAAAACTTGCAGCGATTTTTACCCCCCCCCCCCCCTCCCCCACACCCCACCCCAAAATTATTTGAATTAAGTTTTGTATCCCACATTGAACTTTTGATCTCGTCCCTTAATTGATTTATTAAAAAAAATGTTATTCTTGACATAAAAAAATGTCTAACGAAATATTTTTACTTTGATATTATTTATATGTATATGTATATATATACAATACATAGTCATTGTCAGAAAATATAAATTTATTTTGGCGAGCTTTAGAAACATGAGAAAAGGCGAGCTTTAAAGAACATTTTTCCCATGTTTCGCAGCGAGCCGACAATGACTTTGTATTGTCTTTATCCTGCAATCCCCTTTAGATGCGTAAAATGCCTTAAAATTACGTTTGAAGTTGAAATTCAACTGCAGTGAAAACCAACCTCGCGCTCTTCATGTAAACAAGTACCAGTAGAACTTATTAGGTCATTGACCTAATACGACTAAAATTTATTCTACCCCTTTCATTAGACCGGAAATGGTTTGATTGCAGGCTAGGGAAAAAAAGCGTATATCATACGGGTCAGGAATTTTCTGACTTTCAAATGTTGGAGAAAAAACGAAACCGTCGTACATTGTCCTTTGATGAATCGTTTTATCCTTCTATGGGTTTTTGGATTCCTTTTTGGTATTCTTATATTCTCGAATATACACATATTTTTTATAATTTTTTAGAATCGTGGTTGGTTTGCATAATTTCTGCTAATGAGAAAAAGGGAAGTTAGTCTTTTTTACCTGCATGGAAAGAAAGGGAAGGGGGTGATTAAAATGATGGGGGATCTTTTGTTTTGTCTGTACCAGATGCATTTCATTGAACGAATTGTTTTCAATTCCGTATGTATATATGTGACTGATAAAATCAAGTTCACAGATCACAAACCAGGCCTCATGCAGGACCTAAAAGCTTAACAGTTACAAAGTCAAATGGTTCAGCTTCCTATTTCGGCTAAGTGCATTTTGAAGGGCTAAGTGCAATAAGCCCGGCTGATGCGGTTTTTAGCCGTACCGATGAAAAGAGTCTTTGTTTAAATGTATTGATAATATTAATATCAAGAAAGAAAAAAGAGTAAGTTTCTTATCGAAATAAAGTCAATTAGACGCTATTCATTTTACTTTCATGTAAGTTGTGATTAAACTGATATTTACATTTAACGTAGACAATGACAATATATTTATAGGTATATTGAGTAGATTAGCGGTAATTAAGTTTTTTTTTAACAATGCCTTAATACCTACAGTGAGGGAAGTATTAATACAAGTACATGTATAATGAAAATTAAAACTAAAATATACGTGGAAACAAGAGAAGAATGACAGATGGCTTTACACTTTTAATAATCCACCTCCCAAACACTATTGAAGAATACGCAACCATATAATAAATGAATTCGTACCTGTAAGCAATGAATACTCTGTGATACCCATTTCTATGCACAAGATGCTTATTTTTCTGACTTACTCGGACACAATCGTACATTTTTTTCATAAATAATGCAAAAAGTTTTTGAATCAAATTTTTTTTAACTACAATCGAAAAATTCTTGTGATGAAATATAAAAGAAATATTTACAATTGTAAATATTATTGAAATTTCAAACCTTAAATGAATGTATAATGAAATTATTTTGCAGAACATTAAGGTGAAGACATTATTCGGAGGCCTATAATATTCATTTTTAATTTATTTATTTATTATTATTATTATTTATCTTTATTTTTAATTTTGTGACCTATACATTTCTATGTTATTTATGTAAAGGGAATGGTTAATTTTTCTTTTAAAATAGAAGAGGTGTGGTCCCCGTAAACGACCAATCACCGTAGGATACGCTGGACGAACGATGTACGCTGAATCAAACGCTAAACGAAACGATGAACGATATACCATTTACCAAACGATGTACCATACGCTAAATAAAACGCTTAACGGTACCATTTACCATAAGATAAACGATATTATAAACCATACGCTAAACGAAACGTTAAACGCTGTTTTACACCAAACGCTGAGATTTACTATCAAGTCAGACGATAAACGAAACGATGTACGGACGCTGAACGAACGATGTACGGACGATGAACGGACGTTGTACGGACGATTTACTGACGTTGTACGGACGAAGTACGGGCGCTACACGAACGGTGAGCGGACTCTTTACATACGATGTACGGACGCCAGAAGTGTTAAATTTTACGTTACAGGATGTGTATGGACCGACAGGTTACTCCAAAAACATTAAATGGACTGAAGCGAAGCTGAGGTCAATATACTGTATTTGGAGGGACCTGCCGATCCAAATATAGCCATTTGGCCCGAAGTGTTATGAACTATTTCTTATAATATATTGATGAATCACTTCTAAATTATATCTTTTATCTCGGAGGGCGCTACTCAATGTAACAATCTACAATGGATCGTTATAGAAAATTTTTCTTCTCACCCCTACTAAATATAGTAATTTTTTTCAGACATCCCAAAAATATCTTTCTGAAGTAGTGAAAAATACTTTGCATCTCAAAAAACACCTATTCGAGAATGTTTTCACGCCCTGCTAAAAAATAACCCTATATTTGTGTGGTGTAAAGTGGAAAATTTTAGATGACGATGTTCTACCGACAATTTTTAAGCAAATATTAAGCAATACTTCTTAAATCCAGACACTACCGAGATAAAAATATCAAATATTTATTGATCCCGTGCAAATACCACCCAAAATACCTCTGAAATATAATTTTGCCGAACTATATTTAAAATTTTACTCCACCTCCAATTTAAAAACATGGACAAATTACATCAAAATATAATGCAGCAATGTACACACTTGGATGCACTGAGTATCTGCACAAAATAAATGTCAAAGTGAATAAAGGTGTAAACTGCTGACAGAAACCAAACTGATGAATTATTTATTTGTCGTTGATATTTACGAAATGACTCACGACACTGAGAGCCATATGACATTAGATGGACCGGCAGGTCACTCCACAAACATAATATGGACCGGCATGTCACTCTAAAACCATTATATGGACCTAAGCGAAGCTGGAGTCAATATACTGTATTTGGAGTGACCGGCCGGTCCAAATATAGCCATTTGGCCCGAAGTGTTATGAACTATTTCTTATATGAATGACTTCTAGATTATATCTTTAATCTCGGAGGGGGTTACAATATCAAACATTGATTGATCCCATGCAAATACCAGGTAAAAATACCTCTGAAATATAATTGTGCCAAAAAATACTTCAAATTTTACTCCACCTCCAATTTAAAAAACATGGAAAAATGACATCAAAATATAATGCAGCAGTGTACACACTTTAATGCACTGAGTATCTGCACAAAATGACCGAAAGGACATGAAGAATATGGTCAATTTCTACTTTTGATCGTATTTTAACGGTCTTCTGTGTCAGTTGTTCTGTTCATTTGCCACGAATGCCGCCAAAACAAACCCGGTAGCAATTCGGAAAAGCTCGTATCTTGGCCTGGATCTCCTGTCCACATACGATTAATTTTACCTGTCGGAATGTTTCTTATTGTTAAATTCAATAATGAAAGCATAAAATAAAACAAGAATAAGACATGAAAACTTAACTTTTTTTCCAAACTACATTATAGAACTACACGCTAAATCGTTTGATATATCACTGTTGAAAACAGCCCAAGGACAATGAATATAAATAAATGGCTACAATCACATCAATACACAAGGACAACATTTCCTGAATGACTCAGACAATCTTAATTAAAAGGTGACGAAATGTTTACATTACGCGAAATGAAACCATTTGCCCTGAGACAGATTGTTAACTCCTTGTTAAGGTTTTCCTGTTTCGATTAAACGCCTTCCAATGAAATGAGTTTAAAAAGACCGAAAACAAAGATAGGATATCCTACACAATAATTGCATTTTCTTTATGTAATAGTAATACTCACACTCGAAACAATAGATTATATATTAAGGAATTTCTAATTACCATGTAGAAAGTCAGAATATCGTTATAAAAGATATTACTTCAGGGATTTGTTAATGTTTTACATTAACATGTATTAAAACCAGAGAAAAAAGCAACCATTGCCTTTCCTATATCAAATGTTTTCTGAAATATATCAAAATGGTTTTGTTCTTTTACTCTTTTAGATATCTTAATTACAATGATCGTAACTATTTTTTGTATTGTAATTTCATTAGGTCTTGCCAACTGTATCTCTCGGAATACACGTCAGTACATTTTTACAATAGTTTCGATAGTACGAGTGTGTTGCAATATATGTTAAACGGGACCTTGATACTTATGCCATGAAAATATATGGTTTTACTACAACAATATGACTGGATTGTTTGAAGTCACATGAATATACCATGGTGTACTGTGTATTGCTGAAAACAGGTTTTTTACACCTGCAAACTTTAACTTATTGCTAGCATATTATACTTAATAAAAGAATAAACTCTTCTCCACGTGTAGGTGAACAGTATTTTTATACTGTTGACATCAATTTTGGTCTTTTTGGATGCATTTTCACTAGTGCTTAATTGACTCAGAAAATATTAATCTAAAGGTGACGAAATGTTGACATTAAGCGAAATGAAAAAATTTGCTCTGAAACAGATTGTTAACTCCTTTTTAAGGTTTTCTTGTCTCCATTAAACAACTTCCAATAAAATGAACTTAAACAGACCGAACAAAACAAAGGACTTCCTACAAAATAATAGTAATACTGATGCTCGAAACAATATATTATAAATTTTCTATGTTCAAACATATCGGAGATTTCCCAATTATCACGTAGAAAGTCAGAATATTATTATGAAATATATCCCTTCAGGCAATTGTAACTGTTTTACATTAATATGTATGCAAAATATTGCTTTTCCTATACCAAATGTTTTCTGAAATATATTTCCATGGTTTTGTTCTCTTACTCTTTTCAGATATCTTCCTAACAATCGTCTGCAATCTATTACAGAAAATAGTTTCGGAAACCTGACAGCCTTAAAAGTTTTGTAAGTATTCACATAAATTAATTGATTCTTCCTCTTTTTTTATTTTCTATTATCTAAGGCCTTGCGTACAACTGGTGAATCTCAATGCGACGAAATATGCACATCTTGTTGTTTAAATTTCATATGAAAGAAATAAAATATGACTCTTTTATTTTTATTATAATTTCACCAGGTCTTGACCACTATATCTTTCTGAATACTCATCAGTACCTATTTACAATAATTTTGATAATACGAGTGTGTTGGAATATATGGTAAACGGGACCTCCATACTTATGCCATGGAAAATATTTTTTACTACAACAATATGACTGGAATATGTTTTAGGTCACATGAATTTACAATGGTGTACTGTGTATTGCTGGTTTTTACACCTCCAAACTTTAACTTTATTGTTAGCATATTATGCTATATAAAGGAACACACGTTTTTCCACTTGTAGGTTTAACAAGATTTTTATACTAATGACATCGTTTTTTTTTCTTTTTGGATGCATTTTCACTACTGCTTAATTGATTCAGAAAATCTTAAATAAAATGTGACGAAATTTTTACATTATACGAAATGAAACGATTTGCCCTTAGAATGTTAACTCCCTGTAAAGGTTTGCATGTTTCCAATAAACAGTTTACGATACAAATAAGTTAATAAATAATGAACTGATGCTCGAAACAATAGATTATATATGTTTCTACTTTGCAACCTATCAAAGAATTCCTACATATCATGTGGAAAGTCAGAATATCACTTCAGGTAAATGTTAATGTGTTACTTTAACATGTATTAAAACTAGAGAACAAAGCATGATATCGCCTTTCCTATATCAACTGTTTCCTGAAATATATCAGAATTGTTTTGTTCTCTTACTCTTTCCAGATATCTCAATAGCAATCGCTTGCAGTCTATTACAGAAAATACTTTCGAACTACCATTCGTGAACAAAATAAATAAAAAGATCCTTCTTCTTTTCCGGGGGGGGGGGGGGGGGGGGGGGCGGTGGGCGGCGGAGGGTTCCACTGTGTTATGCCTTTAGTACAACTGTTGAGTCTCAAATCGACGAAATGTGATATCTTGTGCATTATATTTGATTTATTGTAATTGTGGTAAACCCATGTCCTACATGTGATGCATACACTACGACTACTTCGGGTGTTTCTGTTAACTGCTTTAGTTTAAAACATTGGTTTATTATATTCTTCTAATAATAAATAATTGTCTGCGGACGGTAATGCCGACAGGTTCATACAATTTTATATTGCCAACTATTTGTGGTCGTATAAAATATAAAAATACTACCTAACTATCTGTGAGTACAATTAAAGAACTAGTATGACAATTTTTTTGTTTTAAAATATAAAGCTGGCTAGGGATACTAACCTTATAATAGAATATCTAAATAAAAGATGAAGCAAGCAATATACTCCGGAAAGTATTGATACAAATTGGTGTATTCTGCTGAAGAACTCATTCATATGAATTTTAAATTGGATAATAAATAAAAATATTAGATGTCCTCCAAAGTGGCTAATTATGGGCGTGTTAATCCCTTTTATCTGTCTAACGACAAAAGTAACGCACAAACGCCTGCAGTAACTTTTATAAAATGATTTAGGTTGAAAGTTAATGAGCAGAAACATAATGCCAACAGGTTCATAGCATTTTATATTACCAACTATTTGTGGTCGTATAAAAATTGAATTATCAACACCTGTTTGAAATTAAAATCTACAAGATCACATCGATCTAAAGAAATATTATTATATACAATTTCTCTGTTAAAAGATAAAAAACATTTCTAATTAATTTATTAAAATTTATTTCAAAAAGTAGTTCTGTATTTTTGTACTATAGTTTGGACAAGGTTATTTTTATTAATTTAATTTATTGACAATTTTTGAAATATTAAAAAAAAAAGAGCGGAAAGTTCTAACTTTATAATCAATTCGTTATCAGCGGAAACATTAGTATAATTTTGCTATGAATTTCGGTTCTAATTTTGCCCGTGTTGCGTTAATATTCGTTATATTCGACATTTAGGTATGTCATATCTTTTAAATTCAAATTACGAAAACAATGTAAAATAGTCTAAAAATATTTTTCTATCTAATAAACTCCAGTTTTAATATACCCAAAATACTCTATAATCGTCATGATAAGTTGTGTATGTCGTGCTTGTATACATGTCTTACATAGAAGAGAAACAGTACAGAAATCGATGTTTACCTGCCATTGCAACAGATACTTGTAGTAAACAATGGATGTATGATATGCCAAGGAGGGCAAACATATTATTACACTATGACAGTATTTAAAATTGCATTATATAAGAGTTATATTTTCACATGGTATATGCAGTCATAACGTACTGTTTTAATACAATGGAACAAAATCATCACATCAATTTAGGCATGTAGATATGTAGATGTAGCTTTATGGTATTAACATTTTGCAACAATATTTTAAGAAACTTGGATAACAATGGTATATCAGTTATTGAGGATGGAGCATTTGAATGGCTCGAAAGATTGCAGACACTGTAAGTTATACGATGTAATTAATAACATGTTGAACAATGAACATTTAGATATCACATATCCAGTTTACTGAAGTATGTAAATGTTACTATTTTCAAAATGCACTGGTTTAAGTTATAGGTTGTAAATAATACAGTAAACACTACAAGTTAACATGATAATAAACACCAGAACTATACCCCGTTAATCCCTGGAACGTAAGTTTAGCAGCAGAAACAAACGAGTATACAGCAATTATATAAAACCTTTAGTGTTAGTATGTTGATACTAGCGCAAAAATGATACTTTACATTTACTGTCACTAAGTGTAAAATGTGTGATAACTAAGGAGTATTTCCCTCGAGCATAGCTTTGTCCTTAGATGGTTTTGGTTTCTCATTTTGTTTAGTCATGTAATTGTTTTTGAATTTGCCTTTCAACGTTTTGGATTTTTATTTTTTTTTTGGTTCTCAACATCTTAGGCATTGAGTCGTAAATCGACGAATTGTGCATACTTGTACGTCAAAATTAATTTTAAATTGAGAGCATAATTGGACATATGATTTTTGCAAGGAGGCAACCGACAGTGATGCATTGTCACAGAGAATAAAGTTGTAAAATGCTGAAAGAAACGAAAATGATACATTGTTGATTTCATTTTCATCTTTAATAAATAGTTCATGATACTGAGGGCCATATATCTCCAAAAACATTATATGGACCGAAGCGAAGCTGAGGGCCATATACTGTGTTTAGAGTGACCAGCCGATCCATATATAGCCATTTGGCCAAAAGTATTATGAACTATTTCTTATATTATATTGATGAATCACTTCTAAATTATTTCTTTCACCCAGGAGGGTCTCCCTCCGAAACAATCTATACAATGGATCGTTACCGAAAATGTTTTTTCTCACCACAACCACTACTAAATGTAGTAATTTTTTCAGACATCCCAAATATATCTTTCTGAAGTAGTGAAAAATACTTCTCATATCATAAAACACCTATTTGAGAATATTTCACGCCCTGCTGAAAAATTACCTTATTTTTTCTGGTGTAAATTGGAAAAGTTTAGATGAAGGTGTTATACTGAAAATCAATTTCATTTTAAGCACATACTAGACAATACTTCTTAAACCAACAACCCCCCACTCCCCCCTCCCCCCCTCCACCCCACCTTCCCGACCGAAAGAAAATATCAAATATTTATTTATCCCATGCAAATATCATGTAAAAATACCTCTGAAATATTATTTTGTCAAAACATATTTCAAATTTTACTCCACACCAATATAAAAACATGGAAAACTGACATCAAAATATAATGCACCAATGTGCACACTTGGGAGTACTAAGTATGTGCACAAAATGACCAACCAAAAGTTAATTTGTATGTTATGTAGATAACGAAAAGAAATGAAGAATATGGTCAATTTCTCCTTTTGATCGTATTTAAACGGTTGTTCTGTTCATTTGCCACGTAAGGAATCCGATGTTGACCACCAAAACAAACCCGGCAGCAATTCCGAAACAAGTCATATATTGGCCTGGAACCCCTGTGTATATACGATTATATGGACTGAGGAAATTTATTTAAGATAAATAGTAGAAAAAAATCTTAAAATATGTAAACCTGATTATATATTAGTATAGTAAACAGCATAATGCTAAAGAGTAAAGCAGGTTCACGACCACTGTAAGTTGCACAATATAAAGGATACAAATTTTATGCATTCCTCAATACAGTTTGGTGGATATTAAAATAAATCCGTTTTTGTTATTTATTTCTTTCGTTTTATAAAACAAATTGTCTACGTTCCTTAAAATGAAAATACACAAGAAAAGTATAGGAGATTTGGACGGTGAAACAAGAATCGAATGCTGGCATGCGAGCGATATATGGTAAACGGAACGTTCATACTTATGCAATAAAATATATTTTTTTACTACAACAATATGACTGGAATCTGTCTTAAGTAAAATGAATGTACAATTATTTACAGTGTATTGCTAAAAACAGGTTTTTACACCTGCAAATTTAACCTTATTATTAGCATATTATACTATATGAAAGAGCAAACTTTTCTCCAAGTGTAGCTTGAACAGTATGTTTATACTGTTGAAATCATTTTTTTTTTTTTTTTTTTTTTTTTTTGATGCATTTTCACTCAGAAAATCTTAATTAAAAGGTGACGAAATTTTCACATTAAGGATGTTCGCTGGTCATGTTTTTTAATTTCGTCAGATGTTCAGAATCATCTGGGTTTATACATTTGAATGCCATACATTATTTATCCCGCTAACACCAATTTTTTCTCATACATCTTTTGCATGCAGAATAATAATCTTATAAAATCCTTTATTATTTAATGGTTTTTGAGAAATTGTAACTGCTTAACATTTACCTATATTAAAACTAGAGACCAAAGCAAAAGATCGCCTTTCCTATATTAAATGTTTTCTAAAATATATCAAAATGGTTTAGGTCTGACCGAAGTCCGATATGGACAATGCCATAATCTATTTATCACATAGTGTCAACTAAAAGGATTTTGCCTGTGGAAAATAGAAAAAAGATATGATCAACAACACAAATTTAATTCAACAACTCAAAAACAAGGTTTCACAACTTGCTAGTGGATTTTGTTTAATCCACTATTATGGATTTTTGTCAATGTAAATGTTTATGTTCACATTGCCAATAGACGAATTACTCATCATTGAAAATCTTTGATGTGAAAAAATGTTCTTCTTGTTCATTACAGTTTCAGACAATTTACATATAGCTTAACAGTAATAGTATTTTATATCTTTTATGTTTACTGATTTGCTTTGCAATTTCCTGACAATTTCAAAATCTAAGTCATTGTCTACAAAAATTTGACAGTCCATTCTGAGAATATCAAGATGATTTAACCCCATCACTATTCAGTGTCTGTATAAAGTCAGACTATCCTGACTCCGTGTTGTTTTTGCTTGTGGTTAATACTATTGTATGTTCTTTTTTGTCCTGCGTTCTTTTATATCGTTTCCTTTGATTAATTGGTAAGGCATTGTTAAACCGATTTGATGGATACCCAAACCTCCCCTTATCTATCCTGACACTCTGGTGTATAAAACACACTATAATAACCAATACAGTATGATTACCAACAAGTTGACCGCTTGCTAGGACTTAAAATTAGAAGTTGTCGGTACAAAATTTAGAAAGAAGGGTTAGAATCTGCTCGAAAATTGTAAAACTAGCTAAGGTTCTTATAGCTATATTAGTAACTAACACAACAATTACAAGTCAAATAAAACATAATTGCTGCTGTTCGGGTAACATATATGACAAGGTTAAAGGATGTTTTTTTAACGTTTTCATTCGACTATAATGTAACTACATCTTGACCAACATAGACATATTTCGTGTTTCCGTAATTTTAGAAGACAATGGTGTAATGGGTGATTTAAAGTTTTCGTTGGTTATATTTTAAAGTTAACCCTTTGCAACATAGATGCATAAGCCTCCTCCGATTAAATTGATGTAAAGTTTATATATTCATAGGATTATCTGTAGTAAATTAATTGTGTGAGCGTAATAGGATTTGTATATAATTACTTATTTGGAAGTTGCACTACGTTATCTTTGATTGAAGGAAGTTCTTTAAATACATACCGATATGAAATATTTCTATTTTCAGATATCTTCATAACAATGATTTACAGTTTATTGCTGAGAACACGTTTGTTAACCTGCCACGTTTAGAGTGGTTGTAAGCATTCATTTAAACATTGATCACAAAGTCTAAAATTAGTATACCAAATGAAACACATTTTTTCCTGTCTTTGTAACATAGCTTAGTTGTACTTTTTGACAATTTTATTTAGTGATTTCCTTTGTCTATTACAGTTGGACGCTGAAAATATTTTCTTAGTTTTTTAATTTATTGTAACAACAAAAGTTAAATTTGTACAAAGCTTGAATACATTCTTCTTATTAATCATATTAATCAATGAAAGTTAAAATAATTTATTTCCTAACAATCATATTCTGCTTCATCAAACGTTTCATCAAACGCTGCTTTCTTTTATGATGTCTTACAGTTTATGGCATTTTGCAATGAAATTTTATAAATGTACAAACCGGTATTTTGCTTTCTCAAAAATTGTCCTTGGATTGACAGAAATCGTTGCTTACATAACATTTTACATGGATGTTATACAGTATAAACGTGCGACATTGCCCTGTATCGTCGTATGGGAGCAATATTTAGTATTTCTTGCAGAGAAAAGCTCGAATACTATTCGATGTTAAACATAAAATAGTTGCTAATACCATCATTTATTGGTTTAACAAGAAAAGTTTGAGATCTACCGATCAGTAGCCAAGGCGCCACAAACACCAGAATAATCGGATAATGACATTCCAAGCACAAAAGCAACACCCTAACAAGGTACCATGCTCATTAAAAACACATAAAACTGAAGTCTCGGAGAATTTTTAGAATCAGTAGGTTTGTTTGACACAGTAAGCTTTTTTCTTACCTTATACCAGATATGCATATCTTTGTCAAACTTGTTTCGTGTAGAAATATTGGTTGATTATCTCACGAAAAACATATTTGAGTTTATGATCTGGGAGAGTCTTATACAGTGTATCAAAAAGTAGTTATGGTATTACAATAGGTAAGGTTACAAGAAGAGATATATTCCTGTAAGTCTTTACAATTTTTTAAAAACCATTTCTGATTCACAATTTTTAGTTGAGTAGGCCTTATCACAGTAGCTGTAGAGACCGTCCTTAATTTCTCTGAATAAAGTACTAGGGAGTTTTGAAAGGGGGTTGGTAGTGCATGTGACAGAGCCTGCTATATACCTTCCTTTGTATGGTCACTTATGAAGTTTGGGTATCCAGTAAATTGAAAGGGAATTAAACTTGTCATCATTTACATAAACTGAGATACCCGATCCATTTTGTCAGTGAACGGCAGACAGAAATTTGCAGAATTGATAAGCCAAAGAGGAAGCTAGTCGTACCTTTTTAAAATGCATATTTGAATTTCTACAAAAAAATGCTGACAACCTCTCAAGTACGTAAATATTGACAAAACAATACCGAGGCAACAAACCAATGGCAAAAGTCCACAAATTCGAAGTCTGAGACTAATTTTCCCTGGCAGCAGCCATGATCTATTTTTTTGTGCATAGAGGGCTTTGCGAAATATTATTTCCAATTTGAAATTAATCCTGACAAGTTTAACCTTTTTTAAATTACACCCTCCAAGTGATTTTTTTTTGTAAATTCTACGTTGGCGTACCTATTAAACAACAAACCTATTTTTCCTGTGCACCATATAGAATGCATAACATATATATATCTAGACCCATAGATCCACTACTGAAGAAGCAGTGGTGGTAATACTATGTTGTTTTAGCTATGTAAATAATGACCTGTAGACAGAAAGTTAAAACTATGTAATGTAGATATGCGATACGGGTTTCCGTATAAGGTACATGAGCAATATAGGAGAGATACCTTTATAATATATTATTTGTGATACTTCAGTTTTTGTGGATTTCTTGAACAACTCAATCCAAGAAATTAAAAGCTCAACGAAATATATATTTCAATCGGTATTAGGAAAAAGAAATCTTAAAAACGTCAATCTAGTGTACATTCAAATATACTGTCCAGGACTACAAAATAGTTTTCTGTTTGATGATTCTATTCACATTTAGATAAATTAAAGAAATACATACGACAATGTACGCAATATGTATATTTACTAATTAACAATGTTCATTTGAGGTTACAAACGGTATTTAAAGGTTTTTGAACGGTTATTTAATCTAGTAATTGAGCTATTTACCCTTTTCTAATTGCAGTTCGGACAGAAAATGTAGTTCTTACAACATATTTTTTTCATCAAGCTAATAATCTTAGACCACCAATATCGTTGATTTAACTTCAAAATAAAGCTGTTTAATAAAAGAATACTGTATCAACTTTTGATTGAAAACATTTAAATCATAACTGTTGTCCCTTATTTTTATTTTATTGAAAAAACCAAGAACCCACAAATTGTAAATGATTATAATAAATATTGTTGGTTAACGAGGTAATGAACCACTATCAATAGTAAGACATTAATATTTAACAAAATAATACTATGGATACGATAATGATCCTACGGACTGAGGTTTTTGGGGATGGAAGAAAAGGTGGTTGTAATCTGAAAGTTACCTCCTAAAAGAAAAGTCTCACCTTTTGACATTTTCGTCCAATGTTATGTTCAGATGTTCAATGAAATCTATCTAGGATCAAATGCATCCGTAAAAAGCTATTGAATTAGCTTTCAAACATGACGTCATTGTGTCAGATTACGCGACTAATAAATTTTGTTTGAAAATTTATATTTTAAGAAATCTAAAATTACCATTTGACAAATTGAAATAATTATATTGTTGTATCTTAAGAACAAATAAACCTTTTTTCACATTTATCAGGTATGAGTGATATATTTTGCTGCAAACTTGTGTCGCCGTTCTTGACAAGGAATGAAACAAAATAAAATGACAAATTTTGACCACAACAGATAACGTGAAGAACAGAATACACAAATCGAGCAAATAAAATAATATCGATATTAAATCAAAAGCAGGAATTTCTTGACTTGTCTTGGATTACGGTATCAATTTCTACTTTACGTAAAGTATTAGTACAAATTTACTATATAGACATTATGACGAAACTATTTTTATATCAGATATCTTCATCCAAATCCACTGAGATGTGACTGCAGTATTCTTTATCTATGGACTTTGTTAACTTATGTAAATTCTGATGCTAAATGTTACAATGGAATATACATTGATGTTAGAACAATTCAATCAACAGACCTGGATTATTGTAATGGTGTGTATACCAGTAATAAGGAACTTCACTAAGATTAGCAAAGATAAGATTATCTTAATTTCCAATGAATTTATATCCATAACGACAAAATGCAGTATACGAAAAAAAATCTTTCTTGATGTATTTTGGATATTCCTATATTGACACATGTCATAGTCTTACTATATCTAATATTAGTATCTTTGGATTGTTATTTAGATAAATTATCACTCAAATATCACAGGTGTTACATACTATTTATTTTAAATGTCTCTTTCTTATTCCGTTCTTATCTTATTATGACAATAAAAAGTTGTGGTAAACATATTGAATATAAATATTATGTACTGTTTAATAATTAGTACTGGTGACATTTATTACGAATTTATTATGAATGCTTAATTAACACTATACTAATATGCAGTCATTAATGCAACTATGTATCTACAATTTAATACATGTAGTTTGATTTCTCTTATTTGTTATTCTGTAATGACATAGGAAGACAGTTTATTTTCCTAGATAAAAATGAGTGATTATGTACCTTTATACATGTAATTTAATAATGGAAAACCTTTAAAAAATATTCCCAATTGTGTGATAATTGCAAAAGTTTTATCTATTCAATTTCAATAGCTTTCACCAAAAATATCTATGTATTCCGTTAATTTTTTTTCTGTATTATTCCATTCTCATTACTAATTAAGAAAAGTTTCCTATCTTGAAAAAGAATTTCCCACTCTTATATTGCTCATTATAGATTCCGACACCACGTTTTACACTAAATTATCTGCACAGAGGACAGGTTTATTAAGGAGCGTTTGAATGAATCATATATATATATATATATACATATGCATTATTATCGCTTAAAATGATGAAGAAAATATCAGAAATTGAATACCGAAGCGATAAAACAGTTCTAAGTGTCTAACAATTTGAAATCACAAAGTCAAGAGAATGGAACACAACAAAGAAACGCAACAGGGATACATGTATAACTAAAAGAATAAAACACATATACTAAGCTAAATAAAAATAGAACAAGATAAAACAGAAACTAAAACAATAAAAATGTGAACTCCCATAAAACAACAGAAGTGACATCACGTGCACCGAAAGTGTAAGCATGTCATGCTCCGTTAAAGACAACCATAACATAGAGAATAGAAACGTGGAGTGTGTCAAAGGGACAACAACCGACCAACGAGCTGAAAACAGCTCAAGGCTACCGATAATGATAATTAACATAATTATATTTTAAAATGAATAAACATTATTATTTCTGTGACTATTTTTATCATTTAATCTCGTTAATTTAATATTTATCCCTTTAAATTCTGAGCATTAATCTGAACTACTGTGAAGAGGCCACAACGAATAACTCAGAACTCTTAAATGAAGAATATGAAATGTATAGAGGTAAGATCTGAAATCTGAATATTAAAAATTCAAAGAAATCTGAGCGAAATTATCTGGTAAAATTAGACAGAAAATGTGCTTAATTAATTGCAGTATTAAAATCTACAAATATGAAATTATATACTAGTATATGTTATGCATATCATGATCTCATTTCATATTATATACACGTAGTTTTGACTTCAACGTACACATGTTCTTTCATTTTTGATGCCTGTGAACATAGAAATGGCTTGAATATTAAGTCAATCTTATAAGAAAATATCTCACTGCCATATATTCCAAAATGTAATTCTCACCATATTGCAATGTGTTTGTTTTGCAACTTTTTCTGTCACATCCATACCTTGATGGATGTAGCCACGAAATTAAGGTATCTGGGTCTTATATAACTATCCACGAGGTGGTATTACTCTAGATGGACTATTTGTCCCTGGGATATCTTCCGCCCAGATGACAAGATTCTTGGACACTTGTGTACAAATATTCATTAGATAACTTCTAAAATTCGTTTCAACATCCTCAGGCAAAGTTATAGTTACCTTGATGTTAGCTATACTTTTTAGTTTCAAACATACACGCCCACACATATTCAGAAATGAAAAACAAATCATTTGAACATGTACATTTTTTTCAAACATCACCAATATAGCAAAACAAAAAAACACACACTGTCTTATATTTAATCAAGACAGGTCAAGACCATTTTATATATGAACTAGTTAACGTTAGCTTTCGGTGACTCTGCAGTTTTTTCTCGGAATGGAAAATATTCAAAATATTTTCATGAGTTCATGTAAAAAATATTTTCCTTAGCTAATTAATTTTCATCGTTCACATTCTGAAAAAGATACAAATAACAATTTTGTTATTACGCGGATATACCCATTACTACGTAGAGAACTTGCATCCATTGAATTCCGTTAAATTTGTAAATTAAAATATAAGGGCTATGAATTAAATCAACGTCTAACACACAACTATTACTTGGTGTATTAATATTATGCGTACTATTATATTTTGCAAACGAATCCGCATATGACAATTCTTATCATAACATAGCATATTGAACATGGCAAAAATGAAGATAAGGTGATGTTTTTCATTAATTTAGTTAAAAAAAATAAATAAAAAGAACGGCCTTACTTGAGAGATTTTTTTATGTTTTTAAAATGTAACGCCTAATAAGTTTTACGTGTGTAAATTTTCTTAGTTATAACTATAACAAATCCATGAATTACCATGACGTTGCAGCCTTATGCAACTACATAAAATATTTAGTGTACACAACACTGTAACAAAATACAAAAAGGAAATGAATCAAATTTTGTGTAATGTTGTGTTCTTGATTGTTGTAAAGTGGAGAAAACAAAGAAACATAAGCACTACATACAAACAATATTAAAGGTTAACAAGGATTGAAATTAATTGAAAAAAACAATGAAACAGAAATATATACAAAACCAAAGTGACTGTGTATACATGTCAAGTTAATTTTGATATTAAGGCTATAAATGTTACATAATGATAAAACATCTAACATATTTCATATTTTGAACAATGGTCCGAAGAATTAAATTAATTCCTTTCAATTCTTGAAAGCTTTCTGTCCATTTTGACAATAATAACTGTTTGCAACAATTGCTTACTGTTCACTTGTAATTTTTGAAAATAAATGTATTAATGTTATTTTCAATATTCTTTGGTTTCAGTGCAGAAATGGCGGGATAATACTGTGTTGGAAGAAAGGGCAACACAAGATTAAGAAGCTTGAAATGAAATATTAATAGTTAAAATCACTTATCTTTAAAGAAAATGTGTACTTCAATAGTCTTTGAAGAATGTTCTGTATACAAAAGACATTACATGTCATATTCTTCTATATTTATATTCAATTTAAATTTTTAATATTCATTGTTTAGTTATCTGTGTTTGATATGCAGTTTAGTTTTACTGAATATTTAGATGTTCTTATGGAATGCGAATTTATATGATAAGACACCAGAGTCTTAGATGGTTATAATGTAAAAAAAAACGAGCAACGTTTTACTCCGTTATCTAAATTATGTAACACCCAACCACTTTTTTCTAGCAAACAGTCAGACAGACTCTCTGTTTTGTCTATGTTTGTAGTCTGTGCTACTTTATGTTATATTATGACCGGGGTTCTGCCTGTAGGGTGTTTTTGATATTTTCTGTTAACCATTTTACTGACACAGCTGTTATTCTGTTGGCATGTATGAAATGATTCTGCTCAAAACAAGACATTAAGTCGTCTTTAACAAACAGATGCAAAGCAGCAAAATCGTGTTTTTCCGTTGCTTTAACCTTTTCCGTATATGTAGTTTTTGCAA
Source organism: Mytilisepta virgata (assembly GCA_028015205.1). Lineage (NCBI taxonomy): Eukaryota > Metazoa > Mollusca > Bivalvia > Mytilida > Mytilidae > Mytilisepta > Mytilisepta virgata. The sequence goes on from CM051513.1 coordinate 22,128,775, forward strand.
AAAAATTAATTCAGCATATCCCTTCCTCCGAATTATATTCTTACTGTGATACTCTTTTCTTTCAAATGAGTTAGCTTCCTTCTGTGCTTAGTTAGGACACATTTCAGAACAAATACCTGTTTATCGAAAAAACAAAAGCAAAATGTCAAAACAACAACACTTTGAGTATTATTTTCATTACTAGTGTCGAAATAGCGGGCTAGTTGGTTGTTCTTGAATCCATAAGATGAGAACTCCACTCGGTATTAAACAATGCATTTTAACTTTCCCTTGTATCAACAAAACTGTGGACAGTCGTTTTCCCTTTAGGAACTTCCCTACAATCCGTCAACTATTGAGTGGAAGAGCAGATGGATCAGAACTAAAACTGAACGGATGTTTATAAAGAACTAAATTAAAGACTCAAACGTTCCGTCCTATGGAAAAATAGCCTGAATTTACATGTCAATGATTACACATTACAAACAATTGAAAAACACTTACATTATTAATAAAATTCCATTAAGGCATTACAGCGGCAATTAGCCTACATTTGTCTAAGAAGAAAATAAATCCATTTTCACATGATGTTAGAAAGAAATGTTTTGAGATCTGCAAATATAGGAGGTCAGCGAATGACATGGGAACGAGCTTCAAAATCAAATGTTAAAATCATATTGAATTCGTGACAGTTAAAGAACAATATCCTTCTTCATTTCGGAAGGCTGGTTGATTACTGATTTACATGATTAGCCATAAGAGAACAGCTATATAAGTATATATCACAGTTGTAAACTCGGCAACTAATTGATTTATTATACTCAAGTGCAATACAGTTGTCTTGAAGTCAGCTGAACACAAACGAATGTGTTTTTAAGTAACATTACAATTATACTAAAATAAGATGAATTGTTTGGTAAAAAGTCTACACACTTTTTAATTATATTATACAGAGGGTAACAACTGGACAATTAGGGCAATACAATAAGATTAATTGTTTGGTAAAAAAGTCCACACAATTTTTAATTATTTTAAACAGAAAGTAACAACTGAACAATTAGGGCATAATTCGTGTATTGCGTGTTTATTTGTACTGTGATTAAATAATTTCATGTCTTCATCATGGAGCTTACAATAAATAAAACTATGAAGAATATATTATATTAATTTTAAAGCAAATGTATGGGCGTTGTTTTGAGTGATGTTAAGGAATTGTCTATACATACAGTTGGGCATTCCGTTAATTAAGATATTTGACTTTGGTATTTTTTTTTCTTGTACAAAAATAAAGAACGCCAAAATAAATCAAATTCAAAACAATAAACTTACAAAATGATTTCAAATTCTGAAAATATTCACGGTTATATTGATTACAGTGGCAACACTTTGATTTTGAAAACTCTAGACTCTTGAAATCATAATTTCTAATAGAAACAATTCAATTCGGTAAGAGTTTTTTTTTCAAAATTAATCACAATCCTATTACAAAGTGCCAAATGTTAAACTAACATTTAGATTTATGTTTTACTATAAAGTGTAAACTGATCCCTACAACCAAAGTATTCCAGTTATAAGTTGAAAAAGTGAACGATCAATTGAAAAATACATTCCCTTTCTAGTGAAAGTGAAGACCTAATATATCAGTTACACTACTTATCACTTTGGTATTTCTTGACTTTACTAACACTACTTAAATGTTTAACGGTATGCTAAGTTTAACACAGTTTTTGAGACACAGAAATAACTAATTTGTGAATTGTTGTAGATCGGAAAGAACTAAAGTTGAATATATAATATCTTAAATACCTTCTACCGTCAAACTTGCTTTAAAGGGTACCTCTATAAAGCAAATCAATGTCCATAGAGGGCACAGTAAAAGAGTCCCATGTATGAACAAAGCATTTAAAATTAACCTCTGTATAGAGGGAACCTGTCATAAAATACACTTTTTTATCACTTGGGTGGCCTTTATAGACAGGTTTGACTGTAATTTATTTTTGTCCTGATATGCACTTAGTTGCCACTGAACATTAAATAATTATTCATTGATCATTTTATTTAAATTTTATATAAAATGTAGTCTGTGGCAAGAGGTATAAATTTGCAGTGCATTTAATAAGGTACCCCTCGTAGTAGTAAAAGGTAAAACGTCTGAATTTATCCTGTAAAATTGACGATATTAATGCTTATCTTTAACAAGAAATAATATTATTCTACAATTTGATTTTTTTCTAAAATTGTACTGCTGGTCTTGTTATTTCATTAGTTTCAAAGACATATTTTAACAGTGTACACTGTATTTCCCTTTTTTGCCTTCACTTATATAGAACTTCCTATCTGAATTACACATGTTTTAGATTAACAAAATCTTAACACGTCTGTATGGTGTCATTATCGCTCCGAAATACGGCCTTCTGGATCTAATGTCTTTCTGTCGAAGACGGCTGCGGATTGTTTGCGAGTTGAATCTTTGCAATACATATGTCAACAACATCAGTTGTTGTTGCGGAAACGCTTCGATTCCGTGCATGAAATACCAGAATATAGCTATCTTGTCCAGGGGTCGATATGCAAGGTCTTCCATTCCCCGGCTGTCATTAGCTACACCAGTTTGTTGGAATATGTTTCACAACTGTGAACTGGTGCTCTGGTTAAATGTCAAAGTTCAGTTTTGGAATTTCCGGCTTGAAGACGACCAATAACGATATTTCAAATAGCAGGCTCCAAACTGAGCAGGACAGCATTTCAACGTTATGATAAAATTTAAGCTCCAAACGTGGTTGTTTATACGCTTTAGTTTAACCGTGGATTCAATCAGAAAGTGCAAGTGAGAAAATTTCGCGGCGATATTCATTTTTGAGAGCTACTGTACAAATTTGGTAGAGAGCCAAATCTAAAGAACAGGCAATTAAAATTTCAAACTAACCTTTTTAACATCAACAATTAAATTGGTCATTTTAATTTTGTTGGTTAATGGAAATAATTGCAATGGGATTATTAATTTTTTAACAGTATATGATACTGCGTACAAATAGACATACGGCTTTTTAGTACTACATGAAATTTATGGAAATACTCTGAATCCTCATTTGAATTTGTAAAAAAATATTATTTTTTACAAGAAGAAAAAATGTACCTTGCTTTCATATTTGATAGGGATTAATTATACATACATTGTCTTAGAATTTTTTCGAAGGTTTGTAATTGATCTCAACATTTACTGTATCAAGAGATGTGTAGCACATATATTTAAAATTGTAATTGGTTTTAAGATAAACGAAATATAACAAAATAATTCGTAAGAAAGACAAAATGAGCATAATATAGCTGTAAAGGTAATATTGGCAAAGTAACATCTTTATTTTGATTTAAATATGACAGCCTGACATGAAAATAAAAGAAATGTGTATATCGTCAACGTTTTCGTGAAACGCATCAGTAATTACAATTACTTTGCTTTGTTTTTAAATTTTATCATATTTTATTTCTACTTCCTTATACAATAATGTACCTGTTGTCCAGCGAATTGACGCTACTTAACACCAAAATATTGTGTAAATATTCAAGCTGAATATTCAGGCATAACTCATTTAAATCTTCAATTGACATACGCATTGAAGGTGAGTCCCGTCTGGTTTAAATTTTTACTGACAGTCTGTTTTGTAGATCACCAATTTCTAATTGGTATTCCTTATGTGTGTATTGTAAATTATGAAATTTCCTTTGAACAAAAACACTAGTTCTTGCGCTTACAAGCTCTAAACATTAAGTTGGATTATCTACCTTTGCAGGCACGAGGCTATAATTATCTTGCTTCATGCACATCTACATATAATTCCCGAGCTTCATATAAAGTTTCATTTAATTCCATCGAACGGTTTAGGAGGAGTTGTGATTACAAGCTTTAAACATGTAAAACCCTTAAGATATATTATCTCCCTTTGCAAGCATCCGGTGATATTTATTTTGCCTCATGCATATCTAAATATGATGTCCAACCTTCATAATAAAGCTTCATAGAAATCCATCCAACGGTTTTGGGGGAGTTGCGCTTACAAGCTCTTAACATGTAAAACCCTTAAGTTAGATTATCTCCCGTTGCTTTATGCATACCTACATATAATGCCCTATATTATTTGATTCATGAGTGTCTCTAGAACACAGGTGAATTATTCCATATGGACTCCAAAGGATCATTTGATGTGTCCATTTTTTCAGAGTCGTCATCAACGCCAAATTATGAAAAACGGTCTCTAAATGTATTGAACTTAAAATTTTTATCAGCTTTTGAGAGTCGGCCATAAGATTTTTTGTTCTTGTATTTGTCCTTTGTTTAGGGTTTGTCAGCATTAAATGTTGATGAAACGGGGTTATTCGATGAAGAAACCACATTTTTAGCTTCAAGATAGCTGATTTTTGTTTTTTTTTTTCAATTCCAAGTTCCTTTAAAAAAACACAGCTTTGAGAATTTGTCAAATGATCTAATCCACAAATTGCACATTTAAATGCACCGTCATAATCAAAGCTGGAATGGCCCTCAACACAACATTTGACACAATTTTCTGTACGGCGACAAGAACGTGTACCGTGTCTAAAATTCTCCTATTTCAAAGAGCCGATTGGGTTAGGTTCGTAGGTGCCAACTCTGATTCTGTAATGTCCTATATACAATGTATGTAGATATGCTCCGACACACCAGTAAGATTAGATAATACATAATTATTCAATTTCACACTTTTTTCTTACAATTTCTTGGCGAATCTTTTGACCTTTGAAACATATTGAGAGTTGGGTTCTTCCTGTATTTCTTCTTCGGACAGTTCGCATAAGCCATTGTCTCTGTCTCGATTAACTCCCATAAAAGAATTTAGTTAACGATGTGGAGTTACCGAGAGTTGAATACCTACTACATTTTACTAAAAGACTTACTTTTCTCATTATTGAACATTTGTTACATGTCCAGCTCGGTTCTGGATTGTTTTTTTTTGTGAATATGGTGAATCTTTAGTTAAAGATGTTTTAACATTTAAGATGGTAATACCAAAATATTTTTAAAATTTTCAAAAATTGTATTTGTAATTTTGTCATATGCTCCTCATCTTCACTACAACATTATTCTCGTTGGAGGTTGTTGTTGTGGGGTTTTTCTGAAGTTTCCATTGTTAAGATTGATCATCGGGGTATAATCCACGAATACACCAACATTATAGTTTCAAAGCGTGACGTATTAATTTGTATATATTGGTTTAACATTGGTTAATTCTATGAGTTTGAGGCTGTTTGTGGTGAAATAAACTCATATTCATCACACTTTATAATAGTAGGGTCCATGGAGATTGGATAGCAAATTTGTTGAATTTATTGGTACATTCCATAACTTGTGATACCCTGACATTATCATTATGCTGTATAGAAAACTTTATTTCTTTTATTTCTCTGTTATACTTTCTTTTCAAATGTGTATTGACATCGCAATTTTAATTTTTAATTTAGTCTTAAAAACTTGATGTGTTACATTACTGACTGTAAATTTTAAAATTCCAATTTTTGTTATTGAATTCCCTAACAATCGAAAGTGTCTGAACACTTTGGAGAGATATACACTTTCCTGAGACCTAAGTTGATTGTTTCTTTTTTTTTTCAGAAAAATAAAACAAAACAATTGTCCGATTTAATTTTCAGTTTAATTGTATTGTATTTAGTTTTGAATTGTACATCAGTTGGTCATAACAAATATGCTTACAGAGCAAGCAGAAAATATTTCAAATAATTTTAATATACTTTCACTTAGTTCAAATCTTTAACATTTTCAACATTTTAATTGCATTTATTTTTTATTATTCAAAACTCCCAATGTCATACTAGAAGTATAAAAATATAACCTTTACCAACAATAACTCCTTTTCTTTAATATAACAACACGGTATTGTCTTGTAATTCTATCTCTTAGACTTTTAAACAACCAAATACCATGTTTAAGTGTACTTTTAGGACAAGATTGATACCTTAGTTTCAACAATTATTAATATGTAAATAAGGAAACAATAAGGTCTTAATTGAGGGAGCTTTAAAAAATGTTTTCCATCTTAGGGTTGTAACGTATGTGCCTATTAACTCAGATATAGGTTTAATTATTTGAGATAAAATTGAACTTTAGTTGGAATCTAGCATGTATAAAATCACTGATAGTTTGTTGCATGAAATTAATGAAACAACAGACGTATACATTATTGCCACAAAAGATTTACATTGACATTATATATAATCAGATAATGTGGCGAGTCGACCTTTTTCACAAGGAAATTAAGTTTTATCAAAAGTGAAAACAAATTCGTACGAGAAGAATATATATTGATGTAATTGTCTCACTATAAAGTTTAGCTAGATTTAACAGTTATGTTATGGACATAGATCTTGAATGTTAAGAAACTACAACATTAAATCGGATTTTTGTCTTACACGCATCATTGGTTCACATCTTTTCTTTAAGAAATTTGCGCTACATGTAATCACTGTTTAGCCTAAAATAATACAGGGTACATGAATATTTAAAATTTGTTTACGTAGAAGATTTGGTCTAACTGGGTCTACCAATATGTCTGAAGTATAGCAGCTTTTGCCACATTATTATTGGTGTTAATAAGGTTAAATAGAAAGTTCATTACTGTCTTTAGTTTTGATTGCAAATGTTCTTCTCCTGCCAAATGTAATAGTTTTTTTTCAGAAAAGTACAAAAAAGGTATTGATGATAGCAGTTAGAATTCCATGTAATATGTTTAGGGTTAGCTTCCTTGTAACCTTATGCTTATTACATGACCTAGGCATGAAAGCTTTTGAACAGTCCTATGCTTATCTCTGTACAATACAATTAGATCTAACGGAAAAGGGTCTGATTACATGTTATAAGAGTTTAGTTCCCTATAGATAGAATTCAATTTTTGTCTGTCCGCAAGATGTTACGTTAGAGATGAGAGATACGCATGATATATCCGCATACATTTATATTACAAAAGGCGATGTTTTATTCATTTATCCATTTTGAATTGGAATCATTGGGCTCAATGAATAGAATATGACATTCCAAAAAATTTTTTTCCCAATACAAATAGTGGATAAATGTGTATTATTTACAGAAAAACTCATCATACCATCATGTGAATAACTATTTGTAACCAGTATTATAATTATTATTTGTTTTCTTTCCTTAGGTAATATTACATACCTAATCATGATTGCTACTTTGGTAGCAGTGGTGATGTTCACAGCTGTTCTGAAAGTCGTAAACCCATGTCCTACATCATGTTTATGCTCTACTACTATTTCGGGTGTTTTTGTAAATTGTTATAACAGAATCATTGGCCACGTTCCGGAAAATATACCAAATATTACCTATTCTCTGTGAGTACAATTAAAGATCAGTATGTTTTTTTCTTTTTAATTTCAAAATATATAGGTGGGTAGGGATACTTCTCATCAAATAGAATATCTAAATAGCATATAAAGCAAGAAAGATACTCAGGAAAATATTTTCACAAACAGCTTTATTCTGCTGTCTGTAGAATAAAATTGGGTCAAATAAGTATACAGCCAGTGAACTTAGTTCGTTCAGGTTGATCATACATGTATATTTAATTTTAGATATTCCTAGTATTTTTCCTTATTTTATTTATAGACTTAACTATTAATTTTGGTCTTTAAAATGATCCCTACGTTTTTCAATGGCACACAAACATTGCTTTTATTATCTCTTTTACTTTACATGTTCTTGTACAAATTTATACCAGTCAGATACTGATATATCCTTACTTATTTGCCTATACTATTCCACACACTAGGTCATTGTGACTTAATTTATGTGGAAAACTTATTTTTTATGTTTTACGAAATTCTAAAATTAAAAAACCCCAAAATATATATTACTTAATCTTGCAAAGCAGCTTATAATGCTGACAGATTCTAGAAACATGACATACAAAATAAAACTAAGCACAGCATGATACAGCCGGGACCTTTCAACATGTAAACATTAAAGGTAAGTGTTATTATTATTATTAGAACTGTAATCCTTCACCCATTAAAGTGTTGAATACTATCAAATACATTACAAAGAAATATTGGACCTACCAAAAAAAGCAGAAGAAATTCCTTTATATCTGACAAAACATAAAATGAAGACAACTTGTGTTGACATACTACTGGAAAAACTCATCAATATGAATTTGAAGGTGGGTAATTTTGTTCCCTTTAATCCCTTAATCTTGGCAACGACAAAATTAATATAAAAATGCCTGGGGTAACTATTATCATTCAAATCATCAAAATTGGAAATAAATGAAATTAAAGAGAAATAAAATTATGGTGTGCCCGTTTTTGGCCACTTTTCTCTTTTAAACGGTAATATATGGTGGAAAACGGATGTGAAAAATTTCCATTTTTATGAGGGATAAAACAATTGTTTAAACAATTACACCAAAACAGATAACTCAATAACCACGAGGAACAAAAAAAGCGGGGTAATATTTCTTAAAATCAACGACAACTCGTATTATTATGTGAAAACACTGTGGTAAAATATTATAAGGATAAATTCAATTGAATAGAAGTAAATGAGCAGAAACCTAACTGTCTACGGACTACTAAACCAAGAGTCTCATAACATATTATATCCACAAATATATGCGTTCGTATAAAAAAAAAAAACGTTATCGCAAACCTGTTTTAAATTTAAATCTCCAAGATCACATGAATCTAAAGAAATATTAAAATATACAATTTCTATTTTAAAAGGTAACAAAAATATGTAATTAATTTATTAACATTTAGTTCATTTTTTTTTTAAATATTCTGGAAAAAGAGAAATTGTTTTATTGACAATTTTTCAAATATTACCTAAAAAACGAGCATAGCTCTGTCCTGAGATGGATTTGGATTTACAGTTTCCTGGTAATTTTGATATGTTTTAATTTGTTCTTCAACTTTTTAGATTTTTTTTTTGGTTCTTAACATTTTAGGCCCTGAGCATAACTGATGAGTCATACATCGAAGAACCGTGCACATCTTGTGCATCAAAATTGATATCAAAGAATTGAATTTTAATACAGAGAGCCTATCAGCAGGTCGACATTTGTTTGAATTTTTTCGTCCTTACACATATATTAATAACGCACGAATTCATATTTTTAGGGCTTTACAAAAAAATAATATTTCTAGCATTGAGAATGGAGTTCTCAGAGGTCTTGAAAGATTGCAATATTTGTAAGTAATTATTCAAGTTGAGCAATTTTAGACACCGGTGTTATGCGATATATTTCTCCAAGTGTGCATTTGTACTTACAATTGAAGATTCTGGACTGATTAAAAAGTTTATCCAAAACGTTTTATCGTTTTACAGTTACGATTTGTATGAAAGAATCTAATGAAATTATAAAATGTTGAAAAATATTGTGACTTTATTTCCATAACTCCATGAACGCCACTGTCGTTGCTGAGATCATTTGGGCAGAAAAACACCAAATATCTTTTGAAAAAATCCACCAACAGTAAAAAACACCTGTAAATATTTATATTTGTACATTTAAATATTGAGTTCCTTCGAGGTCATACAAGACATACATGAAAGAAATTTAACGGAATATATCATATGTGCATGGAGTCAACTGAGAGTGATGCATTGTCACAGTGAATAAAGCTGAAAACTATTGAAAGAAATTTCCATGATAAATTTACTTTTAAATTTTTCATTTCTAATCTTGGTCTTCAATTATATAATAATTTTCCTTCATATATTATCCTGAAGCCTGATTTTATCTCTCTGGAATTGTTTTTCAATCGGTTACATTTGACATGATTTTGGTCGTTAATTTTGACGCTAAATGGTATAATTCTAAAAACTACATCATGTAACTCCAACCGTTTTACCATTGTTTCTTCAAAGAGAGATACGTCACAAACATCGCATATAAATCTAAAGATATATTGGATATACTTATCTGTTAGAAAAAAAAACGAAATTTAATTTATTCATTCAGTTGTTTTCTGAAATAGTTAAATATTGTGTTAATAAAGTTTAGGATTTTATAAAAACTGTGCGCGGAATATTTGTTAATTGATTTCATGAAAAAATTTCAAATATTATGTCAAAACAGTGAGAAGATTTTTATTCTAGATAAAAAATGGATAAATTTAAAACTAACAATCTTTCATGTTTACTGGAGATTAAAACATGTTCGTTTTAAAGTGATCACTGACCATCAGCGAAATTACACTCACCGTAGAAATAAATATGTTTACAATTACTATGAATTTCACCTGTGCCTTTCTTCTTGTTTTTGTTTTCATTTCATACTACTCTAAACATCTTAAACCTGCCTGGTTTTGGATTGTAGTCAATTCTTCTTGCAGAGACTATTGGTGATATAGGCAAAATGTCATGTTCTCGACATTTGTAGTAAGCAAGGCAAATATGGTTTCCCGACGATTACAATAAACTAGTACACTCCTAAAGTATTGAAACTTACATTAGATAAGTGTTCTCTTATTTTCGCAGTGTATATGCAGTTTTAATGGTTTTTGATTAAATATATATTACATCGGTCGATTAATAGTCATGGACAACAGCCCAATTCATTACTGAAAGAAAATATTCACAAAGCAGCATTAGTTTCTGAGAGTCAACTTTGGCCATGTAGATATTGTTTTTATAGCGTGTAATATGCTAACAGACAACAACAATCTTTTTCAGAGACTTAAGTTTCAATGCTATATCAGTTATTGAGGACAGAGAGTTTGAAAGGCTTGCAGCTTTAAAGGCACTGTAAGTTGAGGAATGTAAAAGATACAAAACAAAATAACAAGATTAAAACAAGGTGTTTTGCCTTGCAGTCAATCAAGTTGCTAAAACCAGTTCATAGCAGTTCAAAATTAATTATAAAATGTTTAAATTTACTTTTGCTGAAACGACTTTTACTAGTCTTAACCAATCTTGATTGCTTGCAAGATATAATTTTTTTTTCATTTCCGTATCATGATAGACAAGAACGACTCTTCTATATTAGCATGTCCAACTGTGTCAGTTATCGGGTGACTTTCTGGCGTATCAGTTTTATCATATGATAATGATTTATTCACTAGTCGGTTTAAGTAAATTAAAAAAATCTTTTATTTACTTATCGACAACAGAATAGTTTAAAAGTTTATTTAATTTTTCCATAATCATCCCTGCAAGTAGTTGGGACACTTACCCAGAGTCATAAATATAAAGCCTTGGTCTCATCCATCAGTAGTAAGCCACCATTCTATTAATGGTTTCTGCCGATTTCTATTTCTGCCGATTTCTATTGAAGTCTATGACGAGATAGCATTAAACCCTTTATGGAAGTGTAAAACGTTATTTCAGATTTTTTCGTTTAGTAGAGAGACAGTATCCGACCTGCAGCTATGAGAGCCTTAGCTAGTTTTACAGTTTAAACGAACACTTTCTGATTTTTATATCTAAATTTTGTCCCGTTCACTCTAAAGCAAGCGGTTACTTTGTTGGTAATCATACTGTATTGGTTTTCATAGTGTGTTTTATACACCATAGTGTCAGGATAGATAAGGGGAAGTTTAACCCAACCAATATTCAGACTATCCTGACTTCTGTTCATGTTTGTGTTTTGTACTCTTTTATGTCCTTTTTGTCCGGCTTTCTATCAGTTGGGTTGCTTTGATTTATTGGTATGTCATTGTTGACCTTTCCTGTTATCAATTGTGTTGTTTATTAAGACTTTAAATCAATAAATCCAATGCAAAATGAAAGGAGCTTAGGTCACAAGCTTAATCTTAATAGTAGACCCTAGGTTTAAACATCTAAAGTGTGACGGACTGATGGACGGAGACATTCGCCATATGCCGGAACTTTCTTCGAAAGTGCTGAGAAAATCACACAAATTGTACCAAAAACTAATTCGCTTTCCTTGTTGATACAGAAAACTGAAGAAGGACTTTCACCATCACTCTTTTATTACATAAGAGTTTTCAAGAGCGTATAATATGGTCATAATCTTCATATTAAAACTCGGTGTCAAATATTTCAAAATAAAGTTTAAAAAGCGATAACAAGACTACGTGTTATTATTAATACAAAGTTAACGGACATGAACATGCCCAAAATAGTTGGATAAGAAATGTCTTACTAGTATGCTTACAAGTTTTAAAACTAGTGGACAAAGGAAATGTTCAATATGCCGTTTAAGTTGTTTTTTAGAAGGTGGCAATATTGGCGATATTTAATAACAACAGGGTGATTTAATTTTAGCGACATGTATTTTTAGCGATCAATGATAGGAGTATTTTTTTTTCATTTCCTTTATAAATAAAAACATGCAATTCAATGGAATCATTTTGACGAAGATAACAAAACCACGACTGGATACCATAATGTGGAACACAATATAAAATTAATAACGGAATAGTCGGGATTTTCCGTTCATACTGAAAACTGACGTGAAATCAAATGAAATAGCAGACAAGAAAGAATATAGGTAGAGAAGTAATGTTTATTCTGACACAAGCGAAGCTCGCTCTACAATTTTTGAACAGAGGTTTCAATGAGTACCAATGTGCCATGTACAGCAATGTACGACATAATACAGATGAAAAGGTACGTCAATCAGAGGAATAGTTCAATGCATCTGCTATACCGCATTCCACAATCCCATTTCTAATAATCTTTGGATTTCTCCAAAGGTGGTCATATAATTTGACAAGCCACGAGAGGTTTCATTATGGTAAAAGACAAGGCTATTTTCTACAATTTCAAAATTTTCAGCGTTCATTCCTGCTTGAATCATAAACTGATCTACATACTCGTTTTAAAATTCCTTCTGCAGAAAATCTGTTCACATGTGTTTTAACTAATGTCCATCGGGTTTAGTTTATCTGCATTTCTGTGGAATGGTCACATTTTCAGCTTTTAGCGGGGCAAAAAATTCATCCGTTATTTGTCCGCAAAAGCAGTTAAATATAACCAGCGCCTTCTGCCTCGTAGGCAATTATTTCTTATCTTTATACTATATATAAGTTTCTGGGGGGGGGGGGGGGGGGGGTCTGACAAGCGTCTAGCAAATGGTACTACAATTGTGAGATTGTATTTTAAACATTCCTACAATTCAGAATGTATCTTTAATAAGCATAATAACTGTAATTAATTAATGGTAAAACAGACTGTTTAAATGTGTGTCAAACAGGTGAACAAACAATATATCGATAATCAGCGGGGTAACTGTAAATATTGGTTTAAATTTAACAAGTGATGAAAGGAGTGGCCATTGTCCACTGAGAAACAGAAACAATATAAAGTCCAGCTTGATACCAATTTATTATTAACTCAGGCGAATATGATTGTCGTCAACCTTAGCTTTGAATAGGATAAGATATTTTCCTTCTCCTTTTTAAAAATTTGAACAGCAGTTATTTTGTAGTTGTCCATTTCCTTTCCTTTTCTCCGTATTTATGCATTGAAGTAATGATCGAGCCCATACATTTGCTAGTTCAATATGCCCACCATGTTCATATGTTAGTCTGGTAGAAGCTGCAATTACAATCGATTACCTACCGATTCCTTTATGAAAAACAAAGCTTTATTGTTAAGCAGAGTTTTGCGGTCCCGTTTCTTTTTATTTAGCTCGCCAACCTATATATCTTCACCCGAGTCCGCTTAATCAGTTTCAACCGATTTCCTATCTATACATTTATGCTCCATGTTGTACTGTGTTTTTAATCTTCTTACCGTACTCTCACTTAATTTCCTTTCAAAAAACGGACTGAATGTCCATAAATTTTTCGAATTCCAGTGTTCAGAGGCAAATGTTTCGATCTTCATATTTTAGGGAAAATATTGTACAATTCCCACCTTTGGACGGAGTGGGAGGTTTGCTTATCCTTTGATCTGAAGAATTAATTTCCTGGACATGGACATATATATGGTATTTCAAAAATAGATTGAGCACGTTTCGTTGATCTACGACTCTTCAGATGGGGTTGAAATCTAAAATGTTGAAAACCAAAACAATAATTGAAAAAGTTTAAGAGCTAATTCGAAAATGCAAAAATGAATAGAATGAGTACAACATCTAAGAATAGAAGCATGCACGAGGGAGATTTGCTAAGTTTTCACAAATTTTATATATTTGTGAATTATAAATTTAGTGCTAGTATCGAAATCCTAGCAACTGAGTTGGGGATACCGTGGTTGACATGGAGTCCACCAAAGCAGTATTGACTGCGATACCAATTTTGATGCGTGGATGAGCACACATTGTCGGTTTCCCACTCATCACTTGTACTCAATTCATACAATTTTGAAAACAAAAACAATGATCAAAAGGATTTTCTTCTATTTCTCTTTTCAGATATCTTAATAACAATCAATTGCAGACTATTGCAGAGAACACATATGTCAACCTCAATCTCAAGTTTAGTTTCGTTGTAAGTATTCACTTCACATAGATTAAACAGACTATTTTAGTTGACTTAATAAGGAATAAAAATATTTTTCTGTTGGAGATATACTGAAAAAAAATTTGTTATTCATTTTAATTTGCGTTTTATTTCAAGTATAATTTGACTTATTGTTCAAATTGTACTGGGGGCTCTGGTATTAGATGAAGAAATGCCAGAATTGAAATCATTCTATGTGATATACCTTGCTAGCTATATCGTTTGGAATTATTTTACAAGTTACCCCCCCCCCCCCCTTCCATCAGATGACGTCAATACAAAAGAAACGTAAAAGTATACTTTTCAATAATTTAATTGTCTTAATATAATTTTACTCTTTTGAGTAAGACATTTTATGACATATTTCCGTCGTTGTCTAATCAAAATTTCTTGCTGATATTCACCAAAATCATAATTGTTTCATTCTGTAACTTTTAAATTAGTGGGGCAGAATTCGCACGATCGGGAGGTGTGTAAAGCACAATGCGTAAACTTTACCAAGGGTAAACTTTTACTGTAATTTAAAATGTAGTGTACTTGTTAAACAACAAAAATTTGATGTTGGTAAAGTATTTTACAATGGGTCTTCGCGTTCCATATTCTTCTTTTTTTTCACTACTTCTTGAGATATTTCCTAGAAACTATTGTTTATATTTCAATCATGATTTTAAGATAAGGTTGTCGTTTTGATATGTTATATATTTATTAAGTATAAACAGATTTATGGTCTCTCTGGCGCTTAGTGCCTGGTTTGGCTTGTGTAAGTGTATTATTTAAAAGATCTTTTGTCCTGATTTTAAAAATCGCTGCATATTTAAACATAATCCCTGATAATATGATCAAATCAGGAAATGCTGTTTTGCTGTTAAATAAGATTGGTCAAGAGAAAATAAGTTCAGCACAGTTAAGTGATACATAATTAACATAATTCACGTTTAAATTTTATGAAATTTATTGTAAAAATCCGTATAAACCAAGAGAGAAATAGCTGATTAAGATAATAATTGTATTATTACTGATAATTTGTCAAGGCATATACTAATTTTTTACAACAATCGACTAAGAACAAACTGGTCAACAAACTGAATTCGATGGGCATTATGAAATTGATTGGAAAGGAGGTAATTTGCTATACAATGTAGGTGTACACAGTATTGGTAAATAAGTGATGCAACACGTACAAAACACTCAGCAATTTACATGTTTTCTGTCAAACTCAATAGATGATGCCAGTTGAATGAAAGACTCTGGTTAATTCTAGGACAGATCTAGTCGAAACCTTAGAAATCTCAAGACAAGGCAGCATGTTAAAAATAGAATTTCTGATGTTAACTTATTAAATTCACATCATTGAAGTACGGAAATTAAAATTTTTATTTAATTGAAGCATATCTCATTATTTTTTAATACCAAAACAATTTGTTGCGTCTAATATTCCTTGAAGGTTCATTTGAAACCGATTAGATAAAGCTAGTGCAGTTCCTTAAGAGTGTCCAATGCTCAGTTTCAAAATAACACGCTTTTCATAACACTGGTAAATACTGATGGTGGATTAATAAAGGAACTAAAAGAGCGAAAAAAATTATAGGTCCGTGTGCTTGTTTTCGATACATAAGTCATTGAAAATTTGGCGGGAAAAATATTTCTCTTGATTTTTCTTAGCTTTATCATTGACAAGTTTTATTTCTCAAAAACCATTAAATAAAAACAAGGATTTCATAAGATTTTTACAATTTGCTTATTATTCTGCCTGCAAAAAAAGTTATGAAAAGAAAAATGGGTGTTAGCGGGAAAAATAATTGATGGTATTCAAATGGATAAAACAAGATGATTCTGAACATCTGACAAAACTTCAAAAACATGACCAGCGAACATCGTTAAACATATCAACTTCCTATACATAGTGACCTATAGAACAATTCCATGTATATTTTAATGTATGTCTTGTTTTATGTTTTAGATAATGCAATTGCATATAAGTAATCAAGTTATGCATATTTAAATGGATGTCACTAGTGGGGACAGCAATTGGGGTCTTAATCTTTCTAAACTTTCCAAAACACATATTAAGTTGCGTATGATAATCTGCAAATGATACCATCTAATGACATTTCTGAAAGTGTTTATGAGAAATTACATCTGCGAAATTATTCATTACCCCGTCTATAATATGAACATATTATTAAAAAACCAATAACCAAAATGTATAATTTCAATAGCAGATTTATATATTTATATGTTGGTTTATATATTTTCAGAAGCACCAAATATATTGTAAACCGGGTTGAAATCCAAACACGATTGTCTGTTGAAAATATTTCCTTTCAAAAACAGAAACTTAAAGTACAAACATTCTAATGATTAGTTTAAATATTAAAAAAGTTAAATTGCCAGAAGCTGCAATTTTCATCAAAGAAGCACCATATAACATCCAACTAACATACTCCTTATTTTCTTTATAACACAGTCAGCTTTAAATAAGTTAAAATAATGTATATACCTGTGCGAAATAACCAAAACTATAAACATGCGAAAAATAGGACACTTGATTCGATAACCATCAGATACCTTATAAAAGTGTGTTTATATTTTCTATAACTTGTGTTTATATTTTCTCTAACTTTCCGCAAGAGAATAATGTTATTAAAAAATAATTTCAGACAAAAAACGGGCATTTCTGGATTAATATCTATCAAAACCGATAATGAGAGAAAATATCAAAGCTAAACATGACAACAAAACTGTAATTACAGATCAGAAACAGATGTCTGATGGAGTTCAATCTCATTTTTGCCAGCTCAGTTTCTGAGTTGTGTAAAGCTCCCATTTTTAAATTACTGTTAAAAATGTAAATTGTTTTGAAACCTAAGGAGGACCCACACCCTCGTGCATAAATATCTACCATATAAGATTTGTACAGAGGTAACACACTTTAGATCTCAATCCGCCAATCTAGCATTGTTTATTTTTATTGATCTTTTGTATCACCAATATTAATTAAGCAAAATTAAGTTACATTGTTACGTTGTTTTGCATTCAATCAAGATCTATAGAGGCAAATTTAGATCGGTCCATCACAGATAAAAATATATATTGACTAATTACGGTTGTGAACTAGTCTTAACTAGTCTTGATTGACTGCAAGGAAATATGTCTTGTTCTAATCTTGTTATTTTGATTTTTTGTGAAATATCAGAAATTGGAAAAATAAAATAAAAAATAAGATAAAAGGACAGAAATGGCCAGTTAATATCAAAAGTGTGTTACTAGTATTACTTTAATCTTCTCGTAATTTTCATATTTGAATCTGTGTGTTCTTGCTTAAAATTTCAGTATTTTAGGCCTTGAACTCATTTGACAAAATGTGCACATTCACATTTTGTGCATTAAAACTGGTATCATAGAAAATCTTTAAAACAGAATTCCAAACTTTAGCCTTTGAAATATGATCTACTCCGTTTACTCTTCTAGTTATTTCAGGCCTTGGATACAAGTCAAGTTTTTGGATAGAATGTCTCTTTATTCACGGGACCACTTCGTCATCGTACTTATTTTTTTATTAATTTTTTCACTTGAAACATTTAGGATTTATCAAACTTTAATGTTTTCGTTATCAAAATACTTGTGCGAAACATTTCTCTTACTATTTTTTGTTTTCCAATATTCGTGCTTACTATTTTTTGCTTTCCGATATGTTTGCAAAGGGAGTTTACCAAAAAAACGTGCATTGAACTGAACAGATAATTTTATAGTATATACGTTTTTGTATCAAAATATTATCTTGGGAAATGTGTCTATTGTACTTACTGGCGTACGCAGGCATGTCTAATATCTCTAAATGGAAGAGATTTCAGATAACCGTTTTTTTTCTGAAACAAATTTTTCTTTATTTATTTCAGAGATTTGAGTTGGAACAGCATAATTTGTGTAGAAAATCAAGCATTCAATAGCCTTTCTAGCCTTCAAAATTTGTAAGTACGCAATAAATATCGAGCTGACAAATGCTTTGTAAATTTTGTTCATTTGTTTTATGCAACAGAAAAAAATTGCAAACACAATATCATGCTTCGGCCCGAGGTCGACATTTGTCCCTAGAAATTGCCAATCATTGAAGAACTGATACACTTACTTGTCTGTTTTGTTTCATGATATCTATGTGAACTTTTATGCATTTCTTAAACGAAAAGGTCTTACTAAATACAATGGTAACTCCTTTACCCCAAGAAAAAAAAACAGAATTAATATAAATGCATTTAAAAATACATTTTATCTTTTTAAAAGAGGAAACGTCCTTTCTTTATCTCCACGGAATTGCATTGTAATATAATGTGCAGGTTGTAAACATTTCCCACTTTGACCTATGGACTCGGTAATGCAAAGGATGTTTTTGTTTATTGTTGTGTCCTGTTTACCACATTGTGTTGAGTAAAGCCAACTCAACATTCACGGATAAGTCTCTTTGACCCACGGATCTACTAAGGAAGCAGCAAAGGCAACAAGATCTTCTTTTAGATTATGTGGATAACGACCTTCGACTGTCGGTCTTGCATATACCTTTATTAGATAATCAAAATGCTAAGTATTCCAACAAATATGTGAAATATTTATTATTCCTGGTTCAGCAGTTTTCTTGGATTTTGCAAAAAATTCAATCTACGACTTTAAAAAATTACCTCAAAAAGATCGGTGTCATATTTTGGGAATGAGTACCCTGCTTCAACATTTAGGGAATCCATGGTGAATAACCATATTGACAGTAAAGAAGGATATTGATTTGTTACAGGATGAAATATTGGCTTAGACAAATAATCTATAGTACAGAAATACATTAAACAATTTACGCCTTATGTTTACTTGTATTTGTTTTTGTTTGTTTGTGTGTTTTATTATTCACTTATTTACGGTGCTCCTTTAATGGAAGGTTTCCCGCGACATTTACCAGGCTTTAATTAGTTAAGTTATTTCGTTATTGTGTAAATTATTCGGTTGTATTTCTAGTTTAAAAACAAGAAAAAACGTTTTCATCAAGCCATTTCAAAAATCTAATTCAGGTATCCTGTTAATGACATTAAAATGATGTCTTCTTTATTCGATAAATGGTTTACAAAAAGGAACGATACATTATGCATTTTGTCCAAGGTTATTTTCAAATGTGCTATGTATGTCATTCTGCGATTAATCGCACCAAAAAAAACTTTTTTAAAAATTAATTCCGTCTACAGTCGCATTATGGCGAGTTGGTTCTACAAATTGTTCAAATTTTCAATTTTGTCAGAAGTCTGGCATTTTTCAAAGTAAATTAAATTTTGTTGATGTTTTATGTAGGCCTATTTGTTTCTCGTTTTAATAAAGTGGCTTAACTTTGATATCTTTATGTTTGACTTCAGTTTTAGAATCTGCTATTGCCATTAAATATATTTAGGGCGTATATAAAGACAGGAAAGAAGAACCTACAAGTCCAGTTGAATTCAGTTGATGCATATTGAAGCATATTTAATTTGACATAAGCATGCGTCCTAAAATTGTATTCATTTCAAATAGAGGCAGTCGGATATAACAGCTTTGTCCAGAAATTCCGTGCATGTTATATTCCTGTGTACAATCATTAGTATGAATATTCGCCCCAATTCTTTCAAAGTGATAAATGAAAAAAGGAGCTCATTCACAGCTTTTTAAAATCAATTTATGGACCATTATGCTCAATTAAATGCAGAGTGCGAAATAAAACGTTGGTCCTAAGTTTTAAAAAATCACAAATTTATAAAACCATATCGTGCATCTACATGCACATGAGATGCATTATGTGACAATACTGTATATAAATAAGATGCAAGAAGTTAAACATTAAATAGGAGTTTAGCTGACAATAACGTTTGAAGGGTGGAAAGACCGGACGAGAACAATATTGCAGAAGGTTCTTCGAAAGTGCGGCGATAATTATGGAAATAATCATGTCAGGTATACCCTGACCGGTCTAGTTACTTAGAAAAACCTTTATAATATAATAACTGCAAACATGAAAAAATAATAGAAAGATAATAGCAAACATCAACAACAAACATTAACCAATAAAAGGTCACGATATTACTTCTAAAGAAGATTAAAGCCAACATAGTTCCAAAACAAATTCTTTTAGGATTCAATAAACTACATTATATTTTCATTTTAATATACGTAAAACATTTCTTTAACAACATAATATTCCTGTAACAGATACCTTGATGGAAATCCACTGATGTGTAACTGCAGTATTCTTTACCTTTGGACCTGGTTAACAGATCATCCTTCCGTATATACTGATGCTCGATGTAGTACCGAAACGTATGTTAGGTTAATAAGTTCAACAGACCTGGATCACTGTTACAGCAGTGGTGTGTATCATTCTTGTTAATAGTGTATTTTTTCATTATTGAACTTCAGTTATTAGATAAAATACCCTTTGTCATTCTCACACAGTAACAGCAGTATATTTTTCTTATTTTCTCTAAACGGGTACGAATATATTTCCGAGTATGTTATTGTGAATATCATTTTTAATTAGAATTAATGTCTAAATGTGTCAATAAGATAATGAGTTAAACTAATTCAATTGGAGTATTATCTACCGTTTTGTCATTTGTACTGGTGGATTTTTTTGTGAATGCTTAACTAACATGATACTAACATTAGTATTGAGAAAATATTTTCTAACTCGCTACTAATAGTTTAAAGGTGTATTTTTACTCATCTAATATATTTATATATAATGTATGATTACATATCATCTATTTTTTTAGAATATTTATTGTGTAATCAGTTATGTGAAAAACATATTTTTGACCAGGCATAATGAACGTCATATTTAATAAAATTTAACAAACCGTATCTCAGTCCTATATGACAGGCACTCTTATTTTTTTTCTGAATGCATTTCAACTATTGCGGAAGAAAGTGTCTGTTCAATGAAGACATTAAATCAAAGATATGTATTGGTTTCTTTTTAAAATTGATAGGGCTGTTAACTAGTTTCACAAGTATGACGTATAATTTTCAAATTGTAATTATTTTTGCACAAGTCATTCCTAATTAATGTAATTTTATACGTTTCAAGGACAACGTTTTGCGTTATAATTTCTCATTTTGCAGCTACCAATTAATCCGATGTACAATACGAATTTATATCAATTTCACTACATTCTTCGTTTTTATATTTTTCCTGACCAATACATCTAAACAGCAGGGAAAAGGTAATTAGTAATGAATGCATCTTTATAAATTTCCAAGCAAAAATTTTTTTTCTGATTCACGCTTTATAGCTTTGAGGTATTCCGATGTAGAGCGAGGAAAGCTTTATTCATAATGCATTTAAATATACGGAAAAAGATATGCATTAGTAATGAATTTCTGGTTTGCACTGTTTTTCAGTAATAAAAATAAGTAACGTCCACAGTAAAGAGACGGCTTGATGTAGTTAGTACGCGTTGGTGGAATGCAAGTTTTCGCTTATTGCGGACAAAATACATGAATTTCTTCTTTGTTTTTAGTTTTCTAGTTAATTTTATTTTCCAAATTAATTATTTGTTATTTTTTCTACTTCAATTTAATATATATGATATTAGATTTCCCGCCTAAGTAAATAACGTTTCTCAATTTTAAGTTATATTCCTATTGTAATGTTTAAGTAAACAATATTCATGTGAAGTATAACTGATTCAAATGCTGCAGAAAATATTTTTAGAAGTAATTAGCATTTCAAAAATTGATTACTAAAAAATTATATGATTATTTGATTACTTTTATAATCATTGCACTACGTTTGTTTAATTATTATTATTCCCAAGCAATATATCTAAACACCAGACAAGAAAACTTAATACCAGTATATGTAATAACAGTAATGGGATTAGGTAAGCTATAAAGTATTAATACTTGTCAAGAGAAATATACGCAAAGGACAAATCATTAAATATTTGAGTAAAACATAACACAATAATTGGGTAAGGTAGAGTTTAGTTACTAATATTTATAGGTTCTGACGTAATGTCATCTTTAATAGGTTTGATTTAAACGTGAAATGACATTTGAAACTTAAACAATACAAATAGTTGGTTCTACGTTCTTTTATTTAATATCTACAACAATGTGCTACATCAGAATAGTAGAAATGAAACATCAGGTATGGTCAAAACCGTTTTAGACAAAGCAAAATTGAACAGATTTAAGCTAGTTGTGGTCAACAAAAGATAATAAGCATGTTCACAATATCAAGACAGTCAGAATTAAACCAGATTTATAGGTGTTTACTTGTGCAGATTTCCAATTTGAAAATGTGTACCATAATTTACTTAAAGACCACTCTGTTAATATCTGAAATACCTGATTTAATTCATCATTATATCTTTAATCAGATTTCCAACATTTTGTTCTCAGCACTGCTGATGAAGCCATACAGTGCATCACATTTATTGAGGTATTTTGTGATACATTTTATTATAGGGTTATGGTTATGTTGACAATAGATTGAGATTGACGTTTCCAAAATTCTACGGTCGCCAACATGACAATATATCACTTTTTGATTGTTTTTGTGTTCTTTGTTACTTTGTCCTTTGTCGTCTTTTTTTGTGTTCCCGGTTGTGATTTTTGTCCACCGACTCTTCCTCATTTGACTCTTCGGTATTCATACCTCTAGCTGTGTTTAGTTTATTATACATTTTTATTCTTTTAGTTATACATTATCCTTGTGTGG
The DNA here is from genome assembly GCA_028015205.1 of Mytilisepta virgata. Lineage (NCBI taxonomy): Eukaryota > Metazoa > Mollusca > Bivalvia > Mytilida > Mytilidae > Mytilisepta > Mytilisepta virgata. The sequence goes on from CM051513.1 coordinate 22,151,960, forward strand.
TTTTCTGTTGTGTTCCATTCACCTGACTTTATCTTTTCCTTGGGCTTCGAATTTGTTTACTTTTCACACTGTTTGGTCGCTTTGGTATTCTTTCACCGATATTTTTATTTTATTTATAACACCCATATTATTACTAGAACTTAGGATTTTATCACTGCAGAGATGTGTTGAATGCATTAATATATGGGACATCCAATATAATGGTAGTATATCAAGTGAACACCCATATGCATTCGAAAGTATTATTTGTATTGCCATATATTTAACAAAACTATAAACATGCTATTTTATAAAAGTCGTATATGTTTTACTCTGGTTTTGTTTCTTAAGTCAAAACAGAATCCAGTCAGCTTTAATACATATTTTACTTCTAATTAATTTTGTGATTTTCCCTCGTAATAACTACATACTATCTATAAAAAAAAACATCGCTTTAAGCCTCTGTCAATGTTATGTTCTACACCCACGATATCAATAAATTAAATTAAATTATAATTTGAAATCGGCGTCGAAAAGGTTTCCACAATAAATAAACTCTAAATATGCAAATGACGAAAGAAAAAAAATCCATACTTTGAAGAAATGCCAATATAGAAGTTCCTTTCCCGTGTTTTATTAAAATAAAATTGTTTCAACAAATACAACCAAAGCTGTACGATTATACAACACAATCATTAGCGTGAAGTCAAAATTCGCATTCTAAATGATGTTATATTTTAGTGTATATTGAATAGGGAATGCAAACAGTACAATAATTGTGATTTTGAAGACTACATAATCTTTTAGCTGTGATGATTTCACTAAGTAATTACTCGATGCTAACTATTTTCATGCAGATTTTAGTACTGTATTGTAGCGAGTGTAGCAAAGGCAAGTAGGAGAATATGAGTCATTTAAAAGGTCTGTTTCATCGAGGGAGCCGTTATTCAATCCGAAGTGAATTTAGTTGTTAGAACGAAAATTACCATATTGTGCTACATACAAAGGAAAATAAACTTCGTTGGCAGGAAACGGAAGTAAAGGATCCTAAAATGGTAGTGAATTTATTTAAAAAAAAATATGGAGATGAAATAGAAATAAATCCATTATATGATTAAGATTTTTTATATCTTGGTATTTTCTAATCTATAGCATTCTTCACAAAAGCCAGAATATTCAGTTCCCTTGCACACAGCCGTGACGCTGGACACAAGATTTGCGATCTTTAAAAATTCTAATCTATCTGCATATACTCGATCAGGTTTGTATTTTTCAAATAATGTACTCTCGTACTTATAATATATTTTAGAATATATTTGGATATATAATGGAAAAATAAGTAAGGAAAGGTAGAACGTACCAGAGGCTTACACAGCGTGGTCTATAATCTTGCATGAAATGTTTTACATAACAACAATGCTTCATTGAATGTTATATGGATAAAAATATAAAACATACTTTTAAAATAATTAATAACTAAGTTATTTAAGAAATTATGTCTGCAAATTGAATACCTGTATTATTTATATTAAAGAAACCGTTGATGACATCATAGCTATATTGAATTTTACAATTAAACCATCATTAACAATCTCTACTATACCTTTTTTACTTAAACCACTAACCCAAATAAGCAAAACACTTTAAAAATTTTACTATGTTTTTCTCAAAACAAGGAATGTTGAAATAAAAGTATTATCCTATACTGGATTTTATTATTTTTTTCTAATTCTACATTTTTATTTGTTCCTAATGTTAAATTAAACTTGAGCTCAAGAGTATATTTCTTAAAACAAAGAACCAAACTCTGGATTATTTTCTAGGGTAACTTCAACCCGCAGTTCAGTTAACTTACTGATAGAAACTCGATTCAAAAAGAGAGAACTGTTAACAGAATTTATAGAAACTTCTGAATAGAAAATATTCTGCAATAACAGGTTAATATGTGATTGCAAAAAAGGTGAATATTATATTTCCTTCTTCAGAAATTAAGACACAAAATACCAACCAAACGGCATAAATATAGATGATGAACCCTATTCATGTAGTATCCAGTTATTAATACTCAACCATTCCTTGTGTCTGTGTATCTGTAAAGTTTGTTGTATTGCCTTGATCCATATGTATTGTTGTTTAATTCCAAATGAATAAAGTTTCAAATAATAAATGTTAACTGAAATAACGCGATATCTGTTATTGAATGTGACGATCTTTAAACCGTAACTCATTTGTTACTATTACAGTGTTATCTACCAAGGTCCACATATGTAAAATAATAAAATCACAAAATACCGAAATATACATAATGAAAAGCTAAGCACCCCCTCCTATGGAATGACAGATGATACGATTAGTGTCATGAGATTACTGAACAAATAATAAAAAAAATACGATATGGCCTGTTAGGACATTATATTGCCTTTAATAAAACACAACAAATATCAACAGACATGATAATTTAATGAATAGATTATCACAAAGTCACAAGCCCAGATATTACACTAAAACATGCCAGTTTTAAGAATTGACCTTCTGAGTTCATGATGCCTGATAAGATTGTCATTTCACTGGAAAACGTCAATTTTAAGTCTTAATAACATCCATGGTTCAAAGTTGAATATCCAGTGAAATGACCGCGTGCTTGGATGACGGCCTCAACTCTGCGTCTCATCCCTCACGTCAGTAGTCGGATTTCCTGCGGTGGCGGCTGTCGCCATTCCCAAGCAATGCTGCTTCCACAAATGACGTACGTTTTGCACAGGAGGTTCGATTGTGTGTACACGACGGTCTAACATGTCCCAAACATGCTCTATCGAATTAAAATCCGGGCTCATAGCTGGACATGGAAGAGAAGTCACACCTTCACCTTGAAGGTAGGCGGTTACAACCCTTGAACGACGCGGCCTGGCGTTGTCATCCATAAACACAGGTCTTGCAGCTAGTTGACGGTTGTCAAAATTGAGGACGACTGGCTGACAAACTTATCTAATGTATTGATCACCTGTTAGGTTCCTCGTATGGTCACCAAGTCCAACGTGCAATCACGAGAGATGCACCCCCATATCATTATAGAGCCTCCACCGTAAGGGACAGTTGGTTGGATGTTCCTTGGGGTATGTTGTCCATCTTTTACATACCGCAGAAACCGGCTTTCGTCCGACCAATGGATCTTGTGCTAGGTCCTCAAGTTCCAACCACGTCGCGCTAAACACCATGCCAAACGCAATCGTTTATGTCGATCAGATAACAGTGGACGTCCAATTCATCTCCTTGACTTCAGTCCAGCTGATATAAACCGGTTCCTTACTATTCTGGTTGATAGACGTCATTAGGTAACTGTTGTCTTTATAGAACAGGACAAATTGCAAATTGCATTCGGCTAACCAGACGACGCAGTGCCCTGTATTCACGCTACGATGTTAGGGTGGTCTATCGGATATTGACAAGTCTTCCGTAGAGTTGGTTTGGATGTGTGCCGGATGACTACAGTATAGTGATAGTCCATCTGACGGCTTATAGGTTTAAAGGATATCGCTGTTGACCGATAATTTGCCATCTTTTGTCCTCTTATATTGGTCTCCGTACCATGTTCTTAGAGACTGAATACATTTTTCAAAACGCCGACTAAAATACCCCAACTTTGAAGCGTGGACATACTAAATTTTGGATATTGGATGAGAAGCATGGTTCACGTGCATGATACCCCGATATTCTAATTACACAATTAGTCACACCTGTGTGATCACATCTTTTGAACGGAACAATGGTCTTGTCAAAATAAATATTTTCATTTAAATTGAAATTCGTGGTAACATGATATAATTCAATAAATCAGGGGGGGGGGGGGGGGGGGGGGTTCTTTGTGTATAGATTTGATTTACTATAAGGCCGTTTCGTTGACTGACAACTCAATAGCAGGGCTTGAGATCAAAATGTTGGGAAGTTGTAAAGCAAGGAAATGTTATCTTTCTATTTCAAAAAGTTACTATACGGTTCCTGTATTTTCTCTAATGTAGATACGTTTATGAGTTAAGACATACGAGTCGACAGCTTTTAGCACTGTTTATCAACATGTATAAAAAAAATGAACATTTACCTTCATATAAAAAAAATACACACACACACACGAATTAAATATAGTTTTGCTATTGCTGGGCACGCATCACTGACCACGCCAACATCATATTTAGCATTTATATATCATCGTATGTGATTCTATTGTAGAGAAAAATTACGGTATTGCTGTATACGATTGGGCATAACCAAAAGATTAATAACTGAACGATACTACTGACGACGATCAAGGATAGCACAACGTGTCTATGTATAATATTGTGAACAAAAAACATTAAATTTCACATTTTGATATCCTGTACAATCGTCTATGTCCTCATATGATATATTAGTTTTGATTTTTTTTTTATTTTAAATAATACATTTTATTTTGTATAATTTTTCTTTCTACAATTTAGAGCTAGTTATGCTGTATGTGAAGACCAAAAGTTGAATACTGATTTTCTGCTTTCAATTCCACTGTTTCTTTCGGATCAGAAAATAAAACGATTTACTTCAATGTTTGTTTTCAGGGTATCCATATGTAATTATTATTATTTGTGAACACAGAAATTTCTGTTTCCGGTGTACAATGTGTGTACTGTTGATCAAACTGTTCTCAGCTAAAATAAACATGATAAAGAGAAATATTTCACACAAAATACATACATGACTTTCTAGAAAATCTAAGCAAAGAGACAAATCTGTAATGTAGTTTATAACAGTTAAGAAAGACTTATGCTTCAGATATCGGCCTAAGAAATGAATCTGACTCTACACAACAACAAGTAATACAACTTGATGATCTTTTTAAAAGAAACACGATAAAGGAAGGGTATTTGTGAATGATATTAGTCCAGAGACGATGAAATATCCCGAGCTACAATGCTATATTTGTTTAATTACTTAAACGCAGTTATACACGTCCCATTGAAAGGATACCTTTCGGTAGGAAGATAGGACGAACACATGACAAATAAACTGAAACTGAGATAATTTGAGAAAAACATTCTGATTATAAACCAGTCTAAATCCTTGTTTTTTAGATAAAGTGTGACTGTTGTGCAAATAAACATCCATTTTTTTTATCAAAAATTTTCTTAGAAAATGTTATATATTACACTTATTCTAGTTGGTTTGTCCGCATAATATACGATTAGCCTAAAATATACATACAAAATTTAAATGATCGGAAGATATAACTTTTGATTCTACGATTCTAGGAAACATGTGGGAATGCGAGCTTTATAAATCATTCTCATCTGTTTGTGGCGAGTTAAAACAAAATGTATATTTTGAGACAAAGTACATATATTGTTTTTATCCTGCAAAGATAAGTGTCTATCTTGTATCGGTAGAATTCACGACAACGGTAAATTTTTAGTTTGTTTTTAGACGCCGTTATAATCAACAGAACAAACTTTTATTGCAATTGAATACAGGGTAAATTGAGAAGTTTTATTCTAGATGAATCGCGAATTATTATTTACGTGCGTAAAAAAAATAGAAAAGATTTAGGTGAGTTATATCCTATTATATACTTCATAATTCGTTTAGTAATATTAATTACAAATTGGTACAAATTGCTGCATTTTTGTTAAGTGGAAAATCTGAAATTAAATATGACGAATTTTTCAATCATGTTTAATGGATTGTAACACCTTAAAACTTCATTCACACATACATGACATAAATAAACTGTAAATAGAAAACCGGTTTGATATTTGTATTGTGTATATCAATAGCAATTTTAACGTATCAAATCCATCTTCTCTTTACACGATTTAAACAAGGTAAGTGATATTTTCATTGTAGGAAAACATTTTTTTTCCAAATGAAATTCTTAGACAATTTTCGAAAATGATATTGTTCATCAGCTCAAAACAGTAAAACTAACGTCATAGTGCAAAATTCATAACAAGGTATACAATTTCAATAATTCCAAAGTTCAAATAATCGTTCAGATATTTCAACAGCAAAACTGGGTCTTCATACCCTTGATCTTTATTTATATGCATATACATGTAGTAAACAAAAAATCAGCCGCTGTAAGGTCGTTTTGACGACTTGTCATCCAAAAATTAGATTATTTATTTTGTCTTAATTTTTATCAAAATATTTAGCAAAACGCAGCGTTAACATCCAAAAACATTAAACGTAGAATTCGAGCCAAACTGCTTTAGGGCATATTTGAGCTAACATACTGGAATTACAAACTATACAGTCATAGCTAGTGAATGTGCGGATGAACTAGTGACAGTCAGTAAAATATTATTATTACCAACAACTGATCTCAAAATTTGTCTCAATCTTTTTTAAAATTAGGTGCTAGATTTTTCTTTGTATCGAATGCCGTTGAATGATTTTGAGACAAATTAAAGCAGTTTAAACTATAGTCCTTGTCAATCTAATTAATTTTACCAAGTGCATGTTTTATATTGTTTGCAGAATGTATTCATTTCTATTCTATCCATTAAAATAACAGTTGAAAATTAAGATTTAAACTTATGCTAATTCTTATCTATATAGGATCCAAGTCCATTTTTTCAATCATAGTACTAGCATACATATAAAAGCAAACTAAAGTGAATATATGGATGTTTACTTTGAAAGGGGTATATTTTATGTTAGAGTAGATGGGAAACAAAAAAAATAACTTAAGAAGTTTACTATTATATATTGATTGATTTATTTATTTAGTTGGGGTTTTACGCCGTTTTCAGCACATTTTATCAAATTCGCGGCGGCTAGATTTTATTGTTGGAGTAAGCCGGAGTCCCCCAGAGGGATTCACGGACCTTCGGTAGGAAAATTGGTTAATTTATCGGAGTCGAACGATTATATATTGAAAATAATGTTTACCTATTGTATTAAGTTAAATTAACCATTGTTGGTAAAAATTGTTTTCTTCCTGGATGGTTTATAATTTTTACTCTGTTAAATACATTGTGCATTATATTAAATTATGATATATGAATTTCTCCTGCCGTATATAAAAAACTTTCTGATAGTAAATATCCAATCAACCTGAATTATACGCCTTAAAAAATAACATTGTGTTGGTGCATTTTAACATTTTCGTATAGTGTTCCAATGTAAATCATTTTTAATCTTTGAATACTAAAAATGATCAAAAGCATTTATTGTATACATAAGACCTCTGTCGTAAACAAAATTAATGTACCTCAACAACTTTTCACTAGACCTTGTCATTTTCTATCTCGGTTATAATATTTAAATGTATTTAATATCTCTTTCAGTTTTTTTGTACCGTAAATTATAACGGAACGGGGGGTTTAAAGAAATTGGATGCATATTTAAAAAAATATTAAGTAAGGTAAAAGTTTCCACAGTATTAAATTAACATTTTCTTTCATATATAGTGTACATAAAATTTGAATGAAATTTTGAAATGTTTTCACTGTCTGTTATCCTAAACAAAACATCACCCATTACATTATCACCCAAAACTCGAGTATGATCATGGTATCGTTCTTTGTGTATGTTACTACCATGGTAATACATACAACATCACCCATTACATTATCAGCGAAAAGTCAAGCATGATATCGTTCCATGTGTCTACAATGGTAATACATATAACATCACCCGTTACAGTATCACCCAAAAGGCGAGTATGATCATGGTATCGTTCCTTCTGTATGTTGCTACCGTGGTAATACATATGCAATATACATTATCTGGCGCCTCTGGGCAGATATGGTGATTATCTTTTCATCACATACTTGGTGTTCTCGTGGGTTGTAATACTACAACTTACAATCAACAAATGTAATAAATATTAATGAAACACGTTAGACAGATTTTCATTCAAAACGTTAAAATAACAATCCAAAGATACTAATATTAGATATAGTAAATTTATACTATGCTGTATACGACGAATGTCAAGGAGTTACCTCTCATCAGCAGCATTAAAACCGAAACATTTGGAAGACCAAAAACCAAACTTATATTAAACAAGAAGTACTCAACCAAAAATACCGAAATAGGAAGCCAAATTTCAGCTAAGGAGATCTACCATGTGCAATACAAGGAATGGACCCTTAGTATTTCTATTATTTTTGAATTTTGATAAATACTTGTAATTTCTGTAACAAATCAATGAATAATCATGTTAGACAGGTCTGAAGACTGGGTTGGCGAATACCCTCTGGGACCTAGGGTATTAAAGTTTTGTCAATTGATCATAATCGAGAGCCTAACTCATAGGCCATATTGTTTATTTCTGGTGTGATGTCATCGGGTACGCATCAAGATTTATTTGATCTACCCGAACAAGTGTATCTATCGAATTAACGTTGGTTTATAAAATATTCAGATCTAAGTCTTTTTTTAAATATGTGATGACCATTATTCTAATAAACTATCAGTATCCAATTGCATCATGTTTTTTTTTGTCAGCGACAGTTAAGTTTTCTCTCATTAAACGTATACTTACATTATTTATCAAAATGTCCCTCTATAAAAAATACAGGTTGTGATTGAAATTTTTAAAATAGGGACATAATAATAATAATAATAATCAACATCATCATCATTTATTTCAGACATAAATTGTACATAGAAATATGCAAATATGATGAAAGTTTTGAAAATAGAAGATAAAAAATGAAGAATTAAAATACCAATAAATATAATTAGAAATTCTAATTTGATTACGTATCAGTCGAAGTTCACATGAATCTCGATATACCATTGTCTGAATAAAGGCGAACTATACCATAAATCACTACCAATAATAATAAGAACAAGCTGATTATCAGACTGTTGCAAAAGTTTATCCAAACTATAGATAATTTTACGTCTCATTTCCAGAAAACATCTTTACTTTCGAAACTTTTTTTATATCTTTTCCATTTATGTTTTAATAATAAAACATCACCCAGAAAGTTTGTAGTAGTTGGGTTAGGTTATGATTCTAGTTCTAACAATAGCTAAATTTTAATTTTTTTGCCTCCCGTGATTTTATTGCAACGATACATGGTGAACTTTTATGCAGAAATGAAAAAAGTTCACATTTTTAGAGCTTGTATGAAATTGATATGCATATTCAATGTTTTGGTAGTAAGTAAACTCAGTACAAATGACAATTGTATTAACATAAATTTATACTACGAAGAAAATCAACAGATTGAACAATACGTTGTTTTGTTTTACCTGATCGCGATATTTATATCCGAGCTATTGACACCGTGCCAATTCTCCCTCTTGTTGCCCGTGTTTAATATACTTTTTTATGTTTTAGAATAAAGTAAAATACATAGAGCACATAAGTTAAAACACCGTTAATTCTTTAAAACATTATCAAACCGATTTAAATGTAAAAGTTAGCAGAGCTACGCGATCTGAAAAGAAAAATAATGAGATTATTCTTTGTCCATTATTTCCTTACAGAAAGAAGAAACACACCTAAAGTTCAATTGTATTTCATAGTGTAAACTATTTGTATAATGTCTTAGAGTATTAGTGTTATACTGTTCTTGAGTTTTCATTATCTGGTCATTGGAGATTGTTTAACATCTTTTCTTTTTTTTCGGTTCTCTTTGATGCAGATATAAATTGAAAACAATCTTTAATGAACAAAGGTTTGGAGATGTTTTTGGGTGAACTAATGAAATTTATAACCCCGTTTTATGTCTCACAGCAGGTGCCTGGCAAGACGCAGGGACTGCTCACCCTTCCCGAACACTTGAGTTCACCCCCGGATTTTTGGTGGTGTTCGTGGTGCTCGTTTCTGTTTGTACTTTTCGTTGTTTTGTGTTGTTTGTTACTTTGCCCGTTCTCGTCTTTTGGTGTTCCTGGTCGTGCTTTTTGTCCTCATTTGACACTTCAGTATTCATAATTTTTCTTACTACCACTAAGTTGTTGAATCTATGGTGGACAATTTATCCCCGAGGGCATTATCAAATCAGTAGATTTAAATTATTCATGAAATTACACATATCGGGAAGGATTCTGGTTCAGATGTCCCGCAGTATGAAAAGTTCCTACCCAGACGACATTCCGGACACGGACACGGTTTGTAAGCAAACTCGGGCATTACTATAACGTCGTATACACAATCAGATGACAAACGGTTCCAGAATAAAAAATATCGATCTATTAAAAGAAGTTAAACCATGTCATGTGCATGTTCTATTAAGCTCAATGATTCATAAATAATCCTGATAATTAGCAGTATTGTACTATATCAAAATGCAATATCAAGTAGTACGTGTGCCATTTTGGTTACAGATACATCTTTTACCAGCAACTTGACTAATAAAACTTTAACACACGGAGCTATGATGATTTGAATTGCACATTTGCGAATCTTGTCTACGCACTAGAATGTAATTTATGTGGGCTTATGTACGTCGGCGAAACAAAGGGTAGATTAAACATGCTAAACAAACGAATGTGTGGACATCGATCATCTATTAATAATTACAAATATTCATTTGTTTACCAACAACAGCATGAATAATTTAGTCAATAAGATCATTCAATCCTCTCTATTAAAGTACGAATTTGAGACCAATAAAAATATACAATCCCACCAATTAACAAGATTTAAGTACACCGGTCCGTAGACAAAGAGAGGAATACCGGATCCGTCATTTAGGAACTGCAATACCGTATTGGTGAAATAGTGAAGTAGATAGCATAGGTAACACGTCTATGACGTGAATGTGTTCATCCTTTTCGACAATACTGCTAGGCGTAATAGAAGTCGTGGCTATCACCTCTACACCCCACCACGATTGCATGATGTTTCTGTAAAAAGCCTTCTTCCTCACATTGAACAGGCAATGGGATTGCATCATATTATTTGTACAAAGCTCTACTATTTACCTCATATTTTGGAATGCATACTGTGGATTCATTAAAATTCGTTGTATACTGATTTTCATGGTTTTCGTGGAACCCAGTAAACCACAAATTTAAATATCCAACTAACAATAATATTTTTACTTGAGCTTAAATGCACTCAAGTTTTAAACCACGGAGTTTTGATGTACCTATACGAGACAACACTGAACAATTGCGTTTTTTACAGCATGTACTTGGAAACGCCCAAACAATTTTCTTTAAAAATATTGAGAGAATTTTTTTAAATTCAAACATTCAAGAAGAATATTAACCATAAGTAGGCCTAAACAATACAGACTTTCTCATAAATTACAGTAATAACATCTTGTAAAAAGATAATAAAGCAGAAATTATTGATATTATCATAATTGGATTAAAAATATGGATGTATATGCCCCGAGGCAATTGGTGACAAGTGATTGCAATTTTGTCAATATGTATTTCACACCTGATTAACATAACAAGTAAATAATTACGGATCTTGTTAAAATGATGACAAGTTTTGTTCCCGTTCAAAATTTGAAGAATCTGTTATAGACTTTTGTTTAATAAACGCCTAAAATCAGTACTTTACTGTACAATATCAATGTCTGATCGGCACGTTTTGTCGAAGATCGTGATGTCTGCTGTGCCAAGCTACGCATTTCACTATTTCAACAAATTTTTATATATTTTTTTCTAAGCCAGCAATCCACAAATTTAAGTATCCAACGAAATGCCCTTTTTTTCTCTATCCACGAAAATTGGTATCCACGAAAATAAATGAATCCACAGTATTCTATATGAAACCTTTCTAAAGACTTCCGATACTAAACAACCTTCAAATTTGTACAAACTTGTTGCTCTGATGTTTGATATTGGTCAACATAGTATGTTAAAACCGGTGCGTTTACAAACAGATCCACAGGAACAGCATTTTTTTCTGCCACTCCCATTTGCTAAAAGACCCCTGATGCAATCAATCTTGGCAATATCCAACCCAGAAATCGTTTTTAAAAGAAATACCACAATTCAAAAAAATATGTACCTCTTATTTCTTATACCTATACATCTGCCATTACACATACAATCTTCAGTCACTAACGCGTATTGCATGATCTCAATATTGATGACTTCAAAGCGAAAACTCCTGACTGCTCTTGGCACAATTCTCCATTTAGCGTAATAAATGCCGGCCACGTTTTAACGGGTGAATTAAATATCATCGAAAATGGTGATCGCCATAATACCGTTGCTGGATTTTAACTTTAAGATTCTAATGGAAGCGATAGAGTACTATGCCAGAAAATGGATAAAACGAGAGAACGATGAGGAGATTGACACCCTTTCCGAGTGGGTGAAAGTTGTATGTTCACTGATTAAAAAACCAATCAGTGTTCTCAAAAGGTCCATGAGTACACAAGCAACGACAATTTTTAACGATCCTGGTGTTGCTGAAACACTGTCCACCATACATGACAAGTAAGTTGTCGTCCCTGCGGATAAAGCACTTAAAAATATCATGTTCATCTGTAAATGGCATTGTATTTATTGTTTAGTAAAATAACTGGAATTTGGAAGTAAACTAGGCAATCCCACGTACACATCAACAACGTTTTCGAAGGTCGAGAGCATGGTTAACCACAAATCGATTCTATCTTCCTTTGGTGTTTCCACGAAAGACGAAGATTGTGATCTTCCCTCTTTGTACTGGATACTAAAACTTCATAAGTGTCCACACAAAGAGCGTTTGGCAATTATAATACTTAACCCCTTTCTAAGCTGATGATTTCCATCTTGACAGCTGTGAAAATGCGGCTTCCAAAATTAGTGTGCACTTTGGGTGTCTGATTTAACGTATGTACACCGCTATTGTGTGAAATTATTTAACTCCAACCCATGTTTGTGTATGTCCTACGTAAGGAGCTGATGTCTGTAATATACCATGTTTATTTTCCTTAGTGTATTTTTTTACTTGGCTGTGGTACATATTTTTGTTCTGTTTCAGGCTTGTTATGGTATTGCCTTTTATCGTAATCCACTTTCCTTTTCTATTCAAGGCACTTGATACAGAACCGTATCTTTCCGGCATATATTTGAAAATTAGCAAACTTAAACCCGTTTTTTTTTTTTTTTTGGGGGGGGGGGTTAGTTACATACTTTAACTTGTTTTCCTCACAGTATGAAGCAGGAGTTCTCAATAGATGTTTTGAATACACAACGTATCGGTATCGCCATATCAAAACTTTAAAACATAGTTTGTCATATTTAAATTATAGGCAAATCGTTTAAATCATCATTGATATAAATAATTGTTTTTATTTTGAAAAATGAAACATTTAGGTGTGACCTATACCAAGTTAGTTTAGTTCGTGCTCATTCAAAGTGTTCCTTTTGCAACTTACAATTTATTTGACTGTTTACACTCATTGTTCTGCAAAACACCTTCCTTTTTTGGTGTCATTCTGTTTTTGAATGTGTCCTGATAATAATATTAGTATCTTCTGAAATTATATGAATAGAATCCTTTTGTACCAAGGGTATGAATAATCAACTTTATTGTATTAAATAAAGAACGAAGAATTAAAAACTCAATTGGCTTTAATTGGACAATTTTATTACCCTTACAACGCATTTAAGGTACGTCCTATCTGGTTTACATTTTGTTTTTGACGGTCTGCATTGTAGATCACAATTTTTCAATTTTTAATGCTTCTGTGTCTGTTGTGAATTCAGAAATTTCATTTGGGCCTGTTTTCAGGGTATCCGATCAATTGGAGAAAACATTGATAATCCAAGTGTGATTTGTTGTTCTCGTACGATCACTGGTCCTTCAAATGCCTATTCTATTGTTTCCATGCTTTTCACATATTCCATAGCAACGCATAAACATTGATTGATTGATTAATTAAGTTTTGTTTATGTCGTGTGGGCGACATCTAAGCCATATCACTGCAAAGTCTAATTATTTAAATTAAGATTTCAACAAATACTTTCTAAGACGAATAGTCTATTTACAATAATATTTAATGAACACTAAAGCTATAAAATAATTACCAGACAAACTTTAAATACGTATAATGATATTATAAACGAACTTTTGAAAATAATGTCACAGAAACGCTACCAAATAGAACAATATCATTCCAATAATATAAAAAAATTAATCTTATGTATAAGGACTATATTCAAATAAAGTCGGTCTGTACTTAATTTCAGCAAACTATTGGGGTTAGTCTCAGACGTTTTATTTTAAACGCCAATTTAGGTTTAGGTTTGGGTACAAGCCAATGTGGCGATTGAGGTTTATTAATAGGTGCTTTTTCATCCAGGTTAGTGTAAGAACCAGAGATATTTGGTTTCATCTGGATAACAAAAGAAGGGATAAAGAGGGTTGAAAACACAGCCGTAGGCAAGATTTGAATGAAAGGCTTTCCAACTTCGATATAGTAGACACAATTCTACTCTACATTTAAAAAGGGATGATGGTCTGAACGATCAAATAACGTTAATCGTGGGCATTGAGGGTGAACAGTGTCAAAATGTACGAGCATATCCATAGATAATAGACCCTTAATCAAGTTTCGATCTGATTAGATATATATATAAACTTCACTAAATATTTTTATTAACACCCCATTCAGTTCTGGAAAAAACTTTTCAAAAATATCCAATGCGTTCAGCATTTTGATATGGATACTTTATTATCAAAGAGAAGTCCACGGCATTTGTTTTCGTGGACAACTTTAATTGATGTATAAATGTAATGTTTGTTTGTAGCAAAATTGCATACAGACCGATTATGTGTTGCAAAATTGAAAACCATTTACCGAAGCCCACCTTTTAATTTTATTTAAAGGATTGCGAATTTTTCTACCCAAGGTCGGTGGTTCTCTCCGGGTACTCCGGCTTCCTCCAAAAATAAGAACTGGCCGCCGCGAAATGGCCAAAATGTGCTGAAACGGCGTTAACAACTAACAAACTAAACAAACAAAATAATTTTATTTAAAAACAATTGTAACATATCCGGAAATCATCAATCCTAAAGAGAATGTAAGGTTTTACCTACACTATTTGCTGTAATGCTGAAAAATGTAACAGATGGTATGCTGCCCTGGAGAACACACATCTCTGTTCAAAAAGTTAATGAATGAAGGTAACCTACTATTCAACGTATAATATCGTTTAGATATTTTAAAATACCATATTTCTACGTGGTGGTGTATGCTTTTTCAAGATAGGAAAAGCCCGAAGCCACAGGTGTTGATCTTAGAAAACCCATTGCGTATAAAGGATTCGAAGCGACAGAGATCACCTGACGTGTTTCCACCCTGTCGGAATCTACACTGTATATTAGACAGGAGACCATTGGTCACTTAACCCTATCCCTGTCCTCAAAGATCGGTGGCCGAGTGGTCTTGGTAGTTCGTCATGACTACTAATGATCTCTAGCCTGTCAACACTGGGGTTTTTAGTTCGAATCTCACTTGTGGCAGGGTGTGTTTGATATAAATTGACAAGGATGGCCAATTTTCCTACCGAAGGTCGGTGGTTCTCTCCGGGTACTCCAACTTCCTCCACTAATAAAAACCGGCCGCCGCGAAATAGCCAAATGTGCTGAAAACGGCGTAAACCCCAACTGTAACCCTATAGCTC
The DNA here is from genome assembly GCA_028015205.1 of Mytilisepta virgata. Taxonomy (NCBI): domain Eukaryota; kingdom Metazoa; phylum Mollusca; class Bivalvia; order Mytilida; family Mytilidae; genus Mytilisepta; species Mytilisepta virgata. The sequence continues at coordinate 22,167,503 of CM051513.1, forward strand.
GTTATCGTCTTTTTGAATGGCCAGTACTTCACACTGTGTTCTATAAATGTCGTTTTAATGTTAGCTACACTAAACAAACTGTATATAAAATCCAAAATGAAACAATAAACAGATAATAATAGCTATGTCTCTAGCCAGTATTTCGAGGCACGGTCACCTTAACTTCGCACTGGGTTCTCTTTTTATACTGTTTTTGTCCCGTTCCCAAACACGGGACGTGTTAATTGATTGCTTGGCAATTAAAGATAAATGTAAACAAATTAAACATAAAATGGGTACCATTAAAAAATAAAGTAAACAAATCAAACATAAAATAGGTACCATCAAAATGAAAAACCGTTTTAATATCCCTCGCTGACCGGAAAACATAGGTGGTCATCACTATGATAGCGTGTCCGAATCATCAACACTTTATCCAAGTAACACCTTTAAAACGTACCTACCACAAGTGAGATATAGATAGTAAAACTGATAGATATTCATTATTTTATAATCTAGTCAAAACTTTATTGTGTTTTATATAATTATTGTACTGTGTGACCTATAGTAAATTTGAACTTGTTGTACTTTCTCTTATTTATTTTTCCAACTCTCTTCGCTTATGACCATTGTATTACATTCGTCCCTCAACAATTTAGAAATATTGTTATTTCTTTGAATATCAATTTTATCGTCATTTATTTTTCTGGCGTATTCCATTATTTTGGATGACTGCCCGCTGCTGCTGTCATATGCGTCCTTCTTGTGAAGAACTTACCCGACATGGCTAAGCAGACCGGATGTCAGTCACTCTCATAGTTTGGATATGTTAATTATCATTTTCATGTTCAATTAACTGCTTTCTAACTTTTACATATCACAATCAAGATGTATGTCATATCAATTGTATCAGTTATCTTTGTAGCAATTTGTAATTTTGAGTATATCTCAAGAGTGTTAGATTAATACCTATCCCTAACATTTTCAATAATTATCATAAAACATTAAGCATGCACAATTATAACTTCATATGAAATTACTGTCATTAATCTAATCAATGTCTTGTCCTATTCAAAATGAACAGCTTATATCAAAACGATTATAAGTCTTTATACTAGATAAATGTATATGTACACAAGAACAAATCAGTTGACTCCTCATATTGATGGTAATGTTCTGTAATTTTGGTAAATTCGGTTTTCATGCTACACATAAGATCCAATAGAGTAATTAACAAAAATGTCCAGGTAACAGTATCTATCCCGATACTCCTGCTACAACTGAATCCAGTATCAGTGTACGTCTACACTCTGGTTTCATTGTCCTTCACTTCCTATCTTGAACTTGGGTAAATCAAATTAATGTCCTTCGACTTTGTCTTGTCGAAACTACTTTTGAAGAGTCCCTTTTGGGATGATGATGAGATCGTTCTGACATCGATCTCCGCGTCAACATCGCGTCCAGTTTTGATTGCCATCATCGGTTCCGGAGTCATATGATCCATTTCGGCTCTTCTTTTCCTTAGCGGTAGAATTGGCATATATTCCAACGCCTTCGTTCGCTTCAGTTGTCAAATTGTTCTTAGTGTCATATTTACGACACCAATTTTGTTCTTGCCATGAAATTCTTTTGTCGGCCGGCACATCATCAATCGATATAAGTCCATAATTTTCCTTTAAATATAACTATGAAGTCTAGAGTTTGGTCTAACACTGTCATTTGTAGTTCCTACTTCTGGTAACCTTGAAGGAGCGGAGGTTCAGGTCGGGTTGGATCATATCTGCTCATCTTTGTCATTGTCCAGACTTTGTTACCGTCTGTACCATACATCAAGCGATTCGCCTCTTTATTTCCCTATTTGACTGACCTTAACCTCCCCTTATACTTATTCCTATACTTATTAATTAATTGATGACGAAATTTATTTATTAAAATTAATAGTATTAAACCCAGAGTGCCTAAAATACATATCCAATATCTAGGACACTTGGGCATAGTTTTCAATTCCAAATTAACAGTATTTAATTCTTCCTTCAACAGTTTAATGGGAATACTTTTTATCTTTGTTAATTTGTTAGGTATTTTTATTGATTTAAGATTAGGTATTTCTTCAAATACTGTTTTCCATAAGGTTACATCTCCAAACAAATAATTATCAATCAACTTCTTAAAAGTTCCCGTCACATTATATTGACTTTCTTTATGATAATAAGGCAGTAATGTCATGTAAACATTATGAGCTGAACATGTTAAATCTAACTTAATTATATCAACTGGAGTTTTAGAAGTAATTCTATAATTAGACAACTTTCCACATGTTACACTAAACGTCAAATGTTCTTTCGAGGTAATTAAACAATGTCCATTTGTTAAATGTTTAGCTTGAGGTTTAATATCAATTTCAGATATCATCAATTGACAATGTTGTTTTATTCCCTTTTCATTATTCCTAAATAATTGAATTACACAAAAATTTCTGACATTATGGGATAAACATGACTTTTAACTGTACAGTAATTAGTTAATGGTCGATTACATTGATTAGCTTCACTTTGATGTAGCGCAATGAATTGTGTCTTTTCTTTTGTTAACTGCCACATTTTCAGTCTCTAACTTAACATTTACTACATAAGTAGTTTTATTGTCAAATTCTTTCCTAACAGGAAAGTTGTATATCTTATAAATTTTGAAAGTACCTATTGTGTCTACTAAGTAAAGTCAAGAAATATCAAAGGGATATTCGAAGGAGAGAAAAATCGTAACAACTGACAAACTCCGGAGAACAACGAAGACAAGACCAAAACAATACATGCACTACAATTAAAAACTATTTAAGAAATCATAGAAGAACGAATAATCTAGATATAAAGTGGACCCCATTCTATAGAACGAACTGGACCAGTAACGTATATTATATGTAACCAGTTAGATGGATCCAAAACTAGTATACTAACGGAATTGATACTACTGCAATTATTTGATTGAGGTGAATTATTGTAATACACGCCAAAGTCTGATAATACGTCCATATGGGGCTATGGCTTGGTTCATTTTTCTAAACAAAACAATAACGAAAAAAAAAGAAAAATAAACCATTGATATACAAACTTGATGTTCCCTAGATGTTGTTTTTTTAAATGCTTTTCTAACATGCAATATGTAGCAAAATGACAACTTAAAAGGAAAATAATAACAATTAACTTCAATTTTTATTCCGTACATCACAGTACAATTTATTCCGTATATCACAGTACAATTTCTAAAAACTTTATTAAATTTGCTTTTCTTCTGGATCTACTTGACTCTGGTTGTTCGCCTTTTCCGCGTTTTCATCAACCAGTTTCTTCTGATGAAGTCTTCTTTTAAGTTCAATAAGAGGGATAACATCTTCACCAGAGGAGTCTTCCCGCTCGAGTCGTTTATGACGTACCACCATTTCTTGTGGAGTTTCATCGTCTTCCGTCTCATCATCCGGAGGCACAACTAACCTTGTGCTCCTTAATGCTTGAGATTCCTGATCTTTGGGAATCTCCCATTTCACACTATTTATGTGTCTTTCATGAGTACTAGTTTTGGATCTATCTAACTGGTTACATATAATATACGTTACTGATCCAGTTTGTTCTATAGAATGGGGTCCACTTTATATCTAGATTATTCGTTCTTCTATGATTTCTTAAATAAACCGAGTCACCTACTTGAAAAATTTACTTCTTACTATTTTTGTCAGCATATTGCTTCTGTTTTCTCCTGGCTTCTTTTATATGCCTATGTACCAACATAAATGATTTATGTTGTTGTTGAAGAGCAATCTGATGTTGGTCTTCACCCATGTACCTACGCCTGGGCCTCAGGATCGTGTCTAAGGGCAAAAGAACGTCTCTGTTATATAATAAAGAGAATGGCGAAAACCTCGAAGACTCATTCACGTGGAATCTTATCGCAGCCAAAGTTTGATTCACATACAAATCCCATGTTTGTACATTTTCTTGTGTCTGCTTCGCCATTACGTTGTGTAGAGTGCGGTGGAAACGCTCGACTTTCCCGTTTGCTTGGGGGGAATAGAAACTTGTCGTCACATGATGTATATTCTTGTAGCCGAAGTCTCCTTTACTATTTTATTAACATTTTCCGTACCATTGTCAGATACAATTTCTAATGGACAACCACATCTTGGTATAATTTCTTCGATAATTAAGTGTGCAATCTGATCTGCTGTTTTGTCTAGTACACTGAAACTCTCAGGCCATGCTGAATATGGATTCATAAAGGATATTATATATTTGTTTCCCGATAATGTGGTCGGATAGGGTCCCGATAAATCTAAACCAATTTTTGCAAAAGCATACGGAGGTGTATCCATTTCTTGTATTGGTGGTTTCGACTTTTTATTGCTTTTGGTTTGACACGTGATACATTTTTCTATGTACATATGTAATTGTTTATACATATTCAGACATAATTACTTTCAAATTGGTCTTATTACGTCATAACTTGTATCAACAGCCATGTGTCCTCACAAATCTAGTGTTGTTTTAAAACTGCTTTTTCAAGATGTTGTGGAATGTATAGTCGAAGACGAGGGTCTTCAGAATCTTGGACAGATAATATAAGAGTTTGTCATCTCCAGATTCAAAATAATGTGTCTCTTCTGCCTTCGTATTAGTTCCTTTTCTTAGTCGTGCTTTGATCTTCTCAATCTCTTTGTCTTTTGCTTGGTCAACTTTCATGTCAAATGTGTCTTTCAAGGTATGTTTAATTGGATCAACATGTGTGTCGACTGTACAAGCTGCAAAATCTTTTGGATCAAACTCATTTGAGTTTATTATATTTACCTCTAATGCCCTATCATCTATGTCAGGCTCTCCGTCTTCTGGCCCACTTCCACCTTCTTCAGTTGTCTTGTTTGATGGAATTCTAGAAAGTAAATCAGCGCAATGATTTTCTGTACCTTTGATGTACTCTACTTTGAAATTGGAGCCCGATAAACTTAATGCCCAAAGTTGTATCTTTTTGTTTTGCATTGGTGCATCTAGTATGTACTTGAGTGGTATGAGGTCCGTTCTCATTACAAATTCTGCATTGTGTAAGTAATGATCTAATTTTTGTAGCGTATAATGAATGGTAAAACATTCTTTTTCAATGGTCGACCTACGAGTTTGTGTTGGTGTTAATTTGTGCGACAAAGAGAAAAATGCACCAACATACGTATTACTTGCATCAGTATAGAGGACATAGGGTTTATTGGTAACTTGATAAGCCAACAATGGCACTACGGTAAGACTTTCTTTCAAATAGTCAAAGGCTTTCTGATATTCTGGAGTCCATTTGAATCGCTAAAATTTCTTAGTCAGTGCTATGACTGGTTCTGCTATCTTTGAAAAGTTAGGTATAAACCTTCGGTGGTAGGAACAGATACCTATGAATCCTCGAACCTCTCTTACTGTTTTAGGTTCAGGTAGTTTCTTGATTACATCATCCAAATAGGCTATTGCAAAATCTTCACAACCTTGCAAAACAATATTCATAAGATCCTGAAATACCGCCGGAGCTCCATTCAATCCAAATGGCATTACATTGAATTGAAACAGACCTTTGTGACAAGCAAAGACTGTCTTTTTCTCTGCTAGATGTATCTAGGTCAACCTGCCAATAACCACTCTTTAAATATAAAGTGGTAAAGTACTTGGAGTTACCAAGTAGGGCCAACATATCATCAATAACTTGCAATGGAAATGAGATAGGTCTGAATATCTTATTTAAAGTTCTAAAATCTACACACATACGATTAGAACCTTCTTTCTTCTTCACTACTACTAGAGGAAAAGACCAAGGAGACTTAGACCTTTCTATCACTCCGGCGTCAAGCATCTCGACAACGGCGTCATCAATTAATTTGCGTTTATTAAGAGGTACCCGGTACGGTCTATTCTTAATCGGTGCATGTCCGGCTGTTTCAATATGCATTGTACAGTAGTTGTACATCCTAACTCGGAATCTCTTTTAGCAAATAGGTCTGAGTTATTTCTAATAATCTTAGTTACTTCTTTTTTAAAACCACTTCCCATTTTGATTTCCGTATCATCAATCTCTTCCGTTATGCTATTATCTCCCATCTTTATCTCATTTATCTCGTCGTGTTGTACTGATTCAGCTTTCCCAATAATACAACCTCTACGTAGCGTGAATGTTTGTTAGTGTTGTTTACCACTAATACTGGTACTTTATTTTTCCCCTTAATTTTACTCACAGTCTCTTTAATTTCTAACCATAGATTACCTTGAATACATCCCGATTCAAGATTATTCACCTCAATTATTCCCCATTTAGATTTTTGGAAGCCTTTATTTACCACACCATAACATATCATGGCTGTTTGTGGTTTTAACTTGAGTTTTTTATCTAATCTAATTATAGCCGAAATGTGAATGCCATCTTCTAATTTGACATATGTTCTTCCTCTCCTTAACATTCCTAAATCGAAATATAATCTAACCCCATTATTTTTTTTTAAACTCTCTCCCAAAATGAAGTTCCCGTTGAGCCCATCAGTTATCAGGAATTGCTGTTCTAATGATTGACAATTCATTGTGAAAAAACAAGGTAGCCTGACTCACTATGGTCAACACTTCTCACCTAGCAGTATCTAGGTTTGGAGAAATTTTGGAAACCTTTGGTTTCTGCGGTAATCTGTCAAACATTTTTTTACTAATTAAGGATGCATCCCCTCCGGCGTCAATTAAAGATCTAAAGCGTGTTTTCCCAATTTTGATAATAGTTCCGGGATTTCCCACTACATTAATTTGATCCCCCTTTTTAGTTTATTCCTTTTAAAATTTTTCCTAATTGTTCTCCTCTCTCCAACGGCTTCCTTTTGAAGAGAGGCTCCTATTTTCCCTTGTTGTTCCTAAAATTAGACGATCGGAGCCAATTTCAACGATTATTTTGAACGCGCCAGTCTTTCTCGTCCCTGGGGTACAACCGTTCTCTTTTCCTTTCCAATACTTTGCGGGTTGGACAGTTATACTTCAAATGATCAATCATGTGGCAAATCCAACATTCTTCTCCACGTACCCAATTTGGACTATCATACCTATGCTGAACATCACGTCGAGCATGGGCTTTTCGTAGAGGAGGTGTATTTTATGGAACTGCATTGTGGGGTTTAGCTGTCTTTTTCGGAGGAGGTGGCTTATATCTGGGTTTCACTTCTTCTTCCTCATCATCACTGATGATCATTGGTTCTTCAGGGAGGTCACATGATGTGTACACTCTATAGTCTTTCCGTTTACTACAACCTGGACATCTTTGCTCCTTGTCACATTTATAGCATAAATGTTTCCTCAAGTGTCCATAGGTTCTATAGGCCTATGATCAAAATTTCTGTACGGACTAGGTGCTGTCATTGGCCCTACTTTCATTCTTAAATAATCAAAATGTAACCCGTCGCAAAATGTATCCGCTAATTGTTTCTGAATGAGGTTGCGGGTCTTTTCGCCCTACACCGGATTTGGATTAGCATCTTCCGCTAATTAGCAATAACCGTTCCGCGTACATTTGTACATTCTCGTCGGCACGTTGTCTCGTTCTGCGTAATACAGCCATTGCTTGTTGTTGGTCCGTAATATCCCCAAACCTATTCTGCATAAGTCTCTTTAAATCTTGCCACTTGGACAATTCCCCTATTGCGGTGCACTCTTCAATGTATCTTTTTACAAAATCAGCTACTAAGCCTATAAAAGTAACATGCACAATTTGTGGGATATCTGTATCTTTAACCTAGCCATTTGAGCGTACCGGTCTATATTTCGAACCCATTGTTTTAACTGTTTTGGATCACCTTCAAAAGTTTGCACTATGCTAAATGATTGGACTGATACTGCCGTTTGCAAGGCGTTGAGTTGGTCCATCGCAAATTTAGCCCAATCCTTAGGATCATCATTATCAGGGATGTCATTCGAAACTACAGATGGAGCCGTACTACTACCTCCCAGGGCAAGATTATGTTGGGAAGGATGTTCAGACCCTTCACTTTTACCCAGACTTTTAGCCAGACCGCTAAATTCGTCCGTCAGTTGATTAACAAAGCCATTATTATCTAGTCTTTTTTATATAGTCTACTGTTAATTTTGGTTTAAATGAAAATTAAATTTAACTTTTTTAACAATCAATTAATCAGTACACCTAAGTATTTACTCAATTAATTATTTGATAATTTAACTGATTTTAGTTAATTTTAAACAAAGGTCAATCTACTAACTAAAGGTACTTTAGAGAAAAGAAAAACGCTTACCTTGGAATCCTGGTCAACTGGGCGCCAAATAGGACTTGTAACCCTAGAGCTCGTGATCGTCTATTTGAATGGCCAGTACTTCACATTGGGTTCTATAAATGTCTTTTTTTGATGTTAACTACACTAAACAAACTGTATATAAAACCCAAGTGAAACAATAAACAGCAAACAATAAACAGATAATAATAGCTATGTCTCTAGCCAGTATTTCGTGGCACGGTCGCCTTAACTTCGGGCTGGGTTCTCTTTTTATACTGTTTTTGTCACGTTCCCAAACAGGGGACGTGTTAATTGAATGCTCGGAAATTAAAAATAAATCTAAACAAATTAAACATAAAATAGGTACCATTAAAAAATAAAGTAAACAAATCAAACATAAAATAGGTACCATCAAAATGAAAAACCGTTTTAATATTCCTCGCTGACCGGAAAACATAGGTGATCATCAATATCTGTTTTAACTGGTAATGAAGTCCACTATGTATTTCTAATAACATGTCCGAATCACCAACACTTTATCCAAGTAACACTTTTAAAACGTATATACAATAACCTACCACACGTGAGATATAGATAGTAAAACTGAGAGATATTAATTATTCTATAATCTAGTCTAAACTTTATTGTGCTTTATATAATTATTTTACTTTGTGATATATAGTAAATTTGAACTTGTTGTACTTTCTCTTATTTATTTTTCTAACTCTCCTCGCTTATGACCATTGTATTACACAACTAAACAAACAAAACTTGCCAAACCGTTAACAACCAATCACACGTATGTTACCAGTCAAATTAAATTAAAACAACAACTATATTTTTGTTTTCAGGTTGTTGTTGTTATTGGAGATTCTGAAGTCGCCATGGTTTAGATTGATAATCGGCGAACACTCCGGGGATACACTAAGTAATTTTTAACATTTTAATAGGCAAGTAAGAAAACAATAAGGTCTTAGTCAAGAGAGCTTAAAGGAATATTTGTTAAGGGTTCATTCGTTGTATTGCACGTGGCAGATCCCCTTAGCTGAAATCTGGCTTCCTTTTCGGTATTTTTGGTTGAGAACTTCTTGTTTAATAGAAGTTTGGTTTTTGGTCTTCCAAATGTGTCGGTTTTAATGCTGCTGATGAGAGGTAGCTCCTTAAAATGCGTCGTATGCAGCATAGTATAAATTTACTATATCTAATATTAGTATCTTTGGATTGTTATTTTGAAACTCCTGGGATGATGCCTCTGCTGGTGGACCCTAGGTCCCCGAGGCTATTCGCTAACCCAGTCGTCAGACTTGTCTGACATGATTATTCATTGATTTGTTACAGAAATTACTAGTATTTAGCAAAATTCAAAAATGATAGAAATACTAAGGGTTCATTCCTTGTATTGCACATGGTAGATCTCCTTAGCTGAAATTTGGTTTCCTATTTCGGTATTTTTTGTTGAGTACTTCTTGTTTAATATAAGTTTGGTTTTTGGTCTTCCAAATGTTTCGGTTTTAATGCTGCTGATGAGAGGTAACTCCTTGAAATGCGTTGTATACAGCATAGTATAAATTTACTATATCTAATATTAGTATCTTTGGATTGTTATTTTATATTAAAGTTTGTTACGGCCAGAAATCACCTTTAAATTGCAGCCAACAAAGGACACAAATCAATAATAAAATTTAACAAGATTTATTATATACAAGTTAACAAAAAAAATATTATACAAATTGAAATGTCAACTTAACTGATTAAAATATGTCCGAGCCTGTGTCTTTTCTTTATCCGGAATCCTTTCGGTACTGTTGCGGGGATCCAAAAAGAATATTAGGTCCAATCAGTCACAATCTAGTATGATGTGTGTAACGTAAACAAAAGTGTGTCAATCCAACATCTGAGAACACAAGAATGTTGATGGCTGATCTGATCTGAAAGTCTAACTTGTGTGACCGTATATATAGTTGTCATGGAAACTTCTGGAATACGGTAGAAGTTTGAATTACACATCGTATATTATAATCATTCCAGAATTATTCCGTAAGTCAAATAGAAAGTTCTAGTCATTCCATCAGTATATATTATTGTTCCAGTGATTTCTAAACTGCACAGTTAAAACATTATTTAGTAAACAACTATCAGTATTATGTAAGCATATTATACATGTTATAAGGTCATACAAAACAAATTAGGTCAAGATAAATACATATAATAAATACAATATTAAAAAGTAAGTGGGTATGAACGCAGATATATGTATAATTATTCATAATTTAAATTGAAATTAACTCCACGTCTACATGTATAAAATCACTGACAGTTTGTTGTATGAAGTTGATGAAAACGAAAAAACTAAAAGTATACATGGAGAGGATTATTTTAGTTCTAAACTACTTACACTGACATTGTATACTATCAGATAATGTGGCGAATCGACATTTTTCACAAAGAAATTAAGTGTATATCAAAGATGAGAAAACAATATAAAGTTTATTTAGATTAAACAGTTAATTTATCTTGGATGTTAAGAAACTACAACACATAAAATCTTGTGTATGTTTTACACGCATCATCGGTTAACATGTTTTCTGACAGAAATCTCAACGACATGTATTCACAAAGCATTAGCGCAACTGTCTTAACAATACTAGTCAAAGCAGGCCTGCTGCAAACCCCAAAGTTACTCTTGTGTTTTTGAAATCCATACAATCCAAAATAGTGCTGTTGCTATAGTTATTCCAAATATATATCGTTGCTAAGTAGAAAGCACAAATAAAGTAGACTTTCAGGAAATTTACTAAAATTGGAATCACATATTTTGAAAATCAACTGATTTAGATAGTCCTCAAGCTAATATGGTCCAAAAAATCTATAGTTGGTAAGTAAACTTCGTAAAATAATATTCTTAGATACTTTAATTTACCGAAATTGGAATCACATATTTTTAGAAATCCATACAACCCAAGCTTGTGTTGTTGCTATAGTAATATAATGATTCCAAATATATAAGATTGCTAAGTATAAATCACAAATAAAGTAGTCTTTCAGGAAATTTACTTAAATTGGAATCACATATTGGCTATTTTGGGGTTATCTCCGCTGTAAAGTTATGCTTATTATCAGATCTTGGCACGAACCCTTTTGAAATGTCATCCGTTTATCTCTGTGTGACGTAATTAGATCTAACGAAAAAATGTCTGATTACATGTTATAGGAGTTAATTCCCCTTTACATAATTTTCAATTCTGGTTTGTCCTGTAAAGTTAGAGATGAGAGATAAGCATGAAATATCAGCATAAATGTATAATACAAAAGACGATGTTTTATTCATTTATCCATTTCAATTTGAATCATTGGGCTCAATGAACAGAATCTGATAGCATTTTTGTACAAAAAAAAAATAGTGGAGTATTATATAGAAAAAGGCCCATTATAACATAATATAAATTGTAACAAGTATTATATTTTACTATTTATTTTCATTCCTTAGGTAATATTACATTCCTAATCATGATTGCTACTTTAGTAGCAGTTATGCTGTTCACAACTGTTTTGGGAGTTGTAAACCCATGTCCTACATCTTGTTCATGCTCTACGACTACTTCTGGTGTTTCTGTTAACTGCTATAGCATAAATATTGGACACGTTCCGGAAAATATACCAAATACTACCTACTATCTGTGAGTACAATTAAAGATCTAGGAGGACGATTTGTTTTTAAATACAGAGCTGTGTAGGGATACTAACCTTATAATAGAATATCTAAATAAAATATTAAGCAAGCTAGATACTCAGAAAAGTATTGATACAAACTGGTGTATTTTGCTGAAGAACTCATTCATATGAATTTTAAGTCGGATGATAATTAAAAATATTAGATGTCCTCCAAGGTGGCTAATTATGGTTGTTTTAATCCATTTTATCTATTTAATGACAAAAGCAACGCACAAACACTTGCAGTAACTATTATACAAATGATTTATGTCGAGCCATTTAACCAAATCATCAAAATCGGAGAAGACATAAAATTATCATGTGTCCCTTTTTTGTCCCTTTTATCTCTAAATCGTTAATAGATGGGGGAAACGGATCTGAAGAGATTCCTGAAGGACCATGTTTTTTTAAATTCAATCAGAATTAACCCAAAAAAACCTTAATAACCCCGGGAAATAAAAACGAAAAGCAAAATTTCTTAAAATCGATGCCAACCTGTATTTCTATTGTGTTAACATTGTGGTAAAATATTATTAGGATACTTTAAATTGAATGAAAGTAGATTAGCAGAAACATAATTGTCTACAGACCTTAATGCCGACAGGTTCATACCGTTTTATATTACCAACTATTTGTGGTCGTATAAAAATTGAATTATCAATAACTGTTTGAAATTAAAATCTACAAGATCACAACGATCTAAAGAAATATTAATATATACAATTTCTCTGTTTAAAGATAAAAAACATTTCTAATTAATTTATTAAAATTTATTTCAAAAATTAGCTCTGTATTTTTGTAATATAGTTTGGACAAAGTGATTTTTATTAATTTCTTTTATTTACAATTTTGGAAATATTATTAAAAAAATAGAGCGGAAATTTCTAATGTTATAATCACTTCGTTATCAGCGTAAAAATTGGTATACATTTGCTATGAATTTCGGTTGTAATTGTGTCTGTGTTGCGTTAATATTCGTTATATTCGACATTTAGGTATGTCGTATCTTTTAAATTCAAATTTGAAAACCTAATATAAAATAGTATAAGAACTATTTTCATATCATATAAACTTCAGTTTTAATGTAGCCAAAATACTCTGTAATCGTCATGATAAGTTGGGTATGTCGTGCTCGTATAAATGTCTTACATAAAAGAAAAACAGGACAGAACAGGACGTTTTATCTGCCATTGGAAAAGATACTTGTGGTAAACAATGGATATATGATATGCCACGGAGTACAAACATATTATTAAACTACGACAGTATTTAAACTTGCATTATATAAGAGTTCTCCCATTAGATAATTTAGGCATGTAGATATGTAGATGTAGCTTTTATGGTAATAACATTTTGCAACAATATTTTAAGAAACTTGGATAACAATGGTATATCAGTTATTGAGGATGGAGCGTTTGAATGGCTCGCAAGATTGCAGACACTGTAAGTTATACAATGTAAATAATAACGTGTTCAAAGCTGAACATTTAAATATCACATATCCAGATATACTGAAGTATGTAAATGCTACTATTTTCAAAATGCACTGGTTTAAGTTATAGGTTGTAAATAATACAGTAAATACTACAAGTTAACATGATAATTAACCCCAGAGCTATATCGCATTAATATCTGGAACCTAAATTTAGCAACAGAAGGAAAAGAGTATACAGCAATTATATAAAACCTTTAGTGTTAGTATTTTGATACTAGCGGGAAATTGATACTTTACATTTACTGTAACTAATTGTAAATTTGTGATAACGAAGGAGTATTTCCCTCGAGCGTAGCTTTGTCTTTAGATGTTTTGGTTTCACATTTCGTCTAGTCATTTTGGTGTTTTTGAACTTTATTTTTATATATATTTTTTTTTTGGGGGGGGGGGGGGGTTCTCAAATTTTAGGCATTGAGTCGGAAATCGACGAACTGTGCATACTTGTGCGTCAAAATTGGCATTAAACAATTGTATTTTAAAACAGAGAGTGGACGAACACCGGCCTATCAGCTCGACGACATTTGTTTAACAATTAGTCTTCTATATACATGCATCACTAACGCATGTTATCATATTTTCAGCAATTTACAAAGTAATAACATCTCTATCATTGAAAATGGAGGTTTCAGAGGTCTTGAAAGTTTGCAGTTTTTGTAAGTAAATGTTCAAGTTTTACAATTTTAGACATCGATGTTTTTCTACGCATTTCTCTAAGTCTGCAGGTATACTTATAATGTACGGTTACTGTCTGATTAAAAACGTGTATTCAGAAAGCGTAAGATATAATAATGAGGGCGAAGGAATATAATTTCACACTGACAGAATGAAATTGTAACATTTTGGAAAAGGTTGTGTCTTCATATCCACATGACCATGCCCAGCAACGCCACAGTCGCTATCATGATCATTTGGACAGAAGAACACCGAATATCTTAAGAAATAACATCAATGATTAATGACACCTTTAAGTATGTATATGTCTTCAGTGATATATTGAATGTCTTCAGTAGACAAAGCCTATACAGATCGTAATGCTATTCCAGGCTATACGAGCAATCCAAATAAAAATAAAACTATTTTCAAATTAAGAGCATAATTGGATGTATGATTATTTACAAAAAACAACAGAGAGTGATGCATTTTCACAGTGAATAAAGATGTAAACTGCTGAACGAAATCAATTTGATGTTTTGTTGATTTGATTTTCATATTTAAAAAATAGGTCATGACATGACAGTCATATGGCATTATAAGTACCGAAAGGTCATTCCAAAAACATTATATGGACCGAAGCGAAGCTGAGGTCAATATACTGTATTTGGAGTGACCTGCCGATCCATATTTAGCTGTTTGACTCGAAGTGCTATGAACTATTTCTTATATTGTATTTATGGATCACATTGAAATTATTCTTTGATCCCGGAGGTGGTTACTCGCCGTAACCATCTATACAATGGATCTTTTTTGAAAATGCTTTTTCTCACCACCAATACTAAATGTAGTAATTTTTTCAGACATCCTAAAAATATCTTTCTGAAGTAGTGAAAAATACTTTGCATCTCATAAATCACCTATTTAAGAATGTTTTCACGCCCTGCTAAAAAATAACCTTATATTTTGGAACATTTTAGATCACGGGTGTTATGTCGACAATCAATTTCATTTTAAGCAAATATTAAGCAATACTTCTTAAATCCAACCCTTCCCGAAAGATAAAATCAAACATTGATTGATACCATGCAAATAGCACGTAAAAATACCTCTGAAATATTATTTTACTAAAAAATACTTCAAATTTTATTCCACCCCTAATATAAAACATGGAACAATGACATCAAAATATAATGAAGCAATGTACACACTTAGATGCACCGAATATCTGCATAAAATTACCAGCCAAAAAACAACTCGTATTTTATTCTATAGATAAGGAAATAATATGAAGAATATAGTCAATTTTTCCTTTTGATCGTATTTAAACGGTATTTTGCATCAGTTGTTCTGTTCATTTGACACGAAAGCCGCACGATTTTGGCCACCGAAACAAACCCGGTAGCAATTCCGGTAAACGTCGTATATTGTTCTGGATCTCGTGTCCCTATACTTTTATATGGACTGGGGAAATTTACTTAAGACAAATAGAAGAAATAACAAAAATCTTAATGTATAAAATTATGTCTTTAGAAAACAGTTTACAGTCTATTGCTGAAAAAGCCTTTGCAAACCTGACAAACATAAGGACCCCAGTTTTGTCTGGTGAAAATATGTAAACCTGATTATATATTATATATTAGTATAGCATATTAAATAACAGAATGATAAAAAGTAAAATAAGGTCTTTATTGTAAACATTTTTTTAAGATTATATAGAATAATATCTGAAATACAAGAGAATAAGAGAGTAATGACATTGATACACATAAATTCAGTTCAGCAATAAAAACAATTTAAACGAAAGTATCCAGATTTGGATCATTTTAAAGAAGCTATCTTATTTATTTAGCAGTCTTGAAAAAAATATATATGAATTTATTGAAATTCAAGTATTATTTTCTATGAATTTGAGTCTCAAGAAAATGGTAATAATGCAGTATCGGTAAAATTCAAACAAAATACATTTGGTATCCTATGTTAAAAAAAGATTTAAAATGTTTTCCGAAACTTACATTAAAGCAATGTGCAATAGAGGACAGTTTCTTTGGTTTGCACACTCTTTAAGTTGGAAATGTACACAGTACAAATGTTACTTTTTCATGTACAATAGAGGATGGTTTCTTCGGTTTCCAAACTCTATAAGTGGTAAAATGTAGAGTACAAATGTTAATTTTTTCATGCACTTTTCATTTTTATCAAGTCGAGTGATAAATATTTAGTTCGCCTCATCAAAGTCGGGGCAAAATATTGGAGTACACCCGGCATCCACGTCCACGTCCGCGTACGTGTGCGCGTCCACAGCCAATTCTCATTTACTTGTTGACATAGGGTCATATTTTTTGTGTGCATGTGCATGATGAAGAGATTGACCATGTAGCATAAGATTAAGGACACATGACATATATTACATGCTTGAAAGGCTATTAAGTTTTACCTCAAAAATTGGTCTTAACATACAAAGTGTCCTACAATCATATTACTTGGTGTGAGGGTGCATCTCAGGGAATAACACGGCCTCTCTCCAAAATTAGGTTACTCTGGCCTTGTTGTCACGCTTCATAGACGTAGGTGAAGTTTTACGTCCGAGTTCAGTTCTCTGATACAGAGGGATGTATAGTTTTATATCTTGGTGTGAGGATGCATATCAGGCAGGAACATCTCAGGAATAACACAACCTCAAACCAAACTTAGATCACTCTGACTGATTTATCGTGTTTCCTGGTCTTAAGTTTGATGTCCGAGTTCAGTACTCAAATACCAAGGGGCCTACAGTCATATTACTTGGTGTGAGGATGCCTCTCAGGGAGTAACACAGCCCCAGCAAAAGTTAGGTCGCGCTCATCTACTTATCGTGCTTCATTAACATAGTTTAAGTTTTTCATTTGAGTTAAGTTCTCCGATACCAAGGGACCTACCATTACTTGTTGTGAGGATGCATCTCAGGGAGTTGCACAGCCTGCCACCAAAATTAGGTCCTTACTTCATTGATTTAGGTTCAGTTTTACGTCCGAGTTCATTTATATGATACAAAGGGACCTACAATCATATTACGTGATTGATCGTGCTTCATTGACTTAGGTTAAGTTTTATGTCAGAGTTCAGTTCTACAATACCAAGCGACCTACAATCATATTAATTGGTGTCAGGATGCATCTCGGTGAGTAACACAGCTTACCACCAAAATTAGGTCACCTACTTACTGCACTGCATTAACTTAGGTTAAGTTTTAGATGAGGTTTCAGTTCTACGAGTGACCTACACTCATATTACTTTCTGCAAGTGTGCATCTCGGGAAGCTTCACAAACACACACAAAAATAAGTGGGAGAACGAGGCTAACTTTGTAATCGTAGATTGCTTGTTGAATAACATAAGCACATTGTTTCTATTTTTTTATTTTCTATTTTCTTCTAACATTCTGATCTCATCTTATCCTAATATACTCCGTTGTTTGTTTTCTGTGAATCACTTAATTATTTTGTCGTTCTAGTCTATTATAATCTTATTTTTTTTCTGTATGGTCCTTTGTTTGTAGAGTAATATATATTATGTGTCGTTCATTTTGTTTATATACTTATTTATATAAGGAATTTTTTATTTCTAATCTCGGTCTTCATATCTTAGTTTCTCTTCATTTATAATCCTAAACCCTGATTTCATCTCTTCTGGAATTTTACGCTGAAAGTCATTTTTTTTCGATCGGATATATTTGACATGATTTTAGCCGTTACGTTTGACGTTTATGGTCTAATTCTACAAACTACGTCATGTACCTTTACGCATTTTACCATCTTTTTTTTCAAATAGAGAAACGTTCCATACATTGCATACATCTGAAGATATATTAAGTATCCACAACTTCTTCTATAGGAAGGAAATATTTAATTAATTCATTAAATGATTTTTTTTAGTTACTTATATTTAGTATTAACATAGTGTAGAAAAAATCCAAAGATTTTTCAAATATTATGCCAAAAACAAATACGAGAGGAAGTTTTGTCTATGTGAAAAAAGATAGAGTTAAAACTAACGATCCTTACACTATCATGCTTACTGAAGATTTACGCAATTTGTTGTAAAGTGATCGATGACCATCAGTTAAATTACTCGAGCACTGCTGATGAGTTGTAGTCAACGAAATGACCATACAGTGCATCAAATTTAATTCGGTATTTTGTGATACGTTTTATTTAGACTAAACGTCAAATCAATGTACAATTACTATGAATTTCACCTGTTGGAGTATTTCTTATTGATAAATTCAATACTGAAAACATAAAATAAACCAAGAAGATATGAAAACTTAACTACCTTTTCCCCACCCTACATTTAAGAACTACATGCTAAATCCTTTGACATGTCTATGTGAAAACAGTTGAAAACAGCTCAAGGACAACAAATATAAATGAATGACTACAATAAAACATCCCATCAATACACAAGGACAAAAACATACTAAATAAACAGTTACTCTCAAATAACAAGAATGTTTGCGACTTTGTTCTTGTTTTTATTTTCATATTCCACATTAATATTTTGAAAAGACTTTTTTCACTTCCCTGGTTTGGATTGTTGTTAATGATGTTTTGAATAGAAAATGGATGATCAAGGCAAAATGTAATGTTGGCGATTTTGTATCTTGCTTGTATAGAGGTATTAAATACAGGTAGAGAGGACATGTAGATTTATATGTCAATGGAACATACCATTGTAGTAGGCAAGGAAAATAAAGGTTATCAAAGTTTACAAGAAACACTCTGACTGAAAATGTATTAAAACTTACATTAAATCAGAGTTTTCTTATTTCCGCAGTTTATATGCAACTTTAATGTAATGTTTGTAAATATATATTATATCGGTCGATTAATGATACTAGAAAACGAGATTGAATACTGGAACAAAATATTCACATAGCAGCATTGTTGTCTGTAATTCAACTTTACACCTTTAACGGGGAAGGCCTGGATTAGTCCAAAATTTTTTTCAGTTGCCTCATTGAATATTCAAACACTGCTGTAAAAAAATTCTTACAAAAAACTGTTAAAATCAATATCATATATATGTGTTTGATATGACAGAAAATTATGAAATTTTAACCACAAGTTTTCACAAAATACTCGATCAATTTTCATATTAAGACATTGAAAAAATTAAGATTTTCCTATTATGCTATTTGAAGCTGCATTATCATTCATTTTATTTAGTTTATATATGCTATACAGCAAATCATGGTTACTAGTATATAATTAAATGCTATTTAAAATAATCCTGAAAATTTATGTGTGATGGACTATTACTGTTACAGAATAAGATGAAGACGAGATACGCACACACTACAAATACATACTTCTGAAAAGGGGGGGGGGGGGGGGGCTAATTCTAGATCATATATTACAAATTTATGGGACGCGAAGAAAATTCTAGTAAGAATTTATAAAATTATTACAAATATTAACTCAGCATTTTCTTCATTTCGAGCGACCTTTTCATCATTTTAATCAAATGTCGGATCGAATTTATATGATACCATACAAATATCTGTCAAGAATGTTATACTGGAATGATGTTTGAACTTTGATAATTGAACGCATCAGTACTAGCAAAAACTAGAGCTGGGAGCATAGTAACTATATCCTAATCCCAGACTACTGTGTGTCTCATATACTTTGGCAATTTGAATTCTACATGAAATACCCCAGACCTCACTATTGTTCTGTACTTTTAATATAACAATTCGGTATGTCTTAATCTTCACATGGATCAAACTTTCGGACACGTACATGGAACTTCCGTATATTCTACAACGTCAACTTTGTCTGTAATGACGTCATATATGATGCAAATATCAGTGAAATGCACACGAAAATCGGGAAATTAGATGTCGTTGACCCTTTCAGTGCCACGAGAAATTCCCATAAATTTTTCGTTCAGTGCCAAGCTTTTTTTTTACAGCCGATTGTCCAGTGGCGTTAAAAATAGCGCAAAATCAGCCTCCATAATGGGGTAAAATAAGGGAATATTGATTCCAAATATTGAAAACATTAGAGATTTTAATCTCATGGAATATTCCTTAATGCATCCATATATAAGATCGTAGATTTCAACTCATCAGTTGTGATCAAGGTATCATTTTGAACTTATTAGATATTTTCCGTAATGATATATACTGGATTTGTCTAAGGATGAAGAAAAATTTAAAATGATAGTTTCCCGATAAAACAATTGATCGGACTCGCATCAAATTGTAAGAAGGAGAATAAGGAGAATATATAAATGATGAACTCTTGGTAACTTTTTTTGGTGTGTTATTGTGGATGGTGGGTGTTGCATTCATAGATAGCTTGTGGTCCGTTTATTTTTGTCGAGCCTGGCGATCCTACATTCCGTCGTCGTCGAAGCTTCTTCATCATCCACAAACAACCTGGAGAAAAATTATGTACATTCAACTATTACACTAAAAACATAGACAACAGCGAAAGCAGGCGAGACACTGGGTTCCGTGGAACCCTTCAAATTGTTTCAAATTAGTAGACAAAAGTGGCTACAATTAAGCTAAAAAAGTTGTATTATTGAAGAATAAAATTTGTGTTTATAAAGTGAAGTAAATTTTCTGGTCCTTCCCGTTCCTTTTACTGCTTTGTCTGTTTCTAAACTTGAAACTATTGACCGGTCAATAGTAGTGGAAACTATTGACCGGTCCATAGTAATGGACATTATTGAACGGTAAAATGTTTTTCGGTATAATAAAACACTTACTGACTGCATATTCTTGGAATAGTAAGTTTATTATCCACTCGTTATCAAGTATCGCACCCGGCTAAGCCTCGGTGCAATAGTTAGTACCTCGGAGACAATAAATTTACTAATCCCCTCATGCCCAGTCAATAAGTATAGAATGTGTTTCTGGAAAACAGTTGCCGCGCCAAATCAAAGGACGTAAGAAAGCTGGATTTGCACATTGTAAGGGATAGTCAATCGTTATTTCCGTATAACGAAAAAGGCAAATCTAATGTAGTGTACATCGTACTGGATCCTTTACATTAGTCAAACAACAATACAAGACTTGCGAATCGTATATGAAGAACGAGGTGTATTTCTTTCGTGTACAAAGAACAGAGAGTGCATTATTTTCCGTTAAGAAAAATATTAATCAAAACTTTTAATTAGGTAACTAAGTACTTTTTACAAAATTGGAATGTTTTAATTCGCAAGCCATCAATTTTTTTTTCAGCAAAAGTTCATATGAAAATTACGAAACGCTTTTTATTTCAATCATAAAAACGTATTTTCCTTACTTCGATCACCTAAGTAGGACCCTCATTGTAAGGCACTGAAACCGGACGCAGCAACCACAAGCAAAAAGATACTGACTGGCAAAACTTTTTACCAATAAATAATCTATTATTATGTATTATTTTTAATTTGTATTACAATTCGTTTTTTGTATTTTTTATTATTAAAAAAATAATTTGGAAGGGTAAGTATTGCGGTGTGGTGTAAAATATAAATATGCCTGAAAATTATATATCTTCAATTTAATATGATTTAATTTAATCCAGTTTTCCTCATTCACTTTGATAAGCCAACACATTTCAATGCTCAATACATCCACTTGAACATTTTGACCAAATGTCCGAAAGAAAAAAAATCGATTTCATTAAATCTTGATTATTTACAAAAATAAATAAAAAAGATAGACCATTCCATTAGGGGTGGGGGTAAATAATCCATACTATTTAATTAAAGACGACCAGAACGCAATTATTATAGTATGCACAGGTATATCTGATTTTTATGTGGAATAAAACGTTTCTTGGAACTTTGTCTGTTTATAACTGGTAAGTAAATAGATTAGCGTAATCCCTGGAAAGAGGGATTACTATGTTTTGCATGTAATACCGAACGTACAGTTGTTCAAATACTACGTTCGTCGTGATATGCATTTCATAATTGCCACTGGATGTTAAACAATAATTCATCAATATATCAAATCCTAAGTAATTATCGATTGCACATATTTCGAAACAATTTTAGATTCATTACGGGGATGCCCCTTACCGAACCTCTTCACTTCGTCTAATGCGAGGAAATTTGCTACGTCATAGTAATGCCACGTTATTCCTATTGTTTGACGTCAAGAAAAATACACCAATAGGAGTATCTCCCTTATCCCAGGCCTACCCCCTTAAATATTGCTTTTATAACATGGTTTAATGCTAACAGATAAACGCAATCTTTTTCAGGGTCTTAAGTTACAATACTATATCAGTTATTGAGGACAGAACGTTTGAATGGCTTACAGGTTTACGGCAACTGTAAGTTGTACAATATAAAGGATACAAATTTCAAGCATTGGTCAATAAAGTTTGATGGATATTAAAATAAATTCATTTTGTTTTTTATTTATATCCGTTTTTTTTTAAATTGCTACTTTTCCTTAAATGAAAATGCACAAGAAACGTATAGGCATCAAACGTAATCAGATTTTGACACTTAAACGAGAATCGAATGCTTTCATTAAAATGAAAAAGTATAGTATAGGCTTCAAATTAGATTTGGACATTGAAAGAAGAATCGAGTGGTTCCATGCGAGCTATATATGGTGAACGGGACCTTCATACTTATGCCATGAAATATATATTTTTACTACATCAATATGACTGGAATGTGCTTTAAGTCACATGAATTTACAATGATGTACAATGTGTTGCTGAAATCAGGTTTTTACACATGTGAACGTTAACTTTATTGTTAGCATATTATACTATATAAAAAGAATAAACTTTTCTCCACATCATTTTTTTTCTTTTTGAACGCATTTCTTAATTGACTCAAAAAATCTTAATTAAAAGATGACGAAATTTTGACATTAAGTGAAGTGAAACCATTTGCCCTGACACAGATTGTTAACCCCGTGTTAAGGTTTGCCCGTTTCAGTTAAACACCTTCCAATGGAATGAACTTTAAAAGGTCGAAAACAAACAAGGATTCCTACAAAATAATTGCAATTTCTAAATTTAATAGTTTTACTGATGCTCAAACCAAAATATTTTATATTTTTCTATTTTCAAAGATATCAGAGAATTCCTAATTACCACGTAGAAAGTCAGAATATCGTTATGGAAGATAATTTTTCAGGCAATTGAAACTGTTTTACTTTAACATTTATTAAAACTAGAGAACAAAGCAAAACATTGCATTTGCTATATCAAATCTTTTCTGAAGTATATCAAAATGGTTTTGTTCTCTTACTCCTTTCAGATATCTTCGTAACAATAGTGTGCAGTCTTTTACAGAAAATGTTTTAGAAAACATGACAGGCTTAACTTATTTGTAAGTATTCACTTAAAAAAGTTTGCCAAGACTACAATTAGTGCACAAAAAAAAATTAATATATTTTTCCTTTTTTTCACTGTCTTAGGCCTTGAGTCCAACTGATGAGTCTCAAATCGACGAAATGAAAATTTTATATGGAAGAACTAAAACATGACTATTTCATTTTTATTGTAATTTCACTTGGTCTTACCAACTATATCTTTCGGAATACTCGTCAGTACCTATTTGCAATAAGTTTGATAGTACGAGTGTGTTGCAATATATGGTAAACGTGAACTTCATACTTATGCCATGAAATATATTTTTTACTACACCATAAGACGGAAATGTGTTTTAGGTCACAAGAATTTACAACGATGTACAGTATTACTGAAAACAGGTTTTTACACCGACAAACTTTAACTTTATTGTTACCACATTATACAATTTAAAAAAAAAAACTTTTCTTTGCCTTCTTCTGTTTACATCATTTATTTTCCTTTCTTGATGATAGTTAGATACTTGTAGTAAACAGTGAAACTATGATATTAAAAGGACGACCGAAATATTAGTACACTACGAACGTATTAAAATCTTCATCATATCAGAGTTCTCTTATTGTCGCATGGTATATACTAGGCAGGTGGATATTGTTTTTTATGCCATTGACATTTTACAACTATATTTGAAGAGACTTAAGTGAAAATCGTATATCAGTTATTGAGGACAGAGTGTTTGAAAGGCTTGCAAAACTGGAGACACTGTGAGTTTTACAATGAAAATCATACAATTTTCAAACATAAAAATGTAAATATCACTTTTCGCGATATATTGAAGTATGCACATATTACGATTTTAAATATCCACTTATTTAAGTTAAATGTTTAAATCATACAGTAACCACTACCATCTTCCATCATCAAAAACACTAAAACGAGACCCCGGAAAGCCTTTAAACTAATAATCCATAAACATATGTTTGGGTTTGAACAACAGTATAGAGCAGTTATATTTCAATACTAGTCCAAAGTTGATACATAAAATTTACTGATTACAAAATTGCAAAACAATTTAAAAATAAGGAATATCTCCAACTTGCAAACATGTGTACATAGAGGGTGTTGGCTTTACAGTTGTTTGGTAATTTTGGTATTTTTAAATTTGCTCGTCAACTTTATTATTGTTTTGTTTTGCAACAATTTAGGCCTTGAGTACAAGTTTGAGTCGTAAGTCGACGATATTTGCAAATCTTCTGCATCAAAGTTTGCATCAAATAGTTGAAGTTGAAGAACACCGGGCTATCAACTCGAAGACGTCTGTTTGACATTTAGTCTTCTACTAGACATTGAACCCGCGCGAGCGCGGGAAAATAAGCATTTTTTTTGTGGTGACCATATTGACTTTAAAAAGTTTTTGCGGCAATGGTATTCGTGGAACAGGAACTCAATGTGGATGTTGTGGCAGGCTTCCCATAAACTTTCCTGTCAAGTAGGTGGTATCAACTGATAGTTTCATGTCTATATATGCTGTAGTATTCCAGAAATGGATGTTAATGCAAACTTTAACCAAAGTCAGTGAAGCGTGAAATGTAGGTCAACGTGACCTAATTGTCATACGGTTGTTCGTTACCACCGAAGATGTATCCACTGATGAAGTAGACTGTATGCCACGTAGAATTACCAAAATGGACCTTAAGGTTCCATCGTAGTCAAAATCTATGACGAAATTACAACCACATAAATTGTCAATATGTTTATGTTACAATAAATTCTGAACTGGAACTTGATGAAAAGCTTTAATTAAATACACATTTCATAATGCATTACCTTTTTCATTCAGAATAAATATGAAAAAGAATATGAATAAACATTTCCTTAGTGACGGATAAATTTTTCAAAAGATGCCGTGAGTTAAGTAGAGCATATTTTTGGAAAATAATTGTTCCAATTGTTCATTCTCATCATGGGCAGGGCAAGCGAGGCTTAATTTCACAAATAAATCCAATAGACGATAAAAGCATTTCTGGTGTGTGGCTGCGTGTGCTGTCCACGTTTATAAAGATGTCCGAGATAAATTTCGTCATTAATGATAAAGATGACCATTTGTTAAAAATATTTTTATCTAGGGCTTACAGGGAATTGTATGGTACAGATATATTTAGACAGGTCACACGACAAATAATGTAAAAATGGACAATGGTTGGTTTTATCACTTTGTGCAAAGTAAACATCCGAGCGATCCAAAAACAAACTAAGTTAGGAATTCCTCTGAACTTTGCCTTACTTCTTCATAATCTTCAAAGTTCATAATGTTTATAGTTAGGAGAAATTGCATAATGGTAGAAAAAACAATCCTGAATACATGAAGCGGAAACATCCCACTCGAAGGAGAATGTTTTTAATTTGTTTTATTCTTCTTCCGTAATTTCAAACAAAAATACATTTAAAATATGTGCATAATTGTTTATTTAAATCAATGTGTTAAAATGATGCATTCGAGAACCTTCTAAGGGATATGTTGGGAGAATTCATACCAGAAAAGTCCATGCAAATTCCATTTGCACATAAACAAAACTGCAGTTTAAAATTTATAAATGCAGATTGTCAAATCCGATAATAACCTTTATAATCTGAACCATACATCGTTTATTTTGCACCACGCGTTTTGCCGCCTATTCGGCTAATTCGTAAATTTAGTATTATAGATATACATGCATCACTAACGCATGGAATCATATTTTCAGCAATTTACAAAGTAATAGCATCTCTATCATTGAGAATGGAGATTTCAGAGGTCTTAAAAGTTTACAGCATTTGTAAGTAAATATTCAATTTTACAATTTTAGACAGCAAAGATTTTGCTATACATTTCTTCAGGTATGCAGTTATACTTATAATGTACGGTTCCCGGCTGATTAAAAAGTTGTTTTTTTTTTGTCCAGAAAGCGTAAGATATATCTAGGTTTTTTTTAAGATAGTCATGTGTTATTCAGACAAATAAATTCGTTTTAGAGCTATGATTTAGATGAAAGAATATTATTTCACACTGACAGAATGAAATTTTAACATTTTGGGAAGTGTTGTGAAATAATTCACATATGACCATGCCCAACAAGGCCACAGTCGCTGTCACGATCATTTGGTCAGAAGAACACCGAATATCTGAAGAAATAACACCTTTAAATATGTATATTTTATCATTGGTATATTGAATGCCTTCATAATAGTATTCGAGGTCATACGAGAAATGCACGAATCAAAAACAACTATTTTCAAATTAAGAGCATAATTTGATATATGATTTCCAAAAATGCAACAGAGGGTGATGCATTTTCACAGTGAATAAAGGTGTAAACTGTTGAAAGAAACCAAATTTATGTTTTGTTCATTTAATTTTCATATTTAAGAAAAAGGTCATGACATGACGGCCATATGGCATTATATGCACCGAAAGGTCAACCTAAAAACAATATATGGACCGACGCGAAGCTGAGGTCAATAAACTGTATCTGGAGTGACCTGTCGATCCATATATAGCCATTTGAACCGAAGTGCTATGAACTATTTCTTATATTATATTTTTGAAACACAGCGAAATTATTCTTTAATCCCGGAGGTGGTTACCTATGCGACAATCAATTTCATTTTAAGCAAATATTAAACAATACTTCTTAAATCCCCCCTCCCCCCGTCTCGAAAGAAAAAATCAAACATTGATTGATACCATGCAAATACCACGTAAAAATACCTCTGACATATTATTTTACTAAAAAATACATCAAATGTTACTCCACCCCTAATATAAAAACAGGGAAAAATGACATTAAAATATAATGAAGCAATGTACACACTTGGATACACTGAATATCTGCATAAAATTACCAACCAAAAGTCAACTTGTATTGAAATGAAATGAAGAATATAGTCAATTTCTCCTTTTTATCGTATTTAAACGGTGTTTTGCATCAGTTGTTCTGTTCATTTGGCACGGAAGCCGCACGATTTTGGTCACCAAAACATACCCGGTAGCAGTTCCGGAAAAGGTTGTATATTCACCTGGATTTCCTGTCCGTATACTATTATATTGTCTGGCGAAATTTACTTAAGACAAATAGTAGAAAAAACATCTTAAAGTATAAATTTATATCTTTGTAACAACCGTTTACAATCTATTGCTGAAAAAGCTTTTGCAAACCTGACACATATACGGACACCATTTTTGTCACTTTAAAATATGTAAATCTGATTATATATTATTATAGTATTAAATAACAGAGTACTAAAGAGTAAAATAAGATCTTTATTGTAAACATCTTTCAGATTATATAGAATAATATCTGAAATACAAGAGAATAAGAGAGTAATGACATTGGTACACATAAATTCAGTTCAGCAACGAAAACATTTTAAAAGAAAGTATCCAGTTTTGGATCGTTTTATAGAAGCTATCTTATTTATTTAGGAGTCTTAAAAAATATATATTAATTTATAGAAATTCAAGTATTATATTCAATGAGATTGAGTTTCATATTCAATAGAAAGGTAACAATGTAAAATTTAAATAAAATAAATCTTGTATCCTATGTTAAAAAAAATGTATACTGTTTTCCGAAACTTACATTAAAATAATGTACAATAGAGGATGGTGTCTTTGGTTTGCACACTCTTTAAGTTGGGAAATGTACACAGTACAAATGTTACTTTTTCATGTACAATAGAGGATGCTGTCTTCGGTTTCCAGACACCCTAAGTTGGAAAATTTAGAACAGAAATGCTAATTTGTTCATGCACTTTTAATCTTTATCAAGTCAGTTTATGCATATTTAGTTCGCCTCATCGAACTGGAGGGAGACTATTGGAGTACACTTGGCGTCCACGTCCGCGTACGTGTGCGCGTCCACAGCCAGTTCTCAGTTACTAGTTGATATAGGGTCATATATTTTTGTGTGCATGTGCATGATGAGGAGATTGACTATGTGACATAGGATGAAGGTCACATCGTATTAGATCAACTACAGACTCTGTAACTAATAATATTTGTTCATTAATATATTGAGCGCCTTCCGTAGACAAAGCCTATACAGATCATAATGGTATTCAAGGTCATACAAGAAATGCACGAAACAAATAAAACTATTTTCAAATTAAGACCATAATGGGATATATGATTATTTACAATGAGGCAACCGAGAGTGATGCATTGTCACAGTGAATAGAGGTGTTAACTGCTGAAAGAAATCAAACTGATGAATTGTTGATTTAACGTTCATATTTAAGAATTAGTTCATGACACTGAGGGCCATATGACATTATATGGACCGACAGGACACTCCAAAAACATTACCCGCAGCTGAGGTCAATTACTGTATTTGGAGTGACCTGCCTATCAAAATAAAGCCATTTGGCCCGAAGTGTTATGAACTATTTTTTATATGAATCACCTCTAAATTATATCTTTAATCCGGGAGGGGGTTACTCGCAGTAACCATCTATTCAATGGATTGTTATTGAAAATGTGTGCTCTCATCTCCCCTCCCCAAATTAAAATGTCACACATTGATTGATCCCTTGAAAATACCACGTAAAACACCTCTGAAATATAATTTTGCCAAAAAATACTTCACCTCCAATTTAAAAACATGGAAAAATGACATCAAAATATAATGCAGCAATGTACACCCTTGGATACATTGAGTATCTCCACAAAATAATTGTCAACGTGAATAAAGGTGTAACATGCTGAAAGAAACCAAACTGGTAGCCATATGTCATTTTATTGACTAACAATCGAATATCAGCCTAAATATGATAAAACCTGTCAATACAATACAAAGTGTCAAAGTACGCCAATAAGAGACATACCCGTCCAATCTGCCGTATTGACTAGTCAATATGACATGTTGGACTGCTTAGGCAAAAAAGGATCATATTGGACTAGTCGATACGACATATTGGACTGGTTAGTCAATAAAGGTATAATTGCGCAAGGTATTTCATATTGGCTTAGTTATTGGTCCTTGCCTAGCCCTTTTGGACTTCGGCTTCGCCTAAGTCCATTATGACTTGCCCCGGACCAATAACTAAGGCAATATGGAACATCTTACGCAATAATGCTATAATATTGACCAGCCGGTCACTTCAAAAACAGTATATGGACCGACGTGTTATGAACTATTTCTTATATGAATCACTTCTAAATTATATCTTTAATCTCGGAGGGGGTTACTCGCCGTAACTATCTATACAATGGATCGTTATCGGAAATGTTTTTTCTCACCACTACTACTAAATGTAGTAATTTTTTTTCATACATCCCAAAATATCTTTCTGAAGTAGTGAGAAATACTTTGCATCTCATAAAACACCTATTTGAGAATGTTTTCAGGCCCTGCTAAAAATAACCTTATATTTTGGAACATTTTAGATGACGGGTATTACGTCGACAATCAATTTCGTTTTAAGCAAATAATAAGCAATGCGTCTTAAAAATCCCCCTCCCTAAAGGAAAATATCAAACATTGATTGATACCATACAAATACCACGTGAAAATACCTCTGAAATATTATTGTGCCAAAAAAATACTACAAATTTTACTCCACGCCCAATTTAAAAAAATGGAAAAATGACATCAAAATATAATGCAGCAATGTACACACACTTTGATGCACTGAGTACCTGCACAAAATGACAACTTGTATTTGATTCTGTAGATAAGTAAAGAACATGACGAATATGGTCAATTTCTATTTTTGGTCGTATTTTAACGGTCTTCTGCATCAGTTGTTCTGTTCATTTGCCAAGGAAGCCGCAAACAAACCCGGAAGAAATTCAGAAAATGTCGTATATTGACCTGGATCTCCTGTCCATATAAGATTATATGGACGGGGGAAATTTACTGAAGACAAATAGAAGAAAACAATCTTAAAGTATAATATATCTTTGTAACAACCTTGTAAGTCTATTGCTGAGAAAGCGTTTGGAAATATGAAACATGTAAGTACACCGTTTTTCACTTTTAAATATGTAAACCTGGTTATATATTAGTATAGTAAATAACAGAATAATTAAGAGTAAAACAATAAGGTCTTTATTGTAAACACCTTTTTTCTGGAATAATATCTAAATTATAAGAGAATAAGAGAGTAATGACTTTGGTACACATAAATTCCGTTCAGCAATGAAAACATTTTGAACGAAAGTATCCAGATCTGTATCATTTTATAAGAACTATCCGATTTATTCAGCAGTCTTGACATTCAGGAATTATGTTCTATGGTTTGAGTTTCATATTCAGTAGAAATGTACCAGCGCAGTATCGGTACAATTTAAACAAAATACATCTTGGATCCTATGTGAGAAAAATTAAAAATCTTTTCGAAACCTACATTAAAATAATGTACAATAGAGGATGCTGTGTTTCGTTTGCAGACTCTTTAAGATAAAATTGTTAATTTTTTCCTGTACTTTTTATTTTGATCAAATCGATTGATACATTTTTAATAACAAAACCACATTTTTTTCATCTTTACTATGTTATAATTTTAATAACAAAACCAAATTTTTTTTCATCTTTACTATCTTATATTTTCTTCTACAAATCTGATCCAATCTTATACTAATATATTCAGTTGTATGTTCTCCTTGAATCACTTAATTATTTAGTCGTTTTAATGTATTATAATCTTTATTTTTTTTCTCTGAGTTCCTTTGTTTGTAGAGTGTACAATATTCTGTTTCGTTAATTTTGTCTATATAAATATTCATATAAGGAATTCCCCCTTTTACATTTTTCATTTCTAATCTCGGTCTTCATATCTTAGTTTTACATCTATAATCCTGAAGCCTGATTTTATCTCTTCTAGAATTTCTCCTGAATGTCACGTTTTACGATCGGATACATTTGACAGGATTTTGGTTGTTTGGTTGTTACGTTGTTGGTATAACTCTACAAACTACGTCATTTGTCTTTACCCATTTTACTATCGGAAACATCAAATAAAACAAGAATAAGACATGAAAACCTAACGAACCTACACGCTAAATCATTTGACATATAACAGTTGAAAACAGCTCAAGGACCATGAATATAAATAAAAGGCTACAATCAGATCAATACACAAGGACAATATTTCCTATTTAACTCAGACAATATTAAAAAGATATTATTTCAGGCAATTGTTAATGTTTACATTAACATGTATTAAAACCAGAGAACAAAGCAATCATTGCCATTCCTATATAAAAAATTTTCTGAAATATATCAAAATGGATTTCTTCTCTTGCTCTTTTCAGATATCTTAATTATAACTATTTTATTTTTAATGTAATTTCACTAGGTCTTGCCCACTATATCTTTCGGAATACTCGTCAGTACCTATTTACACTAGTTTCGATAGAACGAGTGTGTTGCAATATATGGTAAACGGGACCTTTATACTTATGCCATGAAAATATATGGTTTTACTACAACATTACAACTGCATTATGTTATAAATCACATGAATTTACAATGATGTACAGTATATTGCTGAAAACAGGTTTTTACACATACAAATTTTAACTTATTGTTAGCATATTACGCAGGTATGTTAAGGCTGTTTTTCAATGGGGAGGTAACTCTTGGTGCGCTTATGAATATTTATTAGTAATGGCGTGACGACAATGTCGGCGTCTTCTGTCTTGGAAGCGTGAAAATTTACGATATTATTTATTGAACGGTTATTTTTGCGTGACTTTTGATATCATATGATGAACCTGTATTATATATACCAATTTCAATGGGAAAGTATCCAATATGCTGTCAATAAAAGCCACAATGTACAGAAAATAAAATCAGGCGACAAAATGGGGAGGCGGGGTTTAATTTCCTTATATGGAAAAACTAATTCGTTGAGAAGCTTGGAAATATTTTAGAAGCACCTGCTATGACCCCGAGTAGCTGAATGGGATTTAGAGATTTTGCTCTCCTGCTAAGATGTTTGATTGATCTAATTGGTGCCAGGATGATATTTATATACATCTTTTATCAGGTAAAATTTGTCAAACATTATTTAAAACTACCCTTGAATTGTTGAATCTGCCTACCGTGACCTTCCACGTGGGAACACGTGTGTCAACATTGAGCTTTCTTCTTAATATACATGGATTATGCATTACCCGCATCACCCTAAGCAAGTTCAGTTTACAAGTAAAGTCCCAAAAATTAAAAAAAAATATAGTTGTATATCTGATTTTGAAGTTCATGAAAGGGGGGAGGTGTTACCTCATCACTGTCGCTGACACTAACAAAATTCAGGTCATTATAATTCTTCCATTGGTTGTTTTAAGATGTGGATAAGAATTTCATAATTTTCTCATGAACAGCTAGCAAAAAAGTTTTTTTTTTTTATTATATTCATTGATTGATTGATGAAGAGAACAAACTTATTTATTCCAAGCTGACAGAAAATGAAACCAGATATTCTGCATTCCTACCATTACCATAGAATAGAATAAGAATAAGAATTTTATTTCCAATTAAGGGCCCATTAAGAGCAAGCAATCAAATACAAATGATTTATATCATTGGAGGTACATATACAGTTTACATACATATATATATTTAAACCCACAATAACCGCAGTCAGGTCAGAGCCATACTATATGCACAATATCTATATTATCATAATATATCAATTAAAATATTTGCATGTTATTATATAGAATTTCTTATTTCTAAACACTTATTTATAAATTTATATACCCAATGTTTTTAGGACATTAATATTTTCATTAGTCAATAGCCAAATAAACTTTGCTGTTTTATTCAAGTTCCCAAAATTATTACAAAATAAAGATATATTTTCATAAAATACTTTTCTTTCATTTTCATACAATGGACATTGAGCTAAAAAGTGTTCCTCGTATTCAACCTCTCTGAGTATGCACTTAGTACATAGTCTTTGTGAACGTTCAATATAATTTTTAGCATATATCAGTTTCTATTTTTAAACAATGAGCACTAACTCTAATTTTACAAATTGATTGTCTAATTTTAAAATCATTTAAATCAAGATATTTCTCTCTTTCAAAACATCTTTTGACAGTGAAGTATATATATGTTAATAATTTCCCTTTGTCAGAATTTAAACTTCTTTCTCTAAAGCCATCCCAAAAATTGAGGAAACTTTTTGATAGTTTATTTTTAACAATTTTGCATAAACGACCTAATTTTAGTTCCTTTAAATTTGATATTGGTAAATCTATCTCTTTCAATATGAACATAATACTAGAATACCAAGTATTAACTTTACAAGAATGCAATTGCCTGTTACATATATAGGCATCATACAATAGACCTTCCTTTAAATTTTCTAGTCTATGATAATATTTCAACATTGACAAAATAATAGTAAAATATACAGGGATTCTGCCAAGCTCAGACATAATTGCTATATTACTGGATTTTTTATTAACACCAAGGACATATTTCAAAAATTTTATTTGTGATTTCTCAGAAATATCACCTGACAATACCTTTTCCAATATATAATCATTATTTTTCTTGCAAGCAGAAGATTCAGGGGAAAACACGCCCCAAATTTCACTACCATACAATACAATACTAGGCTTTATTGTGTGGTCATATAGGTGTAATAAAGTTGAGACACTTGGATTTGATGAAGACAAACAACCCTGCAATTTAAAACAGGCCTTAAGAGATTTTTTATCTAATTCATCTTTACATTGCTTAAATTTTCCACTTGATGTAAATGTGATACCTAGATATTTATATATGTTAGTACTCTCAATGTTTTCTGTTCCAAGTTGTAATGGACATTTAATTAACTTTCCTAGTTTGTTAAAAATATAAGCTGAAATTTGCAAAGATCTCCCCTTTCCAATTTTGCACTTTTCAAAGAATGCATGATGTAAAACAGATATACCACTATCAGGCTTATAATTATATATATATACATCAGAGATGCATCAACTGTAGTCGGTATATCTATTTATATCATTATATATATGCCATAAAAGGTAACCAGATATCCTGCATTTATCATAGTTTATCACACAAGGTGCTATTCATGAAAGACCCCTTCCTAAATTTATCAAAACCTTCCTTTTACAATTTTCAGAGGGAATGATATAAATAGGATATACCCTTGTCTGGCTTATGACAATACTTATTGTTCTTAATCATTGAAATATTTTGTCCCTATTGGGCCCTTGATTGGAAATAAAATTATATTCTTATTCTTGTACTCATACTCATAGTTTTATATACACTATCACATCACTAATTTACCTCAACCCCGACCTCAATAGTAAATATTATTTTCTAAAATGAATTTATAAATCAACAATAAATGTTTCAATGTTTGTCCTTAAGCTCGTGATTATAAATGAACCCATGGCCATACATTCCTTACTTTTGAGAAAAAAATGATATATATAAAAAAACAGATGAAAACGGTGAAAAGAAAAACCTAATTTCATTACACATATATAATGCACAGTGTGTTAGAAAACTTTGGCTGTAGTTACTACAAAAGTCTATGGACTGTAACTAATACCTGGCATATGAAATTCCTTTTGAAATACTAATTATACGAAATTTGGCTATTTTGAATTCCCTGCTGAATTAAAGAAATAAATTGATTCTCTAATAGATTTTAATTGTATGACTTAAGCAAACCTGGTCAGAAAATGCTGAAATCTCAGTTTCAGATATTGGATTTATCATTTTTGCATTTTTTTTTTTATTATGATGTGAAAAAAAATATTTGTGCTGAACAATTTGGCGGTTACTCTGCATTAAAAAGTCACAATAATTTCGAAAAATACATCAGTTAATCTAAAAAGGTGTAAAGTGTTGATTTTACACCAGATTCATGTGTATACATGTATAAACTTTGAAGTAAAATAACAATACAATAATCAGGATCCAAAAATTTTATAATAGCCAAAATTGACAAAGGTTATTTTATGTTGTAATTTGTAAATTTTGGCTATTATAAAATTCTTGGATGCTGATTATTGTAATTATGGGCACGAAAAAAGTGTTATTTTAATCTTTAAAATGTCATGTTTTCAAGAAGTTTATAAAATGTCAAGGGAAGTAACTCTACATGATTGAAAGCTAAGTAAATATATGTATTTTGTTGAGTAGATCAATTTTTAAGAAAAATATTGTATATTTACAGATAAATGATGCAGCTTGGAAAAGAATTCTATCGCAACTGGTTGACTTTATTAAATTATTACAGATAAATTTTACTGGTAAGTGAATACATGTATGTGAAATGACAGACCTTAATTTATATAACTTCATGATTTGATGTGTAACTGAAATTTTTGTTAAAATTTATTTTTTATATTAAGATGATAGCTCTTTTCTTCATTCAAGTCTATAAATAATTTTGTACGGCCTATAAGGGTCTTTAAAACAATGGAATGCAAGTTATTTCATCATACAGTAAGTAGTTTTGTTAAATATACTTTGACCCTGGTTGTCTTTTTTCTCTTCAAGGTAAAACCAAGACGCTTTTCCATTTTCATTGTAGGTCTTTAATCTACTTATTGGCAGGAGAAGTGTCTATGCTTTGACCTTGGTGACGCACTCATCCCATATATTTTTCACATGATGACACTCTTCTTTTACAGATTTGAATCGGAAGTGTTCTGGTAGTGCTCCTTCGTCTTTAAAGTTTGGGTCATCTTCACCATCAAAGAAAACAAGATCATCATTTTCAAACTGCCACCATACATTTATTCCAGGCAGTAGAAAATCTGCAATTCTCGAGAGATGACATTGAAGAAGATACGAATGATTTTGGATGAAATTTTTTGTAATGATCGTCCGGGTTCGTTTAGGCAGAAAATGAGCTTGTTTGCTGATCATTGAATCCTGTTGTTTAAATGAATCAAATCGATTTTCTGTATTTTGTTGTGCATGGAAACGTATCATTAGATTTTGAATGATCTGACCAGGTTTTCTGTTTGTGGTCCGTTCAGCTATAACTCGGAGTTCTCCAAAAGATCTTTCTTCCTGTTCAGTTAGGATGGATTTAGTATTAAAAACACGGAGTGTCTCCGGTAAATGAGTTACAAGACTGTGATAATGACTACCGAAAAATTTTTTGGAGGGAACTTGTGTGGATTGCTAAAGAGGGTTTTTGACAAGATGGAAAACTTGAAGCATACATTATGGAGTCGTAGAATCTGTTTTGGTGTTCTTGTGGATTCTGCACCGTATTTATTTTCATACACATACTTTTGTAGATTTGGAACTTTTTTGAAGAATGTTTTGAAATCAGATGCATTTTGTTATATTTTTCCATAAAAATTTGATAATTATCATATCTGTCAGCAAATGATAGACATGTGTTGTATAATGCTAGTTTTTTGTCATTTTTTTGTCAGATCCATTATTAAATATATCTATTGATGTCTTGTCTTTTGTTGCCCTGGATATGATAACTTTTGCAAAATTACAGAAATTCATGTTGAGATTGGTTAAAATAATTCAAGATTGTATTCGACGAAATATTTGCATTCAGACGTATACATACTGATCCGTTGTCGCCTTTGCTTACAGGATCACATTGGTATTTATATATATGTCATAATTTGACTCATATGAGATGTTTCAGATAAATTTTGCCTTCTTTTAAATTGAATAGGTGGATCTTGGCAACAAATATTTAAGTTGGCTGAGTAGTAAATGTGAAATGGTAAGAAAAACAGTCTTTCAATAGCTTCAAATCAGATTCTTCTTGAGGAATCCAGCAAGTGAAGGAAGTCTGCAGAGAATGAAGAACAAGTTCCCTCCAAAAAATTCCAATAAAAACAAACAGCAACAAAGGAAATTATATTGACGAATTAGGATAGAAATCACTGTAAAACACTCAAAGTAAAAAGAGAATTTTTTTTCTATTTTTTTTGTGCCCCCCCCCCCCCCCCCCCCCCCCAAAAAAAAATATGTGCAGAAAAAATTAAAACAGTTGTCTAGTATTTTTTTCCTGATTTTTACAAGCCTTATCCTGGTATTAATTGTTAGCAAAGTTTTTTTTAGGTGATACAATATTATTTTCTCTTGGATAAAAAGAAGGAACATAATTGACATACTTTATATAAAAATATTTTTAGTTTTTAATTTAGCAAGTTTAACTTATGAAAGAAGAAAAGTTATCAACTCAGTATGAAATATATATCAACATTCTTTTGTATAGGATGTGCACTCTATTTTATTGGCAATGTGCCCCTCCCCCTTTTTTTGATGCAATCGTCAATAGGTATAATTTTTGACTTAAAATTTCTTCGATTAAAGCAAATATTACATTTAGAACTCAGAAAAATATTCATTAATTTTATTTTATAACCATATTTCGTATGCGATAAATAATTTTCAAATTCCGGCGCCAAAAAACTTATGCATGGTTGTTTCCCCTTAGTCTGACGTCAAGTCTTTGGTGCGCTTTACAGTATTGGGCGTTTCGCCATTTTGTATAATCGAGGCTACAGACGTTAACTTCAAACGAAAAGTTCTAGCGTATCCACTCCTCTGATTAAATGAAGTCGAATATGGACAAACTCCAATATACCTGTAATTTATGTTTTCTGCTATGCCGAACATCATATCGCATTCAAATAGAAAAACGATGCATTCAAAGTGGGATCAACGTCCTACTTTCCATGAATTGCAGCATTTGTTTATTAATTAAAAAATAGATTCGGTATTTTCACTCTTGGCATAGCACTTTCCTAAAAGAGACAAAAATTATCTATCGATTAATATAAACAAGAAACATATCATGTCTCGGCAAACGCTAGAACTTTTCAGTTTTTCATTAAGGACATTAAGGGGGGATAAAAGTCACGTGATCGAGCACTGCCTAAATATAACAATAAAACGAAAGTAGAAGTTTGATCTTCGGGACATAAGAAACAAATACATATCGCTTATGTTTATGATTCTAATGTATTTAAATAGATTTTAAAGACTTTAAAAGTCAATATTTTTTGTATGTTATAATCAATGTATTTTCAAGGAACAGCCTTAACCTACCTGCGTATACTATATAAACTCTTCTCCACGTGTAGCTTGAAGAGTATCTGTATACTGTTGACGTCAATTTTATTCTTTTTGATGCATTTTCACTACTGCTTAATTGACTCAGAAAATGTTAATTTAAAGGTGACGGAATGTTGACATTAAATGAAAACATTTGCTCTGAAACAGATTGCTAACTCCTTTTTTAAGGTATTCCTGTTTCGATTAAACACCTTCCAATGAAATGAGTTTAAAAAGACCAAAAACAAACATAGGATTTCCTAAACAATAATTGCATTTTCTTTATGTAATAGTAATACCGATGCTCGAAATAATAGATTATATATTTTTCTACCTTACAATATATTAGACAATTTCCATGTAGAAAGTCAAAATATCGTTATGAAAGATATTGCTTCAGGCAACAGTAACTGTTTAATTTATTAAAACTAGAAAACAAAACAAAATGTTACCTTTCCAATATCAAATGTTTTCTGAAATGTACCAAAAAGGTTTTGTTCTCTTAATCTTTTCAGATATCTTCAAAACAATCGTTTGCAGTCTGTTACAGAAAACGCTTTTGGAAACCTGACAGGTTTAACTCGGTTGTAAATATTTGCTCCTAAGTTGAAATCATCCTTAGTAAAGTTTTATGTGCGTCATCATGACTTGGTTGATAGGTATGAAAAAACCCTTTCCCAAATGAAATTTAACTTGTCTATTGATATTATCCTTTCCTCATACCTGATTTGACATCGGAAGCATGGCGGGTGTCCTGCAGGAAGCATAGACTGCTTACTCTTCCGCCTCACCCGAGTCTACCTCCGGCTTATTGGTGGCGTCCATGCTGTTCATATGTTTTTAGTTTTTAATTGTAGTGCATGCATTATTTTGTCTTGTCTTCGTTGTTCTTCGGAGTTTTTCATTTGTTACGATTTTCCCCTCCTTTGAATATTTTTTTTTAATAGTAGTTACATTTAAAGATAACAAAATAAGTAATTTACGTCTCCTATTTACATATCTCTATACGGCTGATTTACAGATCTTCAAAACAATCATCGTCTCTCATATAAATCATAAGCCTGTTGAGTTGGATAGTGTGAGTATGCGCGTACGTTTCGGTTTTGTGTTTGTAGAATCGTGCGATAATAATCGTATAGAATGTATGAGATTTTACTTATCGAGTGGATTATTTTTGTGTGTTAATTCAAATCCAAATAGTGGAAGCGGCTGTGCTGCATATCCCCGCGCTACTCTTGTGTTTTTGAAATCAATACAATCCAAACTAGTGATGTTGCTATAGTGATTCCAAATATATATGGTTGCTAAGTAGAAATCACAAATAAAATAGTCTCTCAGGAAATTTACTAAACCTGGAATCACATATTTTGAAATTCAACTGATCTAGATTAGTCTTAAATCTAATAAAATCCAAACAAATCTGTAGTAAAATTCCAAAAATAATGATCTTAAACACTTTCAGGAAGTTTACCGAAATTGGAATCACATATTTTTGAAATCCATACAATCAAAATTAGTGCTGTTGGTATAGTGATTCCAAATATATATCGTTCCAAATAGAAATTACAAATAAACTAGACTTTAAGGAAATTTAACAAAATTGGAATCACATATTTTTGAAATCCATACAATCAAAATTAGTGCTGTTGGTATAGTGATTCCAAATATATATCGTTCCAAGTAGAAATTACAAATAAACTAGACTTTAAGGAAATTTAACAAAATTGGAATCACATATTTTTGAAATCCATACAATCAAAATTAGTGCTGTTGGTATAGTGATTCCAAATATATATCGTTCCAAATAGAAATTACAAATAAACTAGACTTTAAGGAAATTTAACAAAATTGGAATCACATATTGTTAAAATCTAAATGGTCCCGATAAGTCTCAAAGCTAATATGATAAAAAAAGTTATAATTTTTAAGTAAAATTCCAAAACTAACAGTCGTAGACACTTTTATGAATTTAATAAAGTTGGAATCACACATTTTTGACATCTAGATGATCCCAATTATGTGTTACTGCGGATGTGATCCAGACAATGCATGGTTTCTTGTCAAAAAAGCAGAAAATAGTCTTTGAGACTTCCAGGAAATTTACCAACGTTGAAACCGTATACGAAACCTTTAGCACAATCTACATTACTGGTACAAATAATAGGTCAACTTTCAGTTCCATATTTCAAATAACATAAGAGGGGTTGCGTGACAGAGCAATAATATATCATATGGCTACCTGTGTAGACCAGCCCCAGGGGCACTATTCAAATTGCAAAACATTTGGCACAATCTACATTGGCAGGGTAATTACTGAGCCATTTAACAGTTCAGTATTCAAAATTAGCAGAGGGCAGTCGCATAACAAAGAAATAATGAACCCCTATGCTCCCTCTGTAGACCGGTCCTGAGGGGAGTTATTCAAATTCAGAAACCTTTTTCGCAGTCTCCACACAAAGTGCAATCAATGACCTAAGTTTCATCTTTCTACATCCGGTGGTTACTGAGATTATCCTAAATATTACTAACGTACGTACGCCGAACAGCGAAACAATATCCTGGCGCAATTAACAATAAACATCCGGACAGTCAAGGCATAATATACTTGTCAAACGTTTATTAGATATTATTACCTGAAACACACAACATGTTACGAAGAACAAATTTCTTTACCTGTAAATTTACTTCAGATAAAAATCACACAAATTTTAACTAAAACAATAATTCGTTTTTCTTGTGTGTTCAAAACTGAAAAAAAATTGCACCATAGCTCCTTATTACTTGTATGTACTTTTGCAGTTTTGTATAAATTGTTATCAATTTAATATTATTAATTATTTTCATAATTTCATATAATGAAATTATAATCGATGTGAAATGCTACTACAT
This sequence comes from Mytilisepta virgata, assembly GCA_028015205.1. NCBI lineage: Eukaryota > Metazoa > Mollusca > Bivalvia > Mytilida > Mytilidae > Mytilisepta > Mytilisepta virgata. The sequence goes on from CM051513.1 coordinate 22,208,875, forward strand.
ATTAAAAAAAAAGAATGTTTAAAGTTTAAAAAAAGCGAAGACGAGGAGTACGTGCCATAATCAATGCAGAGTTATTGGACATGAAAATGGACGGTTCTACCCCAGAACCATTTATGACAGTTCTGAATGGTTCTACCCTAGAACCATTTATGACAGTGTTAACCTAGAACCATTTATAACAGTTCTACCCTAGAACCATTCTGAACGGTTCTCCACTAGACCCTAGAACCATTTATGGCAAGATTGGTTCTACCCTAGAACCGTTCTAGAATGGTTCTAGAACTGCCCTCTCTGACAGAAAAGTTAAGATGTTAAAACTGATCGCAACTGTATATACAGTAAGAAAGTACTTTTTCATTCTGTAGATAACGAAAAGAAATCAAGAATATGGTATTTGAACGGTCTTCTGTATCAAAACAAACCCGGTAGCAATTCCGAAACAAGTCGTATATTGGCTGGAACCCCTGTGTATATACGACTGTATGTCCTGGGGAAATTTACTTAAGACAAATACTAGAAAAAAAATCTTAAAGTATAATTATATATCTTTGTAACAACCATTTACAGTCTAAATATAGGCATAAAACGTAATTAGATTTGGAAAGTGAAACAAGAATCGCATGCTGCCATGCCAGCGATATATGGTTAACAGGACGTTCATAGAACAATATGCCAGGAGTCTGTCTTAAGTAAAATGAATATACAATGATTTACAGTGTATTGCTACAAACTTAACCTTATTGTTAGCATATTATAAAAGAACAAACTTTTCTCCAAGTGTAGCTTGAAAAGTATTTTGATGCTGTTGACATCATTTTTTGTTCTTTTTGGATGCAGTTTTACTCAGAAAATCTTAATTAAAAGGTGACGAAATTTTCACTTAATGATGTTCGCTGTTCATTTTTTGTTAATTTTGTCAGATGTTTAGAATCATCTGGTTTTATCAATTTGAATGCCATAAATTATTTATCCCGGTACCACACATTTTTCTTCTGCATGCAGGCTAATAAGCCATTTGTAAAAATCTTATAAAATCCTTCTTATTATTTAATGGTTTTTGAGAAAATGTATCTGTATGAAAACTAGAGAACAAAGCAAAAGATCGCCTTTCCTATATCAAATGTTTTCTATAATAAATCAAAATGGTTAAGTTCTGCCCGAAGTCAGATATAGGTCGAGGGATGATACCAGGGCCGATATGGAAAATGCCATATTATAATCTATTTATCACATATTTTCAAATAAAAGGATTTTTCCTGCAGAAAATAGAAAAAAGGATATGATTAACAACACAAATTTAATTCAACAACTAAAAAAAACAATGTTTTACAACTTGATAGTGGAATTTTTTTACTTCACTATTATGGATTTTTGTCAATGTAAATGTTTATGGTCACATTGCCATGATATGAAAAAATATTCTTCTTCATTACTGTTTCAGACGATTTACATATAGATTAACAGAAATAGTCTTTTATATCTTTTATGTTTACTGATTTTCTTTGCAATTTCTGACTTTTTCAAAATCTAAGTCATTGTCTACAAAAATTTGACAGTCGTTCTGAGAATATCAAGATGATTTAACCCCACCACTATTCATGTCTGTATTAAGTCAGAATATCCTGACTCTGTGTTGTTTATGCTTGTCTTTTATACTTTTGTATGGTTTTTTTGTTCTTCGTTTTTTTCAGATCGTATGCTTTGATTAATTGGTAAGGCATTGTTAAACCGATTTGAATGATACCCAAACCTCCCCTTTATCTATCCTGACACTCTGGTGTATAAAACACACTATTGAAACCAATACAGTATGATTACCAATACGTTGTCCGCTTGCTAGGACTTAAAATGAGAAGTGGTCAGTACATAATTTAGACAGAAGGGTTAGAATCTGCTCGAAAATTGTAACACTAGCCAAGGTTCTTATAGCTGTATTAGTAACTAAGACTACAATTACATTATATTACCAAAAAATTTACTTCTGTACCATATATAAATGTTGCTCTGAAAATAATTTTATTGTAAATAATGTGCAGATAACTTTTTCCTGTATCTTTTATGAGATTTACCCTTTTTGGGTTATGAGTGTTAAAGCCAAAAGTCGGTTACATGGAAATGCGTGTTTACAAACATTGTTATTTAAAAATAGATATTTTTATTGTACATAGTTATTCACCTGTAATTGATGTCTTTACAAATAGCAAGTATAAACACTAACGGTTTACGTGATAAGAAAAAAAGAACGTGTATATTTGAATGGTTAAATAAGCGAAATTATGACATAGTATGTCTACAAGAGACTCACTCTACTGCCGATGTCGAAAGTAGATGGGAAAAAGAGTGGAAAAATGTAAGTGGGGGAGTAGTTTGTGGAACGGGTTTAGTAGCGAATCAAAGGGAGTATGGGTTTTGATAAATAAAAATAATAATTTTAATTTCTTGGAAACTGATAGAGATAATCAAGGTAGACTTATATGTTTCGAGGTATCCTCTAACGATGATATAAAATTATTTGTCAAATGTGTTTACTCGCCAAATGATGGTGAAGATAGAAAACGTTTTTTCGAGTCGTTGTCCTTTATTAATACCGAAAATGTTGAAAACACTTATAATCTGGTTTGCGGGGACTTCAACTGTGCCCTTGATAAAACTTACGATAGACATCCATCTCGTGCTAAAGACGATGCAGGGCTAATGCATTTGAAATCAATCATTGATAACAATAATTTAAGTGATGTTTGCCGAATTCTTAATCCCAATACACGTAGATATACGTTTCATAGAAACAATTCTAAACCTAGAATTGACTATATTTTAGTAGGTAAAGGTATAATTAGTCTGATGTCTAATGTTAAAATAGTTCACTTTCCGGTCAGTGATCAAGATATAGTCACTGCTAAAATAAAATTGATTGAAATTGAAAGGGGGCCTAGGGTATGGATAATGAATGAAAATACTAGAAAAAGTGAACTTTTTAGAAATGCTTTCGCTACCTTATGGGAAAATAGGAAATCGAAAATTAATCATCACCAAAACTTACGGGAATGCTGGGATATTACTAAGTTTAAATTAAAAGCTTTATGTATTGAAGTGTCGGTAAAATTGAATGTAAATAATAAACAGTTAAAAGATATGGAAAATGAGGTTGAAAAATTAAAATTAGATACATCTAATTATAGCAAAATTAAATTGGGAATTTTAGAACAAAATATAAAAGATATTTATGAAAAAAGAGCAGAAGCTGCAATAATTCGTTCTAAATGTAAATGGTATGAAGATGGCGAAAAATCTTCAAGTTATTTTTTTTTCAACTAGAAAAAAGTAATGGTCAGGATAAATTGTGGTGTAGAATAAAGTGTGAAGACGGGTCTTTTAAATATGATATTGACTCGATATAAAACGAACAGTTGAAATTTTATGATAATCTTTTTAAAACAGAAGGGTGGGACGAAGAAAAGGGAAAGTGGTTACTTGAATTTGTTAACAAAACTTTGGATCATGAAGATAAATCAAATTTAGAAAAAGATATTGATATTTCTGAAATTTAAAAATCAGTAAAAAGTTTAAAAACTAAAAAATCTCCTGGCGAAGATGGTATAATAGCTTCTTTCTACCAGTTATATTGGGATATTATTAAGACAGAATTTACTGATTTCATTAATGAAATTTTTGCTGAAGGGGATCTTTGTCCGTCACAAAGCAAAGGAATGATATCTCTTATATCTAAAGGATGGGAAAGGGAAAACATAAAAAAATTTGAGACCATTAACAGTGTTGAACTGTGATTATAAATTTATTGCAAAAATTATTGCTACTAGATTAAAAGTTGTATTACCAAAAATTATTCCTACTGATCAAAAGGGGTTTGTTCATGGTAGAAATATTAGTGATGCAAATAGACTTATACAGGACATCATGCATTATGTTGATACAGAAAATGAGGAGGGGGTAATTGTATTCTTAGATCAACAAAAGGCTTTTGATAGGATAGAATGGGGTTGGGTTCTTGCATGCTTACGGAAATTTAATGTTGGTCCTAAATTCTGTGCATGGGTAAATATGTTGTTAAAAGGTTCTAAAACCTGCATAAAGACTAATGGGTTTGTTTCAAATAAACATCAATTTCCCGCTTTGTTCGCCAAGGGTTCCAGTTGCACCGTTTTTATATGTCATTCAAGCGGAACCAATGGCTTGTGCTATTCGAGCAGATAATGGTATTGAAGGTATAAAATTACTGTCGAAACTAAGTTGAGTCTTTTTGCGGATGATACTCAGCTTTTGAACAAAAATGAAAAGTCTGTTGAAAACTCCTTTAAAATTTTGAATATTTATGAATCTGCTTCTGGGGCAAAAATCAATTATGAAAAAACAAAGGGGTTATTTATAGGTAGATTAAAAGGGAAAAGACCTAGGTTTACCAAAATAAAATGGATAAAATCAAGCGTTAAAACATTAGGGGTTCATTACGGATACGATATCGATGAAGATATGATTTGGAAACCTGAAGTCGTTAAAATCAAAAGCTGTCTCCAAGTCTGGAAAACTAGAAATCTGTCATTTAAGGGTAAAACATTGGTCATCAAGAGTCTTGTTATATCCTTAATTGGTTATGAATTGCGTGACATGCGTGGTATTCCTGATAAATACTTGAATGAAATAAACAAATTAATATGGGCCTTTATTGGGGATGACAAAATAAATCAATTAGAAAGGACTGTATGCTGTTTAGATCGTTCAGAGGGTGCTATTAATATGATCAATATTTTTTCTTTTGTTAAAAGTCGAAAAATTAAACTTTTATACAAAATTATTCATTTTGACGAAGAAGCTTGGAATGTTCTCGGTAAGATGTGGTTGAAAAAATTTGACATCATAACTGATGAGAATTATTTCCTATGTTTATGTACAGATTTAAGTTGTATAAATATGGGTACCATCCCAAAATTTTACAAGGATGCTTTATTAGCCTGGTCAGAGTTTAGATCAAAGTATAAACCTCATTCGTGTTCAGAAATACTTGATACGCGTCTCTTTTGTAATAGAAAAATAAAGTTTGGGGGCAAAAGTTTATTTTTCAAATCATTTTTCAAAAGTAATTTAAAGACAATAAGTGATATTTGGGACGACAATTTAAAAAAATTCAAACCTTGTAACATTATTTACAATCGTTTTATTGATAAACGAAATTGCATTGCAGAATACTCTAGAATAAAGTCGGCTATTTCTAGCACTTATATAGATATTCTGAAAGGCTTATCTATTGAAACAGCTAAATTTAAGTACAATATTTGTATAGATAAATTATTGATTTTGTCTTAATCGGGAAATGTTTTATCTTTATGTAAACTTAAACCAAGGGATGTGCAAAAAGTTATTAATCCGACGGCCGTGCCAAAAGCAATACACAAATTGGAAACTTTTTTTGATAATACGATTGACTGGGATGTGGTGTGGAACATCATCAAACAGTTACAAGTAAAAAGTAAAATTGCAGATTTTCATTTTAAATCCTTACATGATATTGTTTTTACAGAATTCAGACTTAAAAAATTTGGATTATCTACTGTCAATGGAAAATGTCACTTTTGTAAATTTCGTTTTGAGACACAACCACATATGTTATACAATTGTAAAGTTATTTACCCTTTTGCCACTTTTATCAATGAACTGCTTCAGGTAACCGATGTCATACGTTCTTTTACAGTGAATGAAAGAAACATGGTACTAGGTTTTTACGAAGGCCCCTTAAAGGGTCTTATCTTATCAAATATTATAGTATTGCCTGCTAAATGGACCATTTGGATTACAAGATATAAAATTAAACATGAAAATTTAAGATTTAACATCAGCGAGCTAAAGCGTAAATTTTGCAACAAGCTAAGAAACAATTTAAATCTGCGTTTACAATTCAAAGAAAATCTGAAACCAAATATTAATTCCTACATTAAGGTTCTATTGGATCATGTTAACAATATTTAGTGAATATTACTAGCAAAATATAGACTCACATTGTTTACTGTTTGAGTACACTTATATTCCCTTAAACTCAATGTTTATGTCAATGACGATCGTGACCTCGGTGATCTCGATTTTATATTTTGATTGGGTGAATTCGATCGTTTCTTTTTTTCAATTTAGATTATATATATTGTATTACAAGTCAGTGGATTTTTTTTTCTCGGCTGTTTAATCCTGGACAGTACTGAGATTGTAATACAGGAACCCTTAGCTACACTCCTGGGTAGCTAAGGGGGGTTGTAACAGGAGATTGTTGAATAAAATAATGTTTATTGTAAAAAAAAAAGACTACAATAACAAATCAAATAAAACATAATAGCTGATGTTCGGGTAACGTATATGACCAGGTAAAAGGTTGTTTTTAACGTTTTCATTCGACTATTATGTGACTACATCTTGACCAACATAGACATATTTCGTGTTTCCATAATTTTAGAAGACAATGGTGTAAGAGATGTTTTAAAGTTTTCGTTGGTCATATTGTAAAGTTAACCCTTTACAACTTAGACGAATAAGCCTCCTCCTATTAAATTGATGTAAAGTTTATATAGTTATCTGTAGTAAATTAATTGGGTAAGCGTAATAGAATTTGTATATAATTACTTATTTGATAGTTGCACTACGTTATCTTTGATTGAAAGAAGTTCCTCTAATACATACCGATATGAAATATTTTTATTTTCAGATATCTTTATAACAATGATTTACAGTCTATTGCTGAGAACACATTTGTAAACCTGCCAAGTTTAGAGATGTTGTAAGCATTCATTTAAACATTGATCACAAAACTACAATTAGTATACCAAATGAAACATATTTTTTCCTGTCTGGGTAACATAGCTTAGTTGTACTTTTGACACTTTTATTGAGTGATATCCTTTGTCTATTACAGTTGGACACTGAAAATATTTTGTTAGTTTTTTAATTCATTGTAACAACAAAAGATACATTTATACAAAGCTTGAATACATTCTTATCATTAATCATATTAATCAATAAAAGTTAAAATGGTTTATTTCCTGGCAATCATTTTCGGCTTCAGCAAACGTTTCATCAAACGCTGCTTTCTTTGATGATGTCTTACAGTTTATTGTATTTTGCGATGACATTTTAAAGTAAGTGCTATTGTGTAATATAAATGTACAAACCTGTGTTTTGCTTTCTCAAAAATTGTCCTTGGATTGACAGAAATCGTTCCTTACATAAAATTTTACAGGGATGATGTACTGAATAAACGTGCGGCATTGCCATTTATCATCGTATGGGAGCAATATGTAGTGTTTCGTGCAGAGAAAAGCTCGAATATTATTAGATTTTAAACATAAAACACACAAACACCAGAATAAACAGATAACGACATGCCAAGCACAAAAGCGACACCCTAACAAGGTATGCTCATCAAAAACACAGAAAACTGGACCGAGCTAGGTAATCCAGAAAGGTGAGCACTTCCTGCAATGTATCCAGACGATATCATGTCAGCAACAATTTCTGCAAATCCGAAAAGACCTTTTCGAAAAGCAAAGTTTCAGATTGTACATTATTACTGACTTAATAAAATTCCACCCCACCCCCCCCCCCCCTCCCTTTCGTTGGTTAATATTATCGTTTTATCTGAGAAGAACGTACTCAAGCTTCAAATACATTTTCCTTTTGTTGCTAATTTAAATTAAAAGAGAGCTTTCTTCTTTCTTGTATGCCATCTATTACTTGTATAATTAGTTTTATGAGATAACTATTCCAGTTCCTGGCTTAGGGCATCCGATCAGTTTGAGAAAAAAATCAAAATGAATTGGTGTATGAAATTCTGTTTCGATAGCCTAGTTGCTTTCAAAGAACGCCTTCAGTATTCCGTGTAAAATAAACCTGTGTATTAACGAGAGCTACAAACATGTTCAGAACTCAGACTTTTAGATGGTTCAAGGTGTTAATCCAAAATGCAATCTACTGATATGCTTTGTCATATGAATGAAGTGAGAGTGTCAATGCACACTACATAGATGTGTACTATTACGGCTAATTTTAAATTTCGAATGAATAGGGGGCCTCGGTGGCCGAGTGGTCTGGGTAGTTCGTTATGACTACTAATGATCACTAGCCTGTCAACGCTGGGGTTGTGAGTTCGAATATCACCTGTGGCGGGGTGTTTTCGACTCCGATCTTAATTGACAAGAATTGGTGAACATCGGTGGTTCTGTCCGGGTACTCCGGCTTCCTCCACCAAAAACACTGGCCCCCGCGAAATGGCCAAACGTGCTGAAAGCGGCGTTAAACCCCAACTAAACAAAACTAAACAAACATCGAATGAATACGTTAAGCAGATTCTTATTTCTACATTCTCAGTACTGAAACTCCACAAGACTGGTAATCATAAAGATCTCACCTGTAGAAGTGCAATAAACAACTGCTCGTGAAATTGTCGTGAAATCGTTTAATTGAAAGACTCATATATTGATACATAGGACAATTATACCTTATTATAGAATATAAGCGAATCGTTCATATAATATCATGCATGTATAGTCTATGTACCTTTTAAGTGTGAATTTTGATAGACTGTATCTTAATCTATGTTGTGATAAACTAACAAATTGAAAATTTAAAATATATAAAGTCTGGCAGCATTAAAAATGAAAAAAAAACATTAGTTTTGCATAGTTCTTCTGTAAGATCCATTTCTATAGTCACTTTTAATTTGAAATTGATATACATGATTAAATAGTATCAAAGTTGTAGATTTAAATTTATATTGTGGTGCTCGGATTTACTGGTCGCCCCGATGTTTTGAATTTCCATTGTAGTGCTCGGACATTCTGGACGCCCGGGTGTATTGATTTTTATTTCCATTATCGTTTTTGACCTTTGTGTTATTCATATTGACCAACAATCATGGAGTTGAAAGATCAAACTTAAATAAAAGTATTAGTTTTGCCATTACAGAAGGATAAACCAAAGTGACAAGTCCACAAACTCAAAGTCAAAGAAAAAAAACCCATTCAGGATAATGGAACACAGCAAACAAACGCCACAACAACACATATAAAAAAACGTATAATAAACTACAAAAAAGTAGAAAATGACATCACAGCTACACAGTCAGTAACAATGTGAACTCAGCTGATCCGGAAGGGTAAGCATGTCCTGCTCCGTTAACGACACCCGTCACATATCCAGAAAGACGTGAAATCTAACTAAATATATCTAGTCGCATACGCGAAACTTACATCGGCCAATTAAATTCGTGATGAAGATCGTAAAACTTTTGGAGTGATGAAACTAACACAGACTGAACATAACCCTGTCTTAGAAGTTTATCCGACTGCAATATCGCCCTGTCGGGAACTTAGCCGTATAAATCACATGCGTGGTAGAAACTAATCAAATGTGAAATGTACAACCCATAGGAGACAATGATATGTTACGGCTAAGATAGAGGAGGTTCACAATCGGGAAATTAAAATTATCACGATTGTGGTAAAGTTTTTATTTCAATTATTATCTGTGTACAAGTATAAACAATCTAGATATGAAGCAGAAGTTGGTGTGTCTGTGGTCTCTCTAATTCTATTTACTGGGATAGATGAGTTGTAGGTAATCTCTAAATTAAATATTATTAAGTGACAAAACATCATCTGTAGAGCCGAAACTTAAATTAAATGACTGGACTTGTTTCGTTCGATTCAGTAGCGGCTGTAAAATTAGCTTTTTATGAAAACAAGAACGGGTCATTTAAAAGCAGGGCAGATTTTCCCCTATTTGGATTCCGATCGTCTGTTGTTGAAGAAATCTGACCTCCAAATTCAACAAAGCTGTTGTCGTTGAAAAGTTCCAGAGAATTTTTAGAATCAGTAGGTTTATTTGACATAGTAAACTTTTTTCTTACGTAATACCAGATAGATATATCTTTGAATACCTTGTTTCGTGCAGAAACATTGTTTGATTAGCTCTCGAAAAACAGATTTTAGTTGATGATTTGGGAGGGTCTTTCCAGTAAATGGAAAGGAGAGTAAAATTGTCATCCTTTACATAATTTGAGATACCCGATCCATTTTGTTTCAGTGAACGACAGAAACAATTTACAGAATTGATAAGGCAAAGGGAAAGCTAGTCGTAATGTTTTTAAATGCGTATTTACATTTCTACAACAAAAAATGCTGACAACCTATCACGTACGTAAATATCGCAAAAGAATACCGAAGCGAAAAAAAAGGGCAAAAGTCCACAAATTCGAAGTCTGAAACTATTTTTCCCCATGATTCATTCTTCTTTTCTTTTTTTTTTGGCGATAAAGGGGTTTGCAAAATACTATTTCCAATGTGAAATTAATCCTGACAAGTTTACCCTTTCCTAAATTACACCTTGCAGATGAATGTTTTTTTTCAAATTCTACGGTGTTGTACTTATAAAACAAGAACGTGATTTTTCCTGTGTACCATACAGACTGCATAACACATATATATCAGCTTGTTGGAAAGGTCATGTAGTTATATCTTTTCGAATTTCATGCACATATAGAAATGAAAGCTTAATTCAGTTTTTATAACTTTCATATGGACAGACTGTTTATTTATTTCAGACATTTGGGATCTAATAACATTAGTCATGTAGAAAATCAAGCATTCAATAACCTTCCAAGACTTGAAAATTTGTAAGTACGGACAGAATATTGTGCTTTAAATGCCTTTGTTATTTGTTTATTTGTCATAAGCGAAAGAAAAAAGGAAAAAAACCTGATGCCCTGCAGTATCATACTTTTACCCGATATTATTGAATAAACAACGGTATGTGATACAAAAAATCCCCGCTTTGACCAATGAATTTAATTTCCTGGTGAATAGGATATTAGGTATTAGGTTATTTCTTGGCACATCATGTTACCCAATCCCAATCCAACATATGTGAACGTATTGTCTAGATCCACATATCCACTACGGAAGCAGCAGGGGCCATAATATATTCTATCAGCTTATGTGAATAATAACCTTGGGACAGCAATTTTAGTAAATGTGTTGTGATGAAGATTTGCGATACAGTTTTTGTATATAATGCATAACATGTATAGGAGAGATATTTCTATTATATGTTTTTTATTGTACATCAGTTCCCGTGGATTTCTGGAACAACTAAATCAATGAATTTGAAATCACAATTATGTAATAGAAATCCCAATAAGGTCATTCTAGTGTAAATTCAGATATAGTGTCCAGGTCTCATCTGATCTCAAGTGATTCTATGCACATTAACGAAAAGCATGGAATACAACAATGTATACATAATGTTTAGTTATTTTATAACAATTAACGATGATCAATTAAGATTATATTTTAAAAGATATTTACAAGGTTTTAAACAATTGATTAATCTAGTAGTTCTTACAACTGTATCAAGCTGTTGGATAAAAGAGTACTGTTCCAACTTTGATTAAAATCGCTTTTAACCAATTTAATAATAACTCTTGAACATTATTTTTATTTTATTGAAATTTGAAGTCAAGAAACGAATTGTAAATAATTATAATAAATATCTTTTTGTTAACAAATTAATGAAACACAATCAACAGTAGGAAATTAAGTATTTGACAAAATAATACTCTAAATACGATTATGCTCCTGAGGACTTTAGGGATGGTAGAGGAGGTGGTTGAAATGTCAAAGTTGCCTCATTAAAGAAAAGTCTTAGATTTCGACTTTTAAAGTCAAAAGTATTTCGTCAAGTGTTATGTTCAGATGTTTAGTGGATATTTATCTAGGATCAAATGTACCTAAAAACATTTTGTTCACGTTAATTCCGCCACGATCAAACCATGGATCGATATTCATGGCCTAATAGCATATTTCCTCCTGTTGTTGTGCAGCATATGTGTTGGTCTTATCATCTAAATGCCCTGAATTATACGTCGTTTTGTTTGACCTCAGCTCCGTCATTACCATTGGCAGTAAACTGTCCACCAGTAATTTTGTAATCAGAGACTTCATATCTTGTCTGTACAAGTATTTGTAGTTCTAAATATCTAGTGGAAAAAAGCAAGACAGTATTGCGCAAAGCTATAAAACGGTTGTCAATAATAACGAGTATTATTATGTAATTGTCAGGATTTTCCAGTAGAGGCGTGCATTAAACGAAATATATAGCCATATTGTTTTCTACATGTAATTAATTAGTCATTTTGCAACGCGACAGCACTGATGAAGGATCTCAGTGATCAATTATGTTTATAATTCAAATTTTTAATTGTTTTATTTTGATGTTGTCAACATCTAGTAAGTTCGAACATTAGTTATTACTTCAGACGTATATATATATATATATATATATATAATGACAAATGAAACTATTGCAATAACAGAAGGCTTCATTCATCCACTGAGATGTGACTGCAGTATTCTGTATCTTTGGACTGTATATACAGATGCTAAATGTTACAATGGCACATACATTGATGTTAGAACAGTTCAATCAACAGACCTGGATTATTCTTCTCATTGCAAGTAATATGGAAACTTCAGTAAAATTAGCAAAGATAAGATTATCTTAATTTCCAATGAATTTATATCCATAAAAACAAAATGCAGTATACGAAAAAAGTCTCTTTTGGTATATTTTGGATATTCCTATATTGACACATGTCGTATTCTTAGATAAATTATCACTAAAATATCACAGTTTTACATACTATTTATACTTGGTTGAACGTGTAAATCACCAAAAGAATCATGTAACGTGCGAAACTTGCGCGTGTAACGTGTGGATCGTGTGCGTGTAACGTGTGAATCGTGTGCGTGCAACGTGTGAATCGTGTGCGTGTGGTTTGCGTGTGGTAATAAACGTGCGATTTGAATCGCGTAACGCGTACGAGATTTCATTGGTCGAGACAGATTTTAAAACCTTTGAATTCAAATCAGTGGATATTTCAAACTCGAATTAAAATATGGTTGGAACGAACTTTCACATGTGTCAAATATTTGAAAATGTTAATATTAATATTCAAGCACAGGGATAAAGATTCTACATGTATGTATTTACCTGTAAATTTACTTGAGATGAGCTTTCAGATTGAAGAAAAGAATACATAAGAAATCTGATATAACTAAAACGAATTCTTGATAAAATTAAGTACACATGAATTGATTGAACATAAAATATATCACTAAAAACAATTTATTGACAAAATAAATATTATATTCAAATGTATACAGTAAAAGTTACGTTTTCAGATAACCTTCAATTTGTATTATAGATATATTTACATATATGTACAAATGTTTTTCATAGAGAATATTAAATTTTATTCACTTATGGTTAAAAAGCAATTCTCTGTAAAGATCAAAATTAGCTGGACACGCAAGGTTATAGATTTTTACAATTTAGACATAAATTTGAAGGACCTCCAAATATATGTTGAAAAACATAACATTAATTTATTTTAATGCCTTGGTTACCATGGAAACGACATGCCACTTTTCCAAACTCCAAAGTTCTGACGAAAATATAGCAGACATATATGGCGACTTATGACACGTTCTATGCAAATTTGAGCTTAATTACTGCCTCCATACCATCAAAGTGATATCCAAATAATGGTAAAATGAAGTGAAAAAACTGCCATGTAAACTAGAATGAGTAAACTGTCCCATCGAACCTAGTAATATGATCTAGCATCTATCCAGTTTACATAACTTTGAACAAGAAAAACATAATTTTGTCAAGCTCAGAAGAATTATTTCTTTTACACATTTAAAAGAAGAAATATAGAACTACATATTTCAAAACAAAAAATAGTTGGGTCTCTGCTTATTTAGAAACATAAGCATATTGAACTTTCCCTTTTTACAACATTTTTATATAAGAGTTATTTCCCCTTGCTTAACTCCTCAATGTGAAAATTACTAAGGACGTTGGTGTGTAGCAGACAGACAAAACAGATAATCTGTAATACAATATATCTTTCATTATCTAATATAGTTCACTTTAAACCATGGCTTCTAAATTTAAAATTGGCAAAAATTCAGCTTTAGAATGTAAAGGACACTTTCTTAATTTATCATCATTAAAATCTGATGATGAAGCAGAAATGATTATATCGGAAATTTGCCTTGTTAGAACACAGGAATATACTATTTGTGAAAGTCATTTAAAGTCTGTCAAAGAAATAAATCGACTAACTTGGGGGAGAAGAAAGTGTGGTATTCCAACATCTATAGCAATACACAAAGGATTAGCAAGAGGAGACAGGAAAATCACAAAAGAAATCATGTGTAAAATTCTAGCTTCAATTGGCCTTGTAGTGCCTATTGGTGCAAGTATGTACATTTTATAATTAAGATATTTCAAGACAAGGGGTATACAACATAATTTATCTTCAATTTCACATGTGTTTGTATTAGGGACCTGCTTAACTCCAATATTTGAAGGGAAAAAACATTGTACTTGTAATTGAGGAAAAAAGGGGTCCAGTAATGTTTTTCACCTGATTTGGTAAATGTTTCTTCATTGACATGAGGAAAAAAAATGTGACAGTGAAACCTACGGTAGTACTAGAACAGATACACTTCTATATTTATTCATACTCTTTCAGTTTTACTGATACAATGTGGAATACCAATTATGTTTGTATGGTTGCTATGGTGATAAAATGTTGCTATGATATATTTTACCTTACTGTTACAAAATATCAAAATATCCATTTTGTCAAAATGCTGTCTATACATAAAAGTGTCTTTATTTATTTTTTTACTTTTTCATTGGTATAGATTGCTTGATCTTACAAAAAAGTATCTGTTACTAAGGTAACGAATTGTTGCTATGCACACACAAAATGAAGTCAGTCCTTTGATTTTGATTTTGTTTTTATAATTAAAATATCATATAATTAGAACCTTTGTATCTACAACCTTCAAATATTTTTTTCAAAAACAGGATCTTAACTTTATTCGCTGATTTGATTAAATCCTGATATTAGCTATTTTTAGAATGATTTTTAATGGGTCATCCATAGAGAAACCACTAATTATATACATAGTTAGTGGACAAAAAAATTAATTCTAACTTGTTTTGAGAACATTTAGTAAAGTAAGTTTTTATGCTAAAAAATGCAAAATTTTCAAATTTTGGATTTTCTGAAACTTGCGTACTTGTTCGTACGAATTTTTCTTGAAAATGTGTCAGATTGGAATAAATTAGATATAGCAAAAATATTATCAAAAAAGCATATAATGCATGTATGGGAATACATTTCCTCCAGTATATAGTGGTTTGGTTTTCTTTAATTCTGGAAAATGGTATTTTTCACAAAAAGTCTTCAAATGGGGCAAAATTCGCTAAAATTGAATGGCAGTTGTAACAACGATGTTTTTCAAAAACAATTTCTTCCGTTGTGTTCTTATGACTAGTTGAATAATTTGTAAGTATGGCTTAGTTCTAAGAACATGCATTTCCATACTCCTAAACAAATAGCATGGTCCTTACAAGTGACCCACTATGGTCCGCTGTCAGGTTTTCCGTATTATGACCTGACAGCCCCCAACGAGAGGGTCTCCCCTATCCGCTACATGGGGACGCACTAGGCAACTCTATGGGTTGAGTCCCCGTGATCCATCACAGGTGCCTATAATAGGATATATGATTTGAGCAGGTAGGCAAATACAGTGATGCATTGTCACAGTGAATAAAGGTGTATACTGCTGAAAGAAATCCAAACAATAAAATGTTGACTTAATTTACAAATATATTTATAACAACGTTTACAGTTTAATGCTGACAAAACGTTTGAAAACCTGACACTTTTAAGGACACCGATTTCTACTATAAATCATTTAAATCTTATTATATATTAGTATAGTAAATAACAGAATTATTATGGGTAAAACAACGAAGAATGCATTGTAAACACCTTTTTAAGATTATATAGACAAATATCCAAAATACAAGAGAATAAGAGAGTGATGACAATGGTACACATAAATGAAGTGCAGCAATAAAAACATCTTATACGAAAGTATGAGAACTATCATTTGATAAAAGCTATTTTATTTATTCAGAGAGTCTTGAACAAAAATATTAAATTCTAGAAATGCAAGTGTATTAGTCTATGGTTTAAATATTCAAGATGCAGTACCGGTACAATTTAAACAAAATGCGTAATACTTGGTCCATGTTAATAAAAGTAGAATAAAATGTTTTAAGAAACTTATATTACAGTAATATACAAAAGAGGATGGTGTCTTTGATTTGCAGACTGTAAATATTTTGTCGTTTTAATTTATTGTAATCTTTAGATGTCCTATAAGTTCCTTTTTATTCCAAGTACGTCATATTCAATTTGTTAACTAGCTTGTCTGTGTCGTTAATGTATTTTATATAATCATTCATATCAGGAATTTCCTTTTTTAAATTTTTGATTTCTAATCTCAGTCTATACTGTTAACTTAGTTTTCCTTCGTATATAATCGTGAAGCCTGGCATCGTCTATTCTGGTATTTTTCGGTGAAATGAGATTTTGTTCGATGGGTAACATTTGACATGATTTTGGTCGTTACGTTTGACGCTGATTTAATTATACAAACCACGTCATCTAACTTTACGCAATTTGGCATCGTTCCATTAAACAGAGATATGTCTCAAACACTGCCTACATCTAAGGATATGTTATGTATGAACTATGAAAAATTTCTGTTAAAAGGAAAGAAAGTATTTAATTATTTTATTATGAGTCACTCGCTGTAAATAACAAAGGATTTGAAAAATCTTGGAAATGAGTAGATTCCGATTTTAACTAAACTGTCAGAAAATGGTTATGTATTGCATAAGTTTGCTAAAATACTCATGTTTTATATCTTCTTAAACAACTAACCTTGTCTTGAACAAAAATCTAATGTTTTATAAAACTATTTTTGCTATTTACTTATTATAAGCTTGATAAATAGGGTGGTAATTGACATGCTTTCATAATTTATAAAAACTGTGATTTTCTAGATTTTTGAAGGAATATTATAAAAAATTGCAGCCCAAATAAAACTTTTATATTTTTAAACAACTATGTTTTATCTACAAATGAACGAAAACTTAAAGTGGTGATATTTGATCTACGAAAAATAATTAATTTTGAAAATTTAATTTTTTGCAACTTTTGAGGCTCAAAAAGGGGTAAATTTCCTCATTTGCTCATTGTAATCTGTTTATTTTCACAACATTATAAAAATTATTTAAAAAACTAATAGAAAATTGGAAATCTAGTGTTTTTTTAATAAATTAATGATATAACTGTTGTAACACACATCTAATTTACAAGATAGACTATTATTGCAGAACAGACTAATAGGTTCTTACACAATTTCAAAGTGAAGAATGGAAACTCTTCGACGGTTTTTTTTAAATTCATGTCTTTCAAAGGTGGAGTGCAAAGATGTATAAGATAGATGTACATATATGTATCCTCATTGATACACATTTACTGGTGAAAATAAAATGATAAGAAAGCAAAATATAAACATTTATTTGAAGAAAATGAGAAACAAATTGCATTCATAATGACATAGGGTTAAATATCAATTCAAACTATGTATATATATAGATCTGATTCAGCCATCAATATGGTGTCTAACAAAATTAAATTTAGTCTCAAATTTAACTTCATTCCAGTCATCCTTGAACAACAAAAGTTTACTAAAATTAAGTATAAAAAAACTCTAAATGGTACGTGTATCAGAGTTAAAAAAAAGAAGATGCGCATTGTATTGAAAAAGGTGGAATATCAGCACCGAATTAGAAGGAAAGGAATATTGAAATAGAATACTAAAATATTCCTGTTCTCTGAAATACATGAATAGATAACTTAATTGAAAACCATGATTTCATAAAAACAGTACATGTCTTCCCTCATGAGAAAAACATGACTGTACAATAGTCATTTCAAGTATGATTCCTTCTAAGGCATTTCGAAAAAATGTCACTGCTTGCATATGTTTATATCATATACCGTCATCTCTCTAAATACATGTATGAAAAACATATATCTTGGAACAAATAATATGATTAAAACGGGTTAATATAATTCTTGAACAAAAATAACCAGTTAAAAAAAAGTCATCACATCCTCAGATCGAATAATGTTATCTGTTCAAAATTGATATAGCTGACTACACAAGAATCAAGTCATAAATTGACAGACAATGCCATGCATGTTTACTTTACTTGCTTCTTTAAAATCAAGATTTATATAGAATAAATACTTTCTGTTTTGCTTGTCTATCAATAAACAAGAGACATTTTATCAAGTAAAATAAGGAGACTCTCTATGCATAATATAACATGTGGCTTAAAAGAAGCATGAACTGCTTTGTCTGCTGGTTTTCATGGGATAACTTGACTTCTAGTTAACCAATTCTTACATCTTTTAACCAAATGTTCTTAACCACTAACGGTAGGTTGGTAGATATATTGTAAGTGGAGGTTAATGACTTACCATCTCAAAGAAGAAGTCCATAATGGTTTGTTTAAGCTGATAAACAATCATTATTCTATAAAACCAATTTTTGATTGTAATTTTATTCCAATTTTATTCCTTGTATACGTTCCTTTCTTAAATAGGTATCAGACTTTTTGGTAGTCCATATGCTTTCAAAATAATAAGGGACCAAATTCAAACAAAATTAGATTTTATTTTTCATCCGATTTTAATAAGATTGTTTCACCGCTTTCCTTATGGACTTTGTGATAAAGGACAGTATGCACTCTTCATTTTGACAGGAAAAGATACCGATATGGTACGAAATAGTAATGAATATCCAAATGGTACGAATAATGTCTTAATTAAGAGGATTTTATACATATGGTACGAAAAGGTTAATATTTCCGCCGATCTTGGTACGAAATGGTTCTGTCAAAAAATATGTATGGTACGAAATGGCACAAGGCTTTGTACAAAATGGTAAATTTATGGTACGAAATGGCAAATTCTGGTGCGAAATGGTTATCGTACGAAATTAGTATAAACATTTAGGATTGTGTCCGATGAACCAGAATGTCAATCAACATGGCTGCCATGGCCTAACATTTTTTAGCATAGGACACTATGTGAAAATACATTAAGAAATCGTCTTGTTTGAAACCACTAAGCCAATTGAAACCAGACCGCTTCGTGGTCTAGTGGTCGCACGTTCGATCCCCGGCCGGGTCAAACCAAAGACATTAAAATTGGTATTTGCTGCTTCTCCGCCAAGCATGCGATATTTAGGCGTAAGAGCAAAGACGTGTCGGCTCGGAGTCAAGTATAATGTGTTTGAGTCAGGTGATATGTCTTTCTGCGGAAAGTTACCTCGTGAGCTAGCACATTAAAAATCCGACTTAGGGTGTCGGTCTAGTACAAAGCAGGGATCATATTCACGTCCTGATATGCACCTGGTTGCCACTGGACGTTAAACAATAATTCATCCATCCATCCAATTGCAACCAGACTTTCCAGAAATGGTCTTTAGGTGATCCTCTTTCAGAACTGTGTAATATAACCCCGAATGTCAACAAAGAAGGCCGCCACAGCCGAATTTATTTTACGATGGGACGATATGGTGAAATTAATAAAACACGTTGGACTTTGGCGGTCAAATTGTGTCAGATGACCTTGACTGTCAACGAAGACGGCCGCCATAGCCTAACTTTGTTAAACATAGGACCCTATGAGAAAAATTCATTTAAAATATCGTTTTGTAACAAAGCACTTGGCCAATTGGAACCATACTTGGCAGCCAAGGTTATTAGATTGTCCTCTTTCAGAATAATGTGCAATAAATTTTGGTTTCTTGGACGCCTTTTCGGCTGTTATTTTATATGGAAACAAAAGACTAATTCCTATATATGTCCTTAGGTAATTAAATGTTGCACTGAATATATTAAAAGGGTTTTGTTAAATTTGGTTTTTTCAGATATCTGCATGACAATCGATTGAGGACTATTGCTAAGAATACGTTTGTGAACCTGACTAGTTTATATGAGTTGTAAGTATTCTTTAATAATAAATAACAGAGACTTAAACAAGTCTACTAAATAAAGGAGTAAAAATGGTACTCTGTTGGTGAGAAAAAACTTGTGAAAATGGACATTATGTTGACTGTGATTTCACTATTTCACTATTTCGTGAGATCGTTCTTAAGTTTTTGATCTAAGATCTTATATGAAGAAATGTAGTGTTTTGCTCCTTAGGTACATTTATCCTCTTTAAGGGATTTAGATCATTCGGTGACAATACAAATGTTCAATTATAAATATCTGACAGGAAAATCCATTACAAGTTAGCGCCTCCAGATTAGGTAGATAAGATATCTTTAGTGAGATCTCATGTCCTTCTTATATGGACACCTCATTGGACTTGACACTTCAATGGATTTATTATATGTTTTCTTTATACTTTTAGTTTTTAATGTATTCTGCTGGCATTTATTTATATATTCCATTCTCATGACTTATGTTTCCTTTGGATTTCGAATTTACGGACTTTTCCAAATAACACAGACAACATTTACTATATCAAATAAAACATAGGTTTTGCTGTGTGGGTAACATAAATGTAGCTGAAAGAATATATTTATATATATATATATTACATTTAATGATCATTTTCTTTTGACAACAACTAATTATATGTTAGTTATCAGATATCCAGGGAGAACATCTAATAAAATATACGTTTATATTAGTGTATTACAATTTATAATATAGAAAATGGTCTCATGTTTACCGGAATAATCAATCCCTTTCCGATAGCGGTTTCTATATTAATTCATTTCCGGCATATTTGTGTTTTTTCCTGGATGAAAATTTGGATTTACGTGTAAATATGTAGTTTATTCCAAAACTAGTGGTGAGCGAGTTATCAAAATAGTCATATTTAATCGTGCTAAAATGCACTGTAAGTTCTTTAATTGTCAATTTCGACTTATTTAGAACAGGGACTATCCCTGGTTGAAAGAACCAAGACCTAAAATATCGATCGTAGCATAATGCAGTACTCAGATAAACATGATTACCTCAACGTCTGAATATATACACAAAAAAGTCAAAAATAAATAAAACGATTAGAAAAATAAGCAAATAAGCTATATTTTAATAATTTTATAGCCACGTGTGAGAAGTAACGGTACATGTGTCCGTCACATGACCATCTTGTCATGTGACACATGTGACCTTGTTTTGAGTCATGTGACATATTGATTTTGGCAGAATTCTAATCATGATAATGCTTTATGAAGTCAGGGGTTTTTTTGTTATTAATTTACATTCTTTAATTTTAAGGAAATTATTTATTTCAACGATGTTTTTTATTTCCAATCTGAAAATTTTGAAAATATCAATTTTCTTCCTTTTTGATTCAGAAATATAATATGATTTATATATGGAAAAAAATATTATAGTCAATAAAAAGTTAATGTCAAAGTAAGCTTTATCTTGTATTTTATATCCAATTATAAGATTTTCCATATTAATAATGTTTTTGTTGAAACCTAAGAAAGTAAGTAGCTTTGATGTTTTTGTAAAAAGTCATCATTAAAATTACACAAGAGAAAAAAATGTTCATAATCTTCTTTCATTTTGCAGTGATTACATGAGCTATCTGATAGTATTTTCCATTTGGTTAATAGATTGTTGCATGGTAATATAAAATAAATTAGTTTCCATTTAACCATTTTCAGTTTATTATCCTGTAAGTGATAGAAAATGAAGTTAAAGCATTTTTCAAGTTTAAAATTTAAACTCGTCCCAAAATATTTTTCCCAAGTTATAAATCCTATTGGTTTATCTGACGTATTATCATTTAATATAGTTTTGTAAATTTCTTTCGTACTCATTTTAGAATTAATTTCTTTTGTAAACATGATTGTTAGAATATTTAGAGTTTTATAAATGTTTACATCGGTTTTTATTGAATTTTCTTGTTTTAATATAGTGAGCCAATGTTTTGGTAAAGCCTTTTTTTATGCAAGAGATCTGCCGAATCCAGTCTTGTTTTTTCTTCAGTTTAGAAAGAATAGAAAATTTGCCCGTTTGCATCTATAATATCATTTATAAAGTGTTACGGCCGAAATCACCTTTTAAATTGTAGCCAACAAAAGACACAAATCAATAATAAAATTTAACAAGATTTATTATATACAAGTTTACAAAATAATATTACACAAAATAAAATGTCAACTTAACTGTTCAAAAT
Organism: Mytilisepta virgata; assembly: GCA_028015205.1. Lineage (NCBI taxonomy): Eukaryota > Metazoa > Mollusca > Bivalvia > Mytilida > Mytilidae > Mytilisepta > Mytilisepta virgata. Next base: position 22,231,088 of record CM051513.1, read on the forward strand.
CCTGTTTTTTCTTGATCCGGAATTCTGGTCACTGTTTCCTGAATCCAAACGGAATATTATACCAATCAGTCACAATCTAGTATGATGCAACGCAAATAAAAGTATGTCAATGATGATGTGTGAAACGTAAATAAATCCAACAGCTGAGAACACAAGAATGTCTATCTGTGGTCTGATAAATGATGTTCTGAAAGTCCAACTTTCTTGTCCGTATATATACTGTAGAACGGAAACTTCTGGAATACGGTAGAAGTTCGAATCACACCATAATTATTACGTAAGTCAAATAGAAAGTTCTAGTCATTCCACCAGTATCCATTATTGTTCCAGTGATTTCTAAACTGCGCAGTTATAACATTATTTGGTAAACAACTATAAGTATTATGTAAACATAGTATACATGTTATAAGGCTACGCAAAACAAATCAGGCCAAGATAAATAAATATAATAATTACAATATCATAACACCTCCCCCCTTAAAAGAAGTTTGAGTGTAACGAGAACTTCATGAACAATATATACAAAAATATATAGTATGTATACAGTGTTTTAATAAGATCTAGATAAAGCATCTGCTATTACGTTATCTTTACCTTTAATATGTTTTACAATAACATCATATTCCTGTAACAATAAACTCCACCTAGTCAACCTCTGGTTCTTGTTTCTCATTTTATGTATGAAGGTGAGAGGATTTTGATCAGTATAAACCAGAATAGAATGCATAGTGGGATTTAAATATACATCAAAATGTTGAAGTGCAGACAACAGTGCAAAACATTCTTTTTCAATAGTGGAATAATTTTTCTGATGTTTATCTAATTTCTTGGAAAAATATGACATAGGTTTCTCAACATTATCATCTGTTTCTTGATATAAAACGGCTCCAACTCCTACATCACTTGCATCAACGGCAAGTTTGAATTGCTTTTTAAAGTCTGGAGTGATAAGAACGGGACTGTTAATTAAAAGTGATTTGCTTTTTTCAAAAGAGTTTTGACAATTATCACTCCAGATGAATTTAGAATCTTTTCGTAAAAGAGGAGTCAATGGTTGAACAACAGTAGCAAAATTTGAACAAAATTTTCTGTAAAATCCAATCATGCCTAAATATCTCATAAGTTGTTTTTTATTTGTAGGAGGAGGAAAATTGGTAATTGCATCCACTTTAGCCATAATAGGTTTCACTTGACCTTGGCCAACTGTGTGCCCTAAATAATCAACAGTGGCCTTACAAAATTCACTTTTAGCAAGATTAACAGTCAAATTTGATTGTGACAATCTATCAAAAGTATCATATAAATGTGTTAAATGCTCTTTCCAGCTATCACTACATACAATAAGATCATCAATATAAGCATAACAACAGTCTAAATCTTTTATAACATTATTGATCATTCTTTGAAATGTAGCTGGAGCATTTTTCATACCAAACGGCATGACAGTATATTGAAATAAGCCGTCTGGTGTGACAAAAGCTGATATTTCACGAGCTCTCGGTGTCAGGGGGACCTGCCAGTAACCTTTTAATAAATCAAATTTGCTTACGAATTTTGATTGTCCAATGTTATCAATGCAATCGTCTATCCTTGGAATCGGATAGGAGTCAGATTTTGAGACTGAGTTTACTTTTCTGAAATCAGTAACGAAACGAAAGGTTTTATCTGGTTTGGGTACAAGAAGACAAGGAGAGCTCCATTCACTGTTACTCGGCTCAATAATATCATTGTCAAGCATATATCTAATTTCTTGTCGCATAACATCAAGTTTAAGTGGATTGAGCCGGTAAGGATGTTGCTTAATTGGAGAAGCATCGCCTACATCAACATCATGACAAACAGCAGTGGTTTTGTTTGGCACATCTGGAAAAAGATTTTTAAAAGAAAATACCAAAGTTTTCAATTTTTCTCTGCGATCGAAAGTCAGATGTGCAAGTTTTGAGTCTAAATTTGACAAAATTTCAGAATTTTCCAATCTAACAGTTTGTTCCACAGTCTTGGAATCAAAAGATGGTTCAGTTATGTCTGGTTTGTCATGATCGTTCTCCAATTTAACCATGGCTAAAGTGGCAACTGGTTTACTCTCACCTTCATTAGTACGCTCAAAATATGGTTTTAACATATTAATGTGACACACTCTATTTTGTTTACGCCGACCTGGAGTTTTTACAATATAATTGTGACCTTGTTTTGAGTCATGTGACATATTGATTTTGGCAGAATTCTAATCATGATAATGCTTTATGAAGTCAGGGGTTTTTTTGTTATTAATTTACATTCTTTAATTTTAAGGAAATTATTTATTTCAACGATGTTTTTTATTTCCAATCTGAAAATTTTGAAAATATCAATTTTCTTCCTTTTTGATTCAGAAATATAATATGATTTATATATGGAAAAAAATATTATAGTCAATAAAAAGTTAATGTCAAAGTAAGCTTTATCTTGTATTTTATATCCAATTATAAGATTTTCCATATTAATAATGTTTTTGTTGAAACCTAAGAAAGTAAGTAGCTTTGATGTTTTTGTAAAAAGTCATCATTAAAATTACACAAGAGAAAAAAATGTTCATAATCTTCTTTCATTTTGCAGTGATTACATGAGCTATCTGATAGTATTTTCCATTTGGTTAATAGATTGTTGCATGGTAATATAAAATAAATTAGTTTCCATTTAACCATTTTCAGTTTATTATCCTGTAAGTGATAGAAAATGAAGTTAAAGCATTTTTCAAGTTTAAAATTTAAACTCGTCCCAAAATATTTTTCCCAAGTTATAAATCCTATTGGTTTATCTGACGTATTATCATTTAATATAGTTTTGTAAATTTCTTTCGTACTCATTTTAGAATTAATTTCTTTTGTAAACATGATTGTTAGAATATTTAGAGTTTTATAAATGTTTACATCGGTTTTTATTGAATTTTCTTGTTTTAATATAGTGAGCCAATGTTTTGGTAAAGCCTTTTTTTATGCAAGAGATCTGCCGAATCCAGTCTTGTTTTTTCTTCAGTTTAGAAAGAATAGAAAATTTGCCCGTTTGCATCTATAATATCATTTATAAAGTGTTACGGCCGAAATCACCTTTTAAATTGTAGCCAACAAAAGACACAAATCAATAATAAAATTTAACAAGATTTATTATATACAAGTTTACAAAATAATATTACACAAAATAAAATGTCAACTTAACTGTTCAAAATCCTGTTTTTTCTTGATCCGGAATTCTGGTCACTGTTTCCTGAATCCAAACGGAATATTATACCAATCAGTCACAATCTAGTATGATGCAACGCAAATAAAAGTATGTCAATGATGATGTGTGAAACGTAAATAAATCCAACAGCTGAGAACACAAGAATGTCTATCTGTGGTCTGATAAATGATGTTCTGAAAGTCCAACTTTCTTGTCCGTATATATACTGTAGAACGGAAACTTCTGGAATACGGTAGAAGTTCGAATCACACCATAATTATTACGTAAGTCAAATAGAAAGTTCTAGTCATTCCACCAGTATCCATTATTGTTCCAGTGATTTCTAAACTGCGCAGTTATAACATTATTTGGTAAACAACTATAAGTATTATGTAAACATAGTATACATGTTATAAGGCTACGCAAAACAAATCAGGCCAAGATAAATAAATATAATAATTACAATATCATAACACCTCCCCCCTTAAAAGAAGTTTGAGTGTAACGAGAACTTCATGAACAATATATACAAAAATATATAGTATGTATACAGTGTTTTAATAAGATCTAGATAAAGCATCTGCTATTACGTTATCTTTACCTTTAATATGTTTTACAATAACATCATATTCCTGTAACAATAAACTCCACCTAGTCAACCTCTGGTTCTTGTTTCTCATTTTATGTATGAAGGTGAGAGGATTTTGATCAGTATAAACCAGAATAGAATGCATAGTGGGATTTAAATATACATCAAAATGTTGAAGTGCAGACAACAGTGCAAAACATTCTTTTTCAATAGTGGAATAATTTTTCTGATGTTTATCTAATTTCTTGGAAAAATATGACATAGGTTTCTCAACATTATCATCTGTTTCTTGATATAAAACGGCTCCAACTCCTACATCACTTGCATCAACGGCAAGTTTGAATTGCTTTTTAAAGTCTGGAGTGATAAGAACGGGACTGTTAATTAAAAGTGATTTGCTTTTTTCAAAAGAGTTTTGACAATTATCACTCCAGATGAATTTAGAATCTTTTCGTAAAAGAGGAGTCAATGGTTGAACAACAGTAGCAAAATTTGAACAAAATTTTCTGTAAAATCCAATCATGCCTAAATATCTCATAAGTTGTTTTTTATTTGTAGGAGGAGGAAAATTGGTAATTGCATCCACTTTAGCCATAATAGGTTTCACTTGACCTTGGCCAACTGTGTGCCCTAAATAATCAACAGTGGCCTTACAAAATTCACTTTTAGCAAGATTAACAGTCAAATTTGATTGTGACAATCTATCAAAAGTATCATATAAATGTGTTAAATGCTCTTTCCAGCTATCACTACATACAATAAGATCATCAATATAAGCATAACAACAGTCTAAATCTTTTATAACATTATTGATCATTCTTTGAAATGTAGCTGGAGCATTTTTCATACCAAACGGCATGACAGTATATTGAAATAAGCCGTCTGGTGTGACAAAAGCTGATATTTCACGAGCTCTCGGTGTCAGGGGGACCTGCCAGTAACCTTTTAATAAATCAAATTTGCTTACGAATTTTGATTGTCCAATGTTATCAATGCAATCGTCTATCCTTGGAATCGGATAGGAGTCAGATTTTGAGACTGAGTTTACTTTTCTGAAATCAGTAACGAAACGAAAGGTTTTATCTGGTTTGGGTACAAGAAGACAAGGAGAGCTCCATTCACTGTTACTCGGCTCAATAATATCATTGTCAAGCATATATCTAATTTCTTGTCGCATAACATCAAGTTTAAGTGGATTGAGCCGGTAAGGATGTTGCTTAATTGGAGAAGCATCGCCTACATCAACATCATGACAAACAGCAGTGGTTTTGTTTGGCACATCTGGAAAAAGATTTTTAAAAGAAAATACCAAAGTTTTCAATTTTTCTCTGCGATCGAAAGTCAGATGTGCAAGTTTTGAGTCTAAATTTGACAAAATTTCAGAATTTTCCAATCTAACAGTTTGTTCCACAGTCTTGGAATCAAAAGATGGTTCAGTTATGTCTGGTTTGTCATGATCGTTCTCCAATTTAACCATGGCTAAAGTGGCAACTGGTTTACTCTCACCTTCATTAGTACGCTCAAAATATGGTTTTAACATATTAATGTGACACACTCTATTTTGTTTACGCCGACCTGGAGTTTTTACAATATAATTCAACTCATTGATTTTACTGTCGATGGTATAAGGACCACAGTATTTAGCCTGTAAAGGATGCCCAGGGATTGGCAAAAATACAAGTACCTTATCACCAGGCTCAAAAACTCTGTCCCTGGCATCTTTATCATACCATATTTTCATCTTATTCTGCACATTTTTTAAGTTTTTCTGAGCAATTTGACAAGCAGTATACAATTTTTCTTTAAATCTAGATACATAGTCTAGAAGATTCAAGTCAGTGTGTTCAGTAAGCCATTTTTCCTTAACCAATTTCAAAGGTCCCCTTACAGTATGACCAAACACTAACTCAAAGGGGCTAAAACCAAGGGATTCCTGAACAGCCTCTCGGACCGCAAAAAGTAGAAAGTGAACACCATCATCCCAGTCCCTGTCAAATTGAAGACAAAAAGTTCTAATCATGTTCTTCAATGTTTGATGAAAACGTTCTAATGCACCTTGAGATTCTGGATGATAAGCACTTGATCTATACTGAGCAATCCCTAACTGATAAACGACCTGCTGAAATAAACCTGACATAAAATTTGAACCCTGGTCTGACTGTATTGACTTAGGAAGCCCTACTAATGTGAAAAATTTGATAAGAGCTTTGACAATAGTTGGTGTCTTAATATTTCTTAAGGGAATAGCCTCAGGAAAGTGAGTGGATGTACACATGATCGTCAGTAAATAAGCATTTCCAGTCTTGGTCTTTGGTAAAGGTCCAACGCAATCAATAAGCACTCGGCTGAAAGGTTCTTCAAAGGCTGGAATTGGCAGAAGTGGTGCTGGTGGTATTTTCTGGTTAGGCTTGCCAACAACCTGGCATATATGGCATGATTTGCAGTATTCTGCGACATCATTTCTAAGTCTGGGCCAGTAGAAATGTTGTAATATCTTAAGGCAAGTCTTCCTTATACCTAAATGTCCAGCCAAGGGGGTGTCATGGGCAAGACCAATAATTTCTTGCCTATAGACTTTAGGCACCACCACTTGGTATACCACTCTCCATTCCTCCTCTGGGATAGCATCAGGGGGCCTCCACTTCCTCATCAAAATGCCGTCTTGATGGTAGTAACATTCGGCCACTTTTTCTGCTTCTTCTTGGGGTAGAGCCCTCTTGCAGAGCTGAAGAACCTCAGGGTCTTTGTTCTGTTCTTCCCTAAATGTTCTTTTGTCTAATGAATGGCTGTTCACGTCTGGCCATGGCATAATTACACTTTTGTTAGTACCAGGTGGTCTTATTATGGCCTTTTTTGAGCTACCGGGACCTTCAATGTCGGCAAAGAAAGTGTCAGAAAGGTCCATATAATCATACTGGCCTTCTTGCAAATCCTCATCTTGTTGTTTTCTTGCCATTGCCCTAGTAACAACACAAGCTGGATACAGTCCAGCATCATCTTCAGGTGATTTAACATCCACCACCGGTTCACTTGTAACAATTGGTTCAGCAACCACTTTGTTCCTAGCTAGATCATTTCCTAGCAATAATGAAACACCCTCAACAGGGAGAGTAGGACGAACACCCACAACAACTGGTCCAGTAATTAAATCTGACTTCAAATAAATACGATGGAGGGGAACATCTATACAACCTAACTCCACACCTCGTAACAAAACGGAGGCACCAACGGACGTCTCCTCGGACAAAGGCAACACACCTTCTAACAACAAAGACTGAGAAGCTCCAGTGTCCCGTAAAATCTTGATAGGCTGATGAGTAGTATTATTAACAATAGAAACAAACCCATCAGACATAAAGGGCTTATAATCCTCCATGTAATCACAAAAACTGGACTTAAAAGCCTGACTCGCAGGACATTCCAACTTATTGGTAACAACGGGTGTCGTACAAGCACTGGACTTGGGCTTATGATCTCTTTCATTCTTCTTCTGGAGTCTAAAACAATCAGCCATCAGGTGACCATTTTTCTTACAATAAGCGCAAGTTACGCAGCGATGTTAAGGCATATGTTTTTTTTTATTTCATAATATTGGGTCTATTCCACTTAAATAAGGAATACTCTTCATATTTAGCATATGAGCGTTATCGTTAACCACTATGTTAATGACAATGACAAGAGGTACCTAACAGGTAATTATTTCAGTCACGTGATTGCTCATTTGCATACTACAGCGAATTACCAACAACGGACCGGGTGTACATACATTTCGCAAAAGTGCAAGGGCGTAGGGGTGTCAGCTATTAACAAGAATATATACGATATATTCTATAGGACCCCGCCTTTCTGAAAAGTGCTGCTACTTTGTCTGGATTTGTGTATTTTTTACAACATTTGACATGAAGTACTCGAATGCGTCAAAAAAGCACGATTTTTCATCTTTAAATGCAGTTTTCTCAAAAACGAATACAAACCAGGAAAAGTAGCAGCACTTTTCTATTACCGCAGATATAGCAGATTTCACACATATTCATGTCTATAATGTCTGTTCAGCGTATGCCCATGCACTTTTCGATTTTATTTTATTCAACAACTCTACTCTCATTTCGCTCCGGATTTAAAGCGCAACGAGGACGATGGATTTCTAAGAGCGGACCGATGACCAAAAAGATATCCGGAATTACTGTTTCCATCTTGTAGTCGGCAACCAGTTATATAAACTTTAGAAGCGCAAATATTATGAACATATTTTTAATATTGTATTGTTACCATATTAAATAAATAAACATTAATACTTTATTTAGTTTTCTGGAAAAATCAATTTACATTCAGTTTAGGTTTACTGAAACACAACACAAGAAAAGTAGGGGGGATGCACAATGAGATCTGGATAAATTATACATTCAGTATTTCACATATCATACCAGTATAGTAGATTTTTTCACAGGATTACAAACCACCAGGTTTCAGAATGATCAGATTTAATATTTTGGCTCCAACAAAATGTTACAAAACCCCACGTTTATGTATTTATACCAATCCTGTAGGACCATATGCTAAAATGTTACAAATAAATTTTTATTTTCATTTTCGAATAAAATATTTGCTTTCATGTATTGAAATCTCCCTAAATTTGGCAAGGAATTAAAATTTTAAAGTTCAGAGATTATTTTTTTACTGCAGACTGCCAAATTTCACTGCATATAGCTTCTGAAACCAGTCTGGATGCAAAAGTTTTCCATGCTTTAAAATGGTGGACTACCGGTAATTAATCACTACTTGTGAGAAAAATTACCTTCTTTGCTTAGGAATAGATGTAACTTCTACCTTTAAATGTATGAGCCATATTAACTGTTCTGGGTCAATGTGTACATAATACAAGGGTTTTACAGGAATACATGATCCAGGAACTGTATAATTATATAGTATTATATGATCCCTGCATGATCATGGCAGGGGCCAATTCATGCAAATTCTGCACCACTTACTATCAACATGACCTTTTATCATCCCCAATGCTGAGAGAGGAAGGGGGAGGGGGGGTTGTGTGTGTGTGCAACTCTGTAACTCAATGGTACTAGATAAAGGACGTGCTGCAAATTCCGGTCAAGATTTTACAAAACTGGTGGAGATTTTTGGTCAGGATTTTCTGCAGATTTTTATAAAGCACAAAGGAGAATTCAGGTTGCCTTTAAATATGTCTCATCATGGCTTTTATTATTTTTGGATAATTTCGGATATGTAATTTTAGCTTTCCTGGATATTTTCATGTCACAAATTCGATATATGGATAATTTCGGATAGGGGTTTCCAGTTCACTGACGCACCCCACGGTCATAAAAAGCCCCCCCCCCCCCCCCATTGATACTTGCACAATTGTTGGTTCTTGTCAACAGACTGCTTACTCTTCCGGAGCACCTGAGTCTACCCCTCGTTTTTTGGTGGGGTCCATGTTGTTCATGTTATTAGTTTTTAGTTGTAGTGCTTGTATTGTTTTGGTCTTGTCTTCGTTGTTCTCCAGAGTTTGTCAGTTGTTTCGATTTTCCCCTCCTTCGAATATCCCTTTGGTATTTCTTGATTTTACTTATATGTTTTATCAAAGCCTCAAGCAGAGATATCATGTTCACTTACTACAGAGCAAGAAATTTCATACAAATTCTTGCCACCTCATCTTTAAAAATAAAACTTGAAAAATTACTCAAGACACATGATTTTAATAAATCTATTCATAATAAATATCACATAGTATGTCAATACTCAATACAAAAAAATGTTAATAATCCTTTTTAAAAATACAAAAATTTTCTAATAAACTGCTAAAATAAATGTTTATATTTATTATCATTTTACATTTGTTAACCAGATGTCACATTCCCTACTTGTATTTGAAGTTGTCTCCCATATGCATAAGTTATCTTCCCCAAAAGTATCTTGTATCAATTTACAAAGGACAAAAATTACTTTTAGATTTTAGATAAAGAACATCAAAACATATAAACAAAATAAAGATATAAATTAAATCTACTGATTTTTTGTATTCTGAATTAAAAACAACTATTTCAATGAACATTTTTCAAACTAAATATAGAAACTTTCATTCACTTAGCGTTATATATTTTTCCAAAACTGATTAATCTTTTTCCGTAATTCAAATAAATCCATTGGTTTTTTTTCATGGTGTGATGAACATTTCAGAAACTTCTTTTTAAATCAAAATTTTTCAGGATTACTCCAGAAATGTCATTGTGTATTTCAATTTTCAATTCATCTAGTCAAATTAAAATTCAATCTCTTGTTCAAACTGCTACATGTACTGCCGTACAATGTATAATACACTCAGTTTTCTTCAGCTCAACTTTGTCCAACTCCACAACTGACAATTTTACATTTAATATGTTCAATTTTCAACAGGCTCTTTGGCTGTAACCTATCACCATCCTATTAATAAAAACGGAAAATTTTATATTAAGTATACATCTACATAAAATCCTTGTGACTGTACAAATTAGAATATACTTTTTTATCAGTAACTGACAAACTAAAACATTTTTGTTCAAGTACAAGTAAATTGTTGGGAAATATATATAATTTATTAGTATATGAGCGTCAGAAACAGGTAGAAGTTTATAACATATTTGGCAATTAAAAATAAATGTATATTTTCTGACAATTTACAGAATGATTGTTGGTTTCTCCTAACATGATCAGGTCTGTTTTCACCTTCGGGGGCAATTTTTTTCCAGGCAGAAATAAATAAACTGCTGCAACATGAGGGCATGATACACCTGTCGTCCAGGAAATAAAATTTCACCGGTTAACATATAGACTCTTTGATTTTGTTGCTTATTTTTTATGAATACCAGGTAGGTCGCATCCCACTCTGGAACAGAAAATTGTAACTTCACCAAAAAGTATAAAGACCTTTAGACTATCACAACAAACAACTGTTTAAAGTTTGAAGTAAATATGACAATGCGTTCTTAAGATACAACATGACATGTGAAAAATCCCCCCTTTTTTAATGAACAAAGTTCCATAACACTGAAATTTGAATGAATAAAATTCCATAACCGTCCAAAGTGTGAAAAATTGACAGTTTTCGACAATTTTTCAACGAATAAAGATCCATGTCATATCGGAATTGATGAAATAAAAACAAAACAAAAGGGAGCTTACATCAATAGATTTAAATAAGTCAACTAGTTTTGAAAATTGGTGAAAGCGTTTTCGAGTTGTTGTCCGAAGTGTGGACGACAGACGGAATCAACGGTATACCATAATATGTCCTGTCTTTAAAGACGGGTGCACGAAAATTAAATAAATTTCCTGTTTTGTTTTGTGGCAATTATTAATGTTGTTTTAAATTGTCTGACTGTCTATTAGAAACTGTTATATAATATCATGCAACTTTCTTCCCCCATGTTTTTAAATAGCTTATTTTATGGAATCAGGAATGAAACAAACTCAATAATTTCCAGTGAAACAAACCTTTTATCTAACTTTGTAATGAAATGAATTTGTTTTACATTTACAGAATTCTTTGAGACTGAAACTATTCACCAAAAATAAATTTTGCCTGGCCTAAAAGAATACCTTTTTTTATTCAGCAATGATAATTTTTTTTATTAATTGGGAAAAGTCATGAAAATGGCACATTTCTAGCCCCTTTTTACAAAGATAATAATACAGGGAAAACATGACTTCATAAGCACTGTGAACAAAAATACAACACAGAGTCCCAGATAACGTGCACATCAGTTTCATTTACACATTGAAAAGTGGAAGATAAGCTTGAGAATTATTTTCAGGCCATCAAAGTTACGTTCAGTCCGAAACAACTATGCACAGGTTTAACAAATCCGAAGTGATATTGCTTACATATTTACCTGTAAGCTACATTATTTACATTTAGTTACAAAGAACTTTAATGTAAAATTTTATCAGTCACTCATTCGTTAAATGTAGGTCAGTGACCAAAATCAAGCAGTATTATACCAAATACCAGAAATAATGTTACCTTGCATTTTGTCGTATCACATTTCTCGGGTTATAAACCTTTTCCTGTTCAGGGTTACACATGACAAAGCTTGAGGCTGTAAAATAAGAATACAAGGTACATGTTAAATAAATGGGTAATAAGTGTAAGATTGTGTAACAACAAACACATTTTTTTCAAAACAATTCTTAATTTAGGTCAAATTACTTGTTTTTATTGTGCTTTTTATTGACATGATAGATGTGAGTTGTCTCCCACGTTCTTATTGGAGGCATCTTTCACATGATGCAAACAACAGTTTTGAATAAAATTCTATAGACTTTTCCCCAAAATAATAAAAAACTGGAAGCAAATTGCCTAATTTGCTAATCATTGCACAGTGAATTTTTATGATTTATTATCTTACTTTATACTTAAACTTTATTTTAGTTGTATAAAAAGATCAGAAATGTGAATTTAAAACATATAATTTAATATTAACTAAGGGGAGATTACTCTATTGGAAGCCAGCAAATTTACCTTGAAACTATGTTTTAAAAACAGATTGATATAACCTTTCAAATATCTATAATAATACACCTTTAAATTTCGCACCTAAATCTGTTAGTCTAGAATCAGCCAATACATGTATTTGGGATTTTGTAAGGGGGGAGGGACTGTATTTTATCTCGTTTATGTCACAGTGGAAATTTATCAGAAATAAATGTCACATGGTGGAAAAGTTTGAAAAAAAATCTTTTATTTGATATACATTGTATATTGTTTTTATATAGGGGTTTAAGATACAACAAATTGGTCAGTTACCAACTTGATTAACAGACACCATCAATTCCTGACATCATTTAGGAAACTGAAAACTGTTGTGTGCACATTAAATGAACAAATAGTCATTTGTTTTCTTAGGAATATATATGTTCCATACACATTATTCTCCAAAATTTTTGTAACTGATGAAGGCTTTCTCCTATTCAATATTTCAGAAAAGGTTAAAGAAATTTTTGCTCATTATGTAAGGAAAGATAACTCATGCATACGGGAGACCACTCCAATATCTGCAAATAGGGAATGTATGTATGTAATATATCAATGAAGTACTTTTTTCTAAGTCGATGCTATATGACTCTTTGAGTTTAGAACTGCAATGAATGTTTGTGTACAATGTATTCCTATTCAAATTTCAAATTTTCACCTATTTTCAAAATATCAGATTGAACATATAGGCACATGGTTATTTTCATGCAGTTCTCAGTGAAGGATGTTTATAACAAACTTATATAATAAACTGTTATCACAGAGATATGTCTCGCCTTTTTGTAATTTTGATTATGCAAATGTTGAAATCATAATAGCAATACCTTAACATCTTACACAAGTTATGCAAATATTCAAAGTCAATAGACCATGACTGAGGGGGTGGAGCCAAATAATCTCCATGGCAATGAGATGTGGCAATCATAATACATCTGCATACCAATTATCATTGACCTACCACTAGTGGATCCCCATAAACTGACCTAATCACAAACTAATACATGTAAAGTAAGCAAACCATTCAAAGTCAATAGACCATGACTGAGGGGGCGGAGCCAAATAATCTCCATGGCAATGAGATGTGGCAATGGTAATACATCTGCATACCAATTATCATTGACCTACCACTAGTGGATCCCCATAAACTGACCTAATCACAAACTAATACATGTAAAGTAAGCAAACCATTCAAAGTCAATAGACCATGACTGAGGGGGCGGAACCAAATAATCTCCATGGCAATGAGATGTGGCAATGGTAATACATCTGCATACCAATTATCATTGACCTACCACTAGTGGATCCCCATAAACTGACCTAATCACAAACTAATACATGTAAAGTAAGCAAACCATTCAAAGTCAATAGACCATGACTGAGGGGGCGGAGCCAAATAATCTCCATGGCAATGAGATGTGGCAATGGTAATACATCTGCATACCAATTATCATTGACCTACCACTAGTGGATCCCCATAAACTGACCTAATCACAAACTAATACATTGTTGACGCCGTCGCCGCCGCCGCCGCCGACGCCGGAAACAGCATACCTATGTCTCGCCTTTTGACTCCGTCAAGGCGAGACAAAAATACTACATGAAGGTTAAATTGTTATGTTTTGTTCATCATAAATGATGGATGGATGAATTATTATTTATCGTCCAGTGGCAACCAGGTGCATATCAGAACAAGAACATGTTAATATGATATGAATATGATCCCTGCTTTGTACTAGACCGACACGCTGAGCCAGATTTTTAACGTGCTAGCTCACGAGGTAAATATCCGCAGGAAGACATATCACCCCATCGGACACATTATACTGACTACCAGTCCTTTGCTCTTACTCCTATACATTGTAGGCTATATGCCGTGTGCATGGTGGAGAAGCAGCAAATACCAATTTTAATGTCTTTGGTTTGACCCGGCCGGGGATCGCCTGCGACCTTCTGCACTCAAGGCGAGCACGCTACCAGGAGACCACAAAGGCGGTTTTCATCATAAATGATATTTTTATTTCCTCATGTTTCCCTATGCAAGACCCTGTATTATAGGTGTAAAGTTTTACAACACTTAAGCACAAAAAAAAACAGCCAATTTTAGAATTAATTCAAGAATGGTATAATGACTTTTGTCAGAATTTTAGTAAAGTAAAAGTTTTTGTGATCATCATTCTTTATGTTTTTAAGGCAAGGTGGGAGAACAAAGGGGCAAGAGTCATATTACTTAATTTATACTCTTGGTTGGTTTTTGCATTGGCCCTTAGATATGGATTCAAGGTTGGATGTAGTGTTCCAAGTATCAATTCCATTTTATTTAACTATTCACATCGAATTACTTTTTTACAAGCGTAAATGTAACTTTCCTGTCCTTTTTAATCTTTTTTTTGCCATATAACATCAACTTGTAATTAAAATATAATCTTTACCCGATACCAATAAAAAAAACTCATTTTTCTGTCAAAAGTTAAGAAAACTACAAAATGTGTCCAAAAGACACGTCCCGCCCTAAAAACAATATAGGTTTATATCCAGTTATAAAAGTGAAAAATGAAGTTTATAATGGAGCAAATATATGGTACAGAACTGTGTTGTACTTTAAAAGACCAAAATTGTTTTGTTAAAGTATCATTGACAACATGATTTCTAAGATATGGAGCTATGGCAGTATCAACTTGATTTCTTTTATTATATGTTCGAATGAGCATTCTTTAAAAAAAAAAAAAAATCAAATGTAAGAAATATGAGGAAATGGACCTAAACATAAACCTTAAGCAAAGTTATTCGACAATGAAATGTAGGTCAATGTGACTATTTTAAGGAATTCTTTACCAACAGACCTAAAGTTAAAGAAAAATATAGAAACCTTCAAAAGAAATTATGCAGATTACTTAAAGCTCCGTGCAGCTTTCTAAATTTATTAAATTAAAGTCACAGTATTTGAAGGCAAGATATTCTATTGCTTCAATGTTTATATTAAATGCATATAATTTTATTGATTATATATATATGTATATATTTATATTGATGGTCTACATGGTGTGGATCTTTGTAGAAATAGGATCAATGTTAGATTAATTTATTCTGTGCATTGTATTAATTTATATTTTATTTGAGGGCCTTCGGGAAGATAAGCTTTTTAATGCTAACTGTGTTACCTCTTTAAATAAAGACATTACTTACTTACCCAAATATTGCTGAATAGCGTTGTACTATATAAGAGGAATGTAGCGGTGAAAGGTCATTGATATATTACCATAAGATTCGGATTTATTGACCCTAATGTAGTAAAATTAAACCAAAGTCACTGAAGCATGAAATGTAGGTCATAGCGACCCAGTGTTGCTGAACTGCCTTGTACTATACAGGATGGCTGTAGTGGTGAAATATCATTGATATATTACTATAGGTTTCTCAGAAATGGAGCTAAACGCAAAACTTAACCGAATTTAAACGTACGGACTGACAGACAAGGGTAAATCTATATACCCCAGCCACATTTGTGGCGGGGCATAAAGATCTTGTTGCTGTGCATCATGCTGACAATCAAATATTATTTTTTAAATATCCAATTAAATCAACCCCAAAAACTATAGCTCTCTAAATTATTTAAAGATTGACTGTAATATTTTTTTTGCAGTCTATATGAAAAAATATGTATAATGTTACCAGGTCTATTGCAGATTGATATTGTAAAATATCAGCTGGCAGTCATTATATGAAGCCTTATTTGGCAAGTGAGCATAGCTAACGAGCCAATGGCTTCATATTGTGATGAGCGGCTGTATTTTACATTATAATGGTAAGCAATGACCTGAAATACAGTATATATAAATGGACCGTTTAATATAACAGGAAGTTCTTGAAAGCTAGCACTTGTACAGGGCCGATATACAGAGCATTGGCCTTATATAAACTTCTGCTTCCTGTTCTCCATAGAAATACATAGCTCTACGTTCTGTTGCTGCTGAAAAAAATAATAACCTTAACAACAATATATTTGCCCTGTATTTTATTTAATTAAGTTATAGAAGAATTACTGTAATTTTAAGTCACTGGTTAAAGGTGTCACTATAAATATTTATCTGCTGGGAACCTGATAATATTTTTGTCATTTTCTTAATCTTCCTCTACGAAAAAACAACTGGATGCCAGGAAATAGCCAAAATGTGCTGAAAACAGCATAAAACCCTAATCCCTTTTGGGGTTCTGTGTCCGGAGCTATTTTTCTGACTTGGCTAGCCACCTAAAAAAACAAAAACAAATCCCCCATTCCTTACCCTGGGGCCGATTGTCAGATCAGAGGAGGACAAAACGCTTATATTCTATTTATTATTTGGCTTTCAAAGTAAACTACAATCCCCTGATGACAATAAAAAGAGGCTTTATTGACAACTAAAAACTTAGCCAGAGTTTGTTTGGGGAGATTTGTTTTTTTGTTTTTTGTTTTTTTTTTTTTTTTGGGGGGGGGGGGGGGTGGTAAATGTTATGTTTAAACAAAACATATACTTTTATGACTTATCATGTTCTGATATTGGATTTTGTACTATTCTCACACAAATATTCTTTTTTTAAATACGGTTCACGAAAAATGACAAACAACAGTGTCAGTGTCAACAGTGAACAGGTGATACACCACTTCGTGTTGTGGACAAATGCATGTGGGTCATGTTATGAATGTTGTCAGGTTACTGATATACGTTACCTTAATATTTAAGATCAGCATAATCAGTGTCTGGTCAATTACAAGGCCTGCATCATTGTTGCTCCTTCTCCTCGGCTGATAACACGTGAAATGTCCACTCTTCAAGCTTCTCAAAGATTAAGATTTCCATATAAGGAAAATAGACCCCGCCTTCGTACGATGATGGACGGCTCAAGTTTTTCCACATCAAAGCCTTTTTCTCCAAATATAGACACGCATTTCGATGTACAACGTAGGGATATACGTTGTTATATCATTCGCATCAATCTCAACGAAAAATTAACCGAAATTTTAACGTAAATATCTTTTATGACGGAAACAACGCCGGCATTGACGTCCATGACGTAGCACGCAATGTTCATGAATATTCATGTCATTAGCAGGAGTTATCTCCCCGTGACCAAAAATAAAAAACATTGCCTTAACATAGCTGCGTAGTGACTTCTTCTCAAAAGTATCAAATTTTGGACCAGACATGTTATAACTAGACGGACTCTTATTCTGTGCAACAGGCTTAATATCAGTACGCTCAGTGCTTTGATTTTTGTAATTTCCGCTTGAAGTATTAAAATTTTGACCTTTGAAACTCCTTTTATGTGAAATGGTATAAGTATCGGAAACAACAGCTGCATCTTGCAATGTCTCAACAGTTTTGTCATCTAAATGTGTTTTTAAGTCTAAATTAACACACTGCTTGAACTCTTCTAATAACATTAATTGTCTTAATTTATCAAAATTTTTATCTATTTTCTTTGACGTAAGCCATTTATCAAATAAATCTTCTTTTTCCCTAGCAAATTCAACATAGGTTTGTGTTTCAAACTTTTTATAAGACCTAAATTTCTGTCTATATGCTTCTGGCACTAGCTCATAAGCTTTCAAAACTTCCTGTTTAACAGTGTCATAATCAGAACTTTTTTCTGAAGAAAGTGCTGAGTATATTTCAGCGGCCTTGCCCACAAAAACACTTTGCAGCATAGTAGTCCAATAAGGCTTTGGCCATTTCAGATTTTGAGCAATTTTCTCAAATTGTGGAAAAAATTTATCAACCGTTTTTTCACAAAATTTAGGAACCAAACGTATATTTTTTGCTGCCTCAAAATGTTCTGATGTTGACTTAGTGTTGCTTTCTACTTTAACCATTTCTATTTTCATTTTCTCCATCTCTAACCTTTCCCTCATTTCAAGTTCTGCCTGTAATTGTTTTAATTTAAATTCATCTTCTTTTTCTAATTGTTTTAATTTAAATTCATCTTCTTTTTCTAATTGTTTTAATTTAACTTCGTTTTCAAATTGTTTTTCCAATTGTTTTAATTTAAGTTCGTGTTCTAATTCAAGCTGTTTTAATTTTAAAGCATCAACATTTTCGACCTTGAGGTCAAGAGCCTCTTCACCAAAAATTTCTAAATCAACTAAATTGTCTATTACCAAATTTTTTATAATTTGTTTTCTCATAGATGTTCTAAACTCTATTTTTAGATGTTTAGCAAGCAACACTAATTCTTCTTTCTTTAATTTATCAAACCCTTCCAGGTCTGGCGTTTTCAAAAATTTACCAGCATCAAATTCCATTTTGTAGAATTTTGTTGGCTAATTCTAATAAAAATACTGAAAAAATTTAATAAGATATTAACGTTATCCCGAGACGAGCCCCCAATTTCTGTTACGGCCGAAATCACCTTTTAAATTGTAGCCAATAAAAGACACAAATCAATAATAAAATTTAACAAGATTTATTATATACAAGTTTACAAAATAATATTACACAAAATAAAATGTCAACTTAACTGTTCAAAATCCTGTTTTTTCTTGATCCGGAATTCTGGTCACTGTTTCCTGAATCCAAACGGAATATTATACCAATCAGTCACAATCTAGTATGATGCAACGCAAATAAAAGTATGTCAATGATGATGTGTGAAACGTAAATAACTCCAACAGCTGAGAACACAAGAATGTCTATCTGTGGTCTGATAAATGATGTTCTGAAAGTCTAACTTTCTTGTCCGTATATATACTGTAGAACGGAAACTTCTGGAATACGGTAGAAGTTCGAATCACACCATAATTATTACGTAAGTCAAATAGAAAGTTCTAGTCATTCCACCAGTATCCATTATTGTTCCAGTGATTTCTAAACTGCGCAGTTATAACATTATTTGGTAAACAACTATAAGTATTATGTAAACATAGTATACATGTTATAAGGCTACGCAAAACAAATCAGGCCAAGATAAATAAATATAATAATTACAATATCATAACAAAAGAATAAGCCACTTTCAATCCATTCTTTAAAGAATAAACATTTTCCATCCAATCTAATGAAATTATTTCCCCATATCAATTGTTTTCTTATTTGCAGAAAGTTTTGTGGATGTGGTGAAGCTCCTCCTTTAACACATATCCAGGTTTTAAGTAATTCTTGGTAAAATTCAGGCAAGTTTTTATATTCGGTTTTATCTAGATCATTAATGTTTTTCAAGTTCAGTTTAAAAACTATTAAGTTATTTCCAAATTTATTTAAATAGAATTTTGGAATAATTTTCCAGTTTTCCTTTTCATTATTAAATAATTTTAAAATCCAGCGGTTTCTATATTAATTCATTTCCGGCATATTTGTGTTTTTTCCTGGATGAAAATTTGGATTTACGTGTAAATATGTAGTTTATTCCAAAACTAGTGGTGAGCGAGTTATCAAAATAGTCATATTTAATCGTGCTAAAATGCACTGTAAGTTCTTTACTTGTCAATTTCGACTTATTTAGAACAGGGACTATCCCTGGTTGAAAGAACCAAGACCTAAAATATCGATCGTAGCATAATGCAGTACTCAGATAAACATGATTACCTCAACGTCTGAATATATACACAAAAAAGTCAAAAATAAATAAAACGATTAGAAAAATAAGCAAATAAGCTATATTTTAATAATTTTATAGCCACGTGTGAGAAGTAACGGTACATGTGTCCGTCACATGACCATCTTGTCATGTGACACATGTGACCTTGTTTTGAGTCATGTGACATATTGATTCTGGCAGAGTTCTAATCATGATAATGCTTTATGAAGTCAAGGGTTTTTTGTTATTAATTTACATTCTTTAATTTTAAGGAAATTATTTATTTCAACGATGTTTTTTATTTCCAATCTGAAAATTTTGAAAATATCAATTTTCTTCCTTTTTGATTCAGAAATATAGTATGATTTATATATGGAAAAAAATATTATAGTCAATAAAAAGTTAATGTCAAAGTAAGCTTTATCTTGTATTTTATATCCAATTATAAGATTTTCCATATTAATAATGTTTTTGTTGAAACCTAAGAAAGTAAGTAGCTTTGATGTTTTTGTAAAAAGTCATCATTAAAATTACACAAGAGAAAAAAATGTTCATAATCTTCTTTCATTTTGCAGTGATTACATGAGCTATCTGATAGTATTTTCCATTTGGTTAATAGATTGTTGCATGGTAATATAAAATAAATTAGTTTCCATTTAAACATTTTCAGTTTATTATCCTGTAAGTGATAGAAAATGAAGTTAAAGCATTTTTCAAGTTTAAAATTTAAACTCGTCCCAAAATATTTTTCCCAAGTTATAAATCCTATTGGTTTATCTGACGTATTATCATTTAATATAGTTTTGTAAATTTCTTTCGTACTCATTTTAGAATTAATTTCTTTTGTAAACATGATTGTTAGAATATTTAGAGTTTTATAAATGTTTACATCGGTTTTTATTGAATTTTCTTGTTTTAATATAGTGAGCCAATGTTTTGGTAAAGCCTTTTTTATGCAAGAGATCTGCCGAATCCAGTCTTGTTTTTTCTTCAGTTTAGAAAGAATAGAAAATTTGCCCGTTTGCATCTATAATATCATTTATAAAGAATAAGCCACTTTCAATCCATTCTTTAAAGAATAAACATTTTCCATCCAATCTAATGAAATTATTTCCCCATATCAATTGTTTTGTTATTTGCAGAAAGTTTTGTGGATGTGGTGAAGCTCCTCCTTTAACACATATCCAGGTTTTAAGTTATTCTTGGTAAAATTCAGACAAGTTTTTATATTCGGTTTTATCTAGATCATTAATGTTTTTCAAGTTCATTTTAAAAACTATTAAGTTATTTCCAAATTTATTTAAATAGAATTTTGGAATAATTTTCCAGTTTTCCTTTTCATTATTAAATAATTTTAAAATCCAGCCGATATGAATGGATTTTATAAATGTATCAATATCTATCATTTTGAGGTTCCCTTTTAAATAGTGAAATTGTATATGAGTGTTTTAAACTTTTGTAGTAATTCTTTTGGAATAACTGTGTTTGATACTACATATGTTAAGTTTGGAAGCAGTAAGGATTTAGTTACTTCTATTCTCCCCAGTATGCTAAGATTTCTTTTCTCCCAGTTTGCTATGATTTTTTCACATTTAATAAGTTGTTTTTCAAAATTTAAATTTTGACATTCAGTTTTATTGCACCCAAAATATATTCCGAGACTTTTAATTGGACCATTACACCAGCTAATGTTTTCATATTTTTCTTTACAATGTTTTAGTTTGCCTAGCCATATTCCTTCAGTTTTTGTTCTGTTAAGTTTAAGGCTAGAAAGACTGCCAAATTTTTCAATCAAATTTAATGCTATAGTGATATCCTGTTTAGAATATAAGAACAAAGTGGTATCGTCTGCAAGTTGACATATTTTTAGGGTATTAGTTTTACTGTCTAACTTTATTTCTAATCTTTTAATATTTTTGTTTTCTCTAATTTTGATTGCCATAATTTCTACTGCAAGAACGAAGAGTAACGAAGACAATGGATACCCTTGTTTTATTCCGCGTGATGCTTTGAAGCGACTAGAGACCCACCCATTATTTGTTATACACCCTTTAATATCTGAATACATAAGTTCAATCAATTTTATAAAACTTTCTTTAAATCCAAATTTTTTTAGGGAAAATTAAAATTCCAATTGATTGATTGATTGATTGATTGTTGTTTAACGCCTTACTGGTGATATTGCAGCCAATATCACAACGAGAACTAATTAGACTCGAACTGATTAAAAAGTAAAAAAATACCTAAAAACAATAGAATATTTACAAATAAAATATTTAGGGTAGAATAAACAGTAAAACTGATATCACAGTCGCACTTTCATTTAGAAATAATTTCACAGATACACTATTCATCAAACAATATACATAAAATATTCAGTAAACGGTATCATCTTATATAAAAACACGTCAATTAACAATAACAAAGTTTCAGATAATGACCAATGACTATACTCAAGAACATATTAAAATAGTCTATATTCTGGAGTAAAGTCCCACGTCTTTCAAATATTGTAACAGACAGTCGCTAGCGACCACTGTAAATAAATATTTCATATTGTTGACTGTGTAGTACCGACAAATTATGTCAGATTTATCCACACAGTCTATTAAAAGGTTTTTCACAATGTGTCGACATTGGCACGGAATACACTCAGGAGGTGGCTCATTCTCTAAAATAAAACAATGAGTCGTCCTGGTGTGGCCCATGCGACATCTAGTTAAAACCACTTGTTCTCTGCGGCTTCTGCCGAAGGAAAAAACATTTTGCCAACAGTTGGCTCAATAGCATGTAATTTATTTTCTGTCAGCAGATCCCACTTGGACTGGCACACACGTAAAACATATTTATAAATCAAAAGTTTAAAATCCGTATAAAGCACTGACATATTAGTAATTGGGTCATCTAAAGCATCCTTCGCTATACTATCTACGACAGTGTTTCCTCGGATACCAATATGACTTGGTATCCAGATAAAAACTATTTCTTTGCCCATTTGTACAAGTCTTTTATAGAATTCAATAATTTGGGCTTTTTTATTTCTGACCTTCTATAGCCAATAAACACGAAAGAGAATCTGAGCATATAAGAATTTTTCAGTTTATCAGACGTTCTGACAAATTCAAAGCAAGAATGATGGCTCTAGCCTCTGCAATAAATATTGAACTGGGAGATGGAAGACGGATAGTTGTTGCCTGCTGCCCATGGACTACTGCAGCAGCCACTTTGTCCCCGTCCTTGGACCAATCAGTATAACTTGAGTCATGAAATGCAAATTTTGATTTTATTTCAGCAAAATGTTGCTGAATTATAATTGGGTTCGTTTCAGACTTTTTATGTTTTTTTTAGGTCAAAAATAAATTTAGGTTTGGGTACAAACCAAGGTGGCGATTGAGGTATATTAATAGAGGCTATTTCATCAAGGTTTAAGTTAGAACCAGAAATATGTGGTTTCATCCGAACACCAAATGGAGGAATTTTATTTTCATGTTGTTCAAATATATCCTCATAGAGAGGATTGAAAACACAGTCGTAGGCAGTTTAGTTAAGTATTGTAAACCAAGTTTGATCCCACGGTTATGAAGAGACGGCTCGTTCACCTCTACATATAAACTCTCCATAGGAGAAGTTCTGAACGCCCCCAAGGCCAAACGTAGGCCTTCATGGTGAACAGTATCTAACATTTCTATGTAGGATTTGCGAGCGGATCCATATATAATGGAACCATAATCAAATTTTGATCGTACAAGCGATCGATATAAATTTAACAATATGTTTTTATCAGCACCACAGTCAGTGCTGGAAACAACTTTTAAAATATCCATTGCTTTCAAGCATTTAGCTTTAAGCATTTTGATATGGGGTAGAAAGGTAAGTTTATTGTCAAACAGAATACCTAGAAATTGTGTTTCTTTGACGACTTTAATTGGAGAATTATAAATTTTTAGTTCGGGGTCGAAATGCAGTTCTCGTTTATCGCAAAAATGCATAATACTGTTTTGGATTTGGAAAATGTAAAACCATTTTCCATATCCCATTTTTAAATTTTATTTAAAGACAGCTGTAGTTGTCTTTGAATATTGTTCATATTTTTAGCCTTATAACATATCAAAAATTCATCTACATAGCGGGAGCCTTCAACATTTTCTTTTAATGTTTTAGCTAAACTGTTTATTTTTATACTAAATAAAGTGACGGAGAGGATACTTCCCTGAGGAACACCCATCTCCTGTTCAAAAGGGTCAGACATAGTCGTGTTAACCTTCACTTTGAACTGTCTGACTGAAAGGCAATTTTCAATGAAGGTAGGTAACCTACCTTTCAACCCCATATCATTTAAGTCCTTTAAAATGCCATATTTCCATGTGGTGTCGTAGGTTTTTTCCAGATCGAAAAAGACGGACACCACATGTTCACCTTTAGCAAACCCGTTGCGTATAAAGGATTCGAAGCGAACAAGATGATCCAACGTGCTTCTGCCTTGTCGGAACCCACACTGTATATTGGACAGGAGGCCATTCTCCTCTAGGAACCAGACAAGGCGGTCGTTGATCATCCGATCCATTGTCTTACAAACGCAACTTGTGAGGGCAATTGGCCGATAATTCGACCGTTCGAAATGATCCTTCCCAGATTTTGGAATAGGGATAACTGTGGCAAGTTTCCAAATGGAAGGTAAGTCACCAGTTTCCCATACATTGTTAAGACGATCTAAAAGCGTTTTAAGAGAAGTGTCAAGAAGGTGTTTCAAAAGTTTATTGTGAATATCATCTGGGCCACATGCTGTGTCATGTGCTTTCGACAGAGAAATGTTTAGCTCATCCAAACAAAAAGGGCGGTTTTAATCTTCTAAATTGTTTGATTTTAAATTGAGTCTATTTTTCTCAGTTCGGTTTTTAATCCTTTGGAATTCCTGGGAATAATTCAGAGAAGAAGAATGTTTTGAGAAGGTTTCACCAAGTTTATTCGAGATATCATTTTCTGAGATCAAAAGAGTTTGGCAATCTTTTAAATGGTGAAGATTGGTCTTTCTGTTTAAACCATTAATTTTGTGGATAAAATTCCAGACTTTATTCATAGGTGTATGAGAGTTTATTTTAGAGATGAAGTTTTGCCAAGACTTCATTTTGGGAGTTACTGCCCCATATTGGATTGTGGGCGTTAAAATCGCCCATAAGGAGAAAAGGGGCTTGCAACTGATCTGTTAAAGATTTCAGTTGATTTATTTCCAAGGACCTATTAGGGGGAAGATAGACAAAACACAATGTTATAGTTTTTTAAGGGGACATTTTGACAGCAACTGCTTGTAATTCAGTATTAAGTTTTATTTGTCTATGTGTAATACCATTTTTAACCAGGATTGATGAACCGCCAGCGGCTCTTTCATCCTTTGTAACTTGAGTGCTGTAAATCGAGTAATTTTCAATGTTTACATTATCATTTTCTTTTAAATGTGTTTCCTGAAGACAAAAGGCAACAGGAAGGAAAGCTTGTACAAGAAACGGTAGCCCTATTAAGTTAATTTTCAAACCCCCCACAATTCCATTGTATTATGTTGTTTATTTCGTTGGAGGACGGATGGGAGAATAGTTCGTCACTGAGTGTTCACGGGAAGTACTTCTGTGTCGTCCATCCGAAGCTCTGGAGTCAGTAACTGGGCGTTTGGAATCCACAGATGGTACTACTGGATCCCCCCAGATTGACTCTATATCAGTGGTAATTATCTGCTCAGAGTCATCATCGATATCGTCGTCAAACTCTGATCAGAGGTCTCGAAACTTATTGAATTTTTTACTTTTTTCAGCCTTCGAGATGCGATTTGAACAGTTTTTTGTTTTTTTTATTTATCTTGTGATGATGAACGTGCAGCTCTCTGTGATGGTGA
Source organism: Mytilisepta virgata (assembly GCA_028015205.1). Classification (NCBI taxonomy): domain Eukaryota; kingdom Metazoa; phylum Mollusca; class Bivalvia; order Mytilida; family Mytilidae; genus Mytilisepta; species Mytilisepta virgata. Next base: position 22,256,834 of record CM051513.1, read on the forward strand.
CGGTTTCTGAGGTGATTTTTTGGTTGAGGATGTAGAAGACCTTTGTTTCGGAGTTGGTTTTTGCTGATTATAGACATTTGAAGAAAGAGAAGTGTCAGACGTTTGTGAAGAATTTGATGAAGACTGTTTAGGATGAGAAGATTTTCCACTTGCTTGGTTGGGTTTGACGGTGAGAACCGATAATTCTGTTAGGCCAAGTGAAATCAGTTTGAGTTGCAAAGGATCTATTGCTTTTAGATGATTTAACTTTGTCAGTGTAAGATGTTGTAGGATTACAGTTTTTAAAGGCAGAGACCATTTTTTTTTTGGCTTCCTGATAGCTTATACCTTTTTCTACTTTAGTTTTCTGAATTTCAAGCTCTGTTTTGTAACATTGGCAGTTTCTGGAATTGGCCATATGATCTAGTCTGCAATTCATACATTTAACGTTGCCGTCACAATCAAAATTGGAATGGCCCTCTACAGAACAATTGACACACCTTTCAATACCTCTACATGAACTCTTACCAAGTATCTGGCATTTGAAGCAACTGGTAGGGTTAGGTATGAAAGTGTCAACTTTGATTCTGTAGGGACCTATGAACATATGTTCAGGCACACGGGTAAGGTCAAAAGTGATGAGATAAGTGCTAAGTTTAATAATATTACCGTCATGTCGTTTTGTAAACCTTTTAACTTTGGAATCATTTTGGAATTTCAGTTCTTCACATATAACTTCTTCTGTCAATTCAGCTAAATCACGGTCTCTGTCTCTAATCACACCTGGTCAGTGATCTATGAGGTGTAACAGAGATGTGGACATCAGAAATTGTTGTAAGAGAGAGTAAAGTTTTGGCGTGTAGTGATCTGAGACATTCAACTAGCAGATTTCCGTTTCTCATTTTTGTGACTTTTTAAGCTGGCCTAGTGTTTTTTGTATAACAAAAGGAGAAATGTTGGTGCCAGGTTTTTCATTGTTGACTGATGTAATAACTAAAAATTTTCGAAAATTGTCCGAAAAAGTATTTGGCAACTTAGCTGCATGTTCCTCATCATCACTGGTGTCTATTTTTCGTTTGTTTGTAGACTGGCTGTTTTGTTTTGTATTTTGAAATTCCGTGGTGAAATATATATGATTCGTTACCCTAGGTCCCAGCCCAACTCAGAGCAGCATCAACACGATGTATGCTTGCCACATTTGCGACAAGAATGATGCATACATCGCCCTGATGCACTTTAGCATCCATGACGCACGTCTGCCACATCTGCGACAAGCCCCAGGGATACTAGAATAAGATACTCGCATGGAGTACATTTTAATGGGTTCAAGTCTTGTGCCAGGGGTTGCACAGCAAGACAACCGCCCAAGGTAACATCCACACGATTGACCCATGAGCCACCGCCTTCTTGAAGCTAACCTAATAAATGGTACTACTGTTGTACATTTTTGAAACAGGTCAAGTTCAAGGGCTTGGCGTGACCAGCCGATTGAATAGGACCGGGCCCACCCGACCACCCGTTTCAAATAAAGTAAGGGCCAAACTGGCGTGTTTCAGCCACCAGGATCCCGTCCTCTATCCTTACGGGTATCCACACACGGCAAACATGTGGCCTCATTAAGCCGAGGAAGCCTTGCCCCATGAGCCACCGCCTTCTCTGTGTTTCCTTCAGTGGTCATCTTCCAAGACCCAGGAACCCAATCATCAACCTAGATACAGTGTTACCACCCATCCAAGGTATCATTGAGGGCTCCTTTGGATCTTTTCAAACAACCACGAGAAAACAGCAGAGGGCAAGACGTGACCAGTAAATGGCTGGACCGGGACCATCGACCCATTCTTTGAGCCGGGTGTATATTTTTCCAAATAAAAATGCCAACAAGAATGAAACAAAAAATAGTTGAAGAGAAGTTAACCACTGTACTGTAAAATTTAATATTCAGGAATAATAAATAAAAAACCTATAACAATAACAAAATGGAATTCAAAACTGAAAAGCAAAAATTGAACCTGTTGAGTTTTGTGACCCATAAGCCAACACCAATTCCGTATATCAGCAATTTCGAATTTTGATAACTCAGTTTATAAAGATAAAAAAATATATAAATAAAGTATTGGAAGGAGATTGGTGTGACCAGCCGATTGACCGAATCGGGTCCATCCATCCTCCCGTCTAGGTTAAGATTGTGCCCTAGATGGTGATCGGAAAAAAAAAGGAAAAATATACCTAAGGAGCAATCAAAAAAACGTAATCCATTGGACAGACAAACCCGGGAAGACAAACGAACAACCACAAGCACAACAAATAAACACAGAAAACTAAAACAATGAACAACACGAACTCCTATAAAAACCAGGAGTGAACCCAGGTGCTCCGGAAGGGTAAGCAGTTCCTGCTCCGTATACGGCACCCGTCGTGAAGTTCAACAAAGTCAATCCGGTGGAAGTCACAAATCGTAGGAGGCACATGAAAGGTTACGACAGTGGGAACAGGTCCAACATCATCTTAGATATTTGAACACTGTAATGGTCAATCAATTCATGATGACGACCGTAAAATTTCTTAAGTGATGACATCAACTTATCCCTGATAAAACCCTGGTTAAGAAGCTTTTGTGACAGCAGTAATCCTCTTTGTCGAAAGTCAGGGTAACTCACGCATGCCCTTGAAAATCGGATAAGCTGAGAAACGTAGACGCCATATGCAGGCGATGCTGGTATATTGCTACTTAAGAAGGGAAAATTAACAATAGGAAAGTTGAAGTCATCACGTTTGTCATAAAGTTTTGTCTTCAAACGTCCCTCATAGTCTATTTCAAGAAATAAATCCAAATATGAAGCGGACTTTGGTGTATCTGTAGTATCCTTAATTTGAAACTCACTGGGGTAGATAAGATGTAGAAAGTCTTGGAATTTGTCGTTATTTAACGACAACACATCATCTATATAACGAAAAGTGAAATTAAAGGATTGGGCTAGTTTCTTTTTGTTTTCACGTAGTAACCCTTGAATGAAGTCCGCTTCATATGAGTACAGAAACAGATCGGCGAGGAGAGGAGCACAGTTGGTTCCCATTGGAACCGTTTTTTCGGCCATCCAGGAACACTCCCTATTACCGACACGGGTTTGCGACACACGGCAAACATGTCACCTCTTTAGGGGGCTCTTACGCCAAGCCGAAGAGCTGTGGGCCCATTCTATTGTGTCCCCGGGACCCACACGGGGGTAAAATTCCAAAACCTAATTACACGTCTTAATATGGTGCATGACAATACTGTATAAAAATAAAATGTATAAATTGTAAAATGAGGAGGAGTTTAGGTCACATATGGTGTTTGACAATACTGTATAGAAATCAAAATGCATAAATTTAAATTAGGTCACAAGCTTAAATTGACATTTTTTTTCGAAATTCGATCCCTATGGGCCCCAATTGTAGAAAACAAAAATTCTAAAACCTTATTGCGCATCTGCATATGGTGCATAACAATACCAAATATATGTAGAAATAAAATACATACATTAGAAAATGAAAGACAAATTTAGGTCACAAGCTTGAATTCAAAATTTCAAACCCATGTTCAATCCATGTGGGCCCCTCGTTTAGGAAATCAAAATTATAAAACCTTATTGCACATCTGCAAGTGGTATGCAACCATTCTATATAGAAATTAAATTCTTAAACCCAAAAGTGAAGAAGAAGTTGATGTCACAAGAAGGTGTGACGGACGGAAACAATCTCTATATCCCCGAACTTTCTTCTGAAGTGTGGGTATCAATAGAGGCCCAACAGCCTTCATCTCTAGTTACCAGAAGATTCAGAAAGACATTTGTCATGCAAAATATAGCCCAAATTAATTCAATGTATTTTTTCCAGAAGGATCTTGCGAGATTCGAAATTCAAAATAAGGGATTCAATATCCGAAGTGTAAAATTAAAAATCCGAAATCCGATTTTCGATATCTCAAATTCAAAAGATTCGAAATCCAACATCCAGAATTACTAATTAGAAAAATATTCTAAGTTGTGAATTGTGTTTGACCAAAAATATCTTTTCACTGTTGATGATACACCGTTGAAAGGGGTATGTTGCTAACATTATACGCATTAGATAAATAATAATTTTATTCCATTGGCTTTTTTAAAATAAAATTTGAATTTCATTTTCTCCTACTTTTAGGTAAAATATTGTTAAGTATTACATAATAGCGTTCATGTTTGTGAAAGGAATGTTAAAATTTGATGAAGACAACATGCCCTTGATTATAAATACGTGTAGTTTTTTTTTATTATTTTTTCGTTTTGGAAATTACTGTTTACCATAATTAGAAAATTGATCCTATTTTTTATATATTTATTACCAGTTATTAATTGAGAATTTTAGGAATATATTAGTAGAATTTGTTATCTTAAAATTTCTGTATTGATGGGTTTTCCTGTATATGCTCACTGTTTTGTTTAGTTTACACTGGTTTTAAGAAGAGCTTACTTCAGTATCAATTAGAGTACTGTTGCACCTTTCTTCTATCCAATGTAGTAAATCATGTAAACCATGAAGTTATAAAACACAGCGAGCTGTGTCTGACATAAATCGAAAGTAATATGTATTTATAATCATACAAATGTTGTCTTCATCAGAATCATATTAAACAATGAAATGTATGTAAACATTTTAAAAAAAAGAGTTAAACATCAAACATTTGGCATTTGATCTATGACGAAATATAATGATAATGCATTTATTTCTGTCATAAAATGATAAAAATTCAAAAAAAGTTCTGACAATGAAGGTTGCCGGGTTGTGTAGAGGAAAAATTGTACCTGCAGCACACTAAATTTATTTTACAGGTTATTGTAACGTAAAAAATTTAAAATAATTCTAATAAGAACATTTTACTACTAGCTCTCAAATGTCCATAAATAGATAAAAAATAGCATTCATATTCATTTTTGCAAATATTATTCACAAGTTAGAAGCATTCCTCTGATTGGCTATTCTAGATGATGATTTTCCAATCTTGAATTTAAGATATTGAGTGTTTGATTTCCAATTTACAAATTCGGACATCAGATTTTAAATTTCCAATTTCGAACCTCCATTGTGGTTTTTCGAATCCCGTAATTTTGGCGTTCGTTGGCTAATAGTGAATTCGATAACATTTCAATAATCCATGTTGTTTTTTAATAGTAGTTACATTTAATTTTGACTCCTATTTACAAATTGCTATACAGATGATTTACAGATCTTCAAAACAATCGTCGTCTCTCATATGAATCATAAGCCTGTTGAGTTGAAAATCACAAATAAAGTAGTCTTTCAGGGAAATTTTTGACAAAAATTTTGCAGTCCGTTCTGAGAATATCAAGATGATTTAACCCCATCACTATTCAGTGTCTGTATAAAGTCAGACTATCCTTACTCTCTGTTGTTTATGCTTGTGTTTTATACTTTTGTATGTTCTTTTTTGTCCTGCGTTCTTTTAGATCGTTTGCTTTGATTAATTGGTAAGGCATTGTTAAACCGATTTGATGGGTACCCCAAACTCCCCCTTATCTATTCTGACACTCTCGTGTATAAAACACACTATAAAACCAATACAGTATGATTACCAATAAGTTGACCGCTTGCTAGGACTTAAAATTAGACGTGGTCGGTAATAATTTATACAGAATGGTTAGAATCTGTACGAAAATTGTAAAACTAGCTAAGGTTCTTATAGGTGTATTAGTAACTAAGACTACAATTACAAATCAAATAAAACATAATTGCTGTTTTTCAGGTAACATTTATGATCATTTTAAAGGATGTTTTTAACGTTTTCGTTCGACTATAATGTAACTACATCTTGACCAACATAGACATATTTCGTGTTTCCGTAATTTGGAAGACAATGGTGTAAGAGATGTTTAAAAGTTTCTGTTGGTCAAAGTTAATCCTTTACAACTTAGATGAATAAGCCTCCTCCGATTAAATTGATGTTAAGTTTATATATTTATAGGATTATCTGTAGTAAATTAATTGTGTAAGCGTAATAGGATTTGTATATAATTACTTATTTGGAAGTTGCACTACGTTATTTTTGACTGAAAGAAGTTCTTCTAATACATACCGATATGAAATATTTCTATTTTCAAATATCTTAATAACAATGATTTGCAGTCTATTGCTGACAACACGTTTGTAAACATGCTAAGATTTTGGGTGTTGTAAAGATGTAAACATTGATCACAAAGACTCCAATTAGTATACCAAATGAAACCTATTTTTTCCTGTCTTGGTAACATAGCTAAGTTGTATTTTTTTTTTAAATTTTATTAAGTGATTTCGTTTGTCTATTACAGTTATACACTCAAAATATTTTGTTTGTTTTTTTAATTTATTGTAACAACAAAAGTTAAATTGATACAAAGCTTGAATACATTCTTCTTATTAATCATATTAATCAATGAAAGATAAGATGGGTTATTTCCTAAAATCATCTTTTGCTTCAGCAAACTTTTCATCAAACGCTGCTTTCTTTTATGATGTCTTACAGTTCATTGCATTTTGCGAGAAAATTTTAAAGTATGTGCCATTATGTAATATAAATATACAATCCGGTGTCTTGCTTTCTCCAAAAGTGTCCTTGGATTGACAGAAATCGTTACTTGCATAACATTTTACAGGGACATTGGCATGTGTCGTCATATGGGAACAATATGTAGTGTGTCTTGCAGGGAAAAGCTCGAATACTATTCGATTTTAAACATAAAATATTGCTAATACAATCATTTGTTGTGACAGAAAACTGGACCGAGCTAAGTAATCCGGGAGGATGCGCATTTCTTGCAATTTGTCCAGCAACAATTTCTAGAAATCCGAGAAGACCTTTTTGGAAAGCAAAGTTTCAGATTGTATATTATTAGTGACATAATAAAATTCCACCCCCCCCCCCCCCCCCCACCCCACCCCCTTTCCCCCGCTTTAAAATTCATTAATTTGCAAGAAATCAAGAAATCATTAACATAAAAGAGCTAATGGTGAAATATTTGCTGAGGCGAACGACGTTTCTATAGAACATACACAATTTTAACTTTCGTTGGTTAATATGGTCGTTTTATATGATAAGAACGTACTCAAGCTTCATACAAATGTTCCTTTTGTTGTAAATGTAAATTAAAAGAGAGCTTTCTTTTTTCTTTTATTTATTTCTTTTATGACATCTATTGTATAATTAGTTTTATGATATAACTATTGCAGTTCCTGGCTTAGGGTATCCGATCACTTTGAGAAAAAAATCATAATGAATTGTATTTCTCGATCACTGATTGGTGTATGAAATTCTGCTTCGATAGTCTCGTTGTTTTCAAAGAACTACCACCGATGCCTTCGGTATTCAGTGTACCAATAAACCAATCTATTAATAAGAACTAAAAACATGATCAGAACTCAGACTTTTAGAAGGTTCAAGGTGTTAATCCAAAATGCAATCTACTGATATGCTTTGTCGTATGAATGAAGTGAGGAGTCAATGCAGACTACATGGATGTGTACTATTATGGCTAATTTTAAATTTCGAATGAATACGTTAAGCAGATTCTTATTTCTACATTCTCGGTATTGAAACTCCTCAAGGCTCGCCATCATAAAGATCTCAACTGTAGAAGTGCAATAAACAACTGCTCGTGAATTAACCTTCTATACATATATTGACATGGAACAGTGCCATTTATTTTCGACATGTAAAAAACTTAATTATTTTTTTCCCATTTTGTGTCTACAAAGTATTAAAATATATAGGCAAAAATTGGTCAAAGTATATCGCATGTTGCTGCACTCGAACTGCCTGTAAACGATGTTTATCATATGCATAGTTTCAATTTTGTATCATTTGATTTTACAAACTTTACAGAGACAAACGTTATTGCTGTACCTTTAAACACACTTTGCTGATAGTTGTTATTTGTTATCAAAACAAATTTGATCGATTAAAATTGTAAGAAAAAATGTAAAGTGTAAATTTAATTGAAATACTCATATATAGATATAAAGGACAATTATACCTTAATATAGAATATAAGCGAATATAAGCGAATCGTTCATATAATATCATGTATGCATAGTCCATGTACCTTTTAAATGTGTATTTTGATAAATTGTATCTAACTGTATCTAACCCTTTGTTGTGATAAATTAACAGATTGAGAATTTATAATGTATAAGGTCTGGCAGCATTCAAAATAAACAAAAAACATAGTTTTGCATAGCTTTTTTGTAAGATCCATTTCTATGGTCACTTTTAATTTGACATTGATATACATGATTAAATAGAACACTAAACTGTAGATTTAAATTTCCATCGTGGTGCTCGGATTTACTGGTCGCCCCGGTGTTTTAAATTTCCATTGTAGTGCTCGGACTTACTGGATGGCCAGGTGTATTGATTTTTCTTTCCATTATCGTTGTTGACCTTTGTGTAATTCAATAAGCATGGAGTTCTGAGATCAAATGTAAAGAAAAATGTTAGTTTTGTGGTTACAGAAGGATAAATGTTCTGTTATGTAATCTGATAATATGAACAAAAGAATACCAAAGCAACAACGCAGCGGGAAAAGTCCAAAAACTCAAAGTGCAAGAAAAAACACATTCAGGATAATAGAACACAGCAAACAAACGCCACAAAACATAAAACAAAAGAAATAAAAAAGCATAATATACTAAAAAAAGTTTTGATTTCAATTATTATCTGTGTACAAGTATAAACAACCTAGCTATGAAGCAGAAGTTAGTGTGTCAGTGGTCTCCTTAATTTTAAACTTAATGGGATAGATGAAATGTAGGTAATCCCTAAATTAAGTACTATTAAGTGACAAAACATCATTTTTAGAGCCGAAGCTTAAACTAAAGGACTGGGCCAGTTTCTTTCGATTCAGTAGCTTCTGTAAAAAATAGCTTCATATAAAAACAAGAACGAGTCATACAAAAGCAGGGCAGATTTTTCCCCATTTGGATTCCGATCGTCTGTTGGTGAAAAAACATGTCCTCCAATCTCAACAGAGAATTTTTAGAATCAGTAGGTTTGTTTGACTTAGTAAGCTTTTTTCTTACATAATACCAGATAGTTATATCTTTGAAAACCGTGTTTCCTGCAGAAACATTGTTTGATTAGCTCACGAAAAACAGATTTTAGTTGATGATGTGGGAGGGTCTTCTACAGTGTAGCAAAACGTACTTGTGGTATTACAATAGGTAAGGTTACAAAAAGAGATGTATTCCTGTAAGTCTAGAATTTAAAAAAAAACAGAACTGATTCACAATCTTTAGTTGAGTAGACCTTATCACAGTAGCTGTTGAGATCGGCCTTATTTTCTATTAATAAAATACTAGGGAATTTTGAAAGGGGTTAGGAGTGCATTTGGCAGAGCCTGATATGTACCTTCCTTTGTATGGTCACTTATAAAGTTTGGGTATCCAGTAAATTGAAATTAGATAAAAATTGGCATCCTTTACATAATTTGAGATACCCGATCCATTTTTTTTCAGTGAACAGCAGAAACAATTTACAGAACTGATAAGCCAAAGGGGAAGCTAGTCGTAATGTTTTTACATTTCTACAACAACAAATACTGACAACCTCTCGCGTACTCAAATATCGGCGAAAGAATACCGAAGCGACAAAAAGGGCAAAAGTCAACAAATCCGAAATCTGAGACTATTTTTCCCTTGCAGCACCCATGATTCATTCTTTTTTTTTTGCGATAAAGGGGTTTGCAAAATACTATTTCCAATGTGAAATTAATCCTGACAAGTTTAACCTTTTCTAAATTACACCCTGCAGATGAATGTTTTTCAAATTCTACGTTGGTTTACCTATAAAACAAGAAAGTGGTTTTTTTCTGTTTACCATATAAACTGCATTACACACACATATCAGCTTGTTGAAAAGGTCATGTAGTAATATCTATAGTACAAGTAAGTTTGAACTGCCTAATTTGTTCTTTCGAATTTCAAGCTCTTATAGAAATGGAAGCTTACTTTAGTTATTATAACTTTCATGTGGACAACTTTTTATTTATTTCAGACATTTGGGATGGAATAACATTACTCATGTAGAAAATCAAGCATTCAATAACCTCCCAAGACTTCGATATTTGTAAGTACGGACAGAATATTGTGCTTTAAATGTTTTTATTTTTTTTATTTTGTTTATTTGCCGTAAGCGACAGAAAATAAGGTATCAAACCGTATGCCATGCTGTATCATATTTTGACCAGATATTAATGAATAAACAATGGTATGTGATACAAAGAATCCCCACTTTGACAATGAATCTAATTTTGTGGTGTATAGGATATTAGGTATCAGGATAAATCATGGCACATCATGTTACCTAATACCAATCCAACATACGCAAGCACATTGTCTAGATCCACATATCCACTACTGAAGCAGCAGGGGCAATAATATATTCTATCAGCTTATGTGAATAAGAATCTGGGGATAGAAATTTTTGGTAATATGTTGTGATGTAGATTTGCGATACAGTTTTTTATATGGTGCATAACATGTATAGGAGAGATATTTTTGTTATATATTATTTTTTGTACATCAGTCTCGGTGGATTTCTTAAATAACTAAATCCACGAATTTAAAATTACATTTTAAACGATATTTACAAGGTTTTAAACAAGTGATTAATCTAGTAGTTCTTACAACTGTATCAAGCTGTTGGACAAAAGAATACTGTTCCAACTTTGGTTTAAATCGCTGTTATCCAATTCAATAATAGCTCTTGAACTTTATTTGAAATCAAGAAACCAAGTTTCCATGAATTGTAAATGATTATAATAAATATCGTGTTGTTAACAAATTAATAAAACACCATCAACAGTAGGAAATTAAGTATCTGACACAATAATACTATAAATACGGATAATGCTCCTAAGGAATTTAAGGATGGTAGAGGGGGTGGTGGGAATATCAAAGTTGCCTCATTTAAGAAAAGTAAGATTTCGACTTTTAAAGTCGAAGGTATTTCGTGAAGTGTTATGTTCAGATGTTCAGTGGATATTTATTTGGGATCAAATGCACCCAAAAATCTTTTGTGCAATTTAATTCCACCACGATCAAACCATGGATCAATATTCATGGCCTGTTTTGGAGTTTCGTCCATAGGTTCGAAAAATAGCATATTTCCTTCTGTTGTTGGGCAGCATGTGTGTTGGTCTTATCATCTAAATGCTTTGAATTATCCGTCGTTTTTTTTGGATTTCAGCTCCGTCGTTACCATTGACAGTCAACTGTCCACCAGTAAATATGTAATCAGAGACTTCGTATCTTGTCTGTAAAAGTATTCGTAGTTCTAAGCATCTAGTGCACAATACCTATTAAACGCAACAGGTTTCAAGCAAGACAGTATTGCGCAAAACTATAACACGGTTGTCAATAATAACGAGTATTATTATGTAATTGTCAGGATTACAGTAGAGGCGTGCATTAAACGAAATATATTTTGTACCGATGAATCTTCAATATGATTATGACTTAACTAACAGCTTATATGCACATGATTTTATATGGTGAAGTTCAAGTGTGCAAGTCTTTGAAAAAAATAAACTGATCGCATTTAGTTGCTGCGTCATAATACGGAACGCCTGGCATTGGACCATAGAGGGTCATCTGTTTGGAGATTAACGCTCCCTGGACGTTAAAAGTCCCTTCTGTGTTTTTCGAAAAAAGTGGAGGTGCCTAAAATTGATCACAGGAGCTCAACCCACAGAGCTGCCTAGCGCGTCCACGAATGACGAATAGGGGAAACCCTTTCGTTGGGGGATTGTCAGGTCCTGACCATGGACCATAGTGGGTAACATGTTTGGATAATGCGACGCTCGCCGAACGCTAAAGACGCCTTCTGTAGTTTTCGAAAAAAGGGTAGGTATGGTGGCCACTACAGGAGGATAAATTATCCGGCCCCACCCAACCATCCTTTTACAGTGACAGTTAAACTTAGTTCCCCTCTGTGGCCCATCCCACCCTTATTTAATGTTTTTATAAATTAAACTGGTTTTCGGCCTTAAGAAGCATGGAATATTTGTCACCGGACGTTAAGCAACAACCAATCAATCAATCGAAACAGAGTATGATACTGGTCACTACAGAAGGCTACTTTCAAGACCCTTCCTAGCCATCGACCCTTTTTAATCAATTGTTCAACTTGTCCTGAAGAAGCACGAATCAGTTGGCAAATAGCATTCAAGCAATCTTTAATCAGAAAATATTACAGGATTTTGTAATGTTTTTAAATTAAGCTATTGAATATGAATCCCTGTTATTATCCAAAAATTTATAAAAAAAAATTTATTTAATTTTTACACGTTTGAATTTAACAAAAATTATATATCTTGTTTTCATTATTACAAACATGATCAGTAACTTCAAAAATCTAAATGCATAAGTAAGTAAGTGCAAAATTATATCAAATAATTGTGCTCAAATATCCAACCAGAGGTGCTATTCCACAGAGCACTCTAGGTCAGCAGTTTTATTCATCAGTTTTCCAACATGACATCATTTTGTCAGATTTCGCAACTAATGTTCCAAAAATGGGTTCATGAGGGTTTGAAATTTTGTGACAGCTGGAAAAAATAGTACTATTCAATAAAGATATTACCTGATATAAAAAAAAACGTGGATCTAGACGGGCGGCCAAAAAATTTAAAAAATTACTTATAATATACGTGTTACATTCTGTTGAACAACAGATTCATTTACCATAGATTGGTGTTTTTTTTACGTTCAGTGGCAAGTATTCGTGCTGTCCTCTACTGTTACTGAAGCTAGTGAACAAATAATTCCAAATTGCATTAGGATGAAACAAAATAAAATGATAAATTGTGACGATAACACATGGAACAAGAAGCGCAATTGATTTTCTGTTACTTGAAATAATAGACTGTCATTAAATCTCTAAGTTTCGTTGAGACATAGGAGACGACTCAACTCTATCGCCATACACTGATACATATCCAGTTCAATTCTCGGGGTTTGATGTCAGTCTACTTTTTCCGTAATTTCACAAATCACGCAAAAAGTCTCCTTCCGCAAAGCAAAATGTATCTCTTTCATGCTCTCCTTTTTTGTTTTTGTTTTTTTGTTTTTTTGTTTTTTTTTGTTTTTTTTTTTATTTTGTTTTTTTTTTATTTAATTAATCCTTTTAAACGTTCTATGACAAATGCCTCAGGTAAATAGTTTTAAAACAACAGTAGTTATTCAGTTATCATTGTTGGTTTTGTTACAGTAGATCCACATATCATTGTGCAATTATATTTTGTCTTATGATCTTCTGTTGTATTCCTCAGGTTAAAGTTCATTGCAGGTCTTGAACCAGATAACTGAACAAAAGACACAAAATGAGCAAGTAAAATAATATTGGCATTAGGTCAATAGCAAACTTCCTTGATTTGTCATATATATATATAATAAGATCATTTGGTTAAACGGTTTCTTAAAAAGTCCAGAAAACTATTATTTTGGCCTTTTTTCCTAATTCCAAGGGCAATAACTCTCTCAATAATTATCCGATCAGTGTGAAACACAAACTTGATCTGTAACACCTCATTATAAGCTCTGAAATTTGATGATGCTCAGTTGTAATGTGAAGTGATTTAGGTGACATGGCTACTTCTGTTGCAAAAACAATGAAATTTTGTTATACCCTATGAACATAAAAAGTTTTCTTCGCTTTGTTGGTCGATACTTTGAAATTCTGCTATACCATATATATATATGGAGTAATATTAACATTTGGAAGTGCAGGGGTATACATTAGGTAGCATATTTATTTTAGTTTACCCAATGCCAAACATGGACTTTGACATTTCTTTATACCGAGGTTAGCACCCCTAATCTGCAAGTCTCGAACACCAGTGATTGGTCATGATTCCATTCATCGGAAAAACCTCAGCAGATGAAACCATAAAAAGCTCCCATCTAAGTCTCTTATCTCTATGTTGCAATATTTTAATGTATGCAGTAACCTAGAATATGAAAAATGGAGGAAAATTGTGAATTTTGGATATGAAGCATACAACCTTTACATTTTGAAACTTGTATTCTTTCATGACGTCACAAGTGAATTCAAAGAAACATTGTTGAGGGCTTTGTATTGGGCAGTAAGTGCTTGTCACTTACGTTTATACAGTCAATACATTTTTCTTCACAATTAGCACAGTTGCAAATAAGTAAACAGTAAGGACAACACAGAAAACTATAAAAATGTAGATTAGCAACCATTTACCATCTAAAAGTGGGAGGAACTTGATTTTTAGTGTGTAAGAATTTATTTTGCCTCTGTAAAGTCACTGTTTATCAAATCCTGTTAAAGTACATGATTAATGATAGAAAGTAGAGAGAATCTGATGAAGGGGGAAGGGAATGATCAAGAGATAAAAGTATTGTTAGCTTAAATTATGCTAAAAAATCAGAATTTTCAAAAGTTTGTTTGTATGGTTGCTATGGTGATATAATGTTGCTATGGTATATTTTACCTTACTGTTATAAAATATCGAAATATGCATTTTGTCAAAATATTGTCTATACATAAAAGTGTCTATGTATTTTTGTACTTTTTCATTGGTATAGATTGCTTGATTTTACCAAAATATATCTGTTACTAAGGTAACGAATTGCTGTTATGCACACAAAAAATGAAGGCAGTCCTTTGATTTTGATTTTTTTTTCATAATTAAAATATCACACTGTGTTCTATATAATTACAACCTTTGTATCTACAACCTTTAAATATTTTTTTTTAAACACAGGATCTTAATGTTATTCGCTGATTTTGACCAAATACTGATATAAGCTATTCTTAGCATGCTTTTTAATGGTAAACCATAGAGACCCCACTGATTTTATTTTTTTTATTTATTTTTTTATGATATACCTAGTTAGTGAACAAAAATAAATTCTAATTTGTTTTGACAACATTTAGTAAAGTTAGCATAAATTATGCTAAAAAATGCAAAATTTTCAGTTTGGACTTTTTGAAACTTGCACATGTTCGTAAGAATTTTTCGTGAAAATGTGTCAGCCTGGAATAAATGAGATATAGCAAAAATATTATCAAAAAGCATATAATCCATGTATGGGAATACATTTCCTCCAGTATATAGTGGTTTGGTTTTCTTTAATTCTGCACAATGGTATTTTTCCAAAAAAACAACAACAAAAAAACGCTTCAAATGGGACCAAATTCGCCAAAATTGATGGCAGTTGTAACCGTGGTAACGCAAGATGTTTTTCAACAAAAAATTCTTCCGTTGTGTTTTTTATGATTAGATGAATAATTTGACAAAGTATGGCTTATTTCTAAGAACACGCATTTACGTCCTCGTATTCAAATAGTATGGTCTTAAAAGTTACACACTATGGTGCTCGGTCCGCAATCAGGCTTTCCGTATTATGACCCGACAACCCCCAACGAGAGGGTCTCCCCTATCCGCCACCTGCGGACGCACTAGGCAACTCTATGGGTTGATCCCTCTTGATCCATCACAGGTGCTTAGAATAGGATATATGATTTGAGCAAGTAGGCAAATACAGTGATGCATTGTCACAGTGAATAAAGGTGTAAACTGCTGAAAGAAATCAATATAATAACATATTTACTTAATTTGCAGATATCTTTATAACAACCGTTTACAGTTTAATGCTGACAAAACGTTTGAAAACCTGACAGTTTTAAGGACACCGAATTTTACTATAAATCATTTAAAGCTTATTATATATTAGTACAGTAAATAACAGACTTATTATGGATAAAACAATGAAGAATGTATTGTAAACACCTTTTTAAGATTATATAGAATAATATCAAAAATAAAAGAGAATAAGAGAGTAATGACAATAGTACACATAAATGAAGTGCAGCACTGAAAACATCTTATATGAACGTATTACAACTATCATTTGATAAAAGCTATCTTATTTATTCAGAGAGTCTTCAAAAAAAAAATTAAATGCTATGTATTACATATTAAGGATGCAGTAACGGTACATTTTAAACAAAATGCGAAATAAATTACTTGGTCCATGTTAATAAAAGTAGAATAAAATGTTTTTAGAAACTTATATTACAGTAATGTACAAAAGAGGATGGTGTCTTCGATTTGCAGACTGCAAATATTTTGTCGTTTTAATTTATTATAATCTTTAGATGTCCTTTAAGTTCTTTTTATCTCAAATACGGCATTTCAATTTGTTAACTAGCTTGTCTGTGTCGTTAATGTATTTTATATTATTATTCATTTCAGGAATTTCCCTTTTTAAAATTTTTAATTTCTAATCTCAGTTTATACTGATAACTTAGTCTTCCTTCGTATATAATCGTGAAGCCTGGCGTCGTCTATTCTGGTATTTTTCGGTGAAATGACATTTTGTTCGATCGGTAAGATTTGACATAAGTTTGGTCGTTACGTTTGACGCTGATCTAATTATACAAACTACGTCATCTAACTTCACGCATTTTGCCATAGTTTCATTAAATAGAGATATGTCTCAAACACTGCCTACATCTAAATATGAACTATGGATAATTTCTGTTAAAAGGAAAGAAAGTACTTAATTAGTTCAATATGAGTCACTCTCTGTAAATATCAAAGGATTTGAAAAATCTTGGAAATGTGTAGATTCCGATTTTAACCAAACTGTCAGAAAATGGTTATGTATTGCATAAGTAGGACAAATATACCTAAGGAGCAATAAAAAAAAACGTAATCCATTGGACATACAAACCCGGGAAGACAAATGAACAACCACAAGCACAACAAATAAACACAGAAAACTAAAAAAAACAATGAACAACACGAGCTCCTATAAAAACCAGGACTGAACCCAGGTGCGCCGGAAGGGTAAGCAGTTCCTGCTCCGTATACGGCACCCGTCGTGATGTTCAACAAAGTCGATCAGGGGGAAGTCACAAATCGGTGGAGGCACATGAAAGGTTACGACAGTGGAAACAGGTCCAACACCATCTTAGATATTGGAACACTGTAATGGTCAATTCGTGATGACGACCGTAAAATTTCCGAAGTGATGACATCAACTTATCCCTGATAAATCCCTGGTGAAGAAGTTTTTGTGACAGCAGTTATCCTCTTTGTCGAAAGTCAGGTAACTCACGCGTGCCCTTGAAAATCGGATAAGCTGAGTAACGTAGACGCCATATGCAGGCGATCCTGGTATATTGCTATTCAAGAAGGGAAAATTAAAAATAGGAAAGTTGAAGTATCACGTTTGTCATCAAGTTTTGTCTTCAAACGTCCCTCATAGTCTATTTCAAGAAACAAATCCAAATATGAAGCGGACTTTGGTGTATCTGTAGTATCCTAAATTCCAAGCTAACTGGGGTATATAAGATGTAGAAAGTCTTGGAATTTGTCGTTATTTAACAGCACATCATCTATATAACGAAAAGTGGCTAGTTTCTTTTTGTTTTCACGTAGTGACCCTTGAATGAAGTCCACTTCATATGAGTACAGAAA
This sequence comes from Mytilisepta virgata, assembly GCA_028015205.1. NCBI lineage: Eukaryota > Metazoa > Mollusca > Bivalvia > Mytilida > Mytilidae > Mytilisepta > Mytilisepta virgata. The sequence goes on from CM051513.1 coordinate 22,274,335, forward strand.
CAGATCGGCAAGGAGAGGAGCACAGTTGGTTCCCATTGGAATGCCGATTGTTTGTTGAAAAATTAGACCGCCAAATTCAACGAATATGTTGTTTATGAGAAAATCTAACATGTTTGTAATTTCATCTTCAGAATACTTTTTGTCAGAATCAGAGTGGTTCTTCGCGAAATAATTTCAAAATGAAGAATGGGAAATCTTCAACGGTTTTTTTTAAATGCATGTCTACAAACTCTTATCCCCGTGTAGTTAAACTGTTTTTATACTGTTGACATCAATTTTATTCTTTTTGGATGCATTTTCACTACTGCTTAATTGACTCAGAAAATGTTAATTTTAAGTGACGAAATTTTGACATTGAGCGAAATGAATACATTTGCTTTGAAACAGATTGTCAACTCCCTTTTAAGGTTTGCCTGTTTCGATTAAACACCTTCCAATGAAATGAGTTTAAAAAGACCGAAAACAAAGATAGGATTTCCTACACAATAATTGCATTTTCTTTATGTAATAGTAATACTGATGCTCGAAACAATAGACTATATATTTTTCTCCTTTGCAACCTATCAAAAAATTCCTAATCATCATGTAGAAATTCAGAATATCGTTATAAAAGATATTACTCAGGCAATTGTAACTGTTTTACATTAGCATGTATTAAAACTAGAGAACAAATCAAATTATTGCCTTTCCTATATCAAATGTTTTCTGAAATATATCAAAATGGTTTTGTTCTCTTACTCTTTTCAGATATCTTCAAAGCAATCTTTTGCAGTCTGTAACAGAAAACGCTTTTGAAAACCTGACAGGCTTAATTGAGTTGTGAGTATTTGCTCCTAAGTTGAAGTCATCCTTATTAAAGTTTTATGGGCGTCATCATGACTTGGTTGATAGGTATGAAAAAACCGTTTCCCAAATGAAAATTGACTTGTCCTATTGATATTACCCCTTCCACATACAGGATTTGACATGGGCAGGATGGCGGGTGTGTCCTGCAGGAAGCAGAGACTGCTTACTCTTCCGCAGCACCTGAGTCTATCTCCGGTTTTTTTGGGTGGCGTCCATGTTGTTCATATGTTTTTAGTTTTTAATTGTAGTGCATGTATTGTTTTGTTCTTGTCTTCGTTGTTCTCCGGAGTTTTTCAGTTGTTAAGATTTTTCCCTCCTTCGAATATCCCTTTGGTATTTCTTGACTTGACTTAAAAGAAGATAACCAAGACCCCAATTAGTGCACAAATTGGATTAATTGGTTATTCTTCTTTTTTTCCTTTTTTTGTTTTTTGTTTTTTTTGTTTTGTTTTTGTTTTAATTTGTTTTTTTTTTTTTTTTTTTTTTTTTTTTGGGGGGGGGGGGGGGTTCCAACATTTTTGGCCTCGAGTACAACTGATGACTCTCAAATCGAGGAAATGTGAACATCTTGTGCATTAAATTTAGTATGGAAGAAATAAAAAAGGCCAATTTTATTTTTATTGTAATTTCACTAGGTTTTGATCACTATATCTTTCGGAATACTCGTCAGTGACTATTTAGAATAATTTTGATTGTACGAGTGTCTTGCAATATATGGTAAACGGGAACTTCACACTTATGCCATGAAAAATAACTCACTTGTAAGTATTTCCTCCTAAATTAAGTCACCCTTATTAAAGTTTTAAAGGCGTCATCATGACTTGGTTGATAGGTATAAAAACCGTTTCCCAAATGAAAATGGACCTGTCCTATTAATATTATGCCTTCCTTATACCGAATTTGACATGGGCAGCATGGCGGGTGTCCTGCAGTAAGCAGACAGTGCTTACTGCAGCACCTGAGTCTACCTCCGTTTTTTTTTTTTTTGGTGGGGTCTATGTTGTTCATATGTTTTTAGTTTTTATGTGTAGTGCATGTATTGTTTTGGTCTTCTCTTCGTTGTTTTCCGGAGTTTTTCAGTTGTTACGAGTTTTCCCTCCTTCGAATATCCCTTTAGTATTTCTTGACTTGACTTAAAAAGATAACCAAGACCAAAATTCGTGCCCAATTTCAATTAATTGACTACTCGTTTCCCCCCTTTTTTGAGGGGGGGATGTCCAACGTTTTAGGCCTTCAGTTCAACTGATGAGTCTCAAATCGACGAAATGTGCACATCTTGTCCAATAAATTTAGTATGGAAGAAATAAAAAATGCCAATTTTATTTTTGTTTTAATTTTACTAGGTCTTCACCACTATGTCTTTCGGAATACTCGTCTGTGCCTATATAGAATAATTTTGATAATACGAGTGTGTTGCAATATATGGTAAACGGGACCTCCATTCTTATGCTATGACAACTTTTTTTTACCACAACAATATTACTGGAATCTATTTTAAATCGCATGAATTTCCAGTGATGTACAGTGTCTTGCTGAAAACAGGTTTTTACACCTGCAAACTTTAACTTTATTGTAAGCATATTATAGTATACAATGTAATTAATTAATCCCAATATTCTTTTGGTTTGAATTGTGGTTGTAATTGTGTTGGGTCAGATATTACAATACTATCCCTTAAAATTAACTGTAACAAATTGTAAAATTTATGAACGTTAAAAAATATCTCCCTAGGGCATAGTTCTATCATTAGATGGTTTTTGCTTTACAGTGTTTTGGTCATTTTTGCATTTTTGATTTTGGTCTTCAAGTTTTTGGATTTTTGTTTTGGTTTGCAACATTTTAGTCCTTGAAAACAAATGATAAGTGGAGAATTGACGAAATTTTCACACCTTCCGCATCAAAACTGGTATCAAAGCATTGGATTTTAACACACAGAGATAATGAACATAAGCCTATCAGTTCGTCAACTTTTGTTTTTCATTTATTCATCTATATGCATAAAACACTAACTCACGAAATTATACTTTCAGACATTTAGACCATAATGAAATTTCTATCATTGCGGCTGGAATTTTCAGAGGTCTTGATAGTTTGCAATATTTGTAAGTAATTATTCAAGTTGTACAATTTTAGGCACCGATGTCACGCTAAATATTTCTTTTGCAATTTACTGATAATGTAAGATTCTGCACTGATTACAAAGTTTATCTAGCAAGAGAAAGATCTAACTTTTTTTCAAGATATTCATCTGTTATTCACACAAATAACATCGTTTTGCATTCATAATTTGCATACAAGAATCAATGTCACACTGACAGAATGACAATTTATAATTTTGGAAAATGTTGTGACTTAATTCCAATGTTGTCATGTACAACAACGCCCCAGTCATTGCCAAGATTACTTTTTGGTAAAAGAACACCAAATATTTTAAGAGTTAACACCAACAGTTTAAATTACCTGTAAATATGTGTATTTATACATTAAAATATTGAGTGCCTTCCGTAGACAAAACCTATAGAGATCTAAATGGCATTCGACGTCATACAAGAAATTGACGACATTAAACTATTTTCAAATTACGAGCATAATGGGATATATTATTGATCGATTAATTGTTACTTAACATCCAGTTGCAAATATTCCATGCTTCTTCAGGACGAGAACCAGCTCAATTTATCAAAACATTCAAATAGGGGTGGGTCGGGACACAAAGGGGAACTAATTTTGACTGCCACTGTAAAATGAGGATGGTTGGGTATGGTTGGATAATTTAGCCTTCTGTAGCGGCATTAGCCTGCTCTTTTTCAAAAACTACAGAAAGGGTCTTAAGCATGCAGGGAGTGTGGCATTCTCCAAACAAGTTACCCACTATAATCCGCGGTCAGGCTTTCCGTATTATGACCCGACATCCCAAACGAGAGGGTCTCCCCTATCCGCCACATAGGGACGCGCTAGGCAACTCTATGGGTTGATCCCTCTTGATCCATCACAGGTGCCTAGAATAGGATATATGATTTGAGCAAGTAGGCAAATACAGTGTCGCATTGTCACAGTGAATAAAGGTGTATACTGCTGAAAGAAATCAATAATAATAAAATATTGACTTAATTTGCAGATATCTTTATAACAACCGTTTACAGTTTAATGCTGAGAAAACGTTTGAAAACCTGACACCTTTAAGGACACCGATTTTTACTATAAATCATTTAAACCTTATTATTTATTAGTATACTAAAGAACAGAATTATTATGGGTAAAACAATGAAGAATGTATTGTAAACACCTTTTTAAGATAAATATTCGTCAGTGCCTATTTAGAATAATTTTGATAATACGAGTGTGTTGCAATATATGGTAAACGGGACCTCCATACTTATGCCATGAAAACGATTTTTTACTACAACAATATGACTGGAATCTATTTTAAGAAGTATAACCCTCGGGCATAGTTCTGTCCTTAGATGGTTTGGCTTTACAGTGTTTTGGTCATTTTTGGTATTTTTGAATTCGATCTTCAAGGTTTTGGATGTTTGTTTTGGTTTGCAACATTTCAGGCCTTGAAAACAAATGATAAGTCGAGAATTGACGAAATGTTCACACCGTCCACACCAAAACTGGTATCAAATACATGTATTTTAACACAGAGAGATAATGAACATATGCCTACCAGCTCGTCAACGTTTGTTTTACATTTATTCGTTTATATGCATGTAACACGAACGCATGAAAGTATACTTTCTGACGATTAGAACAGAATGAAATTTCTATCATTGCGGATTGAACTTTTAGAGGTCTTGATAGTTTGCAATATCTGTAAGTAATTATTCAAGTTGTAAAAATTTAGGCACCGATGTTACGCTATATATTTCCCCAAGTTTGCAATTATACTGATATTGTAAGGTTCTGCACTGATTACAAAGTTTTTTCTACCACGAGAAAGATATAACTTTTTTTTCAAGAGAGTCATCTGTTATCCACACAAATAATTTCGTTTTCCATTCATAATTTGCATACAAGAATCTAATTTCACTAACAGAATGACAATTTACCATTTTGAAAAATATTGTGACTTAATTCCAATATGTTAATGTCCAACAACGCCCGAGTCGTTGCCAAGATCACTTTTGGGCAAACGAACACCGAATATCTTAAGAGTTAACACCAACAGGTTAAAACACATGTAAATATGTGTATTTATACATTAAAATATTGAGTGCCTTCCGTAGACAAAACCTATAGATATTTAAATGGTATTCGACGTCATACAAGAAATTGACGAAATTAATTTCACTGTATTCAAATTACGAGCTTAAGGTGTATATGATTGATTGATTAATTGTTGCTTAACGTCCAGTGGCAAATATTTCATGCTTCTGCAGGACAAGAACCAGTTCAATTTATCAAAAAATTCAAATAGGAGTGGGTCATTGTAAAAGGAGGATGGTTGGGTATGGTCGGATAATTTAGCCTTCAGCAGCGGCATTAGCCTGCTCTTTTTCGAAAACTACCGAAAGGGTCTATAGCGTTCAGTCATTCTCCAAACAAGTACCCACTATGGTCCGCGGTCAGAAAGAAATCAAAATACTAAAATGTTGATTTAATTTACAGATATCTTTATAACAACCGTTTACAGTTTAATGCTGAGAAAACGTTTGAAAACCTGACGCTTTTAAGGACACCAATTTTTACTATAAATCATTTAAACCTTATTGTATATTATTATAGTAAATAACTGAATTAATATGGGTAAAACAATGAGGAATGTATTGTAAACACCTTTTTAAGAATATATAGAATAATATCCAAATTACAAGAGAATAAGAGAGTAATGACAATGGTACACATAAATGAAGTGCAGTAATGAACACATCTTATATGAAAGTATTAAAACTATCATTTGATAAAAGCTATCTTATTTATAAAGAGAGTCTTGAACAAAAATATTAAATTCTAGAAATGTTTTCTGAAATATATATAGTCTATGGGTTAAATATTCAAGATGCAGTAACGGTACAATTTAAACAAAATGCATAATAAATTACTTGGTCCATGTTAATAAAAGTATAATAAAATGTTTTTAGAAACTTATATAACAGTAATGTACAAAAGAGAATGGTGTCTTTGATTTGCAGACTGTAAATATTTTGTCGTTTTAATTTATTATAATCTTTAGATGTCCTTTAAGTACCTTTTTATCTCAACTACGCCATGTTCAATTTGTTAACTAGCTTGTCTGTGTCGTTAATGTATTTTTTATAATTATTCATATCAGGAATTTTTTTTTAAATTGTTGGTTTTTAATCTCAGTCTTTACTGATAACTTAGTTTTCCTTCGTATATAATGGTGAAGCCTGGCATCGTCTTTTCTGATATTTTTCGGTGAAATGGCATTTTGTTCGATCGGTATCATACGACATGATTTTGGTCGTTACGTTTGACGCTGATCTAATTATACGAACTACGTCATCTAATTTTACGCATTTTGCCATCGTTTCATTAAATAGAGATATATCTCAAACACTGCCTACATCTAAGGATATGTTAGCTATGAACTATAAATAATTTCTGTTAAAACAAAAGAAAGTATTTAATTATTTCATATCACAGGATTTAAAAAATCTTGGAAATGAGTAGATTCAGATTTTAACCAAATTGTCAGAAAATGGTTATGTATTGCATAAGTTTGTAAAAAAACTCCAAAATAATATTTGGTTGCTATGGTAGCCACCTTTGAAAATTTTCCTGCTAAATCTCAATTTTTCAATCTTATTTTTCATAAATTTTCAACATTTTTCTATTCAATTTCCTTGAACAGTATTCAATAACTTGACATCATTTTTTTATATTTTCTTAAACAACTAACCTTGTGTTGAAAAAAAATCTAATGTTTTGTAAAATAATTTTTGCTATTTACTTATTTTTAGCTTTATAAAAGGGTGGGTGGGGGGTGGGGGGGGGATGGGGGTAATGGACATGTTTTCATAAATTATAAGAACTGTGATTTTCTAGATTTTTGAAGGAATATTATAAAAAATTGCACCCGAAATTAATTTTTTTGTTATTTTATATTTTTAAACAACTATGTCTCATCTACAAATCAACGAACACCTAAAGTGGTAATATTTGATTTACGAAAAATAATTAATTTTGAAAAGTGGGGTTAAATTGGGTTAAAAACTATCTTGTATACCAATTTAAGGTTAACATTTTCTATTGTATTTTTATTAAATAAAAATTAGGCTTTGAACAATGAATACATTACCTTTACATGTTTTTTTTAACAAAAAGAGAAGAAAAGTTCATTTTTTGCAACTTTTGAGGCTCAAAAATGAGTAAATGTGTTTATTTCCTCATTGTGATCTGTTTATCTTCACAACATCCAATGTTTTTTTTTTCAATAAATTAATGATATAACTGTTGTAAAACTTCTAATTTACAAGATAGACTATTATTGCAGAACAGACTAATAGGTTCTTACACAATTTCAAAGTGAAGAATGGGAAATCTTCAACGGGTATTTTTTTTAATTCATGTCTTTCAAAAGTGGAGTTCAAAGATTATTTTCTTTCCATAAAGATGTATAAGAAATATGTACATATATGTATCCTCATTGATACACATTTACTGGTGAAAATAAAATAATAAAAAATCAAAATATAAACAATTAATTGAAGAAAATAAGAAAAATTGCATTCATAATGACAGAGGGTTAAATATCAATTGAAACTATATATATATATATATATATATATATATATATATATATATATATATATATCTGATTCAGCACTTACAGGAAAGCCATCAATATGGCGTCTAATAAAATTAAATTTAGTCTCAAATTTAACTTCATTCCACTCATCCTTGAACAACAAAAGTTTACTGAAATTAAGTATAAAAAACTCTAAATGGCACATTTATCAGAGTTAAAAGAAAAGAAGATCCGCATTGTATTGAAAAAGGTGCAATATCAATACCGAATAACAAGGAATTGAATTTTGACTTGACACTTTGAAATAGAATACTAAAATATCCCTGTTCTCTGAAATGCATCACTAGATTACTTAATTGAAAACCATGATTTCATAAAAACAGTAGATGTCTTGCCTCATGAGTAAAAACGTGACTGTACAATAGTGATTTCAAGTATGATTTCTTCTAAGGCATTTCGAAAAAATGTCACTGCTTGCATATGTTTATATCATATCCCGTCATCTCTCCAAATACATGTATGAAAAACATATATCTTGGAACAAATAATATAATTAAAACGGGTTAATAGAATTATTCAACAAAAATAACCAGTTTAAAAAAAAACTCACTACATCTTCTGATCGAATAATGTCTTCTGTTCAAAATTGATATAGCTGACTACACAAGAATCAAGTCATCAATGGACAGACAATGCCATTCATGTTTACTATACCTATTCCTTTAAAAGCAGGGTTTGTATAGAATATACAATTGTGCTTGTCTATCAATAAAGAAGGGGCATTTTATCAAGTAAAGTAAGGAGATTTTCCATGCATAATATAACAGGTGGCTTGCAAGGAGCATGAACTGCTTTGTCTGCTGGTTGTCATGGGATCAATTGACTTCTAGTAAACTGCTTCCTTCAACTTTTAACCAAATATTCTTAACCACTAAGGGTAGGTTGGTAGGTTGTAAGTGGAGGTTAATGACTTACCATCTCAAAGAAGAAGCTTTGCTTTAAGCTGATAAACAATCATTATTCTATAAAACCAATTTTTAATTGTAGTTTTATCCCAATGTAATGCCTTGTATAATTTCCTTCTTAAATAGGTTTCAGACTTTTTTAGTCCATATGCTTTTAAAATAATTAGGGGCTAAATCCAAACAAAATTAGATTTTATTTTTCATCCGATTTTAATAAGATTTTTTGACTGTTTTCCTTATGGATTCTGTGACAAAGAGGGTTAAGAGTGGGCCAATTTCCAAAGTTATCATTATTATTTTATATAAACTGTATATTTTTCCGACAAATGTGTGAGACTGGCACATCACTTTGTCATGTATACAACTGTGTCAAACATCTTCAATTCACGATAGTTCAACTTCAATATTTGTTATAAGTTGTTCTTGGACTGCTGAATTTTTCCTGTAATATCTAGAAAGAAACCTCGTGATTTGTTGGGCAGTTAAAAACACGTCCAACAAAAACATTTTCTCCCATCGTCCCCTTTAGCAGTCTTCGTGTCTCCAGAACCTTTCTCAGGGTTTTCCTTTTGACCTATGACTGCAACTTTGTTAAATTTCTCAACTAGATAATTTTTTTGTTTATCATTAAACCTTGAGAATGGCAAACTGTCGATGCTATGTAACTTTTCAAGATAAGTGTGTTTACCACATCAACAGATGACCGTTCTCCACAATCTCCAACAAGCATATGTCCTTCCATGCTTTCATATTTTGGAAAGGACAGTATGCACTCTTCATTTTGACAAGAAAAGATACCCATGATAATCATGATAATATCCTTACTATACAAAATACTTCATTTGATCGATCTTGATGAACTGCAAGAAAACAAATCTTGATTTTGCTTTAAAATATCGTGATGCAGAAATTCAGGAATTCAACAAATCATCAAAATAGGATAAGGAATATAATGATGATGTGTCCCTTTTGGCCCCTTTTAAATTTAAACCCGAATGCCTGGTCGAGATTAAAAGTTTGTAACTTGTTGCTGTTTTTTTTTTTGTTATTATTTATGGGAAAAAAGACTAACATATGTATGTCCTTAGGTAAAAACATGTTGCACTGGAATATATCAAAAGAGTTTTGTTAAATTTGGCTTTTCAGATATCTGCATGACAATCGATTGCTGACCATTGCTAAGAATACGTTTGTGAACCAGACTAGTTTATATTGGTTGTAAGTATTCTTTAATAATCAGTAACAGAGACTAAAATTAGTGTACTAAATAAAGGAATAAAAATGGTTCTCTGTTGGTGAGAAAAAATCTTGTGAAAATGAACATTATGTTGATTGTGATTTCACTATTTTACTATTTCGTGAGATCGTTCTTAAGTTTGTGATCTAAGATCTTATATGAAAAAATGTAGTGTTTTGCTCCTTAGGTATACTTATCCACTTTAAGGGATTTAAATCATTCGGTGAAATACAAATGTTCAATTATACCTATATGTCAGGAAAATTCATTACAAGTTAGAGGCTCCCTATTAGGTAGATAAGATATCTTTAGTGAGATTTCATGTCCTTATATGGACACCTCATTGGACAATGTATTCTGCTGGCATTTGTTAATGTATTCCATTCTCATGACTTATGTTTCCTTTGGATTGCGAATTTACGGACTTTTTCCAATGTTCTTTCGATTGTACGCATTCGCTATAATACTAAGAACACAGACAACATTTACTATATCAAATAAAACATAGGTTTTGCTGTGTGAGTAACATAAATGTAGCTGAACGAACATATTTTTTTTACATTTAATGATTATTTTCTTTTGACTACAACTAACTACGTTGTATGCACATACAGGCAAAGTGTGAAAAAGCAAACGCTGTGTTAAATAAATGACAGCCCGATTCTGACCGACCTAGATATCGTTTTTAAGTTCGTAATCTTCAAAGAAATAATATAAGGAAGTTTCCAATGACTTGTGTAGTAAAGTGACAGTATGAAAGCTTCAGCTATGAGAGCCTTAGCTAGTTTTACAGTTAAAAACGAGCACATTCTGGGCCTGTTATCAAAATTACGTACTGTTCACTTTAACATTGCATTTCTAGCAAGCGGTCACCTTGTTGGTAATCATACTGTATTTGTTTTTATAGAGTGTTTTATACCAGGGTGACAGGAAAGATAAGGCGGGGGGGGGGGGGGTCCCCATAAACACCGATTTAGCTCCACGACTGTGCAGTGTCTGTTCCAAGTCATGCTGCTCTGACTCTCGGTTAAGTTCACGTTAGTTTTTCTCCTCGTTCATGTTTTTTTTTGTCCAGAGTTCTGTCATTTGGGTTGCTTTGTTTGATTGGTTTGTTGTAGTTGACTTTTCATGTTATCAGTTGTGTTGATTATTTGGTCATATGATAAATGTAACACCACTGAGCACTGCGAAATTTATGCTCATAACTTCATACGATTAACAGAAGAAACTAGGAATCTGTACTGTCGGAATCGACAGTGATCCCCGCAACCCCTGTAAGGAGATTGGCCACTTATTTATAGTCAAAAATATAAAACCTTATTCCCATCCAAATATAGTACACAGTCATTCTATCAAGGAATTAAACCAATAAACGTAATGAAAAATGAAAAATCCGTAGTTCAAAAGCTTAAACTGACAATTTTTGAAATTTGACCTCAGTGAGATTTCGGTTTAAAAATCGATATTCTTAATTCTTATTGTGCAAGTAAATATAGTGTAGGACAATACAATATACAAGCAAAATTAATATAAATTGCAAAATGAAATTAGGGTCACGACCCTAATTTGGAAATTTAAAATTTCGACCCCTGTGGACCCGAATTTTAGAAAATTAGTATTCTAAAACCTTTTTACACATTTAATATGGTGCATGACAATAGTGTATAAAAATAAAATGCATAAATTGTAAAATAAAAGAGTTTAGGTCACATATGGTGTTTGACAATACTGTATAGAAATAAAATGCCAAAATTTAAATTAGGTCACACGCAAAAATTGACAATTTTTTTCGAAATTCGACCACTATGTGCCCCAATTTTAGAAAACCAAAATTCTAAAACCTTATTGCGCATTTGCATATGGTGCATGACAGTACTGTGTAGAAATAAAATGTATACATTAAAAAATGAAAGACAAATTGAGGTCACAAGCTTGAATTCAAAATTTTCGAAGTTCAACCCATGTGGGCCCCTTGTTTATTAAATCAAAATTCTAAAACCTTATTGCACATCTACAAGTAGTATGCAACCATTCTATATGGAAATTAAATTCCTAAACCCCAAAATGAAGAAGGAATTGATGTCACAAGAAGCTGTGACAGACGGACGGATTCAATCTCTGTATCCCCGAACTTTCTTCGAAAGTGTGGGAATAAATATAAGCTTATCAGGCTTCGTCTCTAGTTACCAGAAGATTCAGAAAGACATTTGTCATGCAAAATATAGCACAAATTTATTTAATGTAATTTTCAGATTATTAACATCGAAGGATAGAGCAGATAAGCCCAGAAAGATCATGCGGGATTCGAAATTCAAAATCCGGGATTCAATATCCAACGTGTAAAATTATAAATCCCAAACCCGATTTTCGATATCTCAAATTCAAAAGATGCAAAATCCAACATCCAGAATTAATCATTAGAAAAATATTCTAAGTTGTGAATAGTGTTTGACCAAAAATATCTTTTGACTGTTGGTGATATCCCGTGTGTGTTTTTTTTTTTTTTTTTTTTTTTTCGTTTTAGGAAATTACTGTTTACCATAATTAGAACATTGATCCTTTTTTATATATTTATTACCAGTTATTAATTGAGAATTTTAAGAATATATTAATAGAATTTGTTATCTTAGAATAATCTTAACATTTCTGTATTTATGGGTTTTCCTATATATGCTCACTGTTTTGTTTAGTTTAAATTGGTTTTAAGTAGAGCTTACTTCAGTATCAATTAGAGTACTGTTGCACTTTTTTCTATCCAATGTAGTAAATCATGTAAACCATGAAGTTATAAAACACAGCATGCTGTGTCTGACGTCAATCGAAAGTAATATGTATTCATAATCATACAAATGTTATCTTCATCACCATCATTTAAAAAAAATAAATGTATGTACAAATTTAAAAAAAGAGTTAAACATCAAATATTTGGCATTTGATCTATGACGAAATATAATGATAATGCATTTATTTCTCTCATAAAATGATACAAATTCAAAAGAATGTTATGACAATGAAGGCAGAGGAAAAATTAGACCTGCAGCACGCTAAATTTATTTTACAGGTTATTGTAACGTAAAAAATGTAAAATTATTCTAATATGAGCATTTTACTACTAGATAATTAGGAAAGCTCTCAAATGTCCATAAATAGATCAAAAATAGCAACCATATCAAACCGATCCTTCGTTTTTGTCATTCCTCTGATTGGCTATTCTAGATGTTGATTTTTGAATCTTGAATTTAAGATATTGAGAGTCTAATTTCCAATTTACAATTTCGGATATCAGATTTCAAATTTTCAATTTCGAACATCGATTTTGGTTTTTAGAATCCCGTAATTTTGGCTTTTGTAATAAGGTTGATTAAGGGAATTAGATAACATTTCAATAATCCTTGGTTTTTTGTAATAGTAGTTACATTTAAAGATAACAAAATTAGTTATTTGCGTCTCCTGTTTGCATATCTCTATACAGATGATTTACAGATCTTCAAAAAAATCATCGTCTCTCATATGAATCATAAGCCTGTTGAGTTGGATTGTGAGAGTATGCCTGTACGTTTCGGTTTCATGTTTGTAGAATCGTGCGATAATAATCGTATAGAATGTGTGAGATTTTACTGATCGAGAGGATTATTTTTGTGTGTTAATTCAAATAAAATAGTCGAAGCAGCTCCGCTGCACATCCCCGCGCTCCTCTTGTGTTTTTGAAATCCATACAATCCAAACTACTGTTGTTGCTATAGTGATTCTAAATATATATTGTTGCTTAGTAGAAATCACAAATAAAGTAGTCTTTCAGGAACTTTACTAAACCTGGAATCACATATTTTGAAATTCAACTGATCTAGATTAGTCGTAAATCTAATATAATCCAAACAAATCTGTAGTAAAATTCCAAAATAAATGGTGTTAAACACTTTCAGGAAATTTACCGAAATTGGAATCACATATTTTTGAAATCCATACAATGAAAACTAGTGCTGTTGGTGTAGTGATTCCAAATATATATGGTTGCCAAGTAGAAATCAAAAATAAACTAGAATTTCAGGAAATTTAACAAAATTGAATCACATATTTTTGAAATCTAAATGATCCCGGTAAGCCTTAAAGCGAATATGATAAAAAAAAATCTATAATTGCTAAGTAAATTTCCAAAAATAACAGTGTTAGGTACTTTCATGAAATTTAATAACGTAGGAATCACGTTATTTTTTACATCTGGATGATCCCAATTATCTGTTACTGCTGATGTGATCCAGACAATACATGGTTTCTTGTCAAAAAGGAGAAAATAGTCTTTGAGACTTTCAGGAAATTTACCAAAGTTGAAACCGTACCCGAAACCTTTAGCACAATCTACATTAGTGGTACAAATAATAGGTCAACTTTCAGTTTCGTATTTCAAATAACATGAGAGGAGTTGCGTAACAAGGCAATACTATATCATACGGCTACAATCTACATTGGCAGGATAATTACTGAGCCAACTAACAGTTCAGTATTCCAGTCGCCTGACAAAGAAATAATGTACCCCTATGCTCCCTTTGTAGCCCGGTCCCCAGGGGAGTTATGTAAATTCCGAAACCTTTTGCACAGTCCCCAAACCAAATGCAATCAATGACCGAAGTTTCATCTTTCTACATCCAATGGTTACAGCAAAACAATATCCTCGCGCAATTAACAATAAACATCCGTACAGTCAAGTTACAATATACTTGTCAAAACGTTAATTAGTTATAGTTACCTGAAACGCACATGTTACGGAGAGCAAATTTCTGTACCTGTAAATTTACTTCAAAAATCACACAAATTTTAACAAAAACAATAATTCGTTTTTCTTGTGTGTTCAAAAACTTAAATAAATTGCACCTTAGCTCTTTATTACATGTATGTACTTTTACAGTTTTGTATAAATTGGTTATCAATTTAATGTTATTAATTATTGTCATAATTTCATATATTGAAATTATAATTCATGTGAAATGCTACTACATATTAAAAAATGTTGTTAAAAGTTTCGAAAAAGCGAACACGAGGAGTACGTGCCATAATCAATGCAGAGTTATCGTACATGAAAATGGACGGTTCTATCCTAGGACCATTTATGGCAGTTCTAAACGGTTCTACCATAGAATCATTTATGACAGTTCTACCCTAGAACCAGTCTGGACGATTCTAGGGTAGAACAATTTATAAAAATTCTACCCTAGAACCATTTATGACAGTCTTACCCTAGAACCATTTATGACAAGGCTGGTTCAACCTTAAAACCGTTCTAGAATGGTTCTAGAACCGTCCTGTCTGACAGAATAGTTGAGAGGGTAGAACTGATCTCAACTATATATACAGTTATAACGTACTTTTTTATTATGTAGATAATGAAAAGAAATGAAGAATATGGTCAATTTCTCCTTTTGATCGTATTTAAACGGCCTTCTGTATCAGTTGTTCTGTTAATTTGCCACGGAAGTCATCCAATGTTGACCACCAAAACAAACCCGGTAGCAATTCCGAAACAAGTCGTATATTGGCCTGGAACCTCTGTGCATATGGGGTGGGGAAAATTATTTAAGACAAATAGTAGAAACAAATCTTAAAGTATAGTTATATATCTTTGTAACAACCAATTACAGTCTATTGCTTAGAAAGCGTTTGCAATCCTGACACATATAAGGACACCGTTTTTGTTTTTTTTTTTTTTCATTTTAAAATATGTAAACATGATTATATATTAGTATAGTAAATAGGATAATAATAAAGAGTGAAGTAGGTTCATGACCAATGTAAGTTGTACAATATAAAGGAAACAAATTTCAAGCATTGCTCAATATAGTTTGGTGGATATAAAAATAAGTCGTTTTAGTTATTTATTTATTTCGTGTTATAAAACAAATTGTCTACTTTCCTTAAAATGAAAATACACAAGAAAAGTATAGGAGATTTGGACGGTGAAACAAGAATCGAATGCTGCCGTACGAGCGATATATGGCAAACGGGACGTTCATACTTATGCCATGAAATATATGTTTACTACAACAATATGACTGGAATCTGTCTTAAATAACACGAGTGTACAATGATTTCCAGTGTATTGCTAAAAACAGATTTTTACACCTGCAAATTTAACCTTATTTTATTGTTAGCATACTATACTATATAAAAGAACAAACTTTTCTCCAGTGTAACTGCAACCGCCTCGGTGGTCTCGTGGTAGCGTTCTCGCCCCGAGTGGGGAAGGTCGCGGGTTCGATCCCTAGCCGGGTCAAACCAAAGACATTAAAATTGGTATTTGCTGCTTCTCCGCCAAGCACGCGGCATCTAGGAGTAAGAGCAAAGACTGATCGGCTCGGAGTCAGTATAATGTGTCCGAATGAGGTGATATGTCTTCCTGCGGACAGTTATCTCGTGAGCTAGCACATTAAAAATCCGACTTAGCGTGTCGGTCTAGTACAAAGTAGGGATCATATGCATTATCATATCAAAATGTTCTCGTCCTGATATGCACCTGGTTGCCACTGGACGTTAAACAATAATTCATCCATCATCCATCATCCAAGTGTAGCTTGAACAGTATTTTTATACTGTTGACATCATTTGTTTTCTTTTCGGATGCATTTTTACTCAGAAAATCTTAATTAAAAGGTGACGAAATTTTCACATTAAGGATGTTCGCTGGCCATGCTTTTTAATTTTTTCAGACGTTCAGAATCGCCTGGTTTTATCCATTTGGATGCCATAAATTATTTTTCCTGTTAACACCCATTTTTCTTTTCAAAAATCTTTTGCATGTAGAATAATAAGCCATTTGTAAAAATCCTCCATTATTATCTGTATACAAATATAAACAATCTAGATATGAAGTAGAAGTTGGTGTGTCTGTGGACTCTTTAATATTTCGTTTAATGGGATAGATGATATGTAGGTAATGCCTAAATTAAGTATTATTAAGTGATAAAACATCATCTTTAGAGCCGAAACTTAAATTAAAGGACTGGGTTTGTTTCTAGTCCTTTCGATTTAGTAGCCTCTGTAAAATTAGCTTCATATGAAAACAAGAACGTGTCATTAAATAGAAGGGCAGTTTTTCCCCATTTGAATTCAGATCGTCTGTTGTTTTCAAATTCTACGTTGGCGAACCTATTAAACAACAAACCTATTTTTCCTGTGTACTATATAGAATGCATAACATATATAAATATCAGCTTGTTGAAAAGGTCATATATGTAACATCTACAGTACTACTAAGTTTGAACTGCCTATTTTTTCTTTAGAATTTTAAGCTCTTATAGAAATTAAGACTTAGTTCAGTTTTTATAACGTTCTTGTGGACACACATTTTATTTGTTTCAGAGACTTGAGATCGAATAACATAAGTCATGTAGAAAATCAAGCATTCAATAACCTTCCAAACCTTCGATATTTGTAAGTATTGACAGCATTATAAACTTTAAATGCTTTGTTAATTTTATTTATTTGCTATATGCAAAAAGACAAAATGGTAAGAACCTTACGCCATTCAGTATCATACTTTGACCCGCAGTCGATATCGTTGAAAATCCAAGTTTTAACCCACGAATTTAATTCGTTGGTGCATAAGATATTCGGTTTATACATGTCACATCATGTTACCTCATGCGAATCCAGCATATGTGAACATTTTGCATAGACCCATAGATCCACTACTGAAGCAGCAGTGGCAATACTATGTTCTTTTAGATATGTAAATAGCGACCTGTGGATAGAAAGTTAAAACTATGTAATGTAGATATGCGATACGGGTTTCCGTATAAGGTACATGATCAATATAGAAGAGATACCTTTATTATATATTATTTGTGATACTTCAGTTTTTGTGGATTTCTTGAACAAGTCAATCCAAAAATTTAAAAGCTTAATAAAATATTCATTTCAATCGCTATTAGGAAAAAGAAATTTTAAAAACTTAAAAACTCAATCTAGTGTACATTCACATATACTGTCCCGGACTACAAAATAGTTTGCTCTTTGATGATTCTATTCAAATTTAGATAAACTAAAGAAATACATACGACAATGTACGCGTTATGTTTATTTATTTCTAATAATTAACAATGTTCATTTGAGGTTACAAATGGTATCTAAAAGGTTTTTCAGCGGTTATTTAATCTAGTAATTGATCTATTTACTGGGTCCTACTTGCAGCTGGGACAGAAAACTTAGTTCTTTTTTTCATCAAGCTAATAATCTTCGACCACCAATATCGTTGATTAAACTTCAAAATAAAGCTATTTAATAAAATAATACTATTTCAACTTTTGATTAAAACAAATTAATTATAACTGTTGTCCTGTATTTTTATTTTATTGAAGAAAGCAAGAACTCACGAATTGTAAATGATTATAATAAATATTGTTAGTTAACGAGGTAATGAAAACCTATTAATAGTAATACATTAATATTTAGCAAAATAATACAAAGAATACGATAATGCTCCTACGGACTGAGGTTTTTGAGGATGGAAGAGGAGGTGGTTGTAAACTTAAAGTTACCTCCTTAAAGAAAAGTCTTTGATTTTGACCTTTTAAGTCGAAGATACTTCGTCTAATGTTTAGATGTTCAATGAAATATATCTATGATCAAATGCATCCGAAAAAAATCTATTGTGCAATTTAATTTAGTCTACAATCAACCTTGGAGCAAAAGCAAAGTGAAAATCCGTTCTGTTGTTGTTGCTATATATGTGTTGGCCTTTTTACCCAAATACTGTCAATTATACATCGTTTTGTTTAACTTCAAGTGCTCACAAAAAAATATGTCGCCATAGACTTTTTATCTTGTCTGTAAATGTCTTCGTGTTTCTTAATATCTAGTAAATAAAGAAAACTATTCAACACCACAAGTTTCAAGCAAGGGCGTATTGCGCAATACTATGGTGCAATTGTCAACAGTAAAGTGTAGCATTATGTAGTTGTTAGGATTTTCCAGAGGAGACCTGCGATAAAATATGTTCTCTCCCGACGAATCTCCCCTGTGATCACAAAGACTTATCTAACAGCCTAAATGCACGTGCTTTTTCCTGTTAGGATGTTTAAGTGTGCAGTCTTTAAAAAAAACACAGAAAAAGCATTTAGTTCCCGGGTCATAATACGCAACGCCTGACCCCAGACCATAGAGGATAAGCTGTGTTGAGAATACAACGCTCCCTGATTGCTAAAAATCACTTCTGTGTTTTTCGAAAACGCGTAGCCTACAAAGGATCAAATTTCAAGAATCTCCTAACCACCAACCCTTTAAATGTGGAAATCAAAATCGGTTCTCCTTTGTGTCCTTTTCCACATATAGTTGACTCTTGTTATCTCAAACTGCTATTTTAAAACTCCTGATATTTGAAAGTAATGTTTTGGTCCCTAGATTAAACTGTGCACTACATGTTCTCCTGATACATAAAACCCCTGTTATCTCAAACTATTTTTGTTGGTCCCTTCCACTTTGAGATAACGAGAGTCAACTGTATATTGAATTTAGTTTGATAAATGTTTTGAACTGGTCCTGGTACTGAAGAAGAAAGACCCATTATGCAAATAACAATCAAGAAATCTTTAATCAGAAAATATAACAGAATGTGATATTGTTTTTATATTAATCTATTGAATTATAAATATCTGTTATTATCCAAAGATTGAAAATACAATTTAATTTAACATGAAAAAGTATAAGTTTTACAAAAATGAAATACCATGTCTTAAAAATTACAAACATCATTAGTTCATGCGGTGTATCCGGGAGAAAAGAGGGATCACGATTGTTAAATTCCAGTTTGATTTATTTTATTATTACGTATGCTTACTTGCATTAGCAAGTGGCCTTACTTAAACATGTTATAGTGCGGGTAGGCGAGCGTCATACAATTTTATTCATTGTTACTACGTTAATAAAACTTTCAATGAACTAATACATTATTCTTTCTTCTTAGGTAAAATATCATCAGTACAATATCAAACTGTGGAATAATGTTATCAATAAAACATCCTTCTAAGCTAGTTAATAGCAGTATCTTTCGTGAGTTTTGACTCCCCGTAATTTTCGTCGAATATTTAAATTTTAAGATTAACATATATTCAGATTTTTTACTGTTTGCTATGTCACTACCGTATTATAGAATAGCCAAACTTCCGAGTAATGCTATATACCGATAACTGTGTAACAAATGACAAATGAAACTATTGTTATATCAGATATCTTCATCCAAATCTACTGAGATGTGATTGCAGTATTGTCTATCTTTGGACTTGGTTAACAGAACATCCTTCTGTAAATACTGATGCTAAATGTTACAATGGAACATACATTGATGTTAGAACAATTCAATTAACAGACCTGGATTACTGTAATGGTGTGTATAATTATGATTACAAGTCCTACGGGACCCTAGTAAGATTAGGAAACATAAGATTATATTCATTTCCAATTAATTTATATCCATAAAGACAAACCACAGAACACATAACACGGACACATGTCATATAATTAGAAAAATGATTACTCAAATATCATAAGTTTTATATACATAATATATGTATATTTAATGTCACTTATTAATTGCATTTTAATCTTATTGTGTCAATATAATGTTGTGGTACACATATTGAATTTAATGTAATATTTAATTATTAGTACTGGTGGCATTTTTAATGAATGTTTAATTGACACCATACTAATACATGCATATGTAGTCATACATGCAGCTATATATCTATTTAATACATTACTAACATTTATCAACTGTAGTTTGATTCCTATTATAAATTATGCTGTAATGAGTTAAGTACAATATCTACTTGAAAAATAGTTATTTTGATATTTCCATACATATGCTTTTTTGATTAATGAATAAAAACCTTAAGAAAATTCCAATTTGTTTGATTATGTCAATCAGTTTAGCTATCGACCAATTGTGAGAGAAGAGTGGGAAAACAATTTTAATAGCTTTAATCATTCTCCAAATATCTTGAATATTTATAAACTATAAAACCAAGTTTTCCAAAGGTTTCAGTTTTATTCAACATTTTACAGTGGAAGTAAGCATATAAATAGTATGTTTATTTACACAGAAGAAGACTGAATAAAGCTGAAACGTTTGGCAAATTTAGTTTAGAGTTTTTTTATTACATCTAGAGATGTTCGTATATATATATATTAAAATAAGGTATATTAAAAAATGGGATAAATTATTACAATTATTTGAACCGTTTATAGACATAAATTAATTCCATTAATTTCGTTTTTGCATTATTCCGTTCTCATTACCATTTAAGATTCTTATACTGAAAAAAAATTCTTCACTTATTTTTTATTATTTTTTTTTATTTTAGACGCATTTAAACGGATTCCAACATCAACATTTACAAAAAATGAATTGCACAGAGGACATTTTATTAAGGGGCGTTCGAATAAATCATCCTCAAATCACATATTTGCATTAATAGCGATTCAAATGCTGATGAAAATATCGGAAAAAGAATACCGAAGCGACAAAACAGTGTAATAGTCCACGAATTCTAAATACGAGGTAAAGACAGTCAAGACACAACAAACAAATGTCACATGTATACAGGTATAACTAAGAGAATAAAACACAGATAATAAACTAAACAAAAATAGATAAAGACGACACAGACACGAAAGCAATAAAAAATGTGAACTCCCATTCAAAACCGGGATTGACTTTATATGCGCTGGAAGTTTATTATGTCCTTCTCCGTTAACAGCACGCATCAAATAATATTTTGGAATAAAACACAGTACTATTTATAAAACTGGGCCTATTGTTTATTATCTAATCTCGTTAATTTAATAAATATTTATTTTGTTACATTCTGAGCATCAACTGAACTACAGTCTAGAAAACGCAAGTTGTAACTCAGCATTCTTAAATGGAGACTTAGAAGTGTAAAGAGGTAAGATATACGATATACGAAATCTAATTGTGTAAAAATTCAACACAAGGTACTCAAAATTAACTAGCAAAATGAGAAAATATGCTTAAATAACTGCAGAGTTATAATATACATATGCACAATTATATATGCCATGCATATCATGATCTCATTTCATAGTATATATACGAGGTAGACATGTGCTTTAACTTTTGATGCGGGTGGACATCGAAATGGCTTTCCAATTCAATCACCAATGTCGTAAGAAAATATCTCACTCTCAAATATTCCAAGATGTATTGCTCATCATGTTGCAATTTGTTCTTTTTATTTTATTTTTTTTTGCAAACGTTTTCAGCCACAAGATTACTTTGATAAATTTACAAACGAAATTAAGGCATATTTATATTACTTTCCCTCAGGCGATATCGATATCACTATTGGTGGACTATTTGTCCACGGGGATATCTTCAGCCCAGGTTACAGGCTTTTTGTATGCTTGTTTACAAACCTTCAATACATAATTTTTAAATTGTTTTCAACACCCTCAGGTAAAGTTAGGCTTATCTGGATGTTAGCCACACTTTCCAGCTCGATTTTTAACCAAGAAAGGTTACCTCCATTTAATATATAAATTGCTTAACTTTAGTTTTCGTTGACTCTGCAGTGTTGTTTTCTGTTTGAAAATTTTTAAAATCAAGATATTCAAACTATTTTTCTATAGTTCATGTAAACATTATTTTTTGAAAGTTCATCTTTAACAATCTGAAATAGACAAATATAACCATATTGTTATTGATTGGATAGTTCCATTACTGCGTAGAGAACTTACATCCATTGATATCATTTAAATCTGTAATTAAAATATAAAAGTAATGAATTAAATCAACGTCTAACACACGGACTTGTATCAACATCATTGGTATTGTTATATTTTGCACGCGAATATGCATATAACAGATCTTACCATAACATACTGAACATTTTGCAAAAAATAAATTCCAAGTTTTATGCCCAAGATGTGCACATTTCGTCGATTTACGATAATAATCCAAACAGTTGGAGAGCAAACTAAAAAATGCCAGAATGACCAAAAGGTGTTATGCCAAAACCATCTGAGCATGAGATGGTGATGTTTTTCATTGATTTAGTTTGAACATCAACACAAAAACACTGTACATTGTAACCCCAATACGTTTGACGTGTATGATAAATAAATATAACCCATCCATGATCATGATGATTGTACTGGCTATCGAACATACAACGGTGTTGTGTTTTTGGTTGTTGTAAAGTGAACGTTTCGGAAAAATAAAGATAAGCACCACATAAAAACAATATTAAAAGGAAACCAGAATAATAAAATAGAAATATATACAAAACACAACTGACGGTGCATAATTTTGATATTAAGGCTATAAATGTTATATAATGACTAAACAACGATCATTATCAGCTTTTTATCTGGTATTGTTTGCACTGTTCCCAAGAATTTAATTACTTACTTTGCTTACTGTTCACTGGTAATTTTTAAAATAAATATATTAATGTTTGTTTCATTGCAGAAATGATAGGACAGTATTGCATTGGAAGAAAGGGCATCAACTAAAGATTAACAAGCTTGTTATGAAATATTTATTGAAAAAACATTTATCTTTAAACAAAATATGTACTTCAATAGCCTTTGAAGAATGTTCTGTATACAAACAAATACATATCATATTCTGCTCTATTTGTATTAATATATTTTTTTTAATATTCATTGTTTGCTTATCTGTGTTTGATATGGAGTTTAGTTGTCCTCACTATTTGCAGTTTCAAAGTTAAAAAAGGATCAAATTCCGACAGTGATATCTAACTTATATAAAGTCTATTGGTATTTATACTGTGTAGGTTTTCATAGTAGGTTTTCTACACAAAAGTTTCAGGATGGACGGGGGGGGGGGGGGGGGGGGGGGGTAAAAAAAGTTTATTTTCACCACTGGTAAGTTTATTTACCGTCAGACTGGCTCTCTGTTTTGTTTATGGTTGTGGTTTGTGCCCCTTTGTGTTTTTTTTGTCTGGCGTTTCCTGTTTGATTCCATTATTAAAATGTCATTTTTAATATGTTCTGTTATCCATATTGTTGACACAGATAGGCCCGTAAAACTACAGCTGTGGCTCTGTACGAAAGGATTCTGCTCAAACCAATGCATTTAGTCTTCCTGAACACACAATTGTTTGTTCAGATGAAGCGCAGCAAAATCGTGTTTTCCCATTGCTTCAGATTTTTTTTTCATAGATGCAGTTTTTTGTAAAAATAATAATTTACCTATCCCTTCCTCCGAATGATATCACCACTGTGATGCTCCTTCCTCTCACTTGGGTGTTTTGGTGCTGAGTTAGGACGCATAAGATAAACATATTTCAGAAAAAATACCTGATTATCGAAAAACCAGAGCACAAATTTTAAAACAGCAAAACTTTCAGTATGAACTCCACTCAGTAGTAAAAAATACATTTTAACATGCCCTGGTGTCAACAAAACTCTGAACAGTCGTTTCTGTTCAGGGACTTTCATACATTCCGTCAACCATATAAGTTGAGGATCAGGTAGATCAGAACTAAAACTTAATGGCACTTTCTAAAGAACTCAATTAAAGACTCAAAAAATCAGTCCGACGGGAAAATCAGCCTGATGTTACATGTCCATGATTGTATATCAATAACAACTGAAAAACAATTTCATTATTAATAAAATTCCATTAAGGGATTATGACGGCAATTAGCCTAAGTTTGTCTAAGAAGAATATAAATCAATGTTCATATAATTTTTTAAGATGTCTGCAAATGGGGGAGGTCAGCGAATGAGAAGAGAACGAGCTTCAAAATCAATGTGAAATTCATATTAGATTTATGAAAAGTAAAGAACAGTATACCTCTTTATTTCAAAAGGCTCACTGATTACAGAATATTTTCATTAATGGTCATAGGAGAACAGCTAGATACGTATATATCACATATGTAAATTAGGCAAACGATCGATTATAATAAATGCAGTATAGTTGTTTCGAGGTTAGCTAAAGAGACAAACAAACCTGTTTCTAAGTAACATTAGAATTATACTAAAATAACATTAATTGCTTGGTAAATAAGTGTCTACATTGTTTGAATTATTTGGACCAGGAAGTAATCACTGGGCAATAAGGGGATTTTCTGCGTATTGTGTGCTTATTTGTACTGTGATTAAATGTTTTTATGTCTAAATCATAGAGCTTTACAACCAAGACAAATATCGAAAATATATTATATTGATTCTAAACTAAATGTTTGGCCGTTGTCTTTTGTCATGATTGTTCACTTCTATGTTTAATAAATTATCTATACATAAAGTTGGACATTCCTTTGTATATTTGACCTTCGATTTTTATTTATTTATTTATTTATTTTTCTTTTTTTTTGGAGCCCGTTGTAAATGTTCCACAATTAAACACGCCAAAATAAATCAAATAAAAAAAATAAACTATTTCAAAATTTTATTTTTATCTTGAAAACTTATTACGATAATTCAGTGATTACAGTTGCAATGCTTTGATATTTAAAAAAAGTTGGACTAATCATATTTTCCAATCGAAACAATTCAATTTGGTAAGAGTTTTAAAACAAGTCATACAAGTACCAAAAAAAAAAAATAAATAAACGATAGACTGTAGTGTCAACATTATCACCAACTACAAGTCAAATAAATTTGCAAATTATAAACTCTTCGCAACCAGCTTTAGTTTTATTTTATTACGTTTTTCTAAAGGTTTTTGTTCAAAATAAATCACACTCTTAGCACAAATTGCCAGACTTTTACAATCCAACAGTTAGCATTGGAGCATTAAGTGTTAACTTATCCCTACAACCAAAATGCCTGTTATAATTTTTTCTTTATAACAACACATTATTCCAGATAAAATTACAACAGTTACCCAAGGTCAATCTCAAAGTATCTACACATGTACTCCTTAAGCAATATCGGTTTCATAAATAATGGTATAGACATGCCATAAAACAATCATTGTAAATATTGAACTTTATAAGACATAAAATAAGAAGAGTTGATCTATTACAGCAAATTTATTTTATATGGCCCTGAGGTAATAGTTACTAGAAATGAAATAAAAATTTAGAAGTTTTAATGTACCTTCCTCCTAATCTCCATAAGCAACAATGGTTTCATAAATAATGCCATAAAGATGACATAAAACAATCAGTGTAAATATTTATCTTTATAAGACATGAAATGAGAGGATTTTATTTATTACAGCACATTTATTTAATATGGTCTTCATGTAATGTGTAATAAAAATTAAAAGAAATTGTGGAAGGTTTTTTAGTGTATTTAGTTTTTTTATTTCCAAAGTTAAATTTTCATTTTTATAAACATATTTAAGTACACGGTCACGAATTTTTAAAATTGATATGCATAGTTATTGAAGAGTTATCAACCCAATTGAAAAAACAATTTTAAGATAATTTTATTTTCGTTCTAAAGTGAACGATCAATAAAATCATATTCCATTTCTAGTGAGGATGAAGACCTAATATATCGGCTACTTCTATGTAAATGTTTGACGTTATGGCTATGTGAAGTTAAGTCTTGGAATATAACAGAAATAATTAATTTGGGACTGGTTGTGGGTCGGAAAAAAACTTCTACTAAAGTTACATATATACGATTTTAAATTATTTCTTGGGTTTTCAGATTATATATGACATGTTTTTTGTGGCAAGTGAAAAAAAATTGCAGTACATTTAATTATGTAACTCTCGTAGCAACAAAAAGTAAAACGTCTGAATTAATTCTGTACAATTGATGTCAGTATTTCTTATCCGTCACAGTTTATAATAGTATTCTACGATTCCCCCTTTTCACAAATTGTAGTGTTTTTCTTGTTATTTCCTTAGTTCCAAAAACACATTTAAAGCGTATACACTCTATTTCTCTTTTTTCCCTTTACTCGTACAGGACCTCCTATTTAAATAATACATGTTTTAGATTACATGTATATCTCCAAAATAAATTAATCTATAAACAGAACTATATACGATACTGTATACACATAGGCACAGAAATTTTTAAAACATCTTTTATTTAGTACTATACTGCATTTAAAAACATTGAATCACCATTTGAATATGTTAAAAGATATATATTTCTACATGGTCATATAAATTTTAAAACATTCGTAAAGGACATAAAACAGGCAGGATATAGCATGATATAGCTGAAAAGATAAAATTGGTAAATTTAAAATCTTTATTTTGATTTAAACCCAGCCTGATATGAAAATAAAAGAAATCTATATCATCTACGTTTTCTTTGACGCGTCAATATTTAAAATGACTTTGCTTTATTTTAAAATATAATAAAATTATATGTCTACTTTCTTAAGCAATAATGTACCTGTTGTCCAATGAAATGACGTAAGTTAAACACCAAAACATTGGGTAAATATTCAAGCCGAAATTTAGGCACAACTCATTCAAATTTTCAATTGACATACGTATGGAAGGTAAGTCCTGTCTGGTTTTCAGTTTTACTGACAATCTGATTTGTAGATCATCATTTTCCGATTGTTATTGCTTAAAAGTGTATTGTAAATTGAGAAACTTAATTTGTTACATATATTTAATCTGCGCATACTCAGAAAATTGTAGAAAACTATTTCGCTACTTTTTTGTCTGTTTTCAGGATATTCGATTGGTTGGAAATTCAAATTCAAATTCCCATTCGATTGTCTCCTACTTTTCGCAGATTCCATAGCAACGTGTATACATTGATTGATTAATTGATTTTGTGTTATGTCGTGTGGGTAACATTTAAGCCATATCACACCGAAATCTGATTTAATTATAGTTAGATTTAAAACAATACTATCTAAAACGAATGGACTATTTACAATAATAATCAATGAAGATCAGACAATAAAATAAATACAAGAAAAACTTTGAATACGTATAATTCTAGTACGGTGTGTATTTTTAATTCTGATTTGTCGGAACATGACGTCTGGGATCTTTTATTTTCGGGTAAATGAATTGCAGCGTATGAATATGTGACCCAGTAAAAGAGTGTCATTTTAAACAACTCATTCCTTTCTTATTTCCCGGAAAGTGTAATTTTGTATGAAATGATAAGTAATAAGAGTTTTTCCTTCTATTGCAATTTATTGGTGTATAAACTCGACCAGGTCACTCAAAAAGTTCACATTAACATTAACATGCTAAAAAGTTCGGAAAAATTATTTTGACAATAATTCCCATTTCCAAGGGCAATAAATCTCACAATATCGATCCAATCAGCGTGAAACTCAAGCTTGATTTGTAACTCATCATGATAAGCTTACATACAAAATAATTAGATCAGTTAGTTAAATGGTTTCCAAAAAAAAAAGTCCGGAAAACTATTATTTTGGGAATAACTCTTTTTTCCAAGGGCAATAACTCTCACAATAATTATTCGATCATCATTAAACTTACACTTGATCTGTAACTCATCGTTATAAGTTGAGACAATATAAGTCCATGACTAGCCCCAAAATTTCCAGTTAAAAAACGGCGCGAAAATTAACCTTTTAAAAAAACTTGGAAAATTCATCATTCCGGATTGAGCATGCGAACGAACCACTTCCAATGACGTTACTTCGTTTGAAATTATTTCCGTTGATGTAATTTTTTTTTGGTTGAGGCATCGATATTTTTATTTGTCTTTTTTCCTTACACCTTATATCCCCCTTAGAAAAATCTCTTATTTCACTTTTTGTTTGTGTTGCATTGTGGCTACGAGAATCGACCTTCTTTAGATGTTAAGTTTCAAAATACTCGGAAGTTTTCCATTAACCCAGTTTTAGGTTTCTGCATTAAAGATATCATAATGCTATGTTTGATACG
Organism: Mytilisepta virgata; assembly: GCA_028015205.1. NCBI lineage: Eukaryota > Metazoa > Mollusca > Bivalvia > Mytilida > Mytilidae > Mytilisepta > Mytilisepta virgata. The sequence goes on from CM051513.1 coordinate 22,302,931, forward strand.
TTATTGAACGAACGTCTATAATAGTTTAAATGTCTTCAACATATTTCTATTATTTTGAAAGTCGCGAGTTACATACGACATCAGATTAATAATTTTTATTTCTAAATCTGGTGATGAAATGGAATTTAGACCGTTTTCTTTAATGTACATTTTTACAGACTTTCATAGCTTTTTACATTGACCGTTTACAGTACGGATCATTTAAACCATTTCCCTCAAGCAGACTTTGAAACAGATTATGACAGTTCCAAGTTAACTTAGACCAGAGATTATGACTGGTCCGTTTTTAAGTAACTTTTGTTTTAACTGTAATCTTTATCTGTATTTTTTCAATGTTTTTATTTATCATGCCTATCCTAATTAGGAATACAAAATTGCATTTAAAAGAATATATTTATTTTATTGTTTTTTTTCTATTATTTAATTTGGTCCATTTCATTTTTCTTTCTTTTATTATATTGTAATTACTAAGTTCAACTTTTTTTAGATATTTTGTTTCTATCAGATTGTGTGATATAAGATTAATGTGATTTATTATATTGAATTTTTTTTTCTAAAGTAAGAATACAAGACTTTTCAAACCTGACATATTCTTATCTTATGTTTTATGAAGTTTTGACATGAATTTAGTTAATACATATCTTACGGTTCTTAAATGCCTACCGTAATACCTTTTGGATGACAAGATTTCAATTTCATAGTGACAAAACACAAAATATAGCTGTTCAACCTATAATATGTTCATACTAAGTAAAATTAAGACTATCAGGGTGTGCGATATAAGACAAAAGTTATTTTTGTTTCAACAGAAGTGTTTTTTAATGTGAAAATACAAGTTTTAAACTTGACATGTATCCTAATCAGTTTCTCTGTCACTTACCGTAATATTTGTTTGACAAATTTAAATTTCAGAGTGAAAAGACACACAATTTAGCTTTTCAAACATACGGTATCCAAAAAAGTCTTTTGGAACTTACCGTAGTGTTTTTTTATGACAAATATTTCAACTTCACAGTGACAAAACACAAAATTTAGCTTTTCAACCCATTTTAGGTTGATACTTAATAAAATTCAGTTCTATCAGAGTGTGCGATATATGACTCAAACTTGATGGGTAAATATTTTATACTTTTAGGAATTTTTGATATGAATTTAGATACAAAAAAAACATTCATACGGTATCTTAAAAGCTTTTCTGCAACTTACTGTAATACTTGTTTGATAAAAATATTAAATTTTACAGTGAAAAAAAAAACAAAACATTTAGTTTTTCAAACATATACATAGGATGATACATAGCTAAATTTAGCTATTATAAGCTTGTGCGATATAAGAGAAATGTTTTTTGTAAGAATGCTACTGTTTTTAAAAACAGGTATATTAAAAAGTTTTTCTGCAACTTACCGTTTGACAAAAATAATAAAAAATAACAGTGAGAAGTAAATGTTATTTTATTGCAAATGATTCGATATTTAATCTGTTTAGCTTTGAAGTAAAGCACTATACTTGTTCAGTTATATATGTAGATGTTATTCTGTACTCATTTGTACTGTGTGTCTAGATTAATTGATGTGTCCAGCTCCTTCGGAAATCATTTATCTCCAAGGAGAAGATGTCAGTGATTATACCATTTGTACGTTGCCTAGTGTAATTATTTGTGTCTGTTGTGTGGTTTAATTTAAGTAATTTGTTAGTTTAGACTGAATGTCTACATAACTTGTTAATACGAACTGTCTTGGACTTAGTATTTATTTTGGGCACATTCCATGCGTTAAAAGTGTATTACAATCTCTCTTGTGTATTTTATTTTTCGGGCTTGTTATGTTATTTCCTTTTGTTGTAATGCACTTTCCTTATGTCAAGTCTTTGATACCAAACCGCATCCTCCCGGGCATATATTTCAAATTTTAAACCTTAAAGGACGAGTTGTCAGTCAACGAAATAGCCATAGTACATCACATTTATTGTGGTATTTTGTGATACATTTTATTAGTACCATTGGGTCTATGTCACTGCTGGTGGACTGTAAGTCCCTGTGGTCATTATCAGAATGTTTATCCCGGCATGATTTATTACTTAAATACCTTCACATTTTCCATTCAAAATTTAACATAAATTACCAGAAAATTCTAAGGCTCTTCCATTTGATGCAGAGGTAAACCTTAGCTGAATTTGGATTCCTGTTTGTTTTATTTGTTTGGGTTTTTGATGGTTGTGCTTATTAATTCATCATTATATCTTTAACCGGATTTCCAACATTTTGATCTCGGGCAATGCTGATGAGTTGTCAGTCAACAAAGTGGCGATACAGTGCATCAAATTTATTGTGTTATTTTGTGATACATTTTATTAAAAACATGTTTTATTTTAAGCTACCATACTGTAACTTACTGTATAAAATAAGAGTTCTCAAGGGATGTTTAAATACAAAGATGCTACTTCGTAAAGGTATCAGGTCGATCTAAATTAATACTTTTCAACATAGGTTGTCATATTTAAATTACGGATAAGAACATCAATACTGTAACTCATTGTTTTTTTTCTGTTTTTTTTAAATAAAAACAAAAAAAAACGAAGTGCGACCTATGCCAAAATAGTTTAGCTTGTGCTCATTCACAATTTATCCGATGATCTCTATCAAAGCCAAGTGAAACGGTTTCTTTACGTGTGGATTCATCTTTTTATACATATGTCTTAATGAAAACATCGTTTTGTGTTATAAAAGTTTATTTGACTGTATACAATAATTGTACTACACAATGCAGCCTCTTTTTTGTGCCATTCTGATTTTGAATGTGCCCTGATAATAGTATTAGTATCTTATGAAATTATAAGAATATACTTTTTTCGGGGGGGGGGGGGGGGGGGATTATTTACTTAAATGATTAAATAATATGTTAATTACTTAATTGTTGTAGAAGATGCTCTAATTAAAGACTCAATTGCTTCGGGAAAAAACAACACCGCCTGACTTGAATATAAAAGAAATGTGTTTATCGCCTACGTTTTCTTGTATTGCATCAATGATTAAAATGACTTTGTGTTTTTCTATTTCCTTATACAATAATCTATCTACATGTTGTCCAATGAATTGCCGCTAGTTAAACCCTAAAACATTGTGTCAATCTTCAAGCTGATTATCCAGGGATAACTCATTTAAATGTTCAATTGACATACGCATTGAAGGAGAGTTCTGTCTGGTTTACATATTTACATATTTACTTAAGTCTTTTTTGTATATCGCCATTTTCCAATTGCTATTGCTTATATGTGTATTGTAAGTTCAAAAGCTTAATTATATATATAAAATGATTTGCCCATCCATAAAACATGATAGAACACTATTTCTCTACTTTTTTTCGGTTCTAATTTATTTATAGTTAGATTATGCTAAAACGAATGGACAATTCACAATAATATTTGATAATAAATAAAACAGTAAAATAAAAACTCTCAATACCTTTAATTCCAGTACGGTGAGTGTAGCTCATTCTGGTTGGTCGGAACGTAACGTCTAGGATCTTTTATTTTCGGGTAAATGAATATTATCAGCGAATGAATATTTGACCCAGTAAAATAGTGCCATTTTAAACCGCTCATTTCTTTCTTATTTTGTCGAAATGTGTAATTTTGTATGGAATTATAAGTAATGAGTGTTGTTTTTTCCGCAATTTGTCGGTGTAGAAACTGGATCAGGTTACTCGCAAACCTAACTTAAAGTCCTTCAGACTTTCTTTAGTTTGTGAGTGAATTGGTCTCCTTTGTGCATTGATAAATTACTACAAAACGACTCTTATTACTATAATGAATCACGGTGTAGCGTAAAATTTACAAGTCCGTAAAAAATGGTAGTTCCGTTTCCGGTTTCCGGTTTGTCTTTCAAATTTACGCTGTTTACTGTAAATTTCGCAAGTCGTCGTAAAATTCACAAGCTAGTTAGAAACACGAACTATTCTGTTAATTTTAACATATATACAAAGGACTACAAACCGTTTACACAATATTGAATGAATTAGTACTTACTTAACTTATGAATGAATGAAATAAATTATAAATATGCTTGTGGCAGCTTTGAAAAACAAAAAACATCGGCGCTCAGGATCGCGGCGTTGTTTTGTTGGGCTTTTTTTTAAAGCTGCCACAATCCGTTTTCGATAAAACATTGGAAGTCAGAAGCCTACAAATTTGTGATAAACAGCTCAAATTCCAAGGTTTTTTTTTATTTTTGTTTTGTTTTGGGGGGAGGGGGGACTGTTGGCGCTGTCCGAGGGATCTGCAAAATTAAAGATAAGCCAAGTCGTAAATTAACAGGTGTATGGAATATGGTAGAATTAAAATAGGTCTAGATTTATAACATTCTATGAAAAGTCGTGAATAAATCTAGAAGAAGAAAAATAATAACTTGCTCAAAGCCACAATGAAAATGCAATACTGAATTGCTCAGCAACATACAGTAAAAGGCCTAAAAGGCATGAAATACTACAAACAGTAATTATTATACCAAACTATTAATAAAGGGAAATAAAATACTTCTCGACATATTTTGGTCATTTATTGTCCAAAAATATACCAAATTACATTAGAGTCACAAATCTTAGCCCTTAAAAATTGCAAGTCTCCCTATTGCTCTCCTTATGGCTTTCAAAATATTAATGTGTATGACCATTTAATGCTTCAGAAATTCATTAATAAAAGAAATTTATATAATTCTTGAAAAACTTTGGTCAAATATTGTCCAAAAATATACCAAATTCCATCAGATTTACTTATCTTAAACAGTAAAAATTCCAAGTCTCTCCCTGGGTTTCAAAATATATATGTGAAAAGACATGAAATGCATCAGAAATTAATTATTATACCACACTATGTACCGGTATTTATAAAGGAAATTAATATACTTCTCAAAATGTTTTGGTCAAGCATCATCCAAAAATATACCATAATCCCATCAGAGTCAAATGGAGCCATAATAAATGCAAGTTTCCTCTTGTGTTTCAAAATATCAAGATGTTTGGATATGAAATGTTTCAGCAATTCATTATTAAACCCGACTCTGTATTAATAAAGGGAAATTACATACTTCTCAACATATTTTGGTCAATTATCATCCAGATATACATGTATACCAAATTCCACCAGAATCAAAATTCTTAGGCCATAAAAAATGCAAGTCTCCCCTTGATTTTCAAAATATCAACATGTTTGGAGATGAAATGTTTCAGAAATTCATCATTAAACCCAACTAGGTATTAATAAGGGAATTTATATACTTCTCGACATATTTTGGTTATTAATATCATCCAAATATATACCAAATTCCACCAGAATCAAAATTCTTAGGCTGTAAAAAATGCAAGTCTCCCCTTGATTTTCAAAATATCAACATGTTTGGAGATGAAAGATTTCAGAAATTCATCATTATACCCGACTCTATATTAATAAGGGAATTTATATACTCCTCAACATATTTTGGTCATTTATCATCCAAATATATACCAAATTCCATTAGAATCAAAATTCTTAGGCCATAAAAAATGCAAGTCTCCCTTTCAGTTTCAAAATATCAACATGTTTGGACATGAAATGTTTCAGAAATTCATTATTAGACCTGATTATGTATTAATAAAGGGAATTCATATACTTCTCAACATATTTTGGTCAATTATCATCCAGATATATACCAAATTCCACCAGAATCAAAATTCTTAGGCCATAAAAAATGCAAGTCTGCCTTTGATTTTCAAAATATCAACATGTTTGGACATGAAATGTTTCAGAAATTCATCATTATACCTGACTATGTATTAATGAAGGTAATTCATATACTTCTCACCATATTTTGGTCATGTATCGTCCAAATATATACCAAGAAGAGACTTGCAATTTTTACGGCCTAAGATTTTTAACTTGGATGGGATTTGGAATATTTTTGAACAATAAATGACCAAAATATGTTGAGAAGTATACTTATTCCCTTTATTAATACATATGTGAGGTATAATAATTAATTTCTGAAGCATTTCACGTCCATACACCTAGAAACTTAGTGACTCAAGACGAGACTTGCAATTTTTACAGCCTAAGATTTGGAACTCTGATGGGATTTGGAATATTTTTGAACAATAAATGACCAAAATATGTTGAGAAGTATATTATTTCCCTTTATTAAAACATAGTGAGGTATAATAATTAATTTCTGAAGCTTTTTAAGTCCATACATTTAGGTATTTTGAGACCAAAGGAGAGACTTGCAATTTTTACGGCCTAAGATTTTGAACTCGGATGGGATTTGGAATATTTTTGAACAATAAAAGACCAAAATATGTGTAGAAGTATATATTTTCCCTTTATTAATATATAGTGACCTATAATAATTTATTTCTGAAGCATTTCATGTCCATACACCTAGAAATTTATTGACTCAAGAGGAGACTTGCAATTTTTACGGCCTAAGATTTGGAACTCTGATGGGATTTGGAATATTTTTAAACAGTAAATGACCAAAATATGTTGAGAAGTATATTATTTCCATTTATTAATGTATAGTGACCTATAATAATTTATTTCTGAAGCATTTCATGTTCATACGCCTAGAAATTTAGTGACTCAAGAGGAGACTTGCAATTTTTACGGCCTAAGATTTGGAACTCTGATGGGATTTGGAATATTTTGGACAATAAATGACCAACATATGTTAAGAAGTATATTATTTCCCTTTATTAATATATAGTGAGGTATAATAATTAATTGCTGATGTTTTTTATGTCCATACATGTAAGTATTTTGAGACCCAAGGAAAGACTTGCAATTTTTACGGCCTAAGATTTGTAACTCGGATGGGATTTGGAATATTTTTGGACAATAAATGACTAAAATTTGTTGAGAAGTATATTATTTCCCTTTATTAATATATAGTTAGGTATAATAATTAATTTCTGATGTTTTTTATGTCCATACATCTAAGTATTTTGAGACTCAAGGAAAGACTTGCAATTTTTACGGCCTAAGATTGGTAACACGGATGGGATTTGGATTATTTTTGAACAATAAATGACCAAAATATGTATAGAAGTATATTATTTCCCTTTATTAATATATAGTGACCTATAATAATTTGTTTCTAAAGCATTTCATGTCCATACACCTAGAAATTTAGTGACTCAAGAGGAGACTTGGAATTTTTACGGCCTAAGATTTGGAACTCTGATGGGATTTGGAATATTTTTGAACAATAAATGACCAAAATATGTTGAGAAGTATATTATTTCCCTTTATTAATATATAGTGAGGTATAATAATTAATTTCTGATGTTTTTTATGTCCATACATGTAAGTATTTTGAGACCCAATGAAAGACTTGCAATTTTTACGGCCTAAAATTTGTAACTCGGATGGGATTTGGAGTATTTTTGAACAATAAATGACCAAAATATGTTGAGAAGTATACTACTTCCCTTTATTAATACATAGTGAAGTATTATAATTAATTTCTGATGTTTTTCATGTCCATACACCTAGACATTTAGTGACTCAAGAGGAGACTTGCAATTTTGTCGGGATAAGATAATTATGTAATCTGTCCAGTATTAAATTTGTTCTAATATTTAGAAATTTCTATGGTTACTCATATAATTTGTTGAAAACCTTGCTTATATTATGTACTTATACCATACAAGATATTGTGTTCATTGAATTATTGAAATGTGGGGAAAAAATTTAATATATGGTAACAATACAGGAATTTCAATAGTGTGAATGTTTCATAGACAGTAAGGTATACTTTTTGCCATAAAGAAAACATTTTATAAGCAAATTTGGTAAAAAATTTGCAATTGTATTGTATTTAGGATATACAATATGTCCTACAGTTTAGATGAAAGAATTGAAAATAATTATCCTTCTTGTTTTGACAGAACTAAGCAATTTAAGGCATTTCATGCATGAAGTCTGTCAAGTATTAAAACTGTTCTTAGATTTTGAAAGTTCTATGGTTTTTGATATAAATTGAAAAAAAAACCTTGCTTATATTATGTACTTATACCATACAAGTTGCCAAGTTAATTGAATCATTGCAAATGTAAGAAAAAAACTTTTAATATACGACAAAAATACAGTAATTCCAATAGTGTTAATGTTTCATAGACAGTATGGTACAATGTGTGTTTTAAAGCAATTTTTTTGTGTAAATTTATAAAAATATGGTAATAAAAAATGTTGGTGTCCTATGTGTTATGAGAAGGAGAAAAATTAAAATGTCCAATGAAATAGAGCAACCAAAAAAGTGTTTGTCCCCATGGCCTTTTGAACCGGTGTCAATCCCCCGATACATTTTGCCCGGTCCCTAACTACAGTTTGATGGAGATATAATTAAAAGTGACGAAATCTGTATTAGAGTCAAAAGCTACATTTTACATGGCTCTTGAAATTTATGAAAATGTATGCAATGCCCAAAATGCAAAAGAAGCCAAAAACAGCATGCTAGGTGGGTAACACGATGACTTTAAGCAAACTGTGATGGCAGAAATGTTTTACATACAATTTCTTAATTGTGAAGAGTACACATGTACTACATTCAACTGGATACTTGTCACATAGTGTACAAATAGTGTACATGATCCTTTCTTGGGTATAGGCAGAGATGGGGAAAGGAAAAAATGTTTTTTTAAGTTTATCCTATTATTGATATCACTTGATATATTTTTATTTCTGTGTCTGATAATTTAATTACCATTAATCAATTTATGCGTGAAATAATAGCTGTATTTGCCTTATTTTGGCCAAGTAAACAACTACAGTACAATCAATCACAGGGGCCCGACTTCTGGAAATTTATTTCTTTTTTATTTTATTTTTTTGTTGTCTTATTTCATGAGTACTTTTAATAAATATTCACACCTAGGATTTTTTAGTATAAGGACGTGGATAGTGTACAGCACATTGATAATAAACGCAGAATATTCGTTGTTACAGAGAATATTTATTAAAAGTACTCATGAAATAAGACAAAAAATAATAATAATAATAATAAAATAAAAAACAAATAAATTTCCAGAAGTCGAGCCCCTGTGCAATCAATTAACATATTAAATTCTATTTTGACCACTATAAGACATAGCTATCAACAGTATTTTATTCATGTTTATAAAAGCCCTGATAATCTACAATTTTTTAAAATTACATCTGTACAGTCAGTACACATAAACAGGATAGTTTATATGATCCCTGACATAAAATTGATAAATGAGTTCCCGCTTAGAAATTTTCCTATAAAGTACATATAAAAGCACAATTTTTCAAAATTTTGTCCTCAAGTTATTAAACATTCGGGAATTTATCTTGAATTATTTGCTCAAATGTTGGTTAAAAGTATATTTTCCTATCATTGTTAATATAACGGAAACGGTTTGTGAACGTGAATTTTTACACAGGAAGTGCTTTAAATATTTGCACATGCATGCTTGCATTTTTTACGATACAACGTGAAACTTCCAATTTTTACACAGGAAGTGCTTTAAATATTTGCACATGCGTGCTTGCATTTTTTACGGGACTTGCGATTTTTACGATACAACGGCAGCCACTGTGTATATCCCCGCGCCACTGTTGTGTTAATCAAAAAATTAAATGCTCCAACGGAAATAAAGCTCAGATGTGACAATAACTTTAGTAGTGAATTGGACAGGTGAGATAGTAGTCATAATGTTAAATGAATTGTAACATATAAGATTTCATACATTGATAATGTAATTACATTAAGTGAACTGTTTTTATGATGACATGTTCTACTAATTAAAATGTAAATTTACCAAAGTTGGAATATCAATTTTGGAAATTGTCTTGTGACATTAATAGTTATAAGTATACATTTCCAAAAAATGAAGATCTTATAGTCTTTCAGGAAATTTACCAACGTTTTGAATTTCATTTTGGAAATTGAGTGGTTACCTTAACTCTTGTGATATTAATGGTTATTAATATATATGGTTCCTAGATACATTTTCAAAAAATGAAGGTCTTAAAAGTCTTTCAGGAAATTTACCAAATTTGGAATTGTTTTTTGGGAAATCCAAATATTCCATTTAATTTTGGAAATTTAATAGTCCCGTATACAGCTGTTGTTTTTTTTTGTAAACAAATATGTATGGTTGCTAGGGACTATTCCAACAAATTCAGATTTTAGTGTCTTTCAGGAAATTAACCAAATTTAGAATTCCATTTTTGGAAATTGAATGGTAACCTTAACTTTAATGATATTAATCGTTTTTAGTATGCATGTTGCTAGATATATTTCCAAAAAATGAAGATCTTACATTCTTGCTGGAAATTTACCAAAGTTGGAATTATTTTTTTAATCAAAATATTCCATTTAATGCCTATTATTCTGCTAGTGTCTGATAGTATGGTTCATTGGTAATTTTCAAAAATTAATAAGTCTTAGACTCTTCCAGATAATTTTTTCTGCCCCGAGGGCAAATTTCAAAATTTCGAAACCTTCGGCACAGACAACTTTTAAAGTGCTAGCAATTTTTATGTTTCTACCGCTAAGGTGTAAAACAATCGATTTGGGGATTTTTTTAAACTCTCTTGTTGCTATAACTACAAGGTTTTCAGAAAAATTATCATGTCACTTTTGAATTTGCCATATGTAATACTAGTCATGGTTTCAGTGTCAGCATTATAGTCCAAATATTTTAGAAGATTTCACTATTTACTGGATATCGCGAATAGGCAAATTCCAAAATTCCGAAACCTTCGGCACAATCTACATCAACCATGCTAACAATGATCAAAGTTTCAGTTTTCTATCTCTTATGCTTCCTGAGATAATCCTGGACATAACGTACACACGTACAGTACGGCTCATTTAAAACATCGCCTCAAGTTAACTTCAAGTTAAAATAATCTCTGGTACAATACCTGCTCCAGGACCAAAACCAGAGATTAGAACAGCTAGGACCAGTGAGTCGAAAGCAGAGATTAGGACCAGTCATAAACTCTGCTTTATTGATTTTTCAAATCTCTGGTCCGATTTATTCAACTGCGCACGCGCTGTTCTCGTGACAAAACAAGACATTTGAATAATAATTGTCCGTGTTAAATGCGCATGCGCCGTCCCTGGACGGAAAACGATTACCCTCGGATAAATAAAATATTTTTTATTGTTATTGGTTGATCATGTTATAATGAGCTAATAATATTGCGTGCACATATTATAAAATATTTATATTGATATAGTTCTAATACGATCGTGTCCAAACGAACGTTTGGTATTAATCCCTTTTTTTTGTCGATTTCTAAAAATAATCAAGTTGTTCATTTTTGTAAAATACTGCGTTATTTAGTCCCTATAAAATCCGTCACAATGCAGAGATTATCCAGATCGGTTATCAGTTTTAACCTTACCATTTATCATAATTAAGGGTCATCTATTAAATATTAGACTTATTTCAGAATATCAACTATCAGTAGAACAATCTCTTAACTGTCCCACACTCCCATCCTTACGAAACGATTTGCCGTCTTTAAACGGTACATGCAGGGTTTGAAAGGTACAAGCTATTTTTCCCCGAAATTTGACGGTACCTCTGAATACCGCAGAACTCCTATAGGAAGTTAATTTCATTATCTATTTTCACATTTTTATAATTAATAAAACACAATAAACACTATGTTTAATTTCGGCATATGAAGTTTTAGATATAACGAAGATATTTCACTATGCATCGTTTAGACTGATCCTCAGTTGCAATTAAAAAGGACAAATATACCTAAGGAACAAAAAACGTAATCCATTGGACAGACAAACCCGGGAAGACAAATGAACAACCATAAGCACAACAAATAAACACTGACAATTAAAAAAAAACAACGAACAACACGAACTCCTATAAAAAACAGGAGTGAACCCAGGTTCTCCGGAAGGGTAAGCAGTTGCTGCTTCGTATTTCTGCAACAAAAGTATTCGGAATGTATTTAAAAAAAAACAAACGCACAATATACACACACGCGTAATATTCGGGACCGTATTATAGTTATCAGAGGAATGGGCTGGGTCATAATTGACGGGGCAAATCATTTTTTTTTGGGTGTAAATTTTTTTTTTTAAAATATGTATAGACAATTTGAACTGGTGATATGTAAATAGATCTGCGTCGAAATCTGCGTTTTAAATTTTTTCTTGTATTCTTGCAAAGTGTATTAATTACAAATTAAATTTATAATGTACACTTGTTTTGAATATCTTTAATTAACTCGGGATATGATTTACACACGGGGTTATACCTTATGATATGTTCTTATCCGTCTACTCAAACGAACGTAAAATATTTACAAATAAAACCAATAAAACTCGGTCACGAGTTGTTCATCTTTGGTATTCGAATTTCGAGATTAGATATTCTGTTTATTACATTCAAATATTTCATGTATTCAGAAGATTTAACAAGAAAATACAAGTGATTATGTTTTCATATGACTACGCATCGACCATTGTATAGCAACTTCGTTGGCGACGGCTATTGTTCTTGAGTGAAATATGACGTTCGATTTCACTGGGAAAATTATCGGATTTTATTTCATTCGGAAATCTCGGTGTTTCACCACAGTTAATGTAATAATCTTTATTAATTTAATAAACAAATACTAATTTTCATATTCTTATATTGCACGCCCCCAGCCGCTGCATCAATTTTACAATACAAAATACACACTCTATAATCTTAGTAAATTCTATTACAAAAATATTCAGTTAGGTAACATCTTTCTTTCTACATTATGCAAATCAAGGTCATAACAAAGGTACCGTACTCCAAGGTGTACTTTTCAGTAGTATACGTAACTAGTACGAATATTGTCAAAAGCAAATTCATTAATTTACATAAATCTTAATTGTGTCGGTGGGTGGGTGGGTGTCCGAAATGACCAGACTGGACTGTTAGACATGCAAGCGTCGAATAACATATAATACACCGTAAATGTACCTTTACAATTATTAATCTATAAATTTCAATTTTGAATCATTTGGCTCAATGAATAGAATCTAACATTCCAAAAACAACAGTTTTTTTTTTCAATACAAATAGTGGATAAATGAGTATTATTTAGAGAAAAGTCCATTATAACGTCCTGTAACTAGTATTATATTTACTATTTATTTTCTTTCCTTAGGTAAAAGTACATGCCTATTCATGATTGCTACTTTGGTAGCAGTTATGCTGTTCACAACTGTTTTGGGAGTGGTAAACCCATGTCCTACATCTTGTTCATGCTCAACGACTACTTCGGGTGTTTCTGTAAACTGCAGCAGCAGAAACATTGGACACGTTCCGGAAAATATACCAAATACTACCTACGATCTGTGAGTAGAATGAGCTAATATTTTTTTAATTTCAAAATATATAGCTGTGTAGGTATACTTACCTCCTAATAGAATATCTAACTAAGATATAAAGCAAACAAGATACTTAGGAGAGTATTGGTACACACAGGCGTATTCTGCTGAAGAACTCATTCATATGAATTTAAATTGGAAGATATATGATAATATTAGATGTCCTGCAAAATGGCTAATTTTGGTCGTTGTTATCCCTTTTATCTATTTAACGACAACAATAACACAAAAATGCCTTGAGTAATTATTATAACATTATTTAGGACTAACCATTTAACCAAACCATCGATCGTAGAAGACATAAATGTATCCTGTGTCCCTTTTTTGCCCCTTTTATCTCTAAAATGTTAATAGATGGGGGAAAACGGATATGAAGAGATTAATCAAGGATATATATTTTTTTTTAATTTCATCAAAATTAACAAAAATATTATAAGGATAATTTCAATTGAATGAAACTAAATGAGAAGAAACCTAATTGTCTACGCACGACAATGCCGACAGGTTCATACCATTTTATATACCAAATATTTGTGGTCTTATGAAAAACGTCAAATACATGTTTGACATTTGAATCTCCAAGATCCCATCGATCTAAAGAAATATTAATATATACAATTTCCCTGTTAAAAAATTTCTAACTAATTTACTAACATTTCTTTCAAAAATTAGCTATATATTTTTTAATATCGTTTGGACGAAGTGATTTTTATTAATTTAGTTTATTGAGCGTAAAGTTCTAACGTTATAATCGCCTCGTTATCGACGTAAAAGTTAGTGTACTTTTGCTATGAATTTCGGTAGTAATTGTGTCCATGTTGCGTTGATATTCGTTACATTCGATGTTTATTCATGTTCTGTCTTTTAAATTGAAATTGTGAAAACCTAATGTAAAATAGTATACGAAATATTTTCCTATCATAAAAACTCCAGTTTTAAATGTAGCAAAATACTCTGCAATCGTCATGATTAGTTGGGTATGTCGTGCTCGTATAAATATCCTACATAAAATAGAAACAGGACAGAACATAATGTTTTATCTGCCATCGTAACATATACTTGCAGTAAAAATGTATATATGATATTAAAAAATATTAATACACTAAGACAGTACTTAAAATTGCATTATATAAGAGTTCTCCTATTTTCTCATGGTATATGCAGTTATAACGTACTGTTTTAATACAATGGAACAAAATAATCACACCAGTTTAGACATGTAGATATGTGGATGTAGCTTTTATGCTATTAACATTTTGCAACAATATTTTAAGAAACTTGGGGAACAATAGTATACCAGTTATTGAGGATGGAGCGTTTCAATGGCTCGCAAGATTGCAGACACTGTAAGTTATATAATGTAAATAATAACATGTTTAAAGCTGAACATTTAAATATCACATATCCAGATATATTGAAGTATGTAAATGCTACTATTTTCAAAATGCACTGGTTTAAGTTATAGTTTGAAAATAATACAGTAAACACTATAAGTCAACATGAGAATAAACACCAGAACTATAACCCGTTAATCCCTGGAATATAAATTTAGCAACAGAAAGAAAAGAGTATACAGCAATTATATAAAACCTTTAGTGTTAGTATTTTGATACTAGCGCGAAACTGATACTTTACATTTACTGTAACTAATTGTAAACTTTGTGATAACCAAGGAATATTTCCCTGAAGTGAAGTATAGCTTCGGTTATGTATTATTTTAGTTATTTTGGTGTTCTTGAATTTGATTTTAAACGTCTTGGATTTTTATTTTTTTTTTTTTTTTTTTTTTTTTTTGGATCTCCAAATTTTAGGCATTGATTCGTAAATCGACGAACTGTGCATAGTTGTGCGTCAAAATTGGTACCAAACAATTGTATTTTAAAACAGAGAGTGAAAGAACGCCGGCCTATCAGCCCGAGGACCTCTGTTTGATATTTAATCGTCTATATAAATGCATCACTTACGCATGCAATCATATTTTCAGCCATTTAGACAATAATAACATATCTATCATTGAGAATGGAGCTTTCAGAGGTCTTGAAAGTTTGCTGGCTTTGTAAGTAAATATTCAAGTTTTACAATTTTATACATCGATATTTTTCTATATATACTCTCTCAAAAAAGAAACGCAACATACAGAAAATAGGAAATTTACTTCATATATTATTTTCATAATTTATGATATAAATAATTTACACAGGAATGCAAAAATTGGCACACTTCTTGTTCATGAGTTCTTTTACCTTGGAATATCACAGTTTGTCACATATTGTCAATAAATCACTCATAAATTGTCAATATCTGGTATGTCCACCATTTGCTTGTAACACAGCCCCGACTCTTCTTGGCATAGATTGAATTAAACGCTGAGTTCGAACACGCGGTATCCTTTGCCACTCAAACTGAAGTGCCTGCTGTAATTGTTGCAGATTTTGCGGTGGTGGTTGTCGTTGGCGCACGCGCCGATCCACTTCATCCCACAAATGTTCAATTGGATTAAGATCGGGTGATCGTGACGGCCAACGGATCACATTGACATTCTGTTGTTCTAAAAAGTCTACTGTTACACGTGCTGTATGTGGTCGGGCATTGTCGTGCTGAAAAATTTATCTCCGAATGTCAATTACGGGCAATAAATGAGGTCGTAAAATTTCGTCTCTATACCTAACAGCGTTCAGATTGCCTTGGATATGTATCAGCTGTGTGTTTCTTGCATAAGAAATAGCGGCCCACATCATAACACTGCCTCCGCCAAAATTGTCTCTCTCCACAACACAGTTTTGCGCAAAACGTTCGTTTCGGCGCCTATACACACGTATGCGACCATCTCGCTTTTCCAGTTGAAAACGTGACTCATCGCTGAACCATACTCTTCTCCAGTTCTGTAAATTCCATGCACGAACTGTAGTACACCATCTAACCCTCGCTCGGCGGTGTTGGCGTCTCAGTGTTGCTCCAAAGTAAGGTCTTCTTGCCCTCAATCCATGAGAACGTAACCGATTGCGTACTGTCTGTGCTGATATACGGCGCAACCCAGGGACGTTTACAGCTGTTTCTGTTGCAGCAATAGTCCTATTCCGCAGATGGAAAAGTCTGATGTAACGATCTTGCGCCCTGGTTGTAACACGCGGGCGCCCTGAACGTGGCCGATCTGTCGTAGTACCAAGCTGCAGGTAGCGTCCCCAAAGGCGTGAAATTGTGCTACGATGAACATTGTACGTTACAGCAACAGCATTCTGTGATTCTCCGGCCTCTACTCGTCCGATAGCGATATTCCGGGTAGCAGCGTCTAACCTTGGCATAGCGTCACCTCATCAGAATTTTATTTTACGAATGCATTCATGAAAAGAAATACCGGGTTTTTATACCGACTGACTGAGCTAAAAAATAACCCATGATTTGCACGTGAAAGTCGACCCAGTTTTTGGCAATGCGTAAATCGTAGGGTGTCCCAGATTGCGACCAAAGTCGTTTACGGGTGGATGAATTTAAATGATTGTACCTGGAAACTTTTTATGAAGGTGTAATTATGATCATGTGTACATATATTTTGATATTTATTGGTTATTTGTCCGTAAAAATAATATTTCAAAAAGATAATCTGATGTTGCGTTTCTTTTTTGAGAGAGTATATATATATATATCTGTAGTCTGCAGTTATATTTGTAACGTACGGTTCATGGCTGATTAAAAATGGTGTATTCAGAAAGCGTATGATATATAATTTGGATGAAGGAATTTAATTTCACACTGATAGAATGAATTCCCATATGACCATACCCATCAACGCCGCTTTGGACAGAAGAACACCGAATATCTTAAGAAATAACATCAACAAATAAAGACACCTTTAAATATGTATATTTCTTTATTGATATATTGAATGACTTCCGTAGACAAAGCCTGTACAAATCATAATGGTATTCGAGGTCATACGAGAAATCCACGAAACAAATAAAACTATTTTCAAATTAAGAGCATAATGGGATATATGATTATTTGCAAAAAGGCAGAGAGTGAGGCATTTTCACAGTCAATAAGGGTGTAAACTGTTGAAAGAAATCAAATTGATCTTTTGTTGATTTAATTTTCATATTTAAGAAATAGGTCATGACATGACGGCCATATTGCATTATAAGGACCAAAAAGCTTTTGCAAACCTGACACATATAAGGACACCGTTTTTGGCACTTTAAAATATGTAAACTTGATTATATATTAGTATAGTAATTAAATAACAGAATAATATAGAGTAAAATAAGATCTTCATTGTAAACATCTTTTTTAAGATTAAATAGAATAATATCTGAAAAAGAAGAGAATAAGAGAGTAGTGACATTGGTACACATAAATTCTGTTCAGCAACGAAGACATTTTAAACGAAAGTATTCAGATTTGGATCAATTTATAGAAACTGTCTTATTTATTTAGCAGTCTTGAAAAAAAATCATGAATGTATAGAAATTCAAGTATTACATTCTACGGATTTGAGTTTTATATTCAAAAGAAAGATAACAATGCAATATCTGTACAATTTAAACAAAATACATCTTGTATCTTATGTTAGAAAAAAATTAAACTGTTTTTCGAAACTTACACTAAAATAATGTACAAAAGAGGATGCTGTGTTCGGTTTGCAGAATCTGTAAGGTGGAAATGTTATTTTTTTCAATGTACCTTTTATTTTTGTCAATTCGATTAATATATTTTTGAATGACACAAACACACTTTTTTATCTTTACTATGTTATATTTTCTCAAAGTTTAAATTTGATCCAATCTTATACTAATATATTCAGTGTTCTCCGTGAATCACTTAATTATTTTGTCGAATTAGTCTATTATAATCTCTATTTTTTTCTCTGGTGTCCTTTGTTTGTAGAGTGTAGTGTATGCTGTGTCGTTAATTTTGCCTATATAATTATTGATAAAAGTAATTTCCCCTTTTACATTTTTGATTTCTAATCTCGGTCTTCATATCTTAGTTTTTCTTCATCTATAATCCTGAAGCCTGATTTTATCTCTTCTGGAATTTTCCCTGAAAGCCACTTTTTTCGATCGGATACATTCGACATAATTTTGGTTGTAACTTATGACGTTCATGATCTAATTCTACAAACGACGTCATTTGTCTTTACGCATTTTACTATCGTTTTTTTCAAATAGAGATACGTCTCAAACATCGCATGCCTCTGATGAAACATTAAATATCCGTAATTAATATGGAGATTAAAGCATGTCTGTTTTAACGTGATCGATGGCCATCAGCTAAATTCAACTAAACGTATGAATCAATGTAGAATTACTATGAATTTTACCTGTTGGAATGTTTCTTATTGTGAAATTCAATAATGAAAACATAAAATAAAAGAATAATAAGATATGAAACTAAACGAAATTTTTCCCAAACTACATTGTAGAACTGCACGTTAATTTATTTGATATATCAATGGTAAAACAGTTGAAAACAGCTCAAGGACAATGGATATAAATGAATGGCTACAATCACATCAATACATAAGGACAACATTTCCTAAATGACTCAGACAATCTTAATTAAAAGGTGACGAAATTTTGACATTACCCGAAAGGAAACCTTTTGCCCTGCGACGGATTGTTAACTCCTTGTTAAGGTTTTCCTGTTTCGATTAAACACCTTCAAATTAAATGAGTTTAAAAAGAGCCAAAACAAACATAAGATTTCATACACAATAATCGCATTTTCTTATGTAATAGTAATACTGATGCTCGAAACAATAGACTATATATTTTTCTGCTTTGCAACCTATCAAAGAATTCCTAATTTTCATGTAGAAATTCAGAATATCGTTATAAAAGATATTACTCAGGCAATTGTAACTGTTTTACATTAGCATGTATTAAACTAGAGAACAAATCAAATTATTGCCTTTCTTATATCAAATGTTTTCTGAAATATATCAAAATGGTTTTGTTCTCTTACTCTTTTCAGATATCTTTATAACAATAGTTTGCAGTCTATTACAGAAAATGATTTTGGAAACCTGAAAGGCTTAAGTCACTTGTGAGTATTCATTTAAAAAAAGATAACCAAGACTACATTTCGTGCTCAAACTAATTGGATATTCTTCTTTTTTTTCCTTTTTTTTTTGTTTTTTTTTTTGTTTTTTTTTTTTTGTTTTGTTTTGTTTTGTTTTGTTTTTTTTTTTTTGGGGGGGGGGGGGGGGCGGGGGGGGGCGGTTCCAACGTTTTTGGCCTCGAATAGTACTGATGAGTCTCAAATCGAGGAAATATGAACATCTTGTGCATTAAATTTAGTATGGAAAAAATAAAAAAGGCCAATTTTATTTTTCTTGTAATTTCACTAGGTTTTGATCACTATATCTTTCGGAATACTCGTCAGTGACTATTTAGAATAATTTTGATTATACGAGTGTCTTGCAATATATGGTAAACGGGACCTTCATACTAATGGCATGAAAAATAACTCACTTGTAAATATTTGCTCCGAAAATGAAGTCATTCTTATTGAAGTTTTATAGACGTCATCATGACTTGGTTGATAGGTATAAAAACCGTTTCCCAAAAAAAAAATGGATCTGTCCTATTAATATTATCCCTTCCTCAAACCGGATGTGACATGGGCAGCATGGCGGGTTTCCTGCAGTAAGCAGACACTGCTTACTCTTCCGCAGCACCTGAGTCTACCTCCGTTTTTTTGTTTGGTGGGGTCCATGTTGTTCATATGTTTTTAGTTTTTAATTGTAGTGCATGTATTGCTTTTGTCTTGTCTTCGTTTTTCTCCGGAGTTTTTCAGTTGTTACGAGTTTTCCCTCCTTCGAATATCCCTTTAGTATTTCTTGACTTGACTTAAAAAAGATAACGAAGACCAAAATTCGTGCCCAATTTCAATTAATAGACTATTATTTTTCCCCTTTTTTTGAGGGGGTTTTCCAACGCTTTAGGCCTTCAGTTCAACTGATGAGTCTCAAATCTACGAAATGTGCACATCTTGTCCAATAAATTTAGTATGGAAGAAATAAAAAATGGCAATTTTATTTTTGTTGCAAATTTTACTAGGTCTTGACCACTTTATCTTCGGAACACTCGCCAGTGCCTATTTAGAATATTTTGATAATATGAGTGTGTTGCAATATATAATAAACGAGACCTCCATACTTATGCTATGATAACTATTTTTTTACTACAACAATATCCCTGGAATCTATTTTAAATCGCATGAATTTCCAATGATGCACAGTGTCTTGCTGAAAACAGGTTTTTACACCGGCAAACTTTATTGTAAGCATATTATACTATACACAGTAATTAATTAAACCCAATATTCTTTTCGTTTGAATTGTGGTTGTAATTGTGTTGGGTCAGATATTACAATATTATCCCTTAAAATTAACAGTAACAAATTGTAAAATTTATGAACGTTAAAATATATCTCCCTCGGGCATAGTTGTGTCATTAGATTGTTTTTGCTTTAAAGTGTTTTGGTCATTTTTGCATTTTTGATTTTGATCTGCAAGTTTTTGGATTTTAGTCCTTGAAAACAAATGATAAGTGGAGAATTGACAAAATTTTCACAACTTCTGCATCAAAACTGGTATCAAAGCATTGTATTTTAACACAGAGAGATAATGAACATAAGCCTATCAGCTCGTCAACTTTTGTTTCACATTTATTCATCTATATGCATATAACACTAACGCACGAAATTATACTGTCAGACGACTAAAACAGAATGAAATTTCTATCATTGAGGATGGAACTTTTAGAGGTCTTGATAGTTTGAAATATTTGTAAGTAATTATTCAAGTTGTACAATTCTAGGCATCGATGTCACGCTAGATATTTCTCCAAGTTTGCAATTTACTGATAATGTAAGGTTCTGAACTGATTACAAAGTTTATCTAGCAAGAGAAAGATGTAACTTTTTTTCAAGATATTCGTCTGTTATTTACACAAATAATATCGTTTTGCAGTCATAATTTGCATACAAGAATCAATTTCACATTGACAGAATGACAATTTACCATTTTGGAAAAGGTTGTGACTTAATTCCAATGTGGCCATATACAAGAACGCCCCAGTCATTGTCAAGATTACTTTTTGGCAAAAGAACACCGAATATTTTAAGAGTTAAGGCCAACAGTTTAAAACACCTGTAAATATGTGTATTTATACATTAAAATATTGAGTGCCTTCCGTAGAAAAAACCTATGGAGATCTAAATGGCATTCGACGTCATACAAGAAATTCACTACATTAATTTAACTATTTTCAAAGTACGGGCATAATGGGATATATGATTGATTGATTAATTGTTGCTTAACATCCAGTTGCAAATATTTCATGCTTCTTCGGGACGAGAACCAGCTCAATTTATCAAAAAATTGAAATAGCGGTGGGTCAGGACACAAAGGGGAAGCAATTTTGACTGCCACTGTAAAAGGAGGATGGTTGGGTATGGTCGGATAATTTAGCCTTCTGTAGCGGAATTGGCCTGCTCTTTTACGAAAACTACAGAAAGGGTCTTAAGCGTGCTACGAGTGTGGCATTCTCCAAACAAGTTACCCACTATATTCCGCGGTCAGGCTTTCCGTATAATGACCCGACAACTCCCAACGAGAGGATATCCCTTATTCGTCACATGGGGAGGCGCTATGCAACTCTATGGGTTGAACCCCCGTGATCCATCACAGGTGCCTATAGTAATATATATGATTTGAGCAAGTAGGCAAATACAGTGATGCATTGTCACAGTGTATCAAGGTGTAAACTGCTGAAAGAAATCAAAATAATAAAATATTGACTTAATTTGCAGATATCGTTATAACAACTGTTCACAGTTTAATGCTGAGAAAACGCTTGAAAACCCGACATTTTACTATAAATCATCTAAACTTTATTTTATATTATTATAGTAAATAACAGAATTATTATGGGTAAAACAATGAGGAATGTATTTTAACCTTTTAAGATTATATAGAATAATATCTAAAATACAAGAGAATAAGAGAGTAATGACAACGGTACACATAAATGAAGTGCAGCAATGAAAACATCTTATTCGAAAGTATGAAAACTATCATTTGATAAAAGCTATCTTATTTATTCAGAGAGTCTTGAACAAACATATTAAATTCTAGAAATGCAAGTATAAAAGTCTATGGGTTACATATTTAAGATCCAGTAACAATACAGTTTAAACAGAATGCGTAATAAATTACTTGGTCCATGTTAATAAAAGTAGAATAAATGTTTTAAGTAACTTATATTACAGTAATGTACAAAAGAGGATGGTGTCTTCGGTTTACAGACTGTAAATATATTGTCGTTTTAATTTATTATAATCTTTAGATGTCCTTTAAATTTCTTTTTATCTCAACTACGGTATGTTCAATTTATTAAATAGCTTGTTGTGTCGTTAATGTATTTTATATAATTATTCATATAAGGAATTTCCCTTTTTTAAATTTTTGATTTCTAATCTCAGTCTATACTGATAACCTAGTTTTCCTTCGTATATATTCGTGAAGCCTGGCATCGTCTATTCTGGTATTTTTCGGTGGAATGACATTTTGTTCGATCAGTAACATTTGACATGATTTTGGTCGTTACGTTTTCTGCTGATCTAATTATACAAACTACGTCATGTAACTTTACGATTTTGCCATCGTTTCATTAAATAGAGATATGTCTCAAAGACTGCCTACATCTAAGGAAATGTTAATTATGAATAATTTTTGTTAAAAGGAAAGAAAGTATTTAATTATTTCAATATGAGTCACTCTCAGTAATTATCAAAGGATTTGAAAAATCTTGGAAATGAGTAGATTCAGATTTTAACCAAACTGTCAGAAAATGGTTATGTATTGCATAAGTTTGTAAAAAAAGATTTTTACTCCAAAATAATATTAGGCTGCTATTGTAGCCACCTTTGAAGATTTTCCAACTACATCTCAATTTTTCACTCTTATTTTTGATACATTTTCAACATTTTTCCATTAATTTACTATAAAAGTATTCAGTAATTTGAATAAATTTTTTATATTTTCTTAAAGAACTAACCTTTTCTTGAAATCTAATGTTTTGCAAAATTATTTTCCTATTTACTTATTTTAAGCTTGATGAAAAGGGGGGTAATTGACATGTTTTCGTAAATTATAAAAAACTGTGATTTTCTAGATTTGTGAAGTAATATTATAAAAAATTGCAGCCGAAATTAATTTTTTGTTCTTTTATATTTTAAACAACTATGTCTGATCTACAAATGAACGAAAACGTAATATTTGATTTACAAAAAATAATCAATTTTGAAAATTGGGGCTAAATTGGGTTATAAATTATCTTGTATGGCAATTTAAGGTAAACATTTCCTATTATTTGTTTTTTAAATAAAAATTAAGCTTTGAAGAATGAATACAGTGATGACATACATTACCTTTATATGTTTGTTTTAAAAAAAAAAAGGAGAAAATTTCATTTTTTGCAACTTTTAAGGCTCAAAAAGGGTAAATTTGCTCATTTGCTCATTGTAATCTGATTATCTTCATAACATTATAAAAAATGATTCTAAAACTAATAGAAAATTGGAAATCGAGTGTTTTTTTTTAAATAAAATAATGATATAACTGCTGTAACACTTCTAATTTACAAGATAGGCTATTATTGCAGGACAGACTATTAGATTCTTACTCATTTTCAAAGTGCAGCATGGGAAATCTTCAACGGTTTTTGTTTTTAAATTCATGTCAACATTGTAGAACTACACGCTAAATCATTTGATATATCACTAGTAAAACAGTTGGAAACAGCTCAAGGACGATGAATATAAATAAATGGCTACAATCACATCAATACACAAGGACAAAATTTCCTAAATGACTCAGACAATCTTAATTAAAAGGTGACGAATTTTTGACATTACGCGAAATAAACCCATTTGCCCTGAGACAGATTGTTAACTCCTTGTTAAGGTATTCCTGCTTCGATTAAACGCCTTCCAATGAAATTAATTTAAAAAGACACAAAACAAACGTAGAATTTCCTACACAATAATTGCATTTTCTAATGTAATAGTAATACTGATGGTCGAAACAATAAACTATACATTTTTCTACTTTACAATATATTAAAGAATTCCTAATTCAGAAGTAGAAAGTCATAATATCGTTATGAAAGATATTACTTCAGGGAATTGTTAATGTTTTACATTAAAATGTATTAAAAGCAGAGAACAAAGCAATAATTGCCTTTCCTATATAAACTGTTTTCTGAAATATATCAAATGGTTTTGTTCTCTTACTCTTTTCAGATATCTTAATTACAATCGTAACTATTTTATTTTTATTGTAATTTCATTAGGTCTTGCCAACTATATCTATCGGAATACTCGTCAGTACCTATTTTCAAATCTTTCGATAGTACGATTGTGTTGCAATATATGGTAAACGGGACCTTCATACTTATGCCATGAAAATATACGGTTTTACTACAACAATATGACTGCATTATGTTTTAAGTCACATGAATTTACAATGATGTACAGTGTATTGCTGAAAACAGGTTTTTACACCTGCAAACCTTAACTTGTTGCTAGCATATTATACAATATAAAAGAAAAACTCTTATCCACGTATAGTTGAACAGTGCTTTTATACTGTTGACATCTATTTTATTCTTTTTGGATGCATTTTCACTACTGCTTAATGGACTGAGAAAATGTTAATTTTAGGTGACGAAATTTTGACATTGAGCAAAATGAAAATATTTGCTCTGAAATAGATTGTTAACTCCCTTTTAAGGTTTGCCTGTTCTGATTAAACATCTTCCATCGAAATAATTTTAAAAAGACTGAAGACAAACATAAAATTTCCTACACAATAATTTCACTTTCTTTATGTAATAGTAATACTGCTGCTCGAAACAATAGACTATATATTTTTCTGCTTTGCAACCTATCAAAGAATTACTAATTATCATGTAGAAAATCAGAATATCGTTATAAAAGATATTACTCAGGCAATTGTAACTGTTTTACATTAGCATGTATTAAAACTAGAGAACTAATCAAATTATTGCCTTTCTTATATCAAATGTTTTCTGAAATATATCAAAATGGTTTCGTTCTCTTACTCTTTTCAGATATCTTCATAACAATAGTTTGCAGTCTATTACAGAAAATGCTTTTGGAAACCTGACAGGCTTAACTCTCTTGTAAGTATTCATTTAAAAAAGGATAACCAAGACTACATTTCGTGCTCAAATTAATTGGCTATACTTCTTTTTTTCCTTTTTTTAATTTTTTTTATTTTTTCTTTTTTTTCTTTTTTTGTTTTTTTTGTTTTTGTTTCTTTGTTGTTTTTTTTTTTTTTTTTTTTTTTTTTTTGGGGGGGGGGGGGGGGGTTCCAACGTTTTTGGCCTCGAGTACAACTGATGAGTCTCAAATCGAGGAAATATGAACATCTTGTGCATTAAATTTAGTATGGAAAAAATAAAAAAGGCCAATTTTTTTTTATTGTAATTTCACTAGGTTTTGATCACTATATCTTTCGGAATACTCGTCAGTGACTATTTAGAATAATTTTGATTATACGAGTGTCTTGCAATATATGGTAAACGGGACCTTCATACTAATGCCATGAAAAATAACTCACTTGTAAGTATTTGCTCCGAAAATAAAGTCATTCTTATTAAAGTTTTATAGGCGTCATCATCACTTGGTTGATAGGTATAAAAACCGTTTCCCAAATAGAAATGGACCTGTTCTATTAATATTATGCCTTCCTCACACCGGATCTGACATGGGCAGCATGGCGGGTTTCCTGCAGGCTTAGCTCAGTTGTAAGTATTCACTTAAAAAAGGATAAAGACTACAATTCGTGCTAAAATTAAATTAATTATCTATTCTTCTTTTTTTCTTTTTTTATGGGGCGTTTTCTAACGTATTTGGCCTTGAATACACATGACGAGTCTCAAATCGAGAAAATGTGAACATCTTGTGCATTTAATTTGGCATGGAAGAAATAAAAAATGCCAATTTTATTTTTATTGTAATTTCACTTGGTCTTGACCACCATATCTTTCGGAAGACAGTGCCTATTTAGAATAATTTTGATTTTAGAGTGTGTTGCAATATATTGTAAACGGGACCTTCATACTAATGCCATACTTATGCCATGAAAAATATGTTTTACTTATTTAACTTATTGCTAGATTATTATACTATATAAAAGAACAAACTATTCTCCAAGTGTAGCTTGAACAGTATTTTTATACTGTTGACATCAATTTTATTCTATTTGGATGCATTTTCGCTACTGCTTAATTGACTCAGAAAATGTTAATTTAAAGGGGACGAAATGTTGACAGTAAGCGAAATGAAAACATTTGCTCTGAGACAGATTGTGAACACCCTTTTAAGTTTTGTCTGTTTCGATTAAACACATTTCACCACACTCACTAAGCAGGAAGTCCTTGATAACCACGAGACCGTTCTTAAATCCTTGGCATTTCTACAAAGGATGAACAAATGGACCGTCCTGCTCTTTATTGGATTCCTAAACTACATAAGAGTCCGTTGAAAGAAAGGCACATTGCTGGGTCAGCTAATTGCTCTACAAAACCTCTTTCAAAGATTTTAACATCCATATTGACATGTATTAAAGAGGGCCTTCAGAATACTGTGAAACATCATAATCCACCAGTGGCGTCAATCAGATGTGGATTCTTAAAAACTCCAAAATTTACTTCAATATCTAAAATCAAAATCTTTGGCTACATGCAACAGCATGAAAACTTTCGACTTCTCTACACTCTACACTACCATACCACATTCTCAATTAAAAGATCGGTTAAAGCAACTAGTTCATCAATGTTTTTTCAAGAAAAATGGTACACGCAGGTATAAATGCCTTGTTCTAGGTAGAGAAAAGTCTTATTTCGTGACGAACCACTCTGAATCTGACAAAAAGTATTCTGAAGATGAAATTACAAACATGTTAGATTTTCTCATAGACAACATATTCGTTGAATTTCGCAGTCTAATTTTTCAACAACCAATCGGCATTCCAATGGGAACCAACTGTGCTCCTCTCCTCGCCGATCTGTTTCTGTACTCATATGAAGCGGACTTCATTCAAGGGTTACTACGTGAAAACAAAAAGAAACTATCCCAATCCTTTAATTTCACTTTTCGTTATATAGATGATGTGTTGTCGTTAAATAACGACAAATTCCAAGACTTTCTACATCTTATCTACGCCAGTGAGCTTGAAATTAAAAAATCCCTCAGATGAGGGACAAAACTTTATGACAAACGTGATGACTTCAACTTTCCTATTGTTAATTTTCCCTTCTTAAGTAGCAATATACCAGCATCGCCTGCATATGGCGTCTACGTTTCTCAGCTTGTCCGATTTTCAAGGGCATGCGTGAGTTACCCTGACTTTCTACAAAGAGGATTACTGCTGTCACAAAAGCTTCTTAACCAGGGTTTTATCAGGGATAAGTTGATGTCATCACTTAAGAAATTTTGTCTTCCGGGGTTTGTCTGTCCAATGGATTACGTTTTTTGATTGCTCCTTAGGTATATTTGTCCTTTTTAATGATATGAGTTTAAAAAGACCGAAAACAAACATAGGATTTCCTGCACAATAATTGCAAAACCTGATAGGTTTAACTCATTTGTAAGAATTCACTTAAAAATGATAACTAAGAATACAAATTGTGCTCAAATTAAATTGCGTGGCCATTCTTTTTTTCCCTCTTTTGGGGGAGGTTTCAACGTCTTTGGCATTGAGTACAACTGATGAGTCGCAAAAAAAAGGACAAATATAACTACGGAGCAATAAAAAAAACGTATTCCATTGGACAGACAAACCCGGGAAGACAAATGAACAACCACACACACAACAAATAAACACAGAAAACTAAAACAATAATTAACAACACGAACTCCTATAAACACCAGGAGTGAATCCAGGTGCTCCGGAAGGGTAAGCAGTTCCTGCTCCGTGTACGGCACCCGTCGTGAAGTTCAACAAAGTCAATCCGGTGGAAGTCACAAATCGATGGAGGGACATGAAAGGTTACGACAGTGGGAACAGGTCCAACATCATCATAGATATTGGAACACTGTAATGGTCAATCAATTCATGATGACGACCGTAAAATTTCTTAAGTGATGGCATCATCTTATCCCTGATAAAACCATTTTGTGCATTAAATTTGGTATGGAAGAAATAAAAAATGCCAATTTTATTTTTATTGTAATTTCACTAGGTTTTGACCATTATATCTTTCGGAATACTCGTCAGTGATTATTTAGAATAATGTTGCATCAGATATTACAATACTAGCCCTTTAACAGTAACAAATTGTAAAAGTTATGAACGTTAAGAAGTATCTCCCACGGGCATAGTCCTTTTCTTATATCGTTTTGGCTTTACAGTGTTTTGGTCATTTTTGTATTTTTGAATTTTATCTTTAAGTTTTGGATTTTTGTTTTGGTTTGCAACATTTTACGCCTTGAAAACAAATGATCAGTCGAGAATTGACGAAATGTTCACATCTTCTGCATCAAAATTGGTATCAAAGAATTGTATTTTAACACAGAGATATAATGAACACAAGCCTATCGGCTCGTCAACTTTTGTTTTACATTTATTTGTCTATCTGCATGTAACACAAACGCACGAAATTATACTTTCAGACGATTAGGACGGAATGAAATTTCTGTCATTGAGGATGGAACTTTCAGAGGTCTTGATAGTTTGCAATATTTTTGAGTAACTATTCAAGTTGTACAATTTTAGTCACTCATGTTACGCTATATTTTTCTGCAAGTTTGCAATTATAATGATATTGTAGGGTTCTGCATTGATTACAAAGTTTATCTAGCAAGAGAAAGATATAACTCTTTTCAAGATAGTCATCTTTTATCCACACAAATCATTTTGCTTTACAGTCATAATGTGCATACAATTATCTAATTTCGCACTGACAGAATGTCAGTTTGCCATTTTGGAAAAGGTTGTGACGTAATTCTAATATGGGCATGTCCAACAACGCCCCAGTCGTTGCCAAGATCACTTTGGGGCAAAAGAACACCGCATATCTTAAGAGTTAACACAAACAGTTTAAAACACATGTAAATATGTGTATTTATACATTAAAATATTCAGTGCGCTCCGTAGACTAAACCTATATAGATCTAAATGGTATTCGACGTCATAAAAGAAATTAAAAAAATGAATATACTATTTTCAAATTACGAGCATATTGGGATATATGATTGATTGATTAATTGTTGCTTAACGTCCAGTGGTAAATATTTCATGCTTCTTCAGGACGAAAACCAGTTGAAGTTATCAAAATATTCAAATAGTGGTGGGTCAGGACACAAAGGGGAACCAATTTTGACTGCCACTATCAATGAGGATGGTTGGGTAGGGTCGGATAATTTAGCCATCTCTTGCGGCAATAGCCTGCTCTTTTTCGAATACTACTGAAAGGGTCTTTAGCGTGCAGGGAGTGTGGCACGCGATAGGCAACTCTATGGGATGAGCCCCCTTGATACATTACAGGTGCCTAGAATAGGATAAATGTTTTTAGCAAGTAGGCAAATACAATGTCGCATTGTCACAGTGAATAAAGGTGTAAAGTGCTAAAAGAAATCAGAATAATAAAATATTTACTTAATTTACAGATATCTTTATAACAACCGTTTAGAGTTTAATACTGAGAAAACGTTTGAAAAGTTGGCACTTTTAAGGACACCCATTTTTACTGAAAATCATTTAAATCTGATTATATATTAGTATAGTAAATAACATAATTATTATGGGTAAAACAATGAAGAATGTATTGTAACCACCTTTTAAGATTACATATAATAATATCCAACATACAAGAGAATAAGAGAGTAATGACAATCGTACACATAAATGAAGTGCAGCAATGAAATCATTTTATACGAAAGTATGAGAATTATCATTTGATAAACGGGGGCCTCGGTGGCCTAGTGGTCTAGGTAGTTCGTCATGACTACTAATAATCACTAGTCTGTCAATGCTGAGGTTGTGAGTTCGAATTTCACCTGTTACAGGGTGTGTTCGACTCCGATCTTAATTGACAAGGATTGCCAAATTTCCTACCGAAGGTCGGTGGTTCTCTCCACCAATAAAAAACTGGCAGCCGCGAAATATCTAAATGTGCTGAAAACGGCGTAAAATCCCAACTAAACAAACAAACAAGTCATTTGATAAAAGCTATCTTATTTATTCAGAGAGTCTTGAACAAAAATATTAAATTCAAGCATATTAGTCAATGGGTTACATATTCAAGATGCAGAAACGGTACGCTTTAAACAAAATGAGTAATAAATTACTTGGTCCATGTTAATAAAAGTAGAATAAAATGCTTTTAGAAACTTATATTGAGGTAATGTAGAACACACGATAATGTGTTCGATTTGGAGACTGTAAATATTTTGTTGTTTTAATTTATTATAGTTTTTATATGTTATTTAAGTCCTTTTTTATCTCAAGTACGGCATGTAAAATTCGTTTACTAGCTTGTCTGTGTCGTTAATGTATTTTATATAATTATGAATATCAGGAGTTTCCCTTTTTTTAAATTTTTGATTTCTAATCTCAGTCTATACTGAAAACTTAGTTTTCCTTCGTATATAATCGTCAAGCCTGGCATCGTCTATTCTGATATTTTTCGGTGAAATGACATTTTGTTCGATCGGTAACATTTGACATGATTTTAGTGGTTACGTTTGACGCTGATCTAATTATACAAACTACGTCATCTAACTTTACGCATTTTGCCATGGTTTCAGTAAATAGAGATATGTCTCAAACACTGCCTACATCTAAGGTTATGTTAAATATGAACTATGAATAATTTCTGTTAAAAGGAAAGAAAGTACTTAATTATTTCAATATGAGTCACTCTTTGTAAATTTCAAAGGAGGCTTTAAAAAATCTTGGAAATGAGTAGATTAAGATTTTAACCAATCTGTCAGAAAATGGTTATGTATTGCATAAGTTTGAAAAAAAAATTTTTCCTCCAAAATAATATTTGGCTGCTATGGTATCCACCTTTGAAGATTTTCCAGCTAAATCTCAATTTTTCACTCTTATTGTTCATAAATTTTCAACCTTTTTCCATTCAATTTACTTTAAAGGTATTCAGTAAGTTGAATTCGTTTTTTATATTTTATTAACAACTAACATTGTCTTGAAAAAAATATTATGTTTAGTAAAATTATTTTTGCTATTTACTTATTTAAGCTTCATAAAAAAGGGGGGGGGGGGTGGGGGTAATAGACATGTTATTGTCAATTCATCAATTATAAAAACTGTGATTTTCTATATCTTTGAAGGAATATTATAAAAAATTGCAGCCGAAATTATTTTTTTTGTTCTTTTATATTTTCAAACAAGTATGTCTTATCTACAAATGAACGAAAACCTAAAGTGATAATATTTAATTTACGAAAAATATTCAATTTTGAAAATTGGGGCTAAATTAGGTTATAAAGTATCTTGTATTCCAATTTAAAGTAAACATTTTCTATTATTTGTTTTTTTAAATAAAAAGTAAGCTTTGAGTAATGAATATATTATACATACATTACCTTTACATGTTTTTTTAAACAAAAAGAAGAAAATTTCATTTTCTGCAACTTTTGAGGCTCAAAACGGGGTAAATATGCTCATTTCCACAATGTAATCTGTTTATCTTCACAACATTATAAAAAAATGATTTTAAAACTAATAGAAAATTGGAAATCCAGTGGTTTTTTAATACATTAATGATATAACTGTTGTAACACTTCCAATTTACAAGATGGATTATTATTGCAGGATAGACTAATAGGTTCTTACACAATTTCAAAGTGAAGAATGGGAAATCTTCAAGGGTTTTTTTTTTTAATTCATGTCTACATTGTAGAACTACACGCTAAATCATTAATATATATAATAGTAAAACAGTTGAAAACAGCTCAAGTACCATGAATATAAATGAATGGCTACAATCAAATCAATAAACAATGACAACATTTCTTAAATAACTCAGACAATCTTAATTAAAAGGTGACGAACTTTTGACATTACGCAAAATAAAACCATTGCCCTGAGACAGATTTTTAACTCCTTGTTAAGGTTTTCCCGTTTCGCCTTCTAATGAAATTAGTTTACAAACACCCAAAACAAACATAGAATTTCCTACACAATAATTGCAATTTCTTAGGTAATCGTAATACTGATGGTCGAAACAATAAATTATATATTTTTGTACTTTACAATATATTAGAGAATCCCTACTTACCATGTAGAAAATCAGAATATCGTTATGAAAGATATTACTATAGGGAATTGTTAATGTTTTACATTAAAATGTATTAAAAGCAGAGAACAAAGCAATCATTGCCTTTCCTATATCAAATGCTTTCTGAAATATATCAAAATGGTTTTGTTCTCTTACTCTTTTCAGATACCCTAATTACAATCTTAACTATTTGATTTTTTATTTAATTTCATTAGGTCTTGCCAACTATATTTTTCGGAATACTCGTCAATACCTATTTACAGTACTTTTGATAGTATGAGTGTGTTGCAATTTATGGTAAACGGGACCTTCATACTTATGCCAAAACAAACATAGGATTTCATACACAATAATTGCATTTTCTTATGTAATAGTAATACTGATGCTCGAATAAGAAATTATATGTTTTTATACTTTACAATATATTAGAGAATTCCTAATTACCATGTAGAAAAGTCAGAATATCGTTATAAAAGATATTACGTCAGGGAATTGTTAATGTTTTACATTAAAATATATTAAAACCAGAGAACAACGCAATCATTGCCTTTTCTATATCAAATGTTTTCTGAAATATGTGAAAAATGGTTTTGTTCTCTTACTCTTTACAGATATCTTAATTACAGTCGTAACTATTTTATTTTTAATGTAATTTCATAAGGTCTTGCCAACTATATCTCTCGGAATACTCGTCAATACCTATTTACAATACTTTTCATAGTACGAGTGTGTTGCAATATATGCCATGAAAATATATGGTTTTACTACAACAATATGACTGGATTATGTTTTTAAGTCACATGAATTTACAATGATGTACAGTGTATTGTTGAAAACAGGTTTTTACACTGCAAACTTTAACTTGTTGCTAGCATATTATACAATATAAAAGAACAAACTCTTATCTACGTATAGTTGAACAGTGTTTTTATACTGTTGACATCAATTTTATTCTTTTTGGATGCATTTTCACTACTGCTTAATTTACTCAGAAAATGTTAATTTTAGGTGACGAAATTTTGACATTACGCGAAATAAAACCATTTGCTCTGAAACAGATTGTTAACTCCTTCTTAAGGTTTGCCTGTTTTGATTAAACGCCTTCCAATGAAATAGTTTTAAAAAGACTGAAGACAAACATAGGATGTCCTACACAATAAATGAATTTTCTTTATGTAATAGTAATACTGATGCTCGAAACAATAGACTATATATTTTTTTCTGCTTTACAACCTATCAAAGAATTCCTAATTATCATGTAGAAAGTCAGAATATCGTTATAAAAGATATTACTCGGGCGATTGTAACTGTTTTACATTAGCATGTATTAAAACTAGAGAACAAATCAAATTACTGCCTTTCCTATATCAAATGTTTTCTAAAATATATCAAAATGGTTTTGTTCTCTTACTCTTTTCAGATTTCTTGATAACAATCGTTTGCAGTCTGTTACAGAAAATGCTTTTGGAAACCTGACAGGCTTAATTGAGTTGTGAGTATTCATTTAAAAGGGATAACCAAGACTACAATTCGTGCTCAAATTAAATTGATTGGCTATTCTTCTTTTTTCCTTTTTCTTTTGTTTTTGTTTTTGTTTTTTTTTTCCAACGTCTTTGGCCTCGAGTACAAGTGATGAGTCTCAAATCGTGGAAATGTGAACATCTTGTGCATTAAATTTGGTATGGAAGAAATAAAAAAGGCCAATTTTATTTTTATTGTAATTTCATTAGGTCTTGATCACTATATCTTTCGGAATACTCGTCAGTGCAAATTTTGATTATACGAGTGTCTTGCAATATATGGTAAACGAGACCTTTATACTTGTGCCATGAAAAATAATTCACTTGTAAGTATTTGCTCCTAAAATGAAGTCATCCTTATTAAAAATTTTTGGGCGTCATCATCTCTTGCTTGATAGGTATTAAAACCGTTTCCCAAATGAAAATTGACCTGTCCTATTAATATTATCCCTTCCTTATACCAGATGTGACATGGGCGGCATAGCGGGTGTCCTGTAGGAAGAAGACACTGCTTACTCTTACGCAGGACCTGAGTTTACCTAAGGTTTTTTGGTGGGTCCTGTTGTTCATATGTTTTTAGTTTTTAATTGTGGTGCATGTATTGTTTTGATCTTGTCTTCGTTTTTCTCCGGAGTTTTTCAGTTGTAACGATTTTTCCGTCCTTCGAATATCCCTTTAGTATTTCTTGACTTGACTTAAAAAGATAACCAAGACCAAAATTCGTGCCCAATTTAAATTAATTGATTATTCTTCTTTTTTTTCCTCTTTTTTGAGGGGGGTGGCCAACTTCTTAAGTCTTCTGTTCAACTGATGAGTCTCAAATCGACGAAATGTGCACATCTTGTCCAATAAATGTAGTATGGAATAAATAAAAAATGCCAATTTTATATTTGCTGTAATTGTACTAGGTCTTGACCACTATATCTTTCGGAATACTCGTCAGTGCCTATTTAGAATATTTGATAATACGGGTGTGTTGCAATATATGGTAAACGGGACCTCCATACTTATGCTATGAAAACTTTTTTTTACAACAACAATATCACTGAAATCTATTTTAAGTCGCATGAATTTCCAATGATGTACAGTGCTTTGGTGAAAACAGGTTTTTACACATGCAAACTTTAACTTTATTGTTAGTATATTATACTACACAATGTAATTAATTAATCCAAATTTTCTTTTGGTTTGAATTGTGGTTGTAATTGTGTTGGGTCAGATATTACAATACTAGTCCTTAGAATTAACTGTAACAAATTGTAAAATTTATGAACATTAAGACGTATCTCCCTCGGGCATAGTTCTGTACTTAAATGGTTTTTTGCTTTACAATGTTTTGGTAATTTTTGCATTTTTGAATTTGATCTTCAAGGTTTTGGATTTTTATTTTGGTTTGCAACATTTTAGGCCTTGAAAACAAATCATAAGTGGAAAATTGACGAAATGTTCACATCTTCTGCATCAAAATTGGTATCAAAGAATTGTACTTTAACACAGAGAGATAATGAAGAGAAGCCTATCAGCTCGTCAACTTTTGTTTTACATTTATTCGTCTATATGCATATAAAACTAACGCACGAAATTATACTTTCAGACATTTAGACCATAATGAAATTTCTATCATTGCGGCTGGAGTTTTCAGAGGTCTTGATAGTTTGCAATATTTGTAAGTAATTATTCAAGTTGTACAAGTTTAGGCACCGATGTCACGCTATATATTTCTCCAAGTTTGCAATTATACTGATAATGTAAGGTTCTGCACTGATTACAAGGTTTATCTAGCAAGAGAAAGACCTACCTTTTTTCAAGATAGTCATATGTTATCCACAAAAATAATTTCGTTTTGCAGTCATAATTTGCATACAAGAATCAATTTCACACGGACAGAATAAAAAATTACCATTTTTGAAAAGGTTGTGACTTAATTCCAATATGGTCATGTACAAAAACTCCCCAGTCATTGCCAAGATTACTCTTGGGCAAGAGAACACCGAATATCTTAAGAGTTAACATTAACAGTTTAAAACACCTGTAAGTAAGGTATTTATACATTAAAATATTGAGTGCCTTCCGTAGACAAAACCTATAGAGATCTAAATGGCATTCCACGTCATACAAGAAATTCACGACATTAATTTAGCTAATTTCAAATTAAGAGCATAATGGGATATATGATTGATTGATTAATTCTTGCTTAACATCCAGTGGCAAATATTTCATGCTTCTCCAGGACGAGAACCAGCTCAATTTATCAAAAAAATTCAAATAGGGGTGGGTCAGGACACAAAAGGGAACCAATTTTGACTGAAACTGTAAAAGGCGGATGGTTGAGTATGGTCGGATAATTTAGCCTTCTGTAGCGCCATTAGCCTGCTCTTTTTCGAAAACTACAGAAAGGGTCTTAAGCGTGCAAGGGGTGTGGCATTCTCCAAACAAGTTACCATCTATAGTCCGCGGTCACGCTTTCCGTATAATGACCCGACAACCCCAAACGAGAGGGTCTCCCCTATTCGCCACATGGGGATGCGCTAGGCGACTCTATGGGTTGAGCCCACGTGATCCATCACAGGTGCCTAGAGTAATATATATGATTTGAGCAAGTAGGCAAATACAGTGATGCACTGTCATAGTGTATCAAGGTGTAAACTGCTGAAAGAAATCAAAATAATAAAATATTGATTTAATTTGCACATATTTTTATAGCAACCGTTCACAGTTTAATGCTGAGAAAACGTGTGAAAATCTGACACTTTTAAGGACACCCATTTTTACTATAAATCATTTAAATCTTATTATATATTAGTATAGTAAATAACAGAATTATAATGGGTAAAACAATGAAGAATGTATTTTAAACACCTTTTTTAAGATTATATAGAATAATATCCAAAATACACGAGAATAAGAGAATATTGACAATGGTACACATAAATGAAGTGCAGCAATGAAAACATCTTATACGAAAGTATGAGAACTATCATTTGATAAAAGCTATCATATTTATTCAGAGAGTCTTGAACAAAAATATTAAATTCTAGAAATGCAAGTATTATAGACTATGGGCTACATATTCAAGATGCAGTAACGGTACAATTTAAACAAAATTCGTAATAAATTACTTGGTCCTTGTTAATAAAAGTAGAATAAAAAGTTTTAAGATACTTATATTACAGTAATGTACAAAAGAGGTTTGCAGACTGTAAATATGCTGTCGTTTTAATTTATTATAATGTTTAGATGTCATCTAAGGTCCTTTTTATCTCAAGTACGACATGTTCAATGTGTTAACTAGCTTGTCTGTGTCGTTAATGTATTTTAAATAATTATTCATATCAGGAATTTCCCTTTTTAAATTTTTGTTGTCTAATCTCAGTCTATACTGATAACTTAGTTTTCCTTCGTATATAATCGTGAAGCCTGGCATCGTCTATTCTGGTATTTTTCGGTGAAATGACATTTTGTTCGATCGGTAACATTTGACATGATTTTCGTCGTTACGTTTGACGCTGATCTAATTATACAAACTACGTCATCTAACTTTACGCATTTTGCCATCGTTTCATTAAATAGAGATACGTCTCAAACACTGCCTACATCTAAGGATACGTTAAATATGAACTATGAATAATTTCTGTTGAAAGGAAAGAAAGTATTTGACTATTTCATTCTGAGTCACTCTCTGTAAATATCAAAGGATTTGAAAAATCTTGGAAATGAGTAGATTCAGATTTTCATCAAAATGTCAGAAAATGGTTATCAATTGCATAAGTTTGTACAAAAAAAGATTTTTACTCCAAAATAATATTTGGTTGCTATCGTAGCCATCTTTGAAGATTTTACTACTAAATCACAATTGTTCATAAAATTTCAACATTTTTCCATCAAATTTACTTAAAAAGTATTCAGTAAGTTGAATTTATTTGTATGTGTTCTTAAACAACTAACCTTGTCTTGAAAAAAAAATCTAATGTTTTGTAAAATTAATTTTTCTATTTATTTATTTTAAGCTATATAAAAAGGGGGATAATTGGCATGTTTTCATACATTATAAAAACTGTGATTTTCCAGATTTTTGAAGGAATATTATTAGAAATTGCAGCCAAAATTATTTTTTTGTTCTTTTATATTTTTAAACAACTATGTCTTATCTGCAAATGAACGAAATCCTAAGTGGTAATATTTAATTTACGAAAAATATTTAATTTTGAAAAATGGGGAATAATTGGGTTATAAAATAACAATCCAAAGATACTAATATTAGATATAGTAAATTTATACTATGCTGTATACGACGCATTTCAAGGCGTTACCTCTCATCAGCAGCATTAAAACCGAAACATTTGAAAGACCAAAAACCAAACTTATATTAAACAAGAAGTACTCAACCAAAAATACCGAAATAGGAAGCCAAATTTCAGCAAAGGAGATCTACTATGTGCAATACAAGGAATGAACCCTTATTATTTCTATTATTTTTGAATTTTGCTAAATACTGGTAATTTCTGTAACAAATCAATGAATAGTCAGGTCAGACAAGTCTGACGACTGTGTTGGCGAATACACTCGGGGACATAGGGTCCACCAGCAGAGGCATCATCCCAGGAGTTTCAAAATAACAATCCAAAGATATTAATATTAGATATAGTAGATTTATACTATGCTGTATACGATGCATTTCAAGGAGTAACCTCTCATCATCAGCATTAAAACCGAAACATTTGGAAGACCAAAAACCAAACTTATATTAAACAAGAAGTACTCAACCAAAAATACCGAAATAGGAAGCCACATTTCAGCTAAGGATATCTACCATGTGCAATACAAGGAATGAACACTTAGTATTTCTATTATTCTAGCTTTGAACAATGAATACAATGATGACATACATTACCTTTACATGTTTTTTTTTAACAAAAAAAAAGAAGAAAATTTCTTTTTTTGCAATTTTTGAAGCTCAAAAAGGGGTAAATTTGCTCAGTTGCTCATTGTGATCTGTTTATCTTCACAACAGTATAAAAAATGATTTTAAAACTAATAGAAAATTGTAAATCCAGTGGTTTTTTAAATAAATTAATGATATAACTGTTGTAACACTTCTATTTTACAAGATAGACTATTATTGCATAACAGACTAACAGGTTCTTACACAATTTCAAAGTGAAGAATGGGAAATCTTCAACGTTTTTTTTTAATTCATGTCTTTCAAAAGTGGAGTGCAAAGTTATTATCTTTCCATAAAGATGTAGAAGAAAACTGTAAATATATGTATCATCATTGATACACATTTACTAGTGAAAATAAAATGATAAGAAAGCAAAATATAAACATTTAATTGAAGAAAATAAGAAACAAATTGTATTCATAATGACATAGGGTTAAATATCAATTCAAACTATATATATATATATCTGATTGAGATCTTTAGTCTCAAATTAAACTTCCTTCCACTCATCCTTGAACAACAAAAGTAAAAATGGTACATTTATCGGAGTTAAAAAGAAGAAGATCCGCATTGTATTGAAAAAGATGTATTATCAACACCGAATTAGAAGGAATGAATTTGGAATTGACAGTTTGAAATAGAATACTAAAATATCCCTGTTCTCTGAAATGCATGACTAGATAACTTAATTGAAAACCATGATTTCAAAAAAACAGTAGATGTCTTGCCTCATGAGGAAAAACATGACTGTCCAATAGTCATTTCAAGCAAGTATCATTTCTTCTAAGGCATTTCGAAAAAATGTCACTGTTTGCATATGTTAATATCATATCCTGCATCTCTCCAAATATGTGTATGAAAAACATATATCTTGGAACAAAAAATATAATTAAAACAGGTTAATATAATTCTTGAACAAAAATAACCAGTTTAAAGAAAGTCACCACATCTTCAGATCGAATAATGTCATCTGTTGAAAATTGATATAGCTGACTACACAAGAATCAAGTCATCAATGGACAGACAATTCCATTCATGTTTACTATACTTACTCCTTTAAAATCAGGGTTTATATAGAATATATACTTTCTATTTTTCTTGTCTATCAATAAACAAGGGGCATTTCATCAAATAAAATAAGGAGACTTTCCATGTATAATATAACAGGTGACTTGCAAGATAACAAGTCCAAGAACAACTTATAACAAATATTGAAGTTGAACTATCGTAATTTTAAGATGCTTGACACAGTTGTATACTTGACATAGTGATGTACCTGACTCACACATTTATTGGGAATATATACACTTTATATAAAATAATAATGATAACTTTGGAAATTGGCTCACTCTTAACCCTCTTTATCAAAAAATACAACTGTGTCAAGCATCTTAAAATTACGATAGTTCAACTTTAATATTTGTTATAAGTTGTTCTTGGACTGCTGAATTTTTCCTGTAATATCTAGAAAAAAAGCTCGTGATTTGTTGGGCAGTTAAAAATTCCTCCAACAAAAAAGTTGTATCCCATCGTCTCCTTTAGCAGTCTTAGTGTCTGCAGAAACTTTCTCAGGATCTTCCTTTTGATCTGTGACTGCACTTTTGTTAAATTTCTCAACTAGATTATTTTTTTGTTTATCATTAAACCTTTTGCTTTTTCTTACCTCTTTTATTGCCCATCCTTTTGATAATTTGATGTCATGGCATATTGTTGAGTCAGACTCTACTGAGATTTGCAAACTGTTGCTGCTATGTAACTTTTCAAGATAAGTGTTTTCACCACATCAACAGATGACCGTTCTGGTATTTTCAATTGACAATCTCCAACAAGCATATGTCCTTCCATGCTTCATACGTTGAAAAGGACAGTATGCACTCTTCATTTTTGCAGGAAAAGATACCCATATGGTACTAAATAATCATGATAATATCGCTACGATAAGAAATAGTAATGAATATCCAAATAGTACGAATAATGCCTTAATTAAGTTGATTTTATCCATATGGTACGAAAAGGTTAATATTACCGCCGATCTTGGTACGAAATGGTTCTGTCGAAAAATATGTATGGTACGAAATGGCACAAGGGTTTGGTTCGAAATGGTAAATTTATGGTACGAAATGTTTATGGTACGAAATGGTCATGGTACGAAGTGACTATAAACCTTTAGGATTGTGTCCGATGAACCAGAATGTCAATAAACTTGGCTGGCACGGCCGAACATATTTTAGCATAGGACACTATGTGAAAATACATTAACAAATCTTCTTGTTTCAAACCACTAAGCCAATTGAAACCAGACCGTCCTGGTGGTCTAGAGGTCGTGCGTTCGATCCCCTGTCGGGTCAAACCAAAGACATTAAAATTGGTATTTGCTGCTTCTCCGATATTTCGCGATATTTAGGAGTAAGAGCAAAAACTGGTCGGCTCGGAGTCAGTACAATGTGTCCGAGTGAAGTGATATGGCTTCCTGCGCAAAGTTACATCGTCAGCTATCACATCAAAACTCCGACTTAGCGTGTTGGTCTAGTACAAAGCAGGGATCATTATCATATCGACATGTTTCCGTCCTCATATGCACCTGGTTGCCACTGGACGTTAAACAATAATTCATCCATCCATCCAATTGAAACCATACTTTGCAGAAATGGTCTGAAGGTGATCCCCTTTCAGAATTGTGTAATATAACCCCAAATGTCAACAAAGAAGACGCTACTGCCGAATTTATTTTACGATGGGACGATATGGTGAAATTAAAAAAAAAAACACGTCGGGGCTTTAGCGGTCAAATTGTGTCAGATGACCCGGACTGTCAACGAAGACGGCCGCCATAACTTTGTTTAATATAGGACCCTATGGAAAAAATTCATTTAAAATATCGCTTTTTATGAAATCACTATGGAACCATACTTGGCAGCCAAGGTTATTAGATTGTCCTCTTTCAGAATTATGTCCAATAAATTAGACTTTTGTTTCTTGGGCGCCTTTTCGGCTGTTGATTGGCAAATCGAATGCAGATTAGAAATACAGGGTCCTGGGAGCCTCTATTTATTTTTATTTCAACATTAATTTTATTAATGATGTTGTCCTTTTGATAAACTATGCATTAATAAAGTATTAAGTGATATATGGTATCTCTCACTGCTAGCGACCGATTTGACTTGATAAGTAATTGTTCAAATGAAATGAGTATTGGACAATATAACTACGCACTGTCGAGACATGGCATATTATTGGTAAAACTGTATGCAGTTGGGAAACATACATTTATGGGGCAGTTGTTGTTTTATGTTGATTGTCCTGGTATCTAAAAGTTTGCCTTGCAGTTGACCAAGACGTTAAGACCAGTTCATGAAACTTATGAATGAATTATGCAATGGTTTAAATTTTCTTGTGCTGAACTATCTTTAACTTCATTTGATCAATCTTGATGAACTGAAAGAAAACAAATCTTGATTTTGCTTTTAAATATCGTGATGCAGAAATTCACAAATTCAACAAATCATCAAAATCGGATAAGAAATATAGTTATGATGTGTCCCTTTTTTGTCACTTTTAAATTTAAACCCGAATGGCTAGTCGAGATTCAAAGTTTGTAACTTGTTGCTGTTTTTTGTTATTATTTATGGAAACAAAAGACTTAATCCTATATAATCTTAGGTAAAAAAAATTTTGCACTTGAATATATCAAAAGAGTTTTCTTAAATTTGGCTTTTCAGATATCTGAATGACAATCGATTGCTGACTATTGCTAAGAATACGTTTGTGAACCTGACTAGTTTATTTGAGTTGTAAGTATTCTTTAATAATAAATAACAGAAACTAAAATTAGTGTACTAAATAAAGGAATACAAATGGTTCTCTGTTGGTGAGGAAAAATCTGGTGAAAACGGACATTATGTTGATTTTGATTTCACTATTTCACTATTTCGTGAGATCGTTCTTAAGTTTGTGATCTTAGATCTTATATGAAGAAATGTAGTGTTTTGTTCCTTAGGTAAACTTATCCTCTTTAAGGGATTTAAATCATTCGGTGAGAATAAAAATGTTCAATTATACCTACATGTCAGGAACATCCATTACAAGTTAGCGCCTCCCGATTAGGTAGATTAGATATCTTTAGTGAGATATCATGTCCTTCTTATATGGACACCTAATTGGACTTGACACTTCAACGGATTTATGATATGTTTTCTTTATACTTTTAATTCCTACTGTACTCTGCTGGCATTTGTTAATATATTCCATTCTCAAGACTTATTTTTCCTTTGGATTTCGAATTAACTGACTTTTCCCATTCATTATAATATGAATAACCCAGACATGATTTACTATATCAAATAAAACATACGTTTTGCTGTGTGAGTAACATACATGTAGCTGAAAGAATATATTTTTTTACATTTAATAATTATTTTCTTTTGACTACAACTAATTACGTTGAATGCACATACAAGCGAACTGTGAGAAAGCAAACAGTGTGTGAAATAATAAATGACAACCCGATTTTGACCGACATAGATATCGTTTGTAAGTTTGTGATCTTCAAAGAAATAAAATAGGGAAGTTTCCAAAGATTTGTGTTGTAAAGCGACAGTATGAAACCTACAGCTATGAG
The DNA here is from genome assembly GCA_028015205.1 of Mytilisepta virgata. Taxonomy (NCBI): domain Eukaryota; kingdom Metazoa; phylum Mollusca; class Bivalvia; order Mytilida; family Mytilidae; genus Mytilisepta; species Mytilisepta virgata. Next base: position 22,346,738 of record CM051513.1, read on the forward strand.
AGCCTTAGCTAGTTTTACAGTTAAAACCGAGCACATTCTGGCCTGTTATCAAAATTATGTACTGTCCACTCTAATATAGCATTTCTAGCAGGGATCACCTTGTTGGTAATCATACTGTATTGTTTCTTTTAGTGTGTTTTATACCAGAGTGACAGGATAGATTAAAGGCGGGGTCCCCATAACCACCGGGTTAGCTCCAAGACTGTGCAGTCTCTATTTCAAGTCCTGCTCCCCTGACTCTGGGTTGTGTTCAAGGTAGTGTTTTCTCCTCGTTGATGTTTTGTCATTTGTGTTGCTTTGTTTGATTGGTTTGTCGTAGTTGACTTTTCCTGTTATCAATTTTGTTGTTTATTTGGTCATATGATAAACGTAACCTTTTATAACTAACTCCACTGAGCATTGCCAAATTTACTTTTATAACTTCATGGGATTAACAGAAGAAACTAGAAATCTGTACTGTAGAGATCGACAGTGATTCCCGCAACCCCTGTAAGTAGATGAGCCACTTATCTATAGTCAAAAATATAAAACCTTATTCCCACCCAAATAAAGTACACGGTCATTGTATAAAGAAATTAAACCAATAAACGTAATGAAAAATGAAAAATCCCTTAGTTCAAAAGCTTAAACTGACAATTTTTGAAATTTGACTTGAGTGAGTTACCGGTTAAAAAATCGATATTCTTAATTCTTATTGTGCAAGTAAATATAGTGTAGGACAATACTATATATAAGCAAAGTGAATATAAATTGCAAAATGAAATTAAGGTCAGAGGCCTAAAATGGAAATTTAAAAGTTCCACCCCTGTGGACCCCAATTTTACAAAATTAAAATTCTAAAACTTTATTACACATCTTCATATTGTGCATGACAATACTGTTTAAAAATAAAATGCATAAATTGTAAAATGAAAGACGAGTTTAGATCACATATGGTGTTTGACAATACTGTATAGAAATTTTTTTTCGTTTTAGGAAATTTTACCATAATTAATTGAGAATATAAGAATATATTAGTATAATTTGTTATCTTAGAATAATCTTAAAATTTCTGTATTGATGGGTTTTCCTATATATACTCCCTGTTTTGTTTAGTTTACACTGGATTTAAGTAAAGCTTACTTCAGTATTAATTAGAGTACTGTTGCACTTTTTTCTATCCAATGTAGCAAATCATGTAAACCATGAAGTTATAAAACACAACGTAAAAAAACATCAATCGGAAGAAATATGTGTTGATAATCATACAAATGTTTTCTTCTTCAACATCATATTAAAAAATGAAATGCATGTAATAATTCTAAAAAAGAGTTAAACATCAAACATTTGGCATTTTATCTATGACGAAAAATAATGATAATGCATCTATTTATGTCATAAAATGATAAAAAATCAAAAATGTTTCTGAAAATGAGAGTTGCAGGGTTGTACAGAGGGAAAATTGGACCAGCAGCACACTAAATTTATTTTACAGGTTACAAGTAAAAAAAAATGTAAAATAAGAGCATTTTACTACTAGATCAATAGGAAAGCTCTCTCAAATGTTCATAAATAGATAAAAAAAATAGCATCCATATCAAACCGATACTTTTTCAAATATTATTCACAAGTTAGAAGCATTCCTCTGATTGTGTATTCTAGATCTTGATTTTCGAATCTTGAATTTAATATATTGAGTGTATGATTTCCAATATACAATTTCGGACATCAGATTTTAAATTTCCAATTGATAACTTCACTTTTAGTTTTTCAAATCCCGTAATGTTGGCTTTCGTAATAAGGCTAATAGGGAATTAGATAACAAAATTTGTAATTTGCGTCTCCTATTTACATATCTCTATACAGATTATTTACAGATCTTCAAAACAATCATCGTCTCTCATATGAATCATAAGCCTGTTCAGTTGGATTGTGTGAGTATGCGTGTACGTTTCGGTTTTGTGTTTGTAGAATCATGCGATAATAGTCGTATGGAATGTATGAGATTTTATTGATCAAGAGGATTATTTGTGTGTTAATTCAAATCCAAATAGTCGAAGCAGCTCCACTGCATATCCCCGCGCTACTCTTATGTTTTTGAAATCCATACAATCTAAACTAGTGTTGTTGCTATAGTGATTCCAAATATATATGGTTGCTCAGTATAAATCACAAATAAAGTAGTCTTTCAGGAAATTTACTAAACCTGGAATCACATATTTTGAAATTCAAATGATCTAGATTAGAATTAAATATAATATAATCCAAACAAATCTGTAGTAAAATTCCAAAAATAATAGTCTTAAACACTTTCAGGAAATTTGCTGTTGGTGGTGATTCCAAATATATATGGTTGCCAAGTAGAAATCACAAATAAACTAGACTTTGAGGAAATTTAACCAAATTGAAATCACGTACTTTTGAAATCTAAATGATCCCGATAAGTCTTGAAGCTAATATGATAAACAAAATCTATAATTACTTAGTAAAATTTCAAACATAACAGTCTTAGACAGTTTCAGGAATTTAATAAAGTTGGAATCACAATCTAGGTGATCCCAATTATGTGTTACTTCTGATGCAATCCAGACAATACATGGTTTCTTGTAAAAAAGCAGAAAATAGTCTTTGAGACTTCCAGGAAATTTACCAAAGTTGAAACCGTATTCGAAACCTTTAGCACAATCTACATTAGTGGTACAAATAATAAGTCAACTTTCAATTTCGTATTTCAAATAACATGAGAGGAGTTACGTGACAGGGCAATAATATATCACATGGCTACCTGTGTAGACCAGCACCAGGGGCACTATTAAAATTGCAAAAAATCTATCACAATCTACATTGGCAGAGTAATTATTCAACCAACTAACAATTCAGTATTCCAAATCAGCAGAGGGCAGTCGCGTGACAAAGGAATAATGTACCCCTATGCTCCCTGTGTAGCCCACTCTCCAGGAGAGTTATTCAAATTCTGAAACCTTTTGCACAATCCCCACACAAATTGCAATCAATGACCCAAGTTTCATCTTTCTACATCCAGTGGTTACAGAGATTATCTTGAATATTACTAACGTACGTACGCCGAACAGCAAAACAATATCCTCGCGCAATTAACAATAAACATCCGGACAGTCAAGGTACAATAAACTTGTCAAAACGTTAATTAGTTATAATTACCTGCAACACACAAGATGTTACGGAGAACAAATTTCTTTACCTATAAATTTACTTCAGATAAAAATCACACAAATTTTAACAAAAACAATAATTCGTTTTTTCTGGTGTTATCAAATACTGAAACAAAATTGCACCATAGGACCTTATTACATGTATGTACTTTTGCAGTTTTGTCTAAATTGTTTATCAATCTAATATTATTAATTATTGTCATAATTTCATATATTGAAATTATAATCGATGTGAAATGCTACTACATATTTAAAAAAGAATTGTTAAAAGTTTCGAAAAAGCGAAGACGAGGAGTACGTGCCATAATCAATACAGAAATATCAGACATGAAAATGGACGGTTCTACCCAGAACCATATATGACAGTTCTGAATGGTTCTACCCTAGAACCGTTATGACAGTTCTACCCTAGAACCAATTATGACAGTTCTACCCTAGGACCATTCTGAAAGGTTCTACCCTAGAACCGTTTATGAAAGTTCAACCCTAGAACAATTTATGACAGTCTTACCCTAGAACAATTGATGACAAGGTTGGTTCTACCCTAGAACCGTTCTAGAATGGTTGAGAGGTTAGAACTGATCTTAACTGTATCTACAGTTATAACGTACTTTTTTATTCTGTAGATAACGAAAAGAAATGAAGAATGTGGTCAATTTCTACTTTTGATCGTATTCAAACGATCTTCTGGATCAAAACAAGCCCGGTAGCAATTCCTAAACAAGTCGTAAATTGGCATGGAACCCCTGTGTATATACGATTATATGGCCTGGGGAAATTTATTTAAGACAAATAGTAGAAAAAAATCTTAAAGTATAATTATATATCTTTGTAACAACCATTTACAGTCTATTGCTGAGAAAGCGTTTGCAAACCTGTAAATATGAGGACAAGTTTTTTTTTTTTATTTTAAAATTTGTAAACCTGATTATATATGAGAATAGTAAATAGCATAATAATAAAGATTAAAGCAGGTTCACGACCACTGTACGTTGTACAATATAAAGGATACACATTTCAAGCATTGCTCAATATAGTTTGGTGGATATTAAAATAAACCCGTTGTTGTTATTTATTTATTTCGTTTGATAACACAAATTGTCTAGTTTCCTTAAAATGAAAATACACAAGAAAAGTATAGGCATAAAACGTAATTAGATTTGGACACTGAAACAAGAATCGAATGCTGCCATGCGAGCGATATATGGTAAATAGAAAATTGCAAATTTAACCTGATTGTTAGCATATTATACTATATAAAAGAACAAACTTTTCTCGAAGTGTACCTTGAACAGTATTTTTATACTGTTGACATCATTTTTTTTTCCTTTTTGGATGTATTTTTACTCAGAAAATCTTAATTAAAAGGTGACGAAATTTTCACATTAAGGATGTTCGCTGGTCATGTTTTTTAGAAATTTAAGAATCATCTGGTTTTATCCATTTGAATGCCATCAATTATTTATCCGGCTAACACACATTTTTCTTTTCATACATCTTTTGCATGCAGAATAATAAACCATTTGTAAACATCTTATAAAATCCTTCTTATTATTTAATGGTTTTGAGAAATTGTAACTGCTTAACATTTACCTATATTAAAACTAGAGAACAAAGCAAAAGATCGCCTTTCCTATGTCAAATGTTTTCTAAAATATATCAAAATGGTTTAGGTCTGCCCGAAGTCCGATATGGAAAATGCCATATTATAATCTATTTATCACATAGTTTCAACTAAAAGGATTTTGCCTGTAGAAAATAGAAAAAACATATGATCAGCAACACAAATTTAACTCAACAACTCAAAAACAATATTTCACAACTGGCTAGTGGATTTTGTTTATTTCACTATTATGGATTTTTGTCAATGTAAATGTTTATGTTCACATTGCCAATAGACGAATTACTCATGATTGAAAATTTTTGATGTGAAAAAATGTTCTTCTTGTTCATTACTGTTTCAGACGATTTACATATAGCTTAACAGAAATAGTATTTTATATCTTTTATGTTTACTGATTTGCTTTGCAATTTCCTGACATTTTCAAAATCTAAGTCATTGTCTACAAAAATTTGACAGTCCATTCTGAGAATATCAAGACGATTTAACCCCATCATTATTTAGTGTCTGGATAAAGTCAGACTATCCTGACTCCGTGTTGTTTATGCTTGGACTTAATACTATTGTATGATTTTTTTCCTTCTTTTTGTTGTCCTGCATTCTTTTATATCGTTTGCTTAAATTAATTGGTAAGGCATTGTCAAACCGATTTGATGGATACCCAAACCTCCCCTTATCTATCGTGACACTCTGGTGTATAAAACACACTATAATAACCAATACAGTATAATTACCAACAAGTTGACCGCTTGCTAGGACTTAAAATTAGAAGTTGTGGGTACATAATTTAGAAAGAAGGGTTAGAATCTGCTCGAAAATTGTAAAACTAGCTAAGGTTCTTATAGCTATATTAGAAACTAACACAACAATTACAAGTCAAATAAAACATAATTGCTGCTGTTCGGGTAACATATATGACAAGGTTAAAGGATGTTTTTTAACGTTTTCATTCGACTATAATGTAACTACACTTTGGCCAAAATAGACATATTTCGTGTTTCAGTAATTTTAGAAGACAATGGTGTAATGGATGATTTAAAGTTTTCGTTGGTTATATTTTAAAGTTAACACTTTACAACATGATGCATACGCCTCCTCCGATTAAATTGATGTAAAGTTTATATATTCATAGGACTATCTGTAGTAAATTAATTGTGTGAGCGTAATAGGATTTGTATATAATTACTTATTTGGAAGTTGCAATACGTTATCTTTGGTTGAAGGAAGTTCTTTAAATACATACCGATATGAAATATTTCTATTTTCAGATATCTTCATAACAATGATTTACAGTCTATTGCTGAGAACACGTTTGTTAACCTGCCAAGTTTAGTGTGGTTGTAAGCATTCATTTAAACATTGATCACAAAGTCTAAAATTAGTATATCAAATGAAACATATTTTTCCCTGTCTTGGTAACATAGCTTAGTTGTACTTTTTGACAATTTTATTGAGTGATTTCCTTTGTCTATTACAGTTGGACACAGAAAATATTTTCTTAGTTTTTTAATTTATTCTAACAACAAAAGTTAAATTTATACAAAACTTGAATACATTCTTCTTATTAATCATATTAATCAATGAAAGTTAAAATAGTTTATTTCCTCACAATCATATTCTGCTTCATCAAACGTTTCATCAAACGCTGGTTTCTTTTATGATGTCTTACAGTTTATTGCATTTTGCAATGAAATTTTATAAATGTACAAACCGGTATTTTGCTTTCTCGAAAATTGTCCTTGGATTGACAGAAATCGTTGCTTACATAACATTTTACATGGATGTTATACAGTATAAACGTGCGACATTGCCCTGTATCGTCGTATGGGAGCAATATGTAGTATCTCTTGCAGAGAAAAGCTCGAATACTATACGATTTTAAACATAAAATAGTTGCTAATACCATCATTTATTGGTTTAACAAGAGAATTTAATATATTGAGTGTCTGATTTCCAATTTACAATTTCGGACATCAGATTTTAAATTTCCAATTTCTAACTTCAATTTTAGTTTTTCGAATCCCGTAATTCTGGCTTTCGTAATAAGGTTAATAGGGAAATAGATAAAAAAATTAGTAATTTGTGTCTCTTATTTACATATCTCTATACAGATTATTTACAAATCTTCCAAACAATCATCGTCTCTCATATGAGTCATAAGCCTGTTGAGTTGGATTGTGTGAGTATGCGTGTACGTTTCGGTTTTGTGTTTGTAGAATCATGCGATAATAGTCGTATGGAATGTATGAGATTTTATTGATCGAGAGGATTATTTGTGTATGTTAATTCAAATCCAAATAGTCGAAGCAGCTCCACGCCATATCCCCGCGCTACTCTTGTGTTTTTGAAATTCATACAATCCAAACTAGTGTGGTTGCTATAGTGATTCCAAATATATATGGTTGCTCAGTAGAAATCACAAATAAAGTAGTCTTTCAGGAAATTTACTAAACCTGGAATCACATATTTTGAAATTCAACTGATCTAGATTAGTCTTAAATCTAATATAATCCAAACAAATCTGTAGTAAAATTCCAAAAAATATAATGGTCTTAAACACTTTCAGTAAATTTACCGAAATTGGAATCACATATTTTTGAAATCCATACAATCAAAACTAGTACTGTTGGTGGTGATTCCAAATATATATGGTTGCCAAGTAGTAAGCACAAATAAACTAGACTTTGAGGAAATTTAAGCAAATTGAAATCACATATTTTTGAAATCTAAATGATCCCGATCAGTCTTAAAGCTAATATTATAAAAAAATCTATAATTGCTTAGTAAAATTCCAAACATAACAGTCTTAGACACTTTTAGGAATTCAATAAAGTTGGAATCACATATTTTTGACATCTAGATGATCCCAATTATGTGTTACTGCTGATGCGAACCAGACAATACATAGTTTCTTGTCAAAAAGCAGAAAATAGTCTTTGAGACTTTCAGGAAATTTACCAAAGTTGAAACCGTATTCGAAACCTTTAGCACAATCTACAGTAGTGGTACAAATAATAGGTCAACTTTCAGTTTCGTATTTCAAATAACATGATAGGAGGTACGTGGCAGGGCAATTATATATCACATGGCTACTTGTGTAGACCAGCCCCAGGGGCGCTATTAAAATTGCAAAAAATCTATCACAATCTACATTGGCAGGGTAATTACTGAACGACCTAACAATTCAGTATTCCAAATCAGCAGAGGGCAGTCGCGTAATAAAAGAATAATGTACCCCTATGCTCCTTTTTTAGCACGGTCCCCAGGGGAGTTATTCAAATTCTCAAACCGTTTGCACAGTCCGCACACAAAGTGCAATCAATGACCCAAGTTTCATCTTTCTACATCCAATGGTTACAGAGATTATCTTGAATATTACTAACGTACGTACGCCGAACAGCAAAACAATATCCTCGCGCAATTAACAATAAACATCCGGACAGTCAAGGTACAATAAACTTGTCAAAACGTTAATTAGTTATAATTACCTGCAACACACAACATGTTACGGAGAACAAATTTCTTTACCTATAAATTTACTTCAGATAAAAATCACACAAATTTTAACAAAAACAATAATTTGTTTTTCTTGTGTGATCAAATACTGACACAGAATTGCACCATAGCTCTTTATTACATGTATGTACTTTTGCAGTTTTGTATCAATTGTTTATCAATTTAATATTATTAATTATTGTCATAATTTCATATATTGAAATTATAATCGATGTGAAATGCTACTACATACTTAAAAAAGAATTGTTAAAAGTTTCGAAAAAGCGAAGACGAGGAGTGCGTGCCATAATCAATGCAGAGATATCGGACATGAAAATGGACGGTTCTACCCAGAACCATATATGACAGTTCTGAATGGTTCTACCCTGAAACCATTATGACATTTCTACCCTAGAACCAATTATGAAAGTTCTACCTTATGACCATTCTGAAAGGTTCTACCCTAGAACCGTTTATGAAAGTTCAACCCTAGAACCATTTATGACAGTCTTACCCTAGAACAATTGATGAAAAGGTTGGTTCTACCCTAGAACCGTTCTAGAATGGTTCTAGAAACATCCTCTCTGACAGAATAGTTGAGAGGTTAGAACTGATCTTAACTGTATATACAGTTATCACGTACTTTTTTATTCTGCAGATAACGAAAAGAAATGACGAATGTGCTTAATTTCTACTTTTGATCGTATTCAAGCGATCTTCTGTATCAAAACAAGCCCGGTAACAATTCCGAAACAAGTCGTAAATTGGCATGGAACCCCTGTGTATATACGATTATATGGCCTGGGAAAATTTCTGTACGACAAATAGTAGAAAAAAATCTTAAAGTATAATTATATATCTTTGTAACAACCATTTACAGTCTACTGCTGAGAAAGCGTTTGCAAACCTGACAAATATAAGGACAAGTTTTTTTTTCCTTTTAAAATTTTAAAACCTGATTATATATGAGAATAGTAAATAACATAATAATAAAGATTAAAGCAGGTTCACGACCACTGTACCTTGTACAATATAAAGGATACACATTTCAAGCATTCCTCAATATAGTTTGGTGGATATTAAAATAAACCCGTTTTTGTTATTTATTTATACACAAATTTTCTATTTTCCTTAAAATGAAAATACACAAGAAAAGTGTAATTAAAAACGTAATTATATTTGGACAGTGAAACAAGAATCGAATGCGGCCATGGGAGCGATATATGGTAAACATAAAATTGCAAATTTAACCTTATTGTTAGCATATTATACTATATAAAAGAACAAAATTTTCTCCAAGTGTAGCTTGAACAGTATTTTTTTACTGTTGACATCATTTTTTTTTCTTTTTGGATGTATTTTTACTCATAAAATCTGAATTAAAAAGTGACGAAATTTTCACATTAAGGATGTTCGCTGGTCATGTTTTTTAAATTTGTAAATTTAAGAATCATCTGGTTTTATCCATTTGAATGCCATAAATTATGTATCCCGCTAACACACATTTTTCTTTTCATACATCTTTTGCATGAAGAATAATAAACCCTTTGTAAACATCTTATAAAATCCTTCTTATTATTTAATGGTTTTTGAGAAATTGTAACTGCTTAACATTTACCTATATTAAAACTAGAGAACAAAGTAAAAGATCGCCTTTCCTATATCAAATGTTTTCTAAAATATATCAAAATGGTTTAGGTCTTCCCGAAGTCCGATATGGAAAATGCCATCTTATAATCCATTTATCACATAGTTTCAACTAAAAGGATTTTGCCTGTAGAAAATAGAAAAAAGATATGATCAACAACATAAATTTAATTCAGCAACTCAAAAACAATGTTTCACAACTTGCTAGTGGATTTTTTTTAATTCACTATTATGGATTTTTGTCAATGTAAATGTTTATGTTCACATTGCTAATAGACGAATTACTCATCATTGAAAATCTTTGATGTGAAAAAATGTTCTTCTTGTTCATTACTGTTTCAGACGATTTACATATAACTTAACAGAAATAGTATTTTATATCTTTTATGTTTACTGATTTGCTTTGCAATTTCCTGACATTTTCAAAATCTAAGTCATTGTCTACAAAAATTTGACAGTCCATTCTGAGAATATTAACATGATTTAACCCCATCACTATTCAGTGTCTGTATAAAGTCAGACTATCCTGACTCGGTGTTGTTTATGCTTGTGTTTAATACTATTGTATGTTCTTTTTTGTCCTGCGTTCTTTTATATCGTTTGCTTTGATTAATTGGTAAGGCATTGTTAAACCGATTTTATGGATACCCAAACCTCCCCTCATCTATCCTGACACTCTGGTGTATAAAACACACTATACTAACAAATAGGACTAAAAATTAGAAGTTGTCGGTACATAATTTAGAAAGAAGGGTTAGAATCTGCTCGAAAATTGTAAAACTAGCTAAGGTTCTTATAGCTATATTAGTAACTAACACAACAATTACAAGTCAAATAAAACATAATAGCTGCTGTTCGGGTAACATATATGACAAGGTTAAAGGATGTTTTTTAACGTTTTCATTCGACTATAATGTAACTACATCTTGACCAAAATAGACATATTTCGTGTTTCCGTAATTTTAGAAGACAATGGAGTAATGGATGATTTAAAGTTTTCGTTGGTTATATTTTAAAGTTAACCCTTTACAACATAGATGCATAAGCCTCCTCCGATTAAATTGATGTAAAGTTTATATATTCATAGGATTATCTGTAGTAAATTAATTGTGTGAGCGTAATAGGATTTGTATATAATTACTTATTTGGAAGTTGCACTACGTTATCTTTGATTGAAGGAAGTTCTTTAAATACATACCGATATGAAATATTTCTATTTTCAGAGATCTTAATAACAATGATTTACAGTCTATTGCTGAGAACACGTTTGTCAACCTGCCAAGTTTAGAGTTGTTGTAAGCATTCATTTAAACATTAATCACAAAGTCTAAAATTAGTATACCAAATGAAACATATTTTTTCCTGTCTTGGTAACATAGCTTAGTTGTACTTTTTGACAATTTTATTGAGTGATTTCCTTTGTCTATTACAGTTGGACACTGAAAATATTTTTTAGTTTTTTAATTTATTCTAACAACAAAAGTTAAATTTATACAAAACTTGGATACATTCTTCTTATTAATCATATTAATCAATGAAAGTTAAAATAGTTTATTTCCTCACAATCATATTCTGCTTCATCAAACGTTTCATCAAACGCTGCTTTCTTTTATGGTGTCTTACAGTTTATTGCATCTTGCAATGAAATTTTATAAATGTACAAACCGGTATTTTGCTTTCTCAAAAATTGTCCTTGGATTGACAGAAATCGTTGCTTACATAACATTTTACATGGATGTTATACAGTATAAACGTGCGACATTGTTTTGTATCGTCGTATGGGAGCAATATGTAGTATCTCTTGCAGAGAAAATCTCGAATACTATTCGATTTTAAACATAAAATAGTTGCTAATACCATCATTTATTGGTTTAACAAGAGAAGTTTGAGATCTACTGATCAGTAGCCAAGACGCCACAAACACCAGAATAATCGGATAATGACATGCCAAGCACAAAAGCAACACCCTAACAAGGTACCGTGCTCATTAAAAACAAAGAAAACTTGAGTCTCAGAGATTTTTTAGAATCAGTAGATTTGTTTGACACAGTAAGCTTTTTTCTTACCTTAAACCAGATGTGCATATCTTTGTCAAACTTGTTTCGTGTAGAAATATTGGTTGATTATCTCACGAAAAACATATTTGAGTTTATGATGTGGGAGAGTCTTATACAGTGTATCAAAAAGTAGTTATGGTATTACAATAGGTAAGGTTATAAGAAGAGATATATTCCTGTAAGTCTTTAGAATTTTTTAAAAACCATTTCTGATTCACAATTTTTAGTTCAGTAGGCCTTATCACAGTAGCTGTGGAGACCGTCCTTAATTTTTGTGAATAAAGTACTAGAGAGTTTTGAAAGGGGTTTGGTAGTGCATGTGACAGAGTCTGCTGTGTACCTTCCTTTGTATGGTCACTTATGAAGTTTGGGTATCCAGTAAATTGAAAGGGAATTAAAATTGTCATCATTTACATAAACTGAGATACCCGATCCAATTTGTCAGTGAACGGTAGACACAAATTCGAAGTCTGAGACTATTTTTCCCTGGCAGCAGCTATGATCCATTTTGTTGTGCATAAAGGGATTTGCGAAATATTATTTCCAATGTGAAATCAATCCTGACAAGTTTAACCTTTTTTAAATTACAACCTCCAAGTGATTTTTTTTTCAAATTCTACGTTTACGTACCTATTAAATAACAAACCTATTTTCCTGTGCACCAAATAGAATGCATAACATATATATATATATATATATATAATTGAAAATAAAAGTTCCTTGGTACAGTAAATATATTCGAACAAGTAATAACGGAAAAACACAATTAAACAGTTACAATGTTATAATGTTATATCGTTCTGTGTTAGCGCTTTCAGCCTCCTGGCTCTTCAGACAGTTAATGAACGTTGTTAACGGCAACGTCGCGACTGTTGTGACGCAACGTCATTATGGAAAGGCAATAGGGTACTTTCACTTTCGGTTCAGTGAAGGTTTATATTTCGCAATAAAGTGGTCTTCTTTTGCGATACGCAGAGCTTTACTGTCCAGAAAAATCTTGAAAAAAGGAAAAATACGGAATCTTCCTTTTCCACAACGATCGAAGTGTTCACTGCATGGAGTATTTCTTACGGAAGGATCCTTAATATGCTGTTTGTGGACCCTAACTCTATCAAAGAGATGGTCTCCCGTTTGTCCAATGTAAAACTCCTGGCAAGAGGTACATTTGGCGCAGTAGATAAGGTTTTCCGTTTTGCAATTCATTGATGCATTCACTCGAAATGTTTCTCCAGGTCTAAACGTGATTGAGTTCCCTTCATCGATGTATTCGCACGTTCCACATCTCTTATCCCTACATTTGCTGACTTTATATACTTTTCCGGACTTTGAGTTAGTAAGAAGACGTTTTAAGTTTGGTGGTTGTCTTCGGCTATTTATTAAGCTCGATTCCGGGATTAGTTGTTTTAAATTCGGAGATTGGTGTAGAATCGGCAGATATTTTCTGGCACTATTGTGAATGTTATGGTTCCTCGGATTGTGTGTAATTACGAACGGTATTGAATTAGCCGTTGATTCTGGTTCTTTAGTACGCCGCAATTCTTCTATCGGAATTATGGTTGCTCTTCGTATCGCAGAATTAATCAGAATTTCCGGGTAATTTTGACGCAAAAGATGGACTTTTAATTCTTTAAGACGCATCATCCGGAGTTCAGGATTAACCACTATTGTGCAGATTCTTCTGGCCAGACTAAACGGGATATTCCGTTTTGTATGAGACGGGTGGCAGGATCTAAAGTTTAGATATTGATGAGTATCAGTTTCCTTACAGTAAAGGTCTGTTACAATTTGATTATTCTCTTTTTTAATGAGAATATCAAGGAACGGAAGTTTATGTTCATCAGATTCCATCGTAAATTTAATAGAATCGTGTAGATTATTAATTTCGGAGTGGAATGTGTTTAGATCTTCACTACTTTTAGTCCAGAAGATAAAGCAATCATCAAGAAAACGTTTCCAGTTTTGTTTAATGTAAGTGCTAAAATCTTCGTCAAATGATTGAGTCAACGTATCATACATTTGATTTTCCAGAAACCCCATAGGTCGGTGCCACTTTCGTTCCCATTGCAGTTCCCTTGGTCTGGAGATAACATTGATCATCAAAGAAAAAAATGTTGTTTTCTAGGATGAGCTCTAATCCTTCTAAAATAAATTCTTTTGAAAATCGCTGATTTATTTGTTCTGGATATTTTTACAACCAAAATTTAACCGCCTCAATTCCTAGATCGTGTGGAATGTTAGTGTAAAGGCTTGTGACATCAAAGCTCACTAAGATTGTCTCTTCACTTACACTTTCGGGAATGTAATTTAAAAAATCTAAATCGTCTCGAATAAAACTTGGAACCAATTTACATAAAGGTTTGAGGATTATGTCTAATAGGTTGCTTAGTCTTTCTGTATTCGAAGACGGTCCTGCAATAATCGGACGTAATTTTAGATCTGATGGTTTGGGTATCTGCGCAGCTATGTTAAGGCAACGTTTTTTATTTTTGGTCAGGGGGAGATAACTCCTGCTAATGACATGAATATTCATGACCATTGCGTGCTACGTCATGGACGTCAATGCCGGCGTTGTTTCCGTCAGAAAAGATATTTACGTTAAAATTTCGGCTAATTTTTCGTTGAGATTGATGCGAATGATATAACAACGTATATTCTTACATTGTACATCGCAATGCATGGCTATATTTGGAGAAAAAGGCTTTGGTGTGGTAAAACTTAAGCCGTCCATCATCGTATGAAGGCGGGGTCTATTTTCCTTATATGGAAATCTTAATCTTTGAGAAGCTTGAAGAGTGGACATTTCACGTGGTTTCAGCCGGGGAGAAGGAACAACAGTGATGCAGGCATTGTAATTTATCGAACACTGATTATGCTGATCTTAAATGCTAAGGTAACGTATATCAGCAACATGACAACATTCATAACATGACCCACATGCATTTGTCTACAACACGAAGTGGTGTATCACCTGCTCACTGTTGACACTGTCTGTTGTTTGTCATTTTTCGTGAACCGTATTTAAAAAAGAATATTTGTGTGAGAATAGTACAAAATCCAATATCAGAACATGATAAATAACAAAATCCAATAACAGAACATGATAAGTCATAAAAATATTTGTTTTGTTTAAACATAACATTGACCACCCCCCCCCCCCCCCCAAAAAAAAAAACAAAACAAAACAAAACAAAAACAAATAAACAAACTCTGGCTAAGTTTTTAGTTGTTAATAAAGCATCTTTTTATTGTAACCAAGGGATTGTAGTTTACTTTGAAAGCCAAATAATGAATAATATATAAGAATTTTAATTGTCCTGTTCTGATCTGACAATCGGCCCCAGGGTAAGAATTAATGAGGGATTTGTTTTTGTTTTTTTAGGTGGCTAAAGAAAATCTAAATGCTGGTGCTGGTGCAAAGTTTATTTATTTAGTTGGGGTTTTACGTAATCCCTTTTGGGATTCTGTGTCCTGGCAGAGCTATTTTTCCGACTGGCCGCCAAGTCGGAAAAATAGCTCCGGACACAGAATCCCTAAAGGGATTAGGGTTTTACACTATTTTCAGCACATTTTGGCTATTTTGTGGCAGCCAGTTTTTATTCGTAGAGGAAGATTAAGAAAACGACAAAAATATTATCGGGTTCTCAGCAGATATATATTTATAGTGACCCCTTTAACCAGTGACTTAAAATTACAGTACAATTACTTAATAAAATAAAATACAGGGCAAATATATTGTCATTCAGGTTATTATTTTTTTCAGCGGCAACAAAACGTAGATCTATGTATTTCTATGGAGAACAGGAAGCAGAAGTTTGTATAAGGCCGATGCTCTGTATATCGGCCCTGTACAAGTTTTTATACAGAGCATTGGCCCTGTACAAGTGCTAGCTTTCAAGAACTTCCTGTTATATTAAATTGTCCATTTATATATACTGTATTTCAGGTCATTGGTTACCGGTACATGTAATAATGTAAAACACAGCCGCTCATCACAATATGAAGCCTTTGGGTAGTTTGCTATTCTCACTTGCCAAATAAGGCTTCATATAATGACTGCCAGCTGATATTTTACAATATCAATCTGCAACAAACCTGATAAGAATGCAAACAACAGTTTCGTATAAAATTCCAGTGATTTTCCCCTAAATATATGATGTCATAGGTATGGAATTCCCTCTATTTATAAGTTCTAGATATTGATTTCTGATTGTTTTTTGGTTTCATTATTTAAATTAGAGTCTTGGCTTTATTTTAAGTTTAAAAAAATGCATGAAATGTAAAAAAGTAATTATTTTCAGAAAAGTTTTATTAATGGGAGACTACTCTGAAAACATCCAAAAATAGTGTAGGTGAAAACACAACATTTTTATACCACTTCATGTAGCAATTTTAAAAGGCGGCGAATGTACCCTGAAACTACATGTGTTGAAACCAGTTGAATGTGTACTTTGGAAAACACATATACTCAGTTCTCTAAATTACGCAGGAATCTTTGCTAGGATGCTCTGAGGTTGGTCTGTTTTTGAAATATTTGAAGGGGGGAGGCCTATTTTTTGTCAGTTATCTTTCTGTAATGGTAAGAATTTGGAAAGGAATTCCTTAAAAATACTTATATACAGTGAAAGCTTGAAGAAATATGTTTTATTTGATATATGGTTGTCTATGGGTATATGATACAGCCAATTGTCCAGCTATCAATCTTTTGAGTATGTCCCTTCAATTTATGACGTCATGAAAAGTTCTAAGAAAAACTGTTGTGTGCACTCTAACATTATATGTATTTTTTCATATAGACTGAAAAAAAATATTACAGTCAATCTTTAAATAATTTAGAGAGCTATAGTTTTTGGAGTTGGTTTAATTGGATATTTAAAAAAATAATATTTGATTGTCAGCATGATGCACAGCAATAAGATTCGTGGCTGGGTATATAGATTTACCCTTGTCCGTCAGTCTGTATGTTTCAATTTGGTTAAGTTTTGCATTTAGCTCCATTTCTCAGAAACATAGTAATATAACAATGATATTTCACCACTAGAGTCCTCTTGTATAGTACAATGCAGTTCAGCAACACTGGGTCGGTATGACCTACATTTCATGCTTCAGTGAATTTGGTTATGTTTTGCATTTAGGTTCATTTCTCAGAAACCTATAGTAATATATCAATGATATTTCACCACTACAGTCCTCTTGTACAGTACAATGCAGTTCAGCAACACTTGGGTCACTATGACCTACATTTCATGCTTCAGTGACTTTGGTTTAATTTTACTACATTAGGGTCAATTAATCAGAATCTTATTGTAATATATCAATGATTTTTCACCGCTACAGTCCTCTTGTATAGTACTACGCTATTCAGCAATATTTGGGTAAGTAAGTAAGTAATGTCTTTATTTAAAGAGGTAACACAGTTAGCATTAAAAAGCTAATCTTCCTGGAGGCCCTCAATTAAAATATAAATTAATACATGTACAACGCACAGAATAAATTAATCTAACATTGATCCAATTTCTACACAGATCCACACCATGTAGTCTACTAGACCATCAATATAAATATATACATATATATAATCAATAAAATTATATGCATTTAATATAAACATTGAAACAATAGAATATCTTGCCTTCAAATACTGTGACTTTAATTTAACAATTTTAGAAAGCTTCATGGAGCTTTAAGTAATCTGTAAAATTTCTTTTGAAGGTTTCTATATTTTTATTTAACTTTAGGTCTGTTGGTAAAGAATTCCATAAAATAGTCACATTGACCTACATTTCATTGTCGAATGACTTTGCTTAAGGTTTATGTTTAGGTCCATTTCCTCATATTTCTTACATTTGAAATTTTTTTTTAAATCTGCTCATTCGAACATATAATAAAAAAATCAAATTGATACTGCCATAGCTTCATATCTTAGAAATCATGCTGTCAATGATACTTAAACAAAACAGTTCTGTACCATATATTTGCTCCATTATAAACTTCATTTTTCACTTTTATAACTGGATATTTCTTTCCTATTTAGGGCAATATTACAAAACCTATATTGTTTTTAGGGTGGGACGTGTCTTATTGACACATTTTCTAGTTTTCTTAACTTTTGACAGAAAAATGAGGTTTTTTTATTGTTATAGGGTACAGATTATATTTTAATTACAAGCTAATGTTATATGGCAAAAAAAAAAAAAAAATTAAAAAGGACAAGACGGTTACATTTATGCTTGTAAAAAAGTAATTTGATATGAATACATGTAGTAAAATAAAATGGAATTGATATTTGGAACCCTACATCCAACCTTGAATCCATATCTAAGGGCCAATGCAAAAACCAACCAAGAGTATAAATTAAGTAATATGACTTTGTCCCTTTGTTCTCCCACCTTGCCTTAAAAACATAAAGAGTGATGATCACAAAAACTTTTACTTTAAATTACTAAAATTCTGACAACAATCATTATACCATTCTTGAATCAGTTTTAAAATTGTGCTTAAAAGTATTGTAAAGCTTTACACCTATAATACAGGGTCTTGCATAGGGCAACACGAGGAAATAAAAATATCATTTATGATGAAAACTGCCTCAGTGGTCTCCTGGTAGCATGCTCGCCTCCAGTGCGGATGGTCGCGGGTTCGATCCCCGGCCGGGTCAAACCAAAGACATTAAAATTGGTATTTGCTGCTTCTCCACCATGCACGTGGCATATAGCCTATAAGAGTAAGAGTGAAAAAGTACTTAATTGATATATTACATACATATATTCCCTATTTGCATATATTGGAGTGGTCTCCTGTATGCATGAGTTATCTTTCCTTACATAATGAGAAAAAATTTCTTTAACCTTTTCTGAAATATTGAATAGGAGAAAACCTTCATTAGTCATCACAAATTTTGGAGAATAATGTATCATAAATGTGTATGGAACATATATATTCCTAAGAAAACAAATGACTATTTGTTCATTTAATGTGCACACAACAGTTTTCAGTTTCCTAAATGATGTCAGGAATTGATGGTCTCTAGCTGTTAAGCAAGTTGGTAACTGACTAGTTTGTTGTATCTTAAACCCCTATAAAACAATATATATCAAATAAATTTTTTTTTTTCAAGGTTTTCCACTCTGTGACATTTATTTGTGTTAAATTTCCACTGTGACATAAACGAGATAAAATACAGTCCCTCCCTTCTTACAAAATCCCAAATACATGTATTGGCTGATTCTAGACTAATCTAACGGATTTAGGTGCAGAACTTAAAGGTGTATTATTATAGGTATTTGAAAGGTTATATCAATCTGTTTTTAAAACATAGTTTCAATGTAAATTTTCTGGCTTCCAATAGAGTAATCTCCCTTAGTTAATATTAAATTATGTTTTAAATTCACATTTCTGATCTTTTTATACAGCTAAAATAAAGTTTAAGTATAAAGTAAGATAATTAATCATAAAAACTCACTGTGCAATGATTAGCAAATTAGGCAATTTGCTTCCAATTGTTTATTATTTTGGGGAAAAGTCTGTAGAATTTTATTCAAAACTGTTGTTCACAATGCATCATGTGAAAGATGCCCCCCATAAGAACGTGGGAGACAACTCAAATCTATCATGTCAATAGAAAGCACAATAAAAAAAAGTAGACCTAAATTAAGAATTGTTTTGAAAATGTGTTTGTTGTAACACAATCTTACACTTATTACCCATTTATTTAACTTGTACTTTGTATTCTTATGTTACAGCCTCAAGCTTTGTCATGTGTAACCCTGAACAGGAAAAGGTTTAAAACCTGAGAAATGTGATACGGCAAAATGCAAGGTAACATTATTTCTGGTATTTTGTTATACTACTGCTTGATTTTGGTCACTTTGACCTACATTTAACTGATGAGTGACTGATAAAATTTTACATTAAAGTTCTTTGTAACTAAATGTCAATAATGTAGCAATAACACTCCGGACTTGCTAGACCTGTGCATAGTTGTTTCGGACTGAGCGTAACTTTGATGACCTGAAAATATTTCTCAAGCTTATCTTCCACTTTTCAATGTGTAAATGAAGCTGATATGCACGTTATCTGGGGCTCTGTATTGTATTTTTGTTCACAGTGCTTATGAAGTCATGTTTCCCTGTATTATTATCTTTGTAAAAAGGGGCTAGAAATGTGCCATTTTCATGAATTTTCCCAATAAATAAAAAAAATTTATCATTGCTGGATAAAAAAAGTATTCTTTTAGGCCAGGCAAAATTTATTTTTTGTTTCCCATAACATGTTAATTTTTTTTAGTGTGATAGTTTCAGTCTCAAAGAATTCTGTAAAATAAATTCATTTCATTACAAAGTTAGATAAAAGGTTTGTTTCTCTAGAAATTATTGAAAAGAGTTTGTTTCATTCCTGATTCCATAAAATAAGCTATTTAAAAACATGGGGGTAGAAAGTTGCATGATATTATAACAATTTCTAATAGACAGTCAGACAATTTAAATCAACATTAATAATTGCCACAAAACAAAACAGGAAATTTATTTAATTTTTATACGCTGTCTTAAAAGACGTGACGTATTATGGTATACCGTTGTTTCCGTCTGTCGTCCACACTTCGGACAACAACTCGAAAACGCTTTCACCAATTTTCATGAAACTTTGGTGACTTATTTAAATCTATTGACGTAAGCTACCTTTTTATTTTTTTGTTTTGTTTTTTTCATAAATTCCGATATGACATGGATCTTTATTCGTTGAAAAATCGTCGAAAACTGTCAATTTTTCACACTTTGGACGGTTATGGAATTTTATTCGTTCACATTTCAGAGTTATGGAACTTTGTTCATTAAAAAAGGGGGAATTTTTCACATGTCATGCTGTATCTTAAGAACGCATTGTCCTATTTACTTCAAACTTTAAACAGCTGTTTGTTGTGATAGCTTAAGGTCTTTATACTATTTGGTGAAGTTACAATTTTCTGTTCCAGAGTGGGATGGGACCTACCCGGTATTCATAAAAAATAAGCAACAAAATCAAAGGGGTCGATATGTTAACTGGTGAAATTTTATTTCCTGGACGACAGATGTATCATGCCCTCATGTTGCAGCAGTTTATTTATTTCTGCCTGGAAAAAAATTGACTCGGAAATTGAAAACAGACCTGATCATGTTAGGGGAAACCAACAATCATTCTGTAAATTGTTTGAAAATATACATTTATTTTTAATTGCCAAAAATGTTATAAATTTCTACCTGTTTCTAAGGCCCATATACAAATAAATTATATATTTCCAAACAACTTACTTGTACTTGAACAAAAATGTTTTACTTTGTCAATTCCTGATAAATAAAAAGTATATTCTAATTTGTACAGTCACAAGGATTTTATGTAGATGTATACGTAATATAAAATTTTCCGTTTTTATTAATAGGATGGTGATAGTTTACAGCCAAAGAGCCTGTTGAAAATTAAACATATTAAATGTAAAATTGTCAGTTGTGGAGTTGGACAAAGTTGAGATGAAGAAAACTGAGTGTATTATACACTGTATGGCAGTAGCAGTTTGAACAAGCGATTGAATTTTAATTTGACTAGATGAATTGAAAATTGAAATACATAATGACATTTCTGGAGTAATCCTGAGAAATTTTGATTTAAAAAGAAGTTTCTGAAATGTTCATCACACCATGAAAAAAAAACAATGGATTTATTTGAATTACGGAAAAAGATTAATCAGTTTTGGATAATTATATAACGCTAACTGAATGAAAGTTTCTATATTTAGTTTGAAAAATGCTCATTGAAATAGTTGTTTTTACTTCAGAATACAAAAAATCAATAGATTTAATTTATATATTTATTTTGTTTATATGTTTTGATGTTCTTTATAAAAAATATCTTTAAAATCCTGCACATGTGTATTTCTTATATTTGGTATTGCCGTACTACTTTATTGTGAGGAATTGTTTTCTACTTGGTGAATATTAAAAGATATCAGTTATTAAGCATCAATAAGACATCATTCCATTCAGTTGAACGTACATTTGGGAAGATTACTTGTAAATGTATCTAGTGTTTTCATTGTCCTCAGAAGAGATCAACAGTTCACAATTCAAGACAGAAACCCCAAAAAAATGTAAAAAATTTATAGATCCTTTGAGAAAAGTGTTGAAATGCCACTCCAATTTGATGATTTATTATTAATAGATTTATTAAAATCATGTGTCTTGAGTAATTTTTCAAGTTCTATTTTTAAAGATGAGGAGGCAAGAATTTGTATAAAATCTCTTGCTCTGTAGTAAGTGAACTTGATATCTCTGCTTGAGGCTTTGATAAAACATTCAAGTAAAGTAAGAAATACCAAAGGGATATTTGAAGGAAGGGAAAATCGAAACAACTGACAAACTACAGAGAACAACGAAGACAAGACCAAAACAATACAAGCACTACAATTAAAAACTTAAAAGATGAACAACATGGACCCCATCAAAAAACGGGGGGTAGACTCAGGTGCTCCGGAAGAGTAAGCAGTCTGTTGACAAGTAAAGCAATAACCAACAATTGTGCAAGTATCATTGGGGGGGGGGAGACTTTTTATGACTGAGGGGTGTGTCGGTGAACTTGAAACCCCTATCCGAAATTATACATATCGAATTTGTGACCCAAAAATATCCAGGAAAGCTAAAAATTACATATCAAAAATTATCCAAAAATAATAAAAGTCCGTTATCATGATGAGACATATTTAAAGTCAACCTGAATTCTCCTCGGTGCTTTATAAAAATCTGCAGAAATTTTTAAAATCCTGACCCAAAATGCTCCAGTGTCAAAAAATCCTGACCTGAAATCTCCACATTTTGTAAAATATTGACCGGAATTTGCTGCACGTCCTGTATCTAGTATCATTGAGTTACAACCACCCACCACCCCCTAACCCCCCCGGCCCCCCCCCCCCGTTCCCCCTCCTAGCATCGGGGATAATAAAGGTCATGTTGATGGTAAGTGGTGCAGATTCAATTCTGCATGAATTGGCCTCTGCCATGATCATGTACTCCTGTAAAACCCCTGTCTTATGTACACATTGACCCCAGAACAGTTAATATGGCTCCTACATTTAAAGGTAGAAGTTACATCTATTCCTAAGCAAAGAAGGTAGTTTTTCTCCCAAGTAGTGATTAATTACTGGTAGTCCACAATTTTAACGCATATAAACTTTTGCATCCAGACTCTGGTTTCAGAAGCTATCTGCAGTGAAATTTGGCAGTATGAAGTAAAAAAATAATCTAAACTTTAAAATTTTATTTCCTTGTCAAATTTAGGGAGATTTCAACAAATGAAAGCAAATATGTTATTTGAAAATGAAAATAAAAATTTATTTGTAACATTTTGGCATATGGTCCTACTGGGTTGGTATAAATACATAAACATGTGGGGTTTTGTATACATTTTGCTGGAGCCAAAATATTAAATCTGATCATTCTGAAACCTGGTGCTTTGTAATCCTGTGAAAAAATTTACTATACTGGTATGATATGTGAAATACTGAATTATCCAGATCCCATTGTGCATCCCCCTACTTTTCTTGTGTTGTGTTTCAGTAAACCTAAACCGAATGTAAATTGATTTTCCCCAGAGAACCAAATAGAGTATTAATGTTTATTTATTTAATATGCTAACAATACAATATTAAAAATATGTTCATAATATTTGCGCTTCTAAAGTTTATATAACTGGTTGCCGACTACAAAGATGGAAACAGTAATTCCGGGTATCTTTTTGGTCATCGGTCCGCTCTTAGAAATCCATCGTCCTCGTTGCGCTTTAAATCCGACACGATTTGAGAGTAGAGTTGTTGAATAAAATAAAATCGAAAAGTGCATGGGCATACGCTGAACAGACATTATAGACATGAATATGTGTGAAATCTGCTATATCTGCGGTAATAGAAAAGTGCTGCTACTTTTCCTGGTTTGTATTAGTTTTTGAGAAAACTGCATTTAAAGATGAAAAATCGTGCTTTTTTGACGCATTGGAGTACTTCATGGCAAATTGTATAAACAATAGACAAATACAGACAAAGTAGCAGCACTTTTCAGAAAGGTGGGGTCCTATAGAATATATCGTATATATTCTTGTTAATAGCTGACACCCCTACGCCCTTGCACTTTTGCGAAATGTATGTACACCCGGTCCGTTGTTGGTAATTCGCTGTAGTATGCAAATGAGCAATCACGTGACTGAAATAATTACCTGTTAGGTACCTCTTGTCATTGTCATTAACGTAGTGGTTAACGATAACGCTCATATGCTAAATATGAAGAGTATTCCTTATTTAAATGGAATAGACCCAATATTATGAAATAAAAAAAAAACACATGCCTTAACATCGCTGCGTGCACATATTTCGAGTTTTTGCCGCGGATATTATTATAGTGGTTAATCCTGAACTCCGGATGATGCGTCTTAAAGAATTAAAAGTCCATCTTTTGCGTCAAAATTACCCGGAGATTCTGATTAATTCTGCGATACGAAGAGCAACCATAATTCCGATAGAAGAATTGCGGCGTACTAAAGAACCAGAATCAACGGCTAATTCAATACCGTTCGTAATTACACACAATCCGAGGAACCATAACATTCACAATAGTGCCAGAAAATATCTGCCGATTCTACACCAATCTCCGAATTTAAAACAACTAATCCCGGAATCGAGCTTAATAAATAGCCGAAGACAACCACCAAACTTAAAACGTCTTCTTACTAACTCAAAGTCCGGAAAAGTATATAAAGTCAGCAAATGTAGGGATAAGAGATGTGGAACGTGCGAATACATCGATGAAGGGAACTCAATCACGTTTAGACCTGGAGAAACATTTCGAGTGAATGCATCAATGAATTGCAAAACGGAAAACCTTATCTACTGCGCCAAATGTACCTCTTGCCAGGAGTTTTACATTGGACAAACGGGAGACCATCTCTTTGATAGAGTTAGGGTCCACAAACAGCAAATTAAGGATCCTTCCGTAAGAAATACTCCATGCAGTGAACACTTCGATCGTTGTGGAAAAGGAAGATTCCGTATTTTTCCTTTTTTCAAGATTTTTCTGGACAGTAAAGCTCTGCGTATCGCAAAAGAAGACCACTTTATTGCGAAATATAAACCTTCACTGAACCGAAAGTGAAAGTACCCTATTGCCTTTCCATAATGACGTTGCGTCACAACAGTCGCGACGTTGCCGTTAACAACGTTCATTAACTGTCTGAAGAGCCAGGAGGCTGAAAGCGCTCACACAGAACGATATAACATTATAACATTGTAACTGTTTAATTGTGTTTTTCCGTTATTACTTGTTCGAATATATATATATA
Organism: Mytilisepta virgata; assembly: GCA_028015205.1. Taxonomy (NCBI): domain Eukaryota; kingdom Metazoa; phylum Mollusca; class Bivalvia; order Mytilida; family Mytilidae; genus Mytilisepta; species Mytilisepta virgata. The sequence continues at coordinate 22,372,078 of CM051513.1, forward strand.
TATATATATATATATATATATATATATATATATCAGCTTGTTGAAAAGGTCATATATGTAACATCTACAGTACTGCTTAGTTTGAACTGACTATTTTTTTCTTTAGAATTTTAAGCTCTTATAGAAATGAAGACTTTGTTCAGTTTTTATAACGTTCATGTGGACACACTTTTTATTTGTTTCAGATACTTGGAATCGAATAACATAAGTTATGTAGAAAATCAAGCATTCAGTAATCTTCCAAGACTTTTATATTTGTAAGTATGGACAGCGTATTAATCTTTAAATGCTTTGTTCATTTTATTTATTTGCTATATGCGAAAAGACAAAATTGTAAGAACCTTACGCCATTCAGTATCATACTTTAGCCCGCAGTCGATATCGTTGAAAATCCAAGTTTGGACCTACGAATTTAATTCGTTGGTGCATAATATATTCGGTTTATACATGTCACATCATGTTACCTCATGCCAATCCAACATATGTAAACATGTTACCTAGACCCATGGATCCACTATTGAAGCAGCAGTGACAATACTATGTTCTTTTATCTATGTAAATAACGACCTGTGGATAGAAAGTTAAAACTATGTAATGTAGATATACAATATGGGTTTCAGTATAAGGTACATGATCAATATAGGAGATACATGTATACCTTTATTATATATTATCTGTGATACTTCAGTTCTTGTGGATTTCTTGAACAACTCAATCCAAGAATTTAAAAGCTCAACGAAATATACATTTCAATCGCTATTAGGAAGAAAAGGACAAATATACCTATGGAGCAATAAAAAAAACGTAATCCATTGGACAGACAAACCCGGGAAGACAAATGAACAACCACAAGCACAACAAATAAACACAGAAAACTAAAAGACAATGAACAACACGAACTCCTATAAAAACCAGGAGTGAACCCATGTGCTCCGGAAGGGTAAGCAGTTCCTGCTCCGGAAGGGTAAGCAGTTCCTGCTCCGTATACGGCACCCGTCGTGAAGTTCAACAAAGTCAATCTGGGAGAAGTCACAAATCGGTGGAGGTACATGAAAGGTTACGACACTGGGAACAGGTCCAACATCATCTTAGATATTGAAACACTGTAATGGTCAATGAATTCGTGATAACGACCGTAAAATTTCCTTAGTCAACTTATCCCTGATAAGACCCTGGTTAAGAAGCTTTTGTGACAGCAGTAACCCTCGTTGTCGAAAGTCAGGGTAACTCACGCATGTCCCTGAAAATCGGATAAGCTGAGAAACGTAGACGCCATATGCAGGCGATGCTGGTATATTGCTACTCAAGAAGGGAAAATTAACAATAGGAAAGTTGAAGTCAGCACGTTTGTCATAAAGTTTTGTCGTTTTAGTCTATTTTAAGAAATAAATCCAAATATGAAGCGGACTTTGGTGTATCGGTAGTATCCTTAATTTCAAGCTCACTGCGGTAGATAAGATGTAGAAAGTCTTGGAATTTGTCGTTATTTAACGACAACACATCATCTATATAACGAAAAGTGAAATTAAAGGATTGGGCTAATTTCTTTTTGTTTTCACGTAGTAACCATTGAATGAAGTCCGCTTCATATGAGTATAGAAACAGATCGGCGAGGAGAGGAGCACAGTTGGTTCCCATTGGAATGCCGATTGTTTGTTGAAAAATTAGACCGCCAAATTCAACGAATATGTTGTCTATGAGAAAATCTAACATGTTTGTAATTTTATCTTCAGAATACTTTTTGTCAGAATCAGAGTGGTTCTTCACGAAATAAGCCTTTTCTCTACATAGAAAAGAGATCTTAAAAACGTCAATCTAGTGTTTAGCACTAGATAAATTAAAGAAATACATACGACAATGTACGTGTTATGTTTATTGATAACTAATAATTAGCAATGTTCATTTGAGGTTACTAACGGTATCTAAAAGGTTTTTAAACGGTTATTTAATTTAGTAATTGAGCTACTTACTGGGTCCTAATTGGAGTTCGGACAGAAAACGTAGTTTCATCAAGCTTATAATCTTAGACCACCAGTATCGTTGATTAAACTTCAAAATAAAGCTGTTTGATAAAATAATACTGTTTCAACTTTTGATTAAAAAAAAATCATAACTGTTGTCCCGTATTTTTTTTTATTGAAGAAACCAAGAACCCACGAATTGTAAACGATTATAATAAATATTGTTGGTAAACGAGGTAATGAAACACTATCAATACAAAGACATTAATATTTAACAAATAATACTATGAATACGATATTGCTCCTACAGACTGAGGTTTTTGGGGATGGAAGAAAAGGTGGTTGTAATCTGAAAGTTACCTCCTTAAAGAAAAGTCTTTGATTTTGACCCTTTAAATCGAAAACATTTCGTCCAATGTTATGTTCAGATGTTCAATGAAATCTATCTAGGATTAAATGCATCCGAACAAAAACTATTGTGCAATTTTCTACAGTATACAATCAACCTTGGAGCAATAGCAAAGTGAAAATCCATTGTGTTGTTGTTGCTATATATGTGGTGGTCTTATTACTCAAATACTGTCAATTATACATCGTTTGTTTGAGTAAATAAGTCGCCAGAGACTCTGGATCTTGTCTTTATATTTCTTCGTGTTTCTTAATATCTAGTAAATAAAGAAAACTATTCAACACCACATGTTTCAAGCAAGGGAGTATCGCGCAATACTATAGTGCAATTGTCAACAGTGAAGAGTAGCATTATATAGTTGTTAGGATTTTCCAGAGGAGACCTGCGATAAAATATATTGTCTCCCGACGAATCTCCCCTGTGATCACAAAGACTTATCTAACAGCCTAAGTCATGCATTTTCTATTAGGATGTTTAAGTGTGCAGAATTTGAATGAAAAAAAAACACCGAAAAAGCATATAGTTCCCGGGTCATAATACGGAACTCCTGACCTTGGAGCTGTGTGGAGAATACAACGCCTCCTGATGTTTTTTCGAAAAAGGGTAGCCTACAAAGGACTAAATTCAAAGACTCTTCTTAACTACCAACCCTTTGAATGTGGCAATCAAAACTCCTGATATCTGAAAGTAATGTTTTGGTCCCTAGATTAAACTGTGCACTACATGTTCTCCTGATACATACAACTCTTGTTATCTCAAACTATATTTGTTGGTCCCTTACACTTTGCGATAACGAGAGTCAACTATATATTGAGTTTAGCTTTATACATTTTTTGAACTGGTCCTGGTACTGACGAAGAAAGACCCATTTTGCAAATAATAATCAAGAAATCTTTAATCAGAAAATATAACAGAACATTGTATTGTTTTTTATATTAATATATTGAATTATAAATATCTGTTATTACCCAAATATTGAAAATACAATTTAATTTAACATGAAAAGGTATAAGTTTTACAAAAATGAAATACCATGTTTTAAAAATTACAAACATCCTCAGTTCATACAGTGTATCCGGAAGAAAATAGGGATCACTATCCTTAAATTCCAGTTCGATTTATTTTGTAATTACGTATGCTTACTTGTATTAACAAGTGGCCCTACTTAAACATGTTCCAGTCTTGGTAGGAGAGCGTCATAAAATTGTATTCATTGTTCCTACCTTGATAAAACTTTCAATGAACTAATGCAATATTTTTTCTTCTTAGATAAAATATCATCGTTACAATATAAAACTGTGGAATAATTATATTAAGAAAACATCCTTCTAAGCTAGTTAATAACAATATCTTCATGCGTTTTGCGTAATTTTCGTCGAGTCTTTAAAATTTAAGATTAACGTAAATTCAGGTTTTTTACTGTTTGCTATGTCACTGCCGCGGTATAGAATTGCAAAACTTCCGAGAAAGCTATTTAACCAAAACTGTGTATCATTAGTTTTCTAACTTGTAAAAAAATTGCAAACTATTGAATTAACGGCATGTATAATTACATCAAATAACTGTCCTCAAAGAGTAAATATCCAACGTGTACAGTCATCAGTGATGTTATTACACTGAGTACTTTATATCAGCAATTTTATTTATTAGCTTTCCAACATGACGTCATTGTGTCCCATTACCCAACTAATAAATTTTGTTTGAAAATTTATATTTTAAGAAATTTAAAATTTCCATTTGACATAGTGAAAAAAAAGAATAAACCTTGTTTTCACGTTTATCATAAATGAGCGATATATATTGTTGGAAACTTGTGTTCCCGTTCTTGGCAATAGCTGAAGCTAGTTAACAAAGAATGAAAAAAAATCAAATAACACATTTTGACCATAACAGATAAAAGGAATAATAAAATACACAAATTAGCAAGTATCAGCCTTAAATCAAAAACAGAACTTTCTCGACTTGCCTTGGATTACGGTTTTAATTTTTAATGTACGTAAAGTATTAGTACCAATTTAATATATACACATAATGACAAATGAAACTATTGTAATAACAGATCTCTTTATCCAAATCTACTGAGATGTGACTGCAGTATTCTCTATCTTTGGACTTGGTTAACAGAACATCCTTCTGTATATACTGATGCTAAATGTGACAATGGTACATACATTGATGTTAGAACAATTCAATCAACAGATCTGGATTATTGTAATGGTGTGTATACTTCTGCTTGCAAGTAATATGGAACTTCAGTAAGATTAGCAAAGATAAGATTATCTTAATTTCCAATGAATTTATATCCATAAAGACAAAATGCAGTATACGAAAAAAAGTCTTTCTTGGTATATTTTGGATATTCTTATATGGACACATGTCATATTCTTAGATAAATTATCACTCAAATATCACAGGTTTTACATACTATTTATTTTAAATGTTTCTTTCTTATTGCGTTCTTATTTTATTATGACGATTACAAGTTTTGGTAAACATATTGAATATAAATATTATGTACTGTTTAATAATTGGTACTGGTGGCATTTAGTACGAATGCTTAATTAACACTATTCTAATATATGTAGTCATTCATCATTATGTATCTTTCATTTAACACATGTAGTTTGATTTCTCTTATTTATTATTCTGTTATGACATAGAAAGACAATTTATTTTCCTAGAACATATTTGTTTCTAAAAATGAGTGGTTATATATTCTTATACATGTACTTTAATAATGGAAAAATCGTTAAGAAGATTTCTTATTGTGTGATAATTACAAACGTTTTAGCCATTCAATTTCAATAGCTTTCACCAAATATATTTATCTCTTTCGTTATTTTTTTTCTGTATTATTCCATTCTCATTACCAATTAGGAAACGTTTCTTATCTTGAAAAAGAATTTCTCTTCTAATATTAAAAATATTCCGACATCAGGTTTTACACTAAATGTTATACATAGAGGACAGGTTTATTAAGAAGCGTTTTAATGAATCATATATATGTATTATCATCGGTTAAAATGATGAGGAAAATATCAGAAATTTAATACCGAAGTGATAAAACAGTTGGAAATGTCCACAAATTTGAAATCACAAATAGAATGGAACATAACAAAGAAACGCCACAGGGATACATGTATAACTTAAAGAATAAAACACATATACTAAACTAAATAAAAATATAACAAGACAAAACAGAAACTAAAACGCTAAAACTGTGAACTCCCATCAAACAATAAGAGTGACATCACGTGCACCGAAAGTGTAAACATTTCATGCTCCGTTAAAGACAACCGTAGAAAATAGAATGGAAAGAGACAACAACCCGACCAAAGAGCAGAAAACAGCTCAAGGCTACCAATAATTATAAATAACATACTTATATTTTAAAATGAATAAACATTTTTATTTCGAAAACTGTGGCTATTTTTATTATTTAATCTCGTTAATTTAATATTTATCCCTTTAAATTCTGAGCATTAATCTGAACAACACTCAAGAGGAAACAACGAATAACCCAGAACTCTTAAATGAAGAATAGGAAATTAGGAGAGGTAAGATCTGAAATTTTAATATTAACAATCCAAAGAAATCTGAGCAAAATTATCTGGTAAAATTAGACAGAAAATGTGCTTAATTAATTGCAATCTGCAGATATGGTATTATATACTAGTATATGTCATGCATATAATGATCTCATTTCATATTATATACACGTAGTTTTGACTTCAACGTACACATGTTCTTTAACTTGTGATGCGTGTGAACATAGTAAATCTTGTAAGAAAATATCTCACTGCTATATATCCCAAAATGTAATCCTCCAATTTTGCAAACTTGTTCGGTCAGATGCATATTTTGATGAATGTACAGACGTAATTAAGGTATCTGGGTTTTATATTACTATCCCAGAGGTGGTATTTCTCTGGATAGACTATTTGTCCTTGGGATATCTTCCGCCCAGATGACAAGATTCTTGGACACTTGTGTACAAATATTCATTAGATAACTTTTAAAATTCGTTTCAACACCCTCAGACAAAGTTATACTTACACTTTTTAGTTCCAAACATATACACACACATATTAAGAAATGAAAAACAAATCATTTTAACATGTAAATGTTTTTCAAACAACACCAATATAGCAAAATAAAAAAAATACACACTGCCTTATATTTAATCTAGACAGGTCAAGACCATTTTATATATGAACTAGTTAACGTTAGTTTTCGGTGACCCTGCAGTTTTTTATCGGTATGTAGAAAATTCAAAATATTTTCCCTAGTTCATGTAAAGAATATTTTCCTTAGCTAATTAATTTGCATCGTTCACATTCTGAAATAGATACAAATAACAATGTTGTTATTACGCGGATGTATTAATATCATGCTTCATGGGTTTTGACTCCCCGCAATTGTCGTCGAGTCTTTAAATTTTAAGACTAACGTAAATGCCGTGGTAGAGAATGCCATACTTCCGAGTAATGCTATTTAACTTTTATATGTTATATTTTGCAAACGAATCCGCATATAACAGATCTTAGCATAACATAGCATATTGAACATGGCACGAATGAAGATATGGTGATGTTTTTCATTAATTTAGTTAAAACAAATAAAAAAGAAACGACGTTACTTGCGAGATTTGTTTTTTATATTTGTACAATGTAACTCCTAATATGTTTTACGTGTTTAACTTTTCTTAGTTATAACTATAACCCATTCATGAATTACCATGACGTTGCAGCCTTATGAAATTACATAACATTGAATGTACACAACACTGTAACATAATACAATAAGGAAATGAATGAAATTTTGTGTAATGTTGTGTTCTAGGTTGTTGTAAAGTGGAGAACACGAAGAAACATAAGCACTACATACAAACAATATTAAAGGTAAACAAGGATTGAAATTAATTGAAAAAACAATGAAACAGAAATGTATACAAAAACTAACTGGCTGTGCATACGTGTCAGGTTAATTTTGATATTAAGGCTATAAATTTTACATAATGATAAAACATCTAACATATTTCATATTTTGTTCAATGGTCCGAAAAATTGTATTAATTCATTTGCCTTTTTGAAGGTTTTGTATCTATTTTGACAGTAATAACTGTTTGCAATAATTGCTTACTGGTCCCTGGTAATTTTTGAAAATAAATGTATTAATGTTATCTTCAATAGTCTTTGGTTTTATTGCAGAAATGGCAGGATAATATCATGTTGGAAGAAAAGGGCAACAAAAGATTAAGAAGCTTGAAATGAAATATTGTGGTTAAAAGCACTTGTCTTTAAAATATGTACTTCAATAGCCTTTGAAGAATGTTCTGTATACAAAAAACATTACATTCATATTCTTCTATATTTATATTCAATATAAATTTTTAATATTCATTGTTTAGTTATCTGTGTTTGATATGAAGTTTAGTTTTACTGAATATTAAGATGTTCTTATGGAATGCGAATTTATAAGATAAAACATCAGTCTTAGATGGTTTTTAATGTAAAAAAACGAGCAACTTTTTACCCTGTTATCTAAATTATGTAACACCCAACCACTTTTTTCTAGCAAACAGTCTGCCAGACTCTCTGTTTTGTCTATGTTTGTGGTCTGTGCTCCTGTATGTTAGATTGTGACCGGGGTTCTGTCTGTAGGATGTTTTTGATATTTTCTGTTAACCATTTTGCTGACACAGATAGTTCCTTCAACGAACAGCTGTTACTCTGTTGGCATGTACGAAATAATTATCCTCAAAACAAGACATTTAGTCGTCTTAAACAAACAGTGGTTATTTTAGATGCAAAGCAGCAAAATCGTGTTTTCCCGTTGTTTAACTTTTTTTTCCGGACATGTAGTTTTTGTAAAAATTTAATCCAGCATATCCCTTCCTCCGAATCATATCATTACAGTGATTCTCTTTTCTCTCACATGAGTTAGCTTCCTTCTGTGCTTAGTTAGGACATATTTCAGAACAAATACCTGTTTATCGAAAAACAGAAGACAAAAGACAGCAAAACTTTGAGTATTATTTTTACTACTAGTGTCGAAACAGCGGGCTAGAGGATTGTTCTTGAATTCATAAGGTAGTAAACAATACATTTTAACTTTCCCTGGTATCAACAAAACTGTGTACAGTCGTTTTCCCTCTCGGGATTTCCGTACAGTCCGTCAACTATATACGTGGAGGAGCAGATGGATCAGATCTAAAACTGAACGGAAGTTTATAAAGAACCCAAATTAAAGACGGAAACGAACCCTGAATTGTCATGTCAATAATTACACATAATAAACAATTGGAAAAAAAAATTACATTATTACTAAAATTGCATTTAAGGATTACAGCGGCAATTAGCCTACGTTTGTCTAAGAGGAAAATAAATCAATTTTCGCATGATTTTTGACGGAAATTTTTGGAGATCTGCAAATATAGGAGGTTAGCGAATGACATGAGAACGAGCTTCAAAATCAAATATCAAAATCATATTGAATTCATAAAAAGTTAAAGAACAGTATCCTTCTTCATTTCAAAAGGCTGATTGATTACTGAATGTTTACATGATTGGCCATAAGAGAAAAGCTATAGAAGTATATCGCAGTTGTAAACTGGGCAAACAATTGATTTATTATACTCAATGCAATACAAACGAAGGTATTTTTAACTAACATTACAACTATACTAAAATAAGATTAATTGTTTGGTAAAAAGTCTACACATTTTTTAAGTATTTTATTCAGAAAATAAAAACTGGACAATTAGGGAACTACAATAAGATTAATTGTTTGGTAAAAAGTCTACACACTTTTTTAATTATTTTAAACAGAAAGTAGCAACTGTACAATTAGGGCATACTTTGTGTATTGTGTGTTGTTGTTTTTTGTACTGTGATAAAATATTTTATGTCTCAATCATGGAGCGTACAATAAATAAAACTATCAAGAATATATTATATTAATTTTAAATAAAATGTATGGCCGGTGTTTTGAGTCGTGATGGTTCACATTCTATGTTAAGGAGTTGTCTATAATGGGACATTCCGTTAATTGAGATATTGATAAAATTCATGACTTCAGGGGAAACATAAATTGTCCATCTATTAACAGTATGCATAATAAAAGGGCTACCAATTCTGGTTCTGTAACACCTGAAGATGATGCTGAACTGTACCCAGCTTGTGTTGTTACAAGGGCGATGGCAGGAAAACAACAAAGTGAGGATTTACAAGAAGATCAGTACGACTATATGGACCTTTCTGACACTTTCCTTGCCGACATTGAAGGCCCCGGTAGTTCCGAAAAGGCCATAATACGACCACCTGGTATTACCAAGCATGTAATTATGCCATGGTTAGACGTGAACAGCCATTCATTAGACAAAAGAAAATGTATGGAAGAACAAAATAAAGACCATGAGGTTCTTCGCCTCCGCAAGAGGACTCTACCCCAAGAAAATCAGACAAAGTGGCCGAATGTTACTACCATCAAGACGGCATTTTGATGAGGAAGTGGGAGATCCCCTGAGGCTATCCCAGAGGAGGAATGGAGAGTGGTATACTAAGTGGTTCCTAAAGTCTATAGGCAAGAAATTATGGGTCTTGCCCATGACACCCCTTTAGCTGGACATTCAGGTATAAGGAAGACTTGCCTTAAGATCTTACAACATTTTTACTAACCCAGACTTAGAAATGATGTCACATAATATGCAAATCATGCCATATATTCCAGGTTGTTGGCAAGCCTAACCACAAAATACCGCCAGCACCACGTCTGCCAATTCCAGCCTTTGAAGAACCTTTCAGCCGAGTACTTATTGATTCCCTTGGACCTGTACCAAAGACCAAGAATGGAAATGCGTATTTATTGACGATCATGTGTACGTCCACTCGTTTTCCTGAGGCTATTCCCTTAAATCAAATTTTTCACATTAGTATGACTTCCTACGTCTACACAGTCCGACCTGGGTTCAAATTTCATATCAGATTTATTTCAGCAGGTCGTTTACCAGTTAGGAATTGCTCAGTATAGATCAAGTGCTTATCATGAAAAATCTCAAGGTGCATTAGAACGTTTTCATCAAACATTGAAGAACATGATTAGAACTTTTTGTCTCCAGTTTGACCGGGACTGGGATGATGGTTTTCACTTTCTACTTTTTGCGGCCCGAGAGGCTGTTCAAGAATCCCCTGGTTTTAGCCCCTTTGAGCTGGTGTTTGATCATACTGTAAGGGGAAATTGAAAATTGAAATTGCTTAAGGAAAAATGGCTTACTGAACACACTGACTTGAATCTTCTAGACTATGTATCTAGATTTAAAGAAAAATTGTATACTGCTTGTCAAATTGCTCCCCAAAACCTAAAACCTGTACAGACTAAGATGAAAATATGGTATGATAAAGATGCCGTCCTTATACAATCGAGAGTAAAATCAATGATATGAATTATATTGTAAAAACTCCAGGGTGTGTCACATTAATATGTTAAAACCATATTTTGAGCGTACTAATGAAGGTGAGAGTAAACCAGTTGCCACTTTAGCCATGGTTAAATTGGAGAACGATCATTACAAACCAGACATCTTTTGACTATGGAACAAACTGTTAGTTTGAAAAATTCAGTAATTTTGTCAAATTTAGACTCAAAACTTGCACATCTGACTTTCGATCGTAGAGAAAAATTGAAAACTTTGGTATTGTCTTTTAAAAATCTTTTTCCAGATGTGCCAAACAAAACCACTGCTGTTTGTCATGATGTTGATGTAGGCGATGCTTCTCCAACTAAGCAACATCCTTACCGGATCAATTAACTTAAACTTGATTTTATCTGACAAGACATTAAATATATGCTTTATCTAGATCTTATTAAAAGATTGTACACATACTATATATTTTTGTATATATTGTCAACTTCTTTTAAGGTGTTATAATATTGTAATTATTATAATTATTTACCTTTTCCTAATTTGTTTTGTGGGACCTTATAACATGTATAATATGCTTACATAATACTTATAGTTGTTTACCAAATAATGTTAGAATTGTGCAGTTTAGAAAACACTAGAATTATAATAGATACTCATGGAATGATTAGAACTTTCAATTTGACTTACATAATAATTCTGGAATGATCATAATATACGATGTGTAATTCAAACTTCTTCCGTATTCTAGAAGTTTCCGTTCTACAGTTTTCTACAAGGATCCTTTCTACAGTGTTCTATGGATTTCTATGACAACAATATATATGGACATAAAAGTCAGATCGGATCAGACATTAACATTCTTGTGTTCTCAGATTTTAGATTGACACACTTTTATTTATGTTACACACATCATACTAGATTGTGACTGATTGGACATAACATTCTGTTCGGATTCCCGCAACAGTGACGAGAAGAATTCCGGGCAAAAAAAGACAAAGGATCGGACATATATATTTTATATATATATATTTTAAACAGTTAAGTTGACATTTTAATTTGTATAATATTTCTTGTAAACTTGTGTGTAATAACTCTTGTTAAATGTTATTATTGTCTTTTGTTGGCTACAATTAAAAGGTGATTTTTGGGCGTAACAACTTATCCACAAATAGATAAAGCATCAATCCTTATTTATCTCTCGGTCGTGGCTAAAAAAACCTAAAACATTGTTACATCCTTCATACATATCACAAATACTTATCCACCTCCCTTTTCAAAACTGTGTTGTCAGTGAATTATATAATAATGTAATTTACTTTCGTGTTTTTATTTTATAAGATATTCGTGTCCTGTATTGGATTTCTATGGAATGATTGTATTGCTGTTTATTCCTATATATTTTTATTTCTATGCTGGCTTTAATTAGGGGAGGGTTCTCAGAAGAAAGAGCTGGATTAAGCGTGCTTCATATATTATTCACTTACCCAGAGTCTAGTCTCATTACACCTCTTTAGTTTTATTATACCGATATGATAATTTGATAGATAGCTCATTTGGGTGGATGTTTTTACATAATATCCTTCACTGGGGCTAACCAAAGCTCGTTTTATATAGAGATTCCTTGTTCAAGACTATATAATGACCTGTATGTAAACCTTTTTTTTTTCGGGCGGTGTTGTCTCCATGGCATGGCTTCTTATCTGTTTCTTTTCCATATGAAAATTGGTCAATTAATTAAATGCTTAATCTATTAGCATATGGTTTTCTCAAGTTCTAAATATCTCTGAAACTATTGGAAACATGGGTTGTATTTACATTCAATCTGTGTATAAAGAACATACAAACCTCATAACATAGAAATCAAGAACAGCACACAAATTTTAACAACTACTCAGAATTACTCGGAGCCATTCAGAGCTTCCAGCATGGTGTGATTCTTAACTTTTGAAGACCAGTAGCAATTTCTGGGTGTTTTTTTTCTGTTGTCTGTTGCTCTATTTGTAACACCACTCCATAACCGTTTTGTCTTCACAAATAGAGACCATTTTTGAATAACACCACCGTAACATTCCATGATTTTGTTATCTAATTTTACCTACACTCACATATCAGAGCTAACATACACGTTTATTGTTGCACACTCCTGTGGAGTTATCATCACATATGATGCAACATTTTTATTCTTTAAAATTAACTGTGGAAAAGATTTAAACTCTTCGTCCTATGTTAGAAATGTAAAAGAAATTGATATTTCTCTGTACAATATTCATGTTTTTCATTACACCCCCCCCCCCCCCTCCCCGCCCTACTGTTTTGCCGCACCTAAAGATACACAATTTCTTGTCTCTAAAGACGTCATTGATTGAATTTTGCAAGTTCCAACGCAGATCTAGTGGAAATATGGAATTAACGTATACTATTTAAAATTTGGACTTCAGAGAGAGTTACATATAACCAAGTAACCTTAGATGCCCCATTATTAAGGAACAAAATCAAAACCTTATTAATAGACTTTCTTTAAGAAGATGACCGACTGATTGATTTAATACATCTATGAATAATTTAATTTGATTTGAATATTGCATTTTATTCATTTAGTTTTTTGTTAATCGAAGGTTTCAAGGGATTTCTTCTGGATTTGTTATCATAATTTGCTGTTTACATTGCACATTGAACACATCATAATGAATATCTTCTTCTGACATCACACAATTATAAGCTGTAGAAATTTAAAATGAATAACTTGTAAAACAAATCATTTCCCAATCATTATGCGACAACTTGCACAAGGATTAGCTAAGCTGTAGGATTCTGTTTATATGAACTAAAATTCCATGAAATTTTTTATCCAAATATTTTCATTATACAGAAATTCTTAAATCAAAATAACAATTTCACCTGTATGTTGGAATAGACAAGGAAGGAATCTTAAATAACTGTACCCAAAGTATAGTTAAACAATGCAAGAATTAAACATCATTTGGATTCACTAATGGTATATATATAAACTTTAATATAAACAAATGCAAGCAAATGGAATCCTAGAAGAATGTGGAAGGCAGATTTATTACTAGCCCCCTTACTAATAGAAATGTTATTATATATAAAACTTTAGTAAAAGTCATAAAGTCATATCTGTGAAAGAAGACCCTGACTTGAGCTGTTGGATAATAATCACGAAAACATCCCAACAACACAATTTTCTACTAACGTCACACTTCATGCACAAACCATTGTAGTAAAAATACACTATAAAAAACCGGTTTAGTATGATATTTGAAAAGCATAAGGAACTAGAGATTTTATTGTGTTGAATCTTCTCCTCCGATGCGGTTAGGGTAAGGTAGGTTGATTCATCTTATAATAATTTTAACATTTCAAGATGACATTTTAATGCAGATTATTAATGATATTTATTCATAACTGAAAACTTTGATACAGAAAAAACTTTATTGTTTTTGTAACTGATATTTTCTTATTAAACAACAATTGAAAGTAAAATTGAATTCAATAGCCGTATAAATCATTTGATGTAAAAAGGGACGAGCCAAGAATAAACCTTTTTGAAAAGGGGGCTTCAGAACCATATAGGGGAAACTAATGTTCCAGCATGTTTTCCTCTGAATCTACTGAGGCACTCAAGACCAAACTTTGATGGAATTGAGAAAACAAAACTTCGGCGAAAGGGATGAAGTTGGGCTTCGTTCATTTTTTATCTATATTAATCAAAAGTTCCAACTTCCGTTACCAAAAACAGTAAACAAATTAATTTCTATTCTTAAGTTTTTAAGCGATTAAATTTAGATTTACTCAACCTTATTTTGTGTTGATTTTAGTTTGTTTGCAAAATTGTCGATTTTGAAGAGATTCTGACCAATGATACTACCCTTACCCTTATATTTGTCTTCTTTAAAATAAAAAATTATGAAAAGAAGCTTAGTAATTCTCCCAAAAATCCGGGGTCAATTGTAACCAAACTTTATTAAAATGTTCGTAGACAATAATCACAATTTTCCTTATTCTACAATCAGAATTCAAGACGTACAAAAACATTTCCATGGGTCTACAAAAATGGCTTTCAAATTAAACAAGATATACACATACATTGTATTGTACATGTCTGTCACATGTTTTAATTAAAAATGATAATGCAACTAACATTTATTAACAAAAAGAAAAATACAACAAATAACAGACTTTCATTTAAACATATTTCACCCTGTTGGGCAAAGTTAGTTTCGTCAGAGAATGAAAACCAAGAACCTTCCTCGTTAGCCAATTATTAACGTTACGTCATGGCGAGCGCATGGTGCGATAATGGTTATCTTCCTTCGTCCCGAATATCGATCGGACAACCACTTGTATATGTGATATGTAATAATATGTGTATATTAAGATATGTGATGTATGACTGTTTGATAACTTATCTTTTTCTTAATCTTTTTTCATAATTCATTTTTACATTCATAAAAACCAAGTTTCTATCCTTTTTTGGAAGTTCCAGATATTGATCTAGTGTTTAAGATATATTAAAACAAAGTAAATCACAGTTAAATGTAAGTTAGAAAAAACGATTGCTTATTTAGAAATCCATATATTCATCCAACTGCATTTGTAATTATTTCTTGCACTCTGCATGAGACCGGTATTTCTTGGTCAACTGACCTTATTTCATCTTCCGTAATTTAAAACGTTTTTTATATTGTAACATTGGTTTCTTTAATATTATCAACATCCACAGCATGTGCATTTTGCCATATACATGAAAGCATTGCTCTATGAAAATAAAACTATAAAAAATAACAACCTTATTGAAAAATTATAAGAAATGTTACTTTGTATTGTATCGCAACATCTGATGTTGCCGCATTAAACCGTGTATGGTTCTAAAAATAATTAAAAAAAAAACATTTCTGCAGTTTTCCTACAAAATTGAAATGTATGTTTCCAACATGCATTGCCTTAAAAATAAAAAGATTTTTTTTTTCATACACATGTAAGGCAAAATCTAGGCCGGTTAATATGGGTATAGAAATAAATCAAAGTTCTATCCCTCTGGCATATCAATCCTCGCCGTTGCTTTGTAAATAGACATTGGCAGTCAGATAGCAGTAATCCATCATAGAAAACGCATAAATGTATGTGCAATTATCTAATATCTAAAATACCTTGTGGGTGTAATTATAATCCTTTTTACTACATTTTATCTTTATATTTAATCTTCATACCTGCAGCATGTCTAAATTCAAATATCACTATTTTTACTGTCTCGTTAGAATGGATCCACATGCATGATCCGGCTTATAGTTGCTGTCTGTTCCTTGTAATTCAATAAGGATAAACTTCCGCTAAAGTATTTTAGGTAACTATTGTTGATAGGCTGTCTGATTACAGGTTTTTCTCATTTCCTTTATAGGAACTGCTTACCTCCCAGAGAACCTGGGTTAACTCATTGTTTTTATTTTTTTTTTTTTTTTTTTTTTTTTTTTTTTCAGTTTTCAGTGTTTATTTGTTGTGTTGTGGTTGTTCATTTGTATTCCCGGGTTTTGTCTGGTTAATGGATTACGTTTTTTGGATTGCTCCTTAGGTATATCTGTCCTCTTTATATTTGTCCATTTTACAAATCCATTTACATTTATGAAAATGAAGTTTCACAAAAATCCTGATTCGAAAGAGTTTGATATATTGATGTTGTTTTAACATATTTAGGACAAAGTTATTTGTAGAAACATAACATGTTTTCATAATAGTCATAAAAATGAAACGAAAAGTAGAGGTCAGAATTTAAATAAGGCTTTATTCATTGAATTCATATTTTTGAAACAACATTCGACCAGATCTAGGTATTATATCAATTCCGAATCTGTTGCACTGTATATGCATATTTCAACAAAACAATTAGTTAATATGTCATCACAAATTTGACGCTTTAGTTCGCGTTGCGGGTTAAAAAATCATTGTGCAAAAAACCTTAATGTTAGAAGTTAAAACAAAACAAAACAAAACAAAACAAAACAAAGCCACTATAAATGACAAAATATCAGGTCAGAAGTGTGTGCAATTTGTATGAGGAAAATAATTCATATCATATAACAATCTATACGCTGTCATTATAATATATTATAGTCCTATTAGAAAGCGTAACGAGGGTAACAACTGGTGAAGGAAAACTAAACTTGATATTCTCCTAATAATAGTTTCATATGTATATTAATATTCCGAAGACTACAGTAAAACAACGTGTTGTATTAAACTATTGTACGCGTTTTATCAGCATGAAAATGTTTAAATTCCTGTTTTATCAATTAGGCAATAAATTGTTCTTAAAGATAGGTTTTGAAATTTCTAATGTACACAATAGGACGTATAATAAAGTGTTGTCGACTTAAAAGTCATTAAGATGTGCCGTTACAAGCAAATAAAACCACATTCTCCTGATTGGAATAGCACTGGAAAATGTTTACTACTACCGAGTAGTTACAGGACTATATTACTTCGGAATAAAAGTCACGAAACTTTCGCCGGTTGTACAATAAAGGTACCGTTGATACCATTCTATACTGTGTCCTATAAGAAAGATGTCCACCCTAAGGAAAAAGTAATTATTCCAGAAATCAACTTGGTCATTAGTTTTCCTTTGTGCTGTACGATGTTATAAGCAACGAGTTTTAACCAAAACATATCATGAACAAGCCTGTGCGTAATAGCCCAATGTAGGCTGGAAGGGTCTTTTGGTTGATAAGTCACTCGATGTATGTCTTTAATTATAATTGAATGTAGGCAAGAACAAATAAATTAATGAGGAAATGCATATATTCAAACAACTACATATGTATTTGTATTAGAGTAAATGGTACCCTTTTTCCATGTTGTGCTGTAACGTTATTTAATTTCACAATGTTCTCGGTCACGCTTTGATTCATTGTACTCCGTGTTAATGTGAAACAACTGACCGATCGCTTCTTCCGTAATTTAATAGGGCTCATTGTATTATAAACTTGATCGCATCATAAACATATGCTTTCAACCATATAAATAATAAAATCAAGGCAGCCTTTCCGATCCTCACATTTTCGGATAGAGTTACAAATGTAGTAAATTTAAATATTTGAAATTGGATTTTATCGTGTACTTAATCGCTGAGACGTGAAAGCAAAACAGATTGTGTTTCCCATAATTTATTACAATCTAGAGATATTTTGGTTTTTGGTCTTCCAAATGTTTCGGTTTTAATGCTGCTGATGAGAGGTAACTCCTTGAAATGCGTCGTATACAGCATAATATAAATTTACTATATCTAATATTGGTATCTTTGGATTGTTATTTTGTCATTTTCTTTACAAATATTGATGGTGTTTTTATCTCGTCGACTACATATGACCTTGTCTATATATATATGATTGAAGGGTATATTCGTTTGACACCTCTGTTTTCACCAGTATGTGTTCGAGATCTAGCAAAAGCATATCTAAATATTTAGGACCAAGCTTCTTCGAAAACCCACTGTGCAGATACAATATATAGACTATGCAGTTCAATATTGTATTTACTTTGACAGTATAACTATAGAATGATATTCCCACATAATGTACAAAAACCGAAAAAGTTACGCATATATTGTGTCCTTTTCAAGATATATTTCAGTCAAGTAGCCAATATTTTATTGCGGATGTGATTGAGTAATGAACGGCGCTTGATATATTGCCGGACGAACACGTGGTCCATTGTAAGAAATCTGGGATAACAATTTGACCCATTAGGGAACCCCGGACAAAAAATAACATAAAAGAGCCGTGACAGCATGATTTGGTACAGACATTTAACAGTGGTAGGGTTAAACCCGCTTTATGAGGGCCAAAATCTATCCCTTATCTACCCTGACAATTTGATGTTGAATCAAACTATAAAAACAATTGCTAGAACGGCAAGGGTAAAGATGGGTTCATTTTAACGGTACAACTAGCAAAAGCAGGTCGGATATCGTCGGTCTAGTAAAGGAAACATGAAATAACACTCCCAGAAAGGGTTTTTTTGTGTTCCCGTCATGCGTTTTACAAGTCCGGAAAGGAATTGCTGTTCTTCATCTAAACAAGTCAACGCCTTTAATGTTGGACATTTTTTTTTTATTTTAAAGCAGAAATACAATTTGCTCAAAGACAGCTTTTTGTGGAGAAAGAAAGGAACCAACGACCTGATAAGGGATATTACAATGCTATAATATATATTACAAAAACATTTCTTGTCCGTCAATCTCGCGATCCAAAAAACAAACCGATCTCGTGCAAATCAACTGATTTTTCCAAAATTTTATTTTATACACTGTCAAGCCACACTCAAAGACTACGGTTATTTGAGTCAAGTGAAGTAGGGCTAGGAATTAAACATATACTAGTTCATAAGATGCAGGGTGTTTCATATTAGCACAATGTGTGATCCGAAACCTAACTGCTATCAGATAAAGAAGTTTGCAAAATCCACTCATCAAGAAGAAAGCTCACATGTTTGTGTACAACAATTTACTTCCGAGGGTATGCATGTTAACAACCAACTAAAGATGGATTAGAGCAACAAGCATAATTCTAGCAATTGACTATTAGACCCAAAAAAAAAAAAAAAATAAAATAAAACCAGAAAATGCAAAGTTTTATTTTGGCAATTTTTTCCAGCTTTGTTACATACTAGTATATGTTGGTCTTAACCACGTCATCTTTCACGTTATAAAGTATTCCACATCTAAGACGCACGTTCAGTCTTTAATTTATTTTCGTGGCAGTTCATCGTACACGAGGCTCAGATTTTATACGCATATGAATTTCCCTGTCCTCATTACAGACAATAGTTGACGTTTCATCTGCAGCTGTGTTCTGTAGTTTACAAAATCATACTTGCATTTCTTAGCTTTAAATTACCGATATGAGTTACACGTTTTGATATTTTGTATCGTGTTTATTATCTTTCCGTTGTAAATAAATACGTTGCATTCTTGAGTTTTTGTCTTGAATAATCTAGGCACCTGTTCAACCATAGAGCAGCCTATCGCGGATTGGGTAGATTGATTGATCGTTGTCCAGTGACAAATATCTCATGTTTCCACAGGACGAGAACCATTTCAAAAATTTTATCAAAAACAATTCATTGGCCATTAGCCTACTCTCTTCCGAAAACTATAAAGGGTTATTAGTAATCAGGTAGTGTTTGGATTTTCAAAACACCTTACATGGCTTTATGTATTATAACCTAAAAAACCCCAATGAGAGAGTCTCCCCTTTCCGCTCGGATAGGAATGAACTCTCTAGAGGGGTTGTAACGTCAGAATACTGAAAGACTGACCGATTACAACAGTGGGTAATGTGTTTTGGAGAATGTCGATCTCCCTGCACGCTAAAGAAGCCGTCTGTAGTTTTCGTATAATTTAATTTTGTTGAATTATCCGAACATACCCAACTGTCTACATTCATACAGTGAAAGTCGAAATAGCTTCTTCATTGATTTGTAATAATTTTATTTGTGATCAACAAAAACTTATGAAGTCTCCTCCCAGATAATATGAGATACATGTAAAATCATTTCATCAAATAGAGTAACAAGAGAATTATATAAAACAACAGAAAATATTGATAAATTGAAGAACATCTATTTAAAATATGGCTGTTATTTGCTATAACAGCTATTTTACTTCAAAAGAAAAGAATGGCTGGTGATGACACATGCGTATGATGTTCGCCTGAGAGAAAGGTATACTCAAACATACCAACTTCTATGAGTGTACATAGATAGAATTGAAAACTTTTGTTAAAAATGAATACATTATCTTCAAATGGTAGGTTGAAGAAACTATCCTCTTTGTCTCCCGGTCCACTGATATTTGAATTGTGTTTGATAAATTGTTGAAGTATGTCTCGTCCTGAAGAAGCACAGAATATTTGAAACTGGACATTAAGCAAACATGAAACAATAAAGAAAAAGCCTTGAATAATGCCTTATCTTCATTGGCCGTACAACGATAAGGACACGAAAAAAAGTGTCTAATTCCAATGCGTACCAAAATGACCATGAATAGAACGATTGAAACTGACGACAAACATTGAAGGTATTAAATTTCTTTTAAATGATGAAATTTGATTAATTTCAGCAAAATCAGATCGGTTTTTTCCTTGTTGTGTTTCTTTTTTAATTGTTTCCCTTAACTTTAAAAATACATACTCCACACGATATGATATCCTTATTTTATAACTAGCATTTAGTTATCTAACTTGTAAATTCGTATTTGTATATATACATATGTATATATATACTCTCTTATGCAACATGTTTCAGAAGTTAGAATAAAAAAATCCTCGTACCATCAATATTTCATATTTATACAAATTAACTTTATCAAATATTTAGTACTAAATATGGGTTGTCTGTTCGTGTATATATGATATTGATTAATGCATAATGGTTTATAAAGTGGAACTTAATACAAAGATACATAGAAATTTAATACCAATATAATTCACTTATAATGCGAAATACCAACAATATCATCTTTCTTTAAACTAGGGTAAATATATGCACAAATACTCACATATAACTGTTTCGTCGTATTACTGGTTCAAGCAATTCTAATCTATGGATTCTGGTCATAGAGAAGAAATTTGAACCAAAGATCAGTTTAACACGATGTTAACATTTAAGCAAGCTTATACAAAAATGTACTATATAAAATGACAAAACTGAAGATTTCTTAGAAACAAATAGTTGTACAAACTGGGAGGAAAGAATGCACGTCACTGCTGAAATTTGGCTTCCTGTTTCGGTATTTTTGGTTGAGTACTTCTTGTTTAATATAAGTTTGGTTTTTGGTCTTGCAAATGTTTCAGTTTTAATGCTGCTGATGACAGGTAACTCCTTAAAATGCGTCGTATACAGCATAGTATAAATTTACTATATCTAATATTAGTATCTTTGGATTGTTTTTTGAAACTACTAGGATGATGCCTCTGCTGTGGACCCTAGGTCCCCGAGGGTATTCGCTGACCCAGTTGTCAGACTTGTCTGATATGATTATTTATTGATTTGTTACAGAAATTACCAGTATTAGCAAAATTCAAAATTATAGAAATACTAAGGGTTCATGCCTTGTATTGCACATGGTAGATCTCCTTAGCTGAAATTTGGCTTCCTGTTTCGGTATTTTTGGTTGAGTACTTCTAGTTTAATATAAGTTTGGTTTTTGGTCTTCCAAATGTTTCGGTTTTAATGCGGATGATGAGAGGTAATTCCTTGAAATGCGTCGTATACAGCATAGTATAAATTTACTATATCTAATATTAGTATCTTTGGATTGTTATTTTATTAACAAATACAATTTTTTGATACCAATTGTAACGCACAAGACGTGCACATTTCGTTGATTTAATTGATGCAAACATTCAGGTTGTCTTATGATGATAACATGTTAAAGATGTTCGTGAGGAACGTGTAAAACAGAATAATTACATATTTAATGATGTCAGTTTGCAAACTTCTCACTTTCCAACCAAAATATTATTTCATCTTTTTCTCCTTTTTAATAACATCAATGTTCAACCAAAATTTCCATTTAAAAATCCACAATATTTTTTTTCCGATTTCGATGTTTTTCCTTTAAGTTCCCCTTTTAAAATAAACTCTGTTCCGGACAAATAATAACATTATAACGTATTACTAATCGTGTTTGTTTGTCATTTTCTCTATTTATTTATTTATTTATTTATTTACAAGTTTGGCCGTTTATATAAAAATACGACGTGTTTTATTTTATTTTACTAAACATTTTTTCATCTAGTAATTTTTTTTCGATGAAAGAAGCTATCCTGGACCGTAATTTAAAAATAAAAATGCAATGTCCAGCGTAAGTTAATAAAAAACATAATCATTATTCTAGCCATTTTTTAAAGTGTATTGCTACAGACGCACATTCAAATTTCATCGGAAAAATATAAACCTTCAAAAAGACTAAAAAATCAAGCCTTTCGTTTAAATTACTGGGGAAATTAGTATAAATACCTACACATCCGCATGTGTCCGAGATCAGAAAGAGCGCCATCTGGCTATGCCTTTCTTTAAAATATTATAGATTGCCAACAAAATCCCGAATGATAGCCAATTTCGCTTTCGGTATGCCTGTAGCTATTTCTCAATATTTATATCAACGTTTCGAGTGCAGGCTTGTAGTTGCTATATATAGTTATGACATCATTGAAAAGTTAAGAGAATTTCATTATGTGAGCGGGTTTTTTTTCCAAAAGAGCTCCTTATAGTATAGAAATAATAAAAAATCATCGTAGGGTCTTTATGAACTATGAATTATGGATCATACTTTCTATATAAAGGCCCACATTTTAAGTTGATCAAATCCATTTATTTATTTGTATTTTTATATATAATTCATTTAATTGAACTGTATTGTTGTTAATTTCTCTTTTTACAAATACGTTGATACCAAGGAAGCTCCGTATATGTTTGTGCCGTCTTAAAAAAACGACAGTTCTAAATTCTATATTTTATTGAAGACAAACGCAGACATCCAGGGAGGATAATACTGAAAGAACAAAATACAATCAAATTACCAAGTCTGAAAAACCATGGCAAAATGTTACCACAAAAATTACAATTATGGCAAAAATCGTCACATGGGAAGACCTGTTGCACGACTCTTGTCAGCCAATAGATTCTTGCACAATTATTGTCTTTCATGAGTATGACAGTTCAAATTCTAACATTTGGTTTTTCTGTCTTCTATTTCCTACGTGCTTGCAAAGAATGTAAATACTCACATGGCCATTTCTTCCAGAATTGTTCAGATAGATACTGCACATGCTTCCAATGGTGTCTGAGTGGGTCTGTTTTTCCAAAGTCAGGAAACGAATAAATGTCTAGTGCAGTTTCTGAGTAAGCAATTGAGACGGAGTGACCATACTAGGTGACTCGGAGTCAAACGACAAACTTACTACAGGTCGGTTGTTGACTATGGCTGTTACCTCTGCTAATAAGGTTGTAAGATCTTTTGAATCGATTCGCTAAGAGGATTGAGTCCAGTATTCTTCTTAAAACACCAAGCAGGGGCTCCCGTGCACCACAAAAATGTGTAGCCTGTAGTGGATTGAATAGCCATGTAATCCTATTCTAATTCAGGTAGTTTTTCACAGTACTGTCTTCGACAAAATGAGCAAACCATTGGAAAATCATCAGTTGCACCCACGAAATAAGTCCCTCGGTCCGATCTGAATTGCTTAACAAGTCCTCGTATGGCGATAAATCGGCGTAAGGAATTAATGAACGATGAGCTATTGAGTTCCTTGATAATCTCTGGCTCTTGTTATCAGACATGAGAATAACAAAGCCCAACATTTTTGATTCGCTACGCCACCTCTTGTTCGGCGATAAGTGATAGGCCAAGGGTCAAAGGTATCAACTTCTACAGACGTAAAAGCTGGACTCGGTGTCCCCTTGTCCTAAGGCAAATGAGCCATTTGCTGAGAACACATCTTTCCACGCAGTTTTCTATAAACCATACACTTGTGTATCACTGAGTTGAGCATTCGCTCTAAACCAACGATCCAATACCCAGCAGACCTAATTTCACCCTCTGTGAACGATCTATTTTGATGCGAAACTGATTCAACGTTTTATTGGGTTTTATCAAACAAAATTTGTTCGCCACAACTTTGACCTGAGCTGATCTGTTTCAACTTTTTTGCATGTTAAGATTCAACAAATTCAATTGAAAAAAATAATTTATTATTAAATCGAAATAAACGAATGGAGAACATTTATTTATCTCAAATTGCTGAAAAATAATAATAATTTTTGTTTTGAAATTTTAACATAATATGCAATTTTGAAATCAATATGTTTTGGGATATAAACGTAACAGCTAAAAAAATCGAATTAAAAAATATTATTTCATTGGATGTTTCCCTTTTTATTTACATTATATCAAAGATATATTGTATACGGAGATAGGTATTAATAGTGCATAGTACATGTCAAAAAAATATTTTCGAATTTAAAATGATAGTTTATTTATTGAGTTGTTATGACTGTTTCCACCTGGAGAAGATAATTAGCAGACGCCTTGCTGTGGTTAGAGCGGTAGGAGGTTTGAAATTATTTTGCAGTTAGGTAGATAAACTTAATTGCAGTTCACAAGAGGCTTGGCTAGAACAAAACTATCAACAAGTCAGATTTTATTGATCTAAAATAGTTAAATTTTGAATAATAATTTATCGATAAAAACATGATAAAAGGTAAAAGAATAACAAGCAATCTGTTATCTTATGTTATTAAAAATCTGTTATAAAATAAAAATAAACTAATGGAGAAACTTTATTTATCTCAAAATCTGTTATAAAATAAAAATAAACTAATGGAGAAACTTTATTTATCTCAAATTGATCTCAAATTGATGAAAAAGTATAGACGACAAGTAACATTTTTATATTTTAACAGAATATGTAATTTTCAAATAAAAAAGGTTTTTGCATATCTATTAAAACAAATTTCCATATTATTTTATGTCGCATTTGATTATAGAAAACGACATTAGCTTTCAGGTATTTTTCTCTTGACTGTCCTTATTTTTCATTTTGATATAAATTATAAATAATATAATATGATAGAAGTGTCTGGTTTGGTTAATTCTACTTAAAAAGGCTTTACATACAAGTGATAAAACTTGAAGCATACGTGTAATACATATTAAGAGTTTGTTTCCTGATATAAAATAGCCTTTCTTGTTGTTTTGTCTTAAAATTTCTTAAAATCTCTTAAGCTGTATTAATGTAGTTTCAGTTTTGTAGCTTGAATCTCGTTTAATTTGACATTAATACCATTGATTGTTATATAGTTACAACGTCTCACTTTTCAAATCACTTAAAATGTCTTAATGAAATAACATTTTATACTGGAACAAAATTTTTATATAAAAGAATATAATTAGATCTAACATTAAAACATAAGTAATGACTGATTGTCTTAAAATCAATTTATATTGGTTATATATTACATATCTAATGATATCATAATACAGTAGCGACCAGTTATAACCTCTCGCCCAAATTAACTTAGAGCAGTCAGAAAGTAGAACAGCTCTGGTCAAGAATTAGAGCAGTTCTAGTTCACGACCAGTTTCGCTATGATATCGTTTCATTTCATCGATTTTTATAGAATTGATCATCATCATCATTATAGAATTCGTCATCAGAGGCCATCCCCGTTTTCAAAACTTTTTTTTTTTATAATTTCTTACAAAAGAAGAAAAGATCCTGAGTAAGAAATTATACAAAAAAAATTAATACAATTAAAATTTAAAAAAATAAAAAAATAAAATAAAAAAAAATGCATATCACAAAAGAAACCCGAAACATTGAAGGAATGGTGTATCCAATGCCAGGTCAATGATACGATCCATAATAATAAAATAAAAATAAAAAATGAATATCCCAAAGAAACCCGAAACATTGAAGGATTGGTGTATCCAATGTCAGGTCAATGATACGATCCATAATAATAAAATAAAAATAAAAAATGAATATCCCAAAGAAACCTGAAACATTGAAGGAATGATGTATCCAATGTCAGGTCAATGATACAATCCATAATAATAAAATAAAAATAAAAAATGAATATTCCAAAGACAACCGAAGCATTGAACAAATGATGTATCCAATGTCAGGTCAATGATGCGATCCATACCATGAATGTTCTAGAGCTGTTCCAGACCATGACAAGTTAGAGCTGCTCTAGACCATGACAGGTTAGAGCTGTTGCTGACCGTGACAGCTTAGGGCAGTCATAATTGGTCATGATTCTATTATGGAGCTATCCTGATTTTCTTTTAGAGCAGTTCTAAAGCAATCAGCGAACTGGTCTAAGTAAGATTTAAAAAATTATTAATGCTGAAGTACGTTAATGCTTTTGAATTGACAGGTAATAATTAATTTTAAAAGAACGACCTGACGTGTCAAACAAACATCCTGTTTAAAGGTATGAAGCAACAGGTGGTTGGTAATGCAAGCGGCCTGTTGTATTAAAACAACACATAAGGTATTAAGAGGTCCTTTGAAGGAAAAATGCATATTTACCTGTACATCTACTCAGATATACCATTAACTAATTAATGATACTTAAAGTTGATTTTAACTACAATATATTTTGTTGAACTATAAGTTAAAATTAAAAGTAAACACTATATTTATAACATATAATTTGAAATATTAAAAATTAATATAATAGGTTATATATTAATATATACGTTGATATACATAATACTATTTTATTATTTATTTATTTAAATTATAATTGACTTTGTTCACATTAATCATAATCCATTTACTTCATCTTAATAATTAATGTTTATTAATAATCGTTTAAGTAACTCAGTCACTAATTATTTTATCTAAAGTAATGGTCAATAGTATATGACAAATAGTTCAAGAATTAAAATGTCGATCTATTAAAAGAAGTTAAACCATGTTATGTTAAGCTCCATGACATCCTAGATTATCATGTTAATTAGCAGCAGTGTACTATATCAAAAGGCAATAATAAACATTCAAAACATGTGCAATTTTGATTACGGATACATCTTTTACCAGCAAATAAACTAATAAATCTATAACACACGGAACTATGATGATTTGTATTGCACATCTACGAATCTTGTCTACGCACTAGAATGTAATTTATGTGGGCTTGTGTAGGTCGGAGAAACAAAGGGTAGACTAAACATGCTAAATAAACGAATGTATGGACATCGATCATCTATTAATGACAAAACAATTTTTCATTTGTTTACCAACAACAACATGAACAATTTAATCAGCAAGATCATTTACGAGTTTTAGACCAATAAAAATATACCATCCTACCAATTAACCAGATTTAAGTACACCGGTCCGTAGACAAAGAGAGGAATACCGGATCCGTCATTTAGGAACTGCGATTGGGGTATATTAATAGGTGCTATTTCATCCAGGTTAATGTAAGAATCAGAGATATGTGGTTTCATCCGGATACCAAAAGGAGGGATAAAGAGGGTTGAAATCACAGTCGTAGGCAAGATTTGAATAAAAGACTCTCTAACTTCAATATAGTAGACACAATTTTACTCTACGACTAAAAGGGGAGGTTCTTTTCCCTCAACATATAAAGTTTAACGTGGGCACTGGGGGGGACAGTGTCAAATTTTACTAGCAGATCCGTCGATAAAAGACCCTTAATCAAGTTTCGATCTGACTATATATATATATATATATATATATATATATATATATATATATATATATATATATATATATATATATATATCCTATCCTCAAAGCTCGGTGGCCGAGTGGCCTAGCTAGTTCGTTATGACTACTAATGATCTCTAGCCTGTCAATACTGGGGTTGTTAGTTCGAATCTCGCCTGTGGCGGGGTGTGTTCTACTCCGATCTAAATTGACAAGGATGGCCAATTTTCCTACCGAAGGTCGGTGGTTCTCTCTGGGTACTCCAACTTCATCCGCTAATAAAAACCGGCCGCCGCGAAATAGCCAAATGTGCTGAAAACGGCGTAAACCCCAACTAACCAAACAAAACTTGCCCAACCGTTAACTACCAATCCCATTATATGTTACCAGGCAAATTAGATTAAAAATTAAAACAACAACTATATTTTTGTTTTCATGCTGTTGTTGTTATTGGAGATTTTCTGAAGTCGCCATGGTTTAGATTGATCATCGGGGAACAGTCCGGGGATACACTAAGTAATTTTTAACATTTTAATAGGTAAGTAAGAAAACAATAAGGTCCTAATCAAGGGAGCTTAAAGGAATATTTTTTATATTAAAGTTTATTACGGCCATAAATCACCTTTAAATTGTAGCCAACAAAAGACACAAATCAATAATACAATTTAACAAGATTTATTATATACCAGTTAACAAAAAAATATTCTACAAAATGAAATGTCAACTTATCTTGAAAATTTATTACGGTAATATTAATTACAGTTGCAAAGCTTTGATTTTGAAAAGGCTGGACTCTTGTAGTCATAATTTCTAATCGAAACAGTTCAATTCGGAAAGAGTTTTAAAACAACAAGTACCGACTGTCAATGAACGATAGGTTGTAGTGTAAACTGTATAACGATTTCAAAAGACACTGATAATCAAAGGACAGGATATGATTTGGCTTGATATTTGGCCACTCGGAGTCCAAATCAAAAAGTAATGAAATACTTACTCTCAGCTATAATTAAGTATTCTTAAAAAAACTACATTTTAAGGAACACGTTTTTTTTAACAAGAAATATCTTTAATACTGGCAATATGCTGCCAAAGATGGCTAATTTTGAAGATATCAATGAAAAACACCAAATTTCACTCATTTTGTAATCTTTGAATTCCAGTTTTAATATGAGCAACAGCCTTGACCAAAATGATATTTCACTGAAATGTCTTTATGTAAGACAAACATTATATAACAAATATTTTTGGGCAAGACTGTTGCTCATAGTTGTTTTGACCAAAATTTACTGTGATTTTTTTTTTTAAATCCTATATTTAGCAGACGTTCATGACGTCGATGTTGCATCATGGGAAGGATTTTTTTTCAAACGATTGATGCATTTTGAAAGTTAGATGATACATGATAAAAATGATACAAATTCGAATCTGAATCTTAAAGTCCCAGAGGTGTTCAGTCGGATTTAAGTCCGGCGATCTCGAGACCCATGGTAGCATATAGATGTTATTCTATTTCTTAAGGTAGTTCATTGTTCAATGCACTCTGTACGGCCTAACGTTGTCTTATTGGAATAACTCCCTCTACCCTTCAATTATTGGATGAGGTGAGGTTGGACAATTTCGGCTCTGTACTACACGAGGTCTGTTTTGCGGTCATTTGAGATCGGTACATTCCATCCATCGGATCTATCCACTTCCTGAACACAAGAGGAAGAGACACGTTTATTGCTGTGCCTATATACCCGTATTCCGCCATCTCGTTTCTATTGAGGAAAGTGGAATTCGTAGCTGAACTAAATCCTACGACAATTTTGAAATGTCTCCTGAATCTGCTGCACCAATGGAGTCCTTCACGTCTGTATAATGGTATCAATATCGCTTCTAAATTTTGCTTTCTGGTGCTGACTGTTTGAAAGCTGAATCTCCGCAATACAAGTAGTCTGAGTGCAGTTGTTAATGCGGAAGCAGTCGATTCTGTGCATGAAAGACCGGGCTGTGGTGATCTCGACCAGGAGTCAATATGCGATGTCTTCCATTCGCCCTGACGGTCATTAGCTGCACCAGTTTGTTGGAACCACTGGGGTTAACTTTCAGAGTTCGTGCAACCTCATTTGTGGACTTTCAAGCGTCAATACGACCTATCGATATTTCAAATGGTAAAGGTCAAACTTTGGCATGGCAGCATTTCAACTTTATGATAAAATTAATTTAAGCTCCATTTTTTGTCGTTTAATACGCAATAGCTGAACCGTTGAATTAACCAAAAAGTGCAAGTGAGAAAATTTACCGAATTTTAATGGCGATATTTATTTTTGAGGACCCCCGTACAGATTTGGTAAAGAACCAAATCTAATGAACATGCAATTAAAATTTCAAAGTACCCTTTATACCATCAACAATTTAATTATAATGGCATACTTTTGATTTTGAAAATGGGATTAAAGAATAAATAATTGAAACGGGGAGTGTGTCAAAGCAACAACAAACCGACCAAAGAGCAGAAAACAGCCCAAGGTTACCAAGACAACGAGGCGAGAAAATCCTGCACCCGGAGGCGGGCTTCAGCTGGCCCCAAAACAATAATGTATAATAGTTCATCAAAATGGATGCCACACTAAACTCCAAAACATACAAATGAACCAAACTTTAAAAAAAAAGCACAAGACTATCAAAGGCTACGGGTTCCTGATTTGGGACAGGTGCAAAAATGCGATGGGCTTCAACATGTTTTTGAGATCTCAATCCCCCCGTACCTCTAGGCAATGTGGAATAACCTAACACGTCGATATGCACAGTAAAAATCAGTTCAAAAGAAGTCGGAGTCCGATATTGGAAAAGGTAACGGAAGAATCTAAGCAAAATGACAATGATCAATATAAATTAACAAAGGACTACTAGCTGTTACTGAAATACCAGTTCCAGACCTCAATTAGACTGATTGACAGATTTTTTTAACAGTATATGATACTGCATATAAATAGGGATTTCTTATACATACATTGTCTTGGAATTATTTCGAATATCTGTATCAAACTATGTGTAGCACAAGTATCTAACGGCTTTAAGGATGCTCGCTGGTCATGTTTTGGTCTTTTTGTCAGATTTTCGGAATCCTCGGGTTTTATCCATTTCTTAAACATGAAATGTTTTGCCCATGAACCCCCACTTTTTCTTTTATAATTCAATCATATATACATTAAAATGGCATTTGACAAAATTTTATGAAATCCTTTTTATTCTTTCATACATTTTTGCGAGACTGAAGTTGTCAATGCAAAGACAATGAAAAATCCAGAGAAAACCCATTTCCTGCAAATTTTCAAGGCCTTATAGCTCTAAAATGAGAACATGAACCTATATTTTTTTCTTGCTTATTTGTTTACTATTCATATGTTCTCTCAAACTTAAACACCTATTTCAAATCCTGTTTATTTCCTATTAGACCAGCGATCATCCTTAAGATGAACAAAATATCAAAAATAAATAATTCGTAAAAGACACAAAATGGGCATGATATAGCTGAAAATGTAACATCGGCAAAGATAAGACGGTCTTTATTTTGATTTGAACACAGCCTGACATGAAAATAAAAGAAATGAATGTATGGTCTACGTTTTCTTGAAACGGATCAATAATTACAATGAAGTTCCTTTGTTTTTAAATATAATCATATTTTATTTCTACTTCCTGATACAATAATGTACCTGTTGTCCAATGAATTGACGTTAGTGTTAAACACCAACACATTTCGTAAAGATTGCAGATGAATATTCAGGCATAACTCACTTAAAACTTCAATTGACATACTTATTAAAGGTACGTCCTATCGTGTTTACCTCTTTAATGACAGTATATATTTTATAGATACATTTTGAACAAAATCTGAGGAGCCTCTTGTGGACCAGTTTGCATGCTTTTCTCGTAGACTGGGTGTTAAAACAAGAAGTATCAGTTGCCAGTAAAAGATAGTTGGTAGTTAAACTTTATACCATTACAAATGACACTGCTAATCTTACATATATGCACATTATACACTCATAACAACCACATGTAGCTTTGTGGTAAATTGATAGTTGGTAAACCTTTGGTAGTATTACTACAACATATGGTATTTATACTAATTATAATTATTTCATCAGAAATGAGACAAGTTCTAATTTTTTTCCATTTTTAGTTTTCTATTATTTCAAAAGATGTTCTTCGGAGGATTAAAACTCCCTTTGATTGGTTATTCTTCGTCCTTTTTGACTACTTTTAGAATAAATTGATAAACCAGATATACGGTTAAGTCAACAATGACATATCTATCACTTTTCCCATCTAATCACAATTTCAAACGAAAACAACATAAACTACACGTAAAGAACAAACAGAGTTTCATAATAGTATGACATGACACAGACAGTTAGTAGCAGTGGTGTTCAGTTATGATTCTTATTCTAACAATAATTTTGTTTTATTTTTGGATTCCTTGGATTTTCATCCAACGATACCTGATGAATGTTTATACGGAATTGCAAAAAATCACACGGTTATAGCATGCATGAAATTGGGTCTCACCGGTACGCTAAATCGGTACAAGTAACAATTATAGGAACCCAATTCCATTAACCATCAAACAAAATGTTATCAATCGGTATATACGAAACAATATCAAACATGGATTTATTGAACTTCACTATTTTTGTTTGCCTACTCGCTATATCTCTATCGAAACCACTGATGTTTCGATTCACCTGACAGTTATAAGACCGATTTAAATTTAATTTTAGCATAAATGTGTTTGGCATATCCTTTTTTTAGTTCTGAAAAGAACAATACTGAGATAAAGATACGCCAAATTTAGAAGGGTGTACGTCTATTTCATGCGTTGTTATCGGGTCCATGGGTACCTTAGGTAATGCATAATGTAAACATGCTATTGAAGTCAACGCGTTATTATTACCATGTGCGCAATTGTGATATTCAAAAATGGATACACATTTAGGACCAAGTTATATCGAATTGTACAATCGACTAGTAGTTTAAATCCCAAATTACAGAAATGTTAACCCACCTCTGCAGGCTTAATGAGAGGTGTAATAATTGCATCTGATGGAAGTGTACTCCTCATATATCATTGTCAATTTAAAATGCTGATACACAAAAACATGGATAACAGGAAAGGTCAACAATAACAAAACAATCAATTAAAGCAACCTAACTGACAAAACGTCGTAGATAAAATAACATACAAGAGTACAAAACACAAACATGAACACAATAGGGAGTTAGGATAGTCTGACTTTGTACAGACACTGAATAGTGGTGCGGTTAAACCAGTTTTAAGGGTACCAAATCTTCCCCTTATCTTTCCTGATACTGGTCTATAAAACACACTATAAAAACCAATACAGTGTCATTTCCAACAAGGTTTACGCTTGCTTGAATTGAAAATTAGAGTGGACGGTACATAATTTAGATAGCAGGGTGAGAATGTGCTCGGTGTAACTTTAAATCTAGGTGTGGCTGTCATAGCTGCAGGTCCGATTCTGTCGCTCTACTAAAATGAAAAATCGGAAATAACACATCCATGAAGAGTTTAATGCTATCTCGTGATAGAGTCTAATAGAAATCTGCAGCATTCATTAAAGGCCAGTATGAATTTAAAGTCTTCAAGCCATTGGGAGAAAGAGCAATATATACAGAATTGCACATAATTTCATATTAATAGCTCTTACTGTGAAAAGATATTAATTAAATTCCAATTTTGTGTGGGTTACCAGCGAGACTTTTGCATTTAATCCCAATATAACAGTAGAAACTATGATATGAACTTCCGTTTATAATAAGTGCTTGTCTGGAAGCTGAATATTTAGATAAAAGATGCTGATATATATTATAAAACTTTTTAAAAGCATTAAGCAGCTGTTGAAATCTATAACCCTGTACAATTATTTTTTTAGTAATCGTATGGTTTCGCTATTTAAAATCTTTTAGCCGAGGACAAATTCGTGCAAAACGTACAAGCTTTGATTTGTGAACTCTATACGATGGTGCCGAAGGCACGTCTCTATGATGAAAGAGTATGTTCGTACTTGGAAAATTAAAATCGGCCCTTTTAACATCAATTTTAGCTTCTCTCCATTTACGATAATCATAGTAATATCTAAAAAAAGAACAGCGTTTACTAATCGTATTATCTTTGTTCAAATATAGCTCTGTTGGATAAATGTCTGTTGCATATTCAGGAAACTCGGGGCCATCAACAGTAAGTACACCATCAAGATACCTGCAATTATTGTTAAAAATGTCAATTAATGAATCAAGATTGTTCATTTTACCCTTAGAGAGTTTTTCATGAAAAACTGTTCATAACAATATAAAAATAAGTCAGTTTACAAGCAATCAACTTGTTGAAATTGTGGCCTCGGGAAAGCAAATCTTATATCTCGCGATGATGGGAGAGATAAAAAAAACATAATTAAGTGACTGTCTGCCTACAGTATATTCACTTATTGTGACTGATTAATCGTCTTTAAAACTCGATCGAGATAGATTTATATATATGTATGTGTGTGTGTGTAGATTTGTGTTATAAAAAGGGTCAATCTAATAAATACTTAACTTGAGAACGAGAGAATTATGTTCCCAATATTGGAAAATAGGGAAGAACTTACAAAAAATGCTAGTCATTAATATAGCATATATTTAGTACATTGAAATAAAATCTTAAGTAATTATATGCGTAAGAATAATATTGTTTTTCAAAAGATTAGCTTAAAGACAGACGGGTATTTATTATCTTAAACCCACTCAACCGGACTGAAACATTTATCAGGTTGAACAAAATGAGTTGTCTTCTTCCTTTATTATTTTTTGTATCTCGAGTTACTTTATTGATCCAGTTCACATTTACATTAAAACCCTTCAAACAAAAATAAGCATATAAATGTTGTCACGATGAAGATTGTTATCATTCTATGTAAACATTTAACGGATTAGTGGTAACTTTTTAAAGCTGAGAGTATTGATTGAATAAAGAAAATATCAAATAAAAGCATGAACTGTTAATGTATGATAATTTTGCGTTGAAAAGGGATCAGACTTTAGATTAGTTCCTCTCCCAGGAAAATGTTAGTAAATCGTACATTTCAATCAAAAGATGAAAGAAATTTATACAGTATTTTCTATTTACTATGAATTACAGAATAATAACGTAAAATTTGACATTATTTATGTGTTTCAGATGCATATTGTGACTTATATTCTTTCCTTATACGCTTGGATATAGAGCGATTGCAACTTAACAATGTAAATGGTAGCATATACTTATGCTAGGCGATATTTTGAAAATTCAATATATAATGCTAGATTTTTCCATCGTATAGGAGCCTGAAATTGAATATAAAGCTACTTAAAAAGAAAGAAAACTGTACAGTTCAAGAAGAATAAAACTTGTACACAATTATGCAGGACATGCAGTAAATTTTTGTATGAGAAACATCACGTTTCCTTAGTATGGTAACTCGCAAAAAGATAAATATATGGATATGGAAAACATGAACCCTGTAAACCGCTGAAGAAATCAGTGCTTTTCTTCTTTGTCATTCTCTGTTTGAACTAAAAAAGTATGGCCGATAGACGGAAGTTGTGAAATACGTCGCTGTTAAATGTAGAAAGACAAATTGACGCTACATGGTTGTCATTAAAACTTAATGTATTTCAAAATTCAAGTCTAGTGTCCTGATACTAGACTGCAAAAAAGATAAATGGGTTTAGGAATGGTCGGGTGAGTGGACTTTTCATCATTATGTTTAAAAGTGATAATAATTACTTAAACCAAATTTGTCATTGTATACTTTGAAAAGAGGAGGCAAACATTTTTTTTTTTCATTATTATTATATTTGATATTTGCGCGTTTGTTTGTTCTATGATTTAGAGCATAGAAATGGCTGGAAAATATGACGTTTCTATAGATAAACCTTTTCAAAAAAGTTCAGCAGATAAGTCTAAAGTCAAGGTACAATTTCATAATTCAACAATGAGGCGCCAGTTTATTTTTTACATTAAACCCGTAAATTCATATGGTGCAAAAATAAAATGGACTTCCGATCATGCATGACCTTTTCGTAACAGACATTCCAGTGATACGTCCGAGCCTAAACATCTTTAAGGCGGATTATAAACCAATGAAAGACTCAGAAAAGAAAAGCTCAGGAAAAGGGGAGATAACCTTATCCACTTTGAACAATGACGAAGAATGGACAAAACCCGACTACAATATAAATCCATGACTACCCCCGAAATTTCCAGTTAAAACGGCGCGAAAATTAACCTTTTCAAAAAAATTGGAAAATTCATCATTCCCGATTGAGCATGCGTACGAACCACTTCAAATGACGTGACTTCCTTTGAAATCATTTTGGTTGATGTTATTTTTTTGGGGTTGAGGCATAAATATTTTTATTTGTCTTTTTTCCTTATACCTTATATCCCCCTTCAAAAAATCTCTTATTTTACTTTTTTGTTTTGTTTTTGTTGCATTGTGGCTACGAGAATCGACCTTCTTTAGATGTTTAGTTAATTATTTCCATTTTCAAACTTGGAGTTTTGAATTTCAGAATACTTGGAAGTTTTCAATTAACCCAGTTTTAGGTTTCTGCATGAAAGATGTCATGATGATATGTTTGATACGTTATGAAACGAAAGTCTATAAAATTTAAATGTCTTCAACATATGTCTGTTATATTGAAAGTCGCGAGTTACATACGACATCAGATTAATAATTTTTGTTTCTATATCTGGTGGTGGAACGGAATTTAGACCATTTAAAACATCACCCTCAAGCAGACATTTGAAACAGATTATGAAAGTTTCAAGTTAACTGAGACCAGAGATTATGACTGGTCCGTTTGGTCATAATCTCTGCATAAAGTTAACATGAGGACAGAAGTGGTCCTAACGACTGTTCTTAGGACCACGACCTGGACCGCGCCTGGTTTCGTCCTTAGGACGGGGCATGCGCACTAAATTTGTTCTGATGACCGTTTTAGTTTTCAGACGAAATCCGTCTCTGCTTTAGGACGCCGCATGCGTTGTATACAAAATGTACTTGAATTCTGGAACTGGTCATCAGAACGACGCACGCCTAGTTTAAATTCTTTAAATCAAAACAATTAATTTGCTTCCAAGACGTTTAGCTGATTCTTGTTAAAATGTTTCATATCAATTCAAGTACGTAGACTATGACAACATTATTCGTATTTTATTATGTATAATTTTTAAGTGACTTGTTCTTTAACTGTAATCTTTATGTTTATTATTTTAATGTTTTTATTTATCTTCCCTATCCTACTTAGGGATACAAAATTGCATTTAAAATAATATATTTATTTATTTGTTTTTTTTCTATTCTATTATTTCGTTTGGTTCATTTCATTTGTGTTTCTTTTTATTATATTGTAATTACTATGTTCGAACTTATTTTTAAATAAGTTTACATTGACATTTTTTTTCGAAAGTAAGAATACAAGACTTTTCAAACCTGACATATTCTTATCGTATGTTTTTATGACGTTTTGACATTAATTTAGTTCATACATTTCTTGCGGTTCTTAAATGCCTACCGTCATACATTTTAGATTAAAAAATTTCAATTTCACAGTGAAAAAAAGACAAATTATAGCTGTTAAACCAATAATATGTTCATACTAAGTAAAATTAAGACCTATCAGGGTGTGCGATATAACACAAAAGTTATTTTTTGTTTCAACAGAAGTGTTTTTTAAAGTGAAAATACATGTTTCAAACTTGACATGTACTTATTTTATACCTTTTCTTTAACATGAATTTAGTTCATAAATCTTATTTGGTATCTTAATAAGTTTCTCTGTCACTTACCGTGATATTTGTTTGATAAAACAAATTTAAATTTCAGAATGAAAAGAACATAATTTAGCTTTTCAAACATACGGTATCCAAAAAAGTCTTTTGCAACTTACCATAGTATGTCTTTTTTCTGTTTTATGTAAAATTTAAATTTCACAGTAAAAAAACAGAAAATTTAGCTTTTCAACCGATTTTAGGTTGAAACTTAATAAAATTCAGCTCTATCTGAGTGTGCGATATATGACTCAAACTTGATGGGCAAAGATTTTATACTTTTAGGAATTTTTTACATGAATTTAGATTACAAACATTCATACGGTATCGTAAAAAGCTTTTCTGCAACTTACCGTAATAATTGTTTGATAAAAATATTAAACTTTACAGTGAAAAAACAAAACATTTAGTTTTTCAAACATACACATAGGATGATACATAGTTAAATTTAGCTACAATATATATAAGCTTGCCCAATATAAGAGAAATCTGATTTTCTAAAGAAAAAAACAAGTTTCAAACTTGAAGGGTACATTTTATACTTTTAGAATTTTCGACATGAATTTAGATAAAAACAAAATTCACAAGGTATATTATAAAGCTTCTCTACAACTTACCGTAATAATTGTTTTATAAAAATATAATTCCGTTTTACAGTGAAAAAACAAAATATTTAGCTTTTCAAACATATACATAGTGAAAAAAAAACATTTAGCTTTTCAAACATATACATAGTGAAAAAAAAAAAAAACATTTAGCTTTTCAAACATATACATAGAATGATACATAGTTAATTTGCTATAAAAGTTTGTGCGATATAAGAAAAAATGTGAAATTTGTTAAAATGCTACTGTTTCTAAAGTAAAAATACAAAGTTTCTAACTTATTTTTACTTTCATTAATTTTCTATAGAAATTTATTTCATAAATTTGTGACGGTATCCAAAAACAAAAGCATCTCTGCAGCTTATCGCAATAATTGTTCGATGAAAAAAATTAAACTGACAGTAAAAAAATACAAAATTTAGCTTTTCAACAGATTTTAGGTTCATACTTAGTCAAATTAAGCCATATCAAAGTGTGCGATATAAGAGAAAAGGGATTTAAAGTAAACATACAAGTTTCCAACTTGACATATGGTTATTTTATACATTTATGAAGTTTTGTCATGAACGTTGTTCAGAAAATTTCATGCGGTATCTTAAAAAGTTTCTCTGCGTCTAACCGTAATACTTTTGTTAGATAAAAACAATCAATTTCACAGGGAAAAAAATTATGATACTTATAGATAAATTTACTCAACATAAGACTTTAAAAGATATTTTTATTGTACCTGGGGTGTTACAAAATATCAGTTTCAGTATTGACTTGAAATAAAATTTTACTTATACTTTTTATTTTATTTTATATTTCGAAACTTATTATTTATATTTTCTTTAAATAGTATCATCAAGAATTAATATTATTTATTTGACAATAGGAATAACTTGAAAATTGAAACCAAACATTTCAATATAAATATTTTATAATTTTTGCACTGAATATTATTCACTCATTATAACATGATCAACCAACAATAATAAAATAACATTTTATTTATCCCCGTGTAATCGTTTTTCGTCCTAGGAGCGTCACGAAGAACAGCGCGTGCTCAGTTGATTACGTCGGACCAGAGATTTGAAAAATCAATAAAGCAGAGCTTATGACTGGTCTTAATCTCTGCTTTAAAATCTCTGGTAGACCAGTCGCAGGACTGGTTCTAACTGTTCTAATTTCTGGGTTTTGGTCCTGGAGCAGAGATTTGAACCAGAGATTATGTTAACTTGAAGTTAACTTGAGGTGATGTTTTAAATGAGCCGTACTGGATTTCTATTTTTAATTGTCAACAAGCGGATTTTCATCAGCGGTTTCGATACTTCAGGAAACTCTCTGTTAACAGAAGTAAATGTTATTTTGTTGCAAACGATTCGATATTTAATCTATTTAGCTTTGAAGGAAAGCACTATACAGATTGGGTTATATATGTAGATGTTATTCTATACTCATTAGTACAGTTAATTGTTGTGTCCAGCTCCTTCGGAAATCATTTAACTCCAAGGAGAAGATATCCGTGATTATAACATTTGTACGTTCCTTAATGTATTTGTTTGTGTCTAGTTGTATGGTTCAATTTATCCGATGATCTCTACTAAAGCTAAGTGAAACAGTTCCTTTACGTGTGGATTCAGCTTTCTATACATATTTCTTCATGCACAACCCCTTTTTGTGTTATAACAGTTTATTTGACTGTATACAATAAATGTCCTGCACAATGCAGTATCTTCTTGGTGTCATTCTGTTTTTGAATGTTCCCTGATAATAGTATTAGTATCTTATGAAATTATAAGAATAGTATTCTTTCGGGGGGAGGGATGAATTATCAACTTCATTGCATTGTTTTTTTTTTTTTTTTTCCAGTAAAAGGATTAAATATGTTAACTACTTATTGCAAAGTTTACTTGGTAATTGATTGTTGTAGAAGATGTTCTAATTAAAAACTCAATTGCTTCTGATAAAACAACACAACACAGCCTGATTTGATTATAAAAGAAATGTGTATATCGCCTACATTTTCTTGTGATGCATCAATAATTGAAATGACTTTGTGTTTAAACTAAATCATTTTTTTTCTATTTCCTTATACAATAATCTACCTGCTGTTCAATGAATTGCCGCTAGTTAAACTCCCAAAAACTGTGTTAATATTCAAGTTGATTAATCTGGTTTCCATATTTACTTAAGTCTGTTTTGTAGATCACCATTTTCCAATTGTTATTGCTTATATATGTATTGTCAATTCAGAAACTTAATTATATAAAAATAAATAATCTGCGCATACAAAGAACATTATAGAAAACTATTTCTCTACTGTTTTTCTGTGTTAAATTAAGCCATATAAAATCGAAATCTAATTTATTTATTGTTAGATTAAAGAAAATACTATCTAAAACGAATGGACAATTCACAATAATATTTAATAAAAAATAAAACAGTAAAATAAAAACTCTCAATACCTCTAATTCTAGTACGGTGTGTGTCGCTCATTCAGATTGGTCGAACGTAACGGCTAGGATCTTTTATTTTCAGGTAAATGACTTTCAGCGTATGAATATTTTACCCAGTAAAATAGTGCCATTTTAAACCGCTCATTTCTTACTGATTTTGTCGAAATGTTTAATTTTGTATGAAATTTTTAGTAATGAGAGTTTTTTTTCGGAATTTGTCGTGTACAAACTCAACCAGGTTACTCACAAATTTAACATAAGGTCCTTCAGACTTTCTTCAGTTTGTGAGTGAATTGGTCTCTTTTGTGAATTGATAAATTGCTTCAAAACGACTCTTATTACTAAAACGAAATACGGCAGCCACTATATCCCGGGCCACTGTTGTGTTAATCACAAATGCTCTAAAGGAAATTATACTCAGATGTGACAATAACTTTAGTAGTGAATTGGACAGGTGAGATAGTAGTCGTAATGTTAAATACAATTCAATTTCCAAAATTGATAAGATTTCATACATTGATAACGTAAATACATGTAGTGAATTGTTTTTATGATGACATGTTCTACTAATTAATTGTAAATTTACCAACGTTGGAATATCAATTTTGGAAATTGAATGGTTAGCCTAAGTCTTGTGACATTGATAGTTATTAATATGCATGGTTGCTAAATACATTTCCAATAAATGAAAATCTTAGAGTCTTCAAGGAAATTTACCAAAATTGGAGTTTTTTTTAAAATCCAGATATTGCATTTAATTTTGGAAATTTAATCATTCCCTATACAGCTGTTGTTTTTTTGTAAAGAAATAGGTACTTTTCTAAAAAATTCAGATCTTAGAGTCTTTCAGGAAATTAACCAAATTTGGAATTCCATTTTTGGAAATTGAATGGTAACATTAACTCTCATGATATTAGTCGTTTATAGTATGCATGGTTGCTAGATACATTTCAAAAAATGAAGGTCTTACATTCTTTCAGGAAATTTACCAAATGTACAATTATTATTTTTTTTAATCAGAATATTCCATTTAACAGCTATTATTCTGCTAGTGTCTGATAGTATTGGTAATTTCAAAAATTAATAAGTCTTAGACTCTTCCAGATAAATGTTTCATCCCCAAAGGTAAATTTCAAAATTCCGAAACCTTCGGCACATACAACTTTTAAAGTGCTAGTAATGCACCAATTTTATGTTTCTACTGCTTAGAGGGTGAGAGGAGTTCTGTGATTTTGGGATATTATTAACTTTCTTGTTTCTATATCCCCATGGGTTTCAGAAAATTGATCATGTCACTTTCGAATTTGCCATATGTAATACTAGTCATGGTTTCAGTTTTAACGTTATAGTCCAAATAGTTTTGAAGATTTCACTATTTACTGGATATCGCGAAATCCGTTTTTTGCTCATAATAATGCCCGATGGGCAAATTCCAAAATTCCGAAACCTACAATCTACATCAACAATGCTAACAATGATTAAAGTTTGAGTTTCTATCTATTATGCTTCCTAAGATCATCCTTGACATTACGTACAAAATCAATCCGGTGAAAGTCACAAATCGGTAGAGGCACATGAAATGTTACGACAGTGGGAACAGGTCCAACATCATGTTAGATATTAGAACACTGTAATGGTCAATAAATTCAATTATGCACATACATTCCTTTGACATCAAAAAACCCGATTTTGGATTGGCTTGGACCGTTGGACGTTCGATATAATACTAAGAAATACTATCACAGAAAATTATGTTTTTAATTCTTTCGAAAAAAAGCAAATATATTTTATTTTATAGAAACACTGATGAAAATAAAAACAAAAAAGAAAAACAAGATAGATGTGAAAACATGCGAAATGATGATAAAGTCTCAAACCTCGGCCAATATTTCAATTATGAAGAATTCATCTTAATGAATTAATCCCCTGTCAATAAAAGTTTTATTTCTGTAACAAGAGTATTTGCAATTTATTTTTTTTAAACAAACACATATACACACACATGTAATATTACAGCAGTTCCCTTAGTTACTTTTTATTGGTTATCAGAGGAATGGGCCGGTGAATAATGGGACTGGGTTTTTTGGGGGGTAAATATTTTTTTTAAATATGTATAGTGGATGGGCTAGAACTTTTTTGTAGGAAAAAATCATGCTAAGAATCTCGTTGGCTTGTTCGAAAATTTCTTCTGCAGGCACAAAAACTGAATAGAACCGAAAATAACAATTTATAATTTCAATGTATTTTGAAAATACAAAAATTATGTAACATGGAAACAAAAATTTTTATAACTTTCAGAAATTCCCATAGGGACCGTTTAATAGTTATCAGAGGAATAGGCTGGTGCATAATGGGACGGGACAAATCATCTCGCTGGCTTGTTCGAAAATATATTCTGCAGGCATAAAAACCGAAAATAACAATTTATGATTTCAATGAATTTTGAAAATAAAAAATCATGTAACATGGAAACACAAAATTTTATAAGTTTGAGCGACTAACAACAATGTTGCTTTTACTCAACATGTAAAAAGAACAGACGTATGTACAATGTATGCTGGTTATTTCTAACTTAATATGGAAAGTCAAATTTAACGATGTTGGATGGGGGAGGGGGGGGGGGGGGGGGGGGGGGGGGGGCTGAGTAGACAATTTGAACTGGTGACTGAGTTCAAACCCATGTAAATAGATCTGTGTCGAAATCTACTTTCTTAATTTGTCTTGCGATGTGTACTAATGTAAATTAAATTTATAGTGTACGCTGGTTTTTATTATATCTAATTAACTCGGGACATGATTTACACACGGGATATACCTTATGTTATATTCTTATCCGTCTACTCAAACGAACATAAGATATTTGTAAATAAAACCAATAAAACTCGAGTTGTAGATCTTTGGTATTCGAATTCCGAGATTAGTTTTTCTGTTTATTACATTGAAATATTCCATGTATGAAGAAGATTTAACAAGAAAATACAAATGATTATAACTTTATGACTACCCGTCGACCATTGTATAGCAACGTCGTTGGCGACGGCTATTGTTCCTAGACTGAAATATGAATTTCGGTTTATTTCGGTGAATTATCGGATTTGATGTCACTCGAAAATCCCGGTATTTCACCACCGTCAACGTAATAGTCTTTATTGATTTAATAAA
This sequence comes from Mytilisepta virgata, assembly GCA_028015205.1. Lineage (NCBI taxonomy): Eukaryota > Metazoa > Mollusca > Bivalvia > Mytilida > Mytilidae > Mytilisepta > Mytilisepta virgata. Next base: position 22,416,201 of record CM051513.1, read on the forward strand.
CAAATACTAATGTTTATATTCTCATACTGCACATCCTCTGCCGCTGCATAATTTCTATCACTAAAAAATTTTAGTTAAGTAGCATCTTTCATTCTACATTATGCAAATCAAGGTCATAACAAAGGTATCGTACTCCAAGGTGTACTTTTCAGTAGTATACATAACTAGTACGAATATTGTCAAAAGCAAATTCATCAATTCACATAAATCATGTCGGTGGAAGGGTGGGTTTCAGAAATGACCAGAGTGAGCTGTCCGAAATGCAAGCGTCGAATAACATATAATATACCTTCAATGTACCTTTACAGTTATTAATCTATCAATTTCAACTTTGAATCAGTGTGAAACATTCCAAAAAACATTTTTCCCCAATACAAATAATGGATAAATGAGTAGTATTTACATGAAATCCTGTGAATGACAACTGTAACCACTATTATATTTACTATTTATTTTCTTTCCTTAGGTAATATTACATGCCTAATCATGATTGCTACTTTGGTAGCAATTATGCTGTCCACTGCTGTTTTGGGTGGTGTAAACCCATGTCCTACATCTTGTTCATGCTCAGCGACTACTTCGGGTGTTTCTGTAAACTGCTACAGCAGAAACATTGGACACATTCCGGAGAATATACCAAATACTACCTACCTTCTGTGAGTACAATGGAAGATCTTGGCTGATATTTTTTTTTAATTTCAAAATATATAGCTGTGTAGGGATACTTACCTAATAATAGAATATCTAACTAAGATATAAAGGAAGCAAGATACTTAGGAGAGTATTGGTACAAACAGGTGTATTCTGCTGAAGAAATCATTCATATGAATATAAATTGGATGATACATAAAAATATTAGATGTCGTGCAAAATGGCTAATTTTGGTCGTTCTAATCCCTTTTATCTATTTAATGACAAAAGTAACACAAAAAGGCCTGGAGTAACTATTATAACATTATTTAGGACGAACCATTTAACCAAATCGTCGATCGGAGAAGACATCAATTTATCCTTTGTCCCATTGTTGCCCCTTTTATCTTAAAAACGTTAATAGATGGGGGGAAACGGATCTGAAGAGATTAACCAAGGATACTTTTTTAAAATTCCATCAAAATTAACAAAAAACCCTTACTAACCTTAAAAAAAAACAAGTGGAAAAATTTCTTAAAATTAATTCCAACCTGTATTTCTAATGTGTTAACATTGTGGTAAAATATTATAAGGATACTTTAAATTGAACGAAAGTATATGAGCAGAAACCTAATTGTCTACGGACGAGAATGCTGACAGGTTCATACCATTTTATATACCAAATATTTCTGGTCGTATGAGTAACGTTAAATACCTTTTGACATTTAAATCTCCAAGATCACATAGATATAAAGAAATACTAATATATACCATTTCTCTGTTAAATATTTTTTAACTAATTTACTAAAGTTTCTTTCAAAAATTAGCTATATACTTTTGAATATCGTTTGGACAAAGTGATTTTATTAATTTAGTTTATTGACAATATATAAGAAAAAAGAAACGAGCGGACAGTTCTAACCTTATAATCACTTCCTTATCAGGGTAAAAAATGGTATACTTTTGCTATGAATTTTGGTTGTAATTGTGTCCGTGTTGCGTTAATATTCGTTATATTCGATATTTAGGTATGTTCTATCTTTTAAATTCAAATTATGAAAACCTAATGTAAAATAGTATACGAAATATTTTCCTATCATATAAACTTTAGTTTTAATGTAGCCAAAATACTCTGTAATCGTCATGATAAGTTGGGTATGTCGTGCTCGCATAAATATCTTACATAAAATAGAAACAGGACAGAACATGATGTTTTATCTGCCATTGGAACAGATACTTGTAGTGAACAATGGATATATGATATGCCAATGAGGGCAAACATATTATTACACAACGACAGTATTTAAAATTGCATTATATAAGAGTTTTATGTTCACATGTCATATGTTATTACAACGTACTGTTTGAATACAATGGAGCAAAATAATCACACCAATTTAGGCGTGTAGATATGTAGATGTAGCTTTTATGGTAGTAATATTCTGCAACAATATTTTAAGAGACTTGTATGGCAATGGTATATCAGTTATTGAGGATGGAGCGTTTGAATGGCTTGCAAGATTGCAGGGACTGTAAGTTATACAATGTAAATAATAACATGTTCAAAGCTGAACATTTAAATATCACATATCCAAATATACTGAAGTATGTAAATGCTACTATTTTCAAAATGCGCTGGTTTAAGTTATAGGTTGTAAATAATACAGTAAACACTACACGTTAACATGATACTACACACCAGAACTATACCCGTTAATCCCTGGAACCTAAATTGAGCAACAGACAGAAAAGAATTTACAGCAATTATATAAAACCTTTATTATTAGTATTTTGATACAGGCGCGAAATTGATACTTTACATTTACTGTATCTAATTGTAAACTTTGTGATAACTAAGGAGTATTTCCCGCGAGCATAGCTTAGTGCTTTATTTATTTTTTTTTTTTTTTTTTGGTTCTCAAAATGTTAGGCATTGAGTCGTAAATCGACGAACTGTGTATACTTGTGCGTCAAAATTGGTATCAAATAATTGTATTTTAAAACAGACAGTGGAAGAACGTCAACCTATCAACTCGAAGACGTCTGTTTGACAGTTAGTCTTCTATATACATGCATCACTAACGCATGCAATTATGTTTTCAGCTATTTACAGGGTAATAACATCTCTATCATTGAGAATGGAGCTTTCAGAGGTCTCGAAAGTTTGCTGTATTTGTAAGTAAATATTCAAGTTTTACAATTTTAGACATCGATGTTTTTTATGCATTTCTCTAAGTCTGCAGTTATATTTATAATGTACGGTTCCTGGCTGATTAAAAGAGTGTATTCAGAAAGCGTAAGATATATAATTTGGATGAAGAAATATAATTTTACACTGACAGAATGAAATTGTAACATTTTCGAAAAGGTTGTGTCTTAATTCCCATATGACCATGCCCAGCAACGCCGCAGCTGCTGTCATGATCATTTGGGCAGAACACCGAATATCTTAGGAAATAACATCAACAATTAAAGACACCTTTAAATATATATTTTTCTTGATTGATATATTGAATGCCTTCCGTAGACAAAGCCTATACAGATCATAATTGTATACAAGGTCATACGAGAAATCCACGAAACAAATAAAACGATTTTCAAATTAAGAGCACAATGGGATATATGATTATTTGCAAAAAGGCAGAGAGTGATGCATTTTCACAGTGAATAAAGGTGTAAACTGCCGAAAGAAATCAAATGATCTACTTTTTTTTTAAATTTTCATATTTAAGAAATAGGTCACGATATGACGGTCATATGGCATTATAAGGACCAAAAAGCTTTTGCTAACCTGACACTTATAAGGACACCGTTTTTGTCGCTTTAAAATATATAAACCTGATTATATATTAGTATAGTAATTCTTTTTAAGATTATGTAGAGTAATATCTGATATATAAGAGAATAAGAGAGTAATGACATTGGTACAAATAAATTCAGTTCAACAACGAAAACATTTTAAACGAAAGTATCCAGATATAGATCATTTTATAGAAGCTATCTAATTTATTTAGCAGTCTTGAAAAAAATATATATATGAATTTATAGAAATCCAAGTATTATATTCTATGGATTTGAGTTTCATTGCACTAAAATAATGTACAAAAGAGGATGCTGTGTTTGGTTTGCAGACTCTGTAAGCTGGGAATGTTTATTTTTTTCATGTACTTTCTATTTTTATCAATTTTATTGATATATGTTTGAATGATACAACCACTCTTTTTTTTTATCTTTACTAAGTTATATTTTCTTCTTCTTATACTAATATAATCAATTGTGTGTTTTCCGTGAATCACTTAATTATTTTGTCGTTTTAGTCTATTATAATCTCTAATTTTTTATCTGAGGTCCTTTGTTTGTAGAGTGTAGTATATGCTTTGTCTATATAATTATTCATATAATAAGTAATTCCCCCTTTTACATTTTTGATTTCTAATCTCGGTATTAATATCTGAGTTTTTCTTCATCTATAATCCTGAAGCCTGATTTTAGCTCTTCTGGAATTTTCCCCGAAAGTCACCTTTTTCGATCGGATACATTTGACATGATTTTGGTTGTTACTTATGACGTTGATGGTCAAATTCTACAAACTACGTCATTTGTCTTTACGCATTTTACTATCGTTTTTCAAATAGAGATATGTCTCAAACATCTCATACCTCTGATGAAATATTAATATGGAAATTAAAGCATGTTTGTTTTAAAGCCAATGGCTAAATTCTACTGAACGTAGGAATCAATGTATAATTACTACGAATTTTACCTGTTGGAATGTTTCTTATTGTTAAATTCAATAATGAAAACATAAAATAAAACAATAATAAGATATGAAACGATTTTTTTCTTTTCTACACTGTAGAACAACACGGTAAATCATTTGATATATCAGTAGTAAAACAGTTGAAAACAGCTCATGGACATTGGATATAAATAAATGGCTACAATCAAATCAATACACAAGGACAAAATTTCTTAAATGACTCAGACAATGTTAATTAAAAGGTTACGAAATTTTGACATTACGCTAAATGAAACCATTTGCCCTCAGACAGATTTTTAACTCCTTGATGAAATGAGTTTAAAAAGACTCAAAACAAACATAGGATTTTCTACACAATAATTGCATTTTCTTTATGTAATAGTAATACCGATGCTCTAAACGATAGATTATCTATTTTGTCTACTTTACAATATATTAGAGAATTCCTAATTACCCTGTAGAAAGTCAGAATATCGTTATGAAAGATATTACTTCAGGGAATTGCTAATGTTTTACATTAACATGTATTAAAACCAGAAAACAAAGCAATCATTGCCTATATCTTTCCTATATCCTATTTCCTATATCAAATGTTTTCTGAAATATATCAAAATGGTTTTGTTCTAATACTTTTTTCAGATATCTTAATTACAATCGTTTTATTTTTATTGTAATTTCATTAGGTCCAGGCAACTATATCTCTCGGAATACTCGTCAGTACCTATTTACAATACTTTTGATAGTACGAGTGTGTTGCAATATATGGTAAACGGGACCTTCATATTTATGCCATCAAAATATATGGTTTTACTACAACAATATGACCGGATTCTGTTATGACGCATGAATTTACAATGATGTACAGTGTATTGCTGAAAAAAGGTTTTCACACCTGCAAAATTTAATTTGTTGGTAGCATATTATATTATATAAAAGAGCAAACTCTTATCCAAGTGTAGTTGAACAGTGTTTTTATACTGTTGACATCAATTTTATTCTTTTTGGATGCATTTTCACTACTGCTTAATTGACTCAGAAAATGTTAATTTTAGGTGACGAAATGTTGACATTAAGCGAAATGAATACATTTGCTCTGAAACAGATTGTAAACTCCATTTTAAGGTTTGCCTGTTTCGATTAAACACCTTCCAATGAAATGAGTTTAAAAAGACCGAAAACAAAAGTAGGATTTCGTACACAATAATTGCATTTTCTTGATGTAATAGTAATACTGATGCTCGAAACAATAGACTATATATTTTTCTCCTTTGCAACCTATCAGAGAATTCCTAATTATTATGTAGAAATTCAGAATATCGTTATAAAAGATATTACAGGCAATTGTAACTGTTTAACATTAGCCTGTATTAAAACTAGAGAACATATCAAATTATTGCCTTTCCTATATCAAATGTTTTCTGAAATATATCAAAATGGTTTTGTTCTCTTACTCTTTTCAGATATCTTTATAACAATCGTTTGCAGTCTGTTACAGAAAATGTTTTTAGAAACCTGACAGGCTTAACCTACTTGTAAGTATCCATTTAAAAAAGGATAACCAAGACTACAATTCGTGCTCCAATAAAATTAATTGGCTATTCTTCTTTTTTTCCTTTTTTTTGTTTGTTTGTTTGTTTGTTTGTTTTTTTTCTTTTTGGGGGGGGGGGGGGTTTCCAACGTCTTTGGCCTCGAGTACAACTGATAAGTCTCAAATCGAGGAAATGTAAACATCTTGTGCGTTAAATTTAGTATGGAAGAAATAAAAAGGCTAATTTTATTTTTATTGTAATTTCACTAGGTTTTGATCACTATATCTTTCGGAATACTCGTCAATGACTATTTAGAATAATTATGCCATGAAAAATAACTCACTTGTAAGTATTTGCTCCTAAAATTAAGTCATCCTTATTAAGTTTTATAGGCGGCATCATGAATTGTTTGATAGGTATAAAAACCGTTTCCCAAATGAAAATGGACCTGTCCTTTGAATATTATCCCTTCCTCATACCGGATGTGACATGGGCAGCATGGCGGGTGTCCTGCAGTAAGCAGACACTGCTTACTCTTCCGCAGCACCTGAGTCTACCTCCGTTTTTTTTCGGTGGGGTCCAAGTTGTTCATATGTTTTTAGTTTTTAATTGTGGTGCATGTATTGTTTTGGTCTTGTCTTCCTTGTTCTCCGGAGTTTTTCAGTTGTTACGAGTTTTTCCTCCTTCGAATATCCCTTTAGTATTTCTTGACTTGACTTAAAAGAAGATAACCAAGACCAAAATTCGTGCCCAATTTCAATTAATTGACTATTCTTTTTCCCCCTTTTTTGAGAGGGGTTGTCCAACGTTTTAGGCCTTCAGTTCAACTGATGAGTCCCAAATCGACGAAATGTGCACATCTTGTCGAATAAATTTAGTATGGAAGAAATAAAAAATACCGATTTTATTTTTATTGTAATTTCACTAGGTCTTGACCACTATAACTTTCGAATACTCGTCAGTGCCTATTTAGAATATTTTGATAATATGAGTGCGTTGCAATATATGGTAAACGGGACCTACATACTTATGCTATGACAACTTTTTGTTTACTACAACAATATCACTGGAATCTACTTTAAGTCGCATGAATTTCCAATGATGTACAGTGTCTTGCTGAAAACAGGTTTTTACATCTGCAAACTTTAACTTTATTGTAAGCATATTATACTGCACAATGTAATTAATTAATCCCAATTTTCTTTTGGTTTGAATTGTGGTTGTAATTGTGTTGGGTCAGATATTACAATACTATCCCTTAACATTAACTGTAACAAATTGTAAAATCTATGAAAGTTAAAAAGTATCTCCCTCGGGCATAGTTCTGTCATTAGATGGTTTTTGCTTTACAGTGTTTTGGTCATTTTTGCATTTTTGATTTTGATCTTCAAGTTTTTGGATTTTTGTTTTGGTTTGCAACATTTTAGTCCTTGAAAACAAATGATAAGTGGAGAATTGACGAAATGTTCACACCTTCTGCATCAAGACTGGCATCAAAGCATTGTATTTTAAAACAGAGAGATAATGAACATAAGCCTATCAGCTCGTCAACTTTTGTTTTACATTTATTCGTCTATATGCATATAACACTAACCCACGAACTTATACTTTCAGATACTTAGACCATAATGAAATGTCTATCATTGCGGCTGGAAGTTTCAGAGGTCTTGATAGTTTGCAATATTTGTAAGTAATTATTCAAGTTGTACAATTTTAGGCACCGATGTCACGCTAAATATGTCTCCAAGTTTGCAATTTACTGATAATGTAAGGTTCTGCACTGATTACAAAGTTTATCTAGCAAGAGAAAGATCTAACTTATTTTCAAGATATTCATCTGTTATGCACACACATAATTTCGTTTTGCAGTCATAATGTGCATACAAGAATCAATTTCACACTGCAAGAATGACAATTTACCATTTTGGAAAAGGTTGTGACTTAATTCCAATATGGGCTTGTACAACAACGCACCAGTCATTGCCAAGATTAATTTTTGGCAAAAGAACACCGAATATCTTAAGAGTTAACACCAACAGTTTAAAACACCTGTAAATATGTGTATTTATACATTAAAATAGTGAGTGCCTTCCGTAGACAAAACCGATAGAGATCTAAATGGCATTCGACGTCATAAAAGAAATTCACGACATTAATTTAACTATTTTCTAATTACGAGCATAATGGGCTATATGATTGATTGATTAATTGTTGCTTAACATCCAGTTGCAAATATTTTATGCTTCTCCAGGACGAGAACCAGCTCACTTTATCAAAAAATTCAAATAGAGGTGGGTCAGGACACAAAGGGGAACCAATTTTGACCACCACTGTAAAAGGATATGGTCGGATAATTTAGCCTTCTGTAGCGGCATTAGCCTGCTCTTTTTCGAAAACTACAGAAAGGGTCTTAAGCGTGCAGGGAGTGTGGCATTCTCCAAACAAGTTATCCACTACAGTCTGCGGTCAGGATTTCCGTATTATGACCCGACAACCCCGAACGAGAGGGTCTCCCCTATCCGTCACCTGCGGACGCGCTAGGAAACTCTGTGTTGAGCCCCGTGATCCATCACAGGTGCCTAAAATAGGATATATTATTTGAGCAAGTAGACAAATACAGTGATGCATTGTCACAGTGTATCAAGGTGTAAACTGCTGAAAGAAATCAAAATAATAAAATATTGACTTAAATTGCAGATATGTTTATAACAACCGTTTACAGTTTAATCCTGAGAAAACGTTTGAAAACCTTTTAAGAACACCGATTTTTACTATAAATCATTTAAACCTTATTATATATTAGTGTAGTAAATAGCAGAATTATTATCGGTAAAACAATGAAGATGTATTGTAAGCACCTTTTTAAGATTATATAAAATAATATCCAAAATACAAGATGGATGGATGGATGAATTATTGTTTAACGTCCAGTGGCAACCAGGTGCATATCAGGACGAGAACATGTTGATATGATAATGAATATGATCCCTGCTCCGCATCAGATCGACACGCTAAGTCGGGTCCCCAATGTGCTAGCTGACGATGTAAGTGTCCGCAGGAAGACATATAACCTCACTCGGACACATTACACTGACTCCGAGCCGACCAGTTTTTGCTCTTACTCCTAGATGCCGCGTGCTTGGCGGAAAAGCAGCAAATACCAATTTTAATGTCTTTGGTTTGACCCGACCGGGGATCGAACCCGCGACCTTCCGCACTCGGGGCGAGCACGCTACCACGAGACCACCGAGGCGGTCCAAAATACAAGAGAATAAGAGAGTAATGATAATGGTACACATAAGTGCAATGCAACAATGGAAACATCGTATACGAAAGTATGAGAACTATCATTTGATAAAAGCTATCTTATTTATTCAGAGAGTCTTGAACAAAAATATTAAATTCTAGAAATTCAAGTATTATAAGCTATAGGTTACATATGCAGTAACTGTACAATTTAAACAAAATGTGTAATAAATTACTTGGTCCATGTTAATAAAAGTAGAATAAAATGTTTTAAGAAACTTATATTACAGTAATGTACAAAAGAGGATGGCGTCTTCGGTTTGCAGACTGTAAATATTTTGTCGTTTTAATTTATTATAATCTTTAATGTCCTTTAAGGTCCTTTTTATCTCAAGTACGGCATGTTCAATTTGTAAACTAGCATGTCTGTGTCGTTAATGTATTTTATATAATTTTTCAAATCAGGAATTTTCCTTTTTAAATTTTGTGTTTATATCATATGCAGTGATCTCTCCAAATTTTGTATGAAAAACATATATCTCGGAACAAATAATATAATTAAAACGGGTTAATATAATTCTTGAACAAAAATAACTAAAAAAAGTCACCACTTCTTCAGATCGAATAATGTCATCCGTTGAAAATCGATATAGCTGACTACACAAGAATCGATCAAGTCATAAATGGACAGTCAATGTCATTCATGTTTACTATACTGACTCCTTTAAAATCAGGGTTTGTATAGAATATATACTTTCTATTTTGTTTGTCTATCAATAAACAAAGGGCATTTTATGAAACAAAATAAGGAGACTTTCCATGCATAATATAACAGGTGGCTTGCAAGAAGCATGAACTCCTTTGTCTACTTGTTTTCATAAGATAACTTGACCTCTAGTAAACCACTTCTTACAGCTTTTAACCAAATATTCTTAACCACTAAGGGTAGGTTCGTAGATATATTGTATGTGGAGGTTAATGACTTACCATCTCAAAGAAGAAGCCCATAAAACAAGTACAGTGTTTTCTGTAAGCTGATATACAATCATTATTCTATAAAACCAATTTTTGATTGAAGTTTTATCCTAATTTCATTCCTTGTTTAATTTCCTTTCTTAAATAAGTATCAGACTTTTTGTTAGTCCATATGCTTTTAAAATAATTAGGGGCCAAATCCAAACAAAATTAGATTTTATTTTTCATCCGATTTTAATAAGATTTTTTCACTGCTTTCCTTATGGGTTTTGTGACAAAGAGGGTTAAGAGTGGGCCAATTTCCAAAGTTTATCATTATTATTTTATATAAAGTGTATATTTTTCCGACAAATGTGTGCGTCAGGCACATCACTTTGTCAAGTATACAACTGTGTCAAACATCTTCAATTTACGATAACTTCAATATTTGTTATAACTTGTTCTTGGACTGCTGAATTTTTCCTGTAATATCTAGAAAAAAACCTCGTGATTTGTTGGGCAGTTAAAAATTCCTCCAACAAAAAAGTTTTCTCCCATCGTCTCCTTTAGCAGTCTTCATGTCCGCAGAAACTTTCTCAGGATCTTCCTTTTGACCTATGACTGCACCTTTGTTAAATTTCTCAACTAGATAAGTTTTTTGTTTATCAGTAAACCTTGAGATTGGCAAACTGCTACTGCTATATAACTTTTCAAGATAAGTGTTTTCACCACATCAACAGATGACCGTTCTGGACAATCTCCAAGAAGCATATGTCCTTCCATGCTTTCATATTTTGGAAAGGACAGTATGCACTCTTCATTTTGACAAGAAAAGATACTCATGATAATCATGATAATATCCCTACGATAAGAAACAGTAATGAATATCCAAATGGTACGAATAATTTCTTAATAAAGTTGATTTTATCCATATGGTACGAAAAGGTTAAAATTTCCGCCGATCTTGATACGAAATGGTTCTGTCGAAAAATATATATCGTAAGAAATGACACGAAGCTTTGGTACGACATGGTAAATTTATGGTACGAAATGGCAAATTCTAGTACGAAATGTTTATGGTACGAAATGACTATAAACCTTTAGGTTTGTGTCCGATGGACCAGAATGTCAGTCAACATGGGTGGCACGGCCGAACATTTTTTAGCATAGGACACTATGTGAAAATACATTAAGAAATCTTCTTGTCTGAAACTACGAAGCCAATTGAAACCAGACCGCTTCGGTGGTCTAGGAGTCGCGGGTTCGCTCCCCGGCCGGGTCAAACCAAAGACATTAAAATTGGTATTTGCTGCTTCTCCGCCAAGACCGCGATATTTAGGAGTAAGAGCAAAGACTGGTCGGCTTGGAGTCAGTATAATGTGTCCGAGAGAGGTGATATGTCTTCCTGCGGAAAGATACCTCGTGAGCTAGCACATTAAAAATCCGACTTAGCGTCTCGGTCTAGTACAAAGCAGGGATCATATTCATTAGCATACCAACATGTTCTCGTCCTGATATGCACCTGGTTGCAACTGCACGTTAAACAATAATTCATCCATCCATCCGATTGAAACCAGACTGTATGAATGGTCTTTAGGTGATCCTCTTTCAGAATTGTGTAATATAAACCCGAATGTCAACAACGAAGCCCGCCACAGCCGAACTTATTTTACTATGCGACGATATGGTGAAATTAATAAAACACGTTGGCGCTTTGGCCGTCAAATTGTGTCAGATGACTCGGACTGTCAACGAAGACGGCTTCCATAGCCTAACTTTGTTCAACATAGGACCCTATTGGAAAAATGCCTTTAAAATATCTTTTTGTATGAAAGCACTTGGTGAATTGGAACCATACTTGGCAGCCATGGTTATTAGATTGTCCTCTTTAAGAATTATTATAAGGGTCCTGGGAGCCTCTATTTATTTTTATTTCAACATTAATTTTATTAATGATGCTGTCCCTTTGATAAACTATGCATTGATAAAGTATTACGTGATATATGGTATCTCTCACTGCTAGCGTCCGATTTGAGTTGATAAGCAATTGTTCAGGTGAAATGAGTATTGGACAAGATAACTACGCACTAGTGAGACATGGCATATTATTGGTAAAACTGCATGCACTTACATTTCTGGAGCAGTTATTGTTTTATGTTGATTGTCCTGGTATCTAAAGGTTTGCCTTGCAGTTGACCAAGACGTTAAGACCAGTTAATGAAAGTTGGTTTAAATTTTCTTGTGCTGAACTATCTTAAACTTCATTTGATCAATCTTGATGAACTGCAAGAAAACAAATCTTGATTTTGCTTTAAAATATCGTGATGCAAAAATTTCAAGAATTCAACAAATCAAAAGTGGATAGGAAATATACTTATGGTATGTCCCTTTTTGGCCCCTTTTAAATTTAAACCCGAATGGCTAGTCGAGATTAAAAGTTTGTAGGTTGTTGCTGTTTTTGTGTTATTATTTATGGAAACAAAAGACTAAATCCTATATATGTCCTTAGGTAAATAAATGTTGTACTGCAATATATTAAAATGGTTTTGTTAAATTTGTCTTTTCAGATATCTGCATGACAATCGATTGCTGACTATTGGTAAGAATAATTTTGTGAACCTGACTAGTGTATATCGGTTGTAAGTATTCTTTAATAAGAAATAACAGAGACTAAAATTAATGTACTAAATAAAGAAATAAAAATGGTTCTCTGTTGGTGAGAAAAAAATCTTGTGAAAATGGACATTATGTTGATTGAAATTTCCCTATTTCACTATTTCGTGAGATCGTTTTTAAGTTTGTGATCTTAGATCTTATATGAAGAAATGTAGAGTTTTGCTATATGTATCCTCTTTAAGGGATTTAAATCATTCGGTGAGAATACAAATGTTCAATTATACCTATATGTCAGGAAAATCCATTACAAGTGAGCGCCTCCCGATTAGGTAGATTAGATATCTTAAGTGAGATCTCATGTTCTTCTTATATGGACACCTCATTGGACTTGATACTTCAATGGATTAATTATATGTTTTCTTTACACTTTTTTTTCTTAATGTATTCCGCTGCCATTTGTTAATGTATTCCAATTCTCATGACTTATTTTTCCTTTGGATTTCGAATTTACCGACTTTTCCCAATGTTCTATCAATCGTACGCTTTCATTAGAATATTAATAACCCAGACAAGATTAACTATATCATACGTTTTGCTGTGTGAGTAACATAAATGTAGCTGAAAGAATATATATATATATATATATATATATATATATATATATATATTTACATTTAATGATTGTTTTCTTTTGACTAATTACGTTATATGCACAAACACTGTACAAGCAAAGTGTGAGAAAGCAAACGCTGTGTGAAATAATAAATTACAGCCCGATTCTGACCGACGTAGATATCGTTTATAAGTTCGTGATCTTCAAAGAAATAATATAGGGAAGTTTCCAAAGATTTGTGTAGTAAAGCGACAGTATGAAACCTACAGCTATGAAAGCCTTGGCTAGTTTTACAGTTGAAAACGAGCACATTCTGGCCCTGTTATAAAAATTATGTACTGTCCACTCTAACATTGCATTTCTAGCAAGCGGTCACCTTGGTAGTAAGCGTACTGTATTGGTTTTGATGGTGTGTATTATACCAGAGTGACAGAATAGATAAGGGGGGGGGGGGGGGGGTGTCCCCATAACCACTGGTTTAGCTCCACTACACCAGCAATGTATGTTCCAAGTCATGCTGATCTGACTGTCGGTTGTATTCAAGTTAGTGTTTTGTCCTCGTTCATGTTATTTTTTGTCCAGAGTTCTGTCATTTGGCTTGCTTTGTTTGATTGGTTTGTCGTAGTTGACTTTTCTTGAAATCATTTTTTTTTTTATTTGGTCATATGATAAATTTAACCTTTTATAACTAACACAACCGAGCATTGCGGAATTTACGTTCATAACTTCACAGGATTAACAGAATAAACTAGAAATATGTACTGTCGGAATCGACAGTGATCCCCGCAACCCCTGTAAATAGATAGGCCACTTATCTATATTCAAAAATATAAAATCTTGTTCTCATCTAAATATAGTACACAGTCATTTTATAAAGAAATTAAATCAATATACGTAATGAAAAATGAAAAACCCTTAGTTCAAAAGCTTAAACTGACAATTTTTGAAATTTGACCTGAGTGAGCTACCGGTTTAAAAATCGATATTATTAATTCTTATCGTGCAAGTAAATATAGTGTAGGACAATACTATATATAAGCAAAATTAATATAAATTGCAAAATGAAATAAGGGTCACAAGCCTAAATTGGAAATTTAAAATTTCGACCCTTGTGGACAGCAATTTTAGAAAATTAAAATTATAAAACCCTATTACACATCTTCATATGGTGCATGACAATACTGTATAAAAATAAAAAGCATAAATTGTAAAATGAAAGAGGAGTTTAGGTCACACATGGTGTTTGACAATACTATAAAGAAATAAATGCGTACATATAAATTAGGTCACAAGCTTAAATATGACAATTTTGTTTTCAAAATTCGACTCCTATGGGCCCCAATTTTAGAAAACCAAAATTCTTAAAACTTATTGCATCTGCATATGGGGCATAACAATACTGTGTAGAAATAAAATGCACACATTAAAAAATGAAAGACAAATTTAGGTCACAAGCTTGAATTCAAAATTTTCGAAGTTCAACCCATGTGCCCGCCTTGTTTAGAAAATAAAAATTCTAAAACCTTATTGCACATCTACAAGTGGTATGCAACCATTCTATATAGACATTAAATTCCTAAACCCAAAAGTGAAGAAGGAGTTGATGTCACAAAAAGTGTGACGGACGGACGGAGACAACCTCTATATCCCCTAACTTTCATCGAAAGTGTGGAAATAACTATAGGCCTAACATGATTCATGCCTAGCATATCATCTCTAGCTACCCTAGAACCATTAATGCCAATGTTGGTTCTATACTAGAACCGTTCTAGAATGGTTCTAGAAACGTCCTCGCTGGCAGAATAATTGAGAGGTTAGAACTGATAGCAACTGTATATACAGTTATAACGTACTTTTTAATCTGTAGATATGAAGAATATGGTCAATTTCTCCTTTAAACGGTCTTCTGTATCAGTTGTTCTGTTCATTTGCCACGGAAGTCATCCGATGTTGGCCACCAAAACAAACCCGTAGCAATTCCGAAACAAGTCGTATATTGGCCTGAAACCCCTGTGTATATACGATTATATGGAATGGGGAAATTTATTTAAGACAAATAACAGAAAAAAATCTTAAAGTATAATTATATATCTTTGTAACAACACATTTACAGTCTATTACTGGGAAAGCGTTTGCAAACCTGACACATAGAAGTACACCGTTTTTTTTTTTTTTTTTTTTTTCATTTTAAAATTCGTAAACATGATTATATATGAGTATAGTAAATAGCATTATGATCAAGAGTAAAGCAGGTTCACGACCACTGTAAGTTGTACAATATAAAGGATACAAATTTCAAGCATTGCTCAATGTATTTCGATGGATATTAAAATAAATCCGTTTTTGTTATTTATTTATTCCGCTTGATAAACCAAATTGTCTACTTTCCTTATAATGAAAATACACAATAAAAGTATAGGCATAAAACGTAATAAGATTTGGACAGTGAAACAAGAATCGAATGCTGCCATTCGAGGGGTATATGGTAAACGGGACGTTCATACTTATGCCATGAAATATATTTTGTTACTGCAACAATATGCCAGGAATCTGTCTTAAGTAAAGTGAATGTACAATGATTTACAGTGTATTGCTAAAAACAGGTTTTTACACTTGTAAATTCAACCTTATTGTTAGCATATTATACTATATAAAAGAACAAACTTTTCCCAAAGTGTAACCTGAACAATATTTTATACTGTTGATATCATCTTGTTTCTTTTTGGATGCATTTTTACTCAGACACTCTTAATTAAAAGGTGACAAAATTTTCACTTAATGATGTTCGCTGGTCATTTTTTGTTAATTTTGTCAGATGTTCAGAATCATCTGGTTTTATCAATTTGTATGCCATAAATTATTTATCCCGGTAGCACACATTTTTCTTTTGCATGCAGGCTAATAAGCCATTTGTAAAAATCTTATAAAATCCTTCTTATTATTTAATGGTTTTTGAGAACATTTATCTGTATGAAAACTAGAGAACAAAGTAAAAGATCGCCTTTCCTATATCAAATGTTTCTAATAAATCAAAATGGTTTAGTTCTGCCCGAAGTCAGATATAGGTCGAGGGATGATACCAGGGCCGATATGGAAAATGCCATATTATAATTTATTTATCACATATTTTCAACTAAAAGGATTTTTCCTGTAGAAAATAGAAAAAAGATATGATTAACAACACAAATTTAATTCAACAACTAAAAAAACAATGTTTTACAACTTGATAGTGGAATTTTTTTACTTCACTATTATGGATTTTTGTCAATGTAAATGTTTGTGGTCACATTGCCATGATATGAAAAAATGTTCTTCTTCATTACTGTTTTAGACGATTTACATATAGATTAACAGAAATAGTCTTTTATATGTTTTATGTTTACTGATTTGCTTTGCAATTTCTGACTTTTTCAAAATCTAAGTCATTGTCTACAAAAATTTGACAGTCGTTCTGAGAATATGAAGATGATTTAATCCCACCACTATTCAGTGTCTGTATTAAGTCAGACTATCCTGCCTCTGTGTTGTTTATGCTTGTCTTTTATACTTTTGTATGTTTTTTTTTTTTTTTTTGTCCTGCGTTTTTTTTTCAGATCGTATGCTTTCATTAGTTTCGTAAGGCATTGTTAAACCGATTTGATTGATACCCAAACCTCCCCTTTATCTATCCTGACACTCTGGTGTATAAATCACACTATTGAAACCAATACAGTATGATTACCAATACGTTGTCCGCTTGTTAGGACTTAAAATGAGAAGTGGTCAGTATATAATTTAGACGGAAGGGTTAGAATCTGCTCGAAAATTGTAACACTAGCTAAGGTTCTTGTAGCTGTAACTAAGACTACAATTACAAATCAAATAAAACATAATGGCTGCTTTTCGGGTAACATTTATGACCAGGTTAAAGGATGTTTTTAACGTTTTCATTCGACTATTATGTGACTACATCTTGACCAACATAGACATATTTCGTGTTTCCGTAATTTTAGAATACAATGGTGTAAGATATGTTTTAAAGTTTTCGTTGGTCATATTGTAAATTTAACCCTTTACAACTTAGACGAATAAGCCTCCTCCTATTAAATTGATGTAAAGTTTATATAGTTATCTGTTGTAAATTAATTGGGTAAGCGTAATAGAATTTGTATATAATTACTTATTTGGTAGTTGCACTACGTTATCTTTGATTGAAAGAAGTTCTTCTAATACATACCGATATGAAATATTTCTATTTTCAGATATCTTTATAACAATGATTTACAGTCTATTGCTGAGAACTCATTTGTAAACCTGCCAAGTTTAGAGACGTTGTAAGCATTCATTTAAACATTGATCACATAAACTACAATCAGTATACCAAATGAAACATATTTTTTTCTGTCTGGGTAACATAGCTTAGTTGTACTTTTGACACTTTTATTGGGTGATATCCCTTGTCTATTACAGTTGGACACTGAAAATATTTTGTTAGTTTTTTAATTCATTGTAACAACAAAAGATAAATTTATACAAAGCTTGAATACATTCTTATCATTAATCATATTAATCAATGAAAGTTAAAATGGTTTATTTCCTGACAATCATTTTCGGCTTCAGCAAACGTTTCATCAAACGCTGCTTTCTTTTATGATGTCTTACAGTTTATTGTATTTTGCGAGGACATTTTAAAGTAAGTGCTATTGTGTAATATAACTGTACAAACCTGTGTTTTGCTTTCTCAAAAAAGTGTCCTTGGATTGACAGAAATCGATGCTTACATAAAATTTTACAGGGATGATGTACTGAATAAACGTGCGGCATTGCCATTTATCGTCGTATGGGAGCAATATGTAGTGTTTCGTGCAGAGAAAAGCTCGAATACTATTCGATTTTAAACATAAAATAGTTGCTAATGCCATCATTTGTCGGTTTAACAAGAGAGGTTTGAAATTTAGCGATCAGTGGACAAGAATAACAAACACAAACACACACAAACACCAGAATAAACAGATAATGACATGCCAAGCACAAAAGCGACACCCTAACAAGGTACTATGCTTATCAAAAACACAGAAAACTGGACCGAGCTAGGTAATCTAGAAGGGTGCGCACTTCCTGCAATGTATCCAGACGATATCATGTCAGCAACAATTTCTGCAAATCCGGGAAGACCTTTTCGGAAAGCAAAGTTTCAGATTGTACATTATTACAGACTTAATAAAATTCCACCCCGCCCCCCTCCCTTTCGTTGGTTAATATTATCGTTTTATATGAGAAGATAGTACTCAAGCTTCATATAAATTTTCCTTTTGTTGTTAATTGAAATTAAAAGAGAGTTTTCTTTTTTCTTTTATGCCATCTGTTACTTGTATAATTAGTTTTATGATATAACTATTGCAGTTCCTGGCTTAGGGTATCCGATCAGTTTGAGAAAAAAATCATAATGAATTGTATTTCTTGATTACTGATTGGTGTATGAAATTCTGCTTCGATAGCCTCATTGCTTTCAAAGAACGCCTTCAGTATTCCGTGTAATATAAACCTGTGTATTAACGAGAGCTACAAACATGTTCAGAACTCAGACTTTTAAATGGTTCAATGTGTTAATCCAAAATGCAATCTACTGATATGCTTTGTCGTATGAATGAAGTGAGAGTGTCAATGCACACTACATGGATGTGTACTATTACGGCTAATTTTAAATCTCGAATGAATAGTGGGGCCTCGGTGACCGAGTGGTCTGGGTAGTTCGTCATGACTACTAATGATCAATAGCCTGTCAACGCAGGGGTTGTGAGTTCGAATCTCACCTGTGGCGGGGTGTGTTCGACTCCGATCTTAATTGACAAGAATTGCCAATTTTCCTACCGAAGATCGGTGGTTCTGTCCGGGTACTCCGGCTTCCTCCACCAATAAGAACTCGCCCCCGCGAAATAGCCAAACGTCCTGAAAACGGCGTTAAACCCCAACTAAACAAAACTAAACAAACATCGAATGAATACGTTAAGCAGATTCTTATTTCTACATTCTCAGTATTGAAACTCCACAAGACTCGTAATCATAAAGATCTCACCTGTAGAAGTGCAATAAACAACTGCTCGTGAATTAAGCTTCTATACATATATTGACATGGAACAGTGCCATTTATTTTCAATACGTAAAAGACTTAATTTTTTTTTTCTTTTTGTGTCTACAAAGTATTAAAATATATTGGTCAAAGTATATCGCATGTTGCTGGACTCGAACTGCCGGTAAACGATGTTAATCATATGCATAGGTTCAATTTTGTATCATTTGATTTTACAAACTTTACAGAGACAAACTTTATTGCTGTACCTTTAAATATACTTTGCTGATAGTATTAATTTGTTATCAAAAACAAATTTGAACGATTAAAACTGTAACAAAAATGTAAAGTGTAAATTTAATTGAAAGACTCATATATAGATACAAAGGAAAATTATTCCTTATTATAGAATATAAACGAATCGTTCATATAATATCATGCATGCATAGTCCATGTAACTTTTAAGTGTGTATTTTGATAGACTTTATCTTAATCGTTGTTGTGATAAACTAACAGATTGAGAATTTATAATATATAAAGTCTGGCAGCATTCAAAATGAAAAACAAAAAACATTAGTTTTGCGTAGTTCTTCTGTAAGATCCATTTCTGTAGTCACTTTTAATTTGAAATTGATATACATGATTAGATAGTATGAAAGTATCATAGATTTAAATTTATATTGTGGTGCTCAGATTTACTGGTCGCCCCGATGTTTTAAATTTCCATTATCGTTTTTCACCTTTGTGTAATTCATATTGACCAAGAAAAGTATTAGTTTTGCGGTTACAGAAGGATAAATCTTCTGCTATTTAATATGATAATATCGACAAAAGAATACCAAAGAGACAACGCAGTGGGAAAAGTCCACAAACTCAAAGTCCAAGAAAAAAAACCCCATTCAGGATAATGGAACACAGCAAAGAAACGCCACAACAACACATATATAACAAAACGTATAATAAACTACAAAAAGTAGAAAATGACATCACAGGAACAAAATCAGTAACACTGTGAACTCAGTTGATCCGGAAGGGTAAGCATGCCCTGCTCTGTTAACGACACCCGTCACTTTTCCAGAAGGACGTTAAATCTAACTAAATATATCTATATTTTTCCCCTGCAACAACCATGATTCATTCTTTTTTTTTTGGCGATAAAAGGGTTTGCAAAATACTATTTCCAATGTGAATTTAATCCTGACAAGTTTAACCTTTTCCAAATTACACCCTGCTGATGAATGTTTTTCAAATTCTACGTTGTTGTACCTATAAAACAAGAAAGCGATTTTTCCTGTGTACCATCCAGACTGTATAACACATATATATCAGCTTGTTGGAAAGGTTATGTAGTAATCTCTTTCGAATTTCCTGCTCTTATAGAAATGAAAGCTTAATTCAGTTTTTTATAACTTTCATGTGGACACACTGTTTATTTATTTCAGACATTTGGGATCTAATAACATTAGTCATGTAGAAAATCAAGCATTCAATAACCTTCCAAGACTTGAAAATTTGTAAGTACGGACAGAATATTGTGCTTAAAATGCCTTTGTTATTTGTTTATTTGCCATAAGCGAAAGAAAAAAGGAAACAAAATCTGATGTCCTGCAGTATCATACTTTGACCCGATATTATTGAATAAACAATGGTATGTGATACAAAGAATCCCCGCTTTGACCAATGAATTTAATTTCGTGGTGAATAGGATATTAGGTGTTACGTTAATTCATGGCACATCGTGTTACCCAATGCCAATCCAACATATATGAACGTATTGTCTAGATCCACATATCCACTACAGAATCAGCAGGGGCCATAATATATTCTATTAGCTTATGTTAATAACAACCTTGGGAAAGACATTTTGGTAAATATGTTGTGATGAAGATTTGCGATACAGTTTTTGTATATGGTGCATAACATGTATAGGAGAGATATTTTTATTATATCTTTTTTATTGTACATCAGCTGCCGTGGATTTCTTGAACAACTAAATCCACAAACTTAAAATCACCATTATGAAATAGAAATCCCAATAATGTCAATCTAGTGTAAATTCAGATATAGTGTCCAGGAGTAGAAGGTCTCGTCTGATCTTGAGTGATTCTATGTACATTAACGAAAAGCAAGGAAATACATACAACAATGTATACATAATGTTTAGTTATTTTATAACAATTAGCGATGATCAATTAAGATTATATTTTAAACGATATTTACAAGGTTTTAAACAATTGATTAATCTAGTAGTTCTTACAACTGTATCAAGCTGTTGGATAAAATAGTACTGTTCCAACTTTGATTTAAATCGCTTTTAACCAATTTAATAATAACTCTTGAACCTTATTTTTATTTTATTCAAATTGAAATCAAGAAATGAATTGTAAATGATTATAATAAATATATGTTTGTTAACAAAGTAATGAAACACCATCAACAGTAGGAAATTAAGTATTTGACAAAATAATACTCTAAATACGATTATGCTCCTGAGGATTTTAGGGATGGTAGAGGAGGTAGTTGGAATGTCAAAGTTGCCTCATTAAAGAAAAGTCTTAGATTTCGACTTTTAAAGCCAAAGGTATTTCGTGAAGTGTTATGTTCAGATGTTTAGTGGATATTTATCTAGGATCAAATGCACCTAAAAACCTTTTCTGCACTTTAATTCCGCCACGATCAAACCATGGATCAATATTCATGGCCTATTTGGAACTTTCGTCCATAGGTTCGAAAAATAGCATATTTCCTCCTGTTGTTGTGCAGCATATGTGTTGGTCTTATCATCTAAATGCCCTAAATTATACGTCGTTTTGTTTGACCTCACCTCCGTCATTACCATTGGCAGTAAACTGTCCACCAGTAAATATGTAATCAGAGACTTCGTATCTTGTCTGTACAAGTATTTGTAGTTCTAAATACCTAGTGAAAAAAAGAACGCTACAGGTTTCAAGCAAGACAGTATTGCGGAAAACTATAAAACGGTTGTCAATAATAACGAGTATTATTATGTAATTGTCAGAATTTTCCAGTAGAGGCGTGCATTAAACAAAATATATAGCCATATTATTTTCTACATGTAAGTAATTAGTCATTTCGCAACGCGACAGCACTGATGAAGGATCTCAGTGATCAATTATGTTTATTATTCAAATTTTTAATTGTTTTATTTTGATGTTGTTTTGCAACTTTTTAGACGTTTATTTATATTTTAGTTTGCATTTGATCGTTAATTTATTGTCGGTCCAACATCTAGTAAGTTCGAACATTGGTTATTACTTCAGACGTATATATATATATATATATATATATATATATATATATATATATATATATATATATATACATATGTAATGAGAAATGAAACTATTGCAATAACAGAAGGCTGCATTCAAATCCACTGAGATGTGACTGCAGTACTCTGTATCTTTGGACTGTATATACAGATGCTAAATGTTACAATGGCACATACATTGACGTTAGAACAATTCAATCAACAGACCTGGATTATTGTAATAGTGTGTGTAGTCTTCTCATTGCTAGTAATATGGAACTTCAGTAAAATTAGCAAAGATAATATCATCTTAATTTCCAATGAATTTATATCCATAAAAACAAAACGCAGTATACGAAAAATATTCCTCTATATTCACACATGTCATATTCTTAGATAAATTATCACTCAAATATCACAGTTTTACATACTATTTATACATGTTTGAACGTGTAAATTACCAAAAGAATCATGTAACGTGTGAAACTTGCGCATGTAACGTGTGGATCGTGTGCGTGTAACGTGTGAATCGTGTGCGTGCAACGTGTGAATCGTGTGCGTGTGGTTTGCGTGTGGTAATAAACGTGTGATTTGAATCGTGTAACGCGTACGGGATTTCATTGGTCGAGACAGAGGTTAAAACGTTTGAATTCAAATCAGTGGATATTCAAACTCGAATTAAAATATGGTTGGAACGAACTTTCACATGTGTCAAATATTTCAAAATGTTGATATTCATATTCAAGCACAGGGATTAAGATTCTACATGTATGTATTTACCTGTAAATTTACTTGAGATGAGCTTTCAGATTGAAGAAAGGAATACATTAGAAATCTGAGATAGTTAAAACGAATTCTTGATAAAATTAAGTATACATGAATTTACTGAACATAAAATATATCACTAAAAACAATTTATTGACAAAATGAATATTATATTCAAATGTATACAGTAAAAGTTAAGTTTTCAAATAACCTTCAATTTATAATATAGATATATTTACATGTATGTACAAATGTTTTACATAGAGAATATTAAATTTTATTCACTTATGGTTAAAAAACAATTCTCTGTAAAGACCAAAATTAGCTGGGTATAGATTTTTACAATTTAGACATAAATTTGAAGGACCTCCTAATATGTGTTGAAAAACATAACATTAATTTTTTTTTAATGCCTTGGTTACCATGGAAACGACATGCCAATTTTCCAAACTCCAAAGTTCTGTCGAAAATATAGCAGACATATATGGCGACTTATTATGACACTTTCTATGCAAATTTGAGCTTAATTACTGCCTCCATCCAACAAACTGATATCAAATAATGGTAAAATGAAGTGAAAAAACTGTCATGTAAACTAGAATGAGTAAGCTGTTCCATCGAACCTAGTAATATGATCTAGCATCTATCCAGTTTACCTATCCTTGAACAAGAAAAACATAATTTTGTCAAGCTCAGAAGAATTATTTCTTTTACACATTTAAAAGAAGAAATATAGAACTACATATTTCAAAACAAAAATAGTTGGGTCTCTGCTTATTTAGAAATATAAGCATATTGAACTCTCCCTTTTTACAACATTTTTATGTAAGAGTTATTTCCCCTTGCTTAACTCCTCAATGTGAAAATTACTAAGGACGTTGGTGTGTAGCAGACAGACAAAACAGAAAATCTATAATACAATATATCTTTCATGATCTAATCTAGTTCACTTTAAACCATGGCTTCTAAAGTTTAAATTGGCAAAAATTTAGGTTTAGAATGTAAAGGACACTTTCTTAATTTATCATCATTAAAATCTGATGATGAAGCAGAAATGATTATATCGAAAATTGGCCTTGTTGGAACACCGGAATATACTATTTGTGAAAGTCATTTAACGTCCGTCAAATAAATAAATCAACTGACTTGGGGGAGAAGAAAGTGTGGTATAATAACATCTATACCAATACACAAAGGATTAGCAAGAGGAGACAGGAAAGTCACAAAAGAAATCATGTGTAAAATTCTGGCTTGAACTGGCCTTGTAGTGCCTATTGGTGCAAGTATGTACATTTTATAATTAAGATATTTCAAGACAAGGGGTATACAACATAATTTATCTTCAATTCCCCATGTGTTTGTATTAGGGACCTGCTTATTAACTCTGAAAATATTGTTTTTCTGTTCCCCAATATTTGAAGGGAAAAAACATTGTACTTGTAATTGAGGAAAAAGGGGGTCCAGTAATGTTGTTTCACCTGATTTGGTAAATGTTTTTTCATTGACATGAAGAAAAAAAATGTGACAGTGAAACCTACTAGAATAGATACACTTCTATATTTATTACTACTCTTCCAGTTTTACTGATACAATGTGGAATACCATATAAATAAACAAATGCAAAAATACTTTTTGTTATTCGGCATCTTTAATAACACATGTACATGTATGTCATTATGCAAGCCGTAATTGGAGGATTAAAAGTCATATTCAAAGTTGACAATTTATATGCATGTTATCAAATTATGGAATGAAGCCTGTTGTCATTCTTTCCCTTAACTGCTGGCTGTTTTCTGTTATCGTGTACAACAGAAAGACTCAAAGAAATAGCTTCTACCCAGGGAAGGACTTTTGTTAATCATGTTATTTGTGAAATATTTACTGCATTTAATGACTGAGTAAGAAATCAGTGAAATTTCCATTTTCTATTTTACTGGTGACCATCTTTAGAACCGACAAACAAGAAAATGTTGACACCCAGTTTTACCTACATTATGTTTTATTTTTCTCCAATATTTATACACAGTTAGCCATTCAGTTAGAAAAACAATCTCAGAGATGGCTGGAACAATCTTTATGAAACTGAACAGTAATGATGATCACTAAGTCTAGTTGTGCATCAAAAATTTTCAAAATGGCTGCCGTTGCCACGGAAACGGAAAAAGTATGAAAATATTTGGAAACTTTCGTATCTCAAAAACTGCAGCATATGGTTGCAAATATTTGGCAACCATTTCTGAAAAATATTAAAATCTTAAGGTGGTATCCAACACTTTCACTAAAATTAATTTGACTCGTTTAATTTTCAGAAAATTTTGACAAAGTATTTACTTTGACCCATTGACAGAAAATTTAAAATTTCAAAACATTGGAACCAAGCAATTCATCAGAAAAATTACACTGATTGTATAGCAGTTTGACAAACATTAATATTGATCATTGAAAAGCTTAATATTCCTTTAACAACACAACGTTATTAAAACGTTTAGCTGATTTTACAGAGTTATCTCCCTGTAGTGTTAGGTACCACCTTAAATGGTTTAAATCCAAACATGGGCAATTTTTTCTTCGTAAGTCAATAACTAAGTATTGTTCTTTTGTTCTGATAACCTTCTAAAACTGGCTACGAGCAGCAGATATCATATTCCATAAGACATAATATATACCAGAACACTGACTAGGAGCCTTTTATTTGATTTTTCTTTTTCTAAGATATGAACTGTTACAGTAGTTATATGAAATAAATCGATAGAAATTTGTTTTGATAGGTTCATATAGAAGTCAGATCGAATATAGCAGATCATTGCAGAGTTCGTGCATTGAGTGAAGGTGGAGTCCAGTGTGATCACAGTCATACAGATCTGTCTGCAATGCACAATTCTAGAAGAAATCTTCAATGAAATTTCAACAATTGCTCAGAATGTCAGCTGGGAGAATAAAAATTCAGAACTTTTGCAGGTATAATGTTTATTGTAAAACAATTATTAAAGGATTGCACCATTATTTATTTATAATTTCGAATGTTCTTTTGTAATTTTCGGGGCTTTGGTGCCCGAGAGGTCTAGGTAGTTCGTCATGACTACTAATGATCACAAGCCTGTCAACATCTCACCTGTGGCGGGGTGTATTCGACTCTGATCTTAATTGACAAGGATTACCAATTTTCCTACCGAAGGTCGGTGGTTCTCTCCGGATACTCCGGCTTCCTCCACAAATAAAAACTGGCCGCTACGAAATAGCAAACTGTTCAAATATCTTGTAAGTTTAAAGTGGTATAGATCTTCACCCATAAACCATATATATTCCGGTTTGTCAGGTCAAGATCACTTGAATGATATATAAGGAAAGGCTTCAGGGTCATCACTACCCCCAGCCTCTGAGAATGTTTGAATATCTTGTAAGTGGTCATGATTTCCACCCCTAAACCATATATTTTGTTGTTTGACATGAAAAGGTTAATTATATGATATATAAGGAGAGTCCCCAGGGTTTTATATTCATGAGGGCTTTGTTTGGGAGACTTCGTAAAAGCATCCTGTTACAATCATTTCTTGTTAATTCTTCTAATAGGTTGAATCAGCTGTTGATAGTATTAAAGACTGGAAAGCCCATATAATGAGATCACGAAATCAAGAAGATGCTAGGTTAGATCATGTCAATTGAGAATTGAAAGACGGTCAGGTATTAGTGGCCTGCGATTGGGCAATGAAGATGTTGCCAATAAAACATTACGAGGGCCAGACAGACTGGTTTGCCAAGAGGGCATGAACTGGCACTATCTGGGTCAGTTTTTAAAGAACATGGCTACATCAAAAACTATTTTCAGCTCAGGTACACATTATATATTTCTACTTTCTTTGATGATGGAAAAACGGTGTTTAATTCATTCATCAATCATACGGTGCTTAATTCATTCATCAATCATACATGTAGTTTGTAGAAAAAAATAATCCAAAGATACCAATATTAGATATAGTAAATTTATACTATGCTGTATACGACGCATTTCAGGGAGTTACCTCTCATCAGCAGCATTAGAACCGAAACATTTGGAAGACCAAAAAGCAAACTTATATTAAACAAGAAGTGCTCATCCAAAACAAAACCGAAATAGGAAGCCAAATTTCAGCTAAGGAGATCTACCATGTGCAATACAAGGAATGAACCCTTAGTATTTCTATTATTTTTGAATTTTGCTAAATACTGGTAATTTCTGTAACAAATCAATGAATAATCATGTCAGACAAGTCTGACGACTGGTTAGAATATTGTGTAAAGACCATGTTACCAGTGTATACAAAACTCGAGGATCAGAGGGCTTTGCCTGTATCGCTCACATGGCAGAAACAATAATTGCCTATGGCGACCATGTTTGTCGCATGATCTGGACAAAATGAGAAAAAATTGTTAAAAACCTTCCATAGATGCCACTTATCAAGTATCGTTTCATTTGGCCAAGCGGTTTCAGAGAAGAAAATTTCTTTATATCAGTGTTGTAGGTGCGTCTTGAGAAACCTGAATGAGACAATTGATTACAAGACGGTTCAAAAATAGTTCTAAACATCAATTGATTACAAGACAGTTAAACAAGTATTTCTAAACATCAATTTGAAACATAAGTAATATGCAAAATATTTTATTCTTCTACTTTTTTCTTGTTTTCTCTGCAACACAGGTGCACACTGCCAGGTCATCAATAAGCCAATAAAAAACTTTTCTATCAAATGGAAGTACTTTTTTTTCATTTTACTTCAATTTCACAATTGTAAATCAGTGTATGATGGTTTCTTGCCCAATTCATACAGTATTCCTGCCATGTATTCCTATAAATTTCTCTGTGATTGTCTGCAGCACAAAAGTTTTTTTAATGCATTGTCCTGTAATTGACTACATAGTTTGAATAAATAATTTGTCTGTTTTTTTGCAATTTGTTGATAGCCCTGCTTCTGTGAGTAAAACATGTAAAAAGAAAAAGGTGTAGACTAAGTGTTTACTGAGGAGTTATGCTTAAGCCAGTGAAAGAGACTGTCTTCAATTTGATTTGGGGTATGGACTACTTATTCCTGATTAAGAACAGCTTCATTGCTTTTCTTTGCTCTTGTTTCACTGTATGTGTGCTGGTGATAGTTCATGCACATTACTTCATATCTTTTTTAGCTTACCTGGCAGACAGCATCTATGTAAGGTCCTTAATAAAGTTGCTCATTTCGTCCCGATCAGACAAAAACATGGCTGCCATGGGCAATTCTTGTTTCTGATAGGCTATCTTTGATCAAAGATACTGTTTCTGTTCTTTATACCTTGATACCAGATGTTAAAGAAATCCACATATATTCAAATAATCAGGCTGCTATAAAACACTTTAATGATGGCCTCTATGACAAGAGATCTTGGCGATAAACACAAATCATACAACTTTTTCAGAAGCCTGGGATGGCAAAGGTATAACCTTTAGTATTTATAACATATACTTGACAAAAATGTCACATACTCGTAATAAATTTACATCATTTTAAAATATTTTTTTTGGGGAAAATCATTCAGTCTGCCTTAAACCTGGTGTGATTCATATTTATTGTATAACATCTGTCAGCCATTATATATTATCTGACAAAATTTTATAAGGTCAGTTATTTAAATTTATTACATGAACTTCTGTCTTAATTTCTATTGTTTGTCATGCCATTATATGTTTATATGTTTATATACCTATACGTTGTACGGCGTTTGGTAATAAGGAATTGAATTGAAAAAAAAAATATTCAAAAAATAATATCATCAATAGAGACGTAACAATTCAATGTAGAGTACCAAATCGCGGTTCGATACACTGTGCATAGGGGTAGCTTACGATACAAATGATACAGTCGGATGTTTATGATTAAAATGTGGTGAAGCATGATATATCATGTCTTGTATCTGAGATGTAATTCACAGAACCAATAATACCCTTTACCTTTTCCAACTG
This sequence comes from Mytilisepta virgata, assembly GCA_028015205.1. Taxonomy (NCBI): domain Eukaryota; kingdom Metazoa; phylum Mollusca; class Bivalvia; order Mytilida; family Mytilidae; genus Mytilisepta; species Mytilisepta virgata. The sequence continues at coordinate 22,445,602 of CM051513.1, forward strand.
TGTAAACTTTCAGACGGACGAACAAAGAAATAGTATATTGCCTACAAAACTTTGTTTCAAAGTTAATGTGATCAAACTCTTGAGCTATGTTATAAATACTACTGAAAACTGTGACATTGACCTATATTTTATGCATGGATGACTTAATGACTTTGTTAACTTTTACATTCATATCTAATGGCATATGTTTATTTAGCTCCTATTTGTAGAAAAAATATAGATTTTATTTCATTATAGGACAAATTATTCCATGGAAATCTCTTGGTTCTCCATCCAAAGCGACTGAACGTATTGTCAAAATGAACTGGACAAATGAGGATACTGTCAGCAGATCTTTACTGAAGGTAAGGAAAACTAAATAATTACATTGTTATCAGCTGGTAGTAAGTGACAATATTTCTGGGTCTAATAATATTTCCCAACCCACCAGTGAAGGGAAATATTCAATAAGACAAGAAAAAAATTTTCTTTAATAATAAATGACATTAGTATTGCCCTATTATTGTAATTATGATACTGAATGTCACTGGTTACATTTTGGTAATGCATACGACAATACAAAACTGAGACAGCCGAAGTTTTCAGTTCACTTTTAACTCTTGTAAGAACGTATTAAACTTCTTTTATGGTTTATGTTCTCTAACTGTAGTTTGCCTCAACCTAAACACAATTCTTATTACCACCAAACACAGATCAAGTTTGAATTTTGGTGGCATCACTTTCACAGTTATGTCCCTTTATATATGAAAAAATTGCCAAATCTGTGGTTATATGCAAGTGGGAGCATCTGTGTCATGGACACATTCTTCCTTTTTTTACAGTAAGAGCCTAAAAGATGAGCCTGATGTATTTTATAATTTTGATGCATTTTTTATAGATGAAGAAACTCACTCAAGATCAAAAAGAAGGAAGATGTCGTTTGATTGCCCAAAAGATGGCTGTATAAAATCATTCAGCTCAAATGAGACCTTGGAAACAACCTTCTGCTGAGAGACTGCAACTATGAACAAGTCATGTTTGTTCATGACAAGGCCAAGATTATGTATGGCACAAAAGTAAACAGCCTTTTTATTAACATCCAGTCAGTGCCAATTCAATTAGACTCAACAGAAGGAGAAAGTGCCTGCAACAGGGTTGGGCACTGAAAACCACGAAAAAAAGAGTCATTTTCAGTGAAGCTCAGAGGAAATATATGCAAGACAGGTTCTATGCGGGGAAAATAACTGACAGTAAAGAAGATCCTTTCAGAGCTGCAGAGGAAATGAGAAATCTGAGGGAAGGAGATCAGGACCTGTTCAAACAGAATGAATATTTGACAGGACAACAAATTTCCTCATGTTTTTCAAGACTTGCCATGGAGACAGAAATTCTGAACCTGAGGATTTTCAATCTGCGGAAGAAGAAGACAGCAAACGTGAAATCAAAATTAAAATGTTGAAGCAGCTTACTTAAAGCTCAATTGAACAAAATACTATATATAAACTAACATTCATTAATTCTTCATTTATGTACAGTAGAATCTCGATGGCTCGAACTCGGGTCGCTCGAACACCATGGATTTCTCGACCATTTATCTAAATCTGGTCATTTTTTTCCATTATGTCTATGTAAATTAATTCTCGATTTATCGAACACAGTTTCTCAAAATTCTCGAACTAATTTTTTGAACCGTACAACATTAATATAATGTAATTTACTCTCAGTAACTCGAACATAATTTTTAATTGCCGTACGTGACAAATAAGTTTGAAAAACAAGAGGTCAGATCGTTGATGACAAGAAGGTGATTAATTGTCAGATACAGGTCATTAATAATCCACTAGATGTTTATCGGTGATTTATTCTTAAATTGTTATTTTCACACCAAGATTTTATGAGTGGATGTTTTAATGATCCGATAGATAAAAAGGGATGTAAATTAAATTTTAAATTTACTGCTGGTTCATAAACGAAAATTTTCCGGACTTCGATGGCTCGAACTACCGATGCCTCGAACTAACCTTACAGACCCATTCGAGAAATCGAGATTCTACTGTATTTTACCTTTTTCAGGTGTATGTTTTATAGTGTATGCTATCAATTCGTTTTCAACTGGTTTCTTTAACGGGGCAGGACATGCTTACCTTTCCGGAGCACCTGATATCACTCCCGGTTCATACATTTCTTGCGAGTGCTTTGGTTTCTGTGCTGGCTTCTTCTGGTTTTGTTTGGTTTGTTATATGTTTTCTATTCTTTTGGTTGTATGTGTATCCCTGTAGTGTTTATTTGTTTGTTGTTACTAAACCAGAGGACAGTTGTGGTGACATATCATTGATATATTACCATAGGTTTCTGAGAAATGAACCTAAACGCAAAACTTAACCAAAGTCACTGAAACATGAAATGCAGGTCATAGCGAACCAAGTGTTGCTGAACTGTGATGTACTATACAAGAAAAATTTAGTGGTGAAATATCATTGATATATTACTATAGGTTTCTGCGAAATGGGGCATAAAAAAGAATTTACAATTTGGTTTGGCAGATTGATAATGTTGAGTTGTTCTATGTAAGCATATTTTAGCTCTACCCATTGAACACTTCCTGTTTGGAAAACTTTCACATGTTTGAAATGTTACTATATCAACAAGCATTCTAACAGTATTGCCAGTATTGCCTGGCAATAAGATGTCACCTACCGGCTTAATCTGTGAAAAAAACACACCAAATCTCCTCGAGTATGTGAGTTGGACAAAGACAGAGTGACTTCTAAAATTCCTGAAACTATGTTTGCAAGGGGTACACAATAATAATCCGATCAGCTTGCTCAGTAGCTCATCATTATACGCATTTGCTAAAGAAGTCGAGAAATCTATTATTTAGGCAATAATTCCTATTTCCAAGGGCCATAACTCTCACAATAATTATCCGTTTAGTGTTAAACTTAAAATTGAAACATATTTCATCCTTATAAGCTCAAATACCCAAAATAAGGTCATTTGGTAAAAGTGTTTGTAAAAAAATTCGAAAAACTATTATCTTAACAATAATTCCTATTTCCGAGGACAATAACTCTCACAATAATAGTTCGATCAGTGTGAAACTCAAATTTTATCTGTAACTCATCATTAGAAGCTCACATACCAAAAGTAAGATCATTTGGTTAAACGGTTTCTGAAAAAAGTCCAGAAAACGATTATTTTGGCAATAGCCCTCTCAATAATTATCCGATCAGTGTGAAACTCAAACTTGATCTGTAACTACTCCTCATTATAAGCTCACAAACCAAATATAAGATCAGTTGGTTTAACAGTTTCTGAAGAAGTCCAGAAAACTAAGTGTGACTGACTAACGCACGGACGGACGGAGTGCAAACCTATAGTCCCCTTCAGCATTGCCGATAGGTAACAAAAAACATCAAATATATTGTCAAGGTTTATTTAATGATTTGATATTTGATCTGATATTTGATGATGTTGTGGTGTAATGTGAAGTGATTTAGGTAACATGGCCACTTCTGTTGCAAAAACAACGAAATTTTGTTATACCTTATAATCATGAAATTTTTGTCAGAGTTTTCTTTGCTTTGTTGGTCGATACTTTGAAATTCTGCTATACCATATATATATATTATCATTTGGAAGTGCAGGGGTATACATTAGTAAGGATATTTATTTTAGTTTACTCATTGCCAATCATGGACTTTGACATTTCTTTATACCGGGGTTAGCACCCCAATCTACAAGTCCTCGTACACCAGTGAATGGTCATGGATTCCATTCATCGGCAAAATCTCAGCAGATGAAACCAGAAAAAGCTCCCATCTCAGCTCTGATCTCTATATTGCAACACTTAAATGCACGCAGTAACCCAGATTATGAAAAATGGAGGAAAAGTGTGAATTTTGGATATGAAGCATACAAACTTTACATTTTGAAACTTCTATTCTTTCATGACGTCACAAGTGAATTCAAGGAAATATTCTTGAGGGCTTTATATTGGATAGTTAATGATTGTCACTTATGTTTATACAGTCAATAAATCTTTCTTCGCAATTAGCACAGTTGTAAATAAGTCAACAGTAAGAACAACACAGAAAACTATAAAAATGTAGATTAGCAACCGTTTCCCATTTAAAAGTGGGGGCAACTTGATTTTTCAGAAGTGTAAGAATTTGTGTTTGCCTCTGTTAAGTCACATGTTTATCAAATCCTGTTAAAGGACATAATTAAGGATAGGGTGTAGAGAGAATATGATGAAGGGGGAAGGGAATAATCAAGAGATACAAGACTTCAAAAAATTATGTTTGTATGGTTGCTATGGTGAAATAATGTTGCTATGGTATATTTTACCTAACTGTTACAAAATATCAAAATATGCATTTTGTCAAAATGCTGTCTATACATAAAAGTGTCTTTTTTATTTTTGTACTTTTTAATTGGTATAGATTGCTTGATTTTACCAAAAGGTATCTCTTACTAAGGTAACGAATTGTTGCTATGCACACAAAATGAAGGCAGTCCTTTGATTTTGATTTTGTTTTTATAATTAAAATATCACACTGTGTTCCATATAATTACAACCTTGCATCTACTACCTTTAACTATTTTTTTTTCAAAAACAGGATCTTAGTTTTATTCACTGATTTTACCAAATGCTGATATTAGCTATTTTTAGCATGATTTTTAATGGGTCATCCATAGAGAAACCACTATTTTGTTTTTATTATTTATTATTTTTATTAATTTCTTTATAATATAACTAGTTAGTGAACAAAAAAAAAATAATTCTAACTTGTTTTGACAACATTTAGTAAAGTTAGTTTAAATTATGCTAAAAAATGCAAAATTTTCAAATTTTGGATTTTCTGAAACTTGCGTACTTGTTCGTACGAATTTTTCTTGAAAATGTGTCAGGTTGGAATATTAGATATAGCAAAAATATTATAAAAAAAGCATATAATGCATGTATGGGAATACATTTCCTCCAGTATATAGTGGTTTGGTTTTCTTTAATTATGGAAAATGGTATTTTTCACAAAAAGTCTTCAAATGGGGCCAAATTCGCCAAAATTGAATGGCAGTTGTAACTACGATGTTTTTCAAAAAAAAATTCTCCCGTTGTGTTTTTATGATTAGTTGAATAATTTGACAAAGTATGGCTTAGTTCTAAGAACATGCATTTCCATCCTCCTAAACAAATAGCATGGTCCTTACAAGTGACCCACTATGGTCCGCTGTCAGGCTTTCCGTATTATGATCTGACAACCCCCAACGAGAGGGTCTCCCTTATCCGCCACACGGGGACGCACTAGGCGACTCTATGGGTTGATTCCCCGTGATACATCACATGTGCCTAGAATAGGATATATGATTAGAGCAATTAGGAAAACACAGTGATGCATTGTCACAGTGAATAAAGGTGTATACTGCTGAAAGAAATCCAAATAATAAAATGTTGACTTAATTTAAAAATATCTTTATAACAACCGTTTGCAGTTTAATGCTGAGAAAACGTTTAAAACCTGACAGTTTTAAGGACACCGATTTTCACTTTAAATCATTTAAACCTTATTATATATTAGTATAGTAAATAACAGAATTATTATGGGTAAAACAACGAAGAGTGTATTGTAAACACCTTTTTAAGATTATATAGACAAATATTCAAAATACAAGAGAATAAGAGAGTGATGAAAATGGTACACATAAATGAAGTGCAGAAATAAAAACATCTTATACGAAAGTGTGAGAACTATCATTTGATAAAAGCTATTTTATTTATTCAGAGGGTCTTGAACAAAAATATTAAATTCTATAAATGCAAGTATAATAGTCTATGGTTTACATATTCAAGATGCAGTAACAATTTAAACAAAATGCGTAATATATTACTTGGTCCATGTTAATAAAAGTAGAATAAAATGTTTTTAGAAACTTATATTACAGTAATGTACAAAAGATGTGTCTTCGATTTGCAGACTGTAAATATTTTGTCGTTATTATAATCTCCAGATGTCCTATAAGTTCCTTTCTATTCCAAGTACGTCATATTGAATTTGTTAACTAGCTTGTCTGTGTCGTTAATGTATTTTATATAATTATTCATATCAGGAATTTCCCTTTTTTAAATTTTCGTTTTCTAATCTCAGTCTATACTGTTAACTTAGTTTTCCTTCGTATATAATCGTGAAACCTGGCATCGTCTATTCCAGTATTTTTCGGTGAAATGAGATGTTGTTCGATGGGTAACATTTGACATGATTTTGGTCGTTACGTTTGACGCTGATTTAATTATAAAAACTACGTCATCTAACTTTACGCAATTTGCCATCGTTCCATTAAACAGAGATATGTCTCAAACACTGCCTACACCTAAGGATATGTTAAGTATGAACTATGAAAAATGTCTGTTAAAAGGAAAGAAAGTATTTAATTATTTCATTATGAGTCACTCGCTGTAAATATCAAATTATTTGAAAAATCTTGGAAATGAGTAGATTCAGATTTTAACTAAACTGTCAGAAAATGGTCATGTATTGCATAAGTTTGCAAAAATACTCATTTTTTATATTTTCTTAAACAACTAACCTTGTCTTGAAAAAAAATCTAATGTTTTATAAAATTAATTTTGCTATTTACTTATTTTAAGCTTGATAAATAGGGTGGTAATTGACATGTTTTCATAACTTATAAAAACTGTGATTTTCTAGATTTTTGAAGGAATATTATAAAAAATTGCAGCCGAAATAAATCTTTTATATTTTTAAACAACTATGTTTTATCTACAAATGAACGAAAACCTAAAGTGGTGATATTTGAATTACGAAAAATAATTAATTTTGAGAATTTGGGCTGAATTGGGATATAGATTATTTTGTATGCCAATTTAAGGTAAACGTTTTCAATTATTTGTTTTTTAAATAAAAATTAAGCTTTGGACAATGAAAACACTGATGACATACATTACCTTTACATGTTTTCTTTTACCAAAAAATAGAAGAAACTTTCATTTTTTGCAACTTTTGAGGCTCAAGAAGGGGTAAATTTCCCCATTTGCTCATTGTAATCTGTTTATTTTCACAACATTATCAAAATGATTTTAAAACTAATAGAAAATTGGAAATCCAGTGCTTTTTTTTAATAAATTAATTATATAACTGTTGTAACACACATCTAATTTACAAGATAGACTATTATTGTAGAACAGACTAATAGGTTCTTACACAATTTCAAAGTGAAGAATGGGAACTCTTCAACGGTTTTTTTTTTTAAATTCATGTCTTTCAAAGGTGGAGTGCCAAGATGTATAAGATAAATGTACATATATGTATCCTCATTGATACACATTTACTGGTGAAAATAAAATAAGAAAGCAAAATATAAACATTTATTTGAAAAAAATAAGAAACAAATTGCATTTATAATGACATAGGGTTAAATATCAATTTAAACTATATATATATATAGATCTGATTCAGCCATCAATATGGTGTCTAACAAAATTAAATTTAGTCTCAAATTTAACTTCATTCCAGTCATCCTTGAACAACAAAGGTTTAGTAAAATTAAGTATAAAAAAAACTCTAAATGGTACATGTATCAGAGTTAAAAAAAGAAGATGCGCATTGTATTGAAAAAGGTGGAATATCAGCACCGAATTAGAAGGAAATGAATATTGAAATAGAATACTAAAATATTCCTGTTCTCTGAATGCATGAATAGATAACTTAATTGAAAACCATGATTTCATAAAAACAGTACATGTCTTCCCTTGTGAGGAAAAACATGACTGTACAATAGTCATTTTAAGTATGATTTCTTCTAAGGCATTTCGAAAAAATGTCACTGCTTGCATATGTTTATATCATATACCGTCATCTGTTGAAATAAATGTATGAAAAAACATATATCTTGGAACAAATAATATAATTAAAACGGGTTAATATAATCCTTGAACAAAAATAACCAGTTAAAAAAAAGTCATCACATCCTCAGATCGAATAATGTTATCTGTTCAAAATTGATATAGCTGACTACACAAGAATCAAGTCATAAATGGACAGAAAATGCCATGCATGTTTACTTTACTTACTTCTTTAAAATCAGGATTTATATAGAATAAATACTTTCTGTTTTGCTTGTCTATCAATAAACAAGAAGCATTTTATCAAGTAAAATAAGGAGACTTTCTATGCATAATATAACATGTGGCTTACAAGAAGCATGAACTGCTTTGTCTGCTGGTTTTCACGGGATAAGTTGACTTCTAGTAAACCAATTCTTACATCTTTTAACCAAATATTCTTAACCACTAACGGCAGGTTGGTAGATATATTGTAAGTGGAGGTTAATGACTTACCATCTCAAAGAAGAAGTCCATAATGGTTTCTTTAAGCTGATAAACAATCATTATTCTATAAAACCAATTTTTGATTGTAATGTTATCCTAATTTTATTCCTTGTATAAGTTCCTTTTTTTAAATAGGTATCAGACTTTTTGTTAGTCCATATGCTTTTAAAATAATTAGGGCCCAAATCCAAACAAAATTAGATTTTATTTTTCATCCGATTTTAATAAGATTGTTTCACTGCTTTCCTTATGGACTTTGTGATAAAGGACAGTATGAACTCTTCATTTTGACAGGAAAAGATACCGATATGGTACGAAATAGTAATGAATATCCAAATGGTACGAATAATGTCTTAATTAAGTTGATTTTATCCATATGGTTCGAAAAGGTTAATATTTCCCCCGATCTTGGTACGAAATGGTTCTGTCAAAAAATATGTATGGTACGAAATGGCACAAGGGTTTGTACAAAATGGTAAATTTCTGGTACGAAATGGCAAATTCTGGTACGAAATGGTCACGGTACGAAATTAGTATAAACATTTAGGATTGTGTCCGATGAACCAAAATGTCAATCAACATGGCTGCCACGGCCTAATATGTTTAGCATAGGACACTATGTGAAAATACATTAAGAATTAGTCTTGTTTGAAACCACTAAGCCAATTGAAACCAGACCGCTTCTAGAGGTCGCACGTTCGATCCCCGGCCGGGTCAAACCAAAGACATTAAAATTGGTATTTGCTGCTTCTCCGCCAAGTATGCGATATTTAGGAGTAAGAGCAAAGACTTGTCGGCTCGGAGTCAGTATAATGTGTTCGAGTGAGGTGATATGTCTTTCTGCGGAAAGTTACCTCGTGAGCTAGCACATTAAAAATCCGACTTAGGGTGTCGGTCTAGTACAAAGCAGGGATCATATTCATTATCATATTAACATGTTCTCGTCCTGATATGCACCTGGTTGCCACTGGACATTAAACAATAATTCATCCATCCAATTGCAACCTGACTTTCCAGAAATGGTCTTTAGGTGATCCTCTTTCAGAATTGTGTTATATAACCCCGAATGTCAACAAAGAAGGCCGCCACAGCCGAATTTATTTTACGATGGGACGATATGGTGAAATTAATAAAACACGTTGGACTTTGGCGGTCAAATTGTGTCAGATGACCTGGACTGTCAACGAAGACGGCCGCCATAGCCTAACTTTGTTTAACATAGGACCCTATGAGAAAAATTCATTTAAAATATCGTTTTGTAACAAAGCACTTGGCCAATTGGAACCATACTTGGCAGCCAAGGTTATTAGATTGTCCTCTTTAAGAATAATGTGCAATAAATTAAAATTTGGTTTCTTGGACGCCTTTTCGGCTGTTATTATATATAGAAACAAAAGACTAATTCCTATATATGTCCTTAGGTAATTAAATGTGGCACTGGAATATATTAAAGGGTTTTGTTAAATTTGGCTTTTCAGATATCTGCATGACAATCGATTGAGGACTATTGGTAAGAATACGTTTGTGAACCTGAGTAGTTTATATGGGTTGTAAGTATTCTTTAATAATAAATAACAGAGACTTAAATAAGTCTACTCAATAAAGAAGTAAAAATGGTTCTATTTTGGTGAGAAAAAAATCTTGTGAAAATGGACATTATGTTGGCTGTGATTTCACTATTTCACTATTTCGTGAGATCGTTCTTAAGTTTGTGATCTAAGATCTTATATGAAGAAATGTAGTGCTTTGCTCCTTAGGTAGGGAGGTCACTGGCTAACTTTAACGATATTCTCGCGCATGAAAAAAAAGCCAAAATTCCTAATTTTCAAATCGGTCATCAAACGCAAAAAATGGGTTTAGATAATAAAAAACATATTCTGTTCAAGTTTAGAACTTAATCTTTCTAAATGTATACTTCTTTAAGTTTATTGAAAATCCTGACTGACCTAGGTGATCGTTTGAAGTGGTGTCGTTACAGTGAAAATGTCCGCCATGAAAATCGTGTGTCAACAAACTTGCCACTTTAAACACAAATCCGGGAGCGGTTATCCGACGGATTTTTTTCATCTATGGCTCAAAAAATTCGACAAATATCTGAATCTTTTAAATCCGATTGTGATGAGTTAAAAAAAATTATCTTCACCAAATGAACAATTAAATAATCAAAAGTGACGTTCGAAATCGCTGTTTCAACATCGATCCGATCCCATCACAATCGGATAACAAAAATTTGGTCCTATCTCTACAAGTCTGTAAATTCAACTTTTTGACATAGTGTACTCCCGCTTCCGGAATTGGAAGTAAATTTCTGTGGTTACAGCGTGTTTTGAACAATTTTAGCCATCTTGATATGGGCAGAGCTTATTATTCAAATCCCCGGATGTGATTGTGCAGGAGTACTATTTACGTATGTAAACTCATGTTTTGTCTCGCATTAACTGACGAACAATGTGACTTACAGAGATGGAATACGGCCACGGAGACCAAACTACGAAGGTAAGACCGTTTTGTTATTTATTCTTCAATCTCAATACTAAATTTCTATACTGGGACAACGTCACGAAGTAGCAAATTCTCTTTCCTCAAACGGTTATTGCAAAACAAGTTCGTTAAGGTTTATTTTATAAATATAATTAATTTAGATTGTGTAAATGTTCATCTGTTAATATACATAAAGTGTCATTCACCAAAAAGATTTTTACTATGAATATTTCATTCACTATTTGCGTTTATTAATTTATCAAATTCTCCTAACCCCTGAGTTGTGATTGGTCAATTATATTTAGCTTGCATTCCGATTTCTCGGATTTCTCCCCAGTTCTCATAGCATTCCGTCCTTCGGATTTTTCTAGAGTTTTCATTCATTTGACGTTTTATGTTGGAAGAAAATGAATAATTTTCTTTTCGCCGCTCTAAAAAGCGAACCGATGGATGTTTGAAGGTTTATATTTATTTATCGAAATAAAAATGTATGTATTTGCACCTAGTTCATGAAAAATAAAATAATTATTTTCCTCTTGACAGAAAAATAATGTATCTGATTAGGAGAATTTACCTTACAGCCCTGTTTTTGTTTACAACTTATCTTGAGAAGTTTATTGTCATAAACTATATTTATATTCTATTGCAAGGTACAAATTTACCTATACAAACCCTTTCTGTAAAACTGTTACAGTACTAAAATGATAGAAGTGATCAAAGAGAATACATGGAATATGAGACTGGTATTCTTAAAAAAAAAAAAAAAAAACATACAAAAACGCTTCAAATTTTTAGTCCATGGATATGTGATATTTATGTAAATATAGTAATTTTTTAACTATGGTATGTTAAAGCATATTGACAAAACAAATACACGATATACAGAAACATCTTTATTTGAAATGTCTAAATATTTAATGACAAACAATCTGTTCTCCTGATAAATGTATCGTCATTCATCTTAGTATATTCTTTAAGCTAATGACTGAAAGACAAGAACTATGCAATTAGTCAAGCATATTTAATGAAGAAAAAGTAACATTTTTTTTTAACCTTATGCCATATATTGCTAGGAAAGTTTTGATATCTTGATCATTTACTTTTAACTTATACAAATTTAAGCTTTGTAAAGGGAATGGTCATATCTTTTTTTACGCCTTTATGTGCATCCAAGAGCTGGAGTCATGAGTGAATATGTCTATATGTCTGTCGGTTTTTTTTTGACAGTATATCCTTTCAGATGATCACCTGCAAGATTAATAGGTACATTATTTGATAATAATGGTTTAAACAATATTCAAAACAGTAACAATATATACATATACATGTATGTTCTATTCAGGCATAAGTTTTCTAAATTATCATATTCGAAATATTCACCAAGAGGCCACCCGGGGAAATTTTAATGTTGTAGAACCCCACAATCACTAAAGAGTTGAGGATATGTTGAACCTGATAACACGTACTGTACAAAATAAGGTCTCAATTAATGCTTTATGTTAAGCAACACATGTTTCATACTTCATCCTATGGTCTGTACGATATATAATGCAAAAAAAGTGGAAAATAGATGGATTGACTGAATTTTTTTTAAGGTAAAGGGGTGATAAATTTCTCTCTTACATCTATGTCATAGCACAAATCTATTATATAAACAGTTTGTGTTAAAGAGAAATATCTAAGGATTAAAATGATACCAAACAAGTATATATTTTTCAAAGAGAAATAATTTTTAGGTATGAATTAAGGAAATTTTTTCAAAAATTCTTGGAATTGTAGAAATTGTAAAAAAAAATTCAATATTAATTATAAAAAAATATAATTTCACCTTATATATTGTTTAAATATATGAATTATCAAGGCTTTATACATACTTAAGTAAAACAATAACAAATAGTATCTCTTTGCTTTGTAGATTTTTTCACAAAATGAGTTTTTTTCAAAATCATATACCAAAATACTGGTATTTTTCTCTCAATTTTTAACAAGAAATTTGCAAATCTAATAGGCAAAAGTATTTTCAAAAAATCTCTTTATGTTGTTTTTATCTGCAGGAAGACAGTTGTAGAAAGAAAATTAATAATAAAATAGTGTAGAATTTTTTTCTTTATTTTTTTATCCAAGAATTCCAAAATTTCTTTAAAAAATTCGTACAATTTTGTCGAGGCCTTTGATGACAATTTCATTAGCAAATCTTTTTTCAAATACTAGAGATACCATTGTTTTTTGCATAATTTCTAGTAAACAGCACTGGTATCTGTATGAAAATAAGATTGCACCTATCTGGAAGCATTAATTATGAAGATATTGTGTCTTGAACATTGGTGTCCAAGTTATGGCTTCATCGACACATTGCCAAACAAGACTAAGACAAAACCTATTTTTTTTTAACATTTTAGACTTTAAATCAGTACCAATCATATCACATTTTAGCCTCAATTTAAAGCTCAAGTGGAGTTCTATGCATTACAATAGTAATATTCTGCTTAGCTTATACTGTACAACCTGTATTTGGCCTTAGAAATGGCCCAAATTTGGCAAAATTTACCAAGGCAAGAAAATCGGCCAAAATTACGAACTTTAAATGGTCATAATTTTTGAACCCCTTGACTGATTTTCAAAATTTTTGCACCAAAATGTTTCTTTTTTTTTGTGTGTACTTTCATTTAAAAGCAAAATCTTTTGATTTCCAGATACTTCATTTTTAGGCTGACCTCCATTCCTTAGGTACATTTATCCTCTTTAAGGGATTTAAATCATTCGGTGAGAATACAAATGTTCAATTATAAATATCTGTCAGGAAAATCCATTACAAGTTAGCGTCTCCCGATTAGGTAGATAAGATATCTTTAGTGAGATATCATGTCCTTCTTTTATGGACATCTCATTGGACTAGACAATTTTTAGTTGGGGTCCAAATGCAGTTTTCGTTTATTGCAAAAATGCATACATACCGTTTTGGAGTTCGAAATTTTAAAACCATTTTCCATATCCCATTTTTCAATTTTATTTAAAGACAGCTGTAGTTGTCTTTCAATATTGTTCATATTTTTAGCCCTATAACATATCAAAAAGTCATCTACATAGCGCGAGCCTTCAACATTTTGTTTTAATATTTTAGCTTAACTGTTTATTTTTATACTAAATAAAGTGACGGAGAGGATACTTCCCTGAGGAACACCCATCTCCTGTTCAAAAGGGTCAGACATAGTCGTGTTAACCTTCACCTTGAACTGTCTGCCTGAAAGACAATTTTCAATGAAGGTAGGTAACCTACCTTTCAACCCATATCATTTAAGTCCTTTGAATGCCATATTTCCATGTGGTGTCGTAGGTTTTTTCCAGATCGAAAAAGACGGACACCACATGTTCACCATTACCAAACCCGTTGCGTATAAAGGATTCGAAGTTAACAAGATGATCCAACGTGCTTCTGCCTTGTCGGAACCCACACTGTATATTGGACAGGAGGCCATTCGCCTCTAGGAATCAGACAAGGCGGTCGTTGATCATCCGTTCCATTGTCTTACAAACGCAACTTGTGAGGGCAATTGGCCGATAATTCGACCGTTCGAAATGATCCTTCCCAGGTTTTGGAATAACTGTGGCAAGTTTCCAAATGGAAGGTAAGTCGCCAGTTTCCCATACATTATTAAGAAGATCTAAAAGCGTTTTAAGAGAAGTGTCAGGAAGGTGTTTCAAAAGTTAATAGTGAATATCATCTGGGCCACCCGCTGTGTCATGTGCTTTCGACACAGAAATTTTCAGCTCATCCAAACAAAAAGGGCGGTTGTAATCTTCTAAATTGTTTGATTTAAATTGAGTCTATTTTTCTCAGTTCGGTTTTTAATCCTTTGGAATTCCTGGGAATAATTCAGAGAAGAATGTTTTGAGAAGGTTTCACCGAGTTTATTCGAGATATCATTTTCTGAGGTCAAAAGAGTTTGGCCATCTTTTAAATGGTGATTTGGTCTTTCTGTTTTTAAGGTTAATTTTTTTGATAAAATTCCAGACTTTATTCATAGGTGTATGAGACTTTATTTTAGAGACGAAGTTTTGCCAAAACTTGGGTCTCTTTTGTTTAAATGTGCGACGTGCTTTAGCACGAAATATACGAACATTACTGAGATTGTCAGAGGTTGGATTCATGTTGAACCGTCGTTCGACCTTTTTTCTGTGTTTCTTAGCTTCCTCACAATCGTCATCGAACCACGGTTTGCTTGGATGTTTTGGATTTGTCGAGGTTTTAGGAACGGTCCCCTCAGCTATCGAAACTACCGTTTCATTAAATTTAAGGACTGGATTAATAACATTATTAAAAGTTTCTTTCTTCAGAGTTGCTCGAACAAAGGTCAATTTGCCTTGTCAAATTTCCAGCGAGGAACTCTCTCTGATGACGTGGGAAATAAATTTTCCAAAATAATGGGAAAGTGGTCGCTACCACACAAATCATCAGGGACTCGCCATGAGAAATACAGTAATAACGAAGGGTCACAAATAGTTAGATCAATAGCCGAGTAAGAACCATTTCCAGGAAGGAGATATGTATTTGAGCCATCGTTAAAAATGCGCAAGCCTTCCTGGTTTAAGAAGTCTTCAACTTCCCCCCCCCCCCCCTTTCATTGTGGGAGTTACTGCCCCATATTGGATTGTGGGCGTTAAAATCGCCCCTAAGGAGAAAAGGGGCTTGCAACTGATCTGTTAAAGATTTAAGTTGATTTATTTCCAAAGACCTATTAGGGGGAAGATAGACAGAACACAATGTTATAGTTTTTTGAAGGGACAGTTTGACAGCAACTGCTTGTAGTTCAGTATGAAGTTTTATTTGACTATGTATAATACCATTTTTAACCAGGATTGATGAACCGCCAGCGGCTCTTTCATCCTTTGTAATTTGAGTGCTGTAAATCGAGTAATTTTTAATGATTACATTATCATTTTCTTTTAAATGTGTTTCCTGAAGACAAAAGGCAACCGGAAGGAAAGCTTGTATAAGAAACGTTAGCTCTATTAACTTAATTTTTAAACCCCGACAATTCCATTGTATTATGTTGTTTATTTCGTTCGAGGACGGATGGGAGAATAGTTCGTCATTGATTGTTCACGGGAAGAACTTCTGTGTCGTCTATCTGAAGCTCTGGAGTCAGTAACTGGGCGTTTGGAATCCACAGATGGTACTATTGGATCCCCCAGATTGACTGTATATCAGTGGTATCCATCTGCTCAGAATCATCATCGATATTGTCGTCAAACTCTGAGCAGAGGTCTCTAAACTTGTTGATTTTTTTACTTTTTTCAGCCTTCGAGAGGCGATTTGAACAGTTTTTTTTTTTGGTTATTTTATTTATCTTGTGATGAGGAACGTGCAGTTCTCTGTGATGGTGACGGTTTCTGAGGTGATTTTTTGTTTGAGGATGTAGAAGACTTTTGTTTCGGAGTTGGTTTTTGCTAATTATTGACATTTGAAGAAAGAGAAGTGTCAGACGTTTGCGAAAAATTGGATGAAGACTGTTTAGGATGAGAAGATTTTCCACTTGCTTGGTTGGGTTTGATGGTGAGAACCGGAAATTCTGTTCCGTTAGGCCAAGTAAAATCAGTTTGAGTTGCAAAGGATCTATTGGTTTTAGATGATTTAACTTTGTCAGCGTATGATGTTGTAGGAGTAGAGTTATTAAAGGCCGGGACCACTTTTTGTGTTTCCTGATAGCTTATACCTTTTTTTCTACTTTAGTTTTCTGAATTTCAAGCTATGTTTTGTAACATTGGCAGTTTCTGGTATTGGCCACATGATCTAGTCCGCAATTTACACATTTAACGTTGCCGTCACAATCAAAATTAGAATGGCCCTCTACAGAACATTTGACACACTTTTCAATACCTCTACATAAACTCTTACCGGGCCCAAATTTCTGACATTTGAAGCAACGGGTAGGGTTAGGTATGAAAGTGTCAATTTTGATTCTGTAGGGACCTATGAACATATGTTCAGGCACAGGGTAAGGTAAAAAGTGATGAGATAAGTGTTAAGTTTAATAATATTACCGTCATGTCGTTTTGTAAACTTTTTAACTTTGGAAACATTTTGGAATTTCTGTTCTTCACATATAACGTCTTCTGTCAACTCAGCTAAATCACGGTCGCTGTCTCTAATCACACCTGGTCAGTGATCTATGAGGTGTAACAGCGATTTGGACATCAGAAATTGTTGTAAGAGAGAGTAAAATTTTGGCCTGTTGTGATCTGAGACATTCAACTAGCAGATTTCCGTTTCTCATTTTTGTGACTTTTTAAGCTGACCGGCACAGCCTTGTCGTGTTTTTTGTATAACAAAAGGAGAAATTGTGGTGCCAGGTTTTTAATTGTTGACTGATGTAATAACTAAAAATTTTGGAAAATTGTCCGAAAAAGTATTTGGCAACTTAGCTGCATGTTCCCCATCATCGCTGGTGTCTATTTTTCGTTTGTTTGTGGATTGGCTGTTTTGTTTTGTATTTTGAAATTCCATGGTGAAATATATATGATTCTTTACCCTAGCTCCCAGCCCACCTCGGAGCAGCATCAACATGATGTATGCTTGCCACATTTGCGACAAGCATGATGCATACATCGCCCTGATGCACTTTAGCATCCATGACGCACGTCTTCCACATCTGCGACAAGCCCCAGGGATATTAGAATAAGATACTCGCATGGAGTACCTTTTAATGGGCGAAAGTCTTGCGCCATGGGTTGCCCAGCAAGACAACCGCCCAAGGTAACATCCACATGATTGACCCATGAGCCACCGCCTTCTTCAAGCCAACCTAATAAATGGTACTACTGTTGTACATTTTTGAAACAGGTCAAGTTCAAGGTTTTGGCGTGACCAGCCGATTGAATAGGACCGGGCCCATCCGACCACCCGTTTCAGATAAAGTAAGGGCCACAGTGGCGTGTTTCAGCCACCAGGATCCCGTCCTCTATCCTTACGGGTATCCACACATGGCAAACATGTGGCCTCATTAAGCCGAGGAAGTCTTGCCCCATGAGTCACCGCCTTCTCCGTGTTTCCGTCAGTGGTCATCTTCCAAGACCCAGGAACGAAAACATCAATCTAGATACATTGTTACCACCCATCCAAGGTATCATTGAGGGCTTTTTTGGATCTTTTCAAACAACAACGAGAAAACAGCAGAGGGCAAGACGTGACCAGTAAATGGCTGGACCGGGACCATCGAGCCATTCTTTGAACCGTATATTTTTCCAAATTAAAATGCCAACAAGAATGTAACAAAAAACAGTTGAAGAGAAGTTAACAACTGTACTGTAAAAATTAATATTCAGAAATAATAAATAAAAAAGCAATAACAAAAATGGAATTCCAAACTGAAAAGTAAAATTTGAACCTGTTGAGTTTTGTGACCCATAAGCCAACACCAATTCCATATATCAGCAATTTAGAATTTTGATTACTCAGTTTATAAAGATCAAAAGATATAAATTAAGTATTGGAAGGAGATTGGTGTGACCAGCCGATTACCGAATCGGGTCCATCCATCCTCCCGTCTAAGTTAAGATTGTGCCCCAGATGGTGATCAGAACCGTTTTTCCGGCCATCCAGGAACACTCCCTATTACACGGGTTTGCGACACACGGCAAACATGTCGCCTCTTTAGGGGCCTCTTACGCCAAGCCGATTAGCTGTGGGCCTAAAACTTTTAGGTAAAATATTTGTTAATTATTACATAATAGCTTTCATGTTGATGAAAGGAATGTTAAAGTTTGATGAAGACAACATGCCTTTGATTATAAATACGTGTGTTTTTTTTTTCGTTTTAGGAAACTACTGTTTACCATAATTAGAAAATAGATCCTATTTTTTATATATTTATTACCAGTTATTAATTGAGAATTTTAGGAATATATTAGTAGAATTTGTTATCTTAAAATAATCTTAAAATTATCTTAAAATTTCTGTAATGATGGGTTTTCCTGTATATGCTCACTGTTTTGTTTAGTTTACACTGGTTTTAAGTAGAGCTTACTTCAGTATTAATTAGAGTACTGTTGCACTTTTTTCTATCCAATGTAGTAAATTATGTAAACTAATCTTAAAATGTCCGTAATTATGGGTTTTCCTATATATGCCCACTGTTTTGTTTGGTTTACACTGGTTTTAATGTATTTATAATCATACAAATGTTGTCTTCATCAGCATCATATTAAAAAATGAAATGTATAAACATTTTAAAAAAAGAATTAAACATAAAACATTTGGCATTTGATCTATGACGAAATATAATGATAATGCATTTATTTCTGTCATAAAATGATAAAAATTCAAAAAAATGTTCTGACAATGAAGGTGGCCGGGTTGTGCAGAGGGAAGATTGGACCTGCGGTACACTAAATTTAGTTTACAGGTTATTGTAACGTCAAAAATGTAAAATAATTCTAATAAGAGCATTTTACTACTAGATAATTAGGAAAGCTCTCAAATGTCCATAAATAGATCAAAAATAGCATCCATATTCATTTTTTTCACATATTATTCACAAGTTAGAAGCAATCCGCTGATTGGCTATTCTAGATGTTGATTTTCGAATCTTGAATTTAAGATATTGAGTGTTTGATTTCCAATTTACAATTTCGGACATCAGATTTTAAATTTCCAATTTCGAACCTCCATTTTGGTTTTTCGAATCCCGTAATTTTGGCTTTCGTTCGCTAATAGTGAATAAGATAACATTTCAATAATCCATGTTGTTTTTTCATAGTAGTTACATTTAAAGATAACAAAATTAGTAATTTTGTCTCCTATTTACATATTGCTATACATATGATTTACAGATCTTCAAAACAATCATCGGCTCTCCTATGAATCATAAGCCTGTTGAGTTGGAAATCACAAATAAAATAGTCTTTCAGAACATTTTTGACAAAAATTTGACAGTCCGTTCTGAGAATATCAAGATGATTTAACCCCATCACTATTCAGTGTCTGTATAAAGTCAGACTATCCTGACTCTCTGTTGTTTATGCTTGTGTTTTATACTTTTGTATGTTCTTTTTTGTCCTGCGTTCTTTCAGATCGTTTGCTTTGATTAATTGGTAAGGCATTGTTAAACCGATTTGATGGGTACCCAAACCTCCCCTTATCTATTCTGACACTCTCGTGTATAAAACACACTATAAAATCAATACAGTATGATTACCAATACGTTGACCGCTTACTAGGACTTAAAATTAGACGTGGTCGGTAAAAATTTAGACAGAAGGGTTAGAATCTGTACGAAAATTGTAAAACTAGCTAAGGTTCTTATAGTTGTATTGGTAACTAAGACTACAATTACAAATCAAATAAAACACAATCGCTGCTTTTCGGGTAACATTCATGGCCAGGTTAAAGGATGTTTATAACGTTTTCATTCGACTATAATGTAACTACATCTTGACCAACATAGACATATTTAGTGTTTCCGTAATTTGGAAGACAATGGTGTAAGAGATTTTTAAAAGTTTTCGTTGGTCATATTGTAAAGTTAACCCTTTACAACTTACATGAATAAGCCTACTCCGATTAAATTGATGTTAAGTTTATATATTTATAGGATTATCTGTAGTAAATTAATTGTGTAAGCGTAATAGGATTTGTATATAATTATTTATTTGCAAGTTGCACTACGTTATTTTTGATATGAAATATTTCTATTTTCAAATATCTTAATAACAATGATTTGCAGTCTATTGCTAACAACACGTTTGTAAACATGCCAAGTTTTTGGGTGTTGTAAAGATGTAAACATTGATCACAAAGACTCCAATTAGTATACCAAATGAAACATATTTTTTCCTGTCTGGGTAACATAGCTAAGTTGTATTTTTTTTTTTAATTTTTATTAAGTGATTTCTTTTGTCTATTACAGTTATACACTCAAAATATTTTGTTTGTTTTTTTAATTTATTGTAACAACAAAAGTTAAATTTATACAAAGCTTGAATACATTCTTCTTATTAATCATATTAATCAATGAAAGATAAGATGGGTTATTTCCTAAAATCATCTTCTGCTTCAGCAAACGTTTTATCAAACGCTGCTTTCTTTTATGAAGTCTTACAGTTTATTGCATTTTGGGAGAAAATTTTTAAGTATGTACAATTATGTAATATAAATGTACAAACCGGTGTCTTGCTTTCTCCAAAATTGTCCTTGGATTGACAGTAATCGTTACTTGCATAACATTTTACAGGGACATTGGCATGTATCGTCATATGGGAACAATATGTAGTGTGTCTTGCAGGGAAAAGCTCGAATACTATTCGATTTTAAACATAAAATATTGCTAATACAATCATTTGTTGTCACAGAAAACAGGACCGAGCTAAGTAATCCGGGAGGGTGCGCATTTCTTGCTATGTATCCAGCAACGATTTCTAGAAATCCGAGAAGACCTTTTTAGAAAGCAAAGTTTCAGATTGTATATTATTAGTGACATAATAAAATTCCACCCCACCCCCCCCCCCCCCCCCCCCCTCCCGCTTTAAAATTCATTAATTTGCAAGAAATCAAGAATTCGTTAACATAAAAGAGCTAATGGTGAAACATTTGTTGAGGCGAACGACGTTTCTATAGAACATACACAATTTTAACTTTCGTTGGTTGATATGGTCGTTTTATATAAGAACGTACTCAAGCTTCATACAAATGTTCCTTTTGTTGTAAATGTAAATTAAAAGATAGCTTTCTTTTGTCTTTTATTTATTTCTTTCATGACATCTATTGTATAATTAGTATTGTGATATAACTATTGCAGTTCCTGGCTTAGGGTATCCGATCAATTTGAGAAAAAAATCATAATGAATTGTATTTCTCGATTACTGATCGGTGTATGAAATTCTGCTTCGATAGTCTCGTTGTTTTCAAAGAACTACCACCGATGCCTTCGGTATTCAGTGTATCAATAACCAATCTATTAATAAGAACTAAAAACATGATCAGAACTCAGAATTTTAGAAGGTTCAAGGTGTTAATCCAAAATGCAATCTACTGATATGCTTTGTCGTATGAATGAAGTGAGAGGGTCAATGCAGACTACATTGATGTGTACTATTATGGCTAATTTTAAATTTCAAATGAATACGTTAAGCAGATTCTTATTTCTACATTCTCGGTATTGAAACTCCTCAAGGCTTGCCATCATAAAGATCTCAACTGTACAAGTGCAATAAACAACTGCTCGTGAATTAAGCTTCTATACATATATTGACATGGAACAGTGCCATTTATGTTCAACATGTAAAAAACTTAATTATTTTTTTCCATTTTGTGTCTACAAAGTATTAAAATATATAGGCAAAAATTGGTCAAAGTATATCGCATGTTGCTGGGCTGGAACTGCCTGTAAACGATGTTTATCATTTGCATAGGTTCAATTTTGTATCATTTGATTTTACAAACTTTACAGAGACAAACGTTATTGCTGTACCTTTAAACACACTTTGCTGATAGTTGTTGTTTGTTACCAAAACAAATTTGATCGATTAAAATTGTAAGAAAACATGTAAAGTGTAAATTTAATTGAAAGACTCATATATAGATATAAAGGACACTTATACCTTAATATAGAATATAAGCGAATCGTTCATATAATATCATGTATGCATAGTCCATGTACCTTTTAAATGTGTATTTTGATAAACTGTATCTAACTGTATCTAACCCTTTGTTGTGATAAATTAACAGATTGAGAATTTATAATGTATAAAGTCTGGCAGCATTCAAAATGAACAAAAAACATAGTTTTGCATAGTTCTTCTGTAAGATCCATTTCTATAGTCATTTGATATTGATATACATGATTAAATAGAACACTTTATCAAAATTGGAGATTTAAATTTCCATTGTGGTGCTCGGACTTACTGGACGGCCGGGTGTATTGATTTTTCTTTCCACGAACTCAAAGTCCAAGAAAAAACACAGTCAGGATAATAGAACACAGCAACCAAACGCCACAAAAACATAAAACAAAAAGACTAAAAAAGTATAATAAACTAAAAAAAAAGTTTTGATTTCAATTATTATCTGTGTACAATTATAAACAACCTAGCTATAAAGCAGAAGTTGGTGTGTCAGTGGTCTATTTAATTTTAAATTTAATGGGATAGATGAAATGTAGGTAATCCCTAAATTAAGTATTATTATGTGACAAAACATCATCTTTAGAGCCGAAACTTAAACTAAAGGGCTGGGCTAGTTTCTTTCAATTCAGTAGCCTCTGTAAAAATTAGCTTCATATGAAAACTAGAACGGGTCATACAAAAGCAGGGCAGATTTTTCCCCATTTGGAGCCCGATCGTCATGAAAAAACGTGCCCTCCAAACTCAACAAAGATGTTGTCGTTGAAAAGTTCCAGAGAATGTTTAGAATCAATAGGTTTGTTTGACTTAGTAAGCTTCTTTCTTACATAATACCAGATAGTTATATCTTTGAAAACCGTGTTTCGTGCAGAAACATTGTTTGATTAGCTCACGAAAAACAGATTTTAGTTGATGATGTCGGAGGGTCTTCTACAGTGTAGCAAAAAGTAATTGTGGTATTACAATAGGTAAGGTTACAAAAAGAGATGTATTCCTGTAAGTCTTTAGAATTAAAAAAAAAACAGAACTGATTCACAATCTTTAGTTGAGTAGGCCTTATCACAGTAGCTGTTGCGATCGTCCTTAATTTCTATGAATAAAACAGTAGGGAATTTTGAAAGAGGTTTAGTAGTGTATTTGGCAGAGCCTGATATGTACCTTCCTTCGTATGGTCACTTATGAAGTTTGGGTATCCAGTAAATTTAAATGAGATTAAAATTGGCATCATTTACATAATTTGAGATACCCGATTCATTTTTTTTTCAGTGAACGGCAGAAACAATTTACAGAATTGATAAGGCAAAGGGGAAGCTAGTCGTAATCTTTTTAAATGCGTATTTACATTTCTACAACAAAAAATAACGACAATCTCTCGCGTACTTAAATATCGGCGAAAGAATACCTAAGCGACAAAAAAGTGCAAAAGTCAACAAATCCGAAATCTGAGACTATTTTGCCCTTGCAGCACCCATGATTCATTCTTTTTTTTGCGATAAAGGGGTTTGCAAAATACTATTTCCAATGTGAAATTAATCCTGACAAGTTTAACCTTTTCTAAATTACAGCTCCATATGAATGTTTTTCAAATTCTACGTTGGCGTACCTATTAAACAAGAAAGTGATTTTTTCTGTTTACCATATAAACTGCATTATACACATATATCAGCATGTTGAAAAGGTATTGTATTAATATCTATAGTACAAGTAAGTTTGAACTGCCTAATTTGTTCTTTCGAATTTCAAGCTCTTATAGAAATGAAAGCTTAATTTAGTTATTATAACTTTCATGTGGACAACTTTTTATTTATTTTAGACATTTGGGATGGAACAACATTAGTCATGTAGAAAATCAAGCATTAAATAACCTTCTAAGACTTCGATATTTGTAAGTACGGACAAAATATTGTGCTTTAAATGATTTTTTTTATTTTGTTTATTTGCCATAAGCGACAGAAAATAAGGTATAAAACCTTATGCCATGCAGTATCATACTTTGACCCGATATTATTGAATAAACCACGGTATGTGATACAAAGAATCCCCGCTTTGACAATGAGTCTAATTTCGTGATGTATAGGATATTAGGTATCAGGATAATTCATGGCACATCATGTTACATAATGCCAATCCAACATATGCGAACACATTGTCTAGATCCACATATCCACTACTGAAGCAGCAGGGGCAATAATATATTCTATCAGCTTATGTGAATAACAACCTGGGGATAGAAATTTTTGATAATATGTTGTGATGTAGATTTGCGATACAGTTTTTGTATATGGTGAATAACATGTATAGGAGAGATATTTTTGTTGTATATTATTTTTTGTACATCAGTCTCGGTGGATTTCTTAAACAACTAAATCCACGAATTTAAAATTACATTTTAAACGATATTTACAGGGTTTTAAACAATTGATTAATCTAGTAAGGGGCAATAATATATATATAGCACATACAAAAAAGGCAAGGAAATACATACAACATTGTATACATTATGTTTAGTTATTTTATAACAATTAACGATGCTCATTTAAGATTAGATTTTAAACGATATTTACAAGGTTTTAAACAATTGATTAATCTAGTAGTTCTTACAACTGTATCAAACTGTTGGATAAAAGAATACTGTTCCAACTTTGATTTAAATCGCTGTTAACCAATTCAATAATAGCTCTTGAACCTTATTTGAAATCAAGAAAGCAAGTTTCTATGAATTGTAAATGATTATAATAAATATCGTTTTGTTAACAAATTAATGAAACACCATCAACAGTAGGAAATTATGTATTTGACACAATAATACTATAAATACGGATAATGCTCCTAAGGAATTTAAGGATGGTAGATGGGTGGTTGGAATATAACAGTTGCCTCATTTAAGAAAAGTAAGATTTCGACTTTTAAAGTCAAACGTATTTCGTGAAGTCTTATGTTCAGATGTTCAGTGGATATTTATTTAGGATCAAATGCACCCAAAAATCTTTTGTGCAATTTAATTCCGCCACGATCAAACCATGGATGAATATTCATGGTCTATCTTGGAATTTCGTCCATAGGTTCGAAAAATAGCATATTTCCTTCTGTTGTTGGGCAGCATGTGTGTTGGTCTTATCATCTAAATGCTCTGAATTATACGTAGTTTTTTTTGGACTTCAGCTCCGTCGTTACCATTGACAGTCAACTGTCCACCAGTAAATATGTAATCAGAGACTTCGTATCTTGTCTGTAAAAGTATTCGTAGTTCTAAGCATCTAGTGAACAATACCTATTAAACGCCACAGGTTTCAAGCAAGACAGTATTGCGCAAAACTATAAAACAGTTGTCAATAATAACGTAATTGGTATAAAGATGCTCGAAACAATAGATTATATTTTCTTACTTTTCAACATATCAGAGTAGTCCTAATTACCATGTAGAAAGTCAAAATATCGTTATGAAAGATATTAATTCAATCAATTGTAACTATTTAACTAGAGAACAAAGCAAAAAATCGCCTTTCCTATATCACATGTTTTCTAAAATATAACAAAATGGTTTAGTTCAGCTAGAAGTCCAATATAGGTCGTGGGGTGATACCAGGGCCGTTATGGAAAATGCCATTTTAAAATCTATTATGTTCTTTTTGTTCATTACTGTTCAGATGATTTACATATAGATTAACAGAAATAGTATTTTATATCTTTTATGTTTACTGATTTGCATTGCTATTTCCTGGCATTTTCAAAATCTACGTCATTGTCTACAAAACTTTGACAGTCCGTTCTGTGAACATCAAGATGATTTAACCACTATTCAGTGTATGTATAATGTAAGACTATCCTGATTCTGTGTTGTTTATGCTTGTGTTTTATACTTTTATTTGTTCTTTTTTGCTTTGTGTTCTTTCGGATCGTTTGCTTTGATTATTTGGTAGGTCATTGTTAAACCGATTTAATTGGGTACCTAATCCTCCCCTTATCTATCCTGACGCTTTGGTGTAAAAAAAAACACCACAAAAACCAATACAGTATGATTACCCACAAGTTGACCGCTAGTTAGGACTTAAAATTAGAAGTGGTCGGTACATAATTTAGACAGAAGGGTTAGAATATGCTCGAAAATGGTAAAACTAGCCAAGGTTCTTATAGCTGTAACTAAGACTACAATTACAAATCAAATCAAATAAGACATAATTGCTGCTGTTCGGGTAAAATATATGACCAGGTTAAAGAATGTTTTTAACGTTTTCATTCGACTATAATGTAATTACATCTTGACCAACACAGACATATTTCGTTTTTCCGTAATTTTATAAGACAATGGTGTAAGGGATGTTTTAAAGTTTTCGTTGGTCATATTGTAAAGCTAACCCTTTACAACTTAGATGAATAAGCTTCCTCCGATTAAATTGATGTAAAGTTTATATATTCATAGGATTATCTGTAGTAAATTAATTGTGTAAGCGTAATAGGATTTCTATATAATTACTTATTTGGAAGTTGCACTACGTTATCTTTGATTTAAGGAAGTTATTCTAATACATACCGATATGAAATATTTCTATTTTCAGAAATCTTGATGACAATGATTTACAGTATATTGCTGAGAACACATTTGTAAACCTGCAAAGTTTACAGTCGTTGTAAGCATTCATTTAAACATTGATCACAAAGACTACAATTAGTATACTATAACAAATGAAACATATTTTTTCCTGTATGGGTAACCTAGCTTCGTTGTACTTTTCGACAATTTTATTGAGTGATTTCCTTTGTCTATTACAGTTGGACACTGAAAATATTTTGTTAGTGTTTAGTTGTAACAACAAAAGTTAAATTTATACAAAACTTGAATACATTCTTCTTATTAATCATATTAACCAATGAAAGTTAAAATGATTTATTTCCTAACAATCATCTTCTGCCTCAGCAAACGTTTCATCAAAGGCTGCTTTCTTTTATGATGTCTTACAGTTTATTGCACTTTGCGAGGAAATTTTAAAGTATGTGGTATAGGGTAATAGAAATGTACAAACTGTTGTTTTGCTTTCTCAAAAATTGTCCTTGGATTGACAGATATCTTTGCTTACATAACATTTTACTGGGATGTTATACTGAATAAACGTGTGATATTGCCCTGTGTCGTCGTATGGGAGCAATATGTATTGTCTCTTGCAGAGAAAGCTCGATTACTATTCGATTTTAAGCATAAGATAGTTGCTATTTCCATCATTTGTTGGTTTAACAAGAGAAGTTTGAGATTTACCGATCAGTAGCCAAGACGCCAGAAACCCCAGAATAAACAGATAATGACATGCCAAGCACACACGCAACACACTAACAAGGTACCATGCTCATCAAAAACACAGAAACCTGGACCGAGCTAGGTAATCCGGAAGGGTGCGCATTTCCTGCAATGTATCCAGACGATATCATGTCAGCAACGATTTCTGCAAATCCAATAAGACCTTTTTAGAAAGCAAAGTTTCAGTATTATAGATACAATGGATAAGCGTTGGTTCTTGAATGGTTTGTTTTTCATGAACCAACACTTATCCATTGTATCTCTTACTTAAACTACTGTTGTAACGACTTTTCCCAATTACCTTTCCTTTCCTAATTAGACCCTATTATGTGTGAGTTTAAATTAACTTAATTCTCTATACTTCTATTCAATTAGATATGATTATAGTCAGGTTGATGATTTTAATGGTAAATGAAAATTAATACAAAACCGTATGAACTTACTAAATAAGGCATATGATTCAGAAATTTGTATATTATTGACAATATAACGCATAGTCGAAATAATTTTTCCAGTAAAACATAATGTAACTAAAAGAAAAAATAGTTTAAATCCACACGATTTACACTTTTTATATTTTTTAGTTGGTTCATGAAAAAAAATGCAGTGAAACAGATGAAATTACCATTAACATCAAAATAACAATGTTCTAATTTTTTATTGAATTATATCAAATTGTCGATAAAAATCAAATAAAAAAAATAATGACCTTTCTTTTTGCTAAATTATATCAATGATAACACACAGATTTAGAAAAAAAGGAACGCCGAAACAGATTCGAACTATGTCTACAGGTGTTACGCTCGTCTCATCCTAACCTTGCGGCTACCATCTTACACTATACAAATGTAGTTTTTAAATATATAAAGGCGAAAGCCGTATGTATATATTGTACCGTATCATATTGATATATGTAAAAACGACATTTATATATCATCCGATTGGTAGCCGAGATGTTTCGTCGATGTGTTCTTGAACTTTGACATATACTTTACTTCATGGAGGGAGTTCGAACCCCAGTCACGGTAAATAAAAATTTGCAAAAGTCTAAGGTAAGTTTTTAAACTAATACCAGCTGTGAACAGAAATCAGTAAATTAGCCAATTCAAACTTAATAAAATTAAGTACACAAAGGGAACAATTGAATATAATTTGATGACTTCATTTCAGTGACGGATTAAAGAAGCGTTGATTCTAGAAAAAGAAACCACTGTAAATGAATAGGCCGACGTCACAGCAGTGGTTTAAGATTGTATATTACTACAGACTTAATAACCCCCACCCCCACCCCCTTTAAAATTCATTAAATTGCAAGAAAGCAAGACGTCATTAACATAAAAGAGCTTCCTGTGAAACATTTGCTGAAGCGAAAGACGTTTAAATAGGACATACAAAATTTTAACTTTCGTTGGTTAATATGATCGTTTTATATGACAAGATTGAACTCAAGCTTCATATAAATGTTCCTTTTGTTGTTAATCTAAATTAAACGATAAATTTCTTTGTTCTTTTATTTATTTCTTTTATACCATATATTACTTGTATAATTAGTTTTATGATATAACTATTGCAGTTCCAGGCTTAGGGTATCCAATCAAAATGAATTCTATTTCTCGATTATTGATTCTGCTTTGATAGTCTCGTTGCTTTCAAAGAACTACCACTGATGCATATAATATTCCTTTTAAAATAAACCTATCTATTAACGAGAACTAAAAACATGTTCAGAACTGAGACCTTTAGATGGTTCAAGGTGTTAATGTAAAATGCAATCTACTGATATGCTTTGTTGTATGAATGAAGTGAGAAGGTCAATGCAGACTACATGGATGTGTACTATTATGGCTTATTTTAAAATTCGAATGAATGCGTAACGCAGATTCTTATTTCTACATTCTCGGTACTGAAACTCCTCAAGGCTCGCCATCATAAATATCTCTACTGTAGAAGTGTAATAACCAACTGCTCGTGAATTAAGCTTCTATACATATATTGACATGGAACAGTGCCATTTATTTTCAATATGTAGAAAACTTAATTTTTTCCCATTTTGTGTCTACAAAGGATTAAAATGTATAGGTAACAATTGGTAAAAGTATATCGCATGTTGCTGGACTCGTACTGCCGGTAAACGATTTTTATCATATGCATTGATTCAATTTTGTATCATTTTGTTTTACAGACTTTACAGAGACAAACTTTATTGTTGTACCTTTAAATACACTTTTCTGATAGTATTAATTTGTTATCAAAAGCAAATTTGAACGATAAAAACTTTAAGAAAAAATGTAAAGTGTAAATTTAATTGAAATACTCATATATAGATATAACGGACAATTATACGTAATTATAGAATATAAGCGAATCGTTCATATAATATGCATGTACCTTTTAAGCGTGTATTTTGATAAACTGCATCTAACTCTTTGTTGTGATTAACTTTTATATTGGAATTTATAACATATAAAGTTTGGCATCAGTCAAAATGAAAAAAAAAAAACATTAGTTTTGCCTTGTTCTTCTCTAAGATCCATTTCTATATTCACTTTTAATTTGACATTGAAATATATAATAAAGTAGTACACTTCATCAAAGTTGTATATTTTTATTTCCATTGTGGTGCTCGGACTTACTGAAAGCCCCGATGTATTGATATTTATTTCTGTTATCGTTTTTGATCTTTGTGTAATTCATATTGACCCCAAAATTATGGAGTTTAGAGATCAAACATAAAGAAAAGTAGTAGGTTTGCGTTTACAGACGGATACATCTTCTGGTATGTAATCTGATAATATCAACAAAAGAATACCAAAGCCACAACGCAGCAGGAAAAGTCAACAAACTCAAAGTTCAAGAAAAAAAAAATATATTCAGTATAATGGAACACAGCAAACAAACGCCACAAGAACACATATATAAATAAAAGAATAAAAAAGTATAATAAAATAAACAAAAGTAGAAAAAGACATCACAGAAACACAGGCAATAATAATGTGAACTCAGTTGATCCGGAAAGGTAAGCATGTCCTACTCCGTTAACGGCACCAGTCACATTTCCAGAAGGACGTGAAATCTAACTAAAAATATCTAGTCTGATACACGAGATAGAAAGTTCACATCGACCAATTAAATTTGTGATAACAACCGTAAAACTTTTTGAGTGATGAAAATAACAGACACTGAACATAACCCTGTCTTAAGTTTACGTGACTGCAATCTCGCCCTGCCGAGGAATTCGCGTATAAATCACATGCGCTGTAGTAATAAATCAAATGTGAGATGCACATTCCAAAGTATGAAGTCCATGGTATGTTATGGCTAAGAAAGACAAAGTTGAAAATCGGAAAATTAAAATTATCACCACTGTGGTAAAGTTTTGATTTCAATCGCCCATTATTATCTGTGTACAAGTATAAACAATCTAGAAATGAAACAGAAGTTTGTTGGTCTCTGGTCTCTTTAATTTTATTTACTGGGACAGATGAGATACCGGTAATCACTAAATTAAGTATTATTAAGTGACAAAACATCATCTTTATAGCAAAACTTAAATTAAAGGACTGGGTCTGTTTCTTGTTCTTTCAATTCAGTAGCCTCTGTAAATAAAAGCTTCATATGAAAACAAGAACGTTCATTTCCCCCGTTTGGATTCCGACCGACTGTTGTTGCAAAAGCCTGTCCTCCAAACTCAACAAATAAATTGTCGTTGAACAATTCCAGCATTTTAACAACATAGGTCTCAGAGAAATTTTAGAATCAGCAGGTTTGTTTGACACAGCAAGCTTTTTTCGTACCTTATACCAGATAGGCATATCTTTGTCAAACTTGTTTCGTGAAGAAACATTGGTTGATTAGCTCACGAAAAACATATTTTAGTAGGCGATGTGTATCAAAAAGTAGTTATGGTATTACAATTGGTAAGGTTACAAGAAGAGATATATTCCTGTAAATCTTTAGAATTTTTGAAAAACGACTTCTGATTCACAATTTTAGTTAAGTACGCCTTATCACAGTAGCTGTGGAGACCGTCCTTAATTTCTGTGAATAAAGTACTAGGAAGTTTTGAAAGGGGTTTGGTAGTGCATTTGACAGAGCCTGTTATGTACCTTCCTTTGTATGGTTATTTATGAAGGTTGGGTATCCAGTAAATTGAAAGGAGATTAAAATTGTCATTATTTACATAAATTGAGATACCCGATCCATTTTGTCAGTGAACGACGGCAGAAATTTGCAGAATTGATAAGCCAAAGAGGAAGCTAGTCTACATAAAATTTCTACAAAAAATGCTGAAAACCTCTGAAGTACGTAAATATCGACAAAAGAATACCGAAACAACACACCAATGGCAAAAGTCTGCAAATTCGAAGCCTGAGACTATTTTTCCCCGGCAGCAGCCATGATCCATTTTGTTTTGCATAAAAGGGGTTTGCGAAATATAATTTCCAATATGAAATTAATCCTGAAAAGTTTAACCTTCTTTGAATTACACCCTCCAAGTGATTTGATATATATCAGCTTGTTGGAAAGGTCATATATGTAACATCTACAGTACTACTAAGTTTGAACTGCCTAATTTGTTCTTTAGAATTTTAAGCTCTTATAGAAATGAAGACTTTGTTCAGTTTTTATAACGTCCATGTGGACACACTTTTTATTTGTTTCAGAAACTTGAGATGGAATAACATAAGTCATGTAGAAAATCAAGCATTCAATAACCTTCCAAGACTTCGATATTTGTAAGTATGGACAGCGTATTAAACTTGAAATGCTTTGTTCATTTTATTTATTTGCTATATGCGAAAAGACAAAATGGTAAAAACCTTACGCCATTCAGTATCATACTTTGTCCCGCAGTCGATATTGTTGCAAATCCAAGTTTTGACCTACGAATTTAATTCGTTGGTGAATAAGATATTTGGTTTATACATCGCACGTCATGTTACCTCATGCCAATCCAGCATATGTGAACATGTTGACTAGACCCATAGATCCACTACTTTTAGCTATGTAAATAACGACCTGTGGATAGAAAGTTAAAACTATGTAATGTAGATGTGCGATACGGGTTTCCGTATTAGGTACATTATTAATATAAGAGAGATACCTTTATTATATATTATTTGTGATACTTCATTTTTGTGGATTTCTTGAACAACTCAATCCAAGAATTTAAAAGCCCAACGAAATATACATTTCAATCGCTATTAGGAAAAAGAAATCTTAAAAACATAAAAATTCAATCTAGTGTACATTATAATATACTGTCCAGGACTACAAAATAGTTTGCTCTTTGATGATTCTATTCACATTTAGATAAATTAAAGAAATACGTACGACAATGTACGCGTTATGTTTATTTATTTCTAATAATCAGCAATGTTCAATTGAGGTTACAAACGGTATCTAAAAGGTTTTTAAACGGTTATTTAATCTAGTAATTGAGCTATTTACTCGGTCCTGATTGCAGTTTGGACAAAAAACGTAGTTTTTTGTTCATCAAGCTAGTAATCTTAGACAACTAATATCGTTGATTAAACTTCAAAATAAAGCTGTTTGGTAAAATAATACTATTTCAACCTCTGATTAAACAAATTTTAAACTGTTGTCCCTTATTTTTATTTATTGAAGAAACCAAGAACCCACAAATTGTAAATGATTATAATAAATATTGTTGGTTAAGGAGGTACTGAAACACTATCAATAGTAAGACATTAATATTTAACAAAATAATACTATGAATACAATAATGCTCCTACGGACTGAGGTTTATGGAGATGGAAAAGGAGGTGGTTGTAATTTTAAAGGTACCTCCTGAAAGAAAAGTCGTTTAAGCCGAAGACATTTCGTCCAATGTTATGTTCAGATGTTCAATGAAATCTATCTAGGATCAAATGCATCTGGCAAAAAATATTGTGCTATTTAATTCAGTCTACAATCAACCTTGCAGCAATAGCAAAGTGAAAATCCATTCTGTTGTTGTTGCTATATATGTTTTGGTCTTATTACTCAAATACTGTCAATTATACATCATTTTGTTTGACTTCAGGTGTTCACCAGTAAATATGTCGCCAGTGACTTTTTATCTTGTTTGTAAATGTCTTCGTGTTTCTTAATATCTAGTAAATAAAGAAAACTATTCAACACCACGGGTTTCAAGCAAGGGAGTATTGCGCAATACTACGGTGCAATTGTCAACAGTAAAGAGTAGCATTATGTAGTTGTTAGGATTTTCCAGAGGAGACCTGCGATAAAATATATTGTCTCCCGACGAATCTCCCATATGATCACAAAGACTTATCTAACAGCCTAAATGCACATGCTTTTTCTATTAGGATGTTTAAGTGTGCAGTCTTTGAATAAAAAATAAACAGAAAAAGCATCTAGTTCCCGGGTTATAATACGGAACGCCTGACCTCGGACCATAGAGGATAAGCTGTGCTAAGGATCACTTCTGTGATTTTCAAAAAAGGGTAGCCTACAAAGGACTAAATTTTAACACCCTTCCTAACCACCAACCCTTTAAATGTGGCAATCAAAATCGGTTCTCCTTTGTGTCCTGCTCCACGTACAGTTGACTCTTGTTATCTCAAACTTTTATTTTAAAACTCCTAATATCTGAAATTAATGTTTTGGTCCCTAGATTAAACAGTGCACTACATGTTCTCCTGATACATAAAACTCCTGTCATCTCACACTATTTTTGTTGGTCCCTTCCACTTTGAGATAACGAGAGTCAACTGTATATAGAATTTAGTTTGATACATTTTTTTAACTGGTCCGGTACTGAAAAAGTAAGACGTATGCTTACTTGCATTAGCAAGTGGCCTTACTTAAACAAGTTATAGTGTAGATAGGAGAGTGTCATACAATTTTGTTCATTGTTCCTACGTTACTAAAACTTTCAATGAACTAATACATTCTTCTTTCTTCTGAGATAAAATATCATCAGTACAATATAAAACTGTGGAATAATCATATCAATAAAACATCCTTCTAAGCTAGTTAATAACAGTATCTTCATGCGTTTTGACTCCCCGTAATTTTCGTCGAGTCTTTAAATTTTAAGATTAACATATATTCAGATTTTTTACTATTTGCTATGTCACTACCGTATTATAGAATAGCCAAACTTCCGAGTAATGCTATATACCGATAACTGTGTAACAACTGACAAATGAAACTATTGTTATATCAGATATCTTCATCCAAATCTACTGAGATGTGATTGCAGTATTGTCTATCTTTGGACTTGGTTAACAGAACATCCTTCTGTAAATACTGATGCTAAATGTTACAATGGAACATACATTGATGTTAGAACAATTCAATTAACAGACCTGGATTACTGTAATGGTGTGTATAATTATGATTACAAGTCCTATGGGACCCCAGTAAGATTAGGAAACATAAGATTATATTCATTTCCAATTAATTTATATCCATAAAGACTAACCACAGAACACATAACACTGACTCATGTCATATAATTAGAAAAATGATTACTCAAATATCATAGGTTTTATATACATAATATATGTATATTTAATGTCACTTATTAATTGCATTTTAATCTTATTGTGTCAATACAATGTTGTGGTACACAGGTTGAATTTAATGTAATATTTAATTATTAGTACTGGTGGCATTTTTAATGAATGTTTAATTGACACTATACTAATACATGCATATGTAGTCATACATGCATCTATATATCTATTTAATACATTACTAGCATTTATCAACTTTAGTTTGATTCCTATTATAAATTATTCTGTAATGAGTTAAGTACAATATCTACTTGAAAAAATAGTTATTTTGATATTTTCATACATATGCTTTTTTGATTAATGAATAAAAACCTTAAGAAAATTCCAATTTGTTTAATTATGTCAATCAGTTTAGCTATCGACCAATTGTGAGAGAAGAGTGGGAAAACAATTTTAATAGCTTTAATCATTCTCCAAATATCTTTAATATATATAAACTATAAAACCAAGTTTTCCAAAAGTTTCAGCTTTATTCAACATTCTACAGTGGAAGTAGGCATATAAATAGTATGTTTATTTACACAGAAGAAGACTGAATACAGCTGAAACGTTTGGAAAACTTGGTTTAGAGTTTTTTTTTACAACTAGAGATGTTCGTATATATATATTAAAATAAGGTATATTAAAAAATGGGATAAATTATTACAATTATTTGAACCGTTTATAGACATAAATTAATTCCATTAATTTCGTTTTTGTATTATTCCGTTCTCATTACCATTTAAGATTCTTATACTGAAAAAAATTTCTTCACTCATTTTTTATTTTAGACGCATTTAAACGGATTCCAACATCAAGATTTACAAAAAATGAATTGCATAGAGGACATTTTATTAAGGGGCGTTCGAATAAATCATCCTCAAATCACATATTTGCATTAATAGCGATTCAAATGCTGATGAAAATATTGGAAAAAGAATACCCAAGCGACAAAACAGTGTAATAGTCCACGAATTCTAAATACGAGGTAAAGACAGTCAAGACAATGGAACACAACAAACAAATGTCACATGTATACAAGTATAACTAAGAGAATAAAACACAGATAATAAACTAAACAAAATAGATAAAGACGACACAGAAACGAAAGCACTATAAAAAAAAACTCCTATTCAAAACCGGGATTGACATCATATGTGCTGGAAGATTATTATGTCCTTCTCCGTTAACAGCACGCATCAAATAATAATATTTTGGAAGAAACAGTATTATTTCTAAAACTAGGCCTATTGTTTATTATCTAATCTCGTTAATTTAATAAATATTTATTTCGTTACATTCTGAGCATCAATCTGAACTACAGTCTAGAAAACGCAAGTTCTAACTCAGCATTCTTAAATGAAGACTGAGAACTGTAAAGAGGTAAGATATACGATATAAGAAATCTAATTGTTTAATATGCAATTATGTAAATGCCTTTCTAATTCAATCACCAATGTCGTAAGAAAATATCTCACTCCCAAATATTCCAAGATGTATTGCTCATCATGTTGCAATTTGTTCTTTTTATTATTTTTTTTTTGCAAACGTTTTCAGCCACAAGATTACTTTGGTAAATTTACAAACGAAATTAAGGAATATTTATATTACTTTCCCTCAGACGATATCGCTATTGGTGGACGATTTGTCCACGGGGATATCTTCAGCCCAGGTGACAGGCTTTTTTTATGCTTGTTTACAAACTTTCAATACATAATTTTTAAATTGTTTTCAACACCCTCAGGCAGAGTTAGGCTTATCTTAATGTTAGCCAGACTTTCCAGTTCGATTTTTAATCAAGAAAGGTTACCTCCATTTAATATATAAATTGCTTAACTTTAGTTTTCGTTGTTTTGAGTTTGAAAATTTTTAAAATCAAGATATTCAAACTATTTTTCTATAGTTCATGTAAACATTATTTTTTGAAAATTTATCTTTAACAATCTGAAATAGACAAATATAACCAGATTATTATTGATTGGATAGTTCCATTAACGCATAGAGAACTTACATCCATTGATATCATTTAAATCTGTAAATAAAATATAAAAGCAATGAATTAAATCAACGTCTAACACACGGACTTGTATCAACATTATTGGTATTGTTATATTTTGCACGCGAATATGCATATAACAGATCTTAGCATAACATACTAATCATTTTGCAAAAAAATAAATTCCAAGTTTGATGCCCAAGATGTGCACATTTCGTCGATTTACGATAATAATCCAAACAGTTGAAGACCAAACTAAAAAATGCCAGAATGACCAAAAAGTGTTATGCCAAAACCATCTGATCATAATAGGGTGATGTTTTTTATTGATTTAGTTTGAAAGTCAATACAAAAACACTGTACACTGAAACCCCAATACGTTTGACGTGTATAATAAATAAATATAACCCATCCGTGAATTACCATGATTGTACTGGCTATCGAACATACAACCGTGTTGTGTTCTTGGTTGTTGTAAAGTGAAAGTTTGGGAAAAATAAACATAAGCACCACATAAAAACAATATTAAAAGGAAACCAGAATGATGAAATAGAAATATATACAAAACACAACTGACGGTGCATAATTTTGATATTAAGGCTATAAATGTTATATAATGACTAAAAAACTATCATTATCAGCTTTTTATCTGATATTGTTTTACCTGTTCCCAAGAATTTAATTACTTACTTTGCTTAATGTTCACTTGTAATTTTTAAAATAAATATATTAATGTTTGTTTCATTGCAGAAATGATAGGACAGTACTCCATTGAAAGAAAGGGCATGAACCAAAGATTAACAAGCTTGTTATGAAATATTTATTGAGAAAAAAACATTTATTTTTAAACAAAATTATGTACTTCAATAGCCTTTGAACAATGTTCTGTATACAAACAAATACATGTCATATTCTGCTCTATTTGTATTAATATTTTTTTTAATATTCATTGTGTGGTTATCTGTGTTTGATATGGAGTTTAGTTGTCTTCACTATTTGGAGTTGCAAAGTTAAAAAAGGATCAAATTCCGACACTGATATCTAACTTATGTAAAGTCCATTGGTATTTATACTGTGTAGGATTTCATAGTAAGTTTTCTACACACCAGTTTCAGGATGGACAGAGGGAGTTTATCTTCACCACTGGTAAGTGTATGTACCATGTCCGACTGGCTCCCTGGTTTGTTTTTGCTTGTGGTTTGTGCTCCTTTATGCTATTTTTTTTTGTCTGGCGTTTTTCTGTTGGATGTTCTGTTATCTATTTTGTTGACACATATAGGCCTGTCAACTTACAGCTGTGACTCTGTACGAAGGAATTCTGCTCAAACCAAGGTATTTAGTCTTCTTTAACACACAATTGTTTGTTTAGACGAAGAGCAGCAAAATCCTGTTTTCCCATTGCTTCAGCTTTTTTCCATAGATGCAATTTTTTGTAAAAAATTAATTTAGCTATCCCTTCCTCCGAATGATATCACCACTGTGATGCTCTTTCCTCTCACATGGGTGTTTCTGTGCTGAGTTTAGACACATAAGATAAACATATTTCAGAACAAATACCTGATTATCGAAAAACCAGAACACAAATTTTAAAACAGCAAAACTTTGGGTATGATTTTCATTACCAGTGTCGACATGCTGATGGGTTAGTGGATTGTTCTTGATCAATAGGATAACTCCCCTTAGTAGCAAAAAATACATTTTAACATGCCCTGGTATCAACAAAACTCTGAACAGTCGTTTCTGTTCACGGACTTCCCTACATTCCGTCAACCATATAAGTTGACGATCAGGTGGATCAGAACTAAAACCGAACAGAATTTTCTAAAGAACTCAATTAAAGACTCAAACGTTCAGTTCGACGGGAAAATAAGCCTGATTTTACATGTCACTGATTGCATATTAACACCAACTGAAAAACAATTTCATTATTAATAAAATTCCATTAATGGATTATGACGGCAATTAGCCTAAGTTTGTCTAAGAAGAATATAAATCAATTTTCATATAATTTTGTTAAGATGTGTGCAAATGGGGGAGGTCAGCGAATGACAAAGGAACGAGCTTAAAAATCAATGTGAAATTCATATTGGATTTATGAAAAGTATACCTCTTTATTTTAAAAGGCTCACTGATTACAGAATATTTAAATGAATGGTCATACGAGAACAGGTAGATAAGTATAGATCACATATGTAAATTGAGCAAACGATTGATTATAATCAATGCAGTACAGTTGTCTCGAGGTCAGCTGAAGACAAACAAATGTGTTTCTAAGTAACATTACAATTAAAGTCAAATAACATTAATTGCTTGGTAAATAAGTGTCCGCATTGTTCGTATTATTTTGACCAGGAACAGTAATAACGGGCAATTAGGCTATTTTCTGCGAATTGTGTGCTTATTTGTACTGTGATTAAATGTTTTTATGTCTAAATCATGGAGCTTACAACCAATACAAATATCAAAAATATATTATATTGATTCTAAATCAAATGTTTGGCCGTTGTCTTTTGTCATGATTGTTCACTTCTATGTTTAATAAATTATCTATACATAAAGTTGGACATTCCTTTGTATATTTGACCTTGTATTTTTTTTTATTTTTTTTTGGGGGGGGGGGGGGGGGGGCGTTGTAAATGTTCCACAATTAAACACACCAAATTTAATCAAATAAAAAAATTAACTATTTTAATTTTATTTTTATCTTGAAAACTTATTACGATAATTCAGTGATTACAGTTGCAATGCTTCGATATTAAAACAAAAGTTGGACTAATCATATTTTCCAATCGAAAACAATTCAATTCGGTAAAAGTTTTAAAACAAGTCATACAAGTACCAAAAAAATAAACGACAGACTGTAGTGGCAACATTATCACCGTTGCACAAGAAACTACAAGTCAAATAAATTTGCAAATTATAAACTCTTCGCAACCAGCTTTAGTTTTATTTTATTACGTTTTTCTAAAGTGTTTTTCAAAATAAATCACACTCTTAGCACAAATCTTTAACAATCCAAAATTTAGCATTGAAGCATTAAGTGTTAACTTATCCCTAAAACCAAAATGCCTGTTATATTTTTTTCTTTATAACAACACATTATTCCAGATAAAATTACAACATTTACCCAAGGTCAATCTAAAAGTATCTACACATGTACTCCTCAAGCAATATCGGTTTCATAAATAATGGTATAGACATGCCATAAAACAATCATTGTAAATATTGAACTTTATAAGACATAAAATAAGAGGAGTTAATCTATTACAGCAAATTTATTTTATATGGCCCTGAGGTAATAGTTAATAGAAATGAAATAAAAATTTAAAAGTTTTAATGTACCTTCCTCATAATCTCCTTAAGCAACAATGGTTTCATAAATAATGCCATAAAGATGACATAAAACAATCAGTGTAAATATTTATCTTTATAAGACATGAAATAAGAGGATTTGATTTATTACAGCAAATTTATTTTATATGGTCTTCATGTAATATGTAATAAAAATTAAAAGAAATTGTGTTAGGTTTTTTAGTGTATTTAGTTTTTTTATTTCCAAAGTTAAATTTTCATTTTTATAAACATATTTAAGTACACGGTCAAGAATTTTTAAAATTGATATGCATAGTTATTGAAGAGTTATCAACCCAATTGAAAAAACAATTGTAAGATTATTTTATTTTCGTTCCAAAGTGAGCGATCAATAAAATCATATTCCATTTCTAGTGAAGCTGAAGACCTAATATATCGGCTACTTCTATGTAAATGTTTGACGTTATGGCTATGTGAAGCTAAGTCTTGGAATATAACAGAAATAACTAATTTGGGACTGGTTGTGGGTCGGAAAGAACTTCTACTAAAGTTACATATATACGATTTTAAATTATTTCTTTGGTTTTCAGATTATATATGACATGTGTTCTGTGGCAAGTGAAAAAGAATTGCAGTACATTTAATTATGTAATTCTCGTAGCAACAAAAAGTAAAACGTCTGAATTAATTCTGTACAATTGATGTCAGTATTACTTATCCGTCACAGTTTATAATAGTATTCTACGATTCCCCCTTTTCACAGATTGTAGTGTTTTTCTTGTTATTTCCTTAGTTCCAAAAATATATTTAAAGCGTATACACTCTATTTCTCTTTTTTCCCTTTACTCGTACAGGACCTCCTATTTAAATTATACATGTTTTAGATTACATGTATATCTCCAAAATAAATTAATCTATAAACAGAACTATATACGATACTGTAAACACATAGGCACAGAAATTTTTAAAACGTCTTTTATTTAGTACTATACTGCATTTAAAAACATTGAATCACCATTTGAATATGTTAAAAAATATATATTTCTACATGGCCATATAAATTTTAAAACATTCGTAAAGGACATAAAACAGGCATGATATAGCTGAAAAGATAAAATTGGTAAATTTAAAATCTTTATTTTGATTTAAACCCAGCCTGATATGAAAATAAAAGAAATCTATATCATCTACGTTTTCTTTGACGCGTCAATATTTAAAATGACTTTGCTTTATTTTAAAATATAATATAATAAAATTATATTTCTACTTTCTTAAGCAATAATGTACCTGTTGTCCAATGAAATGACGTAAGTTAAACACCAAAACATTGGGTAAATATTCAAGCCGAAATTTAGGCACAACTCATTCAAGTTTTCAATTGACATACGCATGGAAGGTAAGTCCTATCTGGTTTTCAGTTTTACTGACAATCTGATTTGTAGATCATCATTTTCCGATTGTTATTGCTTAAATGTGTATTGTAAATTGAGAAACTTAATTTGTTACATATATTTAATCTGCGCATACTCAGAAAATTGTAGAAAACTATTTCGCTACTTTTTTGTCTGTTTTCAGGATATTCGATTGGTTGGAAATTCAAATTCAAATTCCCACTCGATTGTCTCCTACTTTTCGCAGATTCCATAGCAACGTGTATACACTGATTGATTAATTGATTTTGTTTTATGTCGTGTGGGTAACATTTAAGCCATATCACACCAAAATCTGATTTAATTATAGTTAGATTTAAAACAATACTATCTAAAACGAATGGACTATTTACAATAATAATCAATGAAGATAAAACAATAAAATAAATACAAGACAAACTTTGAATACGTATAATTCTAGTACGGTGTGTATTTTTAATTCTGATTTGTCGGAACATGACGTCTGGGATCTTTTATTTTCGGGTAAATGAATTGCAGCGTATGAATATGTGACCCAGTAAAAGAGTGTCATTTTAAACAACTCATTTCTTTCTTATTTCCCGGAAAGTGTAATTTTGTATGAAATAATAAGTAATAAGAGTTTTTCCTTCTATTGCAATTTATTGGTGTATAAACTCGACCAGGTCACTCAAAAAGTTCACATTAACATTAACATGCTAAAAAGTTCGGAAAAATTATTTTGAAAATAATTCCCATTTCCAAGGGCAATAAATCTCACAATATCGATCCAATCAGCGTGAAACTCAAGCTTGATTTGTAACTCATCATGATAAGCTTACATACAAAATAATTAGATCAGTTAGTTAAATGGTTTCTAAAAAAAAAGTCCGTAAAACTATTATTTTGGGAATAACTCTTTTTTCCAAGGGCAATAACTCTCACAATAATTATTCGATCATCATTAAACTTATACTTGATCTGTAACTCATCGTTATAAGTTGAGACACCTAGAATAAGAGTACTTGGTAAAAGGTTTTGCGAGAAAAAGTCAGGAAAGCTATTATTTTAGCAATGGTTCTTATTTCCAAGGGCAATAACTCTCACAATAAAAATCTGATCAGAATGAAACTCAAACTTGATCTCTAACTCATGATTATGAGCTCACATACAAAAAATAAGATAAGTTGGTGAAACTGTTTCTGAAAAAAAATGGAAAAAAAAACTACATTTTCGAAGACAGTGTAATGTCCTTTAAATACTGTGAAATACGATTGCAAGCAACCACTAGTAACACCATTGTGATCTTAAACGGCCATTTTCTTCTTGTGTGATCTTGACTAACTTAAGGGAGGGGGTGGCAGGCCTGCGTTATGCCAAAATTTTCCACTTTTTAAATTTTTTCCATATTTTTGTCATGCATTATATATGTCTCAATACACCACCTGAAATAATTTTGTTGAAATTCAACCACGCCTTTCCTTCACAGGGTTCATGTAAATGGGCTTTTAAGGGGTATTCTTCATTCCAGGAGATGACACACGTTCATGAATATTACTACCTTTCATAGCATATATGGTTGATAAAAAAATAGTTATAATTGTTGAACTGAAGAACAGGGATATAAACTTAATCAAAAATCAAATATGATGGTAAAATTAATTCTTTATATG
Organism: Mytilisepta virgata; assembly: GCA_028015205.1. NCBI lineage: Eukaryota > Metazoa > Mollusca > Bivalvia > Mytilida > Mytilidae > Mytilisepta > Mytilisepta virgata. Next base: position 22,489,213 of record CM051513.1, read on the forward strand.
CAAATTGAAAGGTAAAAAGTAAAAGACATGTTAGGAATTTCGTTCATTTTCAGTTGCCTCATTCAATATTGAAACACTGCTGTAAAATATTATGTCGATAAATTCTTACTAAAAACTGTTACAACAAATATCATATATATGTGTGTTATATAACAAAAACAGTCTCGATCAATTTTGATATCAAGAAATTGAAAAAATAAAGATTTTCATATAATACTATTTGAAGCTGCATTATCATTCATTATATGTAGTTTATAAATGCTATATAACAGATCGTGTTATTAGTATGTCACTGAAGGCATAAAATATCTCAAAAACATTCTAGTCATCAATTAAATGCTATTTAAAATAATCCTGAAAATGTCAGGAGTGTGACATTTTATGTGTGATGAACTACATGTATAAGACTAACAGGATAATGTGATATAAGCAACCACACACTGAGATGAGGAGGAGATAAGCACACACTATAAACAAACTTCCCATGCTGTAAATATTTGCAATAATGTCATAAATCCTTAATAGAATTTGCTACTCGTCCCGTAATATATAATCTTCAATTAGAATATATATGTATGTGTGTGTGTAGATTTGTGTTATAAAAAAGGTAAATCTAATAAATACTTCACTTGAGAAAGAGAGAATTATGTTCCCAATATTAAAAATAGGGAAGAACTTACAAAAATGCCAGTCATTTATATAACATATATTTTGTACATACAAATAAAATCTTAAGTCCTTATATGCGTGAGAATAATATTGTTTTTCAAAAGATTAGCTTAAAGACGGGTATTTATTATCTTTAACCCACACAACCGGATTGAAACATTTATCAGGTTGAACAAAATTAGTTGTGTTGTTCCTTTATTATTTTTGGTATCTAGAAAACGTTACTCTATTGATCAAGTTCACATTTACATTAAAACCCTTCAAAACAATTAAGCATATACATTGGTGTCACGGTGAATATTGTTATTATTCAATAAACATTTGACATTTAAAGCCGAGAGCATTGATTGAATAAAAAAAAATATACAATAAAAACATGAAATTTTAATTTATGATCATTTTGCTTTGAAAAGGGATCAGACTTTAGATTAGTTCCTCTCCCAGGAAAATGTTAGTAAATCGTACATTTCAGTCATAAGATGAAAGAAATTTATACATTATTTTCTATTTACTATGAATTACAGAATAATAACGTAAAATTTGACATTATTCATGTGTTTCAGATGCAGACTTTTACGATTATCTTATACGCTTGGATGTAGAGCGATTGCTAAATGCTATATAGCTACATCTAAGTAAAACTTTAAAATGCCATTATAATCACCAATTATACTACTTTAAGGAATTGACAACGTAGAGTAATAATATCAACTTAACCATGTAAATGGTAGCATATAATTATGCTAGGCGATATTTTGAAAATTCAATATATGATGCTAGATTTTTCCATCGTATAGGAACCTGAAATTGAATATTAAGCTACTAAAAAAGAAAGAAAACTGTACAGTTCAAGAAGAAAATTATGAAGGACATGCAGTAAATTTTTGTATAAGAGACATCATGTTTCGTTAGTATGGTAACACGCAAAATACACAATAAATAAATATATCGATTGAGAAAACGTGAACGCTGTAAACCGCTGTACTGTCGAAGAAATCAACGCTTTTCTTCTTTGTTATTCTCTGTATGAACTAAAACAGTATGGCCGATAGACGGAGGCTGTGAAATATGTCGCTGAATGAACGGAGATATTAAGAAACGTCTTTAAAATTATTGCATGGTCCAGTTAAATGTGGAAGACAAATGGTTGTCATTTAAACTTCATGTATTTCAAAACTCAAATCTATTGTCCTGACACTAGACTGCAAAAAAGATGAATGGGTTAAGGAATGGTCGGTCGTGTGGAATTTACATCATTATGTTTTAAAATGATAATAATTACTTAAAACAAATTTGTCATTGTATACTTTGAAAAGAGGAGGCAGATTTTTTTTCATTATTTTTATATTTGAGTTTTGCGCTTTTGTTTGTTCTATGATTTAGAACATTACTTTAATTCATAGAAATGACTAGAAAATATGACATTTCTATAGATAAACCTTTTTCAAAAAAGTGCAAGATGACAATGGAGTTCAGCAGACAAGTCTTATGTTTAGTTACAATTTCATAATTCAACAATGAGGCCGCCATTTTTTTTTAAATGAAAAACCATAAATTCATATTGCGCACAAAGAAAATTGCGGGGAGAGGGGAAATAATTCAATGCATAAAATGGACTTCCAATCATACATGACCTTTTCGTAGCAGACATTCCAGTGATAGGTCCGAGCTTAAACATCTTTAAGTGACTGTAAACCAATGAAAGACAACAAAAATCTCAAGAAAGAAAAGCTCGGAAAAGGGGGAGATAACCTTATTCAGAAATTGAACAATGACAAAGAATGGAAAATAACCCGAGTACAATATAAGTCCATGACTAGCCCCAAAATTTCCAGTTAAAAAAAGGCGCGAAAATTAACCTTTTAAAAAAATTCATCATTCCGGATTGAGCATGCGAACAAACCACTTCCAATGACGTTACTTCGTTTGAAATTATTTCCGTTGATGTAATTTTTTTTTTGGTTGAGGCATCGATATTTTTATTTGTCTTTTTTCCTTACACCTTATATCCCCCTTAGAAAAATCTCTTATTTCACTTTTTTGTTTTTGTTGCATTGTGGCTACGAGAATCGACCTTCTTTAGATGTTAAGTTTCAAAATACTCGGAAGTTTTCCATTAACCCAGTTTTAGGTTTCTGCATTAAAGATATCATAATGCTATGTTTGATACGTTACGAAACGAAAGTCTATAATAGTTTAAATGTCTTCAACATATTTCTATTATTTTGAAAGTCGAGAGTTACATACGACATCAGATTAATAATTTTCATTTCTAAATCTGGTGATGAAATGGAATTTAGACCGTTTTCTTTAATGTACATTTTTACAGACTTTCATAGCTTTTTACATTGACCGTTTAAACCATCTCCCTCAAGCAGACTTTGAAACAGGTTATGACAGTTCCAAGTTAACTTAGACTAGAGATTATGACTGGTCCGTTTTTAAGTAACTTTTGTTTTAACTGTAATCTTTATCTGTATTTTTTCAATGTTTTTATTTATCATGCCTATCCTAATTAGGAATACAAAATTGCATTTAAAAGAATATATTTATTTTATTGTTTTTTTTTCTATTATTAATTTGGTCCATTTCATTTTTCTTTCTTTTTATTATATTGTAATTACTAAGTTCGACTTTTTTTAGATATTTTGTTTCTATCAGATTGTGTGATATAAGATTAATGTGATTTATTATATTGAAATTTTTTTCTAAAGTAAGAATACAAGACTTTTCAAACCAGACATATTCTTATCTTATGTTTTTATGAAGTTTTGACATGAATTTAGTTAATACATTTCTTACGGTTCTTAAATGCGTACCGTAATACCTTTTAGATGACAAAATTTCAATTTCATAGTGACAAAACACAAAATATAGCTGTTCAACCAATAATATGTTCATACTAAGTAAAATTAAGACTATCAGGGTGTGCGATATAAGACAAAAGTTATTTTTGTTTCAACAGAAGTGTTTTTTAATGTGAAAATACAAGTTTTAAACTTGACATGTATCCTAATAAGTTTCTCTGTCACTTACCGTAATATTTGTTTGACAAATTTAAATTTCAGAGTGAAAAGACACACAATTTAGCTTTTCAAACATACGGTATCCAAAAAAGTCTTTTGGAACTTACCGTAGTGTTTTTTTATGACAAATATTTCAACTTCACAGTGACAAAACACAAAATTTAGCTTTTCAACCCATTTTAGGTTGATACTTAATAAAATTCAGTTCTATCAGAGTGTGCGATATATGACTCAAACTTGATTGGTAAATATTTTATACTTTTAGGAATTTTTGATATGAATTTAGATAAAAAAAAAAAACATTCATACGGTATCTTAAAAGCTTTTCTGCAACTTACTGTAATACTTGTTTGATAAAAATATTAAATTTTACAATGAAAAAAAAAAGCAAAACATTTAGTTTTTCAAACATATACATAGGATGATACATAGCTAAATTTAGCTATTATAAGCTTGTGCGATATAAGAGAAATGTTTTTTGTAAGAATGCTACTGTTTTTAAAAACAGGTATATTAAAAAGTTTTTCTGCAACTTACCGTTTGACAGAAATAATAAAAAATAACAGTGAGAAGTAAATGTTATTTTATTGCAAATGATTCGATATCTAATCTGTTTAGCTTTGAAGTAAAGCACTATACTGGTTCAGTTATATATGTAGATGTTATTCTGTACTCATTTGTACTGTGTGTCTAGATTAATTGATGTGTCCAGCTCCTTCGGAAATCATTTATCTCCAAGGAGAAGATGTCAGTGATTATACCATTTGTACGTTGCCTAGTGTAATTATTTGTGTCTGTTGTGTGGTTTAATTTAAGTAATTTGTTAGTTTAGACTGAATGTCTACATAACTTGTTAATACGAACTGTCTTGGACTTAGTATTTATTTTGGGCACATTCCCTGCGTTAAAAGTGTATTACAATCTCTCTTGTGTATTTTTTTTTCGGGCTTGTTATGTTATTTCCTTTTGTTGTAATGCACTTTCCTTATGTAAGGTCTTTGATACCAAACCGCATCCTCCCGGGTATATATTTCAAATTTGAAACCTTAAAGGACGAGTTGTCAGTCAACGAAATAGCCATAGTACATCACATTTATTGTGGTATTTTGTGATACATTTTATTAGTACCATTGGGTCTGTAAGTCCCTGTGGTCATTATCAGGTCAGTAGCCAGAATGTTTATTCCGGCATGATTTATTACTTAAATACCTTTACATTTTCCATTCAAAATTTAACATAAATTACCAGAAAATTCTAAGGCTCTTCCACTTGATGCAGAGGTAATCCTTAGCTGAATTTGGATTCCTGTTTGTTTTATTTGTTTGGGTTTTTGATGGTTGTGCTTATTAATTCATCATTATATCTTTAACCGGATTTCCAACATTTTGATCTCGGGCAATGCTGATGAGTTGTCAGTCAACAAAATGGCGATACAGTGCATCAAATTTATTGTGTTATTTTGTGATACATTTTATTAAAAACATGTTTTGGTTTAAGGTACCATACTGTAACTTACTGTATAAAATTAGAGTTCTCAAGGGATGTTTAAATACAAAGATGCTACTTCGTGTTATATGGTAAAGGTATCAGGTCGATCTAAATTAATACTTTTCAACATAGGTTGTCATATTTAAATTACGGATAAGAACATCAATACTGTAACTCATTGTTTTTTTTTCTGTTTTTTTTAAATAAAAAAAAAAAACTGAAGTGCGAGCTATGCCAAAATAGTTTAGCTTGTGCTCATTCACAATTTATCCGATGATCTCTATCAAAGCCAAGTGAAACGGTTTCTTTACGTGTGGATTCATCTTTCTATACATATGTCTTAATGAAAACATCGTTTTGTGTTATAAAAGTTTATTTGACTGTATACAATAATTGTAGTACACAATGCAGTCTCTTTTTTGTGCCATTCTGATTTTGAATGTACCCTGATAATAGTATTAGTATCTTATGAAATTATAAGAATATAATTTGTTCGGGGGGGGGGGGGGGGGGGAATTATTACTTAATTGCATTAAATTTTTCCAGTAAAATGATTAAATAATATGCTAATTACTTACTTGTTGTAGAAGATATTCTAATTAAAGACTCAATTGCTTCGGGAAAAAACAACACCGCCTGACTTGAATATAAAAGAAATGTGTTTATCGCCTACGTTTTCTTGTATTGGATCAATTATTAAAATGACTTTGTGTTTAAACTAAATCATATTTTTTTCTATTTCCTTATAGAATAATCTATCTACATGTTGTCCAATGAATTGCCGCTAGTTAAACCCTAAAACATTGTGTCAATCTTCAAGCTGATTATCCAGGGATAACTAATTTAAATGTTCAATTGACATACGCATTGAAGGAAAGTTCTATCTGGTTTAAGTCTTTTTTGTATATCGCCATTTTCCAATTGCTATTGCTTATATGTGTATTGTAAGTTCAAAAGCTTAATTATATATATAAAATGATTTGCGCATACATAGAACATGATAGAACACTATTTCTCTACTTTTTTTCGGTTCTAATTTATTTATAGTTAGATTATGCTATCTAAAACGAATGGACAATTCACAATAATATTTGATAAAAAATAAAACAGTAAAATAAAAACTCTCAATACCTTTAATTCCGGTACGGTGTGTGTCGCTCATTCTGGTTGGTCGGAACGTAACGTCTAGGATCTTTTATTTTCGGGTAAATGACTTTCAGCGTATGAATATTTGACCCAGTAAAATAGTGCCATTTTAAACCGCTCATTTCTTTCTTATTTTGTCGAAATGTGTAATTTTGTATGGAATTATAAGTAATGAGTGTTGTTTTTTTTCCGCAATTTGTCGGTGTAGAAACTCGACCAGGTTACTCACAAACCTAACTTAAAGTCCTTCAGACTTTCTTCAGTTTGTGAGTGAATTGGTCTCCTTTGTGCATTGATAAATTGCTTCAAAACGACTCTTATTACTATAATGAATCACGGCAGCCACTATGTATATCCCCGCGCCACTGTTGTGTTAATCAAAAAATTAAATGCTCCAAAGGAAATAAAGCTCAGATGTGACAATAACTTTAGTAGTGAATTGGACAGGTGAGATAGTAGTCATAATGTTAAATGAATTGTAACATATAAGATTTCATACATTGATAATGTAATTACATTAAGTGAACTTTTTTTATGATGACATGTTCTATTAATTAAATGTAAATTTACCAAAGTTGGAATATCAATTTTGGAAATTGTCTTGTGACATTAATAGTTATAAGTATGCATTTCCAAAAAAATGAAGATCTTAGAGTCTTTCAGGAAATTTACCAACGTTTGGAATTTCATTTTGGAAATTGAGTGGTTACCTTAACTCTTGTGATATTAATGGTTATTAATATATATGGTTCCTAGATACATTTTCAAAAAATGAAGGTCTTAAAAGTCTTTCAGGAAATTTACCAAATTTGGAATTATTTTTTTGGAAATCCAAATATTCCGTTTAATTTTGGAAATTTAATAATCCCGTATACAGCTGTTGTTTTTTTTTGTAAACAAATATGTATGGTTGCTAGGGACTATTCCAACAAATTCAGATTTTAGTGTCTTTCAGGAAATTAACCAAATTTAGAATTCCATTTTTGGAAATTGAATGGTAACCTTAACTTTAATGATATTAATCGTTTTTAGTATGCATGTTGCTAGATATATTTCCAAAAAATGAAGATCTTACATTCTTTCTGGAAATTTACCAAAGTTGCAATTATTTTTTTAATCAAAATATTCCATTTAATGCCTATTATTCTGCTAGTGTCTGATAGTATGGTTCATTGGTAATTTTCAAAAATTAATAAGTCTTAGACTCTTCCAGATAATTTTTTCTGCCCCGAGGGCAAATTTCAAAATTTCGAAACCTTCGGCACAGACAACTTTTAAAGTGCTAGCAATTTTTATGTTTCTACCGCTAAGGTGTAAAACAATCGATTTTGGGATTTTTTTAAACTCTCTTGTTGCTATAACCACAGGGTTTTCAGAAAAATTATCATGTCACTTTTGAATTTGCCATATGTAATACTAGTCATGGTTTCAGTGTCAGCATTATAGTCCAAATATTTTAGAAGATTTCACTATTTACTGGATATCGCGAATAGGCAAATTCCAAAATTCCGAAACCTTCTGCACAATCTACATCAACCATGCTAACAATGATCAAAGTTTCAGTTTCTATCTCTTATGCTTCCTGAGATAATCCTGGACATAACGTACACACGTACAGTACGGCTCATTTAAAACATCGCCTCAAGTTAACTTCAAGTTAAAATAATCTCTGGTACAATCCCTGCTCCAGGACCAAAACCAGAGATTAGAACAGCTAGGACCAGTGAGTCGAAAGCAGAGATTAGGAGCAGTCATAAACTCTGCTTTATTGATTTTTCAAATCTCTGGTCCGATTTATTCAACTGCGCACGCGCTGTTCTCGTGACAAAACAAGACATTTGAATAATAATTGTCCGTGTTAAATGCGCATGCGCCGTCCCTGGACGGAAAACGATTACCCGGGGATAAATAAAATATTTTTTATTGTTATTGGTTGATCATGTTATAATGAGTTAATAATATTGCGTGCACAGATTATAAAATATTTATATTAATATAGTTCTAATACGATCGTGTCCAAACGAACGTTTGGTATTAATCCCTTTTTTTTGTCGATTTCTAAAAATAATCAAGTTGTTCATTTTTGTAAAATACTGCGTTATTTAGTCCCTATAAAATCCGTCACAATGCAGAGATTATCCAGATCGGTTATCAGTTTTAACCTTACCATTTATCATAATTAAGGGTCATCTATTAAATATTAGACTTATTTCAGAATATCAACTATCAGTAGAACAATCTCTTAACTGTCCCACACTCCCATCCTTACGAAACGATTTGCCGTCTTTAAACGGTACATGCAGGGTTTGAAAGGTACAAGCTATTTTTCCCCGAAATTTGACGGTACCTCTGAATACCGCAGAACTCCTATAGGAAGTTAATTTCATTATCTATTTTCACATTTTTATAATTAATAAAACACAATAAACACTATGTTTAATTTCGGCATATGAAGTTATAGATATAACGAAGATATTTCACTATGCATCGTTTAGACTGATCCTCAGTTGCAATTAAAAAGGACAAATATACCTAAGGAACAAAAAACGTAATGCATTGGACAGACAAACCCGGGAAGACAAATGAACAACCATAAGCACAACAAATAAACACTGACAATTAAAAAAAACAACGAACAACACGAACTCCTATAAAAAACAGGAGTGAACCCAGGTTCTCCGGAAGGGTAAGCAGTTGCTGCTTCGTATTTCTGCAACAAAAGTATTCGGAATGTATTTAAAAAAAAACAAACGCACAATATACACACACGCGTAATATTCGGGACCGTATTATAGTTATCAGAGGAATGGGCTGGGTCATAATTGACGGGGTAAATCGTTTTTTTTTTGGGTGTAAATTTTTTTTTTTAAATATGTATAGACAATTTGAACTGGTGATATGTAAATAGATCTGCGTCGAAATCTGCGTTCTAAATTTTTTCTTGTATTCTTGCAAAGTGTATTAATTACAAATTAAATTTATAATGTACACTTGTTTTGAATATCTTTAATTAACTCGGGATATGATTTACACACGGGGTTATACCTTATGATATGTTCTTATCCGTCTACTCAAACGAACGTAAAATATTTACAAATAAAACCAATAAAACTCGGTCACGAGTTGTTCATCTTTGGTATTCGAATTTCGAGATTAGATATTCTGTTTATTACATTCAAATATTTCATGTATTCAGAAGATTTAACAAGAAAATACAAGTGATTATGTTTTCATATGACTACGCATCGACCATTGTATAGCAACTTCGTTGGCGACGGCTATTGTTCTTGAGTGAAATATGACGTTCGATTTCACTGGGGAAATTATCGGATTTTATTTCATTCGGAAATCTCGGTGTTTCACCACAGTTAATGTAATAATCTTTATTAATTTAATAAACAAATACTAATTTTCATATTCTTATATTGCACGTCCCCAGCCACTGCATCAATTTTACAATACAAAATACACACTCTATAATCTTAGTAAATTCTATTACAAAAATATTCAGTTAGGTAACATCTTTCTTTCTACATATTGCAAATCAAGGTCATAACAAAGGTACCGTACTCCAAGGTGTACTTTTCAGTAGTATACGTAACTAATACGAATATTGTCAAAAGCAAATTCATTAATTTACATAAATCTTAATTGTGTCGGTGGGTGGGTGGGTGTCCGAAATGACCAGACTGGACTGTTAGACATGCAAGCGTCGAATAACATATAATACACCGTAAATGTACCTTTACAATTATTAATCTATAAATTTCAATTTTGAATCATTTGGCTCAATGAATAGAATCTAACATTCCAAAAACAACAGTTTTTTTTTTCAATACAAATAGTGGATAAATGAGTATTATTTAGAGAAAAGTCCATTATAACGTCCTGTAACTAGTACTATATTTACTATTTATTTTCTTTCCTTAGGTAAAAGTACATGCCTATTCATGATTGCTACTTTGGTAGCAGTTATGCTGTTCACAACTGCTTTGGGAGTGGTAAACCCATGCCCTACATCTTGTTCATGCTCAACAACTACTTCGGGTGTTTCTGTAAACTGCAGCAGCAGAAACATTGGACACGTTCCGGAAAATATACCAAATACTACCTACGATCTGTGAGTAGAATGAGCTAATATTTTTTTAATTTCAAAATATATAGCTGTGTAGGTATACTTACCTCCTAATAGAATATCTAACTAAGATATAAAGCAAACAAGATACTTAGGAGAGTATTGGTACACACAGGCGTATTCTGCTGAAGAACTCATTCATATGAATTTAAATTGAAAGATATATGATAATATTAGATGTCCTGCAAAATGGCTAATTTTGGTCGTTGTTATCCCTTTTATCTATTTAACGACAACAATAACACAAAAATGCCTTGAGTAATTATTATAACATTATTTAGGACTAACCATTTAACCAAACCATCGATCGTAGAAGACATAAATGTATCCTGTGTCCCTTTTTTGCCCCTTTTATCTCTAAAATGTTAATAGATGGAGGAAAACGGATATGAAGAGATTAATCAAGGATATATATATTTTTTTAATTTCATCAAAATTAACAAAAATATTATAAGGATAATTTCAATTGAATGAAAGTAAATGAGAAGAAACCTAATTGTCTACGCACGACAATGCCGACAGGTTCATACCATTTTATATACCAAATATTTGTGGTCTTATGAAAAACGTCAAATACATGTTTGACATTTGAATCTCCAAGATCCCATCGATCTAAAGAAATATTAATATATACAATTTCCCTGTTAAAAAATTTCTAACTAATTTACTAACATTTCTTTCAAAAATTAGCTATATATTTTTTAATATCGTTTGGACGAAGTGATTTTTATTAATTTAGTTTATTGAGCGTAAAGTTCTAACGTTATAATCGCCTCGTTATCGACGTAAAAGTTAGTGTACTTTTGCTATGAATTTCGGTAGTAATTGTGTCCATGTTGCGTTGATATTCGTTACATTCGATGTTTATTCATGTTCTGTCTTTTAAATTCAAATTGTGAAAACCTAATGTAAAATAGTATACGAAATATTTTCCTATCATAAAAACTCCAGTTTTAAATGTAGCAAAATACTCTGCAATCGTCATGATTAGTTGGGTATGTCGTGCTCGTATAAATATCTTACATAAAATAGAAACAGGACAGAACATAATGTTTTATCTGCCATCGTAACATATACTTGCAGTAAAAATGTATATATGATATTAAAAAATATTAATACACTAAGACAGTACTTAAAATTGCATTATATAAGAGTTCTCCTATTTTCTCATGGTATATGCAGTTATAACGTACTGTTTTAATACAATGGAACAAAATAATCACACCAGTTTTGACATGTAGATATGTGGATGTAGCTTTTATGCTATTAACATTTTGCAACAATATTTTAAGAAACTTGGGGAACAATAGTATACCAGTTATTGAGGATGGAGCGTTTGAATGGCTCGCAAGATTGCAGACACTGTAAGTTATATAATGTAAATAATAACATGTTTAAAGCTGAACATTTAAATATCACATATCCAGATATATTGAAGTATGTAAATGCTACTATTTTCAAAATGCACTGGTTTAAGTTATAGTTTGAAAATAATACAGTAAACACTATAAGTCAACATGAGAATAAACACCAGAACTATAACCCGTTAATCCCTGGAATATAAATTTAGCAACAGAAAGAAAAGAGTATACAGCAATTATATAAAACCTTTAGTGTTAGTATTTTGATACTAGCGCGAAACTGATACTTTACATTTACTGTAACTAATTGTAAACTTTGTGATAACCAAGGAATATTTCCCTGAAGTGAAGTATAGCTTCGGTGATTTATTATTTTAGTCATTTTGGTGTTCTTAAATTTGATTTTAAACGTCTTGGATTTTTATTTTATTCTAATTTTTTTTTTTTTTTTTTTTTTTTTTTTTTGGATCTCCAAATTTTAGGCATTGATTCGTAAATCGACGAACTGTGCATAGTTGTGCGTCAAAATTGGTACCAAACAATTGTATTTTAAAACAGAGAGTGAAAGAACGCCGGCCTATCAGCCCGAGGACCTCTGTTTGATATTTAATCGTCTATATAAATGCATCACTTACGCATGCAATCATATTTTCAGCCATTTAGACAATAATAACATATCTATCATTGAGAATGGAGCTTTCAGAGGTCTTGAAAGTTTGCTGGCTTTGTAAGTAAATATTCAAGTTTTACAATTTTATACATCGATATTTTTCTATATATATATATATATATCTGTAGTCTGCAGTTATAATTGTAACGTACGGTTCATGGCTGATTAAAAATGGTGTATTCAGAAAGCGTATGATATATAATTTGGATGAAGGAATTTAATTTCACACTGATAGAATGAATTCCCATATGACCATACCCATCAACGCCGCTTTGGACAGAAGAACACCGAATATCTTAAGAAATAACATCAACAAATAAAGACACCTTTGAATATGTATATTTCTTTATTGATATATTGAATGACTTCCGTAGACAAAGCCTATACAAATCATAATGGTATTCGAGGTCATACGAGAAATCCACGAAACAAATAAAACTATTTTCAAATTAAGAGCATAATGGGATATATGATTATTTGCAAAAAGGCAGAGAGTGAGGCATTTTCACAGTCAATAAGGGTGTAAACTGTTGAAAGAAATCAAATTGATCTTTTGTTGATTTAATTTTCATATTTAAGAAATAGGTCATGACATGACGGCCATATTGCATTATAAGGACCAAAAAGCTTTTGCAAACCTGACACATATAAGGACACCGTTTTTGGCACTTTAAAATATGTAAACTTGATTATATATTAGTATAGTAATTAAATAACAGAATAATATAGAGTAAAATAAGATCTTCATTGTAAACATCTTTTTTAAGATTAAATAGAATAATATCTGAAAAAGAAGAGAATAAGAGAGTAATGACATTGGTACACATAAATTCTGTTCAGCAACGAAGACATTTTAAACGAAAGTATTCAGATTTGGATCAATTTATAGAAACTGTCTTATTTATTTAGCAGTCTTGAAAAAAAATCATGAATGTATAGAAATTCAAGTATTACATTCTACGGATTTGAGTTTCATATTCAAAAGAAAGATAACAATGCAGTATCTGTACAATTTAAACAAAATACATCTTGTATCTTATGTTGGAAAAAAATTAAACTGTTTTTCGAAACTTACACTAAAATAATGTACAAAAGAGGATGCTGTGTTCGGTGTGCAGAATCTGTAAGGTGGAAATGTTATTTTTTTCAATGTACCTTTTAATTTTATCAATTCGATTAATATATTTTTGAATGACACAAACACACTTTTTTATCTTTACTATGTTATATTTTCTCAAAGTTTAAATTTGATCCAATCTTATACTAATATATTCAGTATTCTCCGTGAATCACTTAATTATTTTGTCGAATTAGTCTATTATAATCTCTATTTTTTTCTCTGGTGTCCTTTGTTTGTAGAGTGTAGTGTATGCTGTGTCGTTAATTTTGCCTATATAATTATTGATAAAAGTAATTTCCCCTTTTACATTTTTGATTTCTAATCTCGGTCTTCATATCTTAGTTTTTCTTCATCTATAATCCTGAAGCCTGATTTTATCTCTTCTGGAATTTTCCCTGAAAGCCACTTTTTTCGATCGGATACATTCGACATAATTTTGGTTGTAACTTATGACGTTGATGATCTAATTCTACAAACTACGTCATTTGTCTTTACGCATTTTACTATCGTTTTTTTCAAATAGAGATACGTCTCAAACATCGCATGCCTCTGATGAAACATTAAATATCCGTAATTAATATGGAGATTAAAGCATGTCTGTTTTAACGTGATCGATGGCCATCAGCTAAATTCAACTAAACGTATGAATCAATGTACAATTACTATGAATTTTACCTGTTGGAATGTTTCTTATTGTTAAATTCAATAGTGAAAACATAAAATAAAAGAATAATAAGATATGAAACTAAACGAAATTTTTCCCAAACTACGTTGTAGAACTGCACGTTAATTTATTTGATATATCAATGGTAAAACAGTTGAAAACAGCTCAAGGACAATGGATATAAATGAATGGCTACAATCACATCAATACATAAGGACAACATTTCCTAAATGACTCAGACAATCTTAATTAAAAGGTGACGAAATTTTGACATTACCCGAAAGGAAACCTTTTGCCCTGAGACGGATTGTTAACTCCTTGTTAAGGTTTTCCTGTTTCGATTAAACACCTTCAAATTAAATGAGTTTAAAAAGAGCCAAAACAAACATAAGATTTCATACACAATAATCGCATTTTCTTATGTAATAGTAATACTGATGCTCGAAACAATAGACTATATATTTTTCTGCTTTGCAACCTATCAAAGAATTCCTAATTTTCATGTAGAAATTCAGAATATCGTTATAAAAGATATTACTCAGGCAATTGTAACTGTTTTACATTAGCATGTATTAAACTAGAGAACAAATCAAATTATTGCCTTTCTTATATCAAATGTTTTCTGAAATATATCAAAATGGTTTTGTTCTCTTACTCTTTTCAGATATCTTTATAACAATAGTTTGCAGTCTATTACAGAAAATGATTTTGGAAACCTGAAAGGCTTAAGTCACTTGTGAGTATTCATTTAAAAAAAGATAACCAAGACTACATTTCGTGCTCAAAATAATTGGATATTCTTCTTTTTTTCCTTTTTTTTATTGGTTTTTTTTTTTTTTTTTTTTTTTGTTTTGTTTTGTTTTGTTTTTTTTTTTTGGGTGGGGGGGTTCCAACGTTTTTGGCCTCGAGTACAACTGATGAGTCTCAAATCGAGGAAATATGAACATCTTGTGCATTAAATTTAGTATGGAATAAATAAAAAAGGCCAATTTTATTTTTCTTGTAATTTCACTAGGTTTTGATCACTATATCTTTCGGAATACTCGTCAGTGACTATTTAGAATAATTTTGAATATACGAGTGTCTTGCAATATATGGTAAACGGGACCTTCATACTAATGGCATGAAAAATAACTCACTTGTAAATATTTGCTCCGAAAATGAAGTCATTCTTATTGAAGTTTTATAGACGTCATCATGACTTGGTTGATAGGTATAAAAACCGTTTCCCAAATAAAAATGGACCTGTCCTATTAATATTATCCCTTCCTCAAACCGGATGTGACATGGGCAGCATGGCGGGTTTCCTGCAGTAAGCAGACACTGCTTACTTTTCCGCAGCACCTGAGTCTACCTCCGTTTTTTTGTTTGGTGGGGTCCATGTTGTTCATATGTTTTTAGTTTTTAATTGTAGTGCATGTATTGCTTTTGTCTTGTCTTCGTTTTTCTCCGGAGTTTTTCAGTTGTTACGAGTTTTCCCTCCTTCGAATATCCCTTTAGTATTTCTTGACTTGACTTAAAAAAGATAACGAAGACCAAAATTCGTGCCCAATTTCAATTAATAGACTATTATTTTTTCCCCTTTTTTGAGGGGGTTTTCCAACGCTTTAGGCTTTCAGTTCAACTGATGAGTCTCAAATCTACGAAATGTGCACATCTTGTCCAATAAATTTAGTATGGAAGAAATAAAAAATTACAATTTTATTTTTGTTGTAATTTTACTAGGTCTTGACCACTTTATCTTCGGAACACTCGCCAGTGCCTATTTAGAATATTTTGATAATATGAGTGTGTTGCAATATATAATAAACGAGACCTCCATACTTATGCTATGATAACTTTTTTTACTACAACAATATCCCTGGAATCTATTTTAAATCGCATGAATTTCCAATGATGCACAGTGTCTTGCTGAAAACAGGTTTTTACACCGGCAAACTTTATTGTAAGCATATTATACTATACACAGTAATTAATTAATCCCAATGTTCTTTTCGTTTGAATTGTGGTTGTAATTGTGTTGGGTCAGATATTACAATATTATCCCTTAAAATTAACTGTAACAAATTGTAAAATTTATGAACGTTAAAATATATCTCCCTCGGGCATAGTTGTGTCATTAGATTGTTTTTGCTTTAAAGTGTTTTGGTCATTTTTGCATTTTTGATTTTGATCTGCAAGTTTTTGGATTTTAGTCCTTGAAAACAAATGATAAGTGGAGAATTGACAAAATTTTCACAACTTCTGCATCAAAACTGGTATCAAAGCATTGTATTTTAACACAGAGAGATAATGAACATAAGCCTATCAGCTCGTCAACTTTTGTTTCACATTTATTCATCTATATGCATATAACACTAACGCACGAAATTATACTGTCAGACGACTAAAACAGAATGAACTTTCTATCATTGGGGATGGAACTTTTAGAGGTCTTGATAGTTTGAAATATTTGTAAGTAATTATTCAAGTTGTACAATTCTAGGCGCCGATGTCACGCTAGATATTTCTCCAAGTTTGCAATTTACTGATAATGTAAGGTTCTGAACTGATTACAAAGTTTATCTAGCAAGAGAAAGATGTAACTTTTTTTCAAGATATTCGTCTGTTATTTACACAAATAATATCGTTTTGCAGTCATAATTTGCATACAAGAATCACTTTCACATTGACAGAATGACAATTTACCATTTTGGAAAAGGTTGTGACTTAATTCCAATGTGGCCATATACAAGAACGCCCCAGTCATTGTCAAGATTACTTTTTGGCAAAAGAACACCGAATATTTTAAGAGTTAAGGCCAACAGTTTAAAACACCTGTAAATATGTGTATTTATACATTAAAATATTGAGTGCCTTCCGTAGAAAAAACCTATGGAGATCTAAATGGCATTCGACGTCATACAAGAAATTCACTACATTAATTTAACTATTTTCAAAGTACGGGCATAATGGGATATATGATTGATTGATTAATTGTTGCTTAACATCCAGTTGCAAATATTTCATGCTTCTTCGGGACGAGAACCAGCTCAATTTATCAAAAAATTGAAATAGCGGTGGGTCAGGACACAAAGGGGAACCAATTTTGACTGCCACTGCAAAAGGAGGATGGTTGGGTATGGTCGGATAATTTAGCCTTCTGTAGCGGAATTGGCCTGCTCTTTTACGAAAACTACAGAAAGGGTCTTAAGCGTGCTACGAGTGTGGCATTCTCCAAACAAGTTACCCACTATATTCCGCGGTCAGGCTTTCCGTATGACCCGACAACTCCCAACGAGAGGATATCCCTTATTCGTCACATGGGGAGGCGCTATGCGACTCTATGGGTTAAACCCCCGTGATCCATCACAGGTGCCTATAGTAATATATATGATTTGAGCAAGTAGGCAAATACAGTGATGCATTGTCACAGTGTATCAAGGTGTAAACTGCTGAAAGAAATCAAAATAATAAAATATTGACTTAATTTGCAGATATCGTTATAACAACTGTTCACAGTTTAATGCTGAGAAAACGCTTGAAAACCCGACATTTTACTATAAATCATCTAATCTTTATTTTATATTATTATAGTAAATAACAGAATTATTATGGGTAAAACAATGAGGAATGTATTTTAACCTTTTAAGATAATATAGAATAATATCCAAAATACAAGAGAATAAGAGAGTAATGACAATGGTACACATAAATGAAGTGCAGCAATGAAAACATCTTATTCGAAAGTATGAAAACTATCATTTGATAAAAGCTATCTTATTTATTCAGAGAGTCTTGAACAAACATATTAAATTCTAGAAATGCAAGTATAAAAGTCTATGGGTTACATATTTAAGATCCAGTAACAATACAGTTTAAACAGAATGCGTAATAAATTACTTGGTCCATGTTAATAAAAGTAGAATAAATGTTTTAAGTAACTTATATTAGAGTAATGTACAAAAGAGGATGGTGTCTTCGGTTTACAGACGGTAAATATATTGTCGTTTTAATTTATTATAATCTTTAGATGTCCTTTAAATTTCTTTTTATCTCAACTACGGCATGTTCAATTTATTAAATGGCTTGTTGTGTCGTTAATGTATTTTATATAATTATTCATATAAGGAATTTCCCTTTTTTAAATTTTTGATTTCTAATCTCAGTCTATACTGTTAACCTAGTTTTCCTTCGTATATATTCGTGAAGCCTGGCATCGTCTATTCTGGTATTTTTCGGTGGAATGACATTTTGTTCGATCAGTAACATTTGACATGATTTTGGTCGTTACGTTTTCTGCTGATCTAATTATACAAACTACGTCATCTAACTTTACGATTTTGCCATCGTTTCATTAAATAGAGATATGTCTCAAAGACTGCCTACATCTAAGGAAATGTTAACTATGAATATTTTTTGTTAAAAGGAAAGAAAGTATTTAATTATTTCAATATGAGTCACTCTCAGTAATTATCAAAGGATTTGAAAAATCTTGGAAATGAGTAGATTCAGATTTTAACCAAACTGTCAGAAAATGGTTATGTATTGCATAAGTTTGTAAAAAAAAGATTTTTACTCCAAAATAATATTAGGCTGCTATTGTAGCCACCTTTGAAGATTTTCCAACTACATCTCAATTTTTCACTCTTATTTTTGATACATTTTCAACATTTTTCCATTAATTTACTATAAAAGTATGCAGTAATTTGAATAAATTTTTCATATTTTCTTAAAGAACTAACCTTTTCTTGAAATCTAATGTTTTGCAAAATTATTTTCCTATTTACTTATTTTAAGCTTGATGAAAAGGGGGGTAATTGACATGTTTTCGTAAATTATAAAAAACTGTGATTTTCTAGATTTGTGAAGTAATATTATAAAAAATTGCAGCCGAAATTAATTTTTTGTTCTTTTATATTTTAAACAACTATGTCTGATCTACAAATGAACGAAAACGTAATATTTGATTTACAAAAAATAATCAATTTTGAAAATTGGGGCTAAATTGGGTTATAAATTATCTTGTATGGCAATTTAAGGTAAACATTTCCTATTATTTGTTTTTTAAATAAAAATTAAGTTTTGAAGAATGAATACAGTGATGACACACATTACCTTTATATGTTTGTTTTTAAACAAAAAAAAAAGGAGAAAATTTCATTTTTTGC
Source organism: Mytilisepta virgata (assembly GCA_028015205.1). NCBI lineage: Eukaryota > Metazoa > Mollusca > Bivalvia > Mytilida > Mytilidae > Mytilisepta > Mytilisepta virgata. The sequence goes on from CM051513.1 coordinate 22,508,642, forward strand.
AACTTTTAAGGCTCAAAAAGGGTAAATTTGCTCATTTGCTCATTGTAATCTGATTATCTTCATAACATTATAAAAAATGATTCTAAAACTAATAGAAAATTGGAAATCGAGTGTTTTTTTTAAAATAAAATAATGATATAACTTCTGTAACACTTCTAATTTACAAGATAGGCTATTATTGCAGGACAGACTAATAGATTCTTACTCATTTTCAAAGTGTAGCATGGGAAATCTTCAACGGTTTTTGTTTTTAAATTCATGTCAACATTGTAGAACTACACGCTAAATCATTTGATATATCAATAGTAAAACAGTTGGAAACAGCTCAAGGACGATGAATATAAATAAATGGCTACAATCACATCAATACACAAGGACAAAATTTCCTAAATGACTCAGACAATCTTAATTAAAAGGTGACGAATTTTTGACATTACGCGAAATAAACCCATTTGCCCTGAGACAGATTGTTAACTCCTTGTTAAGGTATTCCTGCTTCGATTAAACGCCTTCCAATGAAATTAATTTAAAAAGACACAAAACAAACGTAGAATTTCCTACACAATAATTGCATTTTCCAATGTAATAGTAATACTGATGGTCGAAACAGTAAACTATACATTTTTCTACTTTACAATATATTAGAGAATTCCTAATTACCTTGTAGAAAGTCAGAATATCGTTATGAAAGATATTACTTACGGGAATTGTTAATGTTTTACATTAAAATGTATTAAAAGCAGAGAACAAAGCAATAATTGCCTTTCCTATATAAACTGTTTTCTGAAATATATCAAATGGTTTTGTTCTCTTACTCTTTTCAGATATCTTAATTACAATCGTAACTATTTTATTTTTATTGTAATTTCATTAGGTCTTGCCAACTATATCTATCGGAATACTCGTCAGTACCTATTTTCAAATCTTTCGATAGTACGATTGTGTTGCAATATATGGTAAACGGGACCTTCATACTTATGCCATGAAAATATACGGTTTTACTACAACAATATGACTGCATTATGTTTTAAGTCACATGAATTTACAATGATGTACAGTGTATTGCTGAAAACAGGTTTTTACACCTGCAAACCTTAACTTGTTGCTAGCATATTATACAATATAAAAGAAAAACTCTTATCCACGTATAGTTGAACAGTGCTTTTATACTGTTGACATCTATTTTATTCTTTTTGGATGCATTTTCACTACTGCTTAATTGACTCAGAAAATGTTAATTTTAGGTGACGAAATTTTGACATTAAGCAAAATGAAAATATTTGCTCTGAAACAGATTGTTAACTCCCTTTTAAGGTTTGCCTGTTCTGATTAAACATCTTCCATCGAAATAATTTTAAAAAGACTGAAGACAAACATAAAATTTCCTACACAATAATTTCACTTTCTTTATGTAATAGTAATACTGCTGCTCGAAACAATAGACTATATATTTTTCTGCTTTGGAACCTATCAAAGAATTACTAATTATCATGTAGAAAATCAGAATATCGTTATAAAAGATATTACTCAGGCAATTGTAACTGTTTTACATTAGCATGTATTAAAACTAGAGAACTAATCAAATTATTGCCTTTCTTATATCAAATGTTTTCTGAAATATATCAAAATGGTTTTGTTCTCTTACTCTTTTCAGATATCTTCATAACAATAGTTTGCAGTCTATTACAGAAAATGCTTTTGGAAACCTGACAGGCTTAACTCTCTTGTAAGTATTTATTTAAAAAAGGATAACCAAGACTACATTTCGTGCTCAAATTAATTGGCTATTCTTCTTTTTTTCCTTTTTTTTTATTTTTTTTTATTTTTTCTTTTTTTCTTTTTTTGTTTTTTTTGTTTTGTTTTTTTTTGTTGTTTGTTTTTTTTTTTTTTTTTTTTTTTTTTTTTTTTTTGGGGGGGGGGGGGTTCCAACGTTTTTGGCCTAGAGTACAACTGATGAGTCTCAAATCGAGGAAATATGAACATCTTGTGCATTAAATTTAGTATGGAAAAAATAAAAAAGGCCAATTTTATTTTTATTGTAATTTCACTAGGTTTTGATCACTATATCTTTCGGAATACTCGTCAGTGACTATTTAGAATAATTTTGATTATACGAGTGTCTTGCAATATATGGTAAACGGGACCTTCATACTAATGCCATGAAAAATAACTCACTTGTAAGTATTTGCTCCGAAAATGAAGTCATTCTTATTAAAGTTTTATAGGCGTCATCATCACTTGGTTGATAGGTATAAAAACCGTTTCCCAAATAGAAATGGACCTGTTCTATTAATATTATCCCTTCCTCACACCGGATCTGACATGGGCAGCATGGCGGGTTTCCTGCAGGCTTAGCTCAGTTGTAAGTATTCACTTAAAAAAGGATAAAGACTACAATTCGTGCTAAAATTAAATTAATTATCTATTCTTCTTTTTTTCTTTTTTATGGGGCGTTTTCTAACGTATTTGGCCTTGAATACACATGACGAGTCTCAAATCGAGGAAATGTGAACATCTTGTGCATTTAATTTGGTATGGAAGAAATAAAAAATGCCAATTTTATTTTTATTGTAATTTCACTTGGTCTTGACCACCATATCTTTCGGGAGACAGTGCCTATTTAGAATAATTTTGATTTTAGAGTGTGTTGCAATGTATTGTAAACAGGACCTTCATACTAATGCCATACTTATGCCATGAAAAATATGTTTTACTTATTTAACTTATTGCTAGATTATTATACTATATAAAAGAACAAACTATTCTCCAAGTGTAGCTTGAACAGTATTTTTATACTGTTGACATCAATTTTATTCTATTTGGATGCATTTTCGCTACTGCTTAATTGACTCAGAAAATGTTAATTTAAAGGGGACGAAATGTTGACAGTAAGCGAAATGAAAACATTTGCTCTGAGACAGATTGTGAACACCCTTTTAAGTTTTGTCTGTTTCGATTAAACACATTTCACCACACTCACTAAGCAGGAAGTCCTTGATAACCACGAGACCGTTCTTAATTCCTTGGCATTTCTACAAAGGATGAACAAATGGACCTTCCTGCTCTTTATTGGATTCCTAAACTACATAAGAGTCCGTTGAAAGAAAGGTACATTGCTGGGTCAGCTAATTGCTCTACAAAACCTCTTTCAAAGATTTTAACATCCATATTGACATGTATTAAAGAGGGCCTTCAGAATTACTGTGAAACATCATAATCCACCAGTGGCGTCAATCAGATGTGGATTCTTAAAAACTCCAAAATTTACTTCAATATCTAAAATCAAAATCTTTGGCTACATGCAACAGCATGAAAACTTTCGACTTCTCTACACTCTACACTACCATACCACATTCTCAATTAAAAGATCGGTTAAAGCAACTAGTTCATCAATTTTTTTTCAAGAAAAATGGTACACGCAGGTATAAATGCCTTGTTCTAGGTAGAGAAAAGTCTTATTTCGTGACGAACCACTCTGAATCTGACAAAAAGTATTCTGAAGATGAAATTACAAACATGTTAGATTTTCTCATAGACAACATATTCGTTGAATTTCGCAGTCTAATTTTTCAACAACCAATCGGCATTCCAATGGGAACCAACTGTGCTCCTCTCCTCGCCGATCTGTTTCTGTACTCATATGAAGCGGACTTCATTCAAGGGTTACTACGTGAAAACAAAAAGAAACTAGCCCAATCCTTTAATTTCACTTTTCGTTATATAGATGATGTGTTGTCGTTAAATAACGACAAATTCCAAGACTTTCTACATCTTATCTACGCCAGTGAGCTTGAAATTAAAAAATCCCTCAGATGAGGGACAAAACTTTATGACAAACGTGATGACTTCAACTTTCCTATTGTTAATTTTCCCTTCTTAAGTAGCAATATACCAGCATCGCCTGCATATGGCGTCTACGTTTCTCAGCTTGTCCGATTTTCAAGGGCATGCGTGAGTTACCCTGACTTTCTACAAAGAGGATTACTGCTGTCACAAAAGCTTCTTAACCAGGGTTTTATCGGGGATAAGTTGATGTCATCACTTAAGAAATTTTGTCTTCCTGGGTTTGTCTGTCCAATGGATTACGTTTTTTGATTGCTCCTTAGGTATATTTGTCCTTTTCAATGATATGAGTTTAAAAAGACCGAAAACAAACATAGGATTTCCTGCACAATAATTGCAAAACCTGATAGGTTTAACTCATTTGTAAGAATTCACTTAAAAATGATAACTAAGAATACAAATTGTGCTCAAATTAAATTGCGTGGCCATTCTTTGTTTTCCCTCTTTTGGGGGAGGTTTCAACGTCTTTGGCATTGAGTACAACTGATGAGTCGCAAAAAAAGGACAAATATAACTAAGGAGCAATAAAAAGAAAACGTATTCCATTGGACAGACAAACCCGGGAAGACAAATGAACAACCACACACACAACAAATAAACACAGAAAACTAAAACAATAATTAACAACACGAACTCCTATAAACACCAGGAGTGAATCCAGGTGCTCCGGAAGGGTAAGCAGTTCCTGCTCCGTGTACGGCACCCGTCGTGAAGTTCAACAAAGTCAATCCGGTGGAAGTCACAAATCGATGGAGGGACATGAAAGGTTACGACAGTGGGAACAGGTCCAACATCATCATAGATATTGGAACACTGTAATGGTCAATCAATTCATGATGACGACCGTAAAATTTCTTAAGTGATGGCATCAACTTATCCCTGATAAAACCATTTTGTGCATTAAATTTGGTATGGAAGAAATAAAAAATGCCAATTTTATTTTTATTGTAATTTCACTAGGTTTTGACCATTATATCTTTCGGAATACTCGTCAGTGATTATTTAGAATAATGTTGCATCAGATATTACAATACTAGCCCTTTAACAGTAACAAATTGTAAAAGTTATGAACGTTAAGAAGTATCTCCCGAGGGCATAGTCCTTTTCTTAGATCGTTTTGGCTTTACAGTGTTTTGGTCATTTTTGTATTTTTGAATTTTTTCTTTAAGTTTTGGATTTTTGTTTTGGTTTGCAACATTTTACGCCTTGAAAACAAATGATCAGTCGAGAATTGACGAAATGTTCACACCTTCTGCATCAAAATTGGTATCAAAGAATTGTATTTTAACACAGAGATATAATGAACACAAGCCTATCAGCTCGTCAACTTTTGTTTTACATTTATTTGTCTATCTGCATGTAACACAAACGCACAAAATTATACTTTCAGACGATTAGGACGGAATGAAATTTCTGTCATTGAGGATGGAACTTTCAGAGGTCTTGATAGTTTGCAATATTTTTGAGTAACTATTCAAGTTGTAAAATTTTAGTCACTCATTTTACGCTATATATTTCTGCAAGTTTGCAATTATAATGACATTGTAGGGTTCTGCATTGATTACAAAGTTTATCTAGCAAGAGAAAGATATAACTCTTTTCAAGATAGTCATCTGTTATCCACACAAATCATTTTGCTTTACAGTCATAATGTGCATACAATTATCTAATTTCGCACTGACAGAATGTCAATTTGCCATTTTGGAAAAGGTTGTGACGTAATTCTAATATGGGCATGTCCAACAACGCCCCAGTCGTTGCCAAGATCATTTTGGGGCAAAAGAACACCGCATATCTTAAGAGTTAACACAAACAGTTTAAAACACATGTAAATATGTGTATTTATACATTAAAATATTCAGTGCGCTCCGTAGACTAAACCTATATAGATCTAAATGATATTCGACGTCATAAAAGAAATTAAAAAAATGAATAAACTATTTTCAAATTACGAGCATATTGGGATATATGATTGATTGATTAATTGTTCCTTAACGTCCAGAGGTAAATATGTCATGCTTCTTCAGGACGAAAACCAGTTGAAGTTATCAAAATATTCAAATAGTGGTGGGTCAGGAAACAAAGGGGAACCAATTTTGACTGCCACTATCAATGAGGATGGTTGGGTAGGGTCGGATAATTTAGCCATCTCTTGCGGCAATAGCCTGCTCCTTTTCGAATACTACTGAAAGGGTCTTTAGCGTGCAGGGAGTGTGGCACGCGATAGGCAACTCTATGGGATGAGCCCCCTTGATACATTACAGGTGCCTAGAATAGGATAAATGTTTTTAGCAAGTAGGCAAATACAATGTCGCATTGTCACAGTGGATAAAGGTGTAAACTGCTAAAAGAAATCAGAATAATAAAATATTTACTTAATTTACAGATATCTTTATAACAACCGTTTACAGTTTAATACTGAGAAAACGTTTGAAAAGTTGGCACTTTTAAGGACACCCATTTTTACTGAAAATCATTTAAATCTTATTATATATTAGTATAGTAAATAACATAATTATTATGGGTAAAACAATGAAGAATGTATTGTAACCACCTTTTAAGATTACATATAATAATATCCAACATACAAGAGAATAAGAGAGTAATGACAATGGTACACATAAATGAAGTGCAGCAATGAAATCATTTTATACGAAAGTATGAGAATTATCATTTGATAAACGGGGGCCTCGGTGGCCTAGTGGTCTAGATAGTTCGTCATGACTACTAATAATCACTAGTCTGTCAATGCTGAGGTTGTGAGTTCGAATTTCACCTGTTACAGGGTGTGTTCGACTCCGATCTTAATTGACAAGGATTGCCAAATTTCCTACCGAAGGTCGGTGGTTCTCTCCACCAATAAAAAACTGGCAGCCGCGAAATATCTAAATGTGCTGAAAACGGCGTAAAATCCCAACTAAACAAACAAACAAGTCATTTGATAAAAGCTATCTTATTTATTCAGAGAGTCTTGAACAAAAATATTAAATTCAAGCATATTAGTCAATGGGTTACATATTCAAGATGCAGAAACGGTACGCTTTAAACAAAATGAGTAATAAATTACTTGGTCCATGTTAATAAAAGTAGAATAAAATGCTTTTAGAAACTTATATTGAGGTAATGTAGAACACACGATAATGTGTTCGATTTGCAGACTGTAAATATTTTGTTGTTTTAATTTATTATAGTTTTTATATGTTATTTAAGTCCTTTTTTATCTCAAGTACGGCATGTAAAATTCGTTTACTAGCTTGTCTGTGTCGTTAATGTATTTTATATAATTATGAATATCAGGAGTTTCCCTTTTTTTAAATTTTTGATTTCTAATCTCAGTCTATACTGAAAACTTAGTTTTCCTTCGTATATAATCGTCAAGCCTGGCATCGTCTATTCTGATATTTTTCGGTGAAATGACATTTTGTTCGATCGGTAACATTTGACATGATTTTAGTGGTTACGTTTGACGCTGATCTAATTATACAAACTACGTCATCTAACTTTACGCATTTTGCCATGGTTTCAGTAAATAGAGATATGTCTCAAACACTGCCTACATCTAAGGTTATGTTAAATATGAACTATGAATAATTTCTGTTAAAAGGAAAGAAAGTACTTAATTATTTCAATATGAGTCACTCTTTGTAAATTTCAAAGGAGGCTTTAAAAAATCTTGGAAATGAGTAGATTAAGATTTTAACCAAACTGTCAGAAAATGGTAATGTATTGCATAAGTTTGAAAAAAAAGATGTTTACTCCAGAATAATATTTGGCTGCTATGGTATCCTCCTTTGAAGATTTTCCAGCTAGATCTCATTTTTTCACTCTTATTGTTCATAAATTTTCAACCTTTTTCCATTCAATTTACTTTAAAGGTATTCAGTAAGTTGAATTCGTTTTTTATATTTTATTAACAACTAACATTGTCTTGAAAAAAATATTATGTTTAGTAAAATTATTTTTGCTATTTACTTATTTAAGCTTCATAAAAAAAGGGGGGGGTGGGGGTAATAGACATGTTATTGTCAATTCATCAATTATAAAAACTGTGATTTTCTATATCTTTGAAGGAATATTATAAAAAATTACAGCCGAAATTATTTTTTTGTTCTTTTATATTTTCAAACAAGTATGTCTTATCTACAAATGAACGAAAACCTAAAGTGATAATATTTAATTTACGAAAAATATTCAATTTTGAAAATTGGGGCTAAATTAGGTTATAAAGTATCTTGTATTCCAATTTAAAGTAAACATTTTCTATTATTTGTTTTTTTAAATAAAAAGTAAGCTTTGAGTAATGAATATATTATACATACATTACATTTACATGTTTTTTTAAACAAAAAGAAGAAAATTTCATTTTCTGCAACTTTTGAGGCTCAAAACGGAGTAAATATGCTCATTTCCACAATGTAATCTGTTTATCTTCACAACATTATAAAAAATGATTTTAAAACTAATAGAAAATTGGAAATCCAGTGGTTTTTTAATACATTAATGATATAACTGTTGTAGCACTTCCAATTTACAAGATGGACTATTATTGCAGGATAGACTAATAGGTTCTTACACAATTTCAAAGTGAAGAATGGGAAATCTTCAAGGGTTTTTTTTTAATTCATGTCTACATTGTAGAACTACACGCTAAATCATTAATATCTATAACAGTAAAACAGTTGAAAACAGCTCAAGTACCATGAATATAAATGAATGGCTACAATCAAATCAATAAACAATGACAACATTTCTTAAATAACTCAGACAATCTTAATTAAAAGGTGACGAACTTTTGACATTACGCAAAATAAAACCATTGCCCTGAGACAGATTTTTAACTCCTTGTTAAGGTTTTCCCGTTTCGCTTTCTAATGAAATGAGTTTAAAAACACCCAAAACAAACATAGAATTTCCTACACAATAATTGCAATTTCTTATGTAATCGTAATACTGATGGTCGAAACAATAAATTATATATTTTTGTACTTTACAATATATTAGAGAATCCCTACTTACCATGTAGAAAATCAGAATATCGTTATGAAAGATATTACTATAGGGAATTGTTAATGTTTTACATTAAAATGTATTAAAAGCAGAGAACAAAGCAATCATTGCCTTTCCTATATCAAATGCTTTCTGAAATATATCAAAATGGTTTTGTTCTCTTACTCTTTTCAGATATCCTAATTACAATCTTAACGATCTGATTTTTTATTTAATTTCATTAGGTCTTGCCAACTATATTTTTCGGAATACTCGTCAATACCTATTTACAATACTTTTGATAGTATGAGTGTGTTGCAATTTATGGTAAACGGGACCTTCATACTTATGCCAAAACAAACATAGGATTTCATACACAATAATTGCATTTTCTTATGTAATAGTAATACTGATGCTCGAATAAGAAATTATATGTTTTTATACTTTACAATATATTAGAGAATTCCTAATTACCATGTAGAAAAGTCAGAATATCGTTATAAAAGATATTACGTCAGGGAATTGTTAATGTTTTACATTAAAATATATTAAAACCAGAGAACAACGCAATCATTGCCTTTCCTATATCAAATGTTTTCTGAAATATGTGAAAAATGGTTTTGTTCTCTTACTCTTTGCAGATATCTTAATTACAGTCGTAACTATTTTATTTTTAATGTAATTTCATAAGGTCTTGCCAACTATATCTCTCGGAATACTCGTCAATAACTATTTACAATACTTTTCATAGTACGAGTGTGTTGCAATATATGCCATGAAAATATATGGTTTTACTACAACAATATGACTGGATTATGTTTTTAAGTCACATGAATTTACAATGATGTACAGTGTATTGTTGAAAACAGGTTTTTACACTGCAAACTTTAACTTGTTGCTAGCATATTATACAATATAAAAGAACAAACTCTTATCTACGTATAGTTGAACAGTGTTTTTATACTGTTGACATCAATTTTATTCTTTTTGGATGCATTTTCACTACTGCTTAATTTACTCAGAAAATGTTAATTTTAGGTGACGAAATTTTGACATTACGCGAATTAAAACCATTTGCTCTGAAACAGATTGTTAACTCCTTCTTAAGGTTTGCCTGTTTTGATTAAACGCCTTCCAATGAAATAGTTTTAAAAAGACTGAAGACAAACATAGGATGTCCTACACAATAAATGAATTTTCTTTATGTAATAGTAATACTGATGCTCGAAACAATAGACTATATATTTTTTCTGCTTTACAACCTATCAAAGAATTCCTAATTATCATGTAGAAAGTCAAAATGTCGTTATAAAAGATATTACTCGGGCAATTGTAACTGTTTTACATTAGCATGTATTAAAACTAGAGAACAAATCAAATTACTGCTTTTCCTATATCAAATGTTTTCTAAAATATATCAAAATGGTTTTGTTCTCTTACTCTTTTCAGATTTCTTGATAACAATCGTTTGCAGTCTGTTACAGAAAATGCTTTTGGAAACCTGACAGGCTTAATTGAGTTGTGAGTATTCATTTAAAAAGGGATAACCAAGACTACAATTCGTGCTCAAATTAAATTGATTGGCTATTCTTCTTTTTTCCTTTTTCTTTTGTTTTTGTTTTTTTTTTTTTTTTTCCAACGTCTTTGGCCTCGAGTACAAGTGATGAGTCTCAAATCGTGGAAATGTGAACATCTTGTGCATTAAATTTGGTATGGAAGAAATAAAAAAGGTCAATTTTATTTTTATTGTAATTTCATTAGGTCTTGATCACTATATCTTTCGGAATACTCGTCAGTGCAAATTTTGATTATACGAGTGTCTTGCAATATATGGTAAACGAGACCTTTATACTTGTGCCATGAAAAATAATTCACTTGTAAGTATTTGCTCCTAAAATGAAGTCATCCTTATTAAAAATTTTTGGGCGTCATCATGTCTTGCTTGATAGGTATTAAAACCGTTTCCCAAATGAAAATTGACCTGTCCTATTAATATTATCCCTTCCTTATACCGGATGTGACATGGGCGGCATAGCGGGTGTCCTGTAGGAAGAAGACACTGCTTACTCTTACGCAGGACCTGAGTTTACCTAAGGTTTTTTGGTGGGTCCTGTTGTTCATATGTTTTTAGTTTTTAATTGTGGTGCATGTATTGTTTTGATCTCGTCTTCGTTTTTCTCCGGAGTTTTTCAGTTGTAACGATTTTTCCGTCCTTCGAATATCCCTTTAGTATTTCTTGACTTGACTTAAAAAGATAACCAAGACCAAAATTCGTGCCCAATTTAAATTAATTGATTTTTCTTCTTTTTTTCCTCTTTTTTGAGGGGGGTGGCCAACTTCTTAAGCCTTCTGTTCAACTGATGAGTCTCAAATCGACGAAATGTGCACATCTTGTCCAATAAATGTAGTATGGAATAAATAAAAAATGCCAATTTTATATTTGCTGTAATTGTACTAGGTCTTGACCACTATATCTTTCGGAATACTCGTCAGTGCCTATTTAGAATATTTGATAATACGGGTGTGTTGCAATATATGGTAAACGGGACCTCCATACTTATGCTATGAAAACTTTTTTTTACAACAACAATATCACTGAAATCTATTTTAAGTCGCATGAATTTCCAATGATGTACAGTGCTTTGGTGAAAACAGGTTTTTACACATGCAAACTTTAACTTTATTGTTAGTATATTATACTACACAATGTAATTAATTAATCCAAATTTTCTTTTGGTTTGAATTGTGGTTGTAATTGTGTTGGGTCAGATATTACAATACTAGTCCTTAGAATTAACTGTAACAAATTGTAAAATTTATGAACATTAAGACGTATCTCCCTCGGGCATAGTTCTGTACTTAGATGGTTTTTTGCTTTACAATGTTTTGGTAATTTTTGCATTTTTGAATTTGATCTTCAAGGTTTTGGATTTTTATTTTGGTTTGCAACATTTTAGGCCTTGAAAACAAATCATAAGTGGAAAATTGACGAAATGTTCACATCTTCTGCATCAAAATTGGTATCAAAGAATTGTACTTTAACACAGAGAGATAATGAAGAGAAGCCTATCAGCTCGTAAACTTTTGTTTTACATTTATTCGTCTATATGCATATAAAACTAACGCACGAAATTATACTTTCAGACATTTAGACCATAATGAAATTTCTATAATTGCGGCCGGAGTTTTCAGAGGTCTTGATAGTTTGCAATATTTGTAAGTAATTATTCAAGTTGTACAAGTTTAGGCACCGATGTCACGCTATATATTTCTCCAAGTTTGCAATTATACTGATAATGTAAGGTTCTGCACTGATTACAAGGTTTATCTAGCAAGAGAAAGACCTACCTTTTTTCAAGATAGTCATATGGTATCCACAAAAATAATTTCGTTTTGCAGTCATAATTTGCATACAAAAATCAATTTCACACGGACAGAATAAAAAATTACCATTTTTGAAAAGGTTGTGACTTAATTCCAATATGGTCATGTACAAAAACTCCCCAGTCATTGCCAAGATTACTCTTGGGCAAGAGAACACCGAATATCTTAAGAGTTAACATTAACAGTTTAAAACACCTGTAAGTAAGGTATTTATACATTAAAATATTGAGTGCCTTCCGTAGACAAAACCTATAGAGATCTAAATGGCATTCCACGTCATACAAGAAATTCACGACATTAATTTAGCTAATTTCAAATTAAGAGCATAATGGGATATATGATTGATTGATTAATTCTTGCTTAACATCCAGTGGCAAATATTTCATGCTTCTCCAGGACGAGAACCAGCTCAATTTATCAAAAAAATTCAAATAGGGGTGGGTCAGGACACAAAAGGGAACCAATTTTGACTGAAACTGTAAAAGGCGGATGGTTGAGTATGGTCGGATAATTTAGCCTTCTGTAGCGCCATTAGCCTGCTCTTTTTCGAAAACTACAGAAAGGGTCTTAAGCGTGCAAGGAGTGTGGCATTCTCCAAACAAGTTTACATCTATAGTCCGCGATCACGCTTTCCGTATAATGAACCGACAACCCCAAACGAGAGGGTCTCCCCTATTCGCCACATGGGGATGCGCTAGGCGACACTATGGGTTGAGCCCACGTGATCCATCACAGGTGCCTAGAGTAATATATATGATTTGAGCAAGTAGGCAAATACAGTGATGCACTGTCACAGTGTATCAAGGGGTAAACTGCTATACTGAAAACTTAGTTTTCCTTCGTATATAATCGTCAAGCCTGGCATCGTCTATTCTGATATTTTTCGGTGAAATGACATTTTGTTCGATCGGTAACATTTGACATGATTTTAGTGGTTACGTTTGACGCTGATCTAATTATACAAACTACGTCATCTAACTTTACGCACTTTGCCATGGTTTCAGTAAATAGAGATATGTCTCAAACACTGCCTACATCTAAGGTTATGTTAAATATGAACTATGAATAATTTCTGTTAAAAGGAAAGAAAGTACTTAATTATTTCAATATGAGTCACTCTTTGTAAATTTCAAAGGAGGCTTTAAAAAATCTTGGAAATGAGTAGATTAAGATTTTAACCAAACTGTCAGAAAATGGTTATGTATTGCATAAGTTTGAAAAAAAAGATTTTTACTCCAAAATAATATTTGGCTGCTATGGTATCCACCTTTGAAGATTTTCCAGCTAAATCTCATTTTTTCACTCTTATTGTTCATAAATTTTCAACCTTTTTTTATTCAATTTACTTTAAAGGTATTCAGTAAGTTGAATTCGTTTTTTATATTTTATTAACAACTAACATTGTCTTGAAAAAAATATTATGTTTAGTAAAATTATTTTTGCTATTTACTTATTTAAGCTTCATAAAAAAAGAGGGGGGGGGGGTGGGGGTAATAGACATGTTATTGTCAATTCATCAATTATAAAAACTGTGATTTTCTATATCTTTGAAGGAATATTATAAAAAATTGCAGCCGAAATTATTTTTTTGTTCTTTTATATTTTCAAACAAGTATGTCTTATCTACAAATGAACGAAAACCTAAAGTGATAATATTTAATTTACGAAAAATATTCAATTTTGAAAATTGGGGCTAAATTAGGTTATAAAGTATCTTGTATTCCAATTTAAAGTAAACATTTTCTATTATTTGTTTTTTAAATAAAAAGTAAGCTTTGAGTAATGAATATATTATACATACATTACCTTTACATGTTTTTTTAAACAAAAAGAAGAAAATTTCATTTTCTGCAAGTTTTGAGGCTCAAAACGGGGTAAATATGCTCATTTCCACAATGTAATCTGTTTATCTTCACAACATTATAAAAAATGATTTTAAAACTAATAGAAAATTGGAAATCCAGTGGTTTTTTAATACATTAATGATATAACTGTTGTAGCACTTCCAATTTACAAGATGGACTATTATTGCAGGATAGACTAATAGGTTCTTACACAATTTCAAAGTGAAGAATGGGAAATCTTCAAGGGTTTTTTTTTTTAATTCATGTCTACATTGTAGAACTACACGCTAAATCATTAATATATATAACAGTAAAACAGTTGAAAACAGCTCAAGTACCATGAATATAAATGAACGGCTACAATCAAATCAATAAACAATGACAACATTTCTTAAATAACTCAGACAATCTTAATTAAAAGGTGACGAACATTTGACATTACGCAAAATAAAACCATTGCCCTGAGACAGATTTTTAACTCCTTGTTAAGGTTTTCCCGTTTCGCCTTCTAATGAAATGAGTTTACAAACACCCAAAACAAACATAGAATTTCCTACACAATAATAAATGCAATTTCTTATGTAATCGTAATACTGATGGTCGAAACAATAAATTATATATTTTTGTACTTTACAATATATTAGAGAATCCCTACTTACCATGTAGAAAATCAGAATATCGTTATGAAAGATATTACTATAGGGAATTGTTAATGTTTTACATTAAAATGTATTAAAAGCAGAGAACAAAGCAATCATTGCCTTTCCTATATCAAATGCTTTCTGAAATATATCAAAATGGTTTTGTTCTCTTACTCTTTTCAGATATCCTAATTACAATCTTAACTATCTGATTTTTTATTTAATTTCATTAGGTCTTGCCAACTATATTTTTCGGAATACTCGTCAATACCTATTTACAATATTTTTGATAGTATGAGTGTGTTGCAATTTATGGTAAACGGGACCTTCATACTTATGCCAAAACAAACATAGGATTTCATACACAATAATTGCATTTTCTTATGTAATAGTAATACTGATGCTCGAATAAGAAATTATATGTTTTTATACTTTACAATATATTAGAGAATTCCTAATTACCATGTAGAAAAGTCAGAATATCGTTATAAAAGATATTACGTCAGGGAATTGTTAATGTTTTACATTAAAATATATTAAAACCAGAGAACAACGCAATCATTGCCTTTCCTATATCAAATGTTTTCTGAAATATGTGAAAAATGGTTTTGTTCTCTTACTCTTTACAGATGTCTTAATTACAGTCGTAACTATTTTATTTTTAATGTAATTTCATAAGGTCTTGCCAACTATATCTCTCGGAATACTCGTCAATACCTATTTACAATACTTTTCATAGTACGAGTGTGTTGCAATATATGCCATGAAAATATATGGTTTTACTACAACAATATGACTGGATTATGTTTTTAAGTCACATGAATTTACAATGATGTACAGTGTATTGTTGAAAACAGGTTTTTACACTGCAAACTTTAACTTGTTGCTAGCATATTATACAATATAAAAGAACAAACTCTTATCTACGTATAGTTGAACAGTGTTTTTATACTGTTGACATCAATTTTATTCTTTTTGGATGCATTTTCACTACTGCTTAATTTACTCAGAAAATGTTAATTTTAGGTGACGAAATGTTGACATTACGCGAAATAAAACCATTTGCTCTGAAACAGATTGTTAACTCCTTCTTAAGGTTTGCCTGTTTTGATTAAACGCCTTCCAATGAAATAGTTTTAAAAAGACTGAAGACAAACATAGGATGTCCTACACAATAAATGAATTTTCTTTATGTAATAGTAATACTGATGCTCGAAACAATAGACTATATATTTTTTCTGCTTTACAACCTATCAAAGAATTCCTAATTATCATGTAGAAAGTCAGAATGTCGTTATAAAAGATATTACTCGGGCAATTGTAACTGTTTTACATTAGCATGTATTAAAACTAGAGAACAAATCAAATTACTGCTTTTCCTATATCAAATGTTTTCTAAAATATATCAAAATGGTTTTGTTCTCTTACTCTTTTCAGATTTCTTGATAACAATCGTTTGCAGTCTGTTACAGAAAATGCTTTTGGAAACCTGACAGGCTTAATTGAGTTGTGAGTATTCATTTAAAAAGGGATAACCAAGACTACAATTCGTGCTCAAATTAAATTGATTGGCTATTCTTCTTTTTTCCTTTTTCTTTTGTTTTTGTTTTTGTTTTTTTTTTCCAACGTCTTTGGCCTCGAGTACAAGTGATGAGTCTCAAATCGTGGAAATGTGAACATCTTGTGCATTAAATTTGGTATGGAAGAAATAAAAAAGTTCAATTTTATTTTTATTGTAATTTCATTAGGTCTTGATCACTATATCTTTCGGAATACTCGTCAGTGCAAATTTTGATTATACGAGTGTCTTGCAATATATGGTAAACGAGACCTTTATACTTGTGCCATGAAAAATAATTCACTTGTAAGTATTTGCTCCTAAAATGAAGTCATCCATATTAAAAATTTTTGAGCGTCATCATGTCTTGCTTGATAGGTATTAAAACCGTTTCCCAAATGAAAATTGACCTGTCCTATTAATATTATCCCTTCCTTATACCGGATGTGACATGGGCGGCATAGCGGGTGTCCTGTAGGAAGAAGACACTGCTTACTCTTACGCAGGACCTGAGTTTACCTAAGGTTTTTTGGTGGGTCCTGTTGTTCATATGTTTTTAGTTTTTAATTGTGGTGCATGTATTGTTTTGATCTTGTCTTCGTTTTTCTCCGGAGTTTTTCAGTTGTAACGATTTTTCCGTCCTTCGCATATCCCTTTAGTATTTCTTGACTTGACTTAAAAAGATAACCAAGACCAAAATTCGTGCCCAATTTAAATTAATTGATTTTTCTTCTTTTTTTCCTCTTTTTCGAGGGGGGTGGCCAACTTCTTAAGCCTTCTGTTCAACTGATGAGTCTCAAATCGACGAAATGTGCACATCTTGTCCAATAAATGTAGTATGGAATAAATAAAAAATGCCAATTTTATATTTGCTGTAATTGTACTAGGTCTTGACCACTATATCTTTCGGAATACTCGTCAGTGCCTATTTAGAATATTTGATAATACGGGTGTGTTGCAATATATGGTAAACGGGACCTCCATACTTATGCTATGAAAACTTTTTTTTACAACAACAATATCACTGAAATCTATTTTAAGTCGCATGAATTTCCAATGATGTACAGTGCTTTGGTGAAAACAGGTTTTTACACATGCAAACTTTAACTTTATTGTTAGTATATTATACTACACAATGTAATTAATTAATCCAAATTTTCTTTTGGTTTGAATTGTGGTTGTAATTGTGTTGGGTCAGATATTACAATACTAGTCCTTAGAATTAACTGTAACAAATTGTAAAATTTATGAACATTAAGACGTATCTCCCTCGGGCATAGTTCTGTACTTAGATGGTTTTTTGCTTTACAATGTTTTGGTAATTTTTGCATTTTTGAATTTGATCTTCAAGGTTTTGGATTTTTATTTTGGTTTGCAACATTTTAGGCCTTGAAAACAAATCATAAGTGGAAAATTGACGAAATGTTCACATCTTCTGCATCAAAATTGGTATCAAAGAATTGTACTTTAACACAGAGAGATAATGAAGAGAAGCCTATCAGCTCGTCAACTTTTGTTTTACATTTATTCGTCTATATGCATATAAAACTAACGCACGAAATTATACTTTCAGACATTTAGACCATAATGAAATTTCTATCATTGCGGCCGGAGTTTTCAGAGGTCTTGATAGTTTGCAATATTTGTAAGTAATTATTCAAGTTGTACAAGTTTAGGCACCGATGTCACGCTATATATTTCTCCAAGTTTGCAATTATACTGATAATGTAAGGTTCTGCACTGATTACAAGGTTTATCTAGCAAGAGAAAGACCTACCTTTTTTCAAGATAGTCATATGGTATCCACAAAAATAATTTCGTTTTGCAGTCATAATTTGCATACAAAAATCAATTTCACACGGACAGAATAAAAAATTACCATTTTTGAAAAGGTTGTGACTTAATTCCAATATGGTCATGTACAAAAACTCCCCAGTCATTGCCAAGATTACTCTTGGGCAAGAGAACACCGAATATCTTAAGAGTTAACATTAACAGTTTAAAACACCTGTAAGTAAGGTATTTATACATTAAAATATTGAGTGCCTTCCGTAGACAAAACCTATAGAGATCTAAATGGCATTCCACGTCATACAAGAAATTCACGACATTAATTTAGCTAATTTCAAATTAAGAGCATAATGGGATATATGATTGATTGATTAATTCTTGCTTAACATCCAGTGGCAAATATTTCATGCTTCTCCAGGACGAGAACCAGCTCAATTTATCAAAAAAATTCAAATAGGGGTGGGTCAGGACACAAAAGGGATCCAATTTTGACTGAAACTGTAAAAGGCGGATGGTTGAGTATGGTCGGATAATTTAGCCTTCTGTAGCGCCATTAGCCTGCTCTTTTTCGAAAACTACAGAAAGGGTCTTAAGCGTGCAAGGAGTGTGGCATTCTCCAAACAAGTTACCATCTATAGTCCGCGATCACGCTTTCCGTATAATGAACCGACAACCCCAAACGAGAGGGTCTCCCCTATTCGCCACATGGGGATGCGCTAGGCGACTCTATGGGTTGAGCCCACGTGATCCATCACAGGTGCCTAGAGTAATATATATGATTTGAGCAAGTAGGCAAATACAGTGATGCACTGTCACAGTGTATCAAGGTGTAAACTGCTGAAAGAAATCAAAATAATAAAATATTGATTTAATTTGCACATATTTTTATAGCAACCGTTCACAGTTTAATGCTGAGAAAACGTGTGAAAACCTGACACTTTTAAGGACACCCATTTTTACTATAAATCATTTAAACCTTATTATATATTAGTATAGTAAATAACAGAATTATAATGGGTAAAACAATGAAGAATGTATTTTAAACACCTTTTTTAAGATTATATAGAATAATATCCAAAATACACGAGAATAAGAGAATATTGACAATGGTACACATAAATGAAGTGCAGCAATGAAAACATCTTATACGAAAGTATGAGAACTATCATTTGATAAAAGCTATCATATTTATTCAGAGAGTCTTGAACAAAAATATTAAATTCTAGAAATGCAAGTATTATAGACTATGGGCTACATATTCAAGATGCAGTAACGGTACAATTTAAACAAAATTCGTAATAAATTACTTGGTCCTTGTTAATAAAAGTAGAATAAAAAGTTTTAAGATACTTATATTACAGTAATGTACAAAAGAGGTTTGCAGACTGTAAATATGCTGTCGTTTTAATTTATTATAATGTTTAGATGTCATCTAAGGTCCTTTTTATCTCAAGTACGACATGTTCAATGTGTTAACTAGCTTGTCTGTGTCGTTAATGTATTTTAAATAATTATTCATATCAGGAATTTCCCTTTTTAAATTTGTGTTGTCTAATCTCAGTCTATACTGATAACTTAGTTTTCCTTCGTATATAATCGTGAAGCCTGGCATCGTCTATTCTGGTATTTTTCGGTGAAATGACATTTTGTTCGATAGGTAACATTTGACATGATTTTCGTCGTTACGTTTGACGCTGATCTAATTATACAAACTACGTCATCTAACTTTACGCATTTTGCCAAAAAAAGATTTTTACTCCAAAATAATATTTGGTTGCTATCGTAGCCATCTTTGAAGATTTTACTACTAAATCACAATTGTTCATAAAATTTCAACATTTTTCTATCAAATTTACTTTAAAAGTATTCAGTAAGTTGAATTTATTTTTATGTGTTCTTAAACAACTAACCTTGTCTTGAAAAAAAAATCTAATGTTTTGTAAAATTATTTTTGCTATTTATTTATTTTAAGCTATATAAAAAGGGGGATAATTGGCATGTTTTCATACATTATCAAAACTGTGATTTTCCAGATTTTTGAAGGAATATTATTAGAAATTGCAGCCAAAATTATTTTTTTGTTCTTTTATATTTTTAAACAACTATGTCTTATCTGCAAATGAACGAAATCCTAAGTGGTAATATTTAATTTACGAAAAATAATTAATTTTGAAAAATGGGGAATAATTGAGTTTCAAAATAACAATCCAAAGATAATAATATTAGATATAGTAGATTTATACTATGCTGTATACGATGCATTTCAAGGAGTAACCTCTCATCAGCAGCATTAAAACCGAAACATTTGGAAGACCAAAAACCAAACTTATATTAAACAAGAAGTACTCAACCAAAAATACCGAAATAGGAAGCCACATTTCAGCTAAGGATATCTACCATGTGCAATACAAGGAATGAACACTTAGTATTTCTATTATTTTAGCTTTGAACAATGAATACAATGATGACATACATTACCTTTACATGTTTTTTTTTAACAAAAAAAAAGAAGAAAATTTCTTTTTTTGCAATTTTTGAAGCTCAAAAAGGGGTAAATTTGCTCATTTGCTCATTGTGATCTGTTTATCTTCACAACAGTATAACAAATGATTTTAAAACTAATAGAAAATTGGAAATCCAGTGGTTTTTTAAATAAATTAATGATATAACTGTTGTAACACTTCTATTTTACAAGATAGACTATTATTGCATAACAGACTAACAGGTTCTTACACAATTTCAAAGTGAAGAATGGGAAATCTTCAACGTTTTTTTTAATTCATGTCTTTCAAAAGTGGAGTGCAAAGTTATTATCTTTCCATAAAGATGTAGAAGAAAACTGTAAATATATGTATCATCATTGATACACATTTACTAGTGAAAATAAAATGATAAGAAAGCAAAATATAAACATTTAATTGAAGAAAATAAGAAACAAATTGCATTCATAATGACATAGGGTTAAATATCAATTCAAACTATATATATATATATATATATATATATATATATATATATATATATATATATATATCTGATTGAGATCTTTAGTCTCAAATTAAACTTCCTTCCACTCATCCTTGAACAACAAAAGTAAAAATGGTACATTTATCGGAGTTAAAAAGAAGAAGATCCGCATTGTATTGAAAAAGATGTATTATCAACACCGAATTAGAAGGAATGAATTTGGAATTGACAGTTTGAAATAGAATACTAAAATATCCCTGTTCTCTGAAATGCATGACTAGATAACTTAATTGAAAACCATGATTTCAAAAAAACAGTAGATGTCTTGCCTCATGAGGAAAAACATGACTGTACAATATATGTATGAAAAACATATGTCTTGGAACAAAAAATATAATTAAAACAGGTTAATATAATTCTTGAACAAAAATAACCAGTTTAAAGAAAGTCACCACATCTTCAGATCGAATAATGTCATCTGTTGAAAATTGATATAGCTGACTACACAAGAATCAAGTCATTAATGGACAGACAATTCCATTCATGTTTACTATACTTACTCCTTTAAAATCAGGGTTTATATAGAATATATACTTTCTAATTTTCTTGTCTATCAATAAACAAGGGGCATTTCATCAAATAAAATAAGGAGACTTTCCATGTATAATATAACAGGTGACTTGCAAGATAACAAGTCCAAGAACAACTTATAACAAATATTGAAGTTGAACTATCGTAATTTTAAGATGCTTGACACAGTTGTATACTTGACAAAGTGATGTACCTGACTCACACATGTATTGGGAATATATACACTTTATATAAAATAATAATGATAACTTTGGAAATTGGCTCACTCTTAACCCTCTTTATCACAAAATACAACTGTGTCAAGCATCTTAAAATTACGATAGTTCAACTTTAATATTTGTTATAAGTTGTTCTTGGACTGCTGAATTTTTCCTGTAATATCTAGAAAAAAAGCTCGTGATTTGTTGGGCAGTTAAAAATTCCTCCAACAAAAAAGTTGTATCCCATCGTCTCCTTTAGCAGTCTTAGTGTCTGCAGAAACTTTCTCAGGATCTTCCTTTTGATCTGTGACTGCACTTTTGTTAAATTTCTCAACTAGATTATTTTTTTGTTTATCATTAAACCTTTTGCTTTTTCTTACCTCTTTTATTGCCCATCCTTTTGATAATTTGATGTCATGGCATATTGTTGAGTCAGACTCTACTGAGATTTGCAAACTGTTGCTGCTATGTAACTTTTCAAGATAAGTGTTTTCACCACATCAACAGATGACCCTTCTGGTATTTTCAATTGACAATCTCCAACAAGCATATGTCCCTCCATGCTTCATACGTTGAAAAGGACAGTATCCACTCTTCATTTTTGCAGGAAAAGATACCCATATGGTACTAAATAATCATGATAATATCGCTACGATAAGAAATAGTAATGAATATCCAAATAGTACGAATAATGCCTTAATTAAGTTGATTTTATCCATATGGTACGAAAAGGTTAATATTACCGCCGATCTTGGTACGAAATGGTTCTGTCGAAAAATATGTATGGTACGAAATCGCACAAGGGTTTGGTTCGAAATGGTAAATTTATGGTACGAAATGGTCATGGTACGAAGTGACTATAAACCTTTAGGATTGTGTCCGATGAACCAGAATGTCAATAAACTTGGCTGGCACGGCCGAACATATTTTAGCATAGGACACTATGTGAAAATACATTAACAAATCTTCTTGTTTCAAACCACTAAGCCAATTGAAACCAGACCGTCCCGGTGGTCTAGAGGTCGTGCGTTCGATCCCCGGTCGGGTCAAACCAAAGACATTAAAATTGGTATTTGCTGCTTCTCCGATATTTCGCGATATTTAGGAGTAAGAGCAAAAACTGGTCGGCTCGGAGTCAGTACAATGTGTCCGAGTGAAGTGATATGGCTTCCTGCGCAAAGTTACATCGTCAGCTATCACATCAAAACTCCGACTTAGCGTGTTGGTCTAGTACAAAGCAGGGATCATATTCATTATCATATCGACATGTTTCCGACCTCATATGCACCTGGTTGCCACTGGACGTTAAACAATAATTCATCCATCCATCCAATTGAAACCATACTTTGCAGAAATGGTCTGAAGGTGATCCCCTTTCAGAATTGTGTAATATAACCCCAAATGTCAACAAAGAAGACGCTACTGCCGAATTTATTTTACGATGGGACGATATGGTGAAATTAAAAAAAAAACACGTCGGGGCTTTAGCGGTCAAATTGTGTCAGATGACCAGGACTGTCAACGAAGACGGCCGCCATAACTTTGTTTAATATAGGACCCTATGGAAAAAATTCATTTAAAATATCGCTTTTTATGAAATCACTATGGAACCATACTTGGCAGCCAAGGTTATTAGATTGTCCTCTTTCAGAATTATGTCCAATAAATTAGACTTTTGTTTCTTGGGCGCCTTTTCGGCTGTTGATTGGCAAATCGAATGCAGATTAGAAATACAGGGTCCTGGGAGCCTCTATTTATTTTTATTTCAACATTAATTTTATTAATGATGTTGTCCTTTTGATAAACTATGCATTAATAAAGTATTAAGTGATATATGGTATCTCTCACTGCTAGCGACCGATTTGACTTGATAAGTAATTGTTCAAATGAAATGAGTATTGGACAATATAACTACGCACTGTCGAGACATGGCATATTATTGGTAAAACTGTATGCAGTTGGGAAACATACATTTATGGGGCAGTTGTTGTTTTATGTTGATTGTCCTGGTATCTAAAAGTTTGCCTTGCAGTTGACCAAGACGTTAAGACCAGTTCATGAAACTTATGAATGAATTACGCTATGGTTTAAGGTAAGGTTTGCGCTCTCTCTGGATTTTTATAATTATAATATTGTAGTAACATGACATATTTATTTGTTCATTGGGGGAACCTCTAGTATTTCGCGGCATTTTTAAGAAAATCGCCCGTCCAGTTTTTTTGTAAAAACAGCCCAAAATTTGGATTTTTGGTAGTTTTGTCATAATATATTTATTTTACTATTTTCAAGAAATAATTTATGTAAGTATCAAAACTATTAAATTTTTTAATGAAAATTGTAAAAATGATTATGTTCTAGATATTATCTATAAAATTTGCTTGAAAAGTTGAGAAAAAAATCACGAAAACACAACATTTTAACATTTCCTTGCCAAAATAGAGACGTTGCCATGGCAACAAAAAGATGAAAATGTCCTGTTTCCCGATCCCACGATTTCAATAAAAATTATGAATGAATTATGCAACGGTTTAAATTTTCTTGTGCTGAACTATCTGTAACTTCATTTGATCAATCTTGATGAACTGAAAGAAAACAAATCTTGATTTTGCTTTTAAATATCGTGATGCAGAAATTCACAAATTCAACAAATCATCAAAATCGGATAAGAAATATAGTTATGATGTGTCCCTTTTTTGTCACTTTTAAATTTAAACCCGAATGGCTAGTCGAGATTCAAAGTTTGTAACTTGTTGCTGTTTTTTGTTATTATTTATGGAAACAAAAGACTTAATCCTATATAATCTTAGGTAAAAAAAATTTTGCACTTGAATATATCAAAAGAGTTTTCTTAAATTTGGCTTTTCAGATATCTGAATGACAATCGATTGCTGACTATTGCTAAGAATACGTTTGTGAACCTGACTAGTTTATTTGAGTTGTAAGTATTCTTTAATAATAAATAACAGAAACTAAAATTAGTGTACTAAATAAAGGAATACAAATGGTTCTCTGTTGGTGAGGAAAAATCTTGTGAAAACGGACATTATGTTGATTTTGATTTCACTATTTCACTATTTCGTGAGATCGTTCTTAAGTTTGTGATCTTAGATCTTATATGAAGAAATGTAGTGTTTTGTTCCTTAGGTAAACTTATCCTCTTTAAGGGATTTAAATCATTCGGTGAGAATAAAAATGTTCAATTATACCTACATGTCAGGAACATCCATTACAAGTTAGCGCCTCCCGATTAGGTAGATTAGATATCTTTAGTGAGATATCATGTCCTTCTTATATGGACACCTAATTGGACTTGACACTTCAACGGATTTATGATATGTTTTCTTTATACTTTTAATTCCTACTGTACTCTGCTGGCATGTGTTAATATATTCCATTCTCAGGACTTATTTTTCCTTTGGATTTCGAATTAACTGACTTTTCCCATTCATTATAATATGAATAACCCAGACATGATTTACTATATCAAATAAAACATACGTTTTGCTGTGTGAGTAACATACATGTAGCTGAAAGAATATATTTTTTTACATTTAATAATTATTTTCTTTTGACTACAACTAATTACGTTGAATGCACATACAAGCGAACTGTGAGAAAGCAAACAGTGTGTGAAATAATAAATGACAACCCGATTTTGACCGACATAGATATCGTTTGTAAGTTTGTGATCTTCAAAGAAATAAAATAGGGAAG
Organism: Mytilisepta virgata; assembly: GCA_028015205.1. NCBI lineage: Eukaryota > Metazoa > Mollusca > Bivalvia > Mytilida > Mytilidae > Mytilisepta > Mytilisepta virgata. The sequence continues at coordinate 22,534,161 of CM051513.1, forward strand.
TTTCCAAAGATTTGTGTTGTAAAGCGACAGTATGAAACCTACAGCTATGAGAGCCTTAGCTAGTTTTACAGTTAAAACCGAGCACATTCTGGCCTGTTATCAAAATTATGTACTGTCCACTCTAATATAGCATTTCTAGCAGGGATCACCTTGTTGGTAATCATACTGTATTGTTTCTTTTAGTGTGTTTTATACCAGAGTGACAGGATAGATTAAAGGCGGGGTCCCCATAGCCACCGGGTTAGCTCCAATACTGTGCAGTCTCTATTTCAAGTCCTGCTCCCCTGACTCTGGGTTGTGTTCAAGGTAGTGTTTTCTCCTCGTTCATGTTTTGTCATTTGTGTTGCTTTGTTTGATTGGTTTGTCGTAGTTGACTTTTCCTGTTGTCAATTTTGTTGTTTATTTGGTCATATGATAAACGTAACCTTTTATAACTAACTCCACTGAGCATTGCCAAATTTACTTTTATAACTTCATGGGATTAACAGAAGAAACTAGAAATCTGTACTGTAGGGATCGACAGTGATTCCCGCAACCCCTGTAAGTAGATGAGCCACTTATCTATAGTCAAAAATATAAAACCTTATTCCCACCCAAATAAAGTACACGGTCATTGTATAAAGAAATTAAACCAATAAACGTAATGAAAAATGAAAAATCCCTTAGTTCAAAAGCTTAAACTGACAATTTTTGAAATTTGACTTGAGTGATTTACCGGTTAAAAAATTGATATTCTTAATTCTTATTGTGCAAGTAAATATAGTGTAGGACAATACTTTATATAAGCAAAGTGAATATAAATTGCAAAATGAAATTAAGGTCAGAGGCCTAAAATGGAAATTTAAAAGTTCCACCCCTGTGGACCCCAATTTTACAAAATTAAAATTCTAAAACTTTATTACACATCTTCATATTGTGCATGACAATACTGTTTAAAAATAAAATGCATAAATTGTAAAATGAAAGACGAGTTTAGATCACATATGGTGTTTGACAATACTGTATAGAAATTTGTTTTCGTTTTAGGAAATTTTACCATAATTAATTGAGAATATAAGAATATATTAGTATAATTTGTTATCTTAGAATAATCTTAAAATTTCTGTATTGATGGGTTTTCCTATATATACTCCCTGTTTTGTTTAGTTTACACTGGATTTTTGTAAAGCTTACTTCAGTATTAATTAGAGTACTGTTGCACTTTTTTCTATCCAATGTAGCAAATCATGTAAACCATGAAGTTATAAAACACAACGAAAAAAACATCAATCGGAAGAAATATGTGTTGATAATCATACAAATGTTTTCTTCTTCAACATCATATTAAAAAATGAAATGCATGTAATAATTCTAAAAAAGAGTTAAAAATCAAACATTTGGCATTTTATCTATGACGAAAAATAATGATAATGCATCTATTTATGTCATAAAATGATAAAAAATCAAAAATGTTTCTGAAAATGAGAGTTGCAGGGTTGTGCAGAGGGAAAATTGGACCAGCAGCACACTAAATTTATTTTACAGGTTACAAGTAAACAAAAATGTAAAATAAGAGCATTTTACTACTAGATCAATAGGAAAGCTCTCTCAAATGTTCATAAATAGATAAAAAAAATAGCATCCATATCAAACCGATACTTTTTCAAATATTATTCACAAGTTAGAAGCATTCCTCTGATTGTGTATTCTAGATCTTGATTTTCGAATCTTGAATTTAATATATTGAGTGTATGATTTCCAATATACAATTTCGGACATCAGATTTTAAATTTCCAATTTATAACTTCACTTTTAGTTTTTCGAATCCCGTAATGTTGGCTTTCGTAATAAGGCTAATAGGGAATTAGATAACAAAATTTGTAATTTGCGTCTCCTATTTACATATCTCTATACAGATTATTTACAGATCTTCAAAACAATCATCGTCTCTCATATGAATCATAAGCCTGTTCAGTTGGACTGTGTGAGTATGCGTGTACGTTTCGGTTTTGTGTTTGTAGAATCATGCGATAATAGTCGTATGGAATGTATGAGATTTTATTGATCAAGAGGATTATTTGTGTGTGTTAATTCAAATCCAAATAGTCGAAGCAGCTCCACTGCATATCCCCGCGCTACTCTTATGTTTTTGAAATCCATACAATCTAAACTAGTGTTGTTGCTATAGTGATTCCAAATATATATGGTTGCTCAGTATAAATCACAAATAAAGTAGTCTTTCAGGAAATTTACTAAACCTGGAATCACATATTTTGAAATTCAAATGATCTAGATTAGAATTAAATATAATATAATCCAAACAAATCTGTAGTAAAATTCCAAAACTAATAGTCTTAAACACTTTCAGGAAATTTGCTGTTGGTGGTGATTCCAAATATATATGGTTGCCAAGTAGAAATCACAAATAAACTAGACTTTGAGGAAATTTAACCAAATTGAAATCACGTACTTTTGAAATCTCAATGATCCCGATAAGTCTTGAAGCTAATATGATAAACAAAATCTATAATTACTTAGTAAAATTCCAAACATAACAGTCTTAGACAGTTTCAGGAATTTAATAAAGTTGGAATCACAATCTAGGTGATCCCAATTATGTGTTACTTCTGATGCGATCCAGACAATACATGGTTTCTTGTCAAAAAGCAGAAAATAGTCTTTGAGACTTCCAGGAAATTTACCAAAGTTGAAACCGTATTCGAAACCTTTAGCACAATCTACATTTGTGGTACAAATAATAGGTCAACTTTCAATTTCGTATTTCAAATAACATGAGAGGAGTTACGTGACAGGGCAATAATATATCACATGGCTACCTGTGAAGACCAGCACCAGGGGCACTATTAAAATTGCAAAAAATCTATCACAATCTACATTGGCAGAGTAATTATTCAACCAACTAACAATTCAGTATTCCAAATCAGCAGAGGGCAGTCGCGTGACAAAGGAATAATGTACCCCTATGCTCCCTGTGTAGCCCACTCCCCAGGAGAGTTATTCAAATTCTGAAACCTTTTGCACAGTCCCCACACAAATTGCAATCAATGACCCAAGTTTCATCTTTCTACATTCAGTGGTTACAGAGATTATCTTGAATATTACTAACGTACGTACGCCGAACAGCAAAACAATATCCTCGCGCAATTAACAATAAACATCCGGACAGTCAAGGTACAATAAACTTGTCAAAACGTTAATTAGTTATAATTACCTGCAACACACAAGATGTTACGGAGAACAAATTTCTTTACCTATAAATTTACTTCAGATAAAAATCACACAAATTTTAACAAAAACAATAATTCGTTTTTTCTGGTGTTATCAAATACTGAAACAAAATTGCACCATAGGACCTTATTACATGTATGTACTTTTGCAGTTTTGTCTAAATTGTTTATCAATTTAATATTATTAATTATTCTCATAATTTCATATATTGAAATTATAATCGATGTGAAATGCCACTACATATTTAAAAAAGAATTGTTAAAAGTTTCGAAAAAGCGAAGACGAGGAGTACGTGCCATAATCAATACAGAAATATCAGACATGAAAATGGACGGTTCTACCCAGAACCATATATGACAGTTCTGAATGGTTCTACCCTGGAACCATTATGACAGTTCTACCCTTGAACCAATTATGACAGTTCTACCCTAGGACCATTCTGAAAGGTTCTACCCTAGAACCGTTTATGAAAGTTCAACCCTAGAACCATTTATGACAGTCTTACCCTAGAACAATTGATGACAAGGTTGGTTCTACCCTAGAACCGTTCTAGAATGGTTCTAAAAACATCCTCTCTGACAGAATAGTTGAGAGGTTAGAACTGATCTTAACTGTATATACAGTTATAACGTACTTTTTTATTCTGTAGATAACGAAAAGAAATGAAGAATGTGGTCAATTTCTACTTTTGATCGTATTCAAACGATCTTCTGGATCAAAACAAGCCCGGTAGCAATTCCTAAACAAGTCGTAAATTGGCATGGAACCCCTGTGTATATACGATTATATGGCCTGGGGAAATTTATTTAAGACAAATAGTAGAAAAAAATCTTAAAGTATAATTATATATCTTTGTAACAACCATTTACAGTCTATTGCTGAGAAAGCGTTTGCAAACCTGTAAATATGAGGACAAGTTTTTTTTTTTTCATTTTAAAATTTGTAAACCTGATTATATATGAGAATAGTAAATAGCATAATAATAAAGATTAAAGCAGGTTCACGACCACTGTATGTTGTACAATATAAAGGATACACATTTCAAGCATTCCTCAATATAGTTTGGTGGATATTAAAATAAACCCGTTTTTGTTATTTATTTATACACAAATTGTCTATTTTCCTTAAAATGAAAATACACAAGAAAAGTATAGGCATAAAACGTAATTATATTTGGACAGTGAAACAAGAATCGAATACTGCCATGCGAGCGATATATGGTAAACATAAAATTGCAAATGTAACCTTAGTGTTAGCATATTATACTATATAAAAGAACAAAATTCTCTCCAAGTGTAGCTTGAACAGTATTTTTTTACTGTTGACATCATTTTTTTTTCTTTTTGGATGTATTTTTACTCATAAAATCTGAATTAAAAAGTGACGAAATTTTCACATTAAGGATGTTCGCTGGTCATGTTTTTTTTAGAAATTTAAGAATCATCTGGTTTTATCCATTTGAATGCCATAAATTATTTATCCCGCTAACACACATTTTTCTTTTCATACATCTTTTGCATGCAGAATAATAAACCCTTTGTAAACATCTTATAAAATCCTTCTTATTATTTAATGGTTTTTGAGAAATTGTAACTGCTTAACATTTACCTCTATTAAAACTAGAGAACAAAGTAAAAGATCGCCTTTCCTGTATCAAATGTTTTCTAAAATATATCAAAATGGTTTAGGTCTTCCCGAAGTCCGATATGGAAAATGCCATCTTATAATCCATTTATCACATAGTTTCAACTAAAAGGATTTTGCCTGTAGAAAATAGAAAAAAAGATATGATTAACAACACAAATTTAATTCAACAACTCAAAAACAATGTTTCACAACTTGCTAGTGGATTTTTTTTAATTCACTATTATGGATTTTTGTCAATGTAAATGTTTATGTTCACATTGCTAATAGACGAATTACTCATCATTGAAAATCTTTGATGTGAAAAAATGTTCTTCTTGTTCATTACTGTTTCAGACGATTTACATATAGCTTAACAGAAATAGTATTTTATATCTTTTATGTTGACTGATTTGCTTTGCAATTTCCTGACATTTTCAAAATCTAAGTCATTGTCTACAAAAATTTGACAGTCCATTCTGAGAATATTAAGATGATTTAACCCCATCACTATTCAGTGTCTGTATAAAGTCAGACTATCCTGACTCGGTGTTGTTTATGCTTGTGTTTAATACTATTGTATGTTCTTTTTTGTCCTGCGTTCTTTTATATCGTTTGCTTTGATTAATTGGTAAGGCATTGTTAAACCGATTTTATGGATACCCAAACCTCCCCTCATCTATCCTGACACTCTGGTGTAGAAAACACATTATACTAACCAATAGGACTAAAAATTAGAAGTTGTCGGTACATAATTTAGAAAGAAGTGTTAGAATCTGATCGAAAATTGTAAAACTAGCTAAGGTTCTTGTAGCTATATTAGTAACTAACACAACAATTACCAGTCAAATAAAACATAATAGCTGCTGTTCGGGTAACATATATGACAAGGTTAAAGGAAGTTTTTTAACGTTTTCATTCGACTATAATGTAACTACATCTTGACAAAAATAGACATATTTCGTGTTTCCGTAATTTTAGAAGACAATGGAGTAATGGATGATTTAAAGTTTTCGTTGGTTATATTTTAAAGTTAACCCTTTACAACATAGATGCATAAGCCTCCTCCGATTAAATTGATGTAAAGTTTATATATTCATAGGATTATCTGTAGTAAATTAATTGTGTGAGCGTAATAGGATTTGTATATAATTACTTATTTGGAAGTTGCACTACGTTATCTTTGATTGAAGGAAGTTCTTTAAATACATACCGATATGAAATATTTCTATTTTCAGAGATCTTAATAACAATGATTTACAGTCTATTGCTGAGAACACGTTTGTCAACCTGCCAAGTTTAGAGTTGTTGTAAGCATTCATTTAAACATTAATCACAAAGTCTAAAATTAGTATACCAAATGAAACATATTTTTTCCTGTCTTGGTAACATAGCTTAGTTGTACTTTTTGACAATTTTATTGAGTGATTTCCTTTGTCTCTTACAGTTGGACACTGGAAATATTTTCTTAGTTTTTTAATTTATTCTAACAACAAAAGTTAAATTTATACAAAGCTTGAATACATTCTTCTTATTAATCATATTAATCAATGAAAGTTAAAATAGTTTATTCCCTAACAATCATATTCTGCTTCATCAAACGTTTCATCAAACGCTGCTTTCTTTTATGATGTCTTACAGTTTATTGCATTTTGCAATGAAATTTTATAAATGTACAAACCGGTATTTTGCTTTCTCAAAAATTGTCCTTGGATTGACAGAAATCGTTGCTTACATAACATTTTACATGGATGTTATACAGTATAAACGTGCGAAATTGTTTTGTATCGTCGAATGGGAGCAATATGTAGTATCTCTTGCAGAGAAAAGCTCGAATACTATTCGATTTTAAACATAAAATAGTTACTAATACCATCATTTATTGGTTTAACAAGAGAAGTTTGAGATCTACTGATCAGTAGCCAAGACGCCACAAACACCAGAATAATCGGATAATGACATGCCAAGCACAAAAGCAACACCCTAACAAGGTACCATGCTCATTAAAAACAAAGAAAACTTGAGTCTCAGAGAATTTTTAGAATCGGTAGATTTGTTTGACACAGTAAGCTTTTTTCTTACCTTAAACCAGATATGCATATCTTTGTCAAACTTGTTTCGTGTAGAAATATTGGTTGATTATCTCACGAAAAACATATTTGAGTTTATGATGTGGGAGAGTCTTATACAGTGTATCAAATAGTAGTTATGGTATTACAATAGGTAAGGTTATAAGAAGAGATATATTCCTGTAAGTCTTTAGAATGTTTTAAAAACCATTTCTGATTCACAATTTTTAGTTCAGTAGGCCTTATCACAGTAGCTGTGGAGACCGTCCTTAATTTTTGTGAATAAAGTACTAGAGAGTTTTGAAAGGGGTTTGGTAGTGCATGTGACAGAGTCTGCTATGTACCTTCCTTTGTATGGTCACCTATGAAGTTTGGGTATCCGGTAAATTGAAAGGGAATTAAAATTGTCATCATTTACATAAACTGAGATACCCGATCCATTTTGTCAGTGAACGGCAGACAGAAATTTGCAGAATTGTTAAGCCAAAGAGGAAGCTAGTCGTACCTTTTTAAAATGCATATTTGAATTTCTAAAAAAAATTGCTGACAACCTCTCAAGTACGTAAATATTGACAAAACAAAACCGAGGCAACAGTCCACAAATTCGAAGTCTGAGACTATTTTTCCCTGGCAACAGCCATGGTCCATTTTGTTGTGCATAAAGGGATTTGCGAAATATTATTTCCAATGTGAAATCAATCCTGACAAGTTTAACCTTTTTTAAATTACAATCTCCAAGTGATTTTTTTTTCAAATTCTACGTTTACGTACCTATTAAATAACAAACCTATTTTCCTGTGCACCAAATAGAATGCATAACATATATATATATATATATATATATATATATATATATATATATATATATATATATATATATATATATATATATATATATATATATATATCAGCTTGTTGAAAAGGTCATATATGTAACATCTACAGTACTGCTTAGTTTGAACTGCCTATTTTTTTCTTTAGAATTTTAAGCTCTTATAGAAATGAAGACTTTGTTCAGTTTTTATAACGTTCATGTGGACACACTTTTTATTTGTTTCAGATACTTGGAATCGAATAACATAAGTTATGTAGAAAATCAAGCATTCAGTAATCTTCCAAGACTTTTATATTTGTAAGTATGGACAGCGTATTAATCTTTAAATGCTTTGTTCATTTTATTTATTTGCTATATGCGAAAAGACAAAATTGTAAGAACCTTACGCCATTCAGTATCATGATTTAGCCCGCAGTCGATATCGTTGAAAATCCAAGTTTGGACCTACGAATTTAATTCGTTGGTGCATAATATATTCGGTTTATACATGTCACATCATGTTACCTCATGCCAATCCAACATATGTAAACATGTTACCTAGACCCATGGATCCACTATTGAAGCAGCAATGACAATACTATGTTCTTTTATCTATGTAAATAACGACCTGTGGATAGAAAGTTAAAACTATGTAATGTAGATATACAATACGGGTTTCAGTATAAGGTACATGATCAATATAGGAGATACATGTATACCTTTATTATATATTATCTGTGATACTTCAGTTCTTGTGGATTTCTTGAACAACTCAATCCAAGAATTTAAAAGCTCAACGAAATATACATTTCAATCGCTATTAGGAAGAAAAGGACAAATATACCTATGGAGCAATAAAAAAAAACGTAATCCATTGGACAGACAAACCCAGGAAGACAAATGAACAACCACAAGCACAACAAATAAACACAGAAAACTAAAAGACAATGAACAACACGAACTCCTATAAAAACCAGGAGTGAACCCATGTGCTCCGGAAGGGTAAGCAGTTCCTGCTCCGTATACGGCACCCGTCGTGAAGTTCAACAAAGTCAATCTGGGGGAAGTCACAAATCGGTGGAGGTACATGAAAGGTTACGACACTGGGAACAGGTCCAACATCATCTTAGATATTGAAACACTGTAATGGTCAATGAATTCGGGATAACGACCGTAAAATTTCCTTAGTCAACCTATCCCTGATAAGACCATGGTTAAGAAGCTTTTGTGACAGCAGTAACCCTCTTTGTCGAAAGTCAGGGTAACTCACGCATGTCCTTGAAAATCGGATAAGCTGAGAAACGTAGACGCCATATGCAGGCCATGCTGGTATATTGCTACTCAAGAAGGGAAAATTAACAATAGGAAAGTTGAAGTCATCACGTTTGTCATAAAGTTTTGTCGTTTTAGTCTATTTTAAGAAACAAATCCAAATATGAAGCGGACTTTGGTGTATCGGTAGTATCCTTAATTTCAAGCTCACTGGGGTAGATAAGATGTAGAAAGTCTTGGAATTTGTCGTTATTTAACGACAACACATCATCTATATAAGGAAAAGTGAAATTAAAGGATTGGGCTAATTTCTTTTTGTTTTCACGTAGTAACCATTGAATGAAGTCCGCTTCATATGAGTATAGAAACAGATCGGCGAGGAGAGGAGCACAGTTGGTTCCCATTGGAATGCCGATTGTTTGTTGAAAAATTAGACCGCCAAATTCAACGAATATGTTGTCTATGAGAAAATCTAACATGTTTGTAATTTTATCTTCAGAATACTTTTTGTCAGAATCAGAGTGGTTCTTCACGAAATAAGCCTTTTCTCTACATAGAAAAGAGATCTTAAAAACGTCAATCTAGTGTTTAGTTCTAGATAAATTAACGAAATACATACAACAATGTACGTGTTATGTTTATTGATAACTAATAATTAGAAATGTTCATTTGAGGTTACTAACGGTATCTAAAAGGTTTTTAAACGGTTATTTAATTTAGTAATTGAGCTACTTACTGGGTCCTAATTGGAGTTCGGACAGAAAACGTAGTTTCATCAAGCTTATAATCTTAGACCACCAGTATCGTTGATTAAACTTCAAAATAAAGCTGTTTGATAAAATAATACTGTTTCATCTTTTGATTAAAAAAAAATCATAACTGTTGTCCCGTATTTTTATTTTATTGAAGAAACCAAGAACCCACGAATTGTAAACGATTATAATAAATATTGTTGGTAAACGAGGTAATGAAACACTATCAATACAAAGACATTAATATTTAACAAATAATACTATGACTACGATATTGCTCCTACAGACTGAGGTTTTTGGGGATGGAAGAAAAGGTGGTTGTAATCTGAAAGTTACCTCCTTAAAGAAAAGTCTTTGATTTTGACCCTTTAAATCGAAAACATTTCGTCCAATGTTATGTTCAGATGTTCAATGAAATCTATCTAGGATTAAATGCATCCGAAAAAAAACTATTGTGCAATTTTCTACAGTATACAATCAACCTTGGAGCAAAAGCAAAGTGAAAATCCATTGTGTTGTTGTTGCTATATATGTGGTGGTCTTATTACTCAAATACTGTCAATTATACATCGTTTGTTTGAGTAAATAAGTCGCCAGAGACTTTGTATCTTGTCTTTAAATTTCTTCGTGTTTCTTAATATAAAGTAAATAAAGAAAACTATTCAACACCACATGTTTCAAGCAAGGGAGTATCGTGCAATACTATGGTGCAATTGTCAACAGTGAAGAGTAGCATTATGTAGTTGTTAGGATTTTCCAGAGGAGACCTGCGATAAAATATATTGTCTCCCGACGAATCTCCCCTGTGATCACAAAGACTTATCTAACAGCCTAAGTCATGCATTTTCTATTAGGATGTTTAAGTGTGCAGAATTTGAATGAAAAAAAACACCGAAAAAGCATATAGTTCCCGGGTCATAATACGGAACTCCCGACCTTGGACCATCGAGGATAAGCTGTGTGGAGAATACAACGCTTCCTGATGTTTTTCGAAAAAGGGTAGCCTACAAAGGACTAAATTCAAAGACCCTTCTTAACTACCAACCCTTTAAATGTGGCAATCAAAACTCCTGATATCTGAAAGTAATGTTTTGGTCCCTAGATTAAACTGTGCACTACATGTTCTCCTGATACATACAACTCTTGTTATCTCAAACTATTTTTACTGGTCCCTTACACTTTGCGATAACGAGAGTCAACTATATATTGAGTTTAGCTTTATACTTTTTTTGAACTGGTCCTGGTACTGACGAAGAAAGACCCATTTTGCAAATAATAATCAAGAAATCTTTAATCAGAAAATATAACAGAATATTGTATTGTTTTTTATATTAATATATTGAATTATAAATATCTGTTATTACCCAAAGATTGAAAATACAATTTAATTTAACATGAAAAAGTATAAGTTTTACAAAAATGAAATACCATGTTTTAAAAATTACAAACATCCTCAGTTCATACAGTGTATCCGGAAGAAAATACGGATCACTATCCTTAAATTCCAGTTCGATTTATTTTGTAATTACGTATGCTTACTTGCATTAACAAGTGGCCCTACTTAAACATGTTCCAGTCTTGGTAGGAGAGCGTCATAAAATTGTATTCATTGTTCCTACCTTGATAAAACTTTCAATGAACTAATGCAATATTCTTTCTTCTTAGATAAAATATCATCGTTACAATATAAAACTGTGGAATAATTATATTAAGAAAACATCCTTCTAAGCTAGTTGATAACAATATCTTCATGCGTTTTGCGTAATTTTCGTCGAGTCTTTAAATTTTAAGATTAACGTAAATTCAGGTTTTTTACTGTTTGCTATGTCACTGCCGCGGTATAGAATTGCAAAACTTCCGAGTAATGCTATTTAACCAAAACTGTGTATCATTAGTTTTCTAACTTGTAAAAAAATTGCAAACTATGGAATTAACGGCATGTATAATTACATCAAATAACTGTCCTCAAAGAGTAAATATCCGACGTGTACAGTCATCAGTGATGTTATTACACTGAGTACTCTATATCAGCAATTTTATTTATTAGCTTTCCAACATGACGTCATTGTGTCCCATTACCCAACTAATAAATTTTGTTTGATAATTTATATTTTAAGAAATTTAAAATTGCCATTTGACATAGTGAAAAAAAAGAATAAACCTTGTTTTCACATTTATCATAAATGAGCGATATATATTGTTGGAAACTTGTGTTGCCGTTCTTGGCAATAGCTGAAGCTAGTTAACAAAGAATGAAACAAAATCAAATAACAAATTTTGACCATAACAGATAAAAGGAATAATAAAATACACAAATTAGAAAGTATCAGCCTTAAATCAAAAACAGAACTTTCTCGACTTGCCTTGGATTACGGTTTTAATTTTTAATGTACGTAAAGTATTAGTACCAATTTAATATATACACATAATGACAAATGAAACTATTGTAATAACAGATCTCTTCATCCAAATCTACTGAGATGTGACTGCAGTATTCTCTATCTTTGGACTTGGTTAACAGAACATCCTTCTGTATATACTGATGCTAAATGTTACAATGGTACATACATTGATGTTAGAACAATTCAATCAACAGATCTGGATTATTGTAATGGTGTGTATACTTCTGCTTGCAAGTAATATGGAACTTCAGTAAGATTAGCAAAGATAAGATTATCTTAATTTCCAATGAATTTATATCCATAAAGACAAAATGCAGTATACGAAAAAAGTCTTTCTTGGTATATTTTGGATATTCTTATATGGACACATGTCATATTCTTAGATAAATTATCACTCAAATATCACAGGTTTTACATACTATTTATTTTAAATGTTTCTTTCTTATTGCGTTCTTATTTTATTATGACGATTACAAGTTGTGGTAAACATATTGAATATAAATATTATGTACTGTTTAATAATTGGTACTGGTGGCATTTAGTACGAATGCTTAATTAACACTATTCTAATATATGTAGTCATTCATCATTATGTATCTTTCATTTAACACATGTAGTTTGATTTCTCTTATTTATTATTGTGTTATGACATAGGAAGACAATTTATTTTCCTAGAACATATTTTTTTCTAAAAATTAGTGGTTATATATTCTTATACATGTACTTTAATAATGGAAAAATCGTTAAGAAGATTTCTTATTGTGTGATAATTGCAAACGTTTTAGCCATTCAATTTCAATAGCTTTCACCAAATATATTTATCTCTTTCGTTATTTTTTTCTGTATGATTCCATTCTCATTACCAATTAGGAAACGTTTCTTATCTTGAAAAAGAATTTCTCTTCTAATATTAAAAATATTCCGACATCACGTTTTACACTAAATGTTATACACAGAGGACAGGTTTATTAAGAAGCATTTTAATGAATCATATATATGTATTATCATCGGTTAAAATGATGAGGAAAATATCAGAAATTGAATACCGAAGCGATAAAACAGTTCTGAGTGTCTAACAATTTGAAATCACAAAGTCAAGAGAATGGAACACAACAAAGAAACGCAACAGGGATACATGTATAACATAAAGAATAAAACACATATACTAAGCTAAATAAAAATTGAACAAGATAAAACAGAAACTAAAACAATAAAAATGTGAACTCCCATAAAACAACAGAAGTGACATCACGTGCACCGAAAGTGTAAGCAGGTCATGCTCCGTTAAAGACAACCATAACATAGAGAATAGAAACGTGGAGTGAGTCAAAGGGACAACAACCGACCAACGAGCTGAAAACAGCTCAAGGCTACCAATAATGATAATTAACATAATTATATTTTAAAAATGAATAAACATTATTATTTCGAAAACTGTGACTATTTTTATTATTTAATCTCGTTAATTTAATATTTATCCATTTAAATTTTGAGCATTAATCTGAACTACTGTGAAGAGGGCACAACGAATAACTCAGAACTCTTAAATGAAGAATATGAAATGTATAGAGGTAAGATCTGAAATCTGAATATTAAAAATTCAAAGAAATCTGAGCGAAATTACCTGGTAAAATTAAACAGAAAATGTGCTTAATTAATTGCAGTATTATAATCTACAGATATGAAATTATATACTGGTATGTGTCATGCATATCATGATCTCATTTCATATTATATACACGTAGTTTTGACTTCAACGTACACATGTTCTTAAATTTGTGATGCCTGTGAACATAGAAATGGCTTGCATATTAAGTCAATCTAATAAGAAAATATCTCACTGCCATATATTCCAAAATGTAAACCTCACCATATTGCAATGTGTTTGTTTTGCAACTTTTTCGGTCACATTCATACCTTGATGGATGTAGCCACGAAATTAAGGTATGTGGGTCTTATATAACTATCCCAGAGGTGGTATAACTCTAGATGGACTATTTGTCCTTGGGATATCTTCCGCCCAGATGACAAGATTCTTGGACACTTGTGTACAAATATTCATTAGATAACTTCTAAAATTCGTTTTAACACCCTCAGGCAAAGTTATAGTTACCTTGATGTTAGCTACACTTTTTAGTTTCAAACATACACGCACACACATATTCAGAAATGAAAAACAAATCATTTGAACATGTACATTTTTTTTCAAACAACACCAATATAGCAAAATAAAAAAAAAGCACACACTGTCTTATATTTAATCAGGACAGGTCAAGACCATTTTATATATGAACTAGTTAACGTTAGCTTTCGGTGACTCTGCAGTTTTTCTCGGAATGGAAAATATTCAAAATATTTTCATGAGTTCATGTAAAAAATATTTTCCTTAGCTAATTAATTTTCATCGTTCATATTCTGAAAAAGATACAAATAACAATTTTGTTATTACGCGGATATACCCATTACTACGTAGAGAACTTGCATCCATTGAATTCCGTTGAATTTGTAATTACAATATAAAGGTCATGAATTAAATCAACGTCTAACACACAACTATTACTTGGTGTATTAATATTATGCGTACTATTATATTTTGCAAACGAATCCGCATCTAACAATTCTTATCATAACATAGCATATTGAACATGGCACAAATGAAGATAAGGTGATGTTTTTTATTAATTTAGTTAAAAAAATAAATAAAAAAACGGCGTTACTTGAGCGATTTGTTAATGTTTTTACAATGTAACGCCTAATAAGTTTGACGTGTGTAAATTTTCTTAGTTATAACTCTAACAATCCATGAATTACCATGACGTTGCAGCCTTATGCAACTACATAAAATATTTAATGTACACAACACTGTAACAAAATACAAAAAGGAAATGAATCAAATTTTGTGTAATGTTGTGTTCTTGACTGGTGTAAAGTGGAGAAAACAAAGAAACACAAGCACTACATACAAACAATATTAAAGGTAAACAAGGATTGAAATTAATTGAAAAAACAATGAAACAGAAATATATACAAAACCAAAGTGACTGTGTATACATGTCAAGTTAATTTTGATATTAAGGCTATAAAGTTACATAATGATAAAACATCTAACATATTTCATATTTTGAGCAATGGTCCGAAGAATTAAATTAATTCCTTTCAATTTTTGAAAGCTTTCTGTCTATTTTGACAGTAATAATTGTTTGCAACAATTGCTTACTGTTCACTTGTAATTTTTGAAAATAAATGTATTAATGTTATTTTCAATATTCTTTGGTTTCATTGCAGAAATGGCGGGATAATACTGTGTTGGAAGAAAAGGGCAACACAAGATTAAGAAGCTTGAAATGAAATATTGATAGTTAAAATCACTTATCTTTAAAGAAAATGTGTACTTCAATAGTCTTTGAAGAATTTTCTGTATACAAAAGACATTACATGTCATATTCTTCTATATTTATATTCCATTTAAATTTTTTAATATTCATTGTTTAGTTATCTGTGTTTGATATGAAGTTTAGTTTTACTGAATATTTAGAGGTTCTTATGGAATGCGAATTTATAAGATAAGACATCAGAGTCTTAGATGGTTTTAATGTAAAAAAAAACGAGCAACGTTTTACTCCGCAATCTAAATTATGTAACACCCAACCACTTTTTTTCTAGCAAACAGTCAGACAGACTGTCTGTTTTGTCTATGTTTGTAGTCTGTGCTATTTTATGTTATATTGTGACCAGGGTTCTGCCTGTAGGGTGTTTTTTTATATTTTCTGTTAACCATTTTGCTGACACAGATAGGTCCTTCAACCCACAGCTGTTATTCTGTTGGCATGTATGAAATAATTCTGCTCAAACCAAGACATTAAGTCGTCTTTAACAAACAGATGCAAAGCAGCAAAATCGTGTTTTCCCGTTGCTTTAACTTTTTCCGTATATGTAGTTTTTGCAAAAAATTAATTCAGCATATCCCTTCCTCCGAGTTATATTCTTACTGTGATACTCTTTTCTCTCAAATGAGTTAGCTTCCTTCTGTGCTTAGTCAGAACAAATAACTGTTTATCGAAAAAACAAAAGCAAAATGTCAAAACAGCAACCCTTTGAGTATTATTTTCACTACTAGTGTCGAAACAGCGGACTAGTTGGTTGTTATTGAATCCATAAGACGAGAACTCCACTCGGTATTAAACAATGCATTTTAACTTTCCCTGGTATCAACAAAACTGTGGACAATCGTTTTCCCTTGAGGAACTTCCCTACAATCCGTCAACTATTGAGTGGAGGAGCAGATGGATCAGAACTAAAACTGAACGGATGTTTATAAAGAACTAAATTAAAGACTCAAACGTTCCGTCCTACGGAAAAATAGCCTGAATTTACATGTCAATAATTACACATTACAAACAATTGAAAAACACTTACATTATTAATAAAATTCCATTAAGGGATTACAGCGGCAATTAGCCTACATTTGTCTAAGAAGAAAATAAATCCATTTTCACATGATGTTTGAAAGAAATGTTTTGAGATCTGCAAATATAGGATGTCAGCGAATGACATGGGAACGAGCTTCACAATCAAATGTTAAAATCATATCGAATTCGTGACAGTTAAAGAACAATATCCTTCTTTATTTCGGAAGGCTGATTGATTACTGATTTACATGATTGGTCATAAGAGAACAGCTATTGAAGTATATATCACAGTTGTAAACTCGGCAACTAATTGATTTATTATACTCAAGTGCAATACAGTTGTCTTGAAGTCAGCTGAACACAAACGAATGTGTTTTTAAGTAACATTACAATTATACTAAAATAAGATTAATTGTTTGGTAAAAAGTCTACACACTTTTTAATTATATTATACAGAGGGTAACAACTGGACAATTAGAGCAATACATCAGGATTAATTGTTTGGTAAAAAGTCCACACAATTTTTAATTATTTTAAACAGAAAGTAACAACTGGTCAATTAGGGCATAATTCGTGTATTGCGTGTTTATTTGTACTGTGATTAAATATTTTCATATATATTATATTAATTTTAAATCAAATCTATGTCCGGTGTTTTGAGTGATGATTGTTCATATTCTATGTTAAGGAATTGTCTATACATACAGTTGGACATTCCGTTAATTAAGATATTTGACTTTGGTATTTTTTTTTTTTTTTTTTGGTACAAAAATTAAGAACGCCAAAATAAATCAAATTCAAAACAATAAACTTACAAAATGATTTCAAATTCTGAAAATATTCACGGTTATATTGATTACAGTTGCAACACTTTGATTTTGAAAAGGCTGGACTCTTGAAATCATAATTTCTAATAGAAACAATTCAATTCGGTAAGAGTTTTTTTTTTTCAAAATTAATCACAATCCTATTAAAAAGTGCCAAATGTTAAACTAACATTTAGATTCATGTAAAAGTATAAAGTGTAAACTGATCCCTACAACAAATGTATTCCAGTTATACGTTGAAAAAGTGAACGATCAATTGAAAAATACATTCCCTTTCTAGTGAATGTGAAGACCTAATATATCAGTTACACTACTTATCACTTTGGTATTTCTTGACTTTACTAACACTACTTAAATGTTTGAAGGTATGCTAAGTTTAACACAGTTTTTGGAGACACAGAAATAACTAATTTGTGAATTGTTGTAGATCGGAAAGAACTTCTACTAAAGTTGAATATATAATATCTTAAATACTTTCTACCGTCAAACCTGCTTTAAAGGGTACCTCTATAAAGCAAATCACTGTCCACAGTCCCATGTATGAACAAAGCATTTAAAATTAGCCTCTGTATAGAGGGCATCTGCTCATAAAAGGTACTTTTTTCTGATCACTTGTGTGGCCTTTATAGACAGGTTTGACTGTAATTTATTTTCGTCCTGATATGTTCCTAGTTGCCACTGAACATTAAATAATTATTCATCCATCATGTTATTTAAATTTTATATAAAATGTAGTCTGTGGCAAGAGGTACAAAGTTGCAGTGCATTTAATAAGGTACCCCTCGTAGTAGTAAAAGGTAAAACGTCTGAATTTACCCTGTAAAATTGACGATATTAATGCTTATCTTTAACAAGAAATAATATTATTCTACAATATGAATTTTTTTTCTAAAATTTTAATCCTTGTCTTGAATTTGCTGACACGTGTTTATTTATGAGTTTGGAAAAACCAGAGCTAAAAGAATCTCTGGTAGCCTAGTTCGATTATTTCATTCATATTATGAATAAGACAGGAAGGGACAAGCTAAAATTAAAGAAAAGTAGAAAGATGGACAGTTCACATCCACCACTAAACCAAGAAGCACTCGCGATCGCGGCTACTGAAATGAACGGCAGTGACTTCGATGATTTGGACTTAACAGATCTAAACGGACCACCACCCATAGATATTGCTTTTGAAGCTGTTAACCGAATAGAAGAAATAATGAACCAGAGACTCAGCATAGCGAAAGCCAGAGAAGGAATGGTTTACGGCAAAACATCAAGTAATATGCCGCCCTTCTGTCACGTGGATATGAGATGCACCCCTGACCTGGGCAATGTTGAACTGAACAATTTGGTAAGGGATCAAATGAAGAACATAATAGAAGAAACAAGAAATACTTTCACGGACAGAATTATCGGAACATTAGACGGTTTTCCTGGAAGAAAAAAAGGAAGCAATAACAACTATAAGAAGAGAGGCAAAGGAACAAATTGGAATTACAAGTAAAAGTGCAGGTACAGCAAGATCAATAATGTACAAAAAATTAGGAGAACTGAAAGACCGCAATGACAGTAAGCTAGCCAAATTCAAAGCAGCAATTCGCTACAAAAAATCCGAAAAACACAATGGACCATATGACTAAAGGAAAAGACACAGAGACAATTTATATAATTATTAATTATAATACTATGGAAATTTGTTATGTTGTCATTCGATTTTTCTATTTCTTGTTTAACAAAACAAGTGTTAATCTCTCATCTTAATTGGATTTTGATGTTACCACTCCTCAATACAGATAAGTGGAGTTATGCATGTTAATTAGGTATCAATATATTGGATAACATATGTTTACTGTCTAACCACTGACATATTGGGTCAGCTGAGCTCAACAGCATGATTTATTATTAAGTAGATGTACGATAAAATTTGTGCATTCAGTTTCCATTTGTCTGTGATTGCAGACAGCTGGTTTTCCCATTGTGGTTTGTTTTAGACGTAAAGGTTATAACTGTGATCGCAATCATAACTATCAGAATTGAATTCGTCAATATTAAGAATGGCTCGCAGATTTAAAAAGAAAGTAAAAACTGTTAAACAAAAAATAAGAAAATTCGATCGGGTTTCTAGACGGAAAAGACAAAAAAAAAAGCACAGGTATATAAAGCTAAACAATATGTATATAACTTAGCCAACTGTAAACTGACAGACGAACCATACATAGTTCTAGGTAAGGGTTTAAAATTTATACCTATGCCTAAGAAGTATAATATAGGCAGAACTGTAGTGGCAGACTTCAATGAATTTGCCAGAAAACTTAGATGTCTTTTTTAATTTGGCAATACAGAAAGTCGGGGAATGCATCAGTTCCGACAGAAATCATTTTATGAACCAACACCTGCTTTGCTTTGAACTTGAACATTATCTAGATCTAACAAAGTTTGAATTATCTAATCTTGATTTACGAAATAACTACTACAATTTCACCAAAGAACAACAGCTAGGATTACGATTTTTGAGAAATATGCATGATATTATTTTATCTAAGAGCGACAAGGGAGGCGCATATGTATTATCTAAAATGACACACTACATTAAATAAAGGTTAAGGCAGTTAAACTCTATCCATTACACGGAGATACAAAAACCTAAGCTATTACTGATTAGAAATAATATACAAACACAAATCAGCGGGATGTTTGACAATGGTGAGATTGATGGATAACTCTTGATTTTCTCTGTGGCTCATCGAAAGAGGGACCCAGGTTGAGTCGTCTTTTTCTCCTTTTTAAACTTCACAAATTAAGTGAAATTGTTATTCAAGGGATAAAAACACAAACGATGGCAATAAATGAATTGCCCCATGCAGACCAATTATTTCTCAATGTAACTCTGTCACCGAAAGGGTTAGCAAATTTATTGATTCCTTTTTGATACCTATAGTTAAAAAACAGACCAGTTACATTAGAGATAGTGGGGATTTTATAAATAATATAGAAAATTTAAGGCCTGATCGGGATTGCCTCTTAATCTCTTTTGACCGCACCAGCATGTATACCAACATGGAGTTCAATGAACTCATTCAATCTGTTGGACGGGCTTATAGCAGTGCAGTAAAAGAAGATTATCCGATAAAATTACCTAGCTTTGAAACAATTAAATCGTTAGTAGCCACAGTATTGAAAAACAATTATTTTGAATTCAATGACCGATACTTTGTACAGAAAATCGGCGCTAGTATGGGAAGTAAATGCAGCCCAGACATTTGTGATATTAGAGCATTCGAAGTTATTAATGAAATTATTGAAAAATATAAGTATAAAAATAAGATCTTTTTTTACGGAAGGTATAGAGATGATGCGATTATAATAGCCCATTCTTCACGAGGAGAGGTTGAGGAGTTTTTTAAAAATAGCAAATGAGCATCACCCTTTATTAAAGTTTACTTATGAAATTTCAAACGAAGAAAGTATTTTTCTCGATACAGTCGTATATAAAGGGGTGAGGTTCAGGAACACCGGTATCCTTGATATAAAGAGCTACATCAAACCTACTAACACATTTGAATATTTAGATAGGACGTCTATGAATAACCCAACAGTCTTCTCTGGATTTGTAAAAGGGGAAGCTATTCGCCGCCACCGAAACAACAGCAACACGCAGAATTTAAAAGATACAATTTGTAAATTCAAAGCCCATCTTAAGCAAAGGGGATATAGGGAGCATGAAATACATCGTAACTGTGAATCGGCTCTCAATATCGAACGATCAGAGTTACTCCGCTTTAAACAAAAATCTGACAAGCAGATATCACTAGTATTTGTAACTAAATATCACTTTTCGTTAGGAAATATAAATAAAGCTTTGCGAAAACATTATAAAAAACTACTTCGCAATGCGAAATGTAGGGAGCTATTTCCAAAACCACCATTGGTGGCGTATAGTAGACATCGGAATTTAAAAGAAATACTGACTAGCTCGGTAGTCAAAGCTTAGTACAACATGAAGGATTGGGACAGGACCCCTGATGAAGCACCCACCCTTCAATTGAGCCACGGAATATTGTAGAGTTTGTCCTATTCTGTACTGCAGAAACACGATGTGTTGGGTTCTGGAGAATAGGCAAGCGTGGCTGTTAGGTACTTTCAAACACTCAACATGTTTATTTCATTAGTTTCAAAGACATATTTTAACAGTGTACACTATATTTCCCTTTTTTGCATTCACTTATATAGAACTTTAGATTAACAAAATCTTAACAAGTCTGTATAATGGTGTCATTATCGCTCCGAAATACGGCCTTCTGGATCTAATGTCTTTCTGTCGAAGACGGTTGCGGACTGTTTACGAGCTGAATCTTTGCAATACATATGCCAACAACATCAGTTGTTGATGCGGAAACGCTTCGATTCCGTGCATGAAATACCAGAATATAGCTATCTTGTCCAGGGGTCGATATGCAAGGTCTTCCATTCCCCTGGCTGTCATTAGCTACACCAGTTTGTTGGAATATGTTTCACAACTGTGAACTGGTGCTCTGGTTAAATGTCAAAGTTTAGTTTTGGTATTTCCGGCTTGAAGACGACCAATAACGATATTTCAAATAGCAGGCTCCAAACTGAGCAGGACAGCATTTCAACTTTATGATAAAATTTAAGCTCCAAACGTGGTTGTTTATACGCTTTAGTTTAACCGTGGATTCAACCAGAAAGTGCAAGTGAGAAAATTTCGCGGCGATATTCATGTTTGAGAGCTACTGTACAAATTTGGTAGAGAGCCAAATCTAAAGAACAGGCAATTAAAACTTCAAACTAACCTTTCTAACATCAACAATTAAATTGGTCATTTTAATTTTGTTGGTTAATGGAAATATTTGCATTTGGAAAAATAAAATGGGATTATTCATTTTTTAACAGTATATGATACTGCGTACAAATAGACATACGGCTTTTTAGTACTACATGAAATTTATGGAAATACTCTGAATCCTGATTTCAAGTTGGAAAAAAAATTATTTTTTACAAGAAGAAAAATGTACTTTGCTTTCATATTTGATAGGGATTAATTATACATACATTGTCTTGGAATTCTTTCGAATGTTTGTAATTGGTCTCAACATTTACTGTATCAAGAGATGTGTAGCACATATATTTACAATTGTAATTGGTTTTAAGATGAACGAAATATAACAAAATAATTTGTAAAAAAAGACAAAATGAGCATAATATAGCTGGAAAGGTAACATCGGCAAAGTAACATCTTAATTTTTATTTAAATATGACAGCCTGACATGAAAATAAAAGAAATGTGTATATCGTCAACGTTTTCGTGAAACGCATCAGTAATTACAATTACTTTGCTTTGTTTTTAAATATAATCATATTCTATTTCTACTTCCTTATACAATAATGTACCCTTTGTCCAGTGAATTGACGCTAGTTAACACCAAAATATTGTGTAAATATTCAAGCTGAATATTTAGGCATAACTCATTTTAATCTTGAATTGACATACGCATTGAAGGTGAGTCCTGTCTGGTTTAAATTTTTACTGACAGTCTGTTTTGCATACCACCATTTTCCAATTGTTACTGCTTATGTGTGTATTGTAAATTATGAAATTTCATTTGAACAAAAACACTAGATCTGTGAGTATCCCCACTGATTGATACACCCGCTTGCAATACTAGAAGTTGCGCTTACAAGATTTAAACATAAAGTTTGATTATCTACCTTTGCACGCACCTGGCGATAATTATCTTTCTTCATGCACTTTTATATATAATATCCGACCTTCGTATAAAGTTTTATTTAAATCCATCTAACGGGTTAGAAGGAGTTGTGATTACAAGCTTTAACACTTAAGTTATATTATCTCCCTTTGCAAACATCCGGTGATAATTATTTTGCTTCATGTACATCTACATATGATGCCCAACCTTCGTAATAAAGCTTCCTCGAAATCCATCGAACGGTTACAAGCTTTAAACATGTAAACTCCTTAAGTTAGATTATTTCCCTTTGCTTGATGCATATCCACACATAATGCCCTACATTATTTGATGCATGAGAGTCTCTAGAAGACCAGTGAATCATTCCATATGGACTCCAAAGGATTATTTGATGTATCCATTTGTTCAGAGTCGTCATCAGCTCCAAACTATGAAAAACCGTCTCTAAATGTATTGGATTTAAATTTTTATCAGCTTTTGAGAGTCGGCCATAACATTTTTTGTTTTTTTTGTATTTTTCTGTTGTTTAGCATTTGTCAGCATTAAATGTTGTTGGAACGGGGTTAAACCACCTTTTTAGCTTCTAGATGTTTTTTTTCGCTTTTTGTTTTTGCAATTTCTTGTTCCTTAAAAAAAACACAGCTTTGAGAATTTGTCAAATGATCTAATCCACAAATTGCACATTTAAATTTACCGTCACAATCAAAGCTGGAATGGCCCTCAACACAACATTTGACACAATTGTCTGTACGGCGACAAGAACGTCTACCGTGTCTAAAATTCTTGTATTTCAAACAGTTAAGTTCGTAGGTGCCAACTCTGATTCTGTAAGGTCCTATATACGATGTATGTAGATATGTTCCGACACACCAGTAAGATTAGATAATCCATAATTATTCAATTTCACAATTTTGCCTTACAATGTCTTGGCGAATCTTTTGACCTTTGAAACATATTAAGATTGGGGTTCTTCCTGGATTTCTTCTTCGGACAGTTCGCATAAGTCGTTGTCTCTGTCTCGACTAACTCCCATAAAAGTATTGAGTTTACGATGTGGAGCTACCGAGAGTTTAATATGCGAAATACAAGTTAAAGAGATTTTTAGACTGCTACGACCTACTACATTGCACTAAAAGACTTACATTTCACATTGTTGAACCTTTGTTACATGTTCAGCTCGGTTCTGGATTGTTTTTTTGCGTGAAAAGGGGGAATCTTTAGTGAAAGATGTTCGAAACTGTTCAGTTGGTAATACCAAAATATTTTTAAAATTTTCAAAAATTGTATTTGTAATTTTGTCATATGCTCCTCGTCTTCACTACAAAAATATTCTCGTTGGATGTTGTTCTTCTTGTGGGTTTTTTTCTGAAGTTTCCATGGTTAAGATTGATCATCGGGTATACTCCATGGATATACCAAAATTATCGTTTCAAAGCGTGACGTATTAATTTGTACATATTGGTTTAACATTTGTTAATTCTATGAGTTTGAGGCTGTTTGTGGTGAAATAAACTCATATTCATCACACTTTATAATAGTAGGGTCCCAGGAGATTGGACTGTTGAAATTTGTTGAATTTATTGGTACATTCCATAACTTGTGGTACCCTGACATTATCATTATGCTGTATAGAAAACTTTATTCCTTTTATTTCTCTGTTATACCTTCTTTTCAAATGTGTATTGACATCGCAATTTTAATTTTTAATTTAGTCTTAAAAACTTGATGTGTTACATTACTGACTGTATATATTAAAATGCCAATTTTTGTTATTGAATTCTCTAACAATCGAAAGTGTCTGAACACTTTGGAGAGATATACACTTTCCTGAGACCTAAGTTGATTGGTTCTTTTTTTTTCAGAATTGACCGATTGAATTTTCAGTTTAATTGTATTATATTTAGTTTTGAATTGTACATCAGTTGGTCATAACAAATATGCTTACAGAGCAAGCAGAAAATATTTCAAAAAATTTAATATACTTTCACTCAGTTCAAATCTTTAACATTTTCAACATTTTAAGTGCATTTATTTTTTATTATTCAAAACTCCCAATGTCATACTAGTAGTATAAAAATATAACCTTTACCAACAATAACTCCTTTTCTTTAATATAACAACACGGTATTGTCTTGTAATTCTATCTCTTAGACTTTTAAACAACCAAATAGCATGTTTAAGTGTACTTTTAGGACAAGATTGATACCTTAGTTTCAACAATTATTAATATGTAAATAAGGAAACAATAAGGTCTTAATTGTGGGAGCTTTAAAGAATGTTTTCCATCTTAGGGTTGTAAAGTATGTGCCTATTAACTCAGATATAGGTTTAATTATATGAGATAAAATTGAACTTTAGTTGGAATCTACATGTATAAAATCACTGATAGTTTGTTGCATGAAATTAATGAAACAACAGACGTATACATTATTGCCACAAAAGATTTACGTTGACATTATATATAATCAGATAATTTGGCGAGTCGACCTTTTTCACAAGGAAATTAAGTTTTATCAAAAGTGAAAACAAATTCGTACGAGAAGAATATATATTGATATAATTGTCTCACTATAAAGTTTAGCTAGATTTAACAGTTATGTAATGGACATAGATCTTGAATGTTAAGAAACTACAACCTTAAATCGGATTTTTGTCTTACACGCATCATTGGTTCACATCTTTTCTTTAAGAAATTTGCGCTACATGTAATCACTGTTTAGGCTAAAATAATACAGGGTACATGAATATTTAAAATTTGTTTACGTAGAAGATTTGGTATAACTGGGTCTACCAATATGTCTGAAGTATAGCAGCTTTTGCCACATTATTATTGGTGTTAATAAGGTTAAATAGAAAGTTCATTACCGTCTTCATTTTGCATTGCAAATGTTCTTCTCCTGCCAAACCTGATAGTTTTTTTTTTCAGAAAAGTACAAAAAAGTATGGATGATAGCAGTCAGAATTCCATGTAATATGTTTAGGGTTAGCTTCCCTGTAACCTTATGCTTATTACATGACCTTGGCATGAACGCGTTTGAACAGTCTTCTGTTTATCTCTGTACAATACAATTAGATCTAACGCAAAAGGTCTGATTACATGTTATAGGAGTTTAGTCCCCTTTAGATAGAAATAAATTTTGGTCTGTCCGCAAGATGTTACGTTAGAGATGAGAGATAAATAAGCATGACATATCCGGATACATTGATATTACAGAAGACGATGTTTTATTCATTTATCCATTTTGAATTGGAATCCTTGGGCTCCATGAATAGAATATGACATAATTTTTTTTCCAATACAAATAGTGGATAAATGTGTATTATTTACAGAAAACTCACCATACCATCATGTAAATAACCACTTGTAACCAGTATTATAATAATAATTATTTGTTTTCTTTCCTTAGGTTATATTACATACCTAATCATGATTGCTACTTTTGTAGCAGTCGTGATGTTCGCAGCTGTTCTGAAAGTCGTAAACCCATGTCCCACATCATGTTTATGCTCTACGACTATTTCGGGTGTTTTTGTAAATTGCTATAACAGAATCATTGGCCACGTTCCTGAAAATTTACCAAATATTACCTATTCTCTGTGAGTACAATTAAAGATCAGTATGATTTTGTTTTAATTTCAAAATATATAGCTGGGTAGGGATACTTTTCATCAAATAGAATATCTAAATATCAAATAAAGCAAGAAAGATACTCAGGAAAATATTTTCACAAACAGCCATATTCTGCTGCCTGTAGAATAAAAATGGGTCAAATAAGTATACAGCCAGTGTACTTAGTTCGTTCAGGTTGATCATACATGTATATTTAATTTTAGATATTCCAAGTTTTTTTTTCCTTATTTTATTTATAGACGTAACTATTAAGTTTGGTTTTTAAAATGATCCCTACGTTTTTCAATGGCACACAAACATTGCTTTTATTATCTCTTTTATTTTACCTGTACAAATTTATTCCAGTCAGATACTAATATATACTTACTTATTTGCCTATACTATTCCACACACTAAGTCATTGTGACTTAATTTATGTGGAAAACTTTTTTTTTTTGTTTTACGAAATTCGCAAACTCAATCTAAAAACCCCAAAATATATATTACTTAATCTTGCAAAGCAGCTTATGATGCTGACAGATTCTAGAAACATGACATATAAAATAAAACTAAGCATGATACGGCCGAGACCTTTCAACATGTAAACATTAAAGGTAAGTGTTATTACTATTTTTAGAACTATAATCCTTCACCCATTACAGTGTCGAATACTATCATATACATTACAAGTAAATATTGGACCTACCACAAAAAGCAGAAAAAATTCCTTTATATCTGACAAAACATAAAATGAAGACAACTTATGTTGACATACTACTGGAAAAACTCATCAATATGAATTTGAAAGTGGGTAATTTTGTTCCCTTTAATTCCTTTAATCTTGGCAACGACAAAATTAATATAAAAATGCCTGGGGTAACTATTATCATTTTATTTCGGACAAGCCATTGAATCAAATCATCGTAATCGGAAATAAATGAAATTAAAGAGAAATAAAATTATGGTGTGCCCGTTTTTTGCCACTTTTCTCTCTTAAACGGTAATAGATGGTGGAAAACAGATGTGAAGAAATTTCCATTTTTATAAGGGATAAAAAAATTGTTGAAAGAATTACACCAAAACAAATCATTCAATAACCACGAGGAACAAAAAAAGCTGGGTAATATTTCTTAAAATCAACGACAACCCGTATTATTATGTGAAAACACTGTGGTGAAATATTAGAAGGATAAATTCAATTAAATAGAAGTAAATGAGCAGAAACCTAACTGTCTACGGACTACTAAACCAAGAGTCTCATAACATATTATATCCACAAATATATGCGTTCGTATGAAAACAACGTTATCGCAAACCTGTTTTAAATTTAAATCAAAATGTTGAAAAATGTTGTGACTTTATTTCCATAACTCCATGAACGCCACTGTCGCTGCTAAGATCATTTGGACAGAAAAACACCGAATATCTTTTGAAAAAATCCACCAACAGTCAAAAACACCTGTAAATATTTATATTTGTACATTTAAATATTGAGTGCCTTCCGTGGAACCTATACAAATCATAATGTTATTCGAGGTCATACAAGACATACATGAAAGAAATATAACGGAATAAAAAACGAAATCCAATTAATTCATTCAGTTGTTTTCTGAAATAGTTAAACATTGTGTTAATAAAGTTTAGGATTTTATAAAAACTGTGCGCGGAATATTTGTTAATTGATTTGATGAAAAATTTTCAAATATTATGTCAAAACAGCGAGAAGATTTTTTTCTAGATAAAAAAAGGATAAATTTAAAACTAACAATCCTTCATGTTTACTGGAGATTAAAACATGTACGTTTTAAAGTGATCACTCACCATCAGGATAATTACACTCACCGTAGAAATATTTGTACAATTATTATGAATTTCACCTGTGCCTTTCTTCTTATTTTTGTTTTCATTTCATACTACTCATTAACATCTTAAACCTGCCTGTTTTTGGATTGTAGTCAATTCTTCTTGCAGAGACTATTGGGGATATAGGCAAAATCATGTTCTCGACATTTGTAGTAAGCAAGGCAAATATGGTACACTCCTAAAGTATTGAAACTTACATTAGATAAGTGTTCTCTTATTTTCGCAGTGTACATGCAATTTTAATGTTCCTTTTTTAAATATATATTACATCGGTCGATTAATAATCATGGACAACGGTCCAATCCAAAACTGAAAGAAAATATTCACAAAGCAGCATTAGTTTCTGAGAGTCACCTTTAGCCATGTAGATATTGTTCTTATTGCGGGTAATATGCTAACAGACAACAACAATCTTTTTCAGAGACTTAAGTTTCAATGCTATATCAGTTATTAAGTACAGAGAGTTTGAAAGGCTTGCAGCTTTAAAGGCACTGTAAGTTGAGCAATGTAAAAGATACAAAACAAAATAACAAGATTAAAACAAGGTGTATAGCCTTGCAGTAAATCAAGTTGCTAAAACCAGTTCATAGTAGTTAAAATTAATTATAAAATGTTTAAATTTACTTTTGCTGAAATGACTTTTACTAGTCTTGACCAATCTTGATTGCTTGCAAGATATATTTTTTGTTTTCATTTTCGCATCGTGATAGACAAGAACGACTGTTCTATGTTAACATTTCCAACTGTGGCAGTTATCGGGTGACTTCTGGCGTATCAATTTTATCATATGATAATGATTTATTCACTAGTCGGTTTAAGTCAATTAAAAAATCTCTTATTTACTTATCGACAACAGAATAGTTCAAAAATGTATCTAATTTTTCCATAATCATCTCTGCAAGTAGTTGGGACACTTACCCAGAGTCATAAATATAAAGCCTTGGTCTCATCCATCAGTAGTAAGCCATCATTCTATTAATGATTTCTACCGATTTCTACCGATTTCTGCCGATTTCTATTGAAGTCTATGACGAGATAGCATTAAACCCTTTATGGAAGTGTAAAACGTTATTTCAGATTTTTTCGTTTAGTAGAGAGACGGTATCCGACCTGCAGCTATGAGAGCTTTAGCTAGTTTTACAGTTAAAACGAGCACATTCTGATTTTTATATCTAAATTATGTACCGTCCACTCTAAAGCAATCGGTTACTTTGTCGGGAATCATACTGTATTGGTTTTCATAGTGTGTTTTATACACCAGAGTGTCAGGATAGATAAGGGGAAGTTTGGGTAGCCCCCCCCCCCCCCCAAAAAAAAAAAAAAAAAAAAAAAAAAAAAAAAACGGTTTAACCCAACCAATATTCAGTGTCTGTACCAAGTCAGACTATCCTGACTTCTGTTCGTGTTTGTGTTTTGTACTCTTTTATCTTATTTTTTATCCGGCTTTCTATCAGTTGGGTTGCTTTGATTTATTGCTATGTCATTGGTGACCTTGCCTCTTATCCATTTTGTTGTCTATTAAGAATTTGAATCAATAAATCCAATGCAAAATGAAAGGAGCTTAGGTCACAAGCTTAATCTTAATAGTAGACCATAGGTTTAAACATCTAAATTGTAAAACCGTTTTATCCATGTACGTTTTTGCGCATCTACATTTATTGTAGGCAAATACTATATATAAATAAAATGCATAAGTTGAAAAAGGAAGGAGGAGTTGACAACGTTTTCTTCAAAATTCGACCCTTCCGGTTCATTTTTTTAATTGAAATTCTAAGGCCTTATTGCGTATATGCATATGGTGAATGGTATTACTGTATAGAAATAATATGTTTAGATTGAAAAAATGAAAGGCGTAATTAGGTCACAAGCTTGAATTCAAAATTTTAGAAGTTCGTCCCCTGTTGGCCCCTTGTTTAGAAAACCAAAATTATAAAACCTTATTGCACATCTAAATGTAGTATGCACTCATCCTATATAAACATTAAATTCCTACCACCAAAAATGAAGGATGAGTTGACGGGCTGATGGACGGAGACATTCGCCATATGCCGAAACTTTCTTCGAAAGTGCTCAGAAAATCACACAAATTGTACCAAAAGCTAATTCGCTTTCCTTGTTGATACAGAAAACTGAAGAAGGACTTTCACCATCACTCTTTTATTACATATGAGTTTTCCAGAGCGTATAATAATGTCATAGTCTTCATATTAACACTCGGTGTCAAATATTTCAAAACAATGTTTAAAAAGCGACAACGAGACTACGTGTTATTATTAATACAGAGTTAACGGACATGAACATGCCAAAAATAATTGGATAAGGAGTGTCTTACTAGTATGCTTACACGTTTTAAGACTAGTGGAGAAAGGAAATGTGTAATATGCCGTATAAGTTGTTTGTAGAGGGTGGCAATATTGGCGATATTTAACAAAAACAGGGTGATTTAATTTTAGCGACTTGTATTTTTAGCGATCAAAGATAGGAGTATTTTTTTTTTATTTCCTTTATAAATAAAAACATGCAATTTAATGGAATCATTTTGACGAAGATAACAAAACCACGACTGGATACCATAATGTGGAACACAATATAAAATAACGGAAGAGTCGGGATATTCCTTTTATACTTAAAACTGACGTGAAATAAAATGAAATAGCAGACAAGAAAGAATATATTTAGAGAGTTAATGTTTATTCTCACACAAGCGAAGCTCGCTCTACAATTTTTCAACAGAGTGGTCAATGAATACCAGTGTGCCATGTACAGCAATGTACGAAATAATACATCTGAAAAAGTACGTCAATCAGAGGAATAGTTCAATGCATCTGCTATACCGCATCCCACAATCCCATTTCTAATAATCTTTGGATTTCTCCAGAGGTGGTCATATAATTTGACAAGCCACCAGAGGCTTCATTGTGGTACGTGACAAGGCTCTTTTCTACAATTTCAACATGTTCATTCCTGCTTTAATCATAACCTGATCAACATACTCGTTTTTAAATTCTTCTGCAGAAAATCTTTTCACATGTGTTTTAAATAATGTCCATCGGGTTTAGTTTATCTGTGCATTTCTGTGGAATGGTGACATTTTCAGCTTTGAGCGGGGCAAAAAATTCATCCGTGATTTGTCCGCAAAAGCAGTCAAATATAACCAGGGGTCCTGACAAGCGTCTAGCAAGAGGTGTTACAATATTCTTTGTGAGATTTCTACAATTAACAAAGTACCTTTAATGAGCACAAGAACTGTAATTAATTAATGGTAAAACAGACTGTTTAAATGTGTGTCACACAGGTGAACAAACAATATATCGATAATCCGCGGGGTAACTGTAAATATTGGTTTAAATTTAAACGACAAAGTACCGCTATTTTAACAAGTGATGCTGTATACATGAAAGGAGTGGCCATTGTCTACTGAGAAACAGAAACAATATAAAGTCCAGCTTGATCCCAATTTATTATTAACTCAGGCGAATGTAATTTTCTTCAACCTTAGCTTTGATTAGAATAAGGTATTTTCCTTCTCCTTTTTAAAAATTTGAACAGCAGTTATTTTGTAGTTGTTCATTTCCTTTCCTTTTCTCCGTATTTATGCATTGAAGTAATGATCGATCCCATACATTTGTTAGTTCAATATGCCCACCATTATCATATGTGAGTCTTGTGGAAGCTGCAATTACAAAAGATGCAATAATAACACCTACCGATTCCTTTATAGCGTTTATGAAAAACAAAGCTTTATTGTTAAGTTCTTCGCCAAGCAGAGTTTTGCGGCCCTGTGTCTTTGTATTTAGCTCGCCAACCTATATATTTTCAACCGAGTCCGCTTAATCAGTTTCAACCGATTTCCTATCTATACATTTATGCTCCATGTTGTACTGTGTTTTAAATCTTCTTACCGTACTCTCACTTAATTTCCTTTCAAACAACGGACTGAATTTCCTTAAATTTTTCGAATTCCAGTGGTCAGAGGCAAATGTTTCGATCTTCATATTTAAGGGAAAATATTGTACAATTCCCCATTTAGACGGAGTGGGAGATTTGCTGATCCTTTCATCTGAAGAATTATTTCCTAGACATGGACATATATATTGTATTTCAAAAATAGATTGTACACGTTTCGTTCATCTACGACTCTTCAGATGGGGTTGAAATCTAAAATGTTGAAAACCAAAACAATAAACCAAAAAGTTTAAGAGCTAATTCGAAAATGCAAAAATGAATAAAATGAGTACCACCAGGACCATCTAAGAGTAGAGCCATGCACGATGGAGATTTGCTAAGTTTTCACAAATTTTATATATTTGAGAATTATAAAGTCAGTGGTAGTATCGAAATCCTAGCAACTGAGTTGGGGATACCGTGGTTGACCTGGAGTCCACCAAAGCAGTATCGACTGTGATTTCAATTTTGATGCGCGGATGAGCAGACATTGTCGGTTTCCCACTCATCACTTGTACTCAATTCATACAATTTTGAAACCGAAAACAATGATCACAAGGATTTTCTTCTATTTCTCTTTTCAGATATCTTAATAACAATCAATTGCAGACTATTGCAGAGAACACATATGTCAACCTCACAAGTTTAATTGCGTTGTAAGTATTTACTTCACATAGATTAAATAGACTATTTTAGTTGACTTAATAAGGAATAAAAATATTTTTCTGTAGGAGATATACTGAAAAAAAATGTTTTATTCATTTTAATTTGCGTTTTATTTCAAGTATAATTTGACTTATTGTTAAAATTGTACTGGGGGCTCTGGTATTAGATGAAGAAATGCCAGAATTGAAATCATTCTATGTGATATACCTTGCTAGCTATATCGTTTGGAATTATTTTACAAGTAACCCCCCCCCCCCCCCCCATCAGATGACGTAATTAAAAAAGGAACTAAAAAGTATACTTTTCAATAATTGAATTGTGTCAATATAATTTAACTGTTTTAATTAAGACATTTTAGGACATATTTCCGTCGTTGTCTAATCAAAATTTCTTACTGATATTCACCAAAATCATAATTGTTTCATTATGCAACTTTTAAATTAGTGGGGCAGAATTCGCACGATCGGAAGGCGTGTAAAGCACAATGCGTAAACTTTACCAAGGGTAAATTTTGTTACTCTAATTTAAAATGTAGTGTACTTGTAAAACAACAAAAATTTGATGTTGGTAAAGTATTTTACAATGGGTCTTCGCGTTCCATATTCTTCTTTTTTTTTACTATTTCTTGAGATATTTCCTAGACACTATTGTTTATATTTCAATTATGATTTTAAGATAAGATTGTCGTTTTGATATGTTATATATTTATTAAGTATAAACAGATTTATGGTCTCTCTGGCGCTTAGTGCCTGGTTTGGCTTGTTTAAGTGTATTATTTAAAAGATCTTTTGTCCTGATTTAAAAAAATCGCTGCATTTTTAAACATAATCCTGATAATAAGATCAGATCAGGAAATGCTGTTTTGCTGTTAATTAAGATTGGTCAAGAGAAAATAAGTTCAGCACAGTTAAGTGATACATAATTAACATAATTCACGTTTAAATTTTATGAAATTTATTGTAAAAATCAATATAAACCAAGAGAGAAATTGCTGATTAAGATGATAATTGTATTATTACTGATAATTTGTCAAGGCATATAATAATTTTTCACAACAATCGACTGAGAACGAACTGGTCAACAAACTGAATTCGATGGGGAATGCAGCTACTGAAGGACAATGTTGATATACTAACAAATGTCAAGGACATTATGAAGTTGATTGGAAAAGATTTAGTTTGCTATACAATGTAGGTGTAAACAATCTTGACAAATAAGTGGTGCCACAAGTACAAAACACTCAGCAATTCACATGTCTTCTGTCGAACCCAATAAATGATGGCAGTTGAATGAAAGACGCTGGTTAATTCTAGAACGGATACTAGTCGAAACCTTAGAAATCTCAAGACAAGGCAGCATGTTAAAAATAGTATTGCTGATGTGAACTTATTAAATCAACATTATTGAAGTACGAAAATTAAACCTTTTAATTAATCGAAGAATATCTCATTATTTTTTTAAAAACAAAACAATTTGCTGCATCTAATATTCCTTGAAAGTCCATTAGAAACTGATTAGATAAAGCTATTACTGTTCCTTGGGGATTTTCGCTGCCCAGTTTCAAAATAACATGCTTTTGATAACACTGGTAAATATTTATTGTTGATTAATAAAGGAACTAAAAGAGCGAGAAAAAATTATAGGTCCGTGTGCTTGTTTTCGAGATACAAGCCATTGGAAATTTGGGGGAGAAATATTTTACATATCTTTATCATTGACAAGTTTTATTTCTAAAAAAAACATTAAATAATAACAAGGATTTTATAAGATTTTTACACATGGCTTATTATTCTGCCTGCAAAACATTTATGAAAAGCAAAATGGGTGTTAGCGGGAAAAATAATGATGGTATTCAAATGCATAAAACAAGATGATTCTGAACACCTGAAAAAAAATGACCAGCGAACATCTTTAAACATATCAACTTCCTATATACAGTGACCTATAGAACAATGTCATTTATCTTTTAATGTATGTCTTGTTTTAAGTTTTAGATTATGCAATTGCATATAAGTAATCAAGTCATGCATTTTTAGGTGGATGACACTAGTAGGGACAGCAAATTTTTAAACTTTTTAAAACACACAATAAGTTGCGAATGATAATTTCAGACAATTGATTTTTTGCAAAAGACGGGCATTTCTGGATTCATATCCATCAAAACCGATAATGAGAGAAAATATCAAAGCTAAACATGACAACAAAACTGTAATTACAGATCAGAAACAGATGTCTGATGGAGTTCAATCTCATTTCTGCCAGCTCAGTTTCTAGCATTGTGGTAGTTGTGTAATGCTCCTATTTTTAAATTACTGTTAAAAATGTCAATTGTTTTGAAAACTAAGGAGGATCAACACCCTCGTGCATAAACATCTACCATATACCATATAATATTTGTACACAGGTAACACACTTTTGACCTCAATCTGCCAATCTTGCCTTGTTTATTTGTATTGATCTTCTGCATCACCATTATTAATGAAGCAAAATTAAGTTACGTTGTTTTGCATTCAATCAAGATTTATAGAGGCAAATTTAGATCGGTCAAACACAGGTAAATATATATATTGACTAATTACGGTTGTAAACTAGTCTTTACTAGTCTTGATAGACTGCAAGGCAATATATCTTGTTCTAATCTTGTTATTTTGATTTTTTGAGAAATATTAGAAATTGCAAAAGTAAAATAAAAATTAAGATAAAGGGACAGAATTGACCGGTTAAGATCAAAAGTGTCTTACTAGTATTACTTAATCTTTCCGTAAACTTTATATTTGAATCTGTGTGTTCTAGCTTAAAATTTAAATATTTCAGGCCTTGAACTCATCTGACAAATTGTGCAAATTTTGAGCATTCAAAATGGTATCATAGAAAATCTTTAAAACAGAATTACAAACTTTACCCTTTAGAAAATGGTCTACTCCGTTTATTGTCCTAGTTATTTTAGGCCTTGGATACAAGTCAAATTTTTAAATAGAATTTCTCTTTTTTCACGGGACCACTTCGTCATCGTACTTAGTTTTTTATTAATTTGTTCAGTTGGAAAATCTAGGATTTATCAAACTTTAATGTTTTCCTTATCAAAATAATTGTGCGAAACATTTCTCTTACTATTTTTTTGCTTTCCGATATGTGTGCTTACTATTTCTTGCCTTCCGATATGTGTGCAAAAGGAGTTTACCAAAAAACGTGCATTGCACTAAACATGTATAATATATACGTTTTTGTATCAACATATTATCTTGAGAAATGTGTCTATTGTACTTACCGGTGTACGCAGGCATGTATAATACCTACAAACGGAAGAGATGCTCAGATAACACATTTTTTAAATCTGAAGGAAATGGAACAATTTTTTCCCCCTTTTTCTTGTGTTTTTAATTTTCAACCAAGAAAAGATTACAAAACCATAGGAATATTTATAGGTAAAGACCTGCACCCAAAGCTATTTTTCTTTATCTATTTCAGAGATTTGCGTTGGAACAGCATAATAGTTGTAGAGAATCAAGCATTCAATAGCCTTTCTAGCCTTCAAAATGTGTAAGTACGCAATAAATATCGAGCTGACCAATGCTTTGTAAATTTGTGTTTCATTGTTTTATGCAACAGAAAAAAATTGCAAATACTATATCATGCTTTGGCCCGAGGTCGACAGTTGTCTTTTTTGTTTCATGGTATCTATGTGAGCTTTTATGCATTTCTTAAAAGAAAGAGTCTTACTAAATACAATGGTAACGCCTTTAGCCAAAGAAAAAAAACCCAGAATAAATATAACTGCATTTGAAACTACATTTTACCTTTTTAAAAGAGGACATGCCCTTTCTGCACAAAATTGTATTGTAATGTAATGGGCACGTTGTACAAATTCCCCACTTTGACCTATGGATTCGGTAATGTCAAGGATGTTTTTGTTTATTGTTGTGTCCTGTTTACCACATTGTGTTGAGCAAAGCCAACTCAACATTCACACTGTTGCGCGGATAAGTCTCTTTGATCCACGGGTCTACTAAGGAAGCAGCAAAGGCAACAAGATCTTCTTTCAGATTATGTGGTAACGACCTTCGATTGTCGTTCTTGCAGATACCTTTATTAGATATTCAAAATATTAGATATTCCAACGAATATTGTGAAATAGTTCTTATTCCTGGTACAGCAGTTTTCGTGCATTTTGCAAACAATTCAATCTACGACTTTAAAAAAATACCTCAAAAAGATCGTTGTCATATTTTGAGACTGACTACCCTGTTTCAACATTTTGGGAATCCACGAAGAATAACCATATTGACAGTAAAGAAGGATATTTATATGTTACAAGATGGCTTAGAAAAATTATTTATAAATACACAAATACATTAAAAAATGTACTTGTATTTGTTTTTGTTTCTTTGTGTGTTTTTATTCTTCACTTTTTTACGGTGCTCCTTTAATGGAAGGTTTCCCGCGACATTTACCAGGCTTTAATTAGATATTTTATTTCGTTATTGTGTAAATTATTCGATTGTATTTCTAGTTTAGAAACAAGAAAAAATGTTTCCATCAAGCCACTTCAAAAATCTTATTCAGGTATCCTGTTAAGTATATAGACAGGCAAGAAAAACCTACAAGTCCAGTTGAATCATTGATGGATATTGAAGCATATTAAATTTGACATGCGCATGTGTCCTAAAATTGTATTCTTTTTAAATATAGGCAGTCGGAAATAACAGCTTTGTCCAGAAATTCCGTGCATGTTATATTCCTGTGTACAGTCATTAGTATGAATATTGGCCCCAATTCTTTCAAAGTTATAAATGAAAAAAAGGATCTCATTCACAGCTTTTGAAAATCAATTTATGGACCAATATGCTCAATTAAATGCAATGTGCGAAATCAAACGTTGACCCCAAGTTTAAAAAAATCACAAATTTATAAAACCATATCGTGCATCTACATGCAAATGAAATGCATTATGTGACAATACTGTATAGAAATAAGATGCAGGAAGTTAAACATTAAATAGGAGTTTAGCTGACAATAACGTGTGAAGGGTGGAAAGACCGGACGAGAACCATATTGCAGAAGGTTCTTCGAAAGTGCGGTGATAATTATGGAAATAATCATGTCAGGTATACCCTGACCGGTCTAGTTACTTATAGAAACTTAGAAAAACCTTAATATAATATAATAATTGGAAACATGAAAAAAAAATAGAAAGATAATAGCAACAAAAATTAACCAATAAAAGGTCACGATATTACTTCTAAGGAAGATTAAAACCAATATAGTTCCAGAACAAATTCTTTTAGGATTCAATAAACTACATTATATTTTC
This sequence comes from Mytilisepta virgata, assembly GCA_028015205.1. NCBI lineage: Eukaryota > Metazoa > Mollusca > Bivalvia > Mytilida > Mytilidae > Mytilisepta > Mytilisepta virgata. The sequence goes on from CM051513.1 coordinate 22,572,666, forward strand.
ATTTTAATATACGTAAAATATTACTTTAACAACATAACATTCCTATAACATATACCTTTATGGAAATCCACTGATGTGTAACTGCAGTATTCTTTACCTTTGGACCTGGTTAACAGATCATCCTTCCGTATATACTGATGCTCGATGTAGTACCGGAACGTATGTTAGGTCAATAAGTTCAACAGATCTGGATCACTGTTACAGCAATGGTGTGTATCATTCTTGTTAATAGTGTTTTTTTTTTTTTTCATTATTGTACTTCAGTTATTAGATAAAATACCTTTTGTCATTCTCAAACAGTAACACCAGTATATTTTTCTTATTTTATCTAAACGGGTACGAATATATTTCCGAGTATGTTATTGTGAATATCATTTTTAATTAGAATTATTGTCTAAATGTGTCAATAAGATAATGAGTTAAACTAATTCAATTGGAGTATTATCTACCGTTTTGTCATTTGTACTGGTGGATTTTTTGTGAATGCTTAACTAACGTGATACTAACAATAGTATTGAGAAAATATGTTCTAACTCGCAACTAATAGTTCACTAAGTGTATTTTTACTCATCTGATATATTTATATATAATGTATGATTACATATCATCTATTTTTCTAGAATATTTATTGTGTAATCAGTTATGTGAAAACCATATTTTTTACCAGGCCTAATGAACGTCATATTTAATAACATTTAACAAACTGTATCTCAGGCACTCTTAATTATATTTTGAATGCATTTCAACTATTGCGGAAGAAAGTGTCTTTTCAATGAAGGCATTAAATTAAAAATATGTATTGGTTTCTTTTTAAGATTAATAAGGCTGTTAACCAGTTTCACAATTATGACGTATAATTTCAAATTGTAATTATTTTTGCACAGGTCATTCCTAATTAATGTACTTTTATACGTTTCAAGGACAACGTTTTGCAGCTACTAAATTAAGCGATGTACAATAAGAATTTATATCAATTTCACTATATTCTTTTTGTTTATATGTTTCCTGAGCAATACATCTAAACAGCAGGGAAAAGGTAATTAGTAATGATTGCACCTTTATACATTTCCAAGCGAAAGTTTTTTTTCTGATTTGTTCACGCTTTGTAGCTAGAAGTATTCCGATGTAGAGCGAGGAAAGCTTTATTCATTATGCATTTAAATATACGGAGAAAGATATTCATTAGTATTTAATTGCTGGTTTGCACTGTGTTTCAGTTGCATAAAATAATAATAAGTAAAGGGACGGCTTGATGCAGTTAGTACGCGTTGGTAGAAGGCAAGTTTTCGCATATTGCGGACAAAATACGTGATTTTTTTTTTTTTTTTTTTTTTTTTTTTTAGTTTTCTAGTTAATTTTATTTTCCAAATTACTTATTGGTTATTTTTTCTAGTTCACTTTAATATATATGATATTAGATTTGCCGCCTATGTAAATAAAATTTCTCAATTTTAAGTTATATTCATATCGTAATGTTTAAGTTAACAATATTCATGTAAATTATAACTGATTCAAATGCTGCAGAAAATATGTTTGGAAGTAATTAGCATTTCAATAATTGGTTACTAAAAAATTATATTATTATTTGATTAATTTTATAATCATTGCACTACGTTTGTTTTATTATTATTATTCCTAAGCAATACATCTAAACATCAGACAAGAAAACTTAATACCAGTATATGTAATAACAGTAATGGGATTAGGTAAGCTATAAAGTAGCAATATTCGTCAAGAGAAATCTACGCAAAGGACAAATCATTAAATATTAGAGAAAAACATAACACAATAATTGGGGTGGGGTAGAGTTTAGTTACTAATATTTATAGGTTCTGACGTAATGTCATCTTTAATAGGTTCGATCTAAACGTGAAATGACATTTGAAACTTAAACAATACAAATAGTTGGTTCTACGTTCTTTTATTTAATATATACAACAATGTGCTACATCAGAATAGTAGAAATGAAACATCAAGTATGGCCAAAACCGTTTTAGACAAAGTAAACTTGAACAGATTTAAGCTAGTTGTGGTCAACAAAAGATAATAAGCATGTTCACAATATCAAGATAGTCAGAATTAAACCAGATTTATAGGTGTTTACTTGTGCAGATTTCCAATTTGAAAATGTGTACCATAATTTACTTAAAGGCCACTGTGTTAATATCTGAAATACATGATTTAATTCATCATTATATCTTTAACCAGATTTCCAACATTTTGATCTCCAGCACTACTGATGATGCCATACAGTGCATCAAATTTATTGAGGTATTTTGTGATACATTTTATTATAGGGTTATGGTTATGTTGACAATAGATTGAGATCGACGTTTCCAAAATTCTACGGTCGTCACTACGATCTGATCTTTGGAGTGTCAGTTTCCAACATGACAATATATATTCTTCCTTAACCGGACATAATCTTCAACAAGCAGCACGGCAGGAACTGTTCACCCTTCCATAGCACCTGATTTCACGCCCAGGAGGGGCTTGTGCTGCTCTTTTCTGTTTGCACTTTTTGATTTTTTTGTGTTCTTTTTTACTTTGGCCTTTGTCGTCTTTTTTGTGTTCCCGGTTGTGATTTTTGTCCACCGACTGCTTCTCTTTTGACTCTTCGGTATTCGTACGTCTAGCTGTGTTAGTTTATTATACATTTTGATTCTTTTAGTTATACATGTATCCTTGTGTCGTTTTCTGTTGTGTTCCATTCACCTGACTTTATCTTTTCCTTGGATTTCGAAATTGTCGACTTTTCCCACTGTTTGGACACTTCGGTATTCTTTCGCCAATACTTTTATTATATTGATAACACCCATATTATGTTTAGAACTTAGGATTTTATGACAGCAAAGATGTCTTGAATGCATTAGTATATGGGGCATCCAATCTAAAGGTAGTATATCAAGTGATCACCCATATACATTCCAAAATATTATTTGTATTGCCATATATTTAACAAAACTATAAAATGCCATTTTATAAAAGTCGTATATTTTTTACTGTGGTTTTGTTTCTTAAGTCAAAACATAGTCCAGTCAGCTTTAATACATATTTTATCTCTAATTAATTTTGTGGATTTCCTTCGTAATAACTACATACTACCAATAAAAAATCGCTTTAAGCATCTGTCAATGTTATGTTCTAGACCCACGATATCAATAAATTAAATTAAATTATAATTTGAATTCGGCGTCGAAAAGGGTTCCACAATAAATGAACTCTAAATATGCAAATGACGAAAGAAAGAAATCCATACTTTGAAGTAATGCCAATATAAAAGTGCATTTCCCGTGTTTTATTAAAATAAAATTGTAGGGTTTCAACAAATACAACAAAAGCTGTACGATTATAAAACACAATCATTAGCGTGAAATCAAAATTCTCATTCGAAATGATTTATGTTATATTTTTGTGTATATTGAACAGGGAATACAAACAGTACAATAATTGTGTTTTTGAAGACTACATAATATTTTAGCTATGATGATATCACGCAGTAATTAATTAATGCTAACTATTTACATGCAGATTTTAGTATTGCATCATAGCGAGTGCAGCAAGCACTAGTTGGAGAATATGGATCATTTAAAAGGTCTTTGTTCCATGGAGGGAGCCGTTATTCAATCCGAAGTGAATTTAGTTGTTAGAACGAAAATTACCATATTATGCTATATACAAAGGCAAAAAAACTCCCTTCGTAGGAATCTATTTTTTTAAAAATATGAAGATGAAATACAAATAAATCCATTACATGTACATGATTCACGTTTTTTATGTCTGAGTATTTTCTAATTTATAGCGTAGTACCTTTGCACACAGGCGTTACGGAGGACACAAGATTTGCGATCTTTAAAAATTGTAATCTATCTGCATATACTCGATCGGTTTTGTATTTTTCAAATATTGTACTTTCGTTCTGTCATACTGCTATAGGTAAATTAATCTCTTTATAATTTAAAATTTGCAACTGACGTTGGGCAGCTGCAGAAAAATGTTTGCACTTGTTCCTGAAAAAAACGTTAATAGTTTTGAAAATATTAGAAATGACCAACTCGATTTTAAGCTGGTAACAGATTTTAATATTACCAGCTGTAATCTCATTTATTATTTCCTAAGATATTCTAATTACTTGTATACAACTTCAAATCTTGTCCAATCTAATTCGGATCAAATTAATATTTTGTATAATTATAATGTATTTTAGAATATATTTGTCTAATGCAAAAATAAGTAAGAAAATGTAGAACGTAGCAGAGGCTTACACAGCATGGTCTATAATCTTGCATGAAATGTTTTACATAACAACAATGCTTCATTGAATTTTACATGGATAGATGATGAAACATACTTTTAAAATATTTAATAACTGTGTTATTTACGAAAGTATGTCTGCAAATTGAATACCTGTATTATTTATATTAAAGAAACCCTTGATAACATCATATCTTCATTGAATTTTACAATCAATCCCTCACTAACAATCTCTACTATCCCATTTTTACTTAAACCACAAACCCAAATAAGCAAAACACTTTAAAATTTTTACTATGTTTTCTCAAAACAAAGAATGTTGAAATAAAAGTATAATCCTTTACTGGATTTTATTATATTTTCGAATTCTACATGGTTATTTGCTCCTAATGTTAAATTAAACTTGACCTTAAGAGTATATTTCTTAAAACAAAGAACCAAGCTCTGGATTATTTTCTAGGGTAACTTCAACACACAGTTCACTTAACTTACTGATAGAAACTCGATTCAAAAAGAGAGAACTGTTAACATAATTAATAGAAACTTCTGAATACAAAATATTCTAAATAACAGGTTGATATGTGATTGCAAAGAAGGTGAATACTATATTTCCTTCTTCAGTAAAAATGAATATGCAATTCAGCGTTAAATGTTTTATTTAGAGATTAAAACATAAAATACCAACCAAACGGCATAAAAACGATGATGAACCCTAAATTCAAATTTTACCACATGTTTGACCATTACGTAGACAATTCATGTAGTATCCAGTTATTAATTCTCAACCATTCCTTGTGTCTGTGTATCTGTAAAATTTGTTGTATTGCCTTGATCCATATGATTGTTGTTTAATTCCAAATGAATAAAGTTTAAATTAATAAATATTAACTGAAATAACGCGATATCTGTTATTGAATGTGACGATCTTTGAACAGTAACTCATTTGTTACTATTACAGTGATATATACCAAGGTCCACATATGTAAAATAATAAAATGTATCACAAAATACAGAAATATACATAATGAAAAGCTTAGCACCCCCTCCTTTGGAGTGACAAATGATACGATTATTGTCATGAGATTACGGACCAAATAATCGAAAAAATACAATATGGCCTGTTAGGACATTATATTAGCTTAAAGAAAACACAACAAATATCAACAGAAATGATATTTTAATTAGATTATCACAAAATCACAAGCCCAGATATTACACTAAAACATGTCAGTTTTAAGAATTGACCTTCTGAGTTTATGATGCCTGATAAGATTGTCATTTCACTTGGAAAACGTTAATTTTAAGTCTTAACAACATCCATGGTTCAAAGTTTAATATCATTGAAATGACCGCGTGCTTGGATGACGGCCTCAACTCTGCGTCTCATCCCTCCAGTCAATAGTCGGATTTTCTGCGGTGGTGGCTGTCGCCATTCCCGCTGCAATGCTGCTTCCAACTTACGTAAGTTTTGCATAGGAGGTTCGACTGCGTGTACACGACGGCCTAACAAGTCCCAAACATGCTCTATCGGATTTAAATCCGGGCTCATAGCTGACATGGAAGAGAAGTCACGCCTTAGTCTTGAAGGTAGGCGGTTACGGCCCTTAAACGATGCGGCTTGGCGTTGTCATCCATAAACACAGGTCTTGCAGCTAGTTGATGGTTCTCAAAATTAAGGAAAACTGGCTGACAAACTTCTCTGATGTATTGATCACCTGTGCAATCATAAGAGATGCACCCCATATCATTATAGAGCCTCCACCGTAAGGGACAGTTGGTTGGATGTTCCTTGGGGTATGTTACGATTTTTTCTGTCTCCAAACTATCATTTCGTCCGACCAATGGATCCTGCGCTAGGTCCTCAAGTTCCAACCACGTCGCGCTAAACACCATGCCAAACGCAATCGCTGATGTCGATCAGATAACAGTGGACGTCCAATTCATCTCCTTGACACCAGTCCTGCTGATATAAACCGGTTCCTTACTGGTTGATAGATGTCATTAGGTAACTGTTGTCTTTATAGAACAGGATAAATTTCAAATTGCTTTCGGCTAACCAGGCGACGCAGTGCCCTGTCTTCACGCTGCGATGTTACAGGTGGTCTATCGGATCTTGGCAAATCTTCCACAGAATTGGTTTGGATGTGAAATGTATATTTTGAGACAATGTATATATATTGTTTTTATCCTGCAAAGATAAATGTCTATCTTGTATCGGGAGAATTCACGATAATGGTAAATGTTTAGTTTGTTTTTGGACAGCGTTATAATGACCAGAACAAACTTTTATTGCAATTGAATACAGGGTATATTGAGAAGTTTTATTCATTTAAAAGGATAACAAAATATTTGGCACTCTTTATTTGTCTGGTTAATATGCCAGTGACAGGATGAAAATAACTAATGATTTATACTGTACGCTGATGACGACTACATAATTAACCGGAATTTATTTGGCATCGAATCAATTTATTGAGAAATAAAAATGTAATATTCATCTATAGTGGTTCAAGCAGGCTCTATTTTGTTAAATTTTCAGATGCTTTAAAATTAACTTGGATCGCGAATTATTATTTACGTGGGTAAAAAAAACAGAAAGGATTTAGGTGCGTTATATCCTATTATATACTTCATAATTCGTTTAGTAATATTAATTACAAATGTCTTTTATTGTAATTCATAATGTTATCCTTGTAAGGAAATCGTACATCCAAAATAAAATATATGTCATTACGACCTCATAAAGATAGTATAACCATGATATTAATGGGTGTTGAATTAACTGTATTTCACCGGGAGTTAAATAACATAAAAAGACCGAGCTAGTAACAATAGTTATAAATCATGGCGTAACATCCTGCTACACATATGGTATAGATATTAAAAATCAGATGACTCTGTCATTGTCTGTGTCAGAATTAAGTGTTCGAATCGGATGTCTTCCTGCGGAAGGCTATTCATTTGCTGACACAATGAAAATCTATCGTTTTACTACAAACCAGTCAATTATATATCAATACAAAACTTCGATTTTACAAATTTGCAGAATCGGACTAGAATCGATTCTCGTAAAAAATATGTTGTGCATGTGACTTTCTACAAATGTCAAGTTACTTTCAAATCAAGCAATTGAGTCAGCAAACGTATTACCATTCATATTTTAAAAATGAAGCAATAAAAATAAATTACTTAAGCAATTGAAACATACACCATGAACTTACGGGACATCAAATTTCAGTATTTCTTTTACTTTTATTTTTTTTTACTTGCTGGTTTTTCTTCACTTTTTTAACGGATGTATTGACTTTTTGGTACAAATTGCTGCATTTCTGTTAAGTGGAAAATCTGAAATTAAATATGACGAATTTTTCAATCATGTTTAATGGATTGTAACACCTTAAAACTTCATTCACACATAAATAAACTGTAAATAAAAAACCAGTTTCATATTTGTATTGTGTATATAAATAACAATCTTATCGTATCAAATCCAACTTCTCTTTACAGGATTTAAACAAGGTAAGCGATATTTTCAATGTAGAAAAACATTTTTTTCCAAATGAAATTCTTAGACACTTTACGAAAATGATATTATTCATCAGTATAAAACAGTAAAACTAATGTCATAGTGCAAAATTCATAACAAGGAATATAATTTCAATAATTCCAAAGTTCAAACAATCGTTTAGATATTTCAACAGCAAAATTGGGACTTCATATCTTTGGTCTTTATTTATATGCATATATATATAGTAAACAAAAAAAAACAGCGGATGTCAGGTCATTGTGACAACTTGTCATCCAAAAATTTGATTATTTATTTTGTCTTAATTTTTATCAAAATATTTAGCAAAACTCAGCGTTAAGATCCAAAAACATTAAACGTAGAAGTCGAACCAAACTGCTTTATAGCATATGTGAGCAAACATACTGGAATTACAAACTTTGCAGTCATAGCTAGTGAATGTGCGGATGACCTTGTGACAGTCAGTAAAGTATTATTATTACCAACTAATCTCAGAATTTGTCTCAATCTTTTCACCATTGGGTGCTAGATTTGTCTTCGTATTGAATGCCGTTGAATGCTTAAAGTCAAATTAAAGCATTTTAAACTATAGTCCTGTGCATGTTTTATATAGTTTGCATAATGTATTCATTTCTATTCTATCCATTAAAATAACATTTGAAAATTAAGATTTAAACTTATGCTAATTCTTATCTATATAGGATCCAAGTCCATTTTTTCAATCATAGCACTAGCATATATATAAAAGCAAATTAAAATGAATATACGGATGTTTACTTTGAAAGGGGTATATTTTATGTTAGAGTAGATGGGAAACAAAAAACAACTAACTTCAAAAGTTTACTATTATATATTGATTGATTTATTATTTAGTTGGGGTTTTACGCCGTTTTCAGCATATTTTATCAAATTCGCGGCGGCTAGATTTTATTGTTGGAGTAAGCCGGAGTCCCCGAAGGAATTCAGCGACTTTCGGTAGGAAAATTGGCAACCCTTGTCAATTAAGATCGGAGTCGGAAGCACCACATTATATATTGAAAATAATGTTTACCTATTTATTATGTTAAATTAACCATTGTGGGTAAAAATTGTTTCCTCCCTGGAAGGTTTATAATTTTTACTGGGTTAAATACATTATGCATTATATTAAATTATAATATATGAATTTCTCCTGCCGTATATAAAAAGCTTCCTGATAGTAAATATCCAATCAACCTAAATTTTACGCCTTAAAAAATAAAATTGTGTTGGTTCATTTTAACATTTTTGTGTAGAGTTCCAACGTAAATCATTTTTAATCTTCGAATACTAAAAAATGATCAAAAGCATTCATTGTATACATAAGCCCTCTGTCGTAAACAAATTTAATGTACTTCAACTAACTTTTCTCTAGACATTGTCATTTTCTATCTCGGTTATAATCTTTAAATGCATTTAATATTTCTTTCAATTTCTTTGTACCGTAAATTATAACGGAACAGGGGTTTTAAAAAAATTGGATGCCTATTTAAAAAAATTAAATAAGGTAAAGTTTCCACAGTATTAAATTAACATTTTCTTTCATGTATAGTGTACATAAAATTTGAATGAAATTTTGAAATGTTTTCACTGGTCTCTTATCCTAAACAAAACATAACCATTACATTATCACCTAAAACTCAAGTATGATCATGGTATCTCTCTTTGTGTATGTTACTACTATGATAATAACTACAACATCACCCGTTACATTATCACCCAAATGTCTAGTATGATCATGGTATCGTTCGTTGTGTAAGTTGCTACCATGGTAATACATATAACATCACCCATTACAGTATCACCCAAAGGGCGAGTATGTTCATGATATCGTTCTTCGTGTATGATGCTACCATGGTAATACACATAAAATCACCCGTTACAGCATCACCCAAAGGGCGAGTATGATCATGGTATGGTTCTTTGTGTATGTTGCTACATTGGTATGCTGATATACATTGATATGTGCCAGTGTATGGCGATCGTTTTGAGACATCTCCCATGTTTCAACGAAACGTACAGACTTAATGGCAGCCTATTATTTCATGACTTCTGTAACAGGAAAACAATTGCGCGGCTTGTCCCATATACCATCACCAGTTACACTATCTACCGTGGTAATACATATAACATCACCCGTTACATTATCACCTAGAAGTCGATTATGATCATGATATCATTCTCTGTGTATGTTACTACCATGGTAATACATATAACACCACCCGCTACGGTATAACCGAAACGTCGAGTATGATCTTGGTATCGTTCGTTGTATATGTTACTACCCTAGTAATACATATAACATCACCAGTTACATTATCACCCAAAAGTCGGGTATGGTCATGGTATCGTTCGCTGTATATGTTGCTAACATGGTAATACATATAACATCACCAGCTACATTATCAACCAAAAGTCGACTATGATCATGGTATCGTTCTTTGTGTATACCATGGTAATACATATTGTTATGATATTGTAATTATCATATTATTTATCTTGACCTAATTTGTTTTGCGTAGCCTTATAACATGTATAATATGTTTACATACTACTTATACTTGTTTACCAAATAATGTTATAACTGCGCAGTTTAGAATTCACTGGAACAATAATAGATACTGATGGAATGACTAGAACTTTCTTTTTGACTTACGTAATAATTCTGGTGTGATTCGAACTTCTACCCTATTCCAGAAGTTTCTGTCACTGTTATATATATACGGAAAAGAAACTTGGACTTTGAGAGCAGAACAGATTGGACCAGACAATAACATTCTTGTGTTTTCAACTGTTGGATTTATTTACGTTTCACACATCATACTTGACACACTTTTATTTACGTTACATCATACTAGATTGTGACTGATTGGATATAATATTCTGTTTGGATTCCCGCAACAGTGACGAGAAGAATTCCGGAAAAGACAAAGGATTTTGAACAGTTAAGTTGAAATTTTATTTTTTGTAATATTTTTTGAAAACTTGTATATATTAAATCTTGTTAAATTTTATTATTGATTTGTGTCTTTTGTTGGCTACAATTTAAAGGTGATTTCGGCCGTAACAATATACCATCACCAGTTACATTATCACCCCAAAGTCGAGTAGATCATGGTATCGTTCTTTGTGTGTGTTTCTACATTGGTAATACATGTAACATCACAAGTTACATTATCACTCAAAAGGCGAGTAAGATCATCGTATCCTTCTTTGTGTATGTTGCTACCGTGGTAATACATATAACATCACCAGTTACATTATAATCCAAAGGTCGAGTATGATCATGGTATCGTTTTTTGTGTATGTTGCTAACATGGTAATAGATATAACATCACCAGCTACATTATCAACCAAAAGTCGACTATGATCATGGTATCGTTCTTTGTGTATACCATGGTAATACATATTGTTATGATATTGTAATTATCACATTATTTATCTTGACCTAATTTGTTTTGCGTAGCCTTATAACATGTATATGTTTACATACTACTTATACTTGTTTACCAAATAATGTTATAACTGCGCAGTTTAGAATTCACTGGAACAATAATAGATACTGATGGAATGACTAGAACTTTCTTTTTGACTTACGTAATAATTCTGGTGTGATTCGAACTTCTACCCTATTCCAGAAGTTTCCGTCACTGTTATATATATACGGAAAAGAAACTTGGACTTTGAGAGCAGAACAGATTGGACCAGCCAATAACATTCTTGTGTTCTCAGCTGTTGGATTTATTTACGTTTCACACATCATACTTGACACACTTTTATTTACGTTACATCATACTAGATTGTGACTGATTGAATATAATATTCTGTTTGGATTCCCGCAACAGTGACGAGAAGAATTCCGGAAAAGACAAAGGATTTTGAACAGTGGAGTTGACATTTTATTTTTTGTAATATTTTTTGAAAACTTGTATATTATAAATCTTGTTAAATTTTATTATTGATTTGTGTCTTTTGTTGGCTACAATTTAAAGGTGATTTCGGCTGTAACAATATACCATCACCAGTTACATTATCACCCCAAAGTCGAGTAGATCATGGTATCGTTCTTTGTGTATGTTTCTACATTGGTAATACATGTAACATCACAAGTTACATTATCACTCAAAAGGCGAGTAAGATCATCGTATCCTTCTTTGTGTATGTTGCTACCGTGGTAATACATATAACATCACCAGTAACATTATCACCCAAAAGTCGAGTATGATCATGGTATCGCCCTTTGTGTACGTGCTACATTGGTAATACAAATAACATCAACAGTTACATTATCATTCAAAGGTCGAGTATGATCATGGTATCGTTTTTTGTATATGTTCTACCATGGTAATACACATAACATCACCCGTTACATTATCAACCAAAAATCGATTATGATTATTATATCATTCTTTGTGTGTGTTGCCACCATTGTAATACATATATCATCACCATTTACATTATCTACCGTTGTAACACATACATCACCAGTTACATCATCACCCAAAATTCGAGTATTATCACAGTATCGTTCTTTGTGTATGTTGCTACATTGGTGATACATATAACATTACCAGTTACATTATCAACCAAAAGTCGAGCATGATCATGTATCGTTCGCTGTGTATGTTGCGACCATGGTAATACACATAACATCACCAGTTACATTATCACCCAAAAGTCGATTATGATTATGGTATCATTCTTTGTGTTTTACCATGGTAATACATATGGCTCAAGACCTGCAATGAACTTTGACCTGAGGGATACGAAAGAAGTCCATAAAAAAATCATAATTGCACCATGATATATAGACCTACTGTAACAAAACGAACCGTAATAACTAAATAACTAGTATTATTTTAAAATTATATTTACCTGAGGCATTTGACATAGAAATATTGAAAGGATATAAATAAAACCAAGACAATTTTTATTCTACATGGAGAGCATGAAAGAGGTACGTTTTACTTTGCGGAAGGAGACTTTTTTACCATGGCTCGTTATTTCTCAAATTACGGAAAAAGTAGACTGACTTCACACCCCGAAAATTTAACTGGATACGTGCCAGTATATGGCGATCGTTTTGAGCCATCTCCCATGTTTCAACGAAATGTACAGACTTAATGGCAGCCTATTATTTCATGACTTCTGTAACAGGAAAACAATTTCTCGGCTTGTCCCAATTTGACGTCATGATTTCAAACGCGTGTAAAGGAATACTTTGTGATGCTGATCCATCCTGTAAACAACTGATAGAGAAACTAGGGTTAGTATAATTCCTTAAGTATGTATTTAACACAAAAAGTATAAAATATTTGCATTCGGTCCAAAACTTTAATGTAATGCTTTAAAGAAGAATGCAGAAGAGGTAAAAATGGAGTTCTCTAAATTTGAACAATCCATATGTAATGTAAATCTTTTTTTTTTTACATGAAAGAAATTATTGTTCTTTTTACTAAAATATTTAAAAAAAATTGTTATTCCTTAAAATTCTAGAAACCCAATCCCCCCCCCCCTTTTTTTACAATCCGGAAGTTGTAATATGTATGATTTATTGAAACACATGTGTTTGTGTGAATGAATACACAGTAATTTTGCATTGGTATTAATAATATATTAGAGGTCAGTTATTGTATGAAGAAAAATTCTCACTATAAGCAGGAAACACATGCTTTTCATTTAGATGTATTCATTTTGGCGAGACTACATACATGTCAGGTAACAAGGTCGGACAAATGTAAACATGGACGGGTGGTTGCATTGAAAAACACAGATCAATAATTGTAACATTAGATGAATGTATTTAATGGAAATAGATGCAAAGAGACCTATATCATCCCCAAATCCCTTTGAACAAGATTTTTTAAACCAACATTTACCAATATCAGGTTGAATAAATTTTGTGATTTAGAATTTGTAGTTTGTCAATTGTAAAGGGGAGTAACTCATTATGACAGCATTTAACTTGCATGTACATTTGTACATGTATTACTGAATTTATTTGTTTTTTAAACTTAATATCAGGCAGCAAAATGGACTGTCCTTTTTGTTCCTGTAAATTTATAAGCTTATACACTTATGCACATACTGATGAATTATTTAAAAGTGCACATGTGATTGTGTAATGGAAAAAAAATTCATTCTCCTTAGTTGCTATGCATTTGTTCCTCAATGCAAATCCTTGGTTACTACTTGTAGATTAATATTTTTTCTTTAATCATTTATCGTTGAAATGTTAAGGATAGGACTTATTGTGTTTTACAATACTTGGTGACGTCATAAATTCATGACATCATAATTCATATAACGTCATAATTTGTTCGCCTTCAAGATGTTTACATTTCTCAGATATGGAAACTGCAAATTTTTAATTAGCTGTAAAATTGTTAATACTGGGCACATTTTGACAGTTGAGCCCATTTTAGATTCGTCTTTACATAATCTAGCTATTAGTTAAGAATATTAAACTTTTTTTATGAGCATGTGAAAATTTTAAGCTGGAACTTTTAAAATGACGGATAATAAATAATATTTAGGCAATATTTTAGCCTAAAAAATGTAAAAAGTCACCTTTATTTGTCTGTTATCAGATTTTTTTAAAGTAAAAATATTAATGATAATTTTAGAAGGCATTAGTGAGTTGCAAAGAGTAAACGGAGGCTCTAAATATATCAGAAATAAATCTTGGTTTCTTAACTGATTTTTTGTTTTTATTCATGAAATAAACATGTTTGCTTTATGCCCAAATTTATGCTGAATCTTTCTTATTTTCTTTCAGATCTGAAAAATATTGCACAGTTATGTTCAAAAAAATCTTCCGCACCAACCAAATACCATAATTTAGAGAAAAGTTATATTTCATATTTCAATATGGCTCAAGACCTGCAATGAACTTTGACCTGAGGGATACGAAAGAACTCCATAAAAAAATTATAATTGCACCATAATATTTGGACCTACTTTAAAAAAAAGAACCGTGAAAACGGAATAACTAGTATTGTTTTAAAATTGTATTTACTTGAGGCATTTGACATAGAAATATTGAAAGGATTAAATAAATAAAACCAAGACAATTTTTATTTTACATGGAGAGCATGAAAGAGGTACGTTTTACTTTGCGGAAGGAGACTTTTTTACCATGGCTCGTGATTTCTCAGATTACGGAAAAAGTAGACTGACTTCACACCCCGAAAATTTAACTGGATATGTGCCAGTGTATGGCGATCGTTTTGAGACATCTCCCATGTTTCAACGAAACGGACTTAATGGCAGCCTATTATTTCATGACTTCTGTAACAAGAAAACAATTGCGCGGCTTGTCCCATATACCATCACCAGTTACACTATCTACCGTGGTAATACATATAACATCACCCGTTACAGTATCAACCAAAAGTCGAGTATGATCATGGTATCGTTCGTTGTGTATGTTGCTACCATGGTAATACATATAAAATCACCAGTTACATTATCACCCAAAAGTCGGGTATAGTCATGGTATCGTTCTTTGTCTTTGTTGCTCCCATGGTAATAAATATAACATCACCCGTTAAAATTATCACCCAAAAGTCGAGTATGATCATGTTATCGTTCTTTGTGTATAGTATTACCGTGGTAATACATATAACATCAGCAGTTACATTATCAACCAACAGTCGAGTATGATCATGGTATCATTCTTTGTGTATACCATGGTAATACATATAACATCACCAGTTACATTATCTACCGTGGTACCGTTACATTATCAACCAAACTTCGATCATGGTCATGGTATCGTTCCGTGTGTGTACCATGATAATACATATAACACCACCCGCTACAGTAACACCCAAAGGGCGCGCAGGTAGGTTAAGGCTGTTCCTTGAAAATACATTGATTATAACATACAAAAAATATTGACTTTTAAAGTCTTTAAAATCTATTTAAATACATTAGAATCATAAACATAAGCGATATGTATTTGTTTATTATGTCCCGAAGATCAAACTTCTACTTTCGTTTTATTGTTATATTTAGGCAGTGCTCGATCACGTGACTTTTATCCCACCTTAATGTCCTTAATGAAAAACTGAAAAGTTCTAGCGTTTGCCGAGACATGATATGTTTCTTGTTTATATTAATCGATAGATAATTTTTGTCTCTTTTAGGAAAGTGCTATGCCAAGAGTGAAAATACCGAATATATTTTTTAATTAATAGACAAATGCTGCAATTCATGGAAAGTAGGACGTTGATCCCACTTTGAATGCATCGTTTTTCTATTTGAATGCGATATGATGTTCGGCATAGCAGAAAACATAAATTACAGTTATATTGGAGTTTGTCCATATTAGACTTAATTTAATCAGAGGAGTGGACACGCTAGAACTTTTCGTTTGAAGTTAACGTCTGTAGCCTCGATTATACAAAATGGCGAAACGCCCAATACTGTAAAGCGCACCAAAGACTTGACGTCAGACTAATGGGAAACAACCATGCATAAGTTTTTTGGCGCTGGAATTTGAAAATTATTTATCGCATACTAAATATGGTTATAAAATAAAATTAATGAATATTTTTCTGAGTTCTAAATGTAATATTTGCTTTAATCGAAGAAATTTTAAAAGTCAACAATCCATGTATATTATACCTATTGACGATTGCATCAAAAAAAGGGAGGAGGGGCACATCGCCAATAAAATAGAGTGCACATCCTATACAAAAGAATGTTGATATATATTTCATACTGAGTTGACAACTTTTCTTCTTTCATAAGTTAAACTTGCTAAATTAAAAACTAAAAATATTTTTATATAAAGTATGTCAATTATGTTCCTTCTTTTTATCCAAGAGAAAATATTGTATCACCTAAAAAAAACTTTGCTAACAATTAATACCAGGATAAGGCTTGTAAAAATCAGGAAAAAAATACTACACAGCTGTTTTAATTTTTTCTGCACATATTTTTTTTTGGGGGGGGGGGGGGGGGGGGCACAAAAAAAAATAGAAAAAAAATTCTCTTTTTACTTTGAGTGTTTACAGTGATTTCTATCCTAATTCATCAATATAATTTCCTTTGTTGCTGTTTGTTTTTATTGGAATTTTTTGGAGGGAACTTGTTCTTCATTCTCTGCAGACTTCCTTCACTTGCTGGATTCCTCAAGAAGAATCTGATTTGAAGCTATTGAAAGACTGTTTTTCTTACCATTTCACATTTACTACTCAGCCAACTTAAATATTTGTTGCCAAGATCGCCCTATTCAATTTAAAAGAAGGCAAAATTTATCTGAAACATCTCATATGAGTCAAATTATGACATATATATAAATACCAATGTGATCCTGTGAGGAAAGGCGACAAAGGATCAGTATGTATACATCTTAATGCAAATATTTCGTCGAATACAATCTTGAATTATTTTAACCAATCTCAAAATGAATTTCTGTAATTTTGCAGAAGTTATCATATCCAGGGCAACAAAAGACAAGACATCAATAGATATATTTAATAATGGATCTGACAAAAAAAAAAATGACAAAAAACCAGCATTATACAACACATGTCTATCATTTGCTGACAGATATGATAATTATCAAATTTTTATGGAAAAATATAACAAAATGCATCTGATTTCAAAACATTCTTCAAAAAAGTTCCAAATCTACAAAAGTATGTGTATGAAAATAAATACGGTGCAGAATCCACAAGAACACCAAAACAGATTCTACGACTCCATAATGTATGGTTCAAGTTTTCCATCTTGTCAAAAACCCTCTTTAGCAATCCACACAAGTTCCCTCCAAAAAATTTTTCGGTAGTCATTATCACAGTCTTGTAACTCATTTACCGGAGACACTCCGTGTTTTTAATACTAAATCCATCCTAAATGAACAGGAAGAAAGATCTTTTGGAGAACTCCGAGCTGAACGGACCACAAACAGAAAACCTGGTCAGATCATTCAAAATCTAATGATACGTTTCCATGCACAACAAAATACAGAAAATCGATTGATTCATTTAAACAACAGGATTCAATGATCAGCAAACAAGCTCATTTTCTGCCTAAACGAACCCGGACGATCATTACAAAAAATTTCATCCAAAATCATTCGTATCTTCTTCAATGTCATCTCACGAGAATTGCAGATTTTCTACTTCCTGGAATAAATGTATGGTGGCAGTTTGAAAATGATGATCTTGTTTTATTTGATGGTGAAGATGACCCAAACTTTAAAGACGAAGGAGCACTACCAGAACACTTCCGATTCAAATCTGTAAAAGAAGAGTCTCATTATGTGAAAAATATATGGGATGAGTGCGTCACCAAGGTCAAAGCATAGACACTTCTCCTGCTAATAAGTAGATTAAAGACCTACAATGAAAATGGAAAAGCGTCTTGGTTTTACCTTGAAGAGAAAAAAGACAACCAGGGTCAAAGTATGTTGAACAAAACTACTTACTGTATGATGAAATAACTTGCATTCCATTGTTTTAAAGACCCTTATAGGCCGTACAAAATTACTTATAGACTTGAATGAAGAAAAGAGCTATCATCTTAATATAAAAAATAAATTTTAACAAAAATTTCAATTACACATCAAATCATGAAGTTATATAAATTAAGGTCTGTCATTTCACATACATGTATTCACTTACCAGTAAAATTTATCTGTAATAATTTAATAAAGTCAACCAGTTGCGATAGAATTCTTTTCCAAGCTGCATCATTTATCTGTAAATATACAATATTTTTCTTAAAAACTGATCTACTCAACAAAATACATATATTTACTTAGCTTTCAACCATGTAGAGTTACTTCCCTTGACATTTTATAAATTTCTTGAAAACATGACATGAGATAGATTTACCAATATCAAATTTAAAGGAACTAAAATTAGGTCGTTTATGCAAAATTGTTAAAAATAAACTATCAAAAAGTTTCCTCAGTTTTTGGGATGGCTTTAGAGAAAGTAGTTTAAATTCTGACAAAGGGAAATTATTAACATATATATACTTCACTGTCAAAAGATGTTTTGAAAGAGAGAAATATCTTAATTTAAATGATTTTAAAATTAGACAATCAATTTGTAAAATTAGAGTTAGTGCTCATTGTTTAAAAATAGAAACTGATATATGCTAAAAATTATATTGAACGTTCACAAAGACTATGTACTAAGTGCATACTTGGAAAGGTTGAATACGAGGAACACTTTTTAGCTCAATGTCCATTGTATGAAAATGAAAGAAAAGTATTTTATGAAAATATATCTTTATTTTGTAATAATTTTGGTAACTTGAATAA
The DNA here is from genome assembly GCA_028015205.1 of Mytilisepta virgata. Classification (NCBI taxonomy): domain Eukaryota; kingdom Metazoa; phylum Mollusca; class Bivalvia; order Mytilida; family Mytilidae; genus Mytilisepta; species Mytilisepta virgata. The sequence continues at coordinate 22,591,748 of CM051513.1, forward strand.
AACAGCAAAGTTTATTTGGCTATTGACTAATGAAAATATTAATGTCCTAAAAACATTGGGTATATAAATTTATAAATAAGTGTTTAGAAATAAGAAATTCTATATAAAAACATGCAAATATTTTAATTGATATATTATGATAATATAGATATTGTGCATATAGTATGGCTCTGACCTGACTGCGGTTATTGTGGGTTTAAATATATATATGTATGTAAACTGTATATGTACCTCCAATGATATAAATCATTTGTATTTGATTGCTTACTCTTAATGGGCCCTTAATTGGAAATAAAATTCTTATTCTTATTCTATTCTATGGTAATGGTAGGAATGCAGAATATCTGGTTCATTTTCTGTCATCTTGGAATAAATAAGTTTGTTCTCTTCATCAATCAATCAATGAATATAATAAAAAAAAAACAACTTTTTTTCTAGCTGTTCATGAGAAAATTATGAAATTCTTATCCAAATCTTAAAACAACCAATGGAAGAATCATAATGACCTGAATTTTGTTAGTGTCAGTGTCAGTGATGAGGTAACCCCCCCCCCCCCCCCCCTTTTAGGAATCCCACAGCGCATGAACTTCAAAAACAGATATACAGCTATATTTTTTTTTTTAACTTTTGGGACTTTACTTGTAAACTGAACTTGCTTAGGGTGATGCGGGTAATGCATAATCCATGTACATTAAGAAGAAAGCTCAATATTGACACACGTGTTCCCACGTGGACGGTCACGGTAGGCAGATTCAACAATTCAAGGGTAGTTTTAAATAATGTTTGACAAATTTTACCTGATAAAAGATGTATATAAATATCATCCTGGCACCAATTAGATCAATCAAACATCTTAGCAGGAGAGCAAAATCTCTAAATCCCATTCAGCTACTCGGCGTCATAGCAGGTGCTTCTAATATATTTCCAAGCTTCTCAACGAATTAGTTTTTCCATATAAGGAAATTAAACCCCGCCTCCCCATTTTGTCGCCTGATTTTATTTTCTGTACATTGTGGCTTTTATTGACAGCATATTAGATACTTTCCCATTGAAATTGGTATATATAATTCAGGTTCATCATATGATATCAAAAGTCACGCAAAAATAACCGTTCAATAAATAATATCGTAAATTTTCACGCTTCCAAGACAGAAGACGCCGACATTGTCGTCACACCATTACTAATAAATATTCATAAGCGCACCAAGAGTTACCTCCCCATTGAAAAACAGCCTTAACATACCTGCGCGAGTATGATCACGGCATCGTTCTATGTGTATGTTGCTACTGTGGTAATACATATAACACCACCTGTTACATTATCACCAAAAGTCGAGCATGATCATGGTATCGTTCCTTGTGTCTACAATGGTAATACATATAACATCACCCTCGTGTGGGTCCCCGGGACACAATATAATAGGCCCACAGCTCCTCGCCTTGGCGTAAGAGGCCCCTAAAGAGGCGACATGTTTGCCGTGTGTCGCAGGCATCAACAGGATATCACACCAAACTCTCCGAAATTGTCTGTGTCAGTATGGCCTTTGCGCACATCGTCGATTGAAGGGACCTATACTGAAATTACGTCACATAATTGCCCGGTTTTACTGGTGTTATTTTAATTATGTGTTTCAATAAGACAATGCTCGTTGTTGTGCTCAGTTGACAATGGATTTTTGTTTAAACTTTCGTTCATTGTTATAAAATAATTGTGGAATCGTATAAGTTATATGGCATTGAAATCATGTATTGTTTATTGTTTAGAAAAGTCATTATTTACACTATATTATGGAGTATTCAGTGTGCCGACTGTCCTTAAAGGGCTTATTTTGCCAGGCTATTTTGCTCCCATTATGTACATATTCATGGAGTTATCGTTTATGCATCCAATTTGAATTATAAGTAAGCCAAAAATAAGAAATATGTGTTTAAACACATTAATAAAGCATCAAATAAAGGTATTGTCTTCGTAATGACCACTTTATTTTATTTTTTTGTTATAATACCATACATTTGTCAAAAACTTTAACAACATGTAAATAAATACAATTCGTTGATTCTTATTGTGATGCACAGAATGTGAACACTATCATTTTACAGACTACGTCAGTGAGAATACCAAACCACTGTCTTACTTCAGTGTTGGTTTAAAATTGTTAGTGCTAGATATTGTGGTTTCGATCTCCTGCCAATCAGAGTACCATTAGAATTATTATATTATAATATAAAGTAAACATCAATCTGAACTTAATCAGCATCGTGTGGTAGTAACTATATTGTATATACATTTCATATCATTTGGCCAAGGCAAAATGAAGTTACAGTGTGTAGATCCAGATGTTACATTGGTAACACGTGATGCCTCCGTCGCCTTCGGCTGGATAAAAATGAATGAACATAATACAGGGTTGATTAACTGATTAACTGAACGCTGTTTAACGCTATGTGGGCTGTATTGCAGTCATACCGTGGCAAGACCTTATTAAAATGGAATTTACTTTTTCTCAAAAATTTTCTGATATCAACAATTTCACTGTTTTGCCAACTGTAATTTTTGAATCTATGATTGATAACATATCGTGAAATAATCTAATAAAAAACATTTTAGTGTTCAAAAATAAATTGATAGTATTTAAGAGACAAAATACATCATAGAAATGAAATGAGATTTTGGGTAAATGGGACATTGAAAAAGAAAGAAAGAAGACCCAAGATATCTCTGCAAAATTGGCTCGAATTTGCTGAGATTTTTATTAACTTGACAAAATATTAGACATATAGGGTTTGAAGGCAGATGATCGATTGATTTACCACGTCCAAAAACTTAAAATCGATACAACCGTTTTACTTTTTACTTAGGGACCTTTCTACGGAAAGAAGACAATCTAAGCCTCCAAATTTTCCTCCATGTTACTATTAAGCATGATTTTATCAATTTCTATTCACAGCGATCATATTACAGTAAAATCTACCGGAAGAAATCAATATTTATTGTATAGGTTTCTTCATAACGCAAAGTTAATAAAACATGCAATGAATATAAAAGGTTTAATTCGTTCACACAAGGAAAATTGTCTCAAGTATCACTTAAAAACGTTAAAATGAAGAAAATAAAATCTACTTTAAATTGTTGTAACTGTGTTTAGATTTAAATTTCAATATTGAAAACTGAAAAAATAATACGGATTGATTTCCAACAGGTAAGTACTTTAAGAATACGGAATGCAGATCTAGTGGGGATTTAGAATTAACGTTATAAATATCATATTTCATACTTTGGACTTCAGAGATAAATATTACCAAATAACTTGAACTATTTACTGATTAAAAATTAAAAAAAAAAAAACATCTGACTAGAAAACAGTCTTCCTTCCCTTTTTATGGAGGGTCACCGCCTGATAAAATGTCTTCAAAGTTTCAAATAATTCACTGAGTATTGACATTAAAAAGTGATACATTTCGTGATATTTCTACTAGCTTTGTTTTCATTATGTTAAATCATGAATATACCGTATGCTGACATCATACAAATAATAAGCTTGACAATTTATTTGTACAACTAATGACGTTAAAATTTCACTGAAAGACGTGCACTTCCTGAAAAATCGTATTCAGGAAAAACCATTAAATCTATATGGGGGGTGAGGCATGTAAGGATATTTTAAAAGAGAGGAAACCAGAAAATTGCAGAACTGAACATTATGTCTGCAAGAATGAACAACGAAATACCAGGAAAGGTGAACAATGACATAGTATTGAATGGACCCAACGGACAGAACTCCGGACACAAAATAGTATAAAAGAGCGGAAAACACAAACATAAACACAAGGATAGACTTGGTACAGACACTGAACAGTGGTGGGGCTAAACCTGTCCCATTGGTGCTTTCACTATCTTGACACAATACAGTATGATTACCAACAACATTACAGCTTGCTAGAACTAAAAATTAGACTGGTCGGTATATAATTTCGATAGTGGGGTCATAATTTTCTCGTATTAACTGTAAAACTGGCTAAGGCTCTTATAGCTGCAGGTCGGGTAGTGTCGCTGTAATAAATGAAAAAGTCTGAAGCAACACTCCCAAAGTGCATAAAGTATGACTGCTGCTTTCCAGTTGTTCTGGGTGTTTGGGTGTTTCGCGACCTTGCTAGTTTTTTGGAGTTCCATATTTTGTTATGAAACTTTAAGGGTTTAATGCTAACTCGTCATATTGTTTAGTAGAAATCGATAGTATTCGCGAAAGGCAAGGATTAAGTTAAAGGCTTAAAGTCATTGGGAACAAGAACAATTTTTACTTGAGTAGCGTCTGGCAATTTTGGATTTATTTACGATATTACAATAGAAACTAGAACGAGAAAAGTCGTTTATGATAAGTACCTTTCTGGAAACGGTGTTTATTTATAAACAAAAGACTTGTGTGCCAATGAAAACCTCAAAGCAATTTTCACGAAATCAGAAAAATAAATAGAAAAATAGAAGTTGTTGATGCATTATAGGATGAGTGCTAATACGAAAGTGTTGTTTACATTTGTATATATTCCCATTAGTTAAGAATTATGTCTTGTATTGTCTTCAAGTAAAGGGAAAACCACGGCGAGACTTGAAAAATAAAATATTATCTTCATCACGTAAAAAATAAATCATTTATCTGTCCGAAATTATGTAAAGTATGAAATGCAGTATGATTCGGCTACCACTCAAATTTATTCTCATCCTTAAGGATGATCGCTGGTCTAATTAGAAATAAATAGGATTTGAAATTGGTGCTTTAGTTTGCGAGAACATATGAATAGTAAACAAATAAGCAAGAAAAAAAAATAGGTTCATGTGCTCATTTTAGAGCTATAAGGCCTTGAAAATTTGCAGAAAATGGGTTTTCTCTGGATTTTTCATCGTCTTTGCATTACAACTTCAGTCTCTCAAAAATGTATAAAAAAAAGGGATTTCATAAAATTTTGTCAAATACCATTTTCAGGTATATATGAACGATGAACGAATTATAAAAGTAAAAGTGGGGGTTCATGGGCAAAACTTTTCATTTTTAAGAAATGGATAAAACCTGAAGATTCCGAAAATCTGACGAAAAGTCCAAAAAATGACCAGCAAGCATCCTAAAATCGTAGTATTTGCCTGTGATCGTTAATAAGCAGAAAGCTTATCGAACTATGAACATTTTAATCGCCAAAATGATAATATATATATATATATATATATATATTCCTAATGGTTTCCGAAATTAACCTAGCAATATGAATAAAATTATAAAAGATTTATCGTTAACCACTTTGTTCAGCTACATCTGGTTACAGTTTGTAAAACCAATTCTTGAAAATAAAGTAAACAAACCTGCATTTTCACAAGGTATTCTCTCACGAGCAACAGTTGTTTGTTTTTTTTTTTTTTTTTCTATTCAATTTATTTTTTTTTTTTTTTATATAAATTAACCTTTCCGCCATTGGCAATGGCGACTTAACTGTCTTTAAATGTAAAAGCATTTGACTGATTAGCTGAGTGTTGCAGTATTAAATTTTTAGACACAATAAAATTAAATGTAGTGTGTACATTAAATATAAAGTATCCAGAAAAGTTATTAAAATAATCTGAAGCGGACAGTAGCGGTGCAGATATTTCAATTGATGAACACATTTTTAATTACAAGAGTGGTGTACATGTATATAGTCAAATTATTTCCAAACATAATGCCAGGTATAAAGCTAAAGTTCGATTAAATTAGCAAGTACCTGGTAATGTTGTTCATTTTATAGATTTCTGTTTCCGCAAAAATCACAATTGATCACAGTAGTTGAATTTCTGTACAATAAGTACTTATATTACAAATGCACGTGATTCATATTTTCACATGGTAAACGATAGTATATGATATAATTCAAATAAATTATTCTTTTATCATAATGGAAATTATATTTCAGATTAATATCTAAAATAAATTTGACTATTCAAAAAATACAATAGACATCGCACTTGATGTCTGTAATGTGATAAGAGAGACGTGATTTAATTTTAAATATTATAGTTAACTATTATTTTTCTATACATTGAATATTTTAACCAAGATTTTTAGATTTATACAATTGCATGTACAATTACATCTGTTTTAAAGAAATCAACCACATGGTTCTGTTAAGTCATGTTTCATAACCTAATAATAGTTCTATTTGAATGAGGAAGCCTTCTGAGTACTCACATTTTTGGCATGAGGCATGGAACCTACAACGTTTGTTTCGATCGGTGTTCTGTGAGCTATTTTGTAATCACCAATCAGATTGCGCTCTTGCATAAAGGCAACAAAAATCCACCTGATGTCACTACTTTTACATACAATCCACTGGGATGGTTGGATTTTGGATATCCTTCTTCCACATTTACTAAAAGTTTACATGCCACACAACGTGATGTCATTGCAAAGGGTAACACATAAGGACAATATTGTATAAGTTTGTAATCATACGTTTAACTTAATACAGCAAACGTTATATTTATTGTGTAAGATGTCATTTGACTATTGTTTTCAGTTTTGAAATTTTGAGTTTTGTTTCTATGGAGGGGGGTTATTTGTTGTATTTTTTTTGCAAAAACATGTAAGTGTGTAAAGGTATATCAACTGGGACATTTACTTTGACAAGACTGGCTGTAAACTTTTTTTAACAGTGCTTAACTTTGGGGTTCTTTTTTTATCGCAGTTCCTCCTAGTTCAAAACTGATGTAGCTGAACTGGTAGGAATTTGATTAAGATACACAGTAGTAATTCAGAGTTTTTAATCCTTCCTTAAAGACCATTCTTTCGCATGTGCAACTCACCTGGTTTCACATTACACATGGTAATAGCACACACTTGAGTGTATACATGTTCCTCCTCATCCCGTAAGAAAATGTTTGCTCATAAATTGTAATTCAAAAACTATACACCTGAATCATACTTGTATAAATAGCTCCAAAAAATGTCCGTGTATCCCCAAATATACAAAAAGTAACCAACACATACATGTACACTTAGTGATTGTTTAAAGACATTTAGATACAAATTACAATTTATATTGTTACAGCAATAACGCTGAAAGACGATTTGACGTACAAATCTCGCTGTGCATTGTAATACTTGGGAATCCAAGGCAAAGATAGTAATTACCTCCCTGAATTTCAATAAAACTAAAAACAAATCTCTTAACAACATGTGCGTGGTAAAAGAAGTTCTTTTTTCTTATTCTAGATAATGTACAGGAACTTATTAAGGTGTTTAAATAAATATTTCACATCAAATTGTATATGTTAGTATGGGAATATATGTACATGAATTGATGGAAAATTTATTGACGATTGTATAATAACATACATTTGTTAAAAGATATTAACAGAAGGCAATTAATAAAATTCGTTAAAAAATATTGTGATGCACAGGATGTGAACACTATCATTTTGCAGACTATGTCAGCGAGAATACAAAGCCACTGTCTTACTTCAGTGTTTGTTAAAATTGTGTTAGTGCTAGATGTTGTGGGTTCGATCTCGTGCCAATCAGAGTACCTTTAGAATTGAAATTTCTTAGTTTTGTTTAAGCATCCGGTATGTATGACTATTTCTAATGACTGGTTTGCTCGGTGGCAGAACAATGTGTTCGTATCAGTTGCCATGTCTTCTTCCGATATTTCACTTCGTTAGGTAGCATTTTGAACATTTAGCCCGACGTTGCCGTTAAGTTAAAATCTGGACTTATATTATTATGTTATCGACATGGTTGGAATGAACATGTCTAAATTCCCATTTAACATCGAACTGCAGCTAGTAAAAAGTCTTCACAAAAAACCTCAGATATCGATCTGTAATAGATTCCAGTGAAACGACTGCGATAAGGCATTGTAATATCGGTCAAAGAGTTTCTGAAGGATTTTGTTACTTTGAAATTCTTTCACTTTATTCGTTTTTTCCGTATTATATTTACTGTGTAATAAATATTGCTCCATTTTTATTGATTGGATAATCTGAAGCATTGACATAAGAAGACTTCCTTAATCATGTTAATAAATATTTTTAAACTCTAATCTTTATGCAAATAAAAATAAAAACTGTATAGAAAACCAGTTTGGTATGATATTTGATATATGTTATATAACTAACAATTTTAAAGTTCGAACCCAGTCTTCTACCCACAAGTCCAAACGAGGTAAGTGAATTTATTCAGTACAGTAAGATATATTTTTGGATACAATTTATGAACTGTGTTTGTTCTCTTAAAGTACTGAAATGAAAGCAAAGCATTTTTTTCTTCGCATATACCAGCAAAGCATAACAAGGAAGATAATTACGATTGCTGCCAGGATAAAACAATCCTCCAGATGGGTTTTTTATTTTATTTTAAGTGTTCCGTATATGCATATTGTAAGCAAACACGTCATCAGCGGTGAGGTCGTGGTAATTAAATAGTCTGGAAAACATATTCAAAAATATTTTATTGGCCTCCGTTTTGCATAGTCGTTGCTTACACAGTGCTTTTATTTCCATTAAGCCGACTGTCCTCATAGTACCCTTTTTCGAACATATTTTACTCTCATCATACACATTTTCATGAAGTAAATGTTTCTTTAACACAGTGCAATAAATAGTAAACAGAACCGAGACATATTTTCTTAACCACATTAACAAAGCATAAAATAAATTACAAAGGGCTGAATAGATAAAAGGAATAACCACTGTCGAGTGGTTATCAGACAAGGATATATTTACACGGATTTTTCACATAGAATATACAATGCTGCAAGGTTAGGCAGCAATTTGCTGAGAACATTTTTATAACATGACACGATAAAAGACTATTTTGTGTTTAGACAGAAGGCCGACTGATATATCACTTTTATAAACATCTTTTAAACTGCAGCCATTTGATTTTTTACGTAGGGTCAGGTTAATCTAATAAAAGAATACCATCTAAGGTTCAAATTTGTCGAGTCCATATTAGAATTAGACATACATCTTAATATTTTCTTTACATTGTGATCATATATCCAGGAGAGGAGAATATTTTGTATTAATTTTATAGTTTCTTCCTAACAATAAGTTTGTTTAACCATGAAATATAGTTTATAAATTTAATCATTTTACGCTGGGTAATTTGAATCAACATTCGCTTTAAAAACGTAAAAGAAAAGGAAAAACTACGTGTTATTACTTGATAATACTGTAACTGTGTCTAGATTGATACCGACAATTCAAAATATTTAGATACTGAGTTATTCAGAAACAGGTGAGACCATACAGGTTACTTTTAATAGTTTATTTATTTTGGATTACGGAATACAGGTCTAGTGGAAATATGGAATTAACTTTATTGATATCCTATTTTTATATTGGACTTCAGAGATAATATTGCTAAATAAAACGAGAGACAGGTGAGGCGATTGACACCCTTTCCGAGTGGGTGAAAGCTGTACGATCACTGATTCAAAAACGAATCAGTGTTCTCAGAATGTCCATGCGTACACAAGCAACTACAATTTTTAAAGATACTGATGTTGCTGAGACACTGTCTACCATACATGACAAGTAATTTGTCGTCCCTGCGGATAAAGCACTTAAAAATATTGCATTTATCTGTAAATGGCATTGTATTGATTGTTTAGTAAAATAACTGGAAATTGGAAGTACAGAAGGCAATCCCACGTACACAGCAACAACATTTTCGAAGGACAAGAACATGGTTAACCAAAAATCGATTATATCTTCCTTTGGTGTTTCCTCGAGGGACGAAGATTGGGATCTTCCCTCTTTGTATTGGATACTAAAACTCCATAAGTGTCCACATAAAGAGCGTCTGGCAAGTGTACTACTTAACGCCTTTCTAAGCTGATTACTTCCATCTTGACAGCTTTGAAAAGGCGGTTTCCAACATTAGTGTGCACTGATGGGTGTATAATTTAACTTATGCACACTGCTATTGTGTGAAATGATTTTATTCCAACCCATGTTTGTTTATGTCCTACGTAAGGCGCTGATGTCTGTGATATACCATATTTACTTTACTAAGGTTATTTATTTTTTTCCTTGGCTTTGGTAAATATTTTTGTTCTGTTTCTGTTTCAGGCTTATTATTGTTTTGACTTTTATCGTAATCCACTTTCCTTTTCTATTCAAGACACTTGATACAGAACCGTTTTTTTCCGGGACATATATTTGAAAATAAGCAAACTTAAACCCATGGGGGGGGGGGGGGGGGTTAGTTACATACTTTAACTTGTTTTCCTCATTGTATGAACAAGGAGTTCGCAATAAATGTTTTTGAATACACAACGTATCGGTCGCTTCAAATCAAAACTTTAAAACATAGTTTGTCATATTTAAATTACGGGCAAATCGTTTAAATCGTCATTAATATAAGTACTTGTTTTTATTTTGAAAAATGAAACATTTAAGTGTGACCTATACCAAGTAAGTTTAGTTCGTGCTTATTCAAAATAACAATCCAAAGATACTAATATTAGATATAAATGTTCCTTTTGCAACATACAATTTATTTGACTGTTTACACTCATTGTTCTGCAAAACAACTTCCTTTTTTGGTGCTATTCTGTTTTTGAATGTCTCTTGATAATATTAGTATTTTCTGAAATTATATGAATAGAATCCCTTTGTAGCAAGGGTATGAATTATCAACCGGGATAGTCGGACTCACTTCTGAAAGAGGGCGACCTTAGGACCGTTTCTTCCAAGTTTGGCGTAATCCATAGATGATGCTTTTTAAAATTCAGTTGGCTTTAATTGGACAATTTTATTACCCTTACAACGTTTTTCGGAAAAAAACTTTATTTGGAAAAATATAATCCAATTTTATTTATTTTTACATAAAAAGCAGCACTTTTTTAGGATCCGTCAAACTCTAAATGAGGGTAATATCATGAAAAATCTTTATCTTTAGACAAAAAGCACATACATGTACAAATCTACACAATCTTTGGTGTTACAATTTTTTAAAAACCAGCCGGTGAATATGGCGAATTTGTTGGTACATGCCATCTCATTCTATGTTTAGATCTATGTATAGAAAGTAACATATATCTTTATTCGATTTAAACACAGTCTGGCATGAATATAAAATAAATATGTATATCGTCCAAGTTTTTATGAAAAGCATCTATAATTACAATGACTTTTCTTTGTGTTTAAGATTTATCATATTTCATTTCTACTTCCTTATAGAATTGTATACCTGTTGTCCAATGAATTGACGCAGGCTGAACATCAAAACATTTTGCAAATATCTAAACTAAATAGTCTGGTATAACTCATTTAAATCATTAATTGACATACGCATTTAAGGTAAGTCCTATCTGGTTTACATTTTTTGTTGACATCCTGCATTGTAGATCACAATTTTCCAATTTTTATTGCTTATGTGTCTACTATGAATTCATAAATTACATTTGGGCCTGTTTTCAGGGTATCTGATCAATTGGAGAAAACATTGATAAGCCAAGTGTGATCTGTTGTTCTCGTACGATCATTGGTCCTTCAAATGCATATTCTATTGTTTCCATGCTTTTCACATATTCCATGGCAACGCGTAAACATTGATTGATTGATTAATTTTTGTTTATGTCGCGTGGGCGACATTTAAGCCATATCAATGCAAAATCTAATTATTTACATTAAGATTTCAACAAATACTGTCTAAGACGAATTGACTATTTACAATAATATTTAATGAAAAATAAAACTATAAAATAATTACCAGACAAACTTTAAATACGTATAATGATATTACAGACGAACTTTTGAAAATAATGTCACAGAATAGCTACCAAATAGATCAATATCATTCCAATAATATAAAAAAAATTAATATTATGTACATTTCGTATAAGGACTATATTCAAATAAAGTCGGACTATATTTAATTTCAGCAAACTATTGGGGTTAATCTCAGACTTTTTATTTTTCCTGAGATCAAAAATGAATTTAGATTTAGGTAAACGCCAATTTAGGTTTAGGTTTGGGTACAAGCCAAGGTGGCGATTGAGGTATATTAATAGGTACTATTTCATCCAGGTTAATGTAAGAACCAGATATATGTTGTTTCATCCGGATAACAAAAGGAGGGATAAAGAGGGTTAAAAACGCAGTCGTAGGCAAGATTTGAATGAAAGACTTTTTCAACTTCAATAAAGTAGACAAAATTTTACTCTACGGTTAAAAAGGGAGGCTCATAAAAGGGGATGGTCTGAACGATCAAATAATTTTAAACGCCGGCATTGATGGTGAACAGTGTCAAATTTTACGAGCAGATCCAGAGATAATAGACCCTTAATCAAGTTTCGATCTGACTAGAGATATACATAAATTTCACTAAATATTTTTATTAAAATCATCAATCCTAAGGAGAACCTTCGAGGTTCTTTTATAATGTTTTACTTTCACTATTCGTTGTAATGCTGAATAATGTAACAGATGGTATGCTGTCCTGGGGAACACACATCTCTGTTCAAAAGAATCAGATATTGTTGTATTTACCTATATATTGAACTGTTTGTTAGACAAAAACTTAACTAAAGTAGGTAGCATACTATTCAACCCCATATCGTTTAGATATTTTAAAATACCATATTTCTGCTTGGCGTTGTATGCTTTTCAACATAGAAAAAGCCCGAAGCCACATGTGTTAATTTTAGAAAACCCGTTGCGTATAAATGATTCAAAGCGACAGAGATCATCTAACGTGCTTCTACCATTTCGAAATCCACACTGTATATTAGACAGGAGACCATCGGTTACTTAACCCTATCCCTATCCTCAAAACTCGGTGGACGAGTGGTCTAGGTAGTTCGTCATGGCTACTAATGATCTCTTGCCCGTCAACAGTTAGGTTGCAAATTCGAATCTCACCTGTGGCGGGGTGTGTTCGACTGCGATATAAATTGACAAGGATGGCCAATTTTCCTACCGACGGTCAGTGGTTCTCTCTGTGTACTCCAGCTTCCTCCACCAATAAAAACTGGCCGCCGCGAAATAGCCAAAGTAAAACCCCAACTAAACAAACAAAACTTGCCCAACCGTTAACAACCAATCACATTGTATGATAAAAACGACAACTATATTCTTGTTTTCAGGTTGTTGTTGTTTTGGGGGATTTTCTGAAGTCGCCATGGTTTAGATTGATCATCGGGAAACACCCCGAGTATACACTAAGTAATTTTTAACCATTTTAATAGGCAAGTAAGAAAACAATAAGGTTCTAATCAAGGGAGATTAAAGGAATATTTTTTATATTAAAGTTATAAAGTAAGTGCGTATGAACGCAGATATATGTATAGTTATACATAATTTAAATTTAATTTCTCTTCACTTCTACATGAATAAAATCACTGACAGTTTGTTATGAAATTGATGAAACAAAAGACACACGTTATTTCGACAAAACAAAAAAAAAATAAAAGTATACATGGAGAGAATTTTTTTAGTTCTTAACTATTTACACTGACATTGTATACTATCAGATAATGTGGCGAATCGACATTTTCGCAAGGAAATTAGGTGTATATCAAAGATAAAAACACATTGGTAAGAGAACAATATGAAGTGATGTTATTGTCTCTGTACAAAGTTTATGTCATCACTGAGGAAATTTTACGGTCGTCATCACGAATTGATTGACAATTACAGTGTTCCAATATCTAAGATGATGTTGGACCTGTTCCCACTGTCGTAACATTTCATGTGCCTCCACCAATTGTGAATTTCTCCGGATTGAATTTGTTGACCTTCACGACGGGTGCCGTATACGGAGCAGGAACTGCTTACACTTCCAGAGCACCTGGGTTCACTCCTTGTTTTAAAAGGAGCTATAGTTATTCCAAATATATATCGTTGCTAAGTAGAAATCAAAATTTTACTAAAATTAGAATCACATATTTTGAAATTCAACTGATTTAGATAGTTTTAAAACTGATATGGTCGAAAAAATCTATAGTTGCTAAGTAAAATTCCTACAATAATATTCTTAGATACTTTAATTTACTGAAATTGGAATCACATAATTTTTAAATTCATACAATCAAAACTAGTCCTGCTGCTATAGTGATATAGTGATTCCAAATGTATATGGTTGCTAAGTAGAAATGACAAATAAAGTAGTCTTTCAGGAAATTTACTAAAATTAAAATCACATATTGGCTCTGGGACAATCTACATTGGTAGGGCAAGTACTGAGCCAACTTACAGTTCTGTTTCCGGAGTTGCACGACAAAGGAATAATGCACCTTTAGGCCTCTGTGTATCCCAGCCCCAAGGAGGCTATTCAAATTCCGAAACATTTGGTACAGTCCCTCACACAAGGCAATCAATGACCCAAGTTTCATCTTTCTACATCAGTGGTTACTGAGATTATCCTGGACATTACTATCTTACGTTGGTACGTACGCCGAACAACAAAACCATATCCTCGCACTTCGCTGAAGCGCGGGCATAATAACGTGAGAGGAGGTCCGCGTCAAAGGACTAATGTACACTTTGGCACAATCTACAATTGGCAGGGCAATTACTGAGCCAACTTACATTTCCGTATTCCAAATAACCTGAGAGGAGTTACGTGACAAAGGAATAAGGTACCCATTGACTGCCTGTGTAGCCCAGCCCCTCTGGTAATATTCGAATTCAGATACCTTTGACACAGTCTGCACACACAGAGCAATTACAAAGCCAACTTTCAGTTTCGTATGCCAAATAACCTGAGAGGAGTTACGTGACAAAGGAATAATGTACTCTTAGGCTGTCTGTGTAGCCCAGCCCCTCTGGTAATATTCGAATTCAGATACCTTTTACACAGTCTGAACACTGACAGAGCAATTACGGAGCCAACTTTCAGTTCCGTATTCCAAATAACCTGAGAGGAGTTGTGTGACAAAGGAATAATGTTCCCTTAGGCTCCCTTTGTAGCCCGGCCCCCAAATATGCAATTCAAATTCCAAAACCTTTGGCATTGTCCCCCTCACACAGTGCAATCAATGACCCAAGGTTCACCTTGCTACATCCAGTGGTTACTGAGATTATCTTGGATATCACTAACGTACGTAAGTACGTACGCCGAGCAGCAAAACGAAAGCGAAGCGCAATATAACAAGGTACATGGATATTTAAAAATTGTTTACTTAGAAGCTTTTGTCTACAATGGTCTACCAATATGTCTGAAGTATAGCAGCTTTTGCCACATTATTATCGGTGTAAATAAGGTTAAAAATATATTTTATTACTGTCTGTACCTTTCATTACGATTGTTCTTCTCCTGCCAACTTTAATATTTTTCCAGAAAAGTGCAAACAAAATGTATGGATGGTAGCAGTTAGACTATGGAGACTTAAGCACTCTTTAGGATTTACTTTTGGGTTATTTCCCCTGTATTATTATACTTATTATCAGATCTTGGTATGAACCCTTTTGAAATGCCATCGGTTTATCTCTGTGTAACGTAATTAGATCTAACGGAAAAATGTCCAATTGCATGTTATAGGAGTTAATTCCCCTTTACATAACTTTCAATTTTGGTTTGTCCTGTAAAGTTAGAGATGAGAGATGAGCATGAAATATAGGCATACATGTATATTACAAACGATAATGTTTTATTCATTTATCCATTTCAATTTGAATCATTGGGCTCAATGAATAGAATCTGATACCATTTTGTACAATAAAAATAGCGGATAATTGAGTATTCTATAGAAAAAGGCTCATTATAACAACATATGAATTGTAACCAGTATTATATTTACTTTTTATTTTCATTCCTTAGGTAATATTACATGCCTAATCATGATTGCTACTTTAGTAGCAGTTATGCTGTTCACAACTGTTTTGGGAGTGGTAAACCCATGTCCTACATCTTGTTCGTGCTCTACGAGTTCTTCGTGTGTTTCTGTTAACTGCTATGACATAAACATTGGACACGTTCCGGAAAATATACCAAATACTACCTGCTATCTGTGAGTACAATTAAAGATCTAGTATGACAATTAGGAAAGTATTGATACAAACTGGCGTATTCTGCTGAAGAACTCATTCATATAAATTTTAAATTGGATGATCAATAAAAATATTAGATGTCTTCCAAAGTGGCTAATTATGGTCGTGTTAATCCCTTGTACCTATCTAGCGACAAAAGTAACGCACAAACGCCTGCAGTAACTATTATAAAATGATTTAGGTCGAGACATTTAACCAAATCATCAAAATCGGAGAAGACATAAAATTATCCTGTGTCCCTTTTCTGCCCCTTTTATCTCTAAATCGTTAATAGATGTGGGAAATGGATCTGAAGAGATTCCTCCAGGATCATTTTTTTAAAATTCAATCAAAATTAACCAAAATAAAAAAACTTAACTCTGAGAAAAAAAAACGAGAGCAAACTTTCTTAAAATCAATGCCAACTCGTACTTCTAATGTGTTAACATTGTGGTAAAATATTATAAGGATACTTTAAATTGAATGAAAGTAAATGTGCAGAAACTTAATTATCTACGGACGATAATGCGACAGGTTCATACCATTTTATATTACCAACTATTTGTGGTCGTATAAAACAGGAATTATCAACACCTGTTTGAAATTAAAATCTACAAGATCACAACGATCTAAAGAAATATTAGTATATAAAATTTCTCTTTTAAAAGTTAAAACATATTTCTAATTAATTCATTAAAATTTATTTCAAAAATTAGCTCTGTACAATAGTTTGGACAAAGTGGTTTTTATTAATTTAATTTATTGACAATTTTTGTAATATTATATCACTTCGTTATCAGCGTAAAAATTAGTATACTTTTGCTACGAATTTCGGTTGTAATTGTGTCCGTGTTGTGTTAATATTCGTCATATTCGATATTTAGGTATGTTCTATCTTTTAAATTAAAATCATGAAAATTTGATGTAAAATATTATACGAAATATTTTCCTATCATATAAACTCCTGTTTTAATGTAGCCAAAATACTCTGTAATCGTCATGATAAGTCGGGTATGTCGTGCTCGTATAAATGTCATATGAAGAGGAACAGAACAGAACACGATGTTTTCTATGTCATTGGAAAAGATACTTGTAGTAAACAATGGATATCTGATATACCAAGGAGGGCAAAAATATTATTACACTACGACAATATTAATAATTACATTATATAAGAGTTCTCCTATTTTCACATGGAATATGCAGTTATAACGTACTGTTTTAATACAATGGAACAATTTAGGCATGTATATATGTAGATGTAGCTTTTATGGTATTAACATTTTGCAACAATATTTTAAGATACTTGGGTAACAATGGTATATCAGTTATTAAGGATGGAGCGTTTGAATGGCTCGCAAGATTGGTGAGACTGTAAGTTATACAATGTAAATAATAGCATGTTCGTAGCTGGTTTTGGTTTCTCATTTTGCTTAGTCATTTTGGTGTTTTTGAATTTGTTTTACAACGTGTTGGATTTATTTTTTATCTTATTTTATTTTATTTTATTTTATTTTATTTTATTTTTTTGGTTCTCAACATTTTAGGCATTGAGTCATAAATCGACGAACTGTGCACATCTTGTGCGTCAAAATTGGTATCAAACAATTGTATTTTAAAACAGAGAGTCGAAAAACAACAGCCTATCAGCTCGAGGATGTCTGTCAACAAAGGAAACGATACCGGATAATGCATTTTCATATATTCATAATTTCAAATAGTTGTACTAAGCAGAAAAATAAACCCATAGGTCTGATTTTCATAGTAGATTGTTTTCTTATCAAAAACCATGAATTTTGTCCAAACCGTTTGAAATAACAAATTTCAATTTTTGAGATTTCAAAAATCACATTTGTCAACCCAAAATTAAAAAATCAGTATTTTTACCCTGTCATGGGAATCATAATGTCTGTCTTACAAAAGATTTGAGTTTTTCCTAATAATTTCAGCGACTGCATTTTCATTTTAGAAAATGTGTGTCGATTTTCTTCTCGATTTTCCGTAAATTTAATTTAACTCTCTTTTTGGAAATTTTCACTTTCCACCATTTCAAGTGTTCTCTAAATTTCAAAATGAGATGCATTAGATTAGGAAATGAAGAAGCAAACTACTATTGCCCTCATACTTAAGTTTTGTTTAAAGAAATTACCAAGATGTTTGGTTCCGAACTCGTGTATCGTAATATGCATACATAACTAACGCATGAAATCATATTTTCAGCGATTTACAAAGTAATAACATCTCTATGATTGAGAATGGAGCTTTCAGAGGTGTTGAAAGATTACGGATTTTGTAAGTTACAATTCTAGACATCGATGTTTTTCTATACATTTTTCTAAGTCGGAAGTTATACTTATAGTGTACTGCTCCTGGCTGATTAAAAAGTTTATTCAGAAAGCGTAAGATATAACATGTTCTTTTCAAGATAGTCATGTGTTACCCAGACAAAAAATTTCCTTTTACAGTTATAATTTGGATGAAAGAATATTATTTCACACTGACGGGGTTCAATTGTAACATTTTGGAAAAGGTTGTGACTTAATTCCCATATGACCATGTCCAGCAACGCCACAGTCGCTGTCATGATCATTTGGACAGAAGAACACCGAATATCTTAAGAAATAACATATAAAATTTTAGACACCTTTTAATATGTATATTTGTCCATTTGTCAGCAGACAAAGCACATACAGATCATAATGGTATTCGAGGTCATACAAGAAATGCACGACACAAATAAAACTTTTCAAATTGGAGTGGGGGCATCGGTGGCCGGGTGTTCTAGGTTGTTCGTCATGACTACTTATGATCACTAGCCTGTCAACACTGGGGTTGTGAGTTCCAATCTCACCTGTAGCGGGGGTGTTCGACTCCTATCTAAATTGACGAGGATTGCCAATTTTCCTACGGAAGGTCCGTGGTTATCTCCGGGTACTCCGGCTTCCTCCACCAATAAACAATGGCCGCCGCGAAATAACCAAATGTGCTGAAAACGGCGTAAAACCCCAACTAAACAAAACAAACAAATTGAGAGCATAATACTGGGATATATGAATTTTACAAGGAAGAAACGACCGTGATACATTGTCAAGGAAAATAAAGTTGCAAACTGCTGAAAGAAAGCAGAATGATAAATTGTTGATTTATTTTTCATATTTAGTAAATAGTTCATGAAACTGAGGGAAATATGGCATAATATGGACCGACAGGTCACTCTGAAAACATTATATGGACGGACTATTTCTAATATTATATTTATGAATCACTTCTAAATTATTTCTTTAATCCCGGAGGCGGTTACTCGCCGTAACCATCTATACAATGGATCGTTACCGCAAAATGTTTTTTTTCTCACCACCACTACTAAATGTAATTTCTTCAGACATCACAATCATATATTTCTAAAGCATTGAAAAATACTTTGCATCTTTCAAAATACCTATTTGGGAATGTTTTCATACGCTGCTGAAAAATTACCTTATATTTTTGTGGTTGAAATTAGAAAATTTTAGATGACGGGTGTTATACTGATAATCAGTTTCATTTTAAGGAAATACTAGGCAGCACTTTTTAAATCAATCCCCACACCCTCACCCTCCCGAAGGAAAAATGACATCAAAATATAATGCACCGATGTGCACACTTTGATGTACTGATTATATGCACAAAATGACCAACCAATAGATTACTTGTATTTTCTGTAGATAAGGGAAAAAATGAGGAATATAGTCATTTTCTCCTTTTGATCATATTTAAACGGTCTTCTGTATTAGTTATTCTGTTCATTTGCCACGGAAACCATCCGATTATGCCACCAAAACAAATCCGGTAGCAATTCCGGAAAAGCCGTATAATGTCACTGGATCTCCTGTGCATATACAATTATAAGGAATGGGAAAATTTACTTAAGACAAATATTAGAAAAAAAATCTGAAATTACAATTATATATCTTTGTAACAACCATTTACAACCTACTGCCACGAGAGCGTTTACAAACCTGGCACATATAAAGATACCTTTTTTTTTCATTTTAAAATATGTAAACCTGATTATATATTAGTTTATAAAATAACATAATAATAAAGAGTAAAATAAATAACAATCCAAAGACACTAATATTAGATATAGTAAATTTATATTATGCTGTATACGACGCATTTCAAGGAGTTACCTCTCATCAGCAGCATTAAAACCGAAACATTTGGAAGACCAAAAACCAAACTTATATTAAACAATAAGTACTCAACCAAAAATACCGAAATAGGAAGCCAAACAGGTTCACGACCACTTTAGGTTGTACAGGTTCACGACCACTGTAAGTTGTACAATATAAAGGACACAAATTTCAAGCATTGGTCAATATTGTTTGGTGGATATTGGAATTAAAGTTTTGTTATTTATTTATTTCGTTTTATAAAAAAAATTTTTCTACTTTCCTTAAAATGATAATACACAAGAAACGTGTAGGCATGAAACGTAATTAGATTTGGACATTGAAACACGAATCGAATGCTGTTATGCCAGCGATATATGGTAAACGAGATGGTCATACTTATGCCATGAACTATATTTTTTACTACAACAATATGACTGAATCTGTAGTAATGTACAAGAATTTACAATGATGTACAGTGTATTGCTAAAAACAGACTTTTACACCTGCAAACTTTAACTTTATTGTTATATAAAAGAACTAACCTTTCTCCACGTGTAGCTTGAACAGTAGTTTTATACTGTTGACATTATTTTTTTTCTTAATTGATTCCGAAAATCTAAAAAGGTGACGAAACTTTCACATTAAGGATGTTCGCCTGTCATGTTTTTTTAGTTTTGTCAGATGTTCAGAATCATCTGGTTTAATCAATTTAAATGCCATGAATTATTTTTCCCACAAACTACCATTTTTCATAAATCTTTTGCATGCAGAATAAAAAGCCATTTGTAGAAATCTTATCAAATCCTTCTTATTATTTAAGGTTTTAGAGAATAAAACTTGTCAATGACAAATCTATGTAAAATCAAGAGAGCATATTTTTCCTGCCAAATATTCAATGAAACAAGCACACGGACCTATAATAACAGTTTCCTATTTATTAGAGTTATGAAAATACCATGTATTTGAAACTGAGCAGCGAACATCTTTAATTAAGAAAAAAGAAACCATTTCCCCCGAGACGGATTGTTAACTCCCTGTCAAGGTTTGCCTGTTTCCAAGAAACAGCTTCCAATAAAATGAACTTAAATAAAACGAAAACAAACAAAGACTTTCCTACAAAATAATTGCATGTTATTAATGTAATAGTAATACTGATGCTCGAAACAATAGATTATATATTTTTCTACTTTACAAGATATTGGGTAATTCCTAATTACCATGAAGAAAGTCAAAATATCGTTATGAAAGATATCACTTCAGGCATTTTTTCTGTTTTACAAAGCAAGATATCACCTTACCTATATTAAATGTTTTCTGAAATATATCAAAATGGTTTTGTTTTTTTACTCTTTCCAGAGATCTCAGTAGCAATCGAATGAAGTCTATTACAGAAAACACTTTTGGAAATCTGACAGGCTTAACTCAGTTGTAAGTATTCATTTAACAAAAGATAACCAAGACTACAAAACAAAATAAATTAAAAGATTCTTCTTGTTTTTCTTTTTCTTTTTTTTTCTTTTTTTTTTTTTTTTTTTTTTTGGGGGGGGGGGGGTTCCACTGTCTTAGGCCTTTAGTACAACTGATGAGTCTCAAATCGACGAAATTTGCATACCTTGTACATTACATTTGATATGGAAGATTATATATTTTTCTACTTTACAAGATATTGGGTAATTCCTAATTATCATGTAGAAAGTCAAAATATAGTTATTGAAGATATGACTTCAGGCAATTGTAACTGTTTTACATTAACATGTATTAAAACTAGAGAACAAAGCATGATATCGCTTTCCTATATCAAATGTTTTCTGAAATATATCAAAATGTTTTTTTCTCTTACTCTCTCCAGATCACTCAATAACAATCACTTGAAGTCTATTACAGAAAATACTTTTGGAAACCTGACAGGCTTAACTTATTTGTAAGTATTCACTTAACAAAAGATAACCAAGACTACAATTCTTATTTTTCTTTTTATTTTTTTTTTTGGAAGGGGTGGGGGGGGTTCTACTGTCTTATGCCTTTGGTACATTTAAATCGACGAAATGTGCATACCTTGTGCATTGCATTTGATATGGAAGGAAAAAATTGACTATTCTTATTGTAATTATGGTAAACCCATGTCCTACATCTTGTTCATGCTCTACGACTACTTCGGGTGTTTCTGTTAACTCCTATATCATAGGAATTGGACACTACCTAAAATCTGTGAATACAATTAAAGATCTAGTAAGACAATTTTTTATTTTAAGATATAGAGCTCTCTCTAGGGATACTTACCTTATCATTGAATATCTAAATAAAATATAAAGCAAGCAAGATACTCAGGAAAGTATTGATACAAACTAGTGTATTCTGCTGAAGAACTCATTCATAGGAATTTTAAATTGGATGATAAATAAAAATATTAGATGTCCTCCAACGTGGCTAATTATGGTCGTGTTAATCCGTTTTGTCTATCTAACCACAAAAGTAACGCAAAAATGCCTGCAATAGCTATTATAAAAGCCATTTAACCAAATCATCAAAATTGAAGAAGACATAAAATCCTGTGTCCCTTTTTGCCCCTTTTATCTCTAAATCGTTAATAACGGATCTGAAGAGATTCTTCTAGGATCTTTTTTTTTAAATTCAATCCAAATTAACAAAAAAAAAGAAAAACCTTAATTACCTTGAGAGGAAAAAAAGGCGAGAGCACACTTTCTTCAAATCAATGCCAACTCGTACTTCTAATGTGTTAACATTGTGGTAAAATATTATAAGGATACCTTAAATTGAATGAAAGTGAATGAGCAGAAACATAATTGTTTACGGACGATAATGCCGAAAGGTTCAAAGCATTTTATATTTCCAACTATTTGTGGTCGTATAAAAATTGAGTTATCAATACCACCTGTTTGATCGTCGATCTAAAGAAATATTATTATATTCAATTTCTCTGTTAAGATATAAAAACATTTCTAACTAATTTATTAAAATTTATTTCTAAAATTAGCTCTGTATTTTTGAACTATAGTTTGGACAAACTGATTTTTATTAATTTAATTTATTGGCATTTTTGAAATATTATAAGAAAAAACAGCGGACAGTTCTAATGTGATAATCACTTCGTTATCAGCGTAAAAATTAGTATATTTTTGCTATGAATTTCGGTTGTAATTGTGTTCGTGTTGCGTTAATATTCGTTATATTCGATATTTAGGTATGGTATATCTTTTAAATTCAAATTATGAAAAGCTAATGTAAAATAGTATACGAAATATTTTTTCTTTTATATAAACTCCAGTTTTAATGTTGCCAAAATATTCTATAATCGTCATGATTAGTTAGGTATGTCATGCTCGTATAAATGTCTTACATAAAAGAGAAACAGGCAGAACATGTTGTTTTATATGCCATTGGAAGAGATACTTGTAGTAAACAATGGATATATGATATGCCAATGAGGGCAAACATATTATTACACAACGACAGTATTTAAAATTGCATCATATAAGAGTTCTATGTTCACATGTCATATGATATTACAACGTACTGTTTCAATACAATGGAACAAAATAATCACACCAATATAGGCATGTAGATATGTAGATGTAGCTTTTATGGTATTAACATTTTGTAACAATATTTTAAGAAACTTGGGTAACAATGGTATATCAGTTATTGAGGATGGAGCGTTTGAATGGCTTGCAAGATTGCAGTTACTGTAAGTTATACAATGTAAATAATAACATGTTCAAAGCTGAAAATTTAAATATCACATATCCAGATATATATATGCTACTATTTTCAAAATGGACTGGTTTAAGTTATAGGTTGTAAATAATACAGTAAACACTATAAGTAAACATGATAATAAACACCAGAACTATACAACGTTAATCCCTGGAACCTAAATTTAGCAACAGAAAGAAGAGAGTATATGGAAATTATATAAGACCTTTAGAATTAATATTTTGATACTAGCGCGAAATTGATTCTTTACTTTTCTGTAACTAATTGTAAAATTTATGATAACTTAGGAGTATTTCCCTCGAGCGTAGCTCTGTCCTTAGATGGTTTTGGTTTCTTATTTTGTTTATTCATTTTGGTGTCTTTGAATTGGCTTTTGAACTTGTTGGATTTTGATTTTTTTTTTTTTTTTTTTTGCTCATTTTAAGCAAAATCGACGAACTGTGCACATCTTGTGCGGCAAAATTAGTATCTAACAATTGTATTTTAAAACAGAGAGTTGAATAACACCATCCTATCAGCTCGAGTATGCCTGTTGTACATTTAGTAGTCTATATAAACTAGTCAACAACAGAAATTATACAGGGTAATGCATTTTCATATATTCATAATTTCAAATAGCTGCACTAAGCAGAAAAATAGACCCACACGTCTGATTTTCATCGTAGATTGTTTTCAAACAAAATCATGGATTTTGTCCAAAAGGTTTGAAATAAAAAAAATCATTTTTTGAGATTTCAAAAATCACATTTTTCAACCCAAAATTAAAAAATTAGTATTTTTACCCCGTTATGTGAATCATAATGTCTGTCTGGAAAAAGATTTGAGTTTTTCCTAATGATTTAAGCGACTGAATTTTCTTTTTACAAAATGTGTGTCGATTTTCTTCTTGATTTTCCGCAAATATGATTTGACCCTCTTTTTAAAAATTTCCATTTTTCACCATTCAAAGTGTTCTCCAAATTTCAAAATCAGACACATTAGATCAAGAAATAAATAAGCAAACCACTGTTGCCCTGATACTTAAGTATTTTTTTTAAGGAATTGCCAAGATATTTTGTTCCGAACTCGCGTATCGTTACTTCTGTTGACTAGTATGCATGCATCACTAACGCATGAAATCGTATTTTCAACTATTTACAAAGAAATAACATCTCTATCATTGAGAATGGAGCTTTCAGAGGTCTTGAAGGTTTGCAGATTTTGTGAGTTACAATTCTAGACATCGAAGTTTTTCTGTACATTTCTATGTCTGCAGTTATACTTATAATGTACGGCTCCTGGCTGATTAAAAAGTTTATTCAAAAGGCGTAAGATATAACATGGTTTTTTTTCAAGATAGTCATGTGTTATCCAGAAAAATAATTTCGTTTTACTGTTATAATTTGGATGAACGAATATAATTTCACACTGCCAGAATGCAACTGTAACATTTTGGAAAAGGTTGTGACTTAATTCCCATATGACCATGCCCACCAACGCCATAGTCGCTGTCATGGTCACTTGGACAGAAGAACACCAAATATCTTCAGAAATAACATCAAAAATTTAAGACACCTTTAAATATGTATATTTGTCTATTAATATATAGGCTGCCTTCCGTAGACAAAGCACATACAGATGATAATGGTATTCGAGGTCATACAAGAAATGCACGAAACAACACTGGGGTTGTGAGTTCCAATCTTACCTGTGGCCGGGGGGGGGGGGGGGTGTTCTAAATTGAGGAGGATTGCCAATTTTCCTACGGAAGGTCGGTGGTCCTCTCCGGGTACTCCGGCCTCCTCCACCAATAAAAAATGGCCGCCGCGAAATAACCACCGGTGTGCACACTTTGATGTACTGAGTATATGCTCAAAATGACCAACCAATAGATTACTTGTATATTCTGTAGATAGGAAAAAGAAATGAAGAATATAGTCATTTTCTCCTATTATTGTATTTAAACGGACTTCCGTAAAAGTTTTTTTCTGTTCATTTGCCACGGAAGCCATCCTATTTTGACTACCAGAACAAACCCAGAAGCAATTCCGAAAAAATTCGTATATTAACCTGGATCTCTAGTGCATATATGATTATATGGAATGAGGAAATTTATTTAAGACAAATAGTAGAAACAATTCTTGAAGTATAATTATATATCTTTGTAACAACCATTTACAGTCTACTGCTATGCAAGCGTTTACAAACCTTACACATATAAGGGTACCTTTTTCATTTTAAAATAAATAAACCTGATTATATATTAGTTTAATAAATAACATAATAATAAAGAGAAAAACAGGTTCATGACCACTGTAAATTGTACAATTTGAATATAAAAGACACAAATTTCAAGCATTGGTCTATATAGGTTGGTGGATATTGAAATTAAAATTTTGTTATTTATTTATTTCGTTTTATAAAAAAAAAATCTCTACTTTCCTTCAAATGAAAATACACAAGAAACGTATAGCCATAAAACGTAATTAGATTTGGACATTGAAACACGAATCGAATGCTGCCATGTGAGCGATATATGGTAAAAGGAACTCTCATACTTATGCCATGAACTATATTTTTTACTATGACATCTGCCTTAAGTCACACGAATTTACAATGATGTACAGTGTATTGCTGAAAACAGGTTTTTACACCTGCAAACTTTAACTTTATTGTTATATAAAAGAACAAACCTTTCTCCACGTGTAGCTTGAACAGTATTTTTTATACTGTTGATATCATTTGTTTTTCTTTTCGGGTGCATTTTCACTATTGCTTAATTGAGTCAGAAAATCTTAATTAAAAGGTGACGAAATTTTCACGTTAAGGATGTTTGCTGGTCATGTTTTTTTTTTTTTTTAGTTTTGTTCCATGTTCAGAATCATCTGGTTTTATCAATTTGAATGCCATAAATAATTTTTCCCACTAACACCCATTTTATTTTTTTCATAAATCTTTTGCATGCAGAATAATAAGCCATTTGTAAAAGACTTGTCAATGACAAATCTATGTAAACTCTATTTTCCCTCCAAATGTTCAATGAAACAAGCACACGGACCTATAATCTTTTTTTGCTCTTTCAGTTCCTTCTATAATAGTGGTATGAAAAGCTTGTTATTTTGAAACTGAGCAGCGAACATAATTAATTAAGCGAAAGGTAACCATTTGCCAAAGACGGATTGTTAACTCCCTGTCAAGGTTTGCCTATTTGCAGTAAGCAGCTTCCAATAAAATGAACTTAAATAAAACGAAAACAAACAAAAAATTTCCTACAAAATAATTGTATGTTCTTAATATAGTAGTAATACTGATGCTCGAAACAATAGATTATATATTTTTCTACTTTACAAGATATTGGGTAATTCCTAATTACCATGAAGAAAGTCAAAATATCATTATGAAAGATATCACTTCAGGCATTTTTTTTGTTTTACAAAGCAAGATATCACCTTACCTATATTAAATTTTTTCTGAAATATATCAAAATGGTTTTGATCTCTTACTCTTTCCAGAGATCTCAATAGCAATCGATTGAAGTCTATTACAGAAAACACTTTTGGAAATCTGACAGACTTAACTCAGTTGTAAGTATGTATTCACTTAACAAAAGATAACCAAAACTACAATTCGTGCACAAAATAAATTAAAAGATTCTTCTTATTTTTTTTTATTTTTTTGGGGGGGAGGGGGGGTCCACTGTCTTAGGCCTTTAGTACAACTTATGAGTCTCAAATCGACGAAATTTGCATACCTTGTACATTACATTTGATATGGAAGAAAATATGACTTCTTATTGTAATTCTGGTAAACTCATGTTCTCCATCTTGTTCATGCTCTACGACAACTTCGGGTGTTTCTGTTAACTGCTATAGCATAAACATTGGACATGTTCTGGAAAATATGCCAAATACTACCTACTGTATGTGAGTACAATTAAAGATCTAGTATAACAATTTTTTTTATTTTAAAATATAGAGCTGTCTAGGGATATTAACCATATAATAGAATATCCAAATAAAATATAAAGCAAGCAAGATACTCAGGAAAGTATTGATACAAACTGGTGTACTCTGCTGAAGAACTCATTCATATGAATCTTAAATTGGATGATAAATAAAAATATTAGAGTCCTCCAAAGTGGCTAATAATGGTCGTGTTAAATCATTTGATCTGTCTAACGACAAGTCACGCACATCCTTAGATGTTTTTGGTTTCTCATTTTGTTTAGTCAGTTCGGTGATTTGAATTTGCTTTTCAAAGTTGCGGATTTTTTTTTTTTTTTTCTTTTTTTTTTTTTTTTTTTTTTTTTGGTTCTCAACATTTTAGGCATTGAGTCGTAAATCGACGGACTGTGCATTATTGTGCGTCAAAATTTGTATCAAACAATTGTATTTTAAAGAGAGAGTGGTAGAACGCCGGCCTATCAGCTCGAGGACGTCTGTTTGACATTTAGTCGTCTATATACAAGCATCACTAACGCATGGAATCATGTTTTCAGCAATTTACTAAATAATAACATCTCTATCATTGAGAATAGAGCTTTCAGATGTCTTGAAAGTTTGCAGATTTTGTAACTAAATATTTAAGTTTTACAATTTTAGACATCGATGTTTTCTATGCATTTCTCTGTCTGTAGTTATACTTATAATGTACGGTTCCTGACTGATTAAAAAAGTGTATTCAGAAAGCGTAAGGAATATAATTTCACACTGACAGAAAATGTTGTGTCTTAATTCACATATGACAAGGAATATAATTTTACACTGACAGAATGAAATTGTAACCTTTTTGAAAAGGTTGTGTCTTAATTCCCATATGACCATGCCCAGCAACGGCGCAGTCGCTGTCATGATCATTTGGACGAAAGAACCCTTAAAATCTTAAGAAATAACATCAAAAATTTCAGATACTTTTAAATATGTATAGTTGTCCATTTATATATAGGCTTCCGTAGACAAAGCACATACAGATCATAATGGTATTCGAGGTCAAACAAGACATGCACGAAACAAATAAAACTAATTTTAAATTGAGAGCATAATTGGACATATATTTTTCCAGGAAGCAACCGGCAGTGATGCATTGTCATAGAGAATAAACTTGTAAAATTCTGAAAGAAACCAAAATGATAAATTGTTGATTTCATTTTCATCTTTAATAAATAGTTCATGACACTCAGGGCCATATGGCATTACATGGTCGGCAGGTAACTCCCAAAAAACATTATATGGACCGAAGCGAAGCCGATTCATATATAGCCATTTGGCCCAAAGTGTTATGAACTATTTCTTATATTATATTGATGAATCGCTTCTAAATTCTTTCATCCAGGAGCGGTCACTCGCCAAAACCATCTATACAATGGATCGTTACCGTAAATATTTTTCTTCTCACCAAAAACCACTACTAAATGTAGTAATTTTTTCAGACATGCCAAATATATCTTTTTGAAGTAGTGAAAAGTACTTTTCATCTCTTAAAACACTTATTTCAAAATGTTTTCACGCCCTGCTAAAAAATGACCTTATTTCTTTGTGGTGTTTTGTAAATTGGAAATTTTTAGACGACGGGTGTTATACTTACAATCAATTTCATTTTAAGCACATACTAGGTAATACTTTTTAAACCAACAACCCCCTCCATCCCCCTCTCACCACCCTCCCCTCACGAAAGAAATTATCAAATATTAATTTAGACCGTGCAAATATAATGTAAACATACCTCTGAAATATTATTTTGTCAAAACATACTTCAAATTTTACTTCACTTCAATATAAAAACATGGAAAAAAGACACCAAAATAAAATACACCAACGTGCACTCTTGGATATACTAAGTATGTGCACAAAAGACAAACCAAGAAATTATTTGTATGTTATGTAGATAACAAAAAGAAATGAAGAATATGGTCAATTTCTCCTTTTGATTGTATTTAAACAGTCTTCTGTATCAGTTGTTCTGTTCATTTGCCACGTAAGCCATCCGATATTGACCACTATAACAAACCCGGTAGCAATTCCGAAACAAGTCGAATATTGGCCTGGAACCTTTGTGCATATACGATTATATGGACTGGGGAAATTTATTTATTTTAATAGTAGAAAAAAATCTTAAAATATGTAAACCTGATTATATATTAGTATAGTTAATAGCATAATAATAAAGAGTAAAGCAGGTTCACGACCACTATACGTTGTACAATATAAAGGATACAAATTTCAAGCATTGCCAAATATAGTTTGGTGGATATCAAAATAAATCCGTTTTTATTATTTATTTATTTCGTTTTATATAACAATTTTTTTACTTTAATTAAAATAAAAATACACAAGAAAAGTATAGACGATTTGGACGTTGAAACAAGAAACGAATGCTACCATGCGAGCGACATATGTTAAACGGGACGTCCATACTTATGCCATAAAATGTATTTTTCACTACAACAATAAGCAAACAGGTTTTACACATGCAAATTTAACCTTATTGTTAACATAGTATACTATATAAAAGAACAAGTTTTTGTCCAAGTGTAGCTTGAACAGTATTTTTTATACTGTTGACATCATTTTTTTTTGATGCATTTTTACTCAGAAAATCTTAATTTAAAGATGACGAAATTTTCACATTAAAAATGTTCTCTGGCCATCCTTTTTAACTTTGTCAGATGTTCAGAATCATCTGGTTTTATCCATTTGAATGCCATAAATTATTTTTCCCGCTAACACCCATTTTACTTTTCATAAATCTTTTGCATACAGAATAATAAGCCATTTGTAAAAATCTTATGAAATCCTTCTTTTTATTTAATCTTGTTTGAGAATAAAATTTGTCAATGATAAAGCTATTTAAAATCAAGAGAGCACATGTTTCCAGCCAAATTTTCAATGAAACAAGTACACGGACCTATATTTTTTTTTTCGTTCTTTCAGTTTCTTATTTACCAGTGTTATCAAAAGCTTGTTATTTTGAAACTGAGTAGCGAACATCCTTAATGAAGCGAAATGAAGCAATTTGCCCCGAGACAGAGTGTTAACTCCCTGTTAAGGTTTGCCTATTTCCAATAAACCGCTTCCAATAAAATAAACTTAAAAAGACCGAAACAATCAAAGGATTTCCTAAAAAGTAATTGCGTTTTCTTAATGTAATAGGAATAAAGATGCCCGAAACAATATATTATATCTTCCTACTTTTCAGCTTATCAGAGTAGTCCTAATTACCATGTAGAAAGTCAAAATATCGTTATGAAAGATATTACTTCACTCAAATGTAACTGTTTAAAATTTACCTGTATTAAAACTAGAGAACAAAGCAAAAGATCGCCTTTCATATATTAAATGTTTTCTAAAATATAACAAAATGGTTTAGTTCAGCCCGGAGTCCGAAATAGGTCGAGGGATTAACAACACAAATTTAATTTATTAACTCAAAAACAATGTTTCACAACTTGATAGTGGAATTTTTTACTTCACTATTATGGATTTTTGTCAATGTAAATGTTTATGGTCACATTGTAAAAAGACGAATTACTCATCGTTGAAAATCTTTGATGTGAAAAAATGTTCTTCTTGTTCATTACTGTTTCAGTCGATTTACATATAGATTAACAGGAATAGTATTTTATATCTTTTATGTTTACTGATTTGCTTTGCAATTTCCTGACATTTTCAAAATCTAAGTCATTGTCTACAAAAAATTGACAGTCGGTTCTGAGAATATCAAGATGATTTAACCCACCACTATTCAGTGCCTGTATAAAGTCAGACTATCCTGACTCTGTGTTGTTTATGCTTGTGTTTTATACTTTTGTATGTTCTTTTTTGTCCTGCGTTCTTTCATATTGTTTCCTTTGATTAATTGGTAAGTCATTGTTAAACCCATCTGATGGGTACCCAAACCCCCCACTTATCTATCCTGACACTCTGGTGTATAAAAGACACTATAAAAATCAACACAGTATGATTACATGTACCAACAAGTTTACCGCTTGCTAGGATTTAAAGTAACAAGTGTTCGATACATAATTTAGATAGAAGGGTTAGACTCTGCTCTATAGCTGCATTAGTAACTAAGACAACAATTACAAATAAAATAAAACATAATTGCTGCTGTTCGGCTAACATATATGACCAGGTTAAATGTTTCATTCGACTATAATGTAACTACATCGTGACCAACATAGACATATTTCGCGTTTCCGTAATTTTAGAAGACAATTGTGTAAGGGGTGATTTAAAGTTTTCGTTGGTCATATTGTAAAGTTAACCCTTTACAACTTAGATGAATAAGCCTCCTCCGATTAAATTGATGTAAAGTTTATATATTCATAGGATTATTTGTAATAAATTAATTGTGTAAGAGTAATACTATTCTTAAATAATTAATTATTTGGAAGTTGTCTTTGATTGAAGGAAGTTCTCTAATATATGAAATATTTTTATTTTCAGATATCTTTTTAAAAATGATTTACAGTATATTGCAGAGAACGTGTTTGTAAACCTGCCAAGTTTATGGCTGTTGTAAGCATTAATTTAAACATTGATCACAAAGACTACAATAAGTATACCAAATGAAACATATTTTTTCCTGTCTGGGTAACATAGCTTAAGTGTATTTTTGACAATTTTATTGAGTATTTTCATTTGTCTATTACATTTGGACATTGAAAACATTTGGTTAGTTTTTATAATCTATGGTAACAACAAACGGTAAATGTATACAAATCTTGAATAAATTCTTCTTACTAATCATATTAATCAGTGAAATTTAAAATGGTTTGTGCCATAGTTTAAAAGTATCTTCTGCTTCACCAAACGTTTCATCAAACGCTGCATTCTTTTAAGGATGTCCTACAACTTATTGCATTTTGCGAGAAAATTTCAAAGTTTGTGCTATTGTGTAATATAAATGTACAAACCGGTGTTTTGCTTTCCCAAAAATTGTCTTTGCATTGACAGAAATCGTTGCTTACATTGCATTTTATAGTAATGTTGTATAAACGTGCTACATTGCCCTGTATCGTAGCATGGAAGAATTATTTAGTGTCTCTTGAGAAGAAAAGCTCGAATACTATTCGATATTAAAAATAAAATAGTTGCTAATACCATCATTTGTTGGTTTAACAAGAGAAGTTTGGGATTTATCAGTAGCCCAGACGCAAAAAACACCAGAACAAAAACAGATAATGGCATGACAAATACAAAAGAAGCACACTATCAAGGATCATCAACGACACAGGAAGCTGGACCGAGCCAGGTACTCCGGAAGGGTGAGCATTTCCTGCAATTCATCCAGAAGATATCATGAAAGCAACGATTTCTGCAAATCCAAGAACACTTTTTGGGGAAGCTAAGTTTCAGATTGTATTTAATTAGTCTTTAAATTTCCACCCTCGCCCGTTTTGAATCCATTAAATTGCAAGAAATCATTGAAAGAAAAGAGCGTATGGTGAAGAAGATTCTATATGACATACATAATTTTAACTTTCGTTTATTAATATAACTTTTGTTTTTATATAAGACGAACGTACTAAAGATTTATATAAATTTTCCTTTGCCATCTATTACTTGTATAATTAGTTTGATGATATAACTATTGGAATTATTAGCTTAGGGTATCCGATCAGTTTGAGAAAAAAATCATAATGAAATGTATTTCTCGATTGCTGATTGGCGTATGAAACTCTGCTTAGATTTTCTCGTTCCTTTAATAGAACTACCGCTGGTGCCGTCAGTATTCCGTGTAAAATAAATTTATCTCTTAGCGAGAACTAAAAACATGTTCAGAACTCAGGCTTTTAGATGGATCAAGGTGTTAATCCAAAATGCAACCTACTGATATGTTTTATCATATGAATGAAGTGAGAGGGTCAGTGTAGACTACATGGATGTGTATACTATTACGGCTAATTTTAAATTTCGAATGAATACGTGCTCTACATTCTCGTATTGAAACTCCTCAAGGCTCGCCATCATAAAGATCTCTACTGTAGAAGTGCAATAACCAACTGCTCGTGAATTAAGCTTCTATACATATATTAACATGGATCAGTGCCATTTATTATCAATGTGTAAAGAACTTAATTAGGTTTTTTCCTTTTTATGTGTTCAAAGTATTAAAATATATAGGCAAAAAATGGAAGTAAACGTATACCGAATGTTGCTGGACTCAAACTGCTAGGAAACGATCTTTATCATATGTATAGGTTTATTTTTTTCATTATTTGATTTAACAAACTGTACAGAGAGACAAACTTTATTGCTGAACCTTTAACATACTTAGTATTAATATGTTAGCAAAAACATTTCAACGATTAAAAATGTGAGAATAAATGTAAAGACTTAGTGTAAATTTAATTGAAAAATTCATATATAGATATAAAGGACAATTATACGTCATTATAGAAGACAAGAGAATCTTTCAAATAATATCATGTCTGCATATTCCATGTACCTTGTATGTGCGTATTTTGATAAACTGTATCTAGCTCTTTGTTGTGGTAAATTTACCGATTCAGAATGTACACTATATAAAGTCGAGCAGAATTGAAAATGAAAAACAAAATCCATTAGTTGTCCATAGTTCTTCTCTAAGATCTCTAAGATCCATTTATACAGTCGCGTTTAAGTTGACATTGATATACATGATTAAATATTACACTTTATCAAATTTGTAGATTGTTATTTCAATTGTTGTGCTCGGACTTACTGTTTACTATAAGTAGATCATTGATGCTATTTTTTTTATATATTTAACACCAGTTGTTAATTGCGAATTTTAAGATTTATATTGTAGTAATTTTATTATATTCTGCATTAATGAGTTTTCCTATATTGGCTCACTATTTTGTTCTTTTTACAATGATTTTAAGTAGCACTCATTTAAGCAATAATGAGAGACAACTGTTACATTTGTTTTTTTCGTTCCAATGTAGTGTAACAACTAAACGATGAGGTTATACGAACACGACCACCAGGGAATGTGTGTTGCATCCTCTTTTTTCACTCTGTTCATAGTACATTTATTTCTGTCATAAATGAGGAAAAATAGGGACCTATAACACACTAAATTTTCCAGGTGATTTTAAGACAACAATATGCAAAATAATTCCAATTAGAACATTTCATAACTAGATTATTCTCAAAATTCTTAACCAGAAACGTATTACCAAGTTAAAAAGTTTCCATAAAGAAATCAAAAGTACCATCCGCATTAAAATTGTATTTTTATTTTCCAAATATCACCCACAGCATAGAAGCTTTATTCTCATTGCTTATTCCAGATGTTGACTTTCGAATCTCGAATTTAATATATGATATGTTGGGATTAGATTTTCCCATTTCGAACTTCAGATTTTACTATTTCAAATATCGTAATATGGGCGTTGGTAATAAGGCTAATGAGATAGCATTTCCATAATACTTGGTGTTTGTTTAACAGTACAATGTAGTTGCATTTAAACATCACAAAATTATTAATTTGAATTTCATTTTTCGTTATCTCTATACATATGATTTGCAGATCTTCAAATCAATAATCGTATAAATCATTAACTCGTTACGTGGGAATTGTGTTTGTATGTGTGTGCAACTTGTGCTCCATGTGTTTTGTGTGTTTGTAGAATCATGCAATGAACATAGTATAATTTTTATGAGATTTCTCGAATCGAGAAGAATACTTAAAAGTGTGTTAATTCAAATACAATAACAAGTGTGTGTCAAAAATAATCTATTTCGGAAAAATTTCGTATGTTGCTTAATTAAAACTTCCTGTACAAATGTTCTGATGTTCATCATATGTATAGAATCATTACGTTTTTCCACAAAACTTACAAATTGAGAATTTTGAATACATTGTACATTGTACATGTATTAACAAGGTAATAAAAAGGATTTTTAAAGAATGAAAATGTAAATAAATATTGAAAGCTTCATATCAACTTAAAAACGTATTTATCAAAATAAACGACAAATATTCATTACTATAGATTATAAGCATAAAAAATCCAGAAAACGTATCTAGATTCTTACATAGCATTTTACAGTCGACTCTCATCATCTCGAAGTCCTTCACACCGCAAAAAAAAATAGAGATTTCGAAGACATTCTTTTGGAGCTGAAAAGTTTCTAACTAACGAAAGGGAGGTTATTTACTACCTCCGATAATTCTAACATCTTTGTGGTTGTCGGTAAATCCGATAGTTTATTTATCCATTCTCAGATATCATATAAGTAATATGTACAAGTTTATATTTATTAAAATATAAAAAGTTGAAGAAAAAATGATTAAAATAAATCAAAAA
Source organism: Mytilisepta virgata (assembly GCA_028015205.1). Lineage (NCBI taxonomy): Eukaryota > Metazoa > Mollusca > Bivalvia > Mytilida > Mytilidae > Mytilisepta > Mytilisepta virgata. Next base: position 22,627,917 of record CM051513.1, read on the forward strand.
GATTTGACAGTCAGTTTTGTGAACATGAAGATAAGTAATATGTACAAGTTTATATTTATTAAAATATAAAAAAGTTGAAGAAAAAATGATTAAAATAAATCAAAAAGATTTGACAGTCAGTTTTATGGACATGAAGATGATTAAACCCTACCACTATTCAGTGTCTGTATAAAGTCAGACTATCCTGACTATGATTTGTTCATGTTTGTGTTTTATACTCATTTCTATTCTTTTTTGTCCTGCGTTCTTTCAGGTCGTTTGCTTTGATTAATTGGTAAGTCATTGTTAAACCGGTTCAATGGGTACAAAACCTCTCCCTTATCTATCTTGACACCCTGGTATATAAAACACACTATAAAAACCAATACAGTATGATAACAAAGAAGATAACCGCTTCCTGGGACTTAAAATTAGAAGTGGTCGGTACATAATTTAGACAGAAGGGTAGCATCTGCTCAAAAATTGTAAAACAAGCAAAGGCTCTTATAGCTGTAACTAAGACTACAGTTACAAATAAAGTTAGACATGATTGTTGCTGTTCGGATAACATATATGACCAGGTTAAAGGCTTTTTTGAACATTTTCATTTGGTAATAATTTAACTACATCTTGAGCAACAAAGAAATTTTTCGTGTGTCGTGATTTTTGAAAACAGTGGTGTAAGAGATGTTTTAAAGTTTTCGTTGGTCATATTGTAAAGGTAACCCTTTACAACTTAGATGAATAAGCCTCCTCCGATTAAATTGATGTAAAGTATATCGTCGTATGGGAGCAATATGTAGTATCTCTTGCAGAGAAAAGCTCGAATACTATTCGATTTTAAACATAAAATAGTTACTAATACCATCATTTATTGGTTTAACAAGAGAAGTTTGAGATCTACTGATCAGTAGCCAAGACGCCACAAACACCAGAATAATCGGATAATGACATGCCAAGCACAAAAGCAACACCATAACAAGGTACCATGCTCATTAAAAACACAGAAAACTGGAGTCTCAGAAAATTTTTAGAATCAGTAGGTTTGTTTGACACAGTAAGCTTTTTTCTTACCTTATACCAGATATGCATACCTTTGTCAAACTTGTTTCGTGTAGAAATATTGGTTGATTATCTCACGAAAAACATATTTCGGTTTATGATGTGGGAGAGTCTTATACAGTTTATAAAAAAGTAGTTATGGTATTACAATAGGTAAGGTTACAAGAAGAGATATATTTCTGTAAGTCTTTAGAATTTTTTAAAAACCATTTCTGATTCACAATTTTTAGTTGAGTAGGCCTTATCACAGTAGCTGTGGAGACCGTCCTTAATTTCTGTGAATAAAGTACTAGGGAGTTTTGAAAGGGGTTTGGTAGTGCATGTGACAGAGCCTGCTATGTACCTTTCTTTGTATGGTCACTTAGGAAGTTTGGGTATCCAGTAAATTGAAAGGGAATTAAAATTGCCATCATTTACATCAACTGAGATACCCGATCCATTTTGTCAGTGAACGGCAGACAGAAATTTGCAGAATTGATAAGCCAAAGAGGAAGCTAGTCGTACCGTGTTTAAAATGCATATTTGAATTTCTACAAAAAAATTGCTGACAACGTCTCAAGTACGTAAATATTGACAAAACAATATTGAGGCAAGAAACCAATGGCAAAAGTCCACAAATTCGAAGTCTGAGACTATTTTTCCCTGGCAGCAGCCATGATCCATTTTGTTGTGCATAAAGGGATTTGCGAAATATTATTTCCAATGTGAAATTAATGCTGACAAGTTTAACATTTTTTAAATTACACCCTCCAAGTAATTTTTTTTCAAATTCTACGTTGGCGTACCTATTAAACAACAAACCTATTTTTCCTGTGCACTATATAGAATGCATAACATATATATATATATATATTTCAGCTTGATGCAAAGGTCATATATGTAACATCTACAGTACTGCTTAGTTTGAACTGCCTATTTTTTTCTTTAGAATTTTAAGCTCTTATAGAAATGAAGACTTTGTTCAGTTTTTATAACGTTCATATGGACACACTTTTAATTTGTTTTAGATCCTTGAGATGGAATACCATAAGTCATGTAGAAAATCAAGCATTCAGTAATCTTCCAAGACTTCGATATTTGTAAGTATGCACAGCGTATTAAACTTTAAATGCTTTGTTCATTTTATTTATTTGCTATATGCGAAAAGACAAAATGGTAAATACCTTACGCCATTCAGTTTCATACTTTAGCCCGCAGTCGGTATTGTTGCAAATCCAAGTTCTGACCTACGAATTTAATTCGTTGGTGAATAAGATATTCGGTTTATACATTTTACATCATGTTACCTCATGCCAATCCAGCATATGTGTACATGTTGCCTAGACCCATAGATCCACTACTGAAGCAGCATTGGCAATACTATGTTCTTTTAGGTATGTAAATAACGACCTGTGGATAGAAAGTTAAAACTATGTAATGTAGATGTGCAATACGGGTTTCTGTATTAGGTACATGATCAATATAGGAGAGATACATTATAATATATTATTTGTGATACTTCAGTTTTTGTTGATTTCTTGAACAACTCAATCCAAGAATTTAAAAGCTCAACGAAATATACATTTCAATCGCTATTAGGAAAAAGAAATCTTAAAAACATAAAAACGCAATCTAGTGTACATTCAAATATACTGTCCAGGATTACAAAATAGTTTGCTATTTGATGATTCTATTCCCATTTAGATAAATTAAAGAAATACATACGACAATGTACGTGTTATGTTTATTTATTTCTAATAATCAACAATCTTCAATTGCGGTTACAAACGGTATCTAAAAGGTTTTTAAACGGTTATTTAATCTAGTAATTGAGCTATTTACTCGGTCCTGATTGCAGTTCGGACAAAAAACATAGTTTTTTTCATCAAGCTTGTAATCTTAGACAACGAATATCGTTGATTAAACTTCAAAATAAAGGTGTTTGGTAAAATAATACTATTTCAACTTCTGATTAAACAAATTTTAAACTGTTGTCCCTTATTTTTATTTATTGAAGAAACCAAGAACCCACGAATTGTAAATGATTATAATAAATATTATTGGTTAACGAGGTAATGAAACACTATCAATTGTAAAACATTAATATTTAACAAAACAGTACTATGAATACAATAATCTCCTACGAACTGAGGTTTATGGAGATGGAAAAGGAGGTGGTTGTAATCTTAAAGTTACCTCCTTAAAGAAAAGTCGTTTAAGTCGAAGACATTTCGTCCAATGTTATGTTCAGATGTTCAATGAAATCTATCTAGGATCAAATGCATCCGACAAAAACTATTGTGCTATTTAATTCAGTCTACAATCAACCTTGCAGCAATAGCAAAGTGAAAATCCATTCTGTTGTTGTCGCTATCAATGTGTTGGTCTTATTACTCAAATACTGTCAATTATACATCATTTTGTTTGACTTCAGGTGTTCACCAGTAAATATGTCGCCAGTGACTTTTTATCTTGTCTGTAAATGTCTTCGTGTTTCTTAATATCTAGTAAATAAAGAAAACTATTCAACACCACAGGTTTCAAGCAAGGGAGTATTGCGCAATACTACGGTGCAATTGTCAACAGTAAAGAGTAGCATTATGTAGTTGTTAGGATTTTCCAGAGGAGACCTGCGATAAAATATACTGAACCGCAAAAGAAACGTCGCTTTTTCAAAATGTTAGCAAAATTCAAAATAAATATTAATTAACGATTTTTATATAATCAGTATTACGATTACATCACCAGGTAAGATTAAATTACCTGTGAATTAAATTTTCGGTTGAATAATTTTCAGTTGATATCGTAGAGCGACCGTACCTAAAACCGCTCGTGGGACACAATTGGCGGTAATTTTTCTTAAATCTTAAATGTTCGTGAAATTCATGCTCCTTTATGGGTATAAAAGGCCGGAGAAAATTAAAGAGTGTTAGTATCAGTGTTGACACAGAAGCTATGCCACGTCTGACTCCACAGCAGAGAGAACAGGCCATTGGTCGATTGGATGCTGGGCAATCTGCCAGAGTTATTGCCAACGACTTCAACTGTGCTGTTCGAACAATTGAACGTCTACGGACACGGTACAATGCAACAAACAGCACAAATGACCGTCCACGGAGTGGTAGACCCCAAGTCACTACCCCCAGACAGAATAGAGGCATTGTTCGTCACCATTTGATGAATCGGTTCACCCCAGCTGCCGAAACTGCCAGAAACACTGTTGGAACACATGGACGACCCATAAGTGATGATACGGTTCGTCGGCGATTAGCTGCTAGAAACATGAGATGTCGCCGTCCAGCAAGAGGACCTATTCTTACTCCTCGACACCGTCAAGCTCGTCTTCAGTGGGCCACTCAGCGACAGAATTGGCGAAATCGACAATGGCGTAACATCATCTTCTCTGACGAAAGCCGTTACTGCATTTCAACAGCCGATGGCAGAACCAGAGTGTGGGGAAGACGCGGGGAACGTTACAAAGACAGCTGCATTCTGGAAACAGACGCGTGGGGAGAACCTAGCATCATGGTATGGGGTGGAATCGGCCTTAACGTTAAACTTGGTCCAGTCATCTTTCAGAACCTTGGCCCAGGCAGAGGAAATGGCGTAACAGCTGCCCGTTACATCGACCAAGTCTTGACACCCCATGCTCAGCCCCATTTCGCACGTCATCAAAACAAGACTTTCCAACAGGACAATGCACGTGCGCATACCGCAAGAGCCACAAGAGACTTCCTACAGCAGAATAACATTAATGTTATGGATTGGCCGGCTTTGAGTCCAGATTTAAACCCTATTGAACATTTATGGGACGAAGTTCATAGACGGTTGAATAATGAGCAGCCAAGTCCGACAACTGCAGCTGAACTTTCACAAGCGTTTCAGAGAGTATGGGCACGTATTCCGATGGCGTTTATTAATCGGCTCATCAACTCCATGTACCGAAGATGTGCCGCAGTAATTGGTGCCGGTGGAGGACATACACGTTATTAACGGACGTGGGAGCAGAGCATTGAAAACATGTGACGTTGCGACAATTGTGACGTTTTTGTGAACATTGTAACCAAAAGACTGTAAATCATTCATTAAATTTTGTAAAAATTAATTTAAAATATATAAATGTCACTTTGAAATAAATGTATGTGAACATGTCATTTTGTCCGACGTTTCTTTTGCGGTTCAGTGTATATTGTCTCCCGACGAATCTCCCATGTGATCACAAAGACTTATCACAGAGCCTAAATGCACATGCTTTTTCTATTAGGATGTTTAAGTGAGCAGTCTTTGAATAATAAAAAAAAAGAGAAAAAGCATTTAGTTTCCGGGTTATAATACGGAACGCCTGACCTCGGACCATAGAGGATAAGCTGTGCTAAGGATCACTTCTGTGATTTTCAAAAAAGGGTAGCCTACAAAGGACTAAATTTTAAGACCCTTCCTAACCACCAACCCTTTAAATGTGGCAATCAAAATCGGTTCTCCTTTGTGTCCTGCTCCACGTACAGATGACTCTTGTTATCTCAAACTTTTATTTTAAAACTCCTGATATCTGAAAGTAATGTTTTGGTCCCTAGATTAAACTGTGCACTACATGTTCTGCTGATACATAAAACTTCTGTTATCTCAAACTATTTTTGTTGGTCCCTTTTACTGTATATTGAATTTAGTTTGATAATTTTTTAAACTGGTCCTGGTACTGAAAAAGAAAGACCCATTTTGCAAATAACAATCAAGAAATCTTTAATCAGAAAATATAACAGAATGTTGTATTGTTTTTATATTAATCTATTGAATTATAAATAGCTGTTATTACCAAAGATTGAAAATACAATTTAATTTAACATGAAAAAGTATAAGTTTTACAAAAATGAAATACCATGTTTTAAAAATTACAAACATCCTCAGTTCATATAGTGTATCCGGAAGAAAGAAAGATCACGATCCTTAAATTCCAGTTTGATTTATTTTATAAGTACGTATGCTAACTTGTGGCCTTTCTTAAACATGTTATAGTGTGGGTAGGAGAGCATGATAAAATGTTATTCATTGTTCCTACGTTAATAAAACGTTCAATGAACTAATACATTATTCTTTCTTCTTAGGTAAAATATCATCGTTACAATATAAAACTGTGGAATAATTATATCAAGAAAACATTCTTCTAAGCTAGTTAATAACAGTATCGTCATGCGTTTTGACTTACACGTAAATTTCGTCGAGTCTTTAAATTTTATGATTAACGTAAATTCAGTTTTTTTTACTGTTTGCTATGTCACTGCCTTGGAATAGAATAGCCAAACTTCCGAGTAATGCTATTTAACCAAAATGTGTATCATTAGTTTTCTAACTTGTAAAAAAATTGCAAATATGGAATTAAGGGCATGTCTAATTACATCAAATAACTGTCCTTAAAGAGTAAATATCCAAAGTGTACAGTCATCACAGATGTTATTTAAGAAATTTAAAATTGCCATTTGACATATTAAAATAAAGATATTTTTTATCTTAAGAACAAATAAACATGTTTTCACATTTATCATGTATGAATGATATATTTTGCTGCAAACGTGTGTTGCCGTTCTTGACAAACAAACAATGAAACAAACTAAAATGACAAATTTTGACCAATACAGATAACGTAAATAATAAAATACAAATTGAGCAAGTAAAATAATATCGACATTAAATCAAAAGCAGGAATTTCTTGACTTGTCTTGGATTGCGGTATTAAGTTTTAATTTCCGTAAAGTATTAATACCGATTTACTATATAGACATAATGACAAATGAAACTATTACAGATTTTTTCATTCAAATCCACTGAGATGTGACTGCAGTGTTCGTTATCTATGGACTTGGTTAACAGAACATCCTTCTGTATATACTGATGCTAAATGTTACAATGGAACATACACTGATGTTAGAACAATTCAATTAACAGACCTGGAATACTGTAATGGTGTGTATAATTATGAATACAAGTCCATAGTTTGAGCAAGTACTATGGGACCTCAGTAAGATTAGGAAGCATACGATTATATTCATTTCCAGTTAATTTATATCCAAACCACAGTACACCTAACACTGACACATGTCATATAATTAGAAAAATTATTACTCAAATATCATAGGTTTTATATACATTCCAGGTAACACAATGATGTTTTTAGAACGTTTTTAAAACGTTTTCAATAATGTTGTAAAAATATCGCAGATAAATATGAAAAAAATGTTAAAATGTATGCCTCAGTAAACAGCGGTTTAACGTTTTTTAAAACATTTTTCCAAAATATTTTTAAAACATCTCCCCAATATTTTTTATAATGATCTGAAAATGTGTAATAAATATCATAAAAACATTTTCTAAAATATCATTTAATGAAAAATGTTTTAAAAATATTTGAAAAACATTTTGATAACATTCATACAACATTTTAATAACATTTTTGTATTTCAAAACATCAGTTAAATGTTTTCAGGATATCAAAATGTGAACATTTTTTATTATATCATGTAAACATTTGTCTTAATTTTTCAATAAACATCTGAAAAACATTTTCTAGAAACTTTTAAATAACATTTTATGAAAAATGTTCTTAAAATATTGTTAAATTATTTGGTAACATTTTTATGACATTTTAAAAACATTTTCTGTACTTTAAAACATCAATAAAATGTTCTTAGAATATTTTTATATCAATGTTATTTTGATATCATTTAAATATTTGTCATACAAAAATCCAAAACATTTAATAAATATCCTGAAAACATTTCTCCCTTCAGCACAGCAAAATATTTTTAAAATGTTGTAAAAATGTTCCCATAACATTCTGAAAATATTTTTATTATATTTTCATACTTTGAAACATCAGTCCAATGTTTTTTAATATCATAAACATTATTACATAAAAGTTTGAAAAATATCCTCTTTACATTTTAAGATACCCTTTGAGTGTGCAGCTGACCATTTGGACATTTCAAATAAAATGTTCTAGAATGTTCCTGTCAGACTGTAACGTTTATATTATTCGGAAAGAATCTGTCTCACTTCCCAACTTTCTGCAAATGATTTTCTCTCATTGATGTGTTGTAATGTAATGTAAACAAATTCAAACAGCTACACTTTACCATGGGATATAAATGAAATGAAAAGATATTTTGATTTAACATTTATTTTTTGCTGTTCATATTGAAATTCAAACAAATTTTACAAATCTGTATATACAATTTAGTCTCATCAATATTTCAGAAAAAGTTCATAATGTTATACATCCTCTTTCAACTGGTGTCTTGTTTCATTCTTTTACTTCCTGTCTGCATCTGCAAAAATTGAATTGAAAACATTTAAAAATAAAAATACAAATGCATTACATGCTTAGAAATTGTTATGACCTATGATCACAACAATGGGAGATTACTACATGTACATGTCTACATTGATAAGCAGGCAATACAAAATTAAAATGTATTATCAAACTGAAAACAATCTATAAGACAGTTCAAACACCTCCAAAGATATCAGACTTTGACAGAAATGAGGATTTCAAAGCCTGTACTGCTCATCTGGGTGGGGTTATATCAAATAAATTTCATTCTGAATGATGACTACTTAAGGATTAATTTTATGAAGCTTCAAGCAAGACAACTTGGTTGATAGCCTGATTTTAAATATGTAACTGGCCTCCATATACACCATAACAGTCCAAGACTTCAGATAGGAGGAGTCAAAACTATAATTCATACACAGATGCTAAATGATTTGTTCAGTTGAAATAACAATTTTTTTAAAATCAACTTACATAAAAACACTTTCAGTATTATGCACAACTAATTACTTTTCTTTCTGTTCATCTGGTTGATCTTGCAATAGACACTGGGTCTTCTTCGAATTAATTTGTATTATAAAGCATTATCTGAAAATAGGATAAAAGCAATTTCATTATTAAAAAATCAGGTGATTTTTTTTCCAACATTACATAGTACAAAGGTACCAGTATTCATAAAAAAGTCAAATGTAAACTATTTTCACACTTTTTATTACTGAAAACGATCAAAATGCATTCAACTGTGTATGTACATGTACGACTGAATATAAATGAGCTGTAGCACAGGATAAGTTACAGTTCTCTGACACTTCGACAGTCAAGTTTCACTCCAAATACTTTGAAGTTTTAAAACTTAAACTTAAGCACAACAATCAGCTGGCAAAGAATTCCTGTCTTTATTCTAATATTTTATCATTTAGACCCCAACAATATTTTTTTCCCCTACTTGCAGTAAGCACTTTATGTGTAAAATAATTTAAAAAAATAAAACAAAGTTTTCTAACATAACATGTAAGATTACCTTTTATTTTACAAATATTTAATAAATATCTAATTACCAAGTACTATTCTAACAGCTATCAACCCCCCTTTTATTCTTCCAAATGATGAATTTATTTCTTACTCTTCTACTTGTTCATGGTTTGTCTGAAAAAGAAAATATAAGTATTAAAATCTTTCCCAAAAATACAATGTACATACACATGTAATATCTACCTCCAATCTGGAAAAAAATATGACATCCCCAAGTTTTGTTTCAAAGACTTTGAACCATGTTGATTTTCAACATATATACCAAAATTTATTTGAAATGGAAGTAATTGTAATAATCTCCAGAGATTTTCATAAAAAAAACACATGCTCATGTGTGTGCGTCACACAGCGGATGACCTTCATACAATTTAGTCATATAGATTTATTTTATAGGCCTATTTGTTTTAAATGAAAAGAGAAAAATAAACCGAAAGTGATTTTGCTATTGGTGTGTAAGAAAACTCAATTAATAGACACTGGAATACTCTTACTTAGAATAAGAAAAGAATTCAATAATAACACTCCTCCCCCCATTCTTTTCACACTTTGACAAAATAAAATTAAGTCTAAACAGAGTCCAATCAGGGGTTGAACGGATACATCTCTACATTTGCTGTAAGGGTAGTTTTGGTTTCTGTTTTAATATATGGCCAAAAGGTGTCCACTCTGTCACTGTTCAAGTTGTTGATATAATTTCATCGACTTTGTCATTGGACATGACCGTCGAGTGAATAAATAACACACAGAAAGCGATGTGTACAGAAAGAGTTCATAATCTCAGCTTATTTTCTTACCTACTGTTATCACCAGAAGATAATAAACACGACTGATTTACTGATACTTGTAGAAATTAGGCGTGGTCTTCATCTTCAAATTTCTTTGTTTCAAACCGCGGAAATACACTTCCGGTCACTGGTTTCCAATGAATATTGTCGATTGTTTGTAAGCTGGTACAACAATCTGGAACCAGTTACATTTTAAAACAGAAAACCGAAAATCCAAACATTTACACCGACACGCCAAGGTCAGATATTTTAAAAAAAGTGTTTATCGGTTATCGTACACCAAATCGATTTACCATGGCAATGGATACAATTTTGCAGACAGACATAAACAATGTTTTAAAAACATTATCTTAACGTTATGATAAACTATTTTTATCTGACATCCAGAGAATATTTTTCAAAAATGTTCTGAAAACGTTTTGCAAAAAATCTTTTTACAATAAATTATAATCTATTTCCGAATTTAAAAAATATTTTACCAGAATGTTTATTTCACATATAGAAAACATTAAATAAAAATATGCTTTTGAAATATTATATTGATATTTGAAAAATATCATGAAAATATTTGAATAACATTTTAAATGAAATATTCTTAAAGCTTGAATCAATATATTTATCATAAACATTAAAGAAATGTTTTTCCAAAATGTTTTTAGAATGTTTGGGGAAAATATTTTTACAGCAATTTTTTTTCACATTTTAAAAATATTTCTGTCAGAATATTTTATAGAAATGTTACCATAATATGAAACATAATGTTTTAAAGAAATTTTTCAAAAATATTTCTTTATGATATTTATTATACATTTTGAAAAAGACGTTTTTCAGATATTTTTTATAAATATTTTTACAGAATGTTTATTTCATGTACAGAAAATGTTATATAAAAACCCTTTTCTCTGATCATTTTATTGATATTCTTAAAATATCATGTTAAAGCTAGGAAAATATTATCAAATATTTTTAAAACATTGAAATAAGATGTTCTTATAAAGTGATATAGTAATATTTATTTGAAATGTTTTTAAAATAGTTTTGAAACGTTTCCGGTCAATGTTTCAAAAGAACATTATACAGATTAACCAAAAAAACATTTACTGAAAATATTATTTTGATGACATTTTTGAAAAACATTTATATCACCTTTTAAAAATATCATGAAAATGTTTTGTGCTACTTGGGTTAATATATATATATATCAAAAGTCATTTTTTAATTGCATTTTTATCCTATTGTGTCAATATAATTTTGTGGTACACATATTGATTTTAATGTAATATTTAATTATTAGTACTGGTGGCATTTTTAATGAATGTTTAATTGACACTATACTAATACATGCATATGTAGTCATACATGCAACTATATATCTATCTAATACATTACTAACATTTTTCAACTGTAGTTTGATTCCTATTATAAATTATTCTGTAATGAGGTAAGTACAATTTTTACTTGAAAAAATAGTTATTTTGATATTTTCATAAGTATGCTTTTTTGATTAATGAATAAAAACCTTAAGAAAATTCCAATTTGTTTGATCATGTCAATCATTTTAAATATCGACCAATTGTAAGAGAAGAGGGAGAAAACAATTTCAATACCTTTAATCATTCTCCAAATATATATATATATATATAAGCTATAAAACCAAGTTTTCCAAACGTTTCAGCTTTATTCAGTCTTCTACAGTGGAAGTAAACATATATATAGTTTGTCAATTTACACAGAAGAAGCCAGGATAAAGCTGAAACGTTTGGAAAATTTGGTTTAGAGTTTTTTTATGTGTTACAACTAGAGATTTTCGTATATATATATTAAAATAAGGTATATTTAAAAATTGGGCTAAATTATTACAATAAATTGAACAGTTGATAGATGTAAATTGATTCCATTCATTTCATTTTTGCATTATTCCGTTCTTATTACCATTTAAGATTCTTATACTGAAAAAACATTTTCACTCATTTTTATTTATTTTTTATTTTAGACGCAATTAAACGGATTCCAACATCAAGATTTACAAAAAATGAATTGCATAGAGGACATTTTATTGAGGGGCGTTTGAATAAATCATCTTCAAATCACATATATGCATTAATAGCGATTCAAATGCTGATAAAAATATCGGAAAAAGAATACCGAAGCGACAAAACAGTGTAATAGTCCACGAATTCTAAATCCGCGGTAAAGACAGTCAAGACAATGGAACACAACAAACAAATGTCACATGTATACAGGTATAACTAAGAGAATAAAACACAGATAATAAACTAAACAAAAATAGATAAAGACGACATAGAAACGAAAGCAATAAAAAATGTGAACTCCCATTCAAAACCGGGATTGACGTTATATGCGCTGGAAGTTTATTATGTCCTTCTCCGTTAACAGCACGCATCAAATAATATTTTGGAATAAAAAACAGTACTATTTATAAAACTGGGCCTATTGTTTATTATCTAATCTCGTTAATTTAATAAATATTTATTTCGTTACATTCTGAGCATCAACTGAACTACAGTCTAGAAAACGCAAGTTGTAACTCAGCATTCTTAAATGGAGACTTAGAAGTGTAAAGAGGTAAGATATACGATATACGAAATCTAATTGTGTAAAAATTCAACACAAAGTACTCAAAATTAACTTGCAAAATGAGAAAATATGCTTAAATAATTGCAGTATTATAACCTACATATGCAGAATTATATATGCCATGCATATCATGATCTCATTTCATAGTATATATACGAGGTAGACATGTGCTTTAACTTTTGATGCGGGTTGACATCCAATTCAATCACCAATGTCGTAAGAAAATATCTCACTCCCAAATATTCCAAGATGTATTGCTCATCATGTTGCAATTTGTTCTTTTTATTTATTTTTTTTTTTTTTTGCAAACGTTTTCAGCCACAAGATTATTTTGATCAATTTACAAACGAAATTAAGACATATTTATATTACTTTCCCTCAGGCAATATCGATATCGCTCTTGGTGGACTATTTGTCCACGGGGATATCTTCAGCCCAGGTCACAGAATTTTTGTATGCTTGTTTACAACTTTCAATACATAATTTTGAAATTGTTTTCAACACCCTCAGGCAAGGTTAGGCTTATGTGGTTGTTAGCCACACTTTCCAGTTCGATTTTTAATCAGAAAGGTTTTTTCCATTTAATATATAAACTGCTTAACTTTAGTTTTCGTTGACTCTGCAGTGAATGTTGTGTTGTTTTCAGTTTGGAAATTTTTAAAATCAAAATATTCAAACTATTTTTTCTATAGTTCATGTAAACATGTAAACATTATTTTTTGAAAGTTCATCTTTAACAATCTGAAATAGACAAATATAACCATATTGTTATTGATTGGATAGTTCCATTACTGCGTAGAGAACTTACATCCATTGATATTATTTCAATCTGTAATTAAATTATAAAAGTAATGAATTAAATAAACGTCTAATACACGGACTTGTATCAACAACATTGGTATTGTTATATTTTGCACGCGAATCTGAATATAACAGATCTTAGCAAACCATACTGCACATTGTGCAAACAAATATAAATTCCAAGTGTGCACATTTCGTCGATTTACGATAATAATCGAAACAGTTGAAGAGCAAACTAAAACAAATGCCAGAATGACCAAAAGGTGTTATGCCAAAACCATCTGATCATGATATGGTGATGTTTTTCATTGATATAGTTTGAAAATCAATACAAAAACACTGTACATTGTAACCCCAATACATTTGATGTGTATAATAAATAAAAATAACCCATACATGAATTACCATGATTGTACTGACTATCGAATATACAACGGCGTTGTGTTCTTGGTTGTTGTAAAGTGAAAGTTTAGGAGAAATAAACATAAGCACCACATAAACACAATATTAAAAGGAAACTAGAATGAATAAACAGAAATATATACAAAACACAACGCATAATTTGGATATTAAGGCTATAAATGTTATAAAATGAATAAAAAACTATCATTATCAGCTTTTTATCTCATATTGGTTGCACTGTTCCTAAGAATTGAATTAATTACTTTGCTCAATGTTCACTTGTAATTTTTGAAATGAATATATCAATGTTTGTTTCAATATTCTTTGGTTTCATTGCAGAAATGACCGGACAGTACTGTATTGGAAGAAAGGACATTAGCTAAAGATTAACAAGCTTGTTATGAAATATTTATTGTAAAAACAAAACATTTATCTTTAAACAAAATATGTACGTCAATAGCCTTTCAATAATGTCTGTATACAAACAAATACATGTCATATTCTGCTCTATTTGTATTAATATATTTTTTTAATATTCATTGTTTGGTTATCTGTCTTTGATATGGGGTTTAGTTGTCTTCACTATTTGCAGTTTCAAAGTTAAGTTAAAAAAGGGGTCAAATTCCGACACTGATATCTAACTTATGTAAAGTTCATGGGTATTTATACTGTATAGGCTTTCATAGTAAGTTTTCTACACAACAGCTTCAGGATGGACAGAGGAAGTTTATCTTCACCACTGGTAAGTGTAATTACCATGTCCGACTGGTTCCCTGGTTTATTTTTGCTTGTGGTTTGTGCTCCTTATGCTATTTTTTTTGTCTGGCGTTTTTCTGTTGGATGTTCTGTTATCTATTTTGTTGACACATATAGGCCCGTCAACCTACAGCTGTGACTCTGTACGAAGGAATTCTGCTCAAACCAAGGTATTTAGTCTTCTTTAACACACAATTGTTTGTTTAGACGAAGAGCAGCAAAATCCTGTTTTCCCATTGCTTCAGCTTTTTTCCATAGATGCAGTTTTTTGTAAAAAATTAATTTAGCTATCCCTTCCTCCGAATGATATCACCACTGTGATGCTCTTTCCTCTCACATGGGTGTTTCTGTGCTGACTTAGGACACATAAGATAAACATATTTCAGAACAAATACCTGATTATCGAAAAACCAGAACACAACTTTTAAAACAGCAAAACTTTGGGTATGATTTTCATTACCAGTGTCGACATGCTGATGGGTTAGAGGATTGTTCTTGATCAATGGGATAACTCCCCTTAGTAGTAAAAAATACATTTTAACATGCCCTGGTGTCAACAAAACTATGAACATTGGTTTCTGTTCACGGACTTACCTACATTCCGTCAACCATATAAGTTGAGAATCAGGTGGATCAGAACTAAAACTGAACGGAATTTTCTAAAGAACTCAATTAAAGACTCAAACGTTCAGTCCGACGGGAAAATAAGCCTGATTTTACATGTCACTGATTCCATATTAACAACAACTGAAAAACAATTTCATTATTAATAAAATTCCATTAAGGGATTATGACGGCAATTAGCCTAAGTTTGTCTAAGAAGAATATAAATCAATTTTCATATAATTTTGTTAAGATGTGTGCAAATGGGGGAGGTCAGCGAATGACAACAGAACGAGCTTAAAAATCAATGTGAAATTCATATTAGATTTATGAAAAGTAAAGAACAGTATACCTCTTTATTTTAAAAGGCTCACTGATTACAGAATATTTAAATATATGGTCATACGAGAACAGCTAGATAAGTATATATCACATAATTATGTAAATTTGGCAAACGATTGATTATAATCAATGCAGTACAGTTGTCTCGAGGTCAGCTAAAGACAAACAAACGTGTTTCTAAGTAACATTACAATTATAGCAAAATAACATTAATTGCTTGGTAAATAAGTGTCCACATTGTTTGTATTATTTTGACCAGGAAGTAATAACTGGGCAATAAGGGTATTTTCTGCGTATTGTTTGTTTATTTGTACTGCTATTAAATGTTTTTATGTCTAAATCATGGAGGTTACAACCAATACAAATATCAAAAATCTATTATATTGATTCTAAATCAAATGTTTGGCCGTTGTCTTTAGTCGTGATTGTTCACTTCTATGTTTAATAAATTATCTATACACAAAGTTGGACATTCCTTTGGATATTTGACTTTGGATTTTATTTTATTTTATTTTATTTATTTATTTTTTTTTTTTTTTTTTGGAGCCCATTGTAAATGTTCCACAATTAAACACGCCAAAATAAATCAAATCAAAAAGATCAACTAACTTAAAGATAATAATTGCAATTTTATTTTTATCTTGAAAACTTATTACCATAATTCAGTGATGTCAGTTGCTATCCTTTGATATTAAAACAAGTTGGACTAATCATATTTTCCAATCGAAACAATTCAATTCGGTAAGAGTTTTAAAACAAGTCGTACAAGTACCAAAAAATAAACAACAGATTGTAGTGACAACGTTATCACAATTGCACAAGAAACTGTTAATCAAATACATTTGCAAATTATAAACTATAAACTATTCACAACCAACTTTCGTTTTGTTTTATTACGTTTTTCCTAGATTTTTCAAAATAAATCACACTCTTAGCTCAAAGTGCCAAATTTTAACAATCCAACATTTAGATCCATGTTTTAGCATTCAGTGTTAACTTTTCCCTACAACCAAAATGCCTGTTACATTTTTTTCTTTATAAACACACATTATTCCATATAAATATACAACAGTACCCAAGGTCAATCTAGAAGTACCTACGCATGTATGTACCTTCCTCCTAGTCTCCTACAATAACGGTTTCATAAATAATGGTAAAAAAAATGCCAGAAAAGAATCATTGTAAATATTGAACTTGATAAGACATAAAATAAGAGGAGTTGATCTTTTACAGCAAATTTATTTGGCCTCAGGTAATAATTACTAAAAATAAAATAAAAATTTTAGAAGTTTTTTAAGGGTAATTTTGTTTTAATTTTCAAAGTTAAACTTTCATTTTTGTAAAAAAAAAAGTACACAAGCAGTTTTAAAACGCATAAATTTATCCCTACAACCAAAATACTTGTTATAATTTGATTCCTTAAAAACAACACAGTACCCCATATAAACTTACAACAGTTTCAACAGGCCAATCTAGAAGTAGTAATGTACCTTCCTTCTAATCTCATCAAACAACAATGGTTTCATAAATAATGCCATCAAGATGACATAAAACAATCATTGTAAATGATTGTTCGTTATAAGACAATTAAATAAGAGGATTTGATTTATTACAGCAAATTTATTTTATATGGTCTTCAGGTAAAATTTTAAAAAAAATTAAAGAAATTATGGAAGGTTTTTTAGTGTATTTATTTTTTTTTATTTCCAAAGTTAAATTTTCATTTTTGTAAAAATATCTTAGTACACAGTCAAGAGGTTTTAAAATGGATATGCGTAGTTATTGTATGGTTATCAACCCAACTGAAAAACAAACTTTAAGAGAATTGTATTTTCGTTCCAAAGTGAACGATCAATAAAAATACATTCCATTTCCACTACGTAAATCTTTGACGGTATGGCTATCTTCAACTAAGACTTGGAATATAACAGAGCTAACTAATTTGGGACTGGTTGTGGTTTGGAAAGAACTTCTACTAAAGTTACATATATACTATTTTAAATTATTTCTTCGTTATTTAGTTTTATATAACATGTTTTCTGTGGCAAGTGAAATAAAGTTGCCGAATATTTAATTATGTAACTCTCTTAGCAATAGAAAGTGAAACGTCTGAATTAATTCTGTAAATTTACGTGAGTGTTACTTATCTTTAACACTATATAATATTATTCTACGATTTCCCCGAAATTGTAGTTTTTGTGTTGTTATTTCTTTAGTTCCAAAAACATATTTAAAGCGTGCACACTCTATTTCTCTTTTTCCCTTCACTCGTACAGGACTTCCTATTTAAATTATACATGTCTTAGATTACGAGTACATAAATATCTCCAAAACAAATTAATCTATAAACAGAACTATACACGACACTGCATACACATAGACACTAAAATTGTTAAAATATATTTTATTTAGTTCTATACGAACTTCATTGAAACTCATTGAATCACCATTTGAATATGTTGAAAAATATATATTTCTACATTAAGGAAAAATTAACCTTGCTTTCATATTTAACAGGGATTATTTATACATGCATTGTGCTGGCATTCTTGCAAAGGTTTGTAATTGGTCTCAACAGTTAGTGTAGCACATATATCTAACTGGTTTTAAAATGAACAATATATATATATATAAGACGGAATTAAACAGACGGATACCGTTAAACATTTACGTTGTGTAACTTATATATAAGGTCTTCAGGTTCACTAGAAATGCAATGAGTTTTAGTTGATCGTTCACTTTAAAAGGAAAAGAAAAAATCTCTTTAAGTTAGTTTTTCAATTGGGTTGATAACCATACAGTAACTACGTATATCAATTTTAAAACTTCTTGTGTACTTTGATATTTTTTCAAAATTGAAAGTAAAAAACAAATACACTAAAAAAACTTCCAGAATTTTTTTTTGAAGGCATATATATTTTAAACATTCGTAAAGAACACAAAACATGCATGATATAGCCGAAAAAGAAAACATTGGCAAATTTAAAATCTTTATTTTGATTTAAACCCAGCTTGACATGAAAATAAAAGTAATCTGTATATCTTTTACGTTTTCTTTGACGCATCAATATTTATAATGACTTTGCTTTATTTTCTTATATAGTAATATTATGTGTCTACTTTCTTATACAATAACGTACCTGTTGTCCAATGAAATGACGTAAGTTAAACACCAAAACATTGGGTAAATATTTAAGCCGAAATTCAGGCACAACTCATTCAAATTTTCAATTGACATACGCATGGAAGGTAAGTGTTATCTGGTTTTCATTTTTACTGACAATCTGATTTGTAGATCACCATTTTCCAATTGTTATTGCTTATTGTATTGTAAATTCAGAAACTTAATTTTTTAAAAATATATAATCTGCGCATACACAGAAAATTGTAGAAAACTATTCTCTACTTTTTTTGTCTGTTTTCAGGATATCCGATCGGTAGTAAATTCAAATTCAAATTCCCATTCGATTGTCTCCGTACTTTTCGCAGATTCCATAGCAACGTGTAAACATTGATTGATTGAATATTTTTTTTTTTATGTCGTGGAAGCAAATATAAGCCATATCACACCGAAATCTGATTTAATTATAGTTAGATTTAAAAAAAATTCTATCTAAAACGAATGGACTATTTACAATAATAATCAATGAAAAATACAACAATAAAATAAATACAAGACAAACTCTGAATACGTATAATTCTAGTACGGTGTGTATTTTTTATTCTGATTTGTCGGAACATGACGTCTGGAATCTTTTATTTTCGGGTAAATGAATTGCAGCGTATGAATATGTGACCCAGTAAAAGAGTATAATTTTAAACCGCTCATTTCTTTCTTATTTTTCCGAAAAGTGTAATATTCTAGGAAAATATAAGTAATACGATTTTGTTTTCTCTAGCATTTTTTCGGGGTATAAACTCGACCGTGTCACTCTAAAACTTAACATTAACATTTATAAGGGTGTGCAAAAAAAGTCCGGAAAGCTATTATTTTGGCAATGATTCTTATTTCCAAGGGCAATAACTCTCACAATAAATATCTGATCAGAGTGAAACTCAAACTTGATCTGTAACTCATGATTATAAGCTCACATGCAAAAAATAAGATAAGTTGGTTAAAGTGTTTCTGAAAAAGTCCCGAAATATTAAGTTTGACCGACGGACGGACGGAATGCAAACCCACAGTCCCTATCGGAGTTGACAGTAGATGATTCAAAATATAGTTAGACTATACTTTCGAAGACAGTGTAAAACCCTTTAAATACTGTGAAATACGATTCCAATCAACCACTAGTAACACCATTTTCATCTTAAACGACCATTTTATTCTTGTGTGATCTTGACTAACTAAAGGGGAGGGGGGGGGGGGGGGGGGTAGGCCTGCGTTAGGCCAACATTTTCCACTCTTTTAATTTTTTTCATATTTTTGTGATGCATTATATATGTCTCAATACACCACCTGAGATAATTTTGTTGAAATTCAACTACAGGGTTCATGTAAATGGGCATTTAAGGGTACCCTTCATTCCGAAAGATGACACACGTAAATGAATATTACAACCTCTCATAGTACATATGTTTGATAAAAAATAGTTATAATTGTTGAACTGAAGAACAGGGATATAGTCTTAATCGAAAATGAAATGTGATGGTAAAATAAATTCTTTATATGCAAATTCAAAGGTAAAAGGTATCAGACATGTTACGAATTTCGTTCATTTTCATTGCCTCGTTCAATATTCAAACACTGCTGTAAACAATTATGTCGATAAAGTCGTACAAAAAACTGTTACAACAAATATCATATATATGTGTGTTATATGACAAAAATTCTGAAATTTTTACCACGATTTTTCACAAAATACTCGATCAATTTTGATATTAAGAAATTGAAACAAATAAACATGTTATGTGTGATAAACTACATATATAAGACTAACAGGAAAATGTTATATAAGCAACCATACACTGAGACGAGGACGAGATAAGCACAAGGGGGTTCTAATTCAAGATTATATATTAAGGGACGAGTAGCAAATTCTATGAATGATTTTTTAAATTATTGCAAATATTGTCAGCATTTTGTTCATTTCGGCTTTTTCAACATCTTAATCAAATGTCGGGTCGAATTTATATGGTACATGTAAATATCTCCATTCCTGTCAATAAATTTATACAAGAATAATGTTTCAACTTTAATATTTGAACGGATCAGTTTCTAGTTTTGGATAATGTTTGGTTTTATAATTGGTACATGCTGGATGATTTTCTGTCTCATAATTTGTTGGATAATTTCAGACCACCGCCAGCGTTGCGAAATTCAGATGTACCCATACTCTCCTCTGTCAGTTGATAGTTATATGCGTCCCCTATTCTAAATTCTGCCCTTTTAACTTCATACTTTCTAACAAAAACTAGAGCTGGGAGCAATAACTAGATCCTGATCCCAGACTACAACTGTCTGTCTACTACGGCAACTGAATTCTACATGAAATACTATAGACGTCTCTACATTTAAAATAACAATTCGGCATGTCTTAAAGGTCAACATGGATCAAAGTTTCGGAGACATAACTTGCACATATTGTGCAACGTCACATTTGTCTGTGGTGACGTAATATATGATGCAAAATAAGTGAAATGCACACGAAAATCGAAAAATGCAGTTGTCGTTAAATATTTGGGACATTACAACAGCGGAAAAGGCAAACATTCGTTACTATTGCAAAAACAAAGGGTAGTGTAATGCTTTTTACTTTCATTTTAAAGAAACTTCGCAGATAGTCCCGAAAAACCACTTGCAGTTTGAAAAAGAGACACAGTTTTTTAGTAGAGCAAAAATCACATCAAACAACGAAGTTCAACGAATACAAAACATCACGGTATTGGATGGACTACTAGGATGAATTGATTGTACTTGAGAATATAATATTGCATTCCCAAAGACATAAGGCAACACAAAACGCTTAAAACTGTCTGAGGTATTCAAATACAAAGAGTAAAATCAACACTGGCTTGAAACATGCCGCAATGATGTCGATTGTAAACATTCGTAGCTCATTCTGGAAGTATAACATTTGTTTCGGACGCCCATGTGTAGGGGTCGATGGATGCACAATCTGGAAAGCATCACAAATTTTAAAAATGTCAACACTTACCTTCCTCCGAGGAGAGAATATCATTGCAGCAGTCGTAAAATCGGTTTATATTGACTACAGTAATCATCGTCTCGTCCATCGTTGTCACGGGGTGAAGATGGGGTCAACGCATAGACAATTTTGTTTACATTTACGTCATCTTATCAGCTATCTAAAATATATGCCGCTTAATTTCCCGGTTCAATTATCATGTGAAAGGTGATTGTGAATCCTTAGGTTAAGGTTTGCATTGGAACTATTTTTTTTAAATATGGGGTTACCTTACCGTTAAACTTTGTACACATTTACATCATGATATGAACTTCATGCACCTTTTTTAACATAGGTTTCAGGGTTCATTAAAGATAGAAAATGTACTGCTGCTGACCCAGATTTGTTATCGTTAAAGATTATTTTCTATAATGATGAAGTTAGGTCATTATGACAATTGGTACAAATGTACATAATGATATGAGCTTTCTGACATGTATGCCTTTTCATGGATACAAACTCGATGGCGAGACATTTATGTCATTCTAACATAATGCTCTTGTTTCTTTTTCAGATAGTGCTAGACAACATTTTAAAATGATGATAAATATGGTTGTAGCAGTGCTGTTCTCAGCTATTCTAGGAAACGTACACCCATGTCCATGTTTATGTACTACCGATAGTTTAGGTCTTAGGGTTAATTGTTATGGTGATTTTCTTGGACGTGTTCCAGAAAACATACCAAGTAATACATATTATTTGTAAGTACTATTAAAGATAGAATTTTTCCATATATATTATTATCAGTTAGTTACTCTCTATTTGGATACAAAATCGCCAAACGAATGTACAACATATATTATATCTGAGAATATTATAGTAGACAGATGACTATACTAAATTAGTTTAATATGTTTTCCTTGTTATGCAATTTGTGTATAATGATAATTGAAAAAAATTATATTTCTGATATAAACGTGAGGTTCCGGAAATAATATAAACAACTTTGATATTATACATGTATTTCTATTAACATTAACATTACTAAAAACTATTAATATATCAAATGCAAATTGATGGGCGTAGTGCATATATTTTTATTAGCTGACCTGGCCTATAAGGCCATATGAGCTATCGCAATCACTTCGCGTACGTCGTCCGCTGTTGTCCGGCGTAAACTTTACCTCTAAAGATCATCTCCTCTGAAACTACAATTGGGACCAAAGTCTGATGGAATGGTCCTTGGGTTGCCCCTCCAAAACTTCGGCATCCCTGACTTCTAACCGAAATGGCTGCTGTTACTATAAATAGAAAAAATGGAGAAGTATTTCAAAAATCGTCTACTATGAAAGTATATGGCCAATTGGAACCAGACTTTGCAGTAATGGTCCTTAGGAGGTCCTCTTTCAGAATTGAATTCGATGACCCGGACTGTTAATCAAATGGCGGTCATAGCCGAACTTAGTGTAACATTCTACCCTAAGGAAAATTCATTTAAAAATTTTCTTGTCTGAAACCACTAGGCCAATTAGAACAAGACTTGTTAGTTGTGGTCCTTAGATACCCCTTTTTCATAATTGTGTCCAATGACCCGGACTGTCAACCAAGATGGAAGCCACAGCCGAAATGTGAAAAATCATTGAAATTATTTTTGTCTGAAACCAATTGACTAATTCGAACCAGACCTGACAGCAATGGCCGTTATCTGGTCTTCTTTCAGATGTGTGTCCGATGACCCCAGCTTTTAACGAAGATGGCCGCCACAGTCGAACGTAGTTTAACATAGGACCCTGTCTGAAAATTTATTTTAAAAACTGGTCTGAAACCACTGAGCTAATTAGATTTAGACTTGGTAGGACTGGTCCTTAGGTGGTCTTCTTTCAGAACTGTGTCCGATGACCCGAACTGTGAACGAAGATGGCCATCGCAGTCAAACTTAGTTGATCGCATGGCCCTATCGAAAAACCAGTTAAATTGACTGCTACATTTAAATCCAAATAGTGAAAATCCGGACCTACAAATGTATTGTAGTGACAAATAGCTACATAATGGAAAAGCAGAAACTAATTAATTTTCCTTAGTTTAAACAAGTATGATCTTGCGATTTGTTAAAACTCCAAACAATATCTCGTTAGCCTGAGTACAGGCGTTAATTTTTCTGATGGATGATATTTTTTATAATTTCAAAAGAAATATGCTAAATCAATTGAATATCGAGTGTCAGATATAACACTTTTATGTTACTGATACATGTATATAACAATGTTTCCAGAGATCTACGTTCCAATGATATAAAAGTTATAGAATATAAGGACTTCCGAGGACTTCCATTTTTGCAGGAAATGTAAGTTGCACAATTTTAATAGGTAAATTTTCATGGTGGAAAGTTTGAGACACACGACTTTAAATATAAGTGAAACTATTTCAAGAGTAGACATCTCGAATTGCATCATGTTATTTAGTTCCAGGTAAGTATTTAAAGATTTTCGCTCGTCGGCGCTTTAAAGATTGTGTCCTGAAGAACCTTATATTGAAAAAAAACTCATGTGTTTATTTAACATGTTTCAAGCTTTAGAAGCAATTTAGCCTATTCATTGTAGACATCTATATGATACTCTTCAGCATGCTTAAAGGTGTTTCTCTCCATTTAAAAGGCCACCCCATCTAACGAACGACCATAATCTATCGAGACCAGCCTCGCAAATTATGTAGATAGAACGTCATCAATTTGTTAATTTTTTTTATTGCATATCAGAGTCTGACCATGCACCCTTATATTCGCCAACTCCTACACTTATGTTTTAAATTAGTCAAAAACATACAGGTAACATTCACTTTTTAAACATAAATCGGTACCGGGGAAAACGAATTTACATGTACAAACTGTACATTGCTGCGTTGCGAAATCCTAATTAGAAAACCAGAAAGACACACGTATTATACTTTCTTACAGACCGTAATAAAAAAAAAACTAAGATTTTTATGAAATACGTGTATTTTGCAGTTCCGGTTGTATGTTTTCTTAGTTTGAGTTATTAGATTCTATACAGATCAGCGACTTTAGACAATTATCATATGGCAAAATTTCTGAGAATAGAGCCATGAAAGGTTTTTTCGATAGCAATGTAATTTTTCAGCATTTCTACTATAGAGAATAGATAATTGAAAGTTGTTATTTGATAGCTCTAGTTTTCTTTACAATTTGTATAATTATTAGGGTAAAATTTATTATAATAATATACACGTGTATTAATAAATAATATAAATTTCATGAAAGGTTTTGTGCCGAATTTTAGCAAAAATCTTTTTTGGGAGGGAGTTTGGGATTGGGGAGGATATATGTACTGTCATCTGTTTGTAGAAAATTAAAAATTTTATTTAAAAAATAAAATGACTTTTAGAATTTTTTCTTCCTCTTCTTAGTACTACTATATTAATTATTGTCGTCATTATTATCACTATTGTCAGCATAAGAAGGATTGATTGGGTTTTTTTTTAAATTTCTTTTATTTCTTATTGAGTCATTTTGAATAAAATTTCAACACATTTAGAAATATGACATTGTTGATCTTTTGTGTTATCCATTTTACTGTGTTTATGGATATCTTTTATGAAAATGTAGGAAAGAATTTCGGATCGGATTAATACTCCAGCAATTAAATTTTTTTATGCTAAATAACAATATACTATCGGATAAATTCTCCATTGTGTCATTCAAAGAGACATATTAAGATTGGCACGATTTTTTGGGTAAAATGATTTGTTTTAAATCATGAGGATATACAAATATAGGTTAAATTTACAGAATACATTGTTCCTGTAACATCGTATTAAAAAATATTACATAAACTATTGAATTTGTCGATTTTAATTTCTCTTTTCAGATGGCTTCGTGGCAATCAAATACAGTCCATTGGCGAGAACACGTTTGCTAACCTGACAAGTTTAAATTACCTGTAAGCATTTATTGAAAAGAATATACAGATATATTTTTCCTGCGATATAGCTTAATCAATAGTTTCTTTGTTTAGTTTAGAGCACAACAAACGATTGGCATCCACATGGGGACATACTTGTGCGCCGCTTTTGGAAGACGTGTTCTTGTTTTTGTATGAACTAAATTTTTACAGGGGAAAGAAAAGAAATTCCAGTTTCCGATATAAAGATTATGTTTATTCACGTTATAATCCTTACTTTAAGTATTACCTGCATGTTTACATCTCATCTATCCCAATGAACTAAAGAGACAGCAGCAAACCAACTTCTGCTTCCTATCTAGATTTATACTTATACATAGATGATAATGGGCGGTTAAAATCAAAACTTTATGACAAACTTGATGATTTTAATTTTCCAACTGTGAACTTCCCCTTTCTTAGCAGTAACATACCAAGGTTTCCCGCCTATGTTGTGTACATCTCACAGTTGATTCGTTACTGCCGTCATCACAAATTGATTGACCGATACGAAGTTTCCATCTCGCGTATGAGACAAGATATCTTCAGTTGGATTCCACGTCCTTCTTGAATTGACACCCCACATGACTTGAGACTTCACTGGCAATGTGACGAGTGTCGTTGACCTATCATGCTTACCCGTCCGGAGCACCTGATGTTACTCTCGTGTTTTTATGGGATTTCACATTGCTTGTCCTTTAGTTTCTTTGTTGTCTAGTTTTGTTTAGTTAATAATAAGTTTTTATTCTTTTAGTTATACATGTATCCTTCTGGCGTATGTTTGTTGTGTTCAATTCTCCTGACTTTGTCTTTTCCTTTGTCTTCGAATGTGTGGAATTTTCCAACTTTTTTGTCGCTTCTGTATTCCGTTGTGGATATTTCATGTACAGTGTCACTTTACCAATTTATCTAATAATCGGTTTTACAAGCATGCATTGCATAAATGCAACAATAAACGTAACAGTACTGTCGAAAATGGTAGATTCACTATATAAAACATGTAATACGTCTACCTAGAATTGAAACCGAATTCAGTAATGAAAATTAAAAATGAATTAGATGCTTCTAGCACTTTCCGTTAAACTACATTAAGACCTCTGTTAAACTACATAAAGACCTTAACTCTATCCTGGCCTGACAATAATAATTCCGATTTCTTTTCAACTTTAACTCTGGGGTGTTATTTACGTTAAATCAATGCAGCAGTATCTGACTAACTGCCTAGTTTTACAGTTAAAAGAAGCACATTCCGAACCTTTTTTTCTGAATTATGTAGCGTTAAACAGATTTTGCAGTTCTCTCACGAGGTCATTGTAATCTCGTTGGTAATCGGACTGGACTGGCTTCTTTAGTATGGTTGCAGAGTCAGGATAGGCAGGGGGAGGTGGTTTGAGTACCTATAAAACCGGTTTAACTCCGGCACCGTCAAGTCAGACTAATTGTTGCGTATCTTGGCTCTCTCTTGTATATTCATTAGCTTTCCTGTTAATCTTGGTGTTTATTTCGAAACTTCCAATAGAGTTAAAACTTGCTTTTTACAAATGAATATATATACGCATTGGACATAGCAAAAGCAAATATAAACAATAGCATGTTCAAAATTCTAAACACCTAACTTGATACAAAATCTTAAGTAAGATTATCCTTTCCTTTAACATGATAAATATCAAGATTATACCTTTTCAATCTCAAGTGACAATCTTTGATTTTCCCTTCTATCTTATTTATCAGAATTGTGGTCAGTAAAAACATGTCAGTCGTGGGAAATCTTGAGGAAGTAACATAAACTTCAAAAAATTGTACAGCCATCATAAGAGAAAAACACTCTTTTCAACGGTAGATTACTGTGAATTCAGTTATTTTCGTTGATTTGTGGATTGGGGGAAAAAGACACATTCGTGGGTTCTTAATGTCGTGGATTCCAATTGTTTTTTTTTTTTTTTTTTTTTTAAATAATAGTAATATTGATGAATAATGAAAATAAAATAAACTAAAAGTCCTCCAGTTATTGAGTAATTGTTGGTGAAAAGCGTTCAAAATCAAAAGTTAAATATAAAGCATGTTTCTATTAAGTCTAATCAACACGGTCATCGATATCGTTTGTCTAATATTTGATTACAAATGACAATTTAAGGTTTAATCAAAACATAATATTGTACTAACGATGCTTGCTATCTAGGCTAGAAACACAGCTAAAGAAAATACTAATTATTAAAGTAATTGTGTAATAAAAACCGTATAATGATCATGGCAAATCTGACCGAAAATATACACTTTACGGCTCACGAGAAGTGACGAACTGTTGAAGAATAAACATAACGCGTTGTTTGAAGTATTTCTATATTTTCATAAATAATATAAGCCCATATTCGGTCCTTTTTAACAAACGAGCATCTGCTTGAATGTACAAATGCCAAACAAAGAGCTAGCATTCTTGGCAATGACCCCGAACATTTCGATATCTCTTCATAATAAAAGTGATTGACCTAAATATTCCGTCGGGTTTTTTAATTCTTGGATTAGTTTGTCCACGAAGTCCACGAAAATTGGTGTACAGCGAATAATAAGTGTTTCTTAGTAATTTCTTTAGATGTTATTTAAATTTAAGTAAAAATAGCAGTTATCCTGTGATGCCTAAAAACCCATCGGTTTTTTTAGGTGTATGAAACGCAGAAATGAGACCCACTTTAGCATCTACTGGTTTAACATGACTTTGACCAACAAATCCCTAAATAACCAACAAATGCTTGATCGAATTAATTATTATCAAGATTAACAGTAAGCTTTTGGTTCACTCAAAGCATCAACGAATTTCTGAGTTATCACAAGATATTCTTTCCATGAGTCAATGATATAAGAACATCATCCGTAGAATCTTCACATCCTTTGATTCCTGAAATGAAAGTGTTCTTACGCCACCAAAATGTTGTCGTCACACTTTTCATCCCAAATGGCGTCACAATGTACTGAAAAAGTCCGTCTGGATTAACAAATGATTTATACTGTTTGATTGCAAGTTCATACGTGACTTATTGAGAAATTGCAGACATGATATTCGAGCCTTGGTCTGACTGGACTCATTTCGGCAATCCAAAAGTTCACCAGCGTTGTAACAATAAAATAAGTTTTAAAATGGCGTATGGTATGACTTCAGACAACCTTGTACGGGCATACATAATTGTCAGCTGGCTACTTAATTTAGTTTGGAACAAAACTTTGATATCTAACAGACCATTCCTCAGCAGCAGGCATATCAGTGGTCTCCACTTTCTCATTAAATCTCTATTTTATTTAAATATGCTACAGGTTCCTGTCAGATCTTATCTTCGCTGGTGGCTCTTTATTCTATTTTTTTCCTATGTAGCTGAAATTCTAATCTGTTTTCTTGATTTACTATTTCCTTTGACTTTGTATTTTATTTCTAACTCTTTAATGTATTTTTGTATATCAATTTCCTGTTGTTTTGTTTTTTATTCTTTTTCTATATCAATTTCCTTTTTTTTTCTTCTTCATTTTTCATATCAATTTCCTTTTCTTTTTTGTTTTTGTTTGTGCAGAATGTTTTTCAAACCTTAACAGGAATTTCCTATGTAAACCTTTCTTGAGCACTCTCTTGGTACTGCTCTCTTAAAGGTAAACTGGATTCAAGCCAGTACTCAGCAAGACATACTAAACAGCTCAAACGACCATTCTCTTTACTATTTGACAAAAAAGTTGAATTCCTTCATCCAATAAAAGTGTCTCCGGTTCTGATTACGTAACACTACTTAAATTATAAATTATGACAAAATCGTCCAACCATAAATCTATAACAGAACAATTGCATGGTACCAATGGTACATTAAAATAACGAGTGTATTAGATAAGAGCTAATAAAATAGAAAATATCTCATGAAGAGCATATGAAATTTATGTTAGAAAAATGTGAGTCCAGTACACTGCAGCATTCAAATAAACTTCTATAACTTCGACATGTCTAAGTTCTAACATAATTGTAAGCTTTCTAATATTTTGGTATATGTTGATATGGAATAGGATATTTCGTTCAGTTTGCACAATGTTACAAAGAGTATATGTAGCATTCGCATTTGAAATTTAAAATTTAATTCAGTAGCGTATTGTATTATTAAAAAATCTATGGTATTTCCATAAATTATTAATAACAATGGAATCGTATTGTGTGAAATCAAAATCAAAATTGCATAAGTTTAAACGCACTTTGCAAAAGAAAATTGTTTAAGGGACATTACCAAGGACAGACGACAGCAATATATATTAAAAGTTTCAAATTTGCAGTTGACAATGATTATATTATATTTTAAGCATTTTTGAGAAAAAAACATTATCATAATATGCAAATAATATTTTATACGGATTTGGGAGACTGTACATACAATACCAGAATACAATACCAAAACGCAAATGAACATGTTGGAGACAGGTACAATATATAAACCTTTTCATAATGCTGCCATGTTACTAACATGTAAGAACAATATTTTCAGAGACTTTCAATACAATAAACTACAGATTATAGAGGATGGAACATTCCAAGACCTCACAGCATTACGAAAGCTGTAAGTTGCAAAGTGCGCGATAATCAAGTGCACTTTGTACTTTAAAGTACAAAATGCAGTATAATCGCTCATAATTTTTAAGATTTCTTTCTATAGGTCCAAAATTAAAAAAAAATATAACGACCTTTTTAATTTCCATTACTGGAGGTCTAACTCCGGGTATCAAACCGTTCGTAAAACCGCTATGTAAAATGTTGAACAAAGAAATTTAAATTAAAACTGCTGCAATTGTTAGAGAGAAGTTAATAAAAATTAACAAAAATAAAAGGCTGGTTTTTAAGAGGTGATCATTCTTTGTATCCGTAATTGAAATGAGCCATCCTAAAAAGGTAAGCTTTCCTGCATTCGAAACGCGTAATATGTACCGTATCTTTAATAATTATCGTGTATCATATAGTTTGATTGTTTTTGTATTCCCGGTCACAATAATTGGCTAATAAGACTAAATATGGATCTCTCATACATGCTTCTATAATTGATGCAACTCTTGTTTAGATTATGCAATCTACGTATTCTAATGCACAATGCGATCCAATATCTCTGTCACGCCCGCATCGTGTTATTCTTTTGGTATTCCAATGTGATGTAATGATATATTATTACTTTTTATATTGGGCATTTTAATGTTTATACAAAATTATGTAGTCTCTCAAAAGTACAATGTATAAAAGCCTAGACAGATTCAAAACAACCGCACTATCTAAACACCACCCACACACAAATACGATCGTATAAAATTCTTAACAATCAGGTTATTTACACAAAAATAAGGAAGCAATTTCGAGCCAAAATCATCAATGTTAATATATGCTAAACCTATTTATAGTGATTGATTTTTTATTCAACAGGTAGGGAATGCATGCGGGTGTATTGACTGGTTATTGAAATCCGGTTAAATTTGTAGTTTACACAGAACCGCTGAACAAAACTTTAATTTAGTACTTTCAAGTGACATAATGTCTTAAATAAGGGCAGATCTGACCAGTATTGCAACCTCGGTTTTTTAAGATTTACAAAGCTTTTTCTCTATTGACAAAGTTTTTATTGATTACTCAATTCCCTTATCAGATTTATTCATATTGAGATACGCTACTATTTAAACAAAACAGCGGACTGTTAACAATCGTCTTGTTGTATTTATGTGACTTTGTGTATGCATTAATCGTTGCTCTACACTGTTATGACGATAATACTGTAATACGAGCCAGTGATAGAAAATGTTGCTATTTCACTAGTTGCGATAAATAATGAAATCAAAAAGACATCAGTTAATATAACTTATATTACATACTCTGACAATGTTTCACCTTTATCCTACTACTGTTCGCTCTAAAGATACGGTAATATTAAAATTTCGTATTGTTGTATGACTCAGGTAAACCTACAAAGTAACCGTTACAAGTTTACTAACAAAGCTCACGCACAAAAAATCATGTAAGCAGTTAAAAAGAGAATTTCACTTGTAAAATGTGCATTAGTTTGTCATGACCATTTTCAATGCTATTTATATGTTGAAAATTAAAACATCTTCAGGAACACGAATGTTGGACAATATACGTTTCCTGAAGCAGCAAGGATACAAATAACACGAGCTTTTTACTATAAATATCCAATTTACGATTCAGGCGTTTTTGTATGATTACACGTATAATCAGAGACCCTTATGGTGTAAACTTTACTGCTCTAAAATAATCTCCCTACAAAAAAATTACTTTTCAGAAATCTAGGCTTTTGTAACATTTCTATTGTGGAGGAGGGAGCCTTTAGAGGTCTTATAAGTTTAGAGAGACTGTAAGTATTATTTTTTGTGTCAATTCATAACAGTATCAATTTCATAAACCCGATTTCATGTTCTAGTTTTATGGGTGTCAGCATAGTATAAAACTTATGAATAAACAATAAAATAGTTCAAAATGACATCCTAACAAAAGTATTTACTATTTGTATATTGGCACATAATATCAGCCCCCTTATTTCTCTACTTATTTTCTTGCAATATGTTTGTACAGGAAGGTTTTGTTTGTCCAAATGTTAATTGTCTGTCAATTCTCTTGATACAAATTAAACAAGAGCAAACAGAATGTCGTGAAATCTTCATTGAAGCATAAATGCTATAAAAATATTAAATTGTAATTCATTTATTGCATTCACGAAATATTACAAAGCAGTGACGTTAAATTAATGTTCATAACAAGCATTTCGTTATCCCTCCATGTAGATGGTAGAGTGAATGAAAGATTCAAGCAAGTTAATTTTTTCAATTAAAATCAAACGTGAGCGCCAGTTGGCTCACCAAACTCAGAAAGAAACGCAAGCTTACTACCAAGGTCAGTTTATAGTGCAGACGTTTGTAAGTGAATGTTATTTGGTTATACCATCTTCTGTTAACAACCTGCGGTAACTAACAAACATAAAAATATGTCCACTTTTTTATATCGGATAATTCAAGCAGGTACTAAGTTGGTGGACAGTTGTCAAAGTTTAATCCATTCCATATCTCTCATGAAAGCTCAACAACATCGGAAAAAATCAATATAGAAGAGCACAAAACACAAACATAAATACAACAGAGAGTCACTTTAATCTGCCTTGTTACAGACGCTGGAAAGTTAAACTGGTTTAATAGGTTAATTTTATATGATGTTATCTCTGTTATGTTTATATTTGTGTTTTGTGCTTTTTTATGTCGTTTTCTTCCCGTGATTCTGTCTGTTGGCTTCCGTTGATTCACTGTTCGCCTTTCCTGTTTTATAAAGGCTTATTTCATTAAGAAGCACTCTGAATCTGACAAAAAGTATTCTGAAGATGAAATTACAAACATTTTAGATTTTCTCATAGACAACATATTTGTTGAATTTGGCTGTCGACTTTTTCAACAAACAATCGGCATTCCAATGGGAACCATGTGTGCTCCTCTCCTCACCGATGGGTGTCTGTACTTCAGACTTCAAAGGCTTCCACGTGCAAAAAAAAAGAAACTAGCCAAATCCTTTAATTTCACTTTCACTTTTCGTTATATAAATGACGATAAATTCCAAGACTTTCTACATCTCATCTACCCCAGTGAACTTGAAATTAAGGATACTACAGATACATCAAAGACCGCTTCGTATTTGGATTTTTTTCTCGAAATAAACCATGAGGGATATCTGAAGACAAAACTTTATGACAAAGGTGATGATTCCAGTTTCCTATTGTTAACTGTCCCTTCTTGAGTAGCATTATACCAGGATCGCCTGCATATGCCGTCTACGTTTCTCAGCTTATCCGATATTCAAGGACAAGCGTGAGTTACCATGGCTTTCGACAAAGAGGATTACTGCTGTCACAAAAGCTTCTTAACCAGGATTTTATCAGGAATAATTTGATGTCATCATTTAGGAAATTTTACGGTCGTCATCAGGAGCAGGAATTGCTTACACTTCCGGAGCACCTGCGTACACTCCTGGTTTTTATAAGAGTTCGTGTTTTTCGTTGCTTTTTTAGTTTTCTGTGTTTATATGTTGTGCTTTTGGTGATTCATTTGTCTTTCCGGGTTTGTCTGTCTAATGGATTGCATTTTTTGGATTGCTCCTTAGGTATATTTATCATCTCCCAAGTTCTTATAAGTGCTATTTGAACAATGGGTAAGTGTTGGTACAATCGAAATATATTTGACTCACGTAAAGAAATAAAACCGTTTTCACAGACAAATTATGAATTTTGCAGTCTAACCATGCGTTTGATACCACACTTGCAGACTTTTCAATTTTTTGGCAGAAGTTATGGTAATAATTTGTCCGTTGCAGTTAAAAAAAAGTCATTGATAACTTTTTCTGGTAATGTTCGTCAGTAGTATAAACTATGACTGTATTAACAACATCGAAGAGAGACCCAAGAAACCTACAAGATGAATGTGCGCGAAAATTAGAATTTAGAAAACGGTCGTCTGGACATGTATCCCGTATTGCCCATTGCCCTCAGCCTAAATACTACATTCTGAGTTTCCAACTCTATTAAAAAAAACCCAGATACAACGGAAAAGAAAAGTACGGGAAAACCGAAGTACATCTAGTAATAATAGTATATTTGGTTCATGCATACCATCAAGAGAACTTACCTCACGAAGATAGTTCTAAGCCTATACACCTCGAAGAGAGCCTCTAACCATGTCTTCTGATATTGAAAACCAAAAGACCATTAAGAAATAAAAGCGCTGGAAAAAGGAAATAATTCAATCCACTTATGAAAGTACATTTCGGGTCATATGTACCATTTAGAGCCTAAACACCTCGAAGTGACACTGTTGCCCTATACAGTCCAACAAAAGACCCAAAAACATGTCCGGAAATTAAAGCACATTCAGAATGATAGAGGTCTACAATGACTCAGTGGTCCAAAAATTAGTTTCTTTAAACGGGCGAAGTAATGTCCTTTTAACTTCCCTTTCCAATATGGCGCCAATTTACCCTCCTTTAACTTCCTTCTCAAAAGATGTCGCAAAAATTCATCAGCAAGATTATATTGTATACCATAGTCAATTATTAAAGAGGAAAAATATACCTAAGGAGCAATACCTAATAGACCACAGAAATTTTGAAGGAGGGTAATACAAACTGCCCACCTGTTACCTTTTGTGTAGATCTTGCATCAATGATTATGTTTGCTATTTAATGCATACTGTTGCATTTTTCGTCTAAATACTTGTACAGCTAAAATATAGAATCCTGAACCCATATAAATATGGATGCTAGGGACTTTTTCATCGGTTGATATAGACTTTTTTAATGGCGTTGACTCTTGACCTTTTTGACTTGTACAGGTAACATATAGGATCCTTAACCCAAATATATATGGTTGCTAGGGACTTTTTCATTGGTTGCTATGGACTTCTTCATTGGTTGCTATGGAATTTTTCAATGACCTTGACCCTTGGCCTTCTATTTTAGTACAACTAACATTTAATTTATTTCAAATTATGTTCTTAACATCCATGACAATATGTGAGACCATTATTTTTATTGATAATTATTGTTTACATGTAAATAATCTTTCATGGGCAAAAACTCCTATAAGGGGTCAATTGACGATTTTGGTCATGCTGACTTATTTGTAGATCTTACATTGCTGAACGTTTTTGCTGTTACAGTTTGTCCTCATCTATAATAATATTCAAGTTAATAACCTAAAACTGCAAAATTTCCCTAAAATTAACAATGGAGGGGCAGTAACCCTAAAATGTGTGAACAGATTCGTCAGAAAATTTCACGACAGGTATATCTTGATCTCAAAAAATGTTTATATCTTGTCAGTTTTGCTCTAACTGCTTTATTTGTTGAGATGTTAGCCAAGAAATAAAACATAAACTTTATACTAGATACCCTAAGGATCTTTCAGACTAAGTTTGGATAGCCGAAAATAGTTTCAGAGGAGAAGATTTTTTAAAATTTTACAAAGATGACGAAAAAAATTTCGAAAATTTTTCCGGACGACGGACGCTGAGTGGTGACAAAAGCTCACATGTCATCTAACAGAGAAACGAAGAAAAGAGGTTCCTCTAAAATGTCAGCAACGGATTTTTGATCATTAGTAAGCTGGATGAAAATCGTGTTTTGATGTTACCATATCTTGATAAAAGTGTGGGATATTACAGAAATTAAAATTGCCATAAAGAGAAAAAAGTTGAAAATTATAATGAAAATTGCATACTTTGGACCAAAAATATTTACAAAAGTAAAAACATGGATGAACTCATCATCTTTAAAAATCTTTATGCAAACTGAATCCAGAAGTCACACATTATGGATAAAATATGAATTAAATATTGACATCCTGTATTTACAGGGAGACAAGGCATATCTTTAGAAACCTAACTGCTTTCCCTGAGACAAGAAATCAACGAATTTATTTTGAATAGCACATATAACTTCATCTGGTATTGCCAGAGAGTTTAATCTTTGCCATAGCATAGAAGCAGAGAATAAATTTATAACCAGTGTGCGACCTCTTAAGTACAAACCGCGTGCAAAAGCCTTCTATCTATCAAGTTTATTGGAAATGTCATTTTCCATTTTGTTTATTAAAATCTTCTGTGCTGCTAACAAAGATACCTGAAAATTTAAAACCTTTGTTGTTCCATTGATATTAAGAGGGTGATCTTTCCTGTCCTGTCACTTTCCAACCCACAGACCCTCCCTTTTTTCAAAATAAACTTTAGAATTGGAGGGCTTTTGATAAATGTTTAAAAATAAAGACAAACGATCAAAGCCAGAATTTGAAATCAAAAGGGTACTTAAGTCATCTATGTAAGCAGAAAGGCACGAGTTGTGTCCACCGGAAAAAAGGTAATGGGAGACCGGCTAAACCCTCGCTTGATCTCAGTTTATACAGTAAGGGTTCAAGACCTATAGAATACAATTGACCATACAAGGAGCATCCCTGACGTATACCTCTGATAAATTGAAAAGGTTACGTTAATTTTAAGCAAACTATGCAAGCCATAGCACATTATTTGATGCAAGAATATTCATCAAACCCAAAAAGCTTTTAAAGTTAAAAAGTAATACGTTCCTATTTAGCGTAACAGTAGCATCAGAGATAAGACGAATATTGTCACTGATATGATGACCAGGTAAACAGTCACTTTGATCGATATGCAAAATATCGGGTAGTACAGTGCGTACTCGTAAAGAAAGGGCTCTGGTAAATATTTTGTAATCGCACCACAACAGAAATCAGAGAAACTGGTCTCTTATTCTTTAATAAACGTGCATTACCTTTTTAAGGAATCATAGTCAACACGAACGTTTATTTACCTCGATAGAAGAAACAAATACTTCGTCCATATCACTTCCAATAACCGTCCAAAATGTTTTGTACAATTCATTTGAAAGACCGTCTAAACATGGGGATCTATTATTTTTCATTTTAAAACAGCAGAAGACAGCTCATCAAAGCTAATAACACTGTCTAGAAAATTGTTATGATTATCATTTAAAGAAGGACGATTTTTAAAGATTTTATCTTGACAATCTACATCAACAGGATCTGGACTATACGATCAGAGTAAAAAGTCCTAGCGTGATTTCTTATTTCATATACTGTCATCAGGCAATGTTAAATTAGACAAGAGTTTTCCCATACCTCGCGTCTTTTGGAGGTAAAAGAAATACTTAAATGTATGTTGATGAGGTTCCTTATCCCCGATTCTGTCTAACAGAGGATTAACTGTACAATTAAAATCTCCTCCTAGAAGGATTGAAGTAGTTGATCCAATTGATTCAAATGATGTTTTAAACAAATAAAAAATCATCTTTTTCTGTTGGGCATGTAGGGGAATAAAAATTAAGCAAAACAATTTTGGACTAAGCATTGGACATCAAAGACGTGGTCAGCTACACAGACACCAACATTAAACACTTTTTCTACGTCTGTAGTTGAATTTAAAAATATCACAACGTCCGATTTCATCCTTGGTTCGGCCACAACACTCTCGGGGTCA
Organism: Mytilisepta virgata; assembly: GCA_028015205.1. NCBI lineage: Eukaryota > Metazoa > Mollusca > Bivalvia > Mytilida > Mytilidae > Mytilisepta > Mytilisepta virgata. The sequence continues at coordinate 22,665,721 of CM051513.1, forward strand.
ACTATTTTCTCTACTGCCATAACATATTTCTTCGAAAGGAATTTCTTGAACACTTTCCATTTTACACAAGGGATGGGTCGATTACTTTCAAAAATAATCAAATAAATTTCACACAATTACTTTGCTAATTTACTGTAATCAATTACATCATAATTACCACAATATTTAAATGTTACAAATTACATTAGATTATTTTTCCTTAGAGTAATAATGATTACTTTTGATTATTTATTATTAAATTGTTTAATACAGTCATGTGGAAGAATGTTTTTCAAAAATATTATCTTACATAAGAAGGTAATTTAAGTGAAACTTGCGTATTTAATATCTATATATAAATGTTTAATATAAAAAACAAGGAACTATCGATGCTCTATACCAAAATTTACTTTGAATGTAAATATATCTGTGCTTTCTCTAAAAAAAATTTTTTTTAAATAGTTTTTATTAACATTTTCGCCCAGTGCATATCTTCATTTAACAAAAGAACTGACCAATAGTGACTAATTAATGCCCAAGTAGTCTTGCTGTCTGTGGAGATATAATTGATATGTATATATGTTTTACAGGTGTTAATCTTTATTAGAACTTTTACGAATTTTAGGTAATAGATTGATTTGTATTATGTGCAATAATAAAATAACGTAAATATAATCATTTATTATTTTTCTATTGGATTAGCACATGACACGTGACAAAATGGAAACCCGTGTTTTGCAGCATGCTATCAGTTTTTTACGGACTGGGGATTTCCAAAAATATCCTTATTATGTTTCTACATAAATCCTGCTTTTCTATTGGATTATCACACGTGATCAACTAAAAAACATGTATAGTTTTTAGTTACAATGGATATTCTGTTACATATTTCTAATAACAGGAAAACATTTCCCACTGATATTACTTCGAATCATTTCCTGCCAGAGTCCTAACCTCCAGACATTATCAAACGCAGTTTTGAAATCAATAAATGTAAAAAAATGTTTCTTCTTTTTTGACAAATATAAATTCATTAAAGAATGGAAAATAAAAATATTGTCAAGGGTAGAGTGTTGTTTTATAAATTCTGTTTACGCAGAAGAAATCAAATTTGTTTCATCTTAAAATTTTGTAAGTCTATTATCCTGGTAAATATTATTCCAAAACAACTCACTAAAGTAATAGGTCTGCAATTATTCGGGTCTTTTTGATCACCCTTGTTATTGAAAATGGGACTGTTCATCCCAATACACCACGACTCGGATATAATTCCACTGTCAAAAACAAGGTTGAAAAGCTTAGTATACACAGGAAACATAATATGCAATGTATATTTTATGTATTCATTCGTGAATCTATCTACGTCCGATGCTTGTAATTTCCTCTGCTGTAATAGAAGGATTAAGAACGTCACTTGTAACGTCATTGTCAATTTGATTAATATCAAAATTTTCATCATGCATCACATCTTCTGAAGATTTTTTTTAAATAATTATAAAGTTCATCAAGTGGGATGTCACCCCATTCATCTTCTTCTCTGAACACTTATTTATAATACTCTAAAATTTGTTGGGATCATTTTTTGACGCATTTCTAATTTCTTTAGAAATTTTATCCTGATACTTTAAAAAGCCCAAATTTAAAGCATGCTTTTATGCACAATTACATTCATTAAGTCGCTCGCGACTTGTGTAATTCTTATGTAATTTGTGGATTTTCCTAGCTTTACAGGAACCTTTTCTTAATTTTTTACAGTTATCACCAAACCAAGTGTGACTCTGATACATACATGTATTTTTACTGTGTTTAGACCTTGTACCACTACATATATTTCTAACACCAAAACAGCATAATTATTAATCATAGATATAAAATCTGGTTTAAGTAATTTTGACTGGTTTAAGTAATGTTGATTAAGACAACAAATGTTTAATTCAGTAGAAAAAGTTTGTTCATTTATCACGTCTTCTGTTTCCCGCCTGGCCTAGTGAGAAACGGACCTGTCGTTGGTCACCACCGTTACCATTTGGTCGTCTGTCGTTATACATATTTGTCTTATATCATGCGGACGTTGAAAAATGTTCATCTTCTCCAGGAAAATATCTCTTTCACCCCACAATCAATTTTTTGACATCGATAACTGCATGATGTCCCTTTTCCCTAAACTCTTTCATAATGAGCACTAACCCCTACAGCGATTACTGATCCCCTGTGGATATTGAGGGTACATTTTTTGTGGTTTGTTCTGAAGAACTGCACGCGCGGTTCTCATTACTATGATCCCTCTAGGCTGCCCGTCCCGATTGGCCTGTAGCCTATGTACATTATGAAAGGAACTGACATCAGTAATCAACATGTCGTCTTGTATGAACTGACGCAGTACCGATTCAGTATCCTCTTTCGTTTCTGTTTCTCCCGTTCCTTCTGCGATGTTATCAAAAATCAGGTTATATTCCATCGACCTGTTTTGTTGTACAAGTATAGTTTCGTGCAGTTCTCTAGTATGATCAACGAGTTCATCTGTTGATTCTTCTAGAACACGGATATGCTCAGGACATCCACGTTGGTCGTTGTGGTTTGTTGTAAACACCAAGTCTATGACCTGTTACCTATAGAGATTGTTTGTATTGATATCCAAAAATAAAAATTTTCTAATATCCATTAGGATTTGTTTGAATTAATACAGGACCTAATTCATCACGGTATAATTTCATTTGAAATAAACCAAGTCAACATACTTTTGTTTAAAAATGTATTGTTAGGTTTTGTAAAGTATCATTTAAATTTGCGTTTTAAAGACTTAATTGGAATATCGAACCATTTCAAAAATTATGATTTAATATTGAAAGTTGAAAAATAATAAAGCAATTGTGGTATGTTGATTTCGGTCGATACATGTTTTTATCGCACTGATTTTATCGGTCCAACACACGTAAAAATATATATTGACTAATTACTGTTATGAACTAGCCTTAACTAGCCTTGATTGACTGTAAGGCAACATATCTTGTTCTATTCTTGTTATTTGATTTTTTTGTGAAATATCAGAAATTGCAAAAATAAAATAAAAATTTCGATAAAAGGACAGAAATGGCTGGTTAAAATCAAAAGTGTGTCAATAGTATTACTTTAATCTTCCCGTAATTTTTATATTTGAATCTGTGTGTTCTTGCTTAAGATTTAAATACTTCAGGTCTTGAACTCATCTGACAAAATGTGCAATAAAACTGGTATCATAGAAAATCTTTAAAACAGAATTCAAAACTTTACCCTTTGTACTATGATCTACTCCGTTTACTATTCTAGTTATTTTAGGCATTGGATACAAGTCAACTTTTGAAATACACTTTCTCTTTATTCACGGGACCACTTCGTCATCGTACTTATTTTTTTTTTTAATTTTTCAGTTGGAACATTTATGATTTATCAAACTTTAATGTTTTCCTACTTGTGCGAAACATTTCTCTTACTATTTTTTTGCTTTCCGATATGTGTGCTTACTATTTTTTGCTTTCCGATATCTGTGCAAAGGGAGTTACCACAAAACGTGCATTGCACTAAATAGATATTATAGTATATACGTTTTTGTATCAAAATATTATCTTGGGAAATATGTCTATTGTACTTACCGGCGTACGCAGGCATGTATAATATCTACAAACGGAAGAAATGTTCAGATAACCCTTTTCTTAATCTGAAGCAAAAGGAACAATTTCCTTTTTTTCTCTTTTTTCACCTAAAGCTATTTTTCTTTATTTATTCCAGAGATTTGAGTTTGAACAGCATAATTCGTGTAGAGATTCAAACATTCAATAGCCTTTCTAGCCTTCAAACTTTGTAAGTACGGAATAAATATTGAGCTGACAAATGCTTTGTAAATTTGTGTTCATTTGTTTTATGCAACTGACAAAAATTGCAAGCACTATAGCATGCTTTGGCTCGAGGTCGACATTTGTCCCTAGAAACGAATTGTTTACTTTACGACTGAACTAACACTATATTGCTGATACCAATCATTGAAGAACTGATATATTTAGTTACCTGTTTTGTTTCATGGTATCTATGTGGACTTTTATGAATTTCTTAAAAGAAAGAGTCTTACTAACTCTTTTAACACAAGAAAAAAAAAACAGAATAAATATAAATGCATTTGAAACTACATTTTACCTTTTGAAAAGAGGAAACGCCCTTTCTCTATCTCCACAGAATTGTATTGTAATGTAATGTGCACGTTGTATAAATTCCCTACTTTGACCTATGGATACGGTAATGCAAAGAATGTTTTTGTTTATTGTTGTGTCCTGTTTACCACATTGTGTTGAGCAAAGCCAACTCAACATTCACACTGTTGCGCGGATAAGTCTCTTTGATCCACGGGTCTACTAAGGAAGCAGCAAAGGCAACAAGATCTTCTTTCAGATTATGTGGATAACGACCTTCGATTGTCGTTCTTGCAGATACCTTTATTAGATATTCAAAATATTAGATATTCCAACGAATATTGTGAAATAGTTCTTATTCCTGGTACAGCAGTTTTCGTGCATTTTGCAAACAATTCAATCTACGACTTTACAAAATAACCTCAAAAAGATCGTTGTCATATTTTGAGACTGACTACCCTGTTTCAACATTTAGGGAATCCACGAAGAATAACCATATTGACAGTAAAGAAGGATATTTATATGTTACAAGATGGCTTAGAAAAATTATTTATAAATACACAAATACATTAAAAAATGTACTTGTATTTGTTTTTGTTTGTTTGTGTGTTTTTATTCTTCACTTCTTTACGGTGCTCCTTTAATGGAAGGTTTCCCGCGACATTTACCAGGCTTTAATTAGATATTTTATTTCGTTATTGTGTAAATTATTCGATTGTATTTCTAGTTTAGAAACAGGAAAAAATGTTTTCATCAAGCCACTTCAAAAATCTTATTCAGGTATCCTGTTAAGTATATAGACAGGCAAGAAAAACCTACAAGTCCAGTTGAATCATTGATGGATATTGAAGCATATTAAATTTGACATGCGCATGTGTCCTAAAATTGTATTCTTTTTAAATATAGGCAGTCGGAAATAACAGCTTTGTCCAGAAATTCCGTGCATGTTATATTCCTGTGTACAGTCATTAGTATGAATATTGGCCCCAATTCTTTCAAAGTGATAAATGAAAAAAAGGATCTCATTCACAGCTTTTGAAAATCAATTTATGGACCAATATGCTCAATTAAATGCAATGTGCGAAATAAAACGTTGACCCCAAGTTTTAAAAAATCACAAATTTATAAAACCATATCGTGCATCTACATGCAAATGAAATGCATTATGTGACAATACTGTATAGAAATAAGATGCAGGAAGTTAAACATTAAATAGGAGTTTAGCTGAAAATAACGTGTGAAGGGTGGAAAGACCGGACGAGAACAATATTGCAGAAGGTTTTTCGAAAGTGCGGCAATAATTATGGAAATAATCATGTCATTTATACCCTGACCGGTCTAGTTACTTAGAAAAACCTTTATAATATAATAATTGCAAAAATGGAAAAAAAATAGAAAGATAATAGCAAACATCAACAACAAAAAATAACCCATAAAAGGTCACGATATCACTTCTAAAGTAGATTAAAGCCAACATAGTTCCAAAACAAATTCTTTTAGGATTCAATAAACTACATTATATTTTCATTTTAATATACGTAAAATATTACTTTAACAACATAATATTCCTGTAACAGATACCTTGATGGAAATCCACTGATGTGTAACTGCAGTATTCTTTACCTTTGGATATGGTTAACAGAACATCCTTCCGTATATACTGATGCTGGATGTAGTACCGGAACGTATGTTAGGTCAATAAGTTCAACAGACCTGGATTACTGTTACAGCAATGGTGTGTTTCATTCTAGTTAATAGTGTTTTTTTTTTTTTTTTTTCATTCTTGTACTTCAGTTATTAGATACAATATCCTTTGTCATTCTCAAAAAGTAACAGCAGTATATTTTTCTTATTTCCTCTAAACGAGTACGAATATATTTCCGAGTATGTTATTGTGAATATTATTTTTAATTAGAATTAATGTTTAAAAGTGTCAATAAGATAATGAGTTAAACTAATTCAATTGGAGTATTATCTACCGTTTTGTCATCTGAACTGGCGGATTTTTTTTTGTGAATGCTTTAGTAACATGATACTAACATTAGTATTCAGAAAATAACTCGCTACTAATAGTTCAAGAGTGTATTTTTACTCATCTGATATATTTATATATAATGTGTGGTTATATATGATCTATTTTTATAGAATATTTATTGTGTAATCAGTTATGTGAAAACCATATTTTTGACCAGGCCTAATGAACGTCATATTTAATAACATTTAACAAACTGTATCTCAGGCACTCTTAATTATTTTTTGAATGCATTTCAACTATTGCGGAAGAAAGTGTCTGTTCAGTGAAGGCATTAAATTAAAGATATGTATTGGTTTCTTTTTAAGATTAATAAGGCTGTTAACTAGTTTCACAAGTATGACGTATAATTTTCAAATTGTAATTATTTTTACACAGGTCATTCCTAATTAATGTACTTTTATGCGTTTCAAGGACAACGTTTTGCAGCTACTAAATTAACCGATGTACAATAAGAATTTATATCAATTTCACTACATTCTTTTTGTTTATATTTTTCCTGGGCAATATAGCTAAACAGCAGGGAAAAGGTAATTAGTAATGAATGCACCTTTATACATTTCCAAGCTAAAGTTTTTTTCTGATTTGTTCACGCTTTGTAGCTATGAAGTATTCCGATGTAGAGCGAGGAAAGCTTTATTCATTATGCATTTAAATATACGGAGAAAGATATTCATTAGTAATTAATTGCTGGTTTGCACTGTGTTTCAGTTGCATAAAATAATAATAGTAAAGGGACGGCTTGATGTAGTTAGTACGGGTTGGTAGAATCAAGTTTTCGCATATTGCGGACAAAATACGTGAATTTCTTTTTTTTTCAGTTTTCTAGTTAATTTTATTTTCCAAATTAATTATTGGTTATTTTTTCTAGTTCAAATGCTCCCATGTCTAATTCCAACTGATTTCAGACAAGAAGACCTGATCATTGAATATATGTTTGAAAGTGGACCACCTAATGACCATTGCTGCCAAGTTTGCTTTAGAATATTTCAAACACATTTTTGCTGGTAATTCTGGTATAGGAGAAAATATTAAAGCTCTAAAAAACAACACTTATAGTATTACTTATTGACAATTTTTCATGATCCAATTGCAATCTTAAATTGTGAAAGTGGAGTTAGGGGACAATCATTTTTTTCTCTTTTTGGACCATCTAAGAAATAATCTCTCAGGGGGTGCATGAAAATTCCTACAACATTAAGAAGTTTAAATTTTCTATTCCCAGTACATGTAGTCTACATGCTTTTCCTGGGTACTGATATATATATATGATATTAGATTTGCCGCCTATGTAAATAACATGTCTCAATTTTAAGTTATATTCCTATCGTAATGTTTAAGTAAACAATATTCATGTAAAGTATAACTGATTCAAATGCTGCAGAAAATATTTTTGGAAGTAATTAGCATTTCAAAAATTGGTTACTAAAAAAATATATTATTATTGGATTAATTTTATAATCATTGCACTACGTTTGTTTTATTATTATTATTCCCAAGCAATACATCTAAACATCAGACAAGAAACAGTAATGGGATTAGGTAAGCTATAAAGTAGCAATACTCGTCAAGAGAAACTACGCAAAGGACAAATTATTAAATATTTGAGAAAAACATAACACAATAACGGTGTGAGGTGGAATTTAGTGACTAATATCTTAAAGGTTCCGACGTAATGTCATCGTTAATAGGTTCGATTTAAACGTGAAATGACATTTGAAACTTAAACACTACAAATAGTTGGTTCTACGTTCTTTTATTTAATAATATCAACATTGTGCTACATCAGAATAGTAGAAATGAAACATCAAGTATCGTCAAAACCGTTTTAGACAAAACAAAATTAAACAGATTTAAGCTAGTTGTGGTCAACAAAAGATAATAAGCATGTTCACAATATCAAGACAGTCAGAATTAAACCAGATTTACATTTGTTTTCTTGTGCAGATTTCAAATTTGAAAATGTGTACCATAATTTACTTAAAGACCACTCTGTTAATATCTGAAATACATGATTTAATTCCTCATTATACTTTTAATCAGATTTCCAACATTTTGATCTCCAGCACTGCTGATGATGCAATACAGTGTATCAAATTTATTGAGGTATTTTGTGATACATTTTATTATAGGGTTATGGTTATCTTGACAATAGATTGAGATTGACGTTAAACTTTCAAAAATTCTACGGTCGTCACCACGATCTAATTGACCGCTTTGGAATGTCAGTTTCCAACATGACAATATATCTTCTTCCTTAACCGGACACGATCTTCAACAAGCAGCACGGCAGGAACTGTTCACCCTTCCATAGCAACTGATTTCACGCCCAGGAGGGGTTTGTGCTACTCGTTTCTGTTTGCACTTTTTTGATTTTTTTTGTGTTGTTTGTTACTTTGTCCTTTGTCGTCTTTTTTGTGTTCCCCGTTGTGATTTTTGTCCACCGACTTTTCCTCTTTTGACTCTTCGGTATTCATACCTCTAGCTGTGTTTAGTTTATGATACATTTTTATTCTTTTAGTTATACATGTATCCTTGTGTGGTTTTCTGTTGTGTTCCATTCACCTGACTTTATCTTTTCCTTGGACTTCGAATTTGTTTACTTTTCCCACTGTTTAGTCGCTTTGGTTTTCTTTCACCGATATTTTTATTTTATTTATAACACCCATATTATTACTAGAACTTAGGATTTTATCACTGCAGAGATGTCTTGAATGCATTAATATATGGGACATCCAATATAATGGTAGTATATCAAGTGATCACCTGTATCCATTCTAAAATACTATTTGTATTGCCATATATTTAACAAAACTATAAAAATGCCATTTTATAAAAGTCGTATATGTTTTACTCTGGTTTTGTTTCTTAAGTCAAAACAGAATCCAGTCAGCTTTAATACATATTTTACCTCTAATTATTTTGTGAATTTCCCTCGTAATAACTACATACTATCTATAAAAAAAACATCGCTTTAAGCCTCTGTCAATAATGTTATGTTCTAGACCCACGATATCAATAAATTAAATTAAATTATAATTTGAAATCGGCGTCGAAAAGGTTTCCACAATAAATAAACTCTAAATGTGCAAATGACGAAAGAAAGAAATCCATACTTTGAAGAAATGCCAATATAGAAGTCCCTTTCCCGTTTTTTATTAAAATAAAATTGTTTCAACAAATACAACCAAAGCTGTACGATTATACAACACAATCATTAGCGTGAAGTCAAAATTTGCATTCTAAATGATGTTATATTTTAGTGTATATTGAATAGGGAATGCAAACAGTACAATAATTGTGTTTTTGAAGACTACATAATATTTTAGCTCTGATGATTTCACGAAGTAATTACTCGATGCTAACTATTTTCATGCAGATTTTAGTACTGTATCGTAGCGTGTGTAGCAAGGGCAAGTAGGAGAATATGAGTCATTTAAAAGGTCTTTGTTTCATGGAGGGAGCCGTTATTCAATCCGAAGTGAATTTAGTTGTTAGAACGAAAATTACCATATTGTGCTACATACAAAGACAAATAAACTTCGTTGGCAGGAAACGGAAGTAAAGAATCCTAAAATGGTAGTTAATTTATTTTTAAAAAAAAATATGAAAATGAAATAGAAATAAATCCATTATATGATTAAGATTTTTTATATCTGGGTATTTTCTAATCTATAGCATTCTTCACAAAAGCCAGAATATTCAGTCCCCTTGCACACAGCCGTGACGCTGGACACAAGATTTGCGATCTGTAAAAATTCTAATCTATCTGCATATCTTCGATCAGTTTTGTATTTTTCAAATAATGTACTCTCGTACTTATAATATAGTTTAGAATATATTTGGATATATAATGGAAAAATAAGTAAGAAAAAGTAGAACGTACCAGAGGCTTACACATCTATAATCTTGCATGAAATGTTTTACATAACAACAATACTTCACTGAATGTTATATGGATAAAAATATAAAACATACTTTTAAAATAATTAATAACTACGTTATTGAAGAAATTATGTCTGCAAATTGAATACCTATATTATTTATATTAAAGAAACCCTTGATAACATCATAGCTATATTGAATTTTACAATTACACCATCACTAACAATCTCTACTATCCCCTTTTTACTTATTATTTTTTCTAATTCTACATTTTTATTTGTTCCTAATGTTAAATTAAACTTGAGCTCAAGAGTATATTTCTTAAAACAAAGAACTAAACTCTGGATTATTTTCTAGGGTAACTTCAACCCGCAGTTCAGTTAACTTACTGAGAACTGTTAACAGAATTTATAGAAAAATAACAATCCAAAGATACCAATATTAGATATAGTAAATTTATACTATGCTGTATACGACGCATTTCAAGGAGTTACCTCTCATCAGCAGCATTAAAACCGAAACATTTGGAAGACCAAAAAACCAAACTTATATTAAACAAGAAGTACTCAACCAAAAATACCGAAATAGGAAGCCAAATTTCAGCTAAGGAGATCTACCATGTGCAATACAAGGAATGAACCCTTAGTATTTCTATTATTTTTGAATTTTGCTAAATGCTGGTAATTTCTGTAACAAATCAATGAATAATCATGTCAGACAAGTCTGACGACTGGGTTAGCGAATACCCTCGGGGACCTAGGGTCCACCAGCAGAGGCATCATCCCAGGAGTTTCAAAATAACAATCCAAAGATACCAATATTAGATATAGTAAATTTATACTATGCTGTATACGACGCAATACAAAATATTCTGCAATAACAGGTTAATATGTGATTGCAAAAAAGGTGAATATTATAGTTCCTTCTTTAGAAATTAAGACATAAAATACCAACCAAACGGCATAAATAAAGGTGATGAACCCTATTCGTGTAGTATCCAGTTATTAATTCTCAACCATTCCTTGTGTCTGTGTATCTGTAAAGTTTGTTGTATTGCCTTGATCCATATGATTGTTATTTAATTCCAAATGAATAAAGTTTAAAATAATAAATATTAACTGAAATAACGCGATATCTGTTATTGAATGTGACGATCTTTAAACAGTAACTCATTTGTTACTATTACAGTGTTATCTACCAAGGTCCACATATGTAAAATAATAAAATCACAAACTACCGAAATATACATAATGAAAAGCTAAGCACCGCCTCCTTTGGAATGACAAATGATACGATTAGTGTCATGAAATTACTGAACAAATAATCGAAAAAATACAATATGGCCTGTTAGGACAGTATATTAGCTTTACGAAAACACAACAAATATCAACAGACATGATAATTTAATGAATAGATTATCACAAAATCACAAGCCCAGATATTACGATAAAACATGCCAGTTTTAAGAATTGACCTTCTGAGTTCATGATGCCTGATAAGATTGTCATTTCACTGGAAAACGTCAATTTTAAGTCTTAATAACATCCATGGTTCAAAGTTGAATATCCAGTGAAATGACCGCGTGCTTGGATGACGGCCTCAACTCTGCGTCTCATCCTTCCAGTCAGTAGTCGGTTTTCCTGCGGTGGCGGCTGTCGCCATTCCCGGTGCAATGCTGCTTCCAAATGACGTAAGTTTTGCACAGAAGGTTCGACTGCGTGTACACGACGGTCTAACATGTCCCAAACATGCTCTATCGGATAAAAATCCGGGCTCATAGCTGGACATGGAAGAGAAGTCACACCTTCACCTTGAAGGCAGGCGGTTACAAGCCTTGAACAATGCGGCCTGGCGTTGTCATCCATCAACACAGATCTTGCAGCTAGTTGATAGCTAGCTAGATGAAGTGGACAAATCTGAATAAATTTAACTTAAAAAAACTATAGGTACGTGTTAATATAAGATAGCTTATACACATTTGTTCTTTTTCTTTCGTGTCAAAATGACCATGCAGTCAATTTAGTAAATTTGGGACTTTTCTCATTTTTATTAGAACAAAGAGGATATAATTTCAACTTCTTTGTTATAAATCATTGAGAAAAATACATATTAAAGAATTTTAAAAAGAAAATATTGATATGGGATGTACATATTTTGGGTAAAATCATTTCTGCGTACCCCTCACCCATTTTCCCAAAATTGAGGACGACTGGCTGACAAACTTATCTAATGTAATGATCAACCGTTAGGTTCCTCGTATGGTCACCAAGTCCAACGTGCAATTATGAGAGATGCACACCATATCATTATAGAGCCTCCACCGTAAGAGACAGTTGGTTGGATGTTCCTTGGGGTATGTTACGATTTTTTCTGTCTCCAAACTCTCAGTTGTCCATCTTTTACATGCCGCAGAAACCGGCTTTCGTCCGACCAATGGATCTTGTGCTAGGTCCTCAAGTTCCAACCACGTCGCGCTAAACACCATGCCAAACGCAATCGTTGATGTCGATCAGATAACAGTGGACGTCCAATTCATCTCCTTGACTTCAGTCCTGCTGATATAAACCGGTTCCTTACTATTCTGGTTGATAGACGTCATTAGGTAACTGTTGTCTTTATAGGACAGGACACATTGCAAATTGCATTCGGCTAACCAGGCGACACAGTGCCCTGTCTTCACGCTACAATGTTAAGGGTGGTCTATCGGATATTGGCAAGTCTTTCGTAGAGTTGGTTTGGATGTGTGCCGGCTGACTACAGTATAGTGTTAGTTCATCTGACGGTTTATAGGTTTAAAGGACATCGCTGTTGACCGATAATTTGCCATCTTTGGTCCTCTTATATTCGTCTCCATGCCATGTTCCCAGAGACTGAATACATTTCCAAAACGCCGACTAAAATACCCCAACTTTGAAGCGTGGACATACTGAATTTTGGATATTGGATGAGAAGCATGGTTCACGTGCATGATACCCCGATATTCTAATTACACAATTAGTCACACCTGTATGATTACATCTTTTGAACGGAACAATGGTCTTGTCAAATTCAATATTTTCATTTAAAACATGATATAATTCAATATATCAGGGGGGGTTCTTTGTGTATAGATTTGATTTACTGTAAGGCCGTTTCGTTGACTGACAACTCAATAGCAGGGCTTGAGATCAAAATGTTGGAAAGTTGTAAAGCAAGGAAATGTTATCTTTCGATTTCAAAAAGTTACTATACGGTTCCTGTATTTTCTCTAATGTATATACGTTTATGAGTTAAGACATACGAGTCGACACCTTTTAGCACTGTTTATCAACATGTATAAAAAATGAACATTTACATTCATATAAAAAAATACACACACACATACAAATTAAATATAGTTTTGCTATTGCTGGGCACGCATCATTGACCACGCCAACATCATATTTAGCATTTATATATCATCGTATGTGATTCTATTGTAGAGAAAATTACGGTATTGCTGTATACGAATGGACATAACCGAAAGATTAATAACTGAACGATACTACTGACGACGATCAACGATAGCACAACGTGTCTATGTATAATATTGTGAACAAAAAACATTAAATTTCGCATTTTGATATCCTGTGCAATCGTCTATTTCCTCATATGATATATTAGCTTTGAAATCTTTTTTTATTTTAAATAATAAATTTTATGTTGTTTAATTTTTCATTCTCCAATTTAGAGCTAGCTATGCTGTAAGTGAAAACCAAAAGTTGAATGCTGATTTTCTGCTTTGAATTCCACTGTTTCTTTCGGATAAGAAAATAAAACGATTTACTTCAATGTTGGTTTTCAGGGTATCCATATGTAATCATTATTATTTGTGAACACATAAATTTTCGTTTCCAGTGTACAATGTGTATACTGTTGATCAAACTGTTCTTAGCTAAAATGAACATAATAAAGAGAAATTCTTCACACAAAATACATACATAACTTTCTAGAAAATTCAAGCAAAGGGACAGATCTGTAAATTAAATGTAGTTTTTAAGTTAAGAACGTCGTATGCTTCAGATTAAAGTTTAACGTTACCTGTGCTAAACTGAGTTTGATCACGTTTTGGCTTGTTATTTAAAGTTCGATTGAAAATATTGTGCTACAGAAAATATAAAAAAAACAGGTATACACAATAATGTAATGGTCGTTTAAGATCAACAGTGAAGGGAAAATCAATGATGTCCAAGAAGTCCTTCGCTCCATTTTGATTTGGATTTTTGACTAAACGTCCATTACATGATAGCACTGTGAACGAAAGAAAAGGCTTCAAAGAATCGTCGCGAAATATATTTTATTCTAATATGACGTCCTATATTTCTTCAAGCGATATATTATCAGGTATATCCACTTTAAAGACATTTAAAGTACCGTAGTAAGCTTTAACGACTAAAAATATCTTTTGAAATTCTGTATCTTACACAGAAATCACGCGCTCTATCAAACAATTCTGTATTTTGTGATATTGCATTGTTCGCCTCTTGATTTAAAAACATATATTTCACGATTATTTAACCAGACTGTAAACTACGCCGCCGACTGTATTGTAACTTTAGGTTTTTATATTAAATAATTATGCTATTTATTTTTTTTTTTATGAAAACGCATATCAATTTTCTCCCGATGTCTAAAATTTACTCTCAGAGCTATGTGTAAAGTCTCTTACAGTTAACGTATTCTAATGCTTCCGTTTTTCTTTTACTCGTGTTATGAATTATTTCTCCTAGATTTTACGAGTGTTATAGTAGATTTTTTTCGCAGGACTATGCTGTCATTATTTTCCGATCGAAACTTTTGATTTAAAAAATGATATCATCAGAACAATTGATAAATCAAATAAAAATTAAACCACTATATATCGGCCTAAGAAACTAATCTGACTCTACACAAACATGACAAAAACAAGTCACACAATTTGATGATCTTTGTAAAAGAAACACGAAACGCAGTTATAAACGTCACATTGACAAGATACCTTTCTGTAGGAAAGATAGGACGAACACATGACAAATGAACTGAAACTGAGATAATTTGAGAAAAACATTCTGATTACCAACCTGTCCAAATCCGTGTTTGTATAAAGTGTCGTACCTGTTATCCTGTTTTTTTTTATCAAAAATTTACTTTAAAAAACATAATGTTATATATAACGCTTATTCTAGTTGGTTTGTCCGCATAATATACGATTAGGCTAAAATATATACACAAAATCTAAATGATCGGGAGTTATCACTTTTGATTCTACGATACTTAGAAACATGTATACATGCGAGCTTTATCAATCATTCTCATCTGTTTGTGGCGAGAGAAAACAAAATGTATATTTTGAGACAAGTTACATATATTGTTTTTTATCCTGCAAAGATAAATGTCTATCTTGTATAGGGAGAATTTACGACAATGGTAAATTCTTAGTTTGTTTTTAGACAGCGTTATAATGACCAGAACAAACGTTTATTGCAATTGAATACAGGGTATATTGAGAAGTTTTATTCATTTAAAAGGATAAAAAAATTTCGGCACTCTTTATTTGTCTAGTTAATATGCCTGTGGCAGGATGAAAATAACTAATGATTTATACTGTACGCTGATGAAGACTACATAATTAACCGGAATTTATTTGGGCATCGAATCAATTTATTGAGAAATAAAAATGTGATATTCATCTACAGTGGTTCAAGCAGGCTCTATTTTGTTAAATTTTCAGATGCTTTAAAATTAACATGGATCGCGAATTATTATTTACCTGGGTAAAAAAAACAGAAAGGATTTAGGTGCGGTATATCCTATTATATACTTCATAATTCGTTTAGTAATATTAATTACAAATGTCTTTTATTGTAATTCCTAATTTTATCCTTGTAAGGAAATCGTACATCCAAAATAAAATATATGTCATTTCGACCTCATAAAGATAGTATAACAATGATATTAATGTGTGTTGAATTTACTGTATTTCACCGGAAGTTAAATACCATAAAAAGACCGAGCTAGTAACAATAGTTATAAATCATGGCGTAACATCCTGCTACACATATGGTATAGATAACTAATATTAAAAACCGGTTGACTCTGTCATTGTCTGTGTCAGAATTAAGTCTTCGAATCGGATGTCTTCCTGCGGAAGGATATACATTTGCTGACACAATAAAAACCTATCGTTTTCTTACAAAACAGTCAATTATATATCAATACAAAAGTTCAATTTTAAACATTTGCAGAATCGGACTGGAATCGATTCTCGTAAAAAATATTTTCTGCATGTTACTTTCTACAAATGTCAAGTTACTTTCAAATCAAGCAATTGAGTCAGCATTCACATTTTAAAAATGAAGCAATAAAAATAAATTACTTAAGCAATTGAAACATACACCATGAACTTACGAGACAATTTCAGTATTTCTTTTACTTTTATTTTTTTTTTTTACTTGCTGGTTTTTCTTCACTTTTTTAACGGATGTATCGACTTTTTGGTACAAATTGCTGCATTTTTGTTAAGTGGAAAATCTGAAATTAAATATGACGAATTTTTCAATCATGTTGAATGGATTGTAACACCTTAAAACTTCATTCACACATAAATAAACTGTAAATAGAAAACCAGTTTCATATTTGTATTGTGTATATAAATAACAATTTTATCGTCTCAAATCCAACTTCTCTTTACAGGATTTAAACAAGGTAAGCGATATTTTCAATGTAGGAAAACATTTTTTTTCCAAATGAAATTCTTAGACACTTTACGAAAATGATATTATTCATAAGATAAAACAGTAAAACTAATGTCATAGTGCAAAATTCATAACAAGGAATATAATTTCAATAATTCCAAAGTTCAAACAAACGTTTAGATATTTCAACAGCAAAATTGGGACTTCATATCTTTGGTCTTTATTTATATGCATATATATGTAGCAAACAAAAAATTAGCGGATGTCAGGTCATTGTGACAACTTGTCATCCAAAAATTAGATTATTTATTTTGCCTTAATTTTTATCAAAATATTTAGCAAAACGCAGCGTTAAGATCCAAAAACATTAAACGTAGAAGTCGAACCAAACTGCTTTATAGCATATTTGACCTAACATACTGGAATTGCAAACTATACAGTCATAGCTAGTGAATGTGCGGATGACCTAGTGACAGTCACTAAAGTATTATTATTACCAACAACTAATCTCAGAATTTGTCTCAATCTTTTCACCATTAGGTGCTAGATTTGTCTTCGTATTGAATGCCTTTGGATGCTTAAAGACAAATTAAGGCATTTTAAACTATAGTCCTTGTCAATCTAATTAATTTTACCAGGTGCAATAGTTTGCATAATGTATTCATTTCTATTCTATCCATTAAAATAACATTTGAAAATTAAGATTTAAACTTATGCTAATTCTTATCTATATAGGATCCAAGTCCATTTTTTCAATCATAGCACTAGCATACATATAAAAGCAAATTAAAACGAATATACGAATGTTTACTTTGAAAGGGGTATATTTTATGTTAGAGTAGATGGAAAGAAAAAATAACAAACTTCAAAAGTTTACTATTATATATTGGTTGATTTATTATTTAGTTGGGGTTTTACGCCGTTTTCAGCATATTTTATCAAATTCGCAGCGGCTAAATTTTATTGTTGGAGTAAGCCGGAGTCCCCGAAGGGATTCAACGACCTTCGGTAGGAAAATTGGCAACTTTTGTCAATTAAGATCGGAGTCGAACGCACCACATTATATATTGAAAATAATGTTACCTATTTATTATGTTAAATTAACCATTGTGGGTAGAAATTGTTTCCTCCCTGGAAGGTTTATAATTTTTACTGGGTTAAATACATTATGCATTATATTAAATTATAATATATGAATTTCTCCTGCCGTATATAAAAAGCTTCCTGATAGTAAATATCCAATCAACCTGAACTATACGCCTTAAAAAATAAACTTGTGTTGGTTAGTTTTAACATTTTTGTATAGAGTTCCAACGTGAATCATTTTTAATCTTCGAATACTAAGAAATGATCAAAAGCATTCATTGTATACATAAGCCCTCCGTCGTAAACAAATTTAATTTACTTCAACTAACTTTTCACTAGACCTTGTCATTTTCTATCTCGGTTATAATCTTTAAATGTATTTAATATTTCTTTCAATTTCTTTGTACCGTAAATTATAACGGAACGGGGGTTTTAAAGAAATCGGATGCATATTTAAAAAAAAATAAATAAGGTAAAAGTTTCCACAGTATTAAATTAACATTTTCTTTCACGTATAGTGTACATAAAATTTGAATGAAATTTTGAAATGTTTTCACAGGTGTGGTCCGAAAAAAAACAGCTTGGTCCAGAAACTCCGTGCATGTTATATTCCTGTGCACCACTTTTACAATCATTACTATGAATATTTGCCCCAAATTCTTTCAAAATGAAAAATGAAAAAAGGATCTCATTCACAGCTTTTGAAAATCAAAATTATGAAACAATTAAATGCAGTGTGCGAAATAAAACGTTGGCCACAAGTTTAAAAAAAATCACAAATTTATAAAACCATATTGTGCATCTACATGCACATGAAATGCATTATGTTATAGAGAAAGTATATTTGTATGTTTTTTCTGGTATTAGAATACACCTCGGTGTGTCAGGAATTGGTAGTTGAGAAATCGAGCGTAGCTTTCTGTAACTTATATACCGTTATTTCTTTTTTAAATGACTCTTTTTCCATTAAGATTTACAACTTATGGTTTACTTATTTATTGTTATACATAGAAGTATACTTTATTCTTTTGTGTTTTTGCAAGAAAGTTTAAATGGTATATTTAAATGCAAATACACATTCCTAATTATTAAATAACAAAAATAATCATTGATGCAAGATTTCAGAAAAAATGCAGGTTAGTGATTCATGCTCTCATGAGCCTCTTGTTATAAACGTTAAACTTGTGCATTATAAGATTGTATCCGATTTTTTTTTACAGTGATAGTGAAGTTTGGAAAACCGAAAAAGTAATTTTTGGTAAGAAGAAGGTGAGATCAGAAACAGATATAGATATAACCACAAAACAGCCAACAGAAGAATCCAGTATTTGTACAAATTTGTTAACTCTTGTTCCCATAGTTAAGGTTAGAACATGTAAAAGATTCATTTCTAAGTTTTTTATCCATTATTCTTTTTAGCAAGGTAGGTTATACACGTATAATTTATAAAAATATAGGATTTTCCAGTTTAATTCTGAAAGAAAACAAGCTGAGTTTTTATAGTTGGGATTGTAGATTTACAGACGTATTTCATTCCTTGTATTGCACATGGTATATCTCCTTAGCTGAAATTTGGATTTCTATTTCGGTATTTTTTGTTATGAGTACTAATGAAATAAAACAATTTTGGAAACTTAATTTGTATAATAAAGCTAATATTATTCTACATGGTAACATCATTGCTGTGCCGGGTATTTTCCATTATTTCAGAGGGTTTTTCTTCTAAAAAAATGAAAAGAAAAAACAAGTCTGGTGAATGCTGAAAGATTGTTATCAACAGGACAGAACAAATGCAAATACTAGAAGAATTTATGAAGCAGGAAATTCCAGGCCAATTGTTGCATTTCTTCAATCTTTGTCAAGTTAAATCGTAAAAGAAAGGTATGTTGTCCGCTTTAAGTGTTATTCTGTAGTCATAATAAGGGTATCTTCAAGTAAGGATTGTTATAGCAAGAACTCGTGATAATTATAGATAAATACATGGTCTTTTTCATACTACCCTTGTTTTCAGCCCGAGACCATGGTGTCGGTCCCGAGGTCTTTAGCCCAAGGGACGATATCAGTTTACTGATGATAACACGGCCGATATGAAAAACACCATGTATTAATCTATTTATCACATATTTTGCCACTAACAAGAACTAATTGTACTGTTGAATTAGATTTTCCAGTCTTCAAGGAAGTTTTTTTTTCAGGTTTTCGAATCCCTGAATATAAGTTGCACATTTACAATGCTGCAGCTAATAAACAGTGTTATTTCTTTCACTTGGAGTCAAACAAATGAATGCAACGTTAGTTCCTGTGTTTTTCCCCGAGATTACAAATAGATTTTATAAGCCCTTATTTGAAACGGATTAGAACATTTATTCACCATAAATAATGATCAGACGATTATTTACAGGTGATCGGAATTGACGTCACTGAAACTCACGCGAGGGCAGGTAACATGATGTAATTGCACCGGGGGCAAATAACATGCATCAAATTATGCTCTTATTACATATGCAAAATCAGCGTTATTTGAATAAAATATGTGATAATGCAGTACATGTATATACACAGCTGAATTTTCATTAATTTTACTGTCGTTTTATTTTTTTCCATAAGCCCTACAGTTTATAAATGTTTTTATTCTGGAATTCTTAAATATGGAAAGAACGAAAGTAAAAATCTTTCATTTTTTTCAGAAATAAACATATGATCATCCAAAGAATATGTTAGCGGTGGTCTTAAGTTTGTCCTACCTAGGACTATCCTAAAAGAGCTTTGTTTGACATCCCAAGACATTCCTAATTCGAGTCCTAAGACAAGTCTTAGGATATATCTAAGGGCATCTACGTTAACACGTCCCCTGGCTTATGTCCAGTCGTCGCAAAACTGTATGCATAGCAATTATCACCTGTTGTTGTTCAGGCAAAGATTTAGAAAGGCTTAGTCATAAAGTTAAACCCTAAATCCAAATACCTGAATTTTATATAAAAATATAAAAATATATGTTATTGGATAATTATAAAGTTAATCCCCTATGTCAATCATTTTGTAATTTGTCTTGTTTTATCTTTATTTGTTAAATTCAGTCTTAATATTGATCGTTAAAATAAAAATAAAAAAAATAAAAAAACGCGAATAAAATATGAAAATGCTCTTATACCTTTTCCCCAAAATCTTGTTAATTTATTTTTCAATTGTAATAACTTGATTAGTCAAAATTATATACATGTATGTACAATGAATATATTGAGTAAACTGTATCTATGCATGTACTTCTGTACTAGCTATATAGTGTATGATGGTGTTGTAAATAAAGTTCACCCAAAGGATACATTTACTAGTATAGGACAAACAAATGAAATATATGTTTATCTCTGTGATGAAATATATCTTAATATGCATGTGAACTGGATCAAAATTGGTCATAATATATTCCAACACGTTCTTGAGTATTGCTGTCAAGTTGGGCTGGTCATCGAATATATTTCTGAAACAGGACCATGTACGAATCAATGCTGCCAAGTTGGGTTTGAATTGGCTCACTGGTTTTGGACAAGAAGGATTAAAAAGTGCTTTCCCGCGGTGTCCTATATTAGACTAGTTTTACGGTGATAGCCATCTTTTGGATGATGGGCGTGGTCATCAAATATAATTTAAAAACTCAAAGTAATCTGAGCGACATTATCTTGTAAAATTGGACGGAAAATGTGCTTAATCATTGGCCGTATTATAATCTACAGATATGAAATTATATACTAGTATATGTCATGCATATCATGATCTCATTTCATATTATATACACATAGTTTTGACTTCAACGTACACATGTTCTTTAACTTTTGATGCGTGTGAACATAGAAATGGCTTGCACATTAAGTCAATCTCACTGCCATATATTCCAAAATGTAATCCTCACAATGTTTTTTTCGTTCACAAGCATACCTTGGTGAATCTACAAACGAAATTAAGGTATCTGTGTTTGATATTACTATCCATGTGGTGGTATTGCTCTAGATGGACTATTTGTCTTGTGCATATCTTCCGCCCAGCTGACATCATTCTTGGATACTTGTGTGCAGATTTTCAATAGCTGACTTCTTAAATTCGTTTCAACACCCTCAGGCAAAGAAATGATTGCCTTGCTGTTAGCTACACTTTTTAGTTCCAAACAGATACACACATATATATTTATAATCAGAAATGAAACACAAAGAATTTTAACATGTACATTTAATAATAAAATGACGACACGCTGCCTTATATTTAATCACGACAGATCAATATCATTTTATATAGGAACTGGTTAAAGTTTTCGTTGTTCAGTTTTTTCTCTGTGTGAATTTTTTTTAAATCAAAATATTCAAAATAGTTTTACTATTTCATCTTAAAACTAGTTTCCTTAGCTAATAAATGTTTATCTTTGACCCTTTGAAATACATAAAACTAACGATATCGCTATTACGCGGATATATCCATTACTGAGAGAACTTGCATCGATTGAATTGCGTTGAATTTATTATTAAAATTTAAAGGTAATGAATTAAACCAACGTCTTACACACAGATAGCACTTAGTGTATCAAGATTATATGTACTGTTATATATTTTGCACACGAATCTACACACAACAGATCTTAGCATAACATAGCATACTGAACATGACACAATGTTACTTGATATATTTTTTTTCTCTTTGTACATCGTATCGCCTAATAATCAATCCATGAATTACCATGACTTTAAAATAGTTAATGTTCACAACACTGTACCAAGATGCAAAAAGTATCACTTTTTGCGGTGTTGTGTTCTTCGTTGTTGTTAAGCGTATAAAAAAAACATAAGCACTACATAAAAATAATATTAAAGAGAAAATAATATTGAATTAACGGAACAACGGAACAGAAATATATACAATCCCCAACTGACGGTGCATAATTATGTCAGGTTAATCTAACACGATCTGCTTTTTTTTTTTGGCAAGGTTCCGGAGAAATTATTTAATTACGATTTGTCTTTCTAGGCTTTAGGTCTATTTTGACAATACTAACTGTTTGTTCAATTAATTTTTAAGATAAAGTCGAAAGCTAACCGCGCAATCCCGTGGTTTTGCACTTGCAGCTCTGCAAAATAAATCAGATACTGTATGGCTTTCTGTGTGACATCTCAAAATTGTATTAGAATGATTGCTGGATTTTATAATTTAAACTGTCCGAATAGTATAACAATTATTTTTTTTTTTTTTTGTGGTAAATTACATTGCATTTCTTGAGTTTGTTCGAAAAATACACACATCCCAACCCAGATGGAATATAACTTTCTCATATGAAAATGCAAGATGGATATATTATTGTTGTAGGTTTGCCACTAATAGCTTTTACATCTTCCACGGCTTAGTTAACGTACTTTTTACCCAATATGAATGACACATTGTGTTTTGCTCTGGACCACCAGAGTTTACTCCAAGTTTTCTACCAGTAGTCCTTTTAATTCAGATTCGAAACTCATTCAACTTATCTATTGACTTTGTTTATCTCTATATCGTTAGTGACATCTTAGGGATATCTGATCAATACAGATCTGATAAAATTTACCAGTAAGCATAGACAAATTTCGACGACTATTGAATTCCAATTGAGCCGGATAATTTTACTTATGCAGGATCACAGGGGCTTGGTCCCGGCCTTTCAAAGATGTTGCTTTCGTCAGTTCATTTCGTCATTTCGTACCAAGGCAAATAGATTGTAAACTTTTTATTGTGGCCGGATGGAGTTTGCGTTACCAAGACCTTCTGTGTACTAAAATGTCTAGAATTGCTCTTCCGACAAACATCGAAATAAGTTCCCCGACTAAACCACTACTTTACGGACCGACTAGCAATTAGGACCTGCAGTTCAGTCCAATGGCACCCCACGCTGTTTTATTTGGCAATATTAATTAACTTTGAAAACATATAAATCAAAAATATAAAAAGGACATCCTTACAAAAAATAATAGCTCTATATCAAAAATAGTTATAATTTAGGAAAACAACACTTGCAAAGGAAAAATGACCCCAGAAATAATAATCCTAGAAAAACAAACAGTGGTGGTAGCGATGTTTAGAGGAAACTTTGAACGTTGTGCATGTTTTAATTGAGCAGCTGAAATCTTCCATTAAACTCAGAAAATGCAAAGCATATATATTCCAAGCTAAATGTAGAAAGTGTGGATACAGATCCAACGATCACATACATATCATAATACATGTGTGACTTTTGAAAATTGATTAACAACAGTCTTTAAATCAGATTTACCTATCATAACTCATGGTACCATATAACTATATATTTTGCAAAATATTAAGTTGAACCAAATATCTTATCAAAATAATTAATTTGATTATGTTCAGTGATTATACCCGTTTTATAGAATTTAAAATATTCCCAAAATAACTACTACCACAAAGATACATTAACTTACTTATATAAAAAAAAATATTTATTCCAAAAGGAGAGATAATAAAATATTTTTTTTATTTTCGAAAATACCATCCGGTAAATTCTAACACCCCTCACAACTACTACCAGGAATTTTAACAATTATGAAGATTGCAATATACAAATTAAAATAAAAAATGATTGTTATAAACGCTTTTTATAAAAAATATATTTCGTTGGGAGAATTTGAATCAAATGTACACAAAGACGTGTGACGAAATTCTTGGTAAGAGATTTTTTTTTCAGTGTGCATATAATGTGTATTTGCAAATGAATGACAAAGAAGATTAGGTTGCCTGAACTTCATTTAAAATTTTATGAGATCTTTTACATTTTAAACTATATTTTGTTCACTTTGATCATGGCATTTTCCTAAATAAGCCGAAAAATAGTTCTTTTAATATTATAGATGTATTAATGTTGTTTTCAATATTATTTGGTTTTATTGCAGAAATGGCGGGTAGTGTTGTATTGGAAGAAATTAAGAAACGGATTAACAAGCTTGAAATGAAATATGGATAGTCAAAATCACGTATCTTTAAACAAAATAAGTACTTGAATAGTGTTTGAAGAATGTTCTGTATACAAAAGACATTACATGTTATATTCTGCGATATCATTTTTTGGTTTTCTGTATTTGATATGAAGTTTATTTGTACTTAATACTTCGACATTCTTATGCAATGCGATATTATTAAGATATCAGAGTCTTAGATTGTTTTAAAGTTAAAATTTGACCACCCTCTGACCCATTTATCTAAATTATGTAACATCCAACCACTTTTTTCTAGCAAACAGTCACCTTGTTGGTAAGGATACTGTATAGGTTTGAATAGTAAGGTTTATTTACAACAGTTTCCGGATTGACATGGGGAGGTTTATCTGCAACACTGTTAAGTGTATGTACAGACTATATGTTTTGTTTATGTTTGAGTTTTGTGCTCCTTCATGTTATTTTTTTTTGTCCATCGTTCTGCCTGTTGGGTGGCATGATTAAAATGTCATTTTTGAAATTTTATGTTATCCATTTTATTGAAGATATGTATTTCACCCACAGCCGTGACTCTGTTGGCATATAACAACGACTTCTTTTGCACAAACCAAGGCATTCCCATTGCGTATACATGTTCCATGTAGTTTTTGTAAAAAATTATTTCAGCATATCCCCTCCACCGAAATATATAATGATGCTCTTTCCTCTCACATGAGTTAGCTTCCTTCGTTGCTTAGTTAGGACACATATCAGAACAGATACCTGTTTATTGAAAACCCAGAAGACAAATTTCAAAACTTAAACACTTTGAGTATTATTTCCCTCACCAGTGTCGAAATATCAGTGGGTAAGTGGATTGTTCTCAAATCTGTCAGATGAAAACTCCATTCGGTTGCAAAAAATACATTTTAACATTCCCGTATATCAATAAAACGATTGGTAGCTTTTTAAAAAAAAAACTATCAAGTATATAATATATTAACTTTAAATCAAATGTGTGGCCGTTGTCTTAAGTCATGACTATTTTCGTTCTATGCTTAATAAATTGTCTATGCATAAAGTTTTAAATTCCATTAATGGGGATATTTGACTTTGCTTTTTTTCTGGAGCCAGTTGTCAATGTACTTCAATTTAACATAAATAAATCAAATCATGGTAATACACTTACAAAATAATGTCAAATTCTTTTCATCTTAAAAACTTGTAACGATGATATTGATTACAGCTGCAATGCTTTGATTTTGTAAAATCTGGACTTTTGTAATGATATTTTTCAATGGAAACATTTCAAATCGATAAGAGATTTCAAACAAGTACCAATTGTCAATAAACGACAGCTTGTAGTGTAAAATGATAAGAATTTCAAAAGACACTGATAACCAAAGGACAGAGGATGATTTGGCTTGATATTTGGCCACTCGAAGTCCAAATCTAAAAGTAATGAAAAACTTACTCTCAGGTATAATTAAGTACTCTTAAAATACTACGTTTTAAAGAACACGTTTTTTTTTAACAAGAAATAGCTTTAATACTATCAATATGCTGCCAAAGATGGCTAATTTGGAAGATATCAATGAAAAAACACCAAATTTCACTCATTTTTAATCTTTGGATTACAATTTTGAGATGAGCAACAGCCTTGCCCAAAAAGATATTTCACTGAAATGTGTCTTTATGTAAGACGAACATTATATAAAAAATATTGTTGGGCAAGGCTGTTGCTCATAGTTGTTTTGGCCATAATCTACTGTGATTTTTTTTTTTCAAATCCTAGATTTAGCAGACGTTCATGACGTCGCTGTTGCACCATGAGAAAGATTTTTTCCAATGATTGATGCATTTTGAAAGTTAGAGCATATATGAAAAAAATAATACAAATTCGAATCAAATCTGAATCAAAGTCCCAGAGGTTTTCAGTCGGATTTAAGTCCGGCGATCTGGAGACCCAAGGTAGCATATAGATGTTATTCTATTTCTCAAGGTATTCCATTGTTCAATGCACTCTGTGGTGCTTAACGTTGTCCTATTGGAAGAACTCCTCTACCCTTCAGTTAGGTGGATGAGGTGATGTTGGAGAATTTTGGCTCTGTACCTTTGAGCTTTAAATTGCCCAGGACATACCTTGACATGGCAGCATTTCAACTTTATTATAAAGTAAATTCAAGCTCCTTTTTTGTCGTTTTATACGCAATAGCTCAACCGTCGAATCAAGTGCAAGTGAGAAAAGTTACTGAATTTTCATGGCGATATTCATTTTTGAGAGCCCCCGTACATATATGGGTTCCTGACTTAAACATGTTTTGTGAGATCTCAATCCCCCCCCCCCCCCCCCATACCTCTAGCCAATTCGGAATAACCAAACAAGGCGATATGCACAATAAAACTTAGTTCAAAAGAAGTCGCAGTCTGATGTCGGAAAATTTAAAACTAAGCAAAATTACAATCTTCAATATACATTAACAAATGACTACTAACAGATACTTACATACCAGCTTCAGACCTCAATTAGACTGATCGAAAGAATTGTTAAGAGTATATGATACTGCATATAAATAGACCTAAAATTTGTTAAAACAACTTTTATTTAGGACTGTACTAAGTTGATGGAAAAAACTTTGAAATACCATTTGAATTTGTAAAAAAAATGGGCATGATATAGCTGAACATATAGGTAACATCGGCAAAGGTAACACGATTTTTATTTTTATTTGAACACAGCCTGACATGAAAATAAAAAAAAAATGAATGTATTGTCTACGTTTTCTTGAAACGCATCAATAATTACAATGACGTCCCTTTGTTTTTAAATATAATCATATTTTATTTCTACTTCCTCATACAATAATGTACCTTTTGTCCAGTGAATTGACGTTAGTTAAACACCAAAACATTTCGTAAATATTGCATACTAATATTCAGACATAACTCACTTAAAACTTCAATTGACATACGTATTAAAGGTAAGTCCTATCTGGTTTACATTTTTAATGACAGTATGCTGTATAGATAAATTTTGAAAAAAATCTGAGGACCCAACTTCTGGACTATTTTGCATGTTTTTCTCGTAGAATGGGTGTTAAAATAACATGTATTAATTGTAATGAAACTTTATACTATTACAAAGTACACTGCTAATCTTATATAAATGAACATTATACACTCATAACAACTACATGTAGCTTTTTGGAAAGTGGATAGTGGGTAAACCTATTGCAGTATTACTACAACATATGGTAATTACTCTAATTATAATTATTTCATCAGAAATGAGACAAGTTTTAATTTTTGTCCATTTTTAGTTTTCTATAATTTCAAAAGATGTTCTACGGAGCATTAAAACTCCTTGGATTGGTTCATCTTTATCCTTTCTTGACTACTTTTAGAATAAATTGATAAACCAGATATAAGATTAAGTCAACAATGACATACCTATCAACTTTCCCATCTTATCAAGTTCAGTTATGATTCTTATTCTAACAATAAGTTGGTTTTATTTTTTGATTTCTGAAATTTTGTTCCAACGATAACTGATGAACGTTTATTCAGATTTACAAAGAGTCACATTGTTAGAACTTGCAAAATCAGTGCAAGTAACAATTATAGGAATCCAATTCCAATAAACATAAAACAAAATGTTATCAATAGGTATATACGAAACACTATCAAACTTGGACTTATTGAACTTCATTTTTTTGTTGTTGGCCTAATCGCTATATTTCTATCGAAGCCACTGATGTTTCTAATTATCTGACAGTATGCCAGTTCTCCCTTTTATTATCTGTTTGGCAACGTCCATGTTTTCAATTTACAATAAAAAAAAATGATTAGAGCATTTAGGTTAAAAATGGTTTATTGCTAAAATAAAGTTATAAGACCGATTTAAATTTAATTTTAGCAGAAATGTTTTTGGCATATCCTCTTTTTAATTCTTAAAAGAACAATACTGAGATAAAGATACGCCAAATTTAAAAGAGTGTCCTTCTATTACATGCATTCGTATCTGGTGCATGGGTACCTTAGGTAATGCATAATGTAAACATGCTATTGACGTCAACTCGTTATTATTACCATGTGCGCAATTGTGATATTCAAAAATAGCATACACATTTAGGACCAATTTATATCGAACTTTACAATCGACTAGTAGTTTAAATGCCAAATTACAGAAATGTTTACCCACCACTGGAGGCTAAATGAGAGGTGTAAGAATTGCCTCGGACGGACATGTACTCCTCATATGTCATTGTCAAGTTAAAATGCTGATACACAAAAACATGGATAACAGGAAAGGTCAACAATAACAAACAAATTAATCAAAGCAACCCAACTGACAAAACGCAGTAGAACGAATAACATACAAGAGTACAAAAGACACACATGAACACAACAGGGAGTTAAGATAGTCTGACATTGTACAGACACTGAATAGTGGTGCGCTTAAACAAGTTTTAATGGTACCCTGATCTTCCCCTTATCTATCCTGACACTCCGGTGTATACAACACACTATACAAATCAATACAGTGTCATTTCTAACAATGTGACTGCTTGCTAGAATTGAAAATTTGAAAATTAGAGTGGACGGTACATAATTTATATAGCAGGGTCAAAATGTGCTCGGTGTAACTTCAAATCTAGCTATGGCTCTCATAGCTGCAGGTCGGATACTGTCGCTCTACTAAAACGAAAAATCTGAAATAACACATCCATAAAGAGTTTAATGCTATCTCGTAATAGAGTCCAATAGGAATCGGCAGTATTCGTTAGAGGCCAGTATGAATTTAAAGTCTTCAAGCCATTGGGAGAAAGAGCAATGTATACAGAATTGCACATTTCAAAAGATGTTCTACGGATGATTTATAGCTCTTACTGTGAAAGGATATTAAGTAACTTCCAAGTTTATGTGGGTTATTCACATATTCGCATTTATTCACGATATAACAGTAGAAACTAGGATGGGAACGTCCGTTCATAATAAGTGCTTTTCTGGAAGCTGGATATTTAGATAAAAGATGTTGATATATATTATAAAACTTTTTAAAAGCATTAATATGATTAAGCAGCTTTTGAAATCTATAACCAAGTAAAATTAGTTTTAACATAAATTTTAGTAAGAATCTCTCCATTTCCGATATTTATGGTAAGATCTAAAAAAACGAACAGCATTTACTCATCGTATTATCTTTGTTCAAATGTAGCTCTTTTGGATAAACGTCTTAGGCATATTTAGGAAACTTGGGGCTATCAACAGTAAGTAAACCATCAAGATACCTGCAATTATTGTTTAAAATGTCAATTAATTTATCAACATTTTTCTTTTACCCTTAAGGAGTTTTTCATGGAATACTGTTCATATCAATACAAAAATAAGTCAGTTCATAAGCAATGAACTTGTTGAAATTATGGTCTCCGGAAAGCAAATCTTAAATCTCGCTATGGTAGGAGAGATAAAAAAACATAATTAAGTGACTGTCTGCCTACAGTATATTCACTTATCGTGACTGAATATTCGTCTTTAAAGCCGGATCGAGATATATGTATATATGTATGTGTCTGTGTGTGTAGATTTGTGTTATAAAAAGGGTCAGTCTAATAAATACTTCACTTGAGAAAGAGATAACTATGTTCCAAGTATTAAAAAATAGGGAAGAACTTACAAAAAAATGCTAGTCATTTACATAGCATATATTTAGTACATACAAATAAAATCTGAAGTAATTATATGCGTGAGAATAATATTGTTTTTCAAAAGATTAGCTTAAAGACGGGTATTCATTATCTAGATCTATATTATATATATTTATTATTATCACCCACTCAACCGGATTGAAACATTTATCAGGTTGAACAAAAGGAGTTGTTTTCTTCCTTTATTATTTATTATTATCATTTCACATTAACATTAAAAACCCTTCAAAACAATTAAGCATATACAGTGTTGTCACGATGAAGATTGTTATCATTCAAAAAACATTTAACATTTAAAGCTGAGAGCATTGATTGAATAAAGAATATATCAAATAAAAACACGAAATGTTAATTTATGAAAATTTTGCTTTAAAACGGGATCAGATTTTAGATTAGTTCCTCTCCCAGGAAAATGTTAGTAAATCGTACATTTCAATCAAAAGATGAAAGAAATGTATACATTATTTTCTAATTACTATGAATTACAGAATAATAACGTAAAATTTTACATTATTCATGTGTTTCAGATGCATATTGTGACTTTTACGCTTGATGTAGAGCTATTGTTAAATTCTATATACCTACATCTAAGTAAAACTTTAAAATGCCATTACAAGCACCAATTATACTACTTTACGGAATTTACTACGTAAAGTAAAAACATCAACTTAACTATGTAAATGGTAGCATATAATTATGCTAGGAGATATTTTGAAAATTCAATATATGATGCTAGATTTTTCAATCGTATAGGTACATGAAATTGAATATTAAGCTACTTAAAAAGAAAGCAAACTGTACACTTCAAGAAGAATAAAACTTGTACAAAATTATGCAGGACATGCAGTAAATTTTTGAATGAGAAACATCACGTTTCCTTAGTATAGTAACTCGCAAAATAAATAAATATATGGATTTGGAAAACGTGAACGCTGTAAACCGCTGACTGCCGAAGAAATCAGCGCTTTTCTTCTTTGTCATTCTCTGTTTGAACTAAAACAGTATGGCAGATAGACGGAGGCTGTGAAATATGTCGCTGATATTAAGAAACGTCTTTAAAATTATTGCCTGGTCCAGTTAAATCTAGAAAGACAAACTGACGCTACATGGTTCTCATTTAAACTGTTGAGTGGACTTTTCATCATTATGTTTAAAAATTATAATAATTACTTAAAACAAATTTGTCGTTGTATACTTTGAATAGAGGAAGCAGATTTTTGTTTTCTATGATTTAGAGCATTACTTTCCGTCATAAAAATGGCTGGAAAATATCTATAGATAAACCTTTTTCAAAAAAGTGCAAAACGACAAAGTAGTTCATCAGACAATTCTAAGGTCAAGGTACAATTTCATAATTCAACAATGAGGCCGCAAGTTTTTTTTTGTTTTTTGTTTTTTTTTTTTTTAAATGAAAACCATAAATTCAGATTGTGCAAAAAGAAAAGCGGGGGAGAGAGGAAATAATTCAATGCATAATATGGACTTTTTCTTAACAGACATTCCAGTGATAGGTCCGAGCCTAAACATCTCTAAGAGGGACCAATGAAAGACAACAACAATCTCAAGAAATAAAGCTCGGGAAAAGGGGAGATAACCTTATCCAGAAATTGAATAATGTCGAAGAATGGAAAAAAAAAACCAGTACAATCTAAGTTCATGACTACCCCGAAATTTCCAGTTAAAAAAGGCGTGAAAATTAACCTTTTCAAAAAACTTCGAAAATTCATTATTCCAAATTTAGCATGCGCACGAACCACTTCCAATGACGTTACTTCCTTTTAAATCATTTCCGTTGATTTCATTTTTTTTTTCGTTGAGACACAGATATTTCTATTTGTCTTTTTTCCTTACACTTTATATCCCCCTTAGAAAAATCTCTTATTTTACTTTTTTTGTTTTTTATTGCATTTTGGCTACAACAATCGACCTTCTTTAGATGTTTAGTTAATTATTTCCATTTTCAAACTTAGAGTTTTGGATTTCAAAATACTCGGAAGTTTTCCATTAACCAAGTTTTAGGTTTCTACATTAAAGATATTATGATGGTATGTTTGATACGTTATGAAACGAAAGTCTATTATAGTTTAAATGTCTTCAACATATTCCTATTATATTGAAAGTCGCGAGTTACATACAACATCAGATTAATACTTTTTATTTCTATATATGGTGATGGAAAGGAATTTCTTTAATTTACATTTGATACATTGATAACTTTTTACATTGAGCGTTTACAGTACGGATCATTTAAAACATCGCCCTCAAGTAGACATTTGAAACAGATTACAGTTCCTTAGTTAACTTAGACCAGAGATTATGAGTGTTATTGGGACCACGGCCAGGACTGCGACTGCTTTCGTCCTCAGAACGGGACATGCGCACTACGTTTGTTTTGATTATTGTTTTCGTCCTTATGACCAAATCCGTCTCTGCTTTAGGACGGCGCATCCGTTGTATTCCAAATTTACTTGAATTCTGGGACTAGTCATCAGAACGCCACACGCGTAGTTTAAATTCTTTAAATAAAAACAATTAATTTTCTTCCAAGACGTTCAGCTGATTTTCGTTAAAATGTTTCATCTTAATTAACCCAGTCGTCAGACTTGTCTGACATGATTATTCATTGATTTGTTACAGAAATTACAAGTATTTAGCAAAATTCAAAAATAATAGAAATACTAACGGTTCATTGCTTGCATTGCACATGGTAGATCTCCTTAGCTGAAATTTTGCTTCCTATTTCGGTATTTTTGGTTGAGTACTTCTTGTTTAATATAAGTTTGGGTTTTTGGTCTTCCAAATGTTTCGGTTTTAATGCTGCTGATGAGAGGTAACTCTTTGAAGTGCGTCGTATACAGCATAGTATAAATTTACTATATCTAATATTAGTATCTTTGGATTGTTATTTTTAAAGTACGCAGACTATCAAAAAATTATTCGTATTTTAGTATATATAATTTTTAAATAACTTTTTTTAACTGTAATCTTTATTCTTATTTTTTCAATGTTTTTATTTATCATACCTATCCTACTTAGGGACGCAAAATTCCATTTAAAAGAATATATTTATTTATTTGTTGTTTTTTCTATTATTTCATTTGGTCCATTTCATTTTTGTTTCTTTTTATTATATTGTAATTACATGGCTCGAACTTTTTTTAGATGTCTTGTTTCTATCAGATTGTGTGATATTAGATTAATGTAATTTTTTATATTGAAAATTTTTTTCTGAAGTAAGAATAGAAGACTTTTCAAACTTGACATATTCTTATCTTATATTTTTATGAAGTTTTGAAACGAATTTAGTTCATACATTTCTTACGGTTCTTAAATGCCTACCGTAATACATTTTAGATGACAAAATTTCAATTTCACAGTGAAAAAAACATAAAATATAGCTGTTCAACCAATAATATATTCATACTAAGTCAAATTAAGACCTATCAGGGTGTGCGATATAAGACAAAAGTTATTTTTGTTTCAACAGAAGTGTTTTTTCAAAGTTGACATGTACTCATTTTATACCTTTTCCTTCACATGAATTTAGTTCATAAATTTTATTCGGTATCTTAATAAGTTTCTCTGTCACTTACCGTAATATTTGTTTGATAAAACAACTTTAAATTTCAGAGTGAAAAGACACTTAATTTAGCTTTTCTAACATATGGTATCCAAAAAAGTCTTTTGCAACTTACCGTAGTATTTTTTTTTTTAAATATTTCAATTTCACATCGAAAAAACACAAAATTTAGTTTTTCAGCTAATTTTAGGTTGATAGTTAATCCCATTCAGCTCTATCAGAGTGTGCGATATATGACTCAGACTTGTCGGGTAAATATTTTATACCTTTAGGAATTTTTGACATGAATTTAGATAAAATAACATTCATACAGTATCTTAAAAAGCTTTTCTGCAACTTACCGTAATACTTGTTTGATAAAAATATTAAATTTTACAGTGAAAAAAAAAACAACAAATTTAGTTATACATAGGATGATACATACTTAAAGTTAACTATATAAGCTTGTGCATTATAAGAGAAATGTGATTTTGTAAGAATGCTACTGTTTTTAAAGAAAAAACACAAGTTTCAAACTTGATTGCTAGATATTTTATACGTTAAGGAATTTTGACATGAATCTAGCTAAAACAAATTCATACGGTACATTAAAAAGTTTTCCTGCAACTTACCGTAATACTTGTTTGATAAAAATAATTCAATTTTACACTGAAAAAAAAAAAGCATTTAGCTTTTCAAACATATATTACTTAGGATGATACATAGTCAAATTTAGCTACAATGTATCTAAGCTCGCGCAATTTAAGAGAAATGTGACTTTTGTAAGAATGCTAATGTTTTTAAAGAAAAGAAAATTTTCAAGCTTGATTTTTGTATATTTTACACTTTTTTGAATTTAGGCATCAATAATAAAAATGACTTTGTGTTTAAACTAAATCATATTTTTTTCTTTTTCCTTATACAATAATCCACCTGCTGTTCAATGAATTGCCGCTAGTTAAACCCCAAAACATTGTGTTAATATTCAAGCTGATTATACAGACATAACTCATTTAAATTTTCAATTGACATACGTATTAATGGTAAGTCCTATCTGGTTTACATGTTTAATTAAGTATATTGTTTAGATCACAATTTTCCAATTGTTATTGCTTATATGTGTATTGTAAATTCAGAAGATTAATTATATAAAACAAATAATCTGCGCATACATAGAACATTATAGAAAACCATTTCTCTACTGTTTCTCTGTTTTAATTGAAGCCATATCAAAGCGGAATCTAATTTATTTATAGTTAGATTAAAGAAGATACTATCTAAAACGAATGGACAATTCACAATAATATTTAATAAAACATAAAACAGTAATATAAAAAAAGTTTCAATACCTCTACTTCCAGTACGGTGTGTGTTGCTCATTATGATTGGTTGGAACGTAACGTCTAGGATCTTTTATTTTCTGGAAATGACTTTCAGCGTATGAATATTTGACCCATTAAAATAGTGCCATTTTAAACCACTCATTTTTTTCTTATTGTGTCGAAATGTATAATCTTGTAAGGAATTATAAATAATAAGAGTTGTTTTGCCCAATTTATCGGTGTAGAATCTCGACCAGGTTACTCATAAACCTAACTTAAAGTCCTTCAGACTTTCTTTAGTTTGTGAGTGGATTTGTCTCCTTTGTGCATCAATAAATTGCTTCAAAACGACTTTTATTACTATAATGAAACACGGCAGCCACTATGCATATCCCCGCGCCACTGTTGTGTTAATCACAGAATTAAATGCTCTAAAGGAAATTATACTCAGATGCGACAATAACTTTAGTAGTGAATTTGACAGGTGAGATAGTAGTCATAATGTTAAACGAAGTGTGACTGATAAGATGTCATATATTGATAATGTAAATACATGTAGTGAACTGTTTTTATGATGACATGTTCTACTAATTAAATGTAAATTTACCAAAGTTTGAATATCAATTTTGGAAATTGAATGGTTAGCCTAAGTCTTGTGACATTAATAGTTATTAATATGCATTGTTGCTAGATACATTTCCAAAAAATAAGATATAAGGGTCTTTAAGGAAATTTACCAAAATTGAAGTTGTTTTTTTTTAAATCCAAATATTCCATTTAATTTTGAAAATTTAATCATTCCCTATACAGCTGTTGTTTTTTTGTAAACAAATATGAATGGTTGCTAGGTTCTATTCCAAAAAATTCAGATCTTAGAGTCTTTCGGGAAATTAACTAAATTTGAAATTCATTTTTGGAAATTGAATGGTAACTTTAACTCTAAGGATATTCATGGTTATAAATATGCATGGTTGCTAGATACATTTCCACAAAATGAAGATCTTAGAGTCTTTCAGGAAATTTAACAACGTTGGAATTTCATTTGTGGAAATTGAATTGTTACCTTAACTCTTGTGATATGAATGGCTATTAATATATATATATGGTTCCTAGATACATTTCCAAAAAAAATAAAGGTCTTAAATGTATTTCAGGAAATGTTCCAACTTTGGATTTTTTTTTTTTTTTTGAAATCCAAATATTCCATTTAATTTTGGAAATTCAATCATTCCCTATACAGCTGTTGCTTTTTTGTAAACAAATATGTATGGTTGTTAGGTATTTTTCCAAAAAATTCAGATCTTAGGGTTTTCTGTTATCAGAGGAATTGGTCGGTGCATAATGGGACGAGGGAAATAGTTTTTTCTTTTTTTGGGTGGGGGGGGATGTTTATTTTTTCTTTTTTAAATATGTATAATGGATGGGGCAGAACTTTTTTGTTGGAAAAAATCATGCCATAAAACTCAGGACATGATTTACACACGGGGATATGCCGTATGTTGTGCTCTTATCCGTCTTCTCAAACGAACATAAAATATTTATAAATGAAATCAATAAAACTCAGTCACGAGTTGTAGATATTTGGTATTCGAATTTTGAGATTAGTTATTCTGTTTATTAGATTGAAATATTTCATGCATGAAGAAGATTTAACAAGAAAATACAAGTGATTATGTTTTTATATGACTACGCGTCAACCATTATATAGCAACTTCGTTGGCGACATCTATTTTTCCTAGAGTGAAATATGACTTTCGATTTCACTGGGTGAATTGTCGGATTTGATTTCACTCGGAAATCCCGGTATTTCACCACAGTCAATGTAATAATCTTTATTAATTTAATAAGCAAATACTAATGTTTATATTCTTATACTGCACGTCCTCACCCGCTGCATCAACTTTACAATAAACAATACACAATCTATAAAAGAAATAATTTTTACTACCATAAAAAATCAGTTAAGTAACATCTTTCATTCTACGTTATGCAAATACCAAAGGTATCGTACTCCAAGCTGTACGTTTCAGTAGTATACGTAACTAATACGAATCCTGTTAAAAAAAATTCATCAATTCACATAAATCTTAATTGTGTCGGTGGGTGGGTGGGTGTCAGAAATGATCAGGGTGAATTGTCCGAAATGTAAGCCTCGAATAACATATAATATACTTTAAATGTACCTTTACAGTTATTAATCTATCAATGTCAATTTTGAATCATTGTGAAACATTCCAAAAACAACATTTATTTTCCAATACAAAAAATGGATAAATGAGTATTATTTAAAGAAAAGCCCAGTATAACATCCTGTGAATGACAACTGTAACCAGTATTATATTTACTATTTATTTTCTTTCCTTAGGTAATATTACATGCCTAATCATGATTGCTGCTTTGGTAACAGTTATGCTGTTCGCAGCTGTTTTGGGAGTGGTAAACCCATGTCCTACATATTGTTCATGCTCAACTACTACTTCGGGTTTTTCTGTAAACTGCTACAGCAGAAACATTGGACACGTTCCCGAAAATATACCACATACTACCTACAATCTGTGAGTACAATGAAAGATCTAGGCTGATATTTTTTTTAATTTCAAAATATATAGCTGTGTAGAGATACATACCTGATAATAGAATATCTAACTAAGATATAAAGCAACCACGATACTTAGGAGAGTATTGGTACAAACAGGTGTATCCTGCTGAAGAACTCATTCATATGAATTTAGATTGGAGGATACATAATAATATCAGATGTCCTGCAAAATGGCTAATTTTGGTCCTTGTAATCCCTTTTATCTATTTAACGACAACAATAACACAAAAATACCTTCAGTAACTATTATAGCATTATTTAGGAAGAACCATTTAACCAAACAATCAATCGTAGAAGACATAAATTTATCGTGTGTCCCTTTTTGTTCCTTTTATCTCTAAAATGTCAATAGATGGAGGAAAACGGATCCGAAGAGATTAACCAAGGATATATTTTTTTTAAATTCCATCAAAATTAACAAAAAACCCTTGATAACCTTGAGAAAAAACGAGGAGCAAAATTTCTTAAAATCAATACCAACCTGTATATCTAATGTGTTAACATTGTAGTAAAATATTATAAGGATACTTTCAATTGAATGAAAGTAAATGAGCAGAAACCCAATTATCTACTTACAACAATGCTGACAGGTTCATACCATTTTATATACAAAATATTTGTTGTCGTATGAAAAACGTCAAACACCTGTTTGCCATTTGAATCCCCAAGATCACATCGATCTAAAGAAATATTAATATATACAATTTCTCTGTTAAAAATTTCTATCTAATTTGCTAACATTTCTTTCAAAAATTAGCTATATATTTTTTAATATCGTTTGGAAAAAGTGATTTTTATTAATTTAGTTTATTGACAATTTTTTAAATATTATAAAAAAAACGAGCGGATAGTTCTAACGTTATAATCACCTCGTTATCAGCGTAACAGTTAATGTACTTTTGCTATGAATTTCGGTTGTAATTGTGTCCGTGTTGCGTTAATATTCGATATATTCGATATTTAGGTATATTCTATCTTTTATATACAAGTTATAAAAACCTAATGTAAAATAGTTTACGAAATATTTTCCTATTATATAAACTCCAGTTTTAATGGTGCAAAAATACTCTGTAATCGTCATGATTAATTGGGTATGTCGTGCTCGTATAAATGTCTTACATAGAAGAGAAACAGGACAGAACATGATGTGTAACTGCCATTGGAACAGATTCTTGTAGTAAGGAGGGCAAACATATTATTACACTACGACAGTATTTAAACTTGCATTACAAAGGTGTTCTCCTAATTTCACATGGTATATGCAGTTATAACGTACTGCTTTAATGCAATGGAACAAAATAATCACATCGATTTTGTCATGTAGATATGTAGATGTAGTTTTTTATGGTATTAACATTTTGCAACAATATTTTAAGAAACTTGGATAACAATGGTATATCAGTTATTGAGGATGGAACATTTGAATGGCTCTCAAGATTGTAGACACTGTAAGTTATACAATGTAAATAATAACATGTTGAAAGCTGAACATTTAAATATTACATATCCAGATATACTGAAGTATGTAAATGCTACTATTTTCAAAATGCACTGGTTTGAGTTATAGGTTGTACATAATACAGTAAACACTATATTTAGCAACAGAAAGAAAAGAATATACAGCTATTATATAAATTCTTTAGTATTAGTATGTTGATACTAGCGCGAAATTTGATACTTTACTTCCTGTAGCTAATTGTCAAACTTGTGATAACTAAGGAGTATTTCCCTCGAGCATAGCTTTGTCCTTAGATGGGTTTGGTTTCCCGTTTTGTTTAGTCATTTTGTTTTTTGTTTTTTTTTTTTTTTTTTTTGTTGTATTTGCTTTTCAACGTTTTGGATTTTTGCTTTTGGTTTTTGGTTTTCAAGATTATAGGCATTGAGTCGTAAATCGACGAACTGTGCACATCTTGTGCATCAAAATTGGTATCAAACAATTGTATTTTAAAACAGAGAGTTCAAGAACACCAGCTCGAGGACGTCTGTTTGACATTTGGTAGTTTATATATACTAGTCAACAAAAGAAACAATACAGGGTAATGCATTTTCATATATTCATAATTTCAAATAGCTGTAATAAGCAGAAAAATAGACCCACACGTCTGATGTTCTTCTAATCAAAATCATGTCTGTCGATTTTCTTCTCGATTTTCCACAAATTTAATTGAACCCTCTTTTTGGAAATTCCATTTTCCACCATTTCAAGTGTTCTCCAAATTTCAAAATGAGAAGCGTTAGATCAAGGAATGAAGAAGCAAACCACTGTTGCCCTCATACTGAAGTTTTTTTTTAAAGGAATTACCAAGATATTTGGTTCTGAACTTGTGTATCGTTACTTTTGGTGACTAGTATACATGCATCAATAACGCATGAAATCATATTTTCAGCTATTTACAAAGAAATAGCATCTCTATCATTGAGAATGGGGCTTTCAGAGGTCTTGAAAGTTTGGAGATTTTGTAAGTTACAATTTTAGAGATCGATGTTTTTTTATACATTTCTCTAAGCTTGCAGTTACACTTATAATGTACGGCTCCTGGCTGATTAAAAGGTTTATTCAGAAAGCGTAAGATATAACATGTTTTTTTTCAAGATAGGCATGTGTTATCCAGACAAATAATTTCGATTTACAGTTATACTTTGGATGAAGGAATATAATTTCACACTGACAAAGCAATTGTATCATTTTGGAAAAGGTTGTGACTTAATTCTCATATCACCATGATCAGCTGTCATGATCGTTTGGGCAGAAGAACACCGAATATGTTATGAAATAACATCAACCATTTAAAACACCTTTAAATATGTATATTTGTCCATTAATATGTAGGGTGCCTTCAGTAGACGAAGCACATACAAACCATAATGGTATTCGAGGTCATACAAGAAATGCACGAAACAAATAAAACTATTTTCAAATTCAGAGCGGGGCATCGGTTACCAAGTGGTCTAGGTAGTTTTCCATGAATACTAATGATCACTAGTCTGTCAACGCTGGGGTTGTGATTTCCAATCTCACCTTTGGGAGGGGGAGTGGTGTGGTGTTCGACTCCTATCTAAACTGACGAGGATTGCCAATTTTCCTACGGAAGGTCGCTGGCTCTCTCCGGGTAGTCCGACTTCCTCCACCAACAAAGAATGGCCGCCGAGAAATAACAAAATGTGCTGAAAACGGCGTAAAACCCCAACCATAAATAAAACAAACAAGTTGAGAGCATAATACTGGGATATATAATTTTTGGAAGCAGGCAACGCCAGTGATGCATTGTCACAGAGAATAAAGTTTGTAAACTGCTAAAAGAAACCAAAATGATAAATTGTGGATTTAATTTTCATATTCAATAAATAGTTCATGAAAATGAGGGCAATATGGCATCATATGGACCGGCAGGTCACTCCAAAAACATTATATGGACCGACTATTTCTTATATTATATTTATGAATCACTTCTAAATTATTTCTTTAATCCTGGAGGTGGTTCCTCGCCGTAATACTTCAAATTTTACTCCACACCCAATATAAAAACATTGAAAAATTACATCAAAATATAATGCACCAATGTGCACACGTTGATGTACTGAGTATATCCAGAAAATGAACAACCAATAGATTACTTGTATATTCTGTAGATAAGGAAAAGAAATGAAGAATATAGTCAATTTCTCTGCATTTAAACGGTCTTCTGTATAGG
This sequence comes from Mytilisepta virgata, assembly GCA_028015205.1. Lineage (NCBI taxonomy): Eukaryota > Metazoa > Mollusca > Bivalvia > Mytilida > Mytilidae > Mytilisepta > Mytilisepta virgata. The sequence continues at coordinate 22,707,373 of CM051513.1, forward strand.
TTATTCTGTTCATTTGCCACAGAAGACTTCCGATTTTTGCCACCAAAACAAACCCGGTAGCAATTCCGAACAAAGTCGTATATTAGCATGGATCTCCTGTGCATATACGATCATATGGACTGGAGAAATTTACTTAAGACAAATAGTAGAAAAAACATTTTTAATTATAAATGTATGTCTTTGTAACAATCGTTTACAAAGCTTTTGCAAACCTGACACATATAAGGACACCGTTTTTATCACTTTAAAATATGTAAACCTGATTAGTATATTAGTATAGTAATTAAATAACAGAATAATAAAGAGGAGAATAAAGTCTTTATTGTAATTATCTTTTTAAGACTGTATAGAATAATATCTGAAATACAAGAGAATAAGAGAGTAATGACATTGGTACACATAAATTCTGTTCAGCAACGAAAACATTTTAAACGAAAGTATCCAGATTTGGATCATTTTATAGAAGATATCTTATTAATTTAGCAGTCTTGAAAAATAATATATGAATTTATAGAAATTCAAGTATTATATTCTATGGATTTGACTTTCATATTCAAGAGAAAGGTAACAATGCAGTATCGGTACAATTTAAACAAAATTCATCTTGTATCCTATGTTAAAAAAAAAGATTTAAACTGTTTTTCTAAACTTACATTAAAATAATGTGTAATAGAGGATGTTGTCTTTGGTTTGAAGACTTTGTAAGCTGGTTATATTATTTTTTTCATGTATTTTTTATTTTCATCAGTTGGATTAATATATGTTTGAATGACACAACCACACTTTTTTCATCTTTACTAAGTTATATTTTCTTCTACAAATCTGATCCAATCTTATACTAATATTTTCAGTTGTGTGTTTTCGGTGAATCACTTAATTATTTTGTCGTTTTAGTGTATTATAATCTTTAATTCTTTGCTCTGAGGTCCTTTATTTGTAGAGTGTAGTATATTCTGTGTCGTTAATTTTGTCTATATAATTGTTCATATAAGGAATTCCCCCATTTACATTTTTGAATTCTAATTTCGATCTTCATATCTTAGTTTTTACTTCATCTATAATCCTGAAGCCTGGTTTTATCTCTTCTGGAATTTTCCCTGAAAGTCTCTTTTTTCGATCGGATACATTTGACCTGATTTTGGTCGTTACTTTTGACGTTGATGGTCTAATTCTACAAACTACGTCATTTGTCTTTACGCATTTTACTATTGTTTTTGCAAATAGAGATGCGTCTCAAACAATGCATACCTCTGATGATTTATTAAATATACATAATTAATATGGAGATTAAAGAATGTTCGTTTTAAAGTGACCATCAGCTAAATTCCACTAAACGTAGGAATCAATGTACAATTACTGTGCATTTTACCTGTTGGAATGGTTCTTATTGTTAAATTCAAGAATGAAAACATAAAATAAAACAAGAATAAGACATGAAAACTTAACCTACTTTTTTCCAAACTACATTGAAGATTTCCACGCTAAATCATTTGATATATAACAGTTGAAAACAGCTCAAGGACCATGAATATAAATGAATGGCTACAATCACATCAATACACAAGTACACAATTTGCTAACTGACTCAGACAATCTTAATTCAAATGTGACGAAATTTGGACATTACGCGAAATAAAAACATTTGCACTGAGACAGATTGTTAACTCCTTCTTAAGGTTTTCCTGTTTTGATTAAACACCTTACAATGAAATGAGTTTAAAAAACACCGAAAACAAACTTGGATATTCTACACAATAATTGCATTTTCTTTATGTAATAGTAATACTGATGCTCGAAACAATAGATTATATATTTTTCTACATTAAAATATATTAAAGAATTCCTAATTACCATATAGAAAGTCAGAATATCGTTATAAAAGATATTACTTCAGGGAATTGATAATGTTTTACATTAACATGTATTAAAACCAGAAAACAAAGCAATCATTGCCTTTCCTATATCAAATGTTTTCTGAAATATATCAAAATGGTTTTGTTTTAATAGTTTTTTCAGATATCTTAATTACAATCGTGACTTTTTTATTTTTATTGTAATTTCATTATGTCTTGCCAACTATATCTCTCGGAATACTCGTCAGTACCTATTTACAATACTTTTGATAGTACGAGTGTGTTGCAATATATGGTAAACGGGACCTTCATATTGATGCCATGAAAATATATGGTTTTACTACAACAATATGACCGGATTCTGTCATGACGCATGAATTTACAATGATGTACAGTGTATTGCTGAAAAAAGGTTTTTACACCTGCAAAATTTAACTTGTTGCTAGCATATTGTATTATATAAAAGAGCAAACTCTTATCCACGTGTAGTTGAACAGTGTTTTTATACTGTTGACATCAATTTTATTCTTTTCGGATGCATTTTCACTACTGCTTAATTTTAGGTGACGAAATGTTGACATTAAGCGAAATGAATACATTTGCTCCGAAACAGATTGTAAACTCCCTTTTAAGGTTTGCCTGTTTCGATTAAACACCTTCCAATAAAATGAGTTTAAAAATACCGAAAACAAACATAAGATTTCCTACACAATAATTGCATTTTCTTTATATAATAGTAATACTGCTGCTCGAAACAATAGACTATATATTTTTTCTACTTTACAATCTATCAAAGAATTCCTAAGTATCATGTAGACAGTCAGAATATCGTTATGAAAGATATTACTCAGGCAAATGTAACTGTTTTACATTGGAATGTATTAAAACTAGAGAACAAATCAAATTATTGCCTTTCCTATATCAAATGTTTTCTGAAATATATCAAAATGGTTTTGTTCTCTTACTCTTTTCAGATATCTTTATTACAATCGTTTGCAGTCTGTTACAGAAAATGCTTTTGAAAGTCTGACAGGCTTAATTAATTTGTAAGTATTCACTTACAAAAGGACAACCAAGACTGCAATTCGGGCTCAAATTAAATTAATTGCCTATCCTTCTTTTTTCTTTTTTTTTTTTTTGGCCTCGAATACACATGATGAGTCTCAAATCGAGAAAATGTGATTATCTTGTGCATTAAATTTGGTATGGAAGAAATAAAAAATGCCAATTTTATTTTTATTGTAATTTCACTAGATCTTGACCACTATATATTTCTGAATATACTCGTCAGTGCCTATTTAGGATAATTTTTATTATACGAGTGTGTTGCAATATAGGTAAACGGGACCTCCATACTTATTCTATGAAAACTATATTTTTACTACAACAATATGACTGGGATATATTTTCAGTCGCATGAATTTACAATGATGTACAGTGTCTTGCTGAAAACAGGTTTTTACACCTGCAAACTTTAACCTTATTGTAAGCATATTATACTACACTATGTTATTAATTAATCCAATTTTTCTTTTCGTTTGAATTCTGGTTGTAATAGTGTTGGGTCAGATATTACAATACTATCCCTTAAAATTAACTCTAACAAATTGTAAAATTTATGAACGTTAAGAAGTATCTCCCTCGGGCATAGTTCTGTCATTAGATGGTTTTTGCTTTACAGTGTTTTGGGCATTTTTGCATTTTTGAACTTGATCTTCAAGTTTTTGGATTTTTGTTTTGGTTTGCAACATTTTAGTCCTTGAAAACAAATGATAAGTGGAGAATTGACGAAATGTTCACACCTTCTGCATCAAAACTGGTATCAAAGAATTGTATTTTAACACAGAGAGATAATGAACATAAGCCTATCAGCTCGTCAACTTTTGTTTTACATTTATCTATATGCATCTAACACTAACGCACGAAATTATACTTTCAGACACTTAGCCCATAATGAAATTTCTATCATTGCGGCTGGAAGTTTCAGAGGTCTTGATAGTTTGCAATATTTGTAAGTAATTATTCAAGTTGTACAATTTTAGGCACTGATGTTACGCTATATTATTTTCCAAGTTTTCAATTAGACTGATAATGTAAGGTTCTGCACTGATTACAATGTTTATCTAGCAAAAGAAAGATTTATTTTTTTTTTCAAGATAGTCATCTGTTATCCCCACAAATAATTTCGTTTTACAGTCATAACTTGAATACAAGAATCAATCTCACACTGACAGATGACAATTTACCATTTTGGAAAAGGTTGTGACTTAATTCTAATATGGTCATTTCCAACAACGTCCCAGTCGTTGCCAAAATCACGTTTAGGCAAACGAACTCCGAATATCTTAAGAGTTAACACAAACAGTTTAAAACACATATAAATATCTGTATTTATACATTAAAATATTGAGTGTCTTCTGTAGACAAGACCTATCGAGATCTAAATGGTATTCGACGTCATACAAGAAATTCACGAAATTAATTTAACTATTTTCAAATAAAGAGCATGATGGGATATATGATTGATTGATTAATTGTTGCGTAACGTCCAGTAGTAAATATTTTGTCGTTTTAGTGTATTATAATCTTTAATTCTTTGCTCTGGGGTCCTTTATTTGTAGAGTGTAGTATATTCTGTGTCGTTAATTTTGTCTATATAATTGTTCATATAAGGAATTCCCCCATTTACATTTTTGAATTCTAATTTCGATCTTCATATCTTAGTTTTTACTTCATCTATAATCCTGAAGCCTGGTTTTATCTCTTCTGGAATTTTCCCTGAAAGTCTCTTTTTTCGATCGGATACATTTGGCATGATTTTGGTCGTTACTTTTGACGTTGATGGTCTAATTCTACAAACTACGTCATTTGTCTTTACGCATTTTACTATTGTTTTTGCAGATAGAGATGCGTCTCAAAGAATGCATACCTCTGATGATTTATTAAATATACATAATTAATATGGAGATTAAAGAATGTTCGTTTTAAAGTGACCATCAGCTAAATTCCACTAAACGTAGGAATCAATGTACAATTACTGTGCATTTTACCTGTTGGAATGGTTCTTATTGTTAAATTCAAGAATGAAAACATAAAATAAAACAAGAATAAGACATGAAAACTTAACCTACTTTTTTCCAAACTACATTGAAGATTTCCACGCTAAATCATTTGATATATAACAGTTGAAAACAGCTCAAGGACCATGAATATAAATGAATGGCTACAATCACATCAATACACAAGTACACAATTTGCTAACTGACTCAGACAATCTTAATTCAAATGTGACGAAATTTGGACATTACGCGAAATAAAAACATTTGCCCTGAGACAGATTGTTAACTCCTTCTTAAGGTTTTCCTGTTTTGATTAAACACCTTACAATGAAATGAGTTTAAAAAACACCGAAAACAAACTTGGATATTCTACACAATAATTGCATTTTCTTTATGTAATAGTAATACTGATGCTCGAAACAATAGATTATATATTTTTCTACATTAAAATATATTAAAGAATTCCTAATTACCATATAGAAAGTCAGAATATCGTTATAAAAGATATTACTTCAGGGAATTGATAATGTTTTACATTAACATGTATTAAAACCAGAAAACAAAGCAATCATTGCCTTTCCTATATCAAATGTTTTCTGAAATATATCAAAATGGTTTTGTTTTAATAGTTTTTTCAGATATCTTAATTACAATCGTGACTTTTTTATTTTTATTGTAATTTCATTATGTCTTGCCAACTATATCTCTCGGAATACTCGTCAGTACCTATTTACAATACTTTTGATAGTACGAGTGTGTTGCAATATATGGTAAACGGGACCTTCATATTTATGCCATGAAAATATATGGTTTTACTACAACAATATGACCGGATTCTGTCATGACGCATGAATTTACAATGATGTACAGTGTATTGCTGAAAAAAGGTTTTTACACCTGCAAAATTTAACTTGTTGCTGGCATATTGTATTATATAAAAGAGCAAACTCTTATCCACGTGTAGTTGAACAGTGTTTTTATACTGTTGACATCAATTTTATTCTTTTCGGATGCATTTTCACTACTGCTTAATTTTAGGTGACGAAATGTTGACATTAAGCGAAATGAATACATTTGCTCCGAAACAGATTGTAAACTCCCTTTTAAGGTTTGCCTGTTTCGATTAAACACCTTCCAATGAAATGAGTTTAAAAATACCGAAAACAAAAATAGGATTTCCTACACAATAATTGCATTTTCTTTATGGAATAGTAATACTGATGCTCGAAACAATAGACTATATATTTTTCTCTTTTGCAACCTATCAAAGAATTCCTAATTATTATGTAGAAATTCAGAATATCGTTATAAAAGATATAACAGGCAATTGTAACTGTTTAACATTAGCCTGTATTAAAACTAGAGAACATATCAAATTATTGCCTTTCCTATATCAAATGTTTTCTGAAATATATCAAAATGGTTTTGTTCTCTTACTCTTTCCAGACATCTTTATAAAAATCGTTTGCAGTCTGTTACAGAAAAAGCTTTTGGAAACCTGACAGGCTTAACCTACTTGGAAGTATCCATTTAAAAAAGGATAACCAAGACTACAATTCGTGCTCAAATTTTGTTTGTTTGTTTGTTTGGTTTTTTTCTTTTGTTCTCTTTTTTTTTTTTTTTTTTTTGGTTTTCCAACGTCTTTGGCCTCGAGTACAACTGATGAGTCTCAAATCGAGGAAATGTGAACATCTTGTGCGTTAAATTTAGTATGGAAGAAATAAAAAGGCCAATTTTATTTTTATTGTAATTTCACTAGGTTTTGATCACTATATCTTTCGGAATACTCGTCAGTGACTATTTAGAATAATTATGCCATGAAAAATAACTCACTTGTAAGTATTTGCTCCTAAAATTAAGTCATCCTTATTAAGTTTTATAGGCGGCATCATGACTTGTTTGATAGGCATAAAAACCGTTTCCCAAATGAAAATGGACCTGTCCTATTAATATTATTACTTCCTAATACCGGATGTGACATGGGCAGCATGGCGGGTGTCTTGCAGTAAGCAGACACTCCTTACTCTTCCGCAGCACCCGAGTCTACCCCCCCCCCCCTTTTTTTTTGGTGCCGTCCATGTTGTTCATATGTTTTTACTTTTTAATTGTGGTGCATGTATTGTTTTGGTCTTGTCTTCCTTGTTCTCCGGAGTTTTTCAGTTGTTTCGAGTTTTCCCTCCTTCCAATATCCCTTTAGTATTTCTTGACTTGACTCAAAAAAGGATAACCAAGACCAAAATTCGTGCCCAATTTAAATTAATTGACTATTCTTTTTCCCCTTTTTTGAGGGGGCTTGTCCAACGTTTTAGGCCTTCAGTTCAACTGATGAGTCTCAAATCGACGAAATGTGCACATCTTGTCCAATAAATTTGGTATGGAAGAAATACAAAATGCCAATTTTATTTTTTGTTGTAATTATACCAGGTCTTGGCCACTATATCTTTCGGAATACTCGTCAGTACCTATTTACAATATTTTGATAATATGAGTGTGTTGCAATATATGGTAAACGGGACCTCCATACTTATGCTATGACAACTTTTTTTTACTACAACAATATGACTGGGATATATTTTCAGTCGCATGAATTTACAATGATGTACAGTGTCTTGCTGAAAACAGGTTTTTACACCTTCAAACATTAACTTTATTGTAAGCATATTATACTACACAATGTAATTAATTAATCCAAATTTTCTTTTGGTTTGAATTGTGGTTGTAATTATGTATTACAATACTATCCCTTAAAATTAACTCTAACAAATTGTAAAATTTATGAACGTTAAGAAGTATTTCCCTCGGGCATACTCTGTCATTAGATGGTTTTTGCTTTACAGTGTTTTGGGCATTTTTGCATTTTTGAATTTGATCTTCAAGTTTTTGGATTTTTGTTTTGGTTTGCAACATTTTAGTCCTTGAAAACAAATGATAAGTGGAGAATTGACGAAATGTTCACACCTTCTGCATCAAAACTTGTATCAAAGAATTGTATTTTAACACAGAGAGATAATGAACATAAGCATATCAGCTCGTCAACTTTTGTTTTACATTTATCTATATGCATATAACACTAACGCACGAAATTATACTTTCAGACACTTAGCCAATAATGAAATTTCTATCATTGCGGCTGGAAGTTTCAGAGGTCTTGATAGTTTGCAATATTTGTAAGTAATTATTCAAGTTGTACAATTTTACGCACCGATGTCACGCTATATATTTCTCCAAGTTTGCAATTTACTGATAATGTAAGGTTCTGCACTGATTACAACGTTTCGCTAGCGAGAGAAAAATATGACTTTTTTCAAGAGAATCATCTGTTCTCCACACAAATAATCTCGTTTTACAGTCATAGCTTGCATACAAGAATCAATTTCACACTGACAGAATGACAATTTACCATTTTGGAAAAGATTGTGAGTTAATTCCAATATGGTCATGTACAACAACGCCACAGTCGTTACCAAGATCACTTTTGGGCAACAGAACACCAAATATCTTAAGAGTTAACACGACAAATTTTAACACATGTAAATATGTTTATTTATACATTAAAATATTGAGTGCCTTCCGTAAAAAAAACCTATAGTGATCTAAAGGGTATTCGACGTCATACAAGACATTCACGAACTTAATATAACTATTTTCAAATTCCGAGCATAATGGGATATATGATTGATTGATTAGTTGTTCCTTAACGTCCAGTGGCAAGTATTTCATCATTCTTAGGACGAGAACGAGCTCAATTTATAAAAAAATTCAAATAGGGGTGGGTCAGGACACAAAGGGGAAGCCATTTTGACAGTCAATGTAAAAGGAGAATGGTTAGGTATGGTAAAATAATTTAGCCTTCTGTAGCGGCATTATCCTGCTGTTTTTCGAAAACTACAGAAAGGGTCTTTAGCGTGCAGGGAGTGTGGCATTCTCCAAACAAGTTACCTACTATAATCGGCTGTCAGGCTTTCCGTATTATGACCTGACAACCCCCAACGAAAGGGTCTCCCCTAGCCGCCACATGGGGACGCGCTAGGCAACTCTATGGGTTGAGCCCCCCGTGATCCATCACAGGTGCTTAGAATAGGATATATGATTTGAGCAAGTAGGCAAATGCAGTGATGCATTGTCACAGTGAATAAAGGTGTAAACTGCTGAAAGATATCAAAATAATAAAATATTGACTTAATTTGCAGATATCTTTATAACAACCGTTTGCAGTTGTAAGCTGAGAAAACGTTTGAAAACCTGACACTTTTAAGGACACCGATTTTTACTATAAATCATTTCAAACTTATAATATATTAGTACAGTAAATAACACAATTATTATGGGTAAAACAATGAGGAATGTATTGTAAACACCTTTTACGATGATATAGAATAATATCCAAAATACAAGAGAATAAGAGAGTAATGACAATGGTACACATACATGCAATGCAGCAATAACCATTTTGTGTATCTACATGCATATGAAATGCATTATGTGACAATACTGTATACAAATAAGATGCAAGAAGTTAAACATTAAATAGGAGTTAAGCTGACAATAACGTGAAGGGAGAAAGACGGAACGAGAAAAATATTGCATGAGATTCTTCGAAAGTGCGGCGATAATTATGAAAATAATCATGTCATGTATACCCTTACCAGTCTAGTCACTTAGAAAAACCTCATGCTAACCGAATATGAATAATGTTACTGAAACTAAATATTTTCATTTTTTAAATTAAGGCTTGTTGCCTTAAGAAAACATACATTGCTTTGACATTTGTTAAGAATGCACTCGTTGTTGTGTTTAAAACAATTCCAAAAGAATTTATAATATAATAATTGCAAAAATTGAAAAAATAGAAAGATAACAGCAAACATCAACAAAAAGAAAACCAATAAAAGGTCACGATATTACCGTTAAAGTAGATTAATGCCAACGTAGTTCCAAAACAAATTCTTTTAGGATTCAATAAACTACATTATATTTTCATTTTAATATACGTAAAGTATTACTTTAACAACGTAATATTCCTATTACAGATACCTTGATGGAAATCCACTGATGTGTAACTGCAGTATTCTTTACCTTTGGACCTGGTTAACAGATCATCCTTCCGTATATACTGATGCTCGATGTAGTAATGGAACGTATGTTAGGTCAATAAATTCAAAAGACCTGGATCACTGTTACAGCAATGGTGTGTATCATTCTAGTTAATAGTGTTTTTTTTTTCATTATTGTACTTCAGTTATTAGATAAAATACCCTTTTTATTCTCAAAAAGTAACAGCAGTATATTTTTCTTATTTCCTCTAAACGAGTACGAATATATTTCCGAGTATGTTATTGTGAATATTATTTTTAATTAGAATTAATGACTAAATATGTCAATAAGAAAATGAGTTAAACTAATTCAATTGGAGTATTATCTACCGTTTTGTCATTTGAACTGGTGGATTTTTTTTGTGAATGCTTTACTAACATGATACTAACATTAGTATTCAGAAAATAACTCGCTACTAATAGTTCAAAAGTGTATTTTTACTCATTTTATATATTTATATATAATGTATGATTATATATCATCTATTTTTCTAGAATATTTATTGTGTAATCAGTTATGTGAAAACCATATTTTTTACCAGGCTAATGAACGTCATATTTAATAAAATTTAACAAACTGTATCTCAGTCCTACATGACAGACACTCTTGATTTTTTCTGAATGCATTTCAACTACTGCGGAATGAAGTGTCTGTTCAATAAAGACATTAAATCAAAGATATATATTAGTTTCTTTTTAAAATTGATAACGCTGTTAACTAGTTTCACAAGTATGACGAATAATTTTCAAATTGTAATTATTTTTGCACAGGTCATTCCTGATGAAGTACTTTTATACGTTTCAAGGACAAAGTTTTGCGCTATAATTTCACAGTTTTTCAGAAATAATAATAAGTAACGTCCACAGTAAAGAGACGGCTTGATGTAGTTAGTACGCGTTGGTGGAATGCAAGTCTTCGCGTATTGCGGATAAAATACATGAGTTTCTTTTTTTTTTGAGTTTTCTAGTTAATTTTATTTTCCAAATTAATTATTGGTTATTTTTTCTACTTCAATTTAATATATATGATATTAGATTTGCCGCCTATGTAAATAACATTTATCAATTTTAAGTTATATTCCTATCGTAATGTTTAAGTAAACAATATTCATGTAAAGTATAACTGATTCAAATGCTGCAGAAAATATTTTTGGAAGATACTAGCATTTCAATAATTGGTTACTAAAATATTATATTATCATTTGATTAATTTTATAATCATTGCACTACGTTTGTTTTATTATTATTGTTCCCAAGCAATGCATCTAAACATCAGACAAGAAACAGTAATGGGATTAGGTAAGCTATAAAGTAGTAATACTCGTCAAGAGAAATCTACGCAAAGGACAAATCATTAAATATTTGAGAAAAACATAACACAATAATTGGGTAAGGTAGAGTTTAGTTACTAATATCTTATAGGTTCCAACGTAATGTCATCGTTAATAGGTTCGATTTAAACGTGAAATGACATTTGAAACTTAAACAATACAAATAGTTGGTTTTACGTTCTTTTATTTAATATCTACAACAATGTGCTACATCAGAATAGTAGACATGAAACATCAAGTATCGTCAAAACCGTTTTAGACAAAACAAAATTGAATAGATTTGAGCTAGTTGTGGTCAACAAAAGATAATAAGCATGTTCACAATATCAAGACAGTCAGAATTAAACCAGATTTACAGGTGTTTACTTGTGCAGATTTCAAATTTGAAAATGTGTACCAAAATTTACTTAAAGACCACTCTGTTAATATTTGAAATACCTGATTTAATTCATCATTATATCTTTAATCAGATTTCCAACATTTTGATCTCCAGCACTGCTGATGATGCCATACAGTGCATCAAATTTATTGAGGTATTTTGTGATACATTTTATTATAGGGTTATTGTTATGTTGACAATAGATTGAGGTCGACGTTTCCAAAATTCTACGGTCGTCACCACGATCTGATTGACCGCTTTGGAGTGTCAGTTTCCAACATGACAATTTATCTTCTTCCTTAACCGGACATGATCTTCAACAAGCAACACGGCAGGAAATGTTCACCCTTCCATAGCACCTGATTTCACGCCCAGGAGGGGTTTGTGCTGCTGTTTCTGTTTGCACTTTTTGATTTTTTTGTTTGTTTGTTACTTTGTCCTTTGTCGTCTTTTTTGTCCACCGACTTTTCCTCTTTTGACTCTTCGGTATTCATACCTCTAGCTGTGTTTAGTTTATTATACATTTTTCTTCTTTTAGTTATACATGTATCCTTGTGTGGTTTTCTGTTGTGTTCCATTCACCTGACTTTATCTTTTCCTTGGACTTCGAATTTGTTTACTTTTCCCACTGTTTAGTCGCTTTGGTATTCTTTCACCGATATTTTTATTTTATTTATATTTATAACACCCATATTATTACTAGAACTTAGGATTTTATCACTGCAGAGATGTCTTGAATGCATTAATATATGGGACATCCAATATAATGGTAGTATATCAAGTGAACACCCATATGCATTCGAAAATATTATTTGTATTGCCATATATTTAACAAACCTATAAAAATTCCATTTTATAAAAGTCGTATATGTTTTACTCTGGTTTTGTTTCTTAAGTCAAAACAGAATCAAGTCAGCTTTAATACATATTTTACCTCTAATTAATGTTGTGATTTTCCCTCGTAATAACTACATACTATCTTTAAAAAAAACATCGCTTTAAGCCTCTGTCAATGTTATGTTCTAGACCCACGATATCAATAAATTAAATTAAATTATAATTTGAAATCGGTGTCGAAAAGGTTTCCACAATAAATAAACTCTAATATGCAAATGACGAAAAAAGAAATCTATACTTTGAGGAAATGCCAATATAGAAGTTCCTTTCCCGTGTTTTATTAAAATAAAATTGTTTCAACAAATATAACCAAAGCTGTACGATTATACAACACAATCATTAGCGTGAAGTCAAAATTCGCAGTCTAAATGATGTTATATTTTAGTGTATATTGAATAGGGAAATGCAAACAGTACAATAATTGTGTTTTTGAAGACTACATAATATTTTAGCTGTGATGATTTCACGAAATCACAAGCCCAGATATTACACCAAAACATACCAGTTTTAAGAATTGACCTTCTGAGTTCATGATGCCTGATAAGATTGTCATTTCACTGGAAAACGTCAATTTTAAGTCTTAATAACATCCATGATTCAAAGTTGAATATCCAGTGAAATGACCGCGTGCTTGGATGACAGCCTCAGCTCTGCGTCTCATCCCTCCAGTCAGTAGTCGGATTTCCTGCGATGGCGGCTGTCGCCATTCCCGGTGCAATGCTGCTTCCAAATGACGTAAGTTTTGCACAGGAGGTTCGACTGCGTGTACACGACGGTCTAACATGTCCCGAACATGCTCTATCGGATTAAAATCCGGGCTCATAGCTGGACATGGAAGAGAAGTCACACCTTCACCTTGAAGGTAGGCGGTTAAAACCCTTGAACGATGCGGCCTGGCGTTGTCATCTATAAACACAGGTCTTGCAGCTAGTTGATGGTTGTCAAAATTGAGAACGACTGGCTGACAAACTTATCTAATGTATTGATCACCTGTTAGGTTCTTCGTACGGTCACCAAGTCCAACGTGCAATCATGAGAGATGCACCCCATATCATTATAGAGCCTCCACTGTAAGGGACAGTTGGTTGGATGTTCCTTGGGGTATGTTACGATTTTTTCTGTCTCCGAACTCTCAGTTGTCCATCTTTTACATGCCGCAGAAACCGGCTTTCGTCCGACCAATGGTTCTTGTGCTAGGTACTCAAGTTCCAACCACGTCGCGCTAAACACCATGCCAAACGCAATCGTTGATGTCGATCAGATAACAGTGGACGTCCAATTCTTCAGTCCTGCTGATATAAACCGGTTCCTTACTATTCTTGTTGATAGACGTCATTAGGTAACTGTTGTCTTTATAGAACAGGACAAATTGCAAATTGCATTCGGCTAACCAGTCCACGCAGTGCCCTGTCGGCTGCAAGCGATCTGGGCGTAAAAATGGTTTCAAAATCTTGTTTTGGATTGAATTTATTTCCTCGCGAAAAAATCAAGACAAACAAAGTAAATCAAGATCGAAATGGCTGATCAAGATTTAAATCGAGTTACTAGTGATACTATATAAGTGAACAAACGTTTCTCCACATGTAGCTTGAACAGTGTTTGTATACTGTTGACATCAGTTTTTTTTTCTTCTGGGATGCATTTACATTAGTGTGTAATTGACTCAGACAATCTTAAGTAAAAGGTGACGATATTTTGACATTAAATGAAATGAAACAGTTTGCCCTGAGACAGATTTTTAATTGTTTGATAAGTTTTGCCTGTTTCCGTTAAACACGTTCCAATGAAATGAACTTAAAAAGACCGAAAACAAAGAAAGGATTTACTACAAAATAATTGCATTTTCTTAATGTAATAGTAATACAGATGCTAGGAAGAATAGATTATATATTTTTCTCTTTTCAATCATATCAGAGATTTCCTAATTATCACGTGCAAAGTCAGAATATTGTTATGAAAGATATTTTTTTCAGGGAATTGTAACTGTTTTCCATTAAAATATTTTAAAACATTTTAAAACTAGAGAACGCAGCAAAATATTGCCTTTCCTATATCAAATGTTTTCTAAAATATATCAAAATGGTTTTGTTCTTTTATTCTTTTCAGATATCTATATAGCAATCGTATACAGTCTATTACAGAAAACACTTTAGGAAACATGACAGGCTTAACTTATTTGTAAGTATTCACTTTAAAAAAGATATCTAAGACTACAATTCGTGCACAAAATAAATTGATTTTTTTCCTTTTCTTCTTTTTTAGTTTTCCACTGTCTTAGGCCTTGAGTACAACTGATGAGTCTCAAATCGACGACATATGCACATCCTGAAAAAGGGACTATTTTATTTTTATTGTAATTTCACTAGGTCTTGGCCACTATATCTTTCGGAATACTCGTCAGTACCTATTTACAATGATTTTGATAGTACGAGTCTGTTGCAATATATAGTAAACGGGACCTTCATACTTATGCCATGAAATCTACTTTGTTTTACTACAACAATATGACTGGAATCTGTATTAAGTCACATGAATTTACAATAATGTACAGTGCATTACTGAAAACTGTTTAACTTGATTGTTAGTATATTATACTATGTAAAAAACAAACTTTTTATACTGTATTGTCATACTGTTTACATTAATTTTTTTTCCATTTTGGATGAACATTAATTATAATGTTTTATCTGTCTTTGGAACAGATAGTTGTAGAAAACAGTGGAAATAAGATATTCCAAGGACGACAAAAATATTAGTACACTACGAGCATCATATCAGAGTTATCTTATTTTCGCATGGCATATGAAATTATAACGTTCTTTTTTTCATACAATAGAAAAAAGTCAATGTGGATATTGTTTTTTTTATGGTATTAACATATTACAACACTATTTTAAGAGACTTACGTTACAATTGGATATCAGTTATTGAGGATGGAACGTTTGAACGGCTTCCAAAACTGGATACACTGTAAGGTTTACAATGTAAATAATACAATTTTCAAAGCCAAAAATTTAAAAATCACTTTTCCAGAAATACTGAAGTATGTAAATATTCCGATTTTAAATATCTACTTATTCAAGTTAAAGGTTATAAATCATACAGTAACCACTTCCATCTTTCATCATAAAAAAACACTAGCGTGAGACTCGGTCTTTAAACCAATAATCCGTGAACGTATATATACGTTCTGAACAGGAGTATACAGCAGTTATAAAAAACCTTTAGTACTAGCATTTCGATACTAGCCCAAAACTGATACTGATACTGATACTAGCCTAAAACTCATACTGAGTAGAAAGTTGCAAACGATTGTCCTTAGATGGTTTCAGCTTTACAGCTATTTTATAATGTCGGTATTTTTAACTTTGCCCTTGAGCACAATTGGGACTTGTAAATCGACGAAATGTGCATATCTTCTGCATCAAAGTTGGTATCAAACAATTGTATTTTAAAACATAGAGTAGAAGAACACCGGCCTATCAGCTTGAGGACGCTTGTTTGACATTTAGCCGTCTATATACGTGCATCACTAACTTCTGAAATCATATTTTCAGCAATTTACATAGTAATAACATCTCCTTTATTGAGAATGGAGCTTTCAGAGGTCTTGAAAGTTTACAGTATTTGTAAGTAAACATTCAAGTTTTACAATTTTAGACATCGATGTTTTGCAGTACATTTCTCTACGTATGCATTTATACTTATAATGTACGGTTCCCGGCTGAATAAAACGTTTTTTTTTAATCCCGAAAGCGTAAGTTAAGTATATGTTTTTTTTTAAACATAACCATATGTAATCCAGACAAATAATTTCGTTTTACAGTTAAAATTTGGATGAAGGAATATAATTTCCCACTGATAGAATGAAATTGTAACATTTGGGAAAAGGTTGTGTCTTAATTCCCACACGACTATGCCCAGCAGCGGCGCAGTCGCTGTAATTACAAATTAATAAGAAGAACACAGAATATCTTAAGATATAACACCACAAATTGAAGACACCTTTAAATATGCATATTTGTCCATTAATATATAGGCTGCCTTCCGTAGACAAAGCCTATACAGATCATAATGGTATTCGAGGTCAAACAAGAAATGCACGAAACAAATCAAACTAATTTTAAATTGAGAGCATAATTGGACATATAATGTTTGCAAGAAGACAACCGACCGTAATGGATTGTCACAGATAATAAAGTTGTAAAATTCTGAAAGAAACCAAAATGATAAATTGTTGATTTCATTTTTATCTTTAATAAAAAGTTCATGACACTGAGGGCCATATAGCATTGTATGGACTGCAGGTCACTCCAAAAACATTATATGGACCGAAGGGAAGCTGAGGTCCATATACTGTGTTTAGAGTGACCTTCCGATCCATATATAGCCATTTGGCCCAAATTGTTATAAACTATTTCTTATATTATATCGATGAATCACTTCTAAATTATTTCTTTCATCACGGAAGGGGTCACTCGCCGAAACCATCTATACAATGGATCGTTACCGAATTTGTTTTTCTCACCACAACCACTACTATATGTAGTAATTTTTTTCAGAGATCCAAAAATATCTTTCTGAAGTAGTGAAAAATACTTTTCATCTCATAAAACACCTATTTCAGAATGTTTTCGCGCCCTGCAAAAATGACCTTATTTTTTGTGGTGTAAATTGACAATTTTTAGATGACGCGTGTTATACTGACAACAGTTTCATTTAAAGCACATATTAGGCAATAATTCTTAAACCAACAACCCCCTTCCTGAAAGACAAATATCGAATATTTATTCATCCCATGCAAATATTATGTAAACATACCTCTCAAATATTGTTTTGCCAAAACATACTTCAAAGTTTACTCCAACCCAAAATAAAAAATATGGAAAAATGACAACAAAATATAATGCACCAATGTGCACACTTGGATGTACTAAGTATGTGCATAAAATGACCAACCAAAAGATTACTTGTATATTCTGTAGATAAGGAAAAGAAATGAACAATGTGGTTAATTTCTCCTTTGATCGTATTTAAACGGTCTTCTGTATCAGTTGTTCTATTCATTTGCCATGAAAGCCATCCGATGTTGGCCACCAAAACAAACCCGGTAGCAATTCCGAAACAAAACGTATATTGGCCTGGAAACCCTTTGCATCAACGAAATATATTTACGACAAATAGTAGAAAAAATTTTAAAGTATAATTATATATTTTTGTAACAGTCTATTCTTGATAAAGCGTATAAGGACACCGTTTTTTTTATTTTAAAATATGTAAACCTGATTATTTATTAGTATAGTAAATAGCATAATAATAAAGAGTAAAGCTGGTTCACGACCACTGTAAGTTGTACAATATAAAGGATACAAATTTCAAGCATTGGTCGATATGGTTTGATGGATATTTTTGTTATTTATTTATTTCGTTTTATAAAACAAATTGTCTACTTTCCTTAAAATGAACATACACAAGAAAAGTATACTCATTAAATCTATATATGGACCATTTATCCAAATGATCGATCGGAGAAGACATAAATTTATGTTGTGTCCCTTTTGTGCCCTTTTATCTCTTAAACGTTAATAGATGCGAGGAAAACGGATCCAAAGAGATTAACCAAAGATTGTTTTTTTTAATTCCATCCAAATCAACAAAAACCCTTAATAACATTGAGAAAAAAAACAAGGAGCAAAATTTCTTAAAAACAATGCCAACCTGTATTTTAATGTGTTAACATTGTGGTAAAATATTATAAGGATACTTTCAATCGAATGAAAGTAAATGAGCAGAAACCTATTTGTCTACGGACGTGTTAGTGTACTTTTGCTATGAATTTCGGTTGTAATTATGTCCGTGATGCGTTGATATTCGTTATATTAAATATATGAAACCCTAATGTAAAATTGTACACTAAAAAGGACAAATATTCCTAAGGAGCAATCAAAACAAACGTAATCCATTGGACAGACAAACCGGGAAGACAAATGAGCAACCACAAGCACAACAAATAAACACAGAAAACTAAAAAACAATGAACAACACGAACTCCTATAAAAACCAGGAGTGAACCCAGGTGCTCCGGAAGGGTAAGCAGTTACTGTTCCGTATACGGCACCCGTCGTGAAGTTCAACAAAGTCAATCCGGTGGAAGTCACACATCGGTGGAGGCACATGAAAGGTTTCGAAAGTGGAAACAGGTCCAACATCATGTTAGATATTGGAACACTGTAATTGTCAATCAATTCGTGATGACGACCGTAAAATTTCCTAAGTGATGACATCAACTTTTCCTTGATAAAACCCCGGTTAAGAAGCTTTTGTGACAGCAGTAAATATGTTCCTATCATATAAAATCCAGAGAAACAGGACAGAACATGATGTTTTATCTGCCATTGAAACAGATACGTGTAATAAACAAAGGATATATGATTTCTCTATTTTCACATGGTATATGCAGTTATAACGTACTGTTTTAATACAATGGAACAAAATAATCACATCAATTTAGGCATGTCGATATGTAGATGTAGTTTTTATGATATTAACAATTTGCAACAATATTTTAAGAAACTTGGATAACAATGGAATATCATTTGTTGAGGATGGAGCGTTTGAATGGCTCGCGAGATTGCAGACACTGTAAGTTATACAATGTAAATAATAACATGTCCACAGCTGAACATTTAAATATCACATATACAGATAAACGGAAGTATGTAAATGCTACTATTTTCAAAATTCACTGGGTTAAGTTATTAGTTGTAAATAATACAGTAAACACTACAAGTTAACATGATAATAAACAGAACTATACCCCGTTAATCCCTGGAACCTAAATTTCGCAACAGAAAGAAAAAAATATACAGCAATTATATAAAACCTTTAGTATTAGTATTTTGATACTAGCGCGAAATTGATACTTTACATTTACTGTAACTAAATTTAAAATGTGTGATAACTAAGAAGTTTTTCCCTCGAGAATAGGTTTGTCCTTAGATGGCTTTGGTTTCTCATTTTGTTTAGTCATTTTGGTGTTTTTTAATTTGCTTTTTAACGTTTAGGATTTTGGTTTTTTTTTTGGGGGGGGGGGGGAGGGTTTGGTTCTAAACATTTTAAGCATTGAGTCGTAAATCGACGAACTGTGCACATCTTGTGCGTCAAAATTGGTATCAATCAATTGTATTTTAAAACAGAGAGTTGAAGAACACCAGCCTATCAGCTCGGGGATGTCTGTTTGACACTTTGTAGCGATACAGGGTGATGGATTTTCATATATTCATAATTTGAAATATCTGAACTCAGCAGAAAAAAATATCTAATAATTTCAGCGACGGAATTTTCATTTTACAAAATGTGTGTCGATTTTCTTCTCGATTTTCCGCAAATTTAATTTAACCCTCTTTTTGGAAATTTCCATTTTCCACCATTTCAAGTGTTCTCCAAATTTTAAAATGAGACGCAGTAGATCAAGACATGAAGAAGCAATCCCCGGTTGCCTCCATACTTAAGTTTTTATTTTAAGGAATTACCAAGATATTTGGTTCCGAACTCGTGTATCGTTACTTTTGTTGATAAGTATATATGCATTACTGATGCATGAAATCATATTTTCAGCGTTTTACAAAGTAATAACATCTCTATCATTGAGAATGGAGCTTTCAGAGGTCTTAAAAGTTTGCAGAATTTGTAAGTTGCAATTTAAGACATCGATGTTTTTTCTATACATTTCTCTATGTCTGCAGTTAATATATCAAACATTTATTGATCCCATGCAAATACCATGTAAACATACCTCTGAAATATTATTGCGCCAAAAATACTTCAAATTTTACTCCACACCCAATATACAAACATGGAAAAATGACATCAAAATATAATGCACCGATGTGTACACTTTAATGTACTGAGTATATGCACAAAATGACCAACCAATAGATTACTTGTATATTCTGTAGATAAGGAAAGAAATGAAGAATATAGTCAAATTCTTCTTTTGATCGTATTAAACGGTCTTCTTTATCAGTTATTCTGTTCATTTGCCACGGAATCCATCCAATTTTGGCCACTAAAACAAACCCTGTAGCAATTCCGAAAAAAAAGTCGTATATTAGCCTGGATCTCCTGTGCATATACGATTCTATGAAATGGCGAAATTTATTTAGGACAAATAGTAGAAAAAATTCTTAAAGTATAATTATATATCTTTATAACAACCATTTATGAAAGCGTTTACAAACCTGACACATATAAGGGTACCGTTTTTTTTTGTCATTTTAAAATATGTAAACCTGATTATATATTAGTTTAGTAAATAAGATAATAATAAAGAGTAAAACATGTTCACGACAACTGTAAGTTGTACAATATAAAAGACACAAATTTCAAGCATTGGTCAATATAGTTTGTTGGATATTGAAATTAAAATTTTGTTATTTATTTATTTCGTTTGATAACAAACATGTCTACTTTCCTAAAAATGAAAATACACAAGAAACGTATAGGCATGAAACGTAATTAGATTTGGATATTGAAACACGAATCGAATGCTGCCATGCGAGCGATAAATGGTAAACGGGACGCTCATACTTATGCCATGAACCATATTTTTACTACAACAATATGACTGAATCTGTATTAAGTCACACAAATTTACACTGATGTACAGTGTATTGCTGAAAACATGTTTTAACACCTCGCAAACTTTAACATTATTGTTATATATAAAGAACAAACATTTCTCCATGTGTAGCTTAAACAGTATTTTTATACTGTTGATATCGTTTTTTTTTTTTTTTTTTTTCTTTTTGGATGCATTTTCACTATTGCTTAATTGATTCAGAAAATCGTAATTAAAAGGTGACGAAGTTTTCACGTTAAGAATGTTTCCCGGTCATGATTTTTAGCTCATCTGTCCTAAAAGGACACGTGACCTTTGAGCATCACTTGGTGTCGGTCGTCCGTCGTCCGTCTGTAAACTTTTACATTTTCATCTTCTCCTCTGAAACCCCTGGACCTATTGAACTGAAACTTGGCCTGAAGCTTCTATGGAAGGTCCTTTACAACGTTTGCAGAAATCATCCCCGCCCGTGAAACAAAATGGCCGCCGTTAGCATATTCATTTTCTGATTGGTCAAAATTTAAAACTTCTTTGAAATCGTAAAGCCAAATGAACTGATTTTTGGTATGGAGGATCTATGGAAGGTCCTTTACAAAGTTTACATAAATCTTTCCGGTCCGTGAAACAAAATGGTCAGGTGAGTGATACAGGCGCAGCCCACTGAGCCTTTTGTTTTTAGTTTTGTCAAATGTTCAGAATCAACTGGTTTTATCATTTTGAATGCCATACATTATTTTTCCCACTAACCTATTTTTTTCATATATCTTTTGCATGAAGAATAATAAACCATTTGTAAAAATCTTATAAAATCCTTCTTATTATTTAATCGTTTTTGAGAAATAAAACTTGTCAATGACAAATCTATGTAAAATCAAGAGAGCATAGTTTTCCCGCCAAATATTCAGTGAAACAAGCACACTGACCTATATTTTTGTTTCGCTCTTTCAGTTCCTTATTTATTAGTGTTATGAATAGCTTGTTATTTTGAAACTGAGCCGCGAACATCCTTAATGAAGCGAAAAGAAACCATTTGCCCGTCAGATTGTTAATCCGCTGTCAAGGTTTGCGTGTTTCCAATAAACAGCTTCCAATAAAACGAACTTAATTAAAATGAAAAAAAACAAAGAATTTCCTACAAAATAATTCTATGTTCTTAATGTAATAGTAATACTGATGCTCGAAATAATAGATTATATATTTTTCTACTTTACAAGATATTGACGAATTTCTAATTACCATGTAGAAAGTAAAAATATCGTTATGGAAAATATCACTTCAGGCAATTGTTTCTGTTTTATAAAGCATGATATCGCCTTTCCTATATCCAATGTTTTCTGAAATATATCAAAATGATTTTGTTCTCTTACTCTTTCCAGATATCTAAATAAGAATCGCTTGCAGTCTATTACAGAAAACACTTTTGAAAACCTGACAGGCCTAACTTATTTGTAAGTATCCACGGAACAAAGATAATCAAGACTGCAATTCGTGCACAAAATAAATTAAAAGATTCTTTGTCTATTTTTTTTTGGGGGGGAGGGGTCCACGTGTTATTTATATTATATTGATGAATCACTTCTAAATTATTTCTTTCATCCAGGAGGGGTTACTCGTCGAAACCATCTATACAATGGATCGTTACCGAAAAGTTTTTTTTCTCACCACAACCATTACTAAATGTAGTAATTTTTTCAGACATCCCAAATATATCTTCCTGAAGTAATGAAAAATAATTTCCATCTCATAAAATACCTATTTCACAATGTTTTCACGAGCTGCTAAAAAATCACCTTATTTTTTTATGGTGTAAATTGGAAAATTAAAGATGACGGGTGTTATACTGACAACTGATTTTATTTTTAGCACAAACTAGGCAATACTTCCCCCTACCCCTACCCTCCCCTTCGGAAGACAATATCAAATTTTTATTCATCCCATGCATATATAATGTAACCATCCTCTGGCTTTATCAATTTGAATGCCATAAATTTTCGCTAACACCCATTTTTCTTTTGATAAATCTTTTCCATGCAGAATAATAAGGCATTTGTAAAAATCTTATAAAATCCTTCTTATTATTTAATGTTTTTTTTTTAGAAATAAAACTTGTCAATGATAAAGCTATGTAAAATCAAGAGAGCATATGTTTTCCCCCAAATTTTCAATGAAACAAGCACACGGACCTATATTTTTTCGCCCTTTTAGTTCCTTACTTACCAGTGTTATGAGAAGCTTGTTATTTTGAAACTGAGCAGCGAACATCGTTAATTAAGAGAAATGAAACCATTTGCCCTGAGACAGATTTTTAACTCCTTGTTAAGGTTTCCCTGTTTCCAATAAACCGCTTCCAATAAAATGAACTTAAAAAGACCGAAACAATCAAAGGATTTCCTACGACGTAATTGCGTGTTCTTAGTGTAATAGGAATAAAGATGCTAGAAACAATAAATTATATTTTCCTACTTTTCAACATATAAGAGTAGTCCTAACTACCATGTAGAAAGTCAAGATATTACTTCAATCAATTGTAACTGTTTAACATTTACCTGTATTAAAACTAGAGAACAAAGCAAAATATCGCCTTTCCTATATCAAATGTTTTCTAAAATATAACAAAATGGCGTAGTTCAGCCCGAAGTCCGATATAGGTCGAGGGATGATACCAGGGCCGATATGGAAAATGCCATTTTATAATTTATTTATCACATATTTTCAACTAAAAGGATTTTGCCGCTAGAAAATAAAAAAAATATATGATTAACAGCACAAATTTAATTCAACAACTCAAAAACAATGTTCTACAACTTGATACTGAATTTTTTTACTTCACTCTTATTGAAATGTTTATGGTCACATTGCCAATAGATGAATTACTCATCATTGAAAATCTTTGATGTGAAAATATGTTCTTCTTGTTCATTACTGCTTCAGATGATTTACATATATATTGACAGAAATAGTATTTTATATCTTTTATGTTTACTGATTTGCTTTGCAATTTCCTGACATTTTCAAAATCTAAGTCATTGTCTACAATAATGTGGCAATCCGTTCTGTGAACATCAAGATGATTTAACTACTATTTAGCGTATGTAGAAAGTCAGACCATCCTGATTCTGTGTTGTTTATGCTTGTGTTTTATACTTTTGTTTCTTCTTTTTTGTCCTGCGTTCGATTGCTTTGATTATTTCATAAGTCATTGTTAAACCGATTTGATGGTACCCAATCCTCCCCCTTATCTATCCTGACCCTCTTGTGTATAAATCACACTATACAAACCAATACAGTATGATTACCTACAAGTTGACCGCTTGCTAGGACTTAAAATTAGAAGTGGTCGGTACATAATTTAGACAGAAGGGTTAGAATCTGCTCGAAAATTGTAAAACTAGTTAAGGTTCTTAGTAACTAAGACTACAATTACAAATCAAATAAAACATAATTGCTGCTGTTCTGGTAACACATATGACCAGGTTAAAGGATGTGTTTAACGTTTTCATTCGACTGTAATGTAACTACATCTTGACCAACATAGACATATTTCGTGATTCCGTAATGTTAGAAGACAATGGTGTAAGAGATGTTTTAAAGTTTTCGTTGGTCATATTGTAAAGTTAACCCTTTACAACTTTGAGATGACTAAGCATCCTTCGATTAAATTGATGTAAAGTTTATACATTCATAGGATTATCTAAAGTAAATTAATTATGTCAGGGTAATAGGATTTGTATTTAATTACTTACTTGGAAGTTACACTACGTTATCTTAGATCGAAGGAAGTTTTACTAAGACATACCGATATGCAATATTTCTATTTTCAGAAATCTGTATAACAATGATTTACAGTCTATTACTGAGAACACGTTTGTAAACCTGTCAAGTTTATCACATTTGTAAGCATTCATTTAAACATTGATCACAAAGACTACCATTGGTATACCAAATGAAACATACTTTTTCCTGTCTGAGTAACACAGCTTAGGTGTATTTTCTGAAAATTTTATGGAGTATTTTCCTTTGTCTAATACAATTGGACAGTGGAAAAATTTGTTAGTTTTTAATTTATTGTAACAAAAGAGACAAACTTACACAAAGCTTGAATACATTCTTCTTATTAATCATATGAATTAATGAAAGTTAAAATGGTTTATTTCCTAACAATCATTATCTGCTTCAGCAAACGTTTCTTCAAACACTGCTTTATTTTAATGATGTCTTAAAATTTATTGCATTTTGCGAGGAACTTTAAAGTCTGTGCTATTGTGTAATATAAATGTATAAACCGGTGTTTTGCTTTCCAAAAAAATGTCCTTGGATTGACAGAAGTCGTTGCTTATATAACATTTTACAGGAATGTTGTGCTGTATTAACGTGATACTTTGCCCTATATCGTCACATGGGAGCAATATTTAGAGTCTCTTGCTAAGAAAAGCTCGAATACTATTCGATATTAAACATAAAATAGTTGGAATGCCATCATTTGTTGGTTTAGCAAGAGAAGTTTAGGATGTACCAATCAGTAGCCAATATGCCACAAACACCAGTATAAACTGATAATGGCATCGCAAGCATAAAAGCGACACACTAACAAGGAACCATGATCATTAAAAACACAGAAAACTGGACCGTGCCAGCACTACTAACACCAGTTTGATCTCAAACGGCCATTTCAGTTTTGTTTTATCTTGACTGTCTTGATTTTTAGTATTCTTTAGATTTGAAACAAAATCAAGATAACAAATCCAAAACAAGATATAATGCCTTGCAGTCGGTCCTAAAAGTTAGGAATGAATTATTCAATGTTTAACAATACCTGTGCTGAATTGATCTAAACTGGTCTTGACCGATCTTGATTGGCTGAAAGGCAAGACCAAAATGGCCGTTTAAGATCAAAATGGAGTTACTAGTGCAGGTACTCCGGAAGGGTGAGCATGTCTTGCAATGCATCCAGACGATATCAAGTAATGAAAATTTTTGGAAATCCAAGAACACTTTTTTGGAAGCAAAGTTTCGGATTATATTTTATTACAGACTTTAATCACCCCTTCCCCACACCCACCCGCTTTCAAATCTATTAAATTGCAAGAAAGAGCGTATGGTGAAACATTTTCTGGAACGAAAGCAGTTTCTATATGACGTACACAATTTTAACTTTCGTTTATTAATATAATCTTTTTTATATAAGGAGAACTTCCTCAAGCCTAATATAAATTTTCCTTTTGTTGTTACTGTAAATTAAAAGAAAGCTTATTTTTTTAATTTAATTTTGTTAAGCCATCTATTACTTGTATAATTAGTTTCATGATATAATTATTACATTTCCTAGCTACGGGTATCCGATCAGTTTGAGAAAAAAATTATAATGATTTGTATTCCTCGATTACTGATTAGTGTATGAAATTCTGCTTCATTAGTCTCGTTTTCAAAAACTACCGCTGATGCCTTCAGTATTCCGTGTAAAATAAATATATCCTTTTACGACAACTGAACAATCCGAGCTCAGGCTTTAATCCAAAATACAATCTATAAATATGCTTTGTCATATGAATGAAGTGAGAGATTCAATGCAGACTACACGGATGTGTATACTATTAAGGCGAATTATAAATTTCGAATGAATAAGTTAGGCAGATTCTCATTTCCACATTCTCGGCATTGAATCTCCTCAAGGCTCGCCATCATAAAAATCTCTACTGTGGAAGTGCAATAACCAACTCTCATGAATTAAGATTCTATAGATATATTAACATGGAACAGTGTCAATTATTTTCAATATGTAAAGAAATTAATTAGGTTTTTTTTCCATTTTGTGTCTACAAAGTATTAAAATCTGTAGGCAAAAATTGGAAGTCAAAGTATATCGCATATTACTGGACTCGAACTGCCGGTAAACGATGTTTATCATATGCATAGGTTCAATTTTGTATCATTTGATTTTACAAACGTTACAGAGAGACAAACTTTATCAATGTACCTTTAAATATACTATGCTGATAGTATTAATTTGTTAGCAAAAACAAATTTGAACGATTAAAACTGAAAGAAAAAATGTAAAGTGTCAATTTAATTGAAAGACTCATACTTAGATATAAAGGAAAATTATACCTAATTGTTGAATATAAGCGAATCGTTCATATAATATCATGGATGCGTAGTCCATGTATCTTTTACGTGTGTATTTTGCTAAACTGTGTCTAACTCTTTGCTGTGATAAACTAACATATTGAGAATTTATAATATATAAAGTCTGGCAGCATTCAAAATGAAAATAACCATTAGTTTTGTTTCGTTCTTCTCTAAGATCCATTTCTATAGTCACTTTTAATTTGACATTGGTAGATACTATCAATGGAACAGGTCCATTGTCTAGGTAAATTTCCATTTTGGTGCTCGGACTTACTGGATGCCTGGTTGTATTAATTTTTATTTCCATTATCGTTTTTGACCTTTGCCTAATTCATATGACCAACAATCATGGAGTTGAGAGATCAAACTTAAAGAAAGGTATTAGTTTTCCGGTTACAGAAGGATAAATCTTCTGTTATGTAATCCGATAATATCAACAAAAGAATACCAAAGCGACAACACAGCCGGAAAAGTCCACAAACTCAAAGTCCTAGAAAAAAAAACACATTCAGGATAATAGAACAAACGCCATGAGAACACTTATATATAACAAAAAGAATAATAAACTAAACAAAAGTAGAAAATGACATCACAGAAACACAGTCAGTAACAATGTGAACTCAGCTGATCCGGAAGGGTAAGCATGTCCTGCTCCGTTAACGACACCCGTCACATTTCCAGAAGGACCTGACATCTAACTAAATATATCTAGTCTCATACGCGAAGTTCACATCGGTCAATTACATTCGTGATGAAGATAGTAAAACTTTTGGAGTGATGAAACTAACACAGACTGAACATAACCCTGTCTTAAAAGTTTATCCGACTGCAATCTCACCCTGATGTATAATTCACATGCACAGTAGTAACGAATCAAATGCAAAATATTCAACCCATTGGATGGAGACAATGGTATGTTGCCGCTAAGAGGTTCACAATCGGAAAATTAAAAATTATCTCGATTGTGGTTTAAATTATTACAAGTATAAACAATCTAGATATGAAGCAGAAGTTGGTTCGTCTGTAGTCTCTTTAAATTTACGTTTAATGGGATAGATCAGATGTAGGTAATCCCTAAATTAAGTCTTATTAAGTGACAAAACATCTTCTTTAGAGCCGAAACGTAAATTAAAGGACTGGGCTAGTTTCTTTCGATTCAGTAGCCTCTGTAAAAATTAGCTTCATGTGAAAACAAGAACGGATCATTCAAAAGACGGACACGTTTCCTCGATTTGGATTCCGATCGTCTGTTGTTGAAAAAACCTGTCCTCAAAACTTAACAAAGATGTTGTTGAAAAGTTACATAGAATATTTAGAATCAGTAGGTTT
Organism: Mytilisepta virgata; assembly: GCA_028015205.1. NCBI lineage: Eukaryota > Metazoa > Mollusca > Bivalvia > Mytilida > Mytilidae > Mytilisepta > Mytilisepta virgata. Next base: position 22,736,060 of record CM051513.1, read on the forward strand.
GTTTGACATAGTAAGCTATTTTCTTTCGTAATATCAGATAGGTATATCTTTGAAAACCTTGTTTAGTGCAGACACATTGTTTGATTAGCTCACGAAAAAGAGATTTTAGTTGATGATGTGGGAGGGTCTTCTACAGTCTAGCAAAAAGTAATTATGGTATTACAGGTAAGGTTACAAGAAGAGATGTATTCCTGTAAGTCTTTATAATTAAAAAAAAAACAAATCTGAACAGTAGCTGTTGAGATCGTCTTTAGTTTCTATGAATAAAATAGTAGGGAATTTTGAAAGGGGTTTAGTAGTGCATTTGGGAGAGCCTGATATGTACCTTCCTTTGTATGTTCACTTATGAAGTGTGGGTATCCAGTAAATGGAAAGGAGATTAAAATTATAATTTACATAAATTGAGATACCCGATCCATTTTTGTTCAGTGAACATCAGAAACAATTAACAGAACCGATAAGCCAACGGGGAAGCTAGTCGTCATGTTTTTAAATGTGTATTTACATTTCTACAACAAAAAATGCTGAGAACCTCTCACGTACGTAAATATCGGCAAAAGAATACCGATGCGACATAAAAATGGCAAAAATCCACAAATTCTAAGCCTGAGACTATTTTTCCCCTGCAGCACCCATGATTAATTCTTTTTTTTTTCTCGATAAAGGGGCTTGCAAATTACTATTTCCAATGTGAAATTAATCCTGACAAGTTTAAGTAAAGTTAAGAAATACCAAAGGGATATTCGAAGGAGACAAAAATCGTAAGAACTGATAATCTCAGGAGAACAACGAAGACAAGACCAAAACAATACATGCACTACAATTAAAACTAAAAACATATGAACAACCTTTGCTAAATTACACCCTCCAGATGAATGCTTTTCAAATTCTGCGTTGGCGTTCCTATAAAACAACAAAGTGATTTTTCCTGTGTACCATATAGACTGCATAACATATATATATCAGCTTGATGAGGAAGGTAATATAGTAATATCTATAGTACTACAAAGTTTGAACTGCCTAATTCTTTCTTTCGAATTTCAAGCTCTTATAGAAATGAAGACTTAATTCAGTTTTTTATAATTTTTATGTGGACATACGGTTTATTTATTTCAGAAATTTGGGATCGAATGACATTAGTCATGTAGAAAATCAAGCATTCAATAACCTTCCAAAACTTCGATATTTGTAAGTACGGACAGAATATTGTGCTTTAAATGCTTTTTTTATTTTGTTTATTTGCCATAAGCGAACGAAAAAAAGGGAGAAAAAACCTGATGCCATGCAGTAACATACTTTGACCCGATATTATTGAATAAACAACGGTATTTGATACAAAGAATCCCCGTTTTGACCAATGAATTTAATTTCGTGGTGCATATGATATTAGATATTGGTTAATTCATGGCACATCATGTTTCCTAATGCCAATCCAACATATGTGAACATGTTGTATAGATCCACATATCCACTACTTAAGCAGCAAGGGCAATAATATAATCTATCAGATTATGTTAATAACAACCTGGGGATATAAATTTTAGTTAATGTATTGTGATGTAGATTTGCAATACAGTTTTTGTATATGGTGCATAACATGTATAGGAGAGATATTTTTATTATATATTATTTTTTGTACATCAGTTTCGGTGGATTTCTGGAACAACTAAATACACGAATTTAAAATCACAATTACGAAGTAGAGATCCCCATCAGGTCAATCTAGTGTAAATTCAAATATTGTGTCCTGGAGTAGAAGGTCTCGTCTGATCGTAAGTGATTCTATGCACATTAAACAAAAGCAAGGAAATACATACAACAATGTATTCATTATGTTTAGTTATTTTATAACAATTAACTATGCTCATTTAAGATTACATTTTAAACGATATTTACAATGTTTTAAACAATTGATTAATCTAGTAGTTCTTACAACTGTATCAAGCTGTTGGATTAAAGAGTACTGTTCCAACTTTGATTTAAATCGCTTCTAACCAATTTAATCATAACTCATGAAACTTATTTTTATCTTATTGAAATTTTAAATCAAGAAACCAAGTATCCACGAATTGTAAATGATTATAATAAATATCATTTTGTTAACATATTAATGAAACACCATGAACAGTAGGAAATTAAGATTTTGACAAAATAATACTATAAATACGATAATGCTCCTAAGGATTTTAGGGATGGTAGAGGAGGTGGTTGGAATGTCAAAGTTGCCTCATAAAAGAAAAGTCTTAGATTTCGACTTTTAAAGTAAAGTCATTTCGTCAAGTGTTGTGTTCAGATGTTCAGTGGATATTTATCAAGGATCAACCTTTTGTGTAATTTAATTCCGCCACGATCAAACAATGAATCAATATTCATGGCCTATTTGGAAATTCGTCCGTAGGTTAAAAACATAGCATATTTCCTTCTGTTTTTGTGTAGCATGTGTGTTGGTCTTATAATATGAATGCTCCGAATTATGCATCGTTTTGTTTGACTTCGGCTCCGTCATTACTATTGGCAGTCAACTGTCCACCAGTACATATATAATCAAACACTTCGTATCTGGTCTGTACAAGTATTCGTAGTTCTAAATATCTAGTGAAAAAAACCTATTAAACGATATAGGTTTCAAGCAAGACAGTATTGCGCAAAACTATAAAGCGGTTGTCAATAATAACGAGTATTATTATGTAATTGTCAGGAGTTGCCAATAGAGCCGTCCATTAAACGAAATATATTTTGTCCCGACCAATCTTCAAAGTGATCATTTTGACTAAACTAACTGCTTATATGCACATGATTTCTATGGTGAAGTTCAAGTGTGGCAAGTCTTTGAAAAAAACCTGATAGCATTTAGTTCCTGCGTCATCATACGGAACGCCTGACATTGGACCATAGAGGGAGATAAAAGCTCCCTGAACGCTAAAGATCCCTTCTGTGTTTTTTGAAAATCATTATAGGTACCTGAAATTGATCACAGGAGTTCAACCCACAGAGCTGCCTAGCGCGTCCACGAATGACGGATCAGTGATACCCTTTCGTTGGTGATTTTCAGGTCCTGACCATGGACCATAGTGGGTAACATGTTTGGATAATGCCACGCTCGCCGAAATCTAAAGACGCATTCTGTAAAGACGCCTTCTGTAGTTTTCGAAAAAGAGTAGGCTGGTGGCCACTACAGGAGAATAAATTATCCGGTCCTACCCAACAGTACTGTGGAAGTTCAACTTCGTTCCCCTCTTTGTCCCATTCCAGCCCTATTTAATTTTATTTTTATAAATTAAACTGGTTTTCGGTTTAAAGAAGCATGAAATATTTGTCACCGGACGCTAAGCAACAACCAATCAATCAATCGAAACAGTGTAGGATACTGGTCACTACAGAAATCTAATTTCAAGGCCTTTCCTAGCCATCGACCCTTCTTAATCATCGGCCAGTCAAATGTTTCAATCAAAATCGGTTCTCCCTTGTTTCATGTGCTACAAATATATGGTTTGTGTTTGATAAATTGTTGAACTTGTCCGTAAGAAGCACGAACCAGTTGGCAAATAGCATCAACCAATCTTTAACCAGAAAATATTACAGTATTTTGTATTGTTTTTATATTAATCTATTGAATATAAATACCTGTTATTATCCAAAAATTTAAAATAAAATTATATTTAATTTTTTACACGTTTGAATTTAACAAAAATGATATACATTCAAAAATGCAAATGCATAAGTAAGTGAATGCATAATTATACCTTGATGAATGTACAGACGAAATTAAGGTATCTCGGTTTTATATTATTATCCCAGATGTGGCATTACTCTAGATGGACTATTTCTCCCTGGGATATCTTCCGCCCAGATGACAAGATTCTTAGACACTTGTGTACAAATATTCATTAGATAACTTCTATAATTCGTTTCAACACCCTCAGGCAAAGTTATACATAACTTGATGTTAGATACACTTTTTACTTCCAAACATACACACACACATATTCAGAAATGAAAAACAAATCGTTTTAACATCTACACTTTTTATTCAAACAACACCAATATAGCAACATAAAAAAAACACACACTGTCTTATATTTAATGAAGACAGGTCAAGACCATTTATATATGAACTAGTTAACGTTAGCTTTCGGTGACTCTGCAGTTTTTTATCTCTATGTAGAATATTCAAAATAGTTTTACTAGTTCACGTAAAGAATATTTTCTTTAGCTAATTAATTTTCATCGTTCACATTCTGAAATAGATACAAATAACAATTTTGTTATTACGCGGATATACCCATTACTGCGTAGAGAACTTACATCCATTGAATTCCGTTAAATTTGTAATTAAAATATAAAGGGCATGAATTAAATCAACGTCTAACACACAGATATGATTTTGTGTATTAATATTATGCGTACTGTTATATTTTGCAAACGAATCCGCATATAACAGATCTTAGCATAACATACCATATTGAACATGGCACAAATGAAGATACGCTGATGTTTTTCATTCATTTAGTTAAAAGAATAAATAAAAAAAAACTGCGTTATTTGAGAGATTTTTTTTTTATATTTTTACAATGTTACGTGTGTAAATTTTCTGAATTATAACTATAACCCATCCATGAGTTACCATGACGTTGCAGCCTTATGAAATTACATAAAATATTTAATGTACACAACATTGTAACAAAATATAAAAAGGAAATGAATGAAATTGTGTGTGATGTTGTGTTCGTGGTTGTTGTTAAGTGGAGAAAAAAAAAACATAAGCACTACATTAAAACAATATTAAAGGGAAACAAGGATTGTAATTAATTGAAAAACAATGAAACAATAGGTACCTGAAATTGATCACAGGAGTTCAACCCACAGAGCTGCCTAGCGTGTCCACGAATGACGGATCAGTGATACCCTTTCGTTTGGTGATTTTCAGGTCCTGACCATGGACCATAGTGGGTAACATGTTTGGATAATGCCACGCTCGCCGAAATCTAAAGACGCATTCTGTAAAGACGCCTTCTGTAGTTTTCGAAAAAGAGTAGGCTGGTGGCCACTACAGGAGAATAAATTATCCGGTCCTACCCAACCATCCTTTCACAGCACTGTGGCAGTTCAACTTCGTTCCCCTCTTTGTCCCATTCCAGCCCTATTTAATTTTATTTTTATAAATTAAACTGGTTTTCGGTTTAAAGAAGCATGAAATATTTGTCACCGGACGCTAAGCAACAACCAATCAATCAATCGAAACAGTGTAGGATACTGGTCACTACAGAAATCTAATTTCAAGGCCCTTCGTAGCCATCGACCCTTCTTAATCATCGGCCAGTCACATGTGGCAATCAAAATCGGTTCTCCTTTGTTTCATGTGCTACAAATATATGGTTTGTGTTTGATAAATTGTTGAACTTGTCCGTAAGAAGCACAAACCAGTTGGCAAATAGCATCAACCAATCTTTAACCAGAAAATATTACAGTATTTTGTATTGTTTTTATATTAATCCATTGAATATAAATACCTGTTATTATCCAAAAATTGAAAATAAAATTATATTTAATTTTTTACACGTTTGATTTTAACAAAAATGATATACCTTCAAAAATGCAAATGCATAAGTAAGTGAATGCATAGTTATATCAAATAACTGTGCTCAAAGAGTTAATATTCAAAGTTCCCATCATCAGAGGTGAAATTCCACAGAGCACTCTAGTTCAGCAGTTTTATTCATCAGTTTTCCAACATGACATCATTGTGTCAGATTTCGCAACTAATTTTCCAAAAATGGGTTCATGAGGGTTTGAAATTTTGTGACAACTGGAAAAAATAGTACTATTCAATAATGATATTATCTGACATAACAAAACGTGGATCTAAACGGGCGTCAAAAAATAAAAAAAACAGAATTATAATATACCGTGTTTTTTTCTATTGAACAACTGAACATTTATTTACCATAGATTGATGTTTTTTAACGTTCAGTGGCCAGTATTCGTGCTGCCCTCTATTGTAGCACGTTATGACAACTGCCTCAGGAAAATAGTTTTAAAGAAACAGTAGTTCATTTATCATGGTTGGTTTTGTTACAGTAGATCCACATATCATTGTGAAATTATATTTTTTCTTATTGACTTCTTTTGTATTCTCAGGTCAAAGTTCATTGCAGGTCTTGAACCAGCTAACGTGAACAAAAGACATCATATGAGCAAGTAAAATAATATTGGCATTAGGTCAATAGCAAGACTTCCTTTATTTGTCATGAATTGCAGTATTAATTTTTATTTTATGTAAAGTATTAGTATATATATATATATATAAAATGACAAATGAAACAATTGTAATAACAGATGGCTTCATCCAAATCTACTGAGATGTGATTGCAGTATTCTGTATCTGTGGACTTGGTTAACAGAACAACCTACTGTATATACTGATGCTAGATGTTACAATGGAACATACATTGATGTTAGAACAATTCAATGAACAGACCTGGATTATTGTAATGGTGTGTATACTTCAGATTGCAAGTAATATGGAACTTCAGTAAGATTAGCAAAGATAAGATTATCTTAATTTCCAATGAATTTATATCCATAAGGACAAAATGCAGCATACGAAAAAGTCTTTCTTGGTATATTTTGGGTATTCCTATAATGACACATGTCATATTATTAGATAAATTATTACTCAAATATCACAAGTTTTACGTACTATTTATTTTAAATGTCACTGTCTTATTGCGTTCTTATCTTATTATGGCGATAAATTATTGTGGTAAACGTATTGAATATAAGTATAATGTACTGTTTAATAATTAGTACTGGTGGCAATTATTACGAATGCCTAATTAACACATTACTAATATAGGCAGTCATTAATGTAACTATATATCTATTATTTAATACATGTAGTTTGATTTCTCTTATTTGTTATTCTGTAATGATATAGGAAGACAGTTTATTTCCCTATAACTTTTTTCTATAACAATTAGTGATTTTTTTTTATACATGTACTTTAATAATGGAAAACACTTTGAAAATTTCCAATTGTGTAATAATTGCAAAAGTTTTATCTATTCAATTTCAATAGCTTTCACCAAAAATATTTATGTATTCCGTTAAATTTTTTCTGCATTATTCCATTACCAATTAAGAAACGTTTCTTATCTTGAAAAAGAATTTCTCACTCTTATATTGCTCATTATAGTTTCCGACAACACGTTTTAGACGAAATTATCTGCATAGAGGACAGGTGTATTAAGGAGCGTTTGAATGAATCATATATATGCATTATTATCGGTTAAAAGGATGAAGAAAATACCAAAAATTGAATATCGAAGTGATAAAACAGTTGGAAGTGTCCACACATTTGAAATCACAAGGTCAAGAGAATGGAACACAACAAAAAAAGCCACAGGGATACATGTATAACTTAAAGAATAAAACACATATACTAAACTAAATAAAAATATAACAAGACAAAACAGAAACTAAAACAATAAAAATGTGAACTCCCATAAAACAACAGAAGTGACATCACGTGCACCGAAAGTGTAAGCATGTCATACCCCGTTAAAGACAACTATAAAATAGAGAATAGAATCGTGGAGTGTGTCAAAGGGACAACAACCGACCAACGAGCTGAAAACAGCTCAAGGCTACCAATAATGATAATTAACATAATTATATTTTAAAAATGAATAAACATTATTATTTCGAAAACTGTGACTATTTTTATTATTTAATCTCGTTAATTTAATATTTATCCCTTTAAATTCTGAGCATTGATCTGAACAACAGTGAAGAGGGCACAACTAATAACTCAGAACTTTTAAATGAAGAATAGGAAATGTAGAGAGGCAAGATCTGAAATCTGAATATTAAAAATCCAAAGTAGTCTGAGCGAAATTATCAGGTAAAATTGGACAGAAAATGTGCTTAATTAATTGCAGTATTATAATCTACTGATATGAAATTATATACTAGTATATGTCATGCATATCATGATATCATTTCATATTATATACACGTAGTTTTTACTTCAACGTACACATGTTCTTTAACTTTTGATGCGTGTGAACATAGAAATGGCTTGCACATTAAGTCAATCTTGTAAGAAAATATCTCACTGCCATATATTCCAAAATGTAATCCTCACAATGTTTTTTTTTCGTTCACAAGCATACCTTGGTAAATCTACAAACGAAATTAAGGTATCTGTGTTTGATATTACTATCCATGTGGTGGTATTGCTCTAGATGGACTATTTGTCTTGTGCATATCTTCCGCCCAGATGACATGATTCTTGGATACTTGTGTGCAGATTTTCAATAGCTGACTTCTTAAATTCGTTTCAACACCCTCAGGCAAAGAAATGATTGCCTTGGTGTTAGCTACACTTTTTAGTTCCAAACAGATACACACATATATATTTATAATCAGAAATGAAACACAAAGAATTTTAACATGTACATTTAATAATAAAATGACGACACGCTGCCTTATATTTAATCACGACAGATCAATATCATTTTATATAGGAACTGGTTAAAGTTAGTTTTCGTTGTTCAGTTTTTTCTCTGTGTGAATTTTCTTTAAATCAAAATATTCAAAATAGTTTTACTATTTCATCTTAAAACTAGTTTCCTTAGCTAATAAATGTTTATCTTTGACCTTTTGAAATACATAAAACTAACGATATCGCTATTACGCGGATATATCCATTACTGAGAGAACTTGCATCGATTGAATTGCGTTGAATTTATTATTAAAATTTAAAGGTAATGAATTAAACCAACGTCTTACACACAGATAGTACTTAGTGTATCAAGATTATATGTACTGTTATATATTTTGCACACGAATCTACACACAACAGATCTTAGCATAACATAGCATACTGAACATGACACAATGTTACTTGATATATTTTTGTTCTCTTTGTACATCGTATCGCCTAATAATCAATCCATGAATTACCATGACTTTAAAATAGTTAATGTTCACAACACTGTACCAAGATGCAAAAAGTATCACTTTTTGCGGTGTTGTGTTCTTCGTTGTTGTTAAGCGTATAAAAAAAAACATAAGCACTACATAAAAATAATATTAAAGAGAAAATAACATTGAATTAACGGAACAAAGGAACAGAAATATATACAAACCCCAACTGACGGTGCATAATTATGTCAGGTTAATCTAACACGATCTGCTTTTTTTTGGCAAGGTTCCGGAGAAATTAATTAATTACGATTTGTCTTTCTAGGCTTTAGGTCTATTTTGACAATACTAACTGTTTGTTCAATTAATTTTTAAGATAAAGTCGAAAGCTAACCGCGCAAGCCCTTGGTTTTGCACTTGCAGCTCTGCAAAATAAATCAGATACTGTATGGCTTTCTGTGTGATATCTCAAAATTGTATTAGAATGATTGCTGGATTTTATAATTTAAACTGTCCGAATAGTATAACAATTATTTTTTTTTGGTGGTAAATTACATTGCATTTCTTGAGTTTGTTCGAAAAATACACACATCCCAACCCAGATGGAATATAACTTTCTCATATGAAAATGCAAGATGGATATATTATTGTTGTAGGTTTGCCACTAATAGCTTTTACATCTTCCACGGCTTAGTTAACGTACTTTTTACCCAATATGAATGACACATTGTGTTTTGCTCTGGACCACCAGAGTTTACTCCAAGTTTTCTACCAGTAGTCCTTTTAATTCAGATTCGAAACTCATTCAACTTATCTATTGACTTTGTTTATCTCTATATCGTTAGTGACATCTTAGGGATATCTGATCAATACAGATCTGATCAAATTTACCAGTAAGCATAGACAAATTTCGACGACTATTGAATTCCAATTGAGCCGGATAATTTTACTTATGCAGGATCACAGGGGCTTGCTCCCGGCCTTTCAAAGATGTTGCTTTCGTCAGTTCATTTCGTCATTTCGTACCAAGGCAAATAGATTGTAAACTTTTTATTGTGGCCGGAAGGAGTTTGCGTTACCAAGACCTTCTGTGTACTAAAATGTCTAGAATTGCTCTTCCGACAAACATCGAAATAAGTTCCCCGACTAAACCACTACTTTACGGACGGACAGTAGCAATTAGGACCTGCAGTTCAGTCCAAGGGCACCCCACGCTGTTTTATTTGGCAATATTAATTAACTTTGAAAACATCTAAATTCACTTTGATCATGGCATTTTCCTAAATAAGCCGAAAAACAGTTCTTTTAATATTATAGATGTATTAATGTTGTTTTCAATATTATTTGGTTTTATTGCAGAAATGGCGGGTAGTGTTGTATTGGAAGAAATTAAGAAACGGATTAACAAGCTTGAAATGAAATATGGATAGTCAAAATCACGTATCTTTAAACAAAATATGTACTTGAATAGTGTTTGAAGAATGTTCTGTATACAAAAGACATTACATGTTATATTCTGCGATATCATTTTTTGGTTTTCTGTATTTGATATGACGTTTATTTCTACTTAATACTTCGACATTCTTATGCAATGCGATATTATTAAGATATCAGAGTCTTAGATTGTTTTAAAGTTAAAATTTGACCACCCTCTGACCCATTTATCTAAATTATGTAACATCCAACCACTTTTTTCTAGCAAACAGTCACCTTGTTGGTAAGGATACTGTATAGGTTTGAATAGTAAGGTTTATTTACAATAGTTTCCGGATTGACATGGGGAGGTTTATCTGCAACACTGTTAAGTGTATGTACAGACTATATGTTTTGTTTATGTTTGAGTTTTGTGCTCCTTCATGTTATTTTTTTTTTGTCCATCGTTCTGCCTGTTGGGTGGCATGATTAAAATGTCATTTTTGACATTTTATGTTATCCATTTTATTGAAGATATGTATTTCACCCACAGCCGTGACTCTGTTGGCATATACCAACGACTTTTTTTGCACAAACCAAGGCATTCCCATTGCGTATACATGTTCCATGTAGTTTTTGTAAAAAATTATTTCAGCATATCCCTTCCACCGAAATATATAATTACTGTGATGCTCTTTCCTCTCACATGAGTTAGCTTGCTTCGTTGCTTAGTTAGGACACATATCAGAACAGATACCTGTTTATTGAAAACCCAGAAGACAAATTTCAAAACTTAAGCACTTTGAGTATTATTTCCCTCACCACTGTCGAAATATCAGTGGGTAAGTGGATTGTTCTCAAATCTATCAGATGAAAACTCCATTCGGTTGCAAAAAATACATTTTATCATTCCCGTATAGCAATAGAACGATTGGTAGCTTTTTAAAAAAAAAACTATCAAGTATATAATATATTAACTTTAAATCAAATGTGTGGCCGTTGTCTTAAGTCATGACTATTTTCGTTCTATGCTTAATAAATTGTCTATGCATAAAGTTTTAAATTTCATTAATGGGGATATTTGACTTTGCTTTTTTTCTGGAGCCAGTTGTCAATGTACTTCAATTTAACATGTCAAATAAATCAAATCATGGCAATACACTTACAAAATAATGTCAAATTCTTTTCATCTTAAAAACTTGTAACTATGATATTGATTACAGTTGCAATGCTTTGATTTTGTAAAATCTGGACTTTTGTAATGATATTTTTCAATGGAAACATTTCAAATCGATAAGAGATTTCAAACAAGTACCAATTGTCAATAAACGACAGCTTGTAGTGTAAAATGATAAGAATTTCAAAAGACACTGATAACCAAAGGACAAAGTATGATTTGGCTTGATATTTGGCCACTCGAAGTCCAAATCTAAAAGTAATGAAATACTTACTCTCAGTTATAATTAAGTACTCTTAAAATACTACGTTTTAAGGAACACGTTTTTTTTTTAACAAGAAATATCTTTAAACTAGCAATATGCTGCCAAAGATGGCTAATTTGGAAGATATCAATAAAAAAACACCAAATTTCACTCATTTTTAATCTTTGGATTACAATTTTGAGATGAGCAACAGCCTTGCCCAAAAAGATATTTCACTGAAATGTGTCTTTATGTAAGACGGACATTATATAAAAAAATATTGTTGGGCAAGGCTGTTGCTCATAGTTGTTTTGGCCATAATCTACTGTGATTTTTTTTTTCAAATCCTAGATTTAGCAGACGTTCATGACGTCGCTGTTGCACCATTAGAAAGATTTTTTCCAATGATTGATGCATTTTGAAAGTTAAAAAAATAATACAAATTCGAATCAAATCTGAATCAAAGTCCCAGAGGTGTTCAGTCGGATTTAAGTCCGGCGATCTGGAGACCCAAGGTAGCATATAGATGTTATTCTATTTCTCAAGGTATTCCATTGTTCAATGCACTCTGTGCTGCTTAACGTTGTCCTATTGGAAGAACTCCTCTACCCTTCAGTTAGGTGGATGAGGTGATGTTGGGGAATTTTGGCTCTGTACCTTTGCGCTTTAAATTGCCCAGGACATACCTTGACATGGCAGCATTTCAACTTTATTATAAAGTAAATTCAAGCTCCTTTTTTGTCGTATTATACGCAATAGCTCAACCGTCGAATCAAGTGCAAGTGAGAAAAGTTACCGAATTTTCATGGCGATATTCATTTTTGAGAGCCCCCGTACATATATGGGTTCCTGACTTGGGACAGGCGCAAAAATGCAGCGGGGTTAAACATGTTTTGTGAGATCTCAATCCCCCCCATACCTCTAGCCAATTCGGAATAACCAAACAAGGCGATATGCACAATAAAACTTAGTTCAAAAGAAGTCGCAGTCTGATGTCGGAAATTTAAAACTAAGCAAAATTACAATCTTCAATATACATTAACAAAGGAATACTAACAGATACTTACATACCAGCTTCAGACCTCAATTAGACTGATCGAAAGAATTGTTAAGAGTATATGATACTGCATATAAATAGACCTAAAATTTGTTAAAACAACTTTTATTTAGGACTGTACTAAGTTGATGGAAAAAACTTTGAAATACCATTTGAACTTGTAAAAAAAATGGGCATGATATAGCTGAACATATAGGTAACATCGGCAAAGGTAACACGATTTTTATTTTTATTTGAACAGAGCCTGACATGAAAATAAAAAAAAATGAATGTATTGTCTACGTTTTCTTGAAACGCATCAATAATTACAATGACGTCCCTTTGTTTTTAAATATAATCATATTTTATTTCTACTTCCTCATACAATAATGTACCTTTTGTCCAGTGAATTGACGTTAGTTAAACACCAAAACATTTCGTAAATATTGCATACTAATATTCAGACATAACTCACTTAAAACTTCAATTGACATACGTATTAAAGGTAAGTCCTATCTGGTTTACATTTTTAATGACAGTATGCTGTATAGATAAATTTTGAAAAAAAATCTGAGGACCCAACTTATGGACTATTTTGCATGTTTTTCTCGTAGAATGGGTGTTAAAATAACACGTATTAATTGTAGTGAAACTTTATACCATTACAAAGTAAACTGCTAATCTTATATAAATGAACATTATACACTCATAATAACTACATGTAGCTTTTTGGAAAGTGAATAATGGGTAAACCTTTTGTAGTATTACTACAACATATGGTAAATACTGTAATTATAATTATTTCATCCGAAATGAGACAAGTTTTAATTTTTGTCCATTTTTAGTTTTCTATAATTCCAAAAAAAGTTCTACGGAGCATTAAAACTCCTTGGATTGGTTCATCTTTATCCTTTCTTGACAACTTTTAGAATAAATTAAAAAAACCAGATATAAGATTAAGTCAACAATGACATACCTATCAATTTTCCCATCTTATCAAGTTCAGTTATGATTCTTATTCTAACAATAAGTTGGTTTTATTTTTTGATTTCTGAAATTTTGTTCCAACGATAACTGATGAACGTTTATTCAGATTTACAAAGAGTCACATTGTTAGAACTTGCAAAATCAGTGCAAGTAACAATTATAGGAATCCAATTCCAATAAACATAAAACAAAATGTTATCAATAGGTATATACGAAACACTATCAAACTTGGACTTATTGAACTTCATTTTTTTGTTGTTGGCCTAATCGCTATATTTCTATCGAAGCCACTGATGTTTCTAATTATCTGACAGTATGCCAGTTCTCCCTTTTATTATCTGTTTGGCAACGTCCATGTTTTCAATTTACAATAAAAAAAAAATGATTATAGCATTTAGGTTAAAACTGGTTTATTGCTAAAATAAAGTTATAAGACCGATTTAAATTTAATTTTAGCAGAAATGTGTTTGGCATATCCTCTTTTTAATTCTTAAAAGAACAATACTGAGATAAAGATACGCCAAATTTAATAGAGTGTCCTTCTATTACATGCATTCGTATCTGGTGCATGGGTACCTTAGGTAATGCATAATGTAGACATGCTATTGACGTCAACGCGTTATTATTACCATGTGCGCAATTGTGATATTCAAAAATAGCATACACATTTTGGACCAATTTATATCGAACTTTACAATCGACTAGTAGTTTAAATGCCAAATTACAGAAATGTTTACCCACCACTGCAGGCTGAATGAGAGGTGTAAGAATTGCCTCGGACGGACATGTACTCCTCGTATGTCATTGTCAAGTTAAAATGCTGATACACAAAAACATGGATAACAGGAAAGGTCAACAATAACATACAAATTAATCAAAGCATCCCAACTGACAAAACGCAGTAGAAAGAATAACATACAAGAGTACAAAAGACACACATGAACACAACAGGGAGTTAAGATAGTCTGACTTTGTAAAGACACTGAATAGTGGTGCGGTTAAACAAGTTTTAAGGGTACCCTGATCTTCCCCTTATCTATCCTGACACTCCGGTGTATACAACACACTATAAAAATCAATACAGTGTCATTTCTAACAAGGTGACCGCTTACTAGAATTAAAAATTAGAGTGGACGGTACATAATTTATAAAGCAGGGTCAAAATGTGCTCGATGTAACTTCAAATCTAGCTATGGCTCTCATACCTGAAGGTCGGATACTGTGGCTCTACTAAAACGAAAAATCTGAAATAACACATCCATAAAGAGTTTAATGCTATCTCGTAATAGAGTCCAATAGGAATCGGCAGTATTCGTTAGAGGCCAGTATGAATTTAAAGTCTTCAAGCCATTGGGAGAAAGAGCAATGTATATAGAATTGCACATTTCAAAAGATGTTCTACGGATGATTTATAGCTCTTACTGTGAAAGGATATTAAGTAACTTCCAAGTTTATGTGGGTTATTCACATATTCGCATTTATTCACGATATAACAGTAGAAACTAGGATGGGAACTTCCGTTCATAATAAGTGCTTTTCTGGAAGCTGGATATTTAGATAAAAGATGCTGATATATATTATAAAACTTTTTAAAAGCATTAACATGATTAAGCAGCTTTTGAAATCTATAACCCAGTAAAATTAGTTTTAACATAAATTTTAGTAAGAATCTCTCCATTTCCGATATTCATGGTAAGATCTAAAAAACGAACAGCATTTACTCATCGTATTATCTTTGTTCAAATGTAGCTCTTTTGGATAAATGCCTTAGGCATATTTAGGAAACTTGGGGCTATCAACAGTAAGTACACCATCAAGATATCTGCAATTATTGTTAAAAATGTCAATTAATTTATCAACATTTTTCTTTTACCCTTAAGGAGTTTTTCATGGAATACTGTTCATATCAATACAAAAATAAGTCAGTTCATAAGCAATCAATTTGTTGAAATTATGGTCTCCGGAAAGCAAATCTTAAATCTCGCTATGGTAGGAGAGATAAAAAAACATAATTAAGTGACTGTCTGCCTACAGTATATTCACTTATCGTGACTGAATATTCGTCTTTAAAGCTCGATCGAGATATATGTATGTATTTATGTGTCTGTGTGTGTAGATTTGTGTTATAAAAAGGGTTAATCTAATAAATACTTCACTTGAGAAAGAGATAACTATGTTCCAAGTATTAAAAAATAGGGAAGAACTTACAAAAAAATGCTAGTCATTTACATAGCATATATTTAGTACATACAAATAAAATCTGAAGTCATTATATGCGTGAGAATAATATTGTTTTTCAAAAGATTAGCTTAAAGACGGGTATTCATTATCTAGATCTATATTATATATATTTATTATTATCACCCACTCAACCGGATTGAAACATTTATCAGGTTGAACAAAAGGAGTTGTTTTCTTCCTTTATTATTTATTATTATCATTTCACATTAACATTAAAAACCCTTCAAAACAATTAAACATATACAGTGTTGTCACGATGAAGATTGTTATCATTCAAAAAACATTTAACAGTTAAAGCTGAGAGCATTGATTGAATAAAGAATAGATCAAATAAAAACACGAAATGTTAATTTATGAAAATTTTCCTTTAAAAAGGGATCAGACTTTAGCTTAGTTCCTCTCCCAGGAAAATGTTAGTAAATCGTACATTCAATCAAAAGATGAAAGAAATTTATACATTATTTTCTATTTACTATGAATTACAGAATAATAACGTAACATTTTACATTATTCATGTGTTTCAGATGCATATTGTGACTTTTACGCTTGATTTAGAGCTATTGTTAAATTCTATATACCTACATCTAAGTAAAACTTTAAAATGCCATTATAAGCACCAATTATACTACTTTAAGGAATTTACTACGTAAAGTAAAAACATCAACTTAACCATGTAAATGGTAGCATATAATTATGCTAGGCGATTTTTTGAAATTTCAATATATGATGCTAGATTTTTCAATCGTATAGGTACATGAAATCGAATATTAAGCTACTTAAAAAGAAAGAAAACTGTACACTTCAAGAAGAATAAAACTTGTACAAAATTATGCAGGACATGCAGTAAACTTTTGAATGAGAAACATCACGTTTCCTTAGTATGGTAACTCGCAAAATGAATAAATATATGGATTTGGAAAACGTGAACGCTGTAAACCGCTGACTGCCGAAGAAATCAGCGCTTTTCTTCTTTGTCATTCTCTGTTTGAACTAAAACAGTATGTCAGATAGACGGAGGCTGTGAAATATGTCGCTGATATTAAGAAACGTCTTTAAAATTATTGCCTGGTCCAGTTAAATCTAGAAAGACAAACTGACGCTACATGGTTGTCATTTAAACTGTTGAGTGGACTTTTCATCATTATGTTTAAAAATTATAATAATTACTTAAAACAAATTTTTCGTTGTATACTTTGAATAGAGGAAGCAGATTTTTGTTTTCTATGATTTAGAGCAAGTGAAAACCATAAATTCATATTGTGCAAAAAGAAAAGCGGGGGAGAGAGGAAATAATTCAATGCATAATATGGACTGCCGATCATGCATGACCTTTTCGTAACAGACATTCCAGTGATAGGTCCGAGCCTAAACATCTCTAAGGGGGACCAATGAAAGACAACAACAATCTCAAGAAATAAAGCTCGGGAAAAGGAGAGATAACCTTATCCAGAAATTGAATAATGTCGAAGAATGGAAAAAAAACCAGTACAATCTAAGTCCATGACTACCCCGAAATTTCCAGTTAAAAAAAGGCGTGAAAATTAACCTTTTCAAAAAACTTGGAAAATTCATTATTCCCAATTTAGCATGCGCACGAACCACTTCCAATGACGTTACTTCCTTTTAAATCATTTCCGTTGCTGTCATTTTTTTTTTCGTTGAGACACAGATATTTCTATTTGTCTTTTTTTCTTACACTTTATATCCCCCTTAGAAAAATCTCTTATTTTACTTTTTTTTGTTTTTTATTGCATTTTGGCTACGATAATCGACCTTCTTTAGATGTTTAGTTAATTATTTCCATTTTCAAACTTAGAGTTTTGGATTTCAAAATACTCTGAAGTTTTAGGTTTCTACATTAAAGATATTATGATGGTATGTTTGATACGTTATGAAACGAAAGTCTATTATAGTTTAAATGTCTTCAACACATTCCTATTATATTGAAAGTCGCGAGTTACATACAACATCAGATTAATACTTTTTATTTCTATATATGGTGATGGAAAGGAATTTAGACCGTTTTCTTTAATGTACATTTTAATAGACTTTGATAACTTTTTACATTGAGCGTTTACAGTACGGATCATTTAAAACATCGCCCTCAAGTAGACATTTGAAACAGATTACAGTTCCTTAGTTAACTTAGACCAGAGATTATGACTGTTATTGGGACCACGGCCAGGACTGCGACTGCTTTCGTCCTCAGAACGGGACATGCGCACTACGTTTGTTCTGATGATTGTTTTCGTCCTGATGACCAAACCCGTCTCTGATTTAGGACGGCGCATCCGTTGTATTCCAAATTTACTTGAATTCTGGGACTAGTCATCAGAACGCCACACGCGTAGTTTAAATTCTTTAAATAAAAACAATTAATTTTCTTCCAAGACGTTCAGCTGATTTTCGTTAAAATGTTTCATCTTAATTAACCCAGTCGACAGACTTGTCTGACATGATTATTCATTGATTTGTTACAGAAATTACAAGTATTTAGCAAAATTCAAAAATAGTAGAAATACTAACGGCTCATTGCTTGTATTGCACATGGTAGATCTCCTTAGCTGAAATTTTGTTTCCTATTTCGGTATTTTTGGTTGAGTACTTCTTGTTTAATATAAGTTTGGGTTTTTGGTCTTCCAAATGTTTCGGTTTTAATGCTGCTGATGAGAGGTAACTCCTTGAAGTGCGTCGTATACAGCATAGTATAAATTTACTATATCTAATATTAGTATCTTTGGATTGTTATTTTTAAAGTACGCAGACTATCAAAAAATTATTCGTATTTTAGTATATATAATTTTTAAATAACTTTTTTAACTGTAATCTTTATCCTTATTTTTTCAATGTTTTTATTTATCATACCTATCCTACTTAGGGACGCAAAATTCCATTTAAAAGAATATATTTATTCATTTGTTGTTTTTTTCTATTATTTCATTTGGTCCATTTCATTTTTGTTTCTTTTTATTATATTGTAATTACATGGTTCGAACTTTTATAGATATCTTGTTTCTATCAGATTGTGTGATATTAGATTAATGTAATTTTTTATTTTGAACATTTTTTTCTGAAGTAAGAATACAAGACTTTTCAAACTTGACATATTCTTATCTTATATTTTTATGAAGTTTTGAAACGAATTTAGTTCATACATTTCTTACGGTTCTTAAATGCCCATATCAGGGTGTGCGATATAAGACAAAATTTATTTTTGTTTCAACAGAAGTGTTTTTTCAAAGTTGACATGTACTCATTTTATACCTTTTCCTTCACATGAATTTAGTTCATAAATTTTATTCGGTATCTTAATAAGTTTCTCTGTCACTTACCGTAATATTTGTTTGATAAAACAAATTTAAATTTTAGAGTGAAAAGACACCTAATTTAGCTTTTCTAACATATGGTATCCAAAAAAGTCTTTTGCAACTTACCGTAGTATTTTTTTTTTAATATTTCAATTTCACATCGAAAAAACACAAAATTTAGTTTTTCAGCCAATTTTAGGTTGATACTTAATACCATTCAGCTCTATCAGAGTGTGCGATATATGACTCAAACTTGTCGGGTAAATATTTTATACCTTTAGGAATTTTTGACATGAATTTAGATAAAATAACATTCATACAGTATCTTAAAAAGCTTTTCTGCAACTTACCGTAATACTTGTTTGATAAAAATATTAAATTTTACCGTGAAAAAAAAAAACAACAAATTTAGTTTTTCAAACATATACATAGGATGATACATACTTAAAGTTAACTATATAAGCTTGTGCAATATAAGAGAAATGTGATTTTTGTAAGAATGCTACTATTTTTAAAGAAAAAACACAAGTTTCAAACTTGATGGGTATATATTGTATACGTTAAGGAATTTTGACATGAATCTAGCTAAAACAAATTCATACGGTATATTAAAAAGTTTTCCTACATCTTACCGTAATACTTGTTTGATAAAAATAATTCAATTTTACACTGAAAAAAAAACAAAGCATTTAGCTTTTCAAACATATATTACTTAGGATAATACATAGTCAAATTTAGCTACAATGTATCTAAGCTCGCGCAATTTAAGAGAAATGTGACTTTTGTAAGAATGCTAATGTTTTTAAAGAAAAGAAAACTTTCAAGCTTGATTTTTGTATATTTTATACTTTTTGGAATTTAGGCATCAATAATAAAAATGACTTCGTGTTTAAACTAAATCATATTTTTTTCTTTTTCCTTATACAATAATCTACCTGCTGTTCAATGAATTGCCGCTAGTTAAACCCCAAAACATTATGTTAATATTCAAGCTGATTATTCAGACATAACTCATTTAAATTTTCAATTGACATACGTATTAATGGTAAGTCGTATCTGGTTTACATGTTTGAATAAGTATATTGTTTAGATCACAATTTTCCAATTATTTTTGCTTATATATGTATTGTAAATTCAGAAGCTTAATTATATAAAACAAATAATCTGCGCATACATAGAACATTATAGAAAACCATTTCTCTATTGTTTCTCTGTTTTAATTTAAACCATATCAAAGCGGAATCTAATTTATTTAAAGTTAGATTAAAGAAGATACTATCTAAAACGAATGGACAATTCACAATAATATTTAATAAAACATAAAACAGTAATATAAAAAAGTCTCAATACCTCTACTTCCAGTACGGTGTGTGTTGCTCATTATGATTGGTCGGAACGTAACGTCTAGGATCTTTTATTTTCTGATAAATGACTTTCAGCGTATGAATATTTGACCCATTAAAATAGTGATATTTTAAACCACTCATTTTTTTCTTATTGTGTCGAAATGTATAATCTTGTAATGAATTATAAATAATAAGAGTTGTTTTTCGCAATTTATCGGTGTAGAATCTCGACCAGGTTACTCATAAACCTAACTTAAAGTCATTCAGACTTTCTTTAGTTTGTGAGTGGATTTGTCTCCTTTGTGCATCAATAAATTGCTTCAAAACGACTTTTATTACTATAATGAAACACGGCAGCCACTATGCATATCCCCGCGCCACTGTTGTGTTAATCACAGAATTAAATGCTCTAAAGGAAATTATACTCAGATGCGAGAAATTGACAGGTGAGATAGTAGTCATAATGTTAAATGAAGTGTGACTGATAAGATGTCATACATTGATAATGTAAATACATGTAGTGAACTGTTTTTATGATGACATGTTCTACTAATTAAATGTAAATTTACCAAAGTTTGAATATCAATTTTGGAAATTGAATGGTTAGCCTAAGTCTTGTGACATTAATAGTTATTAATATGCATTGTTGCTAGATACATTTCCAAAAAAATAAGATATAAGAGTCTTTAAGGAAATTTACCAAAATTGAAGTTGTTTTTTTTTTAAATACAAATATTCCATTTAATTTTGGAAATTTAATCATTCCCTATACAGCTGTTGTTTTTTTGTAAACAAATATGAATGGTTGCTAGGTTCTATTCCAAAAAATTCAGATCTTAGAGTCTTTCGGGAAATTAACTAAATTTGAAATTCATTTTTGGAAATTGAATGGTAACTTTAACTCTAAGGATATTCATGGTTATAAATATGCATGGTTGCTAGATACATTTCCACAAAATGAAGGTCTTAGAGTCTTTCAGGAATCTTAACAACGTTGGAATTTCATTTGTGGAAATTGAATGCTTACCTTAACTCTTGTGATATGAATGGCTATTAATATATATGGTTCCTAGATACATTTCCAAAAAAAAAGGTCTTAAATGTATTTCAGGAAATGTTCCAACTTTGGAATTTTTTTTTTTTTGGAAATCCAAATATTCCATTTAATTTTGTAAATTTGATCATTCCCTATACAGCTGTTGCTTTTTTGTAAACAAATATGTATGGTTGTTAGGTATTTTTCCAAAAAATTCAGATCTTAGAGTTTTCTGTTATCAGAGGAATTGGCCGGTGCATAATGGGACAAGGGAAATAGTTTTTTTCTTTTTTTGGGTGGGGGGGGGGGGGGGTTGGGAAATGTTTTTTTTTCTTTTTTAAATATGTATAATGGATGGGGCAGAACTTTTTTGTTGGAAAAAATCATGCCATAAAACTCAGGACATGATTTACACGCGGGGATATGCCCTATGTTGTGCTCTTATCCGTCTTCTCAAACGAACATAAAATATTTATAAATGAAATCAATAAAACTCAGTCACGAGTTGTAGATATTTGGTATTCGAATTTTGAGATTAGTTATTCTGTTTATTAAATTGAAATATTTCATGTATGAAGAAGATTTAACAAGAAAATACAAGTGATTATGTTTTTATATGACTACGCGTCAACCATTATATAGCAACTTCTTTGGCGACATCTATTTTTCCTAGAGTTAAATATGACTTTCGATTTCACTGGGTGAATTATCGGATTTGATTTCACTCGGAAATCCCGGTATTTCACCACAGTCAATGTAATAATCTTTATTAATTTAATAAGCAAATACTAATGTTTATATTCTTATACTGCACGTCCTCAGCCGATGCATCAACTTTACAATAAACAATACACAATCTATAAAAGAAATAATTTCTATTACCATAAAAAATTAGTTAGGTAACATCTTTCATTCTACGTTATGCAAATACCAAAGGTATCGTACTCCAAGCTGTACGTTTCAGTAGTATACGTAACTAATACGAATCCTGTCAAAACAAAATTCATCAATTCACATAAATCTTAATTGCTTCGGTGGGTGGGTGGGTGTCAGAAATGACCAGGGTGAACTGTCCGAAATGTAAGCGTCGAATAACATATAATATACTTTCAATGTACCTTTACAGTTATTAATCTATCAATGTCAATTTTGAATCATTGTGAAACATTCCAAAAACAACATTTATTTTCCAATACAAAAAGTGGATAAATGAGTATTATTTAAAGAAAAGCCCAGTATAACATCCTGTGAATGACAACTGTAACCAGTATTATATTTACTATTTATTTTCTTTCCTTAGGTAATAATACATGCCTAATCATGATTGCTGCTTTGGTAACAGTTATGCTGTTCGCAGCTGTTTTGGGAGTGGTAAACCCATGTCCTACATCTTGTTCATGCTCAACTACTACTTCGGGTTTTTCTGTAAACTGCTACAGCAGAAACATTGGACACGTTCCGGAAAATATACCACATACTACCTACTATCTGTGAGTACAATGAAAGATCTAGGCTGATATTTTTTTAATTTCAAAATATATAGCTGTGTAGAGATACATACCTGATGATAGTATATCTAACTAAGATATAAAGCAACCACGATACTTAGGAGAGTATTGGTACAAACAGGTGTATCCTGCTAAAGAAATCATTCATATGAATTTAGGTTGGAGGATACATAATAATATTAGATGTCCTGCAAAATGGATAATTTTTGTCGTTGTTATCCCTTTTATCTATTTAACGACAACAATAACACAAAAATGCCTTCAGTAACTATTATAGCATTATTTAGGAAGAACCATTTAACCAAACAATCAATCGTAGAAGACATAAATTTATCGTGTGTCCATTTTTGTCCCTTTTATCTCTGAAATGTCAATAGATGGAGGAAAACGGATCAGAAGAGATTAACCAAGGATATATTTTTTTTTAAAATTCCATCAAAATTAACAAAAAATCCTTGATAACCTTGAGAAAAAACGAGGAGCAAAATTTCTGAAAATCAATACCAACCTGTATATCTAATGTGTTAACATTGTGGTAAAATATTATAAGGATAATTTCAATTGAATGAAAGTAAATGAGCAGAAACCCAATTGTCTACTTACAACAATGCCGACAGGTTCATACCATTTTATATACCAAATATTTGTTGTCGTATGAAAAACGTCAAATACCTGTTTGCCATTTGAATCTCCAAGATCACATCGATCTAAAGAAATATTAATATATACAATTTCTCTGTTAAAAAAATTATATCTAATTTACTAACATTTCTTTCAAAAATTAGCTATATATTTTTTAATATCGTTTTGACAAAGATATTTTTATTAATTTAGTTTATTGACAATTTTTTAAATATTATAAAAAAAAACGAGCGGAAAGTTCTAACGTTATAATCACCTCGTTATAAGCGTAACAGTTAATGTACTTTTGCTATGAATTTCGGTTGTAATTGTGTCAGTGTTGCGTTAATATTCGTTATATTCGATATTTAGGTATATTCTATCTTTCAAATACAAGTTATAAAAACCTAATGTAAAATAGTATACATAAATTTTCCTATCATATAAACTCCAGTTTTAATGTTGCAAAAATACTCTGTAATCGTCATGATTAATTGGGTATGTCGTGCTCGAATAAATGTCTTACATAGAAGAGAAACAGGACAGAACATGATGTTTAACTGCCATTGGAACAGATACTTGTAGTAAACAATGGGTATATGATATGCCAACGAGGGCAAAATTATTATTACACTACGAGAGTATTTAAAATTGCATTATATAGAAGTTCTTCTAATTTCACATGATATATGCAGTTATAACGTGCTGCTTTAATGCAATGGAACAAAACAATCACATAAATTTTGTTATGTAAATATGTAGATGTAGTTTTTATAGTATTAACATTTTGCAACACTATTTTAAGAAACTTGGGTAACAATGGTATATCAGTTATTGAGGATGGAGCGTTTGAATGGCTCTCAAGATTGCAGACACTGTAAGTTATACAATGTAAATAATAACATGTTGAAAGCTGAACATTTAAATATCACATATCCAGATATACTGAAGTATGTAAATGCTACTATTTTCAAAATCCACTGGTTTGAGTTAAAGGTTGTAAATAATACAGTAAAAAATACAAATTAACATAATAAACACCAGAACTATACCCCGTTAATCCCTTGAATCTCAATTTAGCAACAGAAAGAAAAGAATATACAGCTATTATATAAAACCTTTAGTATTAGTATGTTGATACTAGCGCGAAATTTGATACTTTACTTCCTGTAGCTAATTGTCATATTTGTGATAACTAAGGAGTATTTTCCTCGAGCATAGCTTTGTCCTTAGATGGGTTTGGTTTCTCGTTCTGTTTAGTCATTTTGTTTTTTTTTTTTTTTTTTGTATTTGCTTTTCAACGTTTTGAATTTTTGCTTTTGGTTTTTGGTTTTCAAGATTTTAGGCATTGAGTCGTAAATCGACGAACTGTGCACATCTTGTGCATCAAAATTGGTATCAAACAAGTGTATTTTAAAACAGAGAGTTGAAGAACACCAGCCTATCAGCTCGAGGATGTCTGTTTGACATTTAGTAGTTTATATATACTAGTCAACAAAAGAAACAATACGGGTAATGCATTTTCATATATTCATAATTTCAATATAGCTGTAATAAGCAGAAAAATAGACCCACACGTCAGATGTTCTTAGTAGATTGTTTTCTAATCCAAATCATGTATGTCGATTTTCTTCTCGATTTTCCACAAATTTAATTGAACCCTCTTTTTGGAAATTCCATTTTCCACCATTTCAAGTGTTCTCCAAATTTCAAAATGAGACGCGTTAGATCATGGAATGAAGAAGCAAACCACTGTTGCCCTCATACTGAAGTTTTTTTTAAAGGAATTACCAAGATATTTGGTTCTGAACTCGTGTATCGTTACTTTTGGTGACTAGTATACATGCATCACTAACGCATGCAATCATATTTTCAGCTATTTGCACAGAAATAACATCTCTATCATTGAGAATGGAGCTTTCAGAGGTCTTGAAAATTTGGAGATTATGTAAGTTACAATTTTAGACATCGATGTTTTTTTATACATTTCTCTAAGCCTGCAGTTACACTTAAAATGTACGGCTCCTGGCTGATTAAAAGGTTTATTCAGAAAGCGTAAGATATAACATGTTTTTTTGTTTTTTTTCAAGATAGTCATGTGTTATCCAGACAAATAATTTCGTTTTACAGTTATAATTTGGATGAAGGAATATAATTTCACACTGACAAAGCAATTGTATCATTTTGGAAAAGGTTGTGACTTAATTCCCATATCACCATGACCAACAACGCCACAGTCGCTGTCATGATCGTTTGGGCAGAAGAAAACCGAATATGTTATGAAATAACATCAACAATTTAAAACACCTTTAAATATGTATATTTGTCCATTAATATATAGGGTGCCTTCCGTAGACGAAACACATACAGATCATAATGGTATTCGAGGTCAGACAAGAAATGCACGAAACAAATAAAACTATTTTCACATTCAGAGCGGGACATCGGTTGCCGAGTGGTCTATGTAGTTTTTCATGAATACTAATGATCACTAGTCTGTCAACACTGGGGTTGTGAGTTCCAATCTCACCTTTGGCGACGGGGGGGGGGGGGGGGGGGGGGGGGTTGGTGTTTGACTCCTATCTAAACTGACGAGGATTGCCAATTTTCCGACGGAAGGTCGGTGGCTCTCTCCGGGTAGTCCGGCTTCCTCCACCAATAAAGAATGGCCGCCGCGAAATAACAAAATGTGCTGCAAACGGCGTAAAACCCCAACCATAAATAAAACAAACAAATTGAGAGCATAATACTGGGATATATGATTTTTGCAAGCAGGCAACGCCAGTGATGCATTGTCACAGAGAATAAAGTTTGTAAACTGCTGAAAGAAACCGAAATGATAAATTGTGGATTGAATTTTCATATTTAATAAATAGTTCATGAAACTGAGGGCAATATGGCATCATATGGTCCGGCAGGTCACTCCAAAAACAGTATATGGACCAACTATTTCTTATATTATATTTATAAATCACTTCTAAATTATTTCTTTAATCCTGGAGGTAGTTCCTCTCCGTAACCATCTATGCGTTGAAGTTTTTTCTCTCACAACCACCACCACAAAAAATACTTCAAATTGTACCCCACGCCCAATATAAAAACATGGAAAAATGACATCAAAATATAATGCACCAATGTGCACACTTTGATGTACTGAGTATATCCACAAAATGAACAACCAATAGATTACTTGTATATTCTGTAGATAAGGAAAAGAAATGAAGAATATAGTCAATTTCTCTGCATTTAAACGGTCTTCTGTATCAGTTATTCTGTTCATTTGCCACGGAAGACTTCCGATTTTTGCCACCAAAACAAACCTGGTAGCAATTCCGAACAAAGTCGTATATTAGCATGGACGCCTGTGCATCTACGATTATATAGACTGGAGAAATTTACTTAAGACAAAGAGTAGAAAAAACATTTTAAAGTATAAATGTATGTCTTTGTAACAATCGTTTACAAAGCTTCTGCAAACCTGACACATATAAGGACACCGTTTTTATCACTTTAAAATATGTAAACCTGATTAGTATATTAGTATAGTAATTAAATAACAGAATAATAAAGAGTAGAATAAAGTCTTTTTTGTAAACATCTTTTTAAGATTATATAGAATAATATCTGAAATACAAGAGAATAAGAGAGTAATGACATTGGTACACATAAATTCAGTTCAACAACAAAAACATTTTAAACAAAAGTATCCAGATTTGGATCATTTTATAGAAAAAGGACAAATATACCTAAGGAGCAATAAAAAAACGTAATCCATTGGAGAGACAAACCCGGGAAGACAAACGAACAACCACAAACACAACAAATAAACACAGAAAACTAAAAACAATGAACAACACGAACTCCTATAAAAACCAGGAGTGAACCCAGGTGCTCCGGAAGGGTAAGCAGTTCCTGCTCCGTATACGGCACCCGTCGTGAAGTTCAACAAAGTCAATCCGGTGGAAGTCACAAATCGTAGGAGGCACATGAAAGGTTACGACAGTGGGAACAGGTCCAACATCATTTTAGATATTGGAACACTGTAATGGTCAATCAATTCATGATGACGCCCGTAAAATTTCTTAAGTGATGACATCAACTTATCCCTGATAAAACCCTGGTTAAGCTATCTTATTATTTTAGAAGTCTTGAAAAATAATATATGAATTTATAGAAATTCAAGTATTATATTTTATGGATTTGACTTTCATATTCAAGAGAAAGGTAACAATGCAGTATCGGTACAATTTTAAAAAAATTCATCTTGTATCCTATGTTAAAAAAAAGATTTAAACTGTTTTTCTAAACTTACATTAAAATAATGTATAATAGAGGATGGTGTCTTTGGTTTGAAGACTCTGTAAGCTGGTTATACTATTTTTTTCATGTACTTTTTATTTTTATCAATTCGATTCATATATGTTTGAATGACACAACCACACTTTTTTTCATCTTTACTAAGTTATATTTTCTTCTACAAATCTGATCCAATCTTATACTAATATTTTCAGTTGTGTGTTTTCCGTGAATTACTTAATTATTTTGTCGTTTTATTCTACTATAATCTCTAATTTTTTCTCTGCGGTCCTTTGTTTGTAGATGTAGTATATGCTGTGTCGTTAATTTTGTCTATATTATTATTCATATCAGCAATTCCCCCTTTTACGTTTTTGATGTCTAATCTCGGTCTTCATATCTTAGTTTTCTTCATCTATAACCCTGAAGCCTGATTTTATCTCTTCTGGAATTTTCGCTGTAAGTCACTTTTTTCCATCGGATACATTTGACCTGATTTTGGTTGTTACTTATGCCGTTAATGGTCTAATTCTACAAACTACGTCATTTGTCTTTACGCGTTTTGCTATCGTTTTTTCTCAAATAGAGATACGTCTCAAACATCGCATACCTGTGATGAAATATGAGGATTAAAGCATGTTTTGTTTTAACGTGATCGATGGCCATCAGCTAAGTTCGACTAAATGTAGGAATTAATGTACAATTACTATGAATTTTACCTGTTGGAATGTTTCTTATTGTTAAATTCAATAATGAAAACATAAAATAAAACAAGAATAAGACATGAAAACTTATCGAACTTTTTTTCCAAACTACACTGTAGAACTACATGCTAAATCATTTGATATATCAATAGTAAAACAGTTGAAAACAGCTCAAGGACCATGGATATAAATGAATGGCTGCAATCACATCAATACACAAGGACACAATTTCCTAAATGACTCAGACAATCTTAATTTAAAGGTGACGAAATTTGGATATTACGTGAAATGAAACCATTTGCCCTGAGACAGATTGTTAACTCCTTGTTAAGGTTTTCTTGCTTCGATTAAACGCCTTCCGATGAAATAAGTTTAGAAAGACCCAACACAAACATGGGATTTCCTACACAATAATTGTAATTTCTTTATGTAATAGTAATACTGATGCTCGAAACAATAGATTATATATTTTTTTCTACTTTACAATATATTAGAGAATTCCTAATTACCATGTAGAAAGTCAGAATATCGTTATAAAAGATATTACTTCAGGGAATTGTTAATGTTTTAAAATGTATTAAAACCAGAGAATAATCATTGCCTTTCTTATATTAAATGTTTTCTGAAATATATGTGAAAAAAGTTGTGTTCTCTTACTCTTTACGGCTATCCTAATTACAATCGTAAATAATTTATTTTTATTGTAATTTCATTAGGTCTTGCCAACTATATCTCTCAGAATATTCCCCAGTACCTATTTACAATACTTTCGATAGTATGATTGCGTTGCAATATATGATAAACGGGACCTTCATACCTATGCCATTAAAATATATGGTTTTACAACAACAATAAGACTGGATTATGTTTCAAGTCACATGAATTTACAATGATGTTCAGTGTATTGCTGAAAACAGGTTTTTACACCTGCAAACTTTAACTTACTGTTAGCATATTATATTATATAAAACAACAAACTTTTCTCCACGTGTAGCCTGAACAGGATTTTTATGCTGTTGACATCAATTTTATTCTTTTTGGATGCATTTTTACTACTTAATTGACTTAGAAAATGTTCATTTAAAGGTGACGAAATGTTGACATTTAGCGAGATAAAAACATTTGCTCTGAAACAGATTGTAAACTCCATTTTAAGATTTGCTTGTTTCGATTAAACACCTTTCAATGAAATGAGTTTAAAAAGACCGAAAACAAACATAGGATTTCCTACACAATAATTGCATTTTCTTTATGTAATAGTAATACTGATGCTCGAAACAATAGACTATATATTTTTCTGCTTTGCAACCTATCAAATAATTCCTAATTATCATGTAGAAATTCATAATATCGTTATAAAAGATATTACAGGCAATTGTAACTGTTTTACATTAGCCTGTATTAAAAGTAGAGCACATATCAATTTATTGCCTTTTCTATATCAAATGTTTTCTGAAATATATCAAAATGGTTTTGTTCTTTTACTCTTTTCAGATATCTTTATAACAATCGTTTGCAGTCTGTTACAGAAAATGTTTTTAGAAACCTGACAGGCTTAACCTACTTGTAAGTATCCATTTAAAAAAAGAATAACCAAGACTACAATTCGTGCTCAAATAAAATTAATTGGCTATTCTTCTTTTTTTCCTTTTTTTGTTTGTTTGTTTGTTTGTTTTTGGTTCTTTTTTTGGGGGGAGGTGGGGGGTTTTCCAACGTCTTTGGCCTCGAGTACAACTGATGAGTCTCAAATCGAGGAAATGTGAACATCTTCTCGGTTAAATTTAGTATGGAAGAAATAAAAAGGCCAATTTTATTTTTATTGTAATTTCACTAGGTTTTGATCACTATATCTTTCGGAATACTCGTCAGTGACTATTAAGAATAATTATGCCTTGAAAAATAACTCACTTGTAAGTATTTGCTCCTAAAATTAAGTTATCCTTATTACATTTTATAGGCGGCATCATGTCTTGTTTGATAGGTATAAAAACCGTTTCCCAAATGAAAATGGACCTGTCCTATTGATAATATCCCTTCCTCATACCGGATGTGACATGGGTAGCATGGGGAGTGTCCTGCAATAAGCAGACACTGCTTACTCTTCCGCAGCACCTGAGTCTACCTCCGCTTTTTTTTGGTGCCGTCCATGTTGTTCATATGTTTTTAGTTTTTAATTGTGGTGCATGTATTGTTTTGGTCTTGCCTTCCTTGTTCTCCGGAGTTTTTCAGTTGTTACGAGTTTTCCCTCCTTTCAATATCCCTTTAGTATTTCTTGATTTGACTTAAAAAAGGATAACCAAGACCAAAATTCGTGCCCAATTTAAATTAATTGACTATTCTTTTTCCCCTTTTTTTGAGGGGGCTTGTCCAACGTTTAGGGCTTCAGTTCAACTGATGAGTCTCAAATCGACGAAATGTGCACATCTGCTCCAATAAATTTGGTATGGAAGAAATACAAAATGCCAATTTTATTTTTGTTGTAATTATACTAGGTCTTGGCCACTATATCTTTCGGAATACTCGTCAGTACCTGTCTACAATATTTTGATAATATGAGTGTGTTGCAATATATGGTAAACGGGACCTCCATACTTATGCTATGACAACTTTTTTTTACTACAACTATATCACTGGAATCTATTTTAAGTCGCATGAATTTCCAATGATGTACAGTGTTTTGCTGAAAACAGGTTTTTACACCTTCAAACTTTAACTTATTGTAAGCATATTATACTACACAATGTAATTAATTAATCAAAATTTTCTTTTGGTTTGAATTGTGGTTGTAGTTATGTTGGGTCAGATTTTACAATACTATCCATTAAAATTAACTCTAACAAATTGTAAAATTTATGAACGTTAAGAAGTATCTCCCTCGGGCATAGTTCTGTCATTAGATGGTTTTTGCTTTACAGTGTTTTGGGCATTTTTGCATTTTTCAATTTGATCTTCAAGTTTTTGGATTTTTGTTTTGGTTTGCAACATTTTAGTCCATGAAAACAAATGATAAGTGGAGAATTGACGAAATGTTCACACCTTCTGCATCAAAACTGGTATCAAAGATTTGTATTTTAACACAGAGAGATAATGAACATAAGCCTATCAGCTCGTCAACTTTTGTTTTACATTTATCTATATGCATATAACACTAACGCACGAAATTATACTTTCAGACACTTAGCCCATAATGAAATTTCTATCATTGCGGCTGGAAGTTTCAGAGGTCTTGTTAGTTTGAAATATTTGTAAGTAATTATTCAAATTGTAAAATTTTAGGCACCGATGTCACGCTATATATTTCTCCAAGTTTGCAATTTACTGATAATGTAAGGTCCTGCACTGATTACAACGTTTCTGTAGCGAGAGAAAAATATGACTTTTTTTTCAAGAGAATCATCTGTTCTCCATACAAATAATTTCGTTTTACAGTCATAACTTGCATACAAGAATCAATTTCACACTGACAGAATGGCAATTTACCATTTTGGAAAAGGCTGTGACTTAATTCCAATATGGTCATGTACAACAACGCCACAGTCGTTTCCAAGATCACTTTTGGGCAACAGAACACCAAATATCTTAAGAGTTAACACGACCAGTTTTAAACACATGTAAATATGTTTATTTATACATTAAAATATTGAGTGCCTTCCGTAAAAAAAACCTAAAGTGATCTAAAGGGTATTCGACGTCATACAAGACATTCACGAACTTAATATAACTATTTTCAAATTCCGAGCATAATGGGATATATGATTGATTGCTTAGTTGTTCCTTAACGTCCAGTGGCAAGTATTTCATCATTCTTCGGGACGAGAACGAGCTCAGTTTATAAAAAAATTCAAATAGGGGTGGGTCAGGACACAAAGTGGAAGCCATTTTGACAGCCAATGTAAAAGGAGAATGGTTGGGTATGGTAGGATAATTTAGGCTTCTGTAGCGGCATTATCCTGCTCTTTTTCGAAAACTACAGAAAGGGTCTTTAGCGTGCACGGAGTGTGGCATTCCCCAAACAAGTTACCTACTATAATCGGCTGTCAGGCTTTCCGTATTATGACCTGACAACCCTCAACGAAAGGGTCTTCCCTAGCCGCCACATGGGGACGCGCTAGGCAACTCTATGGGTTGAGCCCCCCGTGATCCATCACAGGTGCCTAGAACAGGATATATGATTTGAGCAAATACAGTGATGCATTGTCACAGTGAATAAAGGTGTAAACTGCTGAAAGAAATCAAAATAATAAAATATTGACTTAATTTGCAGATATCTTTATAACAACCGTTTGCAGTTGTAAGCTGAGAAAACGGTTGAAAACCTGACTCTTTTAAGGACACCGATTTTTACTATAAATCATTTTAAACTTATGACATATTAGTACAGTTAATAACAGAATTATTATGGGTAAAACAATGAGGAATGTATTGTAAACACCTTTTACGATGATATAGAATAATATCCAAAATACAAGAGAATAAGAGAGTAATGACAATGGTAGACATACATGCAATGCAGCAATGAAAAATGTTATACGAACTATCATTGGATAAAAGCTATCTTATTTATTCAGAGAGTCTTGAACAAAAATATTAAATTCTAGAAATGCAAGTATTATAGGCTATGGGTTACACATTCAAGATGCAGTAACGGTACAATTTAAACAAAATGCGTAATAAAGTACTTGGTCAATGTTAATAAAAGTAGAATAAAATTTTCTAAGAAACATATATTACAGTAATGTACAAAAGAGGATGGTGTCTTCGGTTTGCAGACTGTAAATATTTTGTCGTTTTAATTTATTATAATGTTTAGATGTCCTTTAAGGTCCTTTTTATCTCAAGTACGGTATGTTCAATTTGTTAACAAGCTTGTCTGTATCGTTAATGCATTTTATATAATTATTCATGTCAGGAATTTCCCTTTTTAAATTTTTTATTTCTAATCTCAATCTTTACTGATCTTTTAGTTTTCCTTCGTATATAATCGTGAAGCCTGACATCGTCTATTCTGGTATTTTTCGGTGAACTGACATTTTGTTAGATCGGTAACATTTGACATGATTTTGGTCGTTACTTCTGACGCTGATCTAATTATGCAAAGAACGTCATCTAACTTTAAGCATATTGCCATCGTTTCATTAAATAGAGATATGCCTCAAACACTGCGTACATCTAAGGATATGTTAAGTATGAACTATGAATAATTTCTGTTAAAAGGAAAGAAAGTATTTAATTATTTCATTATGAGTCACTCTCCGTAAATATCAAAGGATTTGATCTTTGATAAATCTTGGAAATGAGTAGATTCAGATTTTAACCAATTCGTCAGAAAATGGTTATATATTGCAAAAGTTTGTACAAAAAAATATTTTTACTCCAAAATAATATTTGGTTGCCATGGTAGCCACCGTTGAAGATTTTCCTGCTAAATCTCAACTTTTCATTCTTATTTTTCATAAATATTCAATATATTTCCGTTTAGTTTACTTTTAAAGCATTCAGTAAGTTGAATTGATTTTCATATTTTCTTAAACAACTAACCTTGTCTTGAAAACAAAACTAATGTTTTGTAAATTTATTTTTCCTATATATAATTTACTTTCTTAAACTTTATAAAAAGGGGGGTAATTGACATGTTTTCATCAATTGTAAACAACTTTGATTTTCTTGATTCAGCACTTACAGGAAAGCCATCAATATGTCTAACAAAAGTCTCAAAATTAACTGCATTCCACTCATCCTTGAACAACACAAGTTTACTAAACTTAAGTCTAAAAAGACTCTAAATTGTACATTTATCAGAGTTAAAAAAAGAAGATCCACATTGTATTGAAAAAGGTTAAATATCAATACCGAATCAGAAGGAAATAATATTGAGTTGACACTTTGAAATAGAATAGTAAAATATCCCTGTTCTCTGAAATGCATGGCCAGATAACTTAATTGAAAACCATGATTTCATACAAACAGTAGATGTCTTGCCTCATGAGGAAAAACATGACTCTACAATAGTCATTTCAAGTATGATTTATTCTAATGCATTTCGAAAAAATGTCACTGCTTGCATATGTTTATATCATATCCAGTTATCTCTCCAAATACATGTATGGAAACATATATCTTGGAACAAATAATATAATTAAAACGGGTTAATATAATTCTTGAACGAAAATAACCAAAAGAAAAGTCACCACTTCTTCAGATCGAATAATGTCATCTGTCGAAAATTGATATAGCTGACTACACAAGAATCAATCAAGTCATAAATGGACAGCCAATGCCGTTCAAGTTTACTATACTTACTCCTTTAAAATCAGGGTTTGTATAAAATACATACTTTCTATTTGCTTGTCTATCAATCAACAAAGGTCATTTTATCAAGTAAAATAAGGAGACTCTCCTTGCATAATATAACAGGTGGCTTGCAAGAAGCATGAACTGCTTTGTCTGCTGGTTTTCAAGGGATAACTTGACTTCTAGTAAACCACTTCTTACAACTTTTAACCAAATATTCTTAACCACTAAAGGCAGGTTGGTAGATATATTGTAATTGGAGGTTAATTAGTTACCATCTCAAAGAAGAAGCCCATAAGGGACAAGTACAGTGTTTTCTTTAAGCTGATAAACAATCATTATTCTATAAAACCAATTTTTTGTTGTAATTTTATCCCAATTTCATTCCTTGTATAATTGCCATTCTTAAATAGGTAGACTTTTTGTTAGTCCATATGCTTTCAAAATAATTAGGGGCCAAATCCAAACGAAATTAGATTTTATTTTTCATCCGATTTTAATAAGATTCTTTCATTGCTTTGCTTATGCATCTTGTGATAAAGAGGGTTAAGAGTGGGCCAATTTCCAAGGTTATCATTATTATTTTATATAAAGTGTATATTGTTCCAAGAAATCTGTGAGTCAGGTACATCACTGTGTCAAGCATCTTCAAATTAAGATAGTTCAACCTCAATATTTGATATAAGTTGTTCTTGGACTGATGAATTTATCCTATAATATCTAGAAAAAAAGCTCGTGATTTGTTGGGCAGTTAAAAATTCCTCCAACAAAAAAAGTTTTTTCCCATTGTCTTCTTTAGTAGTCTTTCTCAGGATCTTCCTTTTGACCTGTGACTGCACCTTTGTTAAATTTCTCAACTAGATATTTTTTTTTTATTTATCATTAAATCTTTTGCTTTTTCTTTCCTCTTTCATTGCCCATCCTTTTAAAAATTAGATGTCATGGCATATTGTGGACACAGACTCTATTGAGCTTTCCAAACTGTTGCTGCTATGTAACTTTTCAAGATAAGTGTTTTCACCACATCAACAAATGACCGTTCTGATATTTTCAATTGACAATCTCCAACAAGCATATATGCTTCCATGCATTCATATGATGGATAGGACAGTATGCACTCTTCATTTTGACAGGAAAAGATACCCATATGGTAGGAAACAATCATGATAATATCCCTACGATACGAAATAGTAATGAATATCCAAATGGTACGAATAATGTCTTATATATTAAGTTGATTTTATCCATATGGTACGAAAAGGTTAATATTTCCGCCTATCTTAGTACGAAATGGTTCGGTCGAAAAATAGATATGGTACGAAATGGCACAAGGCTTTGGTACGAAATTGTAAATTAATGGTACGAATTGGCAAATTCTGGTACGAAATGGTTATGGTACGAAATGGTCATGGTACGAAATGACTATAAACCTTTAGGATTGTGTCCGATGAACAAGAATGCCAATCAACATGGCTGCCATGCCGCACATTTTTTTGTTTTAAATCACTAAGCCAATTGAAACCAGACCACCTCACTGGTCTAGTGGTCGCGCGATCGAGTCCCGGCCGAGTCAAACCAAAGACATTAAAATTGGTATCTGCTGTTTCACCGCCAAGCACGCGCTATTTAGGAGTAAGAGCAAAGATTGATAGGCTCAGAGTCGGTATAATGTGTCCGATATGTCTTCCTGCGGAAATTTACCTCGTGAGCTATCACATTAAAAATCCGACTTAGCGTGTCGGTATAGTACAAAGCAGGGATCATATTTATTATCATATCAACATGTTCCCGTCGTGATATGCACCTAGTTGCCACTGGACGTTAAACAATAATTCATCCATCCAATTGAAACCAGACTTTGCAGAAATGGTCTTTAGGTAATCCTCTTTCAGAAGTGTGTAATATAACCCCGAATGTCAACAAAGAAGGCCGCAACAGCCGCATTTATTTTACGATGGGACGATATGGTGAAATTAATAAAACACTCTGGCGCTTTGGCGGTCAAATTGTGTCAGATGACCCGGACTGTCAACGAAGACCGCCGCCATAGCCTAACTTTGTTTAATATAGAACCCTATGGGGAAAATTCATTTAAAATATCGTTTTGTATGAAAGCACTTGGCCAAGTGGAACCATGCTTGGCAGCCACGGTTATTAAATTGTCCTCTTTCAGAATTATGTCCAATAAATAAGACTTTTATTTCTTGGCCGCCTTTTCGGCTGTTGATTGGCAAATTGAATCCAGATTAGAAATACAGGGTCATGGGAGCCTCTATTTATTTTTATTTCAACACTAATTTTATTAATGATGTTGTCCCTTTGATAAACTATGCATTGATAAAGTATTACGTGATATATGGTATCTCTCACTGCTAGCGCCCGATTTGACTTGATAAGTAATTGTTCAGGTAAAATGAGTATTGGACAAGATAACTACGAAATGTGAAGACATGGCATATTATTGGTAAAACTGTATGCACTTGGAAAGCATACATTTCTTGGGCAGTTGTTGTTTTATGTTGATTGTGCTGGTATCTAAAAGTTTGCCTTGCAGTTGACCAAGACCTTAAGACCAGTTCATGAACGTTATGAATGTATTATGCAATGGTTTAAATTTTCTTGTGCTGAACTATCTTAAACTTCATTTGATCAATCTTGATGAACTGCAAGAAAACAAATCTTGATTTTGCTTTCAAATATCGTGTTGCAGAAATTCACGAATTCAACAAATCATCAAAATAGGATAAGAAATATAATTATGGTGTGTCCCTTTTTGGCCCATTTTAAATTTACACCAGAATGGCTAGTCGAGATTAAAAGTTTGTAACTTTTTGATGTTTTTTTTTTTTTTTTTTTTTTTTTTTTTTTTTTATTATTATTATTATTACTATTATTATTATTATTATTTATGGGAACAAAAGACTTAATCCTATATATGTCCGTATGTTAATAATTGTTGCACTGGAATATATCAAAAGAGTTTTGTTAAATTTGGCTTTTCAGATATCTGTATGACAATCGATTGCTGACTATTGCTAAGAAGACGTTTGTCAACCTGACTAGTTTATATGAGTTGTAAGTATTCTTTAATAATAAATAACAGAGACTAAAATTAGTGTCCTAACTAAAGGAATAAAAATGGTTCTCTGTTGGTGAGAAAAATCTTGTGAAAATGGACATTATGTTGATCGTGATTTCACTATTTCACTATTTCGTGAGATCCTTTTTAAGTTTGTGATCTTAGATCTTATATGAAGAAATGTAGTGTTTTGCTCCTTAGGTATACTTATCCTCTTTAAGGGATTTCAATCATTCGGTGAGAATACAAATGTTCAATTATACCAATATGTCAGGAAAATCCATTACAAGTCAGCGCCTGCCGATTAGGTAGATTAGATATCTTTAGTGAGATCTCATGTCCTTCTTATATGGATACCTCATTGGACTTGACACTTCAAAGGATTTGTTATATGTTTTCTTTGTACTTTTAATTTTTAATGTATTCTGCTGGCATTTGTTAATATATTGCATTCTCATGACTTATTTTTCATTTGAATTTCGAATTTACGGACTTTTTCCACTGTTCTTTCGATTGTACGCATTCATTATAATATTAATAATCCAGACAAGATTTACTATATCAAATAAGACATAGGTTTTGCTGTGTGAGTAACATACATGTAGCTGAAAGAATATATTTTTTACATTAAATGATTGTTTTCTTTTGACTACAACTAATTACGTTGTATGCACATACAAGCAAAGTGTGAGAAAGCAAATGCTGTGTGAAATAATAAATAACAGCCCGGTTCTAACCGACATAGCTATCGTTTGTAAGTTCGTGATCTTCAAATCAATAAAATAGGGAAGTTTCCAACGATTTGTGTAGTAAGGCGACAGTTAGAAACCTACAGCTATGAGATCCTTTCCTAGTTTTGCAGTTAAAAACGAACACATTCTGGCCCTGTTATCAAAATCATGTACTGTCCATTCTAATATTGCATTTCTAGCAAGCGGTCAACTTGTTGGTAATCGTACTGTATTGTTTATTATAGTGTGTTTTATACAAGAGTGACAGGATAGATAAGGGGGGAGGGGGGGTTGTCCCCATAACCACCGGTTTGGTTCAACTACTGTGCAGTCTCTATTCCAAGTCCTCCTGCCCTGACTCTCGGTTGTGTTTAAGTTAGTGTTTTCTCCTCGGTCATGTTATTTTTTTTTGTCCAGAGTTCTGTCATTTCTCTTCCTTTGTTTGATTGGTTTAACAAAAGAAACTAGAAATCTGTACTTTAAATATAAAAAAAAAATATAAAACCGTATTCCCATCCAAATATAGTACACTGTCATTCTATAAAGAAATTAAATCAATAAACGTAATGAAAAATGAAAAACCCTTAGTTCAAAAGCTAACAATTTTCGAAATTTGACCTAAATGAGCTACCGGTTTAAAAATCGATATTGTTCATTCTTATTGTGCTAGTAAATATAGTGTAGGACAATACTATATATAAGCAAAATGAATATAAATTGCAAAAAGAAATTAGGGTCACAAGCCTAAATTGGAAATTTAAAATTTCGACCCCTGTGGACCCCAATTTTAGAAAATCATAAAATTATAAAACCTTATTACATATCTCCATATTGTGCATGACAATACTGTATAAAAATAAAATGCATAAATTGTAAAATGAAAGAGAAGTTTAGATCACATATGGTGTTTGATAATACTGTATAGAAATAAAATGCATCAATTTAAATTAGGTCACAAGGTTAAATTGACAATTTTTTTCGAAATTCGACCCCTATCGGTCCCACTTTTAGAAAATAAAAAATTCTAAAACCTTATTGCGCATCTGCATATGGTGCATAACAATACTGTGTAGAAATAGAATGCATAAATTAAAAAATGAAAGAGAAATTTAGATCACAAGCTTGAATTCAAAATTTTCGGAGTTCAACCCATGTGGGCCCCTTGTTCAGGAAATCAAAATTCTAAAACCTTATTGCACATCTACAAGTGATATGCAACCATTCTATATAGAAATTAAATTCCTTAACTCAAACTTGAAGGAGTTGATGTCACAAGAAGGTGTGACGGACGGACGGAGACAACCTCTACATCCCCGAACTTTCTTTGAAAGTGTGGGAATAAATATAGGCCTAACAGGCTTCATCTGTAGTTACCAGAAGATTCAGAAAGACATTTGTCAATCAAAATATAGCCCAAATTAATTCAATGTATTTTGTCAGAAGGATCATGCGAGATTCGAAATTCAAAATCCGGGATTCAATATCCAAAGTGTAAAATTAAAAATCCGAAATTCAACATCCAGAATTACTAATTAGAAAAATATTCTAATTTGTGAATAGTGTTTGACCAAAAATATCTTTTCACTGTTCGTGATACACCGTTGAAAAAGATATGTTGGGAACATTATAAGCAATAGATAAATAATGATGTTATTCCATTGGCTTTTTTTTAAATAAATATTTATTTTCTTTGTTCATACTTTTAGGTAAAATATTTGTTAATTATTATATAATAGCTTTCATGTTTATGAAAGGAATGTTCAAGTTTGATGAAGACATCGTGCCTATGATTATAAATAAGTTTTTTTTTTTCGTTTTAGGAAATTACTTTTTACCATAATTAGAACATTAATCCTATTTTTTATATATTTATTAAAAGTTATTAATTGAGAATTTTAAGAATATATTAGTAGAATTTGTTATCTTATTATAATCTTAAAATTTCTGTATTGATGGCGTTTCCTATATATGCTCACTGTTTTGTTTAGTTTGCACTGGTTTTAAGTAGAGCTTACTTCAGTATTAATTAGAGTACTGTTGCACTTTTTTCTATCCAATGTAGTAAATCATGTAAACCATGAAGTTATAAAACACAACGAAAAAAAAACATCAATCGGAAGTAATATGTATTTATAATCATACAAATGTTTTCTTCTTCAACATCATATTAAAAAATGAAATGCATGTAATCATTTTAAAAAAGAGTTAAACATCAAACATTTGGTATTTTATCTATGACGAAAAATAATGATAATGCATCTATTTCTGTCATAAAATGATAAAAAATCAAAAAATGTTCTGAAAATGAAAGTTGCAGGGTTGTGCAGAAGGAAAATTGGACCAGCAGCACACTAAATTTATTTTACAGGTTATTGTAAAGTAAAAAAAAAATGTAAAATAAGAGCATTTTACTAGATCAATAGGAAAGCTCTCTCAAATGTCCATAAATAGATAAAAAATAGCATCCATATCAAACAGATACTTTTTTCAAATATTATTCACAAGTTAGAAGCATTCCTCTGATTGTGTATTCTAGATGTTGATTTTCGAATCTTGAATTTAATATAGTGAGTGTATGATTTCCAATATACAATTTCGGACATCAGATTTTAAATTTCCAGTTTATAACTTCAATTTTAGTTTTTCGAATCCCGTAATGTTGGCTTTCGTAATAAGGCTAATAGGGAATTAGATAACAATAATTTGCGTCTCCTATTGACATATCTCTATACAGATTATTTACAGATCTTCAAAACAATCATCTCTCTCATATGAATCATAAGCCTGTTCAGTTGGATTGTGTGAGTATGCGTGTACGTTTCGGTTTTGTGTTTGTAGAATCATGCGATAATAGTCGTATGGAATGTATGAGATTTTATTGATCAAGAGGATTATTTGTGTGTGTTAATTCAAATCCAAATAGTCGAAGCAGCTCCACTGCATATCCCCGCGCTACTCTTATGTTTTTGAAATCCATACAATCTAAACTAGTGTTGTTGCTATAGTGATTCCAAATATATATGGTTGCTCAGTATAAATCACAAATAAAGTAGTCTTTCAGGAAATTTACTAATCCTGGAATCACATATTTTGAAATTCAAATGATCTAGATTAGAATTAAATATAATATAATCCAAACAAATCTGTAGTAAAATTCCAAAAATAATAGTCTTAAACACTTTCAGGAAATTTGCTGTTGGTGGTGATTCCAAATATATATGGTTGCCAAGTAGAAATTACAAATAAACTAGACTTTGAGGAAATTTAACCAAATTGAAATCACGTATTTTTGAAATCTAAATGATCCCGATAAGTCTTGAAGCTAATATGATAAAAAAAATCTATAATTACTTAGTAAAATTTCAAACATAACAGTCTTAGACACTTTCAGGAATTTAATAAAGTTGGAATCACATATTTTTGACATCTAGGTGATCCCTATTATGTGTTACTTCTGATGCGATCCAGACAATACATGGTTTCTTGTCAAAAAGCAGAAAATAGTCTTTGAGACTTACAGGAAATTTACCAAAGTTGAAACCGTATTCGAAACCTTTAGCACAATCTACATTAGTGGTACAAATAATAGGTCAACTTTCAATTTCGTATTTCAAATAACATGAGAGGAGTTACGTGACAGGGCAATAATATATCACATGGCTACCTGTGTAGACCAGCACCAGGGGCACTATTAAAATTGCAAAAAATCTGTCACAATCTACATTGGCAGGGTAATTACTGAACCAACTAACAATTCAGTATTCCAAATCAGCAGAGGGCAGTCGCGTGACAAAGGAATAATGTACCCCTATGCTCCCTTTGTAGCCCGCTCCCCAGGAGAGTTATTGAAATTCTGAAACCTTTTGCACAGTCCCCACACAAATTGCAATCAATGACCCAAGTTTCATCTTTCTACATTCAGTGGTTACTGAGATTATTTTGAATATTATTAACGTACGTACGCCGGACAGCAAAACAATATCCTCGCGCAATTAACAATAAACATCCGGACAGTCAAGGTACAATAAACTTGTCAAAATGTTAATTAGTTATAATTACCTGCAACACACAAGATGTTACGGAGAACAAATTTCTTTACTTATAAATTTACTTCAGATAAAAATCACACAAATTTTAACAAAAACAATAATTCGTTTTTCTGGTGTGATCAAATACTGAAACAAAATAGCACCATAGCACCTTATTACATGTATGTACTTTTGCAGTTTTGTCTAAATTAGTTATAAATTTAATATTATTGATTATTGTCATAATTTCATATATTGAAATTATAATCGATGTGAAATGCTACTACATACTTAAAAAAGAATTGTTAAAAGTTTCGAAAAAGCGAAGACGAGGAGTACGTGCCATAATCAATACAGAAATATCAGACATGAAAATCGACGGTTCTACCCAGAACCATATATGACAGTTCTGAATGGTTCTACC
Organism: Mytilisepta virgata; assembly: GCA_028015205.1. Classification (NCBI taxonomy): domain Eukaryota; kingdom Metazoa; phylum Mollusca; class Bivalvia; order Mytilida; family Mytilidae; genus Mytilisepta; species Mytilisepta virgata. The sequence goes on from CM051513.1 coordinate 22,779,458, forward strand.
CTGGAACCATTTTGACAGTTCTACCCTAGAACCAATTATGACAGTTCTACCCTAGGACCATTCTAAAAGGTTCTACCCTAGAACCGTTTATGAAAGTTCAACCCTAGAACCATTTATGACAGTCTTACCCTAGAACAATTGATGACAAGGTTGGTTCTACCCTAGAACCGTTCTAGAATGACAGAATAGTTGAGAGGTTAGAACTGATCTTAACTGTATATACAGTTATAACGTACTTTTTTATTCTGTAGATAACGAAAAGAAATGAATGTGGTCAATTTCTACTTTTGATCGTATTAAAACGATCTTCTGTATCAAAACAAGCCCGGTAGCAATTCCGAAACAAGTCGTAAATTGGCATGGAACCCCTGTGTATATACGATTATATGGCCTGGGTAAATTTATTTAAGACAAATAGTAGAAAAAAATCTTAAAGTATAATTATATATCTTTGTAACAACCATTTACAGTCTATTGCTGAGAAAGCGTTTGCAAACATGTAAATATGAGGACAAGTTTTTGTTTCATTTTAAAATTTGTAAACCTGATTATATATGAGAATAGTAAATAGCATAATAATAAAGATTAAAGCAGGTTCACGACCACTGTACGTTGTACAATGTAAAGGATACACATTTCAAGCATTGCTCAATATAGTTTGGTGGATATTAAAATAAACCCGTTATTTTTATACTGTTGACATCATTTTTTTTCCTTTTTGGATGTATTTTTACTCAGAAAATCTTAATTAAAAGGTGACGCAATTTTAACATCAAGGATGTTCGCTGGTCATGTTTTTTAGAAATTTAAGAATCATCTGGTTTTATCCATTTGAATGCCATAAATTATTTATTTTTATTTACACATTTTTCTATTTATACATCTCTTGCATGCAGAATAATAAACCATTTGTAAACATCTTATAAAATCTTTCTTATTATATAATGGTTTTTGAGAAATTGTAACTGCTTAACATTTACCTAAAAGTATATTAAAACTAGAGAACAAAGCAAAAGTTCGACTTTCCTGTATTAAATGTTTTCTAAAATATATCAAAATGGTTTAGGTCTGCCCGAAGTCCGATATGGAAAATGCCATATTATAATCTATTTATTACATATTTCAACTAAAAGGATTTTGCATGTAGAAAATAGAAAAAAGATATGATCAACAACACAAATTTAATTCAACAACTCAAAAACAATGTTTCACAACTTGCTAGTGGATTTTTTTTAATTCACTATTATGGATTTTTGTCAATGTAAATGTTTATGTTCATATTGCCAATAGACGAATTACTCATCATTGAAAATCTTTGATGTGAAAAAATTTTCTTCTTGTTGATTACTGTTTCAGACGATTTACATATAGCTTAACAGAAATAGTATTTTATATCTTTTATGTTTACTTATTTGCTTTGTAATTTCCTGACAATTTCAAAATCTAAGTCATTGTCTACAAAAATTTGACAGTCCATTCTGAGAATATCAAGATGATTTAACCCCATCACTATTCAGTGTCTGTATAAAGTCAGACTATCCTCACTCCGTGTTGTTTATGCTTGTGTTTAATACTATTGTATGTTCTTTTTTGTCCTGCGTTCTTTGATATCGTTTGCTTTGATTAATTGGTAAGGCATTGTTAAACCGATTTGATAGATACCCAAACCTCCCCTTATCTATCCTGACACTCTGGTGTATAAAACACACTATAATAACCAATACAGTATGATTACCAACAAGTTCACCGCTTGCTAGGACTTCAAATTAGAAGTTGTCGGTACAAAATTTAGAAAGAAGGGTTAGAATCTGCTCGAAAATTGTAAAACTAGCTACGGTTCTTATAGCTATATTAGTAACTAACACAACAATTACAAGTCAAATAAAACATAATTGCTGCTGTTCGGGTAACATATATGACAAGGTTAAAGGATGTTTTTTTAACGTTTTCATTCAACTATAATGTAACTACATCTTGACCAACATAGACATATTTCGTGTTTCCGTAATTTTAGAAGACAACGGTGTAATGGGTGATTTAAAGTTTTCGTTGGTTAGATTTTAAAGTTAAACCTTTGCAACATAGATGCATAAGCCTCCTCCGATTAAATTGATGTAAAGTTTATATATTCATAGGATTATCTGTAGTAAATTAATTGTGTGAGCGTAATAGGATTTGTATATAATTCCTTATTTGGAAGTTGCACTACGTTATCTTTGATTGAAGGAAGTTCTTTAAATACATACCGATATGAAATATTTCTATTTTCAGATATCTTCATAACAATGATTTAGAGTCTATTGCTGAGAACACGTTCGTCAACCTGCCAAGTTTAGAGTTGTTGTAAGCATTCATTTAAAAATTGATCACAAAGTCTAAAATTAGTATACCATATGAAACATATTTTTTCCTGTCTTTGTAACAGCTTAGTTGTACTTTTTGACAATTTTATTGAGTGATTTCCTTTGTCTATTACAGTTGGACACTGAAAATATTTTCTTAGTTTTTTTTAATTTATTCTAACAACAAAAGTTAAATTTATACAAAGCTTGAATACATTCTTCTTATTAATCATATTAATCAGTGAAAGTTAAAATAGTTTATTTCCTAACAATCATATTCTGCTTCATCAAACGTTTCATCAAACGCTGCTTTCTTTTATGATGTCTTACAGTTTATTGCATTTTGCAATGAAATTTTATAAATGTACAAACCGGTATTTTGCTTTCTCAAAAATTGTCCTTGGATTGACAGAAATCGTTGCTTACATAACATTTTACATGGATGTTATACAGTATAAACGTGCGACATTGCCCTGTATCGTCGTATGGGAGCAATATGTAGTATCTCTTGCAGAGAAAAGCTCGAATACTATTCGATTTTAAACATCAAATAGTTGCTAATACCATCATTTATTGGTTTAACAAGAGAATCTAATATATTGAGTGTCTGATTTCCAATTTCCAATTACGGACATTAGATTTTAAATTTCCAATTTCTAACTTCAATTTTAGTTTTTCGAATCCCGTAATTTTGGCTTTCGTAGTTTGCAAACCTGACAAATATAAGGACAAGTTTTTTGTTTCATTTTAAAAATTTAAAATCTGATTATATATGAGAATAGTAAATAGCATAATAATAAAGAGTAAAGCAGGTTCACGACCACTGTACGTTGTACAATATAAGGGATACAAATTTTTAGCATTGCTCAATATAGTTTGGTGGATATTAAAATAAACTCGTTTTTGTTATTTATTTATTTCGTTTGATAACACAAATTGTCTATTTTCCTTAAAATGAAAATACACAAGAAAAATATATTCATAAAACATAATTAGATTTGGACAGTGAAACAAGAATCGAATGCTGCCATGCGAGCGATATATGGTAAACAGAAAATTGCAAATTGAACCTTATTGTTAGCATATTATACTATATAAAAGAACAAACTTTTCTCCAAGTGTAGCTTGAACAGTTATTTTTATACTGTTGACATAATTTTTTTCTTTTTGGATGTATTTTTACTCAGAAAATCTTAATTAAAAGGTGACGAAATTTTCACATTAAGGATGTTCGCTGGTCATGTTTTTTTAGAAATTTAAGAATTATCTGGTTTTATCCATTTGAATGCCATAAATTATTTATCCCGCTAACAAACATTTTTCTTTTCATAAATCTTTTGCATGCAGAATAATAAACCATTTGTAAACATCTAATAAAATCCTTCTTATTATTTAATGGTTTTTGAGAAATTGTAACTGCTTAACATTTACCTATATTAAAACTAGAGACCAAAGCAAAAGATCGACTTTCCTATATTAAATGTTTTCTAAAATATATCAAAATGGTTTAGGTCTGCCCGAAGTCCGATATGGAAAATGCCATATTATAATCTATTTACTACATATTTCAACTAAAAGGATTTTGCATGTAGGAAATAGAAAAAAGGTATGATCAACAACACAAATTTAATTCAACAACTCAAAAACAATGTTTCACAACTTGCTAGTGGATTTTTTTTAATTCACTATTATGGATTTTTGTCAATGTAAATGTTTATGTTCACATTGCCAATAGACGAATTACTCATCATTGAAAATCTTTGATGTGAAAAAAATGTTCTTCTTGTTGATTACTGTTTCAGACGATTTACATATAGCTTAACAGAAATAGTATTTTATATCTTTTATGTTTACTGATTTGTTTTGCAATTTCCTGACAATTTCAAAATCTAAGTCATTGTCTACAAAAATTTGACAGTCCATTCTGAGAATATCAAGATGATTTAACCCCATCACTATTCAGTGTCTGTATAAAGTCAGACTATCCTCACTCCGTGTTGTTTATGCTTGTGTTTAATACTATTGTATGTTCTTTTTTGTCCTGCGTTCTTTGATATCGTTTGCTTAGATTAATTGGTAAGGCATTGTTAAACCGATTTGATGGATACCCAAACCTCCCCTTATCTATCCTGACACTCTGGTGTATAAAACACACTATAATAACCAATACAGTATGATTACCAACAAGTTCACCGCTTGCTAGGACTTAAAATTAGAAGTTGTCGGTACAAAATTTAGAAAGAAGGGTTAGAATCTGATCGAAAATTGTAAAACTAGCTACGGTTCTTATAGCTATATTAGTAACTAACACAACAATTACAAGTCAAATAAAACATAATTGCTGCTGTTCGGGTAACATATATGACAAGGTTAAAAGATGTTTTTTTAACGTTTTCATTCAACTATAATGTAACTACATCTTGACCAACATAGACATATTTCGTGTTTCCGTAATTTTAGAAGACAATGGTGTAATGGGTGATTTAAAGTTTTCGTTGGTTATATTTTAAAGTTAAACCTTTGCAACATAGATGCATAAGCCTCCTCCGATTAAATTGATGTAAAGTGTATATATTCATAGGATTATCTGTAGTAAATTAATTGTGTGAGCGTAATAGGATTTGTATATAATTACTTATTTGGAAGTTGCACTACGTTATCTTTGATTGAAGGAAGTTCTTTAAATATATACCGATATGAAATATTTCCATTTTCAGATATCTTCATAACAATGATTTACAGTTTATTGCTGAGAACACGTTTGTTAACCTGCCACGTTTAGAGTCGTTGTAAGCATTCATTTAAACATTGATCACAAAGTCTAAAATTAGTATACCAAATGAAACATATTTTTTCCTGTCTTTGTAACAGCTTAGTTGTACTTTTTGACAATTTTATTGAGTTATTTCCTTTGTCTATTACAGTTGGACACTGAAAATATTTTCTTAGTATTTTTTAATTTATTCTAACAACAAAAGTTAAATTTATACAAAGCGTGAATACATTCTTCTTATTAATCATATTAATCAGTAAAAGTTAAAATAGTTTATTTCCTAACAATCATATTCTGCTTCATCAAACGTTTCATCAAACGCTGCTTTCTTTTATGATGTCTTACAGTTTATTGCATTTTGCAATGAAATTTTATAAGTGTACAAACCGGTATTTTGCTTTCTCAAAAATTGTCCTTGGATTGACAGAAATCGTTGCTTACATAACATTTTACATGGATGTTATACAGTATAAACGTGCGAAATTGCCCTGTATCGTCGTATGGGAGCAATATTTATTATCTCTTGCAGAAAAAAGCTCGAATACTATTCGATTTTAAACATAAAATAGTTGCTAATACCATCATTTATTGGTTTAACAAGAGAAGTTTGAGATCTACAGATCAGTAGCCAAGGCGCCACAAACACCAGAATAATCGGATAATGGCATGCCAAGCACAAACGCAACACCCTAACAAGGTACCATGCTCATTAAAAACACATAAAACTGGAGTCTCAGAGAATTTTTAGAATCAGTAGGTTTGTTTGACACAGTAAGCTTTTTTCTTACCTTATACCAGATATGCATATCTTTGTCAAACTTGTTTCGTGTAGAAATATTGGTTGATTATCTCACGAAAAACATATTTGAGTTTATGATGTGGGAGAGTCTTATACAGTGTATCAAAAAGTAGTTATGGTATTACAATAGGTAAGGTTACAAGTAGAGATATATTCCTGTAAGTCTTTACAATTTTTTAAAAACCATTTCTGATTCACAATTTTTAGTTGAGTAGGCCGTATCACAGTAGCTGTAGAGACCGTCCTTAATTTCTCTGAATAAAGTACTAGGGAGTTTTGAAAGGAGTTTGGTAGTGCATGTGACAGAGCCTGCTATGTACCTTCCTTTCTATGGTCACTTATGAAGTTTGGGTATCCAGTAAATTGAAAGGGAATTAAAATTGTCATCATTTACATAAACTGAGATACCCGATCCATTTTGTCAGTGAACGGCAGACAGAAATTTGCAGAATTGATAAGCCAACGAGGAAGCTAGTCGTACCTTTTTAAAATGCATATTTGAATTTCTACAAAAAAATTCTGACAACCTCTCAAGTACGTAAATATTGACAAAACAATACCGAGGCAACAAACCAATGGCAAAAGTCCACAAATTCGAAGTCTGAGACTAATTTTCCCTGGCAGCAGCCATGATCCATTTTATTGTGCATAAAGGGATTTGCGAAATATTATTTCCAATATGAAATTAATCCTGACAAGTTTAACCTTTTTTAAATTACACCCCCAAGTGATTTTTTTTCAAATTCTACGTTGGCGTACCTATTAAACAACAAACCTATTTTTCCTGTGCACCATATAGAATGCATAACATATATATATCAGCTTCTTGAAAAGGTCATATATGTAACATCTACAGTACTGCTTAGTTTGAACTGCCTATTTTTTTCTTTAGAATTTTAAGCTCTTATAGAAATGAAGATGTTGTTCAGTTTTTATAACGTTCATGTGGACACACATTTTATTTGTTTCAGATCCTTGGGATATAATAACATAAGTCATGTAGAAAATCAAGCATTCAGTAGTCTTCCAAGACTTCGATATTTGTAAGTATAGACAGCGTATTAAACTTTAAATGCTTTGTTCATTTTATTTATTAGCTATATGCGAAAAGACAAAATGGTAAAAACCTTATGGAATTCAGTATCACATTTTGGCCCACAGTCGATATTGTTGCAAATCAAAGTTTTGACCTACGAATTTAATTCGTTGGTGCATAAGATATTTGGTTTATAAATGTCACACCATGTTACCTCATGCCAATCCAGCATGTGTGAACATGTTGCCTAGACCCATAGATCCACTACTGAAGAAGCAGTGGTGGTAATACTATGTTGTTTTAGCTATGTAAATAATGACCTGTAGATAGAAAGTTAAAACTATGTAATGTAGATATGCGATACGGGTTTCCGTATAAGGTACATGATCAATATAGGAGAGATACCTTTATAATATATTATTTGTGATACTTCAGTTTTTGTGGATTTCTTGAACAACTCAATCCAAGAAATTAAAAGCTCAACGAAATACATATTTCAATCGGTATTAGGAAAAATAAATCTTAAAATCTTCAAGCTAGTGTACATTCAAATATACTGTCCAGGACTACAAAATAGTTTTCTCTTTGATGATTCTATTCACATTTAGATAAATTAAAGAAATACATACGACAATGTACGCGATATGTATATTTAATAATTAACAATGTTCATTTGAGGTTACAAACGGTATTTAAAAGGTTTTTGAACGGTTATTTAATCTAGTAATTGAGCTATTTACCCGGTTCTAATTGCAGTTTGGACAGAAAATGTAGTTCTTACAACATATTTTTTTCACCAAGCTAATAATCTTAGACTACCAATATCGTTGATTTAACTTCAAAATAAAGCTGTATAATAAAAGAATACTGTATCAACTTTTGATTGAAAACATTTAAATCATAACTATTGTCCCTTATTTTTATTTTATTGAAGAAACCAAGAACCCACGAATTGTAAATGATTATAATAAATATTGTCGGTTAACGAGGTAATGAAACAATAGCAACAGTAAGACATTAATATTTAACAAAATAATACTATGGATACGATAATGATCCTACGGACTGAGGTTTTTGGGGATGGAAGAGGAGGTGTTTTTAATCTTAAAGTTACCTCCTTAAAGAAAAGTCTCACCTTTTGACCTTTTAAGTCGAAGACATTTCGTCCAATGTTATGTTCAGATGTTCAATGAAATCTATCTAGGATCAAATGCATCCGTAAAAAGCTATTGTGCAACTTAATTCAGTCTACAATCAACCTTGGAGCAATAGCAAAGTGAAAATCCGTTCTGTTGTTGTTGCTATATATGTGTTGGTCTTTTTACTCAAATACTGTGTTCACCAGTATATATGTCCCCAGAGACTTTGTATCTTGTCTGTAAATGTCTTCGTGTTTCTAAATATCTTGTAAATAAAGAAAACTATTCAACACCACAGGTTCCAAGCAAGGGGGAATTGCGCAATACTACGTTGCAATTTTCAACAGTAAAGAGTAGTATTATGTACTTGTTAGGATTTTCAAGAGGAGACCTCCGATAAAATATATTGTCTCCCGACGAATCTCACCTGTGATCACAAAGACTTATCTAACAGCCTAAATGCACATGCTTTTTCCATTAGGATGTTTACGTGTGCAGTCTTTGAATAAAAAAAAACACCGAAAAAGCATTTAGTTACCGTGTCATAATACGGAACGCCTGACCTTGGACCATAGAGGATAAGCTGTGTGGAGAATACAACGCTCCCTGATTGCTAAAGATCACTTCTGTGTTTTTCGAAAAAGGGTAGCCTACAAAGACTAAATTTCAAGACCCTTCCTAAGACACTTTAAATGTGGCATTTAAATCGGTTCTCCTTTGTGTCCTGTTCCACATACAGTTGACTCGTGTTATCTCTTTATCTTTTATTTTAAAACTCCTGATATCTGAAAGTAATGTTTTGGTCCTCAGATTAAACTGTGCACTACATGTTCTCTGATACATAAAACTCCTGTTATCTCCCTTCCACTTTGACATAATGAGAGTCAACTGTACATTTTTTTAACTAGTCATGGTACTGAATAAGAAAGACCCATTTTGCAAATATCAATCAAGAAATGTTTAACCAGAAAATATAATAGAAGGTTGTATTGTTTTATATTAATCTATTAAATTATAAATATCTATTATCATCCAAAGTTTGAAATTACATTTTAATTTAACATGAAGAAGTATAGGTTTTACAAAAATGAAATACCATGTTTTAAGAAATTACAAACATCCTCAGTTCACACAGTGTATCCGGAAGAGGAGAGGGATCACGATCCTTAAATTCCAGTTTGATTTATTTTGTAATTACGTCTGCTTACTTGCATTAACAAGTGGCCTTACTTAAACACGTTCTATTGTTGGTAGCAGAGCGTCATGAAAATTTATTAATTGTTCCTACGTTGATAACACTTTCAATGAACTAATACATTATTCTTTCTTCTTAGGTAACATATCATCGCTACAATATAAAACTGTTGAATAATTATATCAAGAAAACATCCTTCTAAGCTAGTTAATAACAGTATCTTCATGAGTTTTAACTTACCCGTAATCTTCGTCGAGTCTTTACATTTTAAGATTTAAGTGAATTCAGATTTTTTACTGTTATGTCACTGCTGTGGTACAGAATAGCCGATTTTCCGAGCAATGATAGTAAACCATAAATGTGTATCATTAGTTTTCTAACTTGTAAAAAAAAATTGCAAATATTTAATTAAGAGCATGTATAATTACATCAAATATCTGTCCTCAAAGAGTAAATATCCAAAGTGTACAGTCATCAGAGATGTTATTACACTGAGCACTCTACATTAGCAATTTTATTTATTAGCTTTCAAACGTGACGTCATTGTGTCAGATTACGCAACTAATAAATTTTGTTTGAAAATTTATATTTTAAGAAATTTAAAATTACCATTTGACAAATTGAAATAATTATATTGTTGTATCTTAAGAACAAATAAACCTTTTTTCACATTTATCAGGTATGAGTGATATATTTTGCTGCAAACTGTGTTGCCGTTCTTGACAAGGAATGAAACAAAATAAAATGACAAATTTTTACCACAACAGATGACGTGAATAATAAAATACACAAATTGAGCAAGTAAAATAATATCGACATTAAATCAAAAGCAAGAATTTCTTAACTTTTCTTGGATTACGGTATTAATTTTTACTTTACGTAAAGTACTAGTACCAATTTACTATATAGACATAATTACAAATGCAACTATTGTAATAACAGATGGCTTTTTTCAAATCCACTGAGCTGTGACTGCAGTATTCTGTATCTATGGACTTGGTTAACAGAACATCCTTCCGTATCTACTGGTGCTAAATGTTACAATGGAACATACATTTATGTTAGAACAATTCAATCAATAGACCTGGATTATTGTAATGGTGTGTATACTTCTGATTGCTAGTAATAAGGAACTTCAGTAGGATTAGCAAAGATAATATCATCTTAATTTCCAATGAATTTATATCCATAAAGACAAAATGCACTATACGTAACACTTTTTTCTTTGTAAATTTTTTATATTTCTACTGACAAATTTCATGTTTTTAGATAAACTATCACTCAAATAGCAGAGGTTTTACATACTATTTATGTTAAATGTCACTTTCTTATTGCGTTCTTATCTTTTCATGATGATAAAAAGTTATGATAAAGGTATTTAATATAAATATTATATACTGTTTAATAATTAGTACTGGTGGCATTTGTTACGAATGCTTAATTAACAATATACTAATATATGTAGTATTATGCAACATTGTATCTATCATTTAACACATGATTTTTCTTATTTATTATTCTGTAATGACATGGAGAGTTTATTTTCCTACAATGTTTTCTTCTAAAAATGAGTTATTATATACTTTTATACACGTACTTAAATAATGGAAAAAAAAACTTTAGGAAAATTCCCAATTGTGTGATAATTGCAAACATTTTAGCCATTCAATTTCAATAGCTTTAATCATTCATTACATATATATATATATAACGCTGATAAAATCAGATTCCATTATTTTTTTAAACCAATTTAGAAAAGTTTCTTATTTTAAAAAGAGTTTCTCACTCTAATATTGCTCATTGTAGACGCAATTAAAAGGATTCCGACATCACGTGAGATAAATGAATTCTATAGACGACAGGTTTATTATGGAGCATTGGAATGAATCATCTTGAAATCTTATCGATTAAAATGATGATGAAAATATCAGAGACTGAATACCAAAACGATAAAACAGTTGAAGAGTCCAAAAATTCGAAATATAACGAAAAGACGTCAAGAGAATGGAACACAACTAAAAAACGCCACATTGATACATGTGTAACTAAAAGAATAAAACACGTATAATAAACTAGATAAAAATAGAACAAGACAGAACAGAAAATAAAACACTAAAAATGTGAACTCCCAAAAAAAAAGAAGTGACATCAAGTGCACCGAAACTGTAAGCATGTCCTGCTCCGTTAAAGACAACCGTAACATGAGTATATTATTTCAAAAACTGGTGCTAGTTTTTATTATTTAATCTCGTTAATTTGATATTTATCTCTTTAATTTCTGAGCAAAAATCTGAACTACCGTCAAGAAGACACAAGGGATCACTCAGATCTCTTAAATGAAGAATATGAAATGTAAAGAGGTAAGATCTGAAATCTGAATATTAAAAATCCAAAGTAGTCTGAGCGAAATTATCTGGTAAAATTAGAAAATGTGCTGAATTAATTGCAATCTACAGATATGATATTATCTATGGATATCATGATCTCATTGTATAGTATATACACGTAGTTTTGACTCCAACGTACACATGTTCTTTAACTTTCGATGTGTGTGAACATAGAAATGGCTTGCAAATTAAGAAATTATTGTAAGAAAATATCTCGCTCCAATGTATTCCAAAATGTTTTCCTCACCATATTTTGGTCATAAGTATACCTTGATGAATCAGTAAAACATATTAAGGTATCAGTGCTTTATATTACTATCCTTGAGGCGGTATTGCTCTAGATAGTCTATTTAATCCTGTGGATATCTTCCGCCCAGATGAAATGATTCTTGGATACTTGTGTACAAATTTTCAATTGATAATTTCTACAATCCTCTTCAACACTTTCAGGCAAAAGTATGTATACCTTGATGCTAGCTACACTTTTTAGTTTCAAACTAATACGCACATACATATTCCGAAACGAAAAAACACATCATTTTAACATGTACATTTTTTAAAACAACACGAATATAGCAAAATAAAATGACGACACGCTACCTTATTTTAATTCATGACAGATCAAGACCATTTTATATTTGAACTGGTTAACGTTAATTTTCGTTGACTTCAGTTTTTTCTCGGTATGGAAATTTTCAAAATCTAATTACTAGGTTTGATCTTTTTTAGATATTTTTTTTTCTATCAGATTGTGTGATTTAATTATTACTAGGTTTTTTATATTCACATTTTTTGTTTCTAAAGTAAAAACACAAGACTTTTCAAACCTGACATATGCTTATGTTATGTTACTATGAAGTTTTGACATGATTTTAGTTCATAAATTTCTTACGGTATCTTAAAATAACAATCCAACGATACTAATATTAGATATTGTAGTGTAGATTTATACTATGCTGTATACGACGCATTTCAAGGAGTTACCTCTCATCAGTAGCATGAAAACCTAAACATTTGGAAGACCAAAAACCAAGCCAATATTAAACAAGAAGTACCTAACCAAAAATATCGAAATAGGAAGCCAAATTTCAGCTAAGGCGATCTACCATGTAAATCTTATGCGATATATGACAAAAATGATTTTCGTTAAAACATATGTGTAATTTAAGTGAAAAAATCAATTTAAAACTTGATGAGTACAAATTTTATACTTTTAGGAATTTTTTACATGAATTTAGATTAAAATAATCATACGGTATCTTAAAAATCTTCTCTGCAACTTTCCGTAATACTTGTTTGATAAAACATATTAAATTTTACAGCGAAAAACACAAAGCTAGCTTTTCTAACATTTTTAAAATGATAACAAGTTCAATTTAGCCTTGCACGATTGTGCGTTATAAGAGAAGTGCGATTTTTGCTATAATGCTACTGTTTTTAAAGAAAAAAAAAATACAAGTTTCTAAATTTTTATATGCTTATTTCTACTTTCAATAATTTTTTATAGAAATTTAGTTGATACATTTGTTACGATATCCAAAGAAAACTCTCTGCCACTTACCGTAGAACTTTTTGGATGAAAAAATATTTCAATTTCACCGTGAAAAAAACACAAATTGTAGTTTTTCAACCAATTTTAGGGTCTTTAAGAGTGTGCAATGTATAGCAAAAGTGATTGTTGTTAAAACAAATGAGCATTTTCAACTCAAAACACAAGATTCAAACTTGATAGATACATATTTTACACTTTTCGGAATTTTGACATGAAATTAGCTCAAACAATTTCATACGGTATATTAAAAAGCTTCTATGCAACTTACCGTAATACTTGTTTGTTAAAAATCATTCCAATTTACAGTAAAAATCAAAACATTTAGCTTTTCAAACGTATGCATAGGATAATACTTAGCTATATAAGCTTGTGCGATACAAGAAACATGTGATTTTTGTTAAAATGCTACTGTTTTTAAAGAAATACAAGTTTGTAACTTGTCATATATATGATTATGTTTACTTTCATTATTTGCTATAGAAATTTATTTCATAAATTTGCTACGGTATCAAAAAATCATCTCTGCAGCTTACCGCAATACTTGTTAGATGAAAAATTTTAAATATCACAGTAAAAAATACACAGTTTAGCTTTTCAACAAATTTTAAGTTCATACTTAGTCTAATTAAGCCATATCAGAGTGTGTAATATAAGACAAAATTATCTTTTAAAGTAAAAATACAAGTTTTAACATTGACAGAAAATTTCATACGGTATCTTAAAACGTTTCTCTGCTACTAACCGTAATACTTGTTAGATAAAAGAAATTAAATTTTACAGTGTAGAAAAACATGATGATACTTACAGGTAAATTTAGCCATATCAGAAGTGCAACATAAGACATTCAAAGATATTTTGTACCTGAAGTGTTTTTTAAAGACAAAATATAAGTTTCAGTGATTCAGTATTGATTTAAAATAAAAATTTTATGTATACTTTTATGAGCCGTCCTTTATCTTTAAAGGAAATCTTTACTTCATAGTCTTTGAAGAATATTCTGTTTAATGTAAAAAAAACCTGCAAAACTTTTACCCTGTTATCTAAATTATGTAACACCTAACCACTTTTTTTCTAGTAAACAGTCAGGCAGACTTTCTGTTTTGTCTATGTTTATGCTCCTTTATGTTATATTTTGACGGGGTTTCTGCCTGTTTGGTGTTTTTGACATTTTCTGTTAACCATTTTACTGACACAGATAGGTCCTTCAACCCACAGCTGCGACTCTGTTGGCATGTACGAGATAATTCTGCTCAAACAAAGGCATTTAACAAACAGTGGTTTTTTAGATGAAAAGCAGCAAAATGGTGTTTTCCCGTTCCTTAACTTTTTTCCGTTTATGTAAATTTTTGTTAAAAATTTATTCAGCATATCCCTTCCTCCGAATTATATCATTACAGTGATACCCTTTCCTCTCACAGTAGTTAGCTTGCTTTGATGCTTAGTTAGGACACATTTCAAAAGAAATACCTGTTTATCGACAAAACAAAAGACAAGTGTCAAAGCAGCAAACCTTTAAGTATTATTTTCATTACTAGCGGACTAGTTGATTGTTCTTGAATCCATCAGATGAGAACTCCTCTCGGTAGTAAACAATGCATTTTAACTTTCTCTGATATCAACAAAACTGTGGACAGTCGTTTTCCCTTGATAAACTTTTTAAAGAACCCAATGAAAGACTCAAACGTTAAGGGACTAAAGCGGAAATTAGCCTAAATTTGACCAAGAAGAAAATAAATCCATTCTCACATGATTTTTTACGGAAATTTTTTGAGATCTGCAAATATAGGAGGTCAGCGAATGACGAGAACGAGCTTCAAAATCAATCGCCAAAATCATATTGAATTCATGAAAGTTAAAGAACAATGTACTTCTTAATTTCGGAAGGCTGATTGATTACCGAATGTTAACATGATTGGTCATAACAAAACAGCTACAGTAGTATATATCAACGTTGTAAACTGGGCAAACAATTGATTTATTATACTCAAATGCAATACAGAAAGCATCATCTGGGCAATTAGGGCACTACAATAAAATTACTTCTTTGCTAAAAAGTCTACACAGTGTTTAATTATTTTTAACAGAAAGTAGCAACTGGTCAATTATGGCATACTTTGTGCATTGTGTTTATTTTTAATGTGATTAAATATTTGTATGTCTAAATTTTGGAGCTTACAATAAATAAAACTATCAATAATATATTATATTAATTTTAAATCAAATGTATGGCCGTTGTTTTGAGTCATGATTGTGCACATTCTCTGTTAAGGAATTGTCTATACAAACAGTTGGACATTCCGTTAATTGGGATATTTGACTTTGGTTTTTGTTTTTGTTTTCTGGACCCCGTTGTCAATGCTCCAAAATTGAACACGCCCAAATTTAAAACAATAAACTTACAAAATGATTTCAAATTCTTTTTATCTTGAAAACTTATAACGGTTATATTGATTACAGTTGCAACGCTTTTGTTTTGAAAAGGAGTCGAAAGAACGTATATACTAAAGTTAAATAAATAATATCTTGAATACCTTCTACAGTCATACCTGCTTTAAAGGGTACCTGTATATAGCAAATCACTGTCTATAGAGTGCACAGTAAAAAAAAGTCTCATGCATGAACAAGGCATTTAAAACTAGAAATTGGTGCCATCAGAAACGATGACCATCCCCGCACTGCACAAGAAAAAAAAAAAAACAATTAACACTGAAAAATTTGCTATTTCACAATTTCTGACGGAAAATTGGAACACTTAATCAAATTTTAAAGTGAAAACCTTATTGCACATCTACACAAAGTGAAGAACAATATCATAAACAAATGAAACCCCTAAAACAAAAAAAAATAATGAGTATTCCAAGAGACAAGGCAAAATTAGCAATTTCACCATTTTCGGTCTTAAAAGTTGAACCCTTAATAGATTTTCAAAATCAAAAACCTTTTCGCACATCTAAAGAAAATAAAGAACAATATTATAAACAAATAAATTTGTTAAATCTATATGAAAAATGAGAGGAGTTTAAGGTACAAGCTAAAAATTTTCCGAATACAACCCCTGTGGGCATCAAATTGCCAAAAAAATTCAAAAAGTTATTGCACATTTATATACAGTATGTGACAATATTGTATAGAAATTAAAAGCATAAAATGAAAAGTTAATAAAGAGTTTAGTATAAATTTCAAGTTTTCGAAATTTGATCCCTGTAGTCCCCAATTTTTTTAAAATCAAAATTCTAAAATCGAATTGCGCATCTACATATGGTATGTGACAATATTGTATAGAAATTGAATGTTTAGGTCAAAAGATTAAAATCCAATTTTCGAAATTCGACCCCTGTGGGCCCGAATTTTTGTAAATAAAAATTCGGAAACTTTATTGCACATCTACATTCAGTATGCGACAATACTATATAGAAATTAAAGCATAAAATGAAAAATGCATGAGGAGTTTAGGTAATAAGCTTAAACTTCCTATTTTTGAAATTCGACCAATGTGGACCCACACTTTTAAAAATCAAAATTCGAAAACCTTATTGCACATCTACATATAGTATGTGAATTTTCATCGAAATTTCAAATCTTCGAAATTCAACCCCTGCGGGCCCTAATGTTTGAAAATCAAAATTCTAAAACATTATTGCGCATCTACATAGAGTTTTTGACAATACTATATAGAAATTAAATGCATGAAGTTAAAAATAAACGAGGAGTTCTAGAGACATCTAACGGACGAACAGACGGAAAAACGGACAGACGGACGGAAAAATGGACGGACATACAGACGGACAGACGGACAGACGGTCAGATAGAGGGATAGACGAACGATCAGATGGACCTATTACAAATATCCCCGAACTTCATTCGAAGTGCGGGGATCATTAAACTCTGTATAGAGAGCACCTGCTCATAAAAGCCACTTTTTTCTGATCACTCGGGTGGCCTTTATAGACAGGTTTGACTGTAATGTATTTTCTACCTGACATGCACCTAGTTGCCACTGGACGTTTAAACTATAATTCATCCATCTATTTTATTTAAATTTTATATAAAATGTAGTATGTGCCAATATAAAGTTGCAGTTCATTCGATTAGGTATCCTTCGTAGTAGTAAAAAGTAAAATGTATGATTTTGACCTGTCAAATTGACAATATTAACGCTTATCGTTAAGAATGTATTATATTATTCTACAATTTCCATTTTTCCTCCAAAAATTGTATTATTTGTCTTGTTATTTCATTAGTTCAAAAGACATGAATAAACATTCTATTTCTCTTTTTTTTCCGTTCACTTATACAGGACTCCTATTTGAATTACACCTGTTTTATATTACATGTATATCGGCAAAATAATTTGATCTATTAACATAATTTTCTACATGTATACTCTGCAAAACAAGAAATACATAAGGAGTTTTTAGGATTTTAAACACATGTGTTTTACATTCAAATTTGTGTATGACCACCAAGCGCGGCCGATACTGCTTTGCAGCTCCTCGGCATAGTCTCCATAATTTTTTATGATATTCTTTCGTTGTATTGTTCGCCACTGCTGTTGTATTACATGACGAAGTTGATCGAGAAAGGTTGACACTTTTGCACACGTTTTTCCAGTTGGTCCAATAGGTGTTCAGTCGGATTCAAGTCAGCTGATTCGGAGGACCATGGTAGTACATTATTGTTATTCTACTCAAGGTAAACAACAAATTGGATAGCAGGAAAGGTCAACAATGAAATACAAATCAATCAAAACAACCCACCTGACAGAACCCATTGCTAAATGCACTCTGTGCAGCCTAATGTTGTCCTGTTGAAATAACTCACTCTACCTGTATACCCGTATTTCGCCATCTTGCTTCTAAACAGGAAAGCGGAATTCGTAGATGAACCAAATCTACGACAGTTTTGAAATGTCCTCTCAATCTGCTGCGCGTCTGTATATTGGTGTCAATATCACTCGGAAATACGGCCTTCTGGGTCTAATGCCTTTCTGTGGAAGCCGGTTGCGGACTGTTAGCGAGCTGAATCTTTGCAATACATATAATCAAAGTGCAGTTCTTGATGCGGAAACGGTTAAATTCCGTGAATGAAATACCCGAATGTGGCTATCTTGTCCAGGGGTCGATATGCAAGGTCTTCTATTCCCCTGGCGGTCATTAGCTGCACCAGTTTGTTGGAATCTGTTCGGCAACCGTGAAATAGTGCTCAGGTTAACTCTCAGAGTTCGTGAATTTCATTTTTGGAATTTCTGGCTTGAAGACGACCGATAACGATATTTCAAATAGCAGGTTCAAAACTTGGCAAGACAGCATTTCAACTTGATGATAAAATTCAAGCACCAAACTTGGCCGTTTTATACGCTTAAGTTTAACCGCTGATTCAACCGGAAAGTTCAAGTGAGAAAACTTACCAAAATTTCGCGCCGATAGTCGTTTTTGAGAGCCACTGTACAAATTTGGTAGAGAGCCAAATCTAATGAACATGCAATTAAAACTTCAAACTAACCTTCATAACATCAACAATTAAATTGGTCATTTTATTTTTGTTTGTTTATGGCAGATATTGCATTTGGAAAAATAAAATGGGATTATTCATTTTTTAACAGTATACGATACTTTTAATACAAATAGACATACGGCTTTTATTTCGTAGTATACGAAATTTATGGAAATACCCTGAATCACCATTTGAATTTGTAAAAATATTAATTTTTTAAATTAAAAAAAAATGTACCTTGCTTTCATAGTTGATATGTATTAATTATACATACATTGTTTTGGAATTCTTTCAAAGTTTTGTAATTGGTCTCACCATTTACTTATCAAGAGATGTGTAGCAGAAATATCTAACTGGTTTTAAGGTGAACAAAATATAACAAAAAAATTCGTAAAAAACACAAAATGAGCATAATATAGCAGAAAAGGTAACATCGGCAAAGTAACATCTTTATTTTGATTTAAACACAGCCTGACATGAAAAAATGAAATCTGTATATTGTCAACGTTTTCTTGAAACGCATCAATAATTACAATTACTTTGATTTGTTTTTAATCATGTTTTATTTCTACATCCTTATACAATAATGTTGTTTAATAAATTGACGCTAGTGAAACACCAAAATATTATGTAAATATTCAAGCTGAATATTGAGGCATAACTCATTTAAATCTTCAATTGACATACCCATTGAAGGTGAGTCCGGTCTGGTTTTAATTTTTACTGACGGTCTGTTTTGTAGATCACATTTTCTAATTGCTATTGCTTATGTATGTATTGTAAATTATGACATTTCATTTTCTACAAAAACACTAGTGAGTGACCTCACTGATTTATACTCCCGCTTCCAATACTAAAAGTTGCGCTTTAAACATTAGGTTAGATTATCTCCCTCTGCAAGCACATGGTGATAATGATAACTATCTTGCTTCATGCACAGCTACATATAATTCCTGACCTTCATATAAAGTTTCATTTAAATCCATCGAACGGTTTAGGAGGAGTTGTGCTTACAAGCTTTAAACATGCAAAACCCTTAAGTAAGATTATCTCCCTTTCGAAGCATCCGGTGGTGATTATTTTGCTTCATGCACATCTACATATGAAGCCCAAACTTCATAATAAAGTTTCATCAAAATCCATCGAACGGTTTAGGAGAAGTTGAGTTTACAAGCTTTAAACATGTGAACTCCTTAAGTTAGATTATCTCCCTTTGCAAGCACCTGGCTATAATTATGTTCCTTAATGCATTTCTACATATGATGCCGTACATTGTTTGATGCATGGGAGTCTCTAGATAAGACCAGTGAATCATTTTGTTTTGTATTTGTCTGTTTTTTAGGGTTTGTCAGCATAAAACGTTGTTGGAGTTATTTGATGCAGAAACCACCTTTTTAGCTTCTAGATAGCCGATTTTTTTTTTGGTTTTTTTTTTTGTTTCGCTTTTTGTTTTTTGTTTTTTGTTGTTTTTTTTTTAATTTCTATTTCCTTATAACAAAAAGCACAGCTTTGACAATTTGTCAAATGATCTAATCCACAAATTGCACGTTTAAATGTACCGTCACAATCAAAGCTGGAATGGCCCTCAACACAACATTTGACACAATGTTCTGTACGGCGACAAGAACGTGTACAATGTCTAAATTTCTGGTATTTGAAACAGCTGATTGGGTTAGGTTCGTAAGGTCGTACATATAATGTATGTAGATATATTCCGACACACCAGAATTCAATTTCACGATTTTGCCTTAAAATTTCTTGGCGCATCTTTTGTCCTTTGAAACATATTAAGATTTGGGGTTTCTTCGGACAGTTCACATGAGTCGTTGTCTCTGTCTCTCTCAATTAACTCCCATACAAGAATTGTGTTTAAGATGTGGAGTTACCGAGCTTTGAATATCCGAAATGCAAGTTAAAGAGATGAGATTTTTAGACTGCTACGACCTACTACATTCTACTAAAAGACCTAACTTTCTCATTATTGAAACTTTAGTTACATGTCCAGCACGGTCTTGGTTGTGGGGAATTTTCTGAAGTTGTCATGGTTAAGAAGGGTCATCGGAGAATAATCGAGGGATACACCGAAGTTATTGTTTCAAAAAGTGACGTATTAATTTGTATATATTGGTTGAGCATTTGTTAATTCTATGAATTTGAGGTTTTTTATGGTGAAATAAACTCATATTCATTACAATTTATAATAGTAGGGTCCCAGGAGATTGGACTGTGCTAATTATATATATGTTTAATTTATTGGTACCTTCCATAACTTGTGGTACCCTGCCATTATCATTATAGCTGTATAGAAAACATTATTTCTTTTATTTCTGTGCTATACTTTCTTTTAAAATGTGTATTGACATCGCAATTTTAATTTTTAATTTATTCTTAGAAACGCTAAACTTGATGTGTTACATTACTGACTGTAAATATTAAAATGGGAATTTTTGTTATTGAATTCCTTGACAATTGAAAGTATCTGAAAACTTTGGAGACATATAAACTTTCCTGAGTCCTAACTTTATTGGTTTTTTATTCAGTATTATATTTAGTTTTGAATTGTACATCAGTTGGTTACAACAAATATACTTAGAGAGCAAGCAGAAAATATTTCAAATAATTTTAATATAGTTTCACTTAGTTCAAATCTTTAACATTTTCAACATTTTAAGTGCATTTATTTTTTATTTCTATTCAAAACTCCCAATGTCATACTTGGAGTATAAAAATATAACCTTTACCAACAATAGAGATTTTTTTTTAAAATATCATATACATTACAAAGAAATATTGGACCTACCACAAAAAGCAGAAGAAAATCCTTTATATCTCAAAAACCATAAAAAGAAGACAACTTGTGTTAACATACTACTGGGAAAACTCATCAATATGAATTTGAAAGTGGGCAATTGTATTCCCTTTAATCCCTTTTATCTTGGCAACGACAAAATTAATATAAAAATGCCTGGGGTAACTATTATCATATTATTTCGGACGAACCAGTGAACCAAATCATCAACATTGGAAATAAATGAAATTAAAGAAAAATAAAATTATGGTGTGACCGTTTTTGGCCACTTTTCTCTCTTAAACGGTAACAGATGGTGGAAAATGGATGTGAAGAAATTTCCATTTTTATGAAGGATGAAAAATTGTTTGAACAACTATACCAAAAACAAATCACCGAGGAACAAAACACGCGGGGTAACATTTCTTAAAATCAAACCCAACCCGTATTAGTAAGTGAAAACACTGTGGTAAAATATTGTAAGGATAGATTCAATTGAATAGAAGTAAATGAGCAGAAACCTAACTGTATATGGACGACTACGCCGAAAGGCTCTTACCATAATATATCCACAAATATATTCGGTCGTATAAAAACAACGTTATCGAATACCTGTTTGAAATATAAATCCCCAAGGTCACATGGATCTAAAGAAATATTAAAATATACAATTTCTATGTTAAAGGGTAAGAACATTTCTAATGAATATATTAACATTTCGTTCATTTTTTTTAAGTATTCTGGAAAAAGGGAATTTTTTTAATTTGTTTTATTGACAATTTTTCAAATATTACCTATAAAACGAGCATAGATATGTCCTTCAATAGTTTTGGGTTTACAGTTTCATGGTAATTTTGATATATTTTAATTTGTTCTTCAACTTTTTAGATTTTTGTTTTGGTTCTTTACATTTTAGGCCTTGAGCATAACTGATGAGTCATACTTCGAAGAACTGTGCACATCTTGTGCATCAACATTGATATCAAAGAATTGAATTTTAATACAGAGAGCCTATCAGCAGGTCGACATTTGTTTGAAATTTATTCTTCTATACACATGTACCAAAAACGTACGAATTCATATTTTCAGGGCTTTACAAAAAAATAATATTTCTAGCATTGAGAATGGAGTTCTCAGAGGTCTTGAAAGATTGCAATATGTGTAAGTAATTATTCAAGTTGAGCAATTTTAGACACCGATGTTATGCGATATATTTCTCCAAATGTGCATTTATACTTACAATTGAAGATTCTGGGCGGATTAAAAAGTTTATCCAAAAAGTTTTATCGTTTTACAGTTATAATTTGTATGAAAGAATCTAAATTCACACTTACAGAATGAAATTATAAAATGTTGAAAAATGTTGTGACTTAATTCCCATATGTCCATGTCCAACAACGCCACTGTCGTTGTTAAGATCATTTGGGCAGAAAAACACCGAATATCTTTTGAAAAAAAATCCACCAACAGTTTAAAGCATCTGTAAATATTTAAATAATGGGTGCCTTCCGTAGAACCTATACATATGATAATGTTATTCGAGGTCATACAAGACATACATGAAAGAAATATAACGGAATATATCATATGTGCAAGGAGTCAACTGACAGCAATGCATTGTCACAGTGAATAAAGGTGAAAACTACTGAAAGAAATGTACGTGACAATTTGACTTATAAATTTTAATTTCTAATCTTGGTCTTCAATTATATCTTAATTTTCCTGCGTATATTATCCTGAAGCTTGATTTTATCTCTCTGGAAGTGTTTTTCAATCGGTTACATTTGACATGATTTTGGTCGTTACTTTTGACGCTAAATGATATAATTCTAAAAACTACGTTACGTAATTCCACCCGTTTAGATATACATATCCGTTAGAAAAAAAGAAATTTAATTAATTCATTCAGTTGTTTTCTGAAATAGCTATACATTGTGTTAATAACGTTTAGGAAAACATTTTTTTATAAAAACTGTGCGCGGAATATTTGTTAATTGATTTGACGAAAAATTTTCAAATATTATGTCAAAACAACGAGAAGAAGTTTTTCCAGATAAAAAATAATAAATTTAAAACTAACAATCCTTCATGTTTACTGGAGATTGAAACATGTTCGTTTTAAAGTGATTGCTTACCATCAGCGAAATTACACTCACTGTAAAAATCAATGTACAATTACTATCAATTTCACTTGTTGCAATGTATTTCGTTGCTAAATTTATGATTGAAAACATATAAACAAACAAGAATAAGATGTGACAATTAAATTAACCTTTGCCCACCCTACATTTTAAACCTACGAGCTAACATATTTAATATATCAATGAGAAAACAGTTGAAATCAGTTGAAGAACCAAAAAATATAAATGAATGGCTACAAACGAACATCACACTAATACGCAAAGACAAAAAAAAACTTAAAACAAAATAAACAATTACACACAAGCGACAAGCATGGCTGTGCCTGTCTCCTTGTTTTTGTTTTCATTCCATACTACTTATTAACATCTTAAACATGCCTGGTTTTGGATTGTAGTCAATTCTTCTTGCAGAGACTATTGGTAATATAGGCAAAATGTCATGTTCTCGACATTTGTAGTGAGCAAGGCAAATATGGTTTCCCGACGATTACAATAAACTTGTACAAAGTATTAAAACTTACATTAGATAAGTGTTCTAATATGTTCGCAGTGTACATGCAATTTTGATGTTTTTTTTTTCTCTTTTTTTTAATATATATTACATCGGTCGATTAATAATCATGGACAACGGCCCAATTCAATACTGGAAGAAAATATTCACAAAGCAGCATTAGTTTCTGAGAGTCTACTTTAGCCATGTAAATATTGTATTTTTATAGTGTGTAATATGCTAACAGGCAACAAGAATCTTTTTCAGAGACTTACGTTTCAATGCTATATCAGTTATTGAGGACAGAGTGTTTGAAAGGCTTGTAGCTTTAAAGGCACTGTAAGTTGAGCAATGTAAAAGATTTGTCAATAAAGTTTGGTAAATATTGAAATTAATCCTTTGCTATTTATTTTGCTTTATATACAATTTTTGCGTTTCTTTTAAATGAAAATGCACAAGAAACTTATAAGCATCAACCGTAAAACCGATTCCGATATTAATACCAAAATCCAATGTAAACAGGACCTTTATATTAATGCCATGGTTTTTTATTTGACTACAACTTTGTCTATATCACGGGAATCTATTTTAAATCACGTAAATCTTGCTGGATTAGTGGAATCTTTGTTTAATAGTAGCTGCATTTAACCATACCAAAATTATTAATTTGAATTTTCTTTTTACATATCTCTATACAAATGTTTTACAGATCTTCAAACCAATCATCGTCTATCATATAAATCATTAGCCTGTTACGTGGGTTTGTGTGAGTATGCATGTGCCACTTGCAGCTCGTGCCTTCGGGATATGGTTGGTATAATCGTGTGATGACAATCGTATAGAATGTAAAAGTATTTCGCATTTGTCTCTATTCCGACCACCTGTATAACCGTTCCCATGTCCATCATATGTATAAAATCTTTACATAGCCAACTATGGCAGTCATCACGTGACATTGTGACGTATCGACCGTATCATGTGATCAATTTACCTATATAGTAATACATGGAGACACTTAAAAAATTGTCGATTACTCTATAACCAAATGGTTTAAAAACTAGTCAGTGTTATGTGCTAGTAAATAAATCATTCCTCTACAGATTTTTTGACAAGAGAACACCTTAAATTTACGATCTAGTCCAGTCCCTTCTCAACTGAAATTATGGGGTAATATTTCCGTATATGTACGTTATATTTCCTTGTATGTCTGGGTATTTTTTTCTATAAATTAGTGAGATGCAACTCATTTAACCCATAATTTCACGAAATAGACAACCGATGACTTTTAGTCGGTGATTTGTACATATTTTTGGAGTGCATATCTTTTCAGCAAATCATAACTCCAAAACTCAATTTTATTTGAAATTTGAGTCATATTCGATCAAATTTGTCAGAAATATTCATACTTAATAACTCGTTTCAGTTGTTCTTTCCAGGTATTTTTATTATAATCTCTGATAACAGGTATTTAAACCTCAAAATTTAAATCTTGAAGGCATATTTAAATTGAACTGTATAATAAACAGATTATTTTACAGTGTTATGTACAATACGAACAATATTGAAAGTCGTATTGGACTCGACGTCGTATTGTACATAACGCTGTAAAATAACTTAATAATATTGTTGGCAAATATACATCATATTTGTACTCGCTGCGAAACAGGCGGGAAATGCTCTACAAACCGTTTCTAAGGCTAGGTACAAATGTACATGTACGGTACTATCACGGTAAAATAAATAATACTGATAACCCCTTTTAATTTTATTTGATGAAAGCAATTTGAAGTGAATTTAATAATTGTTTGTTTGACCCAAATAGGAATGCAATTTTAATGTATTAAAAGAAATAAACAACTTAGAGGTTCTGTAACGATACCATACTTGTAAATGTTCCTTGTTCTATTGATATATAGCATTTCTACCTAAATTTCTGCACAAGATATGTATCTGTTCCCAAAGAAAGCAGATTATAATACACGTCTAAATACCAAGATATTAATTGTTTACGGCTATTGTTTTTTTGTTTCTGATTCTTTTTTTCTTGGTAGTTTTAAACGTTTATGCTGTCAAATTCTTTTCGGTCGGAAATCCATTTCGGTAATATTCCAGTACACCGTAAATTAGACCGAACAGAGAATAGTACATATGCGTAAACAGTACATGGGTAAATGTAAAAAAGTATATGCAAGCTAGCAAAATACCTTTAAAATTATACCATGTAAAAAAAAGTAGGCAAGTTAATCTTAAGCATGGATTGTTCCTTACAGTAATTAGTTTTATCTTCTATTTTTCTGTGTTTATTTTTCGTGTTTTGGCATATATTGGGCCGCCAATATGAAAATTTCCATTTCATAATCTACATATTATAACATCTTTTCATGCTAAAAAACTGATCTCAAATTAAATTTAACAGAACGGTTTATTACAAGCACAATTTCATTTAATATCTGAATTGATATATAAGCAAATGTAGATTTTAGATGAAAAATATGGATTATCGAGGACAAATCCGGCTTTCGAGGACAAATACGCACTTCCGAGGAAGATATGGATTTGTGAGGGATTTTCGCGAATAAAATTGATTTTCGAGGGCAAATATAGATTTATGTGCAAATAAGGCTTATATAGACAGTCTAAAAGTAGAAATAAATCATTTCGAGATGTAAACTTTTCATTTCTGCTATTTTCACCTTAATAAGTTTTTGTGCAATAAATAGGAAACCTACTGAAATTAATCAGTACTGCTCTTTTTTTTCATTTTAAACGTATCATAAGTACACGCACCAGTGAAGTAGGTTATGTCCATTTTAAAGAAATTCTTAGACAATACATTTCTTGATCCCAATGATAAAAGTCTGTTTTTTACAGAGAACCTGTATGTAAAAAAAGTCCAAACATCATTCAAGGACTGTAAATATACATTACAAACTTACAATTCTAATAAACTATCACAGTTTTCAAACACTTCTCTCGATATCTGTGTTAAGCTATTATATTCTAGGTACCTGTGAATAGAAATCGTTCAAATTATATTAAAAGTTATATCAAGTTCTATTAGTACTATTAGTTATACAGTGTGTCATAATTCAGAGATCTGAAAAAATAAACGAAACGAAAAACATAAACATACCAAGAAAAAAAAACCGAATATTTAAAAATGCTGAAAGGCAGACTCGAATAAAATAGACAATTGACACACTTCGATATCTTAACGAAATTTGTCAATCTCAATAGCATTCAAAGATTTGTCCTCTGCTCTTATTTTTTATATACATTTTTTTGTGGATTGCGTACATATAATATGAGTTTATCCAAACATATACGCAGCATTGTCATGTTTTGAGCCGCAGTTCCCCGATAGAAATATAGAAATAATATTTCTGTAGCATCGTGACGTTAATTTTACGGTTTTCCATAATATAGAATACAATTAACCTGAAGGCAGTTTAATTTGAAGGTTTGAAGGAGGGTTCCGACCACTGCGGAGAAACTGTTACAAAAGCATTGTTTATTTTTATTTTTTGACAAGTAGACTACACAAGTGTTTTCCACACATACATTTGGTGTGTATTCACTTATTGATTTTCTGCCATCAGCGGCTCAAAGGTGGCGTGGTTCCGTGATTTTGGAGGGGAACCCAGATCGCTCAGGTAGTGAATAAGTCCAACGAGACTTCAGTGCAAAAAATGTGTTCCTGTCTGTTAAAGCTACAAAACTTTTCTTTCATCCGCACATGAAAAATTTTCCATCAGTGTTTACAGTAACAAAATAAAAGGGGGTGGGCGATCTGGGTACACTGGGCGATTTGGGTACCCTGACGTTATAAATGTTGGGTTGGATTGGGGGTGGGGTTCGACATAAAAATATAATCAAAGATGCATTTGTCCATTCAATACTCTAAATAAAAGAAAATATCAACATAAACATGACATATGCTCATTTATTTTGTTGTGTTGTAGCATTTGTCTTTTCTATAAAAAGAACCCCACTGCAGCGTTATTTGGAATAGGAAAGAAGTTTTGAATTTATATTCCTGGACATCTGAGTAAGACGGAATATTTATTTTCAGTTTCTCCTATTGCGGAATATTCATTTTTAACGCATCAAAGGACAGAATATTTATTTTAATACCTCTGACTAAAAAAATTAACAAGAATGTCTCCCCGTCAGACCAGAAAAATTATTTTCAGCTTTCCATGGGCCAGGTTTTTTTTTAATTTTTTTGGTGGAGCAGAATATTTATTTGCAAAATCTGCCAGCCCTCTCCCACCTCAGAATCAAACTGTCCTCCTTTCAGTGCACAGTCCAAAAATTATGCCCCTGGGTGGGATTTCGTTTGGACTCGAGGATTTCACAGCTAGTTGTTAAAAAAAAACACAGCAACACATATTCTTGGGTAGAGTAGCTCTGTCAAATTGGTGACGTATGCAACTATGAAACTATGAAAGGCAACATAAACCTGCACGCTTTTACAAAATACAAATTTTATTATTACTTTAATGCTTACATGACACTCATTGATAGGTGCTTTAATACTGGGGGTCATAATTACGACAAGAAGTGACTGAGGTGTTCTGGGTCGTCATTACTACCTGCCCATTCTATTAAATTTCATTTCTAGATTCATTTATTCAATGAAGGATAAAAGTGGGAATACTGATTTACATCTGAATTTGAAATTTAGAATTTGAAATTTTCTCCCTTTACACATCGCGAAAAAAACGTAAGAATATCGGATGAAATAAATGCAAATGAGTGTAAATTTTAAAGCCCTTCTTACCAAATGTATCAAATGGCCATTTGTTCAGGTATTCCTGGAAAGATATACACAAGACCACAAAAATAAGAAACAAATCCAAAGCCTCCAACCCGCTGACAGGAATGTGATGTTTGGACGTCGGAGTTGCCGGTTTGAATGCAATTGATTCCGACATGATCATGTATTTCCCTCCCAAAATTGATGCAATCTTTATTTTTCAAAGTGTATTGTACTCACAGTTCTATTTATTACATACATGTATGACTCGACATTTGTTAATGTGATTTTATAAGATAGCTTCCTTGTGTATGATCCCCATTTAAATGCACGTACGTAATCACTGTTTACAAAAATACAAGTGTACATATTTTACACAATTTTATTTTCCCATCGTGTATGGTAATAAAATATATCACAAAATAATGAAATAAATTTAATGCACTGTATGGTCATTTCGTTGACTTACAATTCATCAGCAGTGCTCGAGATCAAAGTGTTGGAAATCCGGTTAAAGATATAATGATGAATTAATACATAACAGGTTACGACCCTTGTTTCAATTATCCGCTCTCACAATACATATACTATGTTCAGCGTTCTCAAGTACAATAAGGGCTAGAATTATTATGAGAGAGGATGTGTTTTGAAAATATATATTGTTTCAGAAATATCAGACAGAGAGTAACTGTATGTTAATGCCTTGTATCTTTATCTTACTCACAAGAATACCCAAATTTCATAAAAATCAATAATTTAATTTTCAGATGATTTTTTTCCTTATATCTAAAATAATTGTGTATTGGCAGAATTCACGCAAACAAATTCATTCACAGAGGTCAATTCCAAATCAAGTAAAAAACAAAATCATACATTAGGCAATTGTACTCCCGTTGAAGATAACAATATCATAGTAAAATGTTTTAAAAATAGAATATAAAAGAAATTATTTGGTTAATTTGTAAACAGTTTAGAGTTAAACATGTTAAAACATAGCTTTAAAGCCTATGAAAACGTTATACGTTACACGTTTACCCCGGAATATTTCGATATCCTCAGAAAGATTGTGAATGCGGCAATATAATATTAGCTTTTCGCGAAAATGTAATATATGCATTTTTCGAGCCAATTTAATGGAAATTTAACATTTTCCCTACATATGCTTCTATTGAAGACTATGTTGCGACCTCTCGATGTTTGTTTGGTTATATTCTTTTGATTTTGTACTTTTTTGTAACTTCACCTCATTTCCGGTTTTTCTCACATTATCCGGTGCTATACACTGGTATATGTATGACGTCTGGAATTTCACGGTGCTACTGAAAACTTGTTTATCTGTTTGTTTTCTTCGAACTGAAACTAACTGCCTCGGTGATCTAGTGGTAGCGTGCTCGCCTCGAGTGCGGAAGATTGCGGGTTTAATCTCCGGCCGGGTCATTAAAATTGGTATTTGCTGCTTTTCCGCCAGGAACGCGGCATCCAGGAGTAAGAGCAAAGGTCTAGTGGTTTGCACGGAATCAGTATAATATGTCCGAGTGGGGTGATATGTCTTCATGCGGACAGTTACTGCGCTGGCACATAAAAAAACCAAATCAGCGTGTCGTTCTAGTACAAAGCAGGGATCATACATGTTCACGTCCTGATATGCACCTGGCTGCACTAGACGTTAAACAACAATTCATCCATCCATCCATCGAACTGAAACTGCATTTTCCTTAAGGTTTCTTTCCTTATTGGATACGACATAACATCGAGCAAAACGTTGGATTGTTCTTTTGTTTTGTATATATATATATATTATCAAGCAGGATATTTTAAACTTCAATTAGCTTAGTACCACAACTGTCATGATTGTCTTTCTAGTACTTCAGTTTTTGTCTTGCTATGGTCTGTTGTAATATGTAAAATGTAATATTTGTTCTCGGTTAATATGAATTCATTTGTTCTTTTTATTTACAGCTTGGTTCTCCCGGTTTGTTTTGCTGATATTGAATTTGACCACAAATTAAATGTTTAAGGTGTTTATTGACTAGTTTTACTTTAGTTCTTTATTAAAAATGTCGTGACACTTTTTAACCGTTAAATTTTCGGCCGTGTGATAGTTTAGTTGGTAACCGGACAAATCGGCCCGCGGACAACTCTTCCCAGGACCACTCGAACCGTATCATCTTACAAATCGGACCAAACTCGGACCGTAAAGTAAAATCACAGTAAGATTGTGGGACTGGTTATAGGACAATTCGGACCGTGTGAAGTAACAACATTGATTATGATGACTTTAATACTTTGAATTGAACCACCAACTTTGACCGAGCGTGCCGCTTAACTCATACTTTGAAAGAGTTATAGGACAACTCGGACAGTTCGATATATTAATTAAATAAACGACAATATGATGTGATATACAATTTAATTTATCTCTAATAACAATTTTGATTTGAATAAATGAACAGAGCAACAGAACAGCTTATTACTGATGAAAAGCTATACGATTAAACAGAGAGTTCATAATGTTGATCCATAAACGCTGCAAAATTTCTTCAGGAGTCGGCTAACGGAAAGTCTGTTTTCGGCATAGTCCTTTCACAGTTGAATCAGCATCAGTGTCACCCTAGTATTCATCTATTCATTCAGAAACACATACTGTAAATTCGGAAATTATTGCGATGTTTTTATTATTGCGAAAAATGCAACAGGGCTGTAATCGCAATAATTTAAACTCACATTTTGGAATTTTTTATAATAATGAAGGGGATTAATATCGCAAAAATTAAAATCGCATTTTGGTCTAAAAAATCAAAATCGCAATAATAAATGCACGCAATGAATACTGAATTTACAGTAAACCAACAATTTTTCTTTGATGATTGTACAAACACCATGTTCAAACGATTATCCAAACATTTAATTACAACTGACGAGTTTTTACAAGTTTTAGTGTTTTTAATAAATAATAAAACTGTTTATTAAAGTGACACATATTGATAAAAATATGCAAAATAACAGATACAAAATAACAATCAAAAGATACTAATATTAGATATAGTAAATTTGTACTATGCTGTATACGACGCATTTCAAGGAGTTACCTCTCGTCAGCAGCATTAAAACCGAAACATTTGGAAGACAAAAAACCAAACTTATCTTAAACAAGTTCTCAACCAAAATTACCGAAATAGGAAGCCAAATTTCAGCTAAGGAGATTTACCATGTGCAATACAAGGAATGAATCCTCAGTATTTCTATTATTTTTGAATTTTGATAAATACTGGTAATTTCTGTAAAAATCAATGAATAATCATGTCAGACAAGTCTGATGACTGGGTTGGCGAATACCCTCGGGAACCTAGGGTCCACCAGCAGAGGCATCATCCCAGGACAAATTGGAGGCCCCAGCGAGATGTCCTTAGTATTCTGTAACTCCAAAACCACTAGTATTATGTTGTCAGCTTAGTTATGGCTCAACGACTTTTATGTTGATACTAAATCATCACTAGTTTTGTTTGTTAGTCTGGCTCTACGACAGTTTTTGCGTGTTGTATTTAATCTTCATTAGTTTGGCCCAACGACAAAATTTTACGCTTGTTAACAAATTCAACGACCATAACGACTGTGTAAAATGCAAACGCCGACTCAACTTTAATTACGTAATTATATACAACATGTAGCTGACCGATTAACCAGAAGGTGATTTACCTGTATCTATTTAATTTGTTTCTTCTACGAAAAGTTTGTTGAATGGAAACTACTACAACATGTTTCTTGTCAGCTTGAAATTTTAATAGTGGTAATAGACGTTGTATTTTATTACTCGAATTTCGTCTTAATTTCGATAGCGAGTTAATAGGATCAATTATGTAAACCAAAACAGCGCTGTGTGTATATATGTTGTATATATGTGGGATAGTTATATTGTTTCCGCCCGACAGTACATAAGGAATTATTTTCTTGTGATGCGCATACTTGTCCGTTTACTTATACAGATAAACTCGTAATAGTACAGTGAACTCGAATAGTTAAACAAGAAAAACCAACCTGCAATATAATGTCAAAGGTTTGCACCTTTGAGCTGTTCCACGCCTTTAAACAGAATGAATTAAGAAGGCTCAGGTAAGAATTTACACAGGTAAAACAGGTTAATTTGCATTTAAAGGTGTGCTCAATTTAGTATATAAAAGTTCGTCTGTCGTCAATGTCTGTATACTGATATGAATATGAATATGAATTTATGATGAATATGATGACTTATAATGAATAACAAAACAAAACACATGATACAACATAGTTTTATAAAACACAAAATAATGCGGTGACACAGTGGCTCCCCGGCGGGGAATCGAACCCCGGTCTCCCGCGTGACAGGCGGGGATACTGATATCCGACTAACGAGGTTTCGGTTAAAAATGTCAGAAAAACTATTGGGAAAATCTTTGGTGGACAGGGTGAGCAAAGTTTAGATATTTCAGAAACTCGCGAGTCGGGCGAATCGAATCGTCAAATGAACAAATCTTTTGAAATCTCCGATGAAGATAGTTCAGATAGTGAGATATGTATTGTTCCCGCTGAGCGAAATCGGCGCACTGTATTAAATCCTTTCGCTTTAGAATTTGTACCTAGATCTTTTGTTGATTTCGACTCTAGTAACATAGTTAATGAAACTAGTTCAGTTGAAGTTGACGTCACAAGTTCAAATTCTAAAAATAATAATTCAAATATAAATTTCAGTGATGTTTTAATTCCAAATACATCAGACTCAAATAGTCAAAATGCTAATGCGAGAATGTCGAAATCTAGTGAAAGTGGGGTTTCGGAAAACATAAATGGAAGTGTACGAGGTGACAGTTTGCCTGAGTTGTCAAGAACTGATAATTTGTGTGAATCGACAGGATCTGATAGTTTGACTGGACATGAAAGGGTTGATTTGTCCGAACCTGTTATACGTAGAAGTTCTAGGGTTACTAAACCACCCGATAGATATGGTGAATATGTTTATTTTTAACGGCCGGGACTTATGTAATGATGAATCGGGTGTAGCGCGGCATTTGTCACGTACATTGTCAAGATTCTCTTTTACATAGTCTGTACTGTTTTTTTTTTAGGTTTCTGTACAGTGCATTTTTAAACAGATCATGAAGTCTTTTGTTTATGCTTCAAGTAGAGGGAAGTGTCTCAACTTAGAGGGAGTAAAAGTAGTTCCAAACCTGGTGGAACATTGTTAAATTTATATGAAATTGCGAAACGTGATTTACAATATGTTGATGGTACTAAAATAGTATATTTCTTTTGTGGAATACCCGATATTTGTTCTATGACACGGGGAAAGAATCCGCGATATGAACGATATGAAGAATCTTATATTGACTTAACGCAAGACGAAGATAGTATTTTACAAAACTATTGTGATAAATTAAATGAAGTCGTCTGTGGTATGAAAAGTCTTAATTGTACCGTTGTATTCACAACTACATGCACAATGAATTTTGTAAACTGGTATACACATAGGTTAAATGTTAAGAAAACAACTTGTTTAAAGTATGAGTCGCAATATGACGCTCTGCAAAATAGACTTAATACTATTTTAAAACTAAATCAGTTTATCACTGAACTGAATGGTCAAAATGGTGTTTCTACTCCATTTATACATAGTTATGTACATCAAACATGTGCTAACGGGAAGATGAGGTATAAATACCCTAAGTTGATTGATGGTATACATGCTTGTGATGAACTTGCATCTCAATGGTCTGTTCATATCCAAAAAGTTATTCGAGAAAATGAACGTAAAATGTCTTGAAGTTTATGTTTGTGTTTGTATTGACACAGAATTGAATTTTATGTATAAATTGGTAGTCTTGAATGTATAGCGAGGCATTGCCACCTATAGTCAAGTGCTATAATTTTAAATTCGGGACGAATTTTTGTTCCCAGGGGGGAGTGTGTCACCGCATTATTTTGTGTTTTATAAAACTATGTTGTATCATGTGTTTTGTTTTGTTATTCATTATAAGTCATCATATTCATCATAAATTCATATTCATATTCATATCAGTATACAGACATTGACGACAGACGAACTTTTATATACTAAATCGAGCACACCTTTAAATGCAAATTAACCTGTTTTACCTGTGTAAATTCTTACCTGAGCCTTCTTAATTCATTCTGTTTAAAGGCGTGGAACAGCGCAAAGGTGCAAATCTTTGACATTACATTGCAGGTTGGTTTTTCTTGTGAATTTAATTTCAAAGTTCAAATATTTGTTTTCAGTTACATTTAATATTAAACTAAATGTATTTCAAATGCTTCAAATACAATTTTATATTTGTTTCATTTAATTATATTGCAGAATAAACATTTCAAGGACATTGTAATTATTAAATGCCGAAAGGTTAAAATAACCGGCGACATATTCCTACTGGAACTACATTTGTACAGTTCTTAACTGATTAATCTCTGCCTTTATGGTTTCCCCTTTTCTTGGTGAGTAGGATAGTGGCATTTTGATCTCTCCCTGGATAGCCAACCAATATTCCAAAAACAGACTTGTGGTGATTAGAAACAGAAAGATATGGCCATTGAAAATCTAAAATTCCTGCCCTAATGGCGATCAATCTTTCATCAGATTCTATGTCTTCTGTTATTTTGTGTTTATATTTATGAGACTGTACTGACACTAGCAAATCATAATGATCTTTGTTGCACTGTTCCAGCGAAGAAACAAGGTGTCCAATTGAGCAAAAAGGCAAATCAAAATATCATACCATGGTATTTACATATAAAAGTCTATCACAAATGTGTATAAAAGGGTAAACATGTATAAATATACATGTAAACAACACGTTGTAGCTTCTAAAAATATTTGTGCCTTCAAGAAAAAGAGCAAATTAGTATGTCCGAAAACCAAAAAGTACAACAAAACTACCATTTCCTTGAACATTCCACAACTGTTTGCAAAATAATGTAAACAGATACCAATGATTTTATTGTTGTTGTTTTTTTTTTTTTGTATCTTTATCGTGGTCTTTTACATTATAGGTGATTTATTGTCCAACTGTCTGATTTTGTCGAGTATTGAAACAATATAATTCCCTATATAAGCAACCAAAATGGTCACAAAAATGACAATCCATTTATTGTGTCTATGAGAAAAATAAAGTAAAAATGAAGGTTTCTAGTGTCATATTCTATCAAAACAAAGTGAAAGGAATGCAAAACACAATTTATTTGAAAATCTTCGGTGAACAAATTTTACCATTTCTGCCTGGTTTTTACTGGCATTGCCTCTTAAGTATTTTATTCAGAAAGTAACAACTGGACAATTAGGGCACTACAATAAGATTAAGTGTTTGGTAAAACGTCTACACAATTTTTAATTATTTTAAACAGAAAGTAGCAACTGGACAATTAGGACATACTTTGTGTATTGTGTGTTTTGTTTTGTACTGTGATTAAATATAGTTTATGTCTTAATCATGGAGCGTACAATAAATAAAACTATCAAGAATATATTATATTAATATTAAATCAAATGTTTGGCCGGTCTTTTAAGTCATGATGGTTCACATTCTATGTTAAGGAATTGTCTATACAAACAGTTGTCCGTTCCGTTAATTGGGATGTTTGACTTCGGGTTTTGTTTGTTTTCTGGAGCCAATTGTCAATGTACCAAAATTAAACACGCCAAAATAAATCAAATTCAAAACAATAAACTTACAAAATGATTTCAAATTTGTTTTATCTCGAAAATTTATTACGGTAATATTGATTACAGTTGCAACGCTTTGATTTTGAAAAGGCAGGACTCTTGTAATCATAATTTCTAATCTAAACAGTTCAATTCGGAAAGAGCTTTAAAACAACAAGTACCGATTGTCAATGAACGACAGGTTGTAGTGACAATTTTATGACCATTACACAGTACACTGCTAATCAAATACATTTGCACATTATAAACACATCCCGACCAGCTTTATTTTATCATTATTACGTTTTTCAAAATTATTCACACGCCTAGCACAAAATGCCAAATGTTAAACAACCGTTTAGATTCATGTTTTAGCATAAAGTGTAAACATATCCCTACAACCAAAATATCTCAGTTTACGATAACCTCCTTCTAATATCACTTTGGTATTTATTGACTTTACTAACACTACTTAAACGTTTAATGGTATGCGCATGTTTATCACAGTTTTTGGAGACACAGAAATAACTAATTTGTGAATCGTTGGTCGGAAAGAACTTAAACTAAAGTTAAATAAATAATATCTTAAATACCTTCTACAGTCAAACCTGCTTTAAAGGGTACTTCTATATAGCAAATCACTGTCTAAAAAACTCCCATGTTTGAACAAGGCATTTAAAATTAAACTCTGTATAGAGTGCACCTGCCATAAAATACACTTTTTTTCTTATCACTTGGGTGGCCTTTATAGACAGGCTTGACTGTAATTTATTTTCGTCCTGATATGTACCTGGTTCCCACTGGACATTAAACAATAATTCATCCACCTACTTTAAATTTTATATACAACATAGTCTGTGGCAAGAGATATAAAGTTGCAATGCATTAAATTAGTACCCCTCGTAGTAGTCAAATTAAAACGTCTGCATTTATCCTGTAAAATTGACGATATTAATGCTTATCTTTAACAAAAAATAATATTATTCTACAATTTCCATTTTTTCAAAAATTGTACTGTTTGTCTTGTTATTTCATTAGTTCCAAAGATATATTTAAACAGTGTGCACTATATTTCCCTTTATTGCCTTCACTTATACAGAACTTCCTACTTGAAATGTACATGTTTAAGATTACATGTATATCGGCAAAACAAATTGATCTATAAACAAAATTATATCATGTTGATCACATAGTTAGAAATGATATGTTCAGAATTGTATGTCTGATAAGACAATACTTTCACGCCCCATATCAGAGCCGTGGTCTGGTATGAGGGCTGATATGGATTTTCTATGTAAAAACCATATCAGCCCTCATGCGCTCCCCATATTGGCCCGCAAATCTTACGCACTTCCGGTTGTCTGCAAACCAAAACATGGCAGAGCATGGGGAGGGTGTCAGGTTTCGAGAAGTGACTGAAAATGACACTCATACGTTTGTGGATGATATGAAAAATCCGAACACAAAGAGAAAAACTATCAGTGACTGTCAGATATTTACTGAATGGTTGAATAGCGTCATGAGTTCCGTTCAATTGACGAAATTACCCCAGTCGATTTGGACAACTACCTGGATAGATTTTTCCTATCCATTCGTAACCAAAAGCAAGAGGAATATGAACCGGACACCCTCAAATGTATTCAGTCGTCAATTAGCAGATATCTCAGTGAAAAATCTAATGTCAATGTCCTCAAGGACAAAGAATTTGCACACCCACGCGACGTGCTTTAGGCAAAGAGGAAACAACTAAAATCAAACGGCCTAGGAAATAAAAAAAAGAAAAGCTGCTCCATTCACCGCTGATGAGATTGACATACTATACAGCAAAGGACTTCTAGGAGACTGTATGTACAGTAACTTATTAAAATAAAATTATTGTGTCTGCAATCTTTTTGAGTTTTCAGAAAATAAATGTGTCCTATTTTTAGAATTTTCATGGCAAGCCGTTTTACTATTTATTCTAACTTAATATATAAGACGCTGTCATGACGCGGCATCTTCGACCATTCAACATTATCCACACCGTCAGATCAGGAGTCATTCGTTTGTATTCTGATCAGCTTTGCGTGGAAGGAAGAAAGCGGGACGCGGATAGGGTTCTGTGCAGAGGCCGTTGTTGTCTATGTTTGCAGGACGGCTTGTTAACCTTGATATAGCACAAGGTGTATTATATGATTTTATTTTTTACTTGTGTTTCCACCTCCAAAGCAAGAACAAAACTAATATCAAATGCCCAGAAACATACCATATATATAATAAAATCCACAGATCGTAACAAGGTCGTGGAACTTACACACTACAGACGTGATACTCGTGGCAGCAGCGTATTTCTAGCGTGATACAATTTCCTAGCGCGTATCTGTATCTTGACGAAAACCTGATCCTTGCAAAAAATGAAAATGATGAGACAATATTCAAAGCAGGAATTTCTTCGTTAGTTATTGGAATTTTTATGATTTTAATAACAATTGTGGCAAATTGTGTCCTATACAGTAAGTTATTACATCACAAATTTATATCTTGACACCAATTGTAAAACCTTTTTAAATTAAATACTTAAGAAATGAAACAAAAAAAAAGTTTACTGACCGTTACAATCAACAGGCGAAAACCTGATCCTTGCAAAAAATGAAAATGATGAGACAATATTAAAAGCAGGAATTTCTTCGTTAGTTATTGGAATTTTTATGATTTTAATAACAATTGTGGCAAATTGTGTCCTATACAGTAAGTTATTACATCACAAATTTATATCTTGACACCAATTGTAAAACCTTTTTAAATTAAATACTTAAGAAATGAAACAAAAAAAAAGTTTACTGACCGTTACAATCAACACAAAAATATGTCAGCAAATTTGTTCATAAAATTATTAAGAATTCAATTGCTTCCAAATTAGGATGTACTATTCACTTGGTACTTACATCCACGATTGGACAAAGTGGATGATCCTTTACCAAGTACTTAAATCATTACTTACATATTGAAGACAACAACATAAATCTAATCGTTCTTCCCAATATGTAGCAATGATGTGACCAAAAAAAAAATAAAGTATACATCCAATTTTAAAAATAGTATATCTTCGTTATATTTGTTGTTTGACAAGACTATTAGACAGATTCTTTTGACTAATTTTCCGATTCTTAATTTAAGTAAATACTATGGAAAAATTTCATGACAATTCGTGATATTAAATAGTAAAACTTTAATGGTACAAACTTATTAGTACAAACATAATGATACAGAAACAACAAATCACTTTTTAAGAGTTTCGTACAGCCGAAAGAAAAGAAGACCCAAGGTATATTTATTTGCTTTCAGCTATGCGTAGAATAAGTCCACAATGATATCTAAATATGGTTCAACTGAATACCAAAACACATACATAGTTAAGAGATCGGATCGCTTAAGAATAGATAAAATGGACAAATATACGTCAGGAGCAATAAAAAACAAGCAATCCATCGGACAGATAAACCCGGAAAGACAAACTAACAAACACTAGCGCAATAATTAAACACAGAAAATTAAAAAAAAAACAATGAACAACACGAACTCCTATAAAACCAGGGGTGACCCCAGGTGCTCCGGAAGGGCAAGCAGCTCCTGCTCCGCACACGGCACCCGCCGCGAAGTCCAACAAAGCTACTCATGTGGAAGTCACAAATCGGCGGAGGCACACGACATGCCACGATAGTGGGAACAGGCCCAACATCATCTTAGACATTGGAACACTGTAATGGTCAATCAATTCGTGATGACGACCGTAAAATTTACTAAGTAATGATATCAACCTATCCCTGACAAAACCCTGGCCAAGAAGCTTCCGCGACAGCAGCAATCCTCTTCGTTGAAATTCAGGGCAACTCACGCATGCCCTTGAAAATCGGACAAGCTGAGAAACGCAGACACCACATGCAGGCGATGCTGGTACATTGCCACTCATGAAGGGAAAATCAACAATATGAAAGTTGAAATCATCACGTTTTACTGTCCAAGAAATTAACTACATATAAACAAACAACAAAATGGATAACTGGAAAGGTCAACAATGGCATACCAAGCAATCAAACAAAACTCCAGACAAAAAATAACATAACAGAACATCAACACAACAGGGAGTCTGATAGCGTGACTTGGTACATACACTGAACATTGGTGGGGTTAAACCGGTTTTTGGGTTCCCAAACATCCCCTCATCTATCCTGATACACTGGTGTAAAAACCATTATTTAAAACAACAAGGTGGTTGGTTAGACGGTACATATATATACTATATGTTTAGGAGGTGAGAATAATAGATAAATGTTAATACCCATATATTCAGTTTGACATGTACCTTACAAATACTGCTACTGATATATATAAAGAAACAATGTTTTCTGCAAATAAAAACGTATATCAACAAAGGTATATAAACATCACGTTTTGTTGCTAAACATATTTTGTTAATGAAAACCAAGAAGTTAATATGTTTTGCGAGACGAGGACATCGGTATTATTGCCGTAAATGTTACTTAGTAATATTTCTATATTATGTGTTCTCTTTTTTATCCCATATTGGCTTATGGAAAAATCCCTTACATGTATTCTTTGTCTTTAGTAGTTTTTAAATATTGATTTAAATGTACAAATGTAATGGCTGATATTTCCTAAAGTTACTTTTAACACAACGTATGCATCCATAGCCGATAGTAGTAACAATTCTATGCCCATTCATCAAGAAAATACGATATACATGTATTGAAATCGCTTAGGGGTTTATGTACAGTACGGATCATTTAAAACATCACACTCAAACAGACATTTGAAACAAAGATTATGACCGTTCCCAGTTAACTTAGACCTAAGTTTATTCTGATGACCGTTTTCGTCCTTATGACCAAATCTGTCTCTACTTTAGGACGGCGTATGCGTAGTATACAAAATGTATTTGAATTCTGGAGCTGGTAATCAGGGCGGCGCATGCGTAGTTTAAATTCTTAAAATCAAAACAATTAATTTGCTTCCTAGACGTACAGATAATTTTGATAAAATGTTTCATGTTAATTAAAGTACGCAGACTATCACAAAACTATTCGAATTTTAGTATATATAATTTTTAAGTAACCTTTTTCATCTTTAATTCTTATTTAATGTTTTTTATTTATCATACCTTATTATCCTACTTAGGGAATTTGAACTTGCATTTAAAAAATTATATTTATTTTATTTTTTTTATATATATTATTATTATTTCATTTGGCCTATTTCATTTTTGTTTCTTCTTATTATATTGTAATTACTATAAGTTCGATCTTTTTTAGATATTTTGTTTCTATCAGATATTGTGATATAAGATTAATGTGATTTTTTATATTGATATTTTTATTGTTTTAAAGTAAAAATACACGACTTTTCAAATCTGGCATATGCTTATTTTATGTTTTTTATGATGTTTGCACATGAATTTAGTTCATACATTTCTAACAGTATATTAAAAGACTTCTCTGTGATATACCATGCATACCGTAATATATTTCAAATATTGTAGATGAAAAATTTCACAGTGAAAAAACACACAATTTAGCTTTTCAACCAATAATATGTTCATACTAAGCAAATTAAGCCTAACACGGTGGGCGATATAAGACAAAAGCTATTTTTATTTTAACAGAAGTGTTTTTTAAAGTGAAAATACAAGTTCCAAAATTGACATGTACTTATTTTATACCTTTAGGAATTGTTCACATGAATTAGTGAAAAAACACAGAATTTAGTTTTTCAAATATACGGTATCCAAAAAAGTCTTTTGCAACTTACCGTAGTACTTTTTGATGAACACTATTTCAATTTCACAGTGAAAAAACACAAAAAACTAACTTTTCAACCAATTTTAGGTTGATACTTAATCAATATTCAGCTCTATCAGAGTGTGCGATATATGACAAAAAGTGATGTTTGTTAAAACAGATGTGTAATTTTAAGTACATAAGTTTCAAACTTGATGGGTACACATTTTATATTTTAGGAATTTTTGACATGAATTTAATTAAAAACAAAATCTTACGGTATCTTAAAAACCTTCTCTGCAGATTACAGTTATACTTGTTTGATAAAAATATGAAATTTTACAGTGAAAAAAACACAAAAGTTAGCTTTTCAAGCATTTTTAAGATGATACGTAGTTCAATTTAGCCAAACAAGATTGTGCGTTATAAGACAAATGTGATTTTGTTATAATGCTACTGTTTTTAAAGAAAAAAATACAAGTTTCTAACTTGCCATATGCTCATTTTTACTTTCAGTAATTTTTTATAGAGATTAAGTTGATACATTTGTAACGATCTCCAAAGAAACCTCTCTGCGACTTACCGTAGAACTTTTTGGATGAAAAATATTTCAATTTCACTGAAAAAACAGAAAATTTAGTTTTTCAACCAATTTGAGGTTGATATTTAATCTAATTCAGCTCTAACAATCCAAAGAGAGTAATATTATACATAGTAAATTTATACTATGCTGTATACGACGCATTTCAGGGAGTTACCTCTCATCAGCAGCATTAAAACCGAAACATTTGGAAGACCAAAAACCAAACTTGTATTAAACAAGAAGTACTCAACCAAAAATACCGAAATAGGAAGCCAAATTTCAGCTAAGGAGATCTACCATGTGCAATACACGGAATGAACCCTTAGTATTTCTATTATTTTTGAATTTTGCTAAATACTGGTAATTTCTGTAACAAATCAATGAATAATCATGTCAGACAAGTCTGACGACTGGGTTGGCGAATACCCTCGGGGACCTAGGGTCAGAGTGTGCGATATATGACAAAAGTGATTTTTTGTTAAAACAGATGAGTATTGTAAACTGAAAACACAAGTTTCAAACTTGATGGGTACATATTTTATACTTTTTCACTGCAACTTACCATAATACTTGTTTGATAAAAATAATTCAATTTTACAGTGAAAAAAACAAAACATTTAGCTTTCCAAATATATACATAGGATGATATTAAGTTAAAATTAGCTATACAAGCTTCTGCGATATAAGAAAAATGTGATTTTTGTTAAAATGCTACTGTTTTTAAAGAAAAAATACAAGTTTCAAACTTGTCATATATATGATTATTTTTACTTTAATTTTCTATAGACATTTATTTCATAAAATTGTTACGGTATCCAAAAAAGCATCTCTGCAGCTTATCGCAATGCTTATTAGATGAAAACATTTAAATTTCACAATAAAAAAACACAAAATTTAGCTTTTCAACAAATTTTAGGTTCATACTTTGTCAAATTAAGCCATATCAGAGGGTGCGATATAACCCTGCAAGGACTCCGGTTGGACAAGAAATGTAATTGAGCCATACTTTTTTTAATGTAGTCCGATTGGACTTTCAATCACTGCTGTACATGGAAAATCCGGCCGGACTTTTTGCTATTGAGTCGGAACATAGGCTGAAATATTAAAATGAGTAGGACTCCGGATGAAGAAGTCCGGCTGGGAAACAGTCCGTCCGGCATTTTCACAAAAAAAACCAGCCGGAAAATTTTGACCGTACTTCCATATCGTCCAGCCTGACTTTAAAAGTCCTGATAAAGTGTACAATGTATATATACAAACCCCTCACTGTCTTGACTTTGGATTTGTCAAGGGTCGGCCTAAACCCCCCTCTTTGCAAGCTCGGAATCCCTGGCCCCTGGAGTTTGCTATATGTAGTTACATGTACGACCTTTCTAACTATAAAATAGCCATCTTAATTCACTTTCCTGTTTTTTGGCTTTTTGTATGATGCTGTTGAGTTGTTGTCTCAGCATCAACCATTAAGTCAGATGACTCAATTACCTTTCTTTTGTCCTGAAATTTTTAAGAAGTATAAAATATTATATAATACAAGAATTATAATACAATTAGTTTTAATATCTCAAAGATGTGGGGAGATGGAAATTACCACTTTCCACAAATGCATGGATTTCCATCACCAACAAACATACTAAAACTTAAAGACTTGACACTGTTTTTATAGTGTTGTAAAGACTTATTGTCTTTCAACTAGAAGTATATATTTTTTAACTAATGGTGTTTCATGATTTTTTTAGTTCTATGACATACACTACCGTGTACATGTACGAAGAGTTCCTTCTCAAAAGTCTCCCTTATATAGGATCAAGTCTGCATTCA
Source organism: Mytilisepta virgata (assembly GCA_028015205.1). Taxonomy (NCBI): domain Eukaryota; kingdom Metazoa; phylum Mollusca; class Bivalvia; order Mytilida; family Mytilidae; genus Mytilisepta; species Mytilisepta virgata. The sequence goes on from CM051513.1 coordinate 22,824,211, forward strand.
TCAGCGACTCGAGCCTTTGGTGAATTTGAACCGGTTGATATTGCGCATGTGTGGATTTTGTATTTCCTGTTGATTAAAATTTAAAAGACAGATTTTGCACTTCACGACGAAATTGACAACTTCGGAATCGATTAATAGTAATACATATATATTGTAATTATTAGTATAAAGACAAGTCCTATATAATTTTCAAAAGATTGACAGTCAACATCACTTTGTCCTAATTAAAGGGGTTGTCAGATGTGGGCACAGTAATTCAGACCCGAAACTATAAGGATATAAATTTCCTCTTTTTTATGCAAAATTCTTTAATTCTTTTACGGTTGACGACTACTAAAGGCTATTATATAATCCATTGTAAGAAGATTTCCTATGTTAAAAACAATGTTGATCAGATCTTTTGAAATTATTCTAAGTCCATCCTATGTTAAAAAAATGTTAGTTATATCTTTTGAAAACATGTTTGAAAATTCGAAAGTCGAAAGTCCGTCTGATGGAATTTTGTTTATTTTGAACTTACCAAATTGTCCGGCCGTACTTTTTGAAAAGTTCGGCCGGACAAAATGATTATGTTTACTTGAAAGTCTGTGTCCGGTTTCAAATCCAGTCGGACTTTTTGGAGTCCTGCTCTAGTACGTCTCAAGTCCAGCCGGACTCCGTTTAACTATTTCATACGGAAGACAAACGTTATTTTTGTTACAACAAATGTGTTTTTTAAAGTACAAATACAAGTTTCAAACTTAAAATATGGTTATTTTATACATTTATGAAGTTTTGACATGAATGTTGTTCAGAAAATCTCATGCGGTATCTTAAACATTTTCTCTGGGACTAACCGTAATACTTGTTAGATAAAAGAACACTTTATAATTTCACAGTGGAAAAAAACATAAATTTATCAATACCAGGAGTGCAACATAAGACTTTAAAAGATATTTTGATTGTACCTGAAAATATATTCAGTATTGACTTGAAATAAAATTTTATCTATAATTTTTATTTTATTTTATATTTCAAAAGTTATAATTTATATTTTCTTTAAATAATATCAAGAATGCATATTATTTATCTATTTGACAATAGGAATAACTTTGTGTACATTAGAACTTATTGAAATTGAAACCAAACATATCAATATAAATATTTAATAATTTTTGCACGGAATATTATTTACTCATTATAACATGATGAACCAATAATAATATAATAACATTTTATTTATCCTCGGGTAATCGTCTTTGGAAAGATTGAAAAAAAATAGTTCCTATGGCATCGGCCTACAAAACCGAAAGTGTGGCCGCTTCGATACCAATGTAGTTCCAATGATGACAGCATTTTTTAAATTACGAGTACTTTATTCTTGTTGATAATATCTGAACTAATATTTTTAACTTGCATACAACTTTATTACCAAGGAATTAAAAGGAAGTCAACGCAGACGGCGGATGAATTTATCTATCATAATGAATCTACAAGAAACAGCTTCCCGTATTCGTTGTTGGGGACTTTATTTTTTAAATTAATTCTTTGTTAAAACTAATTGCAAATTTACAAATTTGACGATTATTACCCATTATTTGAGAAAAAATACTTTAAGATTATCTATTAATATAACTCAGACATGCACTTTCGGAATCTAAATGTTTTATGCAGGGATCGGAAATTTTCAACAGACTCTGTCGGACATTTTTTGATAGACATGAATCGTCAGTTTTAACTCTTTTTAGCAATTTCATACAAATGTTGTTATGCACGATTTATAAATGTTTTGGTTAAGACCTGAAATAAATGTCATGTGCATCAACTCTTTAACATTCTGAGCGGCGTTATTTTTGTATTTATAATTTCGATGTTATAGGTGTCTTCTTCGAGGTCTGCGTTTGGTACATATAAATAGATCTACACGATCAATAGAAAAATGGAGCATACAACGACGTAGAATGAATTAAATAAATGAATCAAATAAATTCAAGTTTAAAAACTTTGAAATCAGTCTATGAAAGTCTCCCCGAAAGATGAATTTTTTATTCCTTTTTCATATTTAACTACAAAGATTCGCGCATGCCCAATAGATTATTTATTAAACTACACGTGCAAAAATGGCAACAATGCGGAAATCTTTAAGTGTTGCCGAGTTAAATCTACCAAGACGTTTATCTTCTCAGGTTTATGATTATGAACTGTTAGTTCGTCGGATACATACCTTGTAATGGATTTTTTTTTTAATTTCAAAGCAAATGCATGATTGATCGTCATTGGTGAATAACTTCGATATTGAACTTTGGAAATTGTTGACAGGTCATATGGTGTACAGTAATTATATTTAAGCGTAATAAAAGCACAGACACCTTTAATGTAAACTACTTTTATGTCGTGTCGTGTCAAGTAAAATTATGATTCGTGATTAAGTCCATTTCTTGGCAACTATAGTACCTAAACCCACCATGCTTGGTCAATAGATAATTCTTAGTAGGCACATTACAGTCTGACACCTGTCTCTGGACCTTGACTTCAATTTCATGCTTGATTGACTTTGTCACATTTTCAAGATTAAGTCCATTTCTCAGCAATGTAATACCTAGACCCACCATATTTGGTCAATAGATAGTTCAATGTCGGTAAGACAACTACCTTTTGACCTTGACCGCAATTCCATGCTTGAGTGACTTGTTTTATGTTTTGGGATAATGTCCATTTCTCACCAATTGCAATACATAGACCAACTGTATTTTGTCTATAGATAGTTCTAGGTGGGTACATGGCTGCCTGAGACCTTCACATGAATTTCAAACTTCAGTCACATTCGAACGCCTCCACTAAGATTTCAAAAATTGACACTAAAAATTGACTGTTGCTAAAAGCTAAGCCTTAAAACACATTGGACTCTTACTGAAAATGATGTCCTAGTTTCCATACCACGGAATGTACATCGATTTTGAAAAAAAACCTCAATATTTCAAGAAAAAAGGTATAAATTCACTGTTATTGATCTCACATAACTAAGAACAAATCTGTGATAAAATTCAATTTTAAATTATACACATCTACAGTTGCAATCTTTCCATCACTGCTTTCCAGCATTTTGATTCGTTCTAGGACGGCGCATGCGCATTTAGCAGAGATAAATCACTAGTTTTGTAACGAGAACAACGCGTGCGCAGTTGAATAAATCAGACCAGAGATTTCAAAAATTAATAAAGCAGAGATTATGACTGGTCCTAATCTCTGCTTTCAAATCTCTGGTTGACCAGTCGCAGGACTGGTCCTAGCTGTTCTAATCTCTGGTTTTTGGTCCTGGAGCAGAGATTTGAACCAGAGATTATGTTAACTTAAAGTTAACATGAGGTCCAGAGATGTTTTAAATGAGCCGTACTGTAAATAACCAATCGTTATTTCATTTTTACTACAATTGATAATGAAGTATAAAGTGATTTTTTGTTGAAGGTCGAATGATTGTCTAATGGCCAGCGCAAGCAATCCTGCTTTTACAGGTGTATATGACAATGCAAGTCAAGCTGTTTTGAATACAGGTATAATTCGATATGGATCGTTGTTTAAAAAAATAACATTTAAGGCTACAAGTGCGGTTTCCGTTTTTTTTAAATATAAATTTAATGATACCTCTAAGTATTGGATGCCTTTAAATTTACACAATTTTTATCTTGTTTCACGCAGTGCATTTTTTGTTTTCAGTTTGGTGAATGTCAAGCAAAGGAGAATGCTGCCTTTTGAAGAACTTTTATCCATATTCTCAATGTTGTAGACCTCTGTCAATTTTTAACGACAAATATATGTTGGCGTACCAATTTTATGTAATCAACTCTTCCCATTATATCCTCTTACAGCTTTTAGCCTAGATCTTTGAAATTTAAAGAATATTTATGGACACATTTAAAATGTTTATAAAGGAGGATGGTGACATTCCAAGATGTGCCTTCTGTATTTTCTTTGATGTGGTACCTTGCCATTTTTTGCATAATCAGCTATAAAGGTTACCAGTTTTGTGTAATCGGATTTTAGGCCAGACATTTTAAACTTTTTTAATGTGAATAAACATAATAAAATTCTTGCCATAAATTTATGTCAAATACTAACATGTGTGTCTTCAACAATGAGTCGTAAATTACGATTTGCAGAAATATCAAAATTACCCGAGTTGTTGACTAAAATGAGGATGCTCCATATGAGTTTTACCAAATATAATTTTTATTTTTAGATACTGTGAATACGACAAGTGGTATAGGTGCAAGGTAATTGATGATATTATACTTATACACAACTATGTTGTAAGTTGCGTAATTTAAACATAGTATACCTACTAAGTAAAGCAAAGGTCAAAAGCTTTTTAAATAAATATTTGAAATAAATTGAAACAAACGTGCTAAGGTCGTAGTGATTAAAATGTTGCTGAGTTGTATTGTACTAAGTAAGACCACTGTACTTTTGAAATGTCATTAATATATTGCTATAGGATCTTCATTAATACACTTATATGCAAAAGTTTAATCAAAGTCAATTAAGACAAAATGTACATGTAGGTCGTGGTAGTTCATTGTATATCAATACAATATTACAGTAGGTTCATGAAACATAATCCGAAGTCAAAGAAGCTTAAAATATAGGCGATTCAAATGTTGCTTACTTTCTGTACTATGAGTACGTTTAATATCATTGATATATCTCAATACCTTTATGTGAAATTGACCTAAACGCAGAAAACCTAACCGAGTTACTGATGCAAGAAACGTGAGTCATATTGACTCAACTGTTCATTGTAAGAGGATCATAGTGATGACGTATCGTCGATATTTTGGTATTAATATTTATACTTGGTAAAACCATGCAAGACGCTGTTTAATGTAGCCTTTTTCTGTTTCTAATTTTCTAGTGCGGACAAATACGTGTATGAAGACTTACAAGAGAATACCAAATCAAAGAACGATAAACGCATATATCAAACCTTACAGAAGAGTAGGAAAGGTATATAAGGATATTATAGAAAATTAATAATTAATTAGTTAACAAAAAGTAAATGTCCAGGTATAAATCATTGGAGACAAATTGACAATGAAATAAAATACATGTAAAAAATAAAATAAAATACCAAGGAAGATAAATACAGGTTATCACTGTAACATTCATCAAAAGTGGAATTGATACCACCTGCTATGTACTGGTAATCATTTTCCATAGTACGGTTTTTGCTGTTTCAGTTTTGGATTTAGACAGCCAACTATTTTTATTGTACCAAATGATGCAATGATGTCCCCAAATGTAGTACAACACGTCTTTTGGTTCAGATAGTATTTACATTTATTACTTTTTTTCTGGCCGTTGTGCTTTAGCATCTGTACTGCCTTTTTTGGTATATTGGACGTTTTTTACTCTTTTAGTTTTACATCCATTGGCGTTTATTTGTTGTGTTCCGTTGTCTTGTATTTGTATTTTACCTTTCGATTTCGCATTTACGGAAATTTTTTTCCTGTTTTGATGCTTCGGTATTCTTTTACCGATATTTAAATTTTAAAAAATCCTAAAAATGAATTTTAGTTTAAATAAACAACAAAATGAAAAACACGAAAGGTCAGCAATAAAAATACCAATTAATTAACGAATGAATTCGACAGACATTCATACAAAAAATAAAATATCACAAAACACAGATTTCTAAACAACGAGACCCAGGGTAGTTTGACATATACTGAACAGTAGTGGACTTAAACCGGTTTAATAATATAATGACATGTCTCATCTTCAACTATTTTTGATAAAGTGGTTTAAATTCAAAGAAGGGTACAATCAATGCGTGGCTTGGTTTTTAAGCTTTACACTTTTACTACTTTGCGTAAAGGCTAAATTAATATATAGCTTTACCAAAACACCACAATATAAAACAAACCAACAAAGGAGTAGTTACACACAGGTTTGTCCTGAGTTTGATTTGTGTTTACCCTTTATAGTGATTTGGCTTTTTTTTATTTACTTTTCATCTTTTTGGATTGTTTTTTGGTTTTGATATTTAATGCCTCAAACACAACTGATGAGTCGTATATTGTTATAGGTTACATATGCAGTAACTGTACAATTTAAACAAAATGTGTAAGAAATTACTTGGTCCATGTTAATAAAAGTAGAATAAAATGTTTTAAGAAACTTATATTACAGTAATGTACAAAAGAGGATGGTGTCTTCGGTTTGCAGACTGTAAATATTTTGTCGTTATAATTTATTATAATCTTTAATGTCCTTTAAGGTCCCTTTTATCTCAAGTACGGCATGTTCAATTTGTAAACTAGCATGTCTGTGTCGTTAATGTATTTTATATAATTTTTCATATCAGGAATTTTCCTATTTATATTTTGTGTTTATGTCATATCCAGTGATCTCTCCAAATTTTATATGAAAAACATATATCTCGGAACAAATAATATAATTAAAACGGGTTAATATAATTCTTGAACAAAAATAACCAAAAAAAGTCACCACTTCTTCAGATCGAATAATGTCATCTGTTGAAAATCGATATAGCTGACTACACAAGAATCGATCAAGTCATAAATTGACAGTCAATGTCATTCATGTTTACTATACTGACTCCTTTAAAATCAGGGTTTGTATAGAATATATACTTTCTATTTTGTTTGTCTATCAATAAACAAGGGGCATTTCATCAAGAAAATAAGGAGACTTTCCATGCATAATATAACAGGTGGCTTGCAAGAAGCATGAGCTGCTTTGTCTGCTGGTTTCCATTGGATAATTTGACTTCTAGTAAACCACTTCTTACAAATTTTAACCAAATGTTCTTAACCACTAAAGGTAGGTTGGTAGATATATTGCAAGTGGAGGTTAACGACTTCCCATCTCAAAGAAGAAGCCCATAAGGGACAAGTACAGTGTTTTCTTTAGGCTGATAAACAATCATTATTCTTTGAAACTTATGTTTTGGATTGTAATTTTATCCGCATTTCATTCCTTGTATAATTTCCTTTCTTAAATAGGTATCAGACTTTTTGTTAGTCCATATTCTTTCAAAATAATAAGGGGCCAAATCCAAACAAAATTAGATTTTACTTTTTATCTGATTTTAATAAGATTTTTTCAGTGCTTTCCTTATGGGTTTTGTGATAAAGAGGGTTAAGAGTGGGCCAATTTTCAAAGTTATCATTATTATTTTATATAAAGTGTATATTTTTCCAACAACAACTTCAATATTTGTTATAAGTTGTTCTTGGACTGCTGAATTTTTCCTGTAATATCTAGAAAAAAATGTCGTGATTTGTTGGGCAGTTAAAAACTCCTCCAACAAAAAAGGTTTTTTGCCATCGTCTCCTTTAGCAGTCTTCATGTCTGCAAAAACTTTCTCAGGATCTTCCTTTTGACCAGTTACTGCACCTTTGTTCAATTTCGCAACTAGATAATTTGTTTTGTTCATCATTGAATCTTTTGCTTTTTCTTTCCTCTTTCATTGCCCTTCCTTCTGATAATTTGATGTCATGGCATGTTGTGGAGACAGACTCCATTGAGATTTGCGAACTGTTCTGCCATGTAACTTTTCAAGATAAGAGTTTTCACCACATCAACAGATTACCGTTCTGGTGTTTTCAAGTGACAATCTCTAACAAGCATATGTCCTTCCATGCTTTCATATGTTGGAAAGGACAGTATGCGCGCTTCAGGACGGGAAAAGATACCCATATAGGTCGAAATAATTATCATAATATCCCTACGATACGTAATAGTAATGAATATCCAAATAGTACGAATAATGTCTTAAGTTGATTGTATCCATATGGTAAGAAAAGATTAATATTTCCGCCGATCTTGGTATGAAATGGTTCTATCGAAAAATATATATGGTACGAAATGGCACAAGGCGTTGGTACGAAATGGTTAATTTATGGTACGAAATGGCAAATTCTGGTTCGAAATGGTTATGGTACGAAATGGTCATGGTACGAAATGACTATAAACCTTTAGGATTGTGTCCGATGAACCAGAATGTCAATCGACATGGCTGCCACGGACGTACATTTTATTGCATAGGACACTATGTGAAAATACACTAAGAAATATTCTTGTTTGAAACCATTTACCCAATTGAAACCAGACCGCCTCGGTGGTCTAGAGGTCGTGCGTTCGATCCACGCCGGGTCAAACCGAAGATATTAAACATGGTATTCTCCGACAAGCATGCGATATTTAAGAGTAAGAGCAAAGACTGGTCGGTTCGGAGTCAGTATAATGTTTCCGATATGTCTTCCTGCGGAAAGTTACCTCGTGAGCTAGCACATTAAAAATCCGGCTTAGCGTGTCGGTCTAGTACAAGGCAGAGATCATATTCATTATCATGTCAACATGTTCCCGTCCTGATATGCACCTGATTGCCACTGGACGTTAAACAATAATTCATCCATACATCCAATTGAAACCAGACTTTGCAGAAATGGTCTTTATGTGATTCTCTTTCAGAATGTAAGAGTGTAATATAACCCCGAATGTTAACACAGAAGGCCACCACAACCGAATTTATTTTACGATGGGACGATATGGTGAAATTAATAAAACACTTTGGCGCTTTGGCGGTCAAATTGTGTCAGATGACCTGGACTGTCAACGAAGACGGCTGCCATAGCCTAATTGTGTTTAACATAGGACCCTATGGGAAAAATTCATTTAAAATATCGTTTTGTATGAAAGCACTTGCCAATTGAACCATACTTGGGAGCCAATGTTATTAGATTGTCCTCTTTCAGAATTATGTCCAATAAATTATACTTTTGTTTCTTGGGCGCCTTTTCGGCTTTTGATTGGCAAATCGAATAAAGATTAGAAATACAGGGTCCTTGGAACCTCTATTTATTTTTATTTCAATATTAATTTTATTAATGATGTTGTCCCTTTGATTAGCTATGCATTGATACCGCCGATTTGACTCGATGTGTAATTGTTCAGGTGAAATGAGTATTGGACAAGATAACTACACACTGTCGATATATAGCATATTATTGGTAAAACTGTATGCACTTTGGATACATACATTCCTGGGGCCGTTGTTGTTTTATGTTGATTGTCCTGGTATCTAAAAGTTTGCCTTGCAGTTGACCAAGACGTTAAGACCAGATCATGAATGAATTATGCAATGGTTTAAATTTTCTTGTGCTGAACTATCTTAAACTTCATATCATCAATCTTGATGAACTGCAAGAAAACAAATCTTGATTTTGCTTTAAACTATCGTGATGCAGAAATTCATGAATTCAACAAACCATCAAAATAGGATAAGAAATATAATTATGGTATGTCCCTTTTTGGCCCCATTTAAGTTTAAACCCTAATGGCTAGTCGAGATTAAAAGTTTGTAACTTGTTGGTGTTTTTTTTTGCTATTATTTATGGAAACAAAAGACTAAATCATTTATATGTCTTTAGGTAAAAAAATGTTGCACTGGAATATATTAAAAGAGTTTTCTTAAATTTGGCTTTTCAGATATCTGAATAACAATCGATTGCTGACTATTGCTAAGAATACGTTTGTAAACCTGATTAGTTTATATTGGTTGTAAGTATTCTTTAATACTAAATAACAGAGACTAAAATTAGTATACTAAATAAAGGAGTAAAAATGGTTCTCTGTTGGTGAGAAAAAATCTTGTGAAAATGGACATTATGTTGACTGTGATTTCACTATTTCACTATTTCGTGAGATGGTTCTTAAGTTTGTGATCTTATATCTTATATGAAGAAATGTAGTGCTTTGGTATATTTATTTCTTTAAGGGATATTAAATCATTGAGAATACAAATGTTCAATTATACCTATATGTCAGGAAAATCCATTACAAGTTAGCGCCTCCCGATTAGTTAGATTAGATATCTTTAGTGAGATCTCATGTCCTTCTTATATGGACACCTCATTGAACTTGACACTTCAATGGATTTACTGTATGTTTTCTTTATACTTTTAGTTCTTAATGTATTCTGCTGGCATTTGTTAATATATTCCATACTCATGACTTATGTTTCCTTTGAATTTCGAATTTACGGACTTTTCACAGTGTTCTTTCGATTGTACGCATTCACAATAACATTAAAAACACAGACAACATTTACTATATAAAATAAAACATACGTTTTGCTGTGTGAGTAAGATAAATGTAGCTGAAAGAACATATGTTTTTACATTTAATGATTATTTTCTTTTGACTACAACTAATTACGTTGTATACACATACAAGCAAAGTGTGAGAAAGCAAACGCTGTGTGAAATAATAAATGACAGCCCGATTCTGACCTACATAGATATCGCTTTTAAGTTCGTGATCTTCAAAGAAATAATATAGGGAAGTTTCCACTGATTTGTGTAGTAAAGCGACAGTATGAAACCTACAGCTATGAGAGTCTTAGCTAGTTTTACAGTTAAGAACGAGCACATTCTGGTCCTGCTATCAAAATTATGTACTGTCCACTCTAATATTGCATTTCTAGCAAGCGGTCACCTTGTTGGTAATCATACTGTATTGGTTTTTGTAGTGTGTTTTATACCAGAGTGACAGGATAGATAAGTGGGAGGAGGGCAGTGTCCCCATAACCACCGGTTTAGCTCCACTGCGCAGTCTCTGTTCCAAGTCATGCTGCACTGACTCTCGGTTGTGTTCAAGCTACTGTTTTCTCCTCATTCATGTTATTTGTTGTCCAGAGTTATGTCATTTGGGTTGCTTTTTTCATTGGTTTGTTGTAGTTAACTTTTCCTGTCATCAATTTTGTTGTTTATTTGGTCATATGATAAATGTAACCTTTTATAACTAACACCACTGAGCACTGCGAAATCTACGTTCATAACTTCATAGGATTAACAGAAGAAACTAGAAATCTGTACTTTCGGCATCGACAGTGATCCCTTCAACCCCTGTAAGTATATGGGCCACTTATTTATAGTCAAAAATATAAAACCTTATTCGCATCCAAATATAGTACAAAGTCATTCATTTGAGCTGAGTGAGCTATCGGTTTAAACATTCTTAATTCTTATTGTGCAAGCAAATATTGTGTAGGACAATACAATATATAAGCAAAATTAATATAAATTGCAAAATGAAATTAGGGTCACAAGCCTAAATTGGAAATTTAAAATTTCGACCACTGTGGACCCCAATTTTAGAAAATTAAAATTCTAAAACCTTATTACGCATCTTCATATGGTGCATGACAATACTGTATAAAAATAAAATGCATAAATTGTAAAGTAAAAGAGGAGTTTAGGTCACATATGGTGTTTGACAATACTGTATTCAAATAAAATGCATAAATTTAAATTTGGTCACAAGCATAAATTGACAATTTTTTTTCGAAATTCGACCCCTATGGGCCCCAATTTTAGAAAACCAAAATTCTAAAACCGTATTGCGCATTTTCATATGGTGCATAACAATACCGTATAGATATAAAATGTATACAGAAAAAATGAAAGACAAATTTATGTCACAAGCTTGAATTCAAAATTTTCGAAGTTCAACTCATGTTTAGGAAATCAAAGTTCTAAAACCTAATTGAACATCTACAAGTGGTATGCAACTATTCTATATAGAATATAAATTCCTAAACCCAACAGTGAAGAAGGAGTTGATGTCACAAGAAGGTGTGACAGACGGATGGATACAATCTAAGTATCCCCGAACTTTCTTCGAAAGTGTGGGAATAAATATAAGTCTAACAGGCTTCATCTCTAGTTACTACAAGATTCAAAAAGACATTTGCCATCCAAAATATTAATTCAATGTAATTTTGCAGATTATTAACATCGAAGGATAGAGCGGAAAAGCCATGAAGGGTCATGCGAGATTCAAAATTCAAAATCCGGGATTCAATATCCAAAGTGTAAAATTAGAATCCCAAAACCGATTTTCGATATCTCAAATTCAAAAGGTTCGAAGTCCAACATCCAGAATTAATAATTAGAAAAATATTCTAAGTTGTGAATAGTGTTTGACCAAAATATCTGTTCACTGTTGGTGATACCCCGTGAAAGGGTTATGTTAGGAACATTGATAAATAATAATGCTATTTCAATGGCTTTTTTAAATAAAATTTTAATTTTAATTTTATATTTTCCTACTTTTATTAAAATATTTGTTAATTATTACATAATAGCTTTCATGTTTAGGAGAGGCATGTTCAAATTTGACGAAGACAACATGCCTATGATTATAAATACGTGTGGATTTGTTTTGTTTTGTTTTGTTTTTTTTTTCGTTTTAGGAAATTACTGTTTATCATAATTAGAACACTGATCATATTTTTTATATATTTATTACCAGTTATGCATATCCCCGTGCTACTCTTATGTTTTAAAATCCATACAATCCAAACTATTGTGGTTACTATAGTGATTCCAAATTATATTGTTGCTAAGTAGAAATCCCAAGTAAAGTATTCTTTCAGGAAATTTACTAAACCTGGATTCGCATATTTTGAAATTCAACTGATCTTGATTAGTCTTAAATCTAATATAATCCAAACAAATCTGTAGTAAAATTCCAAAAATAATGGTCTTAAACACTTTCAGGAAATTTACCGAAATTGGAATCACATATTTCTGAAATCCATACCATCAAAACTAGTGCTGTTGGTATAGTGATTCCAAATATATGTGGTTGACAAGTAGAAATCACAAATAAACTAGACTTTCAGGAAATTTAAATTAGAATCACATATTTTTGAAATCTAAATGCTCCCGATAAGTCTTAAAGCTAATATGATAAAAACAATCTATAATTGCTAAGTAAAATTCTAAAAATAACAGTCTTAGACACTTTCAGGAAATTTAATAAGGTTGGAATCACTGCTGATGTGATACAGACAATACGTGGTTTCTTGTCAAAAAGCAGAAAATGGTCTTTGAGACTTCCAGAAAATTTACCAAAGTTGAAACTTATCCGAAACCTTTAGCACAATCTACATTAGTGGTACAAATAATAGGTCAACTTTCAGTTTCGTATTTCATATAACTTGAGAGGAGTTGCGTGACAGGGCAATAATATATCATATGGCTACCTGTGTAGACCAGCCCTAGCGAGCTATTCAAATTGCAAAACATTTGGCACGGTCTACATTGGCAGGGTAATTACTGAGCAAACTAACAGTTCATTATTCCAAATTAGCAGAGGACAGTCGCGTGACAAATGAATAATGTACCCCTATGCTCCCTTTGTAGCCCGGTCCCCTGGGGAGTTATTCAAATTCCGAAACCTTTATCCCAGTCCCCACACAAAGTGCAATCAATGACCCAAGTTTCATCTTTCTACATCCTTTGGTTACTGAGCTTATCCTGAATATAATGCAACGGACGTACGCCGAACAGCAAAACAATATCCTCGCGCAATTAACATCTTTTCTAAAATATATCAAAATGTTTTTATTCTGCCCGAAGTCCGATACAGGGGTCGAGGGATGATACCAAGGTCAATATGGAAAATGCCATATTATAATCCATTTATCACATATTTTAAACTAAAAGAATTTTGCCTGTAGAAAATAGAAAAAATATATGATAAACCACACAAATTTAAGTCAACAACTCAAAAATAATGTTTTACAATTTGGTAGTGGAATTTGTTTTACTTCACTATTGTAGATTGTTGTCAATGTAGATGTTTATGGTCACATTTCCAATAGACAAATTACTCATCATTCAAAATCTTTGATGTGAAAAAATGTTCTTCTTGTGCATTACTGTTTCAGACGATTTAAATATAGATTAACAGAAATAGTATTTTATATCTTATATGTGTACTGATTTACTTTGCAATTTCCTAACTTTTTCAAAATTGGCTACAAAACAATGTCCGTTCTGAGAATATAAAGATGATTTAACCCCACCACTAGTTAGTGTCTATATAAAGTCAGACTGTCGTGACTCTGTGTTGTTTATGTTTGTGTTTTACATTTTTTATGTTCTTTTTTGTCCTGGGTTTGGTTTGCTTTGATTAATTGGTAAGGCATTGTTAAACCGATTTGACGGGTACCCAAACCTCTCCCTTATCTATCCGGACACTCTGGTGTATAAAACACACTATAAAAACCAATACAGTATGACTACCAACAAGTTATCCGCGTGCTATGACTTAAAATTAGAAGTGGTTAGTACACAACTTAGACAGAAAAAAATGTAAAACTAGCTAAGGTTCTTACAGCTGTATTATTAACTAGGACTACAATTACAATCAAATAAAACATAATTGCTGCTGTTCGGGTAACATATATGACCAGGTTAAAGGATGCTTTTAAGGTTTTCATTCGACTACAATGTAACTACATCTTGACCAACATAGACATATTTTGTGTTTCCTTAGTTTAAGAAGACAATGGTGTAAGGGATGTTTTAAAGTTTTCGTTGGTCATATTGTACATTTAACCTTTTACAAATTAGATAAATAAGCCTCTTCCGATTAAATGGATGTAAAATTTATATATTCATAGGATTATCTGTAGTAAATTAATTGTGTAAGCGTAATAGGATTTGATTGAAAGAAGTTCTTATAATACATACCGATATAAAAACATACCGATATAAAATATTTCTATTTTCAGATATCTTGATGCCAATGATTTACAGTATATTGCTGAGAACACATTTGTAAACCTGCCAAGTTTACGGTATTTGTAAGCATTCATTTAAAAATTGATCAAAAAGACTACACTTAGTATACTATAACAAATGAAACATATTTTTTCCTGTATGGGTAACCTAGCTTAGCTGTACTTTTCGACAATTTTATTGAGTGATTTCCTTTGTCTATTACAGTTGGACACTGAAAATATTTTGTTATTTTTTGAATTTATTGTAACAACAAAAGTTAAATTTATACAAAACTTGAATACATTCTTCTTATTAATCATATAAATCAATGAAAGTTGAAATGATTTATTTCCTAACAATCATCTTCTACCTCAGCAAATGTTTCATCAAACCCTGCTTTCTTTTACGATGTCTTACAGTTTATTGCATTTTGCGAGGAAATTTTAAAGTATGTGCTATTGTGTAATATAAATGTACAAACTGGTGTTTTGCTTTCTCAAAAATTGTCCTTCGATTGATAGAAATCGTTGCTTACATAACATTTTACTGCGATGTTGTACTCAATAAACGTGCGACATTGCCCTGTATCGTCGTATGGGAGCAATATGTAGTGTCTCTTGCAGAGAAAAGCTCGAATAATATTCGACTTTCAACATAAAATAGTTGCTATTACCATCATTTGTTGGTTTAAGAAGAGAAGTTTGAGATTTCCTAATCAGTAGCCAAGACGCCATAAACACCAGAATAAACAGATAATGACATGCCAAGCACAAAAGTAACAGCTTAACAAGGCACCATCCTCATAAAAACGCAGAAAACTGGACCGAGCTAGGTAATCCGGAAGGGTGCGCATTTTCTGCAATGTGTCCAGACGATATCATGTCAGCAACGATTTCTGCAAATCCGAGAAGACCTTTTGGAAAGCAAAGTTTCAAATTGTATATTATTACAGAGTTAATAAAATCCCCCCCCCCCCCCCCCCCCCCAGAAACCCCATCCTATAAAATTCAATAAATTGAAAGAAATTAAGAAACCATTAAGGTAAAATATTTTCGGCAGCGGAAGAAGTTTCTATAGGACATACAAAATTTGAACTTTCGTTGGTTAATATGATCGTTTTATATGACAAGAACTTAGTCAAGCTTCATATAAATGTTCCTTTTGTTGTTAATTTAAATTAAGAGAGCTTTCTTTTTTCTTTTATTTATGTCTTTTATGCCATCTATTACTTGTTTCTTAGTTTTATAGTATAACTATTGCAGTTCCTGGATTACGGTATCCGATCAGTGTGAGAAAAAAATCATAATGAATTGTACTTCTCGATTATTGATTGGTGTATGAAATTCTGCTTCGATAGTCTCGTTGCTTTGAAAGAACTACCACTGATGCCTTCAGTATCCCTTGTAAAATAAACCTATCTATTAACAAGAACTAAAAACATGTTCAGAACTCAGACTTTAAGATGTTTCAAGGTGTTAATCCAAAATGCAATCTACTGATTTGCTTTGTCGTATGAATGAAGAGAGAGGGTCAATGCAGACTACATGGATGTGTACTATTACGGCTAATTTTAAATTTCTACATTCTCGGTATTGAAACTCCTCAAGGCTCGCCATCATAAAGATATCTACTGTAGAAGTGTAATAACCAACTGCTCGTGAATTACACTTCTATACATATATTGACATGGAACAGTGCCATTTATTTTCAATATGTAAAAAACTTAATTTTGTTTTCCATTTTGTGTCTACAAAGGATTAAAATGTATAGGCAAAAATTGGTCAAGTATATCGCATGTTGCTTGACTCGATCTGCCGGTAAACGATGTTTATCATATGCATAGGTTCAATTTTGTATCATTTTGTTTTACAAACTTTACAGGGACAAACTTTATTGCTGTACCTTTAAATCAACTGTTCTGATAGTATTAATCTGTTATCAAAAACAAATTTGAACGATTAAAACTGTAAGAAAAAATGTAAAGTGTAGATTTAATTGAAAGACTCATATATTGATATAACGGACAATAATACATAATTATAGAATATAAGCGAATCGTTCATATAATATGCATGTACCTTTTATGTGTGTATTTTGATAAACTGTATCAAACTCTTTGTTGTGATAATCTTTAATATTGGAATTTATAACATATAAAGTTTGGCATCAGTCAAAATGAAAAAAAACAACGTTAGTTTTGCATAGGTCTTCTCTAAGATCCATTTCTATAGTCACTTTTAATTTGACATTGATATATATGATAAAGTAGTACACTTCATCAAAGTTGTATATTTTTATTTCGATTGTGCTGCACGGACTTACTGGAAACCCCAATGTATTGATTTTTATTCCATTATGGTTTTTGATCTTTGTGTAATTCATATTGACCCCAAAATTATGGAGTTTAGAGATCAAACTTAAAGAAAAGTAGTATTTTTGCGGTTACAGACGGATACATCTTCTGTTATGTAATCTGATAATATCAACAAAAAAATACCAAAGCCACAACGCAGCGGGAAAGGTCAACAAACTCAAAGTTCAAGAAAAAAAAAACATATTCAGGATAATGGAACACAACCAACAAACGCCACAAGAACACATATATAAATAAAAGAATAAAAAGTATAATAAAATAAACAAAAGTAGATAAAGACATCACAGAAACACAGGCAATAATAATGTGAACTCAGTTGTTCCGGAAGAGTAAGCATGTCCTACTCCGTTAACGGCACCAGTCACATTTCCAGAAAGACGTGAAATCTAACTAAAAATATCTAGTCTGATACACGAGATAGAAAGTTCACATCGACCAATTAAATTTGTGATAACAACCGTAAAACTTTTTGAGTGATGAAAATAACAGACACTGAACATAACCCTGTCTTAAGTTTACGTGACTGCAATCTCGCCCTGCCGAGGAATTTGCGTATAAATCACATGCGCTGTAGTAATAAATCAAATGTGAGATGTACATCCCAAAATATGAAGACCATGGTATGTTATGGCTAAGAAAGACAAAGTTCACAATCGGAAAATTAAAATTATCACGACTGTGGTAAAGTTTTGATTTCAATCGCCCATTATTATCTGTGTACAAGTATAAACAATCTAGAAATGAAAAGAAGTTTGTTTGTCTCTGGTCTCTTTAATTTTATTTACTGGGATAGATGAGATGCAGGTAATCACTAAATTAAGTATTTTTAAGTGACAAAACATCATCTTTATAGCTAAACTTAAATTAAAGGACTGGGTTTGTTTCTTGTTCTTTCAATTCAGTAGCCTCTGTAAAAAAAAGCTTCATATGAAAACAAGAACGTTAGAAGGGAAAAGTTTCCCCGTTTGGATTCCGATCGACTGTTGTTGCAAAAGCCTGTCCTCCAAACTCAACAAATAAGTTGTCGTTGAACAGTTCCAGCATTTTAACAACATAGGTCACAGAGAATTTTAAGAATCAGCAGGTTTGTTTGACACAGTAAGCTTTTTTCTTACCTTATACCAGATAGGCATATCTTTGTCAAACTTGTTTCGTGCAGAAACATTGGTTGATTAGCTCACGAAAAACAAATTTTAGTAGGTGATGTGTATCAAAAAGTAGTTATGGTATTACAATTGGTAAGGTTACAAGAAGAGATATAGTCCTGTAAGTCTTTAGAATGTTTCAAAAACGACTTCTGATTCACAAATTTTATCACAGTAGCTGTGGAGACCGTCCTTAATTTCTGTGAATAAAGTACTAGGAAGTTTTGAAAGGGGTTTGGTAGTACATTTGACAGAGCCTATTATGTACCTTCCTTTGTATGGTTATTTATGAAGGTTGGGTATCCAGTAAATTGAAAGGAGATTAAAATTGTCATCATTTACATAAATTGAGATACCCGATCCATTTTGTCAGTGAACGGCAGGCAGAAATTTGCAGAATTGATAAGCCAAAGAGGAAGCTAGTGTACATACAATTTCTACAAACAATGCTGAAAACCTCTCAAGTATGTAAATATCGACAAAAGAATACCGAAACAACACACCAATGGCAAAAGTCCGCAAATTCGAAGTCTGAGACTATTTTTCCCCGGCAGCAGCCATGATCCATTTTGTTTTGCATAAAAGGGGTTTGCGAAATATAATTTCCAATATGAAATTAATCCTGAAAAGTTTAACCTTCTTTGAATTACACCCTCCAAGTGATTTGATATATATATATATAAATCTAAAGAATTGCACAATGGTACTAATATAAGATGGTAATATACGAAGATGATGTTATAAAATCGTGTTGGCAAATATTTCGGCTTAACAAATAGCCTTCGTCAGTGTCGATAGTTTTTACAATACTTATTGTTTTTACAATACTAATTGTCCATTTCACACATACAATTAGTATTGTAAAAACTACCGACACTGACGAAGGCTATTTGTTAAGCCGAAATAGTTGTCAACACGATTTTATAACATCATCTTCGTATATTACCATCTTATATTAGTACCGTTGTGCAATTCTTTAGACTTATATAATTTTTTCCTTATCTGCGCAGTATCGTCTATTCTAGACGATCCGGTACATATTAAATTTACTGGTTGGTCTTTTTTATAGACTTTTATATATACATATATATATCAGCTTGTTGAAAAGGTTACACTCCACTAATTATCTTAGTTTCAGAGAAATGCACCCCCGGAATTTTATTAATTATTAGAGTTGGTAAAGTTTGACTACATGATAGATAAATAATAAATGTGTTAACCTCAAAATTGTAATATTGACTGAAAGAGGATAAATTTTAGTTTAAAAAAATACGAAAACATTAACTGATTTTGCTTCTGACAAGTAATGGGAGGTCATAAATTGGGACATGTGAATTGACATGTGGTGTGTAAAACTTTGACAGTGATAATCGGCACCTGCACTGGTAAGTTAAATTGCGAAAAAAAGAGCCGGAAAAAAAACTTTTTTCCCCACATATGTAATGGAATTTTATGCAGAATCTGAAAAATTAAGTCTCGATTGGATTGAAACGCTGCATCAGACTTCAATTTTAAGCCGATGTGGAGTGAAATTTAACATTTTTAAAGCTTTTTTATGAACATTTTTGAAATGTTGCTATGCCAACTAGGTTTCCATGGATATTTTTTATTTATTTTATCATGATTGAAACAATGCTAACATAATGGCCTTTCAGAATATATATATATGTATATGGGTATTATTTACTCTGAAGATGGCACAAGACCATGACATTTGTTAGCTCACTTCACATAGCAAATGGTACTATTAATTTGTGGAGTGCAACCAAAGGTCATATATGTAACATCTATAGTACTACTAAGTTTGAACTGCCTAATTTGTTCTTTAGAATTTTAAGCTCTTATAGAAATGAAGACTTTGTTCAGTTGTTATAACGTCCATGTGGACACACTTTTTATTTTTTTCAGATTCTTGAGATCGAATAACATAAGTCATGTAGAAAATCAAGCATTCAATCACCTTTCAAACCTTCGAAATTTGTAAGTATGGACAGCGTATTAAACTTTAAATGCTTTGTTCATTTTATTTATTTGCTATATGCTAAAAGACAAAATGGTAAAAACATTACGCCATTCAGTATCATACTTTGGCCCGCAGTCGATATGGTTGCAAATCCAACGTTTGACCTTCGAATTTAATTCGTTGGTGCATAAGATATTCGGTTTATACATGTCACATCATGTTTCCGCATGCCAATCCAGCATATGTGAACATTTTGCCTAGGCCCATAGATCCACTACAGAAGCAGCAGAGGCAATACTATGTTCTTTTAGCTATGTAAATAACGACCTGTAGATAGAATGTTAAAACTATGTAATGTACATATGCGATACGGGTTTCCGTATAAGGTACATGATCAATATAGGAGAGATTCATTATCAAAAATTATTTGTGATACTTCAGTTTTTGTGGATTTTTTGAACAACTCAATCCAATAATTTAAAAGCTCAGCGAAATATACATTTCAATCGCTATTAGGAAAAATAAGTCTTAAAAACTTTTAAAAAATGAATCTAGTGTACATTCAAATATAATGTCCAGGACTACAAAAAAGTTTGCTCTTTGATGATCCAATTGACATTTAGATAAATCAAAGAACTACATACGACAATGTACGCGTTATGTTTATTTATTTCTAATAATTAAAAAATGTTCATGTGAGGTTACAAACGGTATTTATAAGGTTTTTAAACGGTTATTTAATCTAGTAATTGAGCTATTTACTCGGTCCTAATTGCAGTTCGGACAGAAAACGTAGTTTTTTGTCATCAAGCTAATAATCTTAGGCTACGAATATCGTTGATGAAACTTCAAAATAAAGCTGTTTGATAAAATAATACTGTTTTAACTTTTGATTAAAAAAAATTAAATCATAACTATTGTCCCTTATTTTTATTTTATGGAAGAAACCAAGAACCAACGAATTGTAAATGATTGTAATAAATATTGTTGGTTAACGAGGTAATGAAACACTATCAATAGTAAGACATTAATATTTAACAAAATAATACTAAGAATACGATAATGCTCCTACGGACTGGGGTTTTTGGGGATGGAAGAGGAGTTGGTTGTAATCTTAAAATCACCTCCTTAAAGAAAAGTCTTTGATTTTGACCTTTTAAGTTGAAGACATTTCGTCCAATGTTATGGTCAGATGTTCAATGAAATCTATCTAGGATCAAATGTATCCGAAAAAACTATTGTGCAACTTATTTCAGTCTACAATCAATCTTGGAGCAATAAAAAGTGAAAATCAATTCTGTTGTTGTTGCTATCTATGTGTTGGTCTTCTTACTCAAATACTGTCAATTATACGTCCTTTTGTTTGACTTCAGGTGCTCACCAGTAA
This sequence comes from Mytilisepta virgata, assembly GCA_028015205.1. Taxonomy (NCBI): domain Eukaryota; kingdom Metazoa; phylum Mollusca; class Bivalvia; order Mytilida; family Mytilidae; genus Mytilisepta; species Mytilisepta virgata. Next base: position 22,845,656 of record CM051513.1, read on the forward strand.
ATATGTCGCCAGAGACTTTGTATCTTGTCTGTAAATGTCTTCGTGTTTCTTAATATCTAGTAAATAAAGAAAACTATTCAACACCACAGGTTTAAAGCAAGAGAGTATTGCGCCATACTACGGTGAAATTCTCAACAGTGAAGAGTAGCATTATGTAGTTGTTAGGCTTTTCCAGAGGATACCTGCGATAGAATATATTGTCTCCCGAAGAATCTCCCCTGTGATCACAAAGACTTATCTAACAGCCTAAATGCACATGTTTTTTTCATTAGGATGTTTAAGTGTGCAGTTTTAATAATAAAAAAAAAACACCGAAAAAGCATTTAGTTCCCGGGTCATAATACGGTACGCCTGACTTTGGACCATAGAGGATAAGCTGTGTGGAGAATACAACGCTCCCTGATTGCTAAAGATCACTTATGTGTTTTTCGAAAAAGGGTAGCCTACAAAGGACTAAATTTCAAGACCCTTCCTAACCCTTTAAATGTGGTAATCAAAATCGGTTCTCCTTTGTGTTCTGTTTCACATACAGTTGACTCTTGTTATCTCAAACTTTTATTTGAAAACTCCGGATATCTGAAAGTAATGTTTTGGTCCCTAGATTAAACTGTGCACTACGTGTTCTCCTGATTCATGAAACTGTTATCTCAAACTATTTTTGTTGTTACCTTCCACTTTGAGATAACGAGAGACAACTGTAAATTGAATTTAGTTTGATACGTTTTTTGAACTGGTCATGGTACTGAAGAAGAAAGACCCATTTTGCAAATAAAAATCAAGAAATCTTTAATCAGAAAGTAAAACAAAATTTTGTATTGTTTTTATATTAATCTATTGAATTTTAAATATCTATTATTATCCAAAGATTAAAAATACAATTTAATTTAACATGAAGAAGTATACGTTTTACAAAAATGAAATACCACGTTTTAAAAATTAAAAACATCCTCAGTTGATACAGTGTATCCGGAAGAAAAGAGGGATCACGATCCTAAAATTCCAGTTTGATTTATTTTGTAACTACGTATGCTTACTTGCAATAACAAGTGGCCGTACTTAAACATGTTCCAGTATTGGTAGGAGAGCGTCATAAATTTTATTCATCGTTCCTACGTTGATAAAACTTTCAATGATTCTTTCGTAGTAGGTAAAATATCATCGCTACGATATAAAACTGTAGAATAATTATATCAAGAAAACACCCTTCTAAGCTAGTTAATGACAGTATCTTCATGCGTTTTGACTTACCCGTAATTTTCGTCGAGTCTTTACATTTTAAGATTAACGTTAGTTCAGATTTTTTACTGCTTGCTATGTCACTGCCGTATTATAGAATAGCCGAACTTCCGAGTAATGCTATTGAACCATAAATGTGTATCATTAGTTTTCTAACTTGTAAAAACAATTGCAAATACGGAATTAAGGGCATGTATAATTACATCAAATATCTGTCCTCAAAGAGTAAATATCCAAAGTGTACAGTCATCAGATATTTTATTAACTGAGCACTCTATATCAGCAATTTTATTTATTAGCTTTCCAACATGACGTCATTGTGTCAGATTACGCGACTTACAAATTTTGTTTGGAAATTTGTATTTTAAGAAATTTAAAATTTTTGACAAACACACAATGAAACAAAATAAAATGACTGACCACAACAGATAACGTGAATAATAAAATACACAAATTGAGCAAGTACAATAATATCGACATTAAATCAAAAGCAGGAATTTCTTGACTGGTCTTGGATTACAGTATTAATTTTTAATTTACGTAAAGTATTAGTACCAATTTACTATATAAACATAATGACAAATGAAACTATTGTTATATCAGATATCTTCATCCAAATCTACTGAGATGTGACTGCGGTATTCTTTATCTATGGGCTTGGTTAACAGAACATCCTTCTGTAAATACTGATGCTAAATGTTACCATGGAACATACATTGATGTTAGAACAATTCAATCAACAGACCTGGATTATTGTAATGGTGTGTATACTTCTGATTGCAAGTAATATGGAACTTCAGTAAGATTAGCAAAGATAAGATCATTATCTTAAGTTCCAATGAATTTATATCAACAATGACAAAATGAAGTATTTTGGATATTCCTATATTGGCACATGTCATATTCTTAGATAAATTATACTTCAACTATCACAGTTTTATACATACTATTTATTTTAAATTCCTCTTTCTTATTGCGTTCTTATCTTATTATGACGATAAAAAGTTGTGGTAAACGTATGAATATAAATATTATGTACTGTTTAATAATTAGTACTGGTGGCATTTATTACGAATTTATAATGAATGCTTAATTAGCACTATATTAATATATGCAGTCATTAATGCAACTATGTATCTATAACTTAATATATGTAGTTTGATTTCTCTTATTTGTTATTCTGTAATGACATAGGAAGACAATTTATTTTCCTAGATAAAAATGAGTGATAATGTACCTTTATACCTGTACTTTAATAATGGAAAAACCTTTAAAAAAAATCCCAATTGTGTGATAATTGCAAAAGTTTTATCTATTCAATTTCAATAGCTTTCACCAAAAATATTTATGTATTCCGTTATTTTTTTTCTCTATTATTCCATTCTCATTACCAATGAAGAAACGTTTCCTATCTTGAAAAAAATTTTTCTCACTCTTATATTGCTCATTATAGATTCCGACATCACGTTTTACACTAAATTATCTGCACAGAGGACAGGTTTATTAAAAATGATAAAGAAAATATCAGAAATTGAATACCGAAGAGATAAAACAGTTTGAAGTGTCTAACAATTTTAAATCACAAAGTCAAGAGAATGGAACACAACAAAGAAACACAACAAAGAAACGCCACAGGGATACATGTATAACTTAAAGAATAAAACACATATACTTCACTAAATAAAAATAGAACAAGACAAAACAGAAACTAAAACAATAAAAATGTGAACTCCCATAAAACAACAGAAGTGACATCACGTGCACCGAAAGTGTAAGCATGTCATGCTCCGTTAAAGACAACCATAAAATAGAGAATGGAAACGGGGAGTGTGTCAAAGGGACAACAACCGACCAACGAGCTGAAAACAGCTCAATTCTACCAATAATAATAATTAACATAATTATATTTTAAAATGAATAAACATTATTATTTCAAAAACTGACTATTTTTATTATTTAATCTCGTTAATTTAATATTTATCCCTTTAAATTCTGAGCATTAATCTGAACTACTGTGAAGAGGGCACAACGAATAACTCAGAACTCTTAAATGAAGAATATGAAATGTATAGAGGTAAGATCTGAAATCTGTATATTAAAAATTTAAAGAAATCTGAGCGAAATTATCTGGTAAAATTAGACAGAAAATGTGCTTAATTAATTGCAGTATTAAAATCTACAGATATGAAATTATATACTAGTATATGGCATGCATATCATGATCTGATTTCATATTATATACACGTAGTTTTGACTTCAACGTACACATGTTCTTTAACTTTAGATGCGTGTGAACATAGAAATGGCTTGCATATTAAGTCAATCTAATAACAAAATATCTCACTGCCATATATTCCAAAATGTAATCCTCACCATATTGCAATGTGTTTGTTTTGCAACCTTTTCGGTCACATCCATACCTTGATGGATGTAGCCACAAAATTAAGGTATCTGGGTCTTATATAACTATCCCAGAGGTGGTATTACTCTAGATGGACTATTTGTCTCTGGGATATCTTCCGCCCAGATGACAAGATTCTTGGACACTTGTGTACAAATATTCATTAGATAACTTCTAAAATTCGTTTTAACACCCTCAGGCAAAGTTATAGTTACCTTGATGTTAGTTACACTTTTTAGTTTCAAACATACACGCACACACATATTCAGAAATGAAAAACAAATCATTTGAACATGTACATTTTTTTCAAACAACACCAATATAGCAAAATAAAAAAAACACACACGGTCTTATATTGAATCAAAACAGGTCAAGACCATTTTATATATGAACTTGTTAACGTTAGCTTTCGGTGACTCTGCAGTTTTTTCTCGGAATGGAAAATATTAAAAATATTTTCATGAGTTCATGTAAAAAATATTTTCCTTAGCTAATTAATTTTCATCGTTCGCATTCTGAAAAAGATACAAATAACAATTTTGTTATTACGCGGATATACCCATTACTACGTAGAGAACTTGCATCCATTGAATTCCGTTAAATTTGTAATTAAAATATAAAGGTCATGAATTAAATCAACGTCTAACACACAACTATTACTTGGTGTATTAATATTATGCGTACTTTTATATTTTGCAAACGAATCCGCATATAACAATTCTTAAAATAACATAGCATATTGAACATGGCACAAATGAAGATAAGATGATGTTTTTCATTAATTTAGTTAAAAAAAATAAATAAAAAAACGGCGTTACTTGAGAGATTTTTTTATGTTTTTACAATGTAACGCCTAATACGTTTTACTTGTGTAAATTTTCTTAGTTATAACTATAACTAATCCATGAATTACCATGACGTTGCAGCCTTATGCAACTACATAAAATATTTAATGTACACAACACTGTAACAAAATACAAAAAGGAAATGAATCAAATTTTGTGTAATGTTGTGTTCTTGATTGTTGTAAAGTAGAGAAAACAAAGAAACATAAGGACTACATACAAACAATATTAAAGGTAAACAAGGATTGAAATTAATTGAAAAAACAATAAAACAGAAATATATACAAAACCAAAGTGAATGTGTATACATGTCAACTTAATTTTGATATTAAGGCTATAAAGTTACATAATGATAAAACATCTAACATATTTCATATTTTGAGCAATGGTCCGAAGAATTAAATTAATTCCTTTCAATTTTTGAAAGCTTTCTGTCTATTTTGACAGTAATAACTGTTTGCAACAATTGCTTACTGTTCACTTGTAATTTTTGAAAATAAATGTATTAATGTTATTTTCAATATTCTTTGGTTTCATTGCAGAAATGGCGGGATAATAATGTGTTGGAAGAAAAAAGCAACACAAGATTAAGAAGCTTGAAATGAAATATTGATAGTTAAAATCACTTATCTTTAAAGAAAATGTGTACTTCAATAGTCTTTGAAGAATGTTCTGTATAGAAAAGACATTACATGTCATATTCTTCTATATTTATATTCAATTTAAATTTGTAATATTCATTGTTTAGTTATCTTTGTTTGATATGAAGTTTAGTTTTACTGAATATTTAGATGTTCTTATGGAATGCGAATTTATAAGATAAGACATCCGAGTCTTAGATGGTTTTAATGTAAAAAAAAAACGAGCAACTGTTTACCCTGTTATCTAAGTTATGTAACACCCAACCCCTTTTTTCTAGAAAACAGTCAGACAGACTCTCTGTTTTGTCTATGTTTGTGGTCGGTGCTCCTTTATGTTATATTTTGACCGGGGTTCTGCCTGTAGGGTGTTTTTGATAATTTCTGTTAACCATTTTGCTGACACAGATCGGTCCTTCAACGCACAGCTGTTACTCTGTTGGCATGTGCGAAATAAATATTCAGCTCAAAACAAGACATTTAGTCGTCTTAAACAAACAGTGGCTTTTTAGATGCAAAGCAGCAAACTTGTGTTTTCCCATTGCTTCAACTTTTTTCCGTATATGTAGTTTTTGTAAAAAATTAATTCAGCATATCCCTTCCTCCGAATGATATGATTACAGTGATACTCTTTTCTCTCACATGAGTTAGCTTCCTTCTGTGCTTAGGACAAATTTCAGAACAAATATCTGTGTATCGAAAAACAGAAGACAAAAAAAAAACAGCAAAACTTTGAGCATTATTTTCATTACTAGTGTCGAAACAGTGGGCCAGAGGATTGTTCTTTAATTCACTCGGTAGTAAACAATACATTTTAACTTTCCCTGGTATCAAGAAAACTGTGGACAGTCGTTTCCCCTCGAGGGACTTCCGTACAATCCGTCAACTATATACGTGGAGGAGCAGATGGATCAGAGTTAGAACTGAACGGAAGTTTATAAAGAACCCAAATTAAAGACGAAAAGACCCTGAATTAACATGTCAATAATTACACATAACAAACAATTGAAAGTCTACACAATTTTTAATTATTTTATTCAGAAAGTAACAACTGGACAATTAGGACACTTCAATAAGATTAATCGTTTGGTAAAAAGTCTACACAATTTTTAATTATTTTAAACAGAAAGTAGCAACGGGACAATTAGGGCATACTTTGTGTATTGTGCGTGATTTTTTCTACTGTGATTAAATATTTTATGTCTGAGTCATAAATAAATAAAACTATCAAGAATATATTATATTAATTTTAAATCAAATCTATGTCCGGTGTTTTGAGTCGTGATTGTTTACATTCTATGTTAAGGAATTGTCTATACATACAGTTGGACATTCCGTTAATTGGGATATTTGACTTCGGTTTTTGCTTGTTTTCTGGAGCCCGTTGTCAATTTACCAAAATTAAACACGCCAAAATCAAACAAATTCAAAACAATAAATTTACAAAATGATTTCAAATTCGTATTATCTTGAAAATGTATTACGGTAATATTGATTACAGTTGCAACGCTTTGATTTTGAAAAGGCTGGACTCTTGTAATCATAATTTCTAATCGAAACAGTTCAATTCGGAAAGAGTTTTAAAACAACAAGTACCGTCTGTCAATGAACGATAGGTTGTAGTGTAAACTGTATAACCATTTCAAAAGACACTGATAATCAAAGGACATGGTATGATTTGGCTTGATATTTGGCCACTCAAAGTCCAAATCAAAAAGTAATGAAATACTTACTCTCAGCTATAATTAAGTATTTTTAAAATACTACATTTTAAGGGACACGTTTTTTTAACAAGAAATATCTTTAATACTGGCAATATGCTGCCAAAGATGGCTAATGTTGAAGATATCAATGAAAAACACCAAATTTCACTCATTTTGTAATCTTTGAATTCCAATTCTGATATGAGCAACAGCCTTGCCAAAAAAGATATTTCACTGAAATGTCTTAATGTAAGACAAGCATTATATAACAAATATTTTTGGGCAAGACTGTTGCTCATAGTTGTTTTGAATAAAATTTAGTGTGATTTTTTTTTTCAAATCCTATATTTAGCAGACGTTCATGACGTCGATGTTGCATCATGGGAAGGAATTTTTTCAAACGATTGATGCATTTTGAAAGTTAGATGATACATGATAAAAATGATACAAATTCCAATCTGAATCTTAAAGTCCCAGAGGTGTTCAGTCGGATTTAAGTCCGGCGATCTCGGTACCATGGTAGCATATAGATGTTATTCTATTTCTCAAGGTAGTTCATTGTTCAATGCACTATGTACGGCCTAACGTTGTCTTATTGGAATAACTCCCTCTACCCTTCAATTACGTGGATGAGGTGAGGTTGGACAATTTCGGCTCTGTACCTTTGAGCTTTAAATTGCCCAGGACATACACGAGGTCTGTTTTGCGGTCATTTGAGATCGGTACATTCCATCCATCGGATCTATCCACTTCCTGAACACAAGAGGAAGAGACACGTTTATTGCTATGCCTATATACCCGTATTCCGCCATCTCGTTTCTATTTAGGAAAGTGGAATTCGTAGCTGAACTAAATCCTACGACAATTTTGAAATTTCCCATGAATCTGCTGCACCAATGGAGTCCTTCACGTCTGTATAATGGTATCAATATCGCTTCTAAATTCTGCTTTCTGGTGCTGACTGTTTGAAAGCTGAATCTCCGCAATACAAGTAGTCTAACTGCAGGTGTTAATGGGGAAGCAGTCGATTCTGTGCATGAAAGACCGGCTGTGGTGATCTTGACCAGGAGTCAATATGCGATGTCTTCCATTTCCCCTGGCGGTCATTAGCTGCACCAGTTTTTTTTTAATCACTGAGGTCAACTTTCAGAGTTCGTGTAACTTCATTTTTGGAATTTCCAGCTTCAATCCGACCGATCGATATTTCGAATGGCAAGGTCAAACCTTGGCATGGCAGCATTTCAACTTATGATAAAGTAAATTTAAGCTCCATTTTTGTCGTTTTATACACAATAGCTGAACCGTTGAATCAACCAAATAGTGGAAGTGAGAAAAGCCACTGAATTTTCATGGCGATATTCATTTTTGAGAGATCCCGTACAGATATGGGTTCCTGATTTGGGACAAGCGCAAAAATGCAGCGGGGTTAAACATGTTTTGTGAGATCTCAATCCCCCATACCTCTAGCCAATTCGGAATAACCAAACACGGCGATACGCACAGTAAAACTCAGTTCAAAAGAAGTCGGAGTCCGATGTCGGAAAATGTAATGGAAGAAGTTAAGCAAAATGACAATGATCAATATATACTAACAAAGGACTACTATCAGTTACTGACATACCAGCTCCAGACCTCAATTAGACTGATCGAAAGATTTTTTTAACAGTATGTGATACTGCATATCAATAGACCTAAAATTTGGTAAAACATCTTAAATTTAGGACTGTACTAAGTTGATGGAAAAAACTTTGTATCACCATTTGAATTTGTAAAAATAATTTAATTTTTTTAATAAGAAAAATTTACCTTGCTTTCATATTTGATAGGGATTACTTATGCATACATTGTCTTGGAATTATTTCGAATTTCTGTAATTGGTCTCAAAAGATGTGTAGCACATATATCTAACGATTTTAAGATGAACAAAATATAAAAAAAAATAATTCGTAAAAATGAGCATGATATATATAGCTGAATAGGTAACATCGGCAAAGGTAACACGATCTTTATTTTGATTTGAACATAGCCTGACATGAAAATAAAAGAAATGAATGTATCGTCTGCGTTCTCTTGATACGCATCAATAATTATAATGACGTTCCTTTGTTTTTAAATATTTTATTTCTACTTCCTGATACAACAATGTACCTGTTGTCTAGTAAATTGACGTTAGTTAAACACCAAAAAAATTCGTAAAGATTGGAGATGAATATTTAGGCATAACAACTTAAAACTGCAATTGAAATACGTATTAAAGGTAAGTCCTATCTCGGTTACATTGTTAAAGACAGTATGTTGTATAGATAAATTTTGAAGAAAATCTGAGAATCCCCTTGTGGACCATGCTTTTCTCGTAGGCTGGGTGTTGAAACAACAAGTATCAATTGCCAGTAAAAGATAGTTGGTAGTGAAACTTTATACCATTACAAAGGACACTTTTAATCTTACATATATGCACATTATACACTCATCACAACTACATGTAGCTTTGTGGATAGTAGATAGTGGGTAAACCTTTTCTAGTATTACTACAACATATTGTATTTACACTAATTATAATTATTTCATCAGAAATGAGACAAGTTTTAATTTTTGTCCAGTTTTAGTTTTCTTTTATTTCAAAAGATGTTTGGCGGAGAATTGAAACTCTCGTGGATTGGTTCTTCTGTGTCCTTTTTTGACTACTTGAGTCTCACTGGTACGCAAAATCAGTACAAGTAACAATTATAGGAACCCAATTCCATTAACGATAAACCAAAATGTTATCAATATCAAACTTGGACTTATTGAACTTCACTTTTTTGTTGGCCTCATCGCTATATTTCTATCGAAGACACTGATGTTTCGATTTACATGACAGTATGCCATTTCTCTCTTTTATTATCTGTTTGGCAAATTCCATTTTTTTGAATTTATAATAAAAAAAATGATTATAGCATTTAGGTTAAACATGGCAAAAATAAAGTTATAAGACCGATTTAAATTTAATTTTAGCAGAAATGTGTTTGGCATATCCTCTTTTTAATTCTGAAAAGAACAATACTGAGATAAAGATACGCCAGATTTAAAAGGGTGTACTTCTATTACATCCATTGGTATCAGGTGTATGGGTACCTTAGGTAATACATAATGTAAACATGCTATTGAAGTCAACGCGTTATTATTATTGTGTGCGCAATTGTGATATTCAAATATAGCATATTACACATTTAGGACCAATTTATATCGAATTTTACAATCGACTAGTAGTTTAAATGCCAAATTACAGAAATGTTTACCCACCACTGCAGGATTACGTAGAGGTGTAAGAAATGCATCGGACTGACATGTACTCCTCATATGTCATTTGCAAGTTAAAATTCTGATACACAAAAACATGGATAACAGGAAAGGTCGACAATAACATACCAATCAACCAAAAGCAACCCAACTGACAAAACGCCGTAGAAAGAATAGCATACAAGAGTACAAAACACAAACATGAACACAATAGGGAGTTATGATAGTTTGACTTTGTACAGACACTGAATAGTGGTGCGGCTAAACCTGTTTTAAGAGTACCAAAATCGTCCCCTTATCTATCCTGACACTCTTGTGTATACAACACACTATAAAAACCAATACAGTGTCATTTCCAACAAGGTGACCGCTTGCTAGAATTGAAAATTAGAGTGGACGGTACATAATTTAGATAGCAGGGTCAGAATGTGCTCGGTGTAACTTTAAATCTAGCTATGGCTCTCATAGCTGCATGTCGGATACTGTCGGTCTACTTAAACGAAAAATCTGAAATAACACATCCATGAAGAGTTTAATGCTATCTCGTCATAGAGTCCAATAGAAATCGGCAGTATTTATTAGAGTCCAGTATGAATTTAAAGTCTTCAAGCCATTAGGAGAAAGAGCAATGTATACAGAATTGCATATAATTTCAGATTTATAGCTCTTACAGTGAAAAAGATACTAAGTAACTTCCAAGTTTATGTGGGTTACTAGCGAGAGTTTTGCATTTATTCACGATATAACCGTAGAAACTAGGATGGGAACTTCCATTCATAATAATTCTGTTCTGGAAGCTGGATATTTAGATAAAGGATGTTGATATATATTATAAAACTTTTTAAAAGCATTAAGCAGCTTTTGAAATCTATAACCCTGTACAATTAGTTTTTGAGTAATCGTATGGTTTCGCCAGTTAAAATCTGCAAGCTGAGGCCAAATTCGTGCAAAACGTACAAGATTTGATTTGTAAACTCCATACGATGGTGCCAAAGGCACGTCTCTATGAAGAAAGGGTAAGTTGGTAATTGGAAAATTAAAATCGTTCCTTTTAACATACATTTTAGGTAAGCATCTTTCCATTTTCGATATTCATAGTAAGATCTAAAAAAAGAACCGCATTTAATAATCGTATTACCTTTGTTCAAACGTTGCTCTTTTGGACAAATGTCTTTTGCATATTTAGGAAACTCGGGGCTATCAACAGTAAGTACATCATCAAGATACCTGCAATTATTGTCAAAAATGTCAATTTATTTATAATGATTTTCTATTTTACCCTTAAGGGGTTTTTTCGTGAAAAACTGTTCATAACAATATAAAAATAAGTCAGTTCATAAGCAATCAACTTGTTGTAATTGTGGCCTCGGGAAAGCAAATCTGATATCTCGCTATGGTAGCAGAAAGATAAAAAACATAATTAAGTGACTGTCTGCCTACAGTATATTCACTTATCGTGACTGATTATTCGTCTTTAAAGCTCGATCGAGATATATATATATATATATATATATGTGTGTGTGTGTGTGTGTGTGTGTGTGTGTGTGTGTGTGTGTGTGTGTTATTAAAAGGGTCGATCTAATAAATACTTCACTCAAGAAAGAGAGAATTATGTTCCCAAAATTGAAAAATAGGGAAGAACTTATAAAGAATGCTGGTCATCTATATAACATATTTAGTACATACAAATAAAATCTTAAGTCATTATATGCGTGAGAATAATATTGTTGTTAACAGATTAGCTTAAAGACGGTATTTATTATCTTAAACCCACTCAACCGGATTGAAATATTTATCAGCTTGAACAAAAAGAGTTGCTTTCTTCCCTTATTATTTTTTTGTATCTCGAGTTACTCTATTGATCCAGTTTCCATTTACATTAAAACCCTTTAAAACAATTAAGCATAGACATTGTTGTCACGATGAAGATTGTTATCATTTTATATAAACATTTAACATTTTGAGGGATTAGTGGTAACTTTTTAAAGCTGAGAGCATTGATTGAATAAAGAAAATATCAATTTAAAAACATGAAATGTTAATTTATGATAATTTTGCGTTGAAAAGGGATCAGACTTTAGATAAGTTCCTCTCGCAGTAAAATGTTAGTAAGTCGTACATTTCAGTCCAAAGATGAAAAAAATGTATACATTATTTTCTATTTCCTATGAATTACAGAATAATAACGTAAAATTTGACACTATTCATGTGTTTCAGATCCATATTGTGACTTTCATGATTTCCTTATACGCTTGGATGTAGAGCTATTGTTCAATTCTATATACCTACATCTAAGTACAACTTTAAAATGCCATTATAATCACCGATTTTACTACCTTAAGGAATTTACTACGTAAACTAATAACATCAACTTAACCATGCAAATGGTAGCATATACTTATGCTAGGAGATATTTTGAAAGTTCAATATATGACGCTAGATTTTTCCATCGTATAGGAAGCTGAAATTGAATATTAAGCTACTTAAAAAGAAAGAAAACTGTACGGTTCAAGAAGAATAAAACTTGTACAAAATTATGCAGGACATGCAGTAATTTTTTGTATGAGAAACATCAGGTTTCCTTAGTATGGTAACTTGCAAAATGAATAAATATATGGATTTGGAAAACGTGAACGCTGTAAACGGCTGACTGCCGAAGAAATCAGCGCTTTTCTTCTTTGTCATTCTCTGTTTGAACTAAAAAAGTATGGCCGATTGACGGAAGTTGTGAAATACGTCGCTGTTAAATGTAGAAAGACAAATTGACGCTACATGGTTGTCATTAAAACTTCATGTATTTCAAAATTCAAGTCTAGTGTCCTGAGACTAGACTGCAAAAAAGATGAGTGGGTTTAGGAATGGTCGGGTGAGTGGACTTTTCATCATTATGTTTAAAAATGATAATAATTACTTAAACCAAATTTGTCATTGTATACTTTGAAAATTGGAGGCAAACATTTTTTTTTCATTATTATTATATTTGATTTTTGCGCCTTTGTTTGTTCTATGATTTAGAGCATAGAAATGGCTGGAAAATATGACGTTTCTATAGATAAACCTTTTTCAAAAAGGTTCAGCAGACAAGTCTAAAGTTAAGGTACAATTTCATAATTCAACAATGAGGCGCCAGTTTATTTTTTACATTAAACCCGTAAATTCATATGGTGCAAAAATAAAATGGACTTCCGATCATGCATGACCTTTTCGTAACAGACATTCCAGTGATAGGTCCGAGCCTAAACATCTTTAAGGGGGATTGTAAACCAATGAAAGACTCAGGAAAGAAAAGCTCAGGAAAAAGGGAGATACCCTTATCCACAATTTGAACAATCACGAAGAATGGACAAAACCCGAGTACAATATAAGTCCATGACTACCCCAGAAATTTCCAGTTAAACCGGCGCGAAAATTGACCTTTTCAAAAAACTTGGAAAATTCATCATTCCCGATTGAGCATGCGCACGAACGACTTCAAATGACGTGACTTCCTTTGAAATCATTTTCGTTGATGTTATTTTTTTGGGTTGAGGCTAGATATTTTTATTTGTCTTTTTTCCTTATACCTTATATCCCTCTTCGAAACATCTCCTATTTTACTTTTTTGTTTTGTTTTTATTGCATTGTGGCTACGAGAATCGACCTTCTTTAGATGTTCCATTTTCAAACTTGGAGCTTTGAATTTCAGAATACTTGGAAGTTTTCCATTAACCCAGTTTTAGGTTTCTGCATGAAAGATATCATGATGATTTGTTTGATACGTTATGAAACGAAAGTCTATAAAATTTAAATATCTTCAACATATGTCTGTTATATTGAAAGTTGCGAGTTACATACGACATCAGATTAATAATTTTTGTTTCTATATCTGGTGTTGGAACGGAATTTAGACCATTTAAAACATCACCCTCAAGCAGACATTTGAAACAGATTATGAAAGTTCCAAGTTAACTGAGACCAGAGATTATGACTGGTCCGTTTGGTCATAATCTCTGCATAAAGTTGACATGAGGACAGAAGTGGTCCTAACGACTGTTCTTAGGACCACGACCAGGACCGCGCCTGGTTTCGTCCTTAGGACGGGGCATGCGCACTTAGTTTGTTCTGATGACCGTTTTCGTTTTCAGACGAAATCCGTCTCTGCTTTAGGACGCCGCATGCGTTGTATACAAAATGTACTTGAATTCTGGAACTGGTCATCAGAACGACGCACGCCTAGTTTAAATTCTTTAAATCAAAACAATTAATTTGTTTCCAAGACGTTTAGCTGATTCTTGTTAAAATGTTTCATATTAATTCAAGTACGCAGACTATGACAACATTATTCGTATTTTATTATGTATAATTTTTAAGTAACTTGTTCTTTAACTGTAATCTGTATGTTTATTATTTTAATGTTTTTATGTATCTTCCCTATCCTACTTAGGGATACAAAATTGCATTTAAAAGAATATATTTATTTATTTGGTTTTTTTTATTCTATTATTTCATTTGGTCCATTTCATTTTTATTTCGCCCCGTGTGGGATACAATAGAATAGGCCCACAGCTCCTCGGCTTGGCGGAAGAGGCCCCTAAAGAGGCGACATGTTTGCCGTGTGTCGGAAACCCGTGTCGGTTCCTGGATGGCCGGATAAACGGTTCCGATCACCATCTGGGGCACAATCTTTACCTAGACGGGAGGCCGGATGGACCCGATTCGGTCAATCGGCTGGTCACACCAATCCCATATATGAAAGAATATATTTATATTTGTTTTTCTCTCCCAAATTGCATGATCGAAATTCAAAATTTCTTTACGGCAGGATTGGTGTTGGCTTATGGGTCACAAATTTCAACATGTTAAAATGTATTTGTTTGTATTTGGCATTTTAGTTATTTTTATTGATGTTCTTGTATTATTTTTCGTGCAAATTCCTGAATATAAAATTTAATTTTTGATTCAATATGACAAATTTTTGAAGTATTCCAATAAATTTCATTTCGTCCTGAAAATGTTTGGTTTTTGATTCGGTTTATTTACACCAATTTTTAAACACCCAGCTCATGAATGGCTCGATGACCCCGGTCCAGCCTAAACCGGTCACGACTTGCCCTCTGCTGTTTTCTCGTGGTTGTTTGAAAAGATCCAAATGAGGCCTTTATGACGCCTCGATACAATGGGTCGGGAAATGATGGTATGCATGTATCGCACGAGGTTGATATTTGGGTTCTGGGGTCTTTGAAGATAACCACTGACGGAATCGGAGGAGAAGGCGGTGGCTAAAGGGGTAATGCTTCCTCGGCTTAATGAGGCCACATGTTTGCCGTTTGTGGATACCCGTAAGGATAGAGGACGGGATCCTGGTAGCTGAAACACGCTACTTTGGCCCTTACTTTATCTCAAATGGGAGGTCGGATGGGCCGGTCTCGACCAATCGGCTGGTCACGCCAAGCCCTTGAACTATCCTGTTAACAAAATATACAACAATAGTACCATTAACATAGGCCGGTTTAAGAAGGCGGTGGCTTATGGGTCAATCGTGTAGATGATTCTTTCGGCGGTTGAATCGCCAGGTAACCCCTGGCACGAGGCATGCGCCAATTAAAAGTATTCTATGCGAGTATCTTGTCCTTGCATCCCTAGTGTCTGTCGCACATGCGGCAGGCATACATCATTTGGTGTTGCTCCGAGGTGGGCGGGGAGCAAGGGCAACGAATCTTTATACAATCACCATGAATTCTTTAACTGAAAAAACTCAACCCCTCCAAACAACTCAAAATTCAGCAAGCTCTAAAAGAAAACTAAATAACAGTGACGATGAAGGACCCAACCCAAAATCACAAAATTTATCTTTGACTACTCTTCCTAAATTTTTAGTACTTACAAGTCTGGACCAGGAGAAACCGTTAACCAAATTATCACCCTTTTTCTTACAGAAGTACATCCAAAGTTGCGCCGGAGAAGTGAAAAAAGGTCAGTAAAATGAAAAGTGGAAGTTTACTTGTAGAATGCATTAGATCACAACAATCAAAAAATCTTCTCTCTCTGACATCAATTTCGAACGTTGAAATTTCTGTTACCATCCACAGATCTCTCAATATTTGTCAAGGAATTATTCGTGACAGAGACCGGGATCTACTCAAGCTCTCTGAAGAAGAAATTTGTGAAGAACTTAGGTCACAACTTGTCTCAAAAGTCAAAAGATTTACAAAAAAGTCCGATAACAAAACCATCAAATTAAACACTTACCTTACTACGTTTGAACACTCAGCATTGCCCGATCACATCTACATTGGACCCTACAGAATAAAAGTTGACAGGTACATTCCCAACCCTATCAGATGTTTCAAATGCCAAAAGTTTGGACATAATAAAGGTTCATGTCGGAGTACCGAAAAATGTGTCAAATGTTCTGTAGAGGGACATTCCAGTTTTGATTGTGAAGGCGATGTTAAGTGTTCAAATTTTGGACTCGATCACATGGCGAACTCTAGAAACTGTGGTTTATATAAAAAGGAGATTGCAATACAAAAGACAAAAGCAGAACAGGGCATCAGCTACCAAGAAGCCCGCAAGCTCGTCTCTGCCACGAATAGTTCATCCACATCTACATCATATGCTAACAAAGTCAAAGGATCTTCAACATTCCAGTCAACTGAAACTCAAACTACTTACACCTGGCCAAACAATGCACCATTTCCAGTGTTATTACCCCAATTTCAATCTACTGATTCTCAAAAATCGACATCAAAAAAATCTTCCACTTCTCAGACGCAAACTTCCTGCTCATCTACAGTCACATCTTCTAAGAAGAATTCTGACTCCACTCAACCAAAAACTTTCACTTCTTCTAAAAAGTCATCATCTCCAAAGAAACCAATCAACTTATCTCCATCTCAGCAAAAGAAAGTAACATCTTCCAATCCAAAATCGTCACCAAAAAGACATCCACGATCACGTTCAGCTGAAAAAATGCGGTCCAGACAATTTTCAAGTCGCCTTCCGAAGGCAGAAAGAAATCATTTTGCTAAGTTTAGAGATCTCCGCTCGCAGTTTGATGATGGCTCCGAGCAGATGGAAACATCATCAGCTGACTGCTTGGATTCTATATGGGGGGATCCACTAGTTCCACCTGTGGAAGTTAATCCCCACCAGAAAAACACGAACGATCCGGGTGGCAGGTATAGAAATTCTTCACGTGAAGAACATAAAAAGAACTACTCCCCCATCCGTCGTCCGAAAATATGAAAGGAATGATCCAATGGAATTGTCGAGGCTTAAAAATAAATTTAATTGAATTATCTTTATTAGTCCAAACTTTTCTCCCCGTTGCCTTTTGTCTCCAAGAAACACATTTAAAGGAAAATGATAACATAAATGTTAAAAATTACTCTATGTACAGCACGCATGTTAAAAAGGATGAAAGAGCTGCAGGCGGCTCTTCCATTCTTGTTTAAAATGGCATTATTCATAGTCACATTAATTTAAAAACTGATTTACAGGCAGTTGCTGTTCGCCTATCTCTAAGTAAAACCATCACCTTATGTTCCGTTTATATTCCTCCAAGTACACACTTGGAAATTGATAAGCTTAAATCTTTAACAGATCAGTTACCTGCCCCATTTATCCTTATGGGTGATTTTAACGCCCATAATTCTCTTTGGGGCAGTACCTCGCAAAATGATAAAGGCAAAAAAAATTGAAGATTTTTTAAATCAGGAAAGTTTGTGTATTTTTAATGATGGGTCAGATACTTATCTCCATCCGGGAAACGGTTCTTATTCGGCTATCGATCTAACAATTTGTGACCCTTCATTATTACTAGATTACTCATGGCGGGTCCATGATGACTTGTGTGGAAGTGACCACTTCCCAGTTATTTTGAAAAACCTCTTTCCTTCACCTTCTGAGAGAGTTGCTCGCTGGAAATTTGACAAAGCCAATTGGTCTTTGTTCGAGCAACTCTGTCGCGATGAACTTAGAACAGATAATTTCTGTAATGTTAGCGACCCAATCCTTAAATTTACTGAAAAGTTAGCATCGATAGCTGAGAGAACCATTCATAAAACCTCGACAAATCCAAAACAACCAAGCAAACCCTGGTTTGACGACGACTGTGAGGAAGCAAAGAAAAACAGGAAAAAGGCCGAACGACGGTTCAACGTGAATCCAACCTCTGACAATCTCAGTAATGTTCGTATATTTCGTGCTACAGCACGTCGGACATTTAAACAAAAGAGGCGCAAGTCTTGGCAAAACTTCGTCTCTAAAATAAACTCTCATACACCTATAAATAAAGTCTGGAATTTTGTACAAAAAATTAACGGTAAAAACAGAAAGACCAATCTTCACCATTTAAAAGATGGCCAAACTCTTTTGACTTCAGAAAATGACATCTCGAATAAACTCGGTGAAACCTTCTCAAAACATTCTTCTTCTCTAAACTATTCCCAGGAATTTCAAAGGATTAAAAACCGAACTAGAAAAATAAACTCAATTTTAAATCAAATAATTTAGAAGATTACAACCGCCCTTTCTGTTTGGATGAGCTGAAAATTTCCCTGTCGAAAGCCCATGACACAGCATGTGGCCCAGATGATATTCACTATCAACTTTTGAAACATCTTCCTGACACTTCTCTTAAAACACTTTTAGATCTTCTTAATAATGTATGGGAAACTGGCGACTTGCCTTCCATTTGGAGACTTGCCACAGTTATCCCTATTCCAAAACCTGGGAGAATCATTTTGAACAGTCGAATTATCGGCCAATTGCCCTCACAAGTTGCGTTTGTAAGACAATGGAACGGATGATCAACGACCGCCTTGTTTGGTTCCTTGAGGAGAATGGCCTCCTGTCCAATATACAGTGTGGGTTCCGACAAGGCAGAAGCACGTTGGATCATCTTGTTCGCTTCGAATCCTTTATACGCAACGGGTTTGCTAAAGGTGAACATGTGGTGTCCGTCTTTTTCGATCTGGAAAAAGCCTACGACACCACATGGAAATATGGCATTTTAAAAGACTTAAATGGTATGGGGTTGAAAGGTAGGTTACCTACCTTCATTGAAAATGTTCTTTCAGACAGACAGTTCAAGGTAAAGGTTAACACGACTATGTCTGAACAGGAGATTGGTGTTCATCAGGGAAGTATCCTCTCCGTCACTTTATTTAGTATAAAAATAAACAGTTTAGCTAAAACATTAAAACAAAATATTGAAGGCTCCCTCTATGTAGATGACTTTTTGATATGTTATAGGGCTAAAAATATGAACAATATTGAAAGACAACTACAGCTGTCTTTAAATAAAATTGAAAAATGGGCTATGGAAAATGGTTTTAAATTTTCCAACTCCAAAACAGTATGTATGCATTTTTGCAATAAACAAAAACTGCATTTGGACCCCGAAATAAAAATTTATAATTCTCCGATTAAAGTCGTTAAAGAAGCAAAATTTCTAGGTATTCTGTTTGACAATAAACTTACCTTTCTACCCCATATCAAAATGCTTAAAGCTAAATGCTTGAAAGCATTGGATATTTTAAAAGTTGTTTCCACCACTGACTGGGGTGCTGATAAAAACATATTGTTAAATTGATATCGATCGCTTGTACGATCAAAACTTGATTATGGTTCCAATATATATGGATCTGCTCGCAAATCCTACATACAAATTTTAGATACTGTTCACCACCAAGGCCTACGTTTGGCCTTGGGGGCGTTCAGAACTTCTCCTGTGGAGAGTTTATATGTAGAACCGTCTCTTTATAACCGTAGGATAAAACTTGGTTTACAATACTTAACCAAGCTAAAAACATATCCTTCAAATCCTGCCTATGACTGTGTTTTCAAACCTCCCTATGAGGACATATTTGAACAACATGAAAATAAAATTCCTCCGTTTGGTATCCGGATGAAACCGCATATTTCTGGTTCTAACATCAACCTTGATGAAATTGCCCCATTAATATACCTCAATCACCACCTTGGCTTGTACCCAAACCTATGTTTATTTTTGACCTAAGAAAACATAAAAAGTCCGAAACAAACCCTATTATTATTCAACAAGACTTTGCTGAAATAAAATCAAAGTTTGAATTTCATGATTCTATTTATACTGATGGGTCGAAGGACAGCAAGCAGCAACTCTCCGTCTTCCATCCTCCAGTTCCATTTTTACTGCTGAAGCGAAAGCCATAATTCTTGCTTTAAAGTTTGCCAGAACATCTGAAAAACTTAAGTTTCTTATTTGTTCAGATTCACTTTCGTGTTTAATGGCTATAGAAGGTCAGAAATATAAAAACCCTTTAATTGCCCATATTATTGAATTCTATAAAAGTCTTGTCCAAATGGGCAAAGAAATCCTTTTTCTCTGGGTACCAAGTCATATTGGTATTAAGGGAAACACAGTCGTAGATAGAATAGCGAAGGATGCTTTAGACGACCCCATAAGTAATATGTCAGTGCCTTATTTTGATTTTAAACCTTTAATAACAAATATGTTTTTCGTCTGTGGCAGTCCCAGTGGGATCTGCTTACAGACAATAAATTATATTCTATAGAGCCAACTGTTGGCAAGTATGTTTGTTTCTTCGGCAAAAGCCGTAGGGACCAAGTTGTTTAACTAGATGTCGCATTGGCCACACAAGGACGACTCATTCTTTTATTTTAGAGAATGAGCCGCCTCCTGAATGTATACCTTGCCAATGTCGACACAGTATTAGACATCTTTTAATTGACTGTGTAGATAAATCCGACATTATTTGTCGGTACTACACAGTCAGGAATATGAGGGATTTATTTACAAAGGTTGCTGGCAGCCGTGTTTTGCAATATTTGAAGGACGCGGCACTATATTCCAGAATATAGTCTCACTGTATTCCTGATTATAGTCCTGAATCATAATTTTAATTTGTTATATGTTGTGACTGATTTTATTTCACTGTTTGTATTGATGTGATAGCGTTTCTGTGATATTATTCAAGTCTGTGATATTGTAAAATGTTTTGTAACGTTTTGTATGATATTTGTTTTTTATTGTTTATCCTGCCATATCTTACCTTTAAATAGTCTATTGGTTTTAGATGTTATGTTAAATTTTAACAACTTCCATTCAAATAAGTTCTCGCCATGATATAGGCTGCAATATCGCCAGCTCGTCGTTAAAAGATATTCAATCAATCAATCATTTTTGTTTCTTTTTATTATATTGTAATTACTAGGTTCGAACTGATTTTTAAATATTTCAGATTGTGTGATCTAAGATTAATGTGACTGTTTACATTGACATATTTTTTATAAAGTAAGAATACAAGACTTTTCAAACCTGACATATTCTTATCTTATGTTTTTATGACGTTTTGACATGAATTTAGTTCATACATTTCTTGCGGTTCTTAAATGCCTACCGTCATACATTTTAGATTAAAAAATTTCAATTTCACAGTGAAAAAAAGGACACAATATAGCTGTTAAACCAATAATATGTTCATACTAAGTAAAATTAAGACCTATCAGGGTGTGCGATATAACACAAAGGTTATTTCTTGTTTCAACAGAAGTGTTTTTTAAAGTGAAAATACATGTTTCAAACTTGACATGTACTTATTTTATACCTTTTCTTTAACATGAATTTAGTTCATACATCTTATTTGGTATCTTAATAAGTTTCTCTGTCACTTACCGTAATATTTGTTTGATTAAACAAATTTAAATTTCAGAATGAAAAGAACATAATTTAGCTTTTCAAACATACGGTATCCAAAAAAGTCTTTTGCAACTTACCATAGTATGTTTTTTTCTGTTTTATGTAAAATTTCAATTTCAAAGTAAAAAAGCAGAAAATTTAGCTTTTCAACCGATTTTAGGTTGAAACTTAATAAAATTCAGCTCTATCTGAGTGTGCGATATATGACTCAAACTTGATAGGTAAAGATTTTATACTTTTAGGAATATTTTACATGAATTTAGATTACAAACATTCATACGATATCGTAAAAAGCTTTTCTGCAACTTACCGTAATAATTGTTTGATAAAAATATTAAACTTTATAGTGAAAACACAAAACATTTAGTTTTTCAAACATATACATAGGATGATACATAGTTAAATTTAGCTACAATATATATAAGCTTGCCCAATATAAGAGAAATCTGATTTTTGTAAGAATGCTACTGTTTTTAAAGAAAAAAAACAAGTTTCAAGCTTGAAGGGTATATTTTATACTTTTAGAATTTTCGACATGAATTTAGATAAAAACAAAATTCATAAGGTATATTATAAAGCTTCTCTACAACTTACCGTAATAATTGTTTGATAAAAATATAATTTCATTTTACAGTGAAAAAAACAAAATATTTAGCTTTTCAAACATATACATAGTGAAAAAAAAAACAAAACATTTAGCTTTTCAAACATATACATAGTGAAAAAAAAAACATTTAGCCTTTCAAACATATACATAGTGAAAAAAAAAACATTTATCTTTTCAAACATATACATAGAATGATAAATAGTTAATTTGCTATAAAAGTTTGTGCGATATAAGAAAAAATGCGAAATTTGTTAAAATGCTACTGTTTCTAAAGAAAAAATACAAGTTTCTAACTTATTTTTACTTTCATTAATTTTCTATAGAATTTATTTCATAAATTTGTGACGGTATCCAAAAACAAAAGCATCTCTGCAGCTTATCGCAATAATTGTTAGATGAAAAAAATTAAATTGACAATAAAAAAAATACACAAAATTTAGCTTTTCAACAGATTTTAGGTTCATACATAGTCATATTAAACCATATCAAAGTGTGCGATATAAGAGAAAAGGGATTTAAAGTAAACATACAAGTTTCCAACTTGACATATGGTTACTTTATACATTTATGAAGTTTTGTCATGAGTGTTGTTCAGAAAATTTCATGCGGTATCTTAAAAAGTTTCTCTGCGTCTAACCGTAATACTTTTGTTAGATAAAAAAAATAAATTTCACAGTGAAAAAAAAATGATGATACTTATAGATAAATTTAGTCATACCAGAAGTGCAACATAAGACTTTAAAAGATATTTTTATTGTACCTGAGGTGTTACAAAATATCAGTTTCAGTATTGACTTGAAATAAAATTTTATTTATACTTTTTATTTTATTTTATATTTCAAAACTTATAATTTATATTTTCTTTAAATAGTATCATGAAGAAATAATATTATTTATTTGACAATAGGAATAACTTGAACATTGAAACCGAACATTTCAATATAAATATTTTATAATTTTTGCACTGAATATTATTCACTCATTATAACATTATCAACCAACAATAATAAAATAGCATTTTATTTATCCCCGGGTAATCGTTTTTCGTCCTAGGAGCGTCACGAAGAACAGCGCGTGCTCAGTTGATTACATCGGACCAGAGATTTGAAAAATCAATAAAGCAGAGATTATGACTGGTCTTAATCTCTGCTTTAAAATCTCTGGTTGACCAGTCGCAGGACTGGTTCTAACTGTCCTTATTTCTGGGTTTTGGTCCTGGAGCAAAGATTTGAACCAGAGATTATGTTTACTTGAAGTTAACTTGAGGTGATGTTTTAAATGAGCCGTACTGTATTTCTATTTTTAATTGTAAACAAGCGGATTTTCATCAGCGGTTTCGATACTTCAGTAAACTCTCTGTTAACAGAAGTAAATGTTATTTTATTGCAAACGATTCGATATTTAATCTGTTTAGCTTTGAAGTAAAGCATTATACAGATTGGGTTATATATGTAGATGTTATTCTATACTCATTTGTACTGTTAATTGTTGTGTCCAGCTCCTTCGGAAATCATTTAACTCCAAGGAGAAGATATCCGTGATTATAGCATTTGTACGTTCCTTAATGTATTTGTTTGTGTCTGGTTGTATGGTTCAATTTAAGTAATTTATTAGTTTAGACTGAATGTCTACATAACTTATTAATACGAACTATCTTGGACTTGGTATTTATTATGGGCACATTCCCTGCGTTAAAAGTGTATTACAATCCCTCTTGTGTATTATACGGTAGAGATATCAGGTCGCCCTAAATTAATTCTTTTCAAAATAGTTTGTCATATTTAAATTATGAATAAGAGCATCATCACTTAAATCATTGTTTTTATTTTAAAAAAAATTTAAAAAAAACTGAAGTGCGACCTATGCCAATTTAGTTTAGTTTGTGCTCATTGACAATTTATCCGATGATCTCTACTAAAGCTAAGTGAAACAGTTCCTTTACGTGTGGATGCAGCTTTCTATACACATTTCTTCATGCAAAACCCCTTTTTGTGTTATAACAGTTTATTTGGCTGTATACAATAAATGTCCTGCACAATGCAGTCTCTTTTTGGTGTCATTCTGTTTTTGAATGTGCCCTGATAATAGTATTAGTATCTTATGAAATTATAAGAATATAATTCTTTCGGGGGGGGGGATGAGTTATCAACTTAATTGCATTGTTTTTTTCCAGTAAAAGGATTAAATATGTTAATTACTTATTGCAAAGTTTACTTGGTAATTGAGTGTTGTAGAAGATGTTCTAATTAAAAACTCAATTGCTTCTGATAAAACAACACAACACAGCCTGATTTGATTATAAAAGAAATGTGTATATCGCCTACGTTTTCTTGTGATGCATTAATAATTGAAATGACTTTGTGTTTAAACTAAATCATTTTTTTTTCTATTTCCTTATACAATAATCTACCTGCTGTTCAATGAATTGCTGCTAGTTAAACTCCCAAAAACTGTGTTAATATTCAAGTTGATTAATCTGGTTTACATATTTACTTAAGTCTGTTTTGTAGATCACAATTTTCCAATTGTTATTGCTTATATGTGTATTGTAAATTCAGAAACTTAATTATATAAAAATAAATAATCTGCGCATACAAAGAACATTATAGAAAACTATTTCTCTACTGTTTTTCTGTGTTAAATTAAGCCATATAAAATCGAAATCTAATTTATATATTTTTAGATTAAAGAAAATACTATCTAAAACGAATGGACAATTCACAATAATATTTAATAAAAAATAAAACAGTAAAATAAAAACTCTCAATACCTCTAATTCTAGTACGGTGTGTGTCGCTCATTCAGATTGGTCGAACGTAACGGCTAGGATCTTTTATTTTCGGGTAAATGACTTTCAGCGTATGAATATTTTACCCAGTAAAATTGTGCCATTTTAAACCGCTCATTTCTTACTTATTTTGTCGAAATGTGTAATTTTGTATGGAATTTATTTTCGCAATTTGTCGATGTAGAAACTCAACCAGGTTACTCACAAATTTAACTTAAAGTCCTTCAGACTTTCTTCAGTTTGTGAGTTAATTGGTCTCTTTTGTGCATTGATAAATTGCTTCAAAACGACTCTTATTACTATAACGAAATACGGCAGCCACTATGCATATCCCGCGCCACTGTTGTGTTAATCAGAAATGCTCTAAAGGAAATTATACTCAGATGTGACAATAACTTTAGTAGTGAATTGGACAGGTGAGATAGTAGTCGTAATGTTGAATACAATTCAATTTCCAAAATTGATAAGATTTCATACATTGATAACGTAAATACATGTAGTGAACTGTTTTTATGATGACATGTTCAACTAATTAAATGTAAATTTACCAACGTTGGAATATCAATTTTGGAAATTGAATGGTTAGCCTAAGTCTTGTGACATTGATAGTTATTAATATGCATGGTTGCTAAATACATTTCCAATAAATGAAGATCTTAGAGTCTTCAATGAAATTTACCAAAATTGGAGTTTTTTTAAATCCAAATATTGCATTTAATTTTGGAAATGTAATCATTCCCTATACAGCTGTTGTTTTTTTTTTGTAAAGAAATATGTATGGTTGCTAGGTACTTTTGTAAAAAATTCAGATCTTAGAGTCTTTCAGGAAATTAACCAAATTTGGAATTCCATTTTTGGAAATTGAATGGTAACCTTAACTCTCATGATATTAGTCGTTTTTAGTATGCATGGTTGCTAGATACATTTCCAAAAATGATGGTCTTACATTCTTTCAGGAAATTTACCAAATATGCAATTATTATTTTCTTAATCAGAATATTCCATTTAACAGCTATTATTCTGCTAGTGTCTGATAGTATTGTTAATTTCAAAAATTAATAAGTCTTAGACTCTTCCAGATAATTGTTTCATCCCCAAAGGTAAATTTCAAAATTCCGAAACCTTCGGCACAGACAACTTTTAAAGTGCTAGTAATGCACCAATTTTATGTTTCTACTGCTTAGAGTGTGAGAGAAGTTCTGTGATTTTGGGATTTTATTAACTTTCTTGTTTCTATACCCCAGGGGTTTCAGAAAAATGATCATGTCACTTTTGAATTTGCCATATGTAATACTAGTCATGGTTTCAGTTTTAACGTTATAGTCCAAATAGTTTCGAAGATTTCACTATTTACTGGATATCGCGAAATCCGTTTTTTGCTCATAATTATGCCCGATAGGCAAATTCCAAAATTCCGAAACCTACAATCTACATCAACAATGGTAACAATGATCAAAGTTTGAATTTCTATCTATTATGCTTCCTGAGATCATCCTTGACATTACGTACACGCGTACAGTACGGCTCATTTAAAACATCGCCTCAAATTAACTTCAAGTTAACATAATCTCTGATTCAAATCTCTGCTCCAGGACCAAAAACCGGAGATTAGAACATCTAGGACCAGTCCTCCGACTGGTGAGTCAGTGATTTGAAAGCAGAGATTAAATTCACATTTTTATAATTAATAAAGCACAAAAAACACTATGTTTAATTTCGGCATATGAAGTTTTAGATATAACGAAGATATTTTACTATGCAGTGTTTAGACGGATCCTCAGTTGCAAATAAAGAGGAAAAATATACCTTAGGAAAAAACGTAAATCATTGGACAGACAAACCCGGGAAGACAAATGAACAACCACAAGCAGAACAAAAAACACTGACAACTAAAAAAAAAACAATGAACAACACGAACTCCTATCAAAACCAGGAGTGAACCCAAGTTCTCCGGAAGGGTAAGCAATTCCTGCTCCGTATAAGGAACCCGTATTGAAGTTCAACAAACTCAATCCGGTGAAAGTCACACATCGGTAGAGGCGCATGAAATTTTACGACAGTGGGAACAGGTCCA
Organism: Mytilisepta virgata; assembly: GCA_028015205.1. Taxonomy (NCBI): domain Eukaryota; kingdom Metazoa; phylum Mollusca; class Bivalvia; order Mytilida; family Mytilidae; genus Mytilisepta; species Mytilisepta virgata. The sequence goes on from CM051513.1 coordinate 22,872,913, forward strand.
AAATTATCTTAGATATTAGAACACTGTAATGGTCAATAAATTCAATTTTCCTTTGACATCACAAAACACGTTTTTGGATTGGCTTGGACCGTTGGACGTTCGATATAATACTAAGAAATACTATCACAGAAAATTATGTTTTTAATTCTTTCGAAAAAAAGCATATATATTTTATTTTTTAGAAACACTGATGAAAATAAAAACAAAAAAGAAAAACAAGATAGATATGAAAACATGCGAAATGATGATAAAGTCTCAAACCTCGGTCAATATTTCAATTATGAAGAATTTATCTCAATGAATTAATCCCCTGTCAATAAAAGTTTTATTTCTGTAACAAGAGTATTTGCAATTTAATTTTTTTAAACAAACACATATACATACACATGTAATATTACAGCAGTTCCCTTAGGTACTGTTCATTAGTTATCAGAGGAATGGGCAAGTGCATAATGTGATTGGGAAAATAGTTTTTTGGGGGGTAAATGTTTTTGTTAAATATGTACAGTGGATGGGCTAGAACTTTTTTGTAGGAAAAATTCATGCTAAGAATCTCGTTGGCTTGTTCGAAAATTTCTTCTGCAGGCACAAAAATTAAATAGAACCGAAAATAACAATCTGTAATTTCAATGTATTTTGAAAATACAAAAATCATGTAACATGGAAACACAAATTTGTATATCTTTCAGAAATTCTCTTAGCGACCGTTTAATAGTTATCAGAGGAATAGGCTGGTGCATAATGGGACGGGACAAATCATCTCGTTGGCTTGTTCGAAAATATCTTCTGCAGGCACAAAAACCGAAAATAACAATTTATGATTTCAATGAATTTTGAAAATAAAAAATCATGTAACATGGAAACACAAAATTTTATCACTTTGAGCAACTAACAACAATGTTGCTTTTTACTTTACATGTTAAAAGAACAGACGTATGTACAATGTATGTTCTTTATTTGTAACTTAATATTGAAAGTCAAATTTAACCATGTTGGATGGGAGGGGTGGGGGTGGGGGGGCGGGGGGGGGGGGGGGGGGGCTGAGGAGACAATTTGAACTGGTGACTGAGTTCAAAACCATTTAAATAGATCTGTGTCGAAATCTACTTTCTTATTTGTCTTGCGATGTGTACTTAAGTAAATTAAATTTATAGTGTACACTGGTTTTGATTATATCTAATTAACTCGGCACATGAATTACACACGGGGATATACCTTATGTTATATTCTTATCCGTCTACTCAAACGAACATAAGATATTTATAAATAAAACCAATAAAACTCGAGTTGTAGATCTTTGGTATTTTAATTCCGAGATTAGTTTTTTCTGTTTATTACATTGAAATATTCCATATATGAAGAAGATTTAACAAGAAAATACAAATGATTATAACTTTATGACTACCCGTCGACCATTGTATAGCAACGTCGTTGGCGACGGCTATTATTCCTAGAGTGAAATATTACTTTCGGTTTATTTCCGTGAATTATCGGATTTGATTTCACTCGAAAATCCCGGTATTTCACCACCGTCAACATAATAATCTTTGTTGATTTAATAAACAAATACTAATGTTTATATTCTTATACTGTACATCCTCTACCGCTGCATAATTTCTATCACAAAAAAAATTTAGTTAAGTAACATCTTTCATTCTACATTATGCAAATCAAGGTCATAACAATGGTATCGTACTCCAAGGTGTACCTTTCAGTAGTATACGTAACTAGTACGAATATTGTCAAAAGCAAATTCATCAATTCACATAAATCTTAATTGTGTCGGTGGGTGGGTGGGTGTCAGAAATGACCAGAGTGAGCTGTCCGAAATGCAAGCGTCGAATAACATATATTATACCTTCAATGTACCTTTACAGTTATTAATCTATCAATTTCAACTTGAATCATTGTGAAACATTCCAAAAAACAACATTTTTCCCCAATACAAATAATGGATAAATGAGTAGTATTTACATAAAAGCCCATTATAAAATCCTGTGAATGACAACTTTAACCACTATTAATCTACTATTTATTTCTTTCCTTAGGTAATATTACATGCCTAATCATGATTGCTACTTTGGTACCAATTATGCTGTTTACAGCAGTTTTGGGTGTTGTAAACTCATGTCCTACATCTTGTTCATGCTCAACGACTACTTCGGGTGTTTCTGTAGACTGCTACAGCAGAAACTTTGGACACATTCCGGAGAATATACCAAATACTACCTACACTCTGTGAGTACAATGAAAGATATTGGCTGATTTTTTTTTTTTATTTCAAAATATATAGCATATAATACAATATCTAACTAAGATATAAAGCAAGTAAGATACTTAGGAGAGTATTGGTACAAACAGGCGTATTCTGCTGAAGAACTCATTCATATGAATTTAAATTGGATGATACATAAACATATTAGATGTCCTGCAAAATGGCTAATTTTGGTCGTTTTAATCTATTTAACGACAAAAATAACACAAAAATTCCTGGAGTAACTATTATAACATTATTTAGGACGAACCATTTAACCAAATCGTCGATCGTAGAAGACGTAAATTTATCCTGTGTCCTTTCTTTGCCCCTTTTATCTCTAAAAGGATAATAGATGGGGGAAAACCCTTAATAATCTTGAGAGAAAATGAGGAGCAAAATTTCTTCAAATCAATACCAACCTGTATTTCTAATGTGTTAACATTGTGGTAAAATGTTATCAGGCTACTTTCAATTGAATGAAAGTGAATGAGCAGAAACCCAATTGTCTACTTACAACAATGTCGACAGGTTCATACCATTTTATATACCAAATATATGTGGTCGTATGAAAAACGTCAAATACCTGTTTAACATTTAAATCTCCAAGATCACATCGATCGAAAGAAATACTAATATATACCATTACTCTGTTAAAAAATTTTAAACTAATTTACTAAAGTTTCTTTCAAAAATTTACTACATACTTTTTAATATCGCTTGGACAAAGTGATTTTTATTAATTTAGTTTATTGACAATTTTTGAATATTATAACACAAAAGAAACGAGCGGAAAGTTCTAACCTTATAATCACCTCGATATCAGGGTAAAAAATTGTATACCTTTGCTATGAATTTCGGTTGTAATTGTGTCCGTGTTGCGTTAATATTCGTTATATTCGATATTTAGGATGTTCTATCTTTTAAATTCAAATTATGAAAACCTAATGAAAAATAGTATACGAAATATTTTCCTATCATATAAACTTTAGTTTTAATGTAGCCAAAATATTCTGTAATCGTCATGATAAGTTGGGTATATCGTGCTCGCATAAATATCTTACATAAAATAGAAACAGGACAGAACTTGATGTTTTATCTGCCATTTGAACAGATACTTGTAGTAAACAATGGATATATGATATGCCAATGAGGGCAAAGATATTATTACACAACGACAGTATTTAAAATTGCATTATATAAGAGTTTTATGTTCACATGTCATATGCTATTAACGTATTAACGTACTGTTTTAATACAATGGGGCAAAATAATTATACCAATTTAGGTGTGTAGATAAGTAGATGTAGCTTTTATGGTAGTAACATTCTGCAACAATATTTTAAGATACTTGTACGACAATAGTATATCAGTTATTGAGGATGGAGCGTTTGAATGGCTTGCAAGATTGGAGACACTGTAAGTTATACAATGTAAATAATAACATGTTCAAAGCTGAACATTTAAATATCACATGTCCAGATAAACTGAAGTATGTAACTGCTACTATTTTCAAAATGCGCTGGTTTAAGTTATAGGTTGTAAATAATAAAGTAACACTGCAAGTTAACATGATAATACACACCAGAACTATACCCCGTTAATCCCTGGAACCTAAATTTAGCAACAGACAGAAAATAATATATAGCAATTATATAAAACCTTTATTGTTAGTATTTTGATACAAGCGCGAAATTGATACTTTACATTTACTGTATCTAATTGTAAACTTTGTGATAACTAAGGAGTATTTCCCTCGAGCATAGCTTTGTCCTTTATTTGTATTTATTTATTTATTTTTTTTAAATTTTTTTTGGCTCTCAAAATGTTAGGCATTGAGTCGTAAATCGACGAACTGTGCATACTTGTGCATCAAAATTGGTATCAAACAATTGTATTTTAAAACAGAGAGTGGAAGAACGCCAACCTATCAACTCGCGGACGTCCGTTTGACAGTTAGTCTTCTATATACATGCATCACTAACGCATGCAATCATGTTTTCAGCTATTTACAGGGTAATAACATCTCTATCATTGAGAATGGAGCTTTCAGAGGTCTCGAAAGTTTGCAGTATTTGTAAGTAAATACTCAAGTTTTACAATTGTAGACATCGATGTTTTTCTATGCATTTCTCTAAGTCTGCAGTTATATTTATAATGTACGGTTCCTGGCTAATTAAAAGAGTGTATTCAGAAAGCGTAAGATATATAATTTGGATGAAGGAATATAATTTCACACTGACAGAATGACATTGTAACATTTTGGAAAAGGTTGTGTCTTAATTCCCATATGACCATGCCCAGCAACGCCGCAGCTGCTGTCATGATCATTTGGACAGAACACCGAATATCTTAGGAAATAACATCAACAATTAAAGACACCTTTAAATATATATATTTCTGCATTGATATATTGAATGGCCTCCGTAGACAAAGCCTATACAGATAGTAATTGTATTCAAGGTCATACTAGAAATCCACGAAACAAATAAAACGATTTTCAAATTAAGAGCACACTGGGATATATGATTATTTGCAAAAAGGCAGAGAGTGATGCATTTTCACAGTGAATAAAGGTGTAAACTGCCGAAAGAAATCAAATTGATATTTTTTATTTAATTTTCATATTTGAGAAATAGGTCATGATATGACGGTCATATGGCATTATAAGGACCAAAAAGCTTTGGCTAACACGACACTTATAAGGACACCGTTTTTGTCGCTTTAAAATATATAAACCTGATTATATATTAGTCTAGTAATTAGATAACAGAATAATAAAGCGTAAAATAAGGTCTTTATTCTAAACAACTTTTTAAGATTATATAGAGTAATATCTGAAATATAAGAGAATAAGAGAGTAATGACATTGGTACACATAAATTCAATTCCGCAACGAAAACATTTTAAACGACAGTATCCAGATTTAGATCATTTTATAAAAGCTATCTTATTTATTCGGCAGTCTTGAAAAAAATATATATGAATTTATAGAAATCCAAATATTATATTCTATGGATTTCAGTTTCATATTCAAGAGAAAGGTAACAATGCAGTATCGGTACAATTTAAACAAATACATCTTGTATCCTATGTTAGAGAAAAAAATTAAACTGTTTTTCGAAACTTACACTAAAATAATATACAAAAGAGATTGCTGTGTTTGGTTTGCAGACTCTGTAAGCTGGGAATGTTATTTTTTTCATGTACTTTTTATTTTTATCAATTTGATTGATATATGTTTGAATGATACAACCACCCTTTTTTCATCTTTACTAAGTTATATTTTCTTCTATAAATCTGATCCAATATTATACTAATATATTCAGTTGTGTGTTTTCCGTGCATCACTTAATTATTTTGTTGTTTTAGTCTATTATAATCTCTAATTTTTTATCTGAGGTCATTTGTTTGTAGAGTGTAGTATATGCTTTTTCTATATAATTATTCATATATTAAGTAATTCCCCCTTTTACATTTTTGATTTCTAATCTCGGTATTGATACCTGAGTTTTTCTTTATCTATAATCCTGTAGCCTGATTTTATCTCTTCTGGAATTTTACCTGAAAGTCACCTTTTTCGATCGGATACATTTGACATGATTTTGGTTGTTACTTATGACGTTGATGGTCTAATTCTACAAACTACGTCATTTGTCTTTACGCATTTTACTATCGTTTTCAAATAGAAATACCTCTGATGATATATTATATATCCATAATTAATATGGAGATTAAAGCATGTTTGTTTTAAAGCCATCAGCTAAATTCTACTGAACGTAGGAATCAATGTATAATTACTGTGAATTTTACCTGTTGGAATGTTTCTTATTGTTAAATTCAATAATGAAAACATAACATAAAACAATAATAAGATATGAAACAAATTTTTTCCCAAATTACGTTGTAGAACAACACGCTAAATCATTTTATATACCAGTAGTAAAACAGTTGAAACAGTTCTGGACATTGGATATAAATAAATGGCTACAATCAAATCAATACACAAGGACAAAACTTCCTAAATGACTCAGACAATGTTAATTAAAAGGTTACGAAATTTTGACATTACGCTAAATGAAACCATTTGCCCTGAGACAGATTGTTAACTCCTTGTTAAACCACTGCTGTGACGTCAGCCTATTCATTTACCGTGGTTTCTTTTTCTAGAATCAACGCTTCTTTAATCCGTCACTGAAATGAAGTCATCAAATTATATTCAATTGTTCCGTTTGTGTACTTAATTTCATTAAGTTTGAGTTGGCTAATTAAATGATTTCTGTTCACAGTTGGTATTAGTTTAAAAACTTACCTTTGACTTTTGCAAATTTTTATTTGCCGTGTCTGGGCTTCGAACTCCCTCCTTGAAGTAAATTATGTGTCATAGTTCAAGAACACATCGACAAAACCTCTCGGCTACCAATCGGATGATATTTAAATGTCGTTTTTACATATATCAATATGATACGGTACAATATATACATAAGGCTTTCGCCTTTATATATTTAAAAACGAGGTTTGTATAGTGTAAGATGGTAGCCGCAAGGTTAGGATGAGTTGAGAGTAACACTTGCAGACATAGTTTGAATCTCTGCTTCGGCGTTCCCTTTTTTCTAAATCTTTGTGTTATCATTGATATAATTTAGTAATAAGAGATCATTATTTTTTTTATTTGATTATTATCGACAATTTCATAAAATTAGAACCTTGTTATTTTGATGTTTATGGCAATTTAATCTGTTTCACTGCATATTTTGGTATATTTTTAAAATATAAAAATTGTAAATCAAGTGGATTTAAACTGTTTTTTTCTTTCAGTAACATTATGTTTTACTGGAAAATTATTTCGAATATGCTTTATTTTGTCAATAATGGACAAATGTATGAATCATATGCCTTATATTGTAGTTCATACGGTTTTGTATTAATTTTCAATTACCATTAACGTCACTATATAAAAATCATCAACGTGACTATATATATATATCTAATTGAATAGTAGTATAGAAAAGTAAGTTAATTTAAACTCACACATAATAGGGTCTAATTAAGAACGGAAAGGTAATTGGCAAAAGTCCTCCGGGCTCATGGTTTCTTTTTCAAGAACCAACGCTTATCCATTGTATCTCTAATACTTAAGGTTTTCCTGTTTCGATTAAACGCCTTCCAATGAAATGAGTTTAAAAAGACTCAAAACAAACATAGAATTTTCTACACAATAATAGCATTTTCTTTATGTAATAGTAATACTGATGCTCTAAACGATAGATTATATATTTTGTCTACAATATATTGGAGAATTCCTAATTACCATGTAGAAAATAAGAATATCGTTATGAAAGATATTACTTCAGTGAATTGTTAATGTTTTACATTAAAATGTAATAAAACCAGAGAACAATCATTGCCTTTCCTATATCAAATGTTTTATGAAATATATGAAAATGGTTTTCTTCTTTTATTCCTGTCAGATATCTTAATAACAATCGTAACTATTTTATTTTTATTGTAATTTCATTAGGTCTGGCCAACTATATCTCTCGTAATACTCGTCAGTACCTATTTACAATACGTTCAATAGTACGAGTGTGTTGCAATGTATGGTAAATGGGACCTTCATACTTATCTTATTTCCTATCTTATCAATAGTATGTTGCCAAAATACTCTATAATGGTCATGTATAGTTGGGTATGTTCGTATAAATGTCTTGCATAGAAGAGAAACAGGACAGAACATGATGTTTTATCTGCCAATAGAACAGATACTTGTAGTACAAAATGGGTATATGATATGCCAGGTACGGCAAAAATTATTATTACACTACGACAGTATTTAAACTTGCAATACAAAGGTGGTCTCCTATTTTCACATTTTATATGCAGTTATAACGTATTGTTTTAATACAATGGAAGCAAATAATCACATCAATTTAGGCATGTAGATATGTAGATGTAGCTTTTATGGTATTAACATTTTGCAACAATATTTTAAGATACTTGTATAACAATGGTATATCAGTTATTAAGGATGGAGCGTTTGAATGGCTCGCAAGATTGAAGAGACTGTACGTTATACAATATAAATAATCACATGTTCAAAGCTGAACATTTAAATATCACATATCCAGATATACTGAAGTATGTAAATACTACTATTTTCAAAATACACTGCTTTAAGTTATAGGTTGTAAATAATACAGTAAACACTACAAGTTAACATGATAATAAACACCTGAACTATACCCCGTTAATCCCTGGAACCCAAATTTAGCAACAGAAAGAAAAGAGCATACAACAATTATATAAAACCTTTAGAAATTGATACTTCACCTTTTCTGTAACTAATTGTAAAATTTTTGATAACTAAGGAGTATTTCCCTCGAGCTTAGCATTGGCCTAAGATGGTTTTGGTTTCTAATTTTGTTTAGTCGTATTGGTGTTTTGGAATTTGCTTATCAACGAGTTGGATTTTTTTTTTTTTGGCGGGGGTGGGGGTGGTTCTCAACATTGTAGGCATTGAGTCGTAATTCGACGAACTGTGCCCATCTTGTGCGTCCAAATTGGAATCAAACAATTGTATTTTAAAACAGAGTGTTGAAGGACGCCAGCCTATCAGCTCGATGATATATGTTTGAAATTTAGTGGTCTATATACATGCATCACTTACGCACGAACACCGAATATCTTAAGAAATAACATCAAAGTTTAAGACACCTTTAAATATGTATATCTGTCCTTTAATATATAGGCTGCCTTCCGTAGACAAAGCCTATACAGATCATAATAGTAATCGAGGTCTAACAAGAAATGCACGAAACAAATAAAACTAATTTTAAATTGAGAGCATAATTGGAAATATGATTTTTCCAAGGAGGCAACCGAAAGTGATGCATTGTCACAGAGAATAAAGTTGTAAAATGCTGAAAGAAACCAAAATGATAAATTGTTGATTTCATTTGCATCTTTAATAAATAGTTCATGACACTGAGGGCCATATGGCATTATATGCACGGCAGGTCACTCCAAAAACATTATATGGACCGAAGTGAAGCTGAGGTCCATATATTGTGTTTAGAGTGACCTGCAGATCCATATATAGCCATTTTGACCGTAGTGTTATTAACTATTTCTTATATTATATTGATGAATCACTTCTAAATTACTTCTTTCATCCCGAAGGGGGTCACACGCCGTAGCAATCTCTACAATTGATCGTTACTGAATTTTTTTTCACCACAACTACCACTAAATGTAGTAATTTTTTTCAGACATCCAAAAATATCTTTCTGAAGTAGTGAAAAATACTTTTCATCTCATAAAACACCTATTTCAGGATGTTTTTACGCCCTGCTTAAAAATTACCTTATTTTTTTGTGGTGTAAATTGGAAAATTTTAGATGACGGGTGTTATACTGACAATCTGTTTCATCTTAAGAACATATTAGGCAAGAACTCTTAAACCAAAAGACCCCCCTACCCTCTCCTCCCGATAGAAAAATATCAAATATTTATTTATCCCATGCAAATATTATGTATCACCTCTGACATATTATTTTGACAAAACATACTTCAAATTTTACTCCACCCCAATATAAAAATATGGGAAAATGACATTAAAATATAATGCACCAATAAGCACACTTGGATGTACTAAGTATGTGCACAAAATGACCAACCAAAAGATTACTTGTATATTCTGTAGATAACGAAAAGAAATGAGAAATATGGTCAATTTCTCCTTTTGGTCGTATATAAATACTATTCGATTTTAAACATCATTTGTTGGTTTAAGACACGAGTTTGAGAGTTACCGATCAGTAGCCAAGACGCCACAAACACCAGACCAAACATATAATGGCATGCCAAGCACAAAAGCAACACCTTAAAAAGGTTACATGCTCATCAAAAACACAGAAAACAGGACCGAGCTAGGTAATCCGGAAGGATGCGCATTTCCTGCAATGTATCGAGACGATATCATGTCAGAAACGATTTTTGCAAATCCGAGAAGACCTTCTTGGAAAGCAAGGTTTCAGATTGTATACCCCCCCCCCCCTCCCCCGCTTCAAATTCATTAAATTGCAAGAATACAATAAATCATTAACATAAAAAGAGTTTATGGTGAAACATTTGCTGAGGCGAAAGACGTTTCTATAGGACATACAAAGTTTCGTTGGTTAATATGAGAAAAACGTATTCAAGCTTATATACATTTTCCTTTTGTTGTTAATTTCAATTAAAATAGAGCTTTCTTTTTTTTATTTATTTCTTTTATCCCATCTATTACTTGTAAAATTAGTTTGATGATATAACTATTGCAGTTCCTCGCTTAGTGTAAAAATATCATAATGAATTGTATTTCTCGATTACTGATTGGTCTATGAAATTCTGAAGAAGATTGAGATTTACCGATCAGTAGATGCTCGAAACAATAGACTATATATGTCTCTGCTTTGCAACCTATCGAAGAATTCCTAATTATCATGTAGAAAGTCAGAATATCGTTATAAAAGATATTACTCGATGCAATTGTAACTGTTTTACATTAGCATGTATTAAAACTAGAGAATAAATCAAATTATTGCATTTCCTATATCAAATGTTTTTTTTTTTATTGAAATATATCAAAATGGTTTTCTTGTCTTACTCTTTTCAGATATCTTTATAACAATCGTTTGCAGTCTGTTACAGAAAATGCTTTTGGAAACCTGACAAGCTTAACTCATTTGTAAGTATTCACTTAAAAAAGAATAACCAAGCCTACAATTCGTGCTCAAATTAAAATAATTGGCTATTCTGTTTTTTCCCTTTTCCTTTTTTTTTTTTTTTTTTTTTTTTTTTTTTTTTGGTTTTCCAATGTTTTCGGCCTTGAGTACAACTGATGAGTCTTAAATCGAGGAAATGTGAACATCTTGTGCGTTAAATTTGGTATGGAAAAAATAAAAAAGGCCAATTTTATTTTTATTGTAATTACATTATGTCTTGATCACTATATCTTTCGGAATACTCGTCAATACACATTTTGATTATATGAGTGTCTTGCAATATATGGTAAACGAGACCTTCATACTTATGCCATGAAAAATAATTCATTTGCACGTATTTGCTCCTAAAATGAAGTCATGCTTATTAAAGTTTTATGGGCGTCATCATGACTTGGTTGATAGGTATAAAAACCGTTTCCCAAATGAAAATTGACCTATCCTATTAATATTATCCCTTCCTTATACCGGATGTGACATGGGCGGCATAGCGGGTGCCCTATAGGAAGAAGACACTGCTTACTCTTCTGCAGGACCTGAGTCTACCTAAGGTTTTTTGGTGGGGTCCATGTTGTTCATATGTTTTTAGTTTTTAATTGAGGTGCATGTATTGTTTTGATCTTGTCTTCGTTTTTCTCCTGAGTTTTTCAGTTGTAACGATTTTTCCGTCCTTCAAATATCCCTTTAGTATTTCTTGTCTTGACTTAAAAAGATAACCAAGACCAAATTTTGTGCCCAATTTAAATTAATTGATTATTCTTCTTTTTTTTTCTCTTTTTGAAGGGGGTTGACCAACGTCTTAAGCCTTCTGTTCAACTGATGAGTCTCAAATCGACGAAATGTGCACATCTTGTCCAATAAATGTAGTATGGAAGAAATAGAAAATGCCAATTTTATTTTGGTTGTAATTTTACTAGGTCTTGACCACTATATCTTTCGGAATACTCGTCAGTGCCTATTTAGAATATTTGCAGTCGCATGACAAAGGAATAATATACCCCTATGCTCCCTTTCTAGCCCGGTCCCCAGGGGAGTTATTCAAATTCTAATAACCTTTTGCAGAGTCCCCACACAAAGTGCAATCAATGACCTAAGTTTCATCTTTCTACATCCAGTGGTTACTGAGATTATCTTGAATATTACTAACGTACGTACGCCGAACAGCAAAACAATATCCTCGCGCAATTAACAATAAACATCCGGACAGTCAAGGTACAATAAACTTGTCAAAAACGTTAATTAGTTATAATTACCTGCAACACACAACATGTTACGGAGAACAAATTTCTTTACCTATAAATTTACTTCAGATAATAATCACACAAATTTTAATAAAAACAATAATTCGTTTTTCTTGTGTGATCAAATAATGAAACAAAATTGTACCATAGCTCTTTATTACATGTATGTACTTTTCCAGTTTTGTATAAATTGTTTATAAATTTATTATTATTAATTATTGTCATAATTTCATATATTGAAATTATAATCGATGTGAAATGCTACTACATACTTAAAAAAGAATTGTTAAAAGTTTCGAAAAAGCGAAGACGAGGAGTACGTGCGATAATCAATGCAGAGATATCGGACATGAAAATGGACGGTTCTACCCAGAACCATATATGACAGTTCTGAATGGTTCTACCCTGGAACCATTATGACAGTTCTACCCTAGAACCAATTATGACAGTTCTATCCTAGGACCATTCTGAAAGGTTCTACCCTAGAACCGTTTATGAAAGTTCAACCCTAGAACCATTTATGACAGTCTTACCCTAGAACAATTGATGACAAGGTTGGTTCTACCCTAGAACCGTTCTAGAATGGTTCTAGAACCATCCTCTCTGACAGAATAGTTGAGAGGTTAGAACTGATCTTAACTGTATATACAGGTATAACGTACTTTTTTATTCTATAGATAACGAAAAGAAATGAAGAATGTGGTCAATTTCTACTTTTGATCGTATTCAAACGATCTTCTGTATCAAAACAAGCCCGGTAGCAATTCCGAAACAAGTCGTAAATTGGCATGGAACCCCTGTGTATATACGATTATATGGCCTGGGAAAATTTCTTTAAGACAAATAGTAGAAAAAAATCGTAAAGTATCTATAATACTAATTTTACGAATTAGCCGAATAGGCGGCAAAACGCGTGGTTCAAAATAAACGATGTATGGTTCAGATTATAAAGGTTATTATCGGATTTTACAATCTGCATTTATAAATTTCAACTGCAGTTTTGTTTATGTGTAAATGGAATTTGTATGCACTTTTCCCATATGAATTCTCCCAACATGTCCCTTAGAAGGTTCTCGAATGCATCATTTTAACACATTTAAATAAACAAGTATGCACATATTTTAAATGTATTTCTGTTTGAAATTACGGAAGAAGAATTAAACTAATTAAAAACATTCTCCTTCGAATGGGATGTTTCCCCTTCGTGTATTCAGGATTGTTTTTCTACAATAACGCAATTTCTCCTAACTGTAAAGGCTATGAACTTTCAAGATTATATGAAGAAGTAAGGTAAAGTTCAGAGGAATTCCTAACTTAGTTGTTTTTTTTTTTTGGATTGCTCGGATGTTTACATTGCACAAAGTTATTAAACTAACAATTATCTATTTTTACATTATTTGTCATGTGACCTGTCTAAATATATCTCTACCATACAATTCCCTGTAAGCCCTAGATAAAACTATTTTTAACAAATGGTCATCTTTATCATTAATGACGAAATTTATCTCGGACATCTTTGATAAATATAAACGTGGACAGCACACGCATCCACACACTAAAAATGCTTTTATCGTCTGATTATTGGATATATTTGTGAAATTAAGCATCGTATGCCCTGCCCATGATGACAATGGAACAATTGGAACAATTATTTTCCAAACATATGCTCTACCTAACTCATGGCATCTTTTGAAAAATTCATCCGTCACTAAGGAAATGGTTACATCTACAATTTCATTTTCATATTTATTCTGAAGGAAAAATGTAATGCATTATGAAATGTGTATTTAATGAACGCTTTTCATCAAGTTCCAGTTCAGAATTAATTGTAACTATAAAAATATTGACAATTTATGTGGTTGTGTTTTCGTCATAGATTTTGACTTTGATGGAACCTTAAGGTCCATTTTGGTAATTCTACGTGGCATACAGTCTACTTCATCAGTGGATACATCTTCGGTAGTAACGAACAGCCATATGACAATTGGGTCACGTTGACCTACATTTCACGCTTCATTGACTTTGGTTAAAGTTTGCATTAACATCCATTTCTGGAATACTACAGCATATATAGACATGAAACTATCAGTTGATACCACCTACTTGACAGGAAAGTTTATGGAAAGCCTGCTACAACATCCATATTGAGTCACTGTTCCATGAATGACATGGCCGCAACAACTTTTTATAGTCAACATGGCCACCACAAAAAAAATGCTTATTTTCCCGCGCTGGCGCGGGTTCAATGTCTTGTAATTATATATCTTTGTAACAACCATTTACAGTCTATTTCTGAGAAAGCGTTTGCAAGCCTGACAAATATAAGGACAAGTTTGTTTTTTCATTTTAAAATTTGTAAACCTGATTATATATGAGAATAGTAAATAGCATAATAATAAAGAGTACAGCAGGTTCACGACCACTGTACGTTATACAATATAAAGGATACACATTTCAAGCATTGCTCAATATAGTTTGGTGGATATTAAAATAAACCCGTTTTTGTTATTTATTTATTTCGTTTGATAACACAAGATGTCTATTTTTCTTAAAATGAAAATACACAAGAAAAGAATAGGCATAAAACGTATTTACATTTGGACAGTGAAACAAGAATCGAATGCTGCCATGCGAGCGATATATGGTAAACAGAAAATTGCAAATTTAACCTTATTGTTAGCATAGTATACTATATAAAAGAACAAACTTTTCTCCGAGTGTAGCTTGAACAGTATTTTTATACTGTTGATATAATTTTTTTTTCTTTTTGGATGTATTTTTACTCAGAAAATCTTAATTAAAAGGTTACGAAATTTACACATTAAGGATGTTCGCTGGTCATTATTATTTAATGGTTTTTAAGGAATTGTAACTGCTTAACATTTTCCTATATTAAAACTAGAGAACAAAGCAAAAGATCGCCTTTCCTATATCAAATGTTTTCTAAAATATATCAAAATGGTTTAGGTCTGCCCGAAGTCCGATATGGAAAATGCCATATTATAATCTATTTATCACATAGTTTCAACAAAAAGGATTTTGCCTGTAGAAAATAGAAAAAAGATATGATCAACAACACAAATTTAATTCAACAACTCAAAAACAATGTTTCATAACTTGCTAGTGGATTTTTTTAATTCACTATTATGGATTTTTGTCAATGTAAATGTTTATGTTCACATTGCTAAAAGACGAATTACTCATCATTAAAAATCTTTGATGTGAAAAAATGTTCTTCTTGTTTATTACTGTTTCAGACGATTTACATATAGCTTAACAGAAATAGTATTTTATATCTTTTATGTTTACTGATTTGCTTTGCAATTTCCTGACATTTTCAAAATCTAAGTCATTGTCTACAAAAATTTGACAGTCCATTCTGAGAATATCAAGATGATTTAACCCCATCACTATTCAGTGTCTGTATAAAGTCAGACTATCCTGACTCTGTGTTGTTTATGCTTGTGTTTAAAACTATTGTATGTTCTTTTTTTGTCCTGCGTTCTTTTAGATCGTTTGCTTTGATTAATTGATAAGGCATTGTTAAACCGATTTTATGGATACCCAAACCTCCCCTTATCTATCCTGACACTCTGGTGTATAAAACACACTATAACAACCAATACAGTATGATTACAAACAAGTTGACCGCTTGCTATGACTAAAAATTAGAAGTTGTCGGTACATAATTTAGAAAGAAGGGTAAGAATCTGCTCGAAAATTGTAAAACTAGCTAAGGTTCTTATAGCTATATTAGTAACTAACACAACAATTACAAGTCAAATAAAACATAATTGCTGCTGTTCGGGTAACATATATGACAAGGTTAAAGGATGTTTTTTAACGTTTTCATTCGACAATAATGTAACTACATCTTGACCAAAATAGACATATTTCGTGTTTCCGTAATTTTAAAAGACAATGGAGTAATGGATGATTTAAAGTTTTCGTTGGTTATATTTTAAAGTTAACCTTTTACAACATAGATGCATAAGCCTCCTCCGATTAAATTGATGTAAAGTTTATATATTAATAGGATTATCTGTAGTAAATTAATTGTGTGAGCGTAATAGGATTTGTATATAATTACTTATTTGGAAGTTGCACTACGTTATCTTTGATTGAAGGAAGTTCTTTAAATACATACCGATATGAAATATTTCTATTTTAAGAGATCTTAATAACAATGATTTACAGTCTATTGCTGAGAACACGTTTGTCAACCTGCCAAGTTTAGAGTTGTTGTAAGCATTCATTTAAACATTGATCACAAAGTCTAAAATTAGTATACCAAATGAAACATATTTTTTCCTGTCTTGGTAACATAGCTTAGTTGTACTTTTTGACAATGTTATTGAGTGATTTCCTGTGTCTATTACAGTTGGACACTGAAAATATTTTCTTAGTTTTTTAATTTATTGTAACAACAAAAGTTAAATTTATACAAAGCTTGAATACATTCTTCTTATTAATCATATTAATCAATGAAAGTTAAAATAATTTATTTCCTAACAATCATATTCTGCTTTATCAAACGTTTCATCAAACGCTGCTTTCTTTTATGATGTCTTACAGTTTATTACATTTTGCACAAACCAGTATTTTGCTTTCTCAAAAATTGTCCTTGGATTGACAGAAATCGTTGCTAACATAACATTTTACATGGATGTTATACAGTATAAACGTGCGACATTGCCCTGTATCGTCGTATGGGAGCAATATGTAGTATCTCTTGCAGAGAAAAGCTCGAATACTTTTCGATTTTAAACATAAAATAGTTGCTTATACCATCATATATTGGTTTAACAAGAGAAGTTTGAGATCTACCGATCAGTAGCCAAGACGCCACAAACACCAGAATAATCGGATAATGACATGCCAAGCACAAAATCAACACCCTGACAAGGTACCATGCTCATTAAAAACACAGAAAACTGGAGTCTCAGAGACTTTTTAGAATGAGTAGGTTTGTTTGATACAGTAAGCTTTTTTCTTACCTTATACCAGATATACACATCTTTGTCAAACTTGTTTCGTGTAGAAATATTGGTTGATTATCTCACGAAAAACATATTTGAGTTATGATGTGGGAGAGTCTTATACAGTGTATCAAAAAGTAGTTATAATATTACAATAGGTAAGGTTACAAGAAGAGATGTATTCCTGTAAGTCTTTAGAATTTTTTAAAAACCATTTCTGATTCACAATTTTTAGTTCAGTAGGCCTTATCACAGTAGCTGTGGAGACCGTCCTTAATTTCTGTGAATAAAGTACCGGGGAGTTTTGAAAGGGGTTTGGTAGTGCATGTGACAGAGCCTGCTATGTACCTTCCTTTGTATGGTCACTTATGAGGTTTGGGTATCCAGTAAATTGAAAGGGAATTAAAATTGTCATCATTTACATAAACTGAGATACCCGATCTATTTTGTCAGTAAACGGCAGACAGAAATTTGCAGAATTGATAAGCCAAAGAGGAAGCTAGTCGTACCTTTTTTAAAATGCATATTTGAATTTCTACAGAAAAATGCTGACAACCTCTCAAGTACGTAAATATTGACAAAACAATACCGAGCAAAAAACCAATGGCAAAAGTCCACACATTCGAACTCTGAGACAATTTTTCCCTGGCAGCAGCCATGTTCCATTTTGTTGTGCATAAAGGGATTTGCGAAATATTATTTCCAATGTGAAATTAATCCTGACAAGTTTAACCTTTTTTAAATTACACCCTCCAAGTGATTTTTTTTTCAAATTCTACGTTGGCGTACCTATTAAACAACAAACCTATTTTTCCTGTGCACCATATAGAATGCATAAAATATATCTATATATATATCAGCTTATTGAAAAGGTCATATATGTAACATCTACAGTACTGCTTAGTTTGAACTGCCTATTTTTTTCTTTAGAATTTTAAGCTCTTATAGAAATGAAGACTTTGTTCAGTTTTAATAATGTTCATGTGGACACTTTTTATTTGTTTCAGATACTTGGGATGGAATAACATAAGTCATGTAGAAAATCAAGCATTCAATAACCTTAAAAGACTTCGACACTTGTAAGTACAGACAGCGTATTAAACTTTAAATGCTTTGTTCATTTTATTTATTTGCTATATGCGAAAAGATAAAATGGCAACAGAAAGAAAAGAGCATACAACAATTATATAAAACCTTTAGTAATTGATACTTCACCTTTTCTGTAACTAATTGTAAAATTTTTGATAACTAAGGAGTATTTCCCTCGAGCTTAGCATTGGCCTAAGATGGTTTTGGTTTCTAATTTTGTTTAGTCGTATTGGTGTTTTGGAATTTGCTTATCAACGAGTTGGATTTTTTTTTTTTGGCGGGGGGTGGGGGTGGTTCTCAACATTGTAGGCATTGAGTCGTAATTCGACGAACTGTGCCCATCTTGTGCGTCCAAATTGGAATCAAACAATTGTATTTTAAAACAGAGAGTTGAAGGACGCCAGCCTATCAGCTCGATGATATATGTTTGAAATTTAGTGGTCTATATACATGCATCACTTACGCACGAACACCGAATATCTTAAGAAATAACATCAAAGTTTAAGACACCTTTAAATATGTATATCTGTCCTTTAATATATAGGCTGCCTTCCGTAGACAAAGCCTATACAGATCATAATAGTAATCGAGGTCTAACAAGAAATGCACGAAACAAATAAAACTAATTTTAAATTGAGAGCATAATTGGAAATATGATTTTTCCAAGGAGGCAACCGAAAGTGATGCATTGTCACAGAGAATAAAGTTGTAAAATGCTGAAAGAAACCAAAATGATAAATTGTTGATTTCATTTTCATCTTTAATAAATAGTTCATGACACTGAGGGCCATATGGCATTATATGCACGGCAGGTCACTCCAAAAACATTATATGGACCGAAGTGAAGCTGAGGTCCATATATTGTGTTTAGAGTGACCTGCCGATCCATATATAGCCATTTTGACCGTAGTGTTATTAACTATTTCTTATATTATATTGATGAATCACTTCTAAATTACTTCTTTCATCCCGAAGGGGGTCACACGCCGTAGCAATCTCTACAATTGATCGTTACTGAATTTTTTTTCACCACAACTACCACTAAATGTAGTAATTTTTTTCAGACATCCAAAAATATCTTTCTGAAGTAGTGAAAAATACTTTTCATCTCATAAAACACCTATTTCAGGATGTTTTTACGCCCTGCTTAAAAATTACCTTATTTTTTTGTGGTGTAAATTTTAGATGACGGGTGTTATACTGACAATCTGTTTCATCTTAAGAACATATTAGGCAAGAACTCTTAAACCAAAAGACCCCCCTACCCTCTCCTCCCGATAGAAAAATATCAAATATTTATTTATCCCATGCAAATATCATGTATCACCTCTGACATATTATTTTGACAAAACATACTTCAAATTTTACTCCACCCCAATATAAAAATATGGGAAAATGACATTAAAATATAATGCACCAATAAGCACACTTGGATGTACTAAGTATGTGCACAAAATAACCAACCAAAAGATTACTTGTATATTCTGTAGATAACGAAAAGAAATGAGAAATATGGTAAATTTCTCCTTTTGGTCGTATATAAATACCATTCGATTTTAAACATCATTTGTTGGTTTAAGACACGAGTTTGAGAGTTACCGATCAGTAGCCAAGACGCCACAAACACCAGACCAAACATATAATGGCATGCCAAGCACAAAAGCAACACCTTAAAAAGGTTACATGCTCATCAAAAACACAGAAAACAGGACCGAGCTAGGTAATCCGGAAGGATGCGCATTTCCTGCAATGTATCGAGACGATATCATGTCAGAAACGATTTTTGCAAATCCGAGAAGACCTTCTTGGAAAGCAAGGTTTCAGATTGTATACCCCCCCCCCCCCCCCCTCTTCCCCCGCTTCAAATTCATTAAATTGCAAGAATACAATAAATCATTAACATAAAAAGAGTTTATGGTGAAAAATTTGCTGAAGCGAAAGACGTTTCTATAGGACATACAAAGTTTCGTTGGTTAATATGAGAAAAACGTATTCAAGCTTATATACATTTTCTTTTTGTTGTTAATTTCAATTAAAATAGAGCTTTCTTTTTTTAATTTATTTCTTTTATCCCATCTATTACTTGTAAAATTAGTTTGATGATATAACTATTGCAGTTCCTCGCTTAGTGTAAAAATATCATAATGAATTGTATTTCTCGATTACTGATTGGTCTATGAAATTCTGAAGAAGATTGAGATATACCGATCAGTAGATGCTCGAAACAATAGACTACATATGTCTCTGCTTTGCAACCTATCGAAGAATTCCTAATTATCATGTAGAAAGTCAGAATATCGTTATAAAAGATATTACTCGATGCAATTGTAACTGTTTTACATTAGCATGTATTAAAACTAGAGAATAAATCAAATTATTGCATTTCCTATATCAAATGTTTTTTTTTTTTTATTGAAATATATCAAAATGGTTTTCTTGTCTTACTCTTTTCAGATATCTTTATAACAATCGTTTGCAGTCTGTTACAGAAAATGCTTTTGGAAACCTGACAAGCTTAACTCATTTGTAAGTATTCACTTAAAAAAGAATAACCAAGCCTACAATTCGTGCTCAAATTAAAATAATTGGCTATTCTGTTTTTTTCCTTTTCCTTTTTTTTTTTTTTTTTTTTTTTTTTTTTTTTGGTTTTCCAATGTTTTCGGCCTTGAGTACAACTGATGAGTCTTAAATCGAGGAAATGTGAACATCTTGTGCGTTAAATTTGGTATGGAAAAAATAAAAAAGGCCAATTTTATTTTTATTGTAATTACATTATGTCTTGATCACTATATCTTTCGGAATACTCGTCAATACACATTTTGATTATAGGAGTGTCTTGCAATATATGGTAAACGAGACCTTCATACTTATGCCATGAAAAATAATTCATTTGCACGTATTTGCTCCTAAAATGAAGTCATGCTTATTAAAGTTTTATGGGCGTCATCATGACTTGGTTGATAGGTATAAAAACCGTTTCCCAAATGAAAATTGACCTATCCTATTAATATTATCCCTTCCTTATACCGGATGTGACATGGGCGGCATAGCGGGTGTCCTATAGGAAGAAGACACTGCTTACTCTTCTGCAGGACCTGAGTCTACCTAAGGTTTTTTGGTGGGGTCCATGTTGTTCATATGTTTTTAGTTTTTAATTGAGGTGCATGTATTGTTTTGACCTTGTCTTCGTTTTTCTCCGGAGTTTTTCAGTTGTAACGATTTTTCCGTCCTTCAAATATCCCTTTAGTATTTCTTGACTTGACTTAAAAAGATAACCAAGACCAAATTTTGTGCCCAATTTAAATTAATTGATTATTCTTCTTTTTTTTCTCTTTTTTGAAGGGGGTTGACCAACGTCTTAAGCCTTCTGTTCAACTGATGAGTCTCATATCGACGAAATGTGCACATCTTGTCCAATAAATGTAGTATGGAAGAAATAAAAAATGCCAATTTTATTTTGGTTGTAATTTTACTAGGTCTTGACCACTATATCTTTCGGAATACTCGTCAGTGCCTATTTAGAATATTTGCAGTCGCATGACAAAGGAATAATGTACCCCTATGCTCCCTTTCTAGCCCGGTCCCCAGGGGAGTTATTCAAATTCTAATAACCTTTTGCAGAGTCCCCACACAAAGTGCAATCAATGACCTAAGTTTCATCTTTCTACATCCAGTGGTTACTGAGATTATCTTGAATATTACTAACGTACGTACGCCGAACAGCAAAACAATATCCTCGCGCAATTAACAATAAACATCCGGACAGTCAAGGTACAATAAACTTGTCAAAAACGTTAATTAGTTATAATTACCTGCAACACACAACATGTTACGGAGAACAAATTTCTTTACCTATAAATTTACTTCAGATAAAAATCACACAAATTTCAATAAAAACAATAATTCGTTTTTCTTGTGTGATCAAATAATGAAACAAAATTGTACCATAGCTCTTTATTACATGTATGTACTTTTCCAGTTTTGTATAAATTGTTTATAAATTTATTATTATTAATTATTGTCATAATTTCATATATTGAAATTATAATCGATGTGAAATGCTACTACATACTTAAAAAAGAATTGTTAAAAGTTTCGAAAAAGCGAAGACGAGGAGTACGTGCCATAATCAATGCAGAGATATCGGACATGAAAATGGACGGTTCTACCCAGAACCATATATGACAGTTCTGAATGGTTCTACCCTGGAACCATTATGACAGTTCTACCCTAGAACCAATTATGACAGTTCTATCCTAGGACCATTCTGAAAGGTTCTACCCTAGAACCGTTTATGAAAGTTCAACCCTAGAACCATTTATGACACTCTTACCCTAGAACAATTGATGACAAGGTTGGTTCTACCCTAGAACCGTTCTAGAATGGTTCTAGAACCATCCTCTCTGACAGAATAGTTGAGAGGTTAGAACTGATCTTAACTGTATATACAGGTATAACGTACTTTTTTATTCTATAGATAACGAAAAGAAATGAAGAATGTGGTCAATTTCTACTTTTGATCGTATTCAAACGATCTTCTGTATCAAAACAAGCCCGGTAGCAATTCCGAAACAAGTCGTAAATTGGCATGGAACCCCTGTGTATATACGATTATATGGCCTGGGAAAATTTCTTTAAGACAAATAGTAGAAAAAAATCGTAAAGTATCTATAATACTAAATTTACGAATTAGCCGAATAGGCGGCAAAACGCGTGGTTCAAAATAAACGATGTATGGTTCAGATTATAAAGGTTATTATCGGATTTGACAATCTGCATTTATAAATTTCAACTGCAGTTTTGTTTATGTGTAAATGGAATTTGTATGCACTTTTCCCATATGAATTCTCCCAACATATTCCTTAGAAGGTTCTCGAATGCATCATTTTAACACATTGAAATAAACAAGTATGCACATATTTTAAATGTATTTCTGTTTGAAATTACGGAAGAAGAATTAAACTAATTAAAAACATTCTCCTTCGAATGGGATGTTTCCCCTTCGTGTATTCAGGATTGTTTTTCTACAATAACGCAATTTCTCCTAACTGTAAAGGCTATGAACTTTCAAGATTATATGAAGAAGTAAGGTAAAGTTCAGAGGAATTCCTAACTTAGTTGTTTTTTTTTTTTTTGGATTGCTCGGATGTTTACATTGCACAAAGTTATTAAACCAACAATTATCTATTTTTACATTATTTGTCATGTGACCTGTCTAAATATATCTCTACCATACAATTCCCTGTAAGCCCTAGATAAAACTATTTTTAACAAATGGTCATCTTTATCATTAATGACGAAATTTATCTCGGACATCTTTGATAAATATAAACGTGGACAGCACACGCATCCACACACTAAAAATGCTTTTATCGTCTGATTATTGGATATATTTGTGAAATTAAGCATCGTATGCCCTACCCATGATGACAATGGAACAATTGGAACAATTATTTTCCAAACATATGCTCTACCTAACTCATGGCATCTTTTGAAAAATTCATCCGTCACTAAGGAAATGGTTACATCTACAATTTCATTTTCATATTTATTCTGAAGGAAAAATGTAATGCATTATGAAATGTGTATTTAATGAACGCTTTTCATCAAGTTCCAGTTCAGAATTAATTGTAACTATAAAAATATTGACAATTTATGTGGTTGTGTTTTCGTCATAGATTTTGACTTTGATGGAACCTTAAGGTCCATTTTGGTAATTCTACGTGGCATACAGTCTACTTCATCAGTGGATACATCTTCGGTAGTAACGAACAGCCATATGACAATTGGGTCACGTTGACCTACATTTCACGCTTCATTGACTTTGGTTAAAGTTTGCATTAACATCCATTTCTGGAATACTACAGCATATATAGACATGAAACTATCAGTTGATACCACCTACTTGACAGGAAAGTTTATGGAAAGCCTGCTACAACATCCATATTGAGTCACTGTTCCATGAATGACATGGCCGCAACAACTTTTTATAGTCAACATGGCCACCACAAAAAAAATGCTTATTTTCCCGCGCTGGCGCGGGTTCAATGTCTTGTAATTATATATCTTTGTAACAACCATTTACAGTCTATTTCTGAGAAAGCGTTTGCAAGCCTGACAAATATAAGGACAAGTTTGTTTTTTCATTTTAAAATTTGTAAACCTGATTATATATGAGAATAGTAAATAGCATAATAATAAAGAGTACAGCAGGTTCACGACCACTGTACGTTATACAATATAAAGGATACACATGTCAAGCATTGCTCAATATAGTTTGGTGGATATTAAAATAAACCCGTTTTTGTTATTTATTTATTTCGTTTGATAACACAAGATGTCTATTTTTCTTAAAATGAAAATACACAAGAAAAGAATAGGCATAAAACGTATTTACATTTGGACAGTGAAACAAGAATCGAATGCTGCCATGCGAGCGATATATGGTAAACAGAAAATTGCAAATTTAACCTTATTGTTAGCATAGTATACTATATAAAAGAACAAACTTTTCTCCGAGTGTAGCTTGAACAGTATTTTTATACTGTTGATATAATTTTTTTTTCTTTTTGGATGTATTTTTACTCAGAAAATCTTAATTAAAAGGTTACGAAATTTTCACATTAAGGATGTTCGCTGGTCATTATTATTTAATGGTTTTTAAGGAATTGTAACTGCTTAACATTTTCCTATATTAAAACTAGAGAACAAAGCAAAAGATCGCCTTTCCTATATCAAATGTTTTCTAAAATATATCAAAATGGTTTAGGTCTGCCCGAAGTCCGATATGGAAAATGCCATATTATAATCTATTTATCACATAGTTTCAACAAAAAGGATTTTGCCTGTAGAAAATAGAAAAAAGATATGATCAACAACACAAATTTAATTCAACAACTCAAAAACAATGTTTCATAACTTGCTAGTGGATTTTTTTAATTCACTATTATGGATTTTTGTCAATGTAAATGTTTATGTTCACATTGCTAAAAGACGAATTACTCATCATTAAAAATCTTTGATGTGAAAAAATGTTCTTCTTGTTTATTACTGTTTCAGACGATTTACATATAGCTTAACAGAAATAGTATTTTATATCTTTTATGTTTACTGATTTGCTTTGCAATTTCCTGACATTTTCAAAATCTAAGTCATTGTCTACAAAAATTTGACAGTCCATTCTGAGAATATCAAGATGATTTAACCCCATCACTATTCAGTGTCTGTATAAAGTCAGACTATCCTGACTCTGTGTTGTTTATGCTTGTGTTTAAAACTATTGTATGTTCTTTTTTTGTCCTGCGTTCTTTTAGATCGTTTGCTTTGATTAATTGATAAGGCATTGTTAAACCGATTTTATGGATACCCAAACCTCCCCTTATCTATCCTGACACTCTGGTGTATAAAACACACTATAACAACCAATACAGTATGATTACAAACAAGTTGACCGCTTGCTATGACTAAAAATTAGAAGTTGTCGGTACATAATTTAGAAAGAAGGGTAAGAATCTGCTCGAAAATGGTAAAACTAGCTAAGGTTCTTATAGCTATATTAGTAACTAACACAACAATTACAAGTCAAATAAAACATAATTGCTGCTGTTCGGGTAACATATATGACAAGGTTAAAGGATGTTTTTTAACGTTTTCATTCGACAATAATGTAACTACATCTTGACCAAAATAGACATATTTCGTGTTTCCGTAATTTTAAAAGACAATGGAGTAATGGATGATTTAAAGTTTTCGTTGGTTATATTTTAAAGTTAACCTTTTACAACATAGATGCATAAGCCTCCTCCGATTAAATTGATGTAAAGTTTATATATTAATAGGATTATCTGTAGTAAATTAATTGTGTGAGCGTAATAGGATTTGTATATAATTACTTATTTGGAAGTTGCACTACGTTATCATTGATTGAAGGAAGTTCTTTAAATACATACCGATATGAAATATTTCTATTTTCAGAGATCTTAATAACAATGATTTACAGTCTATTGCTGAGAACACGTTTGTCAACCTGCCAAGTTTAGAGTTGTTGTAAGCATTCATTTAAACATTGATCACAAAGTCTAAAATTAGTATACCAAATGAAACATATTTTTTCCTGTCTTGGTAACATAGCTTAGTTGTACTTTTTGACAATTTTATTGAGTGATTTCCTGTGTCTATTACAGTTGGACACTGAAAATATTTTCTTAGTTTTTTAATTTATTGTAACAACAAAAGTTAAATTTATACAAAGCTTGAATACATTCTTCTTATTAATCATATTAATCAATGAAAGTTAAAATAGTTTATTTCCTAACAATCATATTCTGCTTCATCAAACGTTTCATCAAACGCTGCTTTCTTTTATGATGTCTTACAGTTTATTACATTTTGCACAAACCGGTATTTTGCTTTCTCAAAAATTGTCCTTGGATTGACAGAAATCGTTGCTAACATAACATTTTACATGGATGTTATACAGTATAAACGTGCGACATTGCCCTGTATCGTCGTATGGGAGCAATATGTAGTATCTCTTGCAGAGAAAAGCTCGAATACTATTCGATTTTAAACATAAAATAGTTGCTTATACCATCATATATTGGTTTAACAAGAGAAGTTTGAGATCTACCGATCAGTAGCCAAGACGCCACAAACACCAGAATAATCGGATAATGACATGCCAAGCACAAAATCAACACCCTGACAAGGTACCATGCTCATTAAAAACACAGAAAACTGGAGTCTCAGAGACTTTTTAGAATGAGTAGGTTTGTTTGATACAGTAAGCTTTTTTCTTACCTTATACCAGATATACACATCTTTGTCAAACTTGTTTCGTGTAGAAATATTGGTTGATTATCTCACGAAAAACATATTTGAGTTATGATGTGGGAGAGTCTTATACAGTGTATCAAAAAGTAGTTATAATATTACAATAGGTAAGGTTACAAGAAGAGATGTATTCCTGTAAGTCTTTAGAATTTTTTAAAAACCATTTCTGATTCACAATTTTTAGTTCAGTAGGCCTTATCACAGTAGCTGTGGAGACCGTCCTTAATTTCTGTGAATAAAGTACCGGGGAGTTTTGAAAGGGGTTTGGTAGTGCATGTGACAGAGCCTGCTATGTACCTTCCTTTGTATGGTCACTTATGAGGTTTGGGTATCCAGTAAATTGAAAGGGAATTAAAATTGTCATCATTTACATAAACTGAGATACCCGATCTATTTTGTCAGTAAACGGCAGACAGACATTTGCAGAATTGATAAGCCAAAGAGGAAGCTAGTCGTACCTTTTTTAAAATGCATATTTGAATTTCTACAGAAAAATGCTGACAACCTCTTAAGTACGTAAATATTGACAAAACAATACCGAGCAACAAACCAATGGCAAAAGTCCACACATTCGAAGTCTGAGACAATTTTTCCCTGGCAGCAGCCATGTTCCATTTTGTTGTGCATAAAGGGATTTGCGAAATATTATTTCCAATGTGAAATTAATCCTGACAAGTTTAACCTTTTTTAAATTACACCCTCCAAGTGATTTTTTTTTCAAATTCTACGTTGGCGTACCTATTAAACAACAAACCTATTTTTCCTGTGCACCATATAGAATGCATAAAATATATCTATATATATATCAGCTTATTGAAAAGGTCATATATGTAACATCTACAGTACTGCTTAGTTTGAACTGCCTATTTTTTTCTTTAGAATTTTCAGCTCTTATAGAAATGAAGACTTTGTTCAGTTTTAATAATGTTCATGTGGACACTTTTTATTTGTTTCAGATACTTGGGATGGAATAACATAAGTCATGTAGAAAATCAAGCATTCAATAACCTTACAAGACTTCGACACTTGTAAGTACAGACAGCGTATTAAACTTTAAATGCTTTGTTCATTTTATTTATTTGCTATATGCGAAAAGATAAAATGGTAAATACCTTACGCCCGCAGTCAATGTTGTTGCAAATCCAGGTTTTGACCTACGAATTTAATTCATTGGTGCATAGATATTCGGTTTATACATGTCACATCATGTTACCTCATGCCAATCCGACATATGTGAACATGTTTCCTAGACCCAAAGATCCACTACTATGTGCTTTTAGCTATGTAAATAACGACCTGTGGATAGAAAGTTAAAACTATGTAATGTAGATGTGCGATACGAGTTTCCGTATAAGGTACATGATCAATATAGAAGAGATACCTTTATTATATATTATTTGTGATACTTCAGTTTTTGTGGATTTCTTGAACAAGTCAATCCAAAAATTTAAAAGCTTAACGAAATATTAATTTCAATCGCTATTAGCAAAAAGAAATCTTAAACACTTAAAAACTCAGTCTAGTGTACATTGAAATGTACTGTCCAGGACTACAAAATAGTTTGCTCTTTGATGATTCTATTCACATTTAGATAAATTAAAGAAATACATACGACAATGTACGCGTTGTGTTTATTTATTTCTAATAATTAACAATGCTCATGTGAGGTTACAAATGGTATCTAAAAGGTTTTTCCGCGGTTATTTAATCTAGTAATTGGTCTATTTACTGGGTCCTAATTGCAGCTCGGACAGAAAACGTAGTTCTTTTTTTCATCAAGCTAATAACCTGCGACCACCAATATCTTTGATTAAACTTCAAAATAAAGCTATTTAATAAAATAATACTATTTCAACTTTTGATTAAAACAAATTATATTATAACTGTTGTCACGTATTTTTATTTTATTGAAGAAACCAAGAACCCACGAATTGTAAATGATTATAATAAATATTGTTAGTTAACGAGGAAATGAAACACTATTAATAGTAATACATTAATATTTAGCAAAAGAATACAACGAATACGATAATTCTCCTACGGACTGAGGTTTTTAGGATGGAAGAGGGGTGGTTGTAAACTTAACGTTACCTCCGTAAAGAAAAGTCTTTGATTTTGACCTTTTAAGTCGAAGATATTTCGTCTGATGTTTAGATGTTCAATGAAATATATCTATGATCAAATGCATCCGAACAAAAACTATTGTGCAATTTAATTCAGTCTACAACCAACCTTGGAACCATAGCAAAGTGAAAATCCATTCTGTTGTTGTTGCTAAATATGTGTTGGTCTTTTTACCCAAATACTGTCAATTATACATCGTTTTGTTTAACTTCAAGTGCTCACAAGTAAATATGTCGCCATAGACTTTTTATCTTGTCTGTACATGTCTTCGTGTTTCTTAATATCTAGTAAATAAAGAAAACTATTCAACACCACGAGTTTCAAGCAATTGCGCAATTGTCAACAGTAAAGAGTAGCATTATGTAGTTGTTAGGATTTTCCAGAGGAGACCTGCGATAAAATTTGTTCTCTCCCGACGAATCTCCCCTGTGATCACAAAGACTTATCTAACATCCTAAATGCACATGCTTTTTCTTGTTAGGATGTTTAAGTGTGCAGTCTTTTAAAAAAAACACTGAAAAAGCATTTAGTTCCCGGGTCATAATACGGAACGCCTGACCCCGGACCATAGAGGATAAGCTGTGTTGAGAATACAACGCTCCCTGATTGCTAAAAATCACTTCTGTGTTTTTCGAAAAGGCGTAGCCTACAAAGGACTAAATTTCAAGACCCTTCCTAACCACCAACCCTTTAAATGTGGCAATCAAAATCGGTTCTCCTTTATGTCCTTTTCCACATATAGTTGACTCTTGTTATCTCAAACTTTTATTTTAAAACTCCTGATATCTGAAAGTAATGTTTTGGTCCCTAGATTAAACTGTGCACTACATGTTCTCCTGATACATAAAACCCCTGTTATCTCAAACTATTTTTGTTGGTAACTTCCACTTTGAGATAACGAGAGTCTACTGTATATTTAATTTAGATTGATACATTTATTGAACTGGTCCTGTTCTGAAGAAGAAAGACCCATTTTGCAAATAACAATCAAGAAATCTTTAATTAGAAAATATAAAGAATGTGATATTTTTTTATATTATTCTATTGAATTATAAATATCTATTATTATCCAAAGATTGAAAATACAATTTAATTTAACATGAATAAGTATAAGTTTTACAAAAATGAAATATTTTAAAAATTACGAGTATCCTCCGTTTATACAGTGTATCCGGAAGAAAAGAGGGATCACGATCCTTAAATTCCAGTTTGATTATTTTGTAATTACGTATGCCTACTTGCATTAACACGTGGCCTTACTAAAACATGTTCTAGTGTTGGTAGGAGAGCGTCATAAAAGTTTATTCATTGTTCCTACGTTGATAAAGCTTTCAATGAACTAATACATTATTCTTTCTTCTTAGGTAAAATATCATCGTTACAATATAAAACTGTGGAATAATTATATCAAGAAAACATCCTTCTAACCTAGTTAATAATAGTATCTTCATGCGTTTTGACTTACCCGTAATTTTCGTCGAGTCTTTAAATTTTAAGTTTAACGTAAATTCAGATTTTTTACTGCCGTGGTATAGAATAGCAAAACTTCCGAGTAATGCTATTGAACCATAAATGTGTATCATTAGTTTTCTAATTTGTAAAAAAATTGCAAATACGGAATAAAGGGCATGTATAATTACATCAAAAAACTTTCCTCAAAGAGTAAATATCCAAAGTGTACAGTCTTCAGAGATGTTATTACACAGATCACTCTATATCATCAATTATATTAATTTGCTTTCCAACATGACGTCATTGTGTCAGATTACGCGACTAATAACCTTTGTTTGAAAATTTATATTTCAAGAAATTTAAAATTACCATTTGACAAATTGAAATAATTATATTGTTTTTTATCTTAAGAAAAAATAAACTCTTTTCAGATTTATCATGTATGAGTGATATATTTTGCTGCAACCTTGTGTTGTCGTTCTTGACAAAGAATGGAACAAAATAAATGACAAATTTTGACCACAACAGATAACGTGAATAATAAAATACACAAATTGAGCAAGTAAAAAATATCAAAATTAAATCAAAAGCGAGAATTTCTTGACTTGTCTTGGATTACGGTATTAATTTTTACTTTCCATAAAGTATTAGTACCAATTTACTATATAGACATAATGACAAATGAAACTATTGTAATATCAGATATTTTCATCCAAATCCACTGAGATGTGACTGCAGTATTCTGTATCTTTGGACTTGGTTAACAGAACATCCTTCTGTATATACTGATGCTAGATGTTACAATGGAACATACACTGATGTTAGAACAATTCAATCAACAGATCTGCATTATTGTAATGGTGTGTATAATTATGATTACAAGTCCGTAGTTTGAGCAAGTACTATAGGACTTCAGTAAGATTAGGAAACATAAGATTATATTCATTTCCAATTAATTTATATCCATAAAGACAAACCACAGTACACCTAACACTGACACATGTCATATAATTAGAAAAATTATTACTCAAATATCATAGGTTTTATATACATAATATATATATAAATTTAATGTCACTTATTACTTGCATTTGTATCTTATTGTGTCAATATAATTTTGTGGTACACATATTGAATTTAGTGTAATATTGAATTATTAGTACTGGTGGCATTTTTAATGAATGTTTAATTGACACTATACTAATACATACATATGTAGTCATACATGCAGCTATATATCTATCTAATACATTACTAACATTTTTCAACTGTAGTTTGATTCCTATTATAAATTATTCTGTAATGGGTTACGTACAATATTTACTTGAAAAGATAGTTATTTTTGATATTTTCATACATATGCTTTTTTTATTAATGAATAAAAACCTTACGAAAATTCCAATTTGTTTGATCATCTCAATCAGTTTAGCTATCGACCAATTGTGAGAGAAGAGTGGGAAAACAATTTTAATAGCTTTAATCATTCTCCAAATATCTTGAATATATATAAACTATAAAACCAAGTTTTCCAAAAGTTTCAGCTTTATTCAACATTCTACAGTGGAAGTAAGCATATAAAAAGTATGTTTATTTACACAGAAAAAGACTGAATAAAGCTGAAACGTTTGGAAAATTTAGTTTAGAGTTTTTATATTAAATCTAGAGATGTTCGTATATATATATATATTAAAATAAGGTATATTAAAAAATGGGATAAATTATTACAATTATTTTAACCGTTTATAGACATAAATTAATTCCATTAATTTCGTTTTTGCATTATTCCGTTCTCATTACCATTTAAGATTCTTATACTGAAAAAAAAATTCATCACTTATTTTTTATTATTTTTTTTTTATTTTAGACGCATTTAAACGGATTCCAACATCAACAAAAAATGAATTGCACAGAGGACATTTTATTAAGGGGCGTTCGAATAAATCATCCTCAAATCACATATTTGCATTAATAGCGATTCAAATGCTGATGAAAATATCGGAAAAAGAATACCGAAGCGACAAAACAGTGTAATACTCCACGAATTCTAAATACGAGGTAAAGACAGTCAAGACAATGGAACACAACAAACAAATGTCACATGTATACAGGTATAACTAAGACAATAAAACACAGATAATAAACTAAACAAAAATAGATAAAGACGACACAGACACAAAAGCAATAAAAAATGTGAACTCCCATTCAAAACCGGGATTGACTTTATATGCGCTGGAAGTTTATTATGTCCTTCTCCGTTAACAGCACGCGTCAAATAATATTTTGGAATAAAAAAACAGTACTATTTATAAAACTGGGCCTATTGTTTATTATCTAATCTCGTTAATTTAATAAATATTTATTTCGTTACATTCTGAGCATCAACTGAACTACAGTCTAGAAAACGCAAGTTGTAACTCAGCATTCTTAAATGGAGACTTAGAAGTGTAAAGAGGTAAGATATACGATATACGAAATCTAATTGTGTAAAAATTCAACACAAAGTACTCAAAATTAACTTGCAAAATGAGAAAATACGCTTAAATAATTGCAGTATTATAACCTACATATGCACAATTATATATGCCATACATATCATGATCTCATTTCATAGTATATATACGAGGTGGACATGTGCTTTAACTTTTGATGCGGGTGGACATCGAAATGGCTTTCCAATTCAATCACCAATGTCGTAAGAAAATATCTCACTCCCAAATATTCCAAGATGTATTGCTCATCATGTTGCAATTTGTTCTTTTTATTATTTTTTTTTGCAAACGTTTCTCAGCCACAAGATTACTTTGATAAATTTAGAAACGAAATTAAGGCATTACTTTCCCTCAGGCGATATCGATATCGCTATTGGTGGACTATTTGTCCACGGGGATATCTTCAGCCCAGGTGACAGGCTTTTTGTATGCTTGTTTACAAACTTTCAATACATAATTTTTAAATTGTTTTCAACACCCTCAGGCAAAGTTAGGCTTATCTGGATGTTAGCCACACTTTCCAGTTCGATTTTTAACCAAGAAAGGTTACCTCCATTTAATATATAAATTGCTTAACTTTAGTTTTCGTTGACTCTGCAGTGTTGTTTTATGTTTGAAAATTTTTAAAATCAAGATATTCAAACTATTTTTCTATAGTTCATGTAAACATTATTTTTTGAAAGTTCATCTTTAACAATCTGAGATAGACAAATATAACCATATTGTTATTGATTGGATAGTTCCATTACTGCGTAGAGAACGTACATCCATTGATATCATTTAAATCTGTAATTAAAATATAAAAGTAATGCATTAAATCAAAATCTAACACACGGACTCGTATCAACATCATTGGTATTGTTATATTTTGCACGCAAATATGCATATAACAGATCTTAGCATAACATACTGAACATTTTGCAAAAAATAAATTCCAAGTTTTATGCTCAAGATATGCACATTTCGTCGATTTACGATAATAATCCAAACAGTTGAAGAGCAAACTAAAAAACGCCAGAATGACCAAAAGGTGTTATGCCAAAACCATCTGAGCATGATATGGTGATGTTTTTCATTGATTTAGTTTGAAAATCAAAACAAAAACACTGTACATTGTAACCCCAATACGTTTGACGTGTATAATAAATAAATATAACCCATCCATGATTGTACTGGCTATCGAACATACAGCGGAAAAATAATGATAAGCACCACATAAAAACAATATTAAAAGGAAACCAGAATAATAAAATATAATATATATACAAAACACAACTGACGGTGCATAATTTTGATATTAAGGCTATAAATGTTATATAATGACTAAAAACTATCATTATCAGCTTTTTATCTGATATTGTTTGCAATGTTCCCAAGAATTTAATTACTTTCTTTGCTTAATGTTCACTTGTAATTTTTAAAATAAATATGTTAATGTTTGTTTCATTGCAGAAATGATAGGACAGTACTGCATTGGAAGAAAGGGCATCAACTAAAGATTAACAAGCTTGTTATGAAATATTTATTGAAAAAACATTTATCTTTAAACAAAATATGTACTTCAGTAGTCTTTGAAGAATGTTCTGTATACAAACAAATACATGTCATATTCTGCTCTATTTGTATTAATATATATATTTTTTTAATATTCATTGTTTGGTTATCTGTGTTTGATATGGAGTTTCGTTGTCTTCACTATTTGCAGTTTCAAAGTTAAAAAAGGATCAAATTCCGACACTGATATCTAACTTATGTAAAGTCCATTGGTATTTATACTGTATAGGTTTTCATAGTAGGTTTTCTATACAAAAGTTTCAGGATGGACGTAGGGGGAGGTAAAAAAAGTTTATTTTCACCACTGGTAAGTTTATTTACCGTCAGACTGACTCTCTGTTTTGTTTATGGTTGTGGTTTGTGCCCCTTTGTTTTTTTTTTTTTTTTTTTTTTTGGTCTGGCGTTTCCTGTTGGATTCCATGATTAAAATGTCATTTGTAATATGTTCTGTTATCCATATTGTTGAGACAGATAGGCCCGTAAAACTACAGCTGTGACTCTGTACGAAAGGATTCTACTCAAACCAATGCATTTAGTCTTCATTAACACACAAGTGTTTGTTCAGATGAAGCGCAGCAAAATCGTGTTTTCCCATTGCTTCAGATTTTTTTTTTCATAGATGCATTTTTTTGTAAAAATAATAATTTACCTATCCCTTCCTCCGAATGATATCACCACTGTGATGCCCCTTCCTCTCACATGAGTGTTTTGGTGCTGAGTTAGGACGCATAAGATAAACATATTTCAGAAAAAATACCTGATTATCAAAAAACCAAAACACAAATTTTAAAACAGCAAAACTTCCAGTATGAACTCCACTCAGTAGTAAAAAATACATTTTAACATGCCCTGGTGTCAACAAATTTCTGAACAGTCGTTTCTGTTCAGGGACTTCCCTACATTCCGTCAACCATATAGGATGAGGATCAGATGGATCAGAACTAAAACTGAATGAAACTTTTTAAAGAACTCAATTAAAGACTCAAAAATTCAGTCCGACAGGAAAATAAGCCTGATTTTACATGTCAATGATTGTATATCAATAACAACTGAGACACAATTTCATTATTAATAAAATTCCATTAAGGGATTATGACGGCAATAAACCTAAGTTTGTCTAAAAAGAATATAAATCAATTTTCATATAATTTTTTTAAGATGTCTGCAAATGGGGGAGGTCAGCGAATGACAAGAGAACGAGCTTCAAAATCAATGTGAAATTCATATTAGATTCACGAAAAGTAAAGAACAGTATACCTCTTTATTTTAAAAGGCTCACTGGTTACATAATATTTAAATGAATGGTCATACGAGAACAGCTAGATAAGTATATATCACATAATTATGCAAATTGGGCAAAGGATTGATTACAATCAATGCAGTACAGTTGTCGCGAGGTCAACTGAAGACAAACAAACGTGTTTCTAAGTAACATTACAATTATACTAAAATAACATTAATTGCTTGGTAAATAAGTGTCCACAATGTTTGTATTATTTTTGACCAGGAAGTAATAACTGGGCAATAAGGGTAATTTCTGCGTATTGTGTTTATTTGTACTTTTATTAAATGTTTTTATGTCTAAATCATTGAGCTTACAACCAATACAAATATCAAAAATCTATTATATTGATTCTAAATCAAATGTTTGGCCGTCGTCTTTAGTCATGATTGTTCACTTCCATGTTTAATAAATTATCTATACATAAAGTTGGACATTCCTTTGGATATTTGACTTTAGATTTTATTTTATTTTTTTTTTTTTTTTTGGAGCCCATTGTAAATGTTCCACAATTAAACACGCCAAAATAAATCAAACCAAAAAGATCAACTAACTTCAAGATAATAATTGCAATTTTATTTTTATCTTGAAAACTTATTACGATAATTCAGTGAAATCAGTTGCTATCCTTTGATATTAAAACATGTTTGACTAATCATATTTTCCAGTCGAAACAATTCAATTCGGTAAGAGTTTTAAAACAAGTCGTACAAGTACCAAAAAATAAACGACAGATTGTAGTGACAACGTGTTCACAATTGCACAAGAAACTGTTAATCAAATACATTTGCAAATTATAAACTCTTCGCAATCAACTTTAGTTTTATTTTATTACGTTTTTCCTGGGTTTTTCAGAAAACCATATAAATATACAACAGTACCCAAGGTCAATCTAGAAGTATCTACGCATGTATGTACCTTCCTCCTAGTCTCCTACAATAACGGTTTCATAAATAATGGTAAAAACATGCCAGAAAAGAATCATTGTAAATATTGAACTTGATAAGACATAAAATAAGAGGAGTTGATCTTTTACAGCAAATTTATTTTATATGGGCCTCAGGTAATAATTACTAAAAATGAAATAAAAAATTTAGAAGTGTTTTAAGTGTAATTTTGTTTTAATTTCCAAAGTTAAACTTTCATTTTTGTAAAAAAAAAGTACACAAGAAGTTTTAAAACGCATCAACTTATCCCTACAACAAAAATACTTGTTATAATTTGTTTCCTTAAAAACAATACAGTACCCCATATAAACTTACAGAATATTCTTACCTGTGTTACATGAATTTATTGCTCTTACAAAAAGTTTGCAATTTTAGAGTATCTTAGTGCATAATAAGTGTTTTTGTGAAGAAATCTATATACAATTACTCAAGATACATTTGTGAAAGAACAATTCATAGTAAATAGCAGTTTAATGATAGAAATGGATCAGTATACACAATACTCAATGTGTGGAATTAATGGTGCGAGTCCGCCATTCATACAGGAAAATGTAAACAATCAATTGTCAAGTAATCCGTCGATGTATCAACACAATGGTCATGTGAGTAGTGAACTATTTAATAACACACAAAGAAAAAGAAATCTGTCATTTCAAGACGCATATTACATAGAAAATTCAAGTGACAATAAAAGAATGAAACCGACAGTTTCGAGTGCACCCATGATAAACGAGATGTCCCAAAATAGAATAGAGACCTTGATCTTACAATTGTCAACAAACTTATGTGATGTGAGTCAAAAACTAGAACGTCGCATAGATGAAATGGAGAATAATTTTGAACGTAAAATTACAGAAAAACTGTCAGAGAAAATTTCGGAAATGATCGACACAAAATTAAAAGAGAAAATTGACACTGTACGAGATGAAGTTAAAACGGATATGACAGCAATGCAAGATAAAATACAAGCGCTGGAAAAAACGATGAAGGAAACAAACATTGTAAAAACTGAAAATAACAGCAGAAATAAATTTGTCATCAGAAATCTCATATACGACCAGACAGAAAAAGATAATAATGACGTCACAATGAACAAGGTGCAAGGACTTCTTAAGGACGGGTTAGCACTTCAGGACATAACACTTAAATCAGTGCAGCGAAAAGAAACTAGAGGCCCGCACCCTGGCATAGTTATTGTTGAAACGAACAGTTGTGATGATAAATCAAAAGTCATGAAGAACAAACGCATATTGAAAACTGTGAAGAAATACGAAAACATTTACATAGACAATGATCAGTCGTACGAAACAAGAAACTTACAAGCCAGTTTCAGGACAGTTTTGAGAGAAACGGGAAAGGAGAAAGAATACAAGATAGTTGGCAACCGTCTCGTCAAGAAACAACAATAGGATGTACTGGGGCTTGGAGTTTGGAACTCACGGGGATGGTCACTGAAGACAAACGACAACTCGCAGTTCCGGGAACTTGTACTGGAGTATTCAAATTGTGATTTGTTTGCCGTCACGGAAACCTTTTTACGGCGTGACGAAAAATTGGAAATAAATGGTTTTAAATTTTATGGAAATAACAGAAAAATTCTTAACAGAAATGGTAATCGGGGATCCGGTGGAGTAGGATTACTAGTGAAATTAGAGCTGTTAGATAATTTTGACTGCGATATTTTGAGTTCAGAATATGAAGGAGTATTATGGATAAAACTTAATTCTAAAGCGAACGATGTATGCTTCTGTATAGCAGTTTGCTATCTGCCACCCGCAGAATCAACAAGGTCACTGGAATCGGATGTATTTTTCCAAAATTTGTTGAAGGATATATATACATACCAAAATATGGGTAAAATTATGATATGTGGTGATTTTAATTCCCGTGTTGGATACAACTCAGATTATATTGAAGGAGTAGATTTAATTAAACCCCGAACAGTTGTTGATGCAACTGAAAATCATCAAGGAGATGTTTTTATTAATTTTCTATGTGATGTAAATTTCGCCATGCTAAATGGCCGTTTTAATGATAGTGATTTTACATGTATCTCTGGATCTGGCAGATCCGTAGTGGATTATATATGTGTGCCTTATGAAGATACCGATTCTATTTTAGATTTTAAAATTATGTCTATGTCAGATTTAATCGCTGAAATTGGTTACGTCCCGGAGAAAATTCCAGATCATTCTCTATTATACTGTGATATATATGTGCCTGTGTCTAATGCTAAACATAGCGAGAAATCAGATCGCGCGTTCGATCAACGTCGGAAATATAAAGTGTCAGATATTCCAAATGATTTTCTAAATACTGAGGAGATTATAAGTAAAGTGCACGAAACCATCCGTAATATTGAAAATTCGATGCGGATTACGCAGGATGTTCAGATTGCATATGACAATTTACAGTCGCTTATAATTGGTGAAATGAATAACAAGTTACCAAGTATTAATCATTCAAACAGTAATATAAGACCAAAAAAGTCTTTATACAAGCCGTATTGGAATGAAACCTTAAGCCGACAATGGGATCAAGCGTGTATAGCTGAGAAAAAGTGGCTAAAGAGTAAAGGATCGAATTCATTGAAGCGTTCTCTAAAAGAGGCATTTTGCGCAGAAAGGAAAGCGTTCGACCGTCTCAATCGTAAATTCAAACGTCGATACCAGCAAGAAGAACGTCAGAAATTGGAAGACAAACTATACTCATCGAATCAACGTGACTTTTGGAGATCAATAGGCAAACTGGGAATACATAACGAACGCTCGAAATGTATCCCGTGTGCAATTGTTGATGATAACGGAATTGTTCAGACAGATAAAGCAACTGTTCTTGACCGATGGAAAAATGACTTTAAAACTCTGTTCTCGTCTGACAATACAGCTCAACTACCTACAAATATTGATAACGTTAACACTGAAAGAGACGTATCTGAATTAAATGCGCCAACTACAAGAGATGAAGTATTACAGGCCGTGATCAGTGCAAAAAACAGAAAAGCGACAGGGATCGATGACATTCCGGCCGAGGTATTGAAGAATGAAGTATCGGTAGACTTACTTTACGAAATTATAAGTGGATGCTTTCACATGGGGAAAGTGCCATCCCAATGGACAATGGGTGTTATAAATCCGATATTGAAGCCGAATGCAGATGATAACCGGAAACCGTTAAATTATCGCGGAATAACATTAATTTCAATACCATGCAAGATTTATTGCATTATATTAAATCTAAGACTCAGTCAATGGTTGGAAGAAAATGACTGTTTATGTGACGAACAGAACGGGTTCCGGAAAGGAAGAAGCTGTGAGGAACATATTCACTCTTTTTTTTTTGACTCTAAACGACCGAAAAATATCGCGTAAATCAACATTTGCGTGTTTCATAGATATGAAAAAGGCTTTCGACACGGTAGACTGCACATTACTCTGGTATAAGTTACAAGCGTTGGGCATCCGTGGTGAATTCTTAAATGCCGTTCAATCTCTTTATACGGATGTACAATGTACTGTACGGATTAACAGTGACAATACCCCGTGGTTTGATGTTACTAGCGGCGTGAAGCAGGGC
Organism: Mytilisepta virgata; assembly: GCA_028015205.1. Lineage (NCBI taxonomy): Eukaryota > Metazoa > Mollusca > Bivalvia > Mytilida > Mytilidae > Mytilisepta > Mytilisepta virgata. Next base: position 22,913,494 of record CM051513.1, read on the forward strand.
TGTATACTGTCTCCCACGTTGTTTTCTATTTTCATAAACGATTTAGCCAGCAAAATCAACGATCTAAAATGTGGTATACAGATGGATAACTCAATGCTCAGTGTTTTATTATATGCGGACGACATAGTGTTGCTGGCTCCTGATGAAACTAGTTTGAAGCGAATGATGGATACGGTTACCGAATGGTGTGAAAATTGGAATTTAACTATTAATGGTGATAAGACGAAAGTTGTCCATTTCAGGCCTTCTACAATGACAATCTCACGAAGTACATTCTCTTGTGGTGGTCAATCGATACAGTTTACAGACTCGTACAAATATCTCGGTGTGTGGCTTGATGAACATATAACGTTTCAAAAGAATGCAAAAGAGCTCGCAAAGTCAGCCAGTCGAGCGCTGGGAGCCGTATATGGAAAAGTGATATCAGCCGGTGGTGTGACCCATAGTGTATTTAGCAAACTTTATTCAACTATGGTGGAGCCTATACTCCTCTACGGAAGTGGAATTTGGGGTTACAAAAACTTTAGCCAAATCTCGACGGTGCAGAATAAAGCATGTAAACTCTTCCTGGGTGTAGGAAAACACACTTCGAATATAGCGACACGCGGAGATATGGGCTGGACTTCGACAAAGACCAAACTAAGAAAATCGTGTGTTCGCTTACTTTGTAAACTTTATAGACTTGATGAGAATCGTCTCCTAAGTAAGATTTGGAGATGGTCATCCAGAAGAAGAAAAGGTTGGACTTATGAGGTAAATAAAATTGTGGACAAGGTGAAGAGTAATATGGTTGTACAAGACACAGGCGTTTCTGTGAACAATGCAATGCAAGTGGTCCATGAAAAGCTCATCAACTTGGACAATGTAGAATGGCGTAATGAACTATTAAATGACAATGGCAACCAAGTAAATGGAAACAAACTTCGTACTTATCGACTCTATAAAGACAATGTTAAGGTTGAAACATATGCTAGATTTAATATTCCAAAATATCAGAGACGATGCATGGCAATGTTTCGCGCTGGCTCGTTGCCGCTTGCCCTGGAGACCGGGCGTTACTCCAGGCCGCCTACTCCGCTTGAACATAGACTTTGTAGATACTGTGAACTAGGTGAAATAGAAACAGAAAAACATTTTCTAATGACATGTCCATTATATTCAGATTTGAGATATGACTTTTTTCTTGAATGCGCCAAATATATTGAAAATTTTAACAGTATGAGTTTAAATGGTCAATTTGTTAACATCATGAACTGCGAAGTAATACAGCAATTTTTCTGTAAGAGTCTGCATAAATTCTTTTTACGTCGAAAACTTTTCACATTCGACTCGTGATATAACATGATTAAGGTTAATCTGATTTTTGTTTTAATTTTAAGTTATATTTTATACTGATTTTTTATTTAATTTTTATTCAACAGATAACGTGATTGTAACTTAGTGTAAATACATATTTTTATAAGAATTTAGTGTAAATATAGAATTTTAAAAGTGTCTCATAAGTCAATTTTATGGCTGGGTATTGATTGAATGTTTCAACTGATGATATATATATTGTGTACTTTATTATGTCAATCAATATGTGACACTATAATAAAATAAATTTATCTTATCTTACAACAGTTTCAACAGGCCAATCTAGAAGTAGTAATGTACCTTCCTTCTAATCTCATTAAACAACAATGGTTTCATAAATAATGCCATCAAGATGACATAAAACAATCTTTGTAAATGATTGTTCTTTATAAAGACAATTAAATAAGAGGATTAGATTTATTACAGCAAATTTATTTTATATGGTCTTCAGGTAAAATTTTTAAAAAAAATTAAAGAAATTATGGAAGGTTTTTTAGTGTATTTATTTTTTTTATTTCCAAAGTTAAATTTTCATTTTTGTAAAAATATCTAAGTACACAGTCAAGAGGTTTTAAAATTGATATGCGTAGTTATTGTATGGTTAGCAACCCAATTGGAAAACAAACTTTAAGAGAATTTTATTTTCGTTCCAAAGTGAACGATCAATAAATATACATTCCATTTCCACTACGTAAATCTTTGATGGCATGGCTATCTTCAACTAAGACTTGGAATATAACAGAACAAACTAATTTGGGACTGGTTGTGGTTTGGAAAGAACTTCTACTAAAGTTACATATATACTATTTTAAATTATTTCTTCGTTATTTAGTTTTATATAACATGTGTTCTATGGCAAGTGAAATACAGTTGCCGTACATTTAATTATGTAACTCTCGTAGCAATAGAAAGGGAAACGTCTGAATTAATTCTGTAAATGTACGTGAGTGTTACTTATCTTTAACATTATATAATAATATTCTACCATTTCCCTTTTTCAAAAATTGTAGTTTTTGTCTTGTTATGTCTTTAGTTCCAAAAACATGTTTAACGCGTGTACACTCTATTTCTCTTTTTCCCTTTGCCCGTACAGGACTTCATATTTAAATTATACATGTTTTAGATTACAAGTACATGTATATCTCCAAAACAAATTAATCTATAAACAGAACTATACACGATACTACATACACATAGACACAAAAATTGTTAAAGCATCTTTTATTTAGTACTATACGGACTTCATTGAAACACATTGAATCACCATTTGAATATGTTGAAAAAATATATATTTCTACATTAAGAAAAAATTAACCTTGCTTTCATATTTAACAGGGGTTATGTATACATGCATTGTGTTGGCATTCTTGCAAAGGTTTGTAATTGGTCTCAACAGTTAGTGTAGCACATATATCTAACTGGTTTTAAAATGAACAATATATATATATATATATATATATATATATATATATATATATATATATATATATACTTAAAAAACTCTAACACAGATCTTCCGACGTTTCGGCCAACCGGCCTTCATCTTGGAATTTATTTGGATTGACTACATGTTATGGAAACCAACGTCATAAAAAGGTAATAGTAACGTTAACGTCTATGAGATAATAATAGAATTGGAGAATATTTATCGTCTTTTTATAGATGATAAAACGAGGAAGTAAAAAGAGTAATTAGTTGCTGTATTTAACATTAATCCCGTATGGTTCCAAAGTGTTTAATTTCTTCATCCAGAACGCTTCTTTCACTTCACGCAAGGTTGAGCTTCCATTTACCTTCTCTATACCTAGTACCCTAGAACCATACGGGATTAATGTTATTACGGATGATCATGTTTGCAAACATTTTACAGAAGGTAATCACAACGTAGATGATTTACGGGTACTAGGTATAGAGAAGGTAAATGGAAGCTCAACCTTGCGTGAAGTGAAAGAAGCGTTCTGGATGAAGAAATTAAACACTTTGGAACCATACGGGATTAATGTTAAATACAGCAACTAATTACTCTTTTTACTTCCTCGTTTTATCATCTATAAAAAGACGATAAATATTCTCCAATTCTATTATTATCTCATAGACGTTAACGTTACTATTACCTTTTTATGACGTTGGTTTCCATAACATGTAGTCAATCCAAATAAATTCCAAGATGAAGGCCGGTTGGCCGAAACGTCGGAAGATCTGTGTTAGAGTTTTTTAAGTGTTTGATACAAACAGAAACTTTTAATTTTATATATATATATATATATATATATATGACGGAATTAAACATACGCATACCGTTAAACATTTACGTTGTGTAACTGATATAGTAGGTCTTCACGTTCACTAGAAAAGCAATGAATTTTAGTTGATCGTTCACTTTGGAAGGAAAATAAAAAAATCTCTTAAAGTTAGTTTTTCAATTGAGTTGATAACCATACAATAGCTACGTATATCAATTTTAAAACTTCTTGTGTACTTAAGAAATGAATTGTGGACATGCTCGGGAAAAGTGCATCAAAATTGGTATACATGTTTATTCTTTTAAGTTGAGGTATTGAAATACATATACTGGTTGATTATATTTTTGCACTTAATATCTTACCGGAAGACTGTTGATGAGAAATGAATTGTGGACATGCTCGGGAAAAGTGCATCAAAATTGGTATACATGTTTATTCTTTTAAGTTGAGGTATCTATTCCCTTTTCAAAGAATTTCTACTTGAAATATATCGTGATAATGTCATCTAACGTTCCCGTTTTGGAGATTCATATAACTCAAATGTTTAAATGTTTTTTACCAGTTTTTTATCATTCATCTAGTAGCTGTTTTTCATTTTGTGGGAAAATTTAGTAGTCTTCAGAGAGAAAAATTCCTTACTGACAGCAAACAACCTTTTTTCCTGAAATCACTTCATAACTCGCAATATCCGTCGGTCGTTAATAGCTTGATTTTTAAATTGTCCATTTTTTCTCTCAAATATTCATTCAGGAGAATTTATTTCTCTTGTAACTTTAATTGTTTTATTCAAAATTTAAATGTAATAATGTATCTGAATGTAGGAAATCAGAAAACTGATAACATATCATTAAAAATTGATATTTACTGTAGGGAAAATCGATAAATTTTAGGAAAGACTTCAGGCATTCTTTATCATTTTGACAACTTTTAAAGACAATCAGAACATAACCAGGTGCATTAGAAAAAATGGGGATAGATGTTTTCTGAATGTCCTTTATGCTACATAACTGTCTTTAAGATCCCCACATAACAAATTTGTTATAATTATCATGGCAACATACTACCCTACTTATATGTCCCCACGTATTTAGAATGCCATTTAACGATGTTTTGAAAATGGACAATGGAAAGTAATAAACAATAATTCGGGAAAATGGCCGTAATCTTTCCTCGGTGTTTCCATGGGTATCTGCTGAAGTTGGGCGGCCGATGGACTCGCGTATATCTTTTGTTTTTTGATATGCTAAATAAATTTCTTTGAAAAGTGTATGTAACCAGTCCTTTGACAATATAGCAAAATAATTGCTATGATGTTACAGTTTAATTATAGATATTATTTCTAAATACTGCATATGTTTTTCTAATAGAATGATGACGGTCTTGAAGAGTATTCATAACTTTGTTTAGAGGCATAAAATATGTGCATAGTTTCATTTAATATCCACAGATTTTAACTTTCTAAACATTACTTTATTCACAACTTCAGGAAAAATAAATTTTCCTAATGTGCAAAACATGTATATATCTCTATGCTAGCTTGTGGTCACACCTCTGTTTGTCATCATACTGTACTAGCTTTTATACTAGCTAGTTAGGAGTTATGGGTACCTATAAAACCAGTTTAATCCCACCATAACTCACTGTCTGTACTGCATGTGAGCCAGATTCTCTTGACTCTATGTTGTAACCATGTTTGTGTCTTGAGCTTTTTTATGGTATCTTGTACATGAAAACATGTCCATTGGATAGCGTTAATTGATTAGTTCTTCACTGGTTACCTTTCTGTTTTGTTTTTGGTTCAGTTGACGGCGCATCGTGTGTAGGATGTCCTCATAACAAGCAAAGCCAACAAAAAAGTGTAAAAAGTCCGTAATGCAAGACAAATTGAAGCAAATTCCACAATTCATAATTAAAAAATATAAAAAAAAACATAAAATTAACTGAACTGAAATAGAAGAAGACAGCAGATGACCTAAATAACTAGCATTGTGTAGCACACAAAAACAGGAGTGACACGAGGTTCTATGGAACGAGAAGCATGACTTTTGTTTTGTTCCTTTAACGCCACCCATGGCATAGCCAGTGAGTAAAATCCATTAAAGTGTCAACTTCTGGTGAGGTGTCGTTTCCAGATGGATGTGAAATCTAACTGGAGATATCTTGTCTCATATGTGACACAGAAACTTCGAATCAGCCAATCAATTCGTAAAATTTCTTAGTGATAAATGAAACAAGGAATTATCACAACCTTGTCTTAGAAGTTTATGTGACAGCATTATCGCTCTAACAAAACGACTGTGTCATGTAAACACCATAGGATGGAGACCTTTGTATGCTACTGCTACGAAAGGGAATATATTACAATTCGTTGATACCAATTTTGATGCACAAGATATGCTCATGTCGTCGATTTACGACTCATCAGTTGTGCTCAAGCCCTATAACGTTGAAAATCAAAACAAACATCCAAAAGGTTGAAGAGCAAATTCAAAAATACCAAAATCACCAAAAGGGGCAAGAAAAGCCAAAACCATCAAATGACAGGGCTATGCACGAGGGAGACACTCGATCCTTAGTTTTTACAAATTTTACAATCTTGTAACTGTAAATTTTATCAATTTCGCGCTTGGAGTCAATGGCATCGGCTCAGTGATGCAAATACAATTTTTTGATATCAATGACATATAGTCATCACGTTTGATTACAATCGCCGATTATCATCAATGTACAAGTGTAGGTCCACATATGAAGCAGGCCTCGGATAGTCGAGATCATCATCTATATAGCAGAAACTACAATTAAAAGACTGGTCTCTTTTCTTATTTTTTCTCTGTAGTAGCACATGTAAAAAGTTTTTTTGGGGTTTAACTCGTGTATAGTGAAAAAAGTAAAACAAGACCGCACCCTCAGAATTTCGTATTGATAATTTTTCACTTCGATATAACACGGTACTCGATTTTTTATTGTTATTGGGCTGCGCATCAGCGGAGTTCTATTTGTACTTGTTTTTTTCCTTATGGGATGGTTAATGGGAGTCTGGTTTCTCATCTGGGATCCTTATTATCTATACTAATATAGCTCTTTGTGTAGTCTGTAGTAATCTTCCGAATTTTCTTATTGACTCGGACAAGCTCGATATTCTCCTCCTGTATATGTATACTGTTGTCTGGTTTCGGATAATAAACGCGGAACGCAGTATATTCATCAACTGGTTCCTAATATTATCATATCTTATAATGTATTCAGAAACAAATTGGTCATCAGTCCCAGTTGTGCGTCATACGAGAACATCAGAGTTCGATAGAGAAAATAACAATTTTACTTTATCTACAATTACATGTATGTACATAAGCATGTCTATGTATATCATGTCCATGTATGAACACATTTTGCAAGTTACTTTTCAATATATATTATAGCGTTACAATATAAAAAAAAACACTCTATTTATTATTGAAATGCCCCCCCCCCCCCTCCCCCCAGAACCATTGATATTGAAGTAGCCATCTGGATTTCATTATGAATATTTTTGATATCCATATACACCTAAGACATAATATAAATACAAATACACACGTACGTCCATGACACTAATTTTGTAGCGTGCAATAGTATCAATTATAAGCAAGACAAATTTTCACACTTGTAAATTAATTCAACAACTTGTTTTTATGTAATGTCTTGCTTGACACTAACCTATTTCAATTGATATTTCCAAGTGAAAACTCTGTCGACAATCACTTATAGACTTCGCTTTATTAAACATTGTTTTAGTAACGAATCATTTATTTACTTTATTAAAAAAGAAGCATCAACGGAGCAGAGCTTTTGTATACAGGATTTATCAGATTGCATTAATAGACCTTAACATAGAACTTAACTAGACAGGTAATATGTAGGTCAAGGAACATACATGTATAATGGCTAGACATTATTACTCAAACAGTATAAACCAACAAAATGTCATTCCTTAATTATAAATATAAAGTTAATTTTCCATTATTGTACATTTATTTACGGAATATGCATTTTAAATAGAATCCTTATTTCTTCTGTTATAAGTATTTATCATCTGAGTATTTTTCGTTAATTTCCCCTCAATTGGCTCATTTGCAGGACCTCAATTTTACAGTTGACTGGCTTTGATAAATTTGTGTCACATTTTTCGTGATGAGGTCCTTTCCCAGGATCTATAAAGATATGCTAACTATATCATTATGTGTGCACCAACATTGGAAGATGCATGTGTCAGTCAAAAAGGTGTCACTTCAACTTAACTTTATTTACTGTCCTAAGTTGATTTTGGCTTGTGTGCAGATCGATACACTAGAAGGCGTACATTTTATACTGTTTGGCTTCTTTTTCACGGTCCATTGATCTGAGTAAATTATTTTCTCAATAAGTTTAAATAATTTGATGTTAATATGTACTGGAATCAGTCTGGTAAATTTCAATTCGCCTGGATCTAGTTTTCATGGTCTAGTGATTTTTACACACATTTGCATAATCTTCACAATAGCAAAATGATTTTTTTTGCGCAGCGCATTTCCTTTACCTTTTTTGAAGCAATTTTGACTTGTATCATGTATTTTCTGATGATTTTCAGAAACCCCTGGATGATGTTTCAGTAACATTAATTAACCGATAGAAAAGATATTTTTTTTAGTAAATCTATACTACTAAAATTAAGGCTCAACTTCTTTGGCCGGTCACCACGTAAAACTGCAATAATAACAATCAAAATCCGAATTTGACTGGATAAAGTTGTGTGATAATTTCGCACGTTGAGGTCGATACGTTTCTTTAAATGCTGGAATTATCGATAAGTTAACACGATCCGAACCAATCCGACATGTTTCCAGGATTCGTCATTCGTCTTCTCTTCCGTTGTAGGCATAATTTTTCAGCTATAAGGTGACCAGAGGTAGCCGTACGCATGGTAATTATACCTCAGATGAATTAACTTATTAATAAACTACTTGCACTTCTAATTATTAAAAGAGCGGTTGGTTTTGACATTTTTTTATATAAACAATAAGAATGTAAGACAGTGAATAGAGATTTTGCGCTGAATATTTTTACACAATACAATAATGGAACAATTATATAAGAAAACTTTAGTTAATACTTGAATAAAACATATAGCATCATAAGTTTGAGTGAGCTTTTAAAACGGATAAACTTAATATAGATACGATATGTACATATCAAGAGATCTTATATTTTAAAGGGAATTAAAGTATTTCGGTTTAATTTTGAATATTGTTTCAATTTATTACAATAAATTGGTACCAATGAATGATTATCGTTATAGGGAAAAGACAAGTCTTAGTAACAACAAAGTACAAATGTAGTATATATATATGTAAAAGCAATATCCTGTTTTTTTTTCACCCACTGCCTTACAAGAAACATATTACTCGCCTTCCGAAAAATGCGGAGGTGCTCTGTCCAAGGGGTAAGAAAAGCTATTCAACCTTTTTATGATACCGGGTAGTTACCTAGTGTAATATAAAAGAACTTTGAAGACTCCAGATACCAGGTCACAGTCAATAAAGTATCAGTTATAAAGAATCAAATTTCTCTAAATGGTTTATTTGTTTTGCAAACATATTGTGTAACAGCTCTTGAATATTTAAAGGTCGAACATAATATCTGTTTTGTAAAATCCTACTGTAGCAACATATTTGCACGTGTTTTGTTACATAAAGCATGCATCTAAAATTTATGATCACTTTATCATTTCAGTTCTGTTTCAGTAAAATGTTCATTAAGCCAATATTAAATTTGACTGATAATGTTAAGTTTAAACACTGTTTTACATTCAATAATACAAACAAAATTGTTAAATAATTCATAGTTTGGCATATTGCCTTTGCACGTTATATTAAACAAACATTTTTATTTGATTTAAATCGTTCAAGCAAATATAATTATATCAAAAGCAGAGCTTACCTCATATTTTATTCCATGTGCAGTCTACAAATGGATTTTAATCGACTCATAGACTTGTCATCAGTGGTCCTTATCTGGTGTTCTTCAGAATTACGTCTGATGACCGAGATTATAAGAAACTTTGTTTAACCTAGGCCCATGTGGGAAAAATCATTTGAAAATAGCTTGTCGGCCAAAGGAATCGGACATGTCTGAGATGTTTCTCTTTCGGGGTTGTGTCTAAATGAAATTAGACTTGGCAGCTCGACTTGTCTTGAGATGTTCCTCTTTCGGAGTTGTGCCTGATAATCCGGACTGTCCTTAGTAGTTCCTCTTGTGTCTGAAATCATGCTAACTCTGAAACTACTTAGCAACAGGGAGCAAGACTTAGCAGCAATAATATTTATCCAAAAACCAAGATCGCCAACCTCCTCAAATGCCTAACATAAAACCGTGTGGAAATTCATCTCATAAAGTTTTCTTTTGTGAGATTTAACCCAGTTTAAGCAAATCCGGGCAGCAACGATATTTACATGTGGATGATCTCATATAAAAAAGTCTACTGAGTCTAATAAACCAGCAGGTATCCTCTTGATTACTGCTGTTATATGTTTTATGGCCGTTTAATCCAGGTTGGTGTTAAAGGCTGGGAGCATTTAGTGTGTTTTCTTTTTCAAATATTACGTGTATCAATTCATTCCTTCATAGCATAGATTGAATTCAAACTGTGGATGATTTCTAGAATTTTAGTGAAGAAAACGCAATTTCATAACTAATCAGTCGAAAGAGTTTAAAACTATTTTCTGTTAGAGTTCTATATAGCTTTCAGCTATCTTGCTTTATTATAAATTGGTATATATAACTCATTTTTGTGGGCAACTCTATTTTTGTCCGGAATAAAACGAAAATCTCAATTTAAAGAAAATATATTTTTTTAACTATTCATATTGTACAACAGTCAAAGGTAGAGGATTTCTTGGCAAAAAATTACTGCGACACCAGGATATTATTGAAACATATTGTTGCAAAATGTTCCACTTTTATATATCGAAAGCCTTCTGGCGTCCCAAAATCAATAGTAAAACAGGCTGTTTAACGCCATTAAACATGTGTGTACATCAATGATGAATACAAAAGAAATAGTAACGCCTTATTTATTCGGAATTATTCGATGAAAAGGACATTTTACATAGCTAACTTTCATTTACACAATAAAAAGTGTCATATATTGTAGAATATTGCGAAATGTTCAATTAATTGTTGATTTGATATATCCTCATATTCTGCTAACATAGCCATTCGTATAAAATGTGTAACTTTGCGGTATTCAGAAGATAAAAATTAATATTGTTCCTAAAATTTTGGAATTTTTGTTCCATGTGCCAAATCTTTCATTTTATTATTAAAATTACAACACTTTTTTTTTACTCCTGCCACAAATATCAAGTTTAATGCAAATTTTTAAAATGAACATTTTCTTTGGACATCTTTTAAACTAGAATTCAGAATAGTGTGTGCATTTGTATTTGCTATTCGTTATTCGCGTTCTTTTAAATCCACTTTCTCCGAAAATATCGCATAAAATTTTCGACATTTACGTATGATTCATATTTAAACCAACTGTCTCGTCATAAATATAATTATTCGATACCAATTAATCAGTTGTACTCAAGGCCTCAGATGTTGAAAACCAAAATAACACAATCCAAAATGTTGGAGAGCAAATTCAAAATAACAAAATGACCAAAAGGGGTAAAGCCAAAACCATCTAAGGACAGAGCTATCCACGAGGGAGATACTCCTTAGTTTTCACAAATTTTATAATTTTGTAACAGTAAATTTTAAACATCAATTTCGGGCTAGTATAGAAAAACTAGCAACTGTTTTGGGGATAAAAGGTATTCCTCGTAAAAACAATAAACATCTGATAATGCTTGTTGAAGAAATAAGTCGATTAAAAATCGAGCACCATGCCTTGTGTAACATTCTATTAATTTATGTTCCCGTAAAGTTACAAACGTAAACAAAATTTACTGAGTTTGATGTCTCAGTTGATAAAATAAAAACATAGGAAAACGTGTCAAGTTTGTGAACTAATAATAAATATACATCACTGCCAAATTCTTTTTAAAATTATGAAATGAGAAAAAAAAAATTCGTTTCATTATGTTTACAATTTCAAATTTTGGGAAAATGTTCAAAATAAATTAGTATTGCCGGTATCAAAACAGTATATATTTAGATATGTAGAAAAATGCGATATGTATACGATAGTTAACAATGAATACATTTATTATCTTCAACGCCCACTATTTTCTCTTGTTGTCTTAACTGTCTTACTTTTTCAATTTTGAGATTTCGAAAAATAAAAAGAAGTACAGTAATAACAAAAAAACCAACATAAAACGACCAGAACACGATATATTACCTTACAGACAATCTTGAATGGTTACCAGCAGTTCATTTAGGTTGAAAACAAATTATTTCATGTTACCCGTGCTAAATGTAATTCCTTGATACCAATTCTGGTGCACAAGATATACACATGTCTTCAATTTACGACGCATCAGTTGTGCACAAGGCTTAAAATGTTAAAACCAATGAGCAATCCAAATGGTTAAAGAGCAAATTCAAAATACCAAAATGACTAAAGTGATATAAACATGTCTTGATCGATCTTGTTTGACTGCATAACAACATATCTGTATTTGCTTGTGTTATCTTGAATTGTGATGCAACAAAATCAAGATAAAATAATAAGACCGGAAATGTCGTATCAGATTAAAGTTTGATACTAGTGATATTTGTTAAATATAATACAGTCTCACTTAATCCATTTGATTAACTATACGATGCTATGATACAGTCTTGCTCTGGGTTTAAAAGTGTCAACAGCTTTTTGTTTTTATTATTCACATGCTCGTGATAAAGACTATATTGGTCGAAACGTTGGATATTTGTAACTGTTTAGTTTGATTGCTGTTGTTTTTTTTACGATTTTATATTTGGTTTTGTTCGACTTGTGTATTTCATACATTTGAGTCGTTTTATGCCCCTTTTGACAGCTCACCATTTTCATTTTTTTTTCTTGTTATCCATTGATAATATTGATTGTTTGATTAACTATGCAATGCTATGATACATGACTTACTGTGGATTACGTCAATAGATTGCATTTATTTTAATTTTTATGGATCCTCAATTACATGTGACTGAAAATTGCCAATCAAACTCCACGGTTTAATTTATTTTCAGACGAAATTTAATTTCAAATAGTTGAATTCAGCTGAGTGTTCGGCATATGCTATTGATCTCTTCACTCTGTGAACACTAATGATAATGTCTATGTTGTTTGCTGTGCAGTGGGTTCTTTATTTACATGTTTGTGTTGGAATGATGGTTGAACAGTTTGAAGTAAAGGATAAGAAAATGATTGAAGGAACGTCAAATGCAATTAAAAATTTACAAACCCGTTCGGAATGCGTCAGCATCTGTTTTCAAAGAAAGGACTGCTATGTGTGTAGCTACAACCAATTAAATAAAACATGTAAAATTGACACTTCCTCTGGTAGATACATTCGGACCGAATTATCTGAGGGTTACGTCGCTGCGGCAAGAAAATATGAAGGTATGTACGATCATTAATTTGGACACTAGATACTGTTTTTGAATGGTCATTACCCAAACTTTTTTAAACCCTAAAGCAACAGTAATACCTTGTAAACAAAACGGGCTTAAACAATCTGATTCGCTGAGAATAAATTTATATAAAATATATTACAAATTTATTCTCAATACAAAATAGCATTTATATCTTTGCTGTAACGAATATAAAGAGCACTATATGGAAGGGGAAATTGTGAAAAATACAAAATTACAAAACGGACAATTTATTATCAAACATCTTAGGTGACAAGAAAACAGCATTCATTGACAAAAAAAAAAAAAAAAAAAAAAACAAAACAAAATACAAAATAGACAGTTTAATAAATATAAATATTATTTTAGTTCTTTTTATGATTAAAATATTTAAATATTTAGATTTACTATATCTAATATTAGTATCTTTGGATGGTTATTTTGAAACTCCTGGGATGATGCCTCTGCTGGTGGACCCTAGGTCCCCGAGGGTATTCGCTAACCCAGTCGTCAGACTTGTCTGACATGATTAATCATTGATTTGTTACAGAAATTACCAGTATTTAGCAAAATTCAAAAATAATAGAAATACTAAGGGTTCATTCCTTGTATTGCACATGGTAGATCTCCTTAGCTGAAATTTGGCTTCCTATTTCGGTATTTTTGGTTGAGTACTTCTTGTTTAATACAAGTTTGGTTTTTGGTCTTCCAAATGTTTCGGTTTTAATGCTGCTGATGAGAGGTAACTCCTTGAAATGCGTCGTATACAGCATAGTATAAATTTACTATATCTAATATTAGTATCTTTGGATTGTTTTTTAGAAACAGTAACATTAATTTTTAAGTACTGAAATATATTGTTACTGAATTTAGAGGTTTAGTGCAGGTTTTGATATGAATATACGCAAACTTTGCTTTTCTAAGGATCAATGTTATCTTCTGTGTTTTTAATTTTTATTTTTAATGTCTTTATTTATTATTTTTTAGTCTAGGGAGGGTATGTGCCTGAACGAAAAAAGTTTAATAAGAAGACATTATCCAATTTTGTGAAACATAAGGAATATCTCCATCATGAATATGCCTTTGGCTTTACTTTTTTTGTTCTTTTGGTATTTTCTCTTTATTTATTCATGTTTTATTATTGTTTTGATTTTAACATTTTATGAGTCTCCGATGGTGTTATCAGTTGAGTGAAAACAGAAAAGGAATACCGAATCGACAAAATAATAAAAGTAGCTAGCAAGATCTAAATAATAAAGCTGGCAAAATGCAACATAACAGATACCTAATTAAAAGAATAAAACATATATTAAAAAAATCGAACAGAATTATAACAGGACAGCCCATAAACTAAAGCACCAGTAACATGAACAATATAAACCCCATGTGAAATGAATGCATTCTCTGAAAAACAAGATTGTTCATAGGAGTCTAAGGAATAAATTAATTCTTAGCAAAACATGATTGTGTATTGTAATTGGAAATTTCTGTTTTCTTTGAAAATCAAGATTATAATTATATTATATAACCGAGGTCATAGCTGTTACGTTCTTTTGTATTAATAGTGTTCGTATTATTGTTTCAATTACCAGTAATTGGGTATTTCCTTCTCATTTATTGTATTACAGTATTCCCACTTTTTCTCATATTGTTTTTTTACAGTTTAGAGGTTTAGTGCAGGTTTTGATATGAATATACGCATACGGAAAGCCTACGCGTGCAAGTTCCATTTACGGGAATCGTTGCCATTCTGAATATGCTGTCGATGGAAAGAACAATACTATTGAACGAGTATATGTCTTAATAAGAAGTAGATACGGTAAAATTTTTATCTAAATTATATTTATGTTACCTGAATTCTAATTTTAATCCTCAGTTTAAAAGAAAAATGAAAATAACTCTTCCATTACGAATATAGCTTAAAAAAAAAAAAAAAAAAAAAAAAAAAAAAAAGAAAAAAAACACGCAATTAGCAACAATTATAAAAACGACAGAAAACATCATCAGAGTTTGTAATAGAGTGGTATCTGAGCTCTCGTCTAATTGTTGTCATTTTTATTATGTTAGCTGGCTTAGTAAATGTTATATTTCTTTTTAACCGGTATTATTAAGAATTAACTTGTTGATTTTCACAGGGTACCGTTTCAATAATATAGATGTCACTATCGGACTTTCCAGCAACACAATGACCTTATGTGATCATTATGAGGGAACCAGTGACCAGAATTTCGTGAAATTTGATTGCAAAGAAAGTATATTCGGCCGATTTGTTAGAATTACCAAAAGAGAAAATGGAATCATGGACCTTGCAGACGTTAAAGTATTTAATAGAATATTACAATAGGGTATATGCGTGTTTGCCTATATTTGTCGGTTTGTATAGTGAAGTGGAGTCACTTATATATAACTGAGATCGTGTAGATCGTGTAGATAGTGCCTCAAATCGTTTTAGTTAATGTATATGTATTTTGCATTCCCCCATACAACTTGTATAATTTTGTATCGTTACGATGATGAGGAACACATATTTTTTTTTATTTTATGAGGTACAGAAAAGATATAGGGTTTGGTATCCAAATGAAAATTTAAAATCTTATCGCGCTTCTTTATATAGTTACCTGAATGCATAATTGTGTACAGATATAAAATGCACAAAGAAAAAAAATAAAACAATTAAGCAGTAGTTGAAGTAGAAAATTTAAATTTACATGCAGAACTGGATCCCTGTGGACTCCAAATTTTGAACGTCACAATTCTAATATCATATTGCTCATCTATATACAGTGTGTGAGAATTATTTATAGAAATAAAATGCATAAATGAAAAATTAAAGAGGAGTTTAAGTCACAAGTTTAAATACACTATGTCAGAATTCAACTTCAGTTGGCCCCAGTGTTGTTGACAAAGCATCATGTTGAAACCGTATTAGGCATGCATAACTTGAAGCTTAAATTCATTATTTTTAAAAATTTAGATGACAAGATTTAATTCACAATTTTAGAACTTCAACTCTTACTGGTCTGTTTTGAAAATCAAAATTTTAAGACTAGATTTTTGCATACAGTACATTGTATATGACAATATGATGTAGAAATAAATTGTTTGAATTTAGAAATGAAACAAACGTTTAGGCCACATTAAAAAAGACTGCCGGTAACAATGTCCCCAGATTTTCGTCGAACGTGAGAGGATACTAACGTATAAAACTACATCAAGTACAGACCAATTCAATCTACATGAACCAAAACCTAATGAATATTAATGTGTATTGCCATCAAAATTTTAAACAGGATGTGTCAACTTGCATTCACATCAATTTTACTTCATGTACAGACCAATTTAATCTACATACGCCAAAACTAATGAATGTTAATGTGTATTACCAACAAAACGTTCGAAACGCTTTGTCTAGTTGACGTACACATCAATTGTACCTCATGTACAGATCAATTCAATCTACAAACACCCAAATGAACATTAATGGGTTTTGCCGTCAAAACTTTCGACAGGCTTTGTCTACTTGACGTACACATCAACTGTACCACAAGTACAAACTAATTCAATCTACATACACCAAACTGTGTTTTACAAACAACACTTTCGACAGGCTTTGTCTACTTGACATACAGATCAACTGTACCTCAAGTACAGACCAATTCAATCTATATATACCCAACCCAAATGTTTATTAACGTGTATTACCATCGAAACGTTCGACAGACTTTGTCTACTTGACCTACACATCAACAGTACCTCAAGTACAGACCAATTCAATCTACAAAACACCCAAGCCTAATGAACATTACTGGGTATTACCATCAAAACTTTCAACAGGCTTTGTCTGCTTGACGTACACACCAACTGCACCATATGTACAGACTAATTCAATCTACACACCTAACCCAAATAAACATTAATGAGTATTACCATCAAAACTTTCAACGGGATTTGTTTACCTGACGTGCACATCAACTGCAACTCAAGTACAGACCAATTCGATCTATATACACCCTAACCTAATGAACATTAATGTGTATTACCATCTTATGATCTTGTCAACAAAATGGTTTACCTGTCTACATATCTGTGTACTCTAAAGGTTGGAACAATAAATATACGGACAGTCAAGGTAGAATATACATGCCAAACCGTTAATTAACTTTAATTACCTGAAACACACAACATGTAACCAGAACAAATTTCTTTACCTGTTAATTTACTTAAGATAAAAATCACACAAATTTTAACAAAAAAATAAAAAGATTTTCTTGTGGGAAGATGAAGAGAAAAAAACTTGCACCATAGCTCTTTCTTGTATGTATGTACTTTTTTCTATTTTGTATAAATTTGCCATCAATTTAATATTATTAACAATTGTCATAATTTCATACATTAAAATTATACTCGATGTGAAATGTCACTACATATTTCAAAAAAATATTTTAAAAAGTTTTGAAAAAGCAAATACGAGGAGAAAATGACCAAACTACTTGGATATGTCCTTAAATAAAGGTAATTCTGACATAAAACCATTCTGCACGTTTCTACCCTAGAACCATTTATGACAGTACTACCCTAGAACTATTTTGGACGGTTCTACCCTAGAACAATTCCCTAGAACCATTGATGATAGTTCTACCCTAGAACCATTTATGACTGTTCTACACTTAGTCTAGAACCATTCTGGATTGTTTTACTATAGACCCATTCTGGACAGTTCTACCCTAAACCATTTATGACGGTTCTACCTAGAATTGTTCTGGAAACTCTGTTAATTGATGTGTTCAATCAAAATTTTCAAAACGGAAATATGTCAAATACTCAACAAATTGGAACAATTTCTTTAATATATAAAAAAATGACCCAAAAATCTAAATAATTATAGACCTACTACTTTATTGAATATTGACATTAAATTACTAGCATAAACTTTGGCACAACGGCTAAAACCAATTTTACTTAAAATTATAAATAATGATCAAAAAGGTTAAGTTAAAAATAGATACATAGGTTTTAATATCAGGCAAATCCAAGATATTATTGATTATTCTGAGAAGTTTAAAGTAGATGGTGCTATATTATTCTTGGCTTTTTCTAAAGCCTTCGCTTCACTTGAATGGATCTTCATAGAAGAAACTTTGCAAAAATTTGGCTTTGGGGGTGATTTTAGGATATGGGTTAAAGCAATGTATTGTGGGATTAAAGGGTTTCTTTTAAATAATGGGTGGATTTCAGAACCCTTTAGAATATTTAGAGGCATAAGGCAAGGATGTCCTTTGTCTGCTCTTCTTTTTGTATTAGCGGTTGAGATACTAGCTTGTAGAATAAGGGCAGAAAAAGATATTAAAGGCGTTCAAATAAAGCTTGACAGACAAACATGTAGTGTTAAAATATGTCAGCTTGCTGATGATACAACACTATTTCTTAGCTCCAAAAAAGAGGTTTCTGTTGTTATGAATTTAATAGAAATATTTGGTAGTTATTCATGTTTAATTTTAAACAGAACTAAAACAGATGGAATATGGCTTGGAAAATTAAAAAACTGCAAAGATAAAATAGAAGAAATTAATTGGACTAATATTCCAGTGAAAAGTTTAGGTATATATTTTGGTTATAATAAATCAGAATGTGATAAACTCAATTTAGATAAACAAATTGAAAAAAAATCAATAAACAATTAAGTAACTGGAAAAAAAAGAAAACTGACTACCATAGGCAAAATAACTGTTATAAAATCTTTAATACTTCCGAACTTAACGTACATAGCTACTAATATAGTTATTCCAAAGAACTATATTCAAACATTGAAAACAATCCTGTATAACTTTATCTGGGATGGAAAAAAAACAGAGTCAAAAGAAATATATTAAGTTATGAATTTGAAAAAGGTGGGATAAATATGGTCGACATAGAGGTATACATAAGCATGTTACAAATAAAATAGGTATTAAAACTAATTGATGAGGAAAAAGACAACTGGAAATAATTCCCTTCATTACTTCTACGAAGACTTGGAAAAAACAACTTAGTTTTCAAAATGAATTTAGACAGTATAAAATCTTTAGATAAAAAAGTTTTTGAATCCTTACCTGATTTTTATCAAGAAATTCTAAAAAAATTGGATAATAAACTGTGAAAGAAAAAAACAATGCCAAAAACCTTTCTAGAAATTAGAAAGAAAGTAATATGGGGAAACAGATTTATCAAAATAAATGGGAAATGTTTGAATTTTACAAATTGGACTGAGGCAGGAATTTTATTTGTAAATGATATTATAGACAAATCAAGAAATATATCAGAAAGAGAGATCCTAAAAAAGCTAAAAAATAAAAAAAAATTGGTTAGTAGAGCTTTGTCAGCTAAAAAAGGCAATTCCAAAAAATTGGAAGAAAATAATTGAATCTGAAGAATCTAAAAAAAAAAAAAAAATAAACACGTCATCTATTATAAAAGATATGAAACTATTTAATATCAATTTGAAAGAAGCATCAAATAAAGTTATATATAAAAAACTGATTAATATCAAGAGTAACGAAAAACCCCATGGTTCCTTGAAATGGAAGAGACATTTTTCTCTTGAAAATTTTACTATATTCCAGGATTCTTTGAAATTTGTCTTCTCTTATACTGACGAAAATAAATATAAAATGTTCAGATGGAAATTATTGCATTATATACTACCATCAAAAGAGATTTTGAATACATGGACTATCACAGATTTAAACCTGTGCACTTTTTGTCAACAAAAAGAAGATTATTCCCATTTATTTATAAGCTGCTTATATAATGAAGAATTTTGGAAAAAAAGTTTTCAATATTTTTCAGAAAGCTAACATAGGAAAACATATTATAAGTTTAAAAAATATTGTTCTTGGATACAAGATTGAAGATGCAGAATGTTATGAAATCAATTTACTCTTAACTATAGTAAGTTTTTCTATCTACAAACGTTATATGATGTCAGACAAGAAAATTTTTCTTGTGAACATGTATCAAGTTTTTAAAAATGAAATAAGAAACTATATTAATCTTCGAAAAGAATTACCAGGTGTTCTCAAACACAATATTATTAAAAAAAATATATATCCTTGTTTAATACAGGAACTGTATATGAAGTATTATACATGTATGATCCCTGTTCAATGTAGATGTAATAGTGTAGTTTAATAGAATGTATAATTTGTAGCTAATCTTTGCAGTGCATTGTCTTTTCTGATTTTATGCTTCTATTCCATATGCGTGGGTGCCACAAAGTAAGATGCACATGTTGAATTGAAAGAAAAAGTCTTGCATAAAAAAAAATAAATTTTCTTATTTTCATGATGCTGAATCCCCCTTTTTCCCCCAACTTACATCCTACTGTTTTAATATCTTTGTTTCTTACTAATCAGAAAACATACCTCTTGATTATAAAATGATTTCTAATATATTAAAATTTGTAAGGTTAAAAAAGGTTAATTCCAAAAGCCCCCCCCCTCCCTCTCTTTTTCTCTCAATAGAAAGAAGAGTTACTGCCCTTTATGTTATATACACTTTGAATAGATAAGTATAGAGGAAGAACTACAGTTCATTGTATGTAAAACCTACCATACATAAAAAGAGAATCCTTTTGAATAGTCCATTATATTAATAAAAATGAATTTTATTAAACAATATTTTCAGAACCGATTACTGGAGAAGCATATAAAATTATCCGTAAATTATATACGAATGAATAATACAAAGTACTTGTTAAATGAATCCCCTGGTTCATTAACAAGAAATACACAGGGATGAATCTCAGTGAGATCGTTGTATAATTGAGAGGTATTGTAAACAATATGTAATTGAATAAAAGAAGTATATTTGTTAAAAAAAAAAGAATTGTTCTAGAACCGTCCTCTCTGACAGAATGGTTTAGGGGTTAGAACTGATCTCAACTGTACATGTATAAAATAATTACCTGGTTTTTACTTCATACTTCTTAAAATAGTAGCATACATTTGTACTACCTCACACACAGATCTCTTGTCAATAATGTTGGGTTGATTGATGACATTGTTGACCCGAGTTTCATAAACCTTTTATTGCTCTGCCCTGACTTTGTGATTATTGATACCTACTCCTTTTATTACAGATTCGTTATTTGTTTCATTACAGTTGACTTACTTATGACCTAATTGGAGCCTTCGTAACAGAATATATTGTTATCGTAGCTAAAATCAAATTCCCCGAAACCAGGGAGTTAAATGAAATGGAACGTGACAGAAATACTCATCAGGGGATATCTAAGATGGTTTTGTTGAACATAGAAAACTCATATCAAGAGACTTTTTGAAACCACTTGCAACATTCCTTAACTTTGCAGCAATAAAACTTGGAGAATCCTCTTTTAGAAGTATATCTGAACGATTAAATAACGTCTGGTAAAGTCTGCTAGAGTCTGGAAGGGTCTCGTGGCAAAATATTAGAAAATATACATATTTGATAATATTTTAATTCCGTATTATAACATTATTTCATCAATTTAATAAACAATTGTAATAATTTATCCTTTGTTGGTCATATTTAGCATGTTTAGGAAGATCGGCAAACATCTTCGTTTATTGTAATGGCGGAAAGAGAGTCTGGTCGAAATATATCAGATTATATACAAGTGTGTCAATATTTTCCTGCATTTTTTGTTTTCTGCCATTATTATTTCACCATTTTAATGAAAGTATCTATCAAATATTGGTTTTTATTTGCATTTTGGAAGATTGACAAACATTGTCGCTCGTTGTCATGTTGGACACGAAGTATGGAAAGAAAATACTATATCTAACATGAAAATAAGGGGAATATACTCATTTTAACTCATTATCGTAACTATTTAAAGATAAATGGCAACTGTTTCAATATTTATTAAATTGATTTCAGTCTTTATTGGACTAAAATAAAGTTTGAAGTTGATGTAAACAACATCGCCATTAATAGATAAGGACTAATTTTAGAACAAATCCGAAACAATGTAGTAATCTCCGCCATATTCATAACGGAATATGTTACCAAACCCAACGATTTGGACGTGTTCATATTTTCTTAAATTCAATTTTGAACCGACTCTAGAAAATATTTCAGTACGAATTAAACATGTTAAATAAATATTTTCTGGGAGAAGAAAAAATATGAAAAAAAAAAATTAAAAAAAAATAAAAACATGAAAGATGCATACATGTATTAATAAATTAAACAACAGAGAAGGACAGAAAAAATATTTAACTTTAACTATATACACAACAGATAATTGAAATAAATAAAAATATATACACCGGTCAGGCGAAGGAAAAAGAAGTGACCCAAAACAGTTTTATTGAAATAAATAAAAATATATACACCGGTCAGGCGAAGGAAAAAGAAGTGACCCAAAACAGTTTTTTTTTAATTAAGGGAAAAATTGGAATACTCCAGCTTTGTCTGTCACGTCCGTCAAGCAGAGGAAGAAAAAGTCAATAATAGGAAGAAATTTGAATAGTTCCGTTCATATCAAATATTATATATAGCAGTCAGTAATGAATCATGCCAGGACAAAAGTAGAAAATTTACAGCGGACAAATGTTATTTAAAACAGAAAATCATGTTATTAAAAACAAAAATATTACGTCAAATAAATATTACTAAAAATAGAAAATTTGCGGCGCACGGATGTTACTAAAACAGAAATATTACCATGATTACGGCAAATGTGTATTAATAAAAACAGAAAATCATGTTAATATTTAATTAAATAGCCTGCGAGTTACGGATGTTACAGAAATAGTTATAAAGTTATAATTCTATGATATGAATGATGAAATAATGCTATAATAACATATATATATAACAAGAAAATAATAATTAAACATGTATATATTCTTATATTTTGTCACCAGACTGTTCCAAACTCTAGCAGATTCTGCCAGACTCCATTTAGACGCGCTGATTATGTGAATATCTTTGAAGATGGCTACCACGGGAAAGGTTAAGTTAAAATTGGTACTTTATGGAAAATTCACTTAATGATCTTGTCTAAAACAACTAAGCAATTAAATCAAAAGCTGGCAGAAATGTAATGTCATTATCTTGACTCCTTTATCATTTCTTTTTATTCACCGACTCCATTAATTGCAAAAAAAATTCGATTTTTCATGGCGACATTTGATCACACCTTTCTCAAATTGTGAATACCCCGCGGCACAACAATTTTGATTACTTTTTGCCAAGTAAAGTTTCCTATGTCCCTAAAACACATCATTACCAACTATTGCATTTGTCTATCCATTATTTTTGTTTGCATACTCCATCCAAAAACACAATTACCGTATCTATCATTGGGACAACATTTCGCGATCCCGACAAGAGCTTATGACGTTTATGAGCTATGTTTTTTCCCACAATGCATGTCAACTACCATCATAACTTTATATGTACCGTGTGTATAATTGCGTTTCTCTTTTAAACAAGTTTATAATAATAATAATAATAATCTTTATTCGTAAGCAATACAGCTCATATAATATGAAATGTAACGTTACACATATCGACATCACTCGGTATGACGTCCAATGAGAATCGTTAATATATTCGTTTATGGTTACTCTTGACCAATCAAGCGTAACGTCACTATACCTTTTCGGTTGTTCATACTGAAAATACATAGATATGCCAGGCCTTAAACACCTGTTTTTACGGAAGAAATAGGTACTTACACTCGTTCAAAAATGAAGAACTGGAAAATCGTCAACTCGTATTTAAAATTCAATGTGTTTGCTGCGCTGCACTCGGAGAAAAACGTGAATTTTAAAAACTTTAAGATTTCCCAGTCTTCATTTTGAACTCGTGTGAGAACCTATTATTCTTTGATATTTTAAACTAAATTTTATTTATTAAACATGTTGATATATGTAACAACGAATTCGTCATCCTGTCTTCAGTATAATGTTATCAATGTCTTTGGAAATTCTACGAATTACTTTATTTACTTCATTGGGGAGGGGGTCATTTATATCCTGATAACAGCGTTTACATGCTAATTGATGTTTATAGCAAATGCATTATCGAATACATATTTCGTTCATACCGTGCCCTAGAAGAAACATTTAAAATCTCAATTGCCTTGAGCTGGAGATTTACCAAATCTTCACAATTTTTCGTAGAAAACACTTTTAGTGTATTAATCAGTTTATTTTTTATTATATAAATATATGATCATGTATAAATATTGAGTACAGTTGAACTCTGAATAACTCTAAGGTAATACTATTCTAATTACTCCGTTGTGCAGTAGTTGTCGGACTATAAAGCCAAAGGTTCCTTGTTCGATTCCCGTCCCGGACGAAAATTTCAGGAATTAAATTTGGCCCTATGGACCTCGTTTGCGAGAATGGTCACGTTAACAGTTGCTAGTCTATCGGAATCGGAGGGAAAATGTCTGTCCAATGTTAAGAGAGAGGAACACACTTCGCTAAAATGCAGCCACAGAGACAGCTCTTGCATCCCTATTTGAAGAGGAATTGCCATAAGTTGGTATGCTTTGTTCAAATCCACTATAAATAAATAAATAAATTTAAATTGAAAAAAAAGGTTTAAGCTGAATACTAGTACATAACAGAACAATTAATTCTACATTTAGATGTTGTTGTAGGTAGTAACTGATATCTTTATTTTGACTTTTTATACAGGTTTGTATGCTTTGTTCAAATCCACTATAAACAAATAAATAAGTTTAATTTGAAAAAAAGGTTTAAGCCGGATACTAGTACATAAAAGAACATTGAATTCTACATTTAGATGTTTTTGTAGGTAGTAACTGATATCTTTATTTTGATTTTTAATACAAAAACACATTCTTTATCAGAAGCCTGGAATTTCAATAATCGTGGGAAATTAATAATTCAAATCTAAAATACATGTAAATAATCAGACGAATACAAAGGCATTAACTCTGACAGAATATATATAACCTTAATAATAAAGCCTTAATTTTACCTAAGATAGACCTTTAATTTACATATAACGTGACCACAGTGACATGAATACAAAATATATCAAAGGTCGAATAAAAATCTAATTATCGTGATTTCCTGTGGGTTTACATTTCATACCATTTATTTGAATACTTTGTACAATGTGAATAGTACACTGAAATACATGCTAGTTAAACACCAATTACATTCAGTAAATATTGAATCATATAAACATAATTTGGCAGGTTTTCATCTCAACCCATTTAAACGTCAATTGTTTTCTAACGCAGTGAAGGTGAGTCGTCATTTTGTATATATAATTTTTTATTGAAATGTGTTTTGTATATTACCATATTCCAATTTTTAATGCTTCTGCATGTACTGTAAATCAGCAAATTCAATTTTAACAAAAAATTTAAAGTGCACATACATAGAACATTTGTTAAAAGTGAAAAATCCCAAACGAAATAGGGAAGACATTTTTTAAAATCTATTATACTCGTTTCCTGATTTTTCTTGATGTCAGTAAATATTTATTTACTCGTAACTGCAAAAAGTTATCAATAAATAAGCAGGTGCCCAAAAGTCAACCTTATATAATTTAGATTGCGCCTTGTCAAAAACAAAAATTCGCGAAGGGTTACCAATTTAAACAAGAAAAATAAACTCCACAAAGATGACGGGAGAGATGGGTCGGATGTTCTCTTTCGTACAAACATTCGCAGGAAGGCTTTTATTTCGGTAAGGGTAAAGATCTGACCTCCGATTGTATTTTTTTTTTACATTTGTTTATCATTTGAATGGAAAATATTTCATTTTAATGCTTTGGTTTTCTTTTGTGAACACACATCTCTCAAGAGCACATCCAGCGGCTGTCAGGTCATTGTGACAACTTGTCGTCCAAAAATTAGATTATTCAGTTTGCCTTAGTTTTTATCAAAATATTTTGCAAAACGCAGCGTTCAGATCCAAAAACATTAAACGTAGAAGTCGAACCAAACTGCTTTAGAGCATATTTACAAACTATACAGTCATAGCTAGTGAATGTGCGGATGAACTAGTAACAGTCAGTAAAATATTATTATTACTAACAACTAATCTCAGAATGTGTCTTAATCTATTCAAGATTAGGTGCTAGATTTGTCTTCGTATTAAATGACGTTGAATGCTTAAAGACAAATTAAAGCATTTTAAACTATAGTCCTTGTCAATCTAATTAATTTTACCAGGTGCATGTTTTATATAGTTTGCAGAATGTGTTCATTTCTATCCTATCCATTAAAATCACATTTGAAAATTAAGATTTAAACTTATGCTAGTTCTTATCTATATAGGATCCAAGTCCATTTGTTCAATCGTGGCAATAGCATACATATACGGATGGTTACTTTGAAAGGGTATATTTTATGTTGGAGTAAATGGGAAACAAAAACAAAAAACAAACTTCAGAAGTTTACCATTATATATATATTGATTTATGTATTTATTTAGTTGCGGTTTTACGACGTTTTCAGCACATTTTAGCAAATTTGCGGCGGTCAGATTTTATTGTTGGAGGAAGCACCGACCTTGGTGGGAAAATTGGCAATCCTTGTCAATTAAGATCGGAGTCGAACGCACCCCATTATATATTGAAAATAATGTTTACCTATTGTATTAAGTTAAATTAACCATTGTGGGTAAAAATTGTTTCCTTCCTGGATGGTTTATATTTTTACTCTGTTAAATACATTGTGCATTATATAAAATTAGAATATATGAATTTCTCCTTCCGTATATAAAAAGCTTCCTGATAGTAAAAATTCAATCAACCTGAATTATAGGCCTTAAAAAATAAAATTTGGTTAGTGCATTTTAACATTTTCGTATAGAGTTCCAACGTGAATCATTTTTAATCTTTAAATATTAAAAATGATCATGAACATTCACTGTATACATAAGCCCTCTGTCGTAAACAAAATTAATGTATTTTAACTAACTTTTCACATGAACTTGTCCTTTTCTATCTCGGTTATAATCTTTAAATGTATTTAATCTTTTTTTTTTAATTTCTTTGTACCGTAAATTATAACAAAACGTGGGTTTTAAATAAATTGGATGCACATTTAAAAAAATTAAATAAGGTAAAAGTTTTCAAGGTATTAAATTAACATTTTCTTTCATGTTTAGTGTACATTAAATTTTAAAGAAATTTTGAAATGTTTTACTGGTCTGTTATCTTAAACAAAACATCACCCGTTACATCATCACCTAAAACTCGAGTATGATCATGGTATCACTCTTTGTTTATGTTGCTACAATGCTAATACATATAACATTACGGAGCCTCGGTGGCCGAGTGATCTAGGTAGTTTGTCATGACTACTAATAATCACTAGCCTGTCAACGCTGGGGTTGTGAGTTCGAATCTCACCTGTGGCGGGGTGTGTTCGACACCGATCTTAATTGACAAGGATTGCCAATTTTCCTACCGAAGGTTGGTTGTTCTCTCCGGGTACTCCGGCTTCCTCCACCAATAAAAAATGGCCGCCGCGAAATGGTCAAAATGTGCTGAGAACGGCGTTAAACTCCAATTGAACAAACAAACAAACATAGAACATCACTAGTTACATTGTCACCCAAAAGTCGGGTTTGATCATGGTATCGTTCTTTGTGTATGTTGTTACCGTGGTAATACATATAACATCACCCGTTACCATTATCAACAAAAGTCGAATATGCCCATTGTATCGTTCCTTGTGTATGTTGCTACCTTGGTAATACATACATGTATACAATATAAATTATCTGCAGCCTCTGGGCAGAAATGGTGATTATCTTTTCATCACACTCATATGCCATATTGTTTACTTCTAGTGTGATTTCATCAGGCATGCGTCAAAGGATCTATTTTATCTACCCCGGACAAGTGTATCTATCGAGTTAATGTTCGTTCATAAAATATTCAGATCTAAGTCTTTTTTCTAAATATGCGACGGCAATAATGCTAATAAACTATCAGTATCCAATTGTATCCTGTCGTTTTTTTTCATCGACAGTCTTCCATAAAAAAATACAGGTTGTGATTGAATTTTTTAAAACGGGACATAACAAGTAAGAGCATTTTTAAAAAGCTAAAAGTCTCTTAGCTTTTTATTAATAAAGAGTATTATTTTTTATGTATTATTAAATGTTCGTAATGTCATCACATTAAACTTTCCCTTATTATATGTATTATTTATACCTTTCAATAGATATATTACTACATTAAAGTCTGTGTTTTGATGCCTTTTTGGACTGCCTTTTTAACTAAAGGATATTCAAATATTTAAATTTTTCAGCTCTTTCATATGATCAGTGATCTTCCCCTCTTTGGATTAGCCAGTCAGATCTATAGTTATTCTTTTTCCAAATAAATGCTCTTAAAATTGTAGCTCGTTATGTATTCAGTCAATATGTCTATACATAGACTTCTATTTGTCTATTAATAGAATGTAGATGTACAGGTACGACAGTGTGAAACACGCTTGTTAAAGCAACAAACTAAAAGCGCCAAATGAAGTTCTGTGTTTTATTAGACACCCAGCGATAAGTTTAAATCTTTACTACGGTAAACTGAACAAATATTGTATGTTGTACAGCCCGTGACGATTTTCCCTAGTTTAGGTGATGCTATCCCGTAATCATGCACGGAGTTGAATATGCAGATCAGCTATTCCAGTTGATTGACCAATCAGAGGCCGTTGATCATGCATGAGTCCATCTCATGATGTTCGGACGGCCAATCAGGAGACTTATTCTGGTCCTTTTTAACGACCGGTTCCCTCTGTTTTGCTTTTGATTACTTATCCCGTTTCGCACGGGAATAATAATAATAATAATTTATTTCAGGCATAAATAGTCCATAGTTATATACAAATATGATGAAAGTTTTGAATATACAAGATGAAAAACGAAGAATTAAAATACAAATAAATATAATTAGAAATTCTAATTGGATTACATGTCAGTCAAAGTTCACATAAATCTCCGTATACCATTGTCTGAGTAAACTATACCATAAATCACTACCAAGAATAGTAAGAACAAGCTGATTATCAGACTGTTGCAAAAGTTTATACAAACTATAAATAGTTTTACATCTCATTTCCTGAAAACATCTTCACTTTCGAAACTTTTTTAATTTCTTATCCAGTTATGATCATTCTTTTATGTTTTAATAATATAACATCACCCAGAAAGTTTGCTGTAGTTGGGTTCGGTTATGATTCTAATTCTAAACAATAGTGTAATGGTAATTGTTTTGACTCTTGTGATTTTATTACACCATACATGGCTATACAATTATAGGGTAGAAATGATGATATTTCGTAAGCGGGATGTGGGAAATCTCCAATTATTAACTGCATCATTCTTTGAAATCTTACAAATTTTACATACGCACATCATTACAGAATAGTTTTTTATATTTTAAATTGGCTTGCTTTTGAAGATCACATGTTATCTGTTGTTGTACATCTTGTTATAATGTAAAAATGGAAGATTTAATAACCGAAAATCGTGGAAATGAAAATAAAATCTAAATATTACGCCCATTGTAAGCTTAAGGGCCAGATGCACGTGGTGTCCATCGTCGTAGTCGTAAACTTTTCTCAAGATCATCTTCTCTGAAACCAACATAATGTGCAATAAACATATTTTGAAAAAGATTTGTGACAAAATAAAAGAAACATTTTTGGTTAAATAACGGTTTGAACACATTTCAAAAGACAAGTGTGGGTTTAATTCCTGGGACTGTCAATAAAACTCAATGAACAAAGAAAAATCATATCACAAGTTTCGGTTTGGAGATATTCGTAGGGGGAACTAATGCAATTTATAATTAAATGAATATCACAAACAGGAATAAAGATTGTATATGAGTATTAGTTTATTGCAATCAAAGCTATCATAGTTAAGTGTACCGAAAAAATTCTACACTGAGACTAAAGTGCTCCATTGTGCCGCCTTTGGTGTCCCTTAATACCATTTGTCTTTAGAGTCCCAAAAATGCACCCCTGCCCTACAAATAAAAAAAGGTCGGTACTTTTTTCATTAAATTGAAACACATTAGCATTTCCGGTTGCATTATAACTCGCTAAATATTCCAAAAATCAAACATTTCTCATTCTCTGACATTTTTGTGATATGATAATCTGTGTTCAAGTATTACATATATTAAACACAATTCTCTGCAAAGACCATAATAATTGGGAAATGCATTCTCTCAAACTTTCTTTAAAATATATGTGTAAACAAAAGATCATCTGGTTATCCTTAAATTAAACAAATTTTATTATATAAAAAATGTATGTTACCATGGAAACTGAAATCAAATTTTTGTTTAAAAATATTCTCTTTTTTTCCAAAATTTCAGGATTGAAAATAAACAATTTCTCTGTAAAAAGGGACTAGCCAAGAATAAGCCTTTCTTAAAAGAGGGCTTCAGAACCATATAGGGGAAACTAATGTTCCAGCATGTTTTCCTCCGAATCTCAAAACCAAACTTTGTTGGAATTGAGAAAACAAAACTTTGACGAAAGGGATGTAGTTGGGCATCGTTCATTATATATATATATATATATATATATATATATATATATATATATATATATATATCAAAAGATCCAACTGTCGTTACCAAAAACAGTAAACAAATTAATTTCTCTTCTTAAGCTTTTAAGCGATTAAAGTTTGATTTACTCAACCTTATTTTGTGTTGATTTTAGTTTGTTTGCAAAATTGTCGATTTTGAATAGATTCTGACCAATAATACTACCCTTACTTGCTCCTTAGGTATATTTGTCTTCTTTAAAATAAAAAATGATGAAAAGAAGCTTAGTAATTCTCCCAAAAAGTCTGGGTTAATTGTAACCAAACTTTATTAAAATGTTCGTAGATAATGATCACAATTTTCCTTCACAGCGATGTTAAGGCAACTGTTTTTTTTTATTTCATAATATTGTGTCTATTCTATTTAAGTAAGGAATACTCTTCATATTTATCATATGAGTGTTATCGTTAACCACTATGATAATGACAATGACAAGAGGTACCTAACTGGTAATTATTTCAGTCACGTGATTGCTCATTTGCATGCTACAGCGAATTACCAACAACGGACCGGGTGTACAAATATTTCGCAAAAGTGCAAGGGCGTAGGGGTGTCAGCTAATAACAAGAATATATACGATATATTCTATAGAACCGCGCCTTTCTGAAAAGTGCTGCTACTTTGTATTTGTCTATTGTTTATACAATTTGCCATGAAGTACTCAAAAAAGCACGATTTGTCATCTTTAAATGCAGTTTTCTCAAAAACTAATACAAACCAGGAAAAGTAGCAGCACTTTTCTATTACCGCAGATATAGCAGATTTCACACATATTTATGTCTATAATGTCTGTTCAGTGTATGCCCATACACTTTTCGATTTTATTTTATTGAACAACTCTACTCTCATTTCGTTCCGGATTTAAAGCGCAACGAGGACGATGGATTTCTAAGAGCGGACCGATGACCAAAAAGATATCCGGAATTACTGTTTCCATCTTTGTAGTCGACAACCAGTTATATAAACTTTAGAAGCGCAAATATTATGAACATATTTGTAATATTGTATTGTTACCATATTAAATAAATAAACATTAATACTCTATTTGTTTCTCTGGGAAAAATCAATTTATATTCGGTTTAGGTTTACTGAATTTCAACACAAGAAAAGTAGGGGGATGCACAATGGGATCTGGATAAATTATACATTCAGCATTTCACATATCATACCAGTATAGTAGATTTGTTCACAGGATTACAAACCACCAGGTTTCAGAATGATCAGATTTAATATTTTGGCTCCAGCAAAATGTATACAAAACCCCACGTTTATGTATTTATACCAACCCAGTAGGACCATATACCAAAATGTTACAAATAAATTTTTATTTTCATTTTCAAATAAAATATTTGCTTTCATTTGTTGAAATCTATAAAATTGGACAAGGAATTAAAATTTTAAAGTTCAGAGATTATGTTTTTACTTCAGACTGCCAAATTTCACTGCAGATATCTTCTGAAACCAGAGTCTGGATGCAAAAGTTTATATGCTTTAAAATTGTGGACTACCGGTAATTAATCACTACTTCGGAGAAACACTACCTTCTTTGCTTAGGAATAGATGTAACGTTTACCTTTATAAATGTATGAGCCATATTAACTGTTCTGGGTCAATGTGTAAATAAGACAAGGGTTTTACAGGAGTACATGATCATGGCAAAGAGGCCAATTCATGCAGAATTAATTCTGCACCACTTACCATCAACATGACCTTTTATCATCCCCAATGCTCGGAGGGGGGAGGGGGGATGGGTGTGTGTAACTCAATGATACTAGATACAGGACGTGCAGCAAATTCCGGTCAAGATTTTACAAAACTGGTGGAGATTTCAGATCAGGATTTTTTGACACTGGAGAAATTTGGGTCAGGATTTTGAACATTTCTGCAGATTTTTATAAAGCACCGAGAATTCAGGTTGACTTTAATATGTCTCATCATGATAACTGACTTTTATTATTTTTGGATAATTTTGGATATGTAATTTTAGCTTTCCTGGATATTTTTGGGTCACAAATTCGATATGTGGATAATTTCGGATAGGGGTTTCAACTTCACTGACTCAACCCTCGGTCATAAAAAGTCCCCCCCCCCCAGCCCCAAATGACACTTGCACAATTATTGGTTCTTACTTTACTTGTCAACAGACTGCTTACTCTTCCGGAGCACCTGAGTCTACCCCCCATTTTTTGGTGGGGTCCATGTTGTTCATGTTTTTGGTTTTTAATTGTAGTGCTATCATTGTTTTGATCTTGTCTTCGTTGTCCTCGGAGTTTGTCAGTTGTTTTGATTTTCCCCTCCTCCGAATATCCCTTTGGTATTTCTTGACTTTTCTTGAATGTTTTATCAAAGCCTCAAGTTCACTTACTACAGAGCAAGAAATTTTATACAAATTCTTGCCACCTCATCTTTAAAAATAGAACTTGAAAAATTACTCAAGACACACGATTTTAATAAATCTATTAATAATAAAAATCACAAAGTATGTCAATACTCAATACAAAAAATGAAACATGTTTTTTCTGATATTTGTTCTAAAATAATGACAATCATATCTGTTGGAAATCCAGTCTCCTATTGATCATTGCACCAAACTTGGGTCGTCATTAGTTCCATTTATTAAACGTTTCTAGAATTATTTTTTTTAAATCATCAAATTGGAGTGGCCATTTCAACACTTTTCTGGTAATTATTTTAAGGGTCTATGAATTTGTTATATTTCTTTTGGGTTTCTTTCTTGAATTGTGAACTGTTGATCTCTTTTGAGGACAATGTAAACACTAGATACATTTGCAAGTAATCTTCCCAAATGTATGTTCAATCGACAGGAATGATGTCTTATTGATGCTTAACTGATATCTTTTAATATTCACCAAGTAGAAAACAATTCCTCACAATAAAGCAATACGTCCATACCAGATATAAGAAATACACATGTGTAGGATTTAAAAAAAAAAGATTTTCAAAACATATAAACAAAATAAATATATGAATTAAATCTATTGATTTTTTGTATTCTGAATTAAAAACAACTACTTCAATGAATATTTTTCAAACTAAATATAGAAACTTTCATTCAGGTAGCTTTATATAATTATCCAAAACTGATTAATCTTTATGCGTAATTCAAATAAATCCATTGTTTTTTTTTTTCAGGCTGTGATGAACATTTCAGAAACTTCTTTTTAAATCAAAATGTTTTCAGGATTACTCCAGAAATGTCATTATCTATTTCAATTTTCAATTCATCTAGTCAAATTAAAATTCAATCTCTTGTTCAAACTGCTACTGCCGTACAATGTATAATACACTCAGTTTTCTTCAGCTCAACTTTGTCCAACTCCACAACTGACAATTTTACATTTAACATGTTCAATTTTCAACAGGCTCTTTGGCTGTAAACTATCACCAACCTCTTAATAAAAACGGAAAATTTTACATTAAGTATACATCTACATAAAATCCTTGTGACCGTACAAATTAGAATATACTTTTTTATCAGGAACTGACAAAGTAAAACATTTTTGTTCAAGTACAAGTAAATTGTTGGGAAATATATAATTTATTTGTATATGAGCCTTAGAAACAGGTAGAAATTTATAACATATTTGGCAATTAAAAATAAATGTATATTTTTAAACAATTTACAGAATGATTGTTGGTTTTCCCATACATGATCAGGTCTGTTTTCACCTTCCGGGTCATTTTTTTTGCAGGCAGAAATAAATAAACTGCTGCAACATGAGGGCAAGATACACCTGAAGTCCAGGAAATAAAATTTCACCAGTTAACATATAGACCCTTTGATTTTGTTGCTTATTTTTTATGAATACCGGGTAGGTCGCATCCCACCCTGGAACAGAAAATTGTAAATTCACCAAAAAGTATAAAGACCTTTAGACTATCACAACAAACAACTGTTTAAAGATTAAAGTAAATATAGGAAAATGCGTTTTTAAGATACAGCATGACATGTGAAAAATTCCCCCTTTTTTAATGAACAAAGTTCCATAAATCTGAAATTTGAACGAATAAAATTCCACAACCGTCCAAAGTGTGAAAAATTAACAGTTTTTGACAGTTTTCAACGAATAAAGATTCATATCATATCGGAATTTATGAGAAAAAAAAAAACAAAAGGGAGCTTACATCAATAGATTTAAATAAGTCACCAAAGTTTCATGAAAATTGGTGAAAGTGTTTTCGAGTTGTTGTCCGAAGTGTGGACGACAGACGGAAACAACGGTATACCACAATACGTCTCGTCTTTTAAGACGGGTGAATAAAAATTAAATAAATTTCCTGTTTTGTTTTGTGGCAATTATTAATGTTGATTTAATTGTCTGACTGTCTATTAGAAACTGTTATAATATCATGCAACTTTCTTCCCCCATGTTTTTAAATAGCTTATTTTATGGAATCAGGAATGAAACAAATCTTTTCAATAATTTCCAATAAAACAAACCTTTAATCTAACTTTGTAATGAAATGAATTTGTTTTACAGAATTCTTTGAGACTGAAACTATTCACACACAAAAAAATTAACATGTTAGGGGAAACCAAAAATACATTTTGCCTGGTCTGAAAGAAAACTTTTTTTTATCCAGCAATGATAAATCTTTTTTTATTAATTGGGAAAATTCATGAAAATGGCACATTTCTAGACCCTATTTTTACTAAGATAATAATACAGGGAAAACATAACTTCGTAAGCACTGTGAACAAAAATACAATACAGAGCCACAGATAAGGCTTAGCAAATCCGAAGTATTTCCCACACTTGGAGAACACTGTTGTAGGTTGCCCTTTTGTCCATGAGACAGGATGTATGTTGGATAATATTGCACATCCTTCTTTTTATGTCCTAGTTGTTGAAACAAAATAATTTTTTAATCTGAAAATTTAAATTATTTTTGAAGATTTATATGCCCCAAAATAAGCCACATACATGTAGGGTAAACTATAAAGTGTATACACACAAAGACAAGACATTGCAATGACATGTACACAAATAAAACAACAGAACAGTATCAAAAGAAATAATTTAAAGCTGATTTTCTTGGTATGTAGATTCTTTTTTCCTTCATAGATGTCGAATGAACTATAGTTGTAAAATTTATTGAATATTTTTCAAAAATAGAAAAGGATGACAAAATAAACTTGTAAAGAAGGTTATCCAAAGTAAATATTTAACCTATAGGTTCTTTACTCAGAAACTCAAGAGAAACACCAATTATCCTCTTATGACATAGAAAACAGTTCAAGAACATTTGGATCCCTTTGGCCTTCGTTTAATGCATACGAGTTACTAAATTAATAATTTCCTATCATAGGATTGCATACCATTATATCAATTCTACATCATCATTAAAATCTCCTAACATTCTAAAATGTTTTTCTCTAACAATCGGGTCACTGCGACCCACATTTCAGTGTTGGGTGTAAAAGTTACGTTTTCGTATTTAGTTCATATCTCAGGTAATTATACAAGATACGATCATATAATCTTGTGTGCAGATTTATCTTAGGGAGTAAGCAAGTATTTAATGAGAATTAGGTCACTATCACCCAGATTTTATTCTCCACTGACTAAGTTCATATCTTTGGTATTATAAGACATAGAAACATGTAATCATGTATGCAGATGTATCTTGGGGAGTATACAAGTATCAAACAAGAACTAGGTCACTGTTATCTAGATTTCATGGTCCACTGATTTTGGTTAAAATTTAAACCCATGCTCATATCTCGGGTACTCTAATGATACAGGATCATACACAAGTATGTATGCAGGAAATTTGTTTGTAGAGACATGTTTCATTCTACAAATGTAATTTAAACTGCCCAGTAAGTACAACTGACAGGTGACATTGGAAGGCTGTCCTTAAATTGCAAGTAGGACAGGAAATTTTTGTCTAACAACAAATTTTATCAGTTTTTGATTTCATTTGTTGTTGCATGTATCAAAAGTTACTCCTTTTTTAATTTTACGTGTCCTTGCAGTTGGTGGGTAGAGTATCAAGATTGCGACCACCCAGTTTATGAATAAGATCTCAAGCATCATGTGCTGAATAAATTTGGACGTTTACAGACCTGTGTATACATATAAGTAACTGTTAGTAGCTTGACTTGTTGAGAAAGTACAGTAATATTACATGTACATTGTAAATAAAGATGACTGTAAATTTTTATCATTGTTATCTTTTAAAATGGAATTATTTCACAAAAATATTGCATAGCATTTATTATGGATTGTGAACGCGTTATATTTTGTCTGGTGGTTTTATTGCTATTTTTTAATGCCATATAGTAACCCCAATATTTAAGAAACCTGATAATTTTGAAGTTGTCTCGTTGACCATTTTCCCTTATTCCTAGATGCATGTTCATATCTCAAATCCTAGATGTAATGAATTTTTCAGAACAAAATATTCACGTGTTAAGTGAATATACAATATTCATACACTTTACTATTAACAAGACTTTCTGTGCATGATAATAAAGAATTACATTTTAGTGAGTTGCCTTAGCCAATTTATGCATGTTGATTATGGTGTTAACCAGTTTTACTGTTCTGTGGCATCTGAAAAGTTTGTAATCTCTGTGAATCTGCACACATGTTGTATCAGTAAATTTTGAGCTGTTTTTTTTCTCACTTTTATGAGCTTGAGGGAAAGGAGAAATTTTTGGAAATTTGTATCCAGTGTTTAAAAACATTACATGTTTCTTGGGATTTCATCAGATCATTTTACATTAAAATCTGGTGTTCTGTTGGAGTATATGGATAATGTAGTTTTTGTTTCATTTTAAAGTTTTAAGTACTGCTTGACCTATTAGTCTTCTTACATTGTGCTATGGAATGTTGAATTAAATGAAGAATGGCACAGAAATAAAGGTTATACTCGCACACATACATGTATAGTAGTACATAAAAGCATTAAAATAAACAAGTTATAATAATAATTATAGCGAGCGCTATAGGAGCATATGCATTTTCTACATATGGGTACAAAAAGTCTCGTCCACCTTAAACAGAAGTAAGGGAAATAACTTACTTCAAATTATAATTTAAGAGTAATAATCGTGATACTGGAAAGGGCTCGCATCATTGGCCACGACAGCAGCATATAACATTTTGTTATCATGGACATGGGTAGTCTATATAAATCAAAAAAGCTATTTCACATGAAAATAATTGGTACACAAGCATATTTTTTTTAAATGATGTGTTGAAAAACATCCAGCTTCTTGGACACTGGATAAAAGTTCTGAAGATCAAAAATAATTTCCGACATAACAGCGCCCAATTAGTCATATTTTTAGAATGTAAGTTTAACATGTACACATGTTTCCAACTACAAATATCCAGATTATGCAGACAAACATAAAGTTAGTGTTATGTGCAGCATTGTATTGGCCTAGACACACTAACAGAATGTAAAACCAGGGGAATCGTGTTTAAATATGTGAGAGAAAAAAAATTATTCGACAGATACTAATATTTATACGCTTAGCTGAAAATTGTGTTTAACTTTTTTCGTCTTCGTTGCGCCTTGCAGTATCGTACGTCATCCGTTTGTGCAATCGCTTCAAATGTGTGCTCACTTCAAGCAAAAAGTTCTAGTTTTTCCGCCCTACAGATATTGTAGTACTGTATATCAATAAACCCGAAAATAATTGCCCTATATTTTGTGCCATGCCGAACGACAATTTGGTAGAAACTAGAAGCTAGAACTTTTGTGTTTTTTGTTAAGGTAAAAGGGGGAGGTTCCAGGTCACGTGACAGGGTATAGGCATAAATAAACATCAAACCGAAAATAGAATATTGACCATGAGATTATAAAGAACACATTTTTTCCAATTGTATGTACCCCACTAGCAAGACTACATAGTTTTTAATTTATTTTCCCGTTATGTTTTTCGAGTGTGAAAATCTACATATTTCCATGGAACAGCCTTAATAAACCTGCGTAGGTTTGTGTACAAGCCAAGGTGGCGATTGAGGTATATTAATAGGTGCTATTTCATCCAGGTTAATGTAAGAACCAGCGATATGTGGTTTCATCTGCATACCAAAAGGAGGGATATAGAGGGTTGAAAACACAGTCATAGGCAAGATTTGAATGAAAGGCTTTCCAACTTCAATATAGTAGACAACATTTTAATCTACGGTTACAAAGGGAGGCTCATTTCCCTCAACATATAAACTTTAACCGGGGATGGTCTGAAAGACCAAATAACGTTAAACGTGGGCATTGAGGGTGAAAAGTGTCAAATTTTACGAGTAGATCCATAGATAATAGACCCTTAATCAAGTTTCAATCTGACTAGATATATATATATAAATTTCACTAAACACCCCATTAACAACTTTACAAAAATATCCAATCCTTTCAAGCATTTAGCTTTCAACATTTTGATATGGGTACTTTATTATCAAAGAGAAGTCCACGTCATTTGGTTTTGTGGAAAACTTTAATTGGTGTATAAATGTAATGTTTGTTTGTGGCAAATTACATACAGACCGATTCTGGGTTGCAAAATTGAAAACCATTTACCGAAGACCACTTTTTAATTTTATTTAAAGACAATTGTAACATATCCGATAATCATCAATCCTAAAGAGAACCTTCGATGTTCTTTTATAAGGTTTTACCTACACTATTGGTTGTAATGCTGAATAATGTAACAGATGGTATTCTGCCCTGGGGAACACACATCTCTCTTCAAAACAATCAGATATGGTAGTATTTACCTTTATATTGAACTGTTTGTTAGACAAAAAGTTAATGAAAGTAGGAAACCTACTATTCAACACCATATCGTTTAGATATTTTAAAATGCCATATTTCTACGTGGTGTTGTATGCTTTTTCAAGATAGAAAAAGCCCGAAGCCATATGTGTTGATATTAGAAAACCCGTTGCGTATAAAGGATTTGAAGCGACAGAGATCATCTAACGTCCTTCTACCCTGTCGGAATCCACACTGTATATTAGACAGGAGACCATTGGTCACCTAACCCTATCCTATCTCAAAGCCCGGTGGCCGAGTGGTCTAGGGAGGTCACGACTACTAATGATCGCTGGCCTGTCAACACTGGGGTTGTTAGTTGGAATCTCTCCTGTGGCGGGGTGTGTTCGACTCCGATCTAAATTGACAAGGATGACCAATTTTCCTACCGAAGGTCGGTGGTTCTCTCCGGGTACTCCGGCTTCCTCCACCAATAAAAACTATTTTTTGTTTTCAGGGTGTTGTTTTTTGGGGGAGGGGTTTTATGAAGACGGCAATGGTTTATATTGATCATCGGGGAACATTCCGGGGACACACTAAGTAATGTTTAACAATTGTAATAGGCAAGTAAGAAAACAATAAGGTCTTAATCAAGGGAGCTTAAAGGAATATTTTTATATTAAAGTTATAAAGTATGAACGCAGATATATAATTATACAGAATTTATATTGAATTTCATTTCACATCTACATGTATAAAGTCATTGACAGTTTGTTGTGAGAAATTGATTTATCACAATTATAGACATATTATAGACATATACGTTATTTCGACAAAATGAAAAAAACTAAGAGTATATATGGAGAGAATATTTTTTAGTTCTAAACTATTTACACTGACATTGTATACTATCAGATAATGTGACGAATCGACATTTTTTACAAGGAAATTAAGTGTATATCAAAGCTGAAAACACATTGATAAGAGAGCAATATGAAATGATGTTATTGTCTCTGTATAAAGTTTATCTAGATTTAACAGTTAATTTATGCACATATATCTTGAATGTAAAGATACTCCAACACATGACATTTGATCTATGTTTTACACGCATCATCGGTTCACATGTTTTCTGACAGAAATCTCAACGACATGTATTCACAAAGCATTAGCGCAACTGTCTAGAAAACAATACTAGTCGAAGCAGTCCCGCTGCAAACCCCCGAGTTACTCTTGTGTTTTTGAAATCCATACAATCCAAACTAGTGTTGTTGCTATAGTAATTCAAAATATATATCGCTGCT
Organism: Mytilisepta virgata; assembly: GCA_028015205.1. Lineage (NCBI taxonomy): Eukaryota > Metazoa > Mollusca > Bivalvia > Mytilida > Mytilidae > Mytilisepta > Mytilisepta virgata. The sequence goes on from CM051513.1 coordinate 22,954,295, forward strand.
AAGTAGAAAACACAAATAAAGTAGTCTTTCAGGGAATTTACTAAAATTGGAATCACATATTTTTAAATTCGATTGATTTACATAGTCTTAAAGCTAATATGGTCCAAAAAATATATAGTTGCTAAGTAAAATCCTAAAATATTATTCTTAGATACTTTAATTTGCCGAATTTGGAATCACATATTTTTTTGAAATCCATACAATCCAAACTAGTGCTGTTGCTATGTTGCTATAGTGATAAAGTGATTCCAAATATATATGGTTGCTAAGTAGAAATCACAAATGAAGTAGTCTTTCATGAAATTTACTAAAATTGGAATCACAAATTGGCTCTGGCACAATCTACATTGGTAGGACAAGTACTAAGCCAACTTATTAACCTGAGAGGAGTTGAACGACAAGGAATGATGCACCCTTAGGCTCCCTGTGTAGTCCAACCCCCGGGAGGTTTTCAAATTTCGAAGCATTTGGTACAGTCCCCTCACACAAGACAATCAATGACCCAAGTTTCATATTTCTACATCCATTGATTACTGAGATTATTCTGGACATTACTATCGTACGTTGGTACGTACGCCGAACAAAACCATATCCTCGCACTTCGCTGAAGCGCGGGCATAATAACGTGAGAGGAGTTCCGCGACAAAGGACTAATGCACACTTTGGTCAACCGTGTAGCGCGACTCCAAGGGGTGCTACTCAAATTCCGAAACTTTTGGAACAATCTACATTGGCAGGGAAATTACTGAGCTAACTTACATTTCCGTATTACAAATAATCTAAGTTGCGTGACAAAGGAATAATGTACCCTTAGGCTGCCTGTGTTACCCGGCCCCCTGTGGTAATATTCGGATTCAGATACCTTTAGGACAATCTGTAGACTGACACAGCAATTACGGAGGGAACTTTCAATTCTGTATTCCAAATAACCTGAGAGGAGTTTCGTGACAAAGGAATAATGTACCCTTAGGCTCCCTTTGTAGCCCAGCTCTCCCTCCCCCCAGAAACGCAATTCAAATTCCAAAACATTTGGCACAGTCCCCACACACAGTGCAATCAATGACCCAAGTTTCAACTCTCTACATCCAGTGGTTACTGAGATTATCTTTGACATCACTAATGTACGTACGCCGAACATCAACAACGGGATAACAAGGTACATGGATTTTAAATTGTTTACTTAGAAGCGTTCGTCTACAATGGTCTACCAATATGTCTGAAGTATAGCAGCTTTTCCCACATTATCGATGTAAATAAGGTTAAAAATATATATTATTACTTTACATTTGATTACGATTGTCCTTCTCCTCCCAACTTTAATATTTTTTCCAGAAAAGTATAAACAAAAGGTATGGATGGTAGCAGTTAGAATATGTAGACTGAAGCACTCTTTAAGATTTCTATGTAATACTTTTGAAATGTCATCGGTTTATCTCTGTGTAACTTAATTCGATCTAACGAAAAAATGTCTGATTAAATGTTATAGGAGTTAATTCCCCTTTACATAACTTTCAATTTTGGTCCTCAAGATGTTACGTTAGAGATGAGAGATAAGCATGATATATCAGCATACATGTATATTACAAAAGACGATGTTTTATTCATTCATACATATCAATTTGAATCATTGGGCTCAATGAATAGAATCTGAAAGCATTTTGTAGAATAAAAATAGCGGATAAATGAGTATTCTATAGAAAAAGGCTCATTATAATTGTAACCAGTATTCTGTTTACTATTTATTTTCATTCCTTAGGTAATATTACATGCCTCACAATGATTGCTTTAGTAGCAGTTATGCTGTTCACAACTATTTTGGGAGTGGTAAAACCATGTCCTACATCTTGTTCATGTTCTACGACTTCTTCGCGTGTTTCTGTTAACTGCTATGGCATAAACATTGGACACGTTCCTGAAAATATACCAAGTACTACCTACTATCTGTGAGTACATTTTAAGAATCTAGTATGACAATTTTTTATTTTAAAATATAGATCTGTCTAGGAATACTCACCTTATGATAGAATAAGATATAAGGAAAGCAAGATACACGGGAAAGTATTGATACAAACTGGTGTATTCTGCTGAAGAACTCATTCATATAAATTATAAATTGAATGATAAATACAAATATTAGATGTCCTAAAGGTGGCTAATTATGGTCGTGTTAATCCCGTGTATCTATCTAACGACAAAAGTAACGTAAAACGCCTGCAGTAACTATTATAAAATGATTGAGGTCGAGCCATCTAACTAAATCATCAAAATCGGAGAAGACATAAAATTATCCTGTTTCTCTTTTCTGCCCATTTTATCTCTAAATCGTTAATAGATGGGGGAAACGGATCTGAAGAGATTCCTCCAGGATCATCTTTTTGTTTTAATTCAATCAAAAATAACCAACACAAAAACCTAGCCCTGAGAAAAAAAAAACGAGGAGCAAACTTTCTTAAAATTGAATGCCAACTCGTATTTCTAATGTGTTAACATTGTGGTAAAATATTATAAGGATACTTTAAATTGAATGAAAGTAAATGAACAGAAACATAATTATCTACGGACGATAATGCGACAGGTTCATACCATTTTATATTACCACTATTTGTGCTCGTATAAAACACGAATTATCAATATCTGTTTCAAATTAAAATCTACAAGATCACAACGATCTAAAGAAATATTAGTATATACAATTTCTCTGTTAAAAGTTAAAAAACATTTCTAATTAATTCATTAAAATTTATTTCAAAAATTAGCTCTGTACTATAGTTTGGACAAAGTGATTTTTATTAATTTAATTTTTTGACAATTTTTGAGATATTATAAGAAAAAAAGCGGACAGTTCATTCGTTATCAGCGTAAAAATTAGTATACTTTTGCTATGAATTTCGGTTGTAATTGTGTCCGCGTTGTGTTAATATTCGTTATATTCGATCTTTATAAAATCAAGAAAAGCTGATGTAAAATAGTATACGAAATATTTTCCTCCAGTTTTAATGTAGCCAAAATACTCTGTAATCGTCATGATTAATTGGGTATGTCCTGCTCGTATAAATGTCTTACACAAAAGAGAAACAGGACAGAACATGATGTTTTCTATGCCATTAGAACATAAACTTGTAGTAAACAATGGATATATGATATGCCAAGGAGGGCAAAAATATTATTACACTACGACAATATTTAATGTTGCATTATATAACATTTCTCCTATTTTCACACATAGTATGCAGTTATAATGTACTGTTTTAATACAATGGAACAAAATAATAATCACATCAATTTAGGTATGTATACATGTAGATGTAGCTTTTATGGTATTAACATTTTGCAACAATATTTTAAGATACTTGGGTAACAATGGTATATCAGTTATTGAGGATGGAGCGTTTGAATTGCTCGCAAGATTGGAGACACTGTAAGTTATACAATGTAAATAATAACATATTCAAAGCTGAACATTTAAATATCACATATCCAGATATACTGAAGTATGTAAATGCTACTATTTTCAAAATGCAATGGTTTAAGTTATAGGTTGTAAATAATACAGTAAACACTACAAGTTAACATGAAAACAAACACTAGAACTGTACCACGTTAATCTCTTGAACCTAAATTTAGCAACAGAAAGAAAAGAGTATACAACAATTATATAAAACCTTTAGTATTAGTGTTTTCATACAAGCGCGAAATTGATTCTTTACCTTTTCTGTAGCTAATTGTATAACTAAGGAATATTTCCTTCGAGCTTAGTTTTGTTCTTAGATAGTTTTGGTTTCCCATTTTGCTTAGTCATTATGGTGTTGTTGAAATTGCCGCCGCACGTGTTGGATTCATTTTTTTTTCTTTTTTTTTTTTTTTTTTTTTTTTGTTCTCAACATAATAGGCACTCAGTCGTAAATCGACGGACTGTGCACATCTTGTGCATCAATATTGGTGGAAGAACAGCAGCCTATCAGCTCGAGGACATCTGTTTGACATTTATAGTCTATATATACTAATCAACAAAAGAAACGATACAGGATAATGCATTTTCATATATTCATAATTTCAAGTAGCTGTACAATGCAGAAAAATAGACCCACAGGTCTGATTTTCATACTAGATTGTTTTCTTATCAAAATCATGAATTTTGTTCAAAAAGTTTGAAATAAAAAATTTCAATTTTTTAGATTTCAAAAATCACATTTTTACCCCTTTATGGGAATCATAATGTCTGTCTAGCAAAAGATTTGAGTTTTTCCTAATAATTTCAGCGACTGCATTTTTATTTTAGAATATGTGTGTCGGTTTCCTTCTCGATTGTCCGCAAATTTAATTTAACCCTCTTTTTGGAAATGTTCCTTTTCACTATTTCAAGTTTTATCCAATTTCAAAATGAGACGCATTAGATCAGGAAATGAAGAAGCAAACCATTGTTGTCTTCATACTTAAGTTTTTTTTAAGGAATTACCAAGATATTTGTATCCGAACTTGTGTATCGTAGTATGCATGCACAACTAACGCATGAAATCATATTTTCAGCAATTTACATAGTAATAACATCTCTATCATTGAGAATGGAGCTTTCAGAGGTCTTGAAAGTTTACAGAATTTGTAAGTTACAATTCTAGACATCGATGTTTTCCTATACATTTCTCTAAGTCTGAAGTTATACTTATAATGTACGCTCCTGGCTGATTAAAAAGTTTCTTCAGAAAGGGTAAGATATAACATGTTTTTTTTTCAAGATAGTCATGTGTTAGCCAGACAAATAATTTCCTTTTACAGTTATAATTTGGATGAAAGAATATAATTTCACCCTGACAGATTGCAATTGTAAGATTTTGGAAAAGGTTGTGACTTAATTCCCATATGACCATGTCCGGCAACGCCACAGTCGCTGTCATGATCATTTGGACAGAATAACACCGAATATTTTGAGAAATAACATAACAAATTTAAGACACCTTTTAATATGTATATTTGTCCATTAAAATATAGGCTGCCTTCCGCAAACAAAGCACAAACAAATCATAATGGTATTCGAGGTCATACAAGGAATGGACGAAACAAATAAAACTATTTTCAAATTGAGAGTGGGGGCATCGGTGGTGGAGTTTTCTAGTTAGTTCGTCATGACTACTAATGATCACTAGCCTGTCAACACTGGGGTTGTGAGTTCTAATCTCACCTGTGGGGGGGGGGGGGGGGGTTCGACTCCTATCCAAATTGACGAGGATTGCCAAATTTCCTACGAAGGTCGGTGGTTCTCTCCGGGTACTCCGGCTTCCTCCACCAATAAACAATGGCCGCCGCGAAATAACCAAATGTGCTGAAAACAGCGAAAAACCCCAACTAAACAAAACAAACAAATTGAGAGCATAATACTGGGATATATGAATTTTACAAGGAAGAAACGACCGTGATGCATTGTCAAAGAAAATAAAGTTGTAAACGGCTGAAAGAAAGCAGAATGATAAATTGTTGATTTAATTTTAATATTTAGTAAATAGTTCATGACACTGAGGGCAATATGGCATTATATGGACCGACAGGTCACTCCGAAAACATTATATAAACCGACTATTTCTAATATTATATTGATGAATCACTTCTAAAATATTTCTTTAATCCCGGAGGAGGTTACTCGCCGTAACCATCTATACAACGGATCGTTACCGCAAAAAGGTTTTTTTCTCACCACCACCACTACTAAATGTAATTTCTTCAGACATCAAAATCATATATTTCTGAAGTATTGAAAAATACTTTGCGTCTTATAAAACACCTGTTTGAGAATGTTTACATGCGCTGCTAAAAAATTACCTTATTTTTTTGTGGTTTAAATTGGAAAATTTGAGATGACGGGTGTTATACCGATAATCAGTTTCATTTTAAGGAAATATTAGGCAATACTTTTTAAATCAATCCCCACACCCTCTCCCTCCCGAAATAAAAATATCAACATTTGTTGATCCCATCCAAATACCATGTAGGCATACCTCTGAAATATTATTTTGCCACAAAATACTTCAAATTTTACTCCACACCCATATAAAACCTGGAAAAATGACATCAAAATATAATGCACCAATGTGCAAACTTGGATGTACTGAGTATATTCACAAAATGACCAACCAATAGATTACTTGTATATTCTGTAGATAAGGAAAAGACATGAAGCATATAGTCAATTGTTCCTTTTGGTGGTATTTAAACGGTCTTCTGTATCAGTTGCATCAGTTGTTCTGTTCATTTGCCACAGAAACCATCCAATTTTGGCCACCAAAACAAACTCGGTAGCAATTCCGAAAAAAGTAGTATATTAGCCTGATCTCCTGTGCATATACGATTATAAGGAATGGAAAAAAGTTCTTAAATTATAATTATATATCTTTGTAACAACCATTTACAGTCTACTGCTATGAAAGTGTTTACAAACCTGACACACATAAGGGTACCGTTTTATTTTTTTCATTTTAAAATATGTAAACCGGATTATATATTAGTTTAATAAATAACATAATAATAAAGAGTAAAGCAGGTTCTCGACCACTGTAAGTTGTACAGTATAAAGGACACAAATTTCAAGCATTGGTCAATATAATTTCGTGGATATTGAAATTAAAGTTTTGTTATTTATTTATTTCGTTTTATAAAAAAATGTCTACTTTCCTTAAATAAAAATACACAAGAATCGTATAGGCATGAAACGTAATTAGATTTGGACATTGAAACACGAATTGAATGCTGCCATGGGAGCGATATATGGTAAACGGGACGCTCATACTTATGCCATGGACTATATTTTTTACTACAACAATATGACTGAATCTGTCTTAGGTCACACGAAATTACAATGATGTGCAGTGTATTGCTGAAAACAGGTTTTTACACATGCAAACTTTAACTTTATTGTTGTATAAAAGAACAAACCTTTCTCCACGTGTAGCTTGAACAGTAGTTTTATACTGTTGACATCATTTTTGTTTTTTTGATGCATTTTCACTATTGCTTAATTGATTCAGAAAATCTAAAAAGGTGACGAAATTTTCACATTAAGAATGTTCACTGGTCATGTTTTTTTAGTTTTGTCAGATGTTCAGAATCATCTGGTTTTATCAATTTGAATGCCATAAATTATTTTTCCGACAAAGACCCATTTTTCTCATAACTCTTTTTCGTGCAGAATAATAAGCCATTTGTAAAAATCTTATCAAATCCTTCTTATTATTTAAGGTTTTTGAGAAATAAAACTTGTCAATGACAAATCTATGTAAAATGAAGAGATCATATTTTCCCCGCCAAATATTCAATGAAACAAGCACAAGGACCTATAATATCAGTTCCTTATTTATTAGTGTAATGATAAGCTTGTTATTTTGAAATTGAGCAGCGAACATCCTTAATTAAGCGAAAAGAAACCATTTGCCCTGAGATGGATTGTTAACTCCCTGTCAAGGTTTACCTGTTTCCAATAAACAGCTTCCAATGAAATGAACTTAAATAAAACGAAAACAAACAAAGTATTTCCTACAAAATAATTCCATGTTCTTAACGTAATAATAATACTGATGCTCGAAACAATAGATTATATATTTTTCTACTCCACAGGATAATGGGGAATTCCTAATTACCATGTAGACAGTCAAAATATCGTTATGAAAGATATCACTTCAGCCAATTGTAACTGTTTTACTTTAACATGTATTAAAACTGTTTTCTAAAATATATCAAAATGGTTTTGTTCTCTTACTCTTTCCAGACATCTCAATAACAATCGCTTGAAGTCTATTACAGAAAACACTTTTGGAAACCTGACAGGATTAACTTATTTGTAAGTATTCACTTAACAAAAGATAACCAAGACTACACTTGGTGCACAAAATAAATTAAAAGATTCTTCTTCTTTTCCTTATTTTTTTCTTCTTTTTTTTTTTTTTTGGGGGGGGGGGGGGGGTTCTACTGTCTTATGGCTTTGGTACAACTGTTGTCTCAGATCGACGAAATGTGCATACCTTGTGCATTACATTTGATATGGAAGGAAATAATTAACTATTTTATTCTTATTGTAATTGTGGTAAACCCATGTCCTACATCTTGTTCATGCTCTACGACTACTTCCGGTGATTCTGTTAACTCCTATAGCATACAAATTGGACACTACCTAATATATGTGAGAACAATTAAATATCTAGCATGGCATTTTTTTATTTTTAAAAGATAGAGCTGTCTAGGAATACTAACTTATAATAGAATATCTAAATAAAATATAAAGCAAGCAAGATACTCCGGAAAGTATTGATACAAACTGGTGTATTCTGCTGAAGAACTCACTCATTCATATGACTTTTAAATTGGATGATAAATAACAATATTAGATGTCCTCCAAAGTGGCTAATTATGGTCGTGTCAATCTAACGACAAAAGTAACGCGAAAATGCCTGCAGTAGCTATTATAAAAGCCATTTAACCAAATCATCAAAATTGGAGAAAACATAAAATTATCCTGTGTCCCTTTTTTGGCCCTGATATCTCTAAATCGTTAATAGATGGGGAAACGGATCTGAAGAGATTCCTCAAGGATCATCTTGAGAGAAAAAAAAACGAGGAGCAAACTTTCTTCAAATCAATGCCAACTCGTATTTATAATGTGTTAACATTGTGTTAAAATATTATAAGGATACTTTAAATTGAATGAAAGTAAATGACCAGAAACATAATTGTCTACGGATGATAATGCCGACAGGTTCAAAGCATTTTATATTACCAACTATTTGTGGTCGTATACAAATTGAATTATTAATACCTGTTTGAAATTAAAATCTACAAGATCACATCGATCTAAAGAAATATTAATGTATACAATTAGTCTGTTAAAAGATAAAAAAATCTTATTAATTGATTAAAATTTATTTCAAAAAATAGCTCTGTACCATAGTTTGGATAAACTGATTTTTATTAATTTAAGTTATTGGCATTTTTTGAAATATTATAAAAAAAGAGCGGACAGTTCTAACGTTATAATCACTTCGTTATCAGCCTAAAAATTAGTATACTTTTGCTATGAACTTCGGTTGTGATAGTGTCCGTGTTGCGTTAATATTCGTTATATTCGACATTTAGGTATGTCCTATCTTTTAAATTCAAATTATGAAAACCTACAGTAAAATGGTCTAGAAAAATAAGTTCCTATCTTATAAACTCCAGTTTTAATGTTCCCAAAATACTCTGTTATCGTCATGATTAGTTGGGTATGTCGATTGCGTATAAATATCTTACATAAAAGAGAAACAGGGCATAACATGATGTTTTATCTGCCATTGGAACAAAATAATCACATCAATTTAGACATGTATGTGTAGCTTTTATGGTATTAACACTTTGCAACAAAATTTTAAGGGACTTGGATAACAATGGTATATCAGTTATTGAGGATGGTGCGTTTGAATGGCTCGCAAGATTGGAGACACTGTAAGTTATACAATGTAAACAATAACATGTTGAAAGCTGAAAATGTATATATCACGTATCCAGATATACTGAAGTATGTAAATGCTACTATTTTCAAAATGCACTGGCTTAAGTTATAGGTTGTAAATAACACGGTAAACACTACAAGTTAACATGATAATAAACACCAGAACTGTACCCCGTTAATCCCTGGAACCTAAATTTAGCAACAGAAACAAAAGATTATACAGCAATTATATAAAACCTTTAGTGTTAGTATGTTGATTCTAGCGCGAAATTGATACATTACATTTACTGTAACTAATTGTAAAATGTGTGATAACTAAGGAGTATTTCCCTCGAACATGGCTTTGTCCTTAGATGGATATGGTGTCTCATTTTGTTTAGTCATGTTGGTGTTTTTGAATTTGCTTTTTAACGTTTTTGATTTTTTTATTTTTTTTTTTATTTATTATAATTTTGTTTCGGTTCTCAAAATTCTAGTCATTGAGTCGTAAATCGACGAACTGTGCACACTTGTGCGTCAAAATTGGTATCAAACAATTATATTTTAAAACAGATAGTGGAAGAACGCCAGCCTATCAGCTCGAGGACGTCTGTTTGATATTTAGTCGTCTATATACATGCATCACTAACGCTTGCAATCATATTGTCAGCAATTTACAAAGTAATTACATTTCTATCATTGAGAATGAAGCTTTCAGTGGTCTTGAAAGTTTGCTGATTTTGTATGTAAATATTCAAGTTTTACAATTTTAGACATCGATGATTTTCTATGCATTTCTCTAAGTCTGCAGTTATACTTAGAATTTACGGTTCCTGGCTGATTAAAAAAAGAGTATTCAGAAGCTTAAGATATATAATTTGGGTGAAGGAATATAATTTCACTCTGACAGAATGGAATTGTAACATTTTGGAAAAGGTTGTGTCTTAATTCCCATATGACCATGCCCAGCAACGCCGCAGTCGCTGGCAGAAGTAATTGGAAAGAAGAACACCGAATATCTTTAGAAATAACATAAACAAATAAAGACACCTTTAAATATGTATATTTTTTCATTGATATATTGAATGCCTTCCGTAGACAAAGCCTATTTAGATCATAATGGTATTCGAGGTCAAACGAGAAATCCACGAACCAAATAAAACTATTTTCAAATTAAGAGCATAAAGGGATGTATGATTATTTGCAAAAAGGCAACAGAGAGTAATGCATTTTTACAGTTAATAAAGATGTAAACTGCTGAAAGAAATCAAATTGGTGTTTTGTTGATTTAATTTGCATATTTAAGAAATAGGTCATGACATGACGGCCATATGGAATTATAAGGACCGAAAGGTCACTCCAAAAAAATTATATGGACCGAAGCGAAGCTGAAGTCAATAAACTGTATTTTGGAGTGACCTGCTGATCCTTATATAGTCTTTTGACCCGAAGTGTGATGAAGTACTTCTTATATTTATGAATCACATCGAAATTATTCTTTAATCCAGGAGGTGGTTACTCGCCGTAACCATCTATACAATGGATGTTTATCGAAAATGTTTTTTCTCACCACCAATACTAAATGTAGTAATATTTTCAGACATCCTAAAAATATCTTTCTGAAGAAGTGAAAAATACTTTGCATCTCATAAATCACCTATTTAAAAATGTTTCACGCCTTGCTATAAAAATAACCCTATGTTTTGGAACATTTTAGATGACGGGTTTTATGCCGACAATCAGTTTCATTTGAAGCAAATATAAGCCATACTTCTTAAATCCATCTAACCCATCTCTCACCCCCCCCCCCCCCCCCCCCCCCGTCCCGAAAGAAAAATGTCAAACACTGATTGATCCCCTGCAACTACCAGGTAAAAATACCTCTTAAATATTATTTTGCCAAAAAATACTTCACATTTTACCCCTAATATAAAAGCAAAGAAAAATGACATCAAAATATAATGAAGCAATATACATACTTGAATGTGCTGAATATCTGCATAAAATTACCAACCAAAAGACAACTTGTATTTTATTCTATAGATAAGGAAATGAAATGAAGAATATAGTCAATTTCTCCTTTTGATCGTATTTAAAAGTGTTTTGCATCAGTTGTTATGTTTATTTGCCACGGAAGCCGCACGATTTTGGCCCCCAAAACAAACCCGGTAGCCATTCCGGAAAAGGTCGTATATCGGCAAGGATCTCTTCTCCCTATATTATTATATGAACTGGGGAAATTTACTTAAAACGAATAGTAGAAAAAACATCTTAAAGTATAAATTTATGTCTTTGTAACAACCGTTTACAATCTATTGCTGAAAAAAACGTTTGCAAACCTGACACATATAAGGACACTGTTTTTGTCACTTTAAAATATGTAAACTTGATTATATATTAGTATAGTAATCAAATAAGAGAATAATAAAAAGTAAAATAAGGTTTTTATTGTAAATATCTTTTTACGATTATAGAGAATAAGAGAGTAATGGCATTGGTAGACATAAATTCAGTTCTGCAACGAACACATTTTAAACGAAAGTATTTTAATTTTCTATCTGATTTATTGAGCAGTCTTGAAAAAAAATATATATATGAATTTATAGAAATTCAAGTATTATATTCTATGGATTTGAGTTTAATATTCAAGAGAAAGGTAACAATGCAGTATCAGTACAATTTAAACAACATGCATCTGCTATCCTATGTTAAAAAAGATTTAAACTGTTTTCCGAAACTTACATTAAAATAAATGTACAATGGAGGATGGTGTCTTTGGTTTGCTCACTCTTTAAGTTGGGAAATGTACACAGTACAAATGTTACTTTTCATGTACAATAGAGGATGTTGTGTTCGATTTCCAGACTCTATAAGTGGCAAAATGTAGAGTACAAATGTTAATTTTTTCATGCACTTTTCATTTTTATCAAGTCGATTGATAAATATTTAGTTCGCCCCACTGAAGTTGAGGAATACTATTGGAGTACATCCGGCGTCCACGTCCATGTCCGCTTACGTGTGCGTATCCACAGCCAGTTCTCAGTTATTAGTTGACATAGGGTCATATATTTGTGTGTGCATGTGGATGATGAAGAAATTGACCATGTGACATAAGATGAAGGTCACATGACCTATATAACTTGGTTGACTGGCTATTAAGTTTTATCTCAAAAATGGGTTTTAACATACAACGTGACCTACAATCATATTACTTGGTGCATCTCAGGGAATAACACGACCTCTCTCCAAAATTAGGTCACTCTGGTCTTGTTATCGCGCTTCGAAGACGTAGGTTAAGTTTTTCGTTCGAGTTTAGTTCTCTGATACCAAGTGATCTACAGTTTTATATCTGTGTATGAGGATGCATCTCAGGCAGGAACACAGCAACCCACCAAAATTACGTCACTCTGACCTACTTATGGTGCTTCATTGACTTAGGTTAAGTTTTACATCCGAGTTCAGGTCTACGATACCAAGGGACCTACAGTCATATTACTAGGTTTTAGGTGTATCTCAGCGGTAACACAGCCTCCAACCAAACTTAGATCACTCTGACTGAATTATCATTTTTCATGGTCTTAAGTTAAGTTTTACGTCCGAGTTCAGTTCTCGAACACCAAGGGACCTACAGTCATAGTATTTGGTGTGTGGATGCATCTTAAGGAGTAACACTGTCCCCTCCCACACACACAAAAATTAAGTCACTGTGACCTACATAATGCGCTTCATTGACTTAGGTAAATTTTAACGCCCGAGTTCAGTTCTCCAATACCAAGCGACCTACAATCACATTAGTTGGTGTTACAGTGCATCTCGGTGGGTAACACAACGTCTCGGGGAGCTTCACAGCCACACACCAACATAACTGGGAGAACAAGGCTAACTTTGTAATCGTAGATTTCTTGTTGAATAACATAAGCACATTTTTTTCATCTTTACCAAGTTTTATATTTTCTTCTACAGTTTTATATCTTCAAATCTGATCTAATCTTATTCTAATATACTCAGTTGTTTGTTTTCCGTAAATCACTTAATTATTTTGTCGTTTTAGTCTATTATAATCTTTTTTTTTCTGTATGGTTCTTTGTTTGTAAAGTAATATATATTATGTGTAGTTTATTCTGTTTATATAATTATTCATATAAGGAATTCCCCCTTTTTAACTTTTTGATTTCTAATCTCAGTCTTCATATCTTAGTTTTTCTTCATTTATAGTCCTGAAGCCTGATTTTATCTCTTCTGGAATTTTACGCTGAAAGTCTTTTTTTTCGGATACATTTGACATGATTTTAGCCGTTACTTTTGAAGTTTATGATCTAATTCTACAAACTACATCATGAACCTTTACGCATTATTTTCAAATAGAGGACCGTCTCATACATCGCATACATCTGTAGATATATTAAATATCCATAAGTTCTGCTATAGGAAAGAAATATTTAATTAATTCATTAAATCGTTTTTTGAAATGTGTTTATTTTGTGTTAATATAGTCTAGAAAAAATCCAAAGATTTTTCAAATGTTATACCAAAACAAATACGAAATGAAGTTTTGTCAATGTGAAAAAAAAGATAGATTTAAAACTAACGATTCTTACACTATCATGCTTACTGAAGATTTACGAATGTTTGTTTTAAAGTGATCGATGACCATCATCTAAATTACTCGAGTACTGCTGATGAGTTGTCAGGCAACGAAATAACCATACAGTGCATCAAATTTATTTCGATATTTTGTGATACGTTTTATCTAGACTAAACGTAGAAAATAATGTACAATTACTGTGAATTTAACCTGTTGGAGTATTTCTTATTGCTAAATTCAATACTGAAAACATAAAATAAACCAAGAAAATATGAAAACGTAACTATTTTTTCCCGACCCTACATTGTAGAACTACATGCTAAACCCTTTAACATGTCTATGTGAAAACAGTTGAAAACAGTTCAAGGACCACAAATACAAATGAATGACTACGATAAAACATCACATCAATACACAAGGACAAAAATATACAAAATAAACAATTACACTCAAATAACAAGAATGTTTGCGCTGTTGTTCTTATTTCACATTAACATTTTGAAAAGACTTTTTTGACTTCCCTGGTTTTGGATTGTAGTCGATGATGTTTTGTAGAGAAGATAGATGATCAAGGCAAAATGTAATGTTGGCGATTTTGTGTCTTGCTTGTATAGAGGAATTAAATAAACGCAGAGCGGAAATGTAGATTTATATGTCAATGGAACATACACTTGTAGTAGGCAAGGCAAATATAGGTTACCAAAGTTTACAAGAAACACTTTGACAGAAAATGTATTAAAACTTACATTGAATCAGAGTTCTCTTATGTTTGCAGTTTGTATGCAACGTTAATGTAATTTTAGTAAATATATATTTTATCGGTCGATTAATGATAATAGAGAACGAGATGGAATACTGGTACAAAATATTCAGATAGCAGCATTGGTGTCTGTAATTCTACTTTACACCTTTAAATATTGCTTTAATAACACGGTTTAGTGCTAACAGATAAACGGAATCTTTTTCAGGGTCTTAAGTCACAATACTATATCAGTTATTGAGAACATAGCTTTTGAAAGGCTTGCAGGTTTACGGAAACTGTAAGTTGTACAATATAAAGGACACAAATTTCAAGCAGTGGTCAATGACGTTTGGTGGATATTAAAATAACTTCATTTTTTTTTGGTTTATTTATTCCGGTTTTTTTTTTAAATTGCCTACTTTTCTTTAAATGAAAATGCACAGGAAAAGTATAGGCATCAAAAGTAATAAGATTTTGACACTTAAACGAGAATAGAATGCTTCCATGCGAGCGATATATCATAAACGGGACCTTCATAATGATGCTATGAAATATATATTTTTATAACATCAATATGTCTGGAATGTGTTTTAAGTCACATATTATACTATATAAAAGAACAAACTTTTCTCCACATCATTTTTTTTTCTTTTTGGATGTATTTCTTAATTAACTCAGAAAATCTTGATAAAAAGGTGACGAAATTTTGACATTAAGTGAAGTGAAACCATTTGCCGAGACAGATTGTTTACTCCTTGTTAAGGTTTGCCTGTTTCAGTTAAAAGCCTTCCAATGAAATGAACTTAAAAAGATCGAAAACAAACAAGGATTCCTACAAAATAATTGCATTTTCTTGTAATAGTTATACTGATGCTCAAACCGATAGATTGTATATTTTTCTATTTTCAAACTTATCAGAGAATTCCTAATTACCACGTAGAAAGTCAGAATATCGTTATGGAAGATATGTTTTAGGCAAGTTTACATTGGCATTTATTAAAACTAAAAAACAAAGCAAAACATTGCTTTCCTATATCAAATGTTTTCTGAAATATATCAAAATCGTTTTGTTCTCTTACTCCTTTCAGATATCTTCGTAACATTGGTTTGCAGTCTTTTACTGACAAATATTTAGGAAACATGACAGGCTTAACGTATTTGTAAGTATTCACTTAAAAAAAGATAACTAGGACTAGAATTAGTGCACAAAATAAATTAATATATTTTTCCTTTTTTCTCACTGTCTTAGGCCTTGAGTCCAACTGATGAGTCTCAAATCGACGACATGAACATTTGATATTGAAGAAATAAAACATGATTATTTTATTTTTATTGTAATTTCACTAGGTCTTACCAACTACATCTTTCGGACAACTCGTCTGCACCTATTTACAATAATTTTGATAGTACAAGTGTGTTGCATTACATGTATATGATAAACGGACCTTCATACTTATTGCATGAAATATATTTTTTTTACTACACCAATATGACTGGAATGTGTTTTAGGTCACACGAATTTCCAATAATGTACAGTATTACTAAAAACGGGTTTTTACACCGGCAAACTTTAACTTTATAATTACCACATTATACAATTTAAAAGAACAAACTTTTCTCCGCGTGTATTGTTATACTGTTTACATCATTTATGTCCTTTTTGGGTGAACATAAAGAATTATGTTTTACCTGTCTTTGAAACAGGTAGTTGTAATAAACAGTGGAAATATGATATTAAAAGGACGGTCGAAATATTAGTTCACTACGACCGTATTGAGATTTGCATTATATCAAAAATTTCTTATTGTCGCATGGGATATATTAGGCAGGTGGATATTGTTGTTTGTGCTATTGACATTTTACAACAATATTTTAAGAGACTTAAGTGAAAATGGTATATCAGTTATTGAGGGTGGAGAGTTTGAAAGGCTTCCAAATCTGGAGACACTGTAAGTTTTACAATGAAAATCATACAATTTTCAAACCTAAAAATGTAAATATCGCTTTTCGCGATATATTTAAGTATGTACATATTACGATTTTAAATATCCACTTATTTAAGTTAAAGGTTATAAATCATACAGTAACCACTACCATCTTCCATCATAAAAAAAACTAAAACGAGACCCAGTAAAGCCTTTAAACCAATTATCCGTGAACATATGTTTACGTTTGAACATGAGTATACAGCAATTATATTAAACCTTTAGTACTAGTATTTCGATACTAGCCCAAAGTTGTTACTTAAGATCGGTTGATTACAACATTGCTCAATTTTTAAAGAATAAGGAGCACCTCCAACTTGCTTGTTTGTTAACACTTTAGGTCTTGAGAACAATTGATGAGTCGTAAATCGACGAAATTTGCACAACATCTGCATCAAAGTTGGTATCAAACAATTATATTTTAAAACAGAAAGTTGACGAACACAGGTCTAACAGCTCGAGGACGTCTGTTTGACATTTAGTCCTCTATATGCATGCATCACTAACACATGAAATCATATTTTCAGCAAATTACAAAGTAATAACATCTCTATCATTGGGAATGGAGATTTCAGAGGTCTTGAAAGTTTGCAGAATTTGTAAGTAACTATACAAGTTTTACAATTTTAGATATCGATGTTTTGCTGTACATTTCTCCAAGTATGGAGTTATACTTATATTGCACGGTTCTCGGCTGATTAAAAAGTTTTTTATCCATAAAGCGTAAGATATCTCTGAGGTTTTATTTCCAGATAATCATCTGTTATCCAGACAAATAATTTCGTTTTACAGTAATAATTTTGATAAAGGAATATAATTTCGCACTGACAGAATGAAATTTTACACTTTTGGAAACGATTGTCTCATAATTCCCATATGACCATTCCCAGCAACACCACAGTCGCTCTCACGTTCAATTGGGAAGAAGAACACCGAGTATTGTAAGAAATAACACCAACAATTAAAGACACCTTTAAATATGTATATATTACCCACTGCTAAATTGCAAGGATATGATTGGTTAAACGAGTACACGTGAAAACCCCGTATTTTTAATATAGGGCAGTGGAACCCTTGTTTCTGAAATACATGGTTTCCGCTAGATTTATCTCTCTTTTATATTGTTTATCACTAAAAAAAGATGACGGACGACAGCAGCTGGACTGAAATACTATCTGTATTACTTGAATATTGTGCATAGTAAAACTATTTTGCCAAGGAATATGCACATACACAATGATAATCATAATAATGAGCAACAAAAAGGATATGTAGTAAGGCTCTTTGGAGGAGTAAGCATACATATAAATCCTAAATCATGTAGCAAATTCACCAAACCGGCTAACGCACGGCGAAGCTGTTTTTCTGGAAGTTATTTAAAAACTGGGTTACAAAATATTTATCACCTATCTATAGACGGTTTGATAACAGATATAATGTTTACAATCGATGTTTCCGCCCAGTGTTGAACCTAGCATTATTATATGTCGTTGTACACTGGTCATGCAGATACATTAAAGATAATTTATTCTTTTGAAAGGGGCTTAGGAAATGGTTATTTTTTTAAAGGCAGTCGGAAAGACATATTCGTTACAGAGTGTGTAGTTGGCCTAATATGGTATAAACGGTGTAACTAAATTTCGTATGGTGTTTGAGCTGCGCTCTCACCCCGTGGGAAGGTTATTAACCCCGTATATACCGTATTAGTTCAACTACAGATTCTGTAACTAATAACATTTGTCCACATATTGAGTGCCTTCCGTAGACAAAGCCTATACAGATCATAATGGTATTCGAGGTCAAACAAGAAATGCACGAAACAAACAAAACTTATTTTTAATTGAGATAATAATTGGACATATGATTTTTACAAGGAGGTAACCGACAGTGATGCATTGTCACAGAGTATAAAGTTGTCAAATGCTGAAAAGAAACCAAAATGATAAATAGTTGATTTCATTTTCATCTTTAATAAATAGTTCATGACACTGAGGGCAATATGAAATTATATGGACGGCAGTCACTCCTGAAACTTTATATAGACCGAAGCGAAGCTGAGGTATATATACTGTGTTTAGATTGACCTGCCGATGCATATATAGCCATTTGGCCAAAATTATTATGAATTATTTCTAAAATTATATTGATGAATCACTTTTAAATTATTTCTGTCATCTCGGAGGGGGTCACTCGCCGAAACCATCTATACAATGGATCGTTACTGAAAATGTTTTTTTTTTTTACCGCAACCACTACTAAATGTAGTAAGTTTTTCAGACATTCCAAAAATATCTTTCTGAAGTAGTGAAAAATACTTTTCATCTCATAAAACACCTATTTCAGAAGGTTTTCACGCCCTGCTATTATTTTGCAAGAACATACTTCAAATTTTACTCCAAATCAGTTTCATTTTAAGCACATATTAGGCAACCAACAACCCCCTCCCCTCTCCCGAAAGAAAAATATCAAATATTTATTCCTCTCATGCAAATATCATGTAAATATACCTCTGAAATATTATTTTGCCAAAAAATACTTCAAATTTTACTCCACACAAGTGTGCATACTTGGATGTATTAATTATGTGCACAAAATGACCAACGAAAAGATTACTTGTATATTCTGTAGATAGCGAAAAGAGATGACGAATAGGGTCAATTTCTCCTTTTGATCGTATTTAAACGGTCTTCTGTATCAGTTTTTCTGTTCATTTGCCACGGAAGCCATCCAATGTTGGCCACCAAAACAAACCTGGTAGCAATTCCGCAACAAGTCGTATATTGCCTGGAAACCCTGTGCATATACGATTATATGGACTGGGGAAATTTATTTAAGACAAATTGTAGAAAGATATCTTAAAGTATAATGATATATCTTTGTGACAACCATTTGCAGCCTATTGCCGAGAAAGCGTTTGCAAACCCAACACATATAAGGACACCGTTTTTTTTTTTTCATTTTAAAATATGTAAAACTGATTATATATTAGTATAGTAAATAACATAATAATATAGGGTAAAGCAGGTTTACTACCACGGTAAGTTGTACAATTGTACAATTGAAGCATTGGTCAATATAGTTTGGTGGATATTAAAATAAATCCGTTTTTTTTTTTATTTCTTTATTTCGTTTTATAAAACAAATTTTCTACTATCCTTAAAATGAAAATATACAAGTAAATTATAGGCATAAAACGTAATTAGATTTGGACCATTAAACCAAATCATCGATATGAGAAGACATTAATTTATCCTGTGTCCCTTTTTGCCCCTTTTATTTCTAAAACGTTAATAGATGGGGGAAACGTATCTGAAGAGATTAACCATGGATATATATATTTTTTTTAAATCCATCAAAATTAACAAAAAACCCTTGATAACATTGAGAAAAAACGAGGAGCAAAACATAATAAAGTCAATGCCAACCTGTATTTCTAATGTGTTAACATTGTGGTAAAATATTATAAGGATACTTTCAATTGAATGAAAGTAAATGAGCAGACACCTACTTGTCTACGGACGACAGAGCCGACAGGTTCATACCATTTTATATACCAAATATTTGTTGTCGTATGAAAAACGTCAAATGCCTGTTTGATATTTACATATCCATGATCACATCGATCTAAAGAAATATTAATATATACAATTTCTCTGTTAAAAAATTCTAATTTACCAAAATTTATTATCAAAAAGTAGCAATATATTTTTTAATATCGTTTGGACAAAGTGATCTTTATTAATATATCTTATTGATAATTTTTACACATTATCAAAAAAAAACGAGCGGAAAGTTCTAACGTTATAATCACCTCGTTATCAGCGTAAAAGTTAGTGTACTTTTGCTATAAATTTCGGTTGCAATTGTGTCCGTGTTGCGTTAATATTCGTTATATTCGATATTTAGGTATGTTCTATCTTTTAAATTCAAATTATGAAAACCTAATGTAAAATAGTATACGAAATATGTTCCTATCATATAAACTCCAGTTTTAATGTAGCCAACATACTCTGTAATCGTCATGATTAGTTGACTATGTCGTGCTCGTTTAAATGTCTTACATAAAAGAGAAACAGGACAGAACATGATGTTTTATATGCCATTTAAACATATACTTGTAGTAAACAATGGATATAAGATATGCCTAGGAGGGCAAAAATATCATTACACTACGACAGTATCTAAAATTGCTTTATATAAGAGTTCTCCTATTTTCCCATGGTATTTGCAGTTATAACGTACTGTTTTAATACAATGGAACAAAATAATCACATCAATTTAGGCATGTAGATATGTAGATGTAGTTTTTATGGTATTAACATTTTGCAACAATATTTTAAGAAACTTGGATTACAATGGTATATCTGTTATTAAGGATGGAACGTTTGAATGGCTCGAAAGGTTGGAGACACTGTAAGTTATACAATGTAAATAATAACATGTTCAAAGCTAAACATTTAAATATCACATATCCAGATATACTGAAGTATGTAAATGCTACTAGTTTCAAAATGCACTGGTTACGTTATAGATTGTAAATAATACAGTAAACACTAAACGTTAACATGATAATAAACACCAGAACTATACCCCGTTAACCCCTGGATCCTATATTTAGCAACAGAAAGAACAGAGTATACAGCAATTATATAAAACCTTTAGTGTTAGTATTTTGATACTAGCGCAAAATTGATACTTTACATTTACTGTAACTAATTGTAAAATTTGTGGTAAACAAGGACTATTTCCCTCGAACATAGCTTTGTTCTTAGATGGTTTTGGTTTTTCATTTTTGTTTAGTCATTTTGGTGTTCTTGAATTTGCTTTTGAACGTTTGGATTTTTCTTTTTTGGTTCTTAACATTTTAAGGCATTGAGTCGTAAATCGACGAACTTTGCATACTTGTGCGTCAAAATTGGTATCGAAAAATTTTATTCTAAAACAGAGAGTGGAAGAACACAGGCTTATCAGCTCAAGGACGTCTGTTTGACATTTATTCGTCTATATACATGCATCACTAACGCATGCAATCATATTTTCAGCACGTTACAGAGAAATAACATCTCTATCATTGAGAATGGAGCTTTCAGAGGACTTGAAAGTTTGCAGATTTTGTAAGTAAATATTCAAGTTTTATAATTTGAGACATCGATGTTTTTCTATGCATTTCTCTAAGTATGCAGTAATACTTATAATGTACGGTTCCTGGCTGATTAAAAAAGTGTATCCAGAAATCGTAAGATATCTAACTTGGATGAAGGAATATAATTTCACACTGACAGAATGAAATTGTAACATTTTGGAAAAGGTTGTGTCTTAAGCGAAGCTGAGGTCCATATACTGTGTTTAGAGTGACCTGCCGATCCATATTATAGTTATTTGGCCCAAAGTGTTATGAACTATTTCTGATATTATATTGATGAATCACTTCTAAATTATTACTTTCATCTCGGAAGGGGTCACTCGCCGAAACCATCTATACAATCGAACGTTACCGAAAATGTGCTTTTTCTCACCACAACCACTACTAAATGTAGTAATTTTTTCCGCCATCCTAAAAATTCTTTCTGAAGTAGTGAATAATACTTTTCATCTCATAAAACACCTATTTCAGAATGTTTTCACACCCTGCTAAAAAAGTGACCTTACTTTTTTGTGGTGTAAATTCGAAAATTTTAGATAACTGGTGTTATACTGACCATCAGTTTCATTTGAAGCACATATAAGGCATTACTTCTTAAACCAACAACCCCCTCCCCCCACCCTCCCTTCCCGAAGAAAAAATATCAAATATTTATTCATCCCATGCCTCTGAATATTATTTTGCCAAAACATACTTCAAATTTTACTCCACACCAATATAAAAACGTGGAAAAATGACATCAAAATTTAATGCACCAATGTGCACAAATGGGATGTACTAAGTATGTGCACAAAATGACCAACCAATAGATTACGTGTATATTCTGTAGATAACGAAAAGAAATGAAGAATATGATCAATTTCTCCTTTTGATCGTATTTAAACTGTCTTCCGTATCAGTTGTTCTGTTCATTTGCCACGGGAGCCATCCGATGTTGGCCACCAAAACAAACCTGGTAGCAATTCCGAAAAAAAACTCGTATATTGGCCTGGAATCCCTGTGCATATACGATTATATGAACTGGGGAAATTTATTTAAAACAAATAGTAGAAAGAAACCTTACAGTATAATTATATATCTTTGTAACTACCATCCCTGTGCATATAGATTATATGGACTGGGGAAATTTATTTAAAACAAATAGTAGAAAGAAATCTAACAGTATAATTATATATCTTTGTAACTACCATTTACAGTGAATTGCTGAGAAAGCGTTTGCAAACGTGACACATATAAGGACACCGATTTTTTTTTCATTTTAAAATATGTAAACCTGATTATATATAAGTATAGTAAATATCATAATAATAAAGAGTAGAGCAGGTTCACGACCACTGTAAGTTGTATAATATAAAGGATACAAATTTCAAGCATTGGTCAATATGGTTTGGTGGATATTAAAGTAAATCCGTTTTTTTATTTATTTATTTCGTTTCATAAAATAAATTGTTTGCTTTCCTTAAAATGGAAATACACAAGAAAATTATAGGCATAAAATGTAATTATATTTGGACGCTGAAACAAGAAACGTATGCAGCCATGCGAGTGATATATGGTAAACGGGACGTTCATACTTGTCATGAACTATATTTTTTACTACAACAATATGACTGGAATCTGAATGTCATAAATTATTTTTCCCGCTAACACCCATTTTTCTCTTCATGCAGAATGATAAGCTATTTGTAAATATCTTATAAAATCCTTCTTTTTATTTAATGTTTTTTTTAGAAATAAAAACCGAAACATTTGGAAGACCAAAAACTAAACTTGTTTTAAAAAAGAGGTACTCATAACCAAAAAAACCCGAAATAGGAAGCCAAATTTCAGCTAAGGAGATCTACCGTGTGCAATGCAAAGAATAATCCCTTAGTATTTCTATTATTTTTGAATTTTGCTAAATACTGGTAATTTCTGTAATAAATTAATGAATAATCATGTCAGACAAGTCTGACGACTGGGTTGACGAATACCCTCGGGGACCTGGGGTCCACAACGCATCATGTGCATAGGTATCAGTAATTTGAAAATAACAATCCAAAGATACTAATGTTAGATGTAGTAAATTTATACTATGCACTATACGACGCATTTCAAGGAGTTACCTCTCATCAGCAGCATTAAAACCGATATGGAAAATCCCATTTTATAATCCATTTATCACATACTTTCAACTAAAAGGATTTTGCCTGTAGAAAATAGAAAAAAAAATATGATTAACAACACAAATTTAATTCAACAACTCAAACACAATGTTTTACAACTTGATAGAGGATTTTTTTACTTCACTATTATGGATTTTTGTCAATGTAAATGCTTATGGTCACATTGCCAATAGATGAATTACTCATCATTGAAAATCTTTGATGTAAAAAATGTTCTTCTTGTTCATTAATGTTTCAGACGATTTACATATAGATTGACAGAAATAGTATTTTATATCTTTTATATCTTTTATATCTTTTATGTTTACTGATTTGCTTGCAATTTCCTGACATTTTCAAAATCTGAGTCATTGTCTTCAAAAATTTGACAGTCCGTGCTGTGAAAATCAAGATGATTTTAAAACCACAACCATTCAGTGTCTGTATAAAGTCAGACTATCCTGACTCTGGTTGTTTATGCTTGTGTTTTATACTTTTGTATGTTCGTTTTTATCTTGCGTTCTTTCAGATCGTTTGCTTTGATTAATTGGTAATGCATTGTTAAACCGATTTTATGGGTACCCAAACCTCCCCCTTATCTATCCTGACACTTGGGTGTATAAAACACACTATAAAAACCAATACTGTATGATTACCAAAAAGTTGAACGCTTGCTAGGACTAGAAATTAGAAGTGGTCGATACATAATTTAGACAGAAGCGTTAGAATCTGTACAACACAACCAACACAGTGTATTTGAGAAGAAACAATTTAACAAAAGTACATTAAGTAGAAACAGTTCATCGTATAGTTTTCCAAATGCGTTGTGTAAAAGTCTTTTGAAAAGATTAAATTAAATTAAACTAAACGTTGTGTTAGTTCAAAATTACAATATAGCCTAGTTCGAGATTCAAGAACACCATTGCAGGGGCTAACGTTGCCTCTCTCAGGCCCATCTCCGCTACTACTTAACAACGGTGAACTTTTATATGTTTTAATTGCGAACTCGGCATCATAGGGTACATAGGTGTAACAATGCGAATCTAGATGACGAATTTATGCTTCTATTGTTGATCAAAGTCACAAAATACTTAATCATAAGTATTTTATTGTCCACGTATTGGTCATTATTAATATATCAGTATTAAGTGACAGTCTGCGATTATAGTTACACGTGGTTTGTACAAACAATAAAGTTTGTGACAGAAGATAAAAAGTATGATGAAGTTCGTGACAGTTACTAAAGTACACTAACAATAATCTTTCTTAAGGGAAAACAAAATTGGTGTCGATAATTTTGTTACATCTGCTCAAAAACTGTAATACTAGCTAAGGTTCTTATAGATGTATTAGTAACTAAGACTACAATCAGAAATCAGATAAAACATAATTGCTGCTGTTCGGGTAACATATATGACCAGGTTAAAGGATGTTTTTAACGTTTTCATTCGACTATATTCTAACTACAACTTGACCAACATAGACATACTTTGTGTTTCCCAAATTTGAGAAGACAATGGTGTAAGGGATGATTTAAAGTTTTCGTTGGTCATATTGTAAAGTTAACCCTTTACAACTTAGATGAATAAGCTTCCTCCGATTAAATTGATGTAAAATGTATATATTCATAGGATTATCTGTAGTAAATTAATTGTGTAAGCATGATAGGATTTGCATACGTTATCTTCTAATACATTTCGATATGAAATATTTCTATTTTCAGATATCTTTATGAAAATGATTTACAGTCTATTGCAGAGAACACATTTGTAAACCTGCCAAGTTTACAGCGGTTGTAAGCATTCATTTAAACATTGATCACAGACTACAATGAGTATACTATAACAAATGAAACATAATTTTTCCTGTCTGGGTAACATAGTTTAGTTGTACTTTTTGACAATTTTATTGAGTGATTTCCTTTGTCTATTACAGTTGGACACTAAACATATTTTGTTAGTTTTTTTAATTTATTGTAACAACAAAAGTTAAATTTATACAAAGCTTGAATACATTCTTCTTATTAATCATATTAATCAATGAAAGTTAAAATGGTTTATTTCCTAAAAATCATCTTCTGCTTCAGCAAACGTTTCATCAAACGCTGCTTTCTTTTAAGATTTCTTACAGTTTATTGCATTTTGCGCAGAAATTTTAAAGTAAGTGCTATAGTGTAATATAAATGGACAAACCGGTGTTTTGCTTTCTCAAAAATTGTCCATGGATTGACAGAAATCATTGGTTACATAACATTTTACAGGGATGTTGTATTGACTAAACGTGCGGAATTACCCTGTATCGATGTATGGGAGCAGTATGTAGTTTCTCTTGCAGAGAAAAGCTCGAATACTATTCGATTTTAAACATAAAATAGTTGCTAATACCATCATTAGTTGGTTTAACAAGTGAAGTTGGAGATTTACCGATCAGTAGCCAAACGCCACAAACACCAGAATAAACAGATAGCGACATGCCAAGAACAAAAGCAACACCCTATCAAGTACCATGCTCATCAAAAACACAGAAAACTGGACCGAGCTAGGTAATTCGGAAGGGTGCGCATATCATGCAGTGTATCCAGGCGATATCATGTCAGCAACGATTTCTGCAAATTCGAGAAGACCTGATTTGTAAGCAAAGTTTCAGATTGTATATTATTACAAACTTAATAAAATTCAACCATTAACGTAAGAGAGGTGATGGTGAAACATTTGCTGAAGCGAAAGACGTTTCTATAGGACATAGAAAATTTTAACTTTCGTTGGTTAATATGATCGTTTTATATGAGAAGAATGTACTCAAGCTTCATATAATTTTTTCTTTGTTGTTAATTTAAATTAAAAGAGAGCTTTATTTTTTCTTTTATTTATTTCTTTTATTCCATCTATTGTATAATTAGTTTTATGAAATAACTATTGCAGTTCGTGGATTAGGGTATCCGATCAGTTTGAGAAAAAAATCATAATGAATTGTATTTCTCGATTACTGATTTGTGTATGACATTCTGCTTCGATAGTCTCGTTGCTTTCAAAGAACTACCACTGATGCCTTCAGTATTCCATGTAAAATAAATCTATCTATTAACGAGAACTGAAAACATACCCAGAACTCAGACTTTTAGATGGTTCATGGTGTTAAAATGCAATTACTGATATGCTTTGTCCTATGAATAAAGTGAGAGGGTCAATTCAGACTACATGGATGTATATTATTACGGCTAATGTTAAATTTCGAATGAATACCTTTTCTGCATTCTCGGTATTGAAACCCCTCACGGCTCGTCATCATAAAGATTTCTACTGTAGAAGTGCAATAACCAACTACTCTTGAATTAAGCTTCTATACATATATTGACATAGAACAGTACCATTTATTTTCAATTTGTAAAAAACTTAATTATTTTTTTTTTCATTTTGTGTCTACAAAGTATTAAAATATATTGGGAAAAATTGGTCAAAATATATCGCATGTTGCTGGACTCCAACTGCCGGTTAACGATGTTTATCTTATGCATAGGTTCAATTTTGTATCATTTGATTTTATAAACTGTACAGAGACAAACTTTATTGCTGTACCTTTAAATATACTTTGCTGATAGTATTAATTTGTCATCAAAAACACATTTGAACGATTAAAACTGAAAGAAAAAATGCAAAGTGTAAATTTAATTGAATTAACCTAATTATAGAATATAAGCGAATCGTTCACATTATATCATGTATGCATTGCCAATGTACCTATTTTGATCAACTGTATCTTACTCGTTGTTGTAACAAACTTACAGATTGAGAATTTATAATGTATTATAAAATATAATGCACCAATGTGCACACTTGGATGACAAATATAAGGACAATTATAAGGACACCGTTTTTTTTTTTTTTTTCCATTTTAAAATATGCTAACCTGATTATATATTAGTATAGAAAATAGCATAATAATAAAGAGTAAAGCAGGTTCACGCCCACTGTAAGTTGTACAATATAAAGATACAAAGTTCAAGTATTGGTCAATACAGTTTGGTAGATATTAAAATAATCCGTTTTTGTTATTTATTAATTTCGTTTTATAAAAAACAAATTGTCTACTTTCTTTAAAATGAAAATACACAAGAAAAGTATTGGCATAAAACGTAATTAGATTTCGACCATTTAATCAGATCACCGATCGGATAAGACATAAATCTATCCTGTGTTCCTTTTTGCCCCTTTTATCTCTAAAAGGTTAATAAATGGAAGGAAACGGATTTGAAGAAAATAACCAATGATATATTTTTTTAAATTCCATCAAAATTAACAAAAAACCAATAATAACCTCCAGAAAAAAACAAGGAGAAAAATTTCGTAATCAATATCAACCTGTATTTCTAATATGTTAACATTGTGGTAAAATATTATAAGGATACTTTCAATTGAATGAAAGTAAATGAGCAGACACCTACTTGTTTACGGACGACAGGTTCATATCATTTTATATACCAAATATTTGTTGTCGTATGAAAAACGTCAAATACCTGTTTGACATTTAAATCTCCACGATCACATCGATCTAAAGAAATATTAATATATACACTTTCTCTGTTAAACAATTTCGAACTAATCTGCTAAAATATCTTTAAAAAATTAGCTATATATAGTTTAATATTGTTTGAACAAAGTGATTTTTATTATTTAAATTTAATGACAATTTTTCGAATGTTATAAAAAAACAGCTGAAAGTTCTAACGTTATAATCACCTCGTTATCAGCGTAAAAAATAGTGTACTTTTGCTATGAATTTCGGTTGTAATTGTGTCCATGTTACGTTAATATTCGTTACATTCGATATTTAGGTATGTTCTATCTTTTATCTTTCATTGGAACAGATACTTGTAGTAATCAATGGAAATATGATATGCCAAGGGCAAAAATATTATTACACAACCACAGTATTTAAAATTGCATTATATAAGAGTTCTCCTATTTTCATATGGTATATGCAGTTATTACGTACTGTTTTAATACAATGGAACAAAATAATCACATCAATTTAGGCATGTAGATATGTAGATGTAGCTTTTATGGTATTAACATTTTGCAACAATATTTTAAGAAACTTGGATAACAATGATGTATCAGCTATTGATGATGGTGCGTTTGAATGGCTCGCAAGATTGCCTACACTGTAAGTTATACAATGTAAATAATAACGTGTTGAAAGCTGAAAATTTAAATAACACTTATCCCGATAACTGAAGTATGTAAATGCTACTATTTTCAAAATGCACTGGTTTAAGTTATAAGTTATAAATATACAGTAAACACTACAGTTAACATGATAATAAACACTATAACTATACCCCCGTTAATCCCTGGAACCTATATTTAGCAACAGAAAGAAAAGAGTATACAGCAATGATATAAAACCTTTAGTAGTAATGTTTTGATACCTTTCTGTAAAATTTGTGAAAACTAAGGAGTATTTCTCTCGAGCATAACTTTGTCCTTACATGGTGTTGGATTTTTTTTTTGTTTTTTTTTTTTGCTTATCAACATTTTAGACAAAACGACGAACTAAGTCGTAAATCGACGAAGTGTGCACATCTTATACGTCAAAATTGTTATCAAACAATTGTATTTTAAAACAGAGAGTTGAAGAACACCAGCATATCAAATCGAGGATGTCTGTTTGACATGTTGTAGTCTTTATACACTAGTCAACAAAAGAAACGATACAGGATAATGTATTTTCATATATTCATAATTTCAAATAGCTGTACAAGTAAAGTCAAGAAATACTAAAGGGATATTCGAATGAGGGAAAACTCGTAGCAACTGATAAACCCCGGAGAACAACGAAGACAAGACCAAAACAATACATGCACTATAATTAAAAGCTAAGAACATATGAACAACATGGACCCCACCAAAAAATCGGGGGTAGACTCCGGAAGAGTAAGCAGTCTCTGCTTCCTGCAGGACACCCGCCATGCTGTCCATGTCAAATCCGATATGCGGAAGGGATAATATCAATGGAAGAGGTCCATTTTCATTTGGGAAACGATTTTTTATGCCTGTCAACGAAGTGATGATGACGCCCATAAAACTTTAATAAGGATGACTTCAGTTTAGGAGCAACGTACCCCTGTCTGAGCAACTTTTCTGTCAGAAGCAGCAAAATAGACCCACACGTCTGATTTTCACAGTAGATTGTTTTCTAATCAAAATCATGGAACTTGTCCAAAAAGTTTGAAATAAAAAAAAAATATTTTTGAGATTTCAAAAATCACATTTTTCAACCCAAAATAAAAATCAGTATTTTTACCCCGTTATGTGAATCATAATGTCTGTCTGACAAAAGATTTAAGTTTTTTTCTAATGATTTCAGCGACTGAATTTTTATTTTACAAAATGTTTCGATTTTCTTCTCGATTTTTCGCAAATTTAATTTAACCCTCTTTTTGGAAATTTCCATTTTTCACCATTTCAAGTGTTCTCCAAATTTCAAAATGAGACGCATTAGATCAAGAAATAAAGAAGCAAACCACTGTTGCTTTCATATTTTAAGGAATTACCAAGATATTTGGTTCCGAACTCGTATATGGTTACTTTTGTTGACTAGTATACATGCATCACTAACGCATGAAATCATATTTTCCGTGTTTTACAAAGTAATCACATCTCTATCATTGAAGCTTTCAGAGGTCTTGAAAATTTGCAGATTTTTATAAGTTACAATTTAAGACATCGATGTTTTTCTATACATTTCTCTAAGACTGCAGTTATACTTATAATGTACGGCCCCTGGCTGATTAACAAGTTTACTCAGAAAGCGTAAGATATAACATGTTTTTTTTTCAAGATATTCATGCGTTTTCCAGACAAATAATTCCGTTTTGCAGTTATAATTTGGACGAAAGAATATAATTTCACACTGACAGAATGCAGTTGTAACATTTTGGAAAAGGTTGTGACTTAATTCCCATATGACAATGGCCAGCAACGCCATTGTCGCTGTCATCATCATTTGGACAGAAGAATACCGAATCTCTTAAGAAATAACATCAAAAATTTAAAATACCTTTAAATATGTATATTTGTCCATTAATATAAAGGCTGCCTTCCGTAGACAAAGCACATACAGATAATAATGGTATTCGAGGTCATACAAGAAATGCACGAAACAAATAAAACTATTTTCAAATTGAGAGAGGGGCATCGGTTGCCGAGAGTTCTAGGTAGTTTGTCATGACTACTAATGGTCACTTGCTTGTTAACACTGAGTTTGTGAGTTCTAACCTCACTGTTGCGGGGGGGGGGGGGTGTTCGACTCCCATCTAAATTGACGAGGATTTCCAATTTTCCTACGGAAGGTCGGTGATTCTCTCAGAGTACTCCGGCTTCCTCCACCAATAAAAAATATTAATAAAAACGAAAACAAACAAAGAATTCCCTACACAATAATTGTTTTACATTAACACGTGGTATTAAAACTACAGAAAACAAGCATGATATTGCCTTTCTTATATCAAAATGGTTTTGTTCTCTTACTCTTTCCAGATATCTCAGAAACAATCGCTTGAAGTCTATTACAGAAAACACTTTTGGAAACCTGACTGGCTTAACTTATTTGTAAGTATTCACTTAACAAAAGATAACCAAGACTACAATTCGTGCACAAAATAAATTAAAAGATTCTTCGTCTTTTTCTTTTTTTTCTTATTTTTGTGGGAACGGGGGTGTTCCACTGTCTGAGGCCTTTAGTACAACAGTTGAGTCTCAGGTCGACGAAATGTGCATACTATGTGCATTACATTTGATATGGAAGGGAAAAAAATGACTTCTTATTGTAACTGGGGTAAACCCATGTCCTTCATCTTGTTCATGCTCTACGACTACTTTGTGTGTTTCTGTTAACTGCTCTAGCATAAACAATGGGTACGTTCCGGAAAATATGCCAAATACTACCTACTGTCTGTGAGTACAAAAAAAAGATCTAGTATGACATTTATTTATTATAAAATATAGAGCTCTCTAGGGATACTTACCTTAAAATAGAATATCTAAATAAAAGATAAAGCAAGCAAGATACTCAGGAAAGTATTGATACAAACTTGTGTATTCTGCTGAAGAACTCATTCATATGAATTTTAAATTGGATGATAAATCAAAATATTAGATGTCCTTCAATGTGGTTAATTATAGTCCTGTTAATCCCTTTTATCTGTTCATCTATATAACGACAAAAGTCACCAACATCCTTAGATGGTTTTGGTTTCTCATTTTGTTTAGTTGTTTTTTGTGTTTTGAATACATCGTTTTGGATTTTTTTTTTCTTTTTGGTTCCTGAAATTTTAGGCAATGAGTCGTAAATCGACGAACTGTGCATAGTTGTTCGTCAAAATTGGTATCAAACAATTGTATTTTAAAACAGAGAGTGGCAGAACGCCGGCCTATCAGCTCGAGGACGTCTGTTTGACATTTAGTCGTCTATATACATACATCACTAACGCATGCAATCATATTTTCAGCACTTTACAAAGCAAAAACATCTCTATCATTGAGCATGGAGCTTTCAGAGGTCTTGAAAGTTTGCAGATTTTGTAACTAAATATTCAAGTTTTTAGTCATCGATGTTTTTCTATGCATTTCTCGGTCTGCAGTTATACTTGTAATGTACGGTTCCTGGCTGATTAAAAAAGTGTATTCAGAAAGCGTAAAATATATAATTTGGATTGCAAGGAATATAATTTCACACTGACAATGAAATTGTAACATTTTGGAAAAGGTTGTGACTTAATTCCCATATGACCATGCCCAGCAACGCCACAGTCGCTGTCATGATAATTTAGACAGAAGAACACTGAATATCTTAAGAAATAACATCAACAATTTAAGACACCTTTCAAAAGAACAAATATACCTAAGTAGCAATCAAACAAACGTAACCCATTGGACAGACAAACCCCGGAAGAGAAATCAACAACCACAAGCACAACAAATAAACGCAGAAAACTAAAAAACAATGAACAACACGAACTCCTATAAAAACCAGGAGTGAACCCAGGTGCTATGGAAGGGTAAGCAGTTCCTGTATATGTATATGTGTCCATTAATATATAGGTTGCCTTCCGTATACAACGCATATACAGATCATAATGGTATTCTAGGTCATAATTGGACATATGATTATTGCAAGGAGGCAACCAACAGTGATGCATTGTCACAGAGGATCAAGTTGTAAAATTCTGGGGAAAAAATGATAAATTGTTGATTTCAGTTTCATCTTTAATAAATAGTTCGTGACACTGAGGGTCATATGGCATTATAAAAACTTTGTGTTTAGAGTGACCTGCCGATTCATATATAGCCATTTAGCCCAAAGTTGTTATGAACTATTGCTTGTATTATTTTGATGAATCACTTCTAAATTATTTCTTTCATCTCGGAGGAGGACACTCACCGAAACCATCTTTACAATGGATCGTTACCGCAAATGTTTTTTCTCACCACAACCACTACTAAATGTAGTAATTTTTTCAGAAATCCCAAATATATCTTTCTGAAGTAGTTAAAAATACTTTTCATCACATAAAACACCTATTTCAGAATGTTTTATGCCCCGCTAAAAAATAACCTTATTTTCCTGTGGTGTAAATTGAAAAAGTTTAGATGACGGGTGTCATACTGACAACCAGTTTCATTTTAAGCACATATTAAGCAATACGTCTTAAACCTATATCAGGCATTTTGTTAGCAGCGCGTGAAAATATTCTGAAATAGGTGTTTTATAAGATGCAAAGTATTTTTGAATACTTCAGAAAGATAAGAGTGGGATATCTGAACAAATTACATTTAGTAGTGGTGGTGGTGAGAAAAAAAAACCTTTGCAGTAACGATCCATTGTATAGATGGTTACGGCGAGTAACCCCCTCCAGGATTAAAGAAATAATTTAAAAGTGATTCATAAATATAATATCAGAAATAGTCGGTCCATATAATGTTTTTGGAGTGACATGTCGGTCCATATAATGTCATATTTCCCTCAGTGTCATGAACTATTCATTAAATATGAAAATGAAATAAACAATTTATCATTTTGCTTTCTCTCAGCAGTTCAAGACTTTATTCTCTGTGACAATGCATCACTGTCTTTGCCTCCTTGCAAAAATCATATATCCAATTAGGCAATACTTTTAAAATCAAACCCCACCCCACCTACCACTCCTTCGCCCTCCCGAACTAAAAAGATCAAGCATTTATTGATCCCATGCAAATACCATGTAAACATACCACTGAAATATTAACTTGCCAACAAATACTTCAAATTTTACTCTACACCCAATATAAAAAAATTGAAAAATGACATCAAAATATAATGATCGATGTGCATACTTTGATGTACTGAGTAAATGCACAAAATGACCAACCAATAGATAACTTGTATATTCTGTAGATGAGGAAAAGAAATGAAGAATATAGTTAATTTCTCCTTTTCATCGTGTTTAAAAGGTCTACTGTATCATTTATTCCGTTCATTTGCGACAGAAGCCATCCGATTTTGGCCACCAAAACAAATTCGGTGGCAATTCCGAAAAACTTCGTATATTAGCCTAGATCTCATGTGCATATTCGATTATATGAAATGGGGAAATTTACTTAAGACAAATTTTAGAAAAAATCTTAAAGTATAATTATGTATCTTTATAACAACCATTTACAGTCTACTGCTATCAAAGCGTTTAGAAACCTGACACATATAAGGGTACAGTTTTTTTTGTCATTTTAAAATATGTAAACCTGATTATATATTAGTTTAATATATAACATAATAATAAAAAGTAAAACAGGTTCGCGACCACTGTACGTTGTACAATATAAATGACAAAAATTTCAAGCATTGGTCAATAAAGTTTGGTGGATATTGAAATTAAAATTATTTTATTTATTTATTTCATTTTATAAAAAAAAATGTCTACTGTTACGGCCGAAATCACCTTTTAAATTGTAGCCAACAAAAGACACAAATCAATAATAAAATTTAACAAGATTTATTATATACAAGTTTACAAAAAATATTACACAAAATAAAATGTCAACTTAACTGTTAGAAATCCTATGTCTTTTCTGTATCCTGGAATTTCTTCTCGTCACTGTTACGGGAATCCAAACGGAATATTATATCCAATCAGTCACAATCTAGTATGATGTAACGTAAATAAAAGTGTGTCAAGTATGATGTGTGTAACGTAAATAAAAGTGTGTCAATCCAACAGCTGAGAACACAAGAATGTTAACGTCTGGTCCGATATGTTATGCTCTGAAGGTCCAAGTTTAGTGCGTATATATACAGTGGTCACGGAAACTTCTGGAATACGGTAGAAGTTTGAATTACACCAAAATTATTACGTAAGTCAAATAGAAATGTCTAGTCATTCCATCAGTATCTATTATTGTTCCAGTGATGTCTAAACTGCGCAGTTATAACATTATTTGGTAAACAACTATAAATATTATGTAAGCATATTATACATGTTATAAGGCCACACAAAACAAATTAGGCCAAGATAAATAATATAATAATTACGATATCATAACACTACTTTCCTTAAAATGAAAATAGACAAGAAACGTATAGGCATGAAACGTAATTAGATTTGGACATTGAAACACGAATCGATGCTGCCATGCGAGTGATATATGGTAAACGGGACGCTCATACTTATGAAATGAACTATATTTTTTACTACAACAATATGACTGAATCTGTTTTAAGTCACACGAATTTACACTGATGTAGAGTGTATTG
The DNA here is from genome assembly GCA_028015205.1 of Mytilisepta virgata. NCBI lineage: Eukaryota > Metazoa > Mollusca > Bivalvia > Mytilida > Mytilidae > Mytilisepta > Mytilisepta virgata. The sequence goes on from CM051513.1 coordinate 22,990,126, forward strand.
CTAAAATAGGTTTTTACACCTGCAAACTTTATCTTCATTGTTATATAAAAGAACAAACCTTTCTCCACGTGTAGCTTGAACAGTATTTTAATACTGTTGACATCATTTTTTTTGGATGCATTTTCACTATTGCCTAATTGATTCAAAACATCTTTAAAAAAATGTAACGAAATTATCACATTAAGGATGTTCGCTGGTCATGCCTTTTTTTTAATTTTGTCAAATGTTCAGAATCATCTGGTTTTATCAATCAAATATTCAATGAAACAAGCACACGGACCTATAATTTGTTTTCGCTGTTTTAGTTCCTTATTTACTAGAGTTATGAAAAGTTATTTTTTAAACTGAGCAGCGAACATCCATAATGAAGCGAAATGAAACAATTTGCCCTGAGGCAGATCGTTAACTCCCTGCTAATGTTTGCCTGTTTCCACTAAACCGCTTCATGTAAAATGAACTTAAAAAGACCGAAACAATCAAAGGATTTCCTAAAATTAATTGCGTTTTCTTAATGTAATTGGTATAAAGATGCTCGAAACAATAGATTATATTTCCTTACTTTTCAACATATCAGAGTATAGTCCTAATTACCATGTAGAAAGTCAAAATATCGTTATGAAAGATATTACTTCAATCAATTGTAACTATTTAACTAGGGAACAAAGGAAAAAATCGCCTTTCCTATATCACATGTTTTCTAAAATATAACAAAATGGTTTAGTTCAGCCAGAAGTCCAATATAGGTCGAGGGGTGATACCAGGGCCGTTATGGAAAATGCCATTTAAAATCTATTATGTTCTTTTTGTTCATTACTGTTCAGATGGTTTACATATAGATTAACAGAAATAGTATTTTATATCTTTTATGTTTACTGATTTGCATTGCAATTTCCTGGAATTTTCAAAATCTACGTCATTGTCTACAAAACTTTGACAGTCCGTTCTGTGAACATCAAGATGATTTAACCACTATTCAGTGTATGTATAATGTAAGACTATCCTGATTCTGTGTTGTTTATGCTTGTGTTTTATACTTTTATTTGTTCTTTTTTGCTTTGTGTTCTTTCGGATCGTTTGCTTTGATTATTTGGTAGGTCATTTTTAAAGCGATTTAATTGGGTACCTAATCCTCCCCCTTATCTATCCTGACACGTTGGTGTAAAAAAACACTATAAAAACCAATACAGTATGATTACCCACAAGTTGACCGCTAGCTAGGACTTAAAATTAGAAGTGGTCGGTACATAATTTAGACAGAAGTGTTAGAATCTGCTCGAAAATTGTAAACCTAGCTAAGGTTATAGCTGTAACTAAGACTACAAGTACAAATCAAATAAAACATAATTCCTCCTTTTCGGGTAACATATATGACCAGGTTAAAGAATGTTTTTAACGTTTTCATTCGACTATAATGTAACTACATCTTGACCAACACAGATATATTTGGTTTTTCCGTAATTTTATAAGACAATGGTGTAAGGGATGTTTTAAAGTTTTCGTTGGTCATATTGTAAAGCTAACCCTTTACTAGTTAGATGAATAAGCTTCCTCCGATTAAATTGATGTAAAGTGTATATATTCATAGGATTATCTGTCAGTAGTAAATTAATTGTGTAAGCGTATTAAGATTTATATATAATAACTTATTTGGAAGTTGCACTACGTTATCTTTGATTTAAGGAAGTTATTCTAATACATACCCATATGAAATATTTTTATTTTCAAATATCTTAATAACAATGATTTACAGTCTATTGCTGAGAACACATTTGTAAACCTGCCAAGTTTAGAGGTGTTGTAAGCATTTATTTAAACATTGATCACAAAGACTACAATTAGTATATTATGACAAATGAAACATACTTTTTTCCTGTCTGGGTAACACAGTTTAGTTGTACTTTTTGACAATTTTATTGAGTGATTTCCTTTTTCTATTACAGTTGGACACTGAAAATATTTTAGTTTGTTAATTAATGTTAACAACAAAAGGTAAATTTATACAAAACTTGAATACATTTTTCTTATTAATCATATTAATCAACGAAAGTTAAAATGATTTATTTCCTAACAATCATTCTCTGCTTCAGCAAATGTTTCATCGATGCTTTCTTTTATGATGTCTTACAGTTTATTGCATTTTGCGAGGAAATTTTATAAATGTACAAACCGGTGTTTTAATTTCTCAAAAATTGTCCTTGGAATGACTGAAATCGTTGCTTACATAACATTTTACATGGATGTTATACTGTATAAACGTGCGACATTGCCCTGTATCGTCGTGTGGGAGCAATATGTAGTGTCTCTTGCAGAGAAACGCCAGAATACTATTCGATTTTAAACATAAAACTGTTGCTAATACCATCATTTGTTGGTTTAACAAGAGAATTTTGAGATTTACTGATCAGCAGCCAAGACGCCACAAACACTAGAATAAACAGATAATGACATGCCAAGCACAAAAGCAACATCCTAACAAGGTACCATGCTCATTAAAAACACAGAAAACTGGACCGAGCTAGGTAATCCAGAAAGGTGCGCATTTCCTTCAATATATCCAGACAATATCATGTCAGCAACGGTTTCTGCAAATCCGAGAAGACCTTTTTGGAAAGCAAAGATTGAGATTGTATATTATTACAGATTTAATAAAATCCCCCCCCCCTCCCACTCTTTTTAGAATTCGTTGAATTGCAAGAAATCAAGAAATCATTAACATAAAAGAGCTTGTGGTGAAACGTTTGCTGAAGCGAAAGAAGTTTTTATAGGACATACAAACTTTTAACTTTCGTTGGTTAAAAGGTCGTTTTATATAAGAAGAATGTACTCAAGCTTCCTATAAATTTTCCTTTTGTTGTTAATTTAAAATAAAAGATAGCTTTCTTTTTCTTTTTATTTACTTCTTTTATGCTATCTATTACTTGTATAATTAGTTTTATGATATAACTATTGCAGTTCCTGGCTTAAGGTATCCGATCAGTTTAAGAAACATATCATAGTGAATTGTATTTCTCGATTACTGATTGGTGTATGAAATTCTGTTTCGATAGTCTCGTTGCTTTCAAAGAACTATCACTGATGGCTTCAGTATTCCGTGTAAAATAAACCAATCTATTAACGAGAACTAAAAACATGTATAGAACCCAGACTTTTAGATGGTTCAAGGTATAAATCCAAAATGCAATCTACTGATATGCTTTGTCGTATGAATGAAGTAAGAGGGTCTAAATGGATTTGTACTATTGTGCTAGTTTTAAATTTCGAATGAATACGTTAAGCAGATTCTTATTTCTACATTCTCGATATTGAAACTCCTCGAGGCTCGCCATCATAAAGATCTCTACTGTAGAAGTTCAATAACAAACTACTTGTGAATTAAGCTTCTATACATAAACTGACATGGAACAGTGCCATTTATTTTCAATACGTAAAAAGCTTTTTTTTTTCATTTTGTGTCTACAAAATATTAACATATATAGGCAAAAATTGGTCAAAGAATATCGCATGTTGCTGGACTCGAACTGCCGGTAAACGATGTTTATCATATATATAGGTTCAAATTTGTATCATTTGATTTTACAAACTTTACAGCAACAAACTTTATTGCTGTACCTTTAAATACACTTTGTATTATTTTATTATCAAAAACGGATTTGAACGATTAAAACTGTAAGAAAACATGTAAAGTGTAAATTTAATTGAATTATACCTAATTATAGAATATAAGCGAATCGTTCATATAATATCATGTATGCCTAGTCCATGTACCTTTTAAGTGAGTATTTTGATAAACTGTATCTAACTTTTTGTTGTTATAAACTAACAGATTGAGAATTTATAACATATAAAGTTTGACATCATTCAAAATAATAAAAAAAAAAAAACATTAGTTTTGCATAGTTATTCTCTAAGATCCATTTCTATAGTCATTTTTAATTTGACATCGATATAAAAGATAAAGTAGTACACTTTATCAAAGTTATAGATTTGTTTTCCATTGTGGTGCTCGGACTTACTGGAAGCCCCGATGTTTTGATTTTTATTTCCATTATCGTTTTTGATCTTTGTGTAATTCATATTGACCCTACATTTTGGAGGTTAGAGATCAAACTTAAAGAAAAGTAGTAGTTGTGCGGTTACAGACGGATACATCTTCTGTTATGTAATCTGATAATATTTACAAAAGAATACTAAAGCGACAACGCAAAGGGAAAGTAAACAAACTCAAAGTTAAAGAAAAAAACACATTCAGGATAACGGACCACAGCAAATAAACGCCACAAGAACTCATATATAAACAAAAGAATAAAAAAGTATAATAAACTAACCAAAAGTAGAAAAAGACACCACAGAAACACAGGCTGTAATAATGTGAACCCAAGTGACCCGGAAGGGTAAACATGCCCTACTCAGCTAACGGCACCCGTCACATTCCCAGAAGGACGTGAAATGTAACTAAAAATTTCTAGTCTCATACACGAGATAGAAAGTTCACATCGACCAATTAAATTCGTGATGACGATCCTAAAAATTTTGGAGTGATGAAAATAACAGAGACTGAACATAACCCTGTCTTACGTGTACGTGACTGTAATCTCGCCCTGCGAGGTAGTAACGAATCAAATGTGAGATGTACATCACGAAGGATTGAGATCATGGTATGTTATGGCTAAGAAAGAGGAAGTTTACAATCGGAAAATTAAAATTATCACGATATTGGTAAAGTTTAGATTTCAATCGCCCATTATTATCTGTGTACAAGTATAAACAATCTAGATATTTTTCCCCATTTGGATTCCGATCGTCTGTTGTTGCAAAAATCTGTCCTCCAAACTCAACAAAGATGTTGGTGTTGAACAATTCCAGCATTTTAACAACATGAGGGTCAGAGAATCAGTAGGTTTGTTTGACACAGTAAGCTTTTTTCTTACCTTATACCAGATAGGCATATCTTTGTCAAACTTGTTTCGTGCAGAAACATTGGTTGATTAGCTCAAGAAAAACATATTTTAGTAGATGATGTGGGAGGGTCTTATACAGTGTATCAAAAAGTAGTTATGGTATTACAAACAGAGATATATTCCTGTAAGTCTTTAGAATTTTTTAAAAACCACTTCTGATTCACAATTTTTAGTTGAGAAGGACATGGAGACCGGCCTTAATTTTTGCGAATAAAGTAGTAGGGAGTTTTAAAAGGGGTTTGCTAGTGTATTTGACAGAGCCTGCAATGCACCTTCCTTTGTATGGTCACTAATGAAGTTTGAGTATCCAGTAAATTGAAAGTAGATTACAATTGTCATCATTTACATAAATTGAGATACCCGATCCATTTGTTTAGTGAACGGCAGACAAAAATTTGCAGAATTGATAAGCCAAAGAGCAAGCTAGTCGTAGTTAATACATATTAAATTTCTACCTCTCACGTACGTAAATACCGACAAAAGAATACCGAAGGAAAAAACCAATGGCAAAAGTCCACAAATTCGAAGTCTGAGACTATTTTCCCCATGCAGCAGCCATGATCCATTTTGTTTTGCATAAAAGGGTTATTATTTCCAATGTGAAATTAATCCTGACAAGTTTAACCTGTTGTAAATTACACCCTCCAAGTGATAGTTTTTCAAATTCTACGTTGGGGTAGCTATTTAACAACACACCTATTTTTCCTGTGTACCATATAGAATGCATTACACATATATATATATATATATATATATATATATATATATATATATATATATATATATATATATATATATATATATATATATATATATATCAGCTTATTGAAAAGGTCACATATGTAACATCTACAGTAGTACTAAGTTTGAACTGTCTGATTTGTCCTTTAGAATTTTAAGCACTTACAGAAATGAAGACTTAATTCAGTTGTTTATAACTTTCATGTGGAAATACTTTTTATTTATTTCAGAGAATTGGGAAGCAATAGCATAAGTCATGTAGAAAATCAAGCATTCAATAACCTTCTATCTCTACGACAATTGTAAGTATGGACACGGTTTATTGAATTTTAAATTCTTTATTTGTTTTATGTGTTTGCTATATGCGAAAGACAAAATGGTAAAAACCTTATACCATTCAGTATCATACTTTGGCCCACAGTCACTATTATAGATTTTTGTGAATGAAAATGTTTATGGTCACATTGCCAATAGATGAATTACTAATCATCGAAAATCTTTGATGTGAAAAAATGTTCTTGTTCATTACGTTCTCTGACGATTTACATATAGATAAACAGAAATAGTATTTTATATATTTTATGTTTACTGATTTGCTTTGCAATTTCCTGAAATTTTCAAAATCTAAGTCATTGTCTACAAACATTTGACAGTCCGTTCTGAGAATATCAAGATCATTTAACCCCACAACTATTCAGTGTCTGTATAAAGTCAGACTATACTGATTCTGTGTTGTTTATGCTTGTGTTTTACACCTATGTTCTTTTTGGTCCTGCTTGATTAATTGGTAAGGCAGTGTGAAACCGATTTGATTGGGTACCCTCCCATTTTTCTACCCTGACACTCTGGTGTATAAATCACACTATAAAAACCAATACAGTTTGATTACTAACAAGTTGACCACTTGCTAGGACTTAAAATTGTAAGTGGTCCGTACATAATTTAGACAGAAGGGTTAGAATCTGCTCGAAAACTGTAAAACTAGCTAAGGTTCTTAGTAACTAAGACTACAATTACAAATCAAATAAAACATAATTGCTGCTGTTCGGGTAACATATATGACCAGGTTAAAGGATGTTTTTAACGTTTTCATTCGACTAAAATGTAACTACATCTTAACCAACATAGACATAGTTCGTGTTTCCGTAATTTTATAAGACAGTGGTGTAAGGGATGATTCAAAGTTTTCATTGGTCATATTATAAAGTTACCCCTTTACATCTTAGCTAAATAAGCCTCCTCCGATTAAATTGATGTAAAGTTTATATATTCATAGGATTATCTGTAGTAAATTAATTGTGTAAGCGTAATAAGATTTATATATAATAACTTATTTGGAAGTTGCACTACGTTATCTTTGATTTAAGGAAGTTATTCTAATACACACCGATATGAAATATTTCTATTTTCAGAATTCTTTATAATAATGATTTACAGTATATTGCTGAGAACACATTTGTAAACCTGCCAAGTTTACGGTGGTTGTAAGCATTCATTTTAACATTGATCAAAAAGACTACAATTAGTATACTATAACAAATGAAACATATTTTTTCCTGTATGGGTAACCTAGCTTAGTTGTACTTTTCGACAATTTTATTGAGTGATTTCCTTTGTCTATTATAGTTGGACACTGAAAATATTTTGTTAGTTTTTTAATTTATTGTAACAACAAAAGTTAAATTTATACAAAACTTGAATACATTCTTCTTATTAATCATATTAATCAATGAAAGTTAAAATGATTTATTTCCTAACAATCATCTTGTGCCTCAGCAAATGTTTCATCAAACGCTGCTTTCTTTTATGATGTCTTACAGTTTATTGCATTTTGCGAGGAAATTTTAAAGTTTGTGCTATTGTGTAATATAAATGTACAGACTGGTGTTTTGCTTTCTCAAAAATTGTCCTTGGATTGACAGAAATTGTTACTTACATAACATTTTACTGGGACGTGCGACATTGCCCTGTATCGTCGTATGGGAGCAATATGTAGTGTCTCTTGCAGAGAAAAGCTCGAATACTATTCGATTTTAAACATAAAATAGTTGCTATAACCATCATTTGTTGGTTAAACAAGAGAAGTTTGAGATTTACTGATCAGTAGCCAAGACGCCATAAACACCAGAATAAACAGATAATGACATGCAAATTACAAAAGCAACACCTTAACAAGGTACCATCCTCATAAAAACGCAGAAAACTGGACCGAGCTAGGTAATCCGGAAGGGTGCACATTTTCTGCAATGTGTCCAGAAGATATCATGTCAGCAACGATTTCTGCAAATCCGAGAAGACCTTTTGGAAAGCAAAGTTTCAAATTGTATATTATTACAGAGTTAATAAAATTCCACTCCACCCCCACAAACCCCATCCTATAAAATTCAATAAATTGCAAGAAATCAAGAAACCATTAAGGTAAAAGATCTTATGGTAAAATATTTTCTGCAGGGAAAGAAGTTTCTATAGGACATACACCATTTTAACTTTCGTTGGTTAATATGGTCATTTTATATGAGAAGAACGTACTCAAGCTTCATATAAATGTTCTTTTTGTTGTTAATTTAAATTAAGAGAGCTTTCTTTTTTCTTTTATTTATGTCTTTTATGCCATCTATTACTTGTATACTTAGTTTTATAATATAACTATTGCAGTTCCTGGATTAGGGTATCCGATCAGTGTGAAAAAAAATCATAATGAATTGTATTTCTCGATTATTGATTGGTGTATGAAATTCTGCTTCGATAGTCTCGTTGCGTTGAAAGAATTACCACTGATGCCTTCAGTATTCCTTGTAAAATAAACCTATCTATTAACAGGAACTAAAACATGTTCAGAACTCAGACTTTAAGATGTTTCAAGGTGTTAATCCAAAATGCAATCTACCGATTTGCTTTGTCGTATGAATGAAGTGAGAGGGTCAATGCAGACTACATGGATGTGTACTATTACGGCTAATTTTAAATTTCTACATTCTCGGTATTGAAACTCCTCAAGGCTCGCCATCATAAAGATATCTACTGTAGAAGTGTAATAACCAACTGCTCGTGAATTACACTTCTATACATATATTGACATGGAACAGTGCCATTTATTTTCAATATTTAAAAAACTTAATTTTGTTTTCCATTTTGTGTCTACAAAGGATTAAAATGTATAGGCAAAAATTGGTCAAGTATATCGCATGTTGCTTGACTCGATCTGCCGGTAAACGATGTTTATCAAATGCAAAGGTTCAATTTTGTAACATTTTGTTTTACAAACTTTACAGGGACAAACTTTATTGCTGTACCTTTAAATCCACTTTTCTGATAGTATTAAAAACAAATTTGAACGATTAAAACTGTAATAAAAAATGTAAAGTGTAAATTTAATTGAAAGACTCATATATAGATATAACGGACAATTATACCTAATTATAGAATATAAGCGAATCGTTCATATAATATGCATGTAATATGCATGTACCTTTTAAGTGTGTATTTTGATAAACTGTATCTAACTCTTTGTTGTGATAAACTTTAATATTGAAATTTATAGCATATAAAGTTTGGCATCAGTCAAAATGAAAAAAACAACATTAGTTTTGCATAGTTCTTCTTTAAGATCAATTTCTATAGTCATTTTTAATTTGACATTGATATATATGATAAAGTAGTACACTTCATCAAAGTTGTATATTTTTATTTCCATTGTGCTGCTCGGACTTACTGGAAACCCCAATGTATTGATTTTTATTTCCATTATGGTTTTTGATCTTTGTCTAATTCATATTGACCCCACAATTATGGAGTTTAGAGACCAAACTTAAAGAAAAGTAGTAGTTTTGCGGTTACAGACGGATACATCTTCTGTTATGTAATCTGATAATATCAACAAAAGAATACCAAAGCCACAACGCAGCGGAAAAAGTCAACAAACTCAAAGTTCAAGAAAAAAAAAACATATTCAGGATAATGGAATACAGCAAACAAACGCCACAAGAACACACATATAAATAAAAGAATAAAAAAGTATAATAAAATAAACAAAAGTAGAAAAAGACATCACAGAAACACAGGCAATAATAATGTGAACTCAGTTGATCCGGAAGAGTAAGCATGTCCTACCCCGTTAACGGCACCAGTCACATTTCCAGAAGGACGTGAAATCTAACTAGATATATCTAGTCTGATACACGAGATAGAAATTTCACATCGACCAATTAAATTCGTGATGACGACCGTAAAACTTTTGGAGGATGAAAATAACAGAGACTGAACATAACCCTGTCTTAAGTTTACGTGACTGCAATCTCGCCCTGCCGAGAAATTCGCCGTATAAATCACATGCACGGTAGTAACGAATCAAATGTGAGATGTTCATCCCAAAGGATGAAGACCATGGTACGTTATGTATAAGAAAGAGGAAGTTCACACTCGGAAAATTAAAATTATCACGACTGTGGTAAAGTTTTGATTTCAATCGCCCATTATTATCTGTGTACAAGTATAAACAATCTAGATATGAAGCAGAAGTTGGTGTGTCTGTGGTCTCTTTAATTTTATTTACTGGGATAGATGAGATACAGTTAATCTCTAAATTAAGTGTTCTTTAGTGACAAAACATCCTTTTTTATAGACGAAACTTAAATTAAAAACTGGGTTTGTTTCTTGTCCCTTCGATTCATTAAAAAATAGCTTCATATGAAAACAAGAACTGGTCATTCAATAGAAGATGTAGTCGTTGAACATTACCAGAATTTTAACAACATTAGTCTCAGAGAATTTTTAGAATCAGTAGGTTTGTTTGACACAGTAAGCTTTTTTTCTTACCTTATACCAGATAGGCATATCTTTGTCAAACTTGTTTCGTGCAGAAACATTGGTTGATTAGCTCACGAAAAACATATTTTAGTAGATGATGTGGGAGGGTCTTCTACAAAGTACCAAAAAGTAGTTATGGTATTACAAAAGGTAAGGTTACAAGAAGAGATATATTCCTGTAAGTCTTTAGAATTTTTTAAAAAACACTTCTGATTCACAATTTTTAGTTGAGTAAGCCTTACCACAGTAGCTGTGGAGACCGTCCTTAATTTCTGTGAATAAAATACTAGGGAATTTTGAAAGGGGTTTGGTAGTTCGTTTGACGGAGCCTGTTATGTACCCTCATTTGTATGGTAACTTATGAAGTGTGGGTATCCAGTAATCTGAAAGGAGATTAAAATTGTCATCATTTACATACATTGGGATACCCGATCCATTTTGTCAGTAAACGGCAGATAGAAATTTGCAGAATTGATAAGCCAAAGAGGAAGCTAGTCGTACTTTTTTAAAATAGTATTTCCAATGTAAAATTAATCCTGACAAGTTTAACCTTTTTGAAATTACACACTCTAAGTGTTTTTTTTTCAAATTCTACGTTGGCGTACCTATTAAACACCAAACCTAATTTTTCCTGTGTACCATATGTAACATCTACAGTACTACTAAGTTTTAACTGCCTATTTTTTTCTTTAGAATGTTAAGCTCTTATAGAAATGAAGACTTAGTTCAGTTTTTATAACGTTCATATGGACACACTTTTTTATTTGTTTCAGAAACTTGAGATCGAATAACATACGTCATGTAGAAAATCAAGCATTCAATAACCTACCAAACCTTCGATATTTGTAAGTATGGACAGCGTAGTAAACTTTAAATGCTTTGTTCATTTTATTTATTTGCTATATGCGAAAAGACAATGGTAAAAACCTTACACAATTCAGTATCATACTTTGGCCCGCAGTCGATATTGTTGCAAATCCAAGTTTTGACATACGAATTTAATTCGTTGGTGCATAAGATATTCGGTTTATACATGTCACATTATGTTACCTCATGTCAATCCAGCATATGTAAACATGTTGGCTAGACCCATAGACCCACTACCTACTGAAGCAGCAGTGGCAATACTATATTCGTGTAGCTATGTAAATAACGACATGTGGATAAAAAGTTAAAACTATGTAATGTAGATATGCGATACGGGTTTCCATATTAGGGACATGATCAATATAGGAGAGATACCTTTATTATATATTATTTGTGATACTTCAGTTTTTGTGGATTTCTTGAACAAGTCAATCCAAAAATTTTAAAGCTCAACGAAATATACATTTCAATCGCTATTAGGAAAAAGAAATCTTAAAAACTTAAAATCTCAATCTAGTGTACATTCAAATATAATGTCCAGGACTACAAAATAGTTTGCTCTTTGATGATTCTATTCACATTTAGATAAATTAAAGAAATACATACGACAATGTACGCGTTATGTTTATTTATTTCTAATAATTAACCGTATTTAAAAGGTTTTTAAACGGTTATTTAATCTAGTAATTCCGCTATTTACTCGGTCCTAATTGCAGTTCAGAGAGAAAACGTAGTTCTTTTAGTTTTTTCATCAAGCTAATAGTCACCACCAATATCGTTGATTAAACTTCAAAAGAAAGATGTTTGATAAAATAATACTGTTTCAACCTTTGATTAAAAAAAATTAAATAATAACTGTTGTCCCTTATTTTTATTTTATTGAAGAAACCAAGAACCCACGAATTGTAAATGATTATAATAAATAGTGTTGGTCAACGAGATAATGAAACACTATCAATAGTAAGAAATTAATATTTAACAAAATAATACTATGAATACGATAATGCTCCTACGGACTGAGGTTTTTCGGGATAGGAGGTGGTTGTAATCTTAACGTTACCTCCTTAAAGAAAAGTCTTTGACTTTTACCTTTTAAGTCGAAGACATTTCGTCCAATGTTATGTTCAGATGTTCAATGAAATCTATCTTGGATCAAATGCATCCGACAAAAACTATTGTGCAATTTAATTCAGTCTACAATAAACCTTGGAGCATTAGAAAAATTTAAAATCCATTCTGCTGTTGTTGCTATATATTTGTTAGTCTTATTACTCAAATACCGTCAATTACATCGTTTTGTTTCACGGGTGTTTACCAGTAAATATGTCGCAATGTATCTTGTCTGTAAATTTCTTTTTGTTTCTTAATATCTAGTAAATAAAGAAAACTAATGAACACCACAGGTTTCAAGCAAGGCAATAGTGCGCAATACAACGGTGCAATTTTCAACAGTAAAGAGTAACATTATGTAGTTATAAGGATTTTCCAGAGGAAACCTGCGATAAAACATATTGTCTCCCGACGATTCTCCCTGTGATCACAAAAACTTATCTAACAGCCTAAATGCGCATGCTTTTTCTGTTAGTATGTTTAAGTGAGCAGTCATTGAATAATAAAAAACACATAGAAAAACCATTAAGTTCCCGGGTCATAATACGGAATGCCTGACCGCTGACCATAGAGGATAAGCTGTGTGGAGAATAACACGCTCCCTGATTGCTAAAGATCACTTCTGTGTTTTTCGAAAAAAGGTAGCCTACAACGGACTAAATTTCAAGACTCTTCCTAACCACCAACCCTTTAAATGTGGCAATAACAATCGGTTCTCCTTTGTGTTCTGTTCTACAAAAAGTTGACTCTTGTTATCTCAAACTTTTATTTTAAAACTCCTGAAATCTGAAAGTAATGTTTTGGTCCCTGGATTAAACAGTGCACTACATTTTCTCCTGATACATAAAACTCCTGTTATCTCAAACTATTTTTGTTGGTCCCTTCCACTTTGAGATAACTAGAGTCAACTGTATATTGAATTTAGTTTGATACATTTTTAACTGGTCATGGTACTGAAGAAGAAAGACCCATTTTGCAAATAACAATCAAGAAATCTTTAATCAGAAAATATAACAGAGTGTTGTATTGTTTTTTATATTAATCTATTGAATTATAAATATCTGTTATTATCCAAAGATTGAAAATACAATTTAATTTAACACGAAGAAGTATTACAAAAATGAAATACCATTTTTAAACTAATTTTTATACATCATCAGTTCATACAGTGTATCCTGAAGAAAAGAGGGATCACGACCCTTAAATTCCAGTTTGATTTATTTTGTAATTACGTATGTATTAACAAGTGGCCTTACTTAAACATGTTCTACTGTTGGTAGGAGAGCGTCATGAAATTTTATTCATTGTTCCTACGCTGATAAAACTTTCAATGAACTATCACATTATTCTTTCTTCTTAGGTAAAATGTAATCGCTACAGTATAAAACTGTGGAATAATTATATCAAGAAAACATCCTTCTAAGCTAGTTAATAACAGTATCTTCATGCGTTTTAACTTACCCATAATTTTCGTCGAGTCTTTAAATTCTCCGCCGTGGTATAGAAAAACCAAACTTCCGAGTAACGCTATTAAGCCATAAATTTGTATCATTAGTTTTCTAACTTGTAAAAAATTGCAAATACGGAATTAAGGGGATGCATAATTACATCACATAACTGTCCTCAAAGAGTTAATATCCAAAGTGTACAGTCATCAGAGATGTTATTACACTGGGCACTCTATATCAGCAATTTTAATTATTACCTTTCCAACATGAGTCATTGTGTCAGATTACGCGACTAATAATTTTTTTTGAAAATTTATATTTTAAGAAATATTGACATATTGAAATAATTATATTGTTTCATCTTAAGAACAAATAAACCTTTTTTTCAAATTTATCAAGTATCAGTGATATATTTTGCTGCAAACTTGTGTTGCCGTTCTTGACAAAGTATGAAACAAAATAAAATGACAAATTTTTACCACAACAGATAACGTGAATAATAAAATACACAAATTGAGCAAGTAAAGTAATATCGACATTAAATCATTAGCAGGAATTTCTTGACTTGTCTTGGATTACGGTATTAATTTTTTAAAGTAAAGTATTAGTACCAATTTACTATATAGACATAATGACAAATGAAACAATTGTAATAACAGATGGCTTCATCCAAATCCACTGAGATGTGACTGCAGTATTCTGTATCTTTGGGATTGGTTAACAGAACATCCTTTTGTATATACTGATGCGAAATGTTACAATGGAACATACATTGATGTTAGAACAATTCACTCAACAGACCTGGATCATTGTAATGGTGTGTATACCACTGATTGCAAGTAATATGGAACTTCAGTAAGATTAGCACAGATAAAATTATCTTAATTCCCAATTTATATCCATAAAGACAAAATGCAGTATACGGAAAAAGTCTTTCTTGGTATATTTTGGATATTCTTATATTGACACGTCATATTCTTAGATAAATTATCACTCAAATATCACAGGTTTTACATACCATTTATTTTAAATGTCACTTTCTTATTGCGTTATTATCTTATTATGACGATAAATTATTGTGGTAAACGTATTGACCATAAATATTATGTACTGTTTAATAATTAGTACTGGTGGCATTTATTACCAATGTTTAATTAACACTATACTAATATATGTAGTCATTGTTGCAACTATGTATCTATTATTTAATACATGTTGTTTGATTTCTCTTATTTGTTATTCTGTAATGACATAGAAAAACAGTTCATATTCCTTGTTTTTGATAACAATGATTGATTTTTTTATTCATGTACTTTATTAATGGAAAAACCTTTTACAACATTCCCAATTGTGTGATAATTGCAAACATTTTATCTATTCAATTTCAATAGCTTTCACCAAAAATATTTATGTGTTCCGTTAAATTTTTTTTCTGTATTATTCCATTCTCATTACCAATTAAGAAACGATTCTTATCTTGAAAAATAATTTTACACACTTATATTGCTCATTATAGATTGCGACATCACGTTTTAGACTAAATTATCTGCATATGGGACAGGTGTATTAAGGAGCTTTTGAATGAATCATATATATGTATTATTATCGGTTAAAATGATGAAGAAAATATCAGAAATTGTATATCGAAGTGGTAAAGCAGTTGGAATGTCCAAACATTTGAAATCACAAAGTCAAGAGGATGGAGCACAACAAAGAAACGCCAAAGGGATGCATGTATAATTTAAAGAATAAAACACATATACTAAACTAAATAAAAATAGAACAAGACAGAACAGAAACTAAAACACTTAAAATGTGACATCACGTGCACCGAAAGTGTAAGCATGTCATGCTGCGTTAAAGACAACCATAAAATAGAGAATGGAAAAGGGGAGTGTCAAAGAACACCAACCGACCAAAGAGGAAAAAACAGCTCAAGCCTACGAATAATAATAATTAACATAATTATATTTTAAAATGAATAAACATTATTATTTCGAAAACTGTGGCTATTTGTATTATTTAATCTCGTTGATTTAATATTTATTCCTTTAATTATGAGCATTAATCTGAACAACAGTCAAGAGGGCACAACGAATAACTGAGAACTTTTAAATGAAGAATAGGAAATGTAGAGAGGTAAGATCTGGAATCTGAATATTAAAAATCCAAAGTAGTCTGAGCGAAATTGTCTGGTAAAATTAGACAGATAATGTGCTTAATTAATTGCAGTATTAATCTACAGATATGAAATTATTTACTAGCATATGTCATGCATATCATGATCTCATTTCATATTATACTCTTCAAAAAAAGAAACGCACAGACAAAATATGTATGATTGAGATTTAATTTTTCTCTGTTTATGTCTATTTTAAGCAAAGGTGTTTTATGAGGCAATAACTCAATGATAAATGATTTCAAATCAAGTGCAAAAAATCTGTTACTACTGATTATGGCGTCATTTCACGAAATTTTCGAAAAATAACGAAATCATTTGTCTTTAACGCAGCATAACTCACCCAGCTGTATAAAGTTAAAATTTCCTTTTTCTGGAAAGTTTCCACAAAGAAACACCGATTTCGTATTTTTTCGAACGGACAATTGAAGGGCAAATGGTCCAGATTTACGAATTATGGTGAACATAATCAAGGCCATTAATAAAGTTTTCTTTTTCATATAATGGGTGATTTTTGTCAATTTCGTTATTTTTCGAAAATTTCGTGAAATGACGCCATAATCAGTAGTAACAATTTTTTTTGCACTTGATTTGAAATCATTTAGCACTGAGTTATTGCCTCATAAAACACCTTTGCTTCAAATAGACATAAACAGAGAAAAATTAAATCTCATAAAATATTTAATGTACACAATGTAACAAAATACAAAAAGGAAATGAATGAAATTTTGTGTAATGTTGTGTTTTTGGTTGTGTAAAGTGGAGAAAACAAAGAAACATAAGCACTACATCAAAACAATATTAAAGGGAAACAAAGATTGAAATTAATTGAAAAAAACAGTGAAACAGAAATATATACAAACCCAACTGGCTGTGCATAAATGTCAGGTTAATTTTGATATTAAGGCTATAAATGTTACATAATGATAAAACATTTAACATATTTCATATTTTATGGAAGGTCCGAAGAATTAAATCAATCCCTTTGCGTTTTTGAAGGCTTTGTGTCTATTTTGACAGTAATAACTGTTTCCAATAATTGCTTACTGTTCGCTTCTAATTTGTGAAATACATGTATCAATGTTATCTTCAATATTTTTTGGTTTCATTGTAGAAATACTGTGTTGGAATAAAAGGGCAACACAAGATTAAGAAGCTTGAAATGAAACATTGATAGATAAAATCACTTATCCTTAAAGAAAATATGTACTTCAATGGTCTTTGAAGAGTTTTCTATATAACAAGACATTATATGTCATATTCTGCTATATTTATATTCAATATAAGTTTTTAATATACATTGTTTAGTTATATGTGTTTGATATGAAGTTTAGTTTTACTCAATATTTAGATGTTCTTATGGAATGCGAATTTATAAGATAAGACATCAGAGTCTTAGATGGTTTTTAATGTAAAAAAAAAATAACGAGCAACTTTTTACCCTGTTATCTAAATTATATAACACCCAACCACTTTTTTCTAGCAAACAGTCAGACAGGTTATCTGTGTTGTCCATGTTTGTGGTTTGTGCTCCTTTATGTTATATTTTGACCGGGGTTCTGCCTGTTGTATGTTTTTGATATTTTCTGTTGACCATTTTGGTGACACAGATAGGTCTTTCAACCCACAGCTGTTACTCTGTTGGCATGTACGAAATAATTCTGCTCAAAACAAGACATTTAGTCGTCTTAAACAAACAGTGGCTTTTTTAGATGCAAAGCAGCAAAATAGTGTTTTCGCGTTGGTTTAACTTTTTCCGTATATGTAGTTTTTGCAAAAAATTAATTCAGCATATCCCTTCCTCCGAATTATATCATTACAGTGATAATCTTTTCTCTCACATGAGTTAGCTTCCTTCGGTGCTTAGTTAGGACATATTTCAGAACAAACACATGTTTATCGAAAAACAAATGTCAAAACAGCAAAACGTTGAGTATTATTTTCATTACTAGTGTCGAACTAGCGGACTAGTGGATTGTTCTTGAATCTATAAGATGAGAATTCTACTCGGTAGTAAACAATACATTTTAACATTCCCTGGTATCAAGAAAACTGATGACAGCTATATATGTGGAGGAGCAGATGGATAAAAACTAAAATTTTATAAATAACCCAAATTAAAGACGGAAAAGAAGCCTGAATTTACATGTCAATGATTACACATAACAAACAATTGAAAAACAATTACATTATTCATCAAATTCCATGTAGATTACAGCGGTAATTAGCCTACGTTTGTCTAAGAAGAAAATAAATCCATTTTCATATGATTTTTGATGGACATTTTTTTGAGATCTGCAAATATAGGAGGTCAGCAAATGACATGAGAATGAGCCTCAAAATCAAATGTCAAAATCATATTGAATTTATGAAGTTTAAAGAACAATATCCGTCTTCATTTCGAAAGGCTAGTTGATTACTGAATCTTTACATGATTGGTCATAAGAGAACAGCTATAGGAGTATATCACCGTTGTAAACTGGGTAAACAATTGATTTATTATACTCAAGTGCAATACAGTTGTCCTGAGTTCAGCTGATCACAAACAAACGTATTTTTAAGTTACATTACAACTATACTTAAATAAAATTAATTATTTGGTAAAAAGTCTACACAATTTTTAAGAGGCAATGCCAGTAAGCACCAGGCAGAAGTGTTCAATGAAAAAAAAAAAATTTTGTGCAATTTATTTTTTTACAGCCCAGAATAACATATTTTTATTAGAATTAGTCAAAAAAAAAATTATACAAAATGGCATTTGATGCTGGTAAATTTTTGAAAACGCCAGACCTGGAAGGGTTTGATAACTAAAGAAAGAAGACTTAGTGTTGCTTGCTAAACATCTACAAATAGATTTTAGAGGATCTATGAGAAAACAAATTATAAAAAAAAAATGGTAATAAACAATTTATTTGACTCAGAAATTGTTGGTGAAGAGGCTCTTGAAATCAAGGTCAAAAATATTGATGCTTTCAAATTAAAACAGCTTAAATTAGAATATGAACTTAAATTAAAACAATTGGAAAAAACAACTGGAAAGCAAAGTTAAATTAAAACAATTGGAAAAAGAAGACAGACATGCAGAACTTGAAATGAGGGAAAGGTTAGAGATGGAGAAAATAAGAATGGAAATGGTCAAAGTAGAAAGCAACACTAAATATGGGTCAAAATCAGAACATTTTGATGCAGCAAAAATCTTTGAGAAAACAAGGATTTTCAGACAGCAGCAGTAAAAGGTCAAAAATGCAAAATATCATCTAAGGACTAATAAATTGCTTTGCAATATAAAACTGTTAAAAAGAGTTTCGAGATTAGGAGATTCAACTCCATTGCATCTAACGCATAATTAAACTTACATTGTTTGAACTCAGATTAAGGATGATCGCTGGTCATGTTATGGTCTTTTTGTCAGATTTTCGGAATCCTCGGGATTTATCCATTTCTTAAACATGAAATTTTTTGCCCATGGTCCCCCACTTTTTCTTTTATAATTCAATCATATATACCTTCAAATGGTATTTGACAAAATTTTATGAAATCCTTTTTATTTTTTTCATACATTTTTGAGAGACTGAAGTTGTCAATGCAAAGACAATGAAAAATCCAGAGAAAACACCTATTTCCTGCAAATTTTCAAGGCCTTATAGCTCTAAAATGAGCAACTGAACCTATATTTTTTTCTTCTTTATTTGTTTACAAGTCATATGTTCTCTCAAACTAAAACTCCTATTTCAAATCCTATTTATTTCCTACTGGACCAGCGATCATCCTTAAACTCACGTTGTTTGAACTCAGATTAAATCCCTTGCATATGATGTACATCTCTGGATTAGCCTTCATCAGCGCCATGTAATTTTGTGACCAAAATCTTACAAATCCCCGCAAAACAATTAATAAATAATAATAATAAAAAAAAAATGAAAAAATATGTATAAAAAATTCTCTCTAGCACAATTTCCAAATGTCATGTGTTCAAAAATTCAGTAATGCTTACAGCATGATAAAGTTGAAGATATTGGAGAGATCAATGTTTGAATGAATTTGGTTATAATAAAATTATTTGCTACCAATTTTCATTCAGAAGACGTGTACATTTAGCCGATTTAAGATTAATGAGTGGTGGAAGTCCAAAATGTTGAATACGAAAAGAGAAAGATCAACACTTTTCTTTATGATCTAAAAAACTAAGTATGTTACGAAACAGCTCATACGACAATAGATAATGGTGACCTTTCGAAAGGGGCATAAAACGACTTAAATGTATACAATACACAAGTCGAACAAAACCAAATATAAAATCGTAAAAAATACAACAATCAAACGAAAGTTAAAATTACCCAACGTTTCGACCAATATGGTCTTGATCATGAGCATGTAAAAAATAAAAGTAAAAAAGTGTTGACTCTTTGAAACCCAGAGCAGTCAAATAAAAAGGTGTTGACTTTTTGAAGCCCAGAGGAAACTTTTAAGTTTGATTGTTGTTTTTTTTTTCGATTTTGTATAAAAAGTTTTGTTCGACTTTTATACATTTAAGTCGTTTTATGCCCCTTTTGACAGCTCACCAATTCCATTTATTTTTCTTGCTATCTTTATAATATAGTTGAAGACATTGGATAATTCTTTTTTTCTTTTAGGAAGCATGTAAAATTTTCATTCATTAAATTTGTCATTAATTTTTTTTTTTTTTTAATTTCATAAACTGGTTGACGATTTTACACATTTTATTTGTCGAGGTCTTTTCTTTCACAATCTTGCATGCATTTCAAGGTTGAAGTGACCATCAAAAGCTTTCGAACAAAAGGCGTATATTTTCAATTAAAAGTATCTTTATTTTTAAGATAAAGGGATTATCAAATATAATTTGACATATCAGGATTTTGTGAGATTTCAGATGTAAATAGTGCAAGATGAAAAGTATAATCTAAGAACCAAAAAAAAAAAAAAAAACTTTCCAGTATCAACCTTTATCGGATAAAAACTTTCGAGATGAGGAAATCAGCTGTACGTTTGATATTTTTGATTCCAAACCAATCAAGATTTTAATTACACGAACATATATGTTATTTAAAAAAACCTTTTTAAATTCAAATACACGAATTTTAATTATAATTTAAAAAAAAACAGTTATTTTGCATCCAGCACATTAAAAATATTAAAAGATATCATACTTTTTTTAGAAAAAGTCTATTGATTATTCTAATAAGTTATAACATTTTTATACTAACCACTTCTACTGACAAAGGAAAAAAAATATTAATCACTACGTTTTTTTATAAGTATGTGAATTGTCAATAATTTGTCATTTGTTCCTTGCCAATAACCTCGTTAATGAGTATACACTAGATTTATAAGTTGGTGGATATAAAGATACAGAGTTTATTCCAGATATTTATGGTCTAACACAACTAATATTTGAATATTAGTTGTTGAGGCCATCTGTTTTACAATATTGCTTACAAATGATGTAGATAATGATATTATTTCCAATTATTGGGACTATCAAAAACAGTTTGACAAAGCATGCTTTTTTAGGTTCTTTGGACGTGTTGGTCTTACGGACCAAACTAATTTCACATCAATGATGCATAAGTAGAAATACTTCAGAATTTCGATTTCAAACCCACCAAATACATGCTATATGACATCCTCATTATAAACATAACAGTTGTATATATATATATATATATATATATATATATATATATATATATATATATATATATATATATATATATATATATATATATATATATATATATATATATATATATACATATTTGGATAGAATAACGTACCAGATGGACAAATAATTCTAACTACTCCTGAGAGTGGAGACGATTGTGGTGTGTCTCTATAGGATGGAGAATGCTGGGTTACATCTGGTAAGTGTCATGTTATTCAGTGATATACTGTTTAATTGTTTTTTTGTGTGTTTAACATGAAGAATGTGTGGCTAAGCTTTCAGTGTGAATAGAATAAAAAGATCAGTCATAACCAAAACAGATTACAATAATAACGATTTTTTAAAAATATATACATGTAATGAAAGTAATATTATAGAATCGTTGTTCCTACCTACTGATCAGTTTGTCGATCATTGTGTCTGATTAAAGGTGTAATATAGTTTGGTTGGTGCCAAATTTCACAAGTTCACTGGTAAAAGTAGATAAAAATCATTGTTCCCAATATAGCGGATTAGATATACAATGATATGTGGATTCAACCGATCAAGCGAAAATTAGAAGCACACAAACGTATTCTGCTAGTCGGTGATACGGAAATTAAAGTCAATTGAAAATTCTAGTCAAAACCACTTCATAATCTAAAGCCAGAATGTCTCTTTGTGAGTTTTCTTTAATAAATAACTTTGAACTTTGAACTTTGTCTGTAAAAGACCTTTAGTCTGATCATAAGAACACAAACAAATCTCGCCGTGTATTTTTCTTTGTTTCCAGGTTTCTTTTGAAGGTAACCCAACTCTATATAGAATTGATTTCTGTCAATTTATACAGCCATGTAATGATGTAAACGACTTTCAGCAAGATGCATACAACAGGGAATATAGGAAGGGATGTAAAGCTCAAAGTTGTTCAAACCACCAGTTTATTGTTGTGTTTTTGTTATTTGTTTTTTCTATTTTGATATACGGGAATTTATATGAACCCTATTATGATTCACAGGAAGGCAAAATCTATTAGTATACAAAAGTGCTTAGTCACGAAAAACGTGATTTGAACAAAAGGGTTATTAAACTGCCTTGGATGGATGGATGAATTGTTGTTTAACGTCCAGTGGCAGCCAGGTGCATATCAGGACGAGAACTGGTGATATGATAATGAATATGATCCCTGCTTTGTACTAGACCGACACGCTGAGCCGGACTTTTAATGTAGCTCACGAGATAACTGTCCGCAGGAAGACATATCACCCCACTCGGACACATTATACTGACTCCGAGCCGACCAGTAGATCTTGGCTCTTACTCCTACATGCCGCTTGCTTGGCGGAGAAGCAGCAAATAACAATTTTAATGTATTTGGTTTGACCCGGCCGGGGATTGAACTCGCGACCTTCCGCACTCGAGGGAACTGTCTTGGTCTTTTAGTTTTCTCAGGTTAAGAATGAAAAGATATGGGCTCAACCTGATTCAAGAATGGTATTAGTGAAAGATTAAACATATTTAATAGACGTTTTAGTTTTGGCACTTCAACCCAACAAGACACATCCCAATGACTTCCGCAACACGTTTAAAAATATTCGCGAAGAATCACAAACTTATGAAAAACAGAAAACATAATTAGAAACTAGGCAACTTCTTTTGCTTTTATAACCAACTTCGATTCACCAATTTAGAATGCTTGGGTAAAAATGAAAGTGGACTGCGTTTTTTTTTGTTGTTTTTTTTTGTTTTTGTTTGTTTTGTTTTAGATTATACCAATACTTTATACATATGTATATTACAGGAAGTTGTTATAAGCTACTAAACAACTATATAATTAGAGGACATTACTAAAAATCAATATAAGTTATATGCAGAAGAATCTCTAAATAGTTATCAAAATGTTCGCTTTCTACTGAAAGCTTGGGTTCAGATATCTCGAGATGGTGACCAACCAGCGGGGTTTAGAGGTTGTCTTATCAACATTAATGAATTAGATCTGCAGTGTTTTCAACGATACGCCGAGTGTCGTCCACAGTCAGGGTCCTGTCGCAGATCTGACTGCATGTGGATGATTGCTGATTATCCAAATAATACAAATCCCACGTGTATTCCACAAAGTTAAATCGACATGTCTTAATAAATGAATGCTTCAGTGTCTTGTGTCCTCTTACTTTTGAGTTCCGGGGGACTCGGTGGCCAGGTTGTCTAGGTAGTTCTTCATGACTACTCATGATTACTAGCCTGTCAACACTGAGGTTGTGAGTTCGAATCTCATCTGTGACGGCTTGTGTTCGACCTCGATCTTAATTGACAAGGATTGCCAATTTTCCTACCAAAGGTCGATGGTACTATCCGGGTACTTCGGCGTCCTCCACCAATAAAAACTGGTCGCTGCGAAATAGCCAAATGTGCTGAAAACGGCGTTAAACCACAACAAAACAAACAAAACAAAACCTTTGAGTTCCCATTAAGTGTGCCCTGTGTTGCTGTTCTACCGAATTCGTCAAGTCTCTGATGTTCATGTTATACACATTTTGTCTAATTGTATCCAATATTTTTGTCGATATGAAAATTTTGATGCATATATAAATATATATGTACATGTCGGCAAAAATAAAAATTGTCAGTAGGAGTCATGTTCGAAAGTGTAAAAGCCAAAACAGTAATCAAAACATTTAAAACAGATATATCAATTTGAAAATGACCATGCGGTTAAAATCCGAACCCTCTAAGTACGATGCAAGGCACCAGTGAAATACGTGAATTCCTCAATATCTTGGGCGTGAACTGAAAGTCCCAGAGGATATCACCAGATCAGATGCAAGTATTTCGATATCCTTTTTAAATTTACCGTTTTGAAAAATGTTAAATATTTTTCAATCTAAAGCATACCTGCTTCGTACAAAACATTATTTTTAAATGGTTTTGTCTTGATCCTTTGAGTAATTTGTCATTTTATTCTGTTCCCGATATATTACGCCTTGTGCACATGCTTTCAGTCGTAAAAAGATATAATATGCACATCGTGTGCTCCGAAACGGGTATCACATAATACAATGTATTTGGCAGCAAATATTAGCATGACCCCCGGCTTTTTATGGGAGTTCACACGGCTAGTGCTTTAGTCTGTGTGCTGTTTTGTTTAGTTTATTATATGTTTTTTTTTATTCTTTAGTTATACATGTATCCCTGTTTGTTGTGTTCCATCCCCTGACTTTGTTTTTTCCATAGACTTCGAATTTGTGGACTTTTCCCAGTGTTTTGTCACTTCGATACTCTTTTGCCGATATTAATACAGTTCCAATAGTTTTGCTAGACTGGTTCCCTCTCCTTTATCTGTTTGGCTGTGACAGATATCAGGGTGATTCAGTTACCCGTATGTTGCTAGGAAGAGAACCAGCCTATAGTTTTGCTAGGGTCGACATACGAGCATTGCACAACATAAAGGATAACAGGAAAGTTCAACAATCGCCATTTTATCGATAACCCTTCAGACAAAAATCAAATAAAAGAGCACAGAACATATAGAAACAATAGATTAAGGATATTCTCAGTTGGAACAGAAAATGGGTGATGGAGATAAACCAAATGCATGGTTACAAAATCCCAATTGTCTACCCTGACCCTGTGCTATATAATTGGTTGTTCTTTGTACCTGTCATCCTCGTGTAAGCCACCAGCAGAAACATCCGCTCGGTGATAGTAATAATAAATCCGAAGACAAAAAATTGACAGATGGCTGTCTTATTAACATTAAATATAGGAAAAATAATACCGAAGCAATTGGGCAGTAAGCAAATTCTACATGACTAAAATGAGAAACTAAAATAGTGAAAACATACTACAAAGACACAACCAAACGAGTAAAACACACATAGCTAACCACGAAGAATAGGAACACGATAGCATATAAAATGTTAGCTAACACTTCATTAATGAGTATAGTCTACCATGAATACATTTTATGAACATTTAAAGAAATAGTGAAAACATTAAACAAATACACAACGAAACGAGTAAAACATATATCTAACCACGATGAATCAGACCATGATAGCATATAAAATGTTAGCTAACACTTCATTAATGAGTATAGTCTACCATGCCTACATTTTATGAGCATTTAAAGAAAATTATTTCAGCCCAAGTTAACAGGACAACCATGTTTCATATGATATTGTATACTGAGCACTATAAACAAATATTTGATCCTGCCTATTTTTTTCGTCGAAATTTTGGTCGTGGATTTTTTTTTTTTAACCAAAATTTCCTGATTGGCACAGGTTTTTCATTTTTTTTTTCACACCTAAAGTGATCCTGTCTTTTTATTTTACCTTAATCCTGGCCCTGTCTATTTCAAATTTGATCTTTTCGACGTCATGATACATGTACATGAAATACTGTAATTAAAAACTATAAACTATTTTGAAAATATGATTTTGTATGGTTATTTTCTTGCATTTATTTATTGTTTTTGGGTTTCAATTCACAAACATATTCGCACAGAATCACCATTTCATTTAGTTGTTTTATTTAAATATAATAAACATGATATTAATAAAACACTTGTTTGATATAACTTCCAAATATATGATATTTCAGAGAGACATCATTTCCGAAAGATTAAATTGTTTTGTAAATGTATAAATACCAGCTCCTAAAATTCCTAAAATTTAAAAAAAGTCTTGATTGCTGGGTTGATTTCTCATACAGAATTAAATGTATCCCATTGTCAGGATTTCCCGCTTTGAATACCCTGTAGGTGTAAGATGAAGTATAGCAATTTTCAGAAACTCATTTTGGAATTACTATTCTAACTCTAAAATTATAATTTGAAGCAAGTTATTTCCCTTGCTGGGACGTAGTACTGGTTCGCTGCAATGAAGAGTAAAGGATTAACTGTTTTTAAAACTTGTTAATTTGCTGTTAATGTTTGGTTTATAAAAAAAAATGGGAACTACTTAGGGGTCTTTTTGCTCCCAACATACCTGTAATCAAACTTGATAGTAAAGCTGACAATATTTGTATATCAAAGTAATAAATAATGTCTATTTACATCCTACTGGTTGCTCTGCACTACAGCGAACCAGTACTACGTCCCAGTAAGGGAAATAATTTGCTTCAATTTATAATTTTAGAGTCAGAATCGTGATTCCGAAATGAATTTCTGAAAAGGGCTATAACAATGTAATGTTCATACTGTTGTCACGTACATCATGTATGTGTCGTGGTTTTGTATAAAAAAAAATATTTCAACTGAGCGTTCACATATTTTATCGCTACTTTAAAACAGTGCATGTGTATATATAATAAATACAATATATGAACCCACACATCTTTTGCACTTGATAAACATTATAAATATTTCAAACAAAAGATTCACATTATCTAAGCAACAATTTAGCATTATAAAACAAAGATCCATACAATATAAAATCATTTGATTATTTAGCTGAAATATTTAAATGACGCAGGGACATTATTATAATGTGATACGCCATATCGAGAACGTTAGTGTATTGTATCCACATAATCTTATCTTACGAAGACCATTTAAATGAAGATAAACTATTTTGTATACAATGATTTATCCCTAAGGTACCCCTTTTGATTTAATGATTGATTTTATTTTATTTACTTTGGAAGTATAAAGACATGCATTCTTATCAAACTTTTGGTAGATTTTGGTAAGTAAACAACATTTTGTTATATTAGTTATCTTTACCGGAGTGTTTACGTAATTTTTCTCTAACACCTTGACTAAAATAAATTTGGCTAGTTTAATTTTCATAATTTTTTTAGGAAATATCTACTTTGACCTGTTGACATAAATGATGATTTTTTTAAAATAGAATTTCACACTTCACGGAAATAATTTCATTGAATATATAGCAGTTTGGCAAACATCACTTTTGATCATAGAGAAGCTTAATTTCTCTTTACTTATTAAATTTGATTAAAACGCTGTGGTGATTATAAATTAGAGGACAATACCCGAACGAGACAAATCATAAAAGAACACGACTGGCAAACAAACAGTTAAAGAGAGAGACATAAAAACAAAGAACACTGAAATTTAAAGCTGCATTGTAATGATATACAGTATATGATAAACCAGATTAGCATAAAACTTCGCGGAAAACTGTCCTAAGAGCCGTCCTGAACTTGTAGTAGGGTAAAATACTTTTATCTCTGTTGAAATCCACTATAACTTTTAGATGAAAAACAACAACTAACTTTTGTACTCTTGCTTGGATCTTTGTTACGCAATATGCTGTTGGCGTGGCCAATGATGCGAGCACAGCAATAGCCCTTTCCAGAAATTCTTTTCCGGTATCACGATTCTGATTCTAAAATTATCATTTGAAGCAAGTTATATGCATTATTTCCGTTTCCAGCGAACGAAACTTTCTAGCCTTAGCATGTAACACAATATGGCTGCCCCCACTAAATAAAGACTTTTCCAAAATGACCCATATGTAGAAAATGCATATGCTCCTATAGCGCTCGCTATAAACATATATTTGGTGGGAAGAATCAATCATATCCTTTCTTTTAGGCGATATTGATTATTGAAATGAAAGTACATCATTATTTTTCCCTCAATTATTAATTTATGTTGTGATTATTATTAATAATATATATACATAATCGGGTATAAATTATCATCTATAGTTTTCATATAATCGTTGAAATAATATATTGTATCTATAGTTTGATATTTAAATGGTATTTTTCCAATGACAGGTAAATACGTTTATCTCTTGTTAAATTACTATCAAAATGACGGATTTATTATTTTAAAGGAGACATTTCAAACCTTAAAAAATGTTGGCTTATTATTATCTATTTACATTTCCATGTATTGATAAGACATCAGTCTGTAAGATTTAACAAGGAACTGCAGTAAGTGAATGATAGGCCGGGGAGGGGGGGGAGGTGGGATTTCGCCTACATGTGTATTTCAAGATTGCATTTTTATGGTAGGAGGTACCTGAATCCGGAAAATTATGGATTTTTACGAAATTTTACATAAACCTAACATGTCTCCTTTTTCAACGAATTGTAATCTTAGGTCTGGGTTTTAATGAATGTGTAACGGAATAATATATAAAAGCTTGTTTATTTTCAGGTGGTGATGGATTTCACATAAAATAATAAAAAAATTATGAATATATTAGTATGCAAAATATTGTGTTTGTTTATGTTAGTTACTGCTTTTGGCCAATGTAAGATTCTTTGACTCTTTAATTATCATTTTATTATATGTATATAGTTGATTCATTGATAAAATGTCGTCCGCCGCAATCCTGAACTAGGATATAGAAATGCTGATGCCGTTCGACTTTCTAGGCGCTCCCACACATACATGTCTTAACAAAAATCAACATTGGTTCGGACGAGTTAGAAAATCAGAACAGACCGATTGATTTTGTATTTATTCCCTTGGAACTATAAAAAATGTGGAAAATTGATATTTAAGGTCAAGGCGAAGTAATTGAACGCCACCTAGTGCTCATTTGTTTACCGTTTCAAGGGTAACAGCCCCTTGTCATTGTATTACGTCCCCGACGTCGTAGTCGTTATGCTGTTGACTTCGGAGGGGCAAAGGCATTCGAAAAGCATTATTTAGTCGTGTAAGCGCATATTAGACATATTAGTTATTTACACAGAAATATTTATACAGGTAATTTTAGTTTAAATTTTAGGTATTTTTATGAAGTACAGTGTACTACCTCCATGGTATTACCACGCCACATTTTTTCACACTTAGGTCACAAATGCACTTTTATAACTTTACTAAACATCTCAACTCCTTAGACATGTTAGAACTCAGTAATAAAACGTATCACAAAATACCGAAATAAATTTGATGCACTGTATGGCAATAACGCGAATGCATATGTGACGTCAAGTTGCACATCTAACGTCATTTCTACTTTGATGGAGAAATCAAAATATCCAGGAAATGTAGATGGTCTTCATTTTTATTTTTAAAAAAATATTGTTACTCTTTTTCAAGCGAAGATCAAACTAAAGTATTCCAAAAAATGGAAGACAATCAAATTTTAAACAAAATTTTAGGAGCGGGCGAAATATTTTTCCTTTTAATTTGTTGAAAAATGAAAAAAATAAGAGGCGAATTTTCAGCATTTATTTATAGATGAAGCGGCAAAAAAAAAAAAAACAACTTGGTTTTAGGCAAAGGGATTTAAAGGCGAATATTGCAGTCCAAATAAAATGTTTTCAGCTCCAACTGTTTGAAAAATGTTTCCAGGCGTCAGTTGTCCATAATGATCTTTACACTTTTGCTTATCTCCCGCATGTACGACGTTTCTGGTTAAACGTTTTAATTTAGTAATAACGACAATACCCTCTAAATTTAATGCACTTTGAAATAAGAAATTGTGTTTTCGGGGTAGGTCCACTTGACGCACTTTGATTTTTTTTTAATTTGTTAAGCTTAACCATAGTTTAACGCACTTTGAATTTGGAAAATATAAGTAAGAATTAGGAACTCGACAAAGTATATCAAAGATATGTATTTCTTACATCTGCATTACATATAGCAGAGCGGATAACAAAAATGTAGGTTTTAAACGTAAGAAACTTTTCAATATTTAACGGGACTATAAGGATACAGTGGCAATACAACCGTCATTCAAGAAATAATAGATAAAATCTGAAACTCCTTAAAGAAAGTAAAACAAAATATAAATAAATAAAATGTTAATCAAATAAATAATAATAATAATAAGAAGTAGAAGAACATTAAAACGAAAAAAAATGTTTATCAGATGAAATGTACAGATTTGCTGTTCGTCCTGTAATTATTATCTGCAATACAAACACGTTATCGAACGTCGGACGTGATGACGTTGCCTGAAAAAAAAAAAAACAAATCACCAAAATTAGTACCTTGATGTTATCTTCAGCAGCAGATACCACGAAATCGAGCATGGAGTCCTCCAAATATGTTTATATCATCAGAAATGTCGTGGATGAGGCAATATAATATTAGTTTTTCACGAAACTGTAGGATTAACCACCAGGGTTTTTATAGATTTTTCGAGCAAAATTTTTTAAAATTTGACGTTTTCCCTATATATCCTACGTTAAAAGTTAATTTCAGAACGCATTTTAAAAGGGTTATAGCAAGCAAATAAGCACGGGTACCCCCGTTTTAGCTCACCTGGCTATGCCAGGGTGAGCTTTTGCCATCATTTTTCGTCCGTCCGTCCGTCCGTCGTAAACTTTTCATTCAAAAATCTTCTCCTCTGAAACCGCTGGGGCGATTGGTTTGAAACTGAATAGGAATGATCTATGACAAACGATCCTCAATTTATTTTGATCTGACATAAAACATGGCTGTCGTAGCTAAAAATAGAATATAGGTGAGGATGTGTTGTTTTTGGCTTATAACTTAAAAAACGGTTACAGATATCAAAATCTGACATCCGGTACAATTGATCAGCATGACGAGATCTACCTACCCTGAAATTTTGAAGGAAATTCCAAAACCCGTTTAGGAGTTATTGCCCTTTTTTCGTCAAATTTTCAAAATGTAACATTTTTCGTCATTTATCTCCAAAACTATTTGAGATGGAAGTGGAATGTAAATTTGAAAAATGTTTGCCATGTTGAGATCTACATACCCTGAAATTTTAAAGGAAATCCCAAAACCCACTTAGGAGTTATTGCCCATTTTGTCAAATTTTCAAAATTTTAACATTTTTGCATTTATCTCCAAAACTATTTGAGATAGAAGTGAAATGTAAATTGAAAAATGTTTGCCATGTTGAGATCTACCTACCCTGAAATTTTGAAGGGAATCCCAAATTCTATTTAGGAGTTATTGGTTTGTGTAATTTGAGGTCGGGTTCTGTTACATTTATTTAAGGTTCAACGTTATTCCTGGTGAAATTTATCAACTTCCTGCCAGGACTACCACCATCAGGGAACATATTTTAACATTAAACCTTATGAAAAATAAATCTTCAACAAATTTTCCCTGAACAATTGAACCAATTGCACCAAACTTGGTCAAATAGTTGATTAATTGTCCAATGAAAACCAGACTCCAGGTGAGCGATACAGGCTCTGGTGAGCCTCTTGTTTATTTCATATTCCAATGTATTTCGATTAGCTTTACATACTGACAAAACATTGGAAAACTGTAGGATACTTTCAATTACTTCGCCTTGACCTTAAGAAGTTCTCACCTACGCATGTATCAACAAATTCGAACGAGATGTATGTCAAAAGTTTAAATCATTATCGGTTTGGAATAAAAGTCGAAATTCAGCTCCATCCCATTGATTTTTTCTAGTGGGTGTTTCCGTTTAAACAGTTACAATCTTGAAAACTAAAATGTTACGCTTACACGTCTACATGTCTCAACATATTTTAATGAAATGTATGTCAAAGCGCTATGTCGAACGTTCGACGTCGTAAATCAGCTCCGACCGATTCATTTTCTTTCCGTCTTGTTATTTATGATATTTTTAAAGCATTATAGGTGATGGAAATTGGCTTGTCATTAGCAATTTAGTTGTCATATCAAAACAATTTCTGCGTTATTTTAGTTTCTATCCTATGGAGTTAGCACGTAGATTTCGAAAAACTGCAGAAAACGTTTTCTGTTACTACACAGGCAAAAATGCCCCACATAAGTTTCACATGTATGTCACCGTATGTTTAAGAGACGTTTCATACCACGCATGTAACACATGTTTGCAAAACGCAGGAAATACGCATGATTCACACATATTAATTTCATGCGTGAGAAAACACACCTGTGTCGCATGCGTTTTCAGATACATGTATTACATGCGTGGCATAACTCGTGTATATCACGCATGTGACACACCTGTGACACATGCGTTTCCAGGTTCATGCTTGACACAATTATATAAATACATAAATACATAAATTGTCGGGAATGTTTAGAATAGAACAAATGCAAGACAGAAAATCATCAAATGCATGCATTTAACCATGAATTGAAGCGTCGAAATAAATGCATTGTATTATAATTTCTTGTGTTTTACATAATGCCTTTATTTTTTTACACAGGTCAATTAAAAACCACATACGAAAATGAGGTATCTTCAAACGAGCCATCAAGGTGTGTATGCAACATTTTTTCTTCATGAAAAATTATTTAAAGGATATACATGATATATTTGTCTCATGTATAATCGGCAGGAAAATAATAATACATATTCAAAACTTGTAATATAGTATTATGGCGAAAAGTTTTCCATATTGGCTTAGTTATTAGTCCGATGCAAGCCATATATGTCTGAGGCGAAGCCGAAATTCAATATGGTTAGCCAAGGACCAGTAACTAAGCCTTGCCTCGGTGCAATATGGCTAGCCTCGAACAAATAACTAAGTCAATATGGAAAACCTTGTGAGTTTATACTTTTATTGACTAACCAGTCGAATCTGTTATATTGACTCGTCCAATATGATCCTTTATTGACTAACCAGTCCAACATCTCATATTGACTAGAGTAGTAATAGGGGGTCCTCACTTCCAATCAATCAAATCCCATTCTGCATTCTGATTGGTCACTTCCAAACAAAGGACACGCCCCCAAGGGTTCTCATTTCCAATCAATCAAAACCCGTTCTACCTTCTGATTGGTCACTTGCAAAACAAAAGACACGCCCCATTCAAACAGACCACTTGCACACAAACCGTGATCCACACCCCCCCCCCCCTCCAATATTTCCACATACCTATTCTAAATAAATTATAACCCCCAAATACGTCATATTTAGCGATGCGTGAAACCACAAATATGCACAATAGACCTTCGATATAATACCTACAGGCATGACTCAACGAAATGACATATATATGGATATCGATCTAATGGTACCCCTATCATATTACTTAGTACCGGATGTATCAACACCATATATAGATATGGTACCCCTATCAGTTTACATGGTAGTTAATCATCTGATATTTGGGGCCCCTATCTTATTACAAACGATTATATGTGCTTATCCAACCGTTTTTGACCGTTTTGACATCGTTACGCATGACTGATTTTAGCCATAAAACCTTTGTTAAGGTCCACATGGACCTCAAATCGTTTCCTCGAGAACCTGGAAGTCTTTTGTGACCGTTTGGACATTGTCACGCATGAGTGATTTTACCCCTTAAAACGTCTATAGAGGCCCATATGGTCCTCAAATCGATTCCTCGAGAACCTGGAAGTCTTTTGCGACCGTTTGGACATCGTCACGTATGAGTGATCTTTCCCTTTAAAACATCTATAAAGACCGATATGGACCTATAATCCATTCCTCGAGACTCTGGAAGTCTTTCACGATCTTTAAGACATCGTCACGTATGAGTGATTTTGCCCATTAAAACGTCTTTTCAGCAATCCACGGGCCTCTAATAGATTTCTAGGAAGTTGTTGAAGTCTTTTGCGACCATTTGGGCATCGTCACGCATGAGTGATTAACCCCCTGAAAAACGAAAAATTAAGCCCCCATCTGGACTTCATTTGACGTCCTTGAGACTAGGGAAGTCTTTTTTGGACGGTTTGGACATCGTCACACATGAGTGATCGGCATACGACCGTTTGCGACCAATCAAAGTCGTGTTGGAGAGAGGGGAGGGTGGCGCGCGGCCGGCATATGCTTATAAGCTTATGTCGTCCGGTGTGACATATAACAAACACCATTGAAATTTTACAAGAGGCATTGTACTGAATTAGATATATAAAACTATGAATCCCTTTCACTTTAAGATCATTTTTGCACTACAATGGACATCGACACCTTACAAATATATGAAAGGGTAGCATTTACCCTCTTTAACGACGGTATCGTCAACGCGGGTAGAATTTTGACGTTTTTTACAATCACAAATTATATTTGTCATCTCTACCCAGAACAAGCAAATATCATTTGGGATATTTATCACCGTGCATTGGATGGAATCAACGTGGAGCATATAGCAATATTAATGTAAAACATATTTTGTATCCTAGTTTGCATTATACACCAATGTCTAGAAGATAAACGAGATAAAGATTTCATCACGATTTTACATACATGTAAATTCCAAAACCTAAGGTTGAACTCCTTCCATCGTAGTTTTGTCCTTAGCTATATTTGATATTACTTCTTATTCGGATTTCGTTTGGTTTAATGCATTTTAAACATTTGTTGATATTATGTATTTCCTATGTTTGTGTCCTAGTGCTGCTGACGAGGAATAAATTTCCGAAATGGCCATCCAGCTCATTAAAATTAATTGCAGTTGAAGTTAACACATGTGGTAATGTCTCGTGTGCATTTACTCCATATCCTTTCGTAAAATATGAAAGAAAATTTTTATGACGAATGACAGTATAGATCTTTATAAAGGTCCTTTTTTGATGAACATTTTCATTTACTTGTTGAACGTTGTACGAGTATAATGACTCTTTACGCGAGCGACCCGAAAATGTGGGAACAGGCATTCAAAGACCTGTCTAGTGGAAAAATAAATCCTTATTACAAGACACCCCAATCGGTGAGAGGAGTAGGAGGTACATACTTTCCTATTTTCACGTTCCAGTGAAAGCACCTGAGAAAATCGTTTTACCTATAGAACAAATCACACCAGTTGCTGCAATGGCAGAGAGTGCGAAAGCAAATTTAAAAAGAAAAATTGAAGAAGTTTTGCCTCATGTTGATCCGGATAAGATGTCGCGTAAAAGGAATCGTCGTTTCATCATATTAGACACAGTATAGATAGCAGTTGTTTCAAATTCACATTCATTTCTGTGGGAATATATCGACATGTATGCTTGTCATTCGTGTTCACTTATTTTTTCAAGAGACGACAATTTGAAAAGGCATTTGAAACATGTACATCAAAATGAGATTACTGACTCCAGAGGAGGAGGAGGAGGGGGAGGAAGAGGAGAGGAAGAAGTAGGTGATTTTCAATTTCTTCATCCCTTCACAGTGGCCCAACGTCTTGTGGAAAAACGTTCCTAGTTAAAAACATACTTCAAAACATCAACAACGCTATGTATCCACCACCGGAGAAAATAATTTTGCTTTACAAAAGATGGCAACCACTCTACGACGACATTAAGGAAACAGTGTGGCCTCCGGTCCAGTTTGTACACGGAATTCCAGTTGATTTGGACAGGGATACTTTCATTGATCCAAAGATTCGTCAACGTTTGATCATAGACGATCTTATGACATCGAAAGATCCACGCATCACAGATTTATTTACGGAAGGCAGTCATCATAGAATCCTGTCAGTCATGACATTGAACCAGAATTTATATTTCAGCAAAGATCCAACACAAAGGAGAAACTGCCATTATCTAATCCTCTTCAACAATCCTATTGACAGACAACTCGTAACGACGTTAGCTCGACAAATCTACCCAGGAAATACCCAGTACTTTATGGGAATTTTCGAAAGAGCAGTAGAACAACCCTACGGAAACCTACTGATCGATCTAAAACCTATCACCAAGACAAGCATGAGACTTAGACCGAATGTTTTATCTCGAAAAAATATATATTAAAAACACGGATTCAACAATATTCGAACATTCTACGCGGGATGTGATTCCTGGTATTAGAATTGAAATGCAGAATCAATACAAGCATCCACTGGAAATATATCAGGATGGAAATGGTTTACAAGCACCTGCCCCGCCATGGTATTACGAAGGTTTTCAACGAGGAGAGGATTTAGAAAAAAGTTACGCTAATCCAAAGAAAAGAAGAATATCAGAGGATTCTGAAGACGAAGAAATTGAAATTTCAAAGAAAATGAGATTAATCCCAGCTAAAGATCTACCAGATTCCGTATATTCGCCTTTGCTTAGACATCCACTGGCTAAGGAATGGGCAGAAATGATAGACGACAAAATGGAAGAATACATAGGAGACGGTTATGACGAAAACGTTGCCAAGTCCAAAGCAGTTAATTATTACCTACCAAAAATCAGAAAAGAACTCAGGAAAAAATACGTGAACTTAATTTTGAACCTGGATCGATTACTGAACGAACCATTACACCGTGAAATCATGAAAACCGTGAACCATTGTCAAGATGTCTACGAGATGCCACTGGAAGAATCTGCCAAACAGGCAGTGAAATTAAGAAAAAACATTATAGACGAAAATTTATTGCAGAACACGATGAAAATGTAGATGATGAAAAATAAAAATTTTGTAAAATTTCAATGGTGTTTGTTATATGTCACACCGGACGAGATAAGCTGATATGTTTATAAACTTATAAGCATATAAGCTTATAAGCATATGCCGGCCGCGCGCCACCCTCCCCTCTCTCCAACACGACTTTGATTGATCGCAAACGTTCGTATGCCGATCACTCATGTGTGACGATGTCCAGACCGTCCAAAAAGACTTCCCTAGTCTCAAGGACGCCAAATGAAGTCCAGATGGGGGCTTGTTTTTTCGTTTTTCAGGGGTTAATCACTCATGCGTGACGATGCCCAAATGGTCGCAAAAGACCTCAACAACTTCCTAGAAATCTATAAGAGGCACGTGGGTTGCTGAAAAGACGTTTTAATGGGCAAAATCACTCATACGTGACGATGTCTAAAAGGTCGTAAAAGACTTCCAGAGTCTCGAGAAATCGATTGGAGGCTCGTATGTGGCTTAATAGGCGCTTAAAGGGGTAACATCAGTCATGCGTGACGATGTTCAAATGGTCGTAAAAGACTTCCAGAGTCTCGAGGAATGGATTATAAATCCATATGGGCCTTTATAGATGTTTTAGAGGGAAAAATCATTCATGCGTGACGATGACAAAACGGTCAAAAACGGTTGGATAAGCACATATAATCGTTTATTAAGATAGGGGCCCCAAATATCAGATGATTAACTACCATGTAAACTGATAGGGGTACCATATCCATATATGGTGTTGATACATCCGGTACTAAGTAATATGATAGGGGTACCATTAGATCGATATCCATATATATGTCATTTCGTTGAGTCATGCCAGAAGGTATTATATCGAAGGTCTATTGTTTATACCTTACATATTTGTGGTTTCACTAAATATGACGTATTAGGGGGTTATAATTTACTTAGAATAGGTATGTGGAAATATGGGGGGGGGTGGATCACGGTTTGTGTACAAGTGGTCTGTTTGAATGGGGCGTGTCTTTTGTTTTGGAAGTGACCAATCAGAAGGTAGAACGGGTTTTGATTGATTGGAAATGAGAACCCTTGGGGGCGTGTCCTTTGTTTGGAAGTGACCAATCAGAATGCAGAATCGGATTTGATTGATTGGAAGTGGGGACCCCTATTACTACTGAATAGTCCAATACGGCATATTGGACGGGTATGTGTCGTATCGGCGTACTTTGACATTTTGTATTGTATTGACAGGTTTTATCATATTTAGGCTTATATTCTATTGTTAGTCAATAATTTTGAATATTTAACTTTTCATTTGTTTCATAGAGTTATATTGCTTCAATTACCGAACACGAAACCTATTTTTGTATGTTTAAACCAAGGGACACTTACATCAAAACAAAACTTATTCAAAACATTAAAAAATATAGATTATTGATAAAAAAGAGTTGAATCCGCAAACCAAGAAAGAATACATCAATTCAGTAACACTAGTATGTTTATAGTATGGCAGTTGGAGCTATAATAGCAGGCAGTATAGTGTGTGGACTTGGAGCTTTATTATGTATAGGTGGTGTCGTGTTGTGCTGTAAAAAGATCTGTGCAGGTAAATTCCTTTCATTGTAATGTGTACATTATTTAAGGATTGACCGTTATTTTTTTCCGGTCTATGAAGAAATAACCTCAATCACGTGGTGCACACTAAATAACACACAGTTACTTGAAAGTGTGCACAATATGCATTGAGGCTATTTCGAATAGACTGAAAACAAAATTACTGTCAATCCTTAGAATACCATAAATTATTTGAAACATTAGCAAAAGTAGTGGGGTCAAATACGAACTGACGATTAATATTTGTGAAAATTATTTGATTTTGAAAGCGTAGAACGCAGTGCTGAAATTTTATTTCCACTAAGTACTTCAACGATTTATGTTTTTATTACTTTCATGTCCGTCTTTATTGAGAGTAAAGGGGTGGATGGGTTGTTTTCCTAGTATTTATAAATAACTTCGGGGAACCCACATCGCCCAGGGAACCCAATTGGCCCACACATTCTTATGTTTCAACGGCACAGGAAACATTTGAATACGTGTGTTGGAAAGTACTAAAAACTTTTATTCTTCTATATGCAACAGTGTTTTAATGCATATCTGTTGAATGGACTGAATATTTCAACTCGGCTGAGATGGGTAACCTATCTTTGTGTGGTTGTTGGTTTATTTAATGCCGTCAGTTGTAAATAACAGGAAAATTTCAGGTCCCAAACAAATGCCTGCAAACAGCACATCAGTAGTCTACTTGGTGTGTTATGATTATAAAAAAATCGTCGCTGTCGTACTTCCCTTCTACTCGAAAAACACCTTTCTTATTCGGCAATGTGGGTACCTCGACGTTACTGTTTATAGTCAGGCGAATCTCCCAGTAACCTGTACGAGTATAAAAAGTTGATATATTTAAAAATTAATTTATGAGAAATGAACAAAAATCTAAATAAAACTTTACATAAGACAGAATGTTGGTTATTGGTTATTAGAATTTCGCATGTATTGAATTATTTTATTATACCATCGTATGTATAACTTACTAATAGGCTGTATGTTTTTTTTTTTTTTTTTTTTGTTTTGTGTCAATTGAGTCTGTGAAAACCTAACAGCCATCCAGGAAAAAAAAAACACACACAGCAAAAAAAAAGAAAAAAAGAAAAAATAAAACACAATGCATTTACTCCTCATAGAGATTTTATAAGAATAAAACTGCATTTCAACAGTCAATCTGTGACACCTGCAAGAACAAGAGATTCAAATTGAAAGTAATTGTGATATTTTATGTCTGGACTGGGCCATTTATCGATTTATCGATTGAAAAATACGTCTGTATATGTTTTTGAAAATAGGAGGCAGAAAACCTTCCCGCACGCGGACGCAAAACAAAGAGAAAAAAAAAACAACTATGACTTTACCTAGTTTAAGCTATACCACATAATTGTCTTGATTTAAAATATAGGATGAATATTTAAACTTTAATGCCTTTAATTCATTATATTTGTTTTGGTTGTTTTTAGATGGCATTGTGATATGATGACGATGAAGGTGGAATTTTATTTCGTGAATAATAACAGTTTTATAACTGAGATACAGTTTTCATGATTGTATATAGATCTTTTATATGAATAAATATACACTAAGTCCACTAATCGTACTCACATTTTTTTTATCATTTACACGTGGCAGAAAATAGCCAAGTACACCACTTATTTCGACATGTTAAATAATACGATATACTTATAATAACGAACAAAGTACACCACAATTTCTTTGTCGCCTGCTTCCCTCACAGGGTATTAACATACCAATATGGAGGACGCCAATTCTGGTAAGATAGTTTTTTAATGATTTCGCTTGTTTAACGGGTCTCCTCTTCAATCGGACACAAAAGATGCATTGATCTTTGTTAAAGAAATAAATTCTGAAGCGTACGCCTGTCATAAATATTGCTCAATAAACTGTTATCAGCGTTTGAATATTTCGTAATGATGACGGTAACGCATAAAAAGATGCCCGTAACTAATATAATACATAACATAATTCCCTGGGATTCCTCTCTGTGGTCTTGCGTCCTCCAATCTTCAACTCCACCCGAAGGTGTGTTTGTCTTCAGTGAACTATTGGCATTATACACGTATGCTTTTATCTATATATTTATTCGTTAATTTATTTTTTATTGGTATATCTGATAATTACCTATCAAGATTAAACAGTATTGTAAGGGAGATAACTCCAAACGAATAAATGAACATGAAAATAGGAATTAACCCGGAACACGGTAATTGTTTCGGAACTTTATCATGGTAACATATGTCATTCTTGACAACACTTCATAACCGCTTCTTAAAACATGCAACTAGATTAATATGGGCACAAACAATGCGTTCTTACTTTTTTTTCATTATCCTTCTGGTTATTATTTTGTTACATCTGCCTAGAGATCAGAAAAGATAACTGAAATGTTGACAACCTTTAAAACAGGTTTATTGTCACATCAGTTATCTCTGTATTTGTATTATACTTTGATATATAAGTTTAAGAGGTAATCATACTTAAAGTAAGCAGCAGATGTTAAAGTAATCACAATCGGAAATCTGTATGTTTCCATAGCAATCTACATAGGCTTTAAAGGAAACATTATGGCTAAAGTCACATCAACGTTCTTTGATTTATCCAATAGTAATTTTCTTCAACTTTGATGTGTCGTCATGAAATAAGTAAATACCATCCATGGACAAGATGACATCAATTTTCGTGGATTGGGACAAAAAGACAAATTCGTCGGTTCTTAATTTCTTGGATTAAAATTAAAGAAACGAAATTCAAATGATCCCAATAATAATTAACGAAAATTGTTTAAAATCGAATGTTAAATAAACCCAACACGTGCAATCAACGACATCGTTATCGTCTTAACTATTACCCATTACACAAAATGTTATCAGAACAATATTTGCTGACGAGGCTATAAACAAACCAAGGAAACTACATATTAATTAGATTAATTATATAAATACTTTACTATGACATAGTTTACATCATTTGGAGTATATATTTATTTTCAGTAATTTATCTAAGTCCAAATCTTTTCTTGTAGCAAACTAAAAGCTTCTTCTCTGTCCACATTGTTATTCATACTTATCTGTTTGAGATATATTTACTAAAGATCAAACGACGATATTGCATTCTTGGAAAGGACCTCGAGCTTTTTTATCTCCTCTTGATAAAACGATTGAAAATATATATTTCATGGTGTTTTTAAATCCGTGGAATGCGTTGTCCACCAAATCGACGAAAATGTGTGTCACGAATAAAAAGTGTTTAACAGATAATTCTAGATACAATAAACGACTAGGAGTCGATGATTTCATTATTGACATTGCTGAATGCAATGATATCATTGCTGAAGATCGTTTTATACCATTCAGGGTAAAGACTGGGACAACAATCACTATTCATTTTCTGTCGCGTTCAAGTATTGAACAGATCGATTTTCTTTAACCCCTACATATGGGCAGCCATTCGGGCAAAAATTAACAAAAAATTAAAAACAGACGATAAACTAAAAACAGACGCAAAATCACAAAAAACAGACACAAATTTGAAAAACAGACAAAAAATGCAAAAACAGACATACATTTTACTAACAGACAGACGATCGGGCAAAAATTAACAAAAAATTAAAAACAGACGATAAACTAAAAACAGACGCAAAATCACAAAAAAACAGACACAAATTTGAAAAACAGACAAAAAATACAAAAACAGACATAAATTTTACTAACAGACAGACGATTCAGTAAAACAGACAAAATATGAAAACAGACACAAATTTTACAAACAGACGTAAACTTAAAAAACAGACACCAAATTCAAAAACAGACGTTTTTAAGTGTTATATATATTTAATGCTTCTATATATAAAAGTTAATTATTAAATATTTTTTTTCACCTTTTTGCTAATATAATATGAACCAATTAAGCTGTTAGAATTTTAACAAACATCTATACAAATAAATACAATCTGGTTTAATAAATCAAACATTTTCATAGTAATTAACTTGGACACACAATAATTTTGATTCTGGTTCATTTGACAGGGGAGATAATAAAAAAAACTTTTTAATTTAATACTCAAGACAGGTTTTTATCCTAAAACTTGGAACACAACAAGTCCTTGTGAACAAACGACCATTGTTTATTTAGAGGAGGGGAGAAGGCCCCTGTGATCAAACTTCGTAATCAATTTCTTATTTCTTTGTTTGACCGTGTTAGATAATTACTTTTGTATTTTTATAAAAGAAAGGTGAGATTGCTCAATGCTCTACTATTTATATTATCATATTTATTTTTAAAAAGATTCTTAATCTCTAGTTTCAGGGATTTGACATTATTTCATAGTTTTACAGGGGGAAATGTTTTCCTCTGGGACATGATCGTGTGATGAAACATCCTTTATAGACTGCATACCGATATTAAGAGCATGTTTCAACATGCATTTATAAAGGATGTTTCATCACACGATCATGTCCCAGAGGAAAACATTTCCCCCTGTAAAACTATGAAATAATGTCAAATCCCTGAAACTAGAGATTAAGAATCTTTTTAAAAATAAATATGATAATATAAATAGTAGAGCATTGAGCAATCTCACCTTTCTTTTATAAAAATACAAAAGTAATTATCTAACACGGTCAAACAAAGAAATAAGAAATTGATTACGAAGTTTGATCACGGGGACCTTCTCCCCTCCTCTAAATAAACAATGGTCGTTTGTTCACAAGGACTTGTTGTGTTCCAAGTTTTAGGATAAAAACCTGTCTTGAGTATTAAATTAAAAAGTTTTTTTTTTTTATTATCTCCCCTGTCAAATGAACCAGAATCAAAATTATTGTGTGTCCAAGTTAATTACTATGAAAATATTTGATTTATTAAACCAGATTGTATTTATTTGTATAGATGTTTGTTAAAATTCTAACAGCTTAATTGGTTCATATTATATTAGCAAAAAGGTGAAAAAAAAAAATTTAATAATTAACTTTTATATACAGAAGTATTAAATATATATAACACTTAAAAACGTCTGTTTTTGAATTTGGTGTCTGTTTTTTAAGTTTACGTCTGTTTGTAAAATTTGTGTCTGTTTTCATATTTTGTCTGTTTTACTGAATCGTCTGTCTGTTAGTAAAATTTATGTCTGTTTTTGTATTTTTTGTCTGTTTTTCAAATTTGTGTCTGTTTTTTGTGATTTTGCGTCTGTTTTTAGTTTATCGTCTGTTTTTAATTTTTTGTTAATTATTGCCCGATCGTCTGTCTGTTAGTAAAATGTATGTCTGTTTTTGTATTTTTTGTCTGTTTTTCAAATTTGTGTCTGTTTTTTGTGATTTTGCGTCTGTTTTTAGTTTATCGTCTGTTTTTAATTTTTTGTTAATTTTTGCCCGATCGTCTGTCTGTTAGTAAAATGTATGTCTGTTTTTGTATTTTTTGTCTGTTTTTCAAATTTGTGTCTGTTTTTTTGTGATTTTGCGTCTGTTTTTAGTTTATCGTCTGTTTTTAATTTTTTGTTAATTTTTGCCCGAATGGCTGCCCATACCTACATTCGTCTTTCATTGTATTAAAATTAGCGTTTATACATTTATCTACAATGTCTACGGCAGTGAGAAATCGAAAATTAAGTTTCATGCTGGTTTATTGTTACATTCTATATACAGGCAACAATTTTGCGTCCTTTTCTCTCTCTCAGATTTGTACATGAAAAAATTTCGCGATTCCCGGTTATTCGACTTGGATGAGGTATTGAAATAAATATACTGGTTGGTTATATTTTTGCATTTAATCTCTTACCGAAAGACTGTTGATGAGAAATGAATTGTGGACATGCTCGGGGAAAAGTGCATCAATATTGTTAAAAATGTTTATTCTTTTACGTTGAGGTATCTATGTCCTTTTCAAAGTATTTCTGCTTGAAATTTATCGTGATACTGTCATCTAACGTTCTCGTTTTGGAGATTCGTATAAATCAAATGTTTAAATGTTTTTACCGGTTTGTATTTGTTTTTTTCCTTATAGGATGGTTAATGGCAGTCTAGTTCTCATCTAGAATCCTTACTATCTATACTAGGATAGCCCTTTTATGTAGTGTGAAGTAATCTTCCGAATTTTC
The DNA here is from genome assembly GCA_028015205.1 of Mytilisepta virgata. NCBI lineage: Eukaryota > Metazoa > Mollusca > Bivalvia > Mytilida > Mytilidae > Mytilisepta > Mytilisepta virgata. The sequence continues at coordinate 23,034,770 of CM051513.1, forward strand.
TTATTGACTCGGACAACCTCGATATTCTTCTCCTGTATATGTATACTGCTGTCTGGTTCGGGATAGTAAACGCGGAACGCTGTATATTCATCAACTGGTTCCTAATATTATCATTTCTTATAATTTATTTAGAAACAAATTGGTCATCAGTCCCAGTTGGGCGTCATACGAGAACATCAGAGTTCGATAGAGAAAATAAAAATTTTACTTTATCTACAATTACATGTAGCATGTCCATGTATGAACAGATTTTGCAAGTTCATTTTCAATATATATATTATAGCGTTACAATATAAAAAAAAATATTTGTTATTGAAATGCCCCCCCCCCCCCCCCCCCCCCAGAACTATTGATATTAAAGTAGCCATCTAGATTTCATTATAAATGTTTTTTGATATCCATATACACCTAAGACATAATATAAGTACAAATACATACGTACGTCCATGACACTAATTTTGTAGCGTGCAGTAGTATCAATTATAAGCGAGAAAAATTTGAAATTTTTCACACCTGTAAATTAATTCAACAATTTTTTGTATGTAATGTCTTGCTTGACTCTAACCTATTTCAATTGATTTATCCCATGTGAAAACTCTGTCGACAATCACTTATCGACTTCGCTTTATTATAGTAACGAATCATTTAATTAGTTTATAAAAAGGAAGCATCAACGGAGCAGAGCTTTTGTATACAGGATTTATCAGATTGCATTAATAGACCTTAACATAGAACTTAACTAGACAGGTAATATGTAGGTCAAGGGAACATACATGTATAATGGCTAGACATTATTACTTAAACAGTATAAACCAACAAAATGTCATTCCTAAATTATAAATATAAAGGTAATTTTGCATTATTGTACATTTATTTATGGAATAAACATTTCAAATAGAATCCTTATTTCTTCTATTATAAGTATTTATCATCTGAGTATTTTTCATTAATTTCCCTCAATTGGCTCATTTGCAGGACCTCAGTTTTACAGTTGACTGGCTTTGATAAATTTGTGTCACATTTTTCGTGATGAGGTCCTTTCCCAGGATCTATAAAGATATGTTAACTATATCATTATGTGTGCACCAACATTGGAAGATGCACGTGTCAGTCTAAAAGGTGTCACTTCAACTTGACTTTATTTACTGTCCTAAGTTGATTTTGGCTTGTATGCAGATCGAGACACTAGAAGGCGTACATGTTATACTGTTTAGCCTCATTTTCACGGTCCATTGATCTGAGTAAATTTTTTTCTCAATAAGTTTAAATAATCTCGTGTTAATATGCATTGGAATCAGTCTGGTAAATTTCAGTTCGCCTGGATCTAGTTTTCATGGTCTAGTGATTTTTACACAGATTGGCATAATCTTCACAATGGAAAAATGATAATTTTTGCGCAGCGCATTTTCTTTACTTCTTTTGAAGCAATTTTGACTTATATCATGTATTTTCTGATGACTTTCAGAAACCCCTTGATGATGTTTCAGTAACATTAATTAACCGATAAAAAAAATAAATATTTTTTTCAGTAAATCTATACTACTTAATTTAAGGCTCAACTTCTTTGGGCCGTTATCACGTAAAACTGCAGTAGTAACAATCCAAATCCGAATTTGACTGGATAAAGTTGTGTGATAATTTCGCACGTTCAGGTCGATACTTTTCTTTAAATGCTGGAATTATCGATAAGTTAACACGATCCGAACCAATCCGACATATTTCCAGGATTCGTCATTCGTCTCCTCTTCCGTTGTAGGGATACTTGTTCATCTATAAGGTGACCAGAGGTAGCCGTACGCATGGTAATTATACCTCAGATGAATTAACTTATTAATAAACTACTTGCACTTCTAGTTATTGAAAGAGCGGTTGGTTTTGACATTTTTTTATATAAACAATAAGAATGGAAGACAGTGAATAGAGATTTTGCGCTGAATAGTTTTACACAATACAATAATGGAACAATTATATAAGAAAACTTTAGTTAATACTTGAATAAAACATATAGCATCAGAAGTTTGAGTGAGCTTTTAAAACGGATAAACTTAATATAGATACGACATGTACATATCAAGATATCTTATATTTTAAAGGGAATTAAAGTATTTCGGTTTACTTTTGAATATTGTTTCAATTTATTACAATAAATTGGTACCAATGAATGATTATCGTTATAGGGAAAAGACAAGTCTTAGTAACAACAAAGTACAAATGTAGTATATATACATGTAAAAGCAATATCCTGTTTTTTTTCACCTACTGCCTTACAAGAAACATATTACTCGCCTTCCGAAAAATGCGGAGGTGCTCTGTCCAAGGGGTAAGAAAAGCTATTCAACCTTTTTATGATACCGGGTAGTTACCTAGTGTAATATAAAAGAACTTTGAAGACTCCAGATACCCGGTCACAGTCAATAAATTATCAGTTATAAAGAATCAATTTTCTCCAAATGGTTTATTTGTTTTGCAAACATATTGTGTAACAGCTCTTGAATATTTAATGGTCGAACATAATATCTGTTTTGTAAAATCCTACTGTAGCAACATATTTGCACGTGTTTTGTTACATAAAGCATGCATCTAAAATTTATGATCACTTTATCATTTCAGTTCTGTTTCAGTAAAATTTGACTGATAATTTTAAGTTTAAACACTGTTTTATATTCAATAATACAAACAAAATTGTTAAATAATTCATAGTTTGGCATATTGCCTTTGCACGTTATATTAAACAAACATTTTTATTTGATTTAAATCGTTCAGGCAAATATAATAATATCAAAAGCAGAGCTTACCTCATATTTTATTCCATGTGCAGTCTACAAATGGATTTTAATCGACTCATAGCTTTTTCCTAGATAGCACTTTCAGAATTGTGTCATATGACCCGCAATATCAACCATAATGGATGGCATTGTAGACTTTATTTTAACATAGGACCCTATAGTCAAAATTGATTTTTAAATCTTATTTGAAACCACTTTGCTGATTAGAACCAGACTTGTCATCAGTGGTCCTTATCTGGTGTTCTTCAGAATTACGTCTGATGACCGAGATTGTAAGAAACTTTGTTTAACCTAGGCCCATGTGGGAAAAATCATTTGAAAATAGCGTGTCGACCAAAGGAGTCGGACATGTCTGAGATGTTTCTCTTTCGGGGTTGTGTCTAAATGAAATTAGACTTGGCAGCTCGACTTGTCTTGAGATGTTCCTCTTTCGGAGTTGTGCCTGATAATCCGGACTGTCCTTAGTAGTTTCTCTGTTGTGATTGTGTCTGAAATCATGCTAACTCTAAAACTACTTAGCAACAGGGAGCAAGACTTAGCAGCAATAATATTTATCCAAAAACCACGATCGTCAACCTCCTCAAATGCCTAACATAAAACCGTGTGGAAATTCATCTCATAAAGTTTTCTTTTGTGAGATTTAACCCAGTTTAAGCAAATCCGGGCAGCAACGATATTTACATGTGAATGATCTCATATAAAAAAAGTCTACTGAGTCCAATAAACCAGCAGGTATCCTCTTGATTACTGCTGTTATATGTTTTATGGCCATTTAATCCAGGTTGGTGTTAAAGGCTGGGAGCATTTAGTGTGTTTTCTTTTTCAAATATTACGTTTATCAATTCATTCCTTCATGGCATGGATTGAATTCAAATTGTGGATGATTTCTAGAATTTTAGTGAAGAGAAACGCAATTTCATAACTAATCAGTCGAAAGAGTTTAAAACTATTTTCTGTTAGAGTTCTATATAGCTTTCAGCTATCTTGCTTTATTATAAATTGGTATATATAACTCATTTTTGTGGGCAACTCTATTTTTGTCCGGAATAAAACGAAAATCTCAATTTAAAGAAAATATATTTTTTTAACTATTCATATTGTACAACAGTCAAAGGTAGAGGATTTCTTGGCAAAAAATTACTGCGACACCAGGATATTATTGAAACATATTGTTGCAAAATGTTCCACTTTTATATATCGAAAGCCTTCTGGCGTCCCAAAATCAATAGTAAAACAGGCTGTTTAACGCCATTAAACATGTGTGTACATCAATGATGAATACAAAAGAAATAGTAACGCCTTATTTATTCGGAATTATTCGATGAAAAGGACATTTTACATAGCTAACTTTCATTTACACAATAAAAAGTGGCATATATTGTAGAATATTGCGAAATGTTCAATTAATTGTTGATTTGATATATCCTCATATTCTGCTAACATAGCCATTCGTATAAAATGTGTAACTTTGCGGTATTCAGAAGATAAAAATTAATATTGTTCCTAAAATTTTGGAATTTTTGTTCCATGTGCCAAATCTTTCATTTTATTATTAAAATTACAACACTTTTTTTTTTACTCCTGCCACAAATATCAAGTTTAATGCAAATTTTTAAAATGAACATTTTCTTTGGACATCTTTTAAACTAGAATTCAGAATATTGTGTGCATTTATATTTGCTATTCGTTATTCGCTTTCTTTTAAATCCACTTTCTCCGAAAATATCGCATAAAATTTTCGACATTTACGTATGATTCATCTTTAAACCAACTGTCTCGTCATCAATATAATTATTTGATACCAATTAATCAGCTGTGCTCAAGGCCTCAGATGTTGAAAACCAAAATAACACAATCCAAAATGTTGGAGAGCAAATTTAAAATAACAAAATGACCAAAAGGGGTAAAGCCAAAACCATCTAAGGACAGAGGTATCCACGAGGGAGATACTCCTTAGTTTTCACAAATTTTATAATTTTGTAACAGTAAATTTTAAACATCAATTTCGGGCTAGTATAGAAAAAATAGCAACTGATTTGGGGATAAAAGGTATTCCTCGTGAAAACAATAAACTTCTGATAATGCTTGTTGAAGAAATAAGTCGATTAAAAATCGAGCACCATGCCTTGTGTAACATTCTATTAATTTATGTTCCCGTAAAGTTACAAACGTAAACAAAATTTACTGAGTTTGATGTCTCAGTTGATAAAATAAAAAAAATAGGAAAACGTGTCAAGTTTGTGAACTAATAATAAATAAACATCACTGCCAAAAAAATTTCGAAAAATAAAAAGAAGTACAGTAATAACAAAAAAAAAACCAACATAAAACGACCAGAACACGATATATTACCTTACAGACAATCTTGATTGGTTACCAGCAGTTCATTTAAGTTGAAAAAAAATTATTTCATGTTACCCGTGCTAAATGTAATTCCTTGATACCAATTCTGGTGCACAAGATATACACATGTCCTCAATTTACGACGCATCAGTTGTGCACAAGGCTTAAAATGTTAAAACCAATGAGCAATCCAAATGGTTAAAGAGCAAATTCAAAATACCAAAATGACTAAAGTGATATAAACATGTCTTGATCGATCTTGTTTGACTGCATAACAACATATCTGTATTTGCTTGTGTTATCTTGAATTGTGATGCAACAAAATCAAGATAAAATAATAAGACCGGAAATGTCGTATCAGATTAAAGTTTGATACTAGTGATATTTGTTACATATAATACAGTCTCACTTAATCCATTTGATTAACTATACGATGCTATGATACAGTCTTGCTCTGGGTTTAAAAGTGTCAACAGCTTTTTGTTTTTATTATTCACATGCTCGTGATAAAGACCATATTTGTCGAAACGTTGGATATTTGTAACTGTTTAGTTTGATTGCTGTTGGTTTTTTTTACGATTTTATATTTGGTTTTGTTCGACTTGTGTCTTTCATACATTTGAGTCGTTTTATGCCCCTTATGACAGCCATTTCCATTTATTTTTCTTGTTATCCATTGATAATATTGATTTTGTTTGATTACCTATACAATGCTATGATACATGATTTACAGTGGATTTACGTCAATATATTGCATTATATTTTATTTTTTATGAATCCCCAATTACATGTGATTGAAACTGGCCAATCATACTCCACGGTTTAATTGATTTTCAGACGAAATTTAATTTTAAATAGTTGAATTCAGCTAAGTGTTCGGCATATACTATTGATCTCTTCACTGTGTGAACACTAATGATAATGTCTATGTTGTTTGCTGTGCAGTGGGTTCTTTATTTACATGTTTGTGTTGGACTTATTGTTGAACAGTTTGAAGTAAAGGATAAGAAAATGATTGAAGGGACGTCAAATGCAATTAAAAATTTACAAACCCGGAGCTGGAATGCGTCAATATCTGTTTTCAAAGAAAGGACTGCTATGTGTGTAGCTACAACCAATTAAATAAAACATGTAAAATTGACGCTTCCTCTGGTAGAAACATTCGGACCGAATTATCTGAGGATTACGTCACTGCGACAAGAAAATATATACGTAATGTACAAGGTATGTACGATAATAAATTTGGATACTACATATTGTTTCTGAATGGTCGTTACCCAAATTGTTTTAAACCCCAAAATAATAGTAATACCTTGTACACAAAACGGGCTTAAACAGTCTAGCTAAAATCCATTTAGGGTAGAATTTGCTTAGGAGAATTAAAACCTTAGTTTTTACAAGATTTCAAAATTAATGAATTGAAAAGTCCAACATCATGTCATAACTTGATTTTTGTATGATCAACTCTGTCCGACTGGTCCGTTGGAAATTCTGTGATGTTGTTTTAACCGGTATAGTTTGGAATTGTCAATAACCAAAATTTTTAGTCACCCAATTAGAGTAAATTTGTGATATTATTTCAGACATTATAAAACAAGTGAAAGAAAGTAAAAGAAGATAAAAAGAGTAATCTGCGTTATTCTATTGAACAAATATATCTGTCCTGCATCAGATAAAGATTATTTGCTGGTTTATGCATCTGTTTGTAGAGAATAAATTTCTGTTTATCTAACATGTAGCCCATTCACATTACAATATTAACTGTATTTTTCCATAATGAATTTATCCTTCACATCCAAATGCAGAATCGCATTTTTTTCAAATAATAAATTTGTTCTAAAATGTTATTGCATATGCAATCTTTTTTTTCCAAGGAGTAAATGTATTTCTAGCATACAATCCTGTTTCTCAGAGAATAAATTAGAGAGTTTGATAAATAGGATCTCTTATTTTATTTCTTTTTATGATTTATTAAAATATTTAAATATTTAGAAACAGTAACATTAATTTTTAAGTACTGAAATATATTGTCACTGAATTTAAAGGTTTAGTGCAGGTTTTGATATGAATATACGCACACTTTGCTTTTCTAAGGATCAATGTTATTTTCTGTGTTTTTAATTTTTTTAATCTCTCTTTTTATTATTTTTTATGCTAGGGAGGGTATGTCCCTGAACAAAAAAAGTTTAATAAGAAGACATTATCCAATTTTGTGAAACATAAGGAATATCTCCATCGTGAATATGGTTTTGGCTTTTCTTTGTTTGGTCCTTCTGGTATTTTCTCTTTATTTATTCATGTTTTATTATTGTTTTGGTTTTTAACATTTTATGAGTCTCCAATGGTGTTACCAGTTGATAATATACCGTTACAAAAATGTTGAATTTTCACGGTGTCTCTCCATCTCGGACCCTTTACGTTACTAAGATCCTTTGTGATCAAGTAATGACTCCTTGCAGCCAAAACAAGTTATTTTGACCGAAGCGTCCATTGAAAAATGTATGCTATGTTTGTTTAATTGGGTTATAAATAAATGTGAATAGTTGGCGGAACAAGAAAATAATTGAAGTAAGTAACTACATATACTTTTCTGTTAAGCTTTTAACGATAAAGAAATAATTTTTGAGAAAAGAAGATTTTAAACTTTGTTCATGTTTACAACTTTGTTCCACATTTGAGTTCATAGAAGTTGTGACTTGTGTTAGTATTTGCCGTTGTTTAATCAGTAAAAAGGTGTTTTAAAAATCTGAATCATTATGGTAATTTTTTTGAAAACGGGAAAAAACTTAATAACCACTAGTAACTAACCTTTACGATCGATGGCATCGGATCCTTTGCTATTCCTGACTCTGCCTAGCTAATCTGTCGGACATTCAATTGATCAGTTTGGTACGTATGGTTTTCTCAGAATAAGTGAAATTCACTCTGATCGTATAGTATAAGCCCTCTTTGTGTTAAGATGAATGACCGACTGCAAAAAGAGAAGAATCGCAAAAGATGCGGTTTAATCGATTGTAAAGATCCGTTACAACTAGTTATGTAAGTGTTTGCTCATTTTCAAAAGAATAACCACTCAATTTTCGATAGTACTTTTTGTTTGATTAAACAAGAACAACATTACGTACTTGTATGAGTTTAAATGCAAAAAAGTTAATTAAATCAACAGATTTGATCGCGTTTTAGAGTTTGCACGTAGTATCTTTTCTTTTGTTATTAATTGATCACTAATAGTTGAACAGAAAAGAAGACGTAGTTACTTACTTTGTTATTTTCTTGTTCCGCTAGCTATTTACATTTAATTACAACAAATTTAAACAGATATAATATACAGTTTTAGTGGACCTCTGGTCAAAATACCTTGTTTTTACTGCAACAATCTGTTACTTGATCGCGAATGATCTTTGTACCGTCTAACAACGCATAAAGGATCCGATGTGGATAGACATCAATATTTGTTAAAGTTATAGAAAAGTTGATTAATTTAACTTAATTTTTGTAGAAATTGCATTTATTTAGAGTTAATTTTCTTGACATGGTAAAATCACAAATGTCCGAAAAACATCCCATAACTACATATTGAAAGGCGTTAATATTTTAATTGCCGAATATGTCATTAATTAACTGTTGACATTCCCTGTTATCTAAATTATTGTTTAGTTAAAATGTCCCAAATGAAAATATTACACGTATATAATATATGTCAGGTGTTGCATTCCCTTTTCAATGTCGAAATATTATACACTGAATATGGAACGAATCAAATTGGGACGTTTACAGTTGTTAACAGACTTATGCTTCATCTAGCGTTTATTCATCGAATGATCGATTGTTTTGCATTCGTGTCTGATTTCGTTATGTGACCTGTCTATTTCGTAATTGACTTGTTTGTTTTGCAATGAATACCGTTCGTGTTGTCACATAAGGTGTTTGAAAATTAATTGTTCGTCTTGTAATAACCTATGTTGTATCAAAAAAGAATTTGAAAGTAAAGAGTCGCAAAGACATTTATTTGGCATCATTGGTGTAGGTTTGAACTATACACCTATTTGTTTGCGCCCATGAACAAGTCTAGTAAGCCGAAATTGCAAGACCCTAATCTTTTCTTTATTACTGTTTTTGTTTCTTCATTTTTAGCTAACCTTTCCTAAAAGGAAATCTGAGCTTTTACCATCACTTGGCGTCCGTCGTCGTCGTCTGTCGTCGTCGTTAACAATTTTTCAAACATCTTCTCCTCTGCAACTACTGAATGGATTTAGATAAAACTTAATATGTGTGTTCCTTAGGGTATCCTGCACTAAATTTATGCTTTGATTGTTGATCCGTCGAAAAACATGGCAACCGTTACTAAAAATAGAACATAGGGGTCAAACAACAGTTTTTCGCAAATATCTCAAAAATCATTAGGTTACGGCAAATTCTGGCAGATTGAAAGTGTTCAGCATGATGAGAGCTACCTGTGTGCTGCTTTTCGTGAAAATCTGTCAACTGATGTTAGAGTTATTGCCCTTTTTTGACATTTTTGGCTTTTTTTATGTTATTTTTTCAAAAATCTTCTTCTCTGAACCTACCATTCAAAATCAAATGAAACTTAGTAAGATTGTTCCTTAGGGTATCCTGCAAAAAGTTAATGCTTGGATTTTTGATTGGTCTAAAAACATGTCTGCTCTTACTAAAAATAGAACATAGGGGTCAAAATGGTGTTTTTGCTATTTTTTCTGAATTATAGAAAGAAAATGAAGATAAAAGCTACTTTCAAGGTAAACATGGTATCTCGAGTTGAATGGTGATGATAAAAGTTTGTTTTGGACGGCCATTTTTAAAATGGCTGCCATTTTCCCGCCATTTTTTACACTTGCTCGGATTTCAACAATATTTGGTTTTTAAAGTAAACATGGTATCCTTAGTGAATGGTGATGATGAGAATGTTGTATAACAATGATTAAACTTCATAATATGTGAACTTTTAATTGCCATCACTTGGTGTCCGTCATCATCGTTGTTAACAAATTTTCAAACATTTTCTCCTCTGAAACTACTAAGAGGATTTGGATGAAACTTAGCATGATTGTTCCTCCAATATTTCCTTTTCAAGAACATGTAATTGAAACTGTGATACTTCAGAAAAAGAGAGTTCACTTTTTAGATGCCAAAGATGTAAGCTCACATAGGTAATCAGAACAAAGAGTGTGTTCAAAGAGTACTTACCACTGGTTGGTACGGAGCATCTATGGAAGGTCCTTTACAAAGTTTGCATAAATCATCCCGGTCCGTGAAACAAATTGGCCATCATGAGCATTTACATTTTCTGATTGGTCGAAACTTAAAAATTCTTCTCCTCTGAAACCGTAAAGCCAAATGAACTAAGTTTTGGTATGGAGCATCTATGGAAGGTCCTTTACAAAGTTTGCATAAATGTTTCTAGTCCGTGAAACAAAATGGCCACCAGAAACCTTTATATGTTCTGATTGGTCAAAATTTAAAACTTCTCCGTGTCAAGATAAAATGCTTTTAAAACACTCTTTTGTAATCATCATTTCTCTAATTCTTTTTTCTGTTTTCCATTTACACCGCTGTTTGGTCCATGAAATTTCCGATGCACTTTAATAATTAAGTAACAACATAATCAAACTCTTAACGTTAACTTACCACAAAGACAACAACGCAGGCTTCTACGGAGATATTTAACTAAGGAGTGCATCAAAATATGCGTTAAGAATATAAAGTTTAGATCAGTTAAATATAGATCTCAGAATCAAGACCCCATAAACTAAATTAACTGCACTATCTGATTACACTGTCAAGAAATTAAAGACTGTTTTCAAAGAAACCTCAATATAATTTAATCAACAAAGAAGCATATAAACAGATATGTGGAACGTTGTATATGTAAGATATTCCCATTCCTTTGTCACTATTCACATTTAGAAAACGTATATTTTAAATTCACATCTTACAAATTATGACCATATTTACCGAGTTGACAATTACATATGACAGCCATAGGTTGGTGGGAGATTTTAATAAACGTGTCATTATTGGGGCAAAATTTCAACCCGAGCGTAAGCGAGGTGTCAGATTTAAGCAAATAATGTTAAATTCTAATACGAACATATAGCTCTCGTGAATTATTTAATAAGTATAATAATGCGAATACAAAGTAGAACAAAACCAATCTGTATCGGACCAAACCAGGAATATGTTATTTATCGATAACTATTAATTGGGTAAACATTTAACTAATTAATACGTTATGCATATGATATCTCTAGTACTTTTCTGCGTTAGAGCCAGATTGATGTCACTGCAAACTTAAAAAAATAAGGTTATGTTCAGTCTTTGTTGAATTAAAGGTCTTAATTATGAGTTTATTGACAGAAACAAAGTTTCTATCTGCAGGACATGCATAACTTTACTGAATTACTGATGTAAAACTGTTTATTGTGGGAGTTGAAAGTGCTTTAGTAAAGTCAAGAAATACCAAAGGGATATTTGAATATGGACTTTTTAACCGTTTTATCACATCGACATGTGCTTGCCGAAGTATACACAATAAAATATTAAGAGTCACTGAAAATAGGGTAAGTTTAAATTTGTATGTAAATATGTTATGTCCCGTAATAATCCAGTAAATGTCTCAATTCAGGGTATACAATCATTATTATGAATATGCTTCACCAAACTTATTGAAATTATAACACAACGTTTAAGTATAAATTGTTTTACCTTGGTTAATTTCGAATTTTGCACATCATTCGCAATCCTATATTGTACAATCAAGGTAAAACACCGTTATGAATAAATGCATTTCCTGATTAGCATATAAAATTGTGGAGAAACCATTTTTTAGTGTTACGATATTATGCTTGCCAGAAACTATCATTTTGAGAATCTAAAATGTATCAATTTCAAGTGCAGATATATCGTAGTAAATTTGTCCTAGAAGTACAGTGTATATAAATACTATTAAAGTACGACTGCTACACACGAGTATAGGCAGATGTTTTGTTAACTCAGTCATCTGGTCTGTGTTGTAAGGGGTATATTTATTGTATTGAAGCCAATATTCCAATATATTATACTTTTACATTTTTACTACTCTATTTATCTATGTTATCTAAGCCGATCCATATAATGTTATATGGATCGGCTGTACATTATATGAACCGCCACGTTTTGTCAAGATGAATTAAATCCCATAAAAGTATAACATAACAAATAGTTCATGATACTGAGGGTCATATGGCAGTATATGAACCGGTTGGTCGCCCTTCAAAAATTATATGGACCTCAGATTCGCTGAGGCCCATATAATTTTGTCCAGCAACCAACCGGTCCATATACTGCCATTGACCCGCAGTGTCATGAAGTATTTGTTAAATATTTATATTTAAGGCGAAACTTATTTTCTGTTAAATTGAATAGAAATTGATTTGGAAAATAACAGAAAATGAACACCGAAGCGACAAAATAATGGAAGTAGCCATTAAGATCTAAATCAAAAAGCTGGCAAAATGCAATAGAACAGATACATAATTAAAAGAATAAAACACATGTTAAAAAAATCGAACAGAATTATAACAGTACAGCACATAAACTAAAGCACCAGTAACATGAACAATATAAACCCCATGTGAAATGAATGTATTCTTTGAAAAACAAGATTGTTCATAGGAGTCTAAGGAATAAATTAATTCTTAGCAAAACATGATTGTGTATTGTAATTGGAAATTTCTGTTTTCTTTGAAAAACAAGATTATAATTATATTATATAACCGAGGTCATAGCTGTTACATTCTTTTGTATTAATAGTGTTCGTATTATTGTTTCAATTACCAGTAATTGGATATTTCCTGCTCATTTATTGTATTACAGTATTCCCACTTTTTCTCATATTGTTTTTTTTACAGTGGATGTAGCATACGGAAAGCCTACGCGTGCAAGTTCCATTTACGGGAATTGGTGCCATTCTGAATATGCTGTCGATGGAAAGAACAATACTTTTTTCGCACCCAATGGTAGTGATTCATATCCTTATTGGGAGGTAGACCTCACCGAAGAATACAATATTGAACGAGTATATGTCTTAATAAGAAGTAGATACGGTAATATTTTTATCTAAATTATATTTATGTTACCCGAATTCTGATTATAATCCTCAGTTTAAAAGAAAAATAAAAATAACTCTTCATTACGAATATAGCTTAAAAAAAAAAAAAAAAAAAAAAAAAAAAAAACACGCAATTAGCAACAATTATAAAAACGACAGCAAACATCATCAGAGATTGTAATAGAGTGGTATCTGAGCTCTCCTCTAATTGTTGTCATTTTTATTATGTTAGCTGGCTTAGTAAATGTTATATTTCTTTTTAACCGGTATTATTAAGAATTAACTTGTTTATTTTCACAGGGTATCGTTTCAATAATATAGATGTCACTATCGGACTTTCCAGCAACACAATGACCTTATGTGATCATTATGAGGGACCCAGTAACCAAGATGTCGTGATATTTGATTGCAAAGAAAGTATATTCGGCCGTTTTGTTAGAATTACCAAAGGAGAAAAGGGAATTATGGACCTTGCAGAAGTTAAAATATTTAATAGAATATTACAATAGGGCAATGCGTGCTTGCCTATATTTGTCGGTTGGTATAGTGAAATGGAATCACTTATATATTACAGAGATCGTGTAGATCGTATAGATAGATGGTAACTCAAATTAGTATCGTTTTGGTTAATGTATATGTAAATTGCATTCCTCCATACAACTTGTATAATTTTGTATCGTTACGACGATGAGGAACACATAATTTTTTTTATTTTATGAGGTACAGAAAAGATATAGGGTTTGGTATCCAAATGAAAATTTAAAATCTTATCGGTCTTCTTTATATAGTTACATGAATTTACAGTTGTGTACAGATATAAAATACACAAAGAAAACAGTAAAACAATTAAGCAGTAGTTGAAGTAGAAAATTTAAATTTACATGCAGAACTGGATTCCTTTGGACTCCAAATTTTGAACAATCGTTTATAAAAATCAGATGAATAACTTGAAGCTTAAGTTCATTATTTTGTAAAATTTAGATCACAAGCTTTAATTCACAATTTTAGAACTTCAACTCCTACTGGTCTTTCTTGAAAATCAAAATTTTAAGACTAGATTTTTGCATACAATACAATGTATATGACAATATGATGTAGAAAAAAAATGTTTGAATTTAGAAATGAAACAAACGTTTAGGCCACATTTAAAAAGACCGGCGATAACAATGTCCCCAGATTTTCGTCGAACGTGAGAGGATACTAACAGATAAAACCTTATCATTGCAAAATAAATACAATATACAGTGTTTATGCATGTAAATTGTCGGAAAATATACAGTTTGTTTACAATGCAATCTAAATGTGAGAGAAATGCTAAGTAAATATCTTTCAACTGAACCACCTCGGTGGTATCGGGGTAACGTGCTCCCCTCGAGTGCGGAAGGTCGCGGGTTCGATCGCCGGCCGAGTCAAACCAAAACATTAAAATTGGTAAGGGCAAAGGAATGATCAACTCGGAGTCAATATAATGTGTGGGTGATATGTGTTCCTGCGGACACTTACCTCGTTAGCTAGAACATTCAAAACATGGCTCCGCGTGTCGTGTAGTACTAAATAGGGATCATATTCATAACATATCAACATGTTCTCGTCCTGATATGCACCAAATGGCTGCCACAGGACGTTAAATAATAATTCGTCAATCTCGTCCGATTGACCTGCTTCTAAAGGGCGAACAAACAACCTGTATATTTTCCGACTTAAGTAAATATGATTTATATTTTTATCCATTATATGTGTACTAGTATATTTCAACAAACCGTATCTCAACTTTGTCTCAAGATAAAAATGTGTAAGGCCGATACGTTAACCATACTTACAAATGTTGTAGATTTGTTTGTTTTCTGCTTTTTGTTATGTGATTCTATCTAAAGATCTATCAAAACTTTATGGTGTTAAATGGTACCATTCATTTTATTAGTTTTATTATCTATTTTTATTCCATTTAAAATTAAAATAAAGAATGAACACGAAGTGCAGATGTGTACCTCATTACAGAAATTAATAGTTTAATTAATTATATTTAAGTAAATTATATGAATTAATTTCATACCAATAACAGTTAACCATACTATACGACTACTAGTTTTCTAACATTTGGGGGACCTTTTTCGATGCTACCACCGGGCGACCTTCAGCGGAAAAGTGCTTACCCTTCATACTTAAATTTGGCGACTTCATCAAAAGTTCTAGCTGCATATTTACTCATTACCCATGCTGGTATAAACCTTTGTTGTGGTAATAAAATCAGATTGAATATTTAAAACAAAAATGCAATTTTTTACTCTGCAGATGATTGATATTTTTTATTTTATAAGAGTTTTAAATTTGTCAGATTGTTTTTACCAAAATTCTTTTCGGAGTAATTAGTATTAAAATAATCAAATTGCTATTACAGGTAGTACATGTTTGAAGAATTTTTATAATCCATGTATTGAAGAAACATAATTATGTCTATGTGGAATTGGCTTTTTTCGTTTCAATAATTTGTTTTTTTTATATTATTATTATCATTAATATTCAATTCACTATTGCTTGTGTTTCGACAATTCTCAATCTGGGAAATCATATTTTTCTTAGCTGTTGCTGCTTTTCGTAAAATGTCAGACATCAGATTGTTGTCGTATAAGCACGTTTGTTTGCTTGTTTATTGTTGTTGTTGTTGTTTGCTTTTAACAATGGTGTTCGACATAATTCTGTTTTAAAATCTGTTGTGTATATCAAACTATAAATATGCTTGCATTGGGAGTTGATGTTCCCCTTTTCTGCGCGTCCCCTAATTCTGCGCATCTGTCATTTCGATACTTTCGAATTGAAATATTCTTAATTTGTTTTGTTCATTATCAGACTGTGTTCTATTTTGTATAAAAACAATGAACAACACCAACTCCTATAAAAACCAGGAGTGAACCCGTTTCTCCGGAAGGATAATCAGTTCCTGCTACGTATACGGCACACGCCGTGAAGTTCAACAAAGTCGATCCGTCGGAAGTCACAAAACAGTGGAGGCACATGAAATGTTACGACAATGGGAACAGGTACAACATCATCTTAGATATTGGAACACTATAAGGGTCAATCAATTCGTAATGACGACCGTACAATTTCCTAAGTGATGACCAACTTATCCCTGATAAAACGCTGGTTAAGAAGCTTTTGTGACAGCAGTAAACCTCTTTGTGCAAAGTCAGGGTAACTCACGCATGCCCTTGTAAACCGGATAAGCTGAGAAAGACGCGATATGCAGGTGATGCTGGTATATTGCTACTCAAGAAGGGAAGTTATCACATTTATTTCGGTATTTTGTGATACGTTTTATTAGCAATAGAAAAGTCATGCGATTCCTGTTTTTTACGTACAGCACTGCCAATGTCAATTTTTGAGATATGTGCACAGAATTAGGTGAAATTTGACGGTCTCATAAAAACAAGGGATATGGTGTTTCTACTAGAATTGTCGGAAAATGTATAACAATTTGAATTAATTTGCCTATTGTTTACACAAAAGAATACTTAGTCTATGTTGTGAACAGATATTTGTTCTTGGCAATCATCTTCAATTTATTATCAAACGGCTTAGGCGTGCAAACATAGGGAACTACACTGTTCTTAAAAAAATGTAAAATACATCCGATTTACAAGTACCGGTGTTGGAGATAAAAGCATGTAACACAACTATTGATCCTATATAACTGAAATGATACCTAAGTCCCCCAAACTAACTCCGTATATGTATAGCCTTCCAAAAAGTGGATCATATACTGTTCGAATGTCTAGGTTTTATTGTAAAACAATTTATCCTTAACGGAAATCTACTTTTCAAAACGTTCAAAAGTAACAAAGACACTGGGGATTGTGGGGCATAAATATACGCCAATGAATACATCCTCGCATGGCAGCTGGTGAAAACTTACCAAGACTTAATTGCTGCATTTACTCCAAACTTGAACTGAAGGTAAAATTCAATGCTGGGAATTACACTGTGAACTTTTAATACCAAAACATGTTGTCGTTAACGTGCGAATATAAGAAAATATTAAAACAAATCATCAAAACCGGATGTCAAGACATTCCTGTATGCATAAGAGGACGTTGGTGTCAAACATGGTGGCGGTAGATTGGGTGACATTTGAATTACCATCCTAACACATTATTGCTTGTTCTTTGAGTATATATGTAAATATTTGAACGCTGTAGCTGTGAACTGGATTTCAATTAAATGTTTTATAACTACTTAATCGTTGTCTCGATAATATTGTGTATGATTTATGACATTAAGCTAAGCAAACTATTTCAAGTTATTCCAACACTTGGAGTCATCAGAGTTCAATTAACGTTTTAATATGTAAATAAAGTTTCATAACAAACTTGGAACTCCAAGGAAAATTTCATAATCAATCTCAGACAAACTGAACAAAGCCGAGAGATAGGTACATACTCTGAAAAGCCAGAAAGCCACAGTCATACTCCTGACGTGGTACAGGCGTTTTCAAATGAGAATGGTGGGTTAAACCAGGTTTTACGGCATGTCATAACACACTAACCATGCTTCTTACCATAATGTCAAATCTAGCAAATGTAATATTCTTCGATAAAGAAACAAATAGATAGATAGATGGATTATAGATAAACTTGTCCATTCGACATGCTTCCATAGAAGAGCACGATAAAATATCACACAAAATGAGATTTTGACAGTTAAAAGTTACATTCTAATAAACGTATGTGCGGTCCTGCCAATGTTTGCAGGTGGCCACTTTGTTCTCAAACATGATAGGCTTTTATAGCATGTATTATTCACCGGAATGCCAAGATAGAATAAGGAGAGGTTTGGGTACCCCTAAACCTGTTTAACCGAAACACTGTTGAGTTCTCTCTGTTGTCTTTTGTGTTTTTAGATCAAAATTCAATATAATGCCTATTATTTTAATAAACTTTTTCAGGTTCACTCGTACCCAAAGCTTTGCATAGTAATAAATTAAACACCAAATCATAAACAACAGAGTAAAACCAACCAGCTTGTCTGGTATCCTGTGAAGGTGACGTATATCGATAACAAAACGACTTCGCACATTATTTAATAAGTCAAGAATGAGTCAATAAATGGTTCCGAAACTTCTTTTCAGTTTCCTCTACACTGGTATTACAGAGGTGAATTGTATTTGATAATGTTATGTGTGTTAATATGTATTACTGTTTAACTGGCAAACTTATATTTCTTGTAAACGAGAAATATTAAGATAACCCAAGAATGGACCTGAAGCGAAAACTACTAAAACAGACTGATATCATCAAGTCAAAAATTCTAAATTCGCTATCAAGAACTTGTAAACGTTTATGTCTCTTTTGTATTTGCAATGTTTCTTTATCACAGAATATTCTATTTTACTAGATTTGACGTTATGATAAGAAACGTGGCTGGTGTTTTATGAATAGCATGAACCGCTTATTTTTAAGTACAACAAGCATGACCAAAGAAACTAAAATCGACGGAATATATACAAATTGTTCAAAATTGGTATCATGCAATATTCATTACTTTCATCTCAGCTGTTATAGTCTACGCCCACGACGGCGTGTTATGCTCAATTACAAAAATTTTATTTCTTAAAAAAACTAAAGATATCTTCTTCATTCAAAGCACTGTCCCTTGGTGTT
Organism: Mytilisepta virgata; assembly: GCA_028015205.1. Lineage (NCBI taxonomy): Eukaryota > Metazoa > Mollusca > Bivalvia > Mytilida > Mytilidae > Mytilisepta > Mytilisepta virgata. The sequence continues at coordinate 23,053,663 of CM051513.1, forward strand.
TTTGGCTGTATTTTTTCCGTTGATTCGGCATTTGAATCTTCACCTTCTTTTGGTGTACAATTCTTGACATCGGTACAACATATAGCCCAAAACTCGACAAAATATGCATATCTTGCGCAACTGCAGTTGGTGTCATCTCAAAGAATATTCTTTCTTTTTCGAATCTGTTCTAAGATAGAAGGGAAGTTCATTGTTCAATAACATTGGTCGCATATGACCCAATTCTGAGGTCACCTAAAGTCAATTTATATCCCGAACAGTTTCTTTTTTCATTAAGTTACAAATGTTGTCTTCTGCATCCTGTAATAAGAAACTTGATGTACCATTTTCGCACCCTTCCTTAGCACCCGATGCCACTTTTGTTGTTTTTTTTTTTTTGGCATGAATCTAAATTGCTTGTCCGATGGATTTGTGGTCTCGTGTTCTAATTCTGTTCGGTTAAGTTCGAAGTTCTCTGGCGGCTCTCGGCTATTTCAGAACAAAGTCGCGGCAGACTCAACATGCATGTATATAACATTACAAATGTACTTGTATTGTTCAGATTAGGCTCTCACTAATCCTTTACGACCAACAGTGTTATTTTCTACCAGTTATACACGACAAACTGTTATTTAATTAATATATATCAACTGCTTGAAAAGACTAAAACCACATTTGTTTTAAACAACGATTATCTTTGGTGTTAAGTCTTCTTTGGTTGAACTTTTTTCCATACCTTCGTCTGAAATTTGAGAGATTAGGAAAACGTCACATTCAAGAGAGACATTGTTTTTATTATATTACTTACCATGGTTTTGTTTCTAATACCAACAAACAACTTAAAATTTTGCAAGTTAATCCATCAAAAAATATAAATGACCAGGTGTATTGGTTTTGATAGTGTGCATTCTACACCAGATTGTCAGGACAGATGGGCGGGGTGGGGGTACCAAAAAAAAAAACGGTTTTAGCCCACCACTGTCTAGTGTCTGTTCCAAGTCAGACTCTCCTGACTTTCTGTTGTGTTCATGTTTGTGCTTTTTATTCGTTTATGTTAATCTTTGATCGGAGTTCTGTCAGTTGGGTTTCTGTAATTGATTGGTATGTGATGGTTGACCTTTCCTGTTATCCTTTTTGTTGGTTATCCAGAGGTCACATTGTGGTTTTGAATAGTGGAAAACCACACCGTTCCGCAAGCCTTGAATGGCCCAGATTCATTCATGAGTAGTTATGTCCAGCGGTGAAATTCCATGTCAGGATATCAATAAATAAACTAAATATTTAACCCAGACAAAGACAGGCATGTTCATACCTTTCATTGTTGATACTATATATGCCACTTTCTGTGAATATCATCTTGAGCGTTCAAAATACTTTCACTGCTTGAGGACTGTAAGTCCCCGAGGGTATTATTAGCCTAGTAGCCAGCATTTTTGTCATGGCATGATTCATTACTTAAATTTTCCGTTCGAATTTGACAAAATTTACCAGAAATTTCTAAGGCTCGCCCTTTTGATGCAGAGGTAACCCTTAGCTGAGTTTTGATTACTGTTTGTTTTAATTGTTTTGGTTTTTGATTGTTGTGCTTATTAATTCATCTTTAACCGGATTTTCAAAATGTTGATCTCGAGCACTGCTGATGAGTTGACAGTCAACGAAATGGCCATACAGTGCATCAAATTTATTTCGGTATTTTGTGGTACATTTTATTACATAGCTTATTTTTCCGTGATGGTACTGTAAGCTACAATTTTATGTCCTTTCGTAAAGAAGCTTATAAAACCAAACATTAAAAATTATTACCCGATTTCTTGTTTTACTTTATTTGACATGAGATGTTTATATTTTAATTTGCAAGATAATTAATGCTGTTGTATGTAGTCTCAACTCGTGCCGGAGTTCAACAAATTCTGCTTCAGTATTTTTTGTTTTTGTTCCGGACTTCTTAACTGTTTTGTTGCACTTTTCACTTCCTTACCAGACGGGGCCTCGGTGGCCCAGTGGTCTAGGTAGTTCGTCATGACTACTAATGATCACTAGTCTTTCAACAATGGGGTTGTGAGTTCGAATCTTACATGTGGCGGGGTGTGTTCGACTCCGATCTAAATTGACAAGGATTGCCAATTTTCCTACCGAATGTCGGTGGTTCTCTCCGGGTACTCCGGCTTCCTCTACCAATAAAAACTGGCCGCCTCGAAATAGCCAAATGTGCCGAAAACGGCGTAAATCCCCAACTAAACAAACAAATCCCAACCAGACCATATTGAAGGATGATCATCTATATCACTATATTCTTACTTTTAATGGTCTTTTTTGCATGAAGAAATGTAACTTGTATGCTGCATATTTCATACCAATGAGAAATATGCGTTTTTGTAAATTACATTAAACTAAATTTGAAAAAAGAAACTCTTACAATACAGTAGAGATAATTTATAACATCATCCTCAAACAGACATTATGACCGTTCTAAGCTAACTTTTACCTGAGAGTAAACTGATCTCTTGCGGACATAGATCGTCATACTGACTGTCCTTAGGACTACAACGAGGACCTCGTCTGGTTTCGTTCTTAATACATAGCATGCGCACTTAGTTTGTTCTGGTGACCGTTTACGTCCTTATATCAAATTCGATCTCTGCATCGTATAACTTTGGACTAGAAAGATTGATAATAATAATAAGGACAAAAAATATACTATATTCAAAGTTGTATGTATCTGACCAATCCAATAAATGTTCTTTACATTTTATTTCAATCTTACTCTGTTGATCTATTGCTTTCCAAATATATTTTGTAAATTTATGAAAATAAAGATAAACTGAATTATAAATTTTGCAAAGGTCTTCATTAATAAACCCATTTAACCTGCTCTGTATATAATAAATGATGTCATTAAATATATATATCAATTTAACAACTTTCGTCTTGAAAAAGAATCGCCTCGGTGGTCACGTGGTAGCGTCCTCGCCTAGAGTGCGGAAGGTCGGGGGTTCGATCCCCGGCCGTGTCAAACCAAAGAAGTGGCAAAGGACTGGTTGGCTTGTAATCAGTTACCTCGTGAGCCAGCACATGAAAAATCCGGCTCAGCGTGTCGGTCTAGTACACAACAGGGATCCTATTCATATCACATCAACATGATCTCGTCCTGATGTGCTTCTGATGGTGGGGCCACTGGACATTAAACAATAATTCATCCATCGGTCAGAATATAATGCTTTGAAAAGATATATTTCCATTTTAATTTGAATGAATGGTGTGAATCTAAAGATTGATTAATTGAAATGAAACATTGCATACCGGTCTATGTCTTTCTGCGACAACTGTGACGTCACTTCATATAGTGAAATACCGCTGTTCTTTTCACGTGTGATTTAATAGATTTTATTTCACTCGGATACCATGTTAAATGTAATATATCTATACTTACTATGACAACTATCGACGTTAAATTTATGATTGGTTAGTTTTCTCGGACTGACTGTTGTGGACATACACTTTTGTGTGATAGGACAATTACATTTCCTACTGCTCAAGGGATCTTCTAAAATATTAACCCTAAAATATATTGCTATGCTTAATTACCCAGAGTGTTTTCGTAGGATATTAGAAATTCAAACATTTAAAGAAAAAAAAATACCAAAAGCATGTAAACGGAGTACCTATTACATTTTAGTTCAATGATTAAAACTTGCAATCAAGCTAAAATGTTTTGTTTATTGTAACTTAAAAGAAGACCCTAATGCCAAAAGTCCTTTCTTAATGATGATTGAAAAAAAATTGAATGTGAAAGTTATATTGTGCCAAGATCTGTTACCTGTATAATACGAACTGAAAGAAATAAAACAGCATTAGAACATGTCAGATAATACAATTTATATATTACATGGCGTAAACAATATTCAATATATTTAATTTATATATAAAGTTTCCAGTTATGACAATGCGTCATCACTATCTTTCCTCTGAGATCAATTAACAAACGAATTCAATAACATATATCACGTATAAGAGCATATGCATTCAATATTGATCATACAACATTTCCATTATCATATACGATTATATAAATGTGCAATTAAAAGTTAAAATACATTCAATACATATATATTTTACATTTGCATAATTAATTATACAGAATGTGTTAATAAAACGTGTTAGTGTGAATTAGATTATGAAAATTGCCACCAGTACTACAGATGTAAAATACAAAAAGAAAACTTTAAACAGTACGATTATATTGAAACATTTATATGTGTTGTATTTTAACAAAACAAGATCTTGACATAATTGTTCGTTTAATCTTATTGAAATGAATCTTATAAATTTACTCACCTGGGCATTGCTTTTCCTCGTTAAAACATTTAGCTGATCCATTGGTTGGTTCTACGTAGCAATGGCCAAGTCCGCAGTCGTAGGTGCTACACTGGCTTTCTGCAACAACAAAATGTTTTAAAGATCTACACATAAGATGATATGCATATTTTGCCTCTTCTAACGCGGATATAACTTCATTGATGGTTACTTTTTGTAAATAGTGAAAGTGGTTCCTGATGTATAAATGGTATTTACTTCTTTAAATACATGTATAATTTATCCTGGAAGGTCTTTTACAAATCAGATAGAATTATTACACATTGGTTATGACGAAAACCTTAAAATTTTGCTTTACTAAGTTTTTATTCTTGACCTACTGGAAACAGTTCAGAAGAACTTAAGACAATGTTGTCTCCTGTTACTATATCGTTGCATTTTTTTTTACTTTAGTTCAAGATTGTTTTCATATATATATATATATATATATATTAAATGACTGCAGAGTGTATACATGCCTGAGTTTATTCTAGACAAAAAAATTCCGCACGTGATTTATCGGGCGCTGTTTTCTTACGTGTTTCTATAAATTTAAGTTACGTTTTGTCATTAAAAGCACCATAGCAGGTTGCATATTCACTTTGATTTACTACATTTTGCATTTAAAGTCAAGGGAATCTATATTCTATACAGACTTCTCCATAATTACCAAGACAGTATTCGCCTCTCCAGTCACCAGCACAAACACAATTTACTTTGCCATCACTGTCAATTTTGCACATTCCACCATTGTAACATTGGCAGTTGGTCGCTAAATACAAAGATGTCATTAAGTCTAATTTGGGTAGTAGTATATACATGTATTTCCATGAAAGGAATAGTTAAGCGTCATCTTATACATTGTTAAATAATTATGTTGTGTACATAAATCATGTAAATCGGTTCCATCCTTTCACTTTATTAAAATCAGTGTCTCTTTGTGTTACTTTTTTAACACGTGCAAGTGTGACATGTACAAACGGCATAATTTTATTCCAATAATCCTTTAGAACAAGCCCTAGCACATGTGATTGGCTATATACCAAAATGGGTTATACCTATGTAGAAAATAACATGCATGATGCACCTAAAAGAGGATCTTTTGTCGATTTTGAAACTTATAAGGCATTTATCCACGTACAGAAGATTAAATTGTCAAAACAGTTTGCGCGTTGCCAATCTTTAAATCGGATTTTTTTGTTTAACCAAATAGACGAATATCATATTTGCCACACTAAGCAATCAATAAATACATCTATCACAGAATGTCCATTTGACCAAAGTGTGCACACAATTTGGAAGAAAAATTACGGCACAACACATAACACATAACTTTGATAGGCATCTGTGTAAAGAGTAGAAAGCCATAGAAGAGCATTAGTATAGGTGAGAGAGACACATTTTATATGTAAAATAATGCTTACGATTACATTTATCCAGTTCTGATGATCTAATAGACGTCACAAGAGTTCCGTCACTACACCTAGCAGTTGTTTCAATGTCAGTTCGCTGGGACAACCACGTCCAAAGCGGAAGAATACTACAGTCACAATTTAATGGATTTGATGTAAGGTATCTGATGAAAAAAGATTTATGTAAAACATACAATTTTTGCTAGAATCCCTGATAAAATCGGAAAGGGTCGGTCCAGGCGAAGGTTCCCGACCGAAAATGATTTTAAGGCATTTGAAAGCTGTTTCCAGAGTGCAAACATGTGAATAAATGTTTAAGTATTGCCGATGAAGTTTCAAAACCAGCTGCTTTTCATCAGAAAAAACATTAAACGAAGTATAAACATTGAAAAAATCCCTGAAAAATTAAGAAACCCCGGAGAAATTTAGAAATCCCGGAGAATATGACAGTCCACCCGGTAACCCGATAATGGGGGTCAAATTTCCGGAGGTTCCGGGAGAAATACGGAGCATTGGCATGTGTGATATATAATAATATCACAAGGATATTAAAGTGTTGATTTACTGTTATGAGTTATATGTTTTATGCTAATTTTACTGCGCACAATATATGGAAATTTCGACGACGAGCACCCATTGATTGCATCCAAGGCATACAAAGATGGAGACTTGAAAATGAGTCAGACTGTCGGGGTTTGTGTCTATCTATAGCATAAATATCAGCAAAATAATACTGAAGTGTCAATCAATGGGAAAATACCGTAATATTAGAAAAGAACGGAATAATGACACTGTTTTTATTTGTCGTTGGAGGAAATCAGATTTTTGTATCTTACATCATCAAGTAATTAATTATGAGACAAATTAGATATATTGATATTTATCAAAAAATATGTCGTAAATTGATTGTTGAAACTGAAAATTTATGACTACAGAATCTTTTCTAATCATTTAATATCATTTAACACTTACAAATGTTGAAGTTGAGTAAGATTGTTGAATGCCATATCTTCTATGTGGCTTATGTTGTTGTTATTCAAATATCTGTAACGAAACGAATTAAACCATTCCATTCACAAAGATATTATAAACGTATGTTAAAAGTGACATATCATTACATAACACCGTATTACATTAAGTGAAACATACCTTAAGACCAAAATTTACTTTTAAGTTTTTTTTATGTTAACTAGAATTATTCTCCAATTTCGGCCCAATAGTCATACTATTTTGGTTATATTTTTTGTTTAAGTAAAGTCCTGACCCAGAACTATTGATTTCAGGTAGACAAAAACCCTGACAATAAAGAGTTTAACACAACTCTAAAAGTCAATACACAACGAAAATATGTATATTTTTATAGCCACGGAATATTCTTTTTAGAGAATAAACAAAAGTACGAATGCATTATTCCATGATTTGAAACTTATATCAACTTCAAATTTAATTCATGCATAATTGTTAGCAAAATTCCACGTAATTCTGCTTAAATATAAAAGGCATAACACTGTGTGATTAAAATTTTCATCTGTAGTGAGGTTGTATAACACTATAAATATTATATGGGAATCAATTAGGTTGTTCTTATATATTACGAAAAAAGGAACTATACATAAAATATATTTGAATAAAAATGGTACTCTAACTAGCCAGTGTTTATACAGATAAAATACAACTTTATGAAAACTTTAATTTAATGTAAAATAATGCTTACAATCCATTCAAGCTATGTAGGTTCTTAAATGTATCACTCTCTATAACGGTGAGTTGGTTGTCATTCAGATTTCTAAAAAAAACAAACAAAAAACAAACAAAGAAACCAAAAAAAAAAAAAAAAAAAAAAACAACAAATATATGCACTTTGCTTTTTACCTAAGTTTATTTAAAGTTTAACAGACACCAATGATTAATGCCAATCTATGAAAAAACCACACTTGAAAAACCAATATAAATGCAATATTAATACTCAACTAATAAGACTGCTTTAATACCTGTTCATAAAACATTAGAATGAATTATGTAATATTTAAGGAAATACGATACAGTTTCAAGGGAGGTAATGACGTCGCCAAGAGATACTCGTTGTGAAGTCGTACATCTCTCAAGAATAACCCTTTTAATATCCTAAAATGTGAAGTTTTTCTTAAAGATCTCCGTAATATGTAAATGGACTCCCATTTTTTCTTTTCCAAACAGAAGTTCATTACTTCAAGATAAATATTCTAAAATTTGAAGAAAGTTTCAGTAATTGTTCTGCTACATGCATTTTAAGTTAGCAAATAATCATCAGTATTCGTTATTTTGTCAAAGAGGACAAATATACCTATGGACCAAATCAAAAAACTTAATCCATTGGAGAGACAAATCCTAAAAGACAAATGAATAACCACAACCACAACTAAAATGCGCTGAAAAAAAAAATAAAAAAATAAAAAAAATCAACGAACAACACGAATTCCTATGGAACCAGGAGTGAATTTTGCATATTGTCTAATTTCTTTATTGATCTTACCAACAATTATTTATCAGCGTACAACGTCAAAGTATTAGGGAATATTTTACAAAAGGCCGGGTAAAGTTAAAAGGATGGAGTTTTGTTAAAATCCTGGAAAATGAAGAATTAAGGGTTCTTATTCAAATATACAAAACCAGTGTCAAATATCTTAAAAATTAACTCATGAAGGTATTTTTGTGTTTGCATATACAAAAATATCTATCGATAAGGCACAATTTTAGCATTGTTAAGATTGTCTTGACCGATCTTGATCGACTCTAAGATAAATGTCTTGAGTTGATGTAGATATCTTGATATGTTGGTTTCTTGTTGGAAATTTGGTGATATAGAAACTCAAGATAAAATAAGAATAAAAAAGACAAGAACGGCCGTTGAAGATGTAAAAAGCATGTTACTAGTGACAATAAGAACTCTTTTAAAGCAAAAAACAAAATTAAAATTTAGCTTACAAATAATTTTTAACAATTCTTACAGTGTTTTGCAAGATGTTAAATTAACAAATGCTTCTGATTGTATGGACTTGATTTGATTGTTATAAAGATACCTGCATTGCAAAAAAGTATAACATTTATTTAAAAAAATGTATATAACAGTTACATGTATATGAATCCATTTGTTTGACATAAATCATTTAAAAATGTCTTCAAAATACAAATTTAGTTTCCTGTTCATTATAACATGGTGGTTATACGGACGCGTCGGTATGTTTAAAGTATATATATTCAAGGTATTTCATTTAACACGACCAAAGAAAACTGCACCGTTTCGCAGAAGAAAAAAAAACATATTTTGACATTGTTTTGGTTTGTCAATATAGATATCAATGCAACGTCGTTCAGTTATTAAAATGTTCCTTTAGTCATATAGCTGTACGATGTGTGCAAACAACGATACTGAGTCGAAGACATTTCTGCTTGTTGTGTGCAATTTCTTCATTGCAATATCTCTGTATTTATACCCGTTTGAACTTAAAAAGACCACATAAACTGATGAGCATGGGAGTATAGCTTCGGAGTAATATAAACATTTAAAACTATTGATTAATTTTATATAAATATATTCGTACAGTGAGTTCAAATTTGGAAGGTTCACAAAAGCATTCTTGGATATCGACTGTATTCGATTTTCATAAAGATATCTAAAATAAAAAGAAAAAGAAAACTTTAATGAAACATGAAATATAATTGTAATGGATTTTATGTAAGGTATTTGATCAATAAAAAGTTGTATGTAAAAAATACAAATGGATTTCATCTTTATATACCATACTTGCGAACATATTTTGCTAGAATCCCTGATAAAATCGGCAAGGGGTCGATCCAGGCGAAGGCTTCCGACCGAAAACGATTTTAAAGTTTTTGGGAGCTGTTTCCAGAGTGCAAATATGTGAATAAATGTTCCGGGAGAAATCCGAAGCATTGGCATGGGTGATATACAATAATATAACAAAGATATTAAAGTGTTGATTTTCTGTTATGAGTTATATGTTTTATGCTAATTATACTGCACACAATATCTGGAAATTTCGACGACGAGCACCAATTGATTGCGTCAAAGGCATACAAAGATGGAAACTTGAAAATGGGTCAGACTGTCGGGGTTTGTGTTTATCTAGCATAAATATCAGCACAAGAATACTAAAGCGTGAAACAGTGGGAAAATATCGTACTATTAGACAAGGAAAAAAAGGAACAATGACACTGTTTTTATTTGTAACTTGATTCCAAGTTTGCTATACAATGTTGGCAAATTTTGGTTGTTAATTGACACCTCACCAGTTATTCGTTAGGCCTAAAGTATCGAAACCAAAATACCTGTAATAATTCAACACAGTGTAGATAACTATCAGCACACGAATACCGAAGCAACAAAACATTGAGAAAAATCCTCAAATCCGAAGTCCAAGGAAAACGTTGAAAGGACAAAGATAGGAAAATGGAACACAACAAACAAACGCAACAAGGATACATGTGTAACTAAAAAAAACGTATAATAAACTAAACAAAACTAAAACAAGGCAACACAGAAACACCTGCACTAACAATGTGAATTCCTTGAAAAACAGAAGTGACACCAAGTGCAGAAGGATAAGCATGTCCTGATTCGTTAACGGCACCCGCCACGTAGCCAATGACGTGTGAAATCCATCGGGTTTCAACTGCAGAAGGAAGTGAAGTCTAACTGAAGATATCTATATGGAAAACATACACATCTGTCATAGATTTCTTTTTCTTACTTAAATTAATATGATTATTAAAAAAATAGAAAAATCACTTGCGTGAACTTTTATAATAACTATGATTGATAAGTGTACTTATGATGAAAAATATCGTACAATCTGTATAAACGTGGCAGGTTACCAAATGTATTCGTCGGTATGGATTCAATTTCATTGTCGTAGAGATATCTGCAAAAAACATCAAAGTGAGATAATATTCTTATTATATTGTTCACTATAAACTCCAGAAATAGTGAATGTAAAGACCATTTTCTGTCAGAGTAGAACATTCATCACAAGCAAATAAGACCTAATGAGAAAAAATCAGGTCAACTTCAAACGGTCAACGTAATTATTGAAATTTTATTTTTTTTAAGATTAAACCATTTTTTTCAAATAATAAGCTGTATAAGACAACTTAAAAAAAACATTTTTACTCTGTACAAAACAAAATGGATATCGGGAAGCATATCAGTCAAACAACGCGAGCCATCAGGCAGAAATATTAACAAAAATACATTTTGTAAGTATCAAGTTGCAAAAACACAAACATAAACATAGTGTGGTATGGTAAGACACTGAACAGTTTTGGGAACTGATTCAACATCATACATGAAATGCATTATCGATTTCATATTAGTTTTGCACATTTTAACTAGGTTTTTGTTTAAAACACTATAATGGTAAAGTTGGTTCGACAATGACCACAAAACATTTAGTGTCGAAACATTGACGAAAACAGAAACATGACAAGATCTGTGAAAGCATGCAAAGTAAAAAGGCAGTTAAGACACTTTATGTTTCTCATACATGTACCACTGGAATGATTCACCCTGCTTATATGTCAAAGTGTCTAAAATATTGTCAATATATCCTTTACTATTTTTATTTGTAAACATAAATACATCCGATTTAATTTCTTTCTCATTTCTCATTACCAGTGTTCCGGGCGCGGTGTATTACTTACAGATAATATAAATTTGGCATATTATTGAACATCGAATAGTCAATTTGTCGTATTCTGTTGCCATACAAATATCTGCAAAAATAAATAACATTGATTTATATTATTGCCTTATCTCATACAATATATTTATATGTTTATTCTTGTCCATATGTAGCCTGTATTTTCGGATCAATCCTCAGCTACAAAGTCTGTATGTTAGAATTTATTTTGCAATGTAAAATTAATTAGTTGTACGTCCGCAGAACCTACAGAAAAGATATCAAAGTGAGATGATATTTTTATTATATTTTCACTTTAAACTCGAGTATTAATGAATTTAAAGACCATTTTCTGTGATATTAGAACTTTCATCACAAAAAAAATAACAATCCAAAGATACTAATATTAGATATAGTAAATTTATACTATGTTGTATACGACGCATTTCAAAGTGTTACATGTACCTCTCATCCGCAGCATTAAAACCGAAACATTTAGAAGACCAACAAAAAAAAAAAACTTATTTTAAACATGAAGTACACATAAACAAAAATACCGAAATAGCGAGCCAAATTTCAACTAAGAAGATTTACCATGTGCAATACAAGGAATGAACCTTTAGTATATCTATTACTTTTGAATTTTGCTAAATACTGGTAATTTCTGTAACAAATCAATAAATAATCATGTCAGAGAAGTCTGACGACTGGGTTGGCGAATACCCTCGGGGACCTAGGATCCATCAAGCAGAAGCATCCTCCCAGGGGTTTACTAATAATAGATGTAGTAAATTTATACTATGCTGTATACGACGCATTTCAAGGCGTTTCCTCTCATCAGCAGCATTAAAACCGAAACATTTGGAAGATCAAAAACCGAACTTACAAACACTTAATGAAAACAAAAAATAAATTGATTCCAAGTTTGCTATACAGGAATACCACAGCAACAAAATAGTGAGAAAAATCCTCAAATTCGAAGTCCAAGGAAAACATTGAAAGGAAAAAGTTAGGAGAATGGAACACAACAAATAAACACAACAAGGATACATGTGTAACAAAAATAATAAAAAAAAGACCGTATAATAAACTAAACAAAACTAAAACAAGACAACACAGAAACACAAGCACTAGCAATGTGAATTCCCATAAAAAACAGAGGTGACACCAAGTGCGGAAGGAAAAGCGTGTTCTGATTCGTGAACTGCACCAGCCACGTAGCCAGTAGCGTGCCAAGTCCATCAGGTTTTAACTCCAGAAGGAAGTGAAATCTAAGTGAAAATATCTATATGGAAAACATATACATCTGTCATATGATGAAAAACTTAATATCGTACAATCTCTGTAAACCTGGCAGGTTACCAAATGCATTCGTCGGTATGGATTCAATTTCATTGTCGTGGAGATATCTGCAAAAAATATCAAAGTGAGATAATATTGTTGTTATATTTTTCACTTTAAACTCGAGAAATAATGAATTTAAAGACCATTTTCTGTAAGAGTAGAACATTCCTCACGAGCAAATAAGACCTTCTGATCAAAACCAGGTCAACTACAAACGTTCAGCGTAATTATTGAAATTTATTGTTTTATGCTTCAACATTTTTTTCAAATAATAAGCTGTATAAGACAACTTAAAAAAGAAATATTTACTCTGTACACAACAAAACGGCTATCAGGAAGGACCAATAATTACATATCAATCAATCAAAGCGAGCCATCAGGCAGAACTATGAACACAAATACATTTTGTAAGTATCAAAGAGCAAAAAAACACAAACATAAAGATAGTCTGGTTTGATAAGCGACTGAACAGTTTTGGGAACTGAACTGACATTATACATGAAATGCATGATCGATTTCCTTTGTGTCGAAACATTGACGAAAACAGAAAAATGACAAGATCGGTGAAAGCACGCAAAGTAAAAAAAAGCAGTTAAGACACTTTCTTTTTCTCATCCAGGTACCACTGGGATGATTCACCCTGCTTATATGTCAAAAAAAAGTAAAATATTGTCAATATATCCTTTACTTTTTTTTTATTTCTACACCTAGTACAGATAAATAAATCCGATTTAATTTCTCTCTCATTTATCATTATCAGTGTACCGGCCGCCGTGTATTACTTACAGATAATATAAATTTGGCATATTATTGAACATCGAATAGTCAATTCGTCGTATTTTGTTGCCATACAAATATCTGCAAAAAGAAATATAACCTTGATTTATATCATTGCCTTATTTCATACAATATATTTATATGTTTATTCTTGTCCATATGTAGCCTGTATTTTCGGATCAATCCTCTGCTACAAAGTCCGTATGTTAGAATATGTGCTGCAGTGTAAAATTAATTAGTAAGTTGTACGTCCGCATAATGTACAAAAAGATAATATTTTTATTACTTTAAACTCGAGAAATAATGAATTTAAAGACCCTTTTCTGTCATATTAAAACATTCACTCAAACGAATAAAACTTAAAGAAAAAAAATCAAGTCAACTACAAACATTCAACGTAATTATTTAAAGTTATTTTTTTATGCTTAAACTTTTTTAAATAATAAGCTGTAGAAGAAATATTTACTCTGTACACAACAAAATGGATATTAGGAAGGACAATAATTTCATATCAATAAATCAAAGCAAGCCACCAGGTATTTAACCAAAATACATTTTGTATCAAAGAGCAAAACACAAACATAAACATACTCTTGTTTGATAAGACACTGAACAGTTTGGGAACTGATGTGACATTATACATGGAATATTAATTTTACACCTTTTAACTAGGCGTTTGTTTAAACACTATACTGGTAAAGTTGGTTCGACAATGCCCAGAAAGCATTTAGCATCGACACATTGACGAAAACAGAAAAAATGACAAGATCGGTGAAAGCCCGTAAAGGAAACAAGCAGTTAAGACACTTTCTTTTTCTCATACATGTACCACTGGAATGATTCACCCTGCTTATACGTCAAAGTGTCTAAAATATTGTCAATATATCCTTTACTATTTTTATTTCTACACATCAATAAATTCGATTTAATTTCTTTCTCATTTCTCATTATCCGTGTTCCGGGCGCAGTGTATTACTAACAGATAATGTAAATTTGGCATATTATTGAACATCGAATAGTCAATTTGTCGTATTTTGTTGTTATACAAATATCTGCCAAACAATATAACATTGATTTATGTTATTGCGTTATTTCATACAATATATATATATTTACATGTTTATTCCTGTCGGTATATAACCTATATTTTCGGATTAATCCTCAGCGATAAAATCCGTATGTCAGAATTTATTTTGCAATGTGAAATCAATAAGGAAGCTGTACGTCTGCAGAACTTACAACAAAATACAACAGAGGTGTGTTAACCACAGAAACAAAAATAGGCTTTATAAAATAAAATAAAAATAAAAATCCAAAGATATTTATAGTAGATATAGTATATATAAGTTACACTATAAAATATACGTTGTTTCTGTATTTTTTGTGTCGATATTTAAATGTTATGTACATATATTTGATATTACCAGATAATAAAAGAGGTACTTACAAATAACGCAAGTACGGAACATTTTCAAAAGCGTTTTCTTCGATAAGTGATAGGTTATTCCTACTAAGATCTCTAGAAACAAAATATCATTCAATATTTATTTGCTACCTAGTAAAAAAAATATTACAAAAGGCAGAAAATAAATGAACACTATACTCATTTTTGACAGTCTGTTCGAAAAAAAATGTATTTGTAATAACATTAAACGTTAATACATAATATTGTCCATATTCACTTTTATCGCTACAAAATACCACATTAAATATGATTTAAGACTCATTTAATTAAAAACATATAAGATTGAATGAAAAGATTCCACGGGACAAAAACGTCTCCTTACAGAGCTATTCGTGGAAGAGATATTACTCAGGCTTTACAAAATTTCACAAAAAGTTTTTTAACAGTAAATTTAAATAACCAATGTAAAGCTGCCATCGATACTAGCGTCAATTTATCACCAAACAATTAACTAAAGATAAGTTAATGCATAAGAAAGATACACATAAAAATGTTAAATAAAATCCGCTTTACACGTATTCTTACATGCTTTTAGGTATACAATTTTCTTGTTTCATCCTTTATCGCTCCTATATGTGTAAGCCGATTGTATATTAAATAAGTTTGAGGATTTTTAAATATCTCTATCGATTTTTCATCTCTTACATTGGGAAAATATGACCACGCAATGAAACGATTCAAGATTCTTATGAAGACATGAATTTTTTTTAACTAATGGTTTGAGCTATCTTATTAAAACATTTTATCCCTGTCTGTTTTTAATAATTTATGAAATGTATTATGTCATACAACCTTAATTTTAATTTTTTGTTGTGTGAATTTTGTAGCGCATCAAATCCTTACTTAAACGGATTTACTTAGCCACATGTGTATATTGGATCTCACGGTTTGTATTTGTAGTGGTACCAAATCTCATAAAATATTTTGAACAGGTCCACTGTTTTCGGTATTTTATTGTCTTTTGTCATCATCATTATTATTATTATTATTATTATTATTATTATGAAGACATTCTTACACTTTCGGAGCACACAATGTCAATGCAGGTTTTTACAGGAGTTCCCTTTGCTAGTGCTTTAGTTTCTGAGCTGTCTTGTTCTATTTTATTATGTGTATTATATACTTTTCTATCATGTGTTTGTTTTTTTTCCATTCCCATAGCCTTGTCTGTTTTCTGGATTTAGAATGTATGGACCTTTTCCGATTATTTTGTCTTTTCTGTATTGTTTTGATGATGTATATTATAATATTGTATTTGGATTTATTAATATTGCCAGAAGATAAGCATTAAGCAGAATAGAAGAACATTATATAATATGATAAATTCTTTCTATATTATTGTTTCCTGGTGTGTGAAAACAAACCAAATATGGAGAGTAAAGCTGTTTTAATATTTGCAAAACTTCCACTCTTTATTTTGTTTATCTGGTTACTTCCAAGTCGACTAAAATCAAATTATGATTATACATCAAGCACCCTGTGAATATTTTTAACACAATTTAGTGTCTGTTTCGTGCAGTAAAGCTATACCGTTATTGCAGAAAGGAATGTTGTTCCCTAACATTTCAGTGATTTTCAGACAGATTCCTTCTGCCAGAGCAAGCTAGGAATAACGAATTTCCAACAGAATCGTAGAGGACGCTGTATTGCTTTAGCCATATAACGGGGCATAATTTCAACAATGCAGCTATACCTGATCTGTATTTAACCAACGTTGGTGTCTACATGCAAAATCTCAAGTCAGTTCGTTTAGGTTTTGTTTTAATTGCCGGAAACTCCTATTTTTATAAATAACGATTCCAAAGGTTTAATTCTGTACCATACCCATAAATATGTGCGTCCACATATCAAAAATCAAATTATTTTTTTTTGATACTTTTTAAAAAAAAGCCGGAAAAATAAAATCGACGGAATCACAGATGGACTGAGAGGAAATATCAAGACCCAAGCTTCACCGTATTGCCGTAACTGCGCATGCTTATATTGAAAGGATGAATGGATATTTATATGACAATCATATTGATATTTTCATATAAAGCATTCTAAGTGGTTATAGTTCTTAAAGGGAATATCAAATGTCCCTTCTGGTGTATTCTTTTTTATTATGGTTCCGTATGGACGTATAAATCATCGGCATCATTAACTACAAGATACAACATAAATTGTGTATAGTAATGTATATATCTGTATTTTCTAAATCTAATAATTATACGCGTAAGCTGTATTTAGAATTTGTAAGTTTGAAAGCGCACATGTTGATAGAGACTTCATCTGGTTGTCAGAGATATATCAAATGAAAATTTTCTAACTTGACAACAGAGAATTCAAAAAAAAAACAAAAAAAAACTAGCACTGATTGCTATGCACATCATGGCATATGTTTCTATCCATCTTCCCATTGCAGCTTTAGCCCCAAAAACAAATTTTTACGCATATAGGAATTTTTTTGAATTTTTAATGATTATTTTTTCAACTTAGACGGCGGCCATTCTTTGATATTTCCAAATTGGTTGTGTAAACCATTTTTGATGGTGCTGAGCTTTCAGAAATTTTTTTTATAATTGTTTGGATTTATTTTTTTTAGTTTTTTTATCGCGGCCATTTAGAATTTTCGAAAATAAGGCTTCAAATTTACTAATGGTGCCCTATTTTTATGTCAAGTTTTGTTTTGATCGGGACAGCCATCTCCGAGAACACCTGCGAATGTAAATCGTTATTTCATTTATCTATAAGTATGTTTCTCCTTTTAAACATGTGTATTGCTTTGAATATTTAGCAATTATACAACTCTTATTTTGTGGATGATTCACTAAAAAAAGATTCGAAATCAGGGTGTATGTAAAATCTCAATATGGTAACTAGATAAAACTGCTGTTAAAACTTACGAATAATTAGTACATATTGAAATTATCAGGTAAAAATCCTTAGTGACATCAGTTCGATGTTTCTGTTTTTTCAATCACGACTGCCTTAATGTTAACAATTTTTATAAGGTCAAACAAAGCCATGAAATCAAAGAAAAGGAAAAAATAATTCAAAGTTGACCACTTCATACAAGCTGCGAATAATTTCTTTCAAGTTTAACACAAATAAGATCAACTTTTCTTGACCGATTTTGATTTAATGCATGCTAACATGGCTTCATTTGATCTTGTTTTTGCTTGACAAGATTGTGATTCAAGAAAAGGAAAAGGTAAGAACAAGTAAAAACTGTGTCTAAAAAGGTTCTTTAAACGCTACTGTACAAGGAACTCTTGGATGTGTCTTCCCGAAAAGAGAACAAACATATACATGATACACAGTTTTATGGTTGGGACCTCAGCAATTTCCAATTTATTAACACTTGTGATTTGGTGAAAACTTCAAAACATCAATTCAGGCATCTTGCCATAAGGAGTAAGAATGTATATAGTTGTATTGTTGGGATCACAGCGGTTTCAAAATAACCAAGACAAAACTAGTTTGAGGGGGCGTTAATCTTAGGGTCCCCATATACATTAATAAAGGTTAAGAATATATAGTATATTAATAGAGAGGGAATCTGAAATAAGAAGAAGTAAAATAAGAAATAAAAAACATTCAGTAGTGGTAACAATGAAACTTCAGTAGTGGTCTCTTCAAATTTAATCCTATGAACCGAAGCCTAACCGTCGTTCAATCAAACATATTATCATTGAAATTTAATGACTAGTCTTTGGATAAGTGCCTAGAATTTATATTAATATGATCATCTTAATTACGGAAAAATTATTCAGCACATGTGTTAAATATTTTCATTTTGTCTTAGTAGGTCAGCACTGTAGCGTGGTCCATTAATCTTATAAGGTGAGTAACATAATCTTATAAGGTGAGTAACAACACAGAAAGATGAAATCCCTGCTGCAATTTACTCTGAATCTAGCTATAAACTGTTTTTCATTTGAACCGTAGTAACATGTACTACATGTTTGTTCTGACACGTAAATACGTCTTTAACTGAACATACTCACAAATAATATATATTTGGCATACTCTGTATCATCAGGGGGTCGATTTCCATAATGTTGTTGTTATATAGATACCTGTTAACAGAATGAAAAAGAAGGTCACAATTATGTATTAAACACGAAGGTCGATTACAAACATCTGTCGTTATTCGTCTCAAATTCTTGTGATAAGAAACCTGTTTATTTTAGGAATTGAGCTTTCCTGTCAAGGATCAATGATACACAGTTATTTTTATTAAATATAGTTATTGTGGTTGCGAATTTTTTTATTTTTATTTTTATTTTTTTTTTTGGAATTCAAATTTTTAATTGCAAATGAACCATCTTAGAACTACAAAATGATTACACGAGGATAAATAAAACATTGTTAATCTACTGTTATTGGCTAATCATATTGAAAATAGTAAATAATATTCCCTGCAAAACTTATAACATATTTAGAATCATATATTATGATCTCTATCTAATAATTGAGATAAGTATAAAATAAACATTTGTCAAGTTTGAAACCTGTATTTTTACTTTAAAAAACAACAGCATTATAACAAAAATAATATCAAAATTATAGCGGACTATCTGATATGTCAATACTTAACTAAATATCATCCTACACAAAGTTTACCTTGACTCTTGACCTTCCATTTTGACACAAAATTGACATCTGACCTTCATATTTTTCAATAGCTGATTTGGTCTAATGACCAATATTAGAATTCGAAATTTAGGTTTACATCTAAGATTCATGGTTTCATAAATTAAGCGATAACAAGGTTTCGTAACACCAGTCATAACGACAAAGCGGTCTATTTCTCAGGGTCAGTTTTAATGCCGGCTATTAATTATGATTCACGATACCAAGTTTTATAATGATATTTTGCGAAATGTAAAACCAAAATTTTTGGCGGCGGATTAAAAAAATAATAATCGGAAGAAATACATTAGGTTCTTCTCGTTTGTAACGGGAAAAACCTTAATAATATTAAAAAAAAAAGATATATATATATATATATAAATCATGCACATTTGTAGTCCCTATGGAGGATATATTAGGTATGATATATACTAAAAATAAAGACTACAAAGAAAAAAAAAAGAAAAAATTATATATACGAAATTTCTAATAATTTTGTGAAATATAATGTGATTGTCTGTGTACTTTAACATTAAAATGTTAACATAACCAGCTTAACGTCTAGCAAGTAATTTATATTTTTTCATTTAAAGAATGTAATCTACTTATGCACCGTCCTGCCGACCAGTTCTAGAATGCAAGTATATTTGATATACTGCGCTTCCGTTGTCCTTACGATTAAAGCAGCGACGGATTTTGTTATAAGGACGAAAACGGTTGCCAGAACAAACACAGGGCGCATGCTTTTTCCTAAAGACGAAACCAGACGCGGTCCTAATTGTGGTCTTAAAACAGTCATTCTGACTATCTCTGTCTTCAAATTAAGAAATGAAGAAACAGTCATAATCTCTGGTACATGTTAACGTAGAACGGTCATAACCACAGAATAGTAAAATTATGAATCTTTGGATTGAATATTAGAAATATTCATGTGTGTGAATGTTTTGTTACATAAATTACACAGGCGTCTTTAATAAAGAGTTTTATCAGTTAATTATCTAATATCAAACCGAAAGTTAAAGCCATAAAAGTGAAGATGATTGTATAATTGAATTTGCATAAGTTGGTATACAAAAGTCCATGCATACAGTTCGACAAAAGTGAAACACCACAATGTTTGATTCAAAAAATATTTTTTAGCAACAAAACAAATTAAAGAATACTCAAACTGAGAATAAATTCATTAAGCATTTCTGTTAATATTCACCATAAACAAAACATTATTATACGACGGATAATTTGTACATTTTACGTGAACTTAAATTTTACCTTCAAAGAAACAGTGCAACACAAACAAATATATTTTAATTTTTAACACGAATTTAACACAAATCATCACTGGAGGTTTTTAGACAAAACATTTAACACATTCTGCAAAGATCTCATCAATATTGGAGTCAAAAGGGTGTGCAACTATCATACTTCCGGTATTTATCTCTAAAAATACGTCTTTCACTATGTGAAAGCCTTCTAAGCTTTCGTTTTAAGGAATTCGGTTCAAATTATCAACAAGTATCACCCTTGGTTTGCCAAGATTTAGACAGATAGAAATTTACGATGCGAAAGTTTGAAAAAGCATAAGAATATTGCCTGTAAAATGTTGATGGTGCTTAACTTTTGGCGAACTGTATATTTATATCATGTAAAGGTTTTGAAACTCAAGCTCCCTATTTCAAAGTAAAAAGTTTTTAGAAGAAAATGAACCTCAAAATGTAACCTTATATCGTCTGCAGTTTAACTATCGATGCATCTGTACATTGTAATCTCGGCAGATATATCTGAATTATTCTGGTCCTCGAATTTGAAATAAATCAATTAGATCGACTCAAATGCAGTAATTGAATTTTATATAAATATTCCTCTTTATTTTACCTGTATGCTGATAGTTATATTATCAAATATTTATTAATATTAACATGTACTTACAGAGAACGCAAATTTGGAAGGTTTACGAAAGCCTGCTCTTCAATCAAGGATATTTCATTCGAATAAAGATATCTTGAAAATTAAAAAAAAAAATAAATACAAATCTAAAGACATATACCATATTTATTTAAAAAGAAAAATTAAACAGTTGAGGCCAAAGAGCCTACTGCCATTCCACGTGACTTAGGAATTATGCTTGAGGAAAAGAAATGCGATGGTAGTTTATGAGATATATTGTTTTAGACATTTTAAATAATTAAATGCACATGTAAACATGCATTAATCAAATAACAGATAGAATTAATGAAAGAAAAAAATATAACCATCATTTTTAGATTATGAAATGTCGTATTTTTTATTCATCGCATATCGTAAAGCAAATATGGTATATCGTTTCGGATACATTGATTTCTATCGCAGATGGAACATGGCAATGGTAGCTTTCATATTCTAAGTAGTTTGCTTGGTTATATGTAAGACGAATTGGTTTTATCTACAAAAGGACACATATACAACGACAACAACAAAAACAGTTCATTAGACAAACTCGGAAAGACAAACGAACAACCACAAGCACATCAAATTAACATTGAAAACTGAAAAACAATGAAAAACACGAACGCCTATAAAAACCAGGTGTAAACTTAGGTGTCCAGAAGGGTTAGAAATTCCTGCGCCGCATACGACATCATTCGTTAAGTTCATCAAGTCAATCCGGGGATCGTCACAAATCGCTGGAGGTACATGAAATTTTAGAACAGTGTGAAATTTCAAACATTATTTTAAATATTGTAACACTGTAACGGTCAATCAATTCGTGATGACGACCGTAAACTTTCAATCAATATGTTTTGTGTTCACGTGTTTCTGTAAGCTAATAGTTAAATAAGCTGTCACTCACGGGTTTTAATGGGAGTACTCATTGCTAGTGCTTTAGTTTATGTGCTGTCTTGTTCTTGTTTAGCTTATTATGATTTTTTATACTTTTAGTCATACATGTATCCGTGTGGCGTTTGTTCGTTGTGTTCCATTCTCCTGAATTGTCTCTTCCATGGGCGTCGAATTTGTGGACTTTTCCCACAGTTTTGTCGCTACGGTATTCTTTTGTCGATAATGTATAAAGGGGACAAATATATCTAATGAGCAAATCAAAAAACGTAATCCTTTGGACAGACAAACCAAGGAAGACAAATGAAACCACAATCACAATGACAAATAAACACTGAAAATTAAAAACCAATTAACAATGCACTCACTGCGCATCATAAACAACTACAGAATATAATTTTAGGGCAATGGGCATTTTGAATTTGTTTGTAATCCCAAATATTGAATCACGTATTTTATCAAAATGTTTTTTTTTATAGATTTTTGTAACCAATTGTATTATTTTAACAAATTCTATCATGTTTCTTGCAAACCAAAGTCTCTTTGGTTTAAACATTTTAATCAGGCAAATATATTTTATGAAACAACATCCACTAAACAAAGGACGTAACACAATCCTGACAAAAAATTCTTACAGATCTTCATTGCCAAAATGTATTCCTATTGACTGCCCGGACAATAAAACTTATTTTGTTTATCAATGAAACACTAAGGGTTCAAATTTAACCTATTAATACTTGCATATAATTCAGGTTAGTGAAGTTGACAAATGTCCCTGTCTTTATAGTTTGTATTCTGTTGCTTTGAATTTCACTGAAACAGGAAAAATGAAACAGATTACCAGTGCCCCAAAATTATACAGTATCGCGCTAGAAGCAAAAGGGATTCTATGTAATGTTAATAAGTTTATTTTCCCTTTTTCCACGAGGGGGAAAAGCTCTAAAAGATTATGCAGAGTAATTTTAAAACAGCCTTAAAACTGGAAAAAATATTTTGGATTTGCGTGTCACTGGTAATAAATATTTACTCAATACGTGCGTCTGATGCATTCATTTTAGTTAATCGTGGTATCTTATGGACCGTTAGTCCCAGAGTGTATCAACCCACCAGTCGTCAATACTTCGCTCTTGACAGGTAATATCTTTAGATATTTTTTATTGATACATGTAATTATTTCCAAAATGCTCCGCTTTGGAATTTTTAATCAAAAAGTTTAGTCTAAAAACCCCATTTAACTTTGAAAAGGTCACAGTGTTAAAAGAAGATAGGATAACTGACTTACATTCTGAAAAGAGTAGACAAATGACTCAACAGTGCTGGATTTAAATCTTCAATTCTGTTGGAACTTAAGTAACTGAAAGAAAAAATAGACCTACTAATTATTTACTTAAATGATTGGCATTTTTTCTAGCGAAAATTCAGTGAAACTAAAAGTATGTAACTTGGGTCATATTTATTGAAAATTTAACTTTACACTGTCTCCATGTGATCTAGGCATCTAATGTTTCGCCAGTTAGAGAGATCTATAATCACTGTTTATAAATGCAGTATTGTTTATTATTAAATAGAAATTTCAATTAATTTCAATAGAAAACGATCATGCAATAAATCCTTTATTTGCACGCAAAGTATGTTAATTTTCGGTAAAGAACAGATGCGTTCTAAACTTGATTTGTAACTTGTTGCATCTTCGTCTAATTACAGATATTAGAATGGCGGAAGGTACATCGTCTCGGAAATTGTCTGCAGTTAAAAATACCTTTCCAAAGAAACGAACAACTGCAAAACGAGCGGATTTGAGCTTCTAATAAGTATAATGTAAACGAGAACAAATTTGAGGATTTTATTTTCAAGAACCAATGAGATATCCCTCAGGTTTCGAATCGACTTCATCTATTGAACTCCTGCAAAGAAAAGTTTTATTGATCATAAAGCGCTATGTCAATAGGTTATTAAATTTGATTTGTAGCTTAATTCTCTTGATAGAAATGTGTAAATATAAGAAAATATTTCATGAATATTGGTGAACGTTGTCCCTTGCAAGCTCGTGCAATATAAGGTGTGCTCGTGTCAATATTCACCAATATTCATGAAATAACCATATAATACAAAAGAATGTAAAAAAAAATGCGGTCAAAGAATCATAAAAGAATGTGCCTAGACATATGAACTTTTTAAACAGTACGTGTGAAAAGAGACTGAGTAGAAATTTTAAGGCTCTTGAAGGAAGACTGACAGTCAGTGTTATGGGTATTTAATGAATTTGAGATGTAACTGACCTGTCTGTTTGATATACACTGCATATACTCACAGGCTTGAAATATCACTCATACTTTCAAGAAAGTCATCATCAATGGAGGAAATAAAATTATTCTGGAGATATCTGAAAATCAGATAATAATATTATTTGAAAAAATCTGTGGGAAATAATTCATAGTGGCTGAATTTTAGTTATGCAAACAACACTGTGCTTTCTTTTTCTTTGGTGAGAGAGGGGGGGGGGGGGGCAACGTTTTGGATTTTCATAAAGCACAGAGTTGGAAATCAAGCAGGTGTGTATTCCCGCTGAATGGATACCTGAGTTGGTAGACTAAAATCCCTAGTTCAGTTTGTAGAATTTTTGTACAAGAGTGAAATTGATACTGATGTAAAATATGTATCTCCCTCGACCATAGCACTTGCTGTCCATGTTTATTTTTTTATAATTAAAGTAACTTTATCATCTGCTTAGTCGTGAATTATCACAAACCTCGTTCATGAAAGATTGTATCATCGGATAATTATTTTTAAAAATCTCACGGAATAAACTGATAAATTTAATATTTAACATAACACACGACATAGAGCGAAATGAGTTGAACGGACGTGTGCTACTATAGAACTAGAAACAAGATCAAACCAATAGCATTTACAACATTCGATCTGACTAAAGACCAAACTCGTAACACAATCTGAGTGATTATGAGGTTACCAAACACACTACTAAAACTTCCTGTTATCACCACAGCGCCGTACAAATAGGAAATATGGTTACAAAAGCATTTAATTTTAACTAAAATACAGATAATTTGGTGAAATTATATATTTGTTTTCTTAAACTTACAATGATTTCAAATGTTCCGTTTGACGAAAATGTCTTTTGGATAAAAAGTTATGATCTTCTGCCCTAGTTCCATCCAAATTCCTAAAATATATATTTAATTAAACATACATCAAATGTAGTTAAAAGTCACTGATTTATACATCTTTTACTTTGACTTTTTTTTAGAATGATGAAGATTTCAATACAACGTTCCACTGAAAATCCATATGAAATTGATTGAATACCTTTTCCTTACTGAAAGAAATTATTTTTCTTTGGTCACAGTTTCAAATTTTAAGATAAATAACTTATATGCTGCATAATATAAAAGGCAACAAAATGTGTCCTTAGATTAAATCTGATTGACTGATTGGTGTTTGCTTAACATCCAGTGCCACATATTCCATGCTTCTTCCGAACAAGAACCAGTTCAACAATGCATCACACAAAGAAAAAAGGTTTTGGTCGGGACACACAGGTGAACACACATTGACTGCCCCTGTTAAAGGGTGGGGTTGGGTACGGCCAAATTTAGCCCAATGTAGAGGTATACGTTTACGCTTTTTCGAAAACAACAGAAGAAAGGATCTTTAGCGTGCAGAGGACGTGGCATTTTCAAAATAGGTTACCCACTATGGTCCGCGTCCAGGCTTTCCTTATTATGACCTGACAACTTCCCAACGAAAGAATCTCCCCTCTCCTGGCGCACTAGGCAGCTCTGTTGGTTGAGCTTCAATGATCCACTAGTAGTATCTGGTAAATGTAATCAGAAAAAAAAACGCCAAAAGAAATGTAAATTTTAAAGAATGTTTAGAAACAGGTCCTACATTAATGGCAATTGGGCTCTCTACTTTGTTAAGAGTACCTTCATCATAATTATGTAGAGATGCACACAATTTTTAACTATTAGAAATCTAATCAGAAGTTTAGTCCACAGGTTTAGTTCATTGACTAATACTCCGAAAAAGGAATACTGGCATCCAATTGGCTTTCTTTAAATAGAAAACAAATTGCTCTAAGTTTTTCAAAGTTTCTCTGTTGAAAGCTATCTAGTTGTATAGGTGGTATCAGGTCAAGTCGCCCCAAGACACGTAGACCCCAAGACAGGTCGCCCCGTGGATAACTCGCCCACTCATGTTGGATAACTCGCCCACTCATATTAGACAACTCGCCCACTCTGATAAAGGTGATAAAGATTTTCAAATGCTCAATCATAACAACTGTCATCGTTTTTCTATGGTATAAAACAAACCGAATGTAATATATATTATTTTAATATTTATTCAAATAACAATGCATCGCTTTAACTAGAATGTACTATATGATAACGTTAAAAGTCCTATAAACAGTCATTATGGTTAAACAGCTAATGTCCACCGTAAATACCACCGCATTCTTCAAAAGTTCGTTCATACTGAGTTGGTCGCTGTTATTGTTTTCCCATAGCTGGTGATTTCTCTTCTGGAAATGGCGCGTTATGTCTCCCTGGAACCTCCAGTTTACCCTCAGACACCGTCTTTACTTGAATTGGTTTTCTTGTATAGTAAAATAAAGAGACAAAGAGTTATAGGTTGGCTTCTTGTGCTTTCTTGTTAATACGGTGGAGCCACCCCTCAACATCGTTGTTGGTTCTCACCGACTGTCGGTACACTGTCCATGTCCATGGTGCCCATGTTGTGCCGTTGATCCATGTCGCGAATTTGATGTTTATCTTTGAGATAAAATTATGTTTTATCTTCCAACAGCTGTTTTCGTAATCATCGCAAAGCATCCAATTCAAAACTAATTTAAATTGTAATCACTTCTGATTTCACAACCCAACATTAATTAAATTATGTAAAGTGGTTAATAAACGTTATATATTTGATGATTAATGGAATACACTAATGAACTCGTACCACACACGGATCTCGAGGTTCGTTTCTTTGAATATAATTTTTTAATGACAGTATCAAAAATAATTTTTTTAATGGCAAACATTATTTTCAGATGGGTTAATTATTTCATTTTTATCGGAGGGCGAGTTGTCCAAATTCAGTGGGCGAGTTGTCCAATAATCTGGGCAACTTGACTAAAAAGTGGGCGAGTTGACTTGCATTCGTATAGATAATCTCGGTTGGCAAATTTTGCACTAAATGTGATTATGAAAAGGACAATCCACGTTAATTTTAAGTACAGTTTCATCATTTGTTTCTGTGAAAACAGATGAGAGAGAACAGGCGTAGTTTAAGAGTGGCCAGAAATTGACGGACGTTTTTAACTTCAAAACTGACTCTAATTAGACTTACAATGTTTCCAAACTTGAACAGTGCTGTAGAAAATCATACCCGTTGGCCGATAAAGGATTACCATTGAGATACCTAGAGTGATATACAGTGAAACTAATAGATCACGGAAACAATAGTAAATATATAGTGATTATTGTCAGAACTGTCTCGTTTGCAGTTATGAAAGACATATTCGAAAGAACAAATGATGTGAATTACGTTCCAATTACTTTCTCGGTTAAAATAAGTCACATCCAGCTATTGTGGTCATCACGTGACCTCTGGTAGTACATATATGTCAAATAAAGGCTGTCGATTAATCAATACAAGTAAATGAGATAAATTAATTATATGCATATAACATCTTTGATATCGTGTTTTTGACACCATCCAATCCCTCATTGTATTCCTTATTCCTTCATCGTTTTGATATGTACTTTTATTCAGTTTAGGGCATAACAGTTTGTCTTTAAATTGCATTTGAAGTTTTTGTGTTTAACACCTAATAAAACTATATCACGTACGTGTATTTTTGCAAAAGGACTCGTCTTCAAAATATAATTTCGGTAATTTCGTCTTGATATATAATATCATCTAACCCCAAAAAATAAAGTTAATATATTATAGAATATAATTATGAAGTCCAATTCACTGCGGGTCCCATTTTTCTTGCTTCAAAATAAGGTCGAAATGTGTTAATTCTTTACGATTGCTGTGCAATTATTCAAGATGGGGCTCAAGATGTTTGCAATATATAAATACCAAAAAACCAATTAATTATTAATTTAAAATAAATTAAAATGTTACTTATCTGACATTTGAAATAGCAATTCATCTCTGAATTCAAACTTGTAACCCCCCTTATACCCACATACCCACACACATCTCTTTATTAAAATACTGCATTAATTATTAAAACATGTAGCGTGAAACAAATTTGAGATCACGCTGTTTTGGTCAACAGATGGTTTACCGGTATGCATACAATGTACCTGTGTACGTTAAGGGTTGGAACAATAAACATCCGGACAGTCAAGGTACATATACATGTCAAATCGTTTATTAATTATAATTACCCGAAACGCACAACATGTTACATAGTTAGTTATAATAGTCCCAGATAGAACACATTTCTTTACATGTAAATTTACTTCAGATAAAAATCAAATCAATTTTACCACACAAAAAAGTTTTTCTTGTGGCTTGAAAAATGTATTATGTGCTTGTACTAATTTCATAATAATTGCCACAATATCATATATTGGAATTCTAATCGATGTGAAATGCTATATTTAAAAAAAGTTTTAACAGTAAAAACGAGGAGTACGTGCTATAATCAATACAGAGTTATCGAACTTGAAAATGACCGAAACAGTTGGATATCAGTACAGATTTTGCATATTCATGTCACTGTACAAGTGTGTTAGCTTTAATACATACTGGTTGCAATAAAGTGTAATTTAAGTATTTCATTGCAGTTATAAACCAACTAATCAAATGTACCAATTTTGATATGTTTTGAAATTATTGCATAAACTCAATCATAAGATCAAAAGACCAGTATTAATTGATATTTCACTCTTCATGTGTAATATATACTTTCGGTATTTCATGAGCACATCATAGGTAGAGTCGCAACGGATTTTAAAACCAATGTCACTCTCGGACAGATCGTTATTGTTAGTTTTTGTATTAATTTCTCCAACCATTATATACACAGTGATACAGTTGCTTGTCAGTTATCAGGCATACGCTTTTTGTAAACCGTGATATTTATATAGAACGCAAAATAGTAATGCGACACATATACTATGAATCTTAAAAAAGATCTTTCAAAGGGTGGGGATGGAGTCATCTGTTTATTATAAGCTGTTGATCCTTTTAATGTTAAAAAAGACAATTATTCTGTAATTGCCATAACCATGCCACCGTCTGTTTGTCATTCCTTCAATGTTATCTTTTATCCTTTTAATTGTATACCTGTTCCTTGTACTACTATTACAAGTGGAATGGTCGTCTCATTCTGATTGTTCCTATGTGTTTCAGTAATTTAGACAATACCAGGAATTTTGATATATCAAAAGATTCTTATACCATGTATGAAGAATAATTTAATCATTGATTTTATGTCTTATTATAAGTACCATCTTTTGTATCCTTATTTCGACGTTTTTGTTTTGATATTTCTATATAGATGGAAAGTGTAAATGAATAAACCAACCACTGTTCGTTTTTGCAGTAACAAAAATTAATACACAGTAGTTGCGTATATGGGTGTTTTATTTGATTTAAAAATTGTGTAAGCTTTAACATTTGGTATACTCACAAATGTTTCAATGATTTCAGATCACCAAAAGTTGTTGTGTTTATCACTGATATATCATTTTGACTCAGATCCCTGAAAGAATAATTCTTAAAAAAAATATGCCAAAATTTTGACAATCAGAATTTATCATATTCAGTTCTCAGACTTGAATGTTTTAAATAGAACACGTGACCTTAAAATTCAGAAGCGACTGTCGACTGGGAAGTTCATCCGTACGCTAAAATCCATACTCCCAATAATTAACTCTTTCATACATGTGAGATGTTTTAATTTCAAATAGATGAGAGTTATATATCTCTTTTTCTTTGACAAGTCAAGGTCGTTTATTTCCAGTTTTTTTGGTAAGAGTAGAATCAAACTATAAAAATAACTTACAGAGTTTCTAGTTGCGTCATGTTGGGAAATGACAATACGTCTAAAGCAGTCAGCTTATTGGTGTCCAAATCTCTAAAATAGACTGGGTCAAAATTTTCTTGGAGCATCATCTTATTATTATTATTTATGAAATCTTACTTTCAGTGTTTCCCATTTTGTATTATCATTATCTTTAAACAGTAATACAATGTTATCTTAAATGTTTGTTTCCGTGATTTTTACAGTCACTGCAAAGATGTGTCCTGACTCTCTGTTGTTTATGTTTATGTTTTTTTTTGTCTGAGAGTCTGTAAGTTTGATGGCGTTAGATTATTTTTTCGTCATTGATCTCTCCTGTTACTCTGATATATTGTTTTTCGCCATTGATAAGACAATGGATTTTCAGAAAGCATACACCACTTACACACTGTTGATCTTAACCAATCATTACTGTCACGTTTTAACTTGATTCTCTAGATGTTGGCGATTTTATAGATTTCAGGTAAACATATTCAAGATCAGATATATATCATTGCAGAAAACTCGGACTAGTTAAGAGGACACATATATCTAAGAAGCAATCCAAAAAACCGCAGTCCATTAGACAGACAAAACCTGGGAAGACAAATGAATACCACAACAAATAAACACTGAAAACTAAAATACAATGAACAACAAGAACTCCTATAAAAACCAGAAATGAACTCAGGTGCTCCGGAAGGGTAGGCAGTTTCTGCTCCGTATACGGCACCCGTGGTGAAGCTCAACAAAGATCAGTTCATAACCTTTAAGAATGAATTATGCAGTGTTTAGCGTTACTGTGCCAAAATGATCTTGAACTATCTTGATAGATGACAGGTTAAACATATCTTGATTCGTTTGAAAATATTGACCAGAATGATCGTTAAAAATCAAAATTGTGTTACTACTTATATGTTCGCTTTGTCAGCTGAAGATCTTTTGAAAATCTAATATATTCAATAATTTAATACCAATTTTGATGGTTTCGACTCATACCTTGTGTTCTTGGCATTAGATAATAAAACCCAAAACAAAAATAAATCTTAAAGAGATTACTACGTTGGTGCCGATTCTGATGCACACTAGTGTTATCGACAATTAAACGGGTAAATGATATGTTATGTTCATAAAAATGGATCTACTAATATTGTTTATGTGCGAACATTGCCTTTGAATCCTTTAAATTGATTTTTTTTATTTGATTAATGCATTTTTTTTTGTTTTTGTTTTCAGGAATACCAGAAAGAAACCTCGAATTTAAATGTTTAATAAAAAAAAAAGGATTTGAAACCTCTTTAAATGTACATGTATAAGACTGATAGACACAGAACCAACCTCATTTTGTTTAAGTTCATATGACAATAAATATGATATCAACTTAGCCGTTTATTCAATGTAATCACAAAATATATACCTTTGTAATTTTCGTCACATTAATATATTTGGGATGATTTTACTTAAAACCTAAATTATCAAAAAGAATTTTAAATTGTATTGTACATTCTTCATATTTAAATTATTGCATATTGTTTAAATTTAAAGTTTGAATATATCTAACATATATATACCTTAGTTGGTAAATTGTGAATGATCATCATTTAGTAATAATTAAATATATTAGTATTCACTATAACACATAGTACATACAAATTCCGAAGATCTTCTAGTTTCTGAAGGTAGTGGAGATCAGAATCTGTTATATCATTTTTGTCCAGATACCTAAGAGTAACCAATGCTTGAAAATGTAGCACAAATGATCTAAAATGACCATCCTGTCTATTTCATTTTTATTTTTTCCAGTTTTCTGGATGACTAAAGTTTTCAGCATAATAAAATTAACAAACCAAATAAAATATTTTCTTGCAGTCAATCAAGATAGTTCTAAACAAGTTTAGACCAGTTATATACAGTTACGTTTGTGATTCAATCTTGATTTTTATGAAACTGTCTTAACCAGTGTTAATTGACTGAAACACAAAATATATAGTTTTCATCTTTCTATCATGTTTTGTCTAAAATCATCATCATTCATTTCAAACAAAACATAATTTACAGATCAAGAAAGTTTATTTAAACCTCATTTGACTGCACGATAAGACAATCTCGACAGATTTCCAAAAACAAAAAGAAAAAAAAAGAAAAAAAAATTAACCGATTTTCACCTCCAAAAAAACAGATAAATTATATGTTTTTCTGAAAATTCTTGTTATTTCCTCTAAAAAATGTCGGTAAGTTTAGTTATATGTACGCATTTTGATGCTGATCAATCAAACTCAGCTGAGGTTTATTATATGGTAACGGCATGGTTATCTATACGAAAAAATAGGTGCATTCTACTGGATTCTGTTTTTGCGAAAGTCCAGAAGGGTCATATGCACAATGTAATACGAAATTCGAAATTCGAGATTCAATTCAATTCATTTTCACATTTTTTAATATAGTCTTCAACTTTTTTTACTATTATTTTGGTTTTCAAAAATTTTAGACCTTGAGCACGATTGATGAGTCGTAAATCGACGAAATGTGCATCAAATTGAAATTGGTATAAAACATTTATTAAGATGTCGAATTTCATACTTCCTATGATCCTTCTTGGATTTGGAATGTTTTAACTGTTTGTTTCTTGAAGCTATCGGAAATTAAACTTACAAATATTTCAAGTTAATTAATGTATCAAGGCCTGATGTTGCTATCTGTGAGAGCTTATTTTCTGCCAGATCTCTACAATGAAATAATGTTTAATGATTTAGAACGTGACGTGTTGTGTTGCACAAGGCAACGTTTAGCTGTAAAGAAATTTTTAGCACAGAAATAGATTTATGTTGCATTACCAAATTAATGCAATGCATCATATTTGTATTATTTCAATAACATCCTTTACCTGTGGGATATTTGTGGACGAGAATCCACTAACACCGTTTTATCGCTATTTGATTTCAATTACTCCAGCAATTTTATACGAATCGACTTTTAGATGTTTTGCTTATATCCATTTATTACATAAAAAAACAGCATGATTGTTTACATTAGGGATCCTTGTACACAGTTCAGTTTTAAGAAATTTTTTTTACATGGATCTGGATTCATCACATGATTTTGAACAATGTCAGACATTTTTTGCTCTCGTTTTCCTGTTTCTGTGTAGATTTATTGTTTATATATGATGAGACCAAAAATTTAAACATTTAAAAAAATGTATCAGTAAAGATCTTGCATTTCGGATTTTTTGTTTAAAGTTTTTGTTTTATTGATATAATATAACTGCCATGGGTGTCAAACCACGTTTCGATCAAGTCAAGCGTTTTCTGCGAAGGCGAACGCCTCAAGCTTTGACGGCACCGTTCTTGAAATATAAAACGATTGTGCACATTTACAGACCAAAATCTGACGCCAGCCATATTCAAAATTGTAGTCAGTTTGAAAATTCTAAAATAGTTGTGCACATCTACAGACCAACATCTATAGGTTTACCAAGTTTTATAGAATCGATCAGGCCCTTCTGCGGAACTGCTGTAACTGAGTTGGGCATATGAAATAGTAAGAAACTGATTAAAAATGAAGTCAATGTTTAATGAGAAACTAACTCTTAAATTTAACTTACAGTGTTAACAAACTGGTTAAATTTTGAAGCAGTCCTTGTTCTAATTCAGTTAAGTCGTTTTCGTTGAGATATCTTAAAGAACCAAGAAAGTAAAGCTTCAACCGCAGGTATTTAAAATCCATGTAGATTGAGCACCATAATAGACAATCTTAAATCGCATGCATACGTACCACAATTGTGTAAAATCCATGTAGGTTATTAAAATGTTTGATTTAATTTTATAACCTAAACTATCGTTTGGTAGTCTTCTCATTTCAAAGTCTGGATTTTCGTAAATTTTTAATCATAACTGAATTATTTTTAACATGTAAAGAACCATTTTGTTGTGTATATGTTGTAATGGAATACGGCTACGGTGTACATTATAACGGTGCAATAGTGTCAACCCCTCTAATAGAGGAGTCTAAAGAATTAACTTTAACGAAAAACAAAAACAAAAGAAAAAAAAGAGGAATTTACTGATGAAAAGACCAATACAGTTGCTAACTATATAAAGTTAAGATTTTCATTTGAATTATTATTCTCAGAGATAGAGATAAAAGATAGTTCACATTCTACGCTTCAATGCTATCAGTTTCGTGATATGTCCTGTTTGCTTTGTTTAGCCTGAAACATGTCCAAATGTTATGAGCAAACACTTCTTCCATAATATTTTAATGTATACTGATATGAATAGCCTTTCCTTATGAGCGCTGTTTTAATGCTGCTTTTATTTCTGTAAAGTTTAATGATATCAATTCATAAAGTACTTAGAGGTTTGTAGGAACGAAGTGGATACAAGTCCGGACTTGGAAGGATGCAATAAGCAAAGTGAAAAAATTTATGTGATGAATTTATAAAATGCCAAAAAAATCTGTATTTGATAGTAATGTTCTAATTTTATTCTCTGTGAAGCGTAAGATATCACAACAAACATTTTGTGCACTTCTTCTAATAATTTTAATATATAAATTCCTAAACCACCAACATTTTTTTCTGAACAAATGCAATTTTACGTTTTTGCCCCATAATCTATTGCGATGAGTTAAAAAGATGCTTTTTAGGATTCAGCAATAAATAAAGTTTATAATTTCTGATAACTTGATATACTTAAAAAATGGTCTTTCTCCCAATGGCTTGAAGAATTTAAATTCTTACAGGCCTCCCATTGATACTGTCGAATACTATTAAACTTTATGACGGGATAACACTAAACGCTTTATGGAAGAATTGTCTTCCTTTGGTAGGGCAACAGTATCCGACCTACAGCTAGAACGAGCACATTCTGACCCTGCTATCTAAATTGTGTACCGTCCACTCTAATTTTCAGTTCTAGCGAGCGGTCACCTTGTTGGTAATCATACTGTATTGGTTTTCATGGTGTGTTTTAAACGCCGGGTTGTCAGGATAGATAAGGGGCTGGGTACCCATAAAAACAAATTTAACCCCACTACTACTATTTGTCTGTACCAAGGCAGTCTATTCTGACTCTGTTGTGTTAATGCTTGTGTTTTGTAATCTTTCATTATGATTTTTCCCAGACGCTCTGTCAGTTGGGTTGTTTGACTGATTGGCATGTCATTGTTGACCTTTGATGCTATCGATCTTGTTTTTTTAAAATATAAAACAACATATAAATATAATGTAATAATAGATAGATATATCACAATCCCGCTAAATAATTCAACTTCACTGTTATAAGTCAAAGAAATTTGAAGAATTAACAACAAATAAATCACAAAATAAATAAAATAGACAAAACAAAAGGCCCGTCCCGTCTTCAGTAAAGAGATATTGCTACTTCTATTTTCTCCTGAAATCTCTTAAATGTATTGTTCCAAATAGTAATTGTCAAAAAAAAAATCAAAAAAAAAAAATAATGAAGTAGCAATATCTCTTTTTCTGAAGGTGGGACGGGCCTTTTCTTGTTTATTTGCTTGTTTGTTTGTTTATTAACTATGTATTTTTTTATTTTTAGGTAGCAAGTTTTCCAAGGATTGCTGAGTACAAGTAGGAGGGGGGGGGGGGGGGGGGGGGGGGCATTGTATTTTTATTTCTCTAGATACACAAGTGACAGTAAAGGTGCATTTCTACTAGAATGTTTACTTCTATTTTAGGAACGCTGGACGACGTTGTGTAAGTCACGTGACGTCCATTTATATACGTCTGGACTTAGGTTATTTCTTTCTTTTCGAGAGAGGATGTCGTCGGTTGAAGATGTCACAGGATAATGCAATTTGCTGTTTGATGTGAAAATAGTCATAAATAGAAAACTGAGTGTACGTGTACACATTTACTTACGTCGGAATGAAGGTTCATGTAGAAATTTGATCTCAATTTTATCTATTTCGATTTCCGGTGCCATTTTCAGCAGACGACATCTCCGTGAATAAAGTACTATTAATGTCATGCTAAATTTTGACATTCGGATGGAATAAATTGGTAACATTTGGACTAATCTTGTGTTTTCTTACGGAAAATAGTTTTTTATTACAGCACTGCGCGAACGCTATTTTCAGGAAATTGGTTGGAGTTAGCGTCATAATTTTTTCTCATTAACAAAGCCCTGGATATACCCTAGCTGTCTGCCAAATATCAGCCCTGTCTATCAGTACTTTAAAAAAAGTTGAGAAGGAGATTTTCTAGAACATTACCTTGACCTTTGACCTTGACACCATTCTGAAGGTCATTTGCACCTGAAGTCAATACAAAAGACTCTATGCCTCTACCATGTACCATTATTAAGTTTTTAACCAAAAACTATAAATTTGAACGTTCTAAGGCCAATTACTCATATAAAATGACGTCATATGACTTTAACCCAAATGTAACTGAGCTTTTTCTCAATGAAACTTCAAAAAGAGAATTTATGTCAGGTAACAAGTAAAATAAGGTCAAAATCAAAGGTCAAGGTCGCTTTCTAATTTTTAAAATCTGCTTGTTATCATTACTCCTCCGTAACGGTAATATATAGCTGATGAAATGTAATGGACAAAAATGTCGGGGATATACTTATATCTCAACTCTAACTTGCCATTTGCATTAAAACCCAAAAATGAAGTCAAGTAAAGGAGAGTAACTCCCAAAAGAGGTCGTCATATCCTTTTCGGCAGATGTGATTAATGTGCGCACAGATAAATCAAAGACATTTCAAAAGGTTTCATGTCGATACCTCTTAAGGTTTCTGAGGAGTAGTGATAACAATCTTTTATACGGTAAATAGAAACCCTTGTAAGGGTGAACCTTTGGATAGCCATGCAATGTCTGGTCGACCCTTCATACCAAAAATCATTTTGATATGCTGCGAAACCAGTCGGAGTGGACTTTTCGAATTTTCTAAGAAGAAAAATAAAAATAATCAGAAGAAATACTGTAAGGTCATTCCTAAGTAAAGGAAAGACCTTAATTATTTATCTTATATGTAGAATATATCTACATACAATTACAGATAATTATTTGGTCGTTCTGATAGGGTATATGCATATTAAACAGAGACAAGTATTCAAATCTTCTTTCTGCCAAGAGAACCACCCATGTGCAGTTTAATAAAACGTATTGGGTATGTGGACATTTCGCATCTCTGCTGGACCAGACGCAGGAGCTGTGTCAGTCTCTAATACTTGATATTAGAGCAGCGATTTGAACCATACATTATCTTTATTTATTTATATATCAACTTGTAATCCAGTTTTTATTGAAATATATGGTATTTAAAACTGATTACAGTAATTAATTAAAAAAACTATTTATTCATTTATTTAGTTAAGTATGCCAGTTTTCAGTAGTTCGTTTCCAAGTTATTTCCAAATTATTTCAATTCAATTTAAGTTTACATTATTTTGAAAGATTCATGTAGTACTGCAACTGAATTAACATATTAAATCCTGCAGTTGAAATATTTATTAGCCAACAAAAGGGTGTTTCCGATAATCGTCAGTAGCATAAATGTCATCTCCTGGTACATGTCTTTTTTGTCCTCACTTACAATGAACATTTGTATTTAGCTCTGTTTAAGGTGTCTACGATGTCTTGTTCGCCATTTTTATGATTTTTTCCGATACTTATTGTTGTAAGTAGTACATATATATTGTTGGCAAATATACATCATAGTTCTGCGAAACAGTCGAGAAATGCTCTGCAGACCTTCCATTTTATCCGTTTCTAAGGCTAGGTACAAATGTACATGTACGTTACTATCACGGCAAAATAAATAATACTGATAACCCCTTTTCATTTTATTTGATGAAGTGAATTTAATCATTGTTTGTTTTACCCAAATAGGAATACAATGTTAATGTATTAAAAGAAATAAACGACTTACAGTTTCTGTAACGATATCATACTTGAAAATGTTCCTGGTTCTATTGATGTTATAGCATTTCTTCTTAAATTTCTACAAAATACATATATCTGTCCCCAAAGAAAGCAGATTATAATGCACGTCGATGTACCAAGATATTAATTGTTTACTGCTATTGTTTTTTTTTTGTTTCTGATTCTTGTTTCTGGGTAGTTTTATACACATATGCTGTCAAATTCTTTTCGTCGGAAATCCATTTCAGTAATATTCCAGTACACCGTAAATTAGATCTGACAGAGAATACTACAAATATGTGTAAACAGTTAATGGGTAAATGTAACAAAGTATACGAAAGCTAGCAAAATACATTTAATAATATACTATGTAAAAAAACTAGGAAAGTTTATCTTCAGCATAGCTTGTCCCGTACAGCAATTTGTTTTATCTTCTTTTTTTAAGTTTTAATTTTTCGTGTTTTGCCATATACTGGCCCGCCAATATGAAAAATGCAATGTCATAATCTACATATCACATCTTTTCAAGTTAAAAAAATGATCTCAAATTGACTTGTACACGACTGTTCATTACAGACACAATTTTGTTTAATATCTGAATTGATAATATAAGCAAATGTAGATTTTCGATGACAAATATGGATTATCGAGGACAAATCCGGCTTTCGAGGACAATTACTCATTTTCGAGGCAGATATGGACTTGGGAGGGATTTTCGAGAATAAAATTTATTTTTGTGCAATAAATAGGAATCTTATTGAAATTTATCAGTACTTGTCTTTTTTTCATTATAAAAGTATCATAAGTACACGCAACAATGAATTAGTTTCACATGTCCATTTTAAAGAAATTCTAAGGCCATACATTTCTTGATCCCAATGATAAAAATCTGGTTTTTACAGAGAATCTGTCTGTAGAAAAGTCCAAAAAACATTCAAATACTGTAAATATACATTACAAACTTACAATTCTAATAAACTATCACAGTTTTCAAACACTTCTCTCGATATCTGTGTTAAGCTATTATATGCTAGGTACCTGTTAATAGAAATCGTTCAAATAATATTTAAAGTTGTATCAAGTTCTATTAGTAATATTAGTTATACAGTGTGTTATTGGCATAATACAGAGATCAATAAAATTCATATCAGGCGAGGCACCTCCGAACACGATATGAAGCTTTTCTTGGCAAGATAACTCCCATATATGTCATTACAGATATTACCCAAAAATACCAGCATACAAAGCAAACAAGTAAAACAAAAAAAAAAAACGTAAACATATCAAGAAAAAAAAACAAACATTTCAAAAATGTTGAAAGCAGGACTCGAATAAAATAGAATATTAACGAAATTTGTCAATCTCAATACCATACCAAGATTTGTCCTCTGCTCTTTTTTAATATACATTGTTTGTGCATTGTGTACATATAATGTGAGTTTAACCAAACACAAGATACATGGTATATACGCAACATTGGCATATTTTGTGCCGCAGTTCCCTGATAGAAATATAGAACCAATATTTCTGTAGCATCATGATATTAATTTTACGGATTTCCACAATATGGAATACGATTATCCTAAAGGCAGTTTAATTTGAAGGAGGGTGACATAACTTATATAAAATATCTAGAATGCATCCATTTAAATACGAAGAGTAGGAAATATAGAATTAATATTGGAACTAGAGATTGTGTGTCTGTTTGAACTGTCTTCCTCCAAATAAAAATTCCATATATTATTTAGGTTATTTGTTTTTTATCTTATAATATATATAAATGTTGAATTGGATTAGGAAAAAGTTTAGAATTTATTTTCCGTCTACATCTGAGGAGGACAGAATATTTATTCTCACTCCCTCTTACTGTGGAATATTCATTTTTAACACATCAAAAGACAGAATATTTATGTTAATACCTCTGACTAAAAAAATTAACAAGAATGTCTCCCCTTCAGACCAAAATATTTATTTTCAGCTTTCCATGGGCCAGGTTTATTTTCAATTTTTGGGGAGCAAAATATTTAATTGCCAGCCCTCTCCCACCTCAGAATCAAAAGGTCCTACTTTAAGTGCATAGTCCTGAAATTATGCCCCTGTGTGGCCTTTTCGTTTGGACTCGAGGATTTCACAGCTAGTTGTTAAAAGTACCACAGCAACACATATTCTGGGGTAGAGTAGCCCTGTCAAATTGCTGACCTTTGAAAATATGAAAAGCAATATAAACTGCACTCTTATAATAATATATATTTTATTATTACTTTAATGCTAACATGACACTCATTGATAGGTGCTTCAATACTGGGGGTCATTAATACGACAAGAAGTGACTGAGGATGTTCTGGGTCGTCATTACTACCTGGTCATTCTATTAAATTTAATTTCTAGATTCAGTTATTCAATGAAGAATAAAAGGGGGAATACTGATTTACATATGAATTTGAAATTTAGAATTTGACATTTTCTCCCTTTACACATCACGAAACAAACGCAGAAATGTCGGATGAAATAAATGTAAGTGAGTGTAAATTTTAAAGCCCTTTTTACCAAATGTATCAAATGGTCATTTGTTCAGATATCCTTGGAAAGATATACACAAGACCAAAAAAAAAACAAAAAGAAAAATAAGAAAAAAAAAACCAAAAGCCTCCAAACCGCTGAAAGGAATGTGATGTTTGGACATCTGAGTTGTCGGTTTGAATGCGATTGATTCCGATATGATCATTCACTTCCCTCTCAAAATTGGTGCAATCTTTATTTTTTCAAAGTATACTACACTCACAGTTCTATTTATTACATACACGTATGGCTCAACATTTGTTAATGTGATTGTATAAGATAGTTTCCTTGTGTATTACCCCATTTAAATGCACGTACGTAATCATTGTTTACAAAAATACAATAAGTGTACATATATTACATAATTTTATTTTTCCATCGTGCATGGTAATTAAATATATCACAAAATACCGAATTAAATTTGATGCACTGTATGGCCATTTCGTTGACTGACAACTCATCAGCAGTGCTCGAGATCAACACGTTGGAAATCCGGTTAAAGATATAATGATGAATTAATACATTTCAGCTTACTAACCTTGTTTCCCTTATCCGCTCTCACAATACATATACTATGTTCAGGGTTCTCGAGTACAATAAGGGCTAGACGTATTATGAGAGAGGATGTGTGTATGAAAATATATATTGTTTCAGAAATATCAGACTGAGGGTAACTGTATGTTGAATGTCTTGTATCTTTATCTTACTCACAGGAATACCCAAATTTTATGAAAATCAATAATTTAATTTTCAGATGATTTTGTTCCTTATATCTAAAATAATTGTGTATAGGCGGAATGCACGCAAACAAATTCATTGTTATCACAGAGGTCAATTCCAAATCAAGTGAAAAACAAAAAAGTATTTGGTTCATTTGTAAACAGTTTATAGTTAAACATGTTAAAACATAGCTTTAAAGCCTAAGAAAACGTTATACGAAAGCCGTCATCCTTTTATGCCAAGAAATCAAACACGTTTACCCCGGAATATTTTGATATCCTCGGAAAGATTGTGAATGCGGCAATATAATATTAGCTTTTGGCGAAAATGTAATATATGAATCCATGGTTTTAAACATTTTTCAAGCCAATTAAATTGAAATTGAACGTTTTCCCTACATATGCTTCTATTGAAGAC
Source organism: Mytilisepta virgata (assembly GCA_028015205.1). Classification (NCBI taxonomy): domain Eukaryota; kingdom Metazoa; phylum Mollusca; class Bivalvia; order Mytilida; family Mytilidae; genus Mytilisepta; species Mytilisepta virgata. The sequence continues at coordinate 23,095,742 of CM051513.1, forward strand.
CATGTTGTGATTTCTCGATGTTTGTTTGGTTATATGCTTTTGATTTTGTACTTTCTTTGTAACTTCACCCCATGTTCGGTTTTTCTCACATTATCCGTTGCTATACACTGGTATATGTATCACGTCTGGAATTTCACGGTGCTACTGAAAACTTGTTTATCTGTTTGTTTTCTTCAAACTGAAACTAACCTCCTCGGTGGTCTAGTGGTAGCGTGCTCGCCTCGAGTGCGGAAGGTCGCGGGTTTGATCCCCGGTCGGGTAATTAAAATTGGTATTTGCTGCTTCTCCGTCAGGCACGCGGCATCCAGGAGTAAGAGCAAAGATCTACTGGTCGGCTCGGGGTCAGTATAATGTGTCCGAGTGGGGTGATATGTCTTCCTGCGGACAGTTACCTCGCGTGCTAGCACATAAAAAACCAAATCAGCGTGTCGGTCTAGTACAAAGCAGGGATCATACATGTTCTCTTCCTGATATGCACCTGGCTACCAATTCCTCCATCGATCCATCCATGCAACTGAAACTGTATTTTCTTTAAGGTTTCTTCCTTATTGGATACGACAGAACATCGAACAAAACATTGAATTTTCCTTCTTTTTTGTATATATATATTATTTTTGTGTTGCTATGGTCTGTTGTAATATGTAAAATGTAGTATTTGTTCTCTGTTAATATGAATTTATTTGTCATTTTTATTTACAGCTTGCTTCTATCGGTTTATTTTGCCGATATTGAATTTGACGACAAATTAAATGTTTTAAGATGTTTATTGACTAGTTTTAATTTATTCCCCTAGTTAAAATATCGTGAAACTTTTTAAATTTTCGACTGTGTGATAGTTTAGTTTACAGTTGGTAACCGGACAAATCGGTTCGCGGACCACTCGTCCCAGGACCACTCGGACCGTATCATCTTACAAATTGGACCGTACTCGGACTGTGTAATCGGACAATTCGGACCGTAAAGTAGAATCACAGTAAGATTGTGGGACTGGTTATAGGACAACGCGGACCGTGTGAAGTAACAACATTAATAATGATGACCTTAATACTTTGAATTGAACCACCAACTTTGACCGAGCGTGCATCTTAATTTATACTTTGAAAGAGTTATAGGACAATTCGGACAGTTCGATATATTAATCAAATGAACGACAATATGATGTGATATACAATCTCTAATATAATTTTGAGTTTAATAAATGAACAGAACAACAGAACAGCATACAACTGATAAAAAATCTATACGAGTAAACAGAGAGTTCATAATGTTGATCCATAAATGCTGCAACATTTCTTCAGGAGTCGGCTAACGGAAAGTCTGTTTACGGCATAGTCCTTCCACAGTTAAATCAGCATCAGTGTCACCCTAGTATTCATCTATTCATTCAGAAACACATAAGCCAACAATTTTTCTTTGATGATTGTAAACACCATGTTCAAACGATTATGCACACATTTAATTACAACTGATGAGTTTTTACAAGTTTTAGTGTTTTTAATAAATAATAAAATTGTGTTAATTAATTTTCTTCATCTCCACTTTTCTTATAACTTGATGTAGTACACATTTTTTATTAAATGAATTTGAAATATATAATACATCAAATAAAGCCAAACCTAATCAATTTTTAGTTCTTTGGATTTAGGCTCCCCGATTTTTGGATTTGTAAATATTCAGAAAAAAAATTGTTGCCGTTTCAATTTGAAAAAAGATGATGAAAAATCGCCCTAAATTCTTCATTTTTCAAGAAATTAAAAATCAAAGAAAAACTATAATTTGGTAAAAAAAATAGGGTTTTCGTCGATATTTGCAATATGTTAGTTAAAAAATTTGTGCCGGACGTAAATTTAATCTTCGCCTGAAAAAAAGTTGTCCCGAAGAAAGAAAAATTAAAATTTCGCTTGCTCGCACCTGTTTGTGTCATCGAAATAATCAAAAGACCTAAAAATCAATTTGGTGTGGCCTCAAAGAAACCATTTCTACCAGTTGTATTATTTTTTTTTATACTTACAGATACTTTAATTCGGGCAGTTTTTGACAAAAATTGAAATCCAGGTTTGTCAGCGAGTTGAACATCAGATTTCTAAAGCAAAATAATGTTTTAATTAGTTATTCATCCTAAAGAATTAATAAAAGACTCATGCAGAGAAATTTACAAAATTTCTGATAAAATTGGCACCTTTTTGTTTGTTTGTTTAGTTGGGGTTTTACGCCGTTTTCATCACATTTGGCTATTTCGCGGCGGTTAATTTTTATCGGTGGAAGAAACCGGAGTAGCCGGAGAGAACCACCGACCTTCGGTGGGAAAATTGGCAATCCTTGTAAATTAAGATCGGAGTCGAACACACCTCTCAACTGGTCAGATTCGAACTCACAACCTCGATGTTTACAAGTTAGTGATCATTAGTAGTCATGACGAACGACCTATACCACTCGGCCACCGAGGCCCCTAACTTTTGGTAGGTTTAATAGTCCCAAAATGACACCCACTAGATAGTACAATTTGACAAGCACAATAATATCGATCATCTCTTAGAACCCAAATACTAGATTCAAACATGCTGTTGAATTCTCTTTTCATCTCTGTACATTATCACAGCTCTCTTGTTTATAGCTCTGCTCGTGGAAGGTTCGTTCCTTTAAGGTCTTTTTAGAATTCGTTAAATTTGCTCTTCAACATTGTGAATTATAGGTTTTCAAAATGTGGGGAGGTGAAGAGTATCAGTCATATCTTGACACGTGTGACATGTGCGAGTTATTTGCCGTCTGTTGGATTTTGGTCACAGTAAAATCTATCAAAAACTTTTTAATCTATCGTGGGTTTTGCAATCTCACAACAAAGGTTGACAATTATGGATGAGTCATAACTGAAAATAATACTTACAAAATATAGGTTGTATTTGGGATTTTTTCAGGTATATAACCAATATATTTTCCATTACAATTAACAGTTACTCCTGAACACGAACATTGTGCTGGACAAGCCAGAACACTAGCATCCATGATTATGGTCAGCACTGTTGTCAGAAGAAGAATATTCATGGTTTAATCACTGTATCATTACCTGAAAAAGAAGTAAAACTGAAATGAGAAAAACCTATTATTATTATAATACTACCGGAATGCTTCTTTATCATGAATGTTTGCTATATGTTCTTACTTCATACTGTGTCCTTATGTTCATATGTATGCTTAGTTTATGAACACATTAACATTCAGATTACTATTAAGAATATTATAGAAGTAGATCAATGACTGTGTCACTTTCTTTTAGATAACTATTTGATAGATATTTGCATGCAGTAGATAGGTTCTTGATTTATGACTGACCAATAGCGCTCGAGATAAATCATGAGCATCGAAACATTCAATCAATTCCGACATTCGCTCCAGAGATAGTTTTGTTTCCAACAGAAAACCAAAGCATAAACATCAGATATTGTCAATTCAAATAACATGTATAACCAAAGGACAAATATTGCGTGAGGGGGGATGTCTTTCAAAAAATCTATATAGGCTATTCTCAACCACAACATCTTTATCAATCTTAAAAAAATTAAATATTTGTTACTGAATTTGTGTAGTTATGTTTTTACAACGTTTGACGGAATATGTTTTCTCGGTTAATATCAGCACGGATTATTTTTCGTTAAAACACTAATAAAATATATCGAGTATGATTAATATCATTTGAAATTTGAAAAGCAGTGCTAATTGAAAGAAAAAAAGATCTATTAATTGTGCAAAACTGGGAAAAAAGCAGTTCTAAATTAGATTAGTTTAATTGTACATGTAATGGAGTAAAAAAAGTCAGGTATCAAATACAAACTCACCTTTAGTCCAGTTAACAGGGTTATGTAGGTAAAGGTACTATACAGTATATTTAAGTACATGCACCGGGCTTCCTGAACGTTTCCCGTCAGAGGACAAGTGGAATCTTATGACTGTCAGTAATGTTGACCTGAAATCCGATTCACCTAATCAGGAAAATAAGATATGTAGTGATGCCCGTAGAAGGTATTTTCACAATTGAAATATTGACCCTACCAGACCCATCGTTCTTAACAAAACGAATGTTTTTTCCACACCTGCAGAATTTATTTTATCACTTTTTTGTTATAGTCCTGAGAAAAGATGCGTTGTGACAGCCCGAATATCGACCTACAATAAATTACAAAGAATGAGCACACTTATTTCACTCCTTGGAATTTTGGATATTTATTTTACACAGTTTTAAAAATATCTATATAAAAATGTTCTAACATTTATTAACAGAAAATAACACTACACATAGCTGTTTTACATTAAGTTTATAGAGAGAACTGTTCAATGCGTACACTTCAAAACAAAGGTATAAAATATTAATTTTTTATGCATTAAATGCAATCTGGAACTATATTCTATTGTTCGCAATTGTCTGTAACCTAATGAAACAAAGTGATCGTCCCTTCAAATTTATATCACATGTTTCCATCAAATAATTACTTTTATGTCCATATTGCAGGATAAAAAACAATATTAGTGTACTATGGAAGAATACAGAAAATATTGGTATTCGGCTCGGAAATGGAGCCTTGCATTTTCCCAAGTTCCGTGGCCTCATCCAAATGTTTTCTGTATTATTCTACAGTACACTGATATTTAATATATATATATATATTCCTAAGGAGAAATGCATTTACTATCTCTCATTCTCCATTACATATTAGGTGTGTCAGTTGATACACTGTCGAATAGGAGGCTCTCCAGTTTTTGTTGTCAGTAATTTGTACTCGAGATCAATTTAAAACATCAAAACATTCACTTAAGGCATTGTAAGATGGTGAAAATGTTAAAAATTGCAAACAATGACAAATGTGTTCTCGAGAGATTTCTGTTCACAAAAGAAAACCAAAGCATAAAGATAAAATATTTTCCATTCAAATAACAAACAAAAAAAATGTAAACAAATGCAATCGGATGTCAGGTATGAAAAAAATTCTTTTTCAAAAAGATATAAAGGCTATTCAGAAATCGTATAAAAATCTGTGTTAGTTTTATCACTTCATTGTTTTGTGCCAAATAAAGATTTTTTAACTTATGACAGAAGATTCAACCTTTCCCTTTAAAGATAAAAATCAGTACATGACTTATTAGTTTTACGTTTAAACACCAACTACAGATATAGGAGTATGATGATTATTGTTGTAATTGTCCATTAAAAGAAGTAAATATTGGGCAAAAATTTTAACTATTTCTAAATGCTAGTTTCTTAAGCTGAGAACAAATTAGTTTGATTTGAAAAGGTAAAATAATTTAATTGTACACAAAATAAAATTAATAATTAAACTCTTAGATACATCAACCCATAACTTAAATGAATTATAATATTTTCCTGCAATACAGTTACGTACAGGACGTAAGCAATAACTCGTAAAAATGCCAGAAATTGGAGTAAGTTACAGAATTTGTACAGAGATTTCAAAATTACACATTCAATAATAAGCACGGACATAAACAGGTAGTCGAGGGATAACTCTGATTTTATTTCCTATAGATTTCAAATGCAAAATTTCCTTTAGGCCAAGTCAAAGTTTTGTTGAAAGCTACTCCACATTTTTTAACAAGTGGTTTGGCTAAAATCATTTCCCTTCATTTAGTTGATGAATTGCCAAAAGAGACCATCCGACCCGTCTCTCCCGTCACGTTTGTGGAGTTTATTTCTCATGTTTAAATTGGTAACCTTTCCCGAATATTTGTTTTTCACAAGCCGCAATCTAAATTATAAGATTTACTTTTGAAAACCTGCTTATTTATTCATAACTTTTTGCAGTTACAAGTAAACAAATATTTGTCTGACATCTGGAAAATCAGAAAACGAGTTCAATAGATTTTAAAACATCTCTTCCTTATTTCGTTTGGGAATTTCATCAGAACATTTTGAATACTGTATATAGAGATGAATACTATTTGCAAATGTTCTCTGTATGTGAACTTTAAGTTTCTTGTTCAAACTTAATTTGATGACTCATAGTACATGCGGAAGCAATAAAAATGGAATATGGTAATTTACAAAACATATTTCAATAGAAAGAAATATATACAAAATGACGACTCACCTTCACTGCGTAAGACAATTGACGTTTAAAAGGGTTGCGATGAAAACCTGCCAAATTATGTTTATATGTTTTAATATTTACTCAATGTAATTGGTGTTTAAGTAGCGTGAATTCAGCGCACTATATTCAATGATATTCACATTGTACAAAGATTTCAAATAAATGGTATGAAATTTAAACGGATACTAAAGACACGATAATTAAATTTTTATTTGACCTTTGATATATTTTGTATTCATGTCATGTTATATGTAAATCAAAGGATCAAATAGATAAAATTAAGTCTTTATTCTCACGGTTATTCTGTTAGGGTTAATTCTTTGTATTCGTCATTACATGTATTTTAGATTTAAATTATTAATTTCCCACTGTTATTGAAATTTAAGGCTTCTGATCAAAGAATCAGTTTTTGTATAAAAGAACAAAATAAAGATATCGGTTACTACCTAATTTTTTTTTATGTACTAGTGTTCAGTTTTTTGTTGTATTTTTTTGTTTTTTTGTTTTTTGTTTTTTTTTCAATTTAAACTTATTTATCTATTTAATAAAGTGGATTTGAACAAAGCATACCAACTTATGGTAATCCCACTTCAAATCGTTTCCGACATCTACAGGGGAGTCTTTAGCATGCGACGTTTGTTCCTATCCCTTAACATTGGACATACATTTGCCCACCAAATCCGATAGACTAGCAACTGTTAATGTGACCATTCTTGCAAATGATGTCCATAGGGCCAAATTTAATTCCTGAAATTTTTGTCCGGAATGGGAATCGAACCAGGGACCTTTGGCTTTATAGTCCGATAACTACTGCACAACGGATTACTTAGATTAATAATACCTTGAAGTTATTCAGAGTTCTCTGTCGTTTGTTTTTTGTGTTGCTGTTTAAGGTTTGGGTTTACATGTATGATGCGTCAACCATTACTTTGTGAATATGTACTTATTTGTCAGTAATGCCGATGTATGGATGTTACATTTCATATTATATGAGCTGTATTGCTTACGAATAAAGATTATTATTATTATTATTATAAACGTGTTTTTAAAAGAGAAACGCGGTTATACACACGGTACATATAAAGTTATGATAGTAGTTAACATGCATCAGATCAGGGTGTAGATATTTTGACCAGGAGTCGATATGCGATGTCTTCCATTCCCACGGCGGTCATTAGCTGCACTAGTTTATTGGAATCGGTTACACGACCGTGAAATGGTGACCTGGTTAACTTTCAGGGTTTGTGCAACTTTATTTCTGGAATTTCCGGTTTCAATACGACCGATCGATATTTAAAATGGCAAGGTCAAACCTTGGCATGCCAGAATTTCAACTTTATGATAAAATTTAATAAGTTAAATTTAAGCTCCAGCTTTTGTCGTTTTATACGCTTTAGCTCAACTGATGAATCAACCAAAAAGTGCAATTGAGAAAAGTTACCGAATTATCGCGGGGATATTCATTTTTAAGAACCCCTGTTCAGATTTAGTAGAGAGCCAACTCTACTGAATGGGTCATTAAAATGTTTAACTAACCGTTATAACATCCACAATTAAATTGATCATTTCATTTTTCTTGCTGAATGGCAGAATTTCGGTTTTGAAAAATAAAATGGGATTATAGAATAAAGAATTGGAAGGGGGAAGGAGACAACAACCCGACTAAAGGGCAGAAAATTGTCCAAGGCTACCAATTAGTCTTCAACGCAGCGAGAAAATTCCGCACCAGCTGGCCTCTAAACAATAATGTATACTAGTTCATCAAAATGGACCCCACTCTTAACTCCTAAACATACAAATGAACCAAAATTCAAAACGAAAGACACAAATCTAAGGCTAGAGATTATTGACTTGGGACAGGCAGAAACATGTGGCGGGGTTGAACATGTTTTTCAAGATCTCAACCCCTTCTCCATACCTCTAGCCAATGTGGAATAAACAAACACAGCGATACGCACAGTAAAACTCAGTTCAAAAGAAGTCCGAGTCCGATGTTGGAAAAGGTACGGAAGAAACTAAGTAAAATGACAATGATCAATATAAATTAACAAAGGACCACTGGCAGTTACTAACATGCCAGCTCCAGACCTCAATTAAACTGATCGAAATTTTTTTAAGAGTGTATGATACTGCATATAAATACACCTAATATTTGTTAAAACAGCTTTTATATAGTGCTATACTAATTTTATGAAAAAAAACTTTGAATCCCCATTTAATATCGTAAAAATAATTTAAATTTTTACACTAAGAAAATTGTAACTTGCTTTCATATTTGATAGGGATTACTTATATATACATTGTCTTGGAATTATTTCGAGTGTCCGTAATTGCACTGTTAACTCAATTTCGATCTTAAACGGTCATTCTGGTCTTGTTTATTCTTATTTTGTCTTGTTTTTCTGCATGTCCGTAGTTTTCAACAAAGTAAAGATAACAAGATAAAATCAAGATATCAAGATCGACCAAGACAAGTTTAGACCAGTTCAGCACAGGTAGTGTTAAACATTGCATATTTAATTCTTAACTGTTATGAACTGGTCTTAACCACTCTTGATTGACTGCAAGGCATTATATCTTGTTTTGGTCTTGTTATCTTGATTTTGTTTTACATCTCAGAAATACTAAAAATCAAGACAGTCAAGATTTAACAAGACCGCAAAGACCGTTTAAGATCAAAGATGTATAGCATCTATATCTTACTGTTTTAAGATGAACAAAATATTAAGAAAATATAATTCGTAAAAGACACAAAATGGACATGATATAGCTGAAAAGGTAACATCGGCAAAGGTAACACGATCTTGATTTTGATTTGAACACATCCTGACATGAAAATAAAAGAAATGAATGTATTTCTTGAAACGCATCAATAATTACAATGACTTTCCTTTGTTTTTAAATACTATTATTTTTTATTTCTACTTCCTTATACAATAATGTACCTGTTGTCCAATGAATTGCCGCTAGTTAAATAGTAAACACCAAAACATTTCGTAAAGATTGGAGATGAATATTCAGGCATAACTCTCTTAAACTTCAATTGACATACGTATTAAAGGTAAGTCCTATCTGGTTTACATTTATAATGACAGTCTGTTGTATAGATAGATTTTGAAGAAAATCTTCGGACCCCCCTTCTGGACTATTTTGCATGTTTTTTCTCGTAGACTGGGTGTTAAAACAACACGTATCAATTGCCAGTAAAAGAAAGTTTGTAGTGAAACTTTATACAATTACAAAGTACACTGCTGGTCTTATTATATGAACACTATACACTCATAACAACTACATGTAGCTTTGTGGAAAGTGTATAGTGGGTAAACCTTTTGTAATAATACTACAACATATGGTATTTATACTAATTATAATTATTTCATCAGAAATTAGACAAGTTTTAATTTTTGACCATTTTTAGTTTTCTATAATGTCAAAAGTTGTTCTACGGAGGATTAAAACTCCTTGGATTGGTTCCTCTTTGTCCTTTTTGACTACTTTTAGAATAAAATTAATAAACCAGATATAAAATTAAGTCAGCAATGACATACTTATCAATTTTCCCATCTTATCAACACAACATCAGACGAAAACAACATAAACTACACTATTCTAACAATAATTTGGTTTTATTTTTGGATTTCTGAAAGTTTGTTCCAACCATACCTGATGAACGTTTATACAGAATTGCAAAGAATCACATTGTTAGAGCTTGCATGAAATTGAGTCTCACTGGTACGCAAAATCAGTACAAGTAACAATTATAGGAACCCATTTCCATTAAAGATAAATCAAAATATTATCAATCGGTATATACGAAACAATATCAAACTTGGACTTATTGAACTTCACTTTCTATCGAAGCCACTAATGTTTCGATTTACCTGACAGTATGCCATTTCTCCTTTTTATAATCTGTTTGGCAAGATCCGTGTTTTCAATTTACAATAAAAATTGTTTATTTGCTAAAATAAAGTTATAAGACCGATTTAAATTCATATTGTGCAAAAAGAAAAGCGCGGGGAGAGGGGAAATAATTCAATGCATAAAATGGACTTCGATCATGCATGACCTTTTCGTAACAGACATTCCAGTGACAGGTCCTAGCCTAAACATCTCTAAGGGGGACTTATAGCATTTTTACGTTCCTTTATGTATTTATTTGTGTCTGTAGTGTGGTTCAATTTAAGTAATTTATTAGTTTAGACTGAATGTCTACATAACGTGTTAATACGAACCATCTTGGACTTGGTATTTATTTTGGGCAAGTTCCCTGCGTTAAAAGTGTATTTCTTTTGTGTATTTTTCTGTTTCAGGCTTCTTATGTTATTTCCTTTTGTTGTAATGCACTTTTCTGATCTAAGGTCCTTGATACCAAACCGTATTCTCCCGGGCATATATTTCAAATTTGAAACCTTAAATGATGAGTTGTCAGTACATCACATTTATTGTGGTATTTTGTGATGCATTTTATTAATACCACTGGGTCTATAGTGACACTGGGTCTATGTCACTGGTGGTGGACTGCAAGTCCCCGAGGGCATTATAAGGCCAGTAGCCAGAATGTTTATCCCGGTCTGATTTATTACTTAAATGCCTTAACATTTTCCGTTCAAAATTTAACATAAATTACCAGACATTTTTAAGGCTATTCCTTTTGATGCAGAGGTAATTCTAAGCTGAATTTGGATTCCTGTTTGTTTTATTTGTTTGGGTTTTTGATGGTTGTGCTTATTAGTTCATCATTATATCTTTAACCGGATTTCCAACATTTTGATCTCGCGCACTGCTGATGAGTTGTCAGTCAACAAAATGGCCATGCAGTGGATCAAATTTATTGTGGTATTTTGTGATACATTTTATTAAACACTTGTTTTGGTTTTAGCTACCATACTGTAACTTACTGAATAAAATTAGAGTTCTCAAGGGATGTTTAAATACAAAGATGTTACTTCGTGTTATATTAGTAAAGGTATCAGGTCGCCCTAAATTAACACTTTTCAATATAGGTTGTCATATTTAAATTATGGATAAGAGCACCATTACCGTAAATCATTGTTTTTATTTCTTTAAAAAAAAAACTGACCTATGCCAAGATAATTTGTGCTCATTCACAATTTATCCGTTGATCTCTATGAAAGCTAAGTGAAACGGTTCCTTTACGTGTGGATTCAGCTTTCTATACATATTTCTTCCTGCAAAACCCCGTTTTGTGTTAAAACAGTTTATTTGACTGTATACAATAATTGTACTGCACAATGCAGTTTCTTGATGGTGCATTTCTGTTTTTGAATGTGCCCTGATAATAGTATTAGTATCTTATGAAATTATAAGAATAGAATTCTTTCGGAGGGGGTGAATTATCTACTTAATTGCATTAATTTTTCAAGTAAAAGGATTAAATATGTTAATTACTTATTGCAAAGTTTACTTGGTAATTAATTGCTGTAGAAAATGCTTCGGGGAAAAAACAACATAGTCTGATTTGAATATAATAGAAATGTGTATATCGCCTACGTTTTCTTGTGATGCATCAATAAGTAAAATGACTTTGTGTTTAAACTAAATCATATGTTTTCTATTTCCTTATACAATAATCTACCTGCTGTCCAATGAATTGCCACTAGTTAAACCCCCAAACATTGTGTTAATATTCAAGCTGATTTTTCAGGCATAACTCATTTAAATTGCCAATTGACATACGCATTGAAGGTAAATTCTATCTGGTTTATATATTTACTTAAGTCTGTTTTGTAGATCACCATTTTCCAATTGTTATTGCTTATATGTGTATTGTAAATTCAGAAGCTTAATTATATATAAAGAAATAATTTGTGCATACACAGAACATTATATAAAACCTTTTCTCTAATGTTTTTTTCTGTTTTTTAAGCCATATCAAAGCGGAATCTAGTTTATTTATAGTTAGATTAAAGAAAATACTTTCTAAAACGAATAGACAATTCACAATAATATTTAATAAAAAATAAAAACTCTCAATACCTCTAATTCCAGTACGGTGTGTGTCGCTCATTCTGATTGGTCGAAAGGTGCCGTCTAAGATCTTTTGACTTTCAGCGTATGAATATTTGACTCAGTAAAATAGTGTCATTTTAAACCGCTCACTTCTTTCTTATTTTGTCGAGAAGTGTACTTTGTATGGAATTATAAGTAATGAAAGTTGTTTTATCGGTGTAGAAACTCGGCCAAGTTACTCCCAAATTTAACTTAAAGTCCTTCAGACTTTCGTCAGTTTGTGAGTGAAATGGTCTCCTTTGTGCATCGATAAATTGCTTGAAAACGACTCTTATTACTATAATGCAACACGGCAGCCACTGTGCATATCCCCGCGCCACTGTTGTGTTAATCACAAAATTAAATGCTCTACTTAGATGTGACAATAACTTTAGTAGTGAATTGGACAGGTGAGATAGTAGTCATAATGTTAAATGAAGTGTGGCTGATAAGATTTCATACATTGATAAAGTAAATACATGTAGTGAACTGTTTTTATGATGACATGTTCTACTAATTAAATTTACCAAAGTTGGAATATCAATTTTGGAAATGGTTATAAATATGCATGGTTGCTAGATACAATTCCAAGAAATGAAGATCTTAGAGTCTTTAAGGAATTTAACCAAAATTTTTAAATCCAAATATTCCATTTAATTTTAGAAATTTAATCATTCCCTATACAGGTGTTGTTTAAATGAGTATGGTACATTTCCAATAAATTCAGATCTTAGAGTCTTTCAGGAATTAAAGCAAATTTGGAATTTCATTTTTGGAATTTGAATGGTAACTTTAAATCTAAAGATATTTATTTATTTATTTTTTTTTTTTTGGATTTTTTTTTTCTGTAGCTAGGGTTTTACAAAAGCCCTTACATTACCACCTGACCAGGGTATGACAGGCTTATTTTTATTAGCTCTAAATATGAATTATACATGGAAATTTCAATCTTACAAGGAGAGAAAAGAGAGAAAAAAAGATATAAATAAAATCTCCACTCACTCACACTTTCATACACTATCAACTTTGTTGCAAAAACTTAAGGAAGAAAAAGTTGAATAATTATTACAATATTAAAAAAAAAACAAAACAAAACAAAAAGAAATTATAACAGTCCATTATAAACAAAAGGCCACTTTATAATATGTCTGTGAAGAAAAACAGACTATATTTTCATTTCTTTTGATAATTATGGAAATATCTGTTGTAATGGAGCCCAAAAACTTTCAAATGTAATTATTTTACCGTTTTTTTGTCGCAGTATATAATTCAGATCTATAATTACATTTAATAGTATTTTTAACTTCTATGAAATGTGGCATCTGTTCCTTTAACTTACATCTATAAATATATTTTTTTACAATGACTATTACAAAATTCAAAAACAAACTTTCCTGGTTGTAACAAAGCAGGATGTCTTTGTTGTCAAGTTGAAAATTTACATAAAATAACTTCAAATGTTCACTGATTGTTATCCAAAAATTGTACACTATTGGACACTCAAAAAACAAATGTTCTATAGTTTCATCATGATTCTTACAAAAAGTAATTAAATTTGTGTCCTTGAGCTTTATTTTAAACAAAAAGGATTTTGTAGGGATAATTCTGTGTAATAGCTTATACTGAAAATTTATAAGCTGTGTACTATTACATGATTTTTTTAACAAAATAAAATACGTTCACCAAGAATCTATATCTCTTTCTAATAAATTTTCCCATTTTAAAAATTTGTTCTGGGGCAATTGCATTATGTTGTCTACAAGATTTTTATACACAAATTTTAATTTTTTATTTGACACTATTTTTTGGTAATAATTATCTTCCAAATGGGAATGATTGAAATCAATAGTCTTTGAAAGTCTTTGGGATTCTGGAAAGCAAGCTAAAATATTTCAAAAAGTTATCTGTATTCAAATTTTGTTTTAATTGGTTAAAAGTAAAAAAGTCTTTTCTGACAACATCGAAAATGTCCTTCAGATACTGAATGCCAAAATTGTTCTAGTTAATGTAGCAACTGAAATCCTCAATTGGTATAAAATTAAGAATATCGAGCGATAACAATTCCTGAATATCAATTTATGTACGAGGTTTTGCAAAATGCAAACTATTAAAAACATCTTTCCAAAAAGGATTTGTTAATTTTACAGATATATCTCTAAGTTTTTCCTTCTCAAATTTGAAGATTCGATCACTGCCATACTTTTCAATGTATGAAAGAAGATTTTTTTACCATTCCCCATTTGGAAATAAGGATATTTATGGTTATTAATATGCATGGTTGCTAGATACATTTCCAAAAAATTAAGGTCTTAGAGCCCTTTAGGAAATTTACCAACGTTGGAATTTCATTTTGGGAAAGTGAATGGTTACATTAATTCTTGTATTAAGGTCTTACATTTTTAACCAAAGTGTCAATTATTTTTTTTAATCAAAATATTCCATTTAACAGCTATTATTCTGCTGGTGTCTGATAGTATGGTTGATTGGTAATTTTCAAAAATTAATAAGTCTTTGACTCTTGCAGATAATCCTCTCTGCCCCAAGGGCAAATTTAAAAATTCCGAAACCTTCGGCACAGACAACTTTTAAAGTGCTGGTAATGCTTCAATTTTTATGTTTCTACCGTTTAGGGTGTAAGAGGAGTTCTGTGACAATCGATTTTGGGATTTTTTTAACTCTCTTGTTGTTATACCCCCAGTGGTTTCAGAAAACATTATCATGTCACTTTTGAATTTGCCATATGTAATACTAGTCATGGTTTCAGTTTCAGCATTATAGTCCGAATAGTTTAGAAGATTTCACTATTTACTATTTACCGAAATCCGTTTTTGCTGCTCATAATTATGCCCGAAGAGCAAATCCCAAAACTCCGAAACCTTTGTCACAATCTACATCAACAATGCTAACAATGATCAAAGTTTCAGTTTTCTATCTCTTATGCTTCCTGAGATAATCCTGGACATTACGTACACACGTACAGTACGGCTCATTTAAACCATCGCCTCAAGTCAACTTCAAGTTAACATAATCTCTTGTTCAAATAACTTTTCCAGGATCAAAAACCAGAGATTAGAAGAGCTATGACCAGTCCTGCGACTGGTCAACCAGAGATTTGAAGGCAGAGATTAGGGCAAGTCATAAGCTCTGCTTTATTGATTTTTTAAATCTCTGGTCCGATTTATTCAACTGTGCACGGGCTGTTCTCGTGACAAAACAAGACATTTGAATAATAATGGTCTCTGCTAAATGCGCATGCGCCGTCCTAGGACGGAAAATAATTACCCGGGGATAAATTTATAGATTTATTGTTATTGGTTGATCATGTTATAATGAGTAAATAATATTCTGTAAAAACATTATATATATATTCTAAATTAGATTAGTTTAATTGTACATGTAGGGGAGTAAAAAAGTCAGGTTTCAAATACAAACTGACATTTAGGCCAGGTAATAGGGTTATGGAGGTGAAGGTACTATACAGTATATTTAAGTACATGCACCGGGTTTCCTGGACGTTTCCCGTCAGAGGACAAGTGGAATCTTATTGTTTAATGCGACTGTCAATAATGTTGACGTGAAATCCGATTCACCAAATCAGGAAAATAGGATATGAAGTGACGCCCGTAGAAGGTATCTTCACAATTGAATTATTGACCCTACCAGACCTATCGTTATTTACAAAACGAATGTTTTTCCCACAACTGCAGAATTTATTTTATCATTTTTTTGTTGTAGTTCTGAGAAAAGATGCGTTGCGATAAGACCCAATATCGACCTACAATAAATTACAAAAAAATAGCATACTTATTTCACTCCTTGGACATTTGGATATCTATTTTACGCATTTTTAAAAATACTTATATCATAATTTTCTACCATTTATTAACAGAAAATAACCCTACACATAACTGTTTTACATTAAGTCTATGGAGAGAATTGTTCAATGCGTGAACTTCAAAACAAAGGTTGACGCAAGAGTTTTTCATGATATGATTTTGTATGCATTAAATGCAATCTTATACCATATTCTATTGTTCGCAATTATCTGTAACCTAACGAAACAAAGTGATCGTCCCTTTAAATTTATATCACATGTTTCCATCAAATAATTACTGTTATGTCCATATTGCAGGATAAAAAACAATATTAGTGTACTATGGAAGAATACAGAAAATATTGGTATTCGGCTCGGAAATGGAGGAAAATGATCGGCAGAGCCTTGCATTTTCCCAAGTTCCGTGGCCTCATTCAAATGTTTTCTGTATTATTCTAGAGTACACTAATATTTAATATATATATATTCCTAAGGAGAAATGTATTTACTACCTCTCATTCTCCATTATATATTAGGTGTGTCAGTTGATACAATGTCGAACAGGAGGCTCTCCAGTTTTTTTCTGTCAGTCATGTGACTCAGCATTTGTACTCGAGATAAATTAAAAACATCGAAACATTCACTTAAGATGTTGAAAATGTTAAAAATTGCAAACAATGACAAATGTGTTCTTGAGAGATTTGTGTTCACAAAAGAAAACCAAAGCATTAAGATAAAATATTTTCCATTCAAATAACAAAAAAAAAAAAATGTAAACAAATACAATCGGATGTCAGGTATGAAAAATATTCTTTTTCCAAAAAATATAAAGGATGTTCAGAAATCGTGTAAAAATCTGTATTATTTTTAAAAGTCTAGTTTTATCACTTCATTTTTTGTGCCAAATAAAAATTTTTCAACTTATGACAGAATATTCTATATTTCCTTTTAAAGATACAAATCAGTACATGATTTATTAGTTTTACGTTTAAACATAAACTACAGATATAGGAGTATGATGATTACTGTTGTAATTGTCCATTAAAAGAAGTAAATATTGGGCGAAAATTTTAACTATTTCTAAATGCTAGTTTCTTAAGCTGAGAACAAATTAGTTTGATTTGAAAAAGTAAAATAATTTAATTGTACACAAAATAAATTAATAATTAAACTCTTAGATACATCAACCCATAACTTAAATGAATTATAATATTTTCCTGCAATACAGTTACGTACAGGACGTAAGCAATAACTCGTAAAAATGCCAGAAATTGGAGTTAGTTACAGAATTTGTACAGAGCTTTGAAAATTACACATTCAGTAATAAGCACGGACATAAACGGGTAGTCGAGCGATAACTCTGATTTTATTTCCTATAGATTTCAAATACAAAATTTCCGTTAGGCCACGTGAAAGTTTTGTTGAAAGCTACCCCAGATGTTTTTAACATTCAAGTGGTTTGCCTAAAATCATTTCCCTTCATTTAGTTGATCAATTGCCAAAAGATCATCCGACCCGTCTCTCCCGTCACCTTTGTGGGGTTTATTTTTCATGTTTAAATTGGTAACCCTTCCCGAATCTTTGTTTTTGACAGGCCGTAATCTAAATTATAACTTTAACTTTTCAGCACCTGCTTATTTATTCATAACCTTTTAAACAAATATTTTTCTGACATCTGGAAAAATCAGAAAACGAGTACAATAGATTTTAAAACATCTCTTCCTTATTTCGTTTGGGAATTTCATCAGAGAATTTTGAATATTGTATATATATAGAGAGGTGAATACTATTAAAAAATGTTCTCTGTATGTGCACTTTAAGTTTCTTGTTTGATGATTCACAGTATATGCGGAAGCAATAAAAAAAATGGAATATGGTAATCTACAAAACATATTTCAATAAAAAGAAATATATATAAAAAATTTCGACTCACCTTCACTGCGTAAGACAACTGGCGTTTAAATGGGTTGCGATGAAAACCTGCCAAATATTGTTTATATGTTTTAATATTTACTCAATGTAATTGGTGTTTAACTAGCGTGGGTTCAGTGCACTATATTGACATTATACAAAGAATTCAAATAAATGGTATGAAATTTAAACGGAACAGTAAAGCCACGATTATTAAATTTGTATTTGACCTTTGATATATTTTGTATTCATGTCACGTTATATGTAAATCAAAGGTCTATCTTAGGTAAAATTAAGTCTTTATTCTCATGGTTATTCTGTTAGGGTTAATTCTTTGGATTCGTCATTACATGTATTTTAGAGTTGAATTACTAATTGCCCACTGTTATTGAAATTCAAGGCTTCTGATAAAAGAATCGTTTTTCTGTATAAAAATTAAAATAAAGATATCGGTTACTACCTACAAAAACATCCAATTGTAGAATTAATTGTTTTGTTTATGTACTATTATGTAGTATTCGGCTTCAACGTTTTTATTTCAATTTAAACTTATATATTTATAGTGGATTTGCACACATTTTCCCTCCAAATCCGATAGAATAGCAACTGTTAACGTGACCATTCTCACAAATGGTTTCCATAGGGCCAAATTTAATTCCTGACATATTCGTCCGGAACGGGAATCTAACCAGGAACCTTTGGCTTTATAGTCCCATAACTACTGCACAACGGAGTACTTAGATTAATATTACCTTGAAGTTATTCAGAGTTCAATATTTATACTTGATCATATATATATATATATTAAAAAATAAACATTGATTAATCATTTGAGTCGGGTGTATTGAATTGGTCTGTACTGGAGGTGCAGTTGATGTGTACGTCAAGTAGAAAAAGCCTGTCTAAACCTTTGTTTGTAATCTATATTAATGAATTGGTCTGTACTGGAGGTGCAGTTGATGTGTACGTCAAGT
Source organism: Mytilisepta virgata (assembly GCA_028015205.1). NCBI lineage: Eukaryota > Metazoa > Mollusca > Bivalvia > Mytilida > Mytilidae > Mytilisepta > Mytilisepta virgata. Next base: position 23,114,551 of record CM051513.1, read on the forward strand.
AGACAAAGCCTTCGAAACCTTTGTTTGTAATACATATTAATGATCATTACGTTTGGTGTATGTCAATTGAATTAGTCTGTACTTGAGGTACAGTTGATGTGTAAATTTAATAGTTAAATAACAGGTTTTATCTCCAGCTACTATAAAGAGGAGAATCGGATCAATATTTGTCAATCGGGGTATAGCACTAGTTAACTACATATATTTTCAGATTATTAACATCGAAGTATAGGGTAGACAAACCCAAAACCATCAAGTTTAGAATTTGAAATCCATCCATCCAATTTTCAACATCCAGAATTACTTATCAGAGAAAATCTTCTAAGTTATGAATAGTATTTCCACGTTTGGAGTTACACGCTTATTCTCAAAAGATAAATAATAATGATATCCATTGGCTATTTTGTTTTATAATATTTAAGTTTATGTTTGCTTACTTTTAGGGAACAGGTTTGTTGATTTTTTCTTAATAGATTTTATGTTTATTAAAGGAATGTCCTAGTTTGATGAAGAACATGCCCATGATAATAAACAAACATGTGGTTTTTTTCCGTTTTTGGAAATTACTGAAAATCTGCAGTTCGAAATTTGAAAATTGAGATCCTACATTCGACATTGAATTGGAGATTCGAAAATCAGAATCTACATTAATCAATCAGAGTATTTTTCAACATTATAGAATATAAGCATAAAGGAATCCCGAAAATGTATCGAAATTCTTCCGTAACATATATATTATGTCAAAGTAGACAGGACTCAGGGGTAAAACCTGATACCAAACCTATACACCATGGTCAATGCGATTGTAAATAGAGAGGGAAATGTAAGAATATATTTCTATTTTGAATTAGTAATATATTGATATTAAATACGCATTTCCCTCTTTCATTTCGTAGTATGTATACATGTATGCATATTTTGTAAACCCTTTTCAAGTCTGCATTTTTATAAATGAACTGATGAGTTTTAACTGTATAAAGTCTAGCAAAAATTCAAAACGAAAATAATTTCCAAAGATTTGAAATATTCGAAAAAGAATGACCTTTTCATAGTTCATTTCAAAGATCTATTCAGCAGTCGCTTCTAATTTTAAATCAATATACCTGAATAAATAATATGTATATCAAAGTGTTGTTAAACTATTAAGTTTTAGATGGATCAAGGAGTTAATTAACAATACATTCTACTGATGTATTTTGTCATATGAATGAAGTGAACGGGCCATTACAGACTACAAAGATTTGTTACTTATACGTCTAATTTAAAATGTCGAATGAATTTGATAAACAAAATCTTATTTCTAACTTCCGAGTATTAAAAATCCCTTAGGCTCCCCCTTATAAAGCCGGTTTAGCTATCTCTATTATAGAAATGCAATAAGCAACTGCTCCCGAAGTAAGCTTCTATACATATATTTACATGGAAGAGTGCCATATATTTTCAATATGTAAAGAAATTAATTCGCTTCTTGTTTCTACAGTATAAAAATATGTTAGAGAAATTGAACGTAAAGGTATTTCCGATGGGGCTGCACTCGAACTACCTGTTAAAATAGTCTGCATGTTCATCATATGTATAGGCTTATTTTTCTCATATAATATAATTTTGAAAAATAAAAAAAATTAAAAAAATAAGTGTGACCTATAAAAAGTTCATTCAAAATGTTCCTTTTGCACATACAATTTATTTGACTGTTTACACTCATTGTTCTGCAAAACATCTTCCTTTTTAGTGCCATTCTGTTTTTGAATGTGTCCTGATAATAATATTAGTATCTTCTGAAATTATAAGAATAGAATCCTTTTGTAGCAAGGGTATGAAGTGTCAACTTTATTGTATTAAATAAAGAACGCAGAATTTAAAAACTCAGTTGGCTTTACTTGGAGAATTTATCTTACCCTTACAACATTTTTCGGAAAAATATTTATTTGGAAAAACAATCTAAATTTAATATTTTTACATAAAACGCAGCTCCTTTTAAGGCTCCGTCAAACTCTAAATAAGGGTAATATCACGAAAAAATCTTTAGCTTTAGACTAAAGGCACATACATGTATAAATCTAAATGGCGAATTTGTTGGTACATGCCATCTCATTCTATGTTTAGATCTATGTATGGAAAGTAACATATATCTTTATTCGATTTAAACACAGTCTGGCATGTATACAAAAGAAATCTGTATATCGTCTAAGTTTTTATGAAAAGCATCAATAAGCACAATGACTTTTTTGTGTGTTTAAGATTAATCATATTTTATTTCTACTTCCTTATAGATTTCTATACCTGATGACCAATGAATTGACGCAGGTTACACACCAAAACATTGTTTAAATATTCAAGGTAAATAGTCAGCTATAACTCATTTAAATCATTAATTGACATACGCATTTCAGGTAAGTCCTATCTGGTTTACATTTTTTGTTGACAGTCTGCATTGTAGATCACTATTTTCCAATTTTAATTGCTTATGTGTCTATTGTGAATTCAGACATTTCACTTAGGTTTGTTTTGGGGGTATCCGATCAATTAGAGAAAACATTGATAATCCAAGTGTGATTTGTTGTTCTCGTACGATCATTGGTCCTTCAAATGCCTATTATATTGTTTCCATGTTTTTCACATATTCCAAAAGCAACGTGTAAACATTGATTGATTGATTAATATTTGTTTAAGTCGTGTGGGCGACATTTAAGCCATATCACTGCAAAATCTAATTATTTAAATTAAGATTTCAACAAATGATGTCACAGAAACGCTACCAAATAGAACAATATCATTCAAATAATATAAAAAAAAAATATTATGAATAAGGACTATATTCAAATAAAGTCGGTCTATACTTAATTTCAGCAAACTATTGGGGTTCGCAGCTATGTTAAGGCAATGTTTTTTATTTTTGGTCACGGGGAGATAACTCCTGCTAATGACATGAATATTCATGAACATTGCGTGCTACGTCATGGACGTCAATGCCGGCGTTGTTTCCGTCATAAAAGATATTTACGTTAAAATTTCGGTTAATTTTTCGTTGAGATTGATGCGAATGATATAACAACGTATATCCTTACGTTGTACATCGCAATGCGTGTCTATATTTGGAGAAAAAGGCTTTGATGTGGTAAAACTTGCGCCGTCCATCATCGTACGAAGGCGGGGTCTATTTTCCTTATATGGAAATCTTAATCTTTGAGAAGCTTGAAGAGTGGACATTTCACGTGTTATCAGCCGAGGAGAAGGAGCAACAATGATGCAGGCCTTGTAATTGACCAGACACTGATTATGCTGATCTTAAATATTAAGGTAACGTATATCAGTAACCTGACAACATTCATAACATGACCCACATGCATTTGTCCACAACACGAAGCGGTGTATCACCTGTTCACTGTTGACACTGACACTGTTGTTTGTCATTTTTCGTGAACCGTATTTAAAAAAAGAATATTTGTGTGAGAATAGTACAAAATCCAATATCAGAACATGATAAGTCATAAAAGTATATGTTTTGTTTAAACATAACATTTACCACCCCCCCCCCCCCCCCACCCCAAAAAAAAAAAAAAAAAAAAAAAAAAAAAACAAATCTCCCCAAACAAACAATGGCTAAGTTTTTAGTTGTTAATAAAGCCTCTTTTTATTGTCACCAGGGGATTGTAGTTTACTTTGAAAGCCAAATAATAAATAGAATATAAGCGTTTTGTCCTGCTCTGATCTGACAATCGGCCCCAGGGTAAGGAATGGGGGATTTGTTTTTGTTTTTTTAGGTGGCTAGAGAAAATCTAAATGTTGGTGCTGGTGAAAAGTTTATTTATTTAGTTGGTGTTTTACGTAATCCCTTTTGGGATTCTGTGTTCAGAGCTATTTTTCTGACTGGCTGCCAAGTCAGAAAAATAGCTCCGGACACAGAACCCCAAAAGGGATTAGGGTTTTATGCTGTTTTCAGCACATTTTGGCTATTTCGTGGCATCCAGTTGTTTTTTCGTAGAGGAAGATTAAGAAAATGACAAAGATATTATCAGGTTCTCAGCAGATAAATATTTATAGTGACACCTTTAACCAGTGACTTAAAATTACAGTAATTCTTCTATAACTTAATTAAATAAAATACAGGGCAAATATATTGTTGTTAAGGTTATTATTATTTTCAGCAGCAACAAAACGTAGAGCTATGTATTTCTATGGAGAACAGGAAGCAGAAGTTTATATAAGGCCAATGCTCTGTATATCGGCCCTGTACAAGTGCTAGCTTTCAAGAACTTCCTGTTATATTAAACGGTCCATTTATATATACTGTATTTCAGGTCATTGATTACCGTTATAATGTAAAATACAGCCGCTCATCACAATATGAAGCCATTGGCTCGTTGGCTATGCTCACTTGCCAAATAAGGCTTCATATAATGACTGCCAGCTGATATTTTACAATATCAATCTGCAATAAACCTGGTAACATTATACATATTTTTTCATATAGACTGCAAAAAAAATATTACAGTCAATCTTTAAATAATTTTGAGAGCTATAGTTTTTGGGGTTGATTTAATTGGATATTTAAAAAATAATATTTGATTGTAAGCATGATGCACAGCAACAAGATCTTTATGCCCCGCCACAAATGTGGCTGGGGTATATAGATTTACCCTTGTCCGTCAGTCCGTACATTTAAATTCGGTTAAGTTTTGTGTTTAGCTCCATTTCTGAGAAACCTATAGTAATATATCAATGATATTTCACCAGTACAGCCATCCTGTATAGTACAAGGCAGTTCAGCAACACTGGGTCGCTATGACCTACATTTCATGCTTCAGTGACTTTGGTTTAATTTTACTACATTAGGGTCAATAAATCAGAATCTTATGGTAATATATCAATGACCTTTCACCGCTACATTCCTCTTATATAGTACAACGCTATTCAGCAATATTTGGGTAAGCAAGTAAGTAAGTAATGTCTTTATTTAAAGAGGTAACACAGTTAGCATTAAAAAGCTTATCTTCCCGAAGGCCCTCAAATAAAATATAAATTAATACAATGCACAGAATAAATTAATCTAACATTGATCCTATTTCTACAAAGATCCACACCATGTAGACCATCAATATAAATATATACATATATATATAATCAATAAAATTATATGCATTTAATATAAACATTGAAGCAATAGAATATCTTGCCTTCAAATACTGTGACTTTAATTTAATAAATTTAGAAAGCTGCACGGAGCTTTAAGTAATCTGTATTATTTCTTTTGAAGGTTTCTATATTTTTCTTTAACTTTAGGTCTGTTGGTAAAGAATTCCATAAAATAGTCACATTGACCTACATTTCATTGTCGAATAACTTTGCTTAAGGTTTATGTTTAGGTCCATTTCCTCACATTTCTTACATTTGAATTTTTTTTTTAAAAAAAATGCTCATTCGAACATATAATAAAAGAAATCAAGTTGATACTGCCATAGCTCCATATCTTAGAAATCATGTTGTCAATGATACTTTAACAAAACAATTTTGGTCTTTTAAAGTACAACACAGTTCTGTACCATATATTTGCTCCATTATAAACTTCATTTTTCACTTTTATAACTGGATATAAACCTATATTGTTTTTAGGGCGGGACGTGTCTTTTGGACACATTTTGTAGTTTTCTTAACTTTTGACAGAAAAATGAGTTTTTTTTATTGGTATCGGGTAAAGATTATATTTTAATTACAAGTTGATGCTATATGGCAAAAAAAAGATTAAAAAGGACAGGAAAGTTACATTTACGCTTGTAAAAAAGTAATTCGATGTGAATAGTTAAATAAAATGGAATTGATACTTGGAACACTACAGCCAACCTTGAATCCATATCTAAGGGCCAATGCAAAAACCAACCAAGAGTATAAATTAAGTAATATGACTCTTGCCCCTTTGTTCTCCCACCTTGCCTTAAAAACATAAAGAATGATGATCACAAAAACTTTTACTTTACTAAAATTCTGACAAAAGTCATTATACCATTCTTGAATTAATTCTAAAATTGGCTGTTTTTTTTTTGTGCTTAAGTGTTGTAAAACTTTACACCTATAATACAGGGTCTTGCATAGGGAAACATGAGGAAATAAAAATATCATTTATGATGAAAACCGCCTTTGTGGTCTCCTGGTAGCGTGCTCGCCTCGAGTGCAGAAGGTCGCAGGTTCGATCCCCGGCCGGGTCAAACCAAAGACATTAAAATTCGTATTTGCTTCTTCTCCACCATGCACACGGCATATAGCCTACAATGTATAGGAGTAAGAGCAAAGGACTGGTAGTCAGTATAATGTGTCCGAGTAGGGTGATATGTCTTCCTGCGGATATTTACCTCGTGAGCTAGCACGTTAAAAATCTGGCTCAGCGTGTCGGTCTAGTACAAAGCAGGGATCATATTCATATCATATTAACATGTTCTCGTTCTGATATGCACCTGGTTGCCACTGGACGATAAATAATAATTCATCCATCCATCATTTATGATGAACAAAACATAACAATTTAACCTTCATGTAGTATTTTTATATAAGTTTGTTATAAACATCCTTCACCGAGAACTGCATGAAAATAACCATGTGCCTATATGTTCAATCTGATATTTTGAAAATAGGTGAAAATTTGAAATTTGAATAGGAATACATTGTACACAAACATTCATTGCAGTTCTAAACTCAAAGAGTCATATAGCATCGACTTAGAAAAAAGTACTTCATTGATGTATTACATACATATATTCCCTATTTGCAGATATTGGAGTGGTCTCCCATATGCATGAGTTATCTTTCCTTACATAATGAGCAAAAATTTCTTTAACCTTTTCTGAAATATTGAATAGGAGAAAGCCTTCATCAGTTACAAAAATTTTGGAGAATAATGTGTATGGAACATATATATTCCTAAGAAAACAAATGACTATTTGTTCATTTAATGTGCACACAACAGTTTTCAGTTTCCTAAATGATGTCAGGAATTGATGGTGTCTGTTAATCAAGTTGGTAACTGACCAATTTGTTGTATCTTAAACCCCTATATAAAAACAATATACAATGTATATCAAATAAAAGATTTTTTTTCAAACTTTTCCACCATGTGACATTTATTTCTGATAAATTTCCACTGTGACATAAACGAGATAAAATACAGTCCCTCCCCCCTTACAAAATCCCAAATACATGTATTGGCTGATTCTAGACTAACAGATTTAGGTGCGAAATTTAAAGGTGTATTATTATAGATATTTGAAAGGTTATATCAATCTGTTTTTAAAACATAGTTTTAAGGTAAATTTGCTGGCTTCCAATAGAGTAATCTCCCCTTAGTTAATATTAAATTATATGTTTTAAATTCACATTTCTGATCTTTTTATACAACTAAAATAAAGTTTAAGTATAAAGTAAGATAATAAATCATAAAAATTCACTGTGCAATGATTAGCAAATTAGGCAATTTGCTTCCAGTTTTTTATTATTTTGGGGAAAAGTCTATAGAATTTTATTCAAAACTGTTGTTTGCATCATGTGAAAGATGCCTCCAATAAGTATGTGGGAGACAACTCACATCTATCATGTCAATAAAAAGCACAATAAAAACAAGTAATTTGACCTAAATTAAGAATTGTTTTGAAAAAAATGTGTTTGTTGTTACACAATCTTACACTTATTACCCATTTATTTAACATGTACCTTGTATTCTTATTTTAAAGCCTCAAGCTTTGTCATGTGTAACCCTGAACAGGAAAAGGTTTATAACCCGAGAAATGTGATACGACAAAATGCAAGGTAACATTATTTCTGGTATTTGGTATAATACTGCTTGATTTTGGTCACTAACCTACATTTAACGAATGAGTGACTGATAAAATTTTACATTAAAGTTCTTTGTAACTAAATGTAAATAATGTAGCTTACAGGTAAATATGTAAGCAATATCACTTCGGATTTGTTAAACCTGTGCATAGTTGTTTTGGACTGAACGTAACTTTGATGGCCTGAAAATAATTCTCAAGCTTATCTTCCACTTTTCATTGTGTAAATGAAACTGATGTGCACGTTATCTGGGACTCTGTGTTGTATTTTTGTTCACAGTGCTTATGAAGTCATGTTTTCCCTGTATTATTATCTTTGTAAAAAGGGGCTAGAAATGTGCCATTTTCATGACTTTTCCCAATTAATAAAAAAAATTATCATTGCTGAATAAAAAAAGGTATTCTTTTAGGCCAGGCAAAATTTATTTTTGGTGAATAGTTTCAGTCTCAAAGAATTCTGTAAATGTATAACAAATTCATTTCATTACAAAGTTAGATAAAAGGTTTGTTTCACTGGAAATTATTGAGTTTGTTTCATTCCTGATTCCATAAAATAAGCTATTTAAAAACATGGGGGAAGAAAGTTGCATGATATTATAACAGTTTCTAATAGACAGTCAGACAATTTAAAACAACATTAATAATTGTCACAAAACAAAACAGGAAATTTATTTAATTTTCGTGCACCCGTCTTTAAAGACAGGACATATTATGGTATACCGTTGATTCCGTCTGTCGTCCACACTTCGGACAACAACTCGAAAACGCTTTCACCAATTTTCAAAACTAGTTGACTTATTTAAATCTATTGACGTAAGCTCCCTTTTGTTTTGTTTTTTTTTATCAATTCCGATATGACATGGATCTTTATTCGTTGAAAAATTGTCGAAAACTGTCAATTTTTCACACTTTGGACGGTTATGGAATTTTATTCATTCAAATTTCAATGTTATGGAACTTTGTTCATTAAAAAAGGGGGGATTTTTCACATGTCATGCTGTATCTTAAGAACGCATTGTCATATTTACTTCAAACTTTAAACAGTTGTTTGTTGTGATAGTCTAAAGGTCTTTATACTTTTTGGTGAAGTTACAATTTTCTGTTCCAGAGTGGGATGCGACCTACCTGGTATTCATAAAAAATAAGCAACAAAATCAAAGAGTCTATATGTTAACCGGTGAAATTTTATTTCCTGGACGACAGGTGTATCATGCCCTCATGTTGCAGCAGTTTATTTATTTCTGCCTGGAAAAAAATTGCCCCCGAAGGTGAAAACAGACCTGATCATGTTAGGAGAAACCAACAATCATTCTGTAAATTGTCAGAAAATATACATTTATTTTTAATTGCCAAATATGTTATAAACTTCTACCTGTTTCTGACGCTCATATACTAATAAATTATATATATTTCCCAACAATTTACTTGTACTTGAACAAAAATGTTTTACTTTGTCAGTTACTGATAAAAAAGTATATTCTAATTTGTACAGTCACAAGGATTTTATGTAGATGTATAATTAATATAAAATTTTCCGTTTTTATTAATAGGATGGTGATAGGTTACAGCCAAAGAGCCTGTTGAAAATTGAACATATTAAATGTAAAATTGTCAGTTGTGGAGTTGGACAAAGTTGAGCTGAAGAAAACTGAGTGTATTATACATTTTACGGCAGTACATGTAGCAGTTTGAACAAGAGATTGAATTTTAATTTGACTAGATGAATTGAAAATTGAAATACACAATGACATTTCTGGAGTAATCCTGAAAAATTTTGATTTAAAAAGAAGTTTCTGAAATGTTCATCACACCATGAAAAAAAACCAATGGATTTATTTGAATTACAGAAAAAGATTAATCAGTTTTGGATAAATATATAACGCTAACTGAATGAAAGTTTCTATATTTAGTTTGAAAAATGTTCATTGAAATAGTTGTTTTTAATTCAGAATACAAAAAATCAGTAGATTTAATTTATATCTTTATTTTGTTTATATGTTTTGATGTTCTTTATCTAAAATCTAAAAGTAATTTTTGTCCTTTGTAAATTTATACAAGATAACTTATGCATATGGGAGACAACTTCAAATACAAGTAGGGAATGTGACATCTGGTTAACAAATGTAAAATGATAATAAATATAAACATTTATTTTAGCAGTTTATTAGAAAATTTTTGAATTTTGAAAAAGGATTGTTAACATTTTTTTGTATTGTGTATTGACATACTATGTGATATTTATTATTAATAGATTTATTAAAATCATGTGTCTTGAGTAATTTTTCAAGTTTTACTTTTAAAGATGAGGTGGCAAGAATTTGTATGAAATTTCTTGCTCTGTAGTAATTGAACTTGATATCTCTGCTTGAGGCTTTGATAAAACATACAAGTAAAGTCAAGAAATACCAAAGGGATATTCGAAGGAGGGGAAAATCGAAACAACTGACAAACTCCGGAGAACAACGAAGACAAGACCAAAACAATACAAGCACTACAACTAAAAACTAATAACATGAACAACATGGACCCCATCAAAAAACGAGGGGTAGACTCAGGTGCTCCGGAAGAGTAAGCAGTCTGTTGACAAGAACCAACAATTGTGCAAGTATCAATTGGGGGGGGGGGGGCTTTTTATGACCGTGGGGTGCGTCAGTGAACTGGAAACCCCTATCCGAAATTATCCATACATCGAATTTGTGACCCGAAAATATCCAGGAAAGCTAAAATTACATATCCGAAATTATCCAAAAATAATAAAAGCCATGATGAGACATATTTAAAGGCAACCTGAATTCTCCTTTGTGCTTTATAAAAATCTGCAGAAAATCCTGGCCAAAAATCTCCACCAGTTTTGTAAAATCTTGACCGGAATTTGCAGCACGTCCTTTATCTAGTACCATTGAGTTACAGAGTTACACACACACACAACCCCCCCTCCCCCTTCCTCTCTCAGCATTGGGGATGATAAAAGGTCATGTTGATGGTAAGTGGTGCAGAATCTGCATGAATTGGCCCCTGCCATGATCATGCAGGGATCATATAATACTATATATACAGTTCCTGGATCATGTATTCCTGTAAAACCCTTGTATTATGTACACATTGACCCAGAACAGGTAATATGGCTCATACATTTAAAGGTAGAAGTTACATCTATTCCTAAGCAAAGAAGGTAATTTTTCTCACAAGTAGTGATTAATTACCGGTAGTCCACCATTTTAAAGCATGGAAAACTTTTGCATCCAGACTGGTTTCAGAAGCTATATGCAGTGAAATTTGGCAGTCTCTGCAGTAAAAAAATAATCTCTGAACTTTAATTCCTTGCCAAATTTAGGGAGATTTCAATACATGAAAGCAAATATTTTATTCGAAAATGAAAATAAAAATTTATTTGTAACATTTTAGCATATGGTCCTACAGGATTGGTATAAATACATAAACATGGGGTTTTGTAACATTTTGTTGGAGCCAAAATATTAAATCTGATCATTCTGAAACCTGGTGGTTTGTAATCCTGTGAAAAATATACTAAACTGGTATGATATGTGAAATACTGAATGTATAATTTATCCAGATCTCATTGTGCATCCCCCCTACTTTTCTTGTGTTGTGTTTCAGTAAACCTAAACTGAATGTAAATTGATTTTTCCCAGAAAACCAAATAGAGTATTAATGTTTATTTATTTAATATGGTAACAATACAATATTAAAAATATGTTCATAATATTTGCGCTTCTAAAGTTTATATAACTGGTTGTCGACTACAAGATGGAAACAGTAATTCCGGATATCTTTTTGGTCATCGGTCCGCTCTTAGAAATCCATCGTCCTCGTTGCGCTTTAAATCCGGACCGAAATGAGAGTAGAGTTGTTGAATAAAATAAAATCGAAAAGTGCATGGGCATACGCTGAACAGACATTATAGACATGAATTTGTGTGAAATCTGCTATATCTGCGGTAATAGAAAAGTGCTGCTACTTTTCCTGGTTTGTATTCGTTTTTGAGAAAACTGCATTTAAAGATGAAAAATCGTGCTTTTTTGACGCATTCGAGTACTTCATGTCAAATTTTGTAAAAAATACACAAATCCAGACAAAGTAGCAGCACTTTTCAGAAAGGCGGGGTCCTATAGAATATATCGTATATATTCTTGTTAATAGCTGACACCCCTACGCCCTTGCACTTTTGCGAAATGTATGTACACCCGGTCCGTTGTTGGTAATTCGCTGTAGTATGCAAATGAGCAATCACGTGACTGAAATAATTACCTGTTAGGTACCTCTTGTCATTGTCATTAACATAGTGGTTAACGATAACGCTCATATGCTAAATATGAAGAGTATTCCTTATTTAAGTGGAATAGACCCAATATTATGAAATAAAAAAAAACATATGCCTTAACATCGCTGCGGTTATTCTCAGACTTTTTATTTTTCCGGAGATGAAAAATGAATTTAGTTTAAGGTAAACGCCAATTTAGGTTTAGGTTTAGGTTTGGGTGGCGATTGATGTATATTAATAGGTGCTATTTCATCCAGGTTAATGTAAGAACCAGAGATATGTGGTTTCATCCGAATACCAAAAGGAGGGATAAAGAGGGTTGAAAACACAGTCATAGGCAAGCTTTGAATGAAAGGATTTCCAACTTCAATATAGTAGATAAAATTTTACTCCACGGTTAAAAAGGGAGGCTCATTTCACTCAACATATAAAATTTAACAGGGGATAGTCTGAACGACCAAATAACATTAAACTTGGGCATTGAGGGTGAACAGTGTCAAATTGTACGAGCAGATCCAGAGATAATAGACCCTTAATAAAGTTTCGATCTGACTAAATTTCACCCCATTCAGTGCTGGAAACAACTTTTAAAAAATATCCAATGCTTTCAAGCATTTAGCTTTTAGCAATCTGATATGGGTACTTTATTATCAAAGAGAAGTGCACGGCATTTGGTTTCGTGGACAACTTTAATTAGTGTATAAATGTAATGTTTGTTTGTAGCAAAATTGCATACAGACCGATTTTGGGTTGCAAAATTGAAAACCATTTACCTAAGCCCACTTTTTAATTTTATTTAAATACAATTGTAACATATCCGAAAATCATCAATCCTAAAGATAACGTTCGACGTTCTTTTATAATGTTTTACCTACACTATTGGTAGTAATGCTGAATAATGTAACAGATGGTATGCTGCCCTGGCGAACACACATCTCTGTTCAAAAGAATCAGATATGGTAGTATTTACCTTTATATTGAACTGTTTGTTAGACTAAAAGTTAATGAAAGTAGGTATCCTACTATTCAACCCCATATCGTTTAGATATTTTAAAATAACATATTTTTATGTGGTGTTGTATGCTTTTTCAAGATAGAAAAAACCCGAAGCCACATGTGTTGATCTTAGAAAACCCGTTGCGTATAAAGGATTCGAAGCTACAGAGATTATCTAACGTGCTTGTACCCTGCCGGAATCCACACTGTATATTAGACAGGAGACCATTGGTCACCTAACCCTATACCTAACCTCAAAACTCGGTGGTCTAGTTAGTTTGTCATGACTAGTAATGATCTCTAGCCTGTCAACACTGTGCTTGTTAGTTCGGATCTTACCTGTGGCGGGGTGTGTTCCACTCAGAGTTAGATTGAAATTCTGGCCAATTTTCCTACCTTATGTCCGTGGTTCTCTCCGGGTACTCCGGTTTCCTCCACCAATAAAAACTGGCTGCTGCGAAATAGCCAAATGTGCTGAAAACGGCGTAAGACCCAACCAAACAAACACAACTTGCCCAACCGTTGACAACCAATCACACTGTATGTTACCAGTCAAATTAAATGATTACCAAATATTTTGAAAATTCTATTTGGAAATTTGTCATATACTCCTCATCCTCACAACAACTATATTTTTGTTTTAAAGTTTTTGTTATTTTTGGGGATTTTCTGAAGTCGCAATGGTTTAGATTGATCATCTGGGAATAATCTAGGGATACACCAAGTCATTTTCAACAATTTTAATGGTTGAGTAACCAAACAATAATGTCTTAATCAAGGGAGCTTTAAGGAGTATTTTTTTAATAATCTTTAAGTTGTAAAATAAGTGTAGATATAGGTATAAATATACCGAATTAAAATTTAAATTTCAGTTCACACCTACATGACATTGTATAAAATCACTGACAGATTGTTGTATGAAATTGAAGAAACAACAAACAATCAAAGGTGGTAACAAATTGGTAAGAGAAAAAATATAAATTGATTTTATTGTCTATATAAACTTTATGTAGAATTAAAAGTTATTTTATGAACATATATCTTGAATGTTAAGAAGCTACAACATGAAAATTGATTTATGTTTTACACGCATCATTGGTTCACATATTTTCTGACAAATCTCAACTACATGTATTCACAACGCATTAGCGCAACTGCCTAGAAAACAATACTAGTCGAAGCAGCCCCGCTGCATATCCCCGCGCTACTATTGTGTTTTTGAAATCCATACAATCCAAACTAGTGCTGTTGCTATGGTGATTCCAGGGCCTCGGTGGCCGAGTGGTCTAGGTAGTTCGTCATGACTACTAAAGATCACTAGCCTGTTCGAATCTCACATGTGGCGGAGTGTGTTCGACTCCGATATTAATTGACAAGGATTGCCAGTTTTCATACCGAAGGTCGGTGGTTCTCTCCGGGTACTCCGGCTTCCTCCATCAATAAAAACTGGCCGCCGCGAAATCGCCAAATGTGCAGAAAACGGTGTTAAACCCCAACTTAAACAAACAAAAATAAAATATAGTGATTCCAAATATATATGGTTGCTAAGTAGACATCATAAATAAAGTAGTCTTTCCGGAAATTTACTAAAATGAGAATCACATATTTTAAAATTCAACTGATTTAGATAGTATGATCCAAAAAATCTATAGTTGTTAAGTACATTTTCTGAAATAATAGTCCTATATACTTTCAGGATATTTACCGAAATTGGAATCACATATTTTTTTTAAATCCATACAACTAGTGCTTTTGGAATAGTGATTCCAAATATATACCGTTGCTCAGTAAAAATCACAAAATAAGAAGTTTTTGGGTATTTCAGGAATTTCACGAAAATTGGAATCACATATTTTTGAAATCCAAATGATCCTGATAAGTCTTAAAGCTAATATGATAAAAAAAAAAGTTTTGCGACAAAGGAATAATGTACCGTTAGGTCACCCGTGTAGCTCGACTACCAAGGGCGCTATTCATATTGATAAACCTCTGCCACAAACTGCATTGGCAGGGCAATTACTGAGCCAACTTACAATTTTCTTTCCAAATAACCTGAGAGGAGTTGCGTGACAAAGGAATAATGTACCCGTAGGCTCCCTGAGTAGCCCAGCCCCCAGAAGGCTATTCAAATTCCGAAAAATTTGGCACAGTCCCCCCACACAATACAATCAATGACCCAATTTTCATCTTTCTACATCGTGGTTACTGAGATTATTACTGACATTACTATCGTATGTACGTACGTACGCCGAACAGCAAAACAATATTCTCGCGTTTCGTTGAAGCGCGGGAATAATAACGTGAGAGTTGTTGTGCGACAAAGGAATAATGTATCCTTAGACCACCGGTGTAGCTCGAATACCAGGAGCGCTATTAAAATCTCGAAACATTTGGCACAATCTACATTGACAGGGAATAACTGAGCCAGCTTTCAGTTCTGTATTCCAAATAACATGAGAGGAGTTGAGTGACAAAGGAATAATGTTCTCTTAGGCTCGCCTTTGTAGCCCGGCCCCTAGAAACGCTATTAAACTTCCAAAACCTTTGGAACAGTCCCCACACACAGTGCAGTCAATGACCCAAGTTTCACATTTCTACATCCAGTCACACACTGTGCAGTCAATGACCCAAGTTTTACATTTCTACATCAAGTGATTACTGATATTATTTGTTTGCTTAGATGCTTTTGTCTACAATGGTCTACCAACATGTCTGGAGTATAGCAACTTTAGCCACATTATTATCGGTGTAAGTAAGGTTAAAAGATATCGTTTTACTTTCTTTACCTTTGATTACGATTGTTCTTCCCTTGCCAGTTTTAATTTGTTTTTCAGAAAAGTACAAAAAATGTATGGATGGTAGCAGTTAGACAATGTAAACTTAAATACTCTTTAGGATTTCCATGTAATATGCTTGAGGTTATCTCCCCTGTAACGTTATGCTTATTATACGATCTTGGCATGAACCCTTTTGAATGTCTTCAGTCTATCTCTGTGTAACGTAATTAGGTCTGATTACATGTAATAGCAGTTGATTTTGGTTTGTCCTCAAAATGTAAAGTTAGAGATGGGAGATAAGTATGATATATCAGCATACATGTATATTACATAAGACGATGTTTTATTCATTTATACATTTCAATTTGAATCATTGGGCTAAATGAATAGAATCTGATAACATTTTTGTCCAATAAAAATAATTGATAAATGAGTATTATTTACAGAAAAGCTCATCATAACATCATGTGACTAACTATTGTAACCAGTATTATATCTACTATTTATTTTCATTCCTTAGGTAATATTACATGCCTAATCATGACTGCTACTTTGGTAGCAGTTATGCTGTTCACAGTTGTTCTGGAAGTGGTAAAACCATGTCCTACATCTTGTACATGCTCTACGACTAGTTCGGGTGTTAAAGTTGCTTGCAATAACAGAGGCATTGGACACGTTCCGGAAAATATACCAAATACCACCTACTATCTGTATGTACAATTAAAGATCTAGTATGACATTTTCTTATTTAATAATATATAGCTGGCTCGGGATACTAACCTTAAAAAGAATATCTAAATAGCATAAAAAGACCATAACCGTGCATTGACATAAAATCCCGAATCAAGAGTTTCCCAAATGCTGCAATATTTGATGACATTAGTGGACATTACTACCAATTTCAAAATTATTTGAAACGTGTGTTAACCTCAAGAGGCCCTATTCGAATTCGCGGAGGAGTCACCTTTTAAAAAATAGATGAGCAAGTATACCATTGATAGTTGCATACTATTATTTAAAATAAAGGAAATTTCGGCTGCAAATATAATTTAAAACAATACAAATTACGTTACAAGAGAAGACGTATTGAACTTTTGTTCTAAAGATTTAAGCCAATACGTTTGTTTATTTCAATCAGGTCAAGTACGTGTGGCCTAAATGTTATATACTGTTAGTGGCCGTATATCAATTGTAGATATAATGTCAACGCATTTACTGCAGTATCAAATAGAATATCTAAATATCATAAAAAGCAAGCAAGATACGCAGCAATATATTAGCACAAACATGTGTATTCTGCTCTCTGATAGATAAAATAAGTAAATAAAAGGTGACCTAAGGTCGTTCATGTTAATCATTTATTTTATTTTAGATATTCTCTCATTTTATTTATTGACTTGAATATTCATCTCGCTCCTTAAACGATCCCTGCGTTTTTCAATAACATAAAAAAATTGCTTTTCTTATCTTTACTATATTATATTGTCCTGTACAAATTTAATCCAGTCTTTCACTAGTGTATCCTTACTTATTTGTGCTTTTACAACTTAACACAAGATTATTGTCACTTAATTGATATGGGAAACTGAAATATAATTGTGCCAAAATTCGCAAACTCTATCTAAAAACACTCGAATACATGTTACTCAATTTTGCGACGCAGTATTTCATGGCGACAGATAGCCTTCAACATGTGACGAATTAAAGTAAGTGTAATTATTATTATTTTTTTTTATTATTATTATTATCTTTCTCCCAATAAAGTGTTGAATACTATCATATACATTACAAAGAAATATTGGATCTACCAGATGAAAAACCTTTATATCTCAAATACCATAAAATAAAAAAAAACTTATCTGGACATACTACTGGAAGAAATCAATATGAATTTGAATCGGATGATATATAAAAATCCTCAAAATCGGATAAGGCATACATTATGGTGTGTTACATTTTGTTCCTTTTTTCACTGAAACTTAAAAAAATGTGGAAAACTTATTTGAAGGGATTCAACAAGGATAAAAAAATTAAAAAAAAGACACCAAAATTCACGGAAATTCTACGGACTACGGCGAATAGAGGCTTATGCCGTATTATTTGTGGTCGTATAAAAAACAAAGTCGCTTAGCTTTTTAAAATACAATTTTCCAGAATCATATTAATTAATGCAAGTAAAGTCAAGAAATACCAAAGGGATGTTCGAAGGAGAGAAAAATCGTAACAACTGACAACCTCCGGAGAACAACGAAGACAAGACCAAAAACATACATGCACCACAATTAAAAACTAAAAACGTATGAACAGCATGGACCCTACCAAAAAAACCGGAGTAGACTCAGGTGCTCCGGAAGAGTTAGCAGTCTCTGCTTCCTGCGGGACACCCGCCATGCTGCCCGTGTCAAATCCGGTATGAGGAAGGGATAATATCAATGGAACAGGTCTAGTTTCGTTTGGGAAACAGTTTTTTCATACTTGTCAACCAAGTCATGGTGACGCCCATAAAACTTTAATAAGGATGATTTCAGCTAAGGAGTAACGTACCCTTGTCTGAGCAACTCTTCTGTCAGGAGCCGGGCTTTGTCCAGGAAGTCAATGTATATATCATTAGCTCTGTAATACCGTATGAGTTGTGAAATATATACCCCATACGCCGACGCTTCTGGAATATTGCCGCTCAAAAATGGGAAGTTGACGATTGGAAAGTCAAAGTCATCCCGTTTGTCGTAAAGTTTTGTATTCAACCTTCCTCTGGTGTCAATTTCGAGGTGAAGGTCAGGATAAGATGCAGACTTGGCAGTGTCTGTCGTATCCTTAATTTCGAGCTCATCGGGATAGATGAGATGTAAGAAATTCCCAAAACGTGAATTGTTGAGTGATAAAACATCATCTATGTAGCGGAAACTGATATTGAAGGTACGGTGTAACTTCTTCTGTTTTTCCTTAAGAAGCCCGTCAAGGAGGTCTGCCTCATATAAGTAAAGAAACAAGTCAGTTAGTAGTGGCGCACAATTAGTACCCTTAGGAATGCCAATTGTCTGTTGGAAAACACGTCCAACAAATTGAACAAATATGTTGTCGATCAAAAATTCAATCATCAGGACAATTTCTTTCTCTGTATATTTTTTGTTAGATTTAGAGTGGTTTTTAACAAAGTATGATTTATTTCTACCAATGAAAAGGTATGTGTATCTGTTGTTGCCATTTTTATTTTGAAAGCATCGATGGATATGATCTTTTAACTTCTCCTTCAATTCTGAATGAGGAATGGTGGTATAGAGGGTAGAGAAATCAAATGGTTTTATGCTGTTACAGACTGAAATGGACCGAGATCGTAAAATATCCTTTAAGCCTTTGGAGTTCTTTAATATCCACATTTAATTGATACCACTTCTTGAATAACTTGTCTCGCAATAACTTTGGAGGCCCGTTTTGACAGCTGTTTAAATAGAAGTTAGAAGTTGAGATAATGGTTTGGTGGAACACTTGGCAGATCCAGCTATAAAACGTTGTTTATATGGACATTTATGAAACTTGGGTATCCAGTACAAGGTATGAAGATCCCAATCGTCATCTTTGATGGAAATACCAAATGACGATAAGACCGATCTATGATTGTCGGTTATTTCTTCCTTTGAAAGTGTAGTAGCTTTATAGGTAGGGTTGCCAAGTGAACTAGAAATCCCTAGTTCATTAATCAAAAATTGAATATAGTAGCTTTTGCATACAAAAACGATGTTATTAGGGGCCTTGTCTGCAGGAACAACAACATATTTGACATGACCAGCAGGACTGTATTTGAATGGAGAACCGTTGCATGAACAATCAGGTAGCTTTGAGATCGTCGATTTTTAGGTCCTGCAATGCACGTTTGTGATTGAATATTTTTGATGCAATGGGTGTCGGATAGATATAAGAAATAAAGGGAACGGACTGATCTTTGCAATAAGGCGGAACTGTTAATCTGACCGATTTGTGGTGAAGAATATTGCCAAGATTTATGACATCTAAACCTTTGTTGGCAAAAAAGAGTGGAAGAAAAGAACACCTCATTATCAGTTTTAAAATGAACTGCCATTATTTCAATTACACAAAACGTAAACAATTAGTGTACTTTTGCTATGAATTCTAGTTTTAATTGTATCCGTGTTGCTTCAGTTAATATTCGCTATCTTTTAGAGATGGTTAAATTCAAATGGAAACCTGACGTAAAAATGCTTTCCTATTTTAACAACTACAGTGTTAATGTAGCCAAAATACTCTTTAATTGTCATGATTAGGAGGGTAAGTCGTGCTTGAATAAATGACTTACCTGCAAGTGGAACAGGATAGAACATTGAAAGTGGTTTTTTATCTGTCATTGAGACAGATAGTTGTAGTAAACAATGGACATATGATATTTCAAGGACGACACAAATATTAGTACACTTATTTTCGCATGGTATATGAAGTTATAACATTCTTTTTTTATACAATAGAACAACATAATCACAATTTAGGCATGTGGATATTGTTTTTATGGTATTAACATTTTACAACAATGTTTTAAGAAACATAACTTATAACGGTATATCAGTTATTGAAGATGGAGCGTTTGAACGGCTTGCAAAACTGGAGACACTGCAATTTTTACAATGAAAATAATACCATTGTTAAAGCTAAAAATTCAAATATCGCTTTTCCAGATACACTGAAGTATGTAAATATTAAGATTTTAAATATCCACATATTTATGTTAAAGGTTATAAATCATACAGTAACCACTATCATCTTCCATCATGAAAGAAAAAAATTAGAACTAGACATCGTAAAGCCTTTATACCAATAACGCATGAAAATATGTTGACGTTTGAACAAGATAATACACCAGCTATATAAAACTTTTAGTGCTGGTGTTTCCTTTCTAGGCAAAATTGATACTTAAAATTTACTGATTACAAAATTGCAAAACAATTTAAAAATAAGGAGTATCTCCAACATGCAAACGTATGTACATAGATGGTGTTGGCTTTACAGTTGTTTGGTTATTTTGTTATTTTAAAATTTACTCTTCAAATTTTTGGATTGTTGTTTTGTTTTTCAAAATTTTGGCCTTAAGCACAAGTTTGAATCGTATATTGACGAAATTTGCACATCTTCGGCATCAAAGTTTGCATCAAACAGTTGAAGTTGTAGAAAACCGGGCTATCAACTCGAGGACGTCTCTTTGACATTTAGTCTTCTATATACATGCAGCACTAACGCATGAAATCATATTTTCAGCAATTTACAAGGTAATAACATCTCTATCATTGAGAATGGAGCTTTCAGAGGTCTTGAAAGTTTGCAGTATTTGTAAGTAAATATTCAAGTTTTACAATTTTACAGTTTTGCTGTACATTTCTCCAGATATGCAGATATACTTATAAAGTACGGTTCCCGGCGGATTAAAAAGGTTTTTTTTTATCCAGAAGGCGTAAGATATATATGGGTTTTTTTTCAAGACAGTCACGTGCTATGCAGACAAATAATTTCGTTTTACAGCTATACTTTAGATGAAAGAATATAATTTCACATTGACAGAATGAAATATTTTAACATTTCGGAAAAGTTTGTGACATAATTCCCATATGACCATGCCCAGCAACGCTACAGTCGCTGTCACGATCATTTGGGCAGAAGAACACCGAGTATCTGAAGAAATAACACCAACAAGTAAAGACCCTTTAATATGTATATTTCATCATTGATATATTGAATTCCTTCCGTAGACAAATCCTATACAGATCATAATGGTATTCGAGGTCATACGAGAAATGCACGAAACAAATACAACTATCTTTAAATTAAGAGAATAATGGGATATATTATTATTTGCAAAAAGGCAACAGAGAGTGATGTATTTTCACAGTGAATAAAGGTGTAAACTGCTGAAAGAAACCAAATTGATGTTTTGTTGATTTAATTTTTATATTTCAGAAATAGGTCATGACATGACGGCCATATGGCATTATATGGACCGAAAGGTCACTAAAACTTATAAATATATGGACCGAAGCGAAGCTGAGGTCAATATACTGTATTTGGAGTGACCTGCCGATCCATATATAGCCATTTGACCCAAAGTGTTATGAACTATTTCTTATTTTATATTTATGAATCACATCGAAATTATTCTTTAATTCCAGAGGTGGTTACTCGCCGTAACCATCTATAGTTCTTTATCGAAAATGCTTTCTCACCACCAATACTAAATGTATTATTTTTTTCAGACATCCTACAAATATCTTTCTGAAGTAGTGAACAATACTTTGTATCTCATAAATCACCTATTTAAGAATGTTTTCACGCCCAGATAACAAAAATAACCTTATATTTTGGAAAATTTTAGATGACGGGTGTTTTGCCGTCAATCAGTTTCATTTAAAGCAAATATTAAGCAATACTTCTTAAATCCATCACCCCCACCCCCCTTCCCGAAAGAAAAAATATCAAACACTGATTGATCCTATGCAAATACTACATAAACTTACCTCTGAAATATTATTTAGCCAAAAAGTACTTCAAATTTTACCCCAACCCTAATATAAGAACATGGAAAAATGACATGAAAATATAATGAAGCAATGTACACACTTGGATGCATTAAATATCTTCATAAAATTACCGACCAAAAGACAACTTGTATTTAGATAAGGAAATGAAATGAAGAATATAGTCAGTTTCTCCTTTTGATCGTATTTAAACGGTGTTTGTTATCAGTTGTTATGTTCATTTGCCACAGAAGCCGCACGATTTTGGCCACCAAAACAAACCCGGTAGCAATTCCGGAACAAGTCGTATATTGGCCTGGATCTCCTGTACCTATACTATTATATGGACTGGGGAAATTTCCTTAAGACAAAAAGTAGAAAAACATATTAAAGTATACATTTATGTCTTTGTAACAACTGTTCACAGTCTATTGCTGAAAAAGCTTTTGCAAACCTGACACATATAAGGACACTGTTTTTGTCACTTTAAAATATGTAAACCTGATTATATATTAGTATAGTGATTAAATAACAGAATAATAAAGAGTGAAATAAGGTCTTTATTGTAAACACCGTTTTAAGATTATATAAAATAATATCTGAAATACAAGAGAATACGAGATTCATGACATTGGTACACATACATTAAGTTCAGCAATGAAAATATTTGAACGAAAGTGTCCAGATTTGTATCATTTTATAAGAACTATCTTATTTATTCAACAGTCTTGAAAACAAATTATATGATTTATAGAAATTTAGGAATTATATTCTATGGTTTGAGTTTCATATTCAGTAGAAAGGCACCAACGCAGTATCGGTACAATTTAATCAAAATACATCTTTGATCTTATGTTAGAAAAATTAAATATGTTTTTCGAAACTTACATTACAATAATGTACAATAGAGGATGCTGTTTTTGGTTTGCAGGCTCTGTAAGCTGGAAATGTTATTTTTTCATGCGTTCTTTATTTTTATCAATCAGATTGATATATTTTTGAATGACACAACCACATTTTTTTCATCTTTACTAAGTTATAGTTTCTTCTACAAATCTGATCCAATCTTATATTAATATATTCAGTTGTGTGTTTTCCGTGAATCAATTATTTTGTCGTATTAGTCTATTATAATCTCTATTTCTTTCTCATATCTTAGTTTTTCTTTATCAATAATCCTGAAGCCTGATTTTATCTCTTTTGGACTTTTCCCTGAAAGTCACCTTTTTCGATCGGATACATTTGACATGATTTTGGTTCTTACTTATGACATTCATGGTCTAATAAAGAAGGGTCACGCTAATAACAAAGTTAAAGTTTGCATTTGTAAAAACCTGTTTTCAGCAATACACTGTACATCATTGTAAATTCATGTGACTTATAACATAATCCAGTCATATTGTTGTAGTAAAACCATATATTTTTATGGCATAAGTATGGAGGTCCCGTTTACCATATATTGCAACACACTCGTACTATCGAAAGTATTGTAAATATCTACTGACGAGTATTCCTAGAGATATAGTTGGCAAGACCTAATGAAATTACAATAAAATAAAATAGTTACGATTGTAATTAAGATATCTGAAAAGAGTAAAAGGACAAAACCATTTTCATATATTTCAGAAAACATTTGATATAGGAAAGGCAATGATTGTTCTCTGGTTTTAATACATTTTAATGTAAAACATTAACAATTCCCTGCCTTTCCAATATCTTTTATAACGATATTCTGACTATCCACATGGTAATTAGGAATATATTGTAAAGTAGGAAAATATATAATCTATTGTTTCGAGCATCAGTATTACTATTACATAACGAAAATGCAATTATTGTCTAGAAAATCCTATTTTTGTTTTCGGTCTTTTTAAACTCATTTCATTGGAAGGTGTTTAATCGAAACAGGCAAACCTTAAGAGGGAGTTTACAATCAGTTTCAGAGCAAATGTATTCATTTCGCTTAATGTCAACATTTCGTCACCTAAAATTAACATTTTCTGAATCAATTAAGCAGTAGTTTTTTGTTTTGAGTCTTTTTAAACTCATTTTATTGGAAGGTGTTAAATCAAAACAGGAAAACCTTAACAAGGAGATAACAATCTGTCTCAGGGCCAATGGTTTCATTTCGGGTAATGTCAAAATTTCGTCACCTTTTAATTAAGATTGTCTGAGTTCTTTAGGAATTTTGTCCTTGCATATTGATGTGATTGTAGCCATTCATTTATATCCATGGTCCTTGAGCGGTTTTCAACTGTTTTACTATTGATATATCAAATTATCTAGCGTGTAGTTCTACAATGTAGTTTGGGGAAAATTTCGTTGGGTTTTCATATTATCATCTTATTATTGTTTTATTTTATGTTTTCATTATTGAATTTAACAATAACAAACATTCCAACAGGTAAAATTCATAGTAATTGTACATTGATTCCTACGTTTAGTTGTATTTAGCTGACGGCCAGCGATCTCTTTAAAAGAAACATGCTTTAATCTCCATATTAATTATGGATATTTAATACATCATCAGAGGTATGAGATGTTTGAGACGTATCTCTATTTGAAAAAAAACGATAGTAAAATGCGTAAAGACAAATGACGTAGTTTGTAGAATTAGACCATCAATGTCATAAGTAAGAACCAAAATCATGTCAAATGTATCTTTCAGGGAAAAGTCAAAAAGAGATAAAATCAGGCTTCAGGATTATTGAAATAAATATCATATTATCATCTTATTTAGGACGTGACCCAGTTCAATGTATCAAAAAATTCCAATAAATGTGTGTCAGGACACCAAGTGGAACCAATTTTGACTGCCACTATAAAGAAATATGGTTGGGTAGGGTCGGATAATTTACCCTTCTGTAGCGGCATTAGCCTGCTCTTTTTCGAACACTACAGAACGGGTCTTTAGCGTGCAGGGAGTGTGGCACACGATAGGCAACTCTATGGGTTGAGCCCCCTTGATCCATCACAGGTGCCTAGAATAGGATATATGATTTGAGCAGGTAGGCAAATGCAGTGATGCATTGTCACAGTAAATAAAGGTGTAAACTGCTGAAAGAAATCAAAATAATGAAAAATTGACTTAATTTACAGATATCTTTATAACAATTGTTTACAGTTTAATACTGAAAGTTTGAAAACCCAACACTTTTACGGACACCGATTTTTACTAAAAATCATTTAAATCTTATTGTATATTAGTATAGTAAATAACATAATGATTATGGGTGAAACAATGAAGAATGCATTGTAACCTTTTAAGATTATATAGAATAATATCCAAAATACAAGAGAATAAGAGAGTAATGACAATGGTACACATAAATGAAGTGCAGCAATGAAAACATCTTATTCGAAAGTATGAGAACTATCATTTGATAAAAGCTATCTTATTTATTCAGAGTCTTGAACAAAAATATTAAATTATAGAAATGCAAGTATAATAGTCTATGGGTTACATATTCAAGATGCAGTAACGGTACAATTTAAACAAAATGCGTAATAAATTACTTGGTCCATGTTAATAAAAATAAAATTAAATGTTTTTAGAAACTTATATTACAGTAATGTACAACAGAGGATGATGTCGTCGATTTGCAGACTGTAAATAGTTTGTCGTTTTAATTTATTATAATCTTTAGATGTCCTTTAAGTTCTTTTTTATCTCAAGTACGGCATGTTCAATTTGTTAACTAGCTTGTCTGTGTCGTTAATGTATTTTATATAATTATTCATATCAGGAATTTCCTTTTTTTAAATTTTTGAATTCTAATCTCAGTCTATACTGATAACTTAGTTTTCCTGTGTATATAATCGTGAAGCTTAGCATCGTCTATTCTGGTATTTTTCGGTGAAATGCCATTTTGTTCGATTGGTAACATTTAACATGATTTTGGTCGTTACGTTTGACGCTGATCTAATTATACAAAGTACGTCATCTAACTTCATTAAATAGAGATATGTCTCAAACACTTCCTAAATCTAAGGATAAGTTAAGTGTGAACTATGAATAATTTCTGTTAAAAGGAAAGAAAGTATTTAATTGTTTCAATATGAGTCACTCTCTGCAAATATCAAAGGATTTGAAAAATCTTGGAAATTAGTAGATTCAGATTTTAACAAAACTGTCAGAAAAGTTCATGTATTGCATAAGTTTCTAAAAAAAAGATTTTTACTCCAAAATAATATTTTGTTGCTTTGGTAACCACCTTTGAAGATTGTCCAGCTAAATCTCAATTTTTCACTTTTATTTTTCATAAATTGTCAACATTTTTCCATTCAATTTACTTTAAAAGTATTCAGTAAGATGAATTAATTTTTTTTATTTTCTAAAACAGCTAACCTTGTCTTGAAAAAAAAATCTAATGTTTTCTAAAATTATTTTTGCTATTTACTTATTTTAAATTTTATAAAAAGGGGGTTAATTGACATGTTTTCATAAATTATAAAAACTGTGATTTTATAGATTTTTGAAGGAATATTATAAATCTCAATTTTTCACTCTTATTTTTCATAAATTTTCAACATTTTTCCATTTAATTTACTTAAAAAGTATTCAGTAAGTTGAATTCATTCTTTTATATTTTCTTAAACAACTAACCTTGTCTTGAAAAAGAAATTAATGTTTTGTAAAATTATTTTTGCTATTTACTTATTTTAAGCTTTATAAAAAGGGGGTTAATTGACATGTTTTCATAAATTATAAAACTGTGATTTTCTAGATTTTTGAAGGAATATTATAAAAAATTGTAGCCGAAATTATTTTTTTTTCTTTTATATTTTTAAACAACTATGTCTTATCTACAATGAACGAAAACCTAAAGTAAAATAATAAATTATTAAAATTGAGGCTAAATTGGGTTATAAATTATTTTGTATGCCAATTTAACGTAAACGTTTCTATTATTTGTTTTTTTTAAATAAAAATTAAGCTTTGAACAATGAATACAGTGATGGCATACATTACCTTTACATGTTTTTTAACAAAAAAAGAAGAAACTTTCATTTTTTGCAACGTTTGAGGCTCAAAAGGGGGCAAATTTGCTCATTTGCTCATTGCAATCTGTTTATCTTCACGACATTATAAAAAATGATTTTAAAACTAATAGAAAATTGAAAATCCAGTGTTTTTTTTTTAATGAATTAATGATATAACTGTTGTAACACTTCTTATTTACAAGATAGACTATTATTTCATAACAGACAATAGATTCTTACACAATTTCAAAGTGAAGAATGGGAAAGTTTCAACGATTTTTTGTTAAATTCATGTCTTTCAAAAAGGGAGCGCAAAGATGTATAAGAAAAATGTACATAATTTTATATGTATCCTCATTGATACACATTTACTGGTGAAAACAAAATGATAAGAAAGGAAAATATAAACATTTAATTGAAGAATCAAATTGCATTCATAATGACATAGGGTTACATATCAATTCAAACTATATATATATATATAGATCTGATTCAGAAGCCATTAATATGGTGTCTAACAAAATTTAGTCTCAAATTTAACAGCATTCCATTCATCCTTGAACAACAAAAAATTACTAAACTTTAGTCTAAAAAACTCTGATACATTTATCAGGGTTAAAAAAAGAAGATTCGCATTGTATTGAAAAAGGTGCAATATCAATAACGAATTAGAAGGAAATGAATGTTGACTTGACACTTTGAAATAGAATACTTAAATTTTCCTGTTCTCTGAAATGCATGACTAGATAACTTAATTGAAAACCATGATTTCATCAAAACAGTAGATGTCTTGCCTCAATAGGAATACCATGACTGTACAATAGTAATTTCATGTAGGATTTCCTCTAAGGAATTTCGAAAAAATGTCACTGCTTGCATATGTTTATATCATATCCAGTCATCTCCCCAAATATATGTATGAACGAAAAAATATCTTGGAACATATAATATAATTTAAACGGGTTAATATAATTCTTGAACAAAAATATAAAAAAAGTCACCACTTGTTCAGATCGAATGTCATCTGTTGAAAATTGATATAGCTCACTACACAAGATTCAAGTCATAAATGAACAGACAATGCCATTCATGCTATACTCACTGCTTTAAAATCAGGGTTTGCATAGAATATATACGTTCTATTTTGCTTGTCTATTAATAAACAAGGGGCATTTTATCAAGTTAAATAAGGAGACTTACATGCATGAACTGCTTTGTCTGCTGGTTTTCATAGGATAACTTGACTTCTAGTAAACCAATTCTTACAAATTTTAACCAAATATTCTTAACCACTAAAGGTAGGTTGGTAGATATATATGTAAGCGGAGGATAATGACTTAAAATCTCAAAGAAGAAGCCTATAAGGGACAAGTACAGTGTTTTCTTTAAGCTGACAAAAATCATTATTCTATAAATCCAATTTTTGATTGATATTTTATCCCGTGGTCATTCCTTGTATAATTTAGTTTCTTAAATAGGTATCAGAGTTTTTGTTTGTCCATATGCTTTCAAAATAATTAGGGACCAAATCCAAACAAAATTAGATTTTATTTTTCATCCGATTTTAATAAGATTGTTTTCACTGCTTTCCTTATGGATTGTGTGATAAAGAGGGTTTAGAGTGGGCCAATTTCCAAAGTTATCATTATTATTCTATATAAAGTGTATATTTTTTCCAACAAATGTGTGAGTCAGGCACATCACTTTGTCAAGTATACAACTCTGTCAAGAATCTTCAAATTATGATAGGTCAACTTCAATATTTGTTATAAGTTGTTCTTGGCTTGCTGATCTTTTCCTGTAATATCTAGAAAAAAAAGCTAATGAGTTGTTGGGCAGTTTAAAATTCCTCCAACAAAAAAGTTTGTTTCCATCGTCTCATTTAGCCGTCTTCATGACTGCAGAGACTTTCTCAGGATTTTCCCTTTTGACCTGTGACTGCAGCTTTGTTAAATTTCTCATCTAGATAATTTTTTGTTTATCATTAAACCTCTTTCATTGCCCATCCTATTGATAATTTGATGTCATGGCATATTGTGGAGACAATTTTATCCATATGATACGAAAAGGTAAATATTTCCGCCGATCTTGGTACGAAATGGTTCCTTCGAAAAATATATATGGTACGAAATGGCATAAGGCTTTGGTACGAAATGTTAAATTTATGGTACGAAATGGCAAATTCTGGTACGAAATGGCAAATTCTTCTACGAAATGACTATAGCCCTTTAGGATTGTGTACGGTGAACCAGAGTGTCAATCAACATGGCTGCCACTCCGGATATTTTTTAGCATAGGACACTATGTGAAAATACATTAAGAAATCTTCTTGCCTGATACCACTAAGCCAATTGAAACCAAACCGCCTCGGTTTCTAGAGGTCACGGGTTCGATCCCCGGCCGCGTTAAACCAAAGAAATTAAGATTGGTATTTGCTGCTTCTCCGCCAAGCACGCGATATTTAGGAGTAAGAGCAAAGACTCGTCGGCTCGGAGTCAGTATAATGTGTCCGAGTGAGGTGATATGTCTTCCTGCGGAAAGATATCTCGTGATCTAGCAGATTATAAATCCGACTTAGTGTGTTGGTCTAGCACAAAGCAGTTATCACCTTCATTATCATATCAACATGTTCTCGTCCTGATATGCACATGGTTGCCACTGGACGTTAAACAACAATTGATCCATCCACCCAATTGAAATCAGGCTGCAGAAATGGTCTTTAGGTGATCCTCTTTCACAATTGTGTAATATAACCCGAATGTCCGAATGACAACAAAGAAGGCCGCCGCAGCCGAATTTATTTTACGATGGGACGATATGGTGAAATTAATAAAACACTGTGGCGCTTTGGCGGTCAAATTGTGTCAGATGACCCGGACTTTCAACGAAAACGGCCGCCATAGCCTAACATTGATTAACATATGACCCTATGCAAAAAAATCCTTTAAAATATCTTTTTGTATGAAAGCATTTGGCCAATTGGAACGAAACGTTGCAGCCAAGGTTATTAGATTGTCTTCTTTCAGAATTATGTCCAATAAATTAGACTTTTGTTTCTTGGATGCCTTTTCGGCTGTTGATTGACAAATTGAATCCAGATAAGAAATACAGGGTCCCAGGAGCCTCCATTTATTTTTATTTCAACTTTAATTCTATTAATGATGTTGTCCCTTTGATAAACTATGCATTGATAAAGTATTACGTGATATATGGTATCTCTCACTGCTAGTAATTGTTCAGGTGAAATGAGTATTGGACAAGAGAACTACGCACGGTCGAGACATGGCATATTATTGGTAAAACTGCATGCACTTGGGAAACATACATTTCAGAATCAGTTGTTGTTTTAATGTTGATTGTCATGTTATCTAAAAGTTGTTCAGACCAGTTCATGAAAGTTATGAATGAATTATGCAATGGTTTAAATTTTCTTGTACTGAACTACCTTAAACTTCATTTGATCAATCTTGATGAACTGCAAGAAAACAAATCTTGATTTTGCTTTAAAATATCGTGATTCAGAAATTCACGAATTCAACAAATCATCAAAATAGGATAAGAAATATAATTATGGTCTGTCCCTTTTTGGTCCCTTTTAAATTTAAATCGGAAAGGCTAGTCAAGATTAACGTATCCGGACCATAATAGATCATGATCGAAAATTATATCTCTTTTTGACCATGAATGGCTGAACCAAACTATTTAAAGCTGGGATTTTGTATACATATTTTTCTCAAGTTGAAACACACTTTGTTGCTTACATGCAGAGTCTGTAAAAATAAGTAATATAGCCATTTCCGAAGTTTGCCGATAATTACCGAGATCATTACAATTGTGTTGTATAGAACATCCGGGAACTTTTGAATAATCACGTTATCCTTTATAGTCCGGATACCTTAAAAGTTTGTAACTTGTTGATGTTGTTTTGTTATTACTTATAGAAACAAAAGACTAAATCCTATATATGTGCTTAGGTAAATAAGTGTGGCACTGAAATATATTAAAAGGGTTTTGTTAATTTTGGCTTTTCAGATATCTGTATGACAATCGATTGGTGACTATTGCTAAGAATGCGTTTGTGAACCTGACTAGTTTAAAAGAGTTGTAAGTATTCTTTAATAATAAATAACAAAGACTAAAATTAGGGTACTAAATAAAGGAATAGAAATGGTTCTCTGTTGGTGAGAAAAAATCTTGTGAAAATAGACATAATGTTGATTGTGATTTCACTATTTCACTATTTCGTGAGATCGTTCTTAAGTTTGTGATCTTAGATCTTATATAGAGAAATGTAGTGTTTTGCTCCTTAGGTATATTCATCCTCTTTAAGGGATTTAAATCATTCGGAGAGAATAAAAATGTTCAATTATACCTATATGTCAGGAAAATCCATTACAAGTTAGCGCCTCCCTATTAGGTAGATTAGATATCTTTAGTGAGATCTCATGTCCTTCTTATATGGACACCTCATTGGACGTGATACTTCAATGGATTTATTATATGTTTTCTTTATATTTTTAGTTCTTAATGTATTCTGCTGGCATTTGTTAATATATTCCATTCTCATGACTTATTTTTCCTTTGGATTTCGAATTTACGGTCTTTTCCCACTCTTCTTTCGATTGTACCCATTCAATATAATATCAATAACCCAGGCAAGATTTACTATATCAAAAAAGAACAAATATACCTAAGGAGCAATAAAAAAAACGTTATCCAGACAAACCCGGGAAGACAAATGAACACCACAAGCACAACAAATAAACACAGAAAACTAAAAAACAATGAACAACACGAACTCCTATAAAAAAAAATAGGAGTGAACCTATGTGCTCCGGAATGGTAAGCAGATCCTGCTCCGTATACGCTGCCGTCGTGAAGTTAAACAAAGTCAATCCGTGGGAAGTCACAAATCGTCGGAGGCACATAAAAGGTTACGACAGTGGGAACAGGTCCAACATCATCTTAGATATTGGAACACTGTAATGGTCAATAAATTCGTGATGACGACTATAACATGTCCTAAGTGATGACATCAACTTATCCCTGATAAAACCCTTGTTAAGAAGCTTTTGTGACAGCAGTAATGCTCTCTGTCGAAAGTCAGGGTAACTCACGCATGCCCTTGAAAATCGGATAAGCTGAGAAACGTACACGCCATATGCAGGCGATGCTGGTATATTGCTACTCAAGAAGGGAAAATTAACAATAGGAAAGTTGAAGTCATCACGTTTGTCATAAAGTTTTGTCTTCAAATGCCCCTCATAGTCTATTTCAATAAACAAATCCAAATATGAAGCGGACTTTGGAGCATCTGTAGTATCCTTAATTTCAAGCTCACTGGGGTAGATAAGATGTAGAAAGTCTTGGAATTTGTCGTTATTTAACGACAACACGTCATCTATATAACGAAAAGTGAAATTAAAGGATTGGGCTAGTTTCTTTTTGTTTTCACGTAGTAACTCTTGAATGAAGGTCGCTTCATATGAGTACAGAAACATATCGGCAAGGAGAGGAGCACAGTTGGCTCCCATTGGAATGCCGATTGTTTGTCGAAAAATTAGACCGCCAAATTCAACGAATATATTGTCTATGAGAAAATCAAACATGTTTGTAATTTCATCTTCAGAATACTTTTTGTCAAAATCAGGGTGGTTCTTCACGAAATAAGCCTTTTCTCTAGCTATAACTTGAAATTTATACCTGCGTGTGCCATTTTTCTTGAAAAAAACATTGATGAACTAGTTGCTTTAAGCGATCTTTTACTTGAGAATGTGGTATGGTAGTGTAGAGTGTAGAGAAGTCAAAAGTTTTTATGTTGTTGCATGTAGACAACGATTTTGATTATAGATATTGAAGTAAAGTTTTAAGAATCCATATCTGATTCACGCCACTGGTGGAATATGATGTTTCACAGTAATTCTGAAGGCCCTCTTTAATACATGTCAATATGAACGTTAAAATCTTTGAAAGAGGTTTTGTAGAGCAATTAGCTGACCCAGCAATGTACCCTTGTTTAAGCGGATTCTTATGTAGTTTATAAATCCAATAAAGAGCAGGAGTGAAGAACGGTCTTGTGGTTATCAAGGACCTCCTGCTTAGTGAGTGTGGTCGGTGTATAAGTTGGGTTACCCACAGTGTTATCTATTCCCAATTCGTTTCTATACGTTTTCCATACGTTTTGCTGTGTGAGTAACATACATGTAGCTGAAAGAATATATGTTTTACATTTAATGATTATTTTCTTTTGACTACAACTAATTATGTTGTATGCACATACAAACAAAGTGTGAGAAAGGAAACGCTGTGTGAAATAATAAATGACAGCCCGATACTGACCGACCTGGACATCGTTTTAAGTTCGTGATCTTCAAAAAAATAATATAGGGAAATTTCCAAAGATTTGTGTTGGAAAGCGACAGTATGAAACCTACATCTATGACAACCTTAGCTAGTTTTACTGTTAAAAACCAGCACATTCTGGCCCTGTTATCAAAATTATGTACTTTCCACTCTACTATTGCATTTTTAGCAAACGGTCACCTTGGTAGTAATCATACTGTATTGGTATTTATAGTGTGTATTATACCAGCGTGACAGAATAGATAAGGAGAGGGGTGTCCCTATAACCACTGGTTTAGCTCCACTACTGTGCAATATCTGTACCAAGTCATGCTGATCTGACTCTATGTTGTGTTCAAGTTAGTGTTTTCTCCTCGTTCATGTTTTATACCAGAGTGACAGGATATATAAAGGGGGGTGGGGGTGGGGGGTTGTCCCCAGAACCACCGGTTTAGCTCCACTACTGTGCAGTGCCTGTTCCCAGTCATGCTGCCCTGACTCTTGGTTGTGTTCAAGTTAGTGTTTTCTCCTCGTTCATGCTATTTTTTGTCTAGAGTTCTGCCATTTGGGTTGCCTTGTTTGATTAGTTTGTCATAGTTGATTTTTTCTGTTATCAATTCTCTTGCCTATTTGGTCATATGATAAATGTAACCTTTTATAACTAACAACACTAAGCATTCCGAAATTTACGTTCATAACTTTATAGGATTAACAGAAGAAACTAGAAATCTGTACTGTCGGAACCGACAGTGATCTCCGCAACCCCTGTAAGTAGACGGGCCACTTATCTATAGTAAAAAATATAAAACCTTATTTCCATCCAAATATGGTACACAGTCATTCTATAAAGAAATTAAATCAATAAAAGTAATGCAAAATGAAAAACCCTTAGTTCAAAAGCTTAAACTGAATTGTTTTGAAATTTGACCTGAGTGAGCTACCAGTTTAAAAATCGATATTCCTAATTCTTATTGTGCAAGTAAGGACAAAACTATATATAAGCAAAATTAATATAAATTCCAAAATGAAATTAGGGTCAAAATTAAATTAGGTAACAAGCTTAAATTGACTTTTTTTCGCAATTCGACCCCTATCGGCCCCAATTTTAGAACACCAACATTCTAAAACCTTATTGCACATCTGCATATGGTGCATAACAATACTGTGTAGAAATAAAATGCATACATTAAAAAAAAGACAAATTTAGGTCACAAGCTTGAATTCAAAATTCAAAAAAGTTCAACCCATGTGGGCCCCTTGTTTATGAAATCAAAATTCTAAAAGTTATTGCACATCTACAAGTGGTATGCAACCATTCTATACAGAAATTAAATTCCTAATCCCAAAAGGAAGAAGGAGTTGATGTCACAAGAAGGTGTGACGGACGAACGGGGACAATCTCTATATCCCCGAACTTTCGTCGAAAGTGTGGGAATAAATATAGGCCTAACAGGCTTCATCTCTTGTTACCAGAAGATTCAGAAAGACATCTGTCCTGCAAAATATAGCCAAAATTAATCCAATGTATTTTTTCAGATTATTAGCATCGAAGGATAGAGCAGAGAAGCCCAGAAATGTCATGCGACATTTAAACTTCAAAATCCGAGATTCAATATCCAAGGTGTAAAATTAAAAATCGAAATCTGATTTTCGATATCTCAAATTCAAAAGATTCGAAATCCAACATCCAGAATTACTAATTAGAAAATATTCTAAGTTGTGAATAGTGTTTGACCAAACATTTTTTTTCATTGTTGGTGATACACCGTTGAAAAGGGTATGTTGGGAACATTATACGCAATAAGTAAAGAACTTTGTTTTTCCATTGGCTTTTTTAAAATAAAATTTTAATTTTATTTTCTCCTACTTTTAGGTAAAATATTTGTTAATTATTACATTATAGTTTTCATGTTTAGGAAAGGAATGTTCAAGTTTGATGACGACAACATGCCACAATACGTGTGGTTTTTTTTTTCGTTTGAGGAAATTACTGTTTACCATAATTAGAACATTGATCCTTATATATATATATATTTATTACCAGTTATTAATTGCAAATTTTAAGAATTCATTAGTAGAATTTGTTATCTTAGAATAATCTTAAAATTTCTGTATTTATGGGTGTTCCTATATATGCTCACTGTTTTGTTTTAAGTAGAGCTTACTTCAGTATTAGTTAGAGTACTGTTGCACTTTTTTCTATCCTGTAAACCATGAAGTTATAAAACACAGCAAGCTGTGTCTGACATCAATCGAAAGTAATATGTATTTATAATCATACAAATGTTTTCTTCATCAACATATTAAAAAATGAAATTTATGTAAACATTTTAAAAAAGAATTAAACATAAAACATTTGACATTTGATCTATGACGAATTATAATGATAATGCATTTATTTCTGTCATAAAATGATAAAAATTCAAAAAACAATTCTGACAATGAAAGTGGCCGGATTGTGCAGACGGAAAATTGGACCCGCAGCACACTTAATTTATTTTACAGGTTATTGTAACGTAAAAAATGTAAAATAATTCTAATAAGAGCATTTAACTACTAGATAATTAGGAAAGCTCTCAAATGTCCATAAAGAAGCACTCCTGTGTTTGGCTGTTCTCGATGTTGATTTTCGAATCTTGAATTTAACATATGGAGTGCATAATTTACAATTTACAATTTCGGACATCAGATTTTAAATTTCCAATTTCGAGCTTCAATTTTGGTTTTCGTAATTAGGCTAATAGGGAATCCTTGGTTTTTTAAGCAGTAGTTACATTTAAAGATAACAAAATTAGTAATGTGCGTCTCCTATTTACATATTTCTATACAAATGATTTACAGATTTTCGGAACAATCATCGTCTCTCATATTATGTATTATAAGCCTGTTGAGTTGGATTGTGTGAGTATACGTGTATTTTTCGGTTTTGTGTTTGTAGAATCGTGCGATAATAATCGTATAGAATGTATGAGATTTTACTGATGGAGAGGATAATTTTTTGTGTGTTAATTCAAATCCAAATAGTCGAAGCATCTATTTTGAAATTCAAATGATCTAGATTAGTCTTAAATCTCATATGAACCAAACAAATCTGTAGTAAAATTCCAAAAATAATGGTCTTAAATACTTTCAGGAAGTTTATCGAAATTGGAATCACATATTTTTAAAATCCATACAATCCAAACTAGTGCTGTTGGTATAGTGAATTCAAATATATATGGTTGCCAAGTAGAAATCACAGATTAACTAGACTTTGAGGAAATTTAAAAAAAAAAAATGGAATCACATATTTTTAAAATCTAAATGATCCCGATCAGTCTTAACGTTAATATGATAAAAAAAATCTATAATTGCTAAGTAAAAATTCCAAAAATAACAGTCTTAGACTCTTTCGGGAAATTTGATAAAGTTGGAATCACATATTTGAGACTTCCCGGAAATTGACCAAAGTTGATACAGTACTCGAAACCTTTAGCAGAGTCTACATTAGTGGTACAAATAATAGGTCAACTTTCAGTTTCGTATTTAAAATAACATGAGAGGTTTTGCGTGACAGGGGAATGATATATCATATAGCTACCTGTGTAGACCAGCCCCAGGGGCGCTATTCAAATTGCAAAGCGTTTGGCACAATCTACATTGGCAGGGTAATTACTGAGCTAACTAACAGTTCAGTATTCCAGATTAGCAGAAGGTAGTCGCACGACAAAGGAATAATGTATCCCTATGCTTTGTAGCCCGGTCCCCACGCAAAGTGCAATTAATGACCCAAGTTTCATCTTTCTACATCCAGTGGCTACTGAGATTATCCTGAATATTACTAACGTACGTACGCCGAACAGCAAAACAATTGCGCAATTAACAATAAAAATCTGGACAGTCAAGGTACAATATACTTGTCAAAACGTTAATTAGTTATAATTACCTGAAACACACAACATGTTACGGAGAACAAATTTCTTTACCTGTAAATTTACTTCAGATAAAAATCACACAAATTTTAACGAAAACAATAACTCGTTTTTCTTGTGTGTTCAAAAACTGAAAAAAATGCACCATAGCTCTTTATGACATGTATGTACTTTTACAGTTTTGTATAAATTGGTTATATAAATTTAATACTATTAATTATTGTCATAATTTCATATATTGAAATTATAATCGATGTGAAATACTACTACATATTTAAAAAAGTTGTTAAAAGTTTCGAAAAAGCGAAGACGAGGAGTATATGCCATAATCAATGCAGAGTTATCGGACATGAAAATGGACTGTTCTATCCCAGAACCGTTTATGAAAGTTCAACCCTAGAACCATTTATGACAGTCCTATCTTCGAACCATTTATGACAGGGTTGATTATACCCTAAACGCTTTCAAGAATGGTTCTAGAACCGTCTCATCTGGCAGAATAGTTGAGAGATTAGAACTGATCCCGACTGTATATACAGATATAACGTACTTTTTTATTCTGTATAAAACGATAACGAAAAGAAATGAAGAATATGGTCAATTTCTCCTTTTGATTGTATTTACACGGTACTCTGTATCAAAACGAACCCGGTAGCAATTCCGAAACAAGTCGTATATTGGCCTGAAACCCCTGTGTATATACGATTATATGGACTGGGGGAAATTTATTTAAGATAAACAGTAGAAAAAAATCACAAATTATAATTAAATATCTTTGTAACAACCATTTACAGTCCATTGCAGAGAACGCGTTTGCAAACCTGGCACATATAAGGAACCGTTTTTTTTTTAATTTTAAAATTTGTAAACCTGATTATATATGAGTAGATTAATAGCATAATAATAGAGTAAAGCAGGTTCACGACCACTGTAAGTTGTACAATATAAAGTATACAAATTTCAAGCATTGGTCAATATAGTTTGGTGGATATTAAAATAAATCCGTTTTTGTTATTTATTTATTTCGTTTTATAAAACAAATTGTCTACTTTCCTTAAAAGAAAAGTATAGGCATATGCCATGAAATATATGTTTTTATTATATGCCAGGAATCTGTCTTAAGTAAAATGAATGTACAATGATTTACAGTGTATTGCTAAAAATAGATTTTTACACCTGCAAATTTAACCTTATTTTTACCATATTATACTATGCAAAAGAACAAACTTTTCTCCAAGTGTAGCTTGAACAGTATTTTTATACTGTTGACATCATTTTGTTCTTTTTGGATGCATTTTTTCTCAGAAAATCTTAATAAAAAAGTGACGAAATTTTCACATTAAGGATGTTCGCTGGTCATGTTTTTAAATTTTGTCAGATGTTCAGTATCATTTGGTTTTATCCATTTGAATGCCATAAATTATTTACCCCGCTAAGACAAATTTTTCTTTTTATACATCTTTTCCTCGCAGAATAATAAGCCATTTGTAAAAATCTTATAAAATCCTTCTTATTGTTTAATGGTTTTTGAGAAATTGTAACTGTTTAACATTAACCTGTATTAAAACTAGAGAATAAAGCAAAAGATCGCATTTCCGATATCAAATGTTTTCTTAAATAATTCAAAATGGTTTAGTTCTGCTCGACGTCCGATATAGGTCGAGGGATGATACCATGGCCGATATGGAAAATGCCATAATATAATCTATTTATCACATATTTTCAACTAAAATAATTTAGCCTCTAGAAAATAGAAAAAAAAATATGATTAACAACACAAATTTAATTCAAGAACTCAAAACAATGTTGTACAGGTTGATAATGGATTTTTTTTTTTACTTCACTATTAAGGATTTTTGTCAATGTAAATACTTATGGTCACATTGCCAGTAGACGAATTACTCATCATTGAAGATCTTTGATGTGAAAAAATGCTTTTCTTCTTCATTACTCTTTCAGACGATATTACATATAGATTAACAGTAATAGTATTTTATATCTTTATTTTTACTGATTTGCTTTGCAATTTCCTGACT
Organism: Mytilisepta virgata; assembly: GCA_028015205.1. Lineage (NCBI taxonomy): Eukaryota > Metazoa > Mollusca > Bivalvia > Mytilida > Mytilidae > Mytilisepta > Mytilisepta virgata. Next base: position 23,154,210 of record CM051513.1, read on the forward strand.
TTTTCAAAATCTAAGTCATTGTCTACAAACATTTGACAGTTTGTTCTGAGAATATCAACTTGATTTAATCCCACCACTATTCAGTGTCTGTATAAAGTCAGACTATTCTGACTCTGTTTTTTATACTTGTGTTTTATACTTTTGTATGTTCTTTTTTGTCGTGCGTTCTTTCAGATCGTTTGCTTTGATTAATTGGTATGTCGTTGTTAAACCGATTTGATGGGTACCCAAACCTCCCCTTATCTATCCTGACACTCTGGTGTATAAAACACACCATAAAAACCAACAAAGTATGATTTCCAACAAGTTGACCGCTTGGTAGGACTAAAAATTAGAAGTGGTCGGTACATAATTTAGACACAAGGGTTAGAATCTGTTCGAAAATTGTAAAACTAGCTAAGGTTCTTATATCTGTGTTGGTAAGTAAGACTACAATTACAAATCAAATAAAACATACTAGCTGCTGTTCGGGTAACATAATGACAAGGTTAAAGGATGTTTTTTAACGTTTTCATTCGACTATAATGTAACTACATCTTGACCAACATAGACATATTTCGTGTTTTTTTAATTTTAGAAGACAATGGTGTAATGGATGTTTTAAAGTTTTCAATGGTCATATTGTAAAGTTAACCCTTTACAACTTGGATGAACAAGCCTCTTATTGATATAAAGTTTATATATTCATAGTATTATCTGTAGTAAATTAATTGTGTAAAGTAATGGGATTTATATATAATAACTTATTTGGAAGTTGCACTACGTTATCTTCGATTGCAAGAAGTTCTTCTAATACATACCAATATGAAATATTTCTATTTTCAGATCTCTTTCTAACAATGATTTACAGTCTATTGTTGAGAACACATTTGTAAACCTGCCAAGTTTAATGTGTTTGTAAGCATTCATTTACACATTGATCACAAGGACTGCAATTAGTATTCTATAACAAATGAAACATATTTTTTCATGTCTGGGTAACATACCTTAGTTGTACTTTTGACAATATAATTGAGTGATATCTTTTGTCTATTACAGTTGGACACTGAAAATATTTTGTTAGTTTTTTAATTTATTGTAACAACAAAAGTTAAATTTATACAAAGCTTGAATACATTCTTCTTATTAATCATATTAATCAATGAAAGTTAAAATGGTTTATTTATGCACCTGGTTGCCACTGGACGTTAAACAATAATTCATCCATCCATCCAATTGAAATCAGATATAGTCGTTAGGTGATCCTCTTTCAGAATTGTGTAATATAACCCCGAATGTCAACAAAGAAGGCCGCCACAGCCGAGTTTATTTTACGATGGGACGATATGGTGAAATTAATAAAACACTTTGGCGCTTGGACGGGTAAATTGTGTCAGATGACCCGGACTGTCAACGAAAACGGCCGCCATAGCTTAACATTGATTAACATAGGACCCTATGGAAAAAATTCCTTTAACATATCTTTTTGTATGAAAGCACTTGGCCAATTGGAACCATACGTGGCAGCCAAGGTTATTAGACTGTCCTCTTTCAGAATTATGTCCAATAAATTAGACTTTTGTTTCTTGGGTGCCTTTTCGGCTGTTGATTGGCAAATTGACTCCAGATTAGAAATACAGGGTCCCAGGAGCCTCTATTGATTTTTCTTTCATCATTAATTTTATTAGTGATGTTGTCCCTTTGATAAACTATGCATTGATAAAGTATTACGTGATATATGGTGTCTCTCACTGCTAGCGCCCGATTTGTAATGATAAGTAATTCTTCAGGTGAAATGAGTATTGGACAAGATAACTACGCACTGTCGAAACATGGCATATTATTGGTAAAACTGTATGCACTTGGGAACCATACATTTCTGGGGCAGTTGTTGTATTATTTTGATTGTCCTGGTATCTAAAAGTTTGCCTTACAGTTGACCAATACATTAAGACCAGCTCATGAAAGTTATGAATGAATTATGCAATGGTTTAAATTTTCTTGTGCTGAACTATCTTAAACTTCATTTGATCAATCTTGATGAACTGCAAGAAAACAAATCTTGATTTTGTTTTAAAATATCGTGATGCAGAAATTCACGAATTCAACAAATCACCAAAATAGGATAAGAAATATAATTATGGAGTGTCCCTTTTTGGCCCCTTTTGAATTTAAACCGGAATGGCTAGTCGAGATTAAAAGTTTGTAACTTGTTGCTGTTGTTTTTGTTATCATTTATGATAACAAAAGACTAAATCATATGTATGTCTTTAGGTAAATAAATGTTCCACTGGAATATATCAAAAGGGTTTTGTTAAATTTGGTTTTTCAGACTTCTGCATAACAATCGATTGCTGACTATTGCTAAGAATACGTTTGTGAACCTGACTAGTTTATATGAGTTGTAAGTATTCTTTAATAATCAATAACAGAGACTAAAATTAGTGTACTAAATAAAGGAATAAAATTGGTTCTCTGTTGGTGAGAAAAAATCTTGTGAAATGGACATTGTGTTGATTGTGATTTCACTATTTCACTATTTCGTGAGATCGTTCTTAAGTTTGTGATCTTAGATCTTATATGAAGAAATGTAGTGTTTTGCTCCTTAGGTATACTTATCCTCTATAAGGGGTTTAAATCATTCGGTGATAATTTAAATGTTCAATTATACCTATATGTCAGGAAAATCCATTACAAGTTAGCGCCTGACGATTAGCTAGCTTAGATATCTTTAGTGAGATCTCATGTCGTTCTTATATGGACACCTCATTGGACTTGACACTTTAATGAATTTATTAAATGTTTTTTTAAATTTTATTTCTTAATGTATTCTGCCGGCATTTGTTTATATAATACATTCTCATGACTTATTTTTCATTTGGATTTCGAATGTACGTACTTTTGCCACTGTTCTTCAGATTGTACGCATTCATCATTAATAATCCAGACAAGATTTACTGTATCAAATAAAACATATGTTTTGCTGTGTGAGTAACAAACACCTAGCTGAAAGAATATATCTTTTACATTCAATGATTATTTTCTTTCGACTACAACTAATTACGTTGTATGCACATACAAGCAAAGTGTCAGAAAGCAAATGTTGTGTAAAATTATAACCGAGAGCCCCATTCTGACCGACATAGATATCGGTTGTGAGTTCGTGATCTTCAAAGAAATAAAATAGGGAAGTTTCCATCGATTTGTGTAGTAATGTAGCCGGGTCTATTTTTGGCAATGGCAACAAACTCTGCATAGGGTTCTACTTGGGTTATATTGATTGTAAATAAACCCTACAATAATAAAACACAGTAATAACAAAACAATACATGTATCACAAAGACATTACAACACATAAGACAGAGTACTGTTCAAAGGGCAATAACTCAAATTGATTCAAACTGATTCTGAATAAAGTTTTGAAACCGTTACTGAAAATATCTAACATGTATAAATAAATACGGATTCTAATTAGGCTTTCTAATATTCATTAATTATGAAATAATTAATAATTAACCTATATGAAACTTTGCAATAACATTTCCAAACAAATCATATCTCTTATCTAATAAATACTTTATATTAAAAATATACGCAACAGCATTAAACTAAGACACATATAGACACACACAACACAGAAACAAACACTGCTTATCCTATTTGTGGTACAAGGGTCCACAACAATTAGGCAGTGCCCCTTATTGTATAAACGTCACTATTGCTCCTAAATATAATAAAAATAAATATTAAGTACAATGCCCAAATTAAAATTTCATTATCTAAATGAAGCAATACATTTACTATAAAAATATCTTTAAACCATTTATTTAAAAAATGATTCATTCTATCTCTCAAAACTTTTACTCTGAAATTACCACCTTCATTCAAAGAATAAGATTAAAGGAAAAGATAAGACAGTGTGAATTGATATACTGTAAATAACTGGCCTTCTGATAAACTAAACTATTAGTCTCGGAAGAGATACAAAAAAAAAACTTCTGATCATTTCAAAATCTATCTGAAGTATATCCAAGACAAAGGGAATTTAAACCAACCAATAGAAAGTTAAAGAAAGTATTCACTATACCAGTCAACCATGAAAGTACATGTACATCAGTAAATCAAAGCACTGAAGTACTGTCTACAATTAGTAAATATGGACCAGTAATAAAATAATATAAAGTCAAATATTATGAAATAAATATATGATATTTATTATTCAATAATCATAACAGATAAAATTACACACTACTACAAACTCCTCCACATTAGAAATGACGTCCTCCTCATCCAATGCATGACAGATTATAATTACACAAATCAATTACACAATGTAATCTAAAGAACTGAATAACAGTACTCTATTGCAAATATAAACAAACAAACATACACAATGACATAAGATAAATCAAATCAAATCACAAATTAAACAGAATTTTTCACAATGTCTATCAAAGCTTGACTAGCTTTTTTCTCCATATCTTTCAAATTTCCTTGATTGATTAAGTTCATCATAAATTCTGCTCTTGTTTTCCAATTATCTGTAGTCACAATAGCACTTTTAGTCACATACTGGCCAGATCTTTTCCAATAAGGCTCTGTTTTAGTTCGAGTTGATCTTCTTGGTGGAATAGGAGGGTGAACATTTTGAGGCGGAGTCGCAAGTCTCTGCAACGTTCCCTCCTCCAGTTCCACATCCTGAACAATACCCTGAATAATTTCTGAATCATCCATTTGTTCGTCTTGTTCTTCAGAAGCGCTTCCTTCTAACTCAGAATCATTTCCGACACTATTATTAGACTGGGCGTCTCCAACAGATTCTGTTCCTAAATCTAATACTGGCACTACACCATCTAAATCAGTACAATCTTCATCATTTGGTTCAATACTGGTAGGAGCATTGATTATCGATCCATTTGGTTTCACCAATACATATGTTTCCTCCTCCCCTGAAGATTCCTCTGATGATGTTTCTGAACTTGAATCTGATTGTTTCTTTGATTTATCCATTTGTCTTGTTCTTAATCGTGGCAGTGGTTTTGGACGATTAATTTGTTCTTGCTCATTGATGTATCCAATAGGTAACAATAAATTCCTGTGAAGAGTTCTAGATTTACCTTCCCCATTCTTCTTTTTCACTGTAAACACAGGGATATTCTCATTCGGTTTATCGATAACAATGTAAACCTCAATTTCTCACTTATCCTGAATTTTATGTTTTACATCGAAAGCTACCTGTTTGACTAAAAATTATCACCTTGTTCAACTGTTGCACCTCTTTTTCTTAAATCGTATCCTTCTTTTTGTTTTGATTGTGCTTTTTGTGATGCTTCTGATGCTAATTTGTATGCTTTTGTTAGTCGTTCTCTTAAAGTCTCAACATATTTTGTCTGTGATACTCTGTCTTTCTCTGATGTTAATCCAAATGCTAAATCTGTTGGCAATTTGGGATGTCGACCGAACATAAGAAAATATGGTGATTGTCTTGTGGATTCATGGCGTGTACAATTATAGGCATGTACTAAAGGTCCAACATGTGATTTCCAATTTGTTTTCTTATGTGGTTCCAATGTGCCAAGCATTGAAAGTAATGTCCTATTGAATCTTTCTGTCATACCATTTCCCATAGCATGATATGGAATTGTCCTTGACTTTTTGATTCCCACGACAGCACACAATTCCTTAATCAAATGCCCCTCATAATTAGCTCCCTGATCTGAATGTATCCTTTTTGGAATCCCATAATAAATTAAACAATACATCTGCAGTTGTTTTCGCTGTTTGATTCTTTGTAGGATATGCCTGTGCATACCTAGTAAAATTATCAGTCAACACCAAAATATCTTGCTGTCCTCCTTTTGATTTCTCCAATGTCAAAAAGTCAATACACACTAATTCCATAGGCTGGCTTGTTGAAATACTTACCAATGATGCTCTTCTTGGCTCCTTTTTCCTCTTAATACATCTTCCACAATGTTGTATCCAGTCATCAATAGCTTTGCTCATTTCTGGCCAATAGAATCTTTCTCGAATGAGATTATTGGTTCGATCCCTTCCTGGATGTCCCATTTTGTTGTGTAAAGTCTCCAACAAAGTATGAATATGAGTAGGTGGTAACAATAACTGGTTAACTATTGATCCATCCGCCATACTTACCTGCCTATATAGAATTCCATTATCACATTTAAGATGATCAAACTGTCGTTGTAATGGACTTGTTGGAATTTGTCCTCTCTCTGGTTTCTGACCACTTTTCACAAACACTTTCAACTGTTTTATCTCTGGATGTTGGTCTTGTATGTATTCCCAATCTAAATCTTGATATATCTGATGTGCCATATCAGTTCCATTGTGTGTAATAATATCAGGTGAAACAGATAAAGATTCTACTAATGATGTTCTTTGAGTACCACACATTGCTTTGATGGAATCAGTTGTAATGGTTGATATAGGTAACCTTGATAATCCATCAGCATCTAAATAGCTTTTTCCTGGTCTGTAAAATATTTCAAAGCTATATGATGAAAGTGAAGCAAGCCATCTATGTCCTGTTGCATCCAAATTAGCAGTTGTTAAGACATAAGTCAATGGGTTGTTATCTGTTAGAACTTTGAATGTATTTCCATAAAGATAATCATGAAACTTATCACACACAGCCCATTTTAATCCAAGAAATTCCAATTTGTGGGCTGGGTAATTCTTTTCCGACTTTGATAATCCACGACTAGCATACGCAATTACACGATTCTTTTCATCTTGTTCCTGATACAAAACAGCTCCAAGTCCGATACCACTAGCATCAATATGTAGTTCGAACGGTCTTGTATAATCAGCATATTCTAAAATAGGTGCAGTTGAAAGGCGATGTTTTAATTCCGTAAATGCTAATTCCTGTTTTTCGTCCAAATGCCACGGTTTTTGTACTTTTGATTTCTTTTTGTTCTTTTTCTGTGGTGTTGGCATGAGTTCTGTAAATGGCTGTGATACTTGACTGAATTTTTCAATAAATCCCCTATCATATCTTGCAAATCCAATGAATTGTCTACCTTGTTCCGGTGTTGTTGGAGTAGGCCAATTAATGATTTTCTCAATTTTCTCTGGGACAGTCTCCACTCCTTCCTCTGAAACAATGTGTCGAACACAGCGCACTTTAGGTTTGAAAAAGGTACATTTCCCCGGTGAAAGTTTCAGATTGGCCTCTCTTATACGGTCAAACACTAATTTGAGTCTTTTCAGATGTTCCTCATATGTCATCGAAAAGATAATTATATCATCAATGAAGATACAACAAATTTTAAGGTGTAAATCTCCTAAACAGTCTTGCATAAGCCGTTGATACGTTGCAGGTGCATTTGACAATCCAAACGGCATTCGATTAAATTCGAAAAATCCTAATGGTCCAACCGTAAATGCAGTCCTTTCTTTATGCGGTCCATGAATAGAGATTTTGGTGATAACCGGACTTCATATCAATGACGGAAAAGAAACGGTTTCGACTTAGACTATCTAATATTTCCTCTATCCTTAGTAATGCATAAGCATCCTTTTTAGTCCTGTTGTTTAACTGACGAAAATCAACACATATCCTAAGTGACTTATCCTTCTTTTTAACTAAAACAACATTTGATGACAATGGACTATGTGATTTATGAATTATTCCTGCTCTTAGAAGTTGATTTAAATGATTCCTGACCTCATCATACATTGAAGGGGGTATTCTCCTATACCTCTGTTTGAATGGTTCATCATCTACTAATTCAATTTTATGTTCTACCATGCCAGTATGTCCAATGTCAACATCATCCTTTGAAAATATATCACTATAACTAGTAATCAGATTCTTTGCTGTCGCAAGTTGTTCCTCATTCAGATTCTCTGTATTGAATTTTACTTGGTCTAAAAGTGGAACTTTGAATTCTTCCTTATCCTTGAAATTATTCTCCTGAATTGACACAGGTTGAATTTCACAAAGAATAGCTTGTGGTGGAATATTCACAGTTTGCGTTGTCACATTACTTATTTCCACTGATACTGGTTTGTTATTCCTGTAATTGTAGTCAATTAATGTTGGAGCCAAATCTAAGTCAGATGGAATAATAGATTTATTTGTTGAATGAATCATTGCTGCTGTAGATGGATATGACAACTCCTTATCTAAATATCCTGTTAAAGTTACGTTGCTGTTTGGTTTGATTAAGATGTTCTTATGTTCTGCACGTTTAACAATTGCTAGCTTATAGTTGTTCCTTAATAGTTCCTTTTCTCTAAGAAGTGAATGATGAATTACATGGTGTTTTAAGATTTGTTGTTTGTAAGAATCTATCTCCATATTTCTGTAGTAAATAATCCATTATTGAAGATAAAATATTTGTTCCAATCAAAAGTGGTACATCCTTATGATACGGACTATCCGGAATAATCAAGAAAATTCCATAATAAGTATCCTTCAAATCCTTCAAATAAAATTCTGTATATATCCTTCTTAAGGTAATGAATTTCCTCCAGCACAGTCAATATTCAATAATGTTTCAAGTGGTTGAATAGGTAAATTTGCCAAATTTTGTTCATAAAATGTCCTATTAATTGTTGAAAGAGTAGATCCTGTATCTAATAACGCACAAACAGATTGATTTCTTATAATTTCAGTTTCTGTAGGTTTTCCACAAAGTCCAACAGGCATTTTTGTATCTGAAAGTTGAAAGTTGATTGTCGGGCCATTACCAATTAATTGATTGTCTACAATAGGCCTCTCGTTGCAGACTTCTGCTAGTTTAAAGGCTTGCCATCCTTGTCTTTGGTTGCTTTGCATCCTTTTGCTATGTGTCCCTCCTGTCCACATCTATAGCAAATAACAGGTTCTTGAGATTTATAATCTGTTTTAGGTTTATCACTGAATGATCGTGAATTCCATCTACCCCGACCACGGCCTCGGTCCATATTTCCTCGAACAGGTCTATAATTGTCTCTTCCATATGGTCTATTAGGTCTTCCATAATTTAATTATGGTGTATATCCACTTGCTTCTAATTTGGTTAATCTAGCATTAATTTGCTTCAATATTCCAGCTGTCTCTGATTCTGGTTTCTTGGCCACTGCTACTTTACAGTCTTGCTTACTCTGTTTTGGAATAATTCCATGTTCCAGTTTATGGTTTTTCTCCATTTTTCTCAATGCTATCCTTAAGTCGTCAAACCCTTTATATTTCTCCTTCTCATAGTGAATTTTATCTTTCAGTTCAGGTCTTAACCCTTTCCAAAGCATATCATGCAACATGGAATCCACTTCATGAATATTCACTTTTTGAATTTTGACAGCTTTATCCAAAATATCTTCTAGCCTACAACTCCAGGATGACACATCTTCATCTGGCTTCTGTCTAGATCCATAGAATTCTGACATGATGGACTCTTTTTCCTCTATTGTTCTATATACATTGTCCATTTTATCAATGATCTGAACTATATCTGCACTCTCTCCTAATCGCAAAACAACTCGTCCTGTTTCGCCCTTCAGCGATCTTCTAATCGCTTGCGTAATAGCTTCCTTTGAATGTGTACTCTCATTTAATACACACCGTACCTCATATCTCCATAGATCATATGTAGTATAGTCACTTTTCGATACAGTTCCAGAAAAGTTGCTTAATCTAGGTACATATGGTGTATGCACTACTTGTTGTTGAACAAATTTTTTCATCCATTCCTTTAGTTCTGCTGGATTTGTTGTTTTTGGAGTAATGTTCATTTCCTCCAATGTTTTTAATAAATCCTTGTATTGTTCTGGAACTTCAGCCATGTTGATTCAATATTAAATGAAACCCAATCCTATATGTTAATTGTAACGATAATTTCTGGTGAAGTATTCGGTATAGTATAGCGTAGCGAAACCCACACTGACTATTATGTTTCAAGAAAATTATATTCGATATCTTGTCCAAAATTATTATTCCTACGGTAATACAGTCTCATGCCAACAGTCGTCTATGATTTGTTCCGTTATTTTCCTCAACCAAACAGCAGCTAAAATTTTAGTTGGGTGTATTCCTCCTTATAAAGTTGGTAATTGTGGTGCAGTCTACGTTGTAATTTATCCCTTTTTGCTCCTTTACGACATTTTGAGACAACAGTCAAATCCGAAGAAAATTTTGGAGAATAGCTATTCAATTCAGAATTGATGTCCTTTATTTTTCTATTTAGTGTAAAAATTTGTTCCTCCAATTCCTGTTGTTGTTCTTTAAATTGTTCCAATTCCGGATGACGTCGTCGTCTTTCGTTCCAAGCAATAATTTAATAAATAGGCACTTCCAATACTGTTAATTTCGAATATGGATATTGGCTTATAATATTCCTTATTTGTTGAATTTCTTGTATAATTTCATTAATCGAATCTGATGAAAATGTTGTTAATGATATGCAACCTCCTTTGAATTAAGATGTCAAGTTGCAAGTTCCAAACCAAATGTAAAAAGAAATATTTCCGTAACGTTTATGAAGATATTCTATGTTTTCCTCAAGCCAAATTCTTCCTTTCTTAATTGTTGATCCTCGACTGTATTTCAAAATAATTTGACTTTCCTGGGTTGTCAATATTTCATCCTTTAAATGTGATGCTTTACGGTCGGAAAGTACAATCGGTGTTAAATATTGAAAAATCGCGCGTTTGTTTTAACGGACGACGCAAAAACTTCGTAAGTTTACGGACTGACATGAATGAATAAACAAAATAAATATGCGAATAAATCAATAAGGCTATAAATAACTATCCAATATCAATGGGAAGGCAATAGCACAACAACTGGGTGAGGTGGGGTAGGGGTGTGAGTAAGATCAACTACACATAATCTAAGTACAATATCAATAGGGATGCTTAAATATGAATAACAGCAATAAACTCAAGTCCAACTGGTGATCAAATCATTCGCAATACTCAATATCACGTGCAAGATGTGCGTAAAAGTATAGAATAGGAGAACGACTAAGAAAAATAATAAAGAATTCACATACTATATCTTTCACTCACTGACGCATAATGCAACAAAAAATTTTAAAAAATTAACTCAAAAAAATACTACCTATACTTATATGTATTAAATAACCTAAGTACACATGTACTAAAGAACTAAGGTCAAGGTCATCTACAAGTGTACCAATAATATTCCAATTAAACCTCAGTATTTCTCAAAATAAATACTAAATTTCAATATCACACACCAGCACTATACAAATAAACCTTTTAAATATAACCGGTTTGAGTTAAACTAAGTGTATATTTAACCGCAAAGTATGTACAACTAAATTGCACAGAATAAGAAGTTAAACAAACATCAAACACAACAATCAATCAAAATGCATGTAACTGCTAGCTATACTTTGCAATAATACTTCAATGATTGCAGATTTAGACAATATCAGTACAGTACAACCAAAGAAAAATTATTACTAACTGTAAATATCCCTATTTTACAATACCATAATACACATTTTCAATTTTGGCCAAAATAATCTAAGTGTATTACTATTTATAATGTTACTATAACTTCAAAATAATTACAAATAGCTATGTATGTGGTTGCATACATGTATATTCTCACCAATAACACCGTCTATAACACTGCTGTACAGCTGTATATTACGGATAATCACAGAAATTCAAAAACTGTGCACAGAAATTGTTCATGCTTCACTTAATTCGTGACTTCCTCCAGCTGATCCAATGTAGGGTTCACCGCAGGTTCAATCCAAAATCTACGTGGGCGCCATTTGTAGCCGGGTCTATTTTTGGCAAAGACAACAAACTCAGCATAGGGTTCTACTTGGATTATATTGATTGTAAATAAACCCGACAATAATAAAACACAGTTATAACAAAACAATACATGTATCACATAGACATTACAACACATAAGACAGAGTACTGTTCAAAGGACAATAACTCAAATTGATTCAAACTGATTCTGAATAAAGTTTTGAAACAGTTACTGAAAATATCTAACATGTATAAATAAATACGGATTCTAATTAGGCTTTCTAATATTCATTAATTATGAAATAATTAATAATTAACCTATATGAAACTTTGCAATAACATTTCCAAACAAATCATATCTCTTACGAAATGCTACTTATCTAATAAATACTTTATATTAAAAATATACGCATCAGCCCTAAATTAAGACACATATAGACACGCACAACACAGAAACAAACACTGCTTACCCTATATGTGGTACAAGGGTCCACAACAATTAGGCAGTGCCCCTTATTGTATAAACGTCACCATTGCTCCTAAATATAATAAAAATAAATAATAAGTACAATGCCCAACTTAAAATTTCATTATCTAAATGAAGCAATACATTTACTATAAAAATATCTTTAAACCATTCATTCCAAAATGATTCATTCTATCTCTCAAAACTTTTACTCTGAAATTACCACCTTCATTCAAAGAATAAGATTAAAGGAAAAGATAAGAAAGTGTGAATTGATATACTGTAAATAACTGACCTTCTGATAAACTAAACTATAAGTCTCAGAAGAGATACAAAAAAACTTCTGATCATTTCAAAATCTATCTGAAGTATATACAAGACAAAGGGAATTTAAACCAACCAATAGAAAGTTAAAGAAAGTATTCACTATACCAGTCAACCATGAAAGTACATGTACATCAGTAAATCAAAGTACTGAAGTACTGTCTACAATTAGTAAATAAACTCTCGGTTGTGTTCAAGTTAACGTTTTCATTCAACTATAATGTAACTACATCTTGACCAATGTGTAAGGGATGTTTTAAAGTTTTCGTTGGTCATATTGTAAAGTTAACCTTTTACATATTAGATGAATAAGCCTCCTCCGATTAAATTTATGTAAAGTTTATATATTCATAGGATTAACTGTAGTAAATGAATTGTGTAAGCGTTATAGGATTTGATTGAAAGAAGTTCTTATAATACATACCGATATGAAATATTTCTATTTTCAGATATCTTGATGACAATGATTTACAGTATATTGCTGAGAACACATTTGTAAACCTGCCAAATTTACGGTGGTTGTAAGCATTCATTTTAACATTGATCACAAAGACTACAATTAGTATACTATAACAAATGAAGCATATTTTTCCTGTATGGTAACCTAGCTTAGTTGTACTTTTCGACAATTTTATTGAGTGATTTCCTTTGTCTATTACAGTTGGACACTGAAAATATTTTGTTAGTTTTTTAATTTATTGTAACAACAAAAGTTAAATTTATACAAAACTTGAATACATTCTTCTTATTAATCATATTAATGAATGAAAGTTAAAATGATTTATTTCCTAACCATCATCTTCTGCCTCAGCAAACGTTTCATCAAACGCTGCTTTCTTTTATAATGTCTTACAGTTTATTGCATTTTGCGCAGAAATTTTAAAGTATGTGCTATTGTGTAATATAAATGTACAAACTGATGTTCTCTTTCTCAAAAATTGTCCTTGGATTGACAGAAATCGTTGCTTACATAACACTTCCTCCCCCTCCCCCTTTCCCCCACACAAACCCTTCGCTTTAAATTCAATAAATTGCCAGAAATCAAGAAACCATTAACTTAAAAGAGCTTATTTTGAAACATTTGCTGAAGCGAAAGAAGTTTCTATGGGACATACACTATATCAAGCTTCAAAGAACGTTTTCTTTTTTCTTTTATTTATGTCTTTTATGCCATCTATTACTTGTATACTTAATTTTATGATATAACTATTTCAGTTCCTGGATTAGGGTATCCGATCAGTTTGAGAAAAAAATCATAATGAATTGTATATCTCGATTATTGATTGGTGTATAAAATTCTGCTTCGATAGTCTCGTTGCTTTTAAAGAACTACCACTGATGCCTTCAGTATTCCTTGTAAACGAAAAAACCTATCTATTAACGAGAACTAAAAACATGTTCAGAACTGAAATTTTTAGATGGTTCAAGGTGTTAATCCAAAATGCAATCTACTGATATGCTTTGTCGTATGCATGAAGTGAGAAGGGCAATGCAGACTACATGGATGTGTATTGTTACAGCTGATTCGAAATTTCGAATGAATACGTTTTCTACATTCTCGGTATTGAAACTCCCCAAGGTTCGCCTTCATAAAGATCTCTACTGTGGAAGTGCAATAACCAACTGCTCGTGAATTAAGCTTCTATACATACATTGACATGGAACAGTGCCATTTATATGTGTAAAAAACTTAATTATTTTTTTTTCCATTTTGTGTCTACAAAGTATTAAAATATATCGGCAAAAATTGGTCAAAGTATATCGCATGTTGCTGGTCCGAGCTGCCGGTAAACGATGTTTATCAAATGCATAGGTTCAATATTGTATAATTTGATTTTACAAACTTTACAGAGACAAACAAATGCTGTATCTTTAAATATACTTTGCTGATAGTATTAACTTGTTATCAAAAACAAATTTGAACGATTAAAAATGCAAGAACAGATGTAAAGTGTAAATTTAATTGAATTAACCTAATTATAGAATATAAGCGAATCGTTCATATAATATCATGTATGCATAGTCCATGTAGCTTTTAAGTTAGTATTTTGATAAACTGTATTTAACTCTTTGTTGTGATAAACTAACAGATTGAGAATTTATAATATATTATAAAATATAATGCACCAATGTGGACATTTGGATTCACTAAGTATGTGCCCATAACGAAAAGAAATGAAGAACATGGTCAATTTTTCCTTTTGATCGTATTTAAACGGTCTTCTGTATCAGTTGTTCTGTTTATTTGCCAAGAAAGCCATCCGATATTGGCCACCAAAACAAACCCTGTAGCAATTCCGAAACAAGTCGTGTATTGGGCTGGAACCCCTGTGTATATACGATTATGTGCACTGGGGAAATTCATTTAAGACAAATAGTAGAAAAAAAAATCTTAAAGTATAATTATATATCTTTGTAACAACTATTTACAAACTATTGCTGAGAAAGCGGTTGCAAACCTGACACATATAAAGACACCGTTTTTTTTCATTTTAAAATATGTAAAACTGATTATATATTGGTATAGTAAATAGCATAATAATAAAGAGTAAAGCAGGTTGACGACCACTGTAAGTTGCACAATATAAAGGATACAAATTTCAAGCATTTCTCAATATAGTTTGGTAGATATTAAAATAAATCAGTTTTTCTTATTTATTTCTTTCGTTTTATAAAACAAATTGTCTACTTTCTTTTAAATGAAAATACACAAGAAAAGTATAGGCATAAAACGTAATTATATTGGGACAGTGAAACACGAATCGAATGCTGCCATGCGAGCGATATATGGTAAACGGGACGCTAATGCCACGAAATATATTTATTTCTATAACAATATGTCTGATTCTGTCTTAAGTCAAATGAATTTACAATGATGTACAGTGTATTGCTAAAAACAGGTCTTTACACCTGCAAACTTTAACCTTATTGTTATATAAAAGAACAAACCTTTCTCCACGTGTAGCTTGAACAGTATTTTTATACTGTTGACATCATGTGTTTCTTTTTGGATGCATTTTCACTATTGCTTAATTGATTCAGAAAATCTTAATGAAAAGGTGACGAACGTTTCACAGTCAGGTTGTTCGCTGGTCATATTTTTTTTGTCAGATGTTCAGAATCATCTGGGTTTATCAATTTGAATGCCATAAATTATTTTCCCCACTAACATCCTTTTTTTCATAAATCTTTTGAATGCAGAATAATAAGCCATTTATAAAAATGACATGAAATCCTTCTAATTATTTAATAGTTTTTTTCAGAAATAAAACTTGTCAATGAATCAAGAGAGCATATTTTTCCCGCCAAATTTTCAATAAAACTAGCACACAGATGTATAATATAATTTTCGCTCTTTCAGTTCCTTATTTATTAGTGTTATGAAAAGCTTGTTATTTTGAAACTGAGCAGCGAACATCCGTAATTAAGCGAAAAGAAACCGTTTGCCCTAGACAGATTGTTAACTCCCTGTCAAGATTTGCCTGTTTCCAATAAACAGCTTCCAATAAAATAAACTTAAATAAAACGAAAACAAAAAAAAGAATTCCCTACACAATAATTGCATGTTCTTAATGTAATAGTTATACTGATGCTCGTTACAATACATTATATATTTTTCTACTTTAGAAGATATTGGGGAAGTCCTAATTACCATGTAGAAAAATATCGTTATGAAAGCTATCACTTCAGGCAATTGTAGCTGTTTTACATTAACACGTATCAAAATTAGAGAACAAAGCATGAAAGCGCCTTTCTTATATCAAATTTTTTCTGAAATATATCAAAATGGTTTTGTTCTCTTACTCTTTCCAGATATCTAAAACACAATCGATTGAAGTCTATTACAGAAAAATCTTTTGGAAACCTGACAGGCTTAACTCGTTTGTAAGTATTCTCTTAACAAAAGATAACCAAAACTACAAGTCGTGCACAAAATAAATTAAAAGATTCTTCTTTTTCTTTTTTTCTTTTTTTTTTGGGGGGGGGGGGGGGGGGGGTTCCACTATCCTAGGCCTTTGATACAACTTTTGAGTCTCACATCGACGAAATGTGGATACCTTGTGCATTACATTTGATATGGAAGGAAAAAAATTACTTCTTATTGTAATTGTGGTAAACCCTTGTCCTACAGCTTGTTCATGCTCTACGACTACTTCGACTGTTTCTGTTAACAGCTATAAAATAAACATTGGAGACGGTCCGGAAAATATACCAAATACTACCTATTATCTGTGAGTACAATTAAAGATCTAGTATAAGAATTTTTTATTTTAAAATATAGGGCTGTCTAAAGTAGTGAAAAATACTTTTTATCTCGTAAATCACCTATTTCAGAATGTTTTCACGCTCTGCCAAAAAATGATCTTATTTTTCTGTGATGTGAATTGGAATATTTTAGATGAGGGGTGTTATACTGACAACCAGTTCCATTTTATGCACATATTAGGAAATTTTTCTTAAACCAATAATACCACCCACCCCTCTCCCCTTCCCTGCCGAAAGAAAAATATCAAATATTTTTTGATCCCATGCAAATACCATGCAAACATACCTCTGAAATATTATTTTGCCAAAACTTACTTCAAGTTTTACTCTAACCCAATATGAAAACATGGAAAAATATAATGCGCCAATGTGCAAACTTGGATGTACTAAGTATGTGCACAAAATGACCAACCGAAAGATTACTTGTATATTCTGTAGATAACGAAAAGAAATGAAGAATATTGTCAATTTCTCCTTTTGATCGTATTTTAACGTTCTTCTGTATCAGTTGTTCTGTTCATTTGCTATGGAAGCCACCCGATGTTGGTCACCAAAACAAACCCGGTAGCAATTCCGAAACAAGTCGAAAGATACTTTTTTTTTCAAGATGGTCAGACAAATAATTCCGTTTTACAGTTATAATTTGAATGAAAGAATATAATTTCACACTGACAGAATGCAATTGTAACATTTTGGAAAATGTTGTGACTTGATTCCCATATGACCATGCCCAGCAATGCCACAGTCGCTGTCGTGATCATTTGGACAGAAGAACACCGAATCTCCTAAGAAATGACATCAAAAAATTCAAAACACCTTTAAATATGTATATTTGTCCATTAATATAGAGGCTGCCTTCCGTAGACAAGGCCTATACAGATCATAATGGTATTCGAGGTCTTACAAGAAATGCACGAAACAAATAAATTTATTTTCAAATTGAGAGCGGAGGCATCGGGGGCCGAGTGTTCTAGGTAGTTCGTCACGACTACTAATGTTCACTAGCCTGTCAACACTGTGGCTGTGAGTTCGAATCTCACCTGTGAGGGGGGTGTTCGACTTCTATCTAAATTTACGAGGATTGCCAGTTTTCCTACGGAAGGTCGGTGATTCTCTCCGGGTACTCCGGCTTCTTCCACCAATAAAAAAATGGCCGCCGGGAAATAACCAAATATGCTGAAAACGACGTAAAACCCCAACTAAAAAAACAAACAGATTGAGAGCATAATACTGAGATATGCGATTTTTGCAAGGAGGCAACGAAAGTGATGCATTGTCACAGAGAATAAAGTTGTAAACTGCTGAAAGAAAGCAAAATGATAAATTGTTGATTTAATTTCATATTTAATAAATAGTTCATGACACTGGGGGCAATATGGCATTATATGGACCGGCAGGTCACTCCAAAAACATTATATGGACCGACTATGTCTTATATTATATTTAGGAATCACTTCTAAATTATGTCTTTAATCTCGGAGGGGGTTACTCGCCGTAACCATCTATACAATGGGTCGTTACCGCAACAGGTTTTTTTCTCACCACCACCACTACTAAATGTAATTTCTTCAGACATCCCTATCATATCTTTCTGAAGTATTGACAAATATTTTGCATCTTATAAAACTCCTATTGGAGAATGTTTTCACGCACTGCTAGAAAATTACCTTGTATTTTTGTGGTGTAAATTGGACTGATAATCAGTTTCATTTTAAGCAAAGATTAGGCAATACATTTAAATCAAACCCTATACACCTACGCCCCCTCCCTCACCATCCCGAAAGAAAAAGATCAAACATTTATTGATCCCATGCACATACCATGTAAACACACCTCTGAAATATTATTTTGCCAAAAATACTTCAAATTTTACTCAACACCCAATATAAAAACATGGAAAACATCAAAATATAATGCACAGATGTGCACACTTTGATGTACTGAGTATATGCACAAAATGACCAACCAATAGATTACTTGTATATTCTGTAGATAAGGAAAAGAAATGAAGAAAATAGTCAATTTCTCCTTTTCATCGTATTTAAACGTTCGTCTGTATCAGTTATTCTGTTCATTTGCCACGGAAGCCATCTGATTTTGGCCACCAATACAAACCCGGTAGCAATTCCGAAAAAAGTCGTATATTAGCCTGGATCTCCTGTGCATATACGATTATATGGAATGGGGAAATTTATTTAAGACAAATGGTAGAAAAAAATTCTTAAAGTATAATTATATATCTTTGTAACAACCATTTACAGTCTACTGCTATGAAAGCGTTTACAAACCTTACAGATATAAGGGAACAGTTTTTTTTTTTCATCTTAAAATATGTAAACCTGATTATATATGCGTTTAATAAATAACATACTAATAAAGAGTAGAGCAGGGTCACGACTACTGTAAGTTGTAAAATATAAACGGAACAAATTCCAAACATTGGTCAATATAGTTTTGTGGATATTGAAATTAAAATTTTGTTAGTTATTTATTTCGTTTTATAAGAAAAAATGTCTACTTTCCTTAACATGAAATAGACAAGAAACGTATAGGCATGAAATGTAATTAGAATAGGCATTGAAACACGAATCGAATGCTGCCATGCGAGCGATACATGGTAAACGGGACGCTCATACTCATACCATGAGCTATATTTTTTACTACAGCAATATGACTGAACCTGTCTTAAGTCACACGAATTGACAATGGTGTACAGTGTACTTCTGAAAACAGTTTCTTACACCTGTAAACTTTAACTTTATTGTTATATAAAAGAATAAACCTTTCTCCACGTGTTTATACTGTTGAAAACATTTTTTACTTTTTGGATGCATTTCCACTATTCCTTAATTGACTCAGAAAATCTTAATTAAAAGGCGACGAAATATTCATATTAAGGATGTTCGCTGATCATTTTTTATTTAGTTTTGTCAGACGTTCAGAATCATCTGATTTTATTAATTTGAATGCCATCAATTATTTTTCAAACTAACGCCCATTTTTTTTCATAAATCATTTGCAAGCAGAATGATAAGCCATTTGTAAAAATCTTATGAAATTCTTCTTATTATTTAATGGTTTTTGGGAAATAAAACTTGTCAATGACAAATAAATGTAAAATCAAGAGAGCATATTTTCCCGCCAATTAGTCAATGAAACAAACACACGGATCTATATTTTGTTTTGCTTTTTAGTTCCTTATTTACCAGTGTATGAAAAGCTTGTTATTTTGAAACTGAGCAGCGAACATCCTTAATTAAGCGAAATGAAACCATTTGCCCTGAGGCAGGTTGTTAACTCCCTGTTAAGAATTGCTTCTTTCCAATAAACCGCTTCCAATAAAATGAACTTAAAAAGACCGAAAAAATCAAAGGATTTCCTAAAAAGTAATTGCGTTTTCTTAATGTAATAGGAATAAAGATGCTCGAAACAATAGATTATATTTTTCTACTTTTCAACATATCATAGTAGTCCTAATTACAATGTAGAAAGTCAAAATATCGTTATAAAAGATATCACTTCAATCAATTGTAACTGTTTAACATTTACCATGTATTAAAACAATCAACAAAGCAAAAGATCGCATTTCCGAAATAAAATGTTTTCTAAAACATAACAAAATGCTTTGGTTCAGCCCGCTGTCCAGTAGAGATCGAGGGGTGATACCAGGGCCGATATGGAAAATGCCATTTTATAATCTATTTATCACATATTTTCAACTAAAAAGATTCTGCCTGTAGAAAACAGAAAAAAGATAACAACACAAATTTAATTCAACAACTCACAAACAATCTTTTACAGCTTGATAGTGGAATTTTTTTACTTCACTATTATGGATTTTTGCCAATGTAAATGTTTATGGTCACATTGCCAATAGACGAATTACTCATCATTGAAAATCTTTGAAGAGAAAAAATGTTCTTCTTGTTCATTACTCTTTCAGAAGATTTACATATAGGTTAACAGAATTAGTACTTTATAGTTTTTATCTTTACTGATTTCTTTTGCAATTTCCTGACTTTTTTAAGATCTAAGTCATTGTCTACAAAAATTTGACAGTTCCTTATGAGAATATCAAGATGATTTAACACCACCACTATTCAGTGTCTGTATAAAGTCACACTATGCTGACTGTGTTGTTTATGTTTTTGTTTTATACCTTTGTATGTTCTTTTTTATCCTGCGTTCTTTCAGATCGTTTGCTTTGATTAATTGGTAAGGTATTATTAAACTGATTTGATGGGTACCCGAACCTCCCCCTTATGTATCTTGACACTCTGGTGTATAAAAAAAACACACTATAAATACCAATTCAGTATGATTTTCAACAAGTTGACCGATTGCTAGGACTTAAAATTAGAAATGGTCGAAACATAATTTAGACAGAAGCGTTCGAATCTGTTCGAAAATTGTAAAACTAGCTAAGGTTCTTATAGCTGTATTGGTAACTAAGACTACAATTACAAATCAAATAAAACATAATTGCTGCTTTTCGGGTAGCATATATGACCAGGTTAAAGGATGTTTTTAACGTTTTCATTCGACTGTTATGTAACTAAATCTTGACCAACAGAGACGTGTTTCCGTAATTTTAGAAGACAATGGCGTAAGGGATGTTTTAAAGTTTTTGTTGGTCATATTGTAAAGTTAACCTTTTACAACTTTAATGAATAAGCCTCCTCCGATTAAATTGATGTAAAGTGTATATGTTCATAGGATTATCTGTAGTAAATTAATTGGGTAAGCCTAATAGGATTTGTATATAATTACTTATTTGAAAGTTGCACTACATTATCTTTGTTTGAAGAAGTTCTTCTTATACATACCGATATGAAATATTTCTATTTTCAGATATCTTTATGACAATGATTTACAGTCTATTGCTGAGAACACGTTTGTAAACCTGCCAAGTTTAGAGGTGTTGTAAGCATTCATTTAAACATTGATTACAAAGACTACAATTAGTATACTATGACAACATATTTTTTCCTATCTGGGTAACATAGCTTAGTTGTACTTTTTGACAATTTTATTGCGTGATATCCTTTGTCTATTACAGTTGGACACTGAAAATATTTTGTTAGTTTTTTAATTTATTGTAACAAAAAAAGTTAAATTTATACAAAGCTTGAATACATTCTTCTTATTAATCATATTAATAAATAAAAGTTAAAATGGTTTATTTCCTAACAATTATCTTCTGCTTCATCAAACGCTGCTTTCTTTTATGGTGTCTTACAGTTTATTGCTTTTTGAGGGGAAATTTTAAAGTATGTGCTATTGTGTAATATAAATGTACAAACTGGTGTTTTGTTTTCTCAAAAATTGTCCTTGGATTGACAGAAATCGTTGCTTACATAACATTTTACAGGGATGATGTACTAAATAATCGTGCGACATTGCCCTGTATCGTCTCCTGCAGAGAGAACCTCGAATACTATTCGATTTTAAAAATAAAATAGTTGCTAATACCATCACTTGTTGATTTAACAAGGGAAGTTTGAGATTTACTGGTCAGTAGCCAAGACGCCACAAACACTAGCATAAATAGAGGATTACATGCCAAGCACAAAAGGAACACCCTAACAAGGTACCATGCGCATCAAAAACACAGAGCTAGGTAATGCGGAAGAGTACGCATTTCTTGCAATGTATCCAGACGATATCATGTCAGCAACGACTTCTACAAATCCGAGAAGACCTTTTTTGTAAGCAAAGTTTCAGATTGTATATTACCACAGAATTAATGAAACTCAGCCAGCCCCCCCACCCCCACCCCTTACCCCCCCCCCCCCCCCCCCCCCCGCTTTAGAGTTCACTATATTCCAAGAAATCAAGAAAACATTAACACAAAAGAGCTGATGGTTAAACATTTACTGAAGCGAAAGAAGTTTCTATAGGACATACAAAATTTGAACATTCGTTGGTTAATATGATCATTTTATATGAGTATAACGTATTCAAGCTTCATATAAAATTCCTTTTGTTGTTAATTTAAATTAACAAATAGCTTTCGTTTTTCTTTTATTTATTTCTTTTATGTCATCTATTACTTGTATAATTAGTTTATGATATAACTATTTCAGTTCCTGGATTAGGGTATCCGATCAGTTTGAGAAAAAAAAATCACAATGAATTATATTTCCCGATTACTGAATGGTGTGTGAAATTCTGCTTCGATAGTCTCGTTGTTTTCAAAGAACTACCACCGATGCCTTCAGTGTTCCGTGTAAAATAAACCTATCTATTACAGAGAACCAAAAACATGTTCAGAGCTCAGACTTTTAGATGTTTCAACGTGTTAATCCAAAATGCAATCTACTGATATGCTTTGTCGCATTAATGATGTGAGAGGGTAATACAGACCACATGGATGTGTATTATAACGGCTAATTTTAAAGTGCAATAACCAACTACTCGTGAATTAAGCTTCTATGCATACATTGACATGGAAAAGTACCTTATTTTCAATATGTAAAAAACTTAATTATTTTTTTTCCATTTTGTGTCTACAAAGTCTTAAAATATATTGGAAAAAATTGGTCAAAGTATATCGCATGTTGCTGGACTCCAACTGCCGGTAAACGATGTTTATGATATGCATAAGTTCAATTTTGTATCATTTGATTTTACAAACTTTACAGAGACAAACTTTATTGCTGTACATTTAAATACCTTTGACTGATAGTAGTTTGTTATCAAAAACAAATTTTAACGATTAAAACTGTAAGAAAAAATGTAAAGTGTAAATTTAATTGAACGACTCTTAAATAGATATAAAGGACGATTATACCTAATTATAGAATATAAGCGAATCGTTCATATAATATGCATGCATCTTTTAAGTGTGTATTTTGATAAACTGTATCTAACTCTCTGTTGTGATACTTACAGATTGGAATTTATAACATATAAAGCTTGGCATCAGTCAAAATGAAAAAAAAAACATTAGTTTTGCATCATTCTTCTCTAAGATTCATTTCTATAGTCACTTTTAATTTGACATTGATATTCATAACGTAGAGCAGGGCAGTTTTCATCCATTTGGATTCCGGATTTCGTCTCTTGTTGAAAAAACCTGTCCTCCAAACTCAACAAAGATGGTGTTCTTGAAAAGTTCCAGCATTTTAACATTAGTCTCAGAGAATTTTTAGAATCAGTAGGTTTGTTTGACATAGTAACCTTTTTTTTTACGTAATACCAGATAGGTATACGGCTCATTTAAAACATCCTTCAAGTTAACATAATCTCTAGTTCAAATCTCTGCTCTGCTTATTGTTTTTTCAAATCTCTGCCCCGATTTATTCAACTGCGCATCCGCTGTTCTCGTGACAAAACCAGAGATTTGAATAATAATCGTCCCTGCTAAATGCGCATGCGCCGTCCTAGTACGAAAAACGATTACCCGGTGATAAATAAAATGCCATTTTATTATTATTGATTGATCATGTTATAATTAGTGAATTATAACATGATCAATCAATAATAATAAAAATATATAACCTGCAAATATTATAAAATATTTATATTGATATGTTTTGTTTCAATTTCAATAAGTACAAAAAGTTATTCCTTCTATCAAACAAAATAAATAATATGAATTATTGATGATATTATTTAAAGAAAATATAAATTATAAGTTTTGAAATGTAAAATAAAATAAAAGGTATATATACAATTTTATTTCAAGTCAATACTGAAACTTATACTTTGACTTAAAAAAAACACTCCATGTACAATCAAAATATCTTTTAAGGTAGAATGTTGCACTCCTGGTATAGCCAAATTTAACTATAAGTATCATCATGTTGTTTTTTTTCCACTGTAAAATTGTATTTCTTTTATATATTACAATTAGTCGCAGAGAAACTTTTTAAGATACCGCATGAAATTTTCTGAACAACATTCATCTCAAAACTTCATAAATGTATAACATTACCATATTCAAGTTTGAAAGTTGTATTTTTACTTTAAAAAACAGTTTTGTTATAACAAAAATCACTTTTGTTTTATATCGCACTCTGATATGTTTTTTTTTACTGTGAAATTAATTTTTTTTCATCTATCAAGTATTGCGGTAAATTGCAGGGATGCTTTTTGGATACCGTAAAAAATTTACGAAATAGATTTCTATAGAAAATTAATGAAAGTAAAAATAATCATATATATGACAAGTTAGAAACTTGTATTGTTTCTTTAAAAACAGTAGCATGATAACAAAAATCACATCTTTCTTATATCGCACAAGCTTATATAGCTAATTTTATCTAAGTATCATCCTATGTATATATTTGAAAAGCGAGATGTTTTGTTTTGTCTCTGTAAAATGAAATTATTTTTATTTCAAAAACCCATCTAGTTTGAAACTTGTGTTTTTGTTTCTTTTAAAACAGTATTATTCTTGCAGAAGTCACATTTCTCTTACATCGCACAAGCTTATATAGCTAATTGTAACTATGTATCATCATATGTATATAAAAAGCTAAACGTTTTTTTTTTTGGCTATAAAATGGAATTATTTTTGTCTAACAAGTATTACGGTAAGTTGCAGAGAAGCTTTTTAATAAACCGTATGATTTTTTTAGCTTAATTCATGTCAAAATTCCTGAAAGTATAAAATATGTACACATCAAGTTAGAAACTTGTGTTTTTTCTTTAGAAACAATAGCATTCTTGCAAAAATCACATTTCTCTTATATCTTACAAGCTAATTTTAACTATATATCATCCTATGTATATGTTTGAAAAGCTAAATGTTTTGATTTTTCCTGTAGAATGGACTTATTTTTATCAAACAAGTATTACTTATATCTGTAAGTTGCAGAGAAGATTTTTAATGTACGGTATGAAAGTGTTTGAGTTAAGTTCATGTAAAAAATTCCTAAAGTTATAACATATGTACACCTCAAGTTTGAAACTTCTCTTTTCAGTTTAAAATACTCATCTGTTTTAATGAAAATCACTTTTGTCATATATCGCACACTCTGATAGAGCTGAATTTGATTAAATATCAACCTAAAGTTGGTTGAGAATCTAAATTTTGTGTTTGTTCACAGTGAAATTGAAAAATGTTTCATCAAAACAGTTCTACGGTTAGTCGCAGAGAGGTTTCTTTGGATATCGTAACAAATGTATCAACCAAATTGCTATAAAAAATTACTAAAAGTAAAAATAATAATATGACAAGTTAGTAACTGGTATTTTTTCCTCCCTTTTAAAACAGTAGCATTATAACAAAAATCACATTTCTCTTATAACGCAAATCTTGTTTGGTTAATTTGAACTAACTATCATCTTAAAATGTTTTAAAAGCTAACTTTTGTGTTTTTTTCACTCTAAAATTTAATATTTTTTATCAAACAAGTATTACGATAAGTTGCAGAGAAACTTTTTAAGATACCGTATGATTTTTTTTTACCTAAATTCATGTCAAATATTCCGAAAAGTATAAAAAATGTATCCATCAAGTTTGAAACTTATGTTTTCACTTTAAATTACAGATCTTTTTTAACAAAAATAACTTTTGTCATATATCGCACTCTGATAAAGCTGACCTTTATTAAGTATCAACCTAAAATTGGATAAAAAGCTTAATTTTGTGTTTTTTTCACTGTGAAATTGAAATATTTTTCATCCAAAAAGTACTATGGTAAGTTGCAAAAGATACCGTAATTGTTTGAAAAAGGTAAATTTTGTGTTTTTTCACTCTGAAATTTAAATTCTTTTTATCAAACAAATATTTCGGTAAGTGATAGAGAAACATTTAAGAGACCAAATAAAATTAATGAATTATTTTAATGTAAAAAATTCTAAAGGTATAACATAAGTACCTGTCCTGTTTGAAACTTGGAATTTTACTTTAAAAAACACTTCCGTTACAACAAAAATGACTTTTGTCTTATATCACACACGTGATAGTTTTTTAATTTACTTAGTATGAACATATTATGGGTTGAAAAGCTACTTTTTGTGTTTTTTTTTTTACTGTGAAATTGAATTTTTTCAATCTAAAATGTATTACGGTAAATCACAGATAAGTCTTTTAAGATACCGTAAGAAATGTATGAACTAAATTCATGTCAAAATAAAACATAAGATAAACATATGGCAGGTTTAAAAAGTCTTGTAATTTTACTTTAAAAAAATTATCAATATAAAAAATCACATTAATCTTATATCACCCAATCTGATATGAACAAAATATCTAAAAAAGATCGACCTAGTAATTAAAATATTATAAAAAGAAACTAAAATGAAATGGATTAAATGAAATACTAATAATAATATTAAACATATATATATTCTTTTAAATGCAATTTCGTATAATAACTAAAGGTATGATAAATAAAAAAAATGAAAAAAGATAAAGATTACAGTTAAAAATAAGTTCCTTAAAAATTATATATTATATACTAAAATACAAAAAAAATTGTGATAGTCTGCGCACTTTAATTAACATGAAACATTTTATCAAAATAAGCTAAACGTCTTGGAAGCAAATTAATTGATTTGATTTAAAGAATTTAAACTACGCATGCGCCGTCCTGATGACCAGTTCAAGAATTCAAGTACGTTTGGTATAATACGCATGCGTCGTCATAAAACGGAGACGGATTTGGTCAAATGGACGAAAACGATCTTCAGAACAAACTTAGTGCACATGCCCCGTCCTAAGGACGAAACCAGACGCGGTCCTCGTCGTGGTCCTAAGAACAGTCATAAGGACCATTTCTGTCCTCAATTTAACTTTATGCAGAGATTTTGACCAAACGGACCAGTCATAATCTCTAAGTTAACTTGGAACGGTCATAATCTCTACTTGAGAGTGATATTTTAAATGATCCGTACTGTATCTTTGAACACCTTGTTTCGTGCAGAAGCATTGTTTGATTAGCTCAGGAAAAACATATTTTAGTTGATGATGTGGGAGGGTCCTATACAGTGTTGTAAAAAGTAATTATGGCATTACAATAGGTCAGGTTACAAGAAATGATATATTCCTGTAAGTCTTTAGAATTTTTTAAAAAACACATCTGATTCACAATCTTTATTTCAGTGGGACTTATTACAGTAGCTATGGTTACCGTCATTTTTTTCTGTGATTAAAATAGTAGGGAATTTTGAAAGGGGTTTAGTAGTGCATATGGCAGAGCCTGCTATGTACCTTCCTTTGTATGGTCACTTAGAAAGTTTGGGTACCCGGTCAATGGAAAGGAAATTAAAATTGTCATCATTTACATGAATTGAGATACCTGATCCATTTTTTGTTCAGTGAACGACAGAAAAAGAATGCAGAATTGATAAGCCAATGGGGAAGCTAGTCGTCATGTTTTTAAATATTATTTAAAAATTCTGACCTCTCACGTACGTAAAAGTCGGCAAAAGAATACCGAAGCGACAAAAAAGGGCAAAGTGTGAGACTATTTTTGCCCTGCAGCACCCATGATCGATCTTTTTTTTGCATCAAGGGGTTTGCGAAATACTATTTCCAATGTGAAATTAATTCTGACAAGTTTAACCTCTTCTAAATTACACCCTCCAAATGTTTTTTTTTCTCAAATTCTACGTTGGCGTACCTATAAAACAACAAAGTGACTTTTCTTGTAGAATGCATAACACATATATAGTGTAAATTCAGAAATTATTGCATGCATTTATTATAGCGATTTTGTCATGTTAGACCAAAATGCGATTTTATTTTTCGCGATATTGAGGAAAACCACGCATCAATCATATAAAAAAATTCCAAATGCGAGTTTAAATTATTGCGACTACAATCTTGTCGCATTTTTTGCAATAATAAAAAACATCGCAATAATTTCTGAATTTCCAGTTCAGTTGTTGAAAAGGTCATATATGTAAAATCTACTGTACTACTAAGTATAGTACACTCTGAAACTGCCTAATTTGTTCTTTAGAATATATATATATATATATATATATATATATATATATATATATATATATATATATATATATAGATATGAAGACTTAATTCTGTTTTTATAACTTTCATGGGGACACATCTTTTATTTATTTCAGACGATTGGGATCGAATAACATAAGTCATATTGAACCTTATGCGTTCAATAATCTTCCAAGCCTTGTAGAATTGTAAGTACTGACAGACTATTGAGCTTTGAATGCCTTGTTCATTTTATCTACGTGCGAAAGACAAAATGGTAAAAACCTTATTCCACGCAGTATCATACTTTTGCCCCTGCCGATATTGTTGCAAATGCAACCTTTAACCTGTGAATTCAATTGGGTGGTGCCTAGGATATTCGGTTAATGCATGGCACATCATATTACGTTATACCAATCCAACTGCCTAGACCCAAAGACCCACTACTGAAGCAGCAGTGGCAATAATTTATTCTTTTAGCTTATGTGAATAACGTCCTATGGATGTAAATGTAAGTTAAAACTATGTGATGTAGATATGCGATACGGGTTTCCGTATAATGTTCATGATAAATATAGGAGAGCTACTTTCATTATTTCTTACCTGTATTACATCAGTTGTGAATTTCTTGAACAACTTAATCCACGAAATTAAAAAGAAACAAGGAGATAATCATTAAAAAGAAATCTCAAAAAGGTCAATCTAGTGTACATTCAAATATTGTGTCCAGGACTACAAGATATCGTTTGATCTTTAGTGATTCTATGCACATTTAATACAAAATCACGCAAAAATCTTATGATGACTCCACAAGGTATGCTTATAGAATCCAATGGAACTTTGCATGATAATAAGGGTTGGGCTAAGAAAACATAATATGGGTAGACAACAATATTGGATGCTATTTTTGAACAAAGAGCGACACCTGTGAATAGACCTAATATTTACAATAAAATGACCACAAAATACGTCTTTTAGCACTTACTGGTGGTATATTTTGATCAAAATAAAATAAATATCTATAGCAAACAGTCCTAAGATATCTCTTTCAAAGGCAAACACACTTTTTATTCTTTTTGGGGGGTTTCCTTAGAATTTAAGTTTTAAAATGCCTTCTATTTGATAATTATTCAAAGATGTAAATTCAGACAAGGTAAACTGCAAACATTTCGTCTCTGGAGTATTTCTTTATTTTGATAAACTGTACTGATCCCTGTACTCTACCTACAAATTTTTAGCTGGACATTTCTTGGGTGTTGCCATGACAACCATTTAAACATATGTAAATTTTACGTCTAATTTGTCTGAATACATGCTAAAAATACAATTTAAAATCCACTTAAATGGTGGTATATATCAGAAAATATAAATAGTCTTCAACATGGCACCTTTATTTCAACAGCTGGTATTTTTTGTAACAAACAAATATTGCAAAAATGTCAACATAAATAAAAAAGAATCTCAATGCTTGAGCTAGTGTAGTTTCGATTCTCCATAAATTGTTCAGAATTGACTGTCTAATATTAACAACAAACATATACCTTCTCTGATTCATTCGTTATCAACATATTTTAGATTGTTATGTCACTAAATACATTTTATATATTGATTAATTATAGTCCAGGTCTTAGCATTGCCCCGTTTTAATGCTTCATCGATTTCACATATACATGTATATACGTTTTCTACTTACTCATTGAAGTTTCATCTTTCAACTAAGATTACCAAGCTACTCTCATGACTGTACGTTATGTAATCCTAACTTACTCAAACTTCCTACATATACATCTATTCAGGGAGCGAATTGTTAGATTATTTTATTTAGCTTCCTCAGAGAATAAAAAACACAAGCTAAATCTTAGTTTCTTCTGTTAGAAATAACTGAACTCGCACGTTTTGAAAAGTCGCTAGTTGGAGACTTACAGGTTGCATGAGACTTAACAGGACTGCATTAAATAAGATTTTCAATAGGATAAAGAATGGAAATTGGGAATGTGTCAACGAGACAACAACCCGATTAAAGAATAAAAAATAATCCCAAGGTGACCCACGGGTACTGTAAATTCGGAAATTATAGCAATGTTTTTCACAAGGCTCAAGCATTATACGATCGTGACCTTTCAACATGTTAAGAAGTAAAGTAAGTGTTATTATTATTATTATTATTATCATCCTTCCCGATAAAGTGTTGAATACGATAATATAAATTACAAATAAGTATTGGACCTACCAGATGAAAAACCTTTATATCTCAAAAACAATAAAATAAAGAAAAAATATGTGAACATACATGTGCTACTGGACGAACTCATCAATATGAATTTAAATAGGATTATAGATGTCCTGCAAAGTTGCTATTTAGATATTCGAAAACTGTAACGGTCAATCAATTTGTGATGACGACCGTAAAATTTCCTAAGTAATGAAATCAACTTATCCCTGATAAAACTCTCGTTACGAAGCTTTTGTGACAGCAGTAAACCTCTTGTCGAAAGTCATGGTAACTATCGCATACCCTTGAAAATCGGATAATCTGAGAAACGTAGACCACCTATGCAGGCGATGCTGGTATATTGCTACCTGTGCTACTCAAGAAGTGAAAGTTAACAATCGGAAGGTTGAAGTCATCACGTTTGTCATAAAGTTTTGTCTTCAAATGTCCCTCATTGTCTATTTCAAGAAAAAAATCCAAATATGAAGCGACTTTTGTGTATCTGTAGTATCCTTGATTTCAAGCTCACAGGGTAGAAATGATGTAAGAAAGTCTTGGTATTTGTCGCTATTTGACGACAGCACGTCATCTATATAACGAAGCGTGAAATTAAAGGATTGAGCTAGTTTGTTTTTGTTTTCACGTAGCAACAAATGAATGAAGTCATCTATATAACGAAGCGTAAAATTAAAGGATTGAGCTAGTTTGTTTTTGTTTTCACGTAGCAACAAATGAATGAAGTCCGCTTCATATGAGTACAGAAACAGATCGGCAAGGAGAGGAATGCCGATTGGTCGTTGAAAAACAAGACCACAAAATTGAACAAATATGTGGTCTATGAGAAAATCTTACATGTCTGTTATTGCATCATACGTTTTGTCAGAATCGGAGGGGTTCTTCACGAAATAAGCCTTTTCTCCACCTAAGACTAGAAATTTATACTTGCGTGAGCCATTTTTCTTGGAAAAAACATATATGATCTACTTGTTTAAAGCAATTTTAATTGTGGTATGTTAGTCAATAGTATTCTGTTGCATGTAGCCAACGATTTAGATTTTAGATATTGGAGTAACTATTTTGGGACAACACCATATTTGTAATGGAGGCTAATAAAGTTTTTAACAACCTTAGGGTCTTTAAATATGAATCTCAGTATTTGGGACCTTTAGCTGGCATATTTTTTAGCTTTTAATTATCAACTAGATTAAGATCTCTAGTGATATCATGGCCGTCAGGACTATAATTGAATGCACATGTCGAACAGGAGCAGTCAAGGGGTTTCGTCTTGAGTTCATCGGAATTTACATGAAAATCTTGGTTGCAATGGATTTTGTATAAGAATAAGAAATAAGTGGAACAGTTTGGTCTTTGAAATACGGAGGAATTACTTTACTTAATTTACTTTAAAGAACGACCTTTGGTGATATTCATCGTTATTGATGCGAACTGGTTTGCATAATCTATGAGAAACAATATCCGATGCCTCAGCGAGTTTGTATGCAGCTAAATTAAAATTCTTGATTTGCTGCTCCATTGCTTTTTCGTTTAGTGAGCTAAGCTTGTACAAAGGAAGAGAATATAGTTTAGTTCGAATGTGATGGAGTCCTAAAAGTGTTTGTATGTACGGTAAATAACTCATTTAAAGAGATGTCATGGTTAATATGGGAAGTTTAGTGTTAATGACCATGACCGCATGTACAGAGTGGAGTTGTATTAAAAATATTCATCACATTGACTTCGCTGCATTTGGGGCTTGAAATATTCCCAATACTGTCAATTTATCATTGCAACAATATGGCATAGCGGTACAATATATCCAAACTTCTTCTGTCTGTCGAAGAGTTTTGAATTCTTAGTAGGCTGATATAATTTTTCTAATATACAGACTTTCATTGAATGGAATCATCAGGGAGGTTGAAATGATAAAAAAAACCCGATTGACGTTTCACCCACAGAAACTAAACCACAGGGATTACATTCTACCCCATAGACTATGTCAGTCGATGTACAAGTCAGATGATCATGTTAGATTTTCGCGTTAAGTTGCTGGTAAGATACCGTTCTGTTTTAAGAATCTTGAAAGTTTTACATTTTTTTCTTCGCACGACGAAATGGTGAAATGTGCCATTGAGTTGGGTATAGTTCAGTTCGTATGTAATGAGGTCCTTAAAGTTGTTGTATGTACGGTAATAACTCATTTAAAGAGATAATAGCGGAAGTGTCGATGACCATGAACGCGTCTACAGAGTGGAGTTGTATTGAAAATATTCATCACTTTGATTTCGCTGCATTTTGGGGCTTGAAATATTCCCAATACTGTCAATTTTATCATTGCAACCATATTGCATAGCAGTAACCAATATCCAAAATTCCTCTAACTGCGAAGACTTTTGTATTGTAAGTAGGCTGATATATTTTTTCTAATATACGGACTTTCATTGAATGGAATGGTCAGGAAGGTTGAAATGATAAAAAAAAACTTTGTGTTGTTAATTCCTGATTTGTGTCCGTTCATTCTATATTTAACCTACCTTTAGTTTCACCCACAGAAACTAAACCACAGGGATTACATTCTACCCCATAGACTATGTTATTTGATGTACAAGTAAGATGATCATGTTAAATTTTTCCAAGAAGTTACTGGTAAGATACGGTTATGTTTTAAGAATCGTGCAAGGTTTTACAATTTTTTTCATTTGCACGACGAAATGGTGCAATGTGTCATTGAGTCATCATATTGTAAGATGTCATCTAAAATAACATTACATGTCAATATCTGTTAAAAGAGGTGAGAATATTTGTATTAAAAATGATCATCATCTGACTGTTCATAGCTGGAGGATGTCAAATCCTATAGTTCTTGTGAATGGACACTCATCTTACCTGGCGACATGATGTCCTAAGGACCTTTTTATCCAGGGCGGCGTCCTAGCCTGTATCCTTTTGGTATCACAGTTATTCATGTTATAATCATAAGCTACTTGACGGTTGATACCCTCGGGGACAAATTGTCCAGTAACAGACGGTCGATATTATTGAATAATAATAAATGAGCAGAAACCTAATTGTTTATGGACGACGATGCCCAGAGGCTCATACCGTATTATTTGTGGTCGTATAAAAAACGAAGTCGCATACCTGTTAAAAATATAAATCTCTAAAATCACATTAATGCAAATAAAATATAAAAATGTACAATTTTTTTGTGAAACGGTAAGAAAATATCTAATTAATTTATTAAAATTTCTTTCTAAAATTATTAACATGTATATATTTTTTAATGTAGTTTTAATGAAGTGATTGACAATGTTTGACAATATAATTTTAAAAAAAACAAGCCGAAAGGTTTACAGTGCATAAAAATTTATTTCGGGATCATTATTTCAATTAAACTAAATGTAAACATGTAAATAACTAGTGCATTTTTTATATAAATCTATGAATTCCAGTTGGGTCAGTTAATATTCGTGTTTGTCCTAGATGTTTTAGAGATCGTTAAATTCAAATTATGGAAACATTACTTAAAATAGAATGAAAAATATTTTCCTATTCTATAAACGACAGTTTTAATGTCACAAAAAACCCTTTAACGTCGTGCTTGTATAAATGTTTTACATACAAGATAAACAGGGGAAAACATTAAAAATGATGTTTAATCTGTCATTAGAACAGATAGTTGTAGTAAACAGTGGAAATAAGATATTCCAAAGGGGACAAAAATATTAGTACACTACGAAAGGATTGGAACTTGCATCATATAAGAGTTCTCTTGTTTTCGCATAATATAATACAATTTAATACAATAGAACAGCATAATCCCAAATTGAATTTATGCATGTGGATATTGTTTTTATGGTATTAACATTTTGCAATAATAATTTAAGAGACTTAAGTTACAATGGTATAACAGTTATTGAGGATGGAGCGTTTGAACGGCTTCCAAAACTGGATACAATGTAAGTTTTACAATGTAAATAACATCATTAAAAAACACTAGAGTGAGACCCCGTAAAACCTTTCAACCAATAAGCCGTAAACTTATGTTTACGTTTGAACAAGAGTATACAGCAGTTATATAAAACGTTTAGTGCTAGTATTTCAATACCGATTACAAAATTGCAAAACAATTTAAAAATAAGGAGTATCTCCAACATGCAACCGTATGTACATAGATCATGTTGGTTTTACAGTTGTTGGTAATTTTGGTATTTTTAAATTTGCTCTTCAACTTTTTGGATTCTTGTCTTGTATTTCAACATTTATTTTAGGCCTTGCGCAGAATTTTTAGTAGTAAAAAAATTGCACATATTCTGCATCAAAGTTTGCTTGAAACAGTTGAAGTTGAAGAACACCGGGCTATCAACTCGACGACGTCTGTTTGACATTTAGTCTTTTATATACATGCATCACTAACGTATGGAATCATATTTTCAGCAATTTCCAAAGTAATAACATCTCTATCATTGAGAATGGAGCTTTCAGAGGTCTTGAAAGTTTGCAGTATTTGTAAGTAAATATTCAAGTTTTACAATTTTAGACATCAAAGTTTTGTTGTACATTTCTTCAGGTATGCAGTTCTACTTATAATGTACGGTTCCCGGCTGATTAAAAAGGTTTTTTTTTATCAAGAAAGCGTAAGATATATCTGGGTTTAACTAACAATAGTCACATGTTATCCAGACAAATGATTTACTGTTTTACAGCTATAATTTATATGAAAGAATATAATTTCACACTGACAGAATGAAATTTTAACATTTTGGAAAAGGTTGTCTTAATTCCCATATGACCATGCCCAGCAACGCCACAGTCGCTGTCACGATCATTTGGGCAGAATAATACCGAATACTGAAGAGATAACACCAACAATTAAAGACTCCTTAAATATGTATATGTCTTGATTGATATATTGAATGGCTTCCGTAGTTTTCGATAACATCAAAATATAATGCAACAATGTACACGCTTGGTTTACACACTTTCTCGGATGCAAAGTATTCTTCACTACTCCAGAAAGTTATTTTTGGAACCTCTTTATTCTTATATTTTTATATTATATTAGTATTATATTTTTCTGTGCATGTGCATGATGAAGAGATAGACCGTGTGACATAATATGAATGTCACATTACCTATACTACATGGTTGACTGGCTTTTAAGTTTTATCTCAAAAATCGGTTTTAACATACAAAGTGACCTATAATTATATTACTTGGTGTGAGGAATAACACAGCCTCCCTCAAAAATCAGGTCACTCTGGCCTTGTTATCGCGGTTCTGTGGCGTAGGTTAAGTTTTACGTCCGAGTTCAGTTCTCTCATACCAAGGGACCAACAGTTTTATATCTTGGTGTGAGAATGCATCTCAGGCAGAAACACAGCTTCCCATCAAAATTATACGTCACTCTGACCTACTTACGGTTCTTCATTCACTTAAGTTAAGTTTTACGTCCGAGTTCTACGATACAAAGGGACCTACAGTCTTATTACTTGGTGTAAGGATGCATCTAAGGGGTAACACAGCCTCTCACTAAATTTGGTCCCTCTGACCTACTTATGGTGCTTCATTGACTTAGGTTAAGTTTAAAGTCAGAGTTCAGATCTCCGTACAAGAGGACTTTAAATCATAGTACTTGGTGTGAGGGTGCATCTCGGAATGTAACACAGGTCAACATTAAGTCACTCTGACCTTTTTATCATGCTTCATTGATATACGTTAGGATTTATGTCCGAGTTCAGTTCTCCAATAACAAGGGACCTACAGTCATATTTCTTAGTGTCAGTAAGTAGCACAGCCTCCACTTCATTGATTTAGGTGAAGTTTTACGTCCGAGTTCAGTTATCTATACCAGGGACCTGCAATCATATTACTTGGTTTTAGGGTGCATCCCAGAGAGTAGCACAGCCTCCAACCAAACTTAGATCACTCTGACTGATTTATTGTGTTTCATGGTCTTAAGTTTTACGTCCGAGTTCAGTTCTCGAACATCAAGGGACCTACAGTCATATTATTTGGTGTGTGCATGCATCTCAAGGAGTAACACTGCCTCCCCCACACAAAAAAGTAGGTCACTGTGACCTACTTAATGTGCTTCATTGACTTATGTTAAGTTTAACGCCCGAGTTCAGTTCTCCAATACCAAGCGACCTACAATCATGTTACGAAACTTGGCTAATTTTTCAATCGTAGATTTCTTGTTGAATAACACAAGCACATTTTTTTTTCAACTTTACCAAGTTTTATATTTTCTTCTACAAATTTGATCTAATCTTATCCTAATATATATACTCATTTGTTTTCTGAGAATAACTTAATTATTTTGTCGTTTTAGTCTATTATAATCTTATTTTTCCCTGTATGATCCTTTGTTTGTAGAGTAATATATATTATGTGTCGTTAATTTTAACTTTTTGATTCCTAATCTCGGTCTTTATATCTTAGTTTTTTTTTCGTCTATAATCCTAAAGCCTGATTTTTTATCTTCTGGAATTTTCGATCGGATACATATGACATTGATGGTCTAATCCTACAAAATACTTCATTTGTCTTTACGCATTTTACTATCGTTTTTTTCAAATAGAGATACGTCTCAAACATCGCATACCTCTGATGATATATTAAATATGCATAAATAATATGGACATAAAAGCATGGATGTTTTAAAGTGATCTATGGCCATCAGCTGAATTCCACTAAACGTAGGAACCAATGGACAATTGCTATGAATTTTACCTGTTGGAATGTTTCTTATTGTTAAATTCAATAATGAAAACATAAAATAAAACAAGAATAAGACATGAAAACTTAACGAACTTTTTTCCAAACTACATTGTAGAACTACAGGCTAAATCATTTGATATACAACAGTTGAAAACAGCTCAAGGACCATGAATATAAGTGAATGGCTACAATCACATCAATACACAAGTACAAAATGTCCTAATTGACACATACAATCTTAATTAAGAGGTGACGAAATTTTGACATTACCCGAAATGA
Source organism: Mytilisepta virgata (assembly GCA_028015205.1). NCBI lineage: Eukaryota > Metazoa > Mollusca > Bivalvia > Mytilida > Mytilidae > Mytilisepta > Mytilisepta virgata. The sequence goes on from CM051513.1 coordinate 23,192,106, forward strand.
AAACTTCTCTGAGACAGATTGTTAACTCCTTGTTAAGGTTTTCCTGTTTCGATTTAGCACCTTCCAACGAAATGAGTATAAAAAGACCGAAAACAAACATAGGATATCCTACATAATAATTGCATTTTCTGTATGTAATAGTAATACTGATGCTATAAACAATAGATATATATTTTTCTACTTTACAATATATTAGAGAATTCCAAATTACCATGTAGAAAGTCAGAATATCGTTATAAAAGATATTACTTCAGGGAATTGTTAATTTTTTACATGAAGCTGTATTAAAACCAGAGAACAAATCAATCATTGCCTTTCGTATGTCAAATGTTTTCTGAAATATATCTGAAATGGTTTTGTTCTCTTACTCTTTCCAGATATCATAATTACAATTGTAACTATTTGATTTTTATTGTAATTTCATTAGGTCTTTCCAACTATATCTCTCGGAATATTATTCAGTACCTAATAGTTTCTATAGCACGAGTGTGTTGCAATATATGATAAACGGACCTTCATACTTATGCCATGAAAATATATGGTTTACTACAACAATATTACTGGATTATGTTTTAAGTCACATGAATTTACAGTGATTCACAGTGTATTGCTGAAAACAGGTTTTTATACCTACAAACTTAAACTTTATTGTTAGCATATTATACTATATAAAAGAAAAAACGTTTCTCAACGTTAAGCCTGAACAGTATTTTTATACTCTTTAAATCAATTAGTTTCTTTTTGGATGCATTTTCACTGCTGCTTAATTGACTCAGTAAAACTTTTGACATTACGTGAAATGAAACCATTTTCCCTGAGACATATTGTTAACTTCTTGTTAAGGTTTTCCTGTTTCCAACAAACACTTTATAATGAAATGAATTTGAAATGACGGAAAACAAACAAAGGATTTTATACAAAATAATTCCATTTTCTTAATGTAATAGTAATACTCATGCTTGAAACAATATATTATATAGTTTTCTACTTTACAACATATGAAAGAATTCCTAATTACATGTAAATGTACATGTAGAAAGTCAGAATATCGTTATGAAAGATATTGCTTCAGACAGTTGTAAAATAACAATCCAAAGATATTAATATTAGAACTGTTTAGTGTATTAAAGCTAGAGAACAAAGCAAAATGTTGCCTTTCCAATACCAAATGGTTTCTGAAATATATCAAAATGGTTTCGTTCTCTTAATCTTTTCAGATATCTTCAAAACAATAGTTTGCAGTCTGTTACAGAAAATGCTTTTGGAAACCTGACAGGCCTAACCTACTTGTAAGTATCCATTTAAAAAAGGGTAGCCAAGACTACAATTCGTGCTCAAATTAAATTGATTAGCTATTCTTCTTTTTTTTCCTTTTTTTGTTTGTTTTTTTGTTTGTTTTTTTTTTTTTTTTTATTTTTTTTCTTTTTCGTTTTCCAGCGTCTTTGGCCTCGAGTACAACTGATGAGTCTCAAATCGAGGAAATGTGAACATCTTGTACGTTAAATTTAATATGGAAGGAATAAAAAGGCCAATTTTATTTTTATTGTAATTTCACTAGGTTTTGATCACTATATCTTTCGGAATACTCGTCAGTGACTATTTAGAATAATTATGCCATGAAAAATAACTCACTTCTAAGTATTTGCTCTTAAAATTAAGTCATCCTTATTAAGTTTGATAGGCGGCATCATGACTTGGTTGATAGGTATAAAAACCGTTTCCCAAATGAAAATGGACCTGTCCTATTAATATTATCCCTTCCTCATACCGGATGTGACATGGGCAGCATGGCGGGTGTCCTGCAGTAAGCAAGTTATTTTTGGTCGGGTCCATGTTGTTCATATGTTTTTAGTTTTTAATTGTGGTGCATGTATTGTTTTGGTCTTGTCTTCCTTGTTCTCCGGCGTTTTTCAGTTGTTACGAGTTTTCCCTCCTTCGAATATCCCTTTAGTATTTCTTGACTTGACTTAAAAAAAGATAACCAAGACCAAAATTCGTGCCCAATTTAACATAATTGACTATTCCTTTTCCACCTTTTCTGAGGGGGGTTGTGCAACGTTTTAGGCCTTCAGTTCAACTGATGAGTCTCAAATCGACGAAATGTGCACATCTTGTCCGATAAATTTAGTATGGAAGAAATAAAAAATGCCAATTTTATTTTTGTTGTAATTTTACTAGGTCTTGACCACTTTATCTTCGGAATACTCGTGAGTGCCTATTTAGAATATTTTGATAATATGAGTGTGTTTCAATATATTGTAAACGGGACCTCCATACTTATGCTATGCCAACTTTTTGTTTACTACTACAATATCACTGGAATCTATTTTAAGTCGGATGAATTTCCAATCATGTACAGTGTCTTGCTAAAAACAGGTTTTTACATCTGCACACTTTAACTTTATTGTAAGCATATTATACTACACAATGTAATTAATTAATCCAAATTTTCGTTTGGTTTGAATTGTGGTTGTAATTGTGTTGGGTCAGATATGACAATACTATCCCTTAACTGTAACAAATTGTAAAATCTATGAACGTTAAAAAGTATCTCCCTCGGGCATAGTTCTGTCATTAGATGGTTTTTGCTTTACCGTGTTTTGGTCATTTTTGCATTTTTGATTTTGATCTTCAAGTTTTTGGATTTTTGTTTTGGTTTACAACATTTTAGTCCTTTAAAACAAATGATAAGTGGAGAATTGACGAAATTTTCACACCTTCTGCATCAAGACTGGTATCAAAGCATTGTATTTTAACACAGAGAGATAATGAACATAAGCCTATCAGCTCGTCAACTTTTGTTTTACATTTATTCGTCTATATGCATGTAACACTAACGCACGAAATTATACTTTTAGATATTTAGAACAGAATGAAATTTCTATCATTGAGGATGGAACTTTTAGAGGTCTTGATAGTTTGCAATATTTGTAAGTAATTATTCAAGTTGTACAATTTTAGGCACCGATGTCACGCTAAATATTTCTCCAAGTTTGCAATTTACTGATAATGTAAGGTTCTGCACTGATTACAAAGTTTTTCTAGCAAGAGAAAGATCTAACTTTTTTTCAAGATATTCATCTGTTATCCACACAAATAATTTCGTTTTACAGTCATAATTTGCATACAAAAATCAATTTCACACTGACGGAATGACAGTTTACCATTTTGGAAAAGGTTGTGACTTAATTCCAATATGGTCATGTACAACAACGCCCTAGTCGTTGCTAAAATCACCTTCGGGCAAAAGAAACCAAATATCTTAAGAGTTAACACCAACAGTTTAAACCACTTGTAAATATGTCTATTTATACATTAAAATACTGAGTGCCTTCCGTAGACAAAACCTATAGAGATCTAAATGGTATTCGACATCATACAAGAAATTCACGAAATAAATTTAACTATTTTCAAATTACGAGCATAATGGGATATATGATTGATTGATTAATTGTTGCTTAACGTCCAGTGGCAAATATTTCATGGTTCTTCAGGAAATGAACAAGCTTAATTTATCAAACAATTCAAATAGGGGTGGGTCAGGACACAAAGGGAACCAATTTTGACTGCCACTGTAAAAGGAGGATGTTTGGGTATGGTCGGATAATTTAGCATTCTGTTTCGGCATTAGCCTGCTCTTTTTCGAAAACTACAGAAAGGGTCTTTAGCGTGCAGGAGTCAGAGAGTCTTGAACAAAACTATTAAATTCTAGAAATGCAAGTATTATAGGCTATGGGTTACATATTCAAGATGCAGTAACGGTACAATTTAAACAAAATGCGTAATAAAGTATTTGGTCCATGTTAATAAAAGTAGAATAAATATTTTGTAAGAAACTTATACAGTAATGTACAAAATAGGGTGGTGTCTTCGGTTTGCAGACTGTAAATATTTTGTCGTTTTAATTTATTATAATCTTTAGATGTCCTGTAAGATCCTTTTCATCTCAAGTACGGCATCGTCAATTTGTTAACTAGCTTGTCTGTGTCGTTAATGTATTTTTTATAATTATTCATATCAGGAATTTCCCATTTTTTTTAATTTTTGATTTCTAATCTCAGTCTATACTGATAACTTAGTTTTCCTTCGTATATAATCGTGAAGCCTGGCATCGTCTAATCTGGTATTTTTCGGTGAAATGACATTTTGTTCGATCGGTAACATTTGACATGATTTTGGTCGTTACGTTTGACGCTGATCTAATTATACAAACTTCATCTAACTTTACGCATTTTGCCATCGTTTCATTAAATAGAGATATGTCTCAAACACTGCTTACATCTAAGGATATGTTAAATATGAACTATGAATAATTTCTGTTAAAAGGAAAGGAAGTACTTAATTATTTCAATATGAGTCACTCTCTGTAGATATCAAAGGATTTGAAAAATCTTGGAAATGAGTAGATTCAGATTTTAACCAAACTGTCAGAAAATGGTTATGTATTGCATAAGTTTGTAAAAAAAGATTTTTACTCCAAAATAATATTTGGCTGCTATGGTAGCCACCTTTGAAGATTTTCCTGCTAAATCTCAATTTTTCACTCTTATTTTTCATAATTTTTCAACCTTTTTCCATTCAATTTACTTGAAAAAGTATTCAGTCAGTTCAACTCATTTTTTTTATATTTTCTTAAACAACTATCATTGTCTTGAAAAAAAATCTAATGTTTAGTAAAATTATTTTTGCTATTTACTTATTTTAAGCTTATAAAAAGGGAAGTAATTGACATGTTTTCATGAATTTTAAAAACTGTTATTTTCTATATTTTTGAAGGAATATTATAAAAAATTTCAGCCGAAATTATTTTTTTGTTCTTTTATATGTTATCTAAAAATGAACGAAAACCTAAAGTGATAATATTTAATTTACGAAAAATAATCAATTTTGAAAATTGGGGCTAAATTGGGTTATAAATATCTTGTATTCAAATTTAAGGTAAACATTTTCTATTATTTGTTTTTTAAATAAAAATTAAGTGTTAAACAATGAATACAGTGATGACATACATTACCTTTACATGTGTTTTCTAAACAAAAACAAAAACAAACAAAAATTTCATTTCTTGCAACTTTTTAGGCTCAAAACGGGGTAAATCTGCTCATTTGCTCATTGTAATCTCTTTATCTTCAACACATTATAAACAATGATTTTAAAACTAATAGAAAATTGGAAATCCAGTGGTTTTTTTTAAATAAATTAATGATATAACTGTTTTAACACTTCTAATTAACAAGTGAAGAATGGGAAAACTTCAATGGGTTTTGTTTAAAATTCATGTTTACATTGTAGAACTATACGTTAAATCATTTGATATATCAGTTAGTAAAACAGATGAAAAATGCTCAAGAACCATGAATATAAATGAATGGCTACAATCACATCATTAAACAAGGACAAAATTTCCTAAATAACTCAGACAATCTTAATTAAAAGGTGACGAAAGTTTGCCATTACGCGAAATAAAACCATTTGCCCTGAGACAGATTGTTAACTCCTGTTTTCCTGTTTCGATTAAACGCCTTCCAATGAAATGAGTTTAAAAAGACCCAAAACAAACATAGGATTTCATACACAATAATTGCATTTTCTTATGTAATAGTAATACTGATGCTCGAATAAGAAATTATATATTTTTATACTTTACAATATATTAGAGAATTCCTAATAACCATGGAGAAAAGTCAGAATATCGTTTTAAAAGATATTACGTCAGGGAATTGTTAATGTTTTACATTAAAATACATTAAAACCAGAGAACAAAGCAAGCATTGCCATTCCTATATCAAATGTTTTCTGAAATATGTGAAAAATGGTTTTGTTCTCTTACTCTGTACAGATATCTTAATTACAATCATAACTATTTTATTTTTAATGTAATTTCATTAGGTCTTGCCAACTATATCTCTCGGAATACTCGTCAGTACCTAGTTACAATACTTTTGATAGTACGAGTGTGTTGCAATATATGGTAAACGGGACCTTCATACTTATGCCATGAAAATATATGGTTTTACTACAACAATATGACTGGATTATGTTATAAGTCACATGAATTTACAATGATGTACAGTGTATTGATGAAAATAGGTTTTTACACTTGCAAACTTTAACTTTTTGCTAGCATATTATACTATATAAAAGAACAAACTCTTATCCACTGATAGTTGAACAGTGTTTTTATACTGTTGACATCAATTTTATTCTCTTCCGATGCATTTTCACTACTGCTTAATTGACTCAGAAAATGTTAATTTTAGGTGACGAAATGTTGACATTAAGTGAAATGAAAACATTTGCTCTGAAACAGATTGTTAACTCCCTTTTACGATTTGTCTGTTTATATTAAACACCTTCCAATGAAATGAGTTTAAAAAGACCGAAAACAAACATAGGATTTCCTACACAATAATTGCATTTTCTTTATGTAATAGTAATACTGATGTTCGAAACAACAGACTATATATTTTTCTGCTTTACAACATATCAAAGAATTCCTAATTATCATGTAGAAATTCAGAATATCGTTATAAAGGATATTACAGGCAATTGTAACTGTTTTACATTAGCATGTATTAAAACTAGAGAACAAATCAAATTATTGCCTTTCCTATATCAAATGTTTTCTGAAATATATCAAAATGGTTTTGTTCTCTTAATCTTTTCAGATATCTACATAACAATAGTTTGCAGTCTGTTACAGAAAATGCTTTTGGAAACCTGGCAGGCTTAACCTTTTTGTAAGTATTTATTTAAAAAAGGATAACAAAGACTACAATTCTTGCTCAATTTAAATGAATTGGCTATTCTTCTTTTTTTTTCCTTTTTTTTTCCAACGTCTTTGGCCTCGAGTACAACTGATGAGTCTCAAATTGAGGAAATGTGAACATCTTGTGCATTAAATTTGGTATGGAAGAAATAAAAAATGCCAATTTTATTTCTATTGTAAATTCCCTAGGTCTTCACCACTATGTCTTTCGGAATACTCGTCAGTGCCTATTTAGAATAATTTTGATGATACGGGTGTGTTACAATATATGGTAAACGCGACCTCCATACTTATGCCATGAAAACTATTTTTACTACAACAATATGACTGGAATCTATTTTAAATCGCATGAATTTCCAATGATGTACAGTGTTTTCCTGAAAACATGTTTTTACACCTGCAAACTTTAACTTTATTGCTAGCATATTATACGACACAATGTAATTAATAAATTTACTTTTGCTTTGAATTGTGGCTGTAATTGTGTTGCGTCAGATATTACAATAATAGCCCTTAAAATTAACAATAACAAATTGTAAAGTCTATGAACGTTAAGAAGTATAACCCTCGGGCATAGTTCTGTCCTTAGATGATTTTGGCTTTACAGTGTTTTGGTCATTTTGGTATTTTTGAATTCGATCTTCAAGTTTTTGGATTTTTGTTTTGGTTTGCAACATTTTAGGCCTTGAAAACAAATGATAAGTCGAGAATTGACGAAATGTTCATACCTTCTGCATCAAAATTGGTATCAAAGAAATGTATTTTAACACAGAGTTATTGTGAACATGAGCCTATCAGCTCGTCAACTTTTGTTTTACATTTATTCGTCTATATGCATGTAACACGAACGCATGAAATTATCCTTTCAGACGATTAGAACAGAATGAAATTTCTATCATTCCGGATGGAACTTTTAGAGGTCTTGATAGTTTGCAAAATCTGTAAGTAATTATTCAAATTGTAAAATTTTAGGCACCGATGTTACGCTATATATTTCTCCAAATTTGCAAGTAAACTGATAATGTAAGGTTCTGCACTGATTACAAAGTTTTTTCTACCAAGAGAAAGATATAACTTGTTTTTTTCAAGAGAGTCATCTGTTGTCAACACAAATAATTTCGTTTTACAGTCATAATTTCCATACAAGAATCTAATTTCACACTAACAGAATGGCAATTTACCATTTTCGAAAAGATTGTCACTTAATTCCAATATGTTAATGTACAACAACGCCCGAGTCGTTGCCAAGATCACTTTTGGGCAAACGAACACCGAATATCTTAAGAGTTAGCACCAACACTTTAAAACACATGTAAATATGTGTATTTATACATTAAAATATTGAGTGCCTTCCGTAGACAAAACCTATAGAGATTTAAATGGTATTCGACGTCATACAAGAAATTCACGAAATTAATTTCACTATTTTCAAATTACGAGCATAAGGGGTATATGATTGATTGTTTAATTGTAGCTTACCGTCCAGCGGCAAATATTTCATGCTTCTTCAAAACAAGAACCAGTTCAATTTATCAAAAAATTCAAAAAGGGGTGAGTCAGGACACAAAGGGAAACCAGTTTTGACTGCCATTGTAAAAGGAGGATGGTTGGGTAGGGTCAGATAATTTAGCCTTCTGTAGCGGCATTAGCCTGCTCTTTTCGAAAACTACAGAAAGGGTCTATAGCGTTCAGTCATTCTCCAAACAAGTACCCACTATGTTATTTTTCCGTATTATGTCACAGTTCTTAAAGGTGTAAACTACTGAAAGAAATCAAAGTACTAAAATGTTGATTTAATTTACAGATATCTTTATAACAACCGTTTACAGTTTAATGCTGAGAAAACGTTTGAAAACATGACGCTTTTAAGAACACCGAATTTTACTATCAATCATTTAAACCTTATTATATATTAGTATAGTAAATAACAGAATTATTATGGGTAAAACAACGAAGAATATATTGTAAACACCTTTTTAAGATTATATAGAATAATATCCAAAATACAAGGGAATGAGAGAGTAATGACAATGGTACACATAAATGAAGTGCAGCAATGAAAACATCTTATATGAAAGTATGAAAACTATCATTTGATAAAAGCTATCTTATTTATAAAGAGAGTCTTGAACAAAAATATTAAATTCTAGAAATGTTTTCTGAAATATATATAGTCTACGGGTTAAATATTCAAGATGCAGTAACGGTACAATTTAAACAAAATGCGTAATAAATTACTTGGTCCATGTTAATAAAAGTATAATAAAATGTTTTTAGAAACTTATATAACAGTAATGTATAATAGAGGACGGTGTCTTAGATTTGCAGACTGTAAATATTTTGTCGTTTTAATTTATTATAATCTTTAGATGTCCTTTAAGTACCTTTTTATCTCAAGTACGTCATGTTCAATTTGTTAACTAGCTTGTCTGTGTCGTTAATGTATTTTATATAATTATTCATATCAGGAATTTTTCTTTTTTAAATTTTTGGTTTTTAATCTCAGTCTTTACTGATAACTTAGTTTTCCTTCGTATATAATGGTCAAGCCTGGCATCGTCTTTTCTGATATTTTTCGGTGAAATGGCATTTTGTTCGATCGGTATCATACGACATGATTTTGGTCGTTACGTTTGACGCTGATCTAATTTTACGCATTTGGCCATCGTTTCATTAAATAGAGATATAATATCTCAAACACTGCCTACATCTAAGGATATGTTAGCTATGAACTATGAATAATTTCGGTTAAAACAAAAGAAAGTATTTAATTATTTTATTACGAGTCACTCTCTTTAAATATCACAGGATTTGAAAAATCTTGGAAATGAGTAGATTCAGATTTTAACCAAACTGTCAGAAAATGGTTATGTATTGCATAAGTTTGTAAAAAAACTCCAAAATAATATTTGGTTTCTATGGTAGCCACCTTTGAAGATTTTCCTGCTATATCTCAATTTTTCACTCTTATTTTTCATAAATTTTCAACATTTTTCTATTCAATTTACTTGAACAGTATTCAATAAATTGACATCATTTTTTATATTTTCTTAAACAACTGACCTTCTGTTGAAAAAAAAATCTAATGTTTTGTAAAATAATTTTTGTTATTTACTTATTTTAAGCTTAAAAAGGGGTGGGAGGGGGGGTAATTGACATGTTTTCATAAATTATAAAAAAAAAAACTGTGATTTTCTAGATTTTTGAAGGAATATTATAAAAAATTGCAGCCGAAATTAATTTTTTTGTTCTTTTATATTTTTAAACAACTATGTCTCATCTACAAATCAACGAACACCTAAAGTGGTAATATTTGATTTACAAAAAATAATTAATTTTGAAAAGTTGGGTTAAATTGGGGTAAAAACTATCTTGTATGCCAATTTTAGGTTAACATTTTCTATTGTATGTTTATTAAATAAAAATTAAGCTTTGAACAATAAATACATTACCTTTACATGTTTTTTTAACAAAAAGAGAAGAAAAGTTCATTTTTTGCAACTTTTTAGGCTCAAAAAGGAGTAAATGTGTTCATTTCCTCATTGTGATCTGTTTATCTTCACAACATCCAATGTTTTTTTTAATAAATTAATGACATAACTGTTGTAAAAATTCTAATTTACAAGATAGACTTCTAATTTGCAGAACAGACTAATAGGTTCTTACACAATTTCGTAGTGAAAAATGGGAAATCTTAAACGGGCTTTTTTTTAATTCATGTCTTTCAAAAGTGGAGTCCAAAGATTATTATCTTTCCATAAAGATGCATAAGAAATATGTACATATATGTATGCTCATTGATACACATTTACTGGTGAAAATAAAATAATAAAAAAGCAAAATATAAACAATTAATTGAAGAGAATAAGAAACAAATTGCATTTATAATGACATAGGGTTAAATATCAATTGAAACTATATATATATATATATAGATCTGATTCAGCACTTACAGGAAAGCCATCAATATGGCGTCTAATAAAATAAAATTTAGTCTCAAATTTAACTTCATTCCACTCATCCTTGAACAACAAAATTTACTGAAATTAAGTATAAAAAAAACTCTAAGATCCGCATTGTATTGAAAAAGGTGCAATATCAATACCGAATAAGAAGGAATTGAATTTTATATTGTATTGATATTGCACCTTTTTCAATACAATGCGGATCTTCTTTTCTTTTAAAATCAGGGTTTGTATAAAATACACAATTGTGCTTGTCTATCAATAAAGAATGTATACAACTGTGTCAAACATCTTCAATTTACGATAGTTCAAGTTCAATATTTGTTATAAGTTGTTCTTGGACTGCTGAATTTTTCCTGTAATATTTAGAAAGAAACCTCGTGATTTGTTGGGCAGTTAAAAACTCCTCCAACAAAAACGTTTTCTCCCATCGTCCCCTTTAGCGGTTTTCGTGTCTGCAGAACCTTTCTCAGGATCTTCCTTTTGACCTATGACTGCAACTTTGTTAAATTTCTCAACTAGATAATTTTTTTGTTTATCATTAACCCTTGCGATTGGCAAACTGTCGCTGCTATGTAACTTTTCAAGATAAGTCTTTTACCACATCAACAGATGACCGTTCTGCACAATCTCCAACAAGCATATGTCCTTCCATGCTTTCATATTTTGGAAAGGACAGTATGCACTCATCATTTTGACAAGAAAAGATACCCATGATAATCATGATAATATCCCTACTATACAAAATACTTCATTTGATCAATCTTGATGAACTGCAAGAAAACAAATCTTGATTTTGCTTTAAAATATCGTGATGCAGAAATTCACGAATTCAACAAATCCTCAAAATAGGATAAGAAATATAATGATGGTGTGTCCCTTTTTGGCCCCTTTTAAATTTAAACCCGAATGCCTGGTAGAGATTAAAAGTTTGTAACTTGTTGCTGTTTTTTTTTTTTTTTGTTATTATTTATGGAAAAAAAAGATTAACATATGTATGTACTTAGGTAAAAACATGTTGCACTGGAATATATCAAAAGAGTTTTGTTAAATTTGGCTTTTCAGATATCTGCATGACAATCGATTGCTGACCATTGCTAAGAATACGTTTGTGAACCTGACTAGTTTATATTGGTTGTAAGTATTCTTTAATAATCAGTAACAGAGACTAAAATTAGTGTACTAAATAAAGAAATAAAAATGGTTCTCTGTTGGTGAGAAAAAATCTTGTGAAAATGAACATTATGTTGATTGTGATTTCACTATTTCACTATTTCGTGAGATCGTTCGTAAGTCTGTGATCTAAGATCTTATATGAAGAAATGTAGTGTTTTGCTCCTTAGGTATATATATCCTCTTTAAGGGATTTAAACCATTCGGTGAAATACAAATGTTCAATTATACCTATATGTCAGGAAAATTCATTACAAGTTAGAGGCTCCTTATTAGGTAGATAAGATATCTTTAGTGAGATTTCATGTCCTTCTTATATGGACACCTCACTGGACTTAATGTATTCTGCTGGCATTTGTTAATGTATTCCATTCTCATGACTTATGTTTCCTTTGGATTGCGAATTTACGGACTTTTTCCAATGTTCTTTTCGATTGTACGCATTCACTATAATATTAAGAACACAGACAACATTTACTATATCAAATAAAACATAGGTTTTGCTGTGTGAGTAACATAAATGTAGCTGAACAAACATATTTTTTTACATTTAATGATTATTTTCTTTTGACTACAACTAATTACGTTGTATCTACATACAAGCAAAGTTTGAGAAAGCAAACGCTGTGTGAAATAATAAATGACAGCCCGATTCTGACCGACCTAGATATCGTTTTTAAGTTCGTGATCTTCAAAGAAATAATATAGGGAAGTTTCCAATGATTTGTGTAGTAAAGTGACAGTATGAAAGCTTCAGCTGTGATAGCCTTAGCTAGTTTTACAGTTAAAAACGAGCACATTCTGGGCCTGTTATCAAAATTATAATTATGTACTGTTCACTCTAACATTGCATTTCTAGCAAGCGGTCACCTTGTTGGTAATCATACTGTATTTGTTTTTATACTGTGTTTTATACCAGGATGACAGGATAGATAAGGCGGGGGGGGGGGGGGGGTCCCCATAAACACCGGTTTAGCTCTAATGTGCAGTGTCTGTTCCAAGTCATGCTGCCCTGACTCTCGTTTAAGTTCACGTTAGTGTTTTCTCCTCGTTCATGTTTTTTTTTTTGTCCAGAGTTCTGTCATTTGGGTTGCTTTGTTTGATTGGTTTGTTGTAGTTGACTTTTCCTGTTATCAGTGTGTTGATTATTTGGTCATATGATAAATGTAACACCACGGAGGACTGCGAAATTATTGCTCATAACTTCATAGGATTAACAGAAGAAACTAGAAATCTGTACTGTCGGAATCGACAGTGATCCCCGCAACCCCTGTAAGGAGATGGGCCACTTATTTATAGTCAAAAATATAAAACCTTATTCCCATCCAAATATAGTACAGAGTCATTCTATCAAGGAATTAAATCAATAAACGTAATGAAAAATGAAAAATCCGTAGTTCAAAAGCTTAAACTGACAATTTTTGAAATTTGACCTGAGTGAACTTTCGGTTTAAAAATCGATATTCTTAATTCTTATTGTGCAAGTAAATATAGTGTAGGACAATACAATATATAAGCAAAATTAATATAAATTGCAAAATGAAATTAGGGTCACAAGCCTAAATTGGAAATTTAAAATTTCGACCCCTGTGGACCCGAATTTTAGAAAATTAGTATTCTAAAACCTTTTTACACATCTAATATGATGCATGACAATAGTGTATAAAAATGCATAAATTGTCAAATAAAAGAGTTTAGGTCACATATGGTGTTTGACAATACTGTATAGAAATAAAATGCCAAAATTTAAATTAGGTCACACGCAAAAATTGACAACTTTTTCGAAATTCGACCACTATGGGGCCCAATTTTAGAAAACCAAAATTCTAAAACGTTATTGCGCATTTGCATATGGTGCATGACAGTACTGTGTAGAAATAAAATGTATACATTAAAAAATGAAACAAATTGAGGTCACAAGCTTGAATTCAAAATTTTCGAAGTTCAACCCATGTGGGCCCCTTGTTTATGAAATCAAAATTCTAAAACCTTATTGCACATCCACAAGTGGTATGCAACCATTCTATATGGAAATTAAATTCCTAAACCCCAAAATGAAGAAGGAATTGATGTCACAAGAAGCTGTGACAGACGGACGGATTCAATCTCTGTATCCCGGAACTTTCTTTGAAAATGTGGGAATAAATATAGGCTTATCAGGCTTCGTCTCTAGTTACCAGAAGATTCAGAAAGACATTTGTCATGCAAAATATAGCACAAATTTATTTAATGTAATTTTCAGATTATTAACATCGAAGGATAGAGCAGATAAGCCCAGATGGATCATGCGGGATTCGAAATTCAAAATCCGGGATTCAATATCCAACGTGTAAAATTATAAATCCGAAACCCGATTTTCGATATCTCAAATGCAAAAGATTCAAAATCCAGCATCCAGATTTACTCATTAGAAAAATATTCTAAGTTGTGAATAGTGTTTGACCAAAAATATCTTTTGACTGTTGGTGATACTCCGTGTGTTTTTTTTTTTTTTTTTCGTTTTAGGAAATTACTGTTTACCATAATTAGAACATTGATCCTTTTTTTATATATTTATTACCAGTTATTAATTGAGAATTTTAAGAATATATTAGTAGAATTTGTTATCTTAGAATAATCTTAAAATTTCTGTATTGATGGGTTTTCCTATATATGCTCACTGTTTTGTTTAGTTTACACTGGTTTTAAGTAGAGCTTACTTCAGTATCAATTAGAGTACTGTTGCACTTTTTTCTATCCAATGTAGTAAATCATGTAAACCATGAAGTTATAAAACACAGCATGCTGTGTCTGACGTCAATCGAAAGTAATATGTATTTATAATCATACAAATGTTATCTTCATCACCATCATATTAAAAAAGGAAATGTATGTACAAATTTAAAAAAAAGAGTTAAACATCAAATATTTGGCATTTGATCTATGACGAAATATAATGATAATGCATTTATTTCTCTCATAAAATGATACAAATTCAAAAGAATGTTCTGACAATGAAGGCAGAGGAAAAATTGGACCTGCAGCACGCTAAATTTATTTTACAGGTTATTGTAACGTAAAAAATGTAAAATTATTCTAATATGAGCATTTTACTACTAGATAATTAGGAAAGCTCTCAAATGTCTATAAATAGATCAAAAGTAGCAACCATATCAAACAGATCCTTCATTTTTGTCAAATATTATTCATAAGTTAGAAGCATTCCTCTGATTCGCTATTCTAGATGTTGATTTTCGAATCTTGAATTTAAGATATTGAGAGTCTAATTTCCAATTTACAATTTCGGATATCAGATTTCAAATTTCCAATTTCGAACATCGATTTTGGGTTTTAGAATCCCGTAATTTTGGCTTGTGTAATAAGTCTGATAGGGAATTAGATAACATTTCAATAATCCTTGGTTTTTTGTAATAGTAGTTACATTTAAAGATAACAAAATTAGTTATTTGCGTCTCCTGTTTGGATATCTATATACAGATGATTTACAGATCTTCAAAAAAGTCATCGCCTCTCATATGAATCATAAGCCCGTTGAGTTGGATTGTGAGAGTATGCCTGTACGTTTCGGTTTCATGTTTGTAGAATCGTGCGATAATAATTGTATAGAATGTATGAGATTTTACTGATCGAGAGGATTATTTTTGTGTGTTAATTCAAATCCAAATAGTCGAAGCAGCTCCGCTGCATATCCCGGCGCTCCTCTTGTGTTTTTGAAATCCATACAATCCAAACTACTGTTGTTGCTATAGTGATTCTAAATATATATGGTTGCTTAGTAGAAATCACAAATAAAGTAGTCTTTCAGGAACTTTACTAAACCTGGAGTCACATATTTTGAAATTCAACTGATCTAGATTAGTCGTAAATCTAATATAATCCAAACAAATCTGTAGTAAAATTCCAAAAATAATGGTCTTAAACACCTTCAGGAAATTTACCGAAATTGGAATCACATATTTTTGAAATCAATACAATGAAAACTAGTGCTGTTGGTGTAGTGATTCCAAATATATATGGTTGCCAAGTAGAAATCACAAATAAACTAGAATTTGAGGAAATTTAACAAAATTGAATCACATATTTTTGAAATCTAAATGATCCCGATAAGTCTTAAAGCGAATATGATAAAAAAAAATCTATAATTGCTAAGTAAAATTCCAAAAATAACAGTGTTAGGCACTTTCATGAAATTTAATAACGTAGGAATCACGTTATTTTTTACATCTAGATGATCCCAATTATCTGTTACTGCTGATGTGATCCAGACAGTACAGGTTTCTTGTCAAAAAGGAGAAAATAGTCTTTGAGACTTTCAGGAAATTTACCAAAGTTGAAACCATACCCGAAACCTTTAGCACAATCTACATTAGTGGTACAAATAATAGGTCAACTTTCAGTTTCGTATTTCAAATAACATGAGAGGAGTTGCGTAACAGAGCCATACTATATCATACGGCTACAATCTACATTGGCAGGGTAATTACTGAGCCAACTAACAGTTCAGTATTCCAGTCGCCTGACAAAGAAATAATGTACCCCTATGCTCCATTTGTAGCCCGGTCCCCAGGGGAGTTATGTAAATTCCGAAACCTTTTGCACAGTCCCCAAACAAAATGCAATCAATGACCGAAGTTTCATCTTTCTACATCCAATGGTTACAGCAAAACAATATCCTCGCGCAATTAACAATAAACATCCGTACAGTCAAAGTACAATATACTTGTCAAAACGTTAATTAGTTATAATTACCTGAAACGCACATGTTACGGAGAACAAATTTCTGTACCTGTAAATTTACTTCAAAAATCACACAAATTTTAACAAAAACAATAATTCGTTTTTCTTGTGTGTTCAAAAACTTAAATAAATTGCACCTTAGCTCTTTATTACATGTATGTACTTTTACAGTTTTGTATAAATTGGTTATAAATTTAATGTTATTAATTATTGTCATAATATTGAAATTATAATTCATGTGAAATGCTACTACATATTAAAAAATGTTGTTAAAAGTTTCGAAAAAGCGAACACGAGGAGTACGTGCCATAATCAATGGAGAGTTATCGTACATGAAAATGGACGGTTCTACCCCAGGACCATTTATGGCAGTTCTGAACGGTTCTACCCTAGAATCATTTATGACAGTTCTACCCTAGAACCAGTCTGGACGATTCTAGGGTATAACAATTTATAAAAGTTCTACCCTAGAACCATTTATGACAGTCTTACCCTAGAACCATTTATGACAAGGCTGGTTCAACCTTAAAACCGTTCTAGAATGGTTCTAGAACCGTCCTGTCTGACAGAATAGTTGAGAGGGTAGAACTGATCTCAACTATATATACAGTTATAACGTACATTTGTATTATGTAGATAATGAAAAGAAATGAAGAATATGGCCAATTTCTCCTTTTGATCGTATTTAAACGGTCTTCGGTATCAGTTGTTCTGTTAATTTGCCACGGAAGTCATCCAATGTTGACCACCAAAACAAACCCGGTAGCAATTCCGAAACAAGTCGTATATTGGCCTGGAACCTCTGTATATATGGGGTGGGGAAATTTATTTAAGACAAATAGTAGAAACAAATCTTAAAGTATAATTATATATCTTTGTAACAACCATTTACAGTCTATTGCTTAGAAAGCGTTTGCAATTCCGACACATATAAGGACACCGTTTTTTTTTTTTTTCATTTTAAAATATGTAAACATGATTATATATTAGTATAGTAAATAGGATAATAATAAAGAGTGAAGTAGATTCATGACCAATGTAAGTTGTACAATTTAAAGGAAACAAATTTCAAGCATTGCTCAATATAGTTTGGTGGATATTAAAATAAGTCGTTTTTATTATTTATTTATTTCGTGTTATAAAACAAATTGTCTACTTTCCTTAAAATGAAAATACACAAGAAAAGTATAGGAGATTTGGACGGTGAAACAAGAATCGAATGCTGCCATACGAGCGATATATGCCATGAAATATATGTTTACTACAACAATATGACTGGAATCTGTCTTAAATTACATGAATGTACAATGATTTCCAGTGTATTGCTAAAAGCAGGTTTTTACACCTGCAAATTTAACCTTATTGTATTGTTAGCATACTATACTATACTATATAAAAGAACAAACTTTTCTTCAAGTGTAACTGCAACCGCCTCGGTGGTCTCGTGGTAGCGTTCTCGCCCCGAGTGCGGAAGGTCGCGGGTTCGATCCCCGGCCGGGTCAAAACAAAGACATTAAAATTGGTATTTGCTGCTTCTCCGCCAAGCACGCGGCATCTAGGAGTAAGAGCAAAGACTGATCGGCTCGGAGTCAGTATAATGTGTCCGAGTGAGGCGATATGTCTTCCTGCGGACAGTTATCTCGTGAGCTAGCACATTAAAAATCCGACTTAGCGTGTCGGTCTAGTGCAAAGCAGGGGTCATATGCATTATCATATCAACATGTTCTCGTCCTGATATGCACCTGGTTGCCACTGGACTTTAAACAATAATTCATCCATCACCCATCATCCAAGTGTAGCTTGAACAGTATTTTTATACTGTTGACATCATTTGTTTTCTTTTCGGATGCATTTTTACTCAGAAAATCTTAATTAAAAGGTGACGAAATTTTCACATTAAGGATGTTCGCTGCCCATGCTTTTTAATTTTGTCAGACGTTCAGAATCGTCTGGTTTTATCCATTTGGATGCCATAAATTATTTTTCCTGCTAACACCCATTTTTCTTTTCAAAAATCTTTTGCATGTAGAATAATAAGCCATTTGTAAAAATCCTTCATTATTATCTGTATACAAGTATAAACAATCTAGATATGAAGTAGAAGTTGGTGTGTCTGTGGTCTCTTTAATTTTTCGTTTAATGGGATAGATGATATGTAGGTAATGCTTAAATTAAGTATTATTAAGTGATAAAACATCTTTAGAGCCGAAACTTAAATTAAAGGACTGGGTTTGTTTCTAGTCCTTTCGATTTAGTAGCCTCTGTAAAATTACCTTCATATGAAAACAAGAACGGGTCATTAAATAGAAGGGCAGTTTTTCCCCATTTGAATTCAGGTCGTCTGTTGTTTTTAAATTCTACGTTGGCGAACCTATTAAACAACAAACCTATTTTTCCTGTGTACTATATAGAATGCATAACATATATAAATATCAGCTTGTTGAAAAGGTCATATATGTAACATCTACAGTACTACTAAGTTTGAACTGCCTATTTTTTTCTTTAGAATGTTAAGCTCTTATAGAAATTAAGACTTAGTTCAGTTTTTATAACGTTCTTGTGGACACACTTTTTATTTGTTTCAGAGACTTGAGATCGAATTACATAAGTCATGTAGAAAATCAAGCATTCAATAACCTTCCAAACCTTCGATATTTGTAAGTATGGACAGCATTTTAAACTTTAAATGCTTTGTTAATTTTATTTATTTGCTATATGCGAAAAGACAAAATGGTAAGAACCTTACGCCATTCAATATCATACTTTGGCCCGCAGTCGATATCGTTGAAAATCCAAGTTTTAACCCACGAGTTTAATTCGTTGGTGCATAAGATATTCGGTTTATACATGTCACATCATGTTACCTCATGCGAATCCAGCATATGTGAACATTTTGCATAGACCCATAGATCCACTACTGAAGCAGCAGTGGCAATACTATGTTCTTTTAGATATGTAAATAGCGACCTGTGGATAGAAAGTTAAAACTATGTAATGTAGATATGCGATACGGGTTTCCGTATAAGGTACATGATCAGTATAGAAGAGATACCTTCATTATATATTATTTGTGATACTTCAGTTTTTGTGGATTTCTTGAACAAGTCAATCCAAAAATTTAAAAGCTTAATAAAATATTCATTTCAATCGCTATTAGCAAAAAGAAATTTTAAAAACTTAAAAACTCAATCTAGTGTACATTCAAATATACTGTCCAGGACTACAAAATAGTTTGATCTTTGATGATTCTATTCAAATTTAGATAAATTAAAGAAATACATACGACAATGTACGCGTTATGTTTATTAATAATTAACAATGTTCATTTGAGGTTACAAATGGTATCTAAAAGGTTTTTCAGCGGTTATTTAATCTAGTAATTGATCTATTTACTGGGTCCTAATTGCAGCTCGGACATATAACTTAGTTCTTTTTTTCATCAAGCTAATAATCTTCGACCACCAATATCGTTGATTAAACTTCAAAATAAAGCTATTTAATAAAATAATACTATTTCAACTTTTGATTAAAACAAATTAAATTATAACTGTTGTCCCGTATTTTTATTTTATTGAAGAAACCAAGAACCCACGAATTGTAAATGATTATAATAAATATTGTTAGTTAACGAGGTAATGAAACACTATTAATAGTAATACATTACTATTTAGCAAAATAATACAAAGAATACGATAATGCTCCTACGGACTGAGGGTTTTGAGGATGGAAGAGGAGGTGGTTGTAAACTTAAAGTTACCTCCTTAAAGAAAAGTCTTTGATTTTTAACTTTTAAGTCGAAGATATTTTGTCTAATATTTAGATGTTCAATGAAATATATCTATGATCAAATGCATCCGAAAAAAACTATTGTGCAATTTAATTCAGTCTACAATCAATCTTGGAGAAATAGCAAAGTGAAAATCCGTTCTGTTGTTGTTGCTATATATGTGTTGGTCTTTTTACCCAAATACTGTCAATTATACATCGTTTTGTTTAACTTCAAGTGCTCACAAGTAAATATGTCGCCATAGACTTTTTATCTTGTCTGTAAATGTCTTCGTGTTTCTTAATATCTAGTAAATAACGAAAACTATTCAACACCACAAGTTTCAAGCAAGGGCGTATTGCGCAATACTACGGTGCAATTGTCAACAGTAAACAGGAGCATTATGTAGTTGTCAGGATTTTCCAGAGGAGACCTGCGATAAAATATGTTCTCTCCCGACGAATCTCCCCTGTGATCACAAAGACTTATCTAACAGCCTAAATGCACATGCTTTTTCCTGTTAGGATGTTTAAGTGTGCAGTCTTTTAAAAAAACACAGAAAAAGCATTTAGTTCCCGGGTCATAATACGCAACGCCTGACCCCGGACCATAGAGGATAAGCTGTGTTGAGAATACAACGCTCCCTGATTGCTAAAAATCACTTCTGTGTTTTTCGAAAAGGCGTAGCCTACAAAGCATCAAATTTCAAGAATCTTCCTAACCACCAACCCTTTAAATGTGGCAATCAAAATCGGTTTTCCTTTGTGTCCTTTTCCACATATAGTTGACTCTTGTTATCTCAAACTGTTATTTTAAAACTCCTGATATCTGAAAGTAATGTTTTGGTCCCTAGATTAAACTGTGGACTACATGTTCTCCTGATACATAAAACCCCTGTTATCTCAAACTATTTTTGCTGGTCCCTTCCACTTTGAGATAACGAAAGTCAACTCTATATTGAATTTAGTTTGATAAATTTTTTGAACTGGTCCTGGTACTGAAGAAGGAAGACCCATTTTGCAAATAACAATCAAGAAATCTTTAATCAGAAAATATAACAGAATGTGATATTGTTTTTATATTAATCTATTGAATTATAAATATCTGTTATTATCCAAAGATTGAAAATACAATTTAATTTAACATGAAAAAGTATAAGTTTTACAAAAATGAAATACCATGTCTTAAAAATTACAAACATCATTAGTTCATACAGTGTATCCGGGAGAAAAGAGGGATCACGATTGTTAAATTCCAGTTTGATTTATTTTATAATTACGTATGCTTACTTGCATTAGCAAGTGGCCTTACTTAAACATGTTATAGTGCGGGTAGGCGAGCGTCATACAATTTTATTCATTGTTACTACGTTAATAAAACTTTCAATGAACTAATACATTATTCTTTCTTCTTAGGTAAAATATCATCAGTACAATATCAAACTGTGGAATAATGTTATCAATAAAACATCCTTCTAAGCTAGTTAATAGCAGTATCTTTCGTGAGTTTTGACTCCCCGTAATTTTCGTCGAGTCTTTAAATTTTAAGATTAACGTATATTCAGATTTTTTACTGTTTGCTATGTCACTACCGTATTATAGAATAGCCAAACTTCCGAGTAATGCTATATACCGATAACTGTGTAACAAATGACAAATGAAACTATTGTTATATCAGATATCTTCATCCAAATCTACTGAGATGTGATTGCAGTATTGTCTATCTTTGGACTTGGTTAACAGAACATCCTTCTGTAAATAGTGATGCTAAATGTTACAATGGAACATACATTGATGTTAGAACAATTCAATTAACAGACCTGGATTACTGTAATGGTGTGTATAATTATGATTACAAGTCCTACGGGACCCCAGTAAGATTAGGAAACATAAGATTATATTCATTTCCAATTAATTTATATCCATAAAGACAAACCACAGAACACATAACACGGACACATGTCATATAATTAGAAAAATGATTACTCAAATATCATAAGTTTTATATACATAATATATGTATATTTAATGTCACTTATTAATTGCATTTTAATCTTATTGTGTCAATATAATGTTGTGGTACACATATTGAATTTAATGTAAATTATTAGTACTGGTGGCATTTTTAATGAATGTTTAATTGACACTATATTAATACATGCTTATGTAGTCATACATGCAGCTATATATCTATTTAATACATTACTAACATTTATCAACTGTAGTTTGATTCCTATTATAAATTATTCTGTAATGAGTTAAGTACAATATCTACTTGAAAAAATAGTTATTTTGATATTTTCATACATATGCTTTTTTGATTAATGAATAAAAACCTTAAGAAAATTCCAATGTGTTTAATTATGTCAATCAGTGTAGCTATCGACCAATTGTGAGAGAAGAGTGGGAAAACAATTTTAATAGCTTTAATCATTCTCTAAATATCTTGAATATATATAAACTATAAAACCAAGTTTTCCAAAAGTTTCAGCTTTATTCAACATTCTACAGTGGAAGTAAGCATATAAATAGTATGTTTATTTACACAGAAGAAGACTGAATAAAGCTGAAACGTTTGGAAAACTTGGTTTAGAGTTTTTTTTTTATTACAACTAGAGATGTTCGTATATATATATTAAAATAAGGTATATTAAAAAATGGGATACATTATTACAATTATTTGAACCGTTTATAGACATAAATTAATTCCATTAATTTTGTTTTTGCATTATTCCGTTCTCATTACCATTTAAGATTCTTTTACTGAAAAAAAATTCTTCACTCATTTTTTATTATTTTTTTTTTTTATTTTAGACGCATTTAAACTGATTCCAACATCAAGATTTACAAAAAAATGAATTGCATAGAGGACATTTTATTAAGGGGCGTTCGAATAAATCATCCTCAAATCACATATTTGCATTAATAGCGATTCAAATGCTGATGAAAATATCGGAAAAAGAATACCGAAGCGACAAAACAGTGTAATAGTCCACGAATTCTAAATACGAGGTAAAGACAGTCAAGACAGTGGAACACAACAAACAAATGTCACATGTATACAGGTATAACTAAGAGAATAAAACACAGATAATAAACTAAACAACAATAGATAAAGGCGACACAGACACGAAAGCAATAAAAAATGTGAATTCCCATTCAAAACCGGGATTGACTTTATATGCGCTGGAAGTTTATTATGTCCTTCTCCGTTAACAGCACGCATCAAATAATATTTTGGAATAAAACACAGTACTATTTATAAAACTGGGCCTATTGTTTATTATCTAATCTCGTTAATTTAATAAATATTTATTTTGTTACATTCTGAGCATCAACTGAACTACAGTCTAGAAAACGCAAGTTGTAACTCAGCATTCTTAAATGGAGACTTAGAAGTGTAAAGAGGTAAGATATACGATATACGAAATCTAATTGTGTAAAAATTCAACACAAGGTACTCAAAATTAACAGCAAAATGAGAAAATATGCTTAAATAATTGCAGTATTATAACCTACATATGCACAATTATATATGCCATGCATATCATGATCTCATTTCATAGTATATATACGAGGTAGACATGTGCTTTAACTTTTGATGCGGGTGGACATCGAAATGGCTTTCCAATTCAATCACCAATGTCGTAAGAAAATATCTCACTCTCAAATATTCCAAGATGTATTGCTCATCATGTTGCAATTTGTTCTTTTTATTTTATTTTTTTTTGCAAACGTTTTCAGCCACAAGATTACTTTGATAAATTTACAAACGAAATTAAGGCATATTTATATTACTTTCCCTCAGGCGATATCGATATCACTATTGGTGGACTATTTGTCCACGGGGATATCTTCAGCCCAGGTGACAGGCTTTTTGTATGCTTGTTTAAAAACCTTCAATACATAATTTTTAAATTGTTTTCAACACCCTCAGGTAAAGTTAGGCTTATCTGGATGTTAGCCACACTTTCCAGCTCGATTTTTAACCAAGAAAGGTTACCTCCATTTAATATATAAATTGCTTAACTTTAGTTTTTGTTGACTCTGCAGTGTTGTTTTCTGTTTGAAAATTTTTAAAATCAAGATATTCAAACTATTTTTCTATAGTTCATGTAAACATTATTTTTTGAAAGTTCATCTTTAACAATCTGAAATAGACAAATATAACCATATTGTTATTGATTGGATAGTTCCATTACTGCGTAGAGAACTTACATCCATTGATATCATTTAAATCTGTAATTAAAATATAAAAGTAATGAATTAAATCAACGTCTAACACACGGACTTGTATCAACATCATTGGTATTGTTATATTTTGCACGCGAATATGCATATAACAGATCTTACCATAACATACTGAACATTTTGCAAAAAATAAATTCCCAAGTTTTATGCCCAAGATGTGCACATTTCGTCGATTTACGATAATAATCCAAACAGTTGGAGAGCAAACTAAAAAATGCCAGAATGACCAAAAGGTGTTATGCCAAAACCATCTGAGCATGAGATGGTGATGTTTTTCATTGATTTAGTTTGAACATCAACACAAAAACACTGTACATTGTAACCCCAATACGTTTGACGTGTATAATAAATAAATATAACCCATCCATGATCATGATGATTGTACTGGCTATCGAACATACAACGGTGTTGTGTTTTTGGTTGTTGTAAAGTGAACGTTTCGGAAAAATAAAGATAAGCACCACATAAAAACAATATTAAAAGGAAACCAGAATAATAAAATAGAAATATATACAAAACACAACTGACGGTGCATAATTTTGATATTAAGGCTATAAATGTTATATAATGACTAAACAACGATCATTATCAGCTTTTTATCTGGTATTGTTTGCACTGTTCCCAAGAATTTAATTACTTACTTTGCTTACTGTTTACTGGTAATTTTTAAAATAAATATATTAATGTTTGTTTCATTGCAGAAATGATAGGACAGTATTGCATTGGAAGAAAGGGCATCAACTAAAGATTAACAAGCTTGTTATGAAATATTTATTGAAAAAACATTTATCTTTAAACAAAATATGTACTTCAATAGCCTTTGAAGAATGTTCTGTATACAAACAAATACATATCATATTCTGCTCTATTTGTATTAATATATTTTTTTTAATATTCATTGTTTGCTTATCTGTGTTTGATATGGAGTTTAGTTGTCCTCACTATTTGAAGTTTCAAAGTTAAAAAAGGATCAAATTCCGACAGTGATATCTAACTTATATAAAGTCTATTGGTATTTATACTGTGTAGGTTTTCATAGTAGGTTTTCTACACAAAAGTTTCAGGATGGACGGGGGGGGGGGGGGGGTAAAAAAAGTTTATTTTCACCACTGGTAAGTTTATTTACCGTCAGACTGGCTCTCTGTTTTGTTTATGGTTGTGGTTTGTGCCCCTTTGTGTTTTTTTTGTCTGGCGTTTCCTGTTTGATTCCATGATTAAAATGTCATTTTTAATATGTTCTGTTATCCATATTGTTGACACAGATAGGCCCGTAAAACTACAGCTGTGGCTCTGTACGAAAGGATTCTGCTCAAACCAATGCATTTAGTCTTCCTGAACACACAATTGTTTGTTCAGATGAAGCGCAGCAAAATCGTGTTTTCCCATTGCTTCAGATTTTTTTTTTCATAGATGCAGTTTTTTGTAAAAATAATAATTTACCTATCCCTTCCTCCGAATGATATCACCACTGTGATGCTCCTTCCTCTCACTTGGGTGTTTTGGTGCTGAGTTAGGACGCATAAGATAAACATATTTCAGAAAAAATACCTGATTATCGAAAAACCAGAGCACAAATTTTAAAACAGCAAAACTTTCAGTATGAACTCCACTCAGTAGTAAAAAATACATTTTAACATGCCCTGGTGTCAACCAAACTCTGAACAGTCGTTTCTGTTCAGGGACTTTCATACATTCCGTCAACCATATAAGTTGAGGATCAGGTGGATCAGAACTAAAACTGAATGGCACTTTCTAAAGAACTCAATTAAAGACTCAAAAAATCAGTCCGACGGGAAAATCAGCCTGATGTTACATGTCCATGATTGTATATCAATAACAACTGAAAAACAATTTCATTATTAATAAAATTCCATTAAGGGATTATGACGGCAATTAGCCTAAGTTTGTCTAAGAAGAATATAAATCAATGTTCATATAATTTTTTAAGATGTCTGCAAATGGGGGAGGTCAGCGAATGAGAAGAGAACGAGCTTCAAAATCAATGTGAAATTCATATTAGATTTATGAAAAGTAAAGAACAGTATACCTCTTTATTTCAAAAGGCTCACTGATTACAGAATATTTTCATTAATGGTCATAGGAGAACAGCTAGATGCGTATATATCACATATGTAAATTAGGCAAACGATCGATTATAATAAATGCAGTATAGTTGTTTCGAGGTTAGCTGAAGAGACAAACAAACCTGTTTCTAAGTAATATTAGAATTATACTAAAATAGCATTAATTGCTTGGTAAATAAGTGTCTACATTGTTTGAATTATTTGGACCAGGAAGTAATCACTGGGCAATAAGGGGATTTTTTGTACTGTAATTAAATGTTTTTATGTCTAAATCATAGAGCTTTACAACCAAGACAAATATCAAAAATATATTATATTGATTCTAAACCAAATGTTTGGCCGTTGTCTTTTGTCATGATTGTTCACTTCTATGTTTAATAAATTATCTATACATAAAGTTGGACATTCCTTTGTATATTTGACCTTCGATTTTTATTTATTTATTTATTTATTTTTCTTTTTTTTTGGAGCCCGTTGTAAATGTTCCACAATTAAACACGCCAAAATAAATCAAATAAAAAAAATAAACTATTTCAAAATTTTATTTTTATCTTGAAAACTTATTACGATAATTCAGTGATTACAGTTGCAATGCTTTGATATTTAAAAAAAGTTGGACTAATCATATTTTCCAATCGAAACAATTCAATTTGGTAAGAGTTTTAAAACAAGTCATACAAGTACCAAAAAAAAAAAAAATAAACGATAGACTGTAGTGTCAACATTATCACCATTGCACAAGAAACTACAAGTCAAATAAATTTGCAAATTATAAACTCTTCGCAACCAGCTTTAGTTTTATTTTATTACGTTTTTCTAAAGGTTTTTGTTCAAAATAAATCACACTCTTAGCACAAATTGCCAGACTTTTACAATCCAACAGTTAGCATTGAAGCATTAAGTGTTAACTTATCCCTAAAACCAAAATGCCTGTTATAATTTTTTCTTTATAACAACACATTATTCCAGATAAAATTACAACAGTTACCCAAGGTCAATCTAAAAGTATCTACACATGTACTCCTTAAGCAATATCGGTTTCATAAATAATGGTATAGACATGCCATAAAACAATCATTGTAAATATTGAACTTTATAAGACATAAAATAAGAAGAGTTGATCTATTACAGCAAATTTATTTTATATGGCCCTGAGGTAATAGTTAATAGAAATGAAATAAAAATTTAAAAGTTTTAATGTACCTTCCTCATAATCTCCTTAAGCAACAATGGTTTCATAAATAATGCCATAAAGATGACATAAAACAATCAGTGTAAATATTTATCTTTATAAGACATGAAATAAGAGGATTTGATTTATTACAGCAAATTTATTTTATATGGTCTTCGTGTAATATGTAATAAAAATTAAAAGAAATTGTGTTAGGTTTTTTAGTGTATTTAGTTTTTTTATTTCCAAAGTTAAATTTTCATTTTTATAAACATATTTAAGTACACGGTCAAGAATTTTTAAAATTGATATGCATAGTTATTGAAGAGTTATCAACCCAATTGAAAAAACAATTGTAAGATTATTTTATTTTCGTTCCAAAGTGAGCGATCAATAAAATCATATTCCATTTCTAGTGAAGCTGAAGACCTAATATATCGGCTACTTCTATGTAAATGTTTGACGTTATGGCTATGTGAAGCTAAGTCTTGGAATATAACAGAAATAACTAATTTGGGACTGGTTGTGGGTCGGAAAGAACTTCTACTAAAGTTACATATATACGATTTTAAATTATTTCTTGGTTTTCAGATTATATATGACATGTGTTCTGTGGCAAGTGAAAAAGAATTGCAGTACATTTAATTATGTAATTCTCGTAGCAACAAAAAGTAAAACGTCTGAATTAATTCTGTACAATTGATGTCAGTATTACTTATCCGTCACAGTTTATAATAGTATTCTACGATTCCCCCTTTTCACAGATTGTAGTGTTTTTCTTGTTATTTCCTTAGTTCCAAAAATATATTTAAAGCGTATACACTCTATTTCTCCTTTTTCCCTTTACTCGTACAGGACCTACTATTTAAATTATACATGTTTAAGATTACATGTATATCTCCAAAATAAATTAATCTATAAACAGAACTATATACGATACTGTATACACATAGGCACAGATTTTTATTAGTACTATACTGCATTTAAAAACATTGAATCACCATTTGAATATGTTAAAAGATATATATTTCTAAATGGTAATATAAATTTTAAAACATTCGTAAAGGACATAAAACAGGCTGGATATAGCATGATATAGCTGAAAAGATAAAATTGGTAAATTTAAAATCTTTATTTTGATTTAAACCCAGCCTGATATGAAAATAAAAGAAATCTATATCATCTACGTTTTCTTTGACGCGTCAATATTTAAAATGACTTTGCTTTATTTTAAAATATAATAAAATTATATTTCTACTTTCTTAAGCAATATGTACCTGTTGTCCAATGAAATGACGTAAGTTAAACACCAAAACATTGGGTAAATATTCAAGCCGAAATTAAGGCACAACTCATTCAAGTTTTCAATTGACATACGCATGGAAGGTAAGTCCTATCTGGTTTTCAGTTTTACTGACAATCTGATTTGTAGATCATCATTTTCCGATTGTTATTGCTTAAATGTGTATTGTAAATTGAGAAACTTAATTTGTTACATATATTTAATCTGCGCATACTCAGAAAATTGTAGAAAACTATT
Organism: Mytilisepta virgata; assembly: GCA_028015205.1. Lineage (NCBI taxonomy): Eukaryota > Metazoa > Mollusca > Bivalvia > Mytilida > Mytilidae > Mytilisepta > Mytilisepta virgata. The sequence continues at coordinate 23,221,561 of CM051513.1, forward strand.
TCGCTACTTTTTTGTCTGTTTTCAGGATATTCGATTGGTTGGAAATTCAAATTCAAATTCCCATTCGATTGTCTCCTACTTTTCGCAGATTCCATAGCAACGTGTATACATTGATTGATTAATTGATTTTGCTTTATGTCGTGTGGGTAACATTTAAGCCATATCACACCGAAATCTGATTTAATTATAGTTAGATTTAAAACAATACTATCTAAAACGAATGGACTATTTACAATAATAATCAATGAAGATAAAACAATAAAATAAATACAAGACAAACTTTGAATACGTATAATTCTAGTACGGTGTGTATTTTTAATTCTGATTTGTCGGAACATGACGTCTGGGATCTTTTATTTTTGGGTAAATGAATTGCAGCGTATGAATATGTGACCCAGTAAAAGAGTGTCATTTTAAACAACTCATTTCTTTCTTATTTCCCGGAAAGTGTAATTTTGTATGAAATGATAAGTAATAAGAGTTTTTCCTTCTATTGCAATTTATTGGTGTATAAACTCGACCAGGTCACTCAAAAAGTTCACATTAACATTAACATGCTAAAAAGAAAAATTATTTTGACAATAATTCCCATTTCCAAGGGCAATAAATCTCACAATATCGATCCAATCAGCGTGAAACTCAAGCTTGATTTGTAACTCATCATGATAAGCTTACATACAAAATAATTAGATCAGTTAGTTAAATGGTTTCTAAAAAAAAGTCCGGAAAACTATTATTTTGGGAATAACTCTTTTTTCCAAGGGCAATAACTCTCACAATAATTATTCGATCATCATTAAACTTACACTGGATCTGTAACTCATCGTTATAAGTTGAGACACCTAGAATAAGAGTACTTGGTAAAAGGTTTTGCGAGAAAAAGTCAGGAAAGCTATTATTTTAGCAATGGTTCTTATTTCCAAGGGCAATAACTCTCACAATAAAAATCTGATCAGAATGAAACTCAAACTTGATCTCTAACTCATGATTATAAGCTCACATACAAAAAATAAGATAAGTTGGTGAAACTGTTTCTGAAAAAAAAATGGAAAAAAAAACTACATTTTCGAAGACAGTGTAATATCCTTTAAATACTGTGAAATACGATTGTAAGCAACCACTAGTAACACCATTGTGATCTTAAACGGCCATTTTCTTCTTGTGTGATCTTGACTAACTTAAGGGAGGGGGTGGTAGGCCTGCGTTATGCCAAAATTTTCCACTTTTTAATTTTTTTCCATATTTTTGTCATGCATAATATATGTCTCAATACACCACCTGAAATAATTTTGTTGAAATTCAACCACGCCTTTCCTTCACAGGGTTCATGTAAATGGGCTTTTAAGGGGTACTCTTCATTCCAGGAGCTGACACACGTTCATGAATATTACTACCTTTCATAGCATATATGGTTGATAAAAAAATAGTTATAATTGTTGAACTGAAGAACAGGGATATAATCTTAATCAAAAATCAAATATGATGGTAAAATTAATTCTTTATATGCAAATTGAAAGGTAAAAAGTAAAAGACATGTTAGGAATTTCGTTCATTTTCAGTTGCCTCATTCAATATTGAAACACTGCTGTAAAATATTATGTCGATAAATTCTTACTAAAAACTGTTACAACAAATATCATATATATGTGTGTTATATAACAAAAACAGTCTCGATCAATTTTGATATCAAGAAATTGAAAAAATAAAGATTTTCATATAATACTATTTGAAGCTGCATTATCATTCATTATATGTAGTTTATATATGCTATATAACAGATCGTGTTATTAGTATGTCACTGAAGGCATAAAATATCTCAAACACATTCTAGTCATCAATTAAATGCTATTTAAAATAATCCTGAAAATGTCAGGAGTGTGACATTTTATGTGTGATGAACTACATGTATAAGACTAACAGGATAATGTGATATAAGCAACCACACACTGAGATGAGGAGGAGATAAGCACACACTATAAACACACTTCCCATGCTGTAAATATTTGAAATAATGTCATAAATCCTTAATAGAATTTGCTACTCGTCCCGTAATATATAATCTTAAATTAGAATATATATGTATGTGTGTGTGTAGATTTGTGTTATAAAAAAAGGTAAATCTAATAAATACGTCACTTGACAAAGAGAGAATTATGTTCCCAATATTAAAAATAGGGAAGAACTTACAAAAATGCCAGTCATTTATATAACATATATTTTGTACATACAAATAAAATCTTAAGTCCTTATATGCGTGAGAATAATATTGTTTTTCAAAAGATTAGCTTAAAGACGGGTATTTATTATCTTCAACCCACACAACCGGATTGAAACATTTATCAGGTTGAACAAAATTAGTTGTGTTGTTCCTTTATTATTTTTGGTATCTAGAAAACGTTACTCTATTGATCAAGTTCACATTTACATTAAAACCCTTCAAAACAATTAAGCATATACATTGGTGTCACGGTGAATATTGTTATCATTCAATAAACATTTGACATTTAAAGCCGAGAGCATTGATTGAATAAAAAAAATATACAATAAAAACATGAAATTTTAATTTATGATCATTTTGCTTTGAAAAGGGATCAGACTTTAGATTAGTTCCTCTCCCAGGAAAATGTTAGTAAATCGTACATTTCAGTCATAAGATGAAAGAAATTTATACATTATTTTCTATTTACTATGAATTACAGAATAATAACGTAAAATTTGACATTATTCATGTGTTTCAGATGCAGACTTTTACGATTATCTTATACGCTTGGATGTAGAGCGATTGCTAAATGCTATATAGCTACATCTAAGTAAAACTTTAAAATGCCATTATAATCACCAATTATACTACTTTAAGGAATTGACAACGTAGAGTAATAATATCAACTTAACCATGTAAATGGTAGCATATAATTATGCTAGGCGATATTTTGAAAATTCAATATATGATGCTAGATTTTTCCATCGTATAGGAACCTGAAATTGAATATTAAGCTACTTAAAAAGAAAGAAAACTGTACAGTTCAAGAAGAAAATTATGAAGGACATGCAGTAAATTTTTGTATTAGAGACATCATGTTTCGTTAGTATGGTAACACGCAAAATATACAATAAATAAATATATCGATTGAGAAAACGTGAATGCTGTAAACCGCTGTACTGTCGAAGAAATCAACGCCTTTCTTCTTTGTTATTCTCTGTATGAACTAAAACAGTATGGCCGATAGACGGAGGCTGTGAAATATGTCGCTGAATGAACGGAGATATTAAGAAACGTCTTTAAAATTATTGCATGGTACAGTTAAATGTGGAAGACAAATGGTTGTCATTTAAACTTCATGTATTTCAAAACTCAAATCTATTGTCCTGACACTAGACTGCAAAAAAGACGAATGGGTTAAGGAATGGTCGGTTGAGTGGAATTTACATCATTATGTTTAAAAATGATAATAATTACTTAAAACAAATTTGTCATTGTATACTTTGAAAAGAGGAGGCAGATTTTTTTTTCATTATTATTATATTTGAGTTTTGCGCCTTTGTTTGTTCTATGATTTAGAACATTACTTTAATTCATAGAAATGACTAGAAAATATGACATTTCTATAGATAAACCTTTTTCAAAAAAGTGCAAGATGACAATGGAGTTCAGCAGACAAGTCTTATGTTTAGTTACAATTTCATAATTCAACAATGAGGCCGCCATTTTTTTTTAAATGAAAAACCATAAATTCATATTGCGCACAAAGAAAATTGCGGGGAGAGGGGAAATAATTCAATGCATAAAATGGACTTCCAATCATACATGACCTTTTCGTAGCAGACATTCCAGTGATAGGTCCGAGCTTAAACATCTTAAGTGACTGTAAACCGATGAAAGACAACAAAAATCTCAAGAAAGGAAAGCTCGGGAAAGGGGGAGATAACCTTATTCAGAAATTGAACAATGACAAAGAATGGAAAATAACCCGAGTACAATATAAGTCCATGACTAGCCCCAAAATTTCCAGTTAAAAAACGGCGCGAAAATTAACCTTTTAAAAAAATTCATCATTCCGGATTGAGCATGCGAACGAACCACTTCCAATGACGTTACTTCGTTTGAAATTATTTCCGTTGATGTAACTTTTTTTTTGGTTGAGGCATCGATATTTTTATTTGTCTTTTTTCCTTACACCTTATATCCCCCTTAGAAAAATCTCTTATTTCACTTTTTTGTTTTTGTTGCATTGTGGCTACGAGAATCGACCTTCTTTAGATGTTAAGTTTCAAAATACTCGGAAGTTTTCCATTAACCCAGTTTTAGGTTTCTGCATTAAAGATATCATAATGCTATGTTTGATACGTTATGAAACGAAAGTCTATAATAGTTTAAATGTCTTCAACATATTTCTATTATTTTGAAAGTCGCGAGTTACATACGACATCAGATTAATAATTTTCATTTCTAAATCTGGTGATGAAATGGAATTTAGACCGTTTTCTTTAATGTACATTTTTACAGACTTTCATAGCTTTTTACATTGACCGTTTACAGTACGGATCATTTAAACCATTTCCCTCAAGCAGACTTTGAAACAGATTATGACAGTTCCAAGTTAACTTAGACCAGAGATTATGACTGGTCCGTTTTTAAGTAACTTTTGTTTTAACTGTAATCTTTATCTGTATTTTTTCAATGTTTTTATTTATCATGCCTATCCTAATTAGGAATACAAAATTGCATTTAAAAGAATATATTTATTTTATTGTTTTTTTTCTATTATTTAATTTGGTCCATTTCATTTTTCTTTCTTTTTATTATATTGTAATTACTAAGTTCGACTTTTTTTAGATATTTTGTTTGTTTTGTGTGATATAAGATTAATGTGATTTATTATATTGAAATTTTTTTCTAAAGTAAGAATACAAGACTTTTCAAACCTGACATATTCTTATCTTATGTTTTTATGAAGTTTTGATATGAATTTAGTTAATACATTTCTTACGGTTCTTAAATGCCTACCGTAATACCTTTTAGATGACAAAAATTTCAATTTCATAGTGACAAAACACAAAATATAGCTGTTCAACCAATAATATGTTCATACTAAGTAAAATTAAGACTATCAGGGTGTGCGATATAAGACAAAAGTTATTTTTGTTTCAACAGAAGTGTTTTTAATGTGAAAATACAAGTTTTAAACTTGACATGTATCCTAATAAGTTTCTCTGTCACTTACCGTAATATTTGTTTGACAAATTTAAATTTCAGAGTGAAAAGACACACAATTTAGCTTTTCAAACATACGGTATCCAAAAAAGTCTTTTGGAAGTTACCGTAGTGTTTTTTTATGACAAATATTTCAACTTCACAGTGACAAAACACAAAATTTAGCTTTTCAACCCATTTTAGGTTGATACTTAATAAAATTCAGTTCTATCAGAGTGTGCGATATATGACTCAAACTTGATTGGTAAATATTTTATACTTTTAGGAATTTTTGATATGAATTTAGATAAAAAAAAACATTCATACGGTATCTTAAAAGCTTTTCTGCAACTTACTGTAATACTTGTTAGATAAAAATATTAAATTTTACAGTGAAAAAAAAAACAAACATTTAGTTTTTCAAACATATACATAGGATGATACATAGCTAAATTTAGCTATTATAAGCTTGTGCGATATAAGAGAAATGTTTTTTGTAAGAATGCTACTGTTTTTAAAAACAGGTATATTAAAAAGTTTTTCTGCAACTTACCGTTTGACAGAAATAATAAAAAATAACAGTGAGAAGTAAATGTTATTTTATTGCAAATGATTCGATATCTAATCTGTTTAGCTTTGAAGTAAAGCACTATACTGGTTCAGTTATATATGTAGATGTTATTCTGTACTCATTTGTACTGTGTGTTTAGATTAATTGATGTGTCCAGCTCCTTCGGAAATCATTTATCTCCAAGGAGAAGATGTCAGTGATTATACCATTTGTACGTTGCCTAGTGTAATTATTTGTGTCTGTTGTGTGGTTTAATTTAAGTAATTTGTTAGTTTAGACTGAATGTCTACATAACTTGTTAATACGAGCTGTCTTGGACTTAGTATTTATTTTGGGCACATTCCCTGCGTTAAAAGTGTATTACAATCTCTCTTGTGTATTTTTTTTTCGGGCTTGTTATGTTATTTCCTTTTGTTGTAATGCACTTTCCTTATGTAAGGTCTTTGATACCAAACCGCATCCTCCCGGGCATATATTTAAAATTTGAAACCTTAAAGGACGAGTTGTCAGTCAACGAAATAGCCATAGTACATCACATTTATTGTGGTATTTTGTGATACATTTTATTAGTACCATTGGGTCTGTAAGTCCCTGTGGTCATTATCAGGTCAGTAGCCAGAATGTTTATTCCGGCATGATTTATTACTTAAATACCTTTACATTTTCCATTCAAAATTTAACATAAATTACCAGAAAATTCTAAGGCTCTTCCATTTGATGCAGAGGTAATCCTTAGCTGAATTTGGATTCCTGTTTGTTTTATTTGTTTGGGTTTTTGATGGTTGTGCTTATTAATTCATCATTATATCTTTAACCGGATTTCCAACATTTTGATCTCGGGCAATGCTGATGAGTTGTCAGTCAACAAAATGGCGATACAGTGCATCAAATTTATTGTGTTATTTTGTGATACATTTTATTAAAAACATGTTTTGGTTTAAGCTACCATACTGTAACTTACTGTATAAAATTAGAGTTCTCAAGGGATGTTTAAATACAAAGATGCTACTTCGTGTTATATGGTAAAGGTATCAGGTCGATCTAAATTAATACTTTTCAACATAGGTTGTCATATTTAAATTACGGATAAGAACATCAATACTGTAACTCATTGTTTTTTTTTCTGTTTTTTTTTAAATAAAAAAAAAACTGAAGTGCGACCTATGCCAAAATAGTTTAGCTTGTGCTCATTCACAATTTATCCGATGATCTATATCAAAGCCAAGTGAAACGGTTTCTTTACGTGTGGATTCATCTTTCTATACATATGTCTTAATGAAAACATCGTTTTGTGTTATAAAAGGTTATTTGACTGTATACAATAATTGTACTACACAATGCGGTCTCTTTTTGGTGTCATTCTGTTTTTGAATGTGCCCTGATAATAGTATTGGTATCTTATGAAATTATAAGCATAGAATTTTTTCGGGGGGGGGGGGGGGAATTATTTACTTAATTGCATTATTTTTTTCCAGTAAAATGATTAAATAATATGTTAATTACTTAATTGTTGTAGAAGATGCTCTAATTAAAGACTCAATTGCTTCGGGAGAAAACAACACCGCCTGACTTGAATATAAAAGAAATGTGTTTATCGCCTACGTTTTCTTGTATTGCATCAATGATTAAAATGACTTTGTGTTTAAACTAAATCATATTTTTTTCTATTTCCTTATACAATAATCTATCTACTTGTTGTCCAATGAATTGCCGCTAGTTAAACCCTAAAACATTGTGTCAATCTTCAAGCTGATTGTCCAGGGATAACTCATTTAAATGTTCAATTGACATACGCATTGAAGGAAAGTTCTATCTGGTTTACATATTTACTTAAGTCTTTTTTGTATATCGCCATTTTCCAATTGCTATTGCTTATATGTGGATTGTAAGTTCAAAAGCTTATATATATATATAAAATGATTTGCGCATACATAGAACATGATAGAACACTATTTCTCTACCTTTTTTCGGTTCTAATTTATTTATAGTTAGATTATGCTATCTAAAACGAATGGACAATTCACAATAATATTTGATAAAAAATAAAACAGTAAAATAAAAACTCTCAATACTTTTAATTCCAGTACGGTGTGTGTAGCTCATTCTGGTTGGTCGGAACGTAACGTCTAGGATCTTTTATTTTCGGGTAAATGACTTTCAGCGTATGAATATTTGACCCAGTAAAATAGTGCCATTTTAAACCGCTCATTTCTTTCTTATTTTGTCGAAATGTGTAATTTTGTATGGAATTATAAGTAATGAGTGTTATTTTTTTCCGCAATTTGTCGGTGTAGAAACTCGACCAGGTTACTCACAAACCTAACTTAAAGTCATTCAGATTTTCTTCAGTTTGTGAGTGAATTGGTCTCCTTTGTGCATTGATAAATTGCTTCAAAACGACTCTTATTACTATAATGAATCACGGCAGCCACTATGTATATCCCCGCGCCACTGTTGTGTTAATCAAAAAATTAAATGCTCCAAAGGAAATAAAGCTCAGATGTGACAATAACTTTAGTAGTGAATTGGACAGGTGAGATAGTAGTCATAATGTTAAATGAATTGTAACATATAAGATTTCATACATTGATAATGTAATTACATTAAATGAACTGTTTTTATGATGACATGTTCTAGTAATTAAATGTAAATTTACCAAAGTTGGAATATCAATTTTGGAAATTGTCTACTGACATTAATAGTTATAAGTATACATTTCCAAAAAATGAAGATCTTAGAGTCTTTCAGGAAATTTACCAACGTTTGGAATTCCATTTTGGAAATTGAGTGGTTACCTTAACTCTTGTGATATTAATGGTTATTAATATATATGGTTCCTAGATACATTTTCAAGAAATGAAGGTCTTAAAAGTCTTTCAGGAAATTTACCAAATTTGGAATTATTTTTTTGGAAATCCAAATATTCCATTTAATTTTGGAAATTTAATAATCCCGTATACAGCTGTTGTTTTTTTGTAAACAAATATGCATGATTGCTAGGGACTATTCCAACAAATTCAGATCTTAGAGTCTTTCAGGAAATTAACCAAATTTGGAATTCCATTTTTGGAAATTGAATGGTAACCTTAACTTTAATGATATTAATCGTTTTTAGTAGATATATTTCCAAAAAATGAAGATCTTACATTCTTTCTGGAAATTTACCAAAGTTGCAATTATTTTTTTAATCAAAATATTCCATTTAATGGCTATTATTCTGCTAGTGTCTGATAGTATGGTTCATTGGTAATTTTCAAAAATTAATAAGTCTTAGACTCTTCCAGATAATTTTTTCTGCCCCGAGGGCAAATTTCAAAATTTCGAAACCTTCGGCACAGACAACTTTTAAAGTGCTGGCAATTTTTATGTTTCTACCGCTAAGGTGTAAAACAATCGATTTTGGGATTTTTTTAAACTCTCTTGTTGCTATAACCACAGGGTTTTCAGAAAAATTATCATGTCACTTTTGAATTTGCCATATGTAATACTAGTCATGGTTTCAGTGTCAGCATTATAGTCCAAATATTTTAGAAGATTTCACTATTTACTGGATATCTCGAATAGGCAAATTCCAAAATTCCGAAACCTTCGGCACAATCTACATCAACCATGCTAACAATGATCAAAGTTTCAGTTTTCTATCTCTTATGCCTCCTGAGATAATCCTGGACATAACGTACACACGTACAGTACGGCTCATTTAAAACATCGCCTCAAGTTAACTTCAAGTTAAAATAATCTCTGGTACAATCCCTGCTCCAGGACCAAAACCAGAGATTAGAACAGCTAGGACCAGTGAGTCGAAAGCAGAGATTAGGACCAGTCATAAACTCTGCTTTATTGATTTTTCAAATCTCTGGTCCGATTTATTCAACTGCGCACGCGCTGTTCTCGTGACAAAACAAGACATTTGAATAATAATTGTCCGTGTTAAATGCGCATGCGCCGTCCCTGGACGGAAACCGATTACCCGGGGATAAATAAAATATTTTTTATTGTTATTGGTTGATCATGTTATAATGAGTTAATAATATTGCGTGCACAGATTATAAAATATTTATATTGATATAGTTCTAATACGATCGTGTCCAAACGAACGTTTGGTATTAATCCCTTTTCTTGTCGATTTTTAAAAATAATCAAGTTGTTCATTTTTGTAAAATACTGCGTTATTTAGTCCCTATAAAATCCGTCACAATGCAGAGATTATCCAGATCGGTTATCAGTTTTAACCTTACCATTTATCATAATTAAGGGTCATCTATTAAATATTAGACTTATTTCAGAATATCAACTATCAGTAGAACAATCTCTTAACTGTCCCACACTCCCATCCTTACGAAACGATTTGCCGTCTTTAAACGGTACATGCAGGGTTTGAAAGGTACAAGCTATTTTTCCCCGAAATTTGACGGTACCTCTGAATACCGCAGAACTCCTATAGGAAGTTAATTTCATTATCTATTTTCACATTTTTATAATTAATAAAACACAATAAACACTATGTTTAATTTCGGCATATGAAGTTTTAGATATAACGAAGATATTTCACTATGCATCGTTTAGACTGATCCTCAGTTGCAATTAAAAAGGACAAATATACCTAAGGAACAAAAAACGTAATCCATTGGACAGACAAACCCGGGAAGACAAATGAACAACCATAAGCACAACAAATAAACACTGACAACTAAAAAAAAAAAAAACAACGAACAACACGAACTCCTATAAAAAACAGGAGTGAACCCAGGTTCTCCGGAAGGGTAAGCAGTTGCTGCTTCGTATTTCTGCAACAAAAGTATTCGGAATGTATTTAAAAAAAAACAAACGCACAATATACACACACGCGTAATATTCGGGACCGTATTATAGTTATCAGAGGACTGGGCTGGGTCATAATTGACGGGGCAAATCGTTTTTTTTTTTGGGTGTAAATGTTTTTTTTTTTAAATATGTATAGACAATTTGAACTGGTGATATGTAAATAGATCTGCGTCGAAATCTGCGTTCTAAATTTTTTCTTGTATTCTTTCAATGTGTATTAATTACAAATTAAATTTATAATGTACACTTGTTTTGAATATCTTTAATTAACTCGGGATATGATTTACACACGGGGTTATACCTTATGATATGTTCTTATCCGTCTACTCAAACGAACGTAAAATATTTACAAATAAAACCAATAAAACTCGGTCACGAGTTGTTCATCTTTGGTATTCGAATTTCGAGATGAGATATTCTGTTTATTACATTCAAATATTTCATGTATTCAGAAGATTTAACAAGAAAATACAAGTGATTATGTTTTCATATGACTACGCATCGACCATTGTATAGCAACTTCGTTGGCGACGGCTATTGTTCTTGAGTGAAATATGACGTTCGATTTCACTGGGGAAATTATCGGATTTTATTTCATTCGGAAATCTCGGTGTTTCACCACAGTTAATGTAATAATCTTTATTAATTTAATAAACAAATACTAATTTTCATATTCTTATATTGCACGTCCCCAGCCGCTGCATCAATTTTACAATACAAAATACACACTCTATAATCTTAGTAAATTCTATTACAAAAATATTCAGTTAGGTAACATCTTTCTTTCTACATTATGCAAATCAAGGTCATAACAAAGGTACCGTACTCCAAGGTGTACTTTTCAGTAGTATACGTAACTAGTAGGAATATTGTCAAAAGCAAATTCATTAATTTACATAAATCTTAATTGTGTCGGTGGGCGGGTGGGTGTCCGAAATGACCAGACTGGACTGTTAGACATGCAAGCGTCGAATAACATATAATACACCGTAAATGTACCTTTACAATTATTAATCTATAAATTTCAATTTTGAATCATTTGGCTCAATGAATAGAATCTAACATTCCAAAAACAACAGTTTTTTTTCAATACAAATAGTGGATAAATGAGTATTATTTAGAGAAAAGTCCATTATAACGTCCTGTAACTAGTATTATATTTACTATTTATTTTCTTTCCTTAGGTAAAAGTACATGCCTATTCATGATTGCTACGTTGGTAGCAGTTATGCTGTTCACAACTGTTTTGGGAGTGGTAAACCCATGTCCTACATCTTGTTCATGCTCAACGACTACTTCGGGTGTTTCTGTAAACTGCAGCAGCAGAAACATTGGACACGTTCCGAAAAATATACCAAATACTACCTACGATCTGTGAGTAGAATGAGCTAATATTTTTTTTAATTTCAAAATATATAGCTGTGTAGGTATACTTACCTTCTAATAGAATATCTAACTAAGATATAAAGCAAACAAGATACTTAGGAGAGTATTGGTACACACAGGCGTATTCTGCTGAAGAACTCATTCATATGAATTTAAATTGGAAGATATATGATAATATTAGATGTCCTGCAAAATGGCTAATTGTGGTCGTTGTTATCCCTTTTATCTATTTAACGACAACAATAACACAAAAATGCCTTGAGTAATTATTATAACATTATTTAGGACTAACCATTTAACCAAACCATCGATCGTAGAAGACATAAATGTATCCTGTGTCCCTTTTTTGCCCCTTTTATCTCTAAAATGTTAATAGATAGGGGAAAACGGATATGAAGAGATAAATCAAGGATATATATATTTTTTTAATTTCATCAAAATTAACAAAAATTTTATAAGGATAATTTCAATTGAATGAAAGTAAATGAGAAGAAACCTAATTGTCTACGCACGACAATGCCGACAGGTTCATACCATTTTATATACCAAATATTTGTGGTCTTATGAAAAACGTCAAATACATGTTTGACATTTGAATCTCCAATATCCCATCGATCTAAAGAAATATTAATATATACAATTTCCCTGTTAAAAAATTTCTAACTAATTTACTAACATTTCTTTCAAAAATTAGCTATATATTTTTTAATATCGTTTGGACGAAGTGATTTTTATTAATTTAGTTTATTGAGCGTAAAGTTCTAACGTTATAATCGCCTCGTTATCGACGTAAAAGTTAGTGTACTTTTGCTATGAATTTCGGACGTAATTGTGTCCATGTTGCGTTGATATTCGTTACATTCGATGTTTATTCATGTTCTGTCTTTTAAATTCAAATTGTGAAAACCTAATGTAAAATAGTATACGAAATATTTTCCTATCATAAAAACTCCAGTTTTAAATGTAGCAAAATACTCTGCAATCGTCATGATTAGTTGGGTATGTCGTGCTCGTATAAATATCTTACATAAAATAGAAACAGGACAGAACATAATGTTTTATCTGCCATCGTAACATATACTTGCAGTAAAAATGTATATATGATATTAAAAAATATTAATACACTAAGACAGTACTTAAAATTGCATTATATAAGAGTTCTCCTATTTTCTCATGGTATATGCAGTTATAACGTACTGTTTTAATACAATGGAACAAAATAATCACACCAGTTTAGACATGTAGATATGTGGATGTAGCTTTTATGCTATTAACATTTTGCAACAATATTTTAAGAAACTTGGGGAACAATAGTATACCAGTTATTGAGGATGGAGCGTTTGAATGGCTCGCAAGATTGCAGACACTGTAAGTTATATAATGTAAATAATAACATGTTTAAAGCTGAACATTTGAATATCACATATCCAGATATATTGAAGTATGTAAATGCTACTATTTTCAAAATGCACTGGTTTAAGTTATAGTTTGAAAATAATACAGTAAACACTATAAGTCAACATGAGAATAAACACCAGAACTATAACCCGTTAATCCCTGGAATATAAATTTAGCAACAGAAAGAAAAGAATTATATAAAACCTTTAGTGTTAGTATTTTGATACTTGCGCGAAACTGATACTTTACATTTACTGTAACTAATTGTAAACTTTGTGATAACCAAGGAATATTTCCCTGAAGTGAAGTATAGCTTCGGTTATTTATTATTTTAGTCATTTTGGTGTTCTTGAATTTGATTTTAAACGTCTTGGATTTTTATTTTATTCTAATTTTTTTTTTTTTTTTTTTTTTTTTTTTTTTTTTGATCTCCAAATTTTAGGCATTGATTCGTAAATCGACGAACTGTGCATAGTTGTGCGTCAAAATTGGTACCAAACAATTGTATTTTAAAACAGAGACTGAAAGAACGCCGGCCTATCAGCTCGAGGACCTCTGTTTGATATTTAATCGTCTATATAAATGCATCACTTACGCATGCAATCATATTTTCAGCCATTTAGACAATAATAACATATCTATCATTGAGAATGGAGCTTTCAGAGGTCTTGAAAGTTTGCTGGCTTTGTAAGTAAATATTCAAGTTTTACAATTTTATACATCGATATTTTTCTATATATATATATATATCTGTAGTCTGCAGTTATATTTATAACGTACGGTTCATGGCTGATTAAAAATGGTGTATTCAGAAAGCGTATGATATATAATTTGGATGAAGGAATTTAATTTCACACTGATAGAATGAATTCCCATATGACCATACCCATCAACGCCGCTTTGGACAGAAGAACACCGAATATCTTAAGAAATAACATCAACAAATAAAGACACCTTTAAATATGTATATTTCTTTATTGATATATTGAATGACTTCCGTAGACAAAGCCTATACAAATCATAATGGTATTCGAGGTCATACGAGAAATCCACGAAACAAATAAAACTATTTTCAAATTAAGAGCATAATGGGATATATGATTATTTTTAAAAAGGCAGAGAGTGAGGCATTTTCACAGTCAATAAGGGTGTAAACTGTTGAAAGAAATCAAATCGATCTTTTGTTGATTTAATTTTCATATTTAAGAAATAGGTCATGACATGACGGCCATATTGCATTATAAGGACCAAAAAGCTTTTGCAAACCTGACACATATAAGGACACCGTTTTGGCACTTTAAAATATGTAAACTTGATTATATATTAGTATAGTAATTAAATAACAGAATAATATAGAGTAAAATAAGATCTTCATTGTAAACATCTTTTTTAAGATTAAATAGAATAATATCTGAAAAAGAAGAGAATAAGAGAGTAATGACATTGGTACACATAAATTCTGTTCAGCAACGAAGACATTTTAAACGAAAGTATTCAGATTTGGATCAATTTATAGAAACTGTCTTATTTATTTAGCAGTCTTGAAAAAAAATCATGAATGTATAGAAATTCAAGTATTACATTCTACGGATTTGAATTTCATATTCAAAAGAAAGATAACAATGCAGTATCTGTACAATTTAAACAAAATACATCTTGTATCTTATGTTAGAAAAAAATTAAACTGTTTTTCGAAACTTACACTAAAATAATGTACAAAATAGGATGCTGTGTTCGGTTTGCAAAATCTGTAAGGTGGAAATGTTATTTTTTTCAATGTACTTTTTATTTTTATCAATTCGATTAATATATTTTTGAATGACACAAACACACTTTTTTATCTTTACTATGTTATATTTTCTCAAAGTTTAAATTTGATCCAATCTTATACTAATATATTCAGTGTTCTCCGTGAATCACTTAATTATTTTGTCGAATTAGTCTATTATAATCTCTATTTTTTTCTCTGGTGTCCTTTGTTTGTAGAGTGTAGTGTATGCTGTGTCGTTAATTTTGCCTAGTATATAATTATTGATAAAAGTAATTTCCCCTTTTACATTTTTGATTTCTAATCTCGGTCTTCATATCTTAGTTTTTCTTCATCTATAATCCTGAAGCCTGATTTTATCTCTTCTGGAATTTTCCCTGAAAGCCACTTTTTTCGATCGGATACATTCGACATAATTTTGGTTGTAACTTATGACGTTGATGATCTAATTCTACAAACTACGTCATTTGTCTTTACGCATTTTACTATCGTTTTTTTCAAATAGAAATACGTCTCAAACATCGCATGCCTCTGATGAAACATTAAATATCCATAATTAATATGGAGATTAAAGCATGTCTGTTTTAACGTGATCGATGGCCATCAGCTAAATTCAACTAAACGTATGAATCAATGTACAATTACTATGAATTTTACCTGTTGGAATGTTTCTTATTGTTAAATTCAATAATGAAAACATAAAATAAAACAATAATAAGATATGAAAATAAACGAAATTTTTCCCAAACTACATTGTAGAACTGCACGTTAATTTATTTGATATATCAATGGTAAAACAGTTGAAAACAGCTCAAGGACAATGGATATAAATGAATGGCTACAATCACATCAATACATAAGGACAACATTTCCTAAATGACTCAGACAATCTTAATTAAAAGGTGACGAAATTTTGACATTACCCGAAAGGAAACCTTTTGCCCTGAGACGGATTGTTAACTCCTTGTTAAGGTTTTCCTGTTTCGATTAAACACCTTCAAATTAAATGAGTTTAAAAAGAGCCAAAACAAACATAAGATTTCATACACAATAATCGCATTTTCTTATGTAATAGTAATACTGATGCTCGAAACAATAGACTATATATTTTTCTGCTTTGCAACCTATCAAAGAATTCCTAATTCTCATGTAGAAATTCAGAATATCGTTATAAAAGATATTACTCAGGCAATTGTAACTGTTTGAAATTAGCATGTATTAAACTAGAGAACAAATCAAATTATTGCCTTTCTTATATCAAATGTTTTCTGAAATATATCAAAATGGTTTTGTTCTCTTACTCTTTTCAGATATCTTTATAACAATAGTTTGCAGTCTATTACAGAAAATGCTTTTGGAAACCTGAAAGGCTTAAGTCACTTGTGAGTATTCATTTAAAAAAAGATAACCAAGACTACATTTCGTGCTCAAAATAATTGGTTATTCTTCTTTTTTTCCTTTTTTTATTGCTTTTTTTTTTTTTTTTTTTTGTTTTGTTTTGTTTTTTTTGGGGGGGGGGGGGGTTCCAACGTTTTTGGCCTCGAATAGTAATGATGAGTCTCAAATCGAGGAAATATGAACATCTTGTGCATTAAATTTAGTACGGAAAAAATAAAAAAGGCCAATTTTATTTTTCTTTTAATTTCACTAGGTTTTGATCACTATATCTTTCGGAATACTCGTCAGTGACTATTTAGAATAATTTTGATTATACGAGTGTCTTGCAATATATGATAAACGGGACCTTCATACTAATGGCATGAAAAATAACTCACTTGTAAATATTTGCTCCGAAAATGAAGTCATTCTTATTGAAGTTTTATAGACGTCATCATGACTTGGTTGATAGGTATAAAAACCGTTTCCCAAATAAAAATGGACCTGTCCTATTAATATTATCCCTTCCTCAAACCGGATGTGACATGGGCAGCATGGCGGGTTTCCTGCAGTAAGCAGACACTGCTTACTCTTCCGCAGCACCTGAGTCTACCTCCGTTTTTTTGTTTGGTGGGGTCCATGTTGTTCATATGTTTTTAGTTTTTAATTGTAGTGCATGTATTGCTTTTGTCTTGTCTTCGTTTTTCTCCGGAGTTTTTCAGTTGTTACGAGTTTTCCCTCCTCCGAATATCCCTTTAGTATTTCTTGACTTGACTTAAAAAAGATAACGAAGACCAAAATTCGTGCCCAATTTCAATTAATAGACTATTATTTTTCCCCCTTTTTTGAGGGGGTTTTCCAACGCTTTAGGCCTTCAGTTCAACTGATGAGTCTCAAATCTACGAAATGTGCACATCTTGTCCAATAAATTTAGTATGGAAGAAATAAAAAATGGCAATTTTATTTTTGTTGTAATTTTACTAGGTCTTGACCACTTTATCTTCGGAACACTCGCCAGTGCCTATTTAGAATATTTTGATAATATGAGTGTGTTGCAATATATAATAAACGAGACCTCCATACTTATGCTATGATAACTTTTTTTTACTACAACAATATCCCTGGAATCTATTTTAAATCGCATGAATTTCCAATGATGCACAGTGTCTTGCTGAAAACAGGTTTTTACACCGGCAAACTTTATTGTAAGCATATTATACTATACACAGTAATTAATTAATCCCAATATTCTTTTCGTTTGAATTGTGGTTGTAATTGTGTTGGGTCAGATATTACAATATTATCCCTTAAAATTAACTGTAACAAATTGTAAAATTTATGAACGTTAAAATATATCTCCCTCGGGCATAGTTGTGTCATTAGATGGTTTTTGCTTCAAAGTGTTTTGGTCATTTTTGCATTTTTGATTTTGATCTGCAAGTTTTTGGATTTTAGTCCTTGAAAACAAATGATAAGTGGAGAATTGACAAAATTTTCACAACCTCTGCATCAAAACTGGTATCAAAGCATTGTATTTTAACACAGAGAGATAATGAACATAAGCCTATCAGCTCGTCAACTTTTGTTTCACATTTATTCATCTATATGCATATAACACTAACGCACGAAATTATACTGTCAGACGACTAAAACAGAATGAAATTTCTATCATTGAGGATGGAACTTTTAGAGGTCTTGATAGTTTGAAATATTTGTAAGTAATTATTCAAGTTGTACAATTCTAGGCACGGATGTCACGCTAGATATTTCTCCAAGTTTGCAATTTACTGATAATGTAAGGTTCTGCACTGAATACAAAGTTTATCTAGCAAGAGAAAGATGTAACTTTTTTTCAAGATATTCGTCTGTTATCCACACAAATAATATCGTTTTGCAGTCATAATTTGCATACAAGAATCAATTTCACATTGACAGAATGACAATTTACCATTTTGGAAAAGGTTGTGACTTAATTCCAATGCGGCCGTATACAAGAACGCCCCAGTCATTGTCAAGATTACTTTTTGGCAAAAGAACACCGAATATTTTAAGAGTTAAGGCCAACAGTTTAAAACACCTGTAAATATGTGTATTTATACATTAAAATATTGAGTGCCTTCCGTAGAAAAAACCTATAGAGATCTAAATGGCATTCGACGTCATACAAGAAATTCACGACATTAATTTAACTATTTTCAAAGTACGGGCATAATGGGATATATGATTGATTGATTAATTGTTGCTTAACATCCAGTTGCAAATATTTCATGCTTCTTCGGGACGAGAACCAGCTCAATTTATCAAAAAATTGAAATAGCGGTGGGTCAGGACACAAAGGGGAACCAATTTTGACTGCCACTGTAAAAGGAGGATGGTTGGGTATGGTCGGATAATTTCGCCTTCTGTAGCGGAATTGGCCTGCTCTTTTACGAAAACTACAGAAAGGGTCTTAAGCGTGCTACGAGTGTGGCATTCTCCAAACAAGTTACCCACTATAGTCCGCGGTCAGGCTTTCCGTATAATGACCCGACAACCCCCAACTAGAGGATATCCCTTATTCGTCACACGGGGAGGCGCTATGCGACTCTATGGGTTGAACCCCCGTGATCCATCACAGGTGCCTATAGTAATATATATGATTTGAGCAAGTAGGCAAATACAGTGATGCATTGTCACAGTGTATCAAGGTGTAAACTGCTGAAAGAAATCAAAATAATAAAATATTGACTTAATTTGCAGATATCGTTATAACAACTGTTCACAGTTTAATGCTGAGAAAACGTTTGAAAACCTGACATTTTACTATAAATCATCTAAACTTTATTTTATATTATTATAGTAAATAACAGAATTATTATGGGTAAAACAATGAGGAATGTATTTCAACCTTTTAAGATAATATAGAATTATATCCAAAATACAAGAGAATAAGAGAGTAATGACAATGGTACACATAAATGAAGTGCAGCAATGAAAACATCTTATTCGAAAGTATGAAAACTATCATTTGATATAAGCTATCTTATTTATTCAGAGAGTCTTGAACAAACATATTAAATTCTAGAAATGCAAGTATAAAAGTCTATGGGTTACATATTTAAGATCCAGTAACAGTACAATTTAAACAGAATGCGTAATAAATCACTTGGTCCATGTTAATAAAAGTAGAATAAAATGTTTTAAGAAACTTATATTACAGTAATGTACAAAAGAGGATGGTGTCTTCGGTTTACAGACTGTAAATATATTGTCGTTTTAATTTATTATAATCTTTAGATGTCCTTTAAATTTCTTTTTATCTCAATTACGGCATATTCAATTTATTAACTAGCTTGTTGTGTCGTTAATGTATTTTATATAATTATTCATATAAGGAATTTCCCTTTTTTAAATTTTTGATTTCTAATCTCAGTCTATACTGATAACTTAGTTTTTCTTCGTATATATTCGTGAAGCCTGGCATCGTCTATTATGGTGACATTTTGTTCGATCGGTAACATTTGACATGATTTTGTTCGTCACGTTTTCTGCTGATCTAATTATACAAACTACGTCATCTAACTTTACGCATTTTGCCATCGTTTCATTAAATAGAGATATGTATCAAACACTGCCTACATCTAAGGAAATGTTAACTATGAATAATTTTTGTTAAAAGGAAAGAAAGTATTTAGTTATTTCAATATGAGTCACTCTCTGTAAATATCAAAGGATTTGAAAAATCTGGGAAATGAGTAGATTCAGAGTTTAACCAAACTGTCAGAAAATGGCTATGTATTGCATAAGTTTGTAAAAAAAGATTTTTACCCAAAAATAATATTTGGCTGCTATTGTAGCCACCTTTGAAGATTTTCCAACTACATCTCAATTCTTCACTCTTATTTTTCATACATTTTCAACATTTTTCCATTAATTTACTATAAAAGTATTCAGTAATTTGAATAAATTTTTCATATTTTCTTAAACAACTAACCTTTTCTTGAAAAAAATCTAATGTTTTGCAAAATTATTTTCCTATTTACTTATTTTAAGCTTGATGAAAAGGGGGGTAGTTGACATGTTTTCGTAATTATAAAAAACTGTGATTTTCTAGATTTGTGAAGTAATATTATCAAAAATTGCAGCCGAAATTAATTTGTTGTTCTTTTATATTTTAAACAACCATGTCTGATCTACAAATGAACGAAAACGTAATATTTGATTTACAAAAAATAGTCAATTTTGAAAATTGGGGCTAAATTGGGTTATAAATTATCTTGTATGGCAATTTAAGGTAAACATTTCCTATTATTTGTTTTTTAAATAAAAATTAAGCTTTGAAGAATGAATACAGTGATGACATACAATACCTTTATATGTTTGTTTTTAAACAAAAAAAAAGGAGAAAATTTCATTTTTTGCAACTTTTAAGGCTCAAAAAGGGTAAATTTGCTCATTTGCTCATTGTAATCTGATTATCTTCATAACATTATAAAAAATGATTCTAAAACTAATAGAAAATTGGAAATCGAGTGTTTTTTTTAAATAAAATAATGATATAACTGCTGTAACACTTCTAATTTACAAGATAGGCTATTATTGCAGGACAGACTAATAGGTTCTTACTCATTTTCAAAGTGTAGAATGGGAAATCTTCAACGGTTTTTGTTTTTAAATTCATGTCAACATTGTAGAACTACACGCTAAATCATTTGATATATCAATAGTAAAACAGTTGAAAACAGCTCAAGGACGAAGCATATAAATAAATGGCTACAATCACGTCAATACAAAAGGACAAAATTTCCTAAATGACTCAGACAATCTTAATTAAAAGGTGAAGAATTTTTGATATTACCCGAAATAAACCCATTTGCCCTGAGACAGATTGTTTACTCCTTGTTAAGGTATTCCTGCTTCGATTAAACGCCTTCCAATGAAATTAATTTAAAAAGACCCAAAACAAACGTAGAATTTCCTACACAATAATTGCATTTTCTTATGTAATAGTAATACTGATGGTCGAAACAATAAATTATATATTTTTATACTTGACAATATATTAGAGAATTCCTAATTACCATGTAGAAAGTCATGATATCGTTATGAAAGATATTACTTCAGGGAATTGTTAATGTTTTACATTAAAATGTATTAAAAGCAGAGAACAAATCAATAATTGCCTTTCCTATATAAACTGTTCTCTGAAATATATCAAATGGTTTTGTTCTCTTACTCTTTTCAGATATCTTAATTACAATCGTAACTATTTTATTTTTATTGTAATTTCATTAGGTCTTGCCAACTACATCTATCGGAATACTCGTCAGTACCTATTTTCAAATCTTTCGATAGTACGAGTGTGTTCCAATATATGGTAAAGGGGACCTTCATACTTATGCCATGAAAATATATGGTTTTACTACAACAATATGACTGCATTATGTTTTAAGTCAAATGAATTTACAATGATGTACAGTGTATTGCTGAAAACAGGCTTTTACACCTGCAAACTTTAACTTGTTGCTAGCATATTATACAATATAAAGGAAAAACTCTTATCCACGTATAGTTGAACAGTGCTTTTATACTGTTGACATCTATTTTATTCTTTTTGGATGCATTTTCACTACTGCTTAATTGACTCAGAAAATGTTAATTTTAGGTGATGAAATTTTGACATTAAGCAAAATGAAAATATTTGCTCTGAAAGAGATTGTTAACTCCCTTTTAAGGTTTGCCTGTTCTGATTAAACATCTTCCATCGAAATGATTTTAAAAAGACTGAAGACAAACATAAAATTTCCTACACAATAATTTCACTTTCTTTATGTAATAGTAATACTGCTGTTCGAAACAATAGACTATATATTTTTCTGCTTTGCAACCTATCAAAGAATTCCTAATTATCATGTAGAAAATCACAATATCGTTATAAAAGATATTACTCAGGCAATTGTAACTGTTTTACATTACCATGTATTAAAACTAGAGAAGAAATGAAATTATTGCCTTTCCTATATCAAATGTTTTCTGAAATATATCAAAATGGTTTTGTTCTCTTACTGTTTTCAGACTTCTATATGACAATCGTTTGCAGTCTGTTACAGAAAATGCTTTTGGAAACCTGACAGCCTTATCCTATTTGTAAGTATTCATTTAAAAAAGGATAACCAAGACTACAATTCGTGCTAAAATTAAATTAATTGGCTATTCTCCTTTTTTTCCTTTTTTTTTGTTTTTTGTTTTTTGCAAATCGAGGAAATGTGAACATCTTGTGCATTAAATTTGGTATGGAAGAAATAAAAAAGGCCAATTTTATTTTTATTGTAATTTCATTAGGTTTTGATCACTATATCTTTCGGAATACTCGTCAATGCCTATTTAGAATAATTTTGATTATACGAGTGTCTTGCAATATATGGTAAACGGGACCTTCATACTTATGCCATGAAAAATAACTCTCTTGTAAGTATTTGCTCCTAAAATGAAGTCATCATTATTAAAGTTTTAGGGGCGTCATCATGACTTGGTTGATAGGTATAAAAACCGTTTCCCAAATGAAACTTGACCTCTCCTTTGAATATTATCCCTTCCTTATACCGGATGTGACATGGGCAGCATAGCGGGTGTCCTGTACGAAGAAGACACTGCTTACTCTTCAGCAGCACCTGAGTCTACCTAAGGTTTTTTTGGTGGGGTCCATGGTGTTCATATGTTTTTAGTTTTTAATTGTGGTGCATGTATTGTTTTGATCTTGTCTTCGTTTTTCTCCAGGGTTTTTCAGTTGTTACGATTTTTCCGTCCTTCGAATATCCCTTTAGTATTTCTTGACTTGACTTTAAAATATAACCAAGACCAAAATTCGCGCCCAATTTAAATTAATTTATCATTCTTCTTTTTTTCCCTCTTTTTTGAGGGGGGTTGACCAACGTCTTAAGCCTTCAGTTCAACTGATGAGTCTCAAATTGACGTAATGTGCACATCTTGTCCAATAAATGTAGTATGGAAGAAATAAAAAATGCCAATTTTATTTGTGTTGTAATTGCACTAGATCTTGACCACTATATCTTTCGGAATACTCGTCATTGCCTATTTAGAATATTTGATAATACGAGTGTGTTCCAATATATTGTAAACGGGACCTCCATACTTATGCTATGAAAAGGTTTTTTTACTACAACAATATCGCTGAAATCTATTTTAAGTCGCATGAATTTCCAATGATGTACAGTGTTTTGCTGAAAACAGGTTTTTACACCTGCAAACTTTAACTTTATTGTTAGCATATGATACTACACAATGTCATTAATTAAACCAAATTTTCTTTTGGTTTGAATTTTGGTTGTAATTGTTTTGGGTC
The DNA here is from genome assembly GCA_028015205.1 of Mytilisepta virgata. Classification (NCBI taxonomy): domain Eukaryota; kingdom Metazoa; phylum Mollusca; class Bivalvia; order Mytilida; family Mytilidae; genus Mytilisepta; species Mytilisepta virgata. Next base: position 23,245,418 of record CM051513.1, read on the forward strand.
AAATATTACAATACTAGCCCTTAGAATTAACTGTAACAAATTGTAAAATTTATGAACGTTTAGACGTATCTTCCTCGGGCATAGTTCTGTACTTAGATTGTTTTTTGCTTTACAATGTTTTGCTCATTTTTGCATTTTTGAATTTGATCTTCAAGTTTTTGGATTTTTGTTTTGGTTTTCAACATTTTATACCCTGAAAACAAATGATAAGTCGAGAATAGACCAAATGTTCACACCTTCTGCATCAAAATTGGTATCAAAGAATTGTATTTTAACGCAGAGAGATAATGAACATAAGCCTATCAGCTCGTCAACTTTTGTTTTACATTTATTTGTCTATCTGCATGTAACACTAACGCACGAAATTATACTTTCAGACGATTAGAACAGAATGAAAGTTCTATCCTTGAGGATGGAAGTTTCAGAGGTCTTGATAGTTTGCAATATTTGTAAATAATTAGTCAAGATGTACAATTTTAGGCACCGATGTTACGCTATATATTTCTCCAAGTTTGCAATTATACTGATAATGTAAGATTCTGCACTGATTACAAAGTTTATCTAGCAAGAGAAAGACCTACCGCTTTTTCAAGATAGTCATCTGTTATCCACACAAATAATTTCGTTTTGCAGTGATAATTTGCGTATAAGAATCAATTTCACACTGACAGAATAAAAAATTACCATTTTTGAACAGGTTGTGACATAATTCCAATATGGTCATGTACAACAACGCCCCAGTCATTGCCAAGATTACTTTTGGGCAAAAGAACACCGAACATCTTAAGAGTTAACACTGATAGTTTACAACACCTGTAAATATGTGTATTTATACATTTAAATATTGAGTGTCTTCCGTAGACACAATCTATAGAGATCTAAATGGCATTCGACGTCATACAAGAAATTCACGACATTAATTTAACTATTTTCAAGTTACGAGCATAATGGGATATATGATTGATTGATAAATTCTTGCTTAGCATCCAGTGGCAAATATTTCAAGACGAGAACCAGCTTAATTTATCAAAACATTCAAATAGGGGTGGGCAGGACACAATGGGGAACCAATTTTGACTGCCACTGTAAAAGGAGGATGGTAGGGTATGGTCGGATAATTTAGCCTTCTGCAGCGGCATTAGCCTGCTCTTTTTCGAAAACTATGCGTGCAAGATGTGTGGAATTCTCCAAACAAGTTTCCCACTATATTCCGCGGTCAGGTTTTCCGTATAATGACCCGACAACCCCAAACGAGAGGATCTCGCCTATTCGTCACATGGGGACGCGCTAGGCAACTTTATGGGTTTAAACCTTATTATATATTAGTATAGTAAATAACAGAATTATTATGGGTAAAACAATGAGGAATGTATTTTAATCTTTTAAGAATATATAGAATAATATCCAAAATACAAGAGAATAAGAGAGTATTGACAACTGTACACATAATTGAAGTGAAAACATCTGATACGAAAGTATGAGAACTATCATTTGATAAAAGCTATCTTATTTATTCAGAGAGTCTTGAACCAAAAATATTAAATTCTAGAAATGCAAGTATTATAGGCTATGGGTTACATATTCAAGATGCAGTAACGGTACAATTTCTACAAAATGCGTAATAAATTACTTGGTCCATGTTAATAAAATAACAATCCAAAGATCCTTATATTAGATATAGTAAATTTATACTATGCTGTATACGACGCATTTCAAGGAGTAACCTCTCATCAGCAGCATTAAAACCGACACATTTGGAAGACCAAAAACCAAGCTTATATTAAACAAGAAGTACTCAACCAAAAATACCGAAATAGGAAGCCAAATTTCAGCTAAAGATATATACCATGTGCAATACAAGAAATAAACCCTTAGTATTTCTATTATTTTAGCTTTGAAAATGAATACAGTGATGACATACATTACCTTTACATGTTTTTTTTTAACAACAAAAGAAAAACATTTCATTTTTTGCAACTTTTGAAGCTCAAAACGGGGTAACTTTGCTCATTTGCTCATTGTGATCTGTTTATCTTCACAACATTATAAAAAATGATTTTAAAACTAATATAAAATTGGAAATCCAGTGGTTTTTTTTAATAAATTAATGATATAACTGTTGTAACACTTCTATTTTACAAGATAGACTATTATTGCATAACAGACTAACAGGTTCTTACACAATTTCAAAGTGAAGAATGGGAAATCTTCAACGGTTTTTTTTTAATTCATGTCTTTCAAAAGAGGAGTGCAAAGTTATTATCTTTCCATAAAGATGTAGACGAAAACCGTAATTATATGTATCATCATTGATACACATTTACTAGTGAAAATAAAATGATAAGAAAGCAAAATATAAACATATAATTGAAGAAAATAAGAAACAAATTGCATTCATAATGATATAGGGTTAAATGTCAATTCAAACTATATATATATATTTGATTCAGATCTTTAGTCTCAAATTAAACTTCATTCCACTCATTCTTGAACAACAAACGTAAAAATGGTACATTTATCGGAGTTAAAAAGAAGAAGATCCGCATTGAATTGAAAAAGGTGTATTATCAACACCGAATTAGAAGGAATGAATTTTGACTTGACAGTTTGAAATAAAATACTAAAATATCCCTGTTCTCTGAAATGTATGACTAGATAACTTAATTGAAAATCATGATTTCTTTAAAACAGTAGATGTCTTGCCTCATGAGGAAAAACATGACTGTACAATAGTCATTTCAATTATGATTTCTTCTAAGGCATTTCGAAAAAAATGTCACTGTTTGCATATGTTAATATCATATCCTGCATCTCTCCAAATACATGTATGAAAAACATATATCTTGGAACAAAAAATATAAATAAAACGGGTTAATATAATTCTTGAACAAAAATAACCAGTTTAAAAAAAGTCACGACATCTTCAGATCGAATAATGTCATCTGTTGAAAATTGATATAGCTGACTACACAAGAATCAAGTCATCAATGGACAGACAATGCCATTCATGTTTACTATACTTACTCCTTTAAAATCAGGGTTTATATAGAATATATACTTTCTATTTTGCTTGTCTATCAACAAACATGGGGCATTTCATCAAGTAAAATAAGGAGACTTTCCATGTATAATATAACTGGTGGCTTGCAAGAAGCATGAACTGCTTTGTCTGCTGGTTTTCATGGGATAACTTGACTTCTAGTAAACCACTTCTTACAGCTTTTAACCAAATATTCTTCACCAATAAAGTTAGGTTGGTAGATATATTGTAAGTGGAGGTTAATGACTTACCATCTCAGAGAAAAAGCTCATAATGGACAAGTACAGTGTTTTCTGTAACCTGATAAACAATCATTATTCTATAAAACCAAATTTTCATTGTAATTTTATCCCAATTTCATTCCTTGTATAATGTCATTTCTTAAATGGTATCAGACTTTTTAGTTAGTCCATATGCTTTCAAAATAAATAGAAGCCAAATCCAAACAAAATTAGATTTTACTTTTTATCCGATTTTAATAAGATTTATTCACTGCTTTCCTTATGGATTTTGTGATAAAGAGGGTTAAGAGTTGGCCAATTTCCAAAGTTATCATTATTATTTTATACATTTTTATTTTCCCAATAAATGTGTGAGTCAGCTACATCACTTTGTCAAGTAAACAACTGTGTCAAGCATCTTCAAATTACGATAGTTCAACTTCAATATTTGTTATAAGATGTTTTTGGACTGCTGAATTTTTCCTGTAATATCTAGAAAAAAAGCTCATGATTTGTTGGGCAGTTAAAAATTCCTCCAACAAAAAAGTGTTATGCCATCGTCTCCTTTAGCAGTCCTCCTGTCTGCAGAAACTTTCTCATGATCTTCCTTTTGACCTGTGACTGCATTTTTGTTAAATTTCTCAACTAGATTATTTTTGTGTTGATCATTAAACCTTTTGCTTTTTCTTTCCTCTTTTATTGCCCATCCTTTTGATAATTTTATGTCATGGCATATTGTTGAGTCAGACTCAGCTGATATTTGCAAACTGTTGCTGCTATGTAACTTTTCAAGATAAGTGTTTTCACCACATCAACAGATGACCGTTCTGGTATTTTCAATTGAAGATCTCCAATAAGCATATGTCCTTCCATGCTTTCATATGTTGAAATTTCATTTTGGCAGAAAAAGATACCCATATGGTACAAAATAATCATGATAATATCCCTGCGATAAGAAATAGTAATGAATATCCAAATGGTACGAATAATGTCTTAATTAAGTTGATGTTATCCATGTGGTACGAAAAGGTTAATATTTCCGCCGATCTTGGTACGAAGTGGTTCTGTCGAAAAATATGTATGGTACAAAATGGCACAAGGGTTTGGTACGACATGGTAAATTTATGGTACGACATGGTTATGGTACGAAATGGTCATGGTACGAAGTGACTATAAACCTTTAGGATTGTGTCTGATGAACCAGAATGTCAATTAACTTGGCTGCCGCGGCCGAACATATTTTAGCATAGGACACTATGTGAAAATACATTAAGAAATCTTCTTGAATGTTTGAAACCCACTAAGCCAATTGAAACCCGACCATCTCGGTGGTCTAGAGGTCGCGCGTTCGATCCCCGGCCGGTCAAACCAAAGACATTAAAATTGGTATTTGCTGCTTCTCTGCTACGCTCGCGATATTTAGGAGTAAGAGAAAAAACTGGTCGGCTCGGAGTCAGTACAATGTGTCCAAGTGAAGTGATGTGGCTTCCTGCTGAAAGTTACATCGTCAACTATCACATCAAAACTCCGACTTAGCGTGTTGGTCTAGTACAAAGCAGGGATCATATGCATTATCATATCGACATGTTTCCGTCCTTATATGCACCTGGTTGCCACTGGACGTTAAACAATAATTCATCCATCCATCCAATTGAAACCAGACTTTGCAGAAATGGTCTGAAGGTGATCCTCTTCCACAATTGTGTAATATAACCCAGATGTCAACAAAGAAGGCCGCCACTGCCGAATTTATTTTACGATGGGACGATATGGTGAAATTGATAAAACACGTTGGGGCTTGAGGCCCGGACTGTCAACGAAGACGGACGCCATAGCCTAACTTTATTTAATATAGGACCCTATGGGAAAAATGCATTTAAAATATCGTTTTTTTTTTATGAAATCACTATGGAACCATACTTGGCAGCCAAGGTTATTAGATTGTCCTCTTTCAGAATTATGTCCAATAAATTAGACTTTTGTTTCTTGGGCGCCTTTTCGGCTGTTGATTGGCAAATCGAATGCAGATTAGAAATACAGGGATCTGGGAGCCTCTATTTATTTTTATTCAACATTTTTTTTATTAATGATGTTGTCCTTTTGATAAACTATGCATTGATAAAATATTACGTGATATATGGTATCTCTCACTGCTAGCGCCCGATTTGACTTGATAAGTAATTGTTCAGGTGAAATGAGTATTGGACAAGTGACCTACGCACTGCCGAGACATGGCATATTATTGGTAAAACTGTATGCACTTGGCAAACATACATTTATGGAGCAGTTGTTGTTTTATGTTGATTGTCCTGGTATCTAAAAGTTTGCCTTGCAGTTGACCAGGACGTTAAGACCAGTTCATGAAACTTATGAATGAATTATGCATTGGTTTAAATTTTCTTGTGCTGAAATATCTTTAACTTCGTTTGATCAATCTTGATAAACTGGAAGAAAACAAATCTTGATTTTGCTTTTAAATATCGTGATGCAGAAATTCACAAATTCAACAAATCATCAAAATGGGATAACAAATATAATTATGATGTGTCCCTTTTTTGTCACTTTTAAATTTAAACCCGAATGGCTAGTCGAGATTCAAAGTTTGTAACTTGTTCCTTTTTTTGTTATTATTTATGGAAACAAAAGACTAAATCCTACATATGTCCTTAAGTAAAAAAAATGTTGCACTTGAATATATCAAAAGGGTTTTGTTAAATTTGGCTTTTCATATATTTGTATGACAATCGATTGCTGACTATTGCTAAGAATACGTTTGTGAACCTGACTAGTTTATATAAGTATGCTTTAATAATAAATAACAGATACTACAATTAGTATAGTAAATAAAGGAATAAAAATGGTTCTCTGTTGGTGAGAAAAAATCTTGTGAACATGAACATTATGTTGATTGTGATTTCACTATTTCACTGTTTCGTGAGATCGTTCTTAAGTTTTTGATCTTTGATCTTATGTGACGAAATGTAGTGTTTTGCTCCTTAGCTATACTTATCCTCTTGAAGGGATTTAAATCATTCGGTGAGAATACAAATGTTCAATTATACCTATATGTCAGGAAAATCCATTACAAGTTAGCGCCTGCCGATTAGGTAGATTAGATATCTTTAGTGAGATCTCATGTCCTTCTTATATGGAAACCTCACTGGACTTGACACTTCAATGGATTTATGATATGTTTTTCTTATACTTTAAATTTTTAATGTATTCTGCTGGCATTTGTTAATATTTTCCATTCTCAGGACTTATTTTTCCTTTGGATTTCGAATTAACGGACTTTTCCCACTCATTATAAGATGAATAAGCCAGACATGATTTACTATATCAAATAAAACATACGTTTTGCTGTGTGAGTAACATACATGTAGCTGAAAGAATATATTTTTTTACATTTAATAATTTTTTTCTTTTGACTACAACTAATTACGTTGAATGCACATACAAGCGAGGTGTGAGAAAGCAAACGCTGTGTGAAATAATAAATGACAACCCGATTTTGACCGACATAGATATCGTTTGTAAGTTCGTGATCTTCAAAGAAATAAAATAGGGAATTTCCCAAAGACTTGTGTTGTAAAGCGACAGTATGAAACCTACAGCTATGAGAGCCTTAGCTAGTTTTACAGTTAAAACCGAGCACATTCTGGCCCTGCTATCAAAATTATGTACTGTCCACTCTAATATAGCATTTCTAGCAAGGGATCACCTTGTTGGTAATCATACTGTATTGTTTATTTTAGTGTGTTTTATACCAGAGTGACAGGATAGATTGAAGGGAGGGTCCCCATAACCACCGGGTTAGATCCAATACTGTGCAGTGTCTATTCCAATTCTGCTCCCCTGACTCTGGGTTGTGTTCAAGGTAGTGTTTTCTCCTCGTTCATGTTATTTTTTGTCCAGAGTTTTGTCATTTGTGTTGCTTTGTTTGATTGGTTTGTCGTAGTTCCTGTTATCAATTTTGTTGTTTATTTGGTCATATGATAAACGTAACCTTTTATAACTAACACTACTGAGCATTGCCAAATTTACGCTTATAACTTCATAGGATTAACAGAAGAAACTGAAAATCTGTACTGTAGGGATCGCCAGTGACCCCGCAACCCCTGTAAGTAGATGGACCACTTATCTATAGTCAAAAATATAAAACCGTATTCCCACCCAAATAAAGTACACGGTCATTGTATAAAGAAATTAAACCAATAAACGTAATGCAAAATGATAAACCCTTAGTTCAAAAGCTTAAACTGACAATTTTTGAAATTTGACTTGAGTGAGTTACCGGCTAAAAACTCGATATTCTTAATTCTTATTGTGCAAGTAAATATAGTGTAGGACAATACTATATATAAGCAAAGTGAATATAAATTGCAAAATGAAATTAGGGTCACAGGCCTAAAATGGAAATTTAAAAGTTCCACCCCTGTGGGCCCCAATTTTACAAAATTAAAATTCTAAAACCTTATTACACATCTTCATATTGTGCATGACAATACTGTATAAAAATAAAATGCATAAATTGTAAAATGAAAGACAAGTTTAGATCACATATGGTGTTTGACAATACTGTATAGAATTTTTTTTTTTCGTTTTAGGAAATTACTGTTTACCATAATTAATTGATATTAATATTAGTATAATTTGTTATCTTAGAAGAATCTTAAAATTTCTGTATTGATGGGTTTTCTTATATATGCTCACTGTTTTGTTCAGTTTTCACTGGATTTAAGTAAAGCTTACTTCAGTATTAATTAGAGTACTGTTGCACTTTTTTCTATCCAATGTAGTAAATCATGTAAACCATGAATTTATAAAGCACAGCGAGCTGTGTCTGACATCAATCGAAAGTAATATGTATTTGTAATCATACAAATGTTTTCTTCATCAACATCATATTACAAAAATGAAATGTATGTAATAATTTAAAAAAAGAGTTAAACATCAAACATTTGGGATTTAATCTATGACGAAATATAATGATAATGCATTTATTTCGGTCATAAAATGATAATTCAAAAAATGTTCTGAAAATGAAAGTGGCCGGGTTGTGCAGAGGGAAAATTGGACCTGCAGCACACTAAATTTATTCTACAGGTTATTGTAAAGTAAAAAAAAATGTAAAATAAGAGCATTTTACTACTAGATAAATAGGAAAGCTCTCAAATGTCCATAAATAGATAAAAAATAGCATCCATATCAAACAGATACTTTTTTCAAATATTATTCACAAGTTAGAAGCATTCCTCTGATTTTCTATTCTAGATGTTGATTTTCGAATCTTGAATTTAATATATTGAGTGTCTGATTTCCAATTTACAATTTCGGACATCAGATTTTAAGTTTCCAATTTCTAACTTCAATTTTAGTTTTTCAAATCCCTTAATTTGGCTTTTGTAATAAGGCTAATAGGGAATTAGATAACAAAATTAGTAATTATTTACAGATCTTCAAAACAATCATCGTCCCTCATATGAATCATAAGCCTGTTGAGTTGGATTGTGTGAGTATGCGTGTACGTTTCGGTTTTGTGTTTGTAGAATCATGCGATAATATTCGTATGGAATGTATGAGATTTTATTGATCGAGAGGATTACTGTGTGTGTTAATTCAAATATAAATAGTCGAAGCAGCTCCACTGCATATCCCCGCGCTACTCTTGCGTTTGTGAAATCCATACAATCCAAACTAGTGTTGTTGCTATAGTGATTCCAAATATATATGTAGCTCAGTAGAAATCACAAATAAAGTAGTCTTTCAGGAAATTTACTAAACCTGGAATCACATATTTTGAAATTCAACTGATCTACATTAGTCTTAAATCTAATATAATCCAAACAAATCTGTAGTAAAATTCCAAAAATAATGGTCTTAAACACTTTCAGGAAATTTACCGAAATTGGAATCACATATTTGTTAAATCCATACAATCAAACCTAGTGCTGTTGGTGGTGATTCCAAATATATATGGTTGCCAAGTAGAAATCACAAATAAACTAGACTTTGAGGAAATTTAACCAAATTGAAATCACGTATTTTTGAAATCTAAATGATCCCGATAAGTCTTAAAGCTAATATGATAAAAAAAATCTATAATTGCTTAGCAAAATTCCAAACATAACAGTCTTAGACACTTTCATTAATTTAATAAAGTTTGGATCACATATTTTTGACATCTAGATGATCCCAATTATGTGTTACTGCTGATGCGATCCAGACAATACATGGTTTCTTGTCAAAAAGCAGAAACTAGTCTTTGAGACTTCCAGGAAATTTACCAAAGTTGAAACCGTATTCGAAACCTTTACCGCAATCTACATTAGTGGTACAAATAATAGGTCAACTTTCAGTTTCGTATTTCAAATAACATGAGAGGAGTTACGTGACAGGGAAATAATGTATCACATGGCTACCTGTGTAGACCAGCCCCAGGGGCGCTAATAAAATTGCAAAAAATCTATCACAATCTACATTGGCAGGGTAATTACTGAACCAACTAACAATTCAGTATTCCAAATCAGCAGAGGGCAGTCGCGTGACAAAGGAATAATGTACCCCTATGCTCCCTTTGTAGCCCGGTCCCCAGGGGAGTTATTCAAATTCTGAAACCTTTTGCACAGTCTCCACAATCAATGACTCAAGTTTCATCTTTCTACATCCAGTGGTTACTAAGATTATCTTGAATATTACTAACGTACGTACGCCGAACAGGAAAACAATATCCTCGCGCAATTAACAATAAACATCCGGACAGTCAAGGTACAATAAACTTGTCAAAACGTTAATTAGTTATAATTACCTGAAACACACAACATGTTACGGAGAACATATTTCTTTACCTATAAATTTACTTCAGATAAAAATCACAAAAATTGTAACAAAAACAATAATTCGTTTTTTCCTGTGTGATCAAATACTGAAACGAAATTGCACCATAGCTCTTTATTACATGTATGTACTTTTGCCGTTTTGTATAAATTGTTTATAAATTTAATATTATTAATCATTGTCATAATTTCATATATTGAAATTATAATCGATGTGAAATGCTACTACATACTTAAAAAAGAATTGTTAAAAATGTCGAAAAAGCGAAGACGAGGAGTACGTGCCATAAACAATGCAGAGATATCGGACATGAAAATGGACGGTTCTACCCAGAATCATATGTGACAGTTCTGAATGGTTCTACCCTTTAACCATTATGAGAGTTGTACCCTAGAACCAATTATGACAGTTCTACCCTAGGACCATTCTGAAAGGTTCTACCCTAGAACCGTTTATGAAAGTTCAACCCTAGAACCATTTATGACAGTCTTACCCTAGAACAATTGATGACAAGGTTGGTTCTACCCAAGAACCGTTCTAGAATGGTTCTAGAACCATCCTCTCTGACAGAATAGTTGATAGGTTAGAACTGATCTTAACTGTATATACAGTTATAACGTACTTTTTTATTCTGTAGATAACGAAGAGAAATGAAGAATGTGGTCAATTTCTACTTTTGATAGTATTCAAACGATCTTCTGTATCAAAACAAGCCGGGTAGCAATTCCGAAACAAGTCGTAAATTGGCATGGAACCCCTGTATATATACGATTATATGGCCTGGGAACATTTATTTAAGACAAATAGTAGAAAAAAATCTTAAAGTATAATTATATATCTTTGTAACAACCATTTACAGTCTATTGCCGAGAAAGCGTTTGCAAACCTGACAAATATAAGAACAAGTTTTTTTTTTCGTTTTAAAATTTTTAAACCTGTTTATATATGAGAATAGTAAATAGCATGATAATAAAGAGTAAAGCAGGTTCACGACCACTGTACGTTGTACAATATAAAGGATACACATTTCAAGCATTGCTCAATATAGTTTGGTGGATATTAAAATAAACCCGTTTTTGTTATTTATTTATTCCGTTTGATAACACAAATTGTCTATTTTCCTTCAAATGAAAATACACAAGAAAAGTATCGGCATAAAACGTAATTAGATTTGGACAGTGAAACAAGAATCGAATGCTGCCATGCGAGCAATATATGGTAAACAGAAAATTGCAACTTTAACCTTATTGTTAGCATATTATACTATATAAAAGAACAAACTTTTCTCCAAGTGTAGCTTGAACAGTATTTTTATACTGTTGATATCATTTTTTTTCTTTTTGGATGTATTTTTACTCAGAAAATCTTTATTAAAAGGTTACGAAATTGTCATATTAAGGATGTTCGCTGGTCATTATTATTTAATGGTTTTTGAGAAATTGTAACTGCTTAACATTTACCTATATTAAAACTAGAGAACAAAGCAAAAAATCGCCTTTCCTATATCAAATGTTTTCTAAAATATATCAAAATGGTTTAGGTCTGCCCGAAGTCCGATATGGAAAATGCCATATTATAATCTATTTATCACATAGTTTCAACTAAAAGGATTTTGCCTGTAGAAAATAGAAAAAAGATATGATCAACAACACAAATTTAATTCAACAACTCAAAAACAATGTTTCACAACTTGCTAGTGGATTTTTTTAATTCACTATTATGGATTTTTGTCAATGTAAATGTTTATGTTCACATTGCCAATAGACGAATTACTCATCATTGAAAATCTTTGATGTGAAAAAATGTTCTTCTTGTTCATTACTGTTTCAGACGATTTACATATAGCTTAACAGAAATAGTATTTTATATCTTTTATGTTTACTGATTTGCTTTGCAATTTCCTGACATTTTCAAAATCTAAGTCATTGTCTACAAAAATTTGACAGTCCATTCTGAGAATATCAAGATGATTTAACCCCATCAATATTCAGTGTCTGTATAAAGTCAGACTATCCTGACTTCGTGTTGTTTATGCTTGTGTTTAATACTATTGTATGTTCTTTTTTGTCCTGCGTTCTTTTATATCGTTTGCTTTGATTAATTGGTAAGGCATTGTTAAACCGATTTGATGGATACCCAAACCTCCCCTTATCTATCCTGACACTCTGGTGTATAAAACACACTATAATAACCAATACAGTATGATTACCATCAAGTTGACCGCTTGCTAGGATTTAAAATTAGGAGTTGTCGGTACATAATTTAGAAAGAAGGGTTAGGATCTGCTCGAAAATTGTAAAACTAGCTAAGGTTCTTATAGCTATATTAGTAACTAACACAACAATTACAAGTCAAATAAAACATAATTGATGCTGTTCGGGTAAAATATATGACAAGGTTAAAAGATGTTTTTTAACGTTTTCATTCGACTATAATGTAACTACATCTTGACCAAAATAGAAATATTTCGTGTTTCCGTAATTTTAGAAGACAAGGTGTAATGGATGATTTAAAGTTTTCGTTGGTTATATTTTAAAGTTAATCCTTTACAACATAGATGCATAAGCCTCCTGCGATTAAATTGATGTTAAGTTTATATATTCATAAGATTATCTATAGTAAATTAATTGTGTGAGCGTAATAGGATTTGTATATAATTACTTATTTGGAAGTTGCACTACGTTATCTTTTATTGAAGGAAGTTCTTTAAATACATACCGATATGAAATATTTCTATTTTCAGATCTCTTCATAACAATGATTTACAGTCTATTGCTGAGAACACGTTTGTTAACCTGCCAGGTTTAGAGCGGTTGTAATTATTCATTTAAACATTGATCACAAAGTCTAAAATTAGTATACCAAATGAAACATATTTTTTCCTGTCTTGGTAACAGCTTAGTTTAGTTGTACTTTTTGACAATTTTATTGAGTGATTTCCTTTGTCTATTACAGTTGGACACTGAAAATATTTTCTTAGTTTTTTAATTAATTCTAACAACAAAAGTTAAATTTATACAAAGCTTGAATACAGTCTTCTTATTAATCATATTAATCAATGAAAGTCAAAATAGTTTATTTCCTTACAATCATATTCTGCTTCATCAAACACTGCTTTCTTTTATGATGCCTTACAGTTTATTGCATGTTGCAATGAAATTTTATAAATGTACAAACCGGTATTTTGCTTTCTCAGAAATTGTCCTTGGATTGACAGAAATCGTTGCTAACGTAACATTTTACATCAATGTTATACAGTATAAACGTGCGACATTGCCCTGTATCGTCGTATGGGAGCAATATGTAGTATCTCTTGCAGCGAAAAGTTCGAATACTATTCGATTTTAAACATAAAATAGTTGCTAATATCATCATTTATTGGTTTAACAAGAGAATTTAATATATTGAGTTTGATTTCCAATTTACAATTTCGGACATCAGATTTTAAATTTCCAATTTCTAACATCAATTTTAGTTTTTCGAATCCTGTAATTTTGGCTTTCGTAATAAGGCTAATATGGAAATAGATCACAAAATTAGTAATTTGCGTCTCCTATTTAGACATATCTCTATACAGATTATTTACAGATCTTCAAAACAATCATTGTATCTCATATGAATCATAAGCCTGTTGAGTTGGATTGTGTGAGTATGCGTGTACGTTTCGGTTTTGTGTTTGTAGAATCATACGATAATAGTCGTATGGAATGTATGAGATTTTATTGATCGAGAGGATTATTTGTGTATGTTAAATCAAATCCAAATAGTCGAAGCAGCTCCACTGCATATCCCCGCGCTACGATTGTGTTTTTGAAATCCATACAATCCAAACTAGTGTTGTTGCTATAGTGATTCCAAATATATATGGTTGCTCAGTAGAAATCACAAATAAAGTAGTCTTTCAGGAAATTTACTAAACCTGGAATCACATGTTTTTAAATTCAACTGATCTAGATTAGACTTAAATCTAATATAATCTAAAGAAATCTGTAGTGAAATTCCAAAAAAAAAAAAAAAAAATAATGGTCTTAAACACTTTCAGGAAATTTACCGAAATTGGAATCACATATTTTTGAAATCCATACAATCAAAACTAGTGCTGTTGGTGGTGATTCCAAATATATATGGTTGCCAAGTAGAAATCACAAATAAACTAGACTTTGAGGAAATTTAACCAAATTGAAATCAAGTGTTTTTGAAATCTAAATGATCCCGATAAGTCTTAAAGGTAATATGATCAAAAAAATCTATAATTGCGTAGTAAAATTCCAAACATAACAGTCTTAGACATTTTCATGAATTTAATAAAGTTGGAATCACATATTTTTGAAATCTAGTTGATCCCAATTATGTGTTACTGCTGATGCGATCCAGACAATACATGGTTTCTTGTCAAAAAGCAGAAACTAGTCTTTGAGACTTCCAGGAAATTTACCAAAGTTGAAACCGTATTCGAAACCTTTAGCACAATCTACATTAGTGGTACAAATAATAGGTCAACTTTCAGTTTCGTATTTCAAATAACATGAGAGGAATTACGTAACAGGGCAGTAAAATATCACATGGCTACCTGTGTAGATCAGCCCCAGGGGCGCTACTAAAATTGCAAAAAATCGATCACAATCTACATTGGCAGGGTAATTACTGAACCAACTAACAATTCAGTATTCCAAATCAGCAGAGGGTAGTCGCGTGACAAAGGAATAATGTACCCCTATGCTCCCTTTGTAGCCCTGTCCCCAGGGGAGTTATTCAAATTCTGAAACCTTTTGCACAGTCCCCACACAAAATGCAATCAATGACCCAAGTTTCATCTTTCTACATCCAGTGGTTACTGAGATTATCTTGAATATTACTAACGTACGTACGCCGAACAGCAAAACAATATCCTCGCGCAATTAACAATAAACATCCAGACAATCAAGGTACAATAAACTTGTCAAAACGTTAATTAGTTATAATTACCTGCAACACACATGTTATGGAGAACAAATTTCTTTACCTATAAATTTACTTCAGATAAAAATCACACACATTTTAACAAAAACAATAATTCGTTTTTCTTGAGTGATCAAATACTGAAACAAAATTGCACCATAGCTCTTTATTACATGTATGTACTTTTGCAGTTTTGTATAAATTGTTTATAAATTTAATATTATTAATTATTGTCATAATTTCATATATTGAAATTATAATCGATGTGAAATGCTACTTCATACTTAAAAAAGAATTGTTAAAAGTTTCGAAAAAGCGAAGACGAGGAGTACGTGCCATAAACAATGCAGAGATATCAGACATGCAAATGGACGGTTCTACCCAGAACCATATATGACAGTTCTGAATGGTTCTACCCTGGAACCATTTTGACAGTTCTACACTAAAACCAATTATGACAGTTCTACACTAGGACCATTCTGAAAGGTTCTACCCTAGAACCGTTTTTGAAAGTTCAACCCTAGAACAATTGATGACAAGGTTGGTTCTACCCAAGAACCGTTCTAGAATGGTTTTAGAACCATCCTCTCTGACAGAATAGTTGATAGATTAGAACTGATCTTAACTGTATATACAGTTATAACGTACTTTTTTTATTCTGTAGATAACGAAAAGAAATGAAGAATGTGGTCAATTTCTACTTTTGATCGTATTCAAACGACCTTCTGTATCAAAACAAGCCCGGTAGCAATTCCGAAACAAGTCGTAAATTGGCATGGAACCCCTGTGTTTATACGATTATATGGCCTGGGAAAATATATTTAATAGTAGAAAAAAATCTTAAAGTATAATTATATATCTTTGTAACAACCATTTACAGTCTATTGCTGAGAAGGCGTTTGCAAACCTGACAAATATAAGGACAAGTTTTTTTTTTTTTTTCGTTTTAAAATTTTTAAACCTGATTATATATGAGAATAGTAAATAGCATAATAATAAAGAGTAAAGCAGGTTCACGACCACTGTACGTTGTACAATATAAAGGATACACATTTCAAGCATTGCTCAATATAGTTTGGTGGATATTAAAATAAACCCGTTTTTGTTATTTATTTATTTCGTTTGATAACACAAATTGTCTATTTTCCTTAAAATGAAAATACACAAGAAAAGTATCGGCACAAAACGTAATTAGATTTGGACAGTGAAACAAGAATCGAATGCTGCCATGCGAGCGATATATGGTAAACAGAAAATTGCAAATTTAACCTTATTGTTAGCATATTATACTATATAAAAGAACAAACTTTTCTCCAAGTGTAGCTTGAACAGTATCTGTATACTGTTGACATCATTTTTGTTTCTTTTTTTGATGTTTTTTTACTCAGAAAATCTTAATTAAAAGGTGACGAAATTTTCACATTAAGGAGTTCGCTGGTCTTGTTTTTTTTAAATTTAAGAATCATCTGGTTTTATCCATTTGAATGCCATAAATTATTTATTCCGCTAACACACATTTTTCTTTTCATACATCTTTTGCATGCAGAATAATAAACCATTTGTAAACATCTTATCAAATCCTTCTTATTATTTAATGGTTTTTGAGAAATTGTAACTGCTTAACATTTACCTATATTAAAACTAGAGAACAAAGCAGAAGATTGCCTTTCCTATATCAAATGTCTTCTAAAATATATCAAAATGGTTTAGGTCTGCCCGAAGTCCGATATGGAAAATGCCATATTATAATCTATTTATCACATAGTTTCAACTAAAAGGATTTTGCCTGTAGAAAATAGAAAAAAGATATGATCAACAACACAAATTTAATTCAACAACTCAAAAACAATGTTTCACAACTTGCTAGTGGATTTTGTTTAATTCACTATTATGGATTTTTGTCAATGTAAATGTTTATGTTCACATTGCCAATAGACGAATTACTCATCATTGAAAATCTTTGATGTGAAAAAATGTTCTTTTTGTTCTTTACTGTTTCAGACGATTTACATATAGCTCAACAGAAATAGTATTTTATATATTTTATGTTTACTGATTTGCTTTGCAATTTCCTGACATTTTCAAAATCTAAGTCATTGTCTACAAAAAATTGACAGTCCATTCTGAGAATATCAAGATGATTTAACCCCATCAATATTCAGTATCTGTATAAAGTCAGACTATTCTGACTCGGTGTTGTTTATGCTTGTGCTTAATACTATTGTATGCTCTTTTTTGTCCTGCGTTCTTTTATATCGTTTGCTTTGATTAATTGGTAAGGCATTGTTAAACCGATTTTATGGATACTCTAACCTCCCCTCATCTATCCTCACAATCTGGTGGATAAAACACACTATAATAACCAATACAGTATGATTACCAACAAGTTGACCGCTTGCTAGGACTAAAAATTAGAAGTTGTCGGTAAATAATTTAGAAAGAAGAGTTAGAATCTGCTCGAAAATTGTAAAACTAGCTAAGGTTCTTATAACTATATTAGTAACTAACACAACAATTACAAGTCAAATAAAACATAATTGCTGCTATTCGGGTAACATATATGACAAGGTTAAAGGATGTTTTTTAACGTTTTCATTCGATTATAATGTAACTACATCTTGACCAAAATAGACATATTTCGTGTTTCCGTAATTTTAGAAGACAATGGAGTAATGGATGATTTAAAGTTTTCGTTGGTTATATTTTAAAGTTAATCCTTTACAACATAGATGCATAAGCCTCCTCCGATTAAATTGATGTAAAGTTTATATATTCATAGGATTATCTAAAGTAAATTAATTGTGTGAGCGTAATAGGATTTGTATATAATTACTTATTTGGAAGTTGCACTACGTTATCGTTGATTGAATGAAGTTCTTTAAATACATACCGATATGAAATATTTCTATTTTCAGAGATCTTGATAACAATGATTTACAGTCTATTGCTGAGAACACGTTTGTCAACCTGCCAAGTTTAGAGTTGTTGTAAGCATTCATTTAAACATTAATCACAAAGTCTAAAATTAGTATACCAAATGAAATATATTTTTTCCTGTCTTGGTTACATAGCTTAGTTGTACTTTTTGACAATTTTATTGAGTGATTTCCTTTGTCTATTACAGATGGACGCTGAAAATATTTTCTTAGTTTTTTAATGTATTCTAACAACTGCTTTCTTTTATGATGTCTGACAGTTTATTGCATTTTGCAATGAAATTTTATAAATGTACAAACCGGTATTTTGCTTTCTCAAAAATTGTCCTTGGATTGACAGAAATCGTTGCTTACATAACATTTTACATGGATGTTATACAGTATAAACGTGCGACATTGTTTTGTATCGTAGTATGGGAGAAATATGTAGTATCTCTTGCAGAGAAAAACTCGAATACTATTCGATTTTAAACATAAAATAGTTGTTAATACCATCATTTATTGGTTTAACAAGAGATTAAGTTACCGATCAGTAGCCAAGACGCCACAAACACCAGAATAAATCGGATAATGACATGCCAAGCACAAAAGCAACTCCCTAACCATGCTCATTAAAAACACCGAAAACTGGAGTCTCAGAGAATTGTAAGAATCAGTGGGTTTGTTTGACACAGTAGGCTTTTTTCTTACCTTATACCAGATATGCATATCTTTGTCAAACTTGCTTCGTGTAGAAATATTGGTTGAATATCTCACGAAAAACATATATAAGTTTATGATGTGGGAGAGTCTTATACAGCGTATCAAAAAGTAGTTATGGTATTACAATAGATAAGGTTACAAGAAGAGATATATTCCTGTAAGTCTTTAGAATTTTTTAAAAACCATTTCTGATTCACAATTTTTAGTTGAGTAGGCCTTATCACAGTAGCTGTGGAGACCGTCCTTAATTTCTGTGAATAAAGTACTAGGGAGTTTTGAAAGGGTTTTGGTAGTGCATATGACAGAGCCTACTATGTACCTTCCTTTGTATAGTCACTTATGAAGTTCGGGTATCCAGTAAATTGAAAGGGAATTAAAATTGTCATCATTTACATAAACTGAGATACTCAATCCATTTTGTCAGTGAACGGCAGACAGAAATTTGCAGAATTGATAAGCCAAAGAGGAAGCTAGTCGTACCTTTTTAAAATGCATATTTGAATTTCTACAAAAAAATGCTGACAACCTCTCAAGTACGTAAATATCGACAAAACAATACCGAGGCAACAAACCAGTGGCAAAAGTCCACAAATTCAAAGTCTGAGATTATTTTTCCATGGCAGCAGCCATGATCCATTTTGTTGTGCATAAAGGGATTTGCGAAATTTTATTTTCAATGTGAAATTAATCCTGACAAGTTTAACCTTTTTTAAGGTATCCGGAGCATAAATGACCACGTGATTATTCAAAAGTTCCCGGATGTTCCATACAACGCAATTGAAATGACCTCGGTAAATATCGGCAAACTTCGGAAATGCTAATCTAACTAACTTATTTTTACAGACTCTGCATATAAGCAACAAAGTGTGTTTCAATATATATACAAAATTCAACCTTTAAATTATTTGGTTTAGCCATTCACAGTCAAAAAGAGACACAATTTTCGATCATGATCTAGTATGGTCCGGATAGCTTAAATTACACCCTCCAGCTGATTTTTTTTTCTTCAAATTCTACGTTGGCGTACCTATTAAACAACAAACCTATTTTTCCTGTGCACCATATAGAATGCATAACACACATATATATATCAGCTTGTTGAAAAGGTCATATTTGTAACATCTACAGTACTGCCTAGTTTGAACTGCCTTTTTTTTCAGTAGAATTTTAAGCTCTTATAGAAATGAAGACTTTGTTCAGTTTTTATAATGTTCATGTGGGCACACTTTTTATTTGTTTCAGATACTTGGGATCGAATAACATAAGTCATGTAGAAAATAAAGCATTCAGTAATCTTCCAAGACTTCGATATTTGTAAGTATTGACAGCGTATTAAACTTTAAATGCTTTGTTCATTTTATTTATTTGCTATATGCGAAAAGACAAAATGGTTAATACCTTACGCCATTCAGTTTCATACTTTGGCGCGCAGTCAATATTGTTGCAAATCCAGGTTTTGACCTACGAATTCAATTCGTTGGTGCATAAGATATTCGCTTTATACACGTCACGTCATGTTACCCCATGCCAATCCGACATATGTGAACATGTTTCCTAGACCCAAAGATCCACTACTGAAGCAGCAGTGGCACTACTATGTGCTTTTAGCTATGTAAATAACGACCTTCGGATAAAAAGTTAAAACTATGTAATGTAGATATGCAATACGGGTTTCATTATAAGGTACATGATCAATATAGGAGATACATGTATACCTTTATTATATATTATCTGTGATACTTCAGTTCTTGTGGATTACTTGAATAACTCAATCCAAGAATTTAAAAGCTCAACGAAATATAATTTCAATCGGTATTAGGAAACAAAACGACAAATATACCTATGGGGCAATAAAAAACGTAATCCATTAGACTCTATTTCAAGAAACAATCCAAATATGATGCGAACTTTGGTGTATCGGTAGTATCCTTAATTTCAAGCTCACTGGGGTAGATAAGATGTAGAAAGTCTTGGAATTTGTCGTTATTTAACGACAACACATCATCTATATAACGAAAAGTGAAATTAAAGGATTGGGCTAATTTTTTGTTTTCACGTAGTAACCCTTGAATGTCCGCTTCATATGAGTACAGCAGCAGATCGGCGAGGAGAGGAGCACAGTTGGTTCCCATTGGAATGCCGATTGTTTGTTGAAAAATTAGACCGCCAAATTCAACGAATATGTTGTCTATGAGAAAATCTAACATGTTTGTAATTTCATCTTCAGAAAACTTTTTGTCAGAATCAGAGTGGTTCTTCACGAAATAAGCCTTTTCTCTACATAGAAAAGAGATCTTAAAAACGTCAATCTAGTGTTTAGCACTAGATAAATTAAAACAATACAGACGACAATGTACGCGTTATGTTTATTTATTTCTAATAATTAGTAATGTTCATTTGAGGTTACTAACGGTATCTAAAAGGTTTTTAAACGGTTATTTAATCTAATAATTGAGCTACTTACTGGGTACTAATTGGAGTTCGGACAGAAAACGTAGTTCTTTTTTTTTCATCAAACTTATAATCTTAGACCACCAATATCGTTGATTAAACTTCAAAATAAAGCTGTTTGATAAAATAATACTGTTTCAACTTTTGAATAAAAGAAAAATCATAACTGTTGTCCCGTATTTTTATTTTATTGAAGAAATCAAGACCCCACGAATTGTAAACGATTTTGAAAAATATTGTTGGTAAACGAGGTAATGAAACACTATCAATGGAAAAACATTAATATTTAACAAAATAATACTATGAATACGATATTGCTTCTACAGACTGAGGTTTTTGGGCATGGAAGAAAAGGTGGTTGTAATCTGAAAGTTACCTCCTTAAAGAAAAGTCTTTGATTTTGACCCTTTAAATCGAAAACATTTCGTCCAATATTATGTTCAGATGTTCAATGAAATATATCTAGGATTAAATGCATCCGGAAAAAAATATTGTGCAATTTACATCAGTCTACAATCAACCTTGGAGCAATAGCAACGTGAAAATCCATTGTGTTGTTGTTGCTATATATGTATTGGTCTTATTACTCAAATACTGTCAATTATACATCGTTTTGTTTGACTTCAGCTGTTCACCAGTAAATATGTCGCCAGAGACTTTGTATCTTGTCTGTACATTTTTTCGTGTTTCTTAATATCTAGTAAATTACGAAAACTATTCAACACCACAGGTTTCAAGCAAGGGAGTATTGTGCAATACTATGGTGCAATTGTCAACAGTGAAGAGTAGCATTATGTAGTTGTTAGGATTTTCCAGAGGAGACCTGCGATAAAATATATTGTCTCCCGACGAATCCCCCCTGTGATCACAAAGACTTATCTAACAGCCTAAGTCATGCGTTTTCTTTTAGGATGTTTAAGTGTGCAGAATTTGAATGAAAAAAAAACACCAAAAAGCATATTGTTCCCGGGTCATAATACGGAACTCCTGACCTTGGACCATCGAGGATAAGCTGTGTGGAGAATACAACGCTTCCTGGTGTTTTTCGAAAAAGGGTAGCCTACAAAGGACTAAATTCAAAGACCCTTCTTAACTACCAACCCTTTAAATGTGGCAATCAAAACTCCTGATATCTGAAAGTAATGTTTTGGTCCCTAGATTAAACATGTTCTCCTGATACATACAACTCATGTTATCTCAAACTATTTTTGTTGGTCTCTCACACTTTGAGATAACAAGAGTCAACTATATATTGAATTTAGCTTTATACATTTTTTGAACTGATCCTGGTACTGACGAAGAAAGACCCATTTTGCAAATAACGATCAAGAAATCTTTAATCAGAAAATATAACAGAATATTGTATTGTTTTTATATTAATATATTGAATTATACATATCTATTATTACCCAAAGATTGAAAATACAATTTAATCTAACATGAAAAGTATAAGTTTTACAAAAATGAAATACCATTTTTTAAAAATTACAAACATCCTCAGTTCTTACAGTGTATCCGGAAGAAAAGAGGGATCACGATCCTTAAATTCCAGTTTGATTTATTTTGTAATTACGTATGCATGAACAAGTGGCCTTACTTAAACATGTTCTAGTGTTGGTAGGAGAGCGTCATAAAATTTTATTTATTGTTCCTACGTTGATTAAACGTTCAATGATCTATCACATTATTCTTTCTTCTTAGGTAAAATATCATCGTTACAATATAAAACTGTGGAATAATTATATCAAGAAAACATCCTTCTAAGCTAGTTAATAACAGTATCTTCATACGTTTTAACTTACCTATAATTTTCGTCGAGTCTTTAAATTTTAAGATTAACGTAAATTCTCCGCCGTGGTATAGCATAACCAAACTTCCGAGTAACGCTATTAAACCATAAATTTGTATCATTAGTGTTCTAACTTGTAAAAAATTGTAAATACGGAATTAAGGGAATGTATAATTACATCACATAACTTTCCTCAAAGAGTAAATGTCCAAAGTGTACAGTCATCAGAGATGTTATTACACTGAGCACTCTATATGAGCAATTTTAATTATTAGCTTTCCAACATGAGTCATTGTGTCTGATTACGCGACTAATAATTTTGTTTTTAATTTATATTTTAAGAAATGTAAAATTGCCATTTGACATATTGAAATAATTATATTGTTTCATCTTAAGAACAAATAAACCTTTTTTTCAAATTTATCAGGTATCAGTCATATATTTTGCTGCAAACTTGTGTTGCCGTTCTTGACAAAGTATGAAACAAAATAAAATGACAAAGTTTGACCACAACAGATAACGTGAATAATAAAATACACAAATTGAGCAAGTGAAGTAATATCGACATTAAATCAAAAGCAGGAATTTCTTGACTTGTCTTGGATTACGGTATTAATTTTTTAAAGTAAAGTATTAGTGATTAGTAATTTACTATATAGACATAATGACAAATGAAACAATTGTAATAACAGATGGCTTCATCCAAATCCACTGAGATGTGACTGCTGTATTCTGTATCTTTGGAATTGGTTAACAGAACATCCTTCTGTATATACTGATGCGAAATGTTACAATGGAACATACATTGATGTTAGAACAATTCAATCAACAGACCTGGATCATTGTAATGGTGTGTATACCTTTGATTGCAAGTAATATGGAACTTCAGTAAAATTAGCACAGATAAAATTATCTTAATTTCCAATTTATATCCATAAAGACAAAATGCAGTATACGGAAAAAGTCGTTCTTGGTATATTTTGGATATTCTTATATTGACACGTCGTATTCTTAGATAAATTATTACTCAAATATCACAGGTTTTACATACTATTTATTTTAAATGTCACTTTCTTGTTGCGTTATTATATTATTATGACGATAAATTATTGTGGTAAACGTATTGACCATAAATATTATATACTGTTTAATAATTAGTACTGGTGGCATTTATTACCAATGCTTAATTAACACTATACTAATATATGTAGTCATTGTTGCAACTATGTATCTATCATTTAATACATGTAGTTTGATTTCTCTTATTTGTTATTCTGTAATGACATAGAAAAACAGTTCATTTTCCTTGTTTTTGATAACAATGAGTGATTTTTTTTATACATATACTTTAATAATGGAAAAACCTTTAAGACAATTCCTAATTGTGTGATAATTGCAAACATTTTATCTATTCAATTTCAATAGCTTTAACCAAAAATATTTATGTATTCCGTTAAATTTTTTTCTGTATTATTCCATTCTCATTACAAATTAAGAAACGATTCTTATCTTGAAAAATAATTTACACTCTTATGTTGCTCATTATAGATTCCGACAACACGTTTTAGACTAAATTATTTGCATAGAGGACAGGTGTATTAAGAAGCTTTTGAATGAATCATACATATGCATTATTATCGGTTAAAATGATGAAGAAAATATCAGAAATTGTATATCGAAGTGATAAAGCAGTTGGAATGTCCAAACATTTGAAATCACAAAGTCAGGAGGATGGAGCACAACACAGAAATGCCACAGGGATGGGTGTATAATTTAAAGAACAAAACACATATACTAAACTAAATAAAAATAGAACACGACAGAACAGAAACTAAAACACTTAAAATGTGACATCACGTGCACCGAAAGTGTAAGCATGTCATGCTGCGTTAAAGACAACCATAAAATAGAGAATGGAAAAGGGGAGTTTGTCAAAAAGACACCAACCGACCAGAGCAAAAAACAGCTCAAGCCTACGAATAATAATAATTAACATAATTATATTTTAAAATGAATAAACATTATTATTTAGAAAATTGTGGCTATTTGTATTATTTAATCTCGTTAATTTAATATTTATCCCTTTAATTATGAGCATTAATCTGAACAACAGTCAAGAGGGCACAACGAATAACTGAGAACTTTTAAATGAAGAATAGGAAATGTAGAGAGGTAAGATCTGAAATCTGAATATTAAAAATCCAAAGTAGTCTGAGCGAAATTGTCTGGTAAAATTAGACAGATAATGTGCTTAATTACTTGCAGTATTAAAATCTACAGATATGAAGTTATATACTAGTATATGTCATGCATATCATGATCTCATTTCATATTATACTCTTCAAAAAAAGAAACGCATAGACAAAATATGTATGATTGAGATTTAATTTTTCTCTGTTTATGTCTATTTTAAGCAAAGGTGTTTTATGAGGCAATAACTCAATGCTAAATGATTTCAAATCAAATGCAAAAAATTTGTTACTACTGATTATGGCGTCCTTTCACGAAATTTTCGAAAAATAACGAAATTGACAAAAATAACCCAATATATGAAAAGGAAAACTTTATTAATGGCCTTGATTATGTTCACCATAATTCGTAAACTAAAAAAAAACGGAAATGAACCAATTTCCATGATAATCTGGACCATTTGCCCTTCAATTGTCCGTTCGAAAAAATACGAAATCGGTGTTTCTTTCTGGAAACTTCCCAGAAAAAAGAAATTTTTAACTTTATACAGCTGGTTGAGTTGTTCCGTATCTACTCTTTTAAATGAGGTTATTGGTTTTGATGCTCCGACGTTTACGTCAGTGAACAGGGCCAAATAACTGTAAAATTAAATGTTACATAATGATAAAACATTTAACATATTTCCTATTTTATGTAAGGTCCGAAGAATTAAATCAATCCCTTTTCGTTTTTGAAGGCTTTGTGTCTATTTTGACAGTAATAACTGTTTCCAATAATTGCTTACTGTTCGCTTCTAATTTTTGAAAATAAATGTATCAATGTTATCTTCAATATTTTTTGGTTTCATTGTAGAAATACTGTGTTGGAATAAAAGGGCAACACAAGATTAAGAAGCTTGAAATGAAACATTGATAGATAAAATCACTTATCCTTAAAGAAAATATGTACTTCAATGGTCTTTGAAGAGTTTTCTATATAACAAGACATTATATGTCATATTCTGCTATATTTATATTCAATATAAGTTTTTAATATACATTGTTTAGTTATATGTGTTTGATATGAAGTTTAGTTTTACTCAATATTTAGATGTTCTTATGGAATGCGAATTTATAAGATAAGACATCAGAGTCTTAGATAGTTTTTAATGTAAAAAAAAACGAGCAACTTTTTACCCTGTTATCTAAATTATATAACACCCAACCACTTTTTTCTAGCAAACAGTCAGACAGATTCTCTGTGTTGTCCATGTTTGTGGTTTGTGCTCCTTTATGTTATATTTTGACCGGGGCTCTGCCTGTTGGGATTTTTGGTATTTTCTGTTGACCATTTTGGTGACACAGATAGGTCTTTCAACCCACAGCTGTTACTCTGTTGGCATGTACGAAATAATTCTGCTCAAAACAAGACATTTAGTCGTCTTAAACAAACAGTGGCTTTTTTAGATGCAAAGCAGCAAAATAGTGTTTTCCCGTTGGTTTAACTTTTTCCGTATATGTAGTTTTTGCAAAAAATTAATTCAGCATATCCCTTCCTCCGAATTATATCATTACAGTGATAATTTTTTCTCTCACATGAGTTAGCTTCCTTCGGTGCTTAGTTAGGACACATTTCAGAACAAACATGTTTATCGAAAAACAAATGTCAAAACAGCAAAACGTTGAGTATTATTTTCATTACTAGTGTCGAAATAGCGGACTAGTGGATTGTTCTTGAATCTATAAGATGAGAACTCTACTCGGTAGTAAACAATACATTTTAACATTCCCTGGTATCAACAAAACTGATGACAGCTATATATGTGGAGTAGCAGATGGATAAAAACTTAAATTTTTTATTAAGAACCCAAATTAAAGACGGAAAAGAAGCCTGAATTTACATGTCAATCATTACACATAACAAACAATTGAAAAACAATTACATCAAATTCCATGTAGATTACAGCGGCAATTAGCCTACGTTTGTCTAAGAGGAAAATAAATCCATTTTCATATGATTTTTGATGGACATTTTTTGAGATCTGCAAATATAGGAGGTCAGCGAATGACATGAGAATGAGCCTCAAAATCAAATGTCAAAATCATATTGAATTTATGAAGTTTAAAGAACAATATCCTTCTTCATTTCGAAAGGCTAGTTGATTACTGAATCTTTACATGATTGGTCATAAGAGAACAGCTATATCACCGTTGTAAACTGGGTAAACAATTGATTTATTATACTCAAGTGCAATACAGTTGTCTTGAGGTCAGCTGAACACAAAAGAACGTATTTTTAAGTAGCATTACAACTATACTTTAAATAAAATTAATTATTTGGTAAAAAGTCTACACAATTTTTAAGAGGCAATGCCAGTAAGCACCAGGCAGAAGTGTTCAATGAAAGAAAAAAGTTTTTGTGCAATTTATTTTTTTCCAGCCCAGAATAACACATTTTTATTAGAATTAGCAAAAAAAAAATTATACAAAATGGCATTTGATGCTGGTAAATTTTTGAAAACGCCAGACCTGGAAGGGTTTGATAAACTAAAGAAAGAAGAATTAGTGTTGCTTGCTAAACATCTACAAATAGATTTTAGAGGATCTATGAGAAAACAAATTATAAAAAAAAAATGGTAATAGATAATTTATTTGACTCAGAAATTGTTGGTGAAGAGGCTCTTGAAGTCAAGGTCGAAAATGTTGATGCTTTCAAATTAAAACAGCTTAAATTAGAATATGAACTTAAATTAAACTAATTGGAAAAAACAACTGGAAAGCAAAGTTAAATTAAAACAATTGGAAAAAGAAGACAGACATGCAGAACTTGAAATGAGGGAAAGGTTAGAGATGGAGAAAATAAGAATGGAAATGGCCAAAGTAGAAAGCAACACTAAATATGGGTCAAAATCAGAACATTTTGATGCAGCAAAAATCTTTGAGAAAACAAGGATTTTCAGACAGCAGCAGTAAAAGGTCAAAAATGCAAAATATCATCGAAGGACTAATAAATTGCTTTGCAATATCAAACTGTTTTGTTAAAAAGAGTTTCGAGATTAGGAGATTCAACTCCATTGCATCTAACGCTTAATTAAACTTACATTGTTTGAACTCAGATTAAGGATGATCGCTGGTCATGTTATGGGCATAAAACGACTTAAATGTATACAATACACAAGTCGAACAAAACCAAATATAAAATCGTAAAAAATACAACAATCAAACGAAAGTTAAAATTACCCAACGTTTCGACCAATATGGTCTTGATCATGAGCATGTAAAAAACAAAAGTAAAAAGGTGTTAACTCTTTGAAACCCAGAGCAGTCAAATAAAAAGGTGTTGACTCTTTGAAGCCCAGAGGAAACTTTGAAGTTTGATTGTTGTTTTTTTTTTTGATTTTGTATTTGGTTTTCTTCGACTTTTATACATTTAAGTCGTTTTATGCCCCTTTTGACAGCTCACCAATTCCATTTATTTTTCTTGTTATTTTATAATATAGTTGAACACATTGGATAATTCTTTTTTCTTTTAGGAAGCATGTAAAATGTTCATTAATTTGATTTGTCATTAAATTTTTTTTAATTTCATAAACTGGTTGACGATTTTACACATTTCATTTGTCGAGGTCTTTTCTTTCACAATCTTGCATGCATTTCAAGGTTGAAGTGACTATCAAAAGCTTTCGAACAAAAGGCGTATATTTTCAATTAAAAGTATGTTTATTTTTAAGATAAAGGGATTATCAAATATAATTTGACATATCAGGATTTTGTGAGATTTCAGATGTAAATAGTGCAAGATGAAAAGTATAATCTAAGAACCAAAACAAAAAAACTTTCCAGTATCAACCTTTATCGGATAAAAACTTTCGAGATGAGGAAATCAGCTGTACGTTTGATATTTTTGATTCCAAACCAATCAAGATTTTAATTACCCGAACATATATGTTATTTTAAAAAAAACTTTTTTAAATTCAAATACACGAATTTTAATTATAATTTAAAAAAAAAAGTTATTTTAAACCCGGCACATTAAAAATACTAAAAGATATCATACTTTTTTTAGAAAAAACTCTATTGATTATTCTAATAAGTTATAACATTTTTATATTAACCACTTCTACTGACAAAGGAAAAAAATATTAATCACTACGTTTTTTTTATAAGTATGTGAATTGTCAATAATTTGTCATTTGTTCCTTGCCAATAACCTCGTTAATGAGTATACACTAGATTTATAAGTTGGTGCATATAAAGATACAGAGTTTATGCCAGATATTTATGGTCTAACACAACTAATATTTGAATATTAGTTGTTGAGGCCATCTGTTTTACAATATTGCTTACAAATGGTGTAGATTATGATATTATTTCCAAATTATTGGGACTATCAAAAACAGTTCGACAAAGCATGCTCTCTTAGGTTCCAGGAGTAAACAGTGCAAAGACAAGTATTTTCTGGGGACCAATAAATTAAGTTGAGATATCAGAGGTTTTCTAAGTTGAAATTGTTAAAATTGTTCGATAAAAGAGATAAAAACAATATGTTTAATATTCTTAATTGCAAACCCAGTAAAGTCTATATTATCACGACTATACATGTACATGTTCTTTTTAAAAACTGTAAAAAGCCAAATCTATCTACTGACCATTAGATTCAAGTATGTGTTTAACATTTTTAATAACAGCCTAAGTTAAATGTATAATATAATTGTTTGATCTCAATATAATGTAGTTTTTTTTTAAATAAACTTGGAGAAATTTCTTGTGTACGACGTGCATGTCTGGACAAATGTTCTTTATTGACCAAAACTTTGGAATGCCAAACAACATTAACACTGAATCATAGTTAACAGGCCTAAACAGTAAAATCAAAATTCAACTAAGGTCAACTTTTCGTGATGGACTTGAAACTACACTTTTAACAGATATATAAAAAATAAAGAAATAAAAAAAATAATAATCAATTAAAATATCTATTAACTCAGTTTAGAAAATGACTTGAGGTTATGAAGTACTATGTTATTTTAATGTTTTTTTTAACAATGTTACAAACATAAAACGTTTTTACAAAACATTGTAGAAGTTATTAAAGTTCGTATGAAGAAAATTTTCTAAGAGTTGGTGAGATAATTTACTTTTTATTTTTTTACATTCTGTTATTATGCAGTATACTTCATTGTTTAGATATCTAAATTATCCTGTATTATGGATTTTGTATATTTGTGAAAAAACTTATTTGTGGTAAGGCTTTTTCTAATGTTTTAGTTATCGTACTTGTACCATTGTTGATAAGATCTGCACTTATCATGCTTATATTCAGATCCAGATACATATGTAGTATTATTTACGGAAAACCTTTACTCCGAAACATATTCATTTATTTGAGAATAAACAAAAGTTGTTAAACGTAGTAATCACATTTTACTTTGTAGTGTGTAAATTCGTGTTTATACCTTCTGCAGGAAAGAAGAAAATCTCATCCTCCGATGGTTTATGGACAAAAAAGAAAGAAAAATTAACGTATCTTTTTCAATTAAATTTATGCGCATAAAATTTTATCTCTCAATCGAGGGACGAGCTTAGGAAACGTATTGTATTCCTAAACAAACTTCCAATCTTTGACAATACTGGAAGGATATAAAATGTATAAATTGAAAAATGAAAGAGAAGTTTACGTTACAAGCTTCAATTAACAACTTTCGACGCGAGTGGGCATTTAGTTTTGAAAAATCATAATTCTTAAACCTTAAGGCGAACCTACAGATAGAATGCAACCATTCTTCGTAGGAATTAAAATCCTAAACCAAAAAACCTGTAGATGGAGTGGATGTCACAAGCAGGGCGATTATCGCATAGTTCCCAAAATGTAACAAATGATAATGAAAAACTAGATGGAGGCAGTCAGAAAACGACAGCTATCCATGCACTCATCACATCGTGTGAGCCACGTTCACAATTATATGTTTAAAAAATGGGTCACGATTTTTTAAAATCAAAATTCTAAAACCTTATTGCACATCTACAAACAGTGTGTGACGATACTGTACAGAAATAATAAAAACTATAGAGAAGTTTAGTTTAAATTCACATTTTCAAAAATTCGACCCCTGTGGGCCCTTACTTTTAAAATAAAAAAATTAAAACCAAATTACACGTCTACATATAGTGTATGGCGATAGCATATAGAAATAAAATACACCAAGTGAAAAAGTTTAAGTCACAAGCTTAAATTCACTCTTTTCGAAATTCTACACATGTGGGGCACCGATTATTTTTTTCAAATCAAAATGCATTAACATATTGTGTGTATGTGTGACAATATTGTGTTGAAAATAAATGCCTGAAATTAAAGATGAACGGGGAGTTTAGGTTTATGATGACGGACTGAAGGACAGCCAGAAAGATGGACAGACGGACGGTGTCGATAACAATATCTCGAAGTAAAAATTATGTTATATTAAATCTGGATGGAAAAATTCTTTATGATATTATACTTACATAACTAAATATTATTTTCAGATAAAAGTAGTGGACCGATACATGTTATTAGCAGCTTTATACATCCTGGCCTACAGTTCCATACCAACCGAAGGATGTCAATGCGCTCTTGTTCACCCTCAAATGTTATTTTGTGATCCAAATAAATTCTGTAAGTACCTGCAATATAATTTTACATTTTTTCATAATACACGATTTTAGAAACTAACGTCGGTCGCATACCATTGTTTTTGAAACATTGTGATCACAAAAATAAATACGGGCATACAGCTAAATTGCTGTATTAACTAATATACAAATCAATAATAAATTTCACAAATATAAAAAGTCAAATAAATTCAGGCAGTAGGAAAAAGTCCAAAATATCTCTATAGCCGGTTTCCGACTGTCTTTCCTTGGAAAACGTTCCCTTTTTATAACAGTTTATAATCTAATATGAACAAGCTTGAACTGGTGGCAGGTGGCATGTTGACATATGACCTCACAAGATAAAACATGATTAAACTTAAATCAAAATATAATTCAATTACTGAGTTCATTCATTAATTATCAATCCAGAATTATAACAGTTTTCACTTAATTGATATTTTATTATGTTAAGGAAAATTATATCCATTGTTACACTACGACAATACCCTTTATTAATATATGCAGATTCGGTCTGCAAAAACAAAAATTGTCAATATAAAGCACAACACACAACAGATCAACTAAGGAACATCGGCTTGACCTGTGTTGCATATGCAGTAACCCAAAGTTTGCTTTAAATCCATGGATAGAAATCTTGTTTATTTTAAAGTTATGAAAATGTAACGATTTATTGAAAGTCTCAAGAATGCAACTTGAAACGAGTACTTATTGATTTTAAGTCAGTAGTAAACTTGTAGACTTACATTGTATATCAGCGTCTGTGATAGGTGAACTCTGAATGCGCTCTTATTATCAAACAGATGTATGCGTTAATTTTGTATCAAAAATCTAACCATCCTAGAAAAAGAAAATATTCAAACAGTATGGTGTTCATAGATTGAGAAATTCTAAAAACACTTCTTCAAAAAATATTTCTTACATTCAGTAAGGTTGTAAGCTCAGTCTAAAGATGAAATTGACAACCCAAAATAAAAACAAACATTATTATTCTTATTTTTAGTTATAAAGGTTCAAGTAATCAGTTCAGTAGTTATCCAACCAGATCCAACGGACGATGCGTTAAGGGAAATAACTGTGAATGTACTAGAAGATCATAAGGTTAGTATTTCTGAAAAGAAAGTTTCCTGTCAGAAGAGATGACAATACATATTAAATGAAATAATAACAATATTTTGTAAATATCATACAGAATGTCATCCATGAATGATATAAGATATTTATCTATATTTGGTAATTATTTCAAGAAATTCATACAGTGTACGCACATTGATTTGCGTAAATTTATGAAAAATTAAAAGTTGTGTTTTCTTCTGTTATTCTTTTCTTTTCTAACAGAGGATTCAATGAATGTGTTGGTCTTACGGACCAAACTAATTTCACATCAATGATGCATAAGTAGAAATACTTCAGAATTTCGATTTCAAACCCACCAAATACATGTTATATGACATCCTCAATATAAACATAACCGTTGAATATATATATATATATACATATTTGGATAGAATAACGTACCAGATGGACAAATAATTCTAACTACTCCTGATAGTGGAGACGATTGTGGTGTGTCTCTACAGGATGGAGAATGCTGGGTTACATCTGGTAAGTGTCATATTATTCAGTGATATATTGTTTAATTGTTTTTTTGTGTGTTTAACATGAAGAATGTGTGGCTAAGCTTTCAGTGTAAACAAAATAAAAAAATCAGTCACGACCAAAACAGATTACAATAATAATGATTTCTTTTTAAATATATACATGTAATGAAATTTATATTATAAAATCGTTGTTCCTACCTACTGATCAGTTTGTCGATCATTGTGTCTGATTAAAGGTGTAATATAGTTTGGCTGGTGCGAAATTTCACAAATTCACTTGTAAAAGTAGATAAAAATAATTGTTTCCAACATACATGACATAGCGGATTAGATATACAATGAGATGTGGATTCAACCAATAAGTCGAAAATTAGAAGCGCACAAACGTATTCCGCTAATCGGTATACGGAAATTAAACTCAATTGAAATTTCTAGTGAAAACCACTTCACAATCTGAAGCCAGAATGTCTGTAAAAGACCTTTAGTCTGATCATAAGAACATAAACATATATCGCGGTGTATTTTTCTTTGTTTTCAGGTTTCTTTGAAGGTAACCCAACTCTATATAGAATTAATTCCTGTCTATTTAGACAGCCATGTAATGATGTAAGCGACTTTCAGCAAGATGCATACAACAGGGAATATAGGAAGGGATGTAAAGCTCATTGCGGGGTAAAGTTGTTCAAACCACCGTTTTATTGTTGTGTTTTTGTTATTTGTTTTTTCTATTTTGATATACGGGAATTTATATGAACCCTATTATGATTCACAGGAAGGCAAAATCTATTAGTATACAAAAGTGCTTAGTCACGAAAAACGTGATTTGAACAAAAGGGTTATTAAACTGCCTTGGATGGATGGATGAATTGTTGTTTAACGTCCAGTGGCAGCCAGGTGCATATCAGGACGAGAACATGTTGATATGATAATGGATATGATCCCTGCTTTGTACTAGACCGACACGCTGAGCGGGATTTTTAATGTAGTTCACGAGATAACTGTCCGCAGGTAGACATATCACCCCACTCGGAACCATTATACTGACTCCGAGCCGACCAGTAGATCTTGGCTCTTACTCCTACATGAGGCTTGCGTGGCGGAGAAGCAGCAAATAACAATTTTAATGTATTTGGTTTGACCCGGCCGGGGATTGAACCCGCGACCTTTCGCACTCGAGGGAACTGTCTTGGTCTTAGTTTTCTCAGGTTAAGAATGAAAAGATCTGGGCTCAACCTGATTCAAGAATGGTATTAGTGAAAGATTAAACATATTTAGTAGACGTTTTAGTTTTGGCACTTCAACCCAAAAAGACACATTCCAATGACTTCCGCAACACGTTTAAAAATATTCGCGAAGAATCACAAACTTATGAAAAACAGAAAACATAATTAGAAACTAGGCAACTTATTTTGCTTTTATAACCAACTTCGATTCACCAATTTAGAATGCTTGGGGCAAAATGAAAGTGGACTGCGTTTTTTGTTTGTTTGTTTGTTTTGTTTTAGATTATACCAATACTTTATCCATGTGTATATTACAGGAAGTTGTTATAAGCTACTAAACAACTATATAATTAGAGGACATTACTAAAAATCAATATAAGTTGTATGCAGAGGAATCTCTAAATAGTTATCAAAATGTTCGCTTTCTACTGAAAGCTTAATATCGCATGATAATTAGAATACCAAAAATAAACCAATACTAATTATTACAACTATGTAACAACGTATTTTATAAATGAATAATAAATACAAGAAAAATATACATTTGTATCTCATAAAATACATTGTATAATTATGTTTTATTTTCATTGATTTTTCTATGGATTCAGATATCTCGAGATGGTGACCAACCAGCGGGGTTTAGAGGTTGTCTTATCAACATTAATGAATTAGATCTGCAGTGTTTACAACGATACGCCGAGTGTCGTCCACAGTCAGGGTCCTGTCGCAGATCTGACTGCAAGTGGATGATTGCTGATGATCCAGATAATACAAATCCCACGTGTATTCCACAAAGTTAAATCGATATTTTTTAATAAATAAATGCTTCAGTGTCTTGTGTCCTCTGACTTTTGGGTTCCGGGGGCCTCGGTGGCCAGGTTGTCTAGGTAGTTCTTCATGACTACTCATGATTACTAGCCTGTCAACACTGAGGTTGTGAGTTCGAATCTCATCTGTGACGGCTTGTGTTCGACCTCGATCTTAATTGACAAGGATTGTCAATTTTCCTACCAAAAGGTCGATAGTACTATCTGGGTACTTCGGCCAATAAGAACTGGTCGCCGCGGAATAGCCAAATGTGCTGAAAACGGCGTTAAACGGCGTTAAACCACAACAAAACAAACAAACAAAACTTTTGAGTTCCCATTAAGTGTGCCCTGTGTTGTTGTTCTACCGAATTCGTCAAGTCTCTGATGTTCATATTATACACATTTTGTCTAATTGTATCCAATATTTTTGTCGATATGAAAATTTTGATGCATATATAAATATATATGTACATATCGGCAAAAATAAAAATTGTCAGTAGGAGTCATGTTCGAAAGTGTGAAAGCAAAAACAGTAATCAAAACATTTAAAACAGATATATCAATTTGAAAATGACCATGCGGTTAAAATTCGAACCCTCTAAGTACGATGCAAGGCACCAGTGAAATACATGAACTCCTCAATATCTTGGGCGTGAACTGAAAGTCCCAGAGGAAATCTCCAGATCAGATGCAAGTATTTCGATATCCTTTTTAGCTCACATGGCCCAAAGGGCCAAGTGAGCTTTTCTCATCACTTGGCGTCCGTCGTCCGTCGTCGTCCGGCGTCGTCCGTCGTCGTCCGTCGTCGTCCGGCGTCGTCCGTCGCCCGTCGTCGTCCGGCGTCGTCCGTCGTCCGGCGTCGTCCGTCGTCGTCGTTAACATTTTACATTTTGAACTTCTTCTAGAGAACCACTGAATGGAATGAAACCAAACATGGCATGAATGTTCCTTATGAGGTGCTGACCAAGTGTTGTTACTTTGTAGCCGATCCATCATCCAAGATGGCCGCCAGCGGGGAACTTAGTTTAACATAGGACCCTATGAGAAATGCATACAAATGACTTCTTTTAGAGAACCACTGAATGGAATGAAACTAAATCTGGCATG
Organism: Mytilisepta virgata; assembly: GCA_028015205.1. Taxonomy (NCBI): domain Eukaryota; kingdom Metazoa; phylum Mollusca; class Bivalvia; order Mytilida; family Mytilidae; genus Mytilisepta; species Mytilisepta virgata. The sequence continues at coordinate 23,281,888 of CM051513.1, forward strand.
AATGAACCCTTATAAGGTGCTGAACAAGTGTTGTTACTTTGTAGCCGATCCATCATCCAAGATGGCCGCCAGAGGGGGACTTAGTTTAACATAGGACCCTATGGGAAATGCATACAAATGACTTTTTTAGTGACCCACTTAATGGAATGAAACCAAACATGGCATGAATATTCCTTATGAAGTGTTGACCAAGTGTTGTTACTTTGTAGCTGATCCATCATCCAAGATGGCCGCCAGCAGGGAACTTAGTTTAACATAGGACTCTATGGGAAATGCATACAAATGACTTCTTTTAGAGAACCACTGAATGGAATGAAACTAAATCTGGCATGAATGTTCCTTATGAGGTGCTGACCAAGAGTTGTTACTTTGTAGCCGATCCATCATCCAAGATGGCCGCCAGAGGGGGACTTAGTTTAACATAGGACCCTAAGGGAAATGCATACAAATGACTTCTTTTAGAGAACCGTTGAATGGAATGAAACCAAACACGGCATGAATGTTCCTTATGAGGTGCTGACCAAGTGTTGTTACTTTGTAGCCGATCCATAATCCAAAATGGCCGCCAGCGGGGGACTTAGTTTAACATAGAACCCTATGGGAAATGCATACAAATGACTTCTTTTAGTGACCCACTTAATGGAATGAAACCAAACATGGCATGAATATTCCTTATGAAGTGCTGACCAAGTGTTGTTACTTCGTAGCCGATCCATCATCCAAGATGGCCGCCAGCGGGGGACTAAGTTTAACATTGGACCCTATGGGAAATGCATACAAATGACTTCTTTTAGAGAACCACTGAATGGAATGTAACAAAACATAGCATAAATGTTCCTTATGAGGTGCTGACCAAGTGTTGTTACTTTGTTGCCGATCCATCATCCAAGATGTTTAGAAGTCTATCAGAAAATTGTAAAAAAAATTCTGAATGGTCACAACTTGACCACATATTCAAAAATAATAATGATAAGATGTCTTCAGTTGCTATTGTAAGACTACACTAAGACGACCTGTTTTTAATTTTAAATATATAATTTCCAAAATCACATTAGATACAGGTTAGCGACACAGGCTCTTGAGAGCCTCTAGTTAAATTTACCGTTTTGAAAAATGTTAAATATTTTTCAATCTAAAGCATAACTGCTTCGTACATAACATTATTTTTAAATGTTTTTGTCTTGATCCTTTGTGTAATTTTGTCATTTTATTCTGTTCCCGATATGTTACGCCTTGTGCACATATTTTCAGTCGTAAACAGATATAATATGCACCGAAACGGGTATCACATAAAACAATGTATTTGTCAGCAAATATTAGAGCATGACCCCCGGCTTTTTATGGGAGTTCACACGGCTAGTGCTTTAGTCTGTGTGCTGTTTTGTTTAGTTTATTGTACGTTTTTTTTATTCTTTAGTTATACATGTATCCCTGTTTGTTGTGTTCTATTCCCCTGACTTTGTTTTTTCCTTAGACTTCGAATTTGTAGACTTTTCCCAGTGTTTTGTCACTTCGATACTCTTTTGCCGATATTAATACAGTTCCAATAGTTTTGCTAGACTGGTTCCCTCTCCTTTATCTGTTTGGCTGTGACAGATATCAGGGTGATTCAGTTACCCGTATGTTGTTAGGAGGAGAACCAGCCTATAGTTTTGGTAGGGTCGACATACGAGCATTACACAACATAAAGGATAACAGGAAAGATCAACAATCGCTATTTTATCGATAACCCTTCAGACAGAAATCAAATAAAAGAGCACAGAACATATAGAAACAATAGATTAAGGATATTCTCAGTTGGAACAGAAAATGGGTGATGGAGATAAACCAAATGCATGGTTAAAAAATCCCAATTGTCTTCCCTTACCCTGTGCTGTATAATTTGTTGTTCTTTGTACCTGTCATCCCCGTATAAGCCACCAGCAGAAACATCCACTCGGTGATAGTAATAATAAATCCGAAGACAACAAATTGACAGATGGCTGTCTTATTAACATTAAATATAGGAAAAATAATACCGAAGCAATTGGGCAGTACGCAAATTCTACATGACCAAAATGAGAAACTAAAATGGTGAAAACATACTACAAAGACGCCAACAAACGAGTAAAACACACATAGCTAACCACGAAGAATAGGAACACGATAGCATATAAAATGTGAGCTAACACTTCATTAATGAGTATAGTCTACCGTGCATACATTTTATGAACATTTAAAGAAATAGTGAAAACATTAAACAAATACACAACCAAACGAGTAAAACACATAGGTAACCACGATGAATCAGAACATGATAGGATATAAAATGTTAGATAACACTTCATTAATGAGTATAGTCTACCATGCCTACATTTTATGAGCATTTAAAGAAAATTATTTCAGCTCAAGTTAACATGACACATGTTTCATATGATATTATATACTGAGCACTATAAACAGAACTCGTTATCATCTCTTGGGGTAGCCAAATAAATATTACAAATTGAGGGTAATACTCACTTAAAATGTCCAAATTAGAACATATGTATAATTATAAGTATTTTTTTATACGAAATGGATATCCTTTTAGTTTCAAAAGTGGGAAAATGTTGTAAAACTCCGAAGTATGATAATGTCTGTGATATTTTTCATTAAGGGAGCAACCATTTGAATTTTTATTGGGAGGGGGCTAGGATCTCAAACATTTGATCCTGCCTATCTTTTTCGTCGAAATTTTGGTCCTGGATTTTTGTTTCTTTTAAACCAAAATTTCCTGATTGACACAGGTCTTTCATTTTTTTCACATCTAAAGTGATCTTGTCTTTTTATTTTACCTTAATCCTGTCCATGTCTGTCTATTTCAAATTTGTTCCTTTTCGATGTCATGATACATGTACATGAACATACTGTAATTAAAAACTATAAACTGATAAAAAAAATATTTTGAAAATATGATTATTTATGGTTATTTTCTTGCATTTATTTATTGATTTTGGGTTTCAATTCACAAAATATTCGCAAAGAATCACCATTTCATTTAGTTGTTTTATTTAAATATAATAAACGTGATATTAATAAAACACTTGTTTGATATAACTTCCAAATATATGATATTTCAGAGTGACATCATTTCCGAAAGATTAAATTTTTTTGTAAATGTAGAAGTACCAGCTCCTAAAATTCCTAAGATTTAAAAAAGTCTTGATTGCTGGGTTGATTTCGCATACAGAATTAAATGTATCCCATTGTCGGGATTTCCATCTTTGAATACCCTACTGTAAGTGTAAAATGAAGTATAGCAATTTTCAGAAACTCATTTTGGAATTACTATTCTAACTCTAAATTTATATATGAAGCAAGTTATTTCCCTTGCTGGGACGTAGTACTGGTTCGCTGCAATGAAGAGTAAAGGATTAACTGTTTTTAAACTTGTTAATTTGCTGGTAATGTTTGGTTTATAAAAAAAATGGGAACTACTTACGGTCTTTTTGCTTCCAACATACCTGTAATCAAACTTGATTGTAAAGCTGACAATATTTGTATATCAAAGTAATAAATAATGTCTATTTACATCCTACTGGTTGCTCTGCACTACAGCGAACCAGTACTACGTCCCAGCAAGGGAAATATCTTGCTTCAATTTATAATTTTAGAGTCAGATTCGTGATTCCGAAATGAATTTCTGAAAAGGGCTATAGCAATGTAATGTTCATACTGTTGTCACGTACATCATGTATGTGTCGTGGTTTTGTATAAAAAAATATTTCAACTAAGCGTTCACATATTTTATTGCTACTTTAAAACAGTGCATGTATATAGATAATAAATACAATATATGAACCCACACATCTTTTACACTTGATGAACATTATAAATATTTCAAACAAAAGATTCACATTATCTAAGCAACAATTTAGCATTATAAAACAAAGATCCATACAATATAAAATCATTTGATTATTTAGTTGAAATATTTAAATGACGCAGGGACATTATTATAATGTTATACGCCATATCTAGAACGTTAGTGTATTGTATCCACATAATCTTATCTTACGAAGGCCATTTAAATGAAGATAAACTATTTTGTATACAATGATTTATCCCTAAGGTACCCCTTTTGATTTAATGATTGATTTTATTTTATTTACTTTGGAAGTATAAAGACATGCATTCTTATCAAACTTTTGGTAGATTTTGGTAAGTAAACAACATTTTGTTATATTAGTTATCTTTACCGGAGTGTTTACGTATTTTTTATCTAACACCTTGACTAAAATAAATTTTGCTAGTTTAATTTTCATAATTTTTTTTAGGAAATATCAACTTTGACCTGTTGACATAAATGATGATTTTTTTAAAATAGAATTTCACACTTCACGGGACCAATTTCATTGAATTTATAGCAGTTTGGCAAACATCACTTTTGATCATAGAGAAGCTTAATTTCTCTTTACTTATTAAATTTGATTAAAACGCTCTGGTGATTATAAATTATAATCCAGAGGACAATACCCGAACGAGACAAATCATAAAAGAACACGACTGGCAAACAAACAGTTAAAGAGAAAGGTATACGAACAAAGAACACTGAAATCTAAAGCTGCATTGTAATGATATGCAGTATATGATAAACCAGATTAGCATAAGATTTCGCGGAAAACTGTCCTTAGAGCCGTCCTGAACTTGTAGTAGGGTAAAATACTTTTATTTCTGTTGAAATCCACTATAACTTTTAAATGAAAAACAACAATTAATTTTTGTACTCTTGCTTGGATCTTTGTTACGCAATATGCTGTTGGCGTGACCAATGATGCGAACACATCAATAGCCCTTTCCAGAAATTCTTTTCCGGTATCACGATTCTGATTCTAAAATATTATCATTTGAAGCAAGTTATTTCCAATATTTCCGTTTCCGGCGAACGAAACTTTCTAGCCTTAGCATGTAACACAATATGGCTGCCCCCACTAAATAAAGACTTTTCCAAAATGACCCATATGTAGAAAATGCATATGCTCCTATAGCGCTCGCTGCGCTCGCTATAAACAGATATTTGGTGGGAAGAATCGATCATATCCTTTCTTTTAGGCGATATTGATTATTCAAATGAAAGTACATCATTATTTTTCCCACAATTATTAATTTATGTTGTGATTATTATTAATAATATATATACATGTACATAATTAGGTATAAATTATCATCTATAGTGTTCATATAATCGTTGAAATAATATATTGTATCTATAGTTTGATAATTAAATGGTATTTTTCCAATGACAGGTAAATAGGCTTATCTCTTGTTGAATTACTATCAAAATGACGGATTTATTATTATTGAGGAGACATTCAAACCTTAAAAAATGTTGCCTTATTATTATCTATTTATATGTCCATGTATCGATAAGACATCAATCTGTAAGATTTAATAAGGAACTCCAGTAAGTGAATGATAGGCCGGGGAGGGGATGTCGCCTACATGTGTATTTCATGGTAGGAGGTACCTGAATCCGGAAAATTATGGATTTTTACTAACTTTTACATCGGTCTGTAAGATTTAACAAGGAACTGCAGTAAGTGAATGATATGCCGGGGAGGGGATTTCGCCTACATGTGTATTTTATGGTAGGAGGTACCTGAATCCGGAAAATTATGGATTTTTATTAAATTTTACATAAATCTAACATGTGTCCTTTTTCAACGAATTGTAATCTTAGGTCTGGGTTTTAATGGATGTGTAACGGAATAATGTATGAAAGCTTGTTTATTTTCAGGTGATGGATTTCACATAAAATAATAAAAAATGATGAATATATTAGTAAGCAAAATATTGTGTTTGTTTATGTTAGTTACTGCCTTTGGCCAAGGTAAGATTCTTTGACTCTTTAATTATCATTTTATTATATGTATACAGTTGATTCATTGATAAAATGTCCTCCGCCGCAATCCTGAACTAGGATATAGAAATGCTGATGCCGTTCGACTTTCTAGGCGCTCCCACACATACATGTCTTAACAAAAATCAACATTGGTTCGGACGAGTTAGAAAATCAGAACAGACCGATTGATTTTGTATTTATTCCCTTGGAACTATAAAATAGGTGGAAAAATGATATTTAAGGTCAAGGCGAAGTAATTGAACGCCACCTAGTGTTCATTTGTTTACCGTTTCAAGGGTAACAGCCCCTTGTCATTGTATTACGTCCCCGACGTAGTAGTCGTTATGCTGTTGACTTCGGAGGGGCAAAGGCATTCGAAAAGCATTATTTAGTCGTGTAAGCGCATATTAGACATATTCGTTATTTACACATAAATATTTATACTTACAGGTAATTTTAGTTTAAATTTTAGGTATTTTTATGAAGTACAGTGTACTACCTCTATGGTATTACCACGCCACATTTTTTCACACTTAGGTCACAAATGCACTTTTATAACTTTACTAAACATCTCAACTCCTTAGACATGTTAGAACTCAGTAATAAAACGTATCACAAAATACCGAAATAAATTTGATGCACTGTATGGCAATAACGCGAATGCATATATGTGACGTCAAGTTGCACATCTAACGTCATTTCTACTTTGATGGAGAAATCAAAATATCCAGGAAGTGTAGATGGTCTTCATTTTTATTTTAAAAAAAATATTGTTACTCTTTTTCAAGCGAAGATCAAACTAAATTATTCCAAAAAATGGAAGACAATCAAATTTTAAACAAAATTTTAGGAGCGGGCGAAATATTTTTCCTTTTAATTTGTTGAAAAATGAAAAAAATAAGAGGCGAATTTTCAGCATTTATTTATAGATGAAGCGGCAAAAAAACAACTTGGTTTTAGGCTAAGGGATTTAACGGCGAATATTGCAGTTCAAATAAAATGTTTTCAGCTCCAACTGTTTGAAAAATGTTTCCAGGCGTCAGTTGTCCATAATGATCTTTACACTTTTGCTTATCTCCCGCATGTACATGTTTCTGGTTAAACGTTTTAATTTAGTAATAACGACAATACCCTCTAAATTTAATGCACTTTGAAATAAGAAATGGTGTTTTCGGGGTAGGTCCACTTGACGCACTTTGATTTTTTTTTAATTTCTTAAGCTTAACCATAGTTTAACGCACTTTGAATTTGGAAAATATACGTAAGAATTAGTAACTCGACAAAGTATATCAAAGATATGTATTTCTTACATCTGCATTACATATAGCAGAGCGGATAACAAAAATGTAGGTTTTAAACGTAAGAAACTTTTCAATATTTAACGGGACTATAAGGATACAGTGGCAATACAACCGTCATTCAACAAATAATAGATACAATCTGCAACTCCTTAAAGAAAGTAAAACAAAATATAAATAAATAAATAAATAAAATGTTAATCAAATAAATAATAATAATAATAATAAGAAGTAGAAGAACATTAAAACGAAAAAAATGTTTATCAGATGAAAGGTACAGATTTGCTGTTCGTCCTGTAACTATTATCTGCAATACAAACACGTTATCGAACGTCGGACGTGATGACGTTGCCTGAAAAAAAAAACAAATCACCAAAATTAGTACCTTGATGTTATCTTCAGCAGCAGATACCACGAAATCGAGCATGGGGTCCTCCAAATATGTTTATATCATCAGAAATGTCGTGGATGAGGCAATATAATATTAGTTTTTCACGAAACTGTAGGATTAACCATCAGGGTTTTTATAGATTTTTCGAGCAAAATTTTTCAAAATTTGACGTTTTCCCTATATATCCTACGTTAAAAGTAAATTTCAGAACGCATTTTAAAAGGGTTATAGCAAGCAAATAAGCACGGGTACCCCCGTTTTAGCTCACCACGCTATGCCAGGGTGAGCTTTTGCCATCATTTTTCGTCCGTCCGTCCGTCCTTTGTAAACTTTTCATTCAAAAATCTTCTCCTCTGAAACCGCTGGGGCGATTGGTTTGAAAATTAATAGGAATGATCTATGACAAACGATCCTCAATTTATTTTTATCTGACATAAAACATGGCTGTCGTAGCTAAAAATAGAATATAGGTGAGGATGTGTTGTTTTTGGCTTATAACTTAAAAACAGTTACAGATATCAAAATCTGACATCAGGTACAATTGATCAGCATGACGAGATCTACCTACCCTGAAATTTTGAAGGAAATTCCAAAACCCGTTTAGGAGTTATTGCCCTTTTTTCGTCAAATTTTCAAAATGTAACATTTTTCGTCATTTATCTCCCAAACTATTTGAGATGGAAGTGGAATGTAAATTTGAAAAATGTTTGCCATGTTGAGATCTACATACCGTGAAATTTTAAAGGAAATCCCAAAACCCACTTAGGAGTTATTGCCCTTTTTGTCAAATTTTCAAAATTTTAACATTTTTGCATTTATCTCCAAAACTATTTGAGATAGAAGTGAAATGTAAATTGAAAAATGTTTGCCATGTTGAGATCTACCTACCCTGAAATTTTGAAGGGAATCCCAAATTGTATTTAGGAGTTATTGGTTTGTGTAATTTGAGGTCGGGTTCTGTTACATTTATTTAAGGTTCACCGTTATTCCTGGTGAAATTTATCAACTTCCTGCCAGGACTACCACCATCAGGGAACATATTTTAACATTAAACCTTATGAAAAATAAATCTTCAACAAATTTTCCCTGAACAATTGAACCAATTGCAACAAACTTGGTCAAATAGTTGATTAATTGTCCAATGAAAACCAGACTCAAGGTGAGCGATACAGGCTCTGGTGAGCCTCTTGTTTATTTCATATTCCAATGTATTTCGATTAGCTTTACATACTGACAAAACATTAGAAAACTGTAGGATACTTTCAATTACTTCGCCTTGACCCTAAGAAGTTCTCACCTACGCATGTATCAACAAATTTGAGATGTATGTCAAAAGTTTAAATCATTATCGGTTTGGAATAAAAGTCGAAATTCAGCTCCATCCCATTGATTTTTTCTAGTGGGTGTTTCCGTTTAAACAGTTACAATCTTGAAAACTAAAATGTTACGCTTACACGTCTACATGTCTCAACATATTTTAATGAAATGTATGTCAAAGCGCTATGTCGAACGATCGAGGTCGTCAATCAGCTCCGACCGATTCATTTTCTTTCCGTCTTGTTATTTATGATATTTTTAAAGCATTATAGGTGATGGAAATTGGCTTGTCATTAGCAATTTAGTTGTCATATCAAAACTATTTCTGCGTTATTTTAGTTTCTATCCTATACAGTTAGCACGTAGATTTCGAAAAACTGCAGAAAACGTTTTCGGTTACTATACACAGGCAAAAATGCCCCACATAAGTTTCACATGTATATCACCGTATGTTTAAGAGACGTTTCATGCCACGCATGTAACACATGTTTGCAAAACGCAGGAAATACGCATGATTCACACATATTAATTTCATGCGTGAGAAAACACACCTGTGTCGCATGCGTTTTCAGATACATGTATTACATGCGTGGCATAACTCGTGTATATCACGCATGTGACACACCTGTGACACATGCGTTTCCAGGTTCATGCTTGACACAATTATGGCATTTTGCTTGTGTAAATACATAAATTGCACTGTCGGGAATGTTTAGAATAGAACAAATGCAAGACAGAAAATCATCAAATGCATGCATTTAACCATGAATTGAAGCGTCGAAATAAATGCATTCTATTATAATTTCTTGTGTTTTACATAATGCCTTTATTTTTTTACACAGGTCAATTAAAAACCACATACGAAAATGAGGTATCTTCAAACGAGCCATCAAGGTGTGTATGCAACATTTTTTCTTCATGAAAAATTATTTAAAGGATATACATGATATATTTGACTCATGTTTAATCGACAGGAAAATAATAATACATATTCAAAACTTGTAATATAGTATTATTGCGAAAAGTTTTCCATATTGGCTTAGTTATTGGTCCGATGCAAGCCATATTGGACTGAGGCGAAGTCGAAGTTCAATATGGTTAGCCAAGAACCAGTAACTAAGCCTTGCATCGGTGCAATATGGCTAGTCTCGAACAAATAACTAAGTCAATATGGAAAACCTTGCGAGTTTATACTTTTATTGACTAACCAGTCGAATCTGTTATATTGACTCGTCCAATATGATCCTTTATTGACTAACCAGTCCAACATGTCATATTGACTAGAGTAGTAATAGGGGTCCTCACTTCCAATCAATCAAATCCCATTCTGCATTCTGATTGGTCACTTCCAAACAAAGGACACGCCCCCAAGGGTTCTCATTTCCAATCAATCAAAACCCGTTCTACCTTCTGATTGGTCACTTCCAAAACAAAAGACACGCCCCATTCAAACAGACCACTTGCACACAAACCGTGATCCACCCCCCACATATTTCCACACACCTATTCTAAATAAATTATAACCCCCTAATACGTCATATTTAGCGATGCGTGAAACCACAAATATGTAAGGTATGCACAATAGACCTTCGATATAATACCTACTGGCATGGCTCAACGAAATGACATATATATGGATATCGATCTAATGGTACCCCTATCATATTACTTAGTACCGGACGTATCAACACCATATATGGATATGGTACCCCTATCAGTTTACATGGTAGTTAATCATCTGATATTTGGGGCCCCTATCTTATTACAAACGATTATATGTGCTTATCCAACCGTTTTTGACCGTTTTGACATCGTTACGCATGACTGATTTTAGCCATAAAACCTTTGTTAAGGTCCACATGGACCTCAAATTGATTCCTCGAGAACCTGGAAGTCTTTTGTGACCATTTGGACATTGTCACGCATGAGTGATTTTATAGAGGCCCATATGGTCCTCAAATCGATTCCTCGAGAACCTGGAAGTCTTTTGCGACCATTTGGACATCGTCACGCATGAGTGATCTTTCCCTTTAAAACATCTATACAGACCCATATGGACCTATAATCCATTCCTCGAGACTCTGGAAGTCTTTTACGACCATTAGAACATCGTCACGCATGACTGATTTTACACCTTTAAACGCCTATTAAGCCACACACGAGCCTCCAATCGATTTCTCGAGACTCTGGAAGTTTTTTACGATCTTTTAGACATCGTCACGTATGAGTGATTTTGCCCACTAAAACGTCTTTTCAGCAATCCACGGGCCTCTAATAGATTTCTAGAAAGTTTTTGAAGTCTTTTGCGACCATTTGGGCATCGTCACGCATGAGTGATTAACCCCCCTGAAAAACGAAAAATTAAGCCCCCATCTGGACTTCATTTGACGTCCTTGAGACTAGGGAAGTGTTTTTGGACGGTTTGGACATCGTCACACATGAGTGATCGGCATACGAACGTTTGCGACCAATCAAAGTCGTGTTGGAGAGAGGGGAAGGTGGCGCACGGCCGGCATATGCTTATAAGCTTATATGCACCATTGAAATTTTACAAGAGGCATTGTACTGAATTAGATATATAAAAATATGAATCCCTTTCACTTGAAGATCATTTCTGCACTACAATGGACATCGACACCTTACAAATATATGAAAGGGTAGCATTGACCCTCTTTAACGACGGTATCGTCAACGCGGGTAGAATTTTGACGTTGTTTACAATCACAAATTATATTTGTCATCTCTACCCAGAACAAGCAAATATCATTTGGGATATTTATCACCGTGCATTGGATGGAATCAACGTGGAGCATGTAGCAATATTAATGTAAAACATATTTTGTATCCTAGTTTGCATTATACAGCAATATCCAGAATTTAAACGAGATAAAGATTTCATCACGATTTTACATACATGTAAATTCCAAAACCTAAGGTTGAACTCCTTCCATCGTAGTTTTGTCCTTAGCTATATTTGATATTACTTCTTATTCGGATTTCGTTTGGTTTAATGCATTTTAAACATTTGTAACATTTTAAACATGCATGTTTGTGTCCTAGTGCTGCTGACGAGGAATAAATTTCCGAAATGGCCATCCAGCTCATTAAAATTAATTGCAGTTGAAGTTAACACATGTGTTAATGTCTCGTGTGCATTTACTCCATATCCTTTCGTAAAATATGAAACAAAACTTTTATGACGAATGACAGTATAGATCTTTATAAAGGTCCTATTTTGATAAACATTTTCATTTACTTGTTGAAAGTTTTACGAGTATAATGACTCTATACGCGAGCGACCCGAAAATGTGGGAACAGGCATTAAAAGACCTGTCTAGTGGAAAAATAAATCCTTATTACAAGACACCCCAATCGGTGAGAGGAGTAGGAGGTAGATACTCTTCCTATTTTCACGTTCCAGTGAAAGCACCTGAGAAAATCGTTTTACCTATAGAACAAATCACACCAGTTGCTGCAGTGGCAGAGAGTGCGAAAGCAAATTTAAAAAGAAAAATTGAAGAAGATTTGCCTCATGTTGATCCGGATAAGATGTCGCGTAAAAGGAATTGTCGTTTCATCATATTAGACACAGTATAAATAGCAGTAGTTTCAAATTCACATGCATTTCTGTGGGAATATATCGACATGTATGCTTGTCATTCGTGTTCACTTATTTTTTCAAGAGACGACAATTTGAAAAGGCATTTGAAACATGTACATTAAAATGAGATTACTGACTCCAGAGGAGGAGGAGGAGGAGGAGGAGAGGAAGAAGTAGGAGATTTTCAATTTCTTCATCCCTTCACAGTGGTCCAACGTCTTGTGGAAAAACGTTCCTAGTTAAAAACATACTTCAAAACATCAACAACGCTATGTATCCACCACCGGAGAAAAAAAATTGGCTTTACAAATGATGGCAACCACTCTACGACGACATTAAGGAAACAGTGTGGCCTCCGGTCCAGTTTGTACACGGAATTCCAGTTGATTTGGACAGGGATACTTTCATTGATCCAAAGATTCGTCAACTTTTAATCGTAGACGATCTTATGACATCGAAAGATCCACGCATCACAGAATTATTTACGGAAGGCAGTCATCATAGAAACCTGTCAGTCATGACATTGAACCTGAATTTATATTTCAGCAAAGATCCAACACAAAGGAGAAACTGCCATTATCTAGTCCTCTTCAACAATCCTATTGACAGACAACTCGTAACGACGTTAGATCGACAAATCTACCCAGGAAATACCCAGTACTTTATGGGAATTTTCGAAAGAGCAGTAGAACAACCCTACGGAAACCTACTGATCGATCTAAAACCTATCACCAAGACAAGCCTGAGACTTAGACCGAATGTTTTATCTCGAAAAAAATATATTAAAAACACGGATTCAACAATAATCGAACATTCTACGCGGGATGTGATTCCCGGTATTAGAGATGAAATGCAGAATCAATACAAGCATCCACTGGAAATATATCAGGATGGAAATGGTTTCCAAGCACCTGCCCCGCCATGGTATTACCAAGGTTTTCAACGAGGAGAGGGTTTAAAAAAAAGTTACGCTAATCCAAAGAAAAGAAGAATATCAGAGGATTCTGAAGACGAAGAAATTGAAATTTCAAAGAAAATGAGATTAATCCCAGCTAAAGATCTACCAGATTCCGTGTATTCGCCTTTGCTTAGACATCCACTGGCTAAGGAATGGACAGAAATGATAGACGACACAATGGAAGAATACATAGGAGACGGTTATGACGAAAACGTTGCCAAGTCCAAAGCAGTTAATTATTACCTACCAAAAATCAGAAAAGAACTCAGGAAAAAATACGTGAACTTAATTTTGAACCTGGATCGATTACTGAACGAACCGTTACACAGTGAAATTATGAAAACCGTGAACCATTGTCAAGGTGTCTACGAGATGCCACTGGAAGAAGCTGCCAAACAGGCAGTGAAATTAAGAAAAAACATTATAGACGAAAATTTATTGCCAGAACACGATGAAAATGTAGATGATGAAAAATAAAAATTTTGTAAAATTTCAATGTTGTTTGTTATATGTCACACCGGACGAGATAAGCTGATATGTTTATAAACTTATAAGCATATAAGCTTATAAGCATATGCCGGCAGCGCGCCACCTTCCCCTCTCTCCAACACGACTTTGATTGGTCGCAAACGTTCGTATGCCGATCACTCATGTGTGACGATGTCCAAACCGTCCAAAAAGACTTCCCTAGTCTCAAGGACGTCAAATGAAGTCCAGATGGGGGCTTAATTTTTCGTTTTTTAGGGGTTAATCACTCATGCGTGACGATGCCCAACTGGTCGCAAAAGACTTCAAAAACTTCCTAGAAATCTATTAGAGGCCCGTGCATTGCTGAAAAGACGTTTTAATTGGCAAAATCACTCATAAGTGACGATGTCTAAAAGGTCGTAAAAGACTTTCAGAGTCTCGAAAAATCGATTGGAGGCTCGTGTGTGGCTTAATAGGCGTTTAAAGGTGTAACATCAGTCATGCGTGACGATGTTCAAATGGTCGTAAAAGACTTTCAGAGTCTCGAGGAATGGATAATAGGTCCATATGGGCCTTTATAGATGTTTTAGAGGGAAAAATAATTCATCCGTGACGATGTCCAAACGGTCGCAAAAGACTTCCAGGTTCTCGAGGAATCGATTTGAGGACCATATGGGCCTCTATAGACGTTTTAAAGGGCAAAATCACTCATGCGTGACAATGTCCAAACGGTCACAAAAGACTTCCAGGTTCTCGAGGAATCGATTTGAGGTCCATGTGGACCTTAACAAAGGTTTTATGGCTAAAATCAGTCATGCGTAACGATGGCAAAACGGTCAAAAACGGTTGGATAAGCACATATAATCGTTTGTAATAAGATAGGGACCCCAAATATCAGATGATTAACTACCATGTAAACTGATAGGGGTACCATATCCATTTATGGTGTTGATACATCCGGTACTAAGTAATATGATAGGGGTACCATTAGATCGATATCCATATATATGTCATTTCGTTGAGCCATGCCAGAAGGTATTATATCGAAGGTCTATTATTCATACCATACATATTTGTGGTTTCACGCATCGCTAAATATGACGTATTAGGGTTTATAATTTACTTAGAACAGGTATGTGGAAATGTGGGGGGGGGGGGGGATCACGGTTTGTGTGCAAGTGGTCTGTTTGAATGGGGCGTGTCTTTTGTTTTGGAAGTGACCAATCAGAAGGTAGAACGGATTTTGATTGATTGGAAATGAGAACCCTTGGGGGCGTGTCCTTTGTTTGGAAGTGACCAATCAGAATGCAGAATGGGATTTGATTGATTGGAAGTGAGGACCCTATTACTACTGACTAGTCCAATACGGCATATTGGACGGGTATGTGTCGAATCGGCGTACTTTGGCATTTTGTATTTTATTGACAGGTTTTATCGTATTTAGGCTGATATTCTATTGTTGGTCAATAATTTTGAATATTTAACTTTTCATTTGTTTCATGGAGTTATATTGCTTCAATTACCGAACACGAAACCTATTTTTGTATGTTTAAACCAAGGGACACTTACACCAAAACAAAACCTATTCAAAACATTAAAAAATATAGATTTATTGATAAAAAAGAGTTGAATCCGCAAACCAATCAAAGAATACATCAATTCAGTAACACTAGTATGTTTATAGTATGGCAGTTGGAGCTATAATAGCAGGCAGTATAGTGTGTGGACTTGGAGCTTTATTATGTATAGGTGGTGTCGTGTTGTGCTGTAAAAAGATCTGTGCAGGTAAATTCCTTTCATTGTAATGTGTACATTATTTAAGGATTGACCGTTATTTTTTTTCAGTCTATGAAGAAATAACCTCAATCACGTGGTGTACACTAAATAACCCGCGTAGCGAGTTATTTGAAAGTGTGCACAAGGTGCATTGAGGTTATTTCGAATAGAATGAAAACAACATTACTGTCAATCCTTATAATTTAATTCCAATGGGTGTTTTGACTTCTAAAACGTCAAGATTCCCTTTAATGACGTCATAGTAGAAAAGAAAATTTAGTCTATGATATGATAGACGAAAAAAAATTGACCAATCAAATAACGCGTTACATCCACTATTAAATTATTCCTATTTATTACGAGTAGTATTAAAAGTTATGTAAAAGGTTATACGCTTAATGACCAATATTAAGTGTCCTATGATACTTCGGCTCCGTGCGATATTAACCTCGGGGTCAAAATACCCTATCAGAATATAATATGGTATATTCATGCAAACATATCATAGAAACGTGACTCCAACGTATCGAAGGCCGTTTTCATCGACAAAAATGAGGGGGTGAGTTTTCAATTATATGGGGGGGGGGGGGGGGGGGGAGGGGGGTGTCAGAATACGATAGGTTATTTGAAACATTTACAAAGGTACTGGGGTCAAATGCGAACTGACGATTAATATTTGTGAAAATTATTTGATTTTGAATGCGCAGAACGCAGTGTTGAAATTTTATTTGCACTAAGTACTTCAACGATTTATGTTTTTATTACTTTCATGTCCGTCTTTATTGAGAGTAAAGGGGTGGATGGGTTGTTTTCCTAGTATTTATAAAAAAACTTTGGGGAACCCACATATCCTAGGATACCCAATTGGCCCACACATTCTTATGTTTCAACGCCACAGGAAACATTTGAATACGTCTGTTGGAAAGCACTAAACACTTTTATTCTTCTATATGCAACTGTGTTTTAATGAATATCTGTTGAATGGACTGAATATTTCAACTCGGTCGATATGGTACCATTTGTGGTTGTTGGTTTATTTAATGCCGTCAGTTGTAAATAACTAGGAAAATTTCAGGTCCCAAACAAATGCCTGCAAACAACACATCAGTAGTCTACTTGGTGTGTTATGAGTATAAAAAATCGTCGCTGTCGTACTTCTCTTATACTCGAAAAACACCTTTCTTATTCGGCAATGTGGGTACCTCGACGTTACTGTTTATAGTCAGGCGAATCTCCGAGTAACCTCTACGAGCATAAAAAGTTGATATATTTAAACATTAATTTATGAGAAATGAACATAAATCTAAATAAAACTTTATATAAGACATAATGTTGGTTATATGTTATTGGAATTTCGCATGTATTGAATTATTGTATTATACCATCGTATGTATAACTTACTAATAGGCTGTATGTTTTTTGTTTTTTTTTGTTTTTTTTGTTTTGTGTCAATTGAGTCTGTGAAAACCTAACAGCCATCCAGGAAAAAAAAAACACACACAGCCAAAAAAAAAAAAAAAAAAAGAAAAAAAAGAAAAAATAAAAAACAATGCATTTACTCCTCATAGAGATTTTATAAGAATAAAACTGCATTTGAACAGTCAATCTGTGACACTAGAAAGAACAAGAGGTTTAAATGGAAAGTAATTTGTGATATTTTATGTCTGGACAGGGCCATTTATCGATTTATCGATTTAAAAATACGTCGGTCTATGTTTTTGAAAATATGAGGCAAAAAACCTTCCCGCACGCGGACGCAAAAAAAAAAAAAAAAAAAACAACTATGACTTTACCTAGTTTAAGCTATATCACATAATTAATTTGATTTAAAATATAGGATGAATATTTAAACTTTAATGCCTTTGATTCATTATATTTGTTTTGGTTGTTTTTAGATGGCATTGTGATATGATGACGATGAAGGTGGAATTTTATTTCGTGAATAATAACAGTTTTATAACTGAAATACAGTTTTCATGATTGTATATAGATCTTTTATGTGAATAAATATACACTAAGTCCACTAATCTTACTCACATTTTTTTTTATCATATACACATGGCAGAAAATAGCCAAGTACACCACTTATTTTGACATGTTAAATAATACGACGTACTTATAATAACGAACAAAGTACAACACCATTTCTTTGTCGCCTGCTTCCCTCACAGTGTATTAAACGATGACCGTAACTGCAGTTACGGACATCCCAATATGGAGGACGCCAATTCTGGTAAGTTAGTTTTTTAATGACTTCTCTAGTTTAACGGGTCTCTTCTTCAATCGGACACAACAGATGCATTGATCTTTGTTAAAGAAATAATTCTGAAGCGTACGCCTGTCATAAATATTGCTCAATAAACTGTTATCAGCGTTTGAATCTTTCGTAATGATGACGGTAACTCATAAAAAGATGTCCGTAACTAATATAATACATAACATAATTCCCTGGGATTCCTCTCTGTGGTCTTGCGTCCTCCAATCTTCAACTCCACCCGAAGGTGTGTTTGTCTTCAGTGAACTATTGGCATTATACACGTACGCTTTTATCTATATATTTATTCGTTAATTTATTTTTTATTGGTATATTTGATAAATACCTATCAAGATTAAACAGTGTAGGAAGGGAGATAACCCCAAACGAATAAAAAAAAACGGTAATTGTTTCGAACTTTATCATGGTAACATATATCATTCTTGACAACACTTTTATAGCTCTTACAAAACATGCTATTTGATTAATATGGGCACAAAGAAAGCTTTCTTACTTTGCTTTTCATTATCTTTCGGGTTTTTATTTTGTTAAATCTGCCCAGAGGATCAGAAAAGATAATTAAAATGTTGACAACCTTTAAAACAGGTTAATATTCACTTAAAGTTTTATTCAAGTATTAAAGTTAACTTAAAGTTTTCAATATTTCTCTGTATTTATATTATAATTTAATATATAAGTTTAAGATGTAATCAAACGTTTTATAAAAAAAAAAAAAAAAAAATAAGCCGCAGATGTTAAAGTAATCGCAATCGGAAATCTGTATGTGTGCATAGCAATCTACACAGACTTTAAAGGAAACATTATGGCTAAAGTCACATCAACGTTCTTTGATTAATCCAATAGTAATTTTCTTCAACTTTGATGTGTCGTCATGAAATAAGTAAATACCATCCGTGGACAAGATGACATCAATTTTCGTGGACTGGGACAAAAAGACAAATTCGTCGGTTCTTAATTTCTTGGATTTAAAATTAAAGAAACGAAATTCACATGACCCCAATAATAATTAACGAAAATTGTTTAAAATCGAATGTTAAATAAATCCAACACGTGCAATCAACGACATCGTTATCATCTTAACTATTACCCATTACACAAAATGTTATCAGAACAATATTTGCTGCCGAAGCTACAAACAAAACCAAGGAAATTACCTATTAACTAGATTAATTATATAAATACTTTACTATGACATGGTTTACATCATTTGGAGTATATATTTATTTTCAGTAATTTATCTAAGTCCAAATCTTTTCTTGTAGCAAACTAAAATCTTCTTCTCTGTCCACATTGTTATTCATACTTATCTGTTTGAGATATATTTACTAAAGTTCAAATGATGATATTGCATTCTTGGAAAAGGACCTAGAGCTTTTTCATTTCCTCTTGATAAAACGATTGAAAATATATATTTCATGGTGTTTTTAATTTGTGGAATGCGTTGTCCACGAAATCGACGAAAATTGGTGTACCACGAACACTAAGTGTTTAACAGTAACAGATAATTCTAGATACAATAAACGACTAGGAGTCGATGATGTCATTATTGACATTGCTGAATGCAATGTATCCTTGCTGAAGATCGTTTTATACCATTCAGGGTAAAGACTTGGACAACAATCACTATTCATTTTCTATCGCGTTCAAGTATTGAACAGATCGATTTTCTTTAACCCCTACATTCGTCTTTCATTGTATTAAAATTAGCGTTTATACATTTATCTATCATGTCTACGGCAGTGAGAAATCGAAAATTAAGTTTCATGCTGGTTTATTGTCACATTCTATATACAGGAAACAATTTTGCGTCCTTTTCTCTCTCTCAGAGTTGTAAATGAAAAAAATTTCGCGATTCCCGGTTATTCGACTTGGATGAGGTATTGAAATAAATATACTGGTTGGTTAAATTTTTGCATTTAATCTCTTACCGAAAGAGTGTTGATGAGAAATGAATTGTGGACATGCCCGGGAAAAGTGCATCAAAATTGTTAAAAATGTTTATTCTTTTACGTTGAGGTATCTATGTCCTTTTCAAAGAATTTATGCTTGAAATTTATCTTGATACTGTCATCTAACGTTCTCGTTTTGGAGATTCGTATAAATCAAATGTTTAAATGTTTTTACCGATTTGTATTTGTTTTTTTTTTCTTAATGGGAGTCTAGTTCTCATCTGGAATCCTTACTATCTATACTAGGATAACCCTTTTATGTAGTGTGAAGTAATCTTCCGAATTTTGTTATTGACTCGGACAACCTCGACATTCTCCTCCTTTATATGTATACTGCTGTCTGGTTCCGTATAATAAACGCGGATCGCAGTATATTCATCAACTGATTCCTAATATTATCATATCTTATAATTTATTTAGAAACAAATTGGTCATCAGTCCCAGTTGTGCGTCATACGAGAACATCAGAGTTCGATAGAGAAAATAACAATTTTACTTTATCTACAATTACATGTATGTACATAAGCATGTCTATGTATATCATGTCCATGTATGAACACATTTTGCAAGTTCCTTTTCAATATATATTATAGCGTTACAATATAAAAATAATCTATTTATTATTGAAATAACCCCCTAGAAGTATTGATATTGAAGTAGCCATCTGGATTTCATTATAAATATTTTTGATATCCATATACACCTAAGACATAATATAAACACAAATACACACGTACGTCCATGACACTAATTTTGTAGCGTGCAGTAGTATCAATTATAAGCAAGACAAATTTTTCACACTTGTAAATTAATTCAACAACTTGTTTGTATGTAATGTCTTGCTTGACACTAACCTATTTCAATTGATATTTCCAAGTGAAAACTCTGTCGACAATCACTTATAGACTTCGCTTTATTAAACATTGTTTTAGTAACGAATCATTTATTTACTTTATAAAAAGGAAGCATCAACGGAGCAGAGCTTTTGTATACAGGATTTATCAGATTGCATTAATAGACCTTAAGGTGGTACCCAACACTTTCACTAAAATTAATTTGGTTCGTTTAATTTTCATAAAAGTTTGACAAAGTATTTACTTTGACCCATTGACAAAAATTTTAAAATTTCAAAACATTTGAACCAACCAATTCGTCAGAAAAATTACACTGATTGTATAGTAGTTTGACAAACACTAATATTGATCATTGAAAAGCTTAATATTCCCTAAACAACACAACGTTATTAAACCGTTTAGCTGATTTTACAGAGTTATCTCCCTGTAGTGTTAGGTACCACCTTAACATAGAACTTAACTAGACAGGTAATATGTAGGTCAAGGGAACATACATGTATAATGGCTAGATATTATTACTCAAACAGTATAAACCAACAAAATGTCATTCCTAAATTATAAATATAAAGTTAATTTTGCATTATTGTACATTTATTTATGGAATAA
Source organism: Mytilisepta virgata (assembly GCA_028015205.1). Taxonomy (NCBI): domain Eukaryota; kingdom Metazoa; phylum Mollusca; class Bivalvia; order Mytilida; family Mytilidae; genus Mytilisepta; species Mytilisepta virgata. The sequence continues at coordinate 23,303,244 of CM051513.1, forward strand.
ACATTTCAAATAAAATCCTTATTTCTTCTATTATAAGTATTTATCATCTGAGTATTTTTCATTAATTTCCCCTCAATTGGCTCATTTGCAGGACCTCAGTTTTACAGTTGACTGGCTTTGATAAATTTGTGTCACATTTTTCGTGATGAGGTCCTTTCCCAGGATCTATAAAGATATGTTAACTATATCATTATGTGTGCACCAACATTGGAAGATGCACGTGTCAGTCTAAAAGGTGTCACTTCAACTTGACTTTATTTACTGTCCTAAGTTGATTTTGGCTTGTATGCAGATCGAGACACTAGAAGGCGTACATGTTATACTGTTTAGCCTCATTTTCACGGTCCATTGATCTGAGTAAATTTTTTTCTCAATAAGTTTAAATAATCTCGTGTTAATATGCAATGGAATCAGTATGGTAAATTTCAGTTCGCCTGGATCTAGTTTTCATGGTCTAGTGATTTTTACACAGATTGGCATAATCTTCACAATGGAAAAATGATAATTTTTCCGCATCGCATTTTCTTTCCTTCTTTTGAAGCAATTTTGACTTATATCATGTATTTTCTGATGACTTTCAGAAACCCCTTGATGATGTTTCAGTAACATTAATTAACCGATAAAAAAATAAATATTTTTTTTAGTAAATCTATACTACTAAAATTAAGGCTCAACTTCTTTGGGCCGTTATCACGTAAAACTGCAATAGTAACAATCCAAATCCGAATTTGACTGGATAAAGTTGTGTGATAATTTCGCACGTTCAGGTCGATACTTTTCTTTAAATGCTGGAATTATCGATAAGTTAACACGATCCGAACCAATCCGACATATTTCCAGGATTCGTCATTCGTCTCCTCTTCCGTTGTAGGGATACTTGTTCAGCTATAAGGTGACCAGAGGTAGCCGTACGCATGGTAATTATACCTCAGATGAATTAACTTATTAATAAACTACTTGCACTTCTAATTATTAAAAGAGCGGTTGGTTTTGACATTTTTTTATATAAACAATAAGAATGTAAGACAGTGAATAGAGATTTTGCGCTGAATATTTTCACACAATACAATAATGGAACAATTATATAAGAAAACTTTAGTTAATACTTGAATAAAACATATAGCATCAGAAGTTTGAGTGAGCTTTTAAAGCGGATAAACTTAATATAGATACGACATGTACATATCAAGAGATCTTATATTTTAAAGGGAATTAAAGTATTTCGGTTTACTTTTGAATATTGTTTCAATTTATTACAATAAATTGGTACCAATGAATGATTATCGTTATAGGGAAAAGACAAGTCTTAGTAACAACAAAGTACAAATGTAGTATATATACATGTAAAAGCAATATCCTGTTTTTTTCACCCACTGCCTTACAAGAAACATATTACTCGCCTTCCGAAAAATGCGGAGGTGCTCTGTCCAAGGGGTAAGAAAAGCTATTCAACCTTTTTATGATACCGGGTAGTTACCTAGTGTAATATAAAAGAACTTTGAAGACTCCAGATACCCGGTCACAGTCAATAAATTATCAGTTATAAAGAATCAATTTTCTCCAAATGGTTTATTTGTTTTGCAAACATATTGTGTAACAGCTCTTGAATATTTAATGGTCGAACATAATATCTGTTTTGTAAAATCCTACTGTAGCAACATATTTGCACGTGTTTTGTTACATAAAGCATGCATCTAAAATTTATGTAAAAGGTTATACGCTTAATGACCAATATTAAGTGTCCTATGATACTTCGGCTCCGTGCGATATTAACCTCGGGGTCAAAATACCCTATCAGAATAGAATATGGTATATTGAAACATATCATAGAAACGTGACTCCAACGTATCGAAGGCCGTTTTCATCGACAAAAATGAGGGGGTGAGTTTTCAATTATATGGGGGAGGGGGGGGGGGGGTGTCAGAATACGATAGGTTATTTGAAACATTTACAAAGGTACTGGGGTCAAATGCGAACTGACGATTAATATTTGTGAAAATTATTTGATTTTGAAAGCGCAGAACGCAGTGTTGAAATTTTATTTGCACTAAGTACTTCAACGATTTATGTTTTTATTACTTTCATGTCCGTCTTTATTGAGAGTAAAGGGATGGATGGGTTGTTTTCCTAGTCTTTATAAAAAAACTTCGGGGAACCCACATATCCTAGGATACCCAATTGGTCCACACATTCTTATGTTTCAACGCCACAGGAAACATTGAATACGTGTGTTGGAAAGTACTAAAAACTGTTATTCTTCTATATGCAACAGTGTTTTAATGAGTATCTGTTGAATGGACTGAATATTTCAACTCGGTCGATATGGGTACCCTTTGTGGTCGTCAGTTGTAAATAACTAGGAAAATTTCAGGTCCCAAACAAATGCCTGCAAACAGCACATCAGTAGTCTACTTGGTGTGTTATGATTATAAAAAAATCGTCGCTGTCGTACTTCTCTTCTACTCGAAAAACACCTTTCTTATTCGGCAATGTGGGTACCTCGACGTTACTGTTTATAGTCAGGCGAATCTCCGAGTAACCTCTACGAGCATAAAAAGTTGATATATTTAAACATTAATTTATGAGAAATGAACAAAAATCTAAATAAAACTTTATATAAGACATAATGTTGGTTATATGTTATTGGAATTTCGCATGTATTGAATTATTTTATTATACCATCGTATGTATAACTTACTAATAGGCTGTATGTTTTTTTTTGTTTTTTTGTTTTTTTTTTTTGTTTTGTGTCAATTGAGTCTGTGAAAACCTAACAGCCATCCAGGAAAAAAAACACACACAGCCAAAAAAAAAAAAAAAAAAAATAATAAACATTTAATTGTTTCGAACTTTATCATGGTAACATATGTCATTCTTGACAACACTTTTATAGCTCTTACAAAACATGCTATTTGATTAATATGGGCACAAACAAAGCTTTCTTACTTTGCTTTTTAGGTTTTTATTTTGTTAAATCTGCCCAGAGGATCAGAAAAGATAATTAAAACAGGTTTATCGTCACATCACTTAAATTTTTTAATATTTCTCTGTATTTATATTATAATTTAATATATAAGTTTAAGATGTAATCAAACGTTTTATAAAAAAAAAGCCGCAGATGTTAAAGTAATCGCAATCGGAAATCTGTATGTGTGCATAGCAATCTACACAGACTTTAAAGGAAACATTATGGCTAAAGTCACATCAACGTTCTTTAATTAATCCAATAGTAATTTTCTTCAACTCTGAAGTGTCATCATGAAATAAGTAAATGACAAGATGACATCAATTTTCGTGGATTGGGACAAAAAGACAAATTCGTCGGTTCTTAATTTCTTGGATTTAAAATTAAAGAAACGAAATTCACATGATCCCAATAATAATTAACGAAAATTGTTTAAAATCGAAGGTTAAATAAACCCAACACGTGCAATCAACGACATCGTTATCATCTTAACTATTACCCATTAGACAAAATGTTATCAGAACAATATTTGCTGCCGAGGCTACAAACAAAACCAAGGAAATTACCTATTAACTAGATTAATTATATAAATACTTTACTATGACATGGTTAACCTCATTTGAAGTATATATTTATTTTCTGTAATTTATCTAAGCCCAAATCTTTTCTTGTAGCAATCTAAAATCTTCTTCCCTGTCCACATTGTTATTCATACTTATCTGTTTGAGATATATTTACTAAAGATCAAACGACGATATTGCATTCTTGGAAAGGATCTCGAGCTTTTTTATCTCCTCTTGATAAAACGATTGAAAATATATATTTCACTGTGTTTTTAAATCCGTGGAATGCGTTGTCCACGAAATCGACGAAAATTGGTGTACCACGAATAAAAAGTGTTTAACAGTAACATAAATTCTAGATACAATAAACGACTAGGAGTCGATGCTGTCATTATTGACATTGTTGTAATCAATGATATCCTTGCTGAAAATCGTTTTATACCATTCAGGGTAAAGACTGGGACAAAAACACTATTCATTTCTGTCGCGTTCAAGTACTGAACTGATCGATTTTCTTTAACCCCTACATTCGTCTTTCATGGTATTAAAATTAGTGTTTATACATGTATCTATCATGTCTACGGCAGTGAGAAATCGAAAATTAAGTTTCATGTTGGTTTATTGTCACATTCTATATACAGGAAACAATTTTGCGTATTTTTTCTCTCTCAGATTTGTAAATGAAAGCTATTTCGCGATTCCCGGTCATTCGACTTGGATGAGGTATTGAAATAAATATACTGGTTGGTTATATTTTTGCATTTAATCTCTTACCGAAAGACTGTTGATGAGAAATGAATTGTGGACATGCTCGGGGAAAAGTGCATCAAAATTGTTAAAAATGTGTATTCTTTTACGTTGAGGTATCTATGTCCTTTTCAAAGTATTTCTGCTTGAAATTTATCGTGATACTGTCATCTAACGTTCTCGTTTTGGAGATTCGTATAAATCAAATGTTTAAATGTTTTTACCGATTTGTATTTGTTTTTTTCCTTATAGGATGGTTAATGGCAGTCTAGTTCTCATCTGGAATCCTTACTATCTATACTAGGATAGCCCTTTTATATAGTGTGAAGTAATCTTCCGAATTTTCTTATTGACTCGGACAACCTTGATATTCTTCTCCTGTATATGTATACTGCTGTCTGGTTCGGGATAGTAAACGCGGAACGCTGTATATTCATCAACTGGTTCCTAATATTATCATTTCTTATAATTTATTTAGAAACACATTGGTCATCAGTCCCAGTTGGGCGTCATACGAGAACATCAGAGTTCGTTAGAGAAAATAAGAATTTTACTTTATCTACAATTACATGTAGCATGTCCATGTATGAACAGATTTTGCAAGTTCCTTTTCAATATATATATTATAGCGTTACAATATAAAAAAAACGCTATTTATTATTGAAATGTCCCCCTCCAGAACTATTGATATTGAAGTAGCCATCTAGATTTCATTATAAATATTTTTTTGATATCCATATACACCTAAGACATAATATAAGTACAAATACACACGTACATCCATGACACTAATTTTGTAGCGTGCAGTAGTTTCAATTATAAGCGAGACAAATTTGAAATTTTTCACACCTGTAAATTAATTCAACAATTTTTTGTATGTAATGTCTTGCTTGACTCTAACCTATTTCAATTGATATTTCCAAGTGAAAACTCTGTCGACAATCACTTATAGACTTCGCTTTATTAAACATTGTTTTAGTAACGAATCATTTATTTACTTTATGAAAAGGAAGCATCAACGGAGCAGAGCTTTTGTATACAGGATTTATCAGATTGCATTAATAAACCTTAACATAGAACTTAACTAGACAGGTAATATATAGGTCAAGGGAACATACATGTATTATGGCTGGACATTATTACTCAAACAGTATAAACCAACAAAATAGCATTCCTAAATTATAAATATAAAGTTAATTTTGCATTATTGTACATTTATTTATGGAATAAACATTTCAAATAGAATCCTTATTTCTTCTATTATAAGTATTTATCATCTGAGTATTTTTCATTAATTTCCCCTCAATTGGCTCATTTGCAGGACCTAAATTTTACAGTTGACTGGCTTTGATAAATTTGTGTCACATTTTTCGTGATGAGGTCCTTTCCCAGGATCTATAAAGATATGTTAACTATATCATTATGTGTGCACCAACACTGGAAGATGCACGTGTCAGTCTAAAAGGTGTCACTTCAACTTAACTTTATTTACTGTTCTAAGTTGATTTTGGCTTATGTGCAGATCGATACACTAGAAGGCGTCCATTTTATACTGTTTGGCCTCATTTTCACGGTCCATTGATCTATAATGTACAATAATGCATAATACATGTATGTTCCCTTGACCTCAATAAGTTTAAATAATTTGGTGTTAATATGTACTGGAATCAGTATGGTAAATTTCAATTCGCCTGGATCTAGTTTTCATGGTCTAGTGATTTTTTACACACATTTGCATAATCTTCACAATAGCAAAATGATTATTTTTGCGCAGCGCATTTCCTTTACTTCTTTTGAAGCAATATTGACTTGTATCATGTATTTTCTGATGATTTTCAGAAACCCCTGGATGACGTTTCAGTAACATTAATTAACCGATAGAAAAGATAAATAATAATTTTTTTTAGTAAATCTATACTACTAAAATTAAGGCTCAACTTCTTTGGGCCGTTATCACGTAAAACTGCAATAGTAACAATCCAAATCCGAATTTGACTGGATAAAGTTGTGTGATAATTTCGCACGTTCAGGTCGATACTTTTCTTTAAATGCTGGAATTATCGATAAGCTAACACGATCCGAACCAATCCGACATATTTCCAGGATTCGTCATTCGTCTCCTCTTCCGTTGTAGGGATACTTGTTCAGCTATAAGGTGACCAGAGGTAGCCGTACGCGTGGTAATTATACCTGAGATGAATTAACTTATTAATAAACTACTTGCACTTCTTATTATTGAAAGAGTGGTTGGATTTTACATTTTTTTATATAAACAATAAGAATGTAAGACAGTGAATAGAGATTTTGCGCTGTATACTTTTACACAATACAATAATGGAACAATTATATAAGAAAACTTTAGTTAATACTTAATACTAATAGTTAGCATCATAAGTCTGAGTGAGCTTTTGAAACGGATAAACTTAATATAGATACGACAAGCACATATCACGTGATCTTTTATTTTGAAGGGAATTAAAGTATTTCGGTTTACTTTTGAATATTGTTTCAATTTATTATCGTTATATAGGTAAAACACAAGTCTTAGTAACAACAAAGTACAGATGTAGTATATATACATGTAAAAGCAATATCCTGTTTTTTTGGTTTTTTTGTATTTTTTGTTTGTTTTTTTCACCCACTGCCTTACAAGAAACATATTACTCGTCTTCCGAAAATGGCCGAGGTGCTCTGTCCAAGAGGTACGAAAAGCTATTCAACCTTTTTATGATACCGGGTAGTTACAAAGTGTAATATAAAAGAACTTTAAAGACTCCAGATACCCGGTCACAGTCAATCAATTATCAGTTATAAAGAATCAAATTTCTCCAAATGGTTTATTTGTTTTGCAAACATATTGTGTAACAGCTCTTGAATATTTAAAGGTTGAACATAATACTGTAAATTCGGAAATTATTGCGATGTTTTTATTATTGCGATAAATGTGACAGGGTTTTAATCGCAATAATTTAAATTCGCAGTTTGGAATTTGTTATATGAATGAAGCGTGATTTTTCTCAATATCGCAAAAATTCAAATCGCATTTGGTCTAAAATGACAAAATCACAATAAAAATTGCACGCAATAATGTATGAATTTACAGTATCTGTTTTGTAAAATCCTACTGTATCAATATTGTATGCGAGTATCATTGATTATTCAATTGAAGTTTTAGCACATAATTGCACGTGTTTTGTTGCATAACAGCATACATCTAATATTTATGATCACTTAATCATTTCAGTTCTGTTTCAGTAAAATGTCCATTAAGCCAATATTAAATTTGACTGATAATTTTAAGTTGAAACCTTTTGTTAAATAATTCATAGTTTGACATATTGCCTCTGCACGCTATATTAAACAAATATTTTTATTTGATTTAAAGCGTTCAAGCAAATATAATTATAACTATATCATTATGTGTGCACCAACATTGGAAGATGCACGTGTCAGTCTAAAAGCTTACCTCATATTTTATACCATGTGCAGTCTAAAAATGGATTCAAACTCCACGGTTTAATTTATTTTCAGACGAAATTTAATTTTAAATAGTTGAATTCAGCTAAGTGTTCGGCATATGCTATTGATCTCTTCACTGTGTGAACACTAATGATAATGTCTATGTTGTTTGCTGTGCAGTGGGTTCTTTATTTACCTGTTTGTGTTGGAATAATTGTTGAACAATTTGAAGTAAAGGATAAGAAAATGATTGAAGGAACGTCAAATGCAATTAAAAATTTACAAACCCGTTCGGAGCTGGAATGCGTCAGTATCTGTTTTCAAAGAAAGGACTGCTATGTGTGTAGCTACAACCAATTAAATAAAACATGCAAAATTGACGCTTCCTCTGGTAGATACATTCGGACCGAATTATCTGAGGGTTACGTCACTGCGGCATGAAAATATGAAGGTATGTACGATAATAAATTTGGACAATAGATATTGTTTTTGAATGGTCGTTACCCAAACTTTTTTAAACCCCAAAGCAACAGTAATACCTTGTAAACAAAACGGGCTTAAACAATCTGATTCGCTGAGAATAAATTTATATAAAATATATTGCAAATTTATTCTCCATACAAAATATCATTTATCTGTTTGCTGTAACGAATATAAAGAGCACTCTATGGAAGGGGAAATTTTGAAAAATACAAAATTACAAAACGGACAATTTATTATCAAACATCGTAGGTGACAAGTAAACAGCATTCATTGCAAAAAAAAAAAAAAAAAAAAAAAAAAAAAAATTACAAAAATTACAGTGTAATAAATATGATCTCTTATTTTAGTTCTTTTTATGATTAAAATATTTAAATATTTAGAAACATTAATATTAATTTTTAAGTACTGAAATATATTGTTACTGAATTTAGAGGTCTATTGCAGGTTTTGATATGAATATACGCACACTTTGCTTTTCTAAGGATCAATGTTATCTTCTGTGTTTTTAATTTTTATTTTTAATGTCTTTATTTATTATTTTTTAGTCTAGGGAGGGTATGTCCCTGAACGAAAAAAGTTTAATAAGAAGACATTATCCAATTTTGTGAAACATAAGGAATATCTCCATCATGAATATGCTTTTGGCATTATTTTTTTTTGGTCCTTTTGGTATTTTCTCTTTTATTTATTCATGTTTTATTATTGTTTTGGTTTTAACATTTTATGAGTCTCCGATGGTGTTATCAGTTGAGTGAAAACAGAAAAGGAATACCGAATCGACAAAATAATAAAAGTAGCCAGCAAGATCTAAATAATAAAGCTGGCAAAATGCAACATAACAGATACCTAATTAAAAGAATAAAACATATATTAAAAAAATCGAACAGAATTATAACAGGACAGCCCATAAACTAAAGCACCAGTAACATGAACAATATAAACCCCATGTGAAATGAATGTATTCTCTGAAAAACAAGATTGTTCATAGGAGTCTAAGGAATAAATTAATTCTTAGCAAAACATGATTGTGTATTGTAATTGGAAATTTCTCCTTTCTTTGAAAAACAAGATTATAATTATATTATATAACCGAGGTCATTGCTGTTACGTTCTTTTGTATTAATAGTGTTCGTATTATTGTTTCAATTACCAGTAATAGAGTATTTCCTGCTCATTTATTGTATTACAGTATTCCCACTTTTTCTCATATTGTTTTTTTACAGTGGATGTAGCATACGGAAAGCCTACGCGTGCAAGTTCCATTTACGGGAATCGTTGCCATTCTGAATATGCTGTCGATGGAAAGAACAATACTTTTTTCGCACCCAGTGGTAGTGATTCATATCCTTATTGGGAGGTAGACCTCACCGAAGAATACAATATTGAACGAGTATCTGTCTTAATAAGAAGTAGATACGGTAATATTTTTATCTAGATTATATTTATATTACCTGAATTCTGATTTTAATCCTCAGTTTAAGAAAAATAAAAATAACTCTTCCATTACGAATATAGCTTAACCCCCCCCCCCCCCCCCCCCAAAAAAAAAAAAAAAAAAAAAAAAAAAAAAAAACACGCAATTAGCAACAATTATAAAAACGACAGAAAACATCATCAGAGATTGTAATAGAGTGGTATCTGAGCTCTCGTCTAATTGTTGTCATTTTTATTATGTTAGCTGGCTTAGTAAATGTTATATTTCTTTTTAACCGGTATTATTAAGAATTAACTTGTTGATTTTCACAGGGTACCGTTTCAATAATATAGATGTCACTATCGGACTTTCCAGCAACACAATGACCTGATGTGATCATTATGAGGGACCCAGTAACCACGATGTCGTGATATTTGATTGCAAAGAAAGTATATTCGGCCGTTTTGTTAGAATTACCAAAGGAGAAAAGGGAATCATGGACCTTGCAGAAGTTAAAGAATTTAATAGAATATTACAATAGGGCAATGCGTGCTTGCCTATATTTGTCTGTTGGTATAGTGAAATGGAATCACTTATATATTACAGAGATCGTGTAGATCGTATAGATGGTGACTCAAATTATTATCGTTTTGGTTAATGTATATGTAAATTGCATTCCTCAATACAACTTGCACAATTTTGTATCGTTACGATGATGAGGAACACATAATTTGTTTTATTTTATGAGGTATAGAACAGATATAGGAGTTGGTATCCAAATAAAAATTTAAAATCTTATCGGGCTTCTTTATATAGTTACATGAATGTACAGTTGTGTACAGATATAAAATACACAAAGAAAAAAAATAAAACAATTAAGCAGTAGTTGAAGTAGAAAATTTAAATTTACATGCAGAACTGGATCCTTGTGGACTCCAAATTTTGAACGTCACAATTCTAATATCATATTGCTCATCTATATACAGTGTTTGCGAATTCTGTATAGAAATAAAATGCATAACAGAAAAATTAAAGAGGAGTTTAAGTCACCAATTTAAATACACTATGTCAGAATTTAACTTCAGTTGGCCCCAGTGTTGTTGACAAGCATCATGTTAAAACCGTATTAAGCATATTGATAAAGAGTAGACAATCGTTTATAAAAATCAGATGAATAACTTGAAGCTTAAGTTCATTATTTTTTTAAAATTTAGATCACAAGCTTTAATTCACAATTTTAGAACTTCAACTCCTACTGGTCTTTCTTGAAAATCAAAATTTTAAGACTAGATTTTTGCATACAATACAATGTATATGACAATATGATGTAGTAAAAATATGTTTGAATTTAGAAATGAAACAAACGTTTAGGCCACATTTAAAAAGACCGGCGATAACAATGTCGCCAGATTTTCGTCGAACGTGAGAGGATACTAACAGATAAAACCTTATCATTGCAAAATAAATACAATATACAGTGTTTATGCATGTACATTGTCGGAAAATATACAGTTTGTTTACAATCGCATCTAAATGTGAGAGAAATGCTAAGTAAATATCTTTCAACTTAACCACCTCGGTGGTATCGAGATAACGTGCTCCCCTCGAGTGCGGAAGGTCGCAGGTTCGATCGCCGGCCGAGTCAAACCAAAACATTAAAATTGGTAAGGGCAAAGAACTGATCAACTCGGAGTCAATATAATGTGTGGGTGATATGTGTTCCTGCGGACACTTACCTCGTTAGCTAGCACATTCAAAACACGGCTCAGCGTGTCGTGTAGTACTAAATAGGGATCATATTCATAACATATCAACATGTTCTCGTCCTGATATGCACCAAATGGCTGCCACAGGACGTTAAACAATAATTCGTCAATCTCTTCCGATTGACCTGCTTCTAAAGGGCGAACAAACAAAACCTGTATATTTTCCGACTTAAGTAAATATGATTTATATTTTTATCCATTATATGTGTATATTTCAACAAACCATATCTCAACTTTGTCTCAAGATAAAAATGTGTAAGGCCGATACGTTAACCATACATACAAATGTTGTAGATTTGTTTGTTTTCTGCTTTTTTTTATGTGATTCTATCTAAAGATCTATCAAAATTTTATGGTGTTAAATGGTACCATTCATTTTATTAGTTTTATTATCTATTTTTATTCCATTTAAAATTAAAATAAAGAATGAACACGAAGTGCAGATGTTTACCTCATTACAGAAATTAATAGTTTAATTAATTATATTTAAGTAAATTATATGAATTAATTTCATACCAATAACAGTTAACCATACTATACGACTACTAGTTTTCTAACATTTGGGGGACCTTTTTCGATGCTACCACCGAGCGACCTTCAGCGGAAAAGTGCTTACCCTTCATACTTAAATTTGGCGACTTCATCAAAAGTTCTAGCTGCATATTTACTCATTACCCATGCTGGTATAAACCTTTATTGTGGTAATAAAATCAGATTGCATATTTAAAACAAAAATGCAATTTTTACTCTGCAGATGATTGATATTTTTTATTTTATAAGAGCTTTAAATTTGTCAGATTGTTTTTACCAAAATGCTTTTCGGAGTTATTAGTATTAAAATAATCAAATTACTATTACAGGTAGTACATGCTTGAATAATTTTTATAATCCATGTATTGAAGAAACATAATTATGTCTATGTGGAATTGGCGTTTTTCGTTTCAATAATTTGTTTTTTTATATTATTATTATCATCATTAATGTTCAATTCACTATTGCTTGTGTTTCGACAATTCTCAATCTGGGAAATCATATCTTTCTTACTTGTTGCTGCTTTTCGTGAAATGTCGGAAATCAGATTGTTGTTGTATAACCATATTTGTTTGTTTGTTTGTTGTTGTTGTTGCTGTTGTTTGTTTTTAACAATGGTGTTCGATATAATGCTGTTTTAAAATCTGTTGTGTATATCAAACTATAAATATGCTCGCATTAGGTAGTGATGTTCCCCTTTTCTGCGCGTCCCCTAATTCTGCGCATCTGTCATTTCGATACTTTCGAATTGAAATATTCTTCATTTTTTTGTTCATTATCAGACTGTGTTCCATTTTGTATAAAAGCAACTTAAGTAGAAATCAACAGTCCGACTGTATAATGGATTTTTGAAAAATGTTAAAATGCTAAGACTCCATCCTTAAAGGCCTTTCTTAGGAAACTGAAACAATCCTTTGATGAAATAGTAAAGAATATTAAACTTTTCTAATCATTTTGAATCTGCTTTAAAGAGCAAAAATATACCTAAGGAGCAAATCAAAAAACTTAGTTCACTAGACAGACAAACCCAGGATGACAAATGAACAAACACATGCACAACAAATAAACAATGAAAACTACAAAAAAAAAAAAAAAAAAAACAATGAACAACTCCAACTCCTATAAAAAACAGGAGTGAACCATTTCTCCGGAAGGATAATCAGTTGCTGCTACGTATACGGCACACGCCGTGAAGTTCAACAAAGTCGATCCGGTGGAAGTCACAAAACGGTGGAGGCACATGAAATGTTACGAAAATGGGAACAGGTCCAACATGATGTTAGATATTGGAACACTTTAACGGTCAATCAATTCGTAATGACGACCGTACAATTTCCTAAGTGATGACCAACTTATCCCTGATAAAACGCTGGTTAAGAAGCTTTTGTGACAGCAGTAAACCTCTTTGTGCAAAGTCAGGGTAACTCACGCATGCCCTTGTAAACCGGATAAGGTGAGAAAGACGCGATATGCAGGCGATGCTGGTATATTGCTACTCAAGAAGGGAAGTTATCAAATTTATTGCGGTATTTTGTGATACGTTTTATTAACAGTAGGAAAGTCATGCGATTCCTGTTTTTTACGTACAGCACCGCCAATGTCAATTTTCGAGACAGGTGCACAGAATAAGTTGAAATATGACGGTCTCATAAAAACAAGGGATATGGTGATTCTACTAGAATTGTCGGAAAATGTATAACAATTTGAATTAATTTGCCTATTGTTTTCACAAAAGAATACTTATTCTATGTTGTGAACAGATATTTGTTCTTGGCAATCAGTCTTCAATTTATTATCAAACGGCTTAGGCGTGCAAACATAGAGAACTACACTGTTCGTATAAAAATATAAAATACATCCGATTTACAAGTACCGTTGTTGGAGATAAAAACATGTAACAAAACTATTGATCCTATATAACTGAACTGATACCTAAGTCCCCCAAACTAACTCCGTATATGTATAGCCTTCCAAAAAGTGGATCATATACTGTTCGAAAGTCTAGGTTTTATTGTAAAACAATTTATCCTTAACGGAAATCTACTTTTCAAAACGTTCAAAAATAACAAAGACAGTGGGGATTGTAGGGCATAAATATACGCCAATGAATACATCCTCGCATGGCAGCTGGTCAAAACTTACCAAAACTTGATTGCTGCATTTACTCCAAACTTGAACTGAACGTAAAATTCAATGCTGGGAATTACACTGTGAACTTTTAATACCAAAACATGTTGTCGTTAACGTGCGAATATAAGAAAATATTAAAACAAATCATCAAAACCGAATGTTAAGACATTCCTGTATGCATAAGAGGACGTTGGTGTCAAACATGGTGGCGGTAGATTGGGTGACATTTGAATTACCATCCTAACACATTATTGCTTGTTCTTTGAGTATATATGTAAATATTTGAACGCTGTAGCTGTGAACTGGATTTCAATTAAATGTTTTATAACTACTTAATCGTTGTCTCGATAATATTGTGTATGATTTATGACATTAAGCTAAGCAAACTATTTCAAGTTACTCCAACACTTGGAGTCATCAGAGTTCAATTAACGTTTTAATATGTAAATAAAGTTTCATAACAAACTTGGAACTCCAAGGAAAATTTCATAATCAATCTCAGACAAACTGACAAAGCCGAGAGATAGGTACATACCCTGAAAAGCCAGAAAGCCACAGTCATACTCCTGACGTGGTACAGGCGTTTTCAAATGAGAATGGTGGGTTTAACCAGGTTTTACGGCATGTCATAACACACTAACCATGCTTCTTACCATAATGTCAAATCTAGCAAATGTAATATTCTTCGATAAAGAAACAAATAGATAGATAGATGGATTATAGATAAACTTGTTCATTCGACATGCTTCCATAGAAGAGCACGATAAAATAGCACACAATATAATGAGATTTTGACAGTTAAAAGTTATATTCTAATAAAAGTATGTGCGGTCCTGCCAATGTTTGCAGGTGGCCACTTTGTTCTCAAACATGAGAGGCTTTTATACCATGTATTATTCACCGGAATGCCAAGATAGAATAAGGAGAGGTTTGGGTACCCCTAAACCTGTTTAACCCAAACACTGTTGAGGTTTTAGTGTTTTAAGATCAAAATTGCCTATTATTTTAATAAACTTTTTCAGGTTCACTCGTACCCAAAGCTTTGCATAGTAATACATTAAACACCAAATCATAAACAACAGAGTAAAACCAACCAGCTTGTCTAGTATCCTGTGAAGGTGACGTATATCGATAACAAAACGACTTCGCACATTATTTAATAAGTCAAGAATGAGTCAATAAATGGTTCCGAAACTTCTTTTCAGTTTCCTCTACACTGGTATTACAGAGGTGAATTGTATTTGATAATGTTATGTTTGTTAATATGTATTACTGTTTAACTGGCAAACTTATATTTCTTGTAAACGAGAAATATTAAGATAACCCAAGAATGGGCCTGAAGCGAAAGCTACCAAAACAGACTGATATCATCAAGTCAAAAATTCTAAATTCGCTATCAAGAACTTGTAAACGTTTATGTCTCTTTCGTATTTGCAATGTTTCTTTATCACATAATATTCTATTTTACTAGATTTGACGTTATGATAAGAAACGTGGCTGGTGTTTTATGAATAGCATGAACCGCTTATTTTTAAGTACAACAAGCATGACCAAAGAAACTAAAATCGACGGAATATATACAAATTGTTCATAAAATTGGTATCATGCAATATTCATTACTTTCATCTCTGCTGTTATAGTCTAGGCCCACGACGGCGTGTTATGCTCAATTACAAAAATTTTATTTCTAAAAAAAACTAAAGATATCTTCTTCATTCAAAGCACTGTCCTTTGGTGTTTTTGGCTGTATTTTTTCCGTTGATTCGGCATTTGAATCTTCACCTTCTTTTGGTGTACAATTCTTGACATCGGTACAACATATAGCCCAAAACTCGACAAAATATGCATATCTTGCGCAACTGCAGTTGGTGTCATCTCAAAGAATATTCTTTCTTTTTCGAATCTGTTCTAAGATAGAAGGGAAATTCATTGTTCAATAACATTGGTCGCATATGACCCAATTCTGAGGTCACCTAAAGTCAACTTATATCCCGAACAGTTTCCTTTCTCATTAAGTTACAAATGTTGTCCTGTAATAAGAAACTTGATGTACCATTTTCGCACCCTTCCTTAGCACCCGATGCCACTTTTTTTTTTTTTTTTTTTGTATGAATCTAAATTGCTTGTCCAATGGATTTGTGGTCTCGTGTTCTAATTCTGTTCGGTTAAGTTCGAAGTTCTCTGGCGGCTCTCGGGCTATTTCAGAACAAAGTCACGGCAGACTCAATATGCATGTATATAACATTACAAATGTACTTGTATTGTTCAGATTAGGCTCTCACTAATCCTTTACGACTAACAGTTTTATTTTCTACCAGTTATACACGACAAACTGTTATTTAATTAATAGATATCAACTGCTTGAAAAGTCTAAAACCACATTTGTTTTAAACAACGATTATCTTTGGTGTTAAGTCTTCTTTGGTTGAACTTTTTTCCATACCTTCGTCTGAAATTTGAGAGATTAGGAAAACGTCACATTCAAGAGAGACATTGTTTTTATTATATTACTTACCATGGTTTTGTTTCTAATACCAATAAACAACTTAAAAGTTTGCAAGTTAATCCATCAAAAAATATAAATGACACGGTGTATTGGTTTTGATAGTGTGCATTCTACACCGGATTGTCAGGACAGATGGGCGGGTTGGGGGTACAAAAAAAAACCGGTTTTACCCCACCACTGTCTAGTGTCTGTTGCAAGTCAAACTCTCCTAATTTTCTGTTGTGTTCATGTTTGTGTTTTTTACTCGTTTATGTTAATCTTTGATCGGAGTTCTGTCAGTTGGGTTTCTGTAATTGATTGGTATGTGATGGTTGACCTTTCCTGTTATCCTTTTTGTTTGTTATTCAGAGGTCACATTGTGGTCTTGAATAGTGGAAAACCACACCATGCCGCAAGCCTTGAATGGCCCAGATAAATTCATGAGTAGTTATGTCCAGCGGTGAAATTCTATGTCAGGATATCAATAAATAAACTAAATAATTAAACGAGACAAAGACAGGCATGTTCATACCTTTCATTGTTGATACTATATATGCCACTTTCTGTGAATATCATCTTTAGCGTTCAAAATACTTTCACTGCTTGCGGACTGTAAGTCCCCGAGGGCATTATTAGCCTAGTAGCCAGAATTTTTGTCATGTCATGATTCATTACTTAAATGCCCTTAAATTTTGCGTTCAAATTTGACAAAATTTACCAGAAATTTCTAAGGCTCGTCCTTTTGATGCAGAGGTAACCCTTAGCTGAGTTTAAATTACTGTTTGTTTTAATTGTTTTGGTTTTTGATTGTTGTGCTTATTAATTCATCTTTTACCGGATTTCCAAAATGTTGATCCCGAGCACTGCTGATAAGTTGTCAGTCAACGAAATGGCCATACAGTGCATCAAATTTATTCCGGTATTTTGTGGTACATTTTATTACATAGCTTATTTTTTCCGTGATGGTACTGTAAGCTACAATTTTATGTCCTTTCGTAAAGAAGCTTATAAAACCAAACATCAAAAATTATTACCCGATTTCTTGTTTTACTTTATTTGACATGAGATGTTTATATTTTAATTTGCAAGATAAGTAATGCTGTTGTATGTAGTCTCAACACGTGCCGGGGTTCAGCAAATTCTGCTTCAGTAATTTTTGTTTTTGTTCAGGACTTCTTAACTGTTTTGTTGCACTTTTCACTTCCTTACCAGACGGGGCCTCGGTGGCCCAGTGGTCTAGGTAGTTCGTCATGACTACTAATGATCACAAGCCTGTCAACAATGGGGCTGTGAGTTCGAATCTTACCTGTGGCGGGGTGTGTTCGACTCCGATCTAAATTGACAAGGATTGCCAATTTTTCTACCGAATGTCGGTGGTTCTCTCCGAGTACTCCGGCTTCCTCTACCAATAAAAACTGGCCGCCGCGAAATAGCCAAATGTGCTGAAAACGGCGTAAATCCCCAACTAAACAAACAAATCCTAACCAGACCATATTGAAAGATGATTATCTATATCACTATATTCTTACTTTTAATGGTCTTTTTTGCATGAAGAGATGTAATTTGTATGCTGCATATTTTATACCAATGAGAAATATGCGTTTTTGTAAATTACAATAAACTAAATTTGAAAAAAGAAACTCTTACAATACAGTACAGATAATTTATAACATCATCCTCAAACAGACATTATGACCGTTCTAAGTTAACTTTTACCTGAGAGTAAACTGATCTCTTGCGGACATAGATCGTCATACTGACTGTCCTTAAGACTACAACTAGGACCTCGTCTGGTTTCTTTCCTAATACATAGCATGCGCACTTAGTTTGTTCTGGTGACCGTTTCCGTCCTTATGACCAATTCGATCTCTGCATCGTATAACTTTGGACTAGAAAGATTGATAATAATAACAAGGACAAAAAATATTCTACATTCAAAGTTGTATGTATCTGACCAATCCAATAAATGTTCTTTACATTTTATTTCAATCTTACTCTGTTGCTTTCCAAATATATTTTGTAAATTTATGAAAATAAAGATCAACTGAATTATAAATTTTGCAAAGGTCTTCATGTTTCCATTTAACCTGCTCTGTATATAATAAATGATGTCATTAAATATATATATCAAATTAACAACTTTCGTCTTAAAAAAGAATCGCCTCGGTGGTCACGTGGTAGCGTCCTCGCTTAGAGTGCGGAAGGCCGCGGGTTCGATCCCCGGCCGTGTCAAACCAAAGAAGTGGCAACGGACTGGTTGGCTTGTAATCAGTTACCTCGTGAGCCAGCACAGGAAAAATCCGGCTCAGCGTGTCGGTCTAGTACAAAACAGGGATCCTATTCATATCACATCAACATGATCTTGTCCTGAAGTGCTTCTAATGGTGGGGCCACTGGACGTTAAACAATAATTCATCCATCGGTCAGAATATTATGCTTTGAAAAGATATATTTCCATTTTAATTTGAATGAATGGTGTGAATCTAAAGATTGATTAATTGAAATGAAACATTGCATACCGGTCTATGTCTTTCTGCGACAACTGTGACGTCACTTCATATAGTGAAATACCGCTGTTCTTTTCACGTGTGATTTAATAGATTTTATTTCACTTGGATACCATGTTAAATGTAATATATCTATATTTACTAGGACAACTATCGACGTTAAATTTATGATTAATTAGTTTTCTCGGACTGACTGTTGTGGACATAAACTTTTGTATAATAGGACAATTACATTTCGTACTACTCAAGGGATCTTCTAAAATATTAACCCTAAAATATATTGCTATGCTTAATTACCCAGAGTGTTTTCGTAGGATATTAGCAATTCAAACATTTAAAGAAAAAAAAATACCAAAAACATGTAAACGGAGTACCTATTACATTTTAGTTCAATGATTAAAACTTGCAATCAAGCTAAAATGTTTTGTTTATTGTAACTTAAAAGAAGACCCTATTGTCAAAAGTCCTTTCTTAATGATGATTGAAAAAAAAGTGAATGTGAAAGTTATATTGTGCCAAGATCTGTTACCTGTATAATACGAACTGAAAGAAATAAAATAGCATTAGAACATGTCAGATAATACAATTTATATATTACATGGTGTAAACAATATTCAATATATTTAATTTATATATAAAGTTTCCAGTTATGACAATGCGTCATTACTATCTTTCCTCTGAGATCAATTATCAAACGAATTCAATAACATATATCACGTATAAGAGGTTATGCATTCAATATTGATCATACAACATTTCCATTATCATATACGATTATATAAATGTGCAATTAAAAGTTAAAATACATTCAACACATATATATTTTACATTTGCATAATTAATTATACAGAATGTGTTAATAAAACGTGTTAGTGTGAATTAGATTATGAAAATTGCCACCAGTACTACAGATGTAAAATACAAAAAGAAAACTTTAAACAGTACAATTATATTGAAACATTTATATGTGTTGTATTTTAACAAAACTAGATCTTGACATGATTGTTCGTTTAATCTTATTTAAATGAATCTTATAAATTTACTCACCTGGGCATTGTTTTTCCTCGTTAAAACATTTAGCTGATCCATTGGTTGGTTCTACGTAGCAATGGCCAAGTCCGCAGTCGTAGGTGCTACACTGGCTTTCTGCAACAAAAAAATGTTTTAAAGATCTACACATAAGATGATATGCATATTTTGCCTCTTCTAACGCGGATATAACTTCATTTATGGTTACTTTTTGTAAATAGTGAAAGTGGTTCCTGATGTATAAATGGTATTTACTTCTTTAAATACATGTATATTTTATCCTGGAAGGTCTTTTACAAATCAGATAGAATTATTACACATTGGTTATGACGAAAACCTTAAAATTTTGCTTTACTAAGTTTTTATTCTTGACCTACGGGAAACAGTTCACAAGAACTTAAGACAATGTTGTCTCCTGTTACTATATCGTTGCATTTTTTTTACTTTAGTTACTATATATATATATATATATATATATATATAAAAATGACTGCAGAGTGTATACATGCCTGAGTTTATTCTAGACAAAAAATTCCGCACGTGATTTATCGGGCGCTGTTTTCTTACGTGTTTCTATAAATTTAAGTTACGTTTTGTCATTAAAAGCACCATAGCTGGTTGCATATTCACTTTGATTTACTAGATTTTGCATTTAAAGTCAAGGGAATCTATATTCTATACAGACTTCTCCATAATTACCAAGACAGTATTCGCCTCTCCAGTCACCAGCACAAACACAATTTACTTTGCCATCACTGTCTATTTTGCACATTCCACCATTGTAACATTGGCAGTTGGTCGCTAAATACAAAGATGTCATTAAGTCTAATTTGGGTAGTAGTATATACATGTATTTCCATGAAAGGAATAGTTAAGCGTCATCTTATACATTGTTAAATAATTATGTTGTGTCCATAAATCATGTAAATCGGTTCCATCCTTTCACTTTATTAAAATCTCTTTGTGTTACTTTTTTAACACGTGCAAGTGTGACATGTACAAACGGCATAATTTTATTCCAATAATCCTTTAGAACAAGCCCTAGCACATGTGATTGGCTATATACCAAAATGGGTTATACCTATGTAGAAAATAACATGCATGATGCACCTAAAAGAGGATCTTTTGTCGATTTTGAAACTTATTAGGCATTTATCCGCGTACAGAAGATTAAATTGTCAAAACAGTTTGCGCGTTGCCAATCTTTAAATCGGATTTTTTTTTTGTTTAACCAAATAGACGAATATCATATTTGCCACACTAAGCAATCGATAAATACATCTATCACAGAATGTCCATTTGACCAAAGTGTGCACACAATTTGGAAGAAAAATTACGGCACAACACATAACACATAATTTTGATAGGCATCTGTGTAAAGAGAAGAAAGCCATAGAAAAGCATTAGTATAGGTGAGAAAGACACATTTTATATGTTAAATAATGCTTACGATTACATTTATCCAGTTCTGATGATCTAATAGACGTCACAAGAGTTCCGTCACTACACCTAGCAGTTGTTTCAATGTCAGTTCGCTGGGACAACCACGTCCAAAACGGAAGAATACTACAGTCACAATTTAATGGATTTGATGTAAGGTATCTGATGAAAAAAGATTTATGTAAAAAATGCAATTTTTGCTAGAATCCCTGATAAAATCGGAAAGGGTCGGTCCAGGCGAAGGCTCCCGACCGAAAATGATTTTAAGGCATCTGAAAGCTGTTTCCAGAGTGCAAACATGTGAATAAATGTTTAAGTATTGCCGATGAAGTTTCAAAACCAGCTGCTTTTTATCAGAGAAAACAGATAATGGTTTTTCAAAACATTAAACGAAGTATAAGCATTGAAAAAATCCCTGAAAAACTAAGAAACCCCGGAGAAATTAAGAAATCCCGGAGAATATGACAGTCCACCCGGTAACCCGATAATGGGGGTCAAATTTCCGGAGGTTCCGGGAGAAATACGGAGCATTGGCATGTGTGATATATAATAATATCACAAAGATATTAAAGTGTTGATTTACTATTATGAATTATATGTTTTATGCTAATTTTACTGCGCACAATATATGGAAATTTCGACGACGAGCAACAATTGATTGCATCCAAGGCATACAAAGATGGAAACTTGAAAATGAGTCAGACTGTCGGGGGTTGTGTCTATCTATAGCATAAATATCAGCAAAATAATACTGAAGTGTCAATCAGTGGGAAAATACCGTAATATTAGACAAGAAAAGAACGGAATAATGACACTGTTTTTATTTGTCGTTGGAGGAAATCAGATATTTATATCTTACATCATCAAGTAATTAATTATGAGACAAATTAGATATATTGATATTTATCAAAAAATATGTCGTAAATTGATTGTTGAAACTGAATATTTATGACTACAGAATCTTTTCTATTGATTTAATATCATTTTACACTTACAAATGTTGAAGTTGAGTAAGATTGTTGAATGCCATATCTTCTATGTGGCTTATGTTGTTGTTATTCAAATATCTGTAACGAAACGAATTAAACCATTCCATTCACAAAGATATTATAAACTTATGTTAAAGGTGGCATATCAATACAGACGACCGTATTACATTAAGTGAAACATACATTAAGACCAAAATTTACTTGAAGTTTTTTTTTTATGTTAACTAGAATTATTCTCCAATTTCGGCCCAATAGTAATACTATTTTGGTTATATTTTTTGTTGAAGTAAAGTCCTGACCCAGAACTATTGATTTCCGGTAGACAAAAACCCTGACAATAAAGAGTTTAACACAACTCTGAAAGTCAATACACAACGAAAATATGTTTTTTTTTATAGCCACGGAATATTTTTATTTAGAGAATAAACAAAAGTACGAATGCAATATTCCATGATTTGAAACTTATATCAACTTCAAATTTAAATCATGCATAATTGTTAGCAAAATTCCATGTATTTCTGCTTAAATATAAAAGGCATAACACTGTGTGATTAAAATTTTCATCTGTAGTCAGGTTGTATAACACTATAAATATTATGTGGGAATCAATTAGGTCGTTTTTACATATTACGAAAAAAAGAACTATACATAAAATATATTTGAATAAAAATGGTACTCTAACTAGCCAGTGTTTATCCAGATAAAATACAACTTTATGAAAACTTTAATTTAATGTAAAATAATGCTTACAATCCATTCAAGCTATGTAGGTTCTTAAATGTATCACTCTCTATAACGGTGAGTTGGTTGTCATTCAGATTTCTACAAAAAAAACAAAAACAAAAACAAAAAAAAAAAAACAAACAAAGAAACAAAAAAAAAAAAAAAAAAAAAAAATACACAAATATGTGCACTTTGCTTTTTACCTAAGTTTATTTAAGGTTTAACAGACACCAATGATTAATGCCAATCTATAAAAAAAACCACAGTTGAAAAGCCAATATAAATGCAATATCAATACTCAACTAAGACTGCTTTAATACCTGTTCATAAAACATTAGAATGAATTATGTAATATTTAAGGAAATACGATACAGTTTCAAGGGAGGTAATGACGTCGCCAAGAGATACTCGTTGTGAAGTCGTACATCTCTCAAGAAAAACCCTTTTAATATCCTAAAATGTGAAGTTTTTCTTAAAGATCTCCGTAATATGTAAATGGACTCCCAATGTTTTCTTTTCCAAACAGAAGTTAATTACTTCAAGATAAATATTCTAAAATTTGAAGAAAGATTCAGTAATTATTTTGCTACATGCATTTGAAGTTAGCAAATAATCACCAGTATTCCTTATTTTGTGAAAGAGGACAAATACACCTCAGGACCAAATCAAAAAACTTAATCCATTGGAGAGACAAATCCTAAAAGACAAATGAATAACCATAACCAAAACTAATATGCGCTGAAAAAAAAAAAAAAAAAAAAAAAAAAAAAAAAAAAAAAAAAAAAACAGCCAACGAACAACACGAATTCCTATAGAGCCAGGAGTGAATTTTGCATATTTTCTAATTGCTTTATCGATCTTACCAACAATTATTTATCAGCGTACAATGTCAAAGTATTAGGGAATATTTTACAAAAGGCCGGGTAAAGTTAAAAGGATGGAGTTTTGTTAAAATCCTAGAAAATGAAGAATTAAGGGTTTTTTATTCAAAAATACAAAACCAGTGTCAAATATCTTAAACATTAACTCATGAAGGTATTTTTGTGTTTGCATATACAAAAATATCTATCGATAAGGCACAATTTTAGCATTGTTAAGATTGTCTTGACCGATCTTGATCGACTCTAAGATAAATGTCTTGAGTTGATGTAGATATCTTGATATGTTGGTTTCTTGTTGGAAATTTGGTGATATAGAAACTCAAGATAAAATAAAAATAAAAAAGACAAGAACGGCCGTTGAAGATGTAAAAAGCGTGTTATTAGTGACACTAAGAACTCTTTTAAAGCAAAAAACAAAATTAAAACTTAGCTTACAAATAATTTTTAACAATTCTTACAGTGTTTTGCAAGATGTTAAATTTACAAATGCTTCTGATTGTATGGACTTGATTTGATTTTTATAAAGATACCTGCAATGCAAAAAAGTATAACATTTATTAAAAAAAATGTACTTAACAGTTACATGTATATGAATCCATTTGTTTGACATAAATCATTTAAAAATGTCTTCAAAATAGAAATTTTGTTTCCTGTTCATTATAACATGGTGGTTATACGGACGCGTCGGTGTGTTTAAAGTGTATATATTCAAGGTATTTCATTTAACACGACCAAAGAAAACTGCACCGTTTCGCAGAGGAAAAAAAAAACATATTTTGACATTGTTTTGGTTTGTCAATATAGATATCAATGCAACGTCGTTCAGTTATTAAAATGTTCCTTTAGTCATATAGCTGTATGATGTTTGCAAACAAACAACGATACTGAGTCGAAGACATTTCTGCTTGTTGTTTGCAATTTTTTCATTGCAATATCTCTGTATTTATACCCGTTTGAACTTAAAATAGACCACCTAAACTGATAAGCATGGGAGTATAGCTTCGGAGTAATATAAACATTTGAAACTATTAATTAATTTTATATAAATATATTCGTACAGTGAGTTCAAATTTGGAAGGTTCACAAAAGCATTCTTGGATATCGACTGTATTCGATTTTCATAAAGATATCTAAAATAAAAAGAAAAAGAAAACTTTAATGAAACATGAAATATAATTGTAATGGATTTTATGTAAGGTATTTGATCAATAAAAAGTTGTATGTAAAAAATAAAAATGGATTTCATCTTTATATACCATACTTGCGAACATATTTTTGCTAGAATCCCTGATAAAATCGGCAAGGGGTCGGTCCAGGCGAAGGCTTCCGACCGAAAACGATTTTAAAGTTTTTGGAAGCTGTTTCCAGAGTGCAAATATGTGAATAAATGTTCCGGGAGAAATCCGAAGCATTGGCATGGGTGATATACAATAATATAACAAAGATATTAAAGTGTTGATTTTCTGTTATGAGTTATATGTTTTATGCTAATTTTACTGCACGCAATATATGGAAATTTCGACGACGAGCACCAATTGATTGCGTCCAAGGCATACAAAGATGGAAACTTGAAAATGGGTCAGACTGTCGGGGTTTGTGTTTATCTATAGCATAAATATCAGCACAAGAATACTAAAGCGTGAAACAGTGGGAAAATACCGTACTATTAAAGCAGGAAAAAGGGAACAATGGCACTGTTTTTATTTGTAACTTGATTCCAAGTTTGCTATACAATGTTGGCAAATTTTGGTTGGTAATTGACACCTCACCAGTTATTCGTTAGACCTAAAGTATCGAAACCAAAATACCTGTAATAATTCAACACAGTGTAGATAACTATCAGCACACGAATACCGAAGCAACAAAACATTGAGAAAAATCCTCAAATCCGAAGTCCAAGGAAAACATTGAAAGGACACAGATAGAATGGAACACAACAAACAAACGCGACAAGGATACATGTGTAACTAAAAGAAACGTATAATAAACTAAACAGAACTAAAACAAGGCAACACAGAAACACCTGCACTAACAATGTGAATTCCTTGAAAAACAGGAGTGACACCAAGTGCAGAAGGATAAGCATGTCCTGATTCGTTAACGGCACCCGCCACGTAGCCAATGACGTGTGAAGTGCATCGGGTTTCAACTCCAGAAAAAAGTGAAGTCTAACTGGAGATATCTATATGGAAAACATATACATCTGTCATAGATTTCTTTTTCTTATTTAAATTAATATGATTATTAAAAAAATAGAAAAATCACTTGCGTGAACTTTTATAATAACTATGATTGATAAGTGTACTTATGATGAAAAATATCGTACAATCTGTATAAACGTGGCAGGTTACCAAATTCATTCGTCGGTATGGATTCAATTTCATTGTCGTAGAGATATCTGCAAAAAACATCAAAGTGAGATAATATTGTTATTATATTGTTCACTATAAACTCCAGAAATAATGAATGTAAAGACCATTTTCTGTCAGAGTAGAACATTCATCACAAGCAAATAAGACCTAATGAGAAAAAATCAGGTCAACTTCAAACTGTCAACGTAATTATTGAAATTTTATTTTCTTTAAGCTTAAACCTTTTTTTTCAAATAATAAGCTGTATAAGACAACTTAAAAAAGAAATATTTACTCTGTATACAACAAAATGGATATCGGGAAGCATATCAGTCAAACAACGCGAGCCATCGGGCAGAAATATTAACAAAAATACATTTTGTAAGTATCAAGTTGCAAAAACACAAACATAAACATAGTGTGGTTTGGTAAGACACTGAACAGTTTTGGGAACTGATTCAACATTATACATGAAATGCATTATCGATTTCATATTAGTTTTGCACATTTTTACTAGGTTTTTGTTTAAAACACTATAATGGTAAAGTTGGTTCTACAATGACCACGAAACATTTAGTGTCGAAACATTGACGAAAACAGAAACATGACAAGATCTGTGAATGCATGCAAAGTAAAAAGGCAGTTAAGACACTTTGTTTTTCTCATACATGTACCACTGGAATGATTCACCCTGCTTACATGTCAAAGTGTCTAAAATATTGTCAATATATCCTTTACTATTTTTATTTCTAAACATAAATAAATCCGATTTAATTTCTTTCTCATTTCTCATTACCAGTGTTCCGGGCGCCGTGTATTACTTACAGATAATATAAATTTGGCATATTATTGAACATCGAATAGTCAATTTGTCGTATTCTGTTGCCATACAAATATCTACAAAAATAAATAACATTGATTTATATTATTGTCTTATCTCATACAATATATTTATATGTTTATTCTTGTCCATATGTAGCCTGTATTTTCGGATCAATCCTCAGCTACAAAGTCCGTATGTTAGAATTTATTTTGCAATGTAAAATTAATTAGTTGTACGTCCGCAGAACCTACAGAAAAGATATCAAAGTGAGATGATATTTTTATTATATTTTCACTTTAAACTCGAGAAATAATGAATTTAAAGACCATTTTCTGTGATATTAGAACTTTCATCACAGATAAAATAACAATCCAAAGATACTAATATTAGATATTATAGTAAATTTATACTATGCTGTATACGACACATTTCAATGTGTTACCTCTCATCAGCAGCATTAAAACCGAAACATTTGGAAGACCAAAAAAAAAACAAACTTATTTTAAACATGAAGTACACATAACCAAACATACCGAAATAGCGAGCCAAATTTCAACTAAGAAGATTTACTATGTGCAATACAAGGAATGAACCTTTAGTATATCTATTATTTTTGAATTTTGCTAAATACTGGTAATTTCTGTAACAAATCAATAAATAATCATGTCAGAGAAGTCTGACGACTGGGTTGGCGAATACCCTCGGGGACCTAGGATCCATCAAGCAGAGGCATCCTCCCAGGGGTTTAGGAAATAATAGATGTAGTAAATTTATACTATGCTGTATACGACGCATTTTAAGGCGTTTCCTCTCATCAGCAGTATTAAAACCGAAACATTTGGAAGATCAAAAACCAAACTTACAAACACTAAATGAAAACAGAAAATAAATTGATTCCAAGTTTGCTGTACAAGATTACCACAGCAACAAAATAGTGAGAAAAATCCTCAAATTCGAAGTCCAAGGAAAACATTGAAAGGAAAAAGTTAGGAGAATGGAACACAACCAATAAACGCGACAAGGATACATGTGTAACAAAAATAATTAAAAAAACCGTATAATAAACTAAACAAAACTAAAACAAGACAACACAGAAACACAAGCACTAGAAATGTGAATTCCCATGAAAAACAGAGGTGACACCAAGTGCGGAATGGAAAGCGTGTTCTGATTCGTGAACTGCATCCGCCACGTAGCCAGTAGCGTGCCAAGTCCATCGGGTTTCAACTCCAGAAGGAAGTGAAATCTAAGTGAAGATATCTATATGGAAAACATATACATCTGTCATATAATGAAAAACTTAATATCGTACAATCTCTGTAACTCTGGCAGGTTACCAAATGCATTCGTCGGTATGGATTCAATTTCATTGTCGTGGAGATATCTGCAAAAATATCAAAGTGAGATAATATTGTTGTTATATTTTTCACTTTAAACTCGAGAAATAATGAATTTAAAGACCATTTTCTGTAAGAGTAGAACATTCCTCACGAGCAAATAAGACCTAATGATCAAAATCAGGTCAACTACAAACGTTCAGCGTAATTATTGAAATTTATTGTTTTATGCTTCAACATTTTTTTCAAATAATAAGCTGTATAAGACAACTTAAAAAAGAAATATTTACTCTGTACACAACAAAACGGATATCAGGAAGGACCAATAATTACATATCAATCAATCAAAGCGAGCCATCAGGCAGAACTATGAACACAAATACATTTTGTAAGTATCAAAGAGCAAAAAACACAAACATAAAGATAGTCTGGTTTGATAAGACACTGAACAGTTTTGGAAACTGATTCAACATTATACATGAAATGCATGATCGATTTCCTTAGTGTAGAAACATTGACGAAAACAGAAAAATGACAAGTTCGGTGAAAGCACGCAAAGTAAAAAAAGCAGTTAAGACACTTTCTTTTTCTCATACATGTACCACTGGGATGATTCACCCTGCTTATATGTCAAAGTGTCTAAATATTGTCAATATATCCTTTACTTTTTTTTATTTCTACACCTAGTATAGATAAATAAATCCGATTTAATTTCTTTCTCATTTATCATTATCAATGTACCGGGCGCCGTGTATTACTTACAGATAATATAAATTTGACATATTATTGAACATCGAATAGTCAATTCGTCGTATTTTGTTGCCATACAAATATCTGCAAAAAGAAATATAACCTTGATTTATATCATTGCCTTATTTCACACAATATATTTATATGTTTATTCTTGTCCATATGTAGCCTGTATTTTCGGATCAATCCTCGGCTACAAAGTCCGTATGTTAGAATATATGTTGCAATGTAAACTTAATTAGTAAGTTGTACGTCCGCAGAATGTACAAAAAGATAATATTTTTATTATATTTTTCACTTTAAACTCGAGAAATAATGAATTTAAAGACCCTTTTCGGTCATATTAAAACATTCACTCAAACAAATAAAACTTAATGAAAAAAAATCAAGTCAACTACAAACATTCAACGTAATTATTTAAAGTTATTTTTTTATGCTTAAACTTTTTTAAATGATAAGCTGTAGAAGAAATATTTACTCTGTACACAACAAAATGGATATTAGGAAAGACAATAATTTCAAATCAATAAATCAAAGCAAGCCACCAGGTATTTAACCAAAATACATTTTTTATCAAAGAGCAAAACACACATAAACATAGTCTGGTGTGATAAGACACTGAACAGTTTGGGAACTGATTTGACATTATACATGAAATATTAATTTTACACCTTTTAACTAGGCGTTTTTTTAAACACTATACTAGTAAAGTTGATTCGACAATGACCACAAAGCATTTAGCATCGAAACATTGACGAAAACAGAAAAATGACAAGATCGGTGAAAGCCCATAAAGGAAACAAGCAGTTAAGAACCTTTCTTTTTCTCATACATGTACCACTGGAATGATTCACCCTGCTTATACGTCAAAGTGTCTAAAATACTGTCAATATATCCTTTACTATTTTTATTTCTACACATCAATAAATTCGGTTTAATTTATTTCTCATTTCCCATTATCCGTGTTCCGTGCGCAGTGTATTACTAACAGATAATGTAAATTTGGCATATTATTGAACATCGAATAGTCAATTTGTCGTATTTTGTTGTTATACAAATATCTGCCAAAAAATATAACATTGATTTATGTTATTGCGTTATTTCATACAATATATATATATATATATATTCCATGTCGATTCAGTGTTAATATAAATAAAAACTATAAATCGTAATTCCGGACGTTTCAGCCGGTCGCCGGCTTTCCTCAGCGGAATTTATTATGAGAGTAACTCTTGGTAACATAGATTCGTACATGTAACTATGTAACAATAGATGACGTTTTGCGTAACAATAGAGAGAATGAATTACGTTACAATAGAAAATTACTTCCGTTACAGTTCTAGAATTTCAGAATGGAAAAAATTGCCCTAGAATCATAAAATTTTACGTAATAGGATGAAAACACTACACCAGTCTGAACGCATGAAGACAGTATTTCAGAGACCACCATTGGTTGCTTTTAAACGTGATAAAAATTTGAAAGACATTCTTATCCACAAAAAACATAACAACATTTTTTATAAAACGAAGAATGTATCGGAACCGTGTGCTAAAAACTGTGCTGTTTGCCCGCATATGGTGGAATCAACTATATTTACAGACGTGGAAAATAGACAATATAAAGTAAAAGGTTACATAAACTGTCACTCGGCAAATGTTATTTATTCCATATTCTGTGATTCTTGTAATAAAACAGTTTACGTGGGACAAACTGAATCTTTGTATCAACGGATGATTCTGAATTTTTCAATGATCCGAACGAAAAAGTCCGATCCTGTCGCCGTTCATTTCAACTCCACAAACCATTCATCAGAGGATTTAAAGATTAAAGGCGTTGAAAAAGTATACGGTAGTGACACTTATCGGAAAGTGAGAGAATCGTTTTGGATTAAAAAACTAAATACGCTACATCCAAATGGACTAAATTCTCAAATTGACGTTTAAAGGACATGGACAGTCGGAAACTTTTCCTTTTTGTATCAAGATTTAGTAATCCATTTATATTTAACATTTTTAAGTGAATCCCGTTGCTAGACAAACAGTTTAAACATTTATTATTCTAGGGCAATTTTTTCCATTCTGAAATTCTAGAACTGTAACGGAAGTAATTTTCTATTGTAACGTAATTCATTCTCTCTATTGTTACGCAAAACGTCATCTATTATTACATAGTTACATGTACGCATCTATGTTACCAAGAGTTACTCTCATAATAAATTCTGCTGAGGAAAGCCGGCGACCGGCTTAAACGTCCGGAATTACGATTTATAGTTTTTATTTATATATATATATATATATATATATATATATATATATATATATATATATATATATATATATATATATATATATATTTACATGTTTATTCCTGTCCGTATATAACCTATATTTTCGGATCAATCCTCAGCGACAAAATCCGTATGTCAGAATTTATTTTGCAATGTAAAATCAATAAGGAAGCTGTACGTCTGCAGATCTTAAAACAAAATACAACAGAGGTGTGTTAACCACAGAAAAAAATAGGCTTTATAAGGTACACTATAAAATATACGTTGCTTCTGTATTTTTTGTGTCGATATTTAAATGCTATGTACATATATTTGATATTACCAGATATAAAAAGAGGTACTTACAAATAACGCAAGTACGGAACGTTTTCAAAAGCGTTTTCTTCGATAAGTGATAGGTTATTCCTACTAAGATCTCTAGAAACAAAATATCATTAAATATTTATATCCTATCTAGTAAAAAAATATTACAAAAGGCAGAGAATAAATGAACACTATACTCATTTTTGACAGTCTGTTCGAAAAAAATGTATTTGTAATAACATTATACGTTAATACATAATATTTTCCATATTCACTTTTATCGCTACAATATACCTGTACATTAAATATGATTTAAGACTCATTTAATTGAAAACATATAAGATTGAATGAAAAGATTCCACGGGACAAAAAAGTCTCCTTATAGAGCTATTCGTGGAAGAGATATTCCTCAGGCTTTACAAAATCTCACAAAAAGTTTTTTAACAGTAAATTTAAATAACCAATGTAAAGCTGCCATCGATACTAGCATCAATTTATCACAAAACAATTAACTAAAGATAAGTTAATGCATAAGAAAGATACACGTAAAAATGTTAAATAAAATCTGCTTTACACGTGTTCTTATATGCTCTTAGGTATACGATTTTCTTGTTTCATCCTTTATCGCTCCTATATGTGTAAGCCGATTGTATATTAAATAAGTTTGAGGATTTTTAAATATCTCTATCGATTTTTCATCTTTTACATTGGGAAAATATGACCACGCAATGAAACGATTCACGATTCTTATGAAGACATGAATTTTTTTTTTAAATAATGGTTTGAGCTATCTTATTAAAACATTTTATCCTTGTCTGTTTTTAATAATTTATGAAATGTATTATGTCATACAACCTTAATTTTAATTTTTTTTATGTGAATTTTGTAGCGCATCAAACCCTTACTTAAACTGTAGCCACATGTGTATATTGGGTCTCACGGTTTGTATTTGTAGTGGTACCAAATCTCATAAAATATTTTGAACATGTCCACTGTTTTCGGTATATTATTGTCTTTTGTCATTATTATTATTATTATTATTATTATTATTATTATTATTATTATTATGAAGACATTCTTACACTTTCGGAATGTCAATGCAGGTTTTTACAGGAGTTCCCTTTGCTAGTGCTTTAGTTTCTGAGCTGTCTTGTTCTATTTTATTCTGTGTATTATATGCTTTTCTATCATGTGTTTGTTTTTTTTTTTCCATTCTCATGGCCTTGTCTGTTTTCTGGATTTAGAATGTATGGACTTTTCCTATTATTTTGTCTTTTGTGTATTGTTTTGATGATGTATATTATAATATTGTATTTGGATTTATTAATATTGCCAGAAGATAAGCATTAAGCAGAATAGAAGAACATTATATAATATGATAAATTCCTTCTATATTATTCTTTCCTGGTGTGTGAAAACAAACAAAATATGGAGGGTAAAGCTGTTTTAATATTTGCAAAACTTCCACTCATTATTTTGTTTATCTGGTTACTTCCAAGTCGACTAAAATCAAATTATAATTATACATCAAGCAGCCTGTGAATATTTTTAACACAATTTAGTGTCCGTTTCGTGCAGTAAAGCTATACCGTTATTGCAGAAAGGAATGTTGTTCCCTAACATTTCAGTGATTTTCAAACAGATTCCTTCTGCCAGAGCAAGGTAGGAATAACGAATTTCCAACAGAATCGTAGAGGACGCTGTATTGCTTTACCCATTTAACGGGGCATAATTTCAACAATGCAGCTATAACCGATCTGTATTTAACCAACGTTGGTGTCTACATACAAAATCTCAAGTCAGTTCGTTTAGGTTTTGTTTTAATTGCCGGAAACTCCTATTTTTATACATAACGATCCCAAAGGTTTAATTCTGTACCATTTCCATAAACATGTGCGTACAAAAATCAAAAATCAAATAATTTTTTTTTGGATACTTTTTAAAAAAAGCCGGAAAATGAAATCGACGGAATCACAGATGGACTGAGAGGAAGTATCAAGAACCAAGCTTCACCGTATTGCCGTAACTGCGCATGCTTATATTGAAAGGATGAATGGATATTTATATGACAATCATATTGATATTTTCATATAAAACATTCTAAATTGTTATAGTTCTTAAAGGGAATATCAAATGTCCCTTCTGGTGTATTCTTTTTTTATTATGGTTCCGTATGCAAGGTATGAACACGTATAAATCATCGACATCATTAACTACAAGATACAACATAAATTGTGTATAGTAATGTATATATCTGTATTTTCTAAATCTAAAAATTATACGCGTAAGCTGTATTTAGAATTTGTAAGTTTGAAAGCGTACATGTTGATAGAGACTTCATCTGGTTGTCAGAGATATATAAAATGAAAATTTTATAAATTGACAACAGAGAATTCAAAAAAAAAAAAAAAAAAAAAATAGCACTGATTGCTATGCACATCATGGCATATGTTTCTATCCATCTTCCCATTGAAGCTGTAGCCCTAAAAACAAATTTTTACGCATATAGGAATTTTTTTGAATTTTTAATGATTATTTTTTCAACTTAGACGGCGGCCATCTTTGATATTTCCAAATTGGTTGTCTAAACCATTTTTGATGGTGCTGAGCTTTCAGAAATTTTTTTTATAATTGTTTGGATTTATGTTTTGGATTTTTGATCGCGGCCATTTAGAATTTTCGAAAATAAGGCTTCAAATTTACTAATGGTGCCCTATGTTTATGTCAAGTTTTGTTTTGATACGAGAACACCTGCGAATATAAATCGTTATTTCATTTATCTATAAGTACGTTTATCCTTTTAAACATGTGTATTGCTTTGAATATTTAGCAATTATACAACTCTTATTTTGTGGATGATTCACTAAAAAAAGATCCGAAATCAGGGTGTATGTAAAATCTCAATATGGTAACTAGATAAAACTGCTGTGAAAACTTACGAATAATAAGTACATATTGAAATTATCAGGTAAAAATCCTTAGTGACATCATTTCGATGTTTCTGTTTTTTTCAATCACGACTGCCTTAAAACTTGTGATTTGGTGAAAACTTCAAAACATCAATTCAGGCATCCTACCATAAGGAGTAAGAATGTATATGGTTATATTGTTGGGATCACAGCGGTTTCAAAGTAACCAAGACAAAACTAGTTTGAGGGGGCGTTAATCTTAGGGTCCCCATATACATTAATAAAGGTTAAGAATATATAGTATAGTAATAGAGAGGGAATCTGAAATAAGAAGAAGTAAAATAAGAAATAAAAAACATTCAGTAGTGGTAACAATGAAACTTCAGTAGTGGTCTCTTCAAATTTAATCCTATGAACCGAAGCCTAACCGTCGTTCAATCAAACGTATTATCATTGAAATTTAATGACTAGTTTTTGGATAAGTGCCTAGATTTTATATTAATATGATCATCTTAATTACGGAAAAACTATTCAGCACATGTGTTAAATATTTTCATTTTGTCTTAGTAGGTCAGCACTGTAGCGTGGTCCATTAATCTTATAAGGTGAGTAACATAATCTTATAAGGTGAGTAACAACACAGAAAGATGAAATCCCTGTTGCGATTTACTCTGAATCTAGCTATAAACTGTTTTTCATTTGAACCGTAGTATCATGTACTACATGTTTGTTCTGACACGTAAATACGTCTTTAACTGAACAGATTTGAACATACTCACAAATAATATATATTTGGCATACTCTGTATCATCAGGGGGTCGATTTCCATAATGTTGTTGTTATATAGATACCTGTTAACAGAATGAAAAAAGAAGTTCACAATTATGTATTAAACACGAAGGTCGATTACAAACATCTGTCGTTATTCGTCTCAAATTCTTGTGATAAGAAACCTGTTTATTTTAGGAATTGAGCTTTCGTGTCAAGGATCAATGATACACAGTTATTTTTATTAAACATAGTTATTGTGGTTGCGAATTTTTTTTATTTTTTTTATTTTTATTTTATTTTTTTTTGGAATTCAAATTTTTAATTGCAAATGAACCATCTTAGAACTACAAAATGATTACACGAGGATAAATAAAACATTGTTAATCTACTGTTATTGGTTAATCATATTGAAAAGAGTAAATAATATTCCCTGCAAAACTTACAACATATTTAGAATCATATATTATGATCTCTATCTAATAATTGAGATAAGTATAAAATAAACATTTGTCAAGTTTGAAACCTGTATTTTTACTTTAAAAAACAACAGCATTATAACAAAAATAATATCAAAATTATAGCGGACTATCTGATATGTCAATACTTAACTAAATATCATCCTACACAAAGTTTACCTTGACTCTTGACCTTCCATTTTGACACAAAATTAACATCTGACCTTCATATTTTTCAATAGCTGATTTGGTCTAATGACCAATATTAGAATTCGAAATTTCGGTTTACATCTAAGCTTCATGGTTTCAGAAATTAAGCGATAACAAGGTTTCGTAACACCAGTCATAACGACAAAGGGGTCTATTTCTCAGGGTCAGTTTTAATGCCGGCTTTTAATTATGATTCTACATACCAAGTTTCATAATGATATTTTGCGAAATGTAAAACCAAAATTTTTGGCGGCGGATTAAAAAAATAAGAATCGGAAGAAATACATTAGGTTCTTCTCGTTTGTAACGGGAAAAACCTTAATAATATTTAAAAAAAGATATATATATATATATATATATATATATATATATATATATATATATATATATATATATATATATATATATATATATAAATCATGCACATTTGTAGTCCCTAAGGAGGATATATTAGGTATGATATATACTAAAAATAAAGACTACAAAGAAAAAAAAAAGAAAAAATTCTATATACTAAATTTCTAATAATTTTGTGAGATATAATGTGATTGTCTGTGTACTTTAACATTAAAATGTTAACATAACCAGCTTAACGTCTAGCAAGTAATTTATATTTTTTCATTTAAAGAATGTAATCTACTTATGCGCCGTCCTGCCGACTAGTTCTAGAATGCAAGTATATTTGATATACTGCGCTTCCGTTGTCCTTACGATTAAAGCAGCGACGGATTTTGTTATAAGGACGAAAACGGTTGCCAGAACAAACACAGGGCGCATGGTTTTTCCTAAAGACGAAACCAGACGCGGTCCTAATTGTGGTCTTAAAAGAGTCATTCTGACTATCTCTGTCTTCAAATTAAGAAATGAAGAAACAGTCATAATCGCTGGTACATGTTAACGTAGAACGGTCATAACCACAGAATAGTAAAATTATGAATCTTTGGATTGAATATTAGAAATATTCATGTGTGTAAATGTTTTGTTACATAAATTACACAGGCGTCTTTAATAAAGAGTTTTACCAGTTAATTATCTAATATCAAACCGAAAGTTAAAGCCATAAAAGTTAAGATGATTGTATAATTGAATTTGCATAAGTTGGTATACAAATGTCCATGCATACAGTCCGACAAAAGTGAAACACCACAATGTTTGATTAAAAAAAATATTTTTTAGCAACAAAACAAATTAAAGAATACTCAAACTGAGAATAAATTCATTAAGCATTTCTGTTAATATTCACCATAAACAAAACATTATTATACGACGGATAATTTGTACATTTTACGTGAACTTAAATTTTACCTTCAAAGAAATAGTGCAACACAAACAAATATATTTTAATTTTTAACACGAATTTAACACAAAACATCACTGGAGGTTTTTAAACAAAACATTTAACACATTCTGCAAAGATCTCATCAATATTGGAGTCAAAAGGGAGTGCAACTATCATACTTCCGGTATTTATCTCTAAAAAGACGTCTCTCACAATGTGAAAGCCATCTAAGCTTTCTTTTTAAGGAATTCGGTTCAAATTATCAACAAGTATCACCCTTGGTTTGCCAAGATTTAGACAGATAGAAATTTACGATGCGAAAGTTTGAAAAAGCATAAGAATATAGCCTGTAAAATGTTGATGGTGCTTAACTTTTGGCGAACTGTATATTTATATCATGTAAAGGTTTTGAAACTCAAGCTCCCTATTTCAAAGTAAAAAGTTTTTAGAAGAAAATGAACCTCAAAATGTAACCTTATATCGTCTGCAAATGATTTTATAACAGTTTAACTATCGATGCATCTGTACATTGTAATCTCGGCAGATATATCTGAATTATTCTGATCCTCGAATTTGAAATAAATCAATTAGATCGACTCAAATGAAGTAATTGAATTTTATATAAATATTCCTCTTTATTTTACCTGTATGCTGATAGTTATATTATCAAATATATATTAAGATTAACATGTACTTACAGATAACGCAAATTTGGAAGGTTTACGAAAGCCCGCTCTTCAATCAAGGATATTTCATTCGAATAAAGATATCTTGAAAATTAAAAAAAAAAAAAAAATACAAATCTAAAGACATATGCCATATTTATTTAAAAAGAAAAATTAAACAGTTGAGGCCAAAGAGCCTACTGCCATTCCACGTGACTTAGGAATTATGCTTGAGGAAACGAAATATATATTCGCGTCCCGACTTGAGCAGTTAAAAGTTTCAGAAATGACGTGCACCATCTAAAAACGATTTGAGTGGTTATATTACATGTATGATAACGAATTTTCCCGTGGAATGTAATTTTGACATCTGCATTTATTTGAATATGAAAATTACATATTAGATATTTTTTATATCTTAAAACTACTATATTACACTGCTTAGAACGTACAAGAACGTACGGAATTTAGCGTTTGTAAATAGGAAATCATCCTCCGTTGGTCGTTTTCGTCCGTTTCAAATAGTATACCAGCGATTGTAGTTTATGAGATATATTGTTTTAGACATTTTAAATAATTAAATGCACATGTAAACATGCATTAATCAAATAACAGACAGAATTAATGCAAGAAAAAAATATAACCATCATTTTTAGATTATGAAATGTCGTATTTTGTATTCATCGCATATCGTAAAGCAAATATGGTATATCGTTTCGGATACACTGATTTCTATCGCAGATGGAACATGGCAGTGGTAGCTTTAATATTCTAAGTAGTTTACTTGGTTAGATGTAAGACGAATTGGTTTTATTTACAAAAGGACACATATACAACAACAACAAAAATAGTTCATTAGACAGACAAACTCGGAAAGACAAACGAACAACCACAAACACATCAAATTAACATTGAAAACTAAAAAACAATGAAAAACACGAACGCCTATAAAAACCATGTGTAAACTTAGGTGTCCGGAAGGGTTAGAAATTCCTGCGCCGCATACGACATCATTCGTTAAGTTCATCAAGTCTATTCGGGGATCGTCACAAATCGCTGGAGGTAAATGAAATTTTAGGACAGTGTGAAATTTCCAATATTATTTTAGATATTGTAACACTGTAACGGTCAATCAATTCGTGAAGACGACCGTAAACTTTCAATCAATATGTTTTGTGTTTTGTGTATCTGTAAGCTAATAGTTAATTAAGCTTTCACTCACGGTTTTTAATGGGAGTTCACATTGCTAGTGCTTTAGTTTATGTGCTGTCTTGTTCTTGTTTAGCTTATTATAATTTTTTACTCTTTTAGTTATACATGTATCCGTGTGGCGTTTGTTCGTTGTGTTCCATTCTCCTGAATTGTCTCTTCCATGGGCTTCGAAATTGTGGACTTTTCCCACAGTTTTGTCGCTACGGTATTCTTTTGTCGATAATGTATAAAGGAGACAAATATATCTAATGAACAAATCAAAAAACGTAATCCTTTGGACAGACAAACCAAGGAAGACAAGTGAACAACCACAATCACAATGACAAATAAACACTGAAAATTAAAAACCAATTAACAATGCACTCAGTGCGCATCATAAACAACTACAGAATATAATTTTAGGGCAATGGACATTTTGAATTTGTTTGTAATCCCAAATATTGAATCACGTATTTTATCAAAATGTTTTTTTTATAGATTTTTGTAACCAATTGTATTATTTTAACAAATTCTATCATGTTTCTTGCAAACCAAAGTCTCTTTTGATTTAAACATTTTAATCAGGCAAATATATTTTATGAAACAACATCCACTAAACAAAGGACGTAACACAATCCTGACAAAAAATTCTTACAGATCTTCATTGCCAAAATGTATTCCTATTGACTGCCCGGACAACAAAACTTGTTTTGTTTATCAATGAAACACTAAGGGTTCAAATTTAACCTATTAATACTTGCATATAATTCAGGTTAGTGAAGT
Organism: Mytilisepta virgata; assembly: GCA_028015205.1. Lineage (NCBI taxonomy): Eukaryota > Metazoa > Mollusca > Bivalvia > Mytilida > Mytilidae > Mytilisepta > Mytilisepta virgata. The sequence goes on from CM051513.1 coordinate 23,343,474, forward strand.
TGACAAATGTCCCTGTCTTTATAGTTTGTATTCTGTTGCTTTGAATTTCACTGAAACAGGAAAAATGAAACAGATTACCAGTGCCCCAAAATTATACAGTATCGCGCTAGAAGCAAAAGGGATTCTATGTAATGTTAATAAGTTTATTTTCCCTTTTTCCACGAGGGGGAAAAGCTCTAAAAGATTATGCAGAGTAATTTTAAAACAGCCTTAAAACTGAAAAAATATTTTGGATTTGCGTGTCACTGGTAATAATTATTTACTCAATACGTGCGTCTGATGCATTAATTTTAGTTAACCGTCGTATCTTATGGACCGTTAGTCCCAGAGTGTATCAACCTACCAGTCGTCAATACTTCGCTCTTGACAGGTAATATCTTTAGATATTTTTTATTGATACATGTAATTATTTCCAAAATGCTCCGCTTTGGAATTTTTAATCAAAAAGTTTAGTCTAAAATCCCCATTTAACTTTGAAAAGGTCACAGTGTTAAAAGAAGATAGGATAACTGACTTACATTCTGAAAAGAGTAGACAAATGACTCAACAGTGCTGGATTTAAATCTTCAATTCTGTTGGAACTCAAGTAACTGAAAGAAAAAATAGACCTACTAATTATTTACTTAAATGATTGGCATTTTTTCTAGCGAAAATTCAGTGAAACTAAAAGTATGTAAATAGGGTCATATTTATTGAAAATTTAACTTTACACTGTCTCCACGTGATCTAGGCATCTAATGTTTCGCCAGTTAGAGAAATCTATAATCACTGTTTATAAATGCAGTATTGTTTATTATTAAATAGAAATTTCAATTAATTTCAATAGAAAACGATCATGCAATAAATCCTTTATTTGCACCCAAAGTATGTTAATTTTCGGTAAAGAACAGATGCGTTCTAAACTTGATTTGTAACTTGTTGCATCTTCGTCTAATTACAGATATTAGAATGGCGGAAGGTAGATCGTCTGGGAAATTGTCTGCAGTTAAAAATACCTTTCCAAAGAAACGAACAACTGCAAAACGAGCCGATTTGAGCTACTAATAAGTATAATGTAAACGAGAACAAATTTGAGGATTTTATTTTCAAGAACCAATGAGATATCCCTCAGGTTTCGAATCGACTTCATCTATTGAACTCGTGCAAATAAAAGTTTTATTGATCATAAAGCGCTAGGTCAATAGGTTATTAACTTTGATTTTTAGCTTAATTCCCTTGACAGAAATGTGTAAATATAAGAAAATATTTCATGAATATTGGTGAACGTTGTCCCTTGCAAGCTCCTGCAATATAAAGTGTGCTCGTGACAATATTCACCAATATTCATGAAATAACCATATAATACAAAAGAATATAAAAAATGCGGTCAAAGAATCATAAAAGAATGTGCCTAGACATATGAGCTTTTTTAAACAGTCCGTTTGAAAAGAGACTGAGTAGACATTTTAAGGCTCTTGAAGGAAGACTGACAGTCAGTGTTATGGGTATTTAATGACTTTGAGATGTAACTGACCTATCTGTTTGATATACACTGCATATACTCACAGTCTTGAAATATCACTCATACTTTCAAGAAAGTCATCATCAATGGAGGAAATAAAATTATTCTGGAGATATCTGAAAATCAGATAATAATATTATTTGAAAAAATCTGTGGGAAATAATTCATAGTGGCTGATTTTGATTTATGCAAACAACACTGTGCTTTCTTTTTCTTTGGTGATAGAGGGGGGGGGGGGGTCAACTTTTTGGATTTTTATAAAGCACAGAGTTGGAAATCAAGCAGGTGTGTATTCCCGCTGAATGGATACCTGAGTTGGTAGACTAAAATCCCTAGTTCAGTTTGTAGAATTTTTGTACAAGAGTGAAATTGATACTGATGTAAAACATGTATCTCCCTCGACCATAGCACATGCTGTCCATGTTTATTTTTTTATAATTAAAGTAACTTTATCATCTGCTTAGTCATGAATTGTCACAAACCTCGTTCATGAAAGATTGTATCATCGGATAATTATTTTTAAAAATCTGACGGAATAAACTGTTAAATTTAATATTTAACATAACACACGACATAGAGCGAAATGAGTTGAACGGACGCGTGCTACTATAGAACTAGAAAAAAGATCAAACCAATAACATTTACAACATTCCATCTGACTAAAGACCAAACTCGTAACACAATCTGAGTGATTATGAGGTTACCAAACACACTACTAAAACTCCCTGCTATAACCACAGCGCCGTATAAATAGGAAATATGGTTACAAAAGCATTTAATTTTAACTAAAATACAGATAATTTGGTGAACTTATATATTTTTTTTCTTAAACTTACAATGATTTCAAATGTTCCGTTTGACGAAAATGTTTTTTGGATAAAAAGTTATGATCTTCTGCCCTAGTTCCATCCAAATTCCTAAAATATATATTTAATTAAACATACATCAAGTCACTGATTTATACATCTTTTACTTTGACATTTTCTTTGAAATGATGAAGATTTCAATACAACGTTCCACTGAAAATCCATATGAAATTGATTGAATACCTTTTCCTTACTGAAAGAAATTATTTTTCTTTGGTCACACTTTCAAATTTTAAGATAAATAACGTATATGCTGCATAATGTAAAAGGCAACAAAATGTGTCCTTAGATTTAATCTGATTGACTGATTGGTGTTTGCTTAACATCCAGTGCCACATATTCCATGCTTCTTCAGAACAAGAACCAGTTCAACAATGCATCACACAAAGCAAAAAGGGTTTGGCCGGGACACACAGGTGAACACACATTGTCTGCCCCTGTTAAAGGGTGGGGGTTGGGTACGGCCAAATTTAGCCCAATGTAGAGGTATACGTTTACGCTTTTTCGAAAACAACAGAAGAAAGGATCTTTAGCGTGCAGAGGACGTGGCATTTTCAAAATAGGTTACCCACTATGGTCCGAGTCCAGGCTTTCCTTATTATGACCTGACAACTTCCCAACGAAAGAATCTCCCCTCTCTTGGCGCACTAGGCAGCTCTCTTGGTTGAGCTTCAATGCTCCACTAGTAGTATCTGGTAAATGTAATCAGAAAAAAACGCCAAAAGAAATGTAAATTTTAAAGAATGTTTAGAAACAGGTCCTGCATTAATGGCAATTGGGCTCTCTACTTTGTTAAGAGTACCTTCATCATAATTATGTAGAGATGCACACAATTTTTAACTATTAGAAATCTAATCAGAAGTTTAGTCCACAGGTTTAGTTCATTAGATAATATTCCGAAAAAGGAATACTGGCATCCAATTGGCTTTCTTTAAATAGAAAACAAATTGCTCTAAGTTTTTCAAAGTTTCTCTGTTGAAAGCTATCTAGTTGTATAGGTGGTATCAGGTCAAGTCGCCCCAAGACACGTAGACCCCAAGACAGGTCACCCCGTGGATAACTCGCCCACTCATGTTGGATAACTCACCCACTCATATTAGACAACTCGCCCACTCTGATAAAGGTGATAAAGAGTTTCAAATGCTCAATCATAACAACTGTTATCGTTTTTCTATGGTATAAAACAAACCGAATGTAATATATGGCTCAAGACCTGCAATCAACTTTGACCTGAGGGATACAAAAGAAGTCCATTAAAAAATTTATAATTGCACCATGATATATGGACCTACTGTAAAAAAACCAACCATGATAACAGAATAACTAGTGTTGTTTTAAAGGTGTATTTACCTGAGACATTTGACATAGAAATATTGAAAGGATTAAATGAATAAAACCAAGAAAATTTTTATTCTACATGGAGAGCATGAAAGAGGTACATTTTACTTTGCGGAAGGAGACTTTTTTACCATGGCTCGTGATTTCTAAAATTACGGAAAAAGTAGACTGACTTCACACCCCGAGATTTTAACTGGATATGTGCCATTGTATGGCGATCGTTTTGAGCCATATCCCATGTTTCAACGAAACGTACAGACTTATTGGCAGCCTATTATTTCATGACTTCTGTAACAGGAAAACAATTGCGCGGCCTGACCCAACTTGACGTCATGATCTCAAACGTGTGTAAAGGAATATTTTGTGATGCTGATCCATCCTGTAAACAACTGATGGAGAAACTAGGGTCAGTATAATTCCTTAAGTATGTATTTAACACAAAAAGTAAAAAATATTTGCATACGGTCCAAAACTTTAATGTGATGCTTTAAAAAAGAATGCAAAAGAGGTGAAAATGGGGTTTTCTAAATTTTAACAGTCCATCTGTAATGTAAATCTTGTGCAATAATTTTTTTTACATATATTATAAAGTAAAATGAAAAAATTATTGTTTTTTTTTCCTAAAATCTTTAAATAAATTGTCATTCCTTAAAATTCTAGAAACCCAAATACGCCCCCCCCCCCACCCCACCCCCACCGGAAGTTGTAATATGTATGATGTAAACATTGAAACACATGTGTTTGTGTGAATAAATACACAGGGATTTTGCATTGCTAGTAATAATATATTACAGGTCAGTTATTGTATGATGAAAAATTCTCACTATAAGCAGGAAACACATGCTTTTTATTTAGATGTATCAATTTTGGCGAGACTACATACATGTCATGTAACAAGGACAATTGTAAACACGAACAGGTGGTTGCATTGAAAACCACAGCTAAATAATTGTAACATTAGATGAATGTATTTAATGGAAATAGGTGCAAAGAGACCTATATCATCCACAAATGCCTTTGAACAAGAATTTTAAACCAACATTTACCAATAACAGGTTGAATAAATTCTTGTGATTTAGAATTTGCAGTTTGTCAATTGTAAAGGGGAGTAACTCATTATGACAGCATGTAACTTAAATGTACATGTATTACTGAATTTATTTGGTTTTTAAACTTTTAATGTCAGGCAGCAAAATGGACTTTCCTATTGTTCCTGTAAATTTATAAGCTTATACACTTATACACATACTGATGAATTATTTCAAAGAGCACATGTGATTGTGTAATGGAAAAAATTCATTCTCCTTGGTTGCTATGCATTTTTTCCTCAATGCAAATCCTTGGTTACTACTTGTAGATTAATATTTTTTTCTTTAATCATTTATCGTTGAAATGTTAAGGATAGGACTAATTGTGTTTTACAATACTTGGTGATGTCATAAAGTTATGACATCATAATTCATATAACGTCATAATTTGTTCGCCTTCAAGATGTTTACATTTCTCAGACATAGAAACTGCAAATTTTTAAATAGCTGTAAAATTGTTAATACTGGGCAGATTTTGACATTTGACCCCATTTTAGATTCGTCTTTACATAATCTAGCTATTAGTTAAAAAATATTGAACTTTTTTTGTGAGCATGTGAAAATTTCAAGCTGAAACTTTTAAAATGACGAATAATAATTTTCAAAATTTGCAATATTTCGGTCTAAAAAAATATAAAAAGTTACCTTTATTTGTCTGTTACATGATTTTTTTAAAAGTATAAATATTAATGATAATTTTAGAAGGCATTAGTGAGTTCCAAAGAGTAAACTGAGGCTCTAAATATATCAGTAATGAATCTTGGTTTTTTCACTGATTTTTGGTTTTTATTTATGAAATAAACATGTTTGCTTTACGCCCATATTTATGCTGAATCTTTCTTATTTTCTTTCAGATCTGCAAAATATTGCACAGTTATGTTCAGGAAAAGCTTCCGCACCAACCAAATACCATAATGTAGAGAAAATTTATATGTGATATTTCAATATGGCTCAAGACCTGCAATCAACTTTGACTTGAGGGATACAAAAGAAGTCCATTAAAAAATTTATAATTGCACCATGATATATGGACCTACTGTAACAAAACCAACCATGATAACAGAATAACTAGTGTTGTTTTAAAGGTGTATTTACCTGAGACATTTGACATAGAAATATTGAAAGGATTAAATGAATAAAACCAAGCAAATTTTTATTCTACATGGAGAGCATGAAAGAGGTACATTTTACTTTGCGGAAGGAGACTTTTTTTACCATGGCTCGTGATTTCTAAAATTACGGAAAAAGTAGACTGACTTCACACCCCGAGATTTTAACTGGATATGTGCCATTGTATGGCGATCGTTTTGAGCCATCTCCCATGTTTCAACGAAACGTACAGACTTAATGGCAGCCTATTATTTCATGACTTCTGTAACAGGAAAACAATTGCGCGGCGTGACCCATATATTATTGTAATATTTATTCAAATAACAACGCATCGCTTTAACAAGAATGTACTATATGATAAAGTTAAAAGCCCTATAAACAATCATTATGGTTAAACAGCTAATGCCCACCGTAAATACCACCGCATTCTTCAAAAATTCGTTCATACTGAGTTGGTCGCTGTTATTGTTTTCCCATAGTTGGTGATTTCTCTTCTGGAAGAGGCGCGTAATGTCTCCCTGGAACCTCCAGTTTCCACCCAGACACCGCCTTTACTTGAATTGGTGGAAGTCTGGTTTTCTTGTATAGTAAAATAAAGAGACAAAGAGTGATAGGTTGGCTTCCTGTGCTTTCTTGTTAATACGGTGGAGCGACCCCTCAACATCGTTGTTGGTTCTCACTGACTGTCGGTACACTGTCCATGTTCATGGTGGCCATGTTGTGCCGTTGATCCATGTCGCGCATTTGATGTTTATCTTTGAGATAAAATTATGTTTTATCTTCCAACAGCGGTTTATGTAATCATCGCAACGTATCCAATTCAAAACTAATTTAAATTGTAATCACTTCTGATTTCACAACCCAACATTAATTAAATTATGTAAAGTGATTAATGGAATACACTAATGAACTCGTACCACACACGGATCTCGAGGTTCGTTTCTTTAAATATCATTTTTTAATTACAGTATCAAAAATAATTTTTTAATGGCAAACATTATTTTCAGATGGGTTAATTATTTTATTTTTCTCGGAGGGCGAGTTGTCCAAATTCAGTGGGCGAGTTGTCCAATAATCTAGGCAACTTGACTAAAAAGTGGGCGAGTTGACTTGCATTCGTATAGATAATCTCGGTTGGCAAATTTTGCACTAAATGTGATTATGAAAAGGACAATCCACGTTAATTTTAAGTACAGTTTCATCATTTGTTTCTGTGAAAACAGATGAGAGAGAACAGGCGTAGTTTAAGAGTGGCCAGAAATTGACGGACGTTCATAACTTCAAAACTGACTCTAATTAGACTTACAATGTTTCCAAACTTGAACAGTGCTGTAGAAAATCATACCCGTTGGCTGATAAAGGATTACCATTGAGATACCTAGAGTGATATACAGTGAAACTAATAGATCACGGAATTAATAGTAAATATATAGTGATTATTGTCAGAACTGTCTCTTTTGCAGTTATGAAAGACATATTCGAAAGAACAAATGATGTAAATTACGTTCCAATTACTTTCTCGGTTAAAATAAGTCACATCCAGCTATTGCGGTCATCACGTGACCTCTGGTAGTACATATATGTCAGATAAAAACGGTCGATTAATCAATACAAGTCAATGAGATAAATTAATTATATGCATATAACATCTTTGATATCGTGTTTTTGACACCATCCAACCCCTCATTGTATTCCTGATTCCTTCATCGTTTTCCATATGTACTTTTATTCAGTCCAGAGCATAACAGTTTGTCTTTAAATTGCATTTGAATTTTTCGTGTTTAACACCTAATAAAACCATATCACGTACGTGTATTTTTGTAAAAGGAATCGTCTTCGAAATATAATTTCGGTAATTTAGTCTTGATATATAATATCATCCAACCCCAAAAAATAAAGTTAATATATTATAGAATATAATTATGAAGTCCAATTCACTGCGGGTCAAATTTTTCTTGCTTAAAAATGAGGTTGAAATGTGTTAATTCTTTACGATTGCTGTGCAATTATTTAAGATGGGGCCCAAGATGTTTGCAATATATAAATACCAAAAACAAATTAATTATTAATTTAAAATAAATTAAAATGTTACTTATCTGAAATTTGAAATAGCAAGTCATCTCTGAATTCAAACTTGTAACCCCCCTTATACCCACACACACCTCTTTATTAAAATACTGCATTAATTATTAAAACATGTAGCGTTAAACAAATATGAGATCCCGCTATTTTGGTCAACAAATGATTTACCGGTATGTATACAATGTGCCTGTGTACGTTAAGTGTTGGAACAATAAACATCCGGACAGTCAAGGTACATATACATGTCAAATCGTTTATTAATTATAATTACCCGAAACGCACAACATGTTACATAGTTAGTTATAATAGTCCCAGATAGAACACATTTCTTTACATGTAAATTTACTTCAGATAAAAATCAAATCAATTTTACCAAAAAAAATCTTTTCTTGTGGGTTGAAAAATGTATTATGTGTATGTACTTTTGCTAGTTTGTATAAATAGGTCATACATTTCATAATAATTGTCACAATATCATATTTTGGAATTATAATCGATGCGAAACGCTACTACATATTTTAAAAAAGTTTGAACAGTGAAAACGAGGAGTATGTGCTATAATCAATACAGAGTTATCGAACTTGAAAATGACCGAAACAGTTGGATATCAGTACAGATTTTGCATATTCATGTCACTGTACAAGTGAGTTAGCTTTAATACATACTGGTTGCAATAAAGTGTAATTTAATTATTTCATTGCAGTTATAAACCCACTAATCAAATGTACCAGTTTTGATTTGTTTTGAAATTATTGCATAAAACTCAACCATAACGTCAAAAGACCAGTATTAATTGATATTTTACTCTTCATGTATAATATATACTTTCGGTATTTCATGAGCACATCATAGGTAGAGTGGCAAAGGATTTTGAATCCAATGTCACTCTCGGACAGATCATTATTGTTAGTTTTTGTATTAATTTCTCCAACCATTATATTCACAGTGATACAGTTGCTTGTCAGATATCAGGCAGACGCTTTTTGTAAACCGTAATATTTATATAGAACGCAAAATAGTACTGTGACATATATACTATGAATCATAAAAAAGATCTTTCAAAGGATGGGGATGGAGTCATCTTCTGTTTATTATAAGCTGTTGATCTTTTTGATGTTAAAAAGACAATTATTCTGTAATTGCCACAACCATGACAACGTCTGTTTGTCATTCCTAAAATGTTATCTTTTATCATTTTAATTGTATAATTGTACTACTATTACAAGTGGAATTGTAGTCTCATTCTGATTGTTCCTATGTGTTTCAGTACTTTAGACAATACCAGGGATTTTGATATATCAAAAGATTCTTATATTTAATATAAGTTTGGCTTTTGGTCTTCCAAATGTTTCGGTTTTAATGCTGCTGATGAGGGGTAACTCCTTGAAATGCGTCGTATACAGCATATTATAAATTACTATATCTAATATTAGCATCTTTGAATTGTTATTTTGAAACTCCTGGGATGATGCCTCTGCTGGTGGACCCTAGGTCCCCGAGTGTATTCGCCAACTCAGTCGTCAGACTTGTCTGACATGATTATTCATTGATTCGTTACAGAAATTACCAGTATTTTGCAAAATTCAAAAATAATAGAAATACTAAGGGTTCATTTCTTGTATTGCACATGGTAGATCTCCTTAGCTGAAATTTGGCTTCCTATTTCGGTATTTTTGGTTGAGTACTTCTTATTTAATATAAGTTTGGTTTTTGGTCTTCCAAATGTTTCGGTTTTAATGCTGCTGATGAGAGGTAACTGCTTGAAATGCGTCGTATACAGCATAGTATAAATTTACTATATCTAATATTAGTATCTTTGAATTGTTATTTTTATACCATGTATGAAGAATAATTAAATCATTGATTTTATGTCTTATTATGAGTATCATCTTTTGTATGCTTATTTCGAAGTTTTTGTTTTTATATTTCTATATAGATGGAAAGTGTAAATGAATAAATCAACCACTGTTCGTTTTTGCAATAACGAAAGTTAATACACAGTAGTTGCGTATATGGCTGTTTTATTTGATTTAAAAATTGTGTAAGCTTTAACATTTGGTATACTCACAAATGTTTCAATGATTTCAGATCACGAAAAGTTGTTGTGTTTACCACTGATATATCATTTTGACTCAGATCCCTGAAAGAATAATTCTTAAAAAAATATGCCAAAATGTTGACAATCAGAATTTATCATATTCAGTTCTCAGATTTGAATGTTTTAAATAGAACACGTGACCTTAAAATCCAAAAGCGACTGTTGACTGGGAAGTTCATCCGTACGCTAAAATCCATACTCCCAATAATTAACTCTTTCATACATGTGAGATTTTTTAATTTCAAATAGATGAGAGTTCTATATCTCTTTTTCTTTGATAAGTCAAGGTCGTTTATTTCCAGTTTTTTTGGGAAGAGTAGAATCAAACTATAAAAATAACTTACAGAGTTTCTAGTTGCGTCATGTTGGGAAAGGACAAAACGTCTAAAGCTGTCAGCTTATTGGTGTCCAAATCTCTAAAATGGATTGGGTCAAAATTTTCTTTGAGCATCATCTTATTATTATTATTTATGAAATGTTACTTTCAGTGTTTCCCGTTTTGTATTATCATTATCTTTATACAGTAATACAATGTTATCTTAAATGTTTGTTTCCGTGAATTTTATAGTCACTGCAAAGATGTGTCCTGACTCTCTGTTGTGTATGTTTTTTTTGTCTGAGAGTCTGTAAGTTTGATGGCGTTAGATTATTTTTTCGTCATTGATCTCTCCTGTTACTCTGATATATTGTTTTTCGCCATTGATAAGACAATGGATTTCAGAAAGCATATACCACTTACACACTGTTGATCTTAACCAATCATTTCTGTCACGTTTTAACTTGATTCTCTAGATGTTGGCAATTTTATAGATTTCAGGTAAACATATTCAAGATCAGATATATACCATTGCAGAAAACCCGGACTAGTTAAGAGGACACATATATCTAAGGAGCAATCCAAAAAACGCAGTCCATTAGACAGACAAAACCGGGGAAGACAAATGAATACCACAACAAATAAACACTGAAAACTAAAAAACAATGAACAACAAGAACTCCTATAAAAACCAGGAATGAACTCAGGTGCTCCGGAAGGGTAGGCAGTTTCTGCTCCGTATACGGCACTTGTGGTGAAGTTCAACAAAGATCAGTTCATAACCTTTAAGAATGAATTATGCAGTGTTAGGCGTTACCTGTGCCAAAATGATCTTGAACTATCGTGATAGATGACAGGTTAAACATATCTTGATTCTTTTGAAAATATTGACACGAATGATCGTTAAAAATCAAAATTGTGTTACTACTTATATGTTCGCTTTGTCAGCTGAAGATCTTTTCAAAATCAAATATATTCAATAATTTAATACCAATTTTGATGGTTTCGACTCATACCTTGTGTTCGTGGCATTAGATAATAAAACCCAAAACAAAAATAAATCTTAAAGAGATTACTACGTTGATGCCGATTCTGATGCACACTAGTGTTATCGGCAATTAAACAGGTAAATAATATGTTATGTTCATAAAAATGGATCTACTAACATTGCCTTTGAATCCTTTAAATTGATTTTTTTTATTTGATTAATGCAATTTTTTGTTTTTGTTTTCAGGAATACCAGAAAGAAACCTCGAATTTAAATGTTTAATAAAACAAAAAAACAGGATTTGAAAACTCTTTAAATGTACATGTATAAGACTGATAGACACAGAACCAACCTCATTGTGTTTAAGTTTGATATGACAATAAATATGATATCAACTTAACTGTTTATTCAATGTTAATCACAAAATATATACTTTTGTAATGTTCGTCACATTAATGTATTTGGGATTATTTTACTTAAAACCTAAATTATCAAAAACAATTTCAAATTGTATTTATGCATCCTTCATATTTTAATTATTGCATATTGTTCACATTTAAAGTTTGAATATATATATATATATATATTGTAAATTGAAAAGTTTGAATATATATATATATATATATATTGTAAATTGTGAATGATCATCATTTAGTAATAATTAAATATATTAGTAATCACTACAACACATAGTACATACAAACTCCGAAGATCTTCTAGTTTCTGAAGGTAGTGGAGGTCAGAATCTACTATATCATTTTTGTCCAGATACCTAAGAATAACCAATGCTTGAAAATGTAGCACAAATGATCTAAAATTACCATCCTGTCTATTTCATGTTTATTTTTTCCAGTTTTCTGGATGACTAAAGTTTTCGGCATAATAAAATTAACAAACCAAATAAAATATTTTTCTTGCAGTCAATCAAGATAGTTCTAAACAAGTTTAGACCAGTTATATACAGTTACGTTTGTGATTCAATCTTGATTTTTATGAAACTGTCTTAACCTGTGTTAATTGACTGAAACACAAAATATATAGTTTTCATCTTTCTATCATGTTTTGTCTAAAATCATCATCATTCATTTCGAAAAAAACATAATTTACAGATCAAGAAAGTTTATTTAAACCTCATTTGACTGCACGATAAGACAATCTCGACAGATTTCCAAAAAAAAAAAAAAAAAAAAAAAAAAACCGATTTTCACCTCCAAAAAATAACAGATAAATTATATGTTTTTTCTGAAAATTCTTGTTATTTCCTCTAAAAAATGTCGGTAAGTTTAGTTATATGTACGCATTTTTATGCTGATCAATCAAACTCAGCTGAGGTTTACTATATGGCAACGGCATGGTTATATATACAAAGAAATAGGTGCATTCTACTGGATTCTGTGTTTGCAAAAGTCCAGAAGGGTCATATGCACAATGTAATACGAAATTCGAAATTCGAGATTCAGTTCAATTCATTTTCACATTTTTTAATATATTCTTTAACTTTTTTAACTATTATTTTGGTTTTCAAAAATTTTAGACCTTGAGCACGATTGATGCGTCGTAAATCGACGAAATGTGCATCAAATTGAAATTGGTATAAAACATTGATTAAGATGTCGAATTCATACTTCCTATGATCCTTCTTGGATTTGGAATGTTTTAACTGTTTGTTTCTTGAAGCTATCGGAAATTAAACTTACAAATATTTCAAGTTAATTAATGTATCAAGGCCTGATGTTGCTATCTGTGAGAGCTTATTTTGTGCCAGATGTCTACAATGAAATAATGTTTAATGATTTAGAACGTGACGTGTTGTGTTGCACAAGGCAACGTTTAGCTGTAAAGAGATTTTTAACACAGAAATAGATTTATGTTGCATTACCAAATTAATACAATGATCATATTTGTATTATTTCATTAACATCCTTTACCTGTGGGATATTTGTGGACGAGAATCCACTAACACCGTTTTATCGCTATTTGATTTCAATTACTCCAGCAATTTTATACGAATCGACTTTTAGATGTTTTGCTTATATCCATTTATTACAAAAAAAAAAAAAAAAAAAAAAAAAACAGCATGATTGTTTACATTAGGGATCCTTGTACACAGTTCAGTTTTAAGAATTTTTTTTTACATGGATCTGGATTCATCACATGATTTTGAACAATTTCAGACATTTTTTGCTCTCGTTTTCCTGTTTCTGTGTAGATCTATTGTTTATATATGATGAGACCAAAAATTTAAACATTTAAAAAAATGTATCAGTAAAGATCTTGCATTACGGATTTTTTGTTTAAAGTTTTTGTTTTATTGATATAATATAACTGCCATGGGTGTCAAACCACGTTTCGATCATGTCAGGCGTTTTCTGTGAAGGCTTACGTCCTAAGCTTTGACAGCACCATTCTTGAAATTCTAAAACGATTGTGCACATTTACAGACCAAAATCTGACGCCAGCCATCTTCAAAATTGTAGTCAGTTTGAAAATTCTAAAATAGTTGTGCACATCTACAGACCAACATCTATATGTTTACCAAGTTTTATAGAATCGATCAGGCCTTTCTGAGGAACTGCTGTCACTGAGTTGGGCATATGAAATAGTAAGAAACTGACTAAAAATGAAGTCAATGTTTAATGAGAAACTAACTCTTAAATTTAACTTACAGTGTTAACAAACTGGTTAAATTTTGAAGCAGTCCTTGTTCTAATTCAGTTAAGTCGTTTTCGTTGAGATATCTTAAAGAACCAAGAAAGTAAAGCTTCAACCGCAGGTATTTAAAATCCATGTAGATTGAGCACCATAATAGACAATCTTAAATCGCATGCATATGTATCACAATTGTGTAAAATCCATGTAGGTTATTAAAATGTTTGATTTAATTTTATAACCTAAACTATCGTTCGGTAGTCTCCTCATTTCAAAGTCTGGATTTTCGTAAATTTTTAATCATAACTGAATTATTTTTAACATGTAAAGAACCATTTTGTTGTGTATATGTTGTAATGGAATACGGCTACGGTGTACATTATAACGGTGTAATAGTGTCAACCCCTCTAATAGAGGAGTCTAAAGAATTAACTTTAACGAAAAAAAAACTTTATCGAAACAAAAAAAAAAAACAAAAACAAAAACAAAAACAAAAGAAAAAAAAGAGGAATTTACTGATGAAAAGACCAATACAGTTGCTAACTATATAAAGTTAAGATTTTCATTTGAATTATTATTCTCAGAGATAGAGATAAAAGATAGTTCACATTCTACGCTTCAATGCTATCAGTTTCGTGATATGTCCTGTTTGCTTTGTTTAGCCTGAAACATGTCCAAATGTTATGAGCAAACACTTCTTCCATAATATTTTAATGTATACTGATATGAATAGCCTTTCCTTATGAGCGCTGTTTTAATGCTGCTGTTATTTCTGTAAAGTTTAATGATATCAATTCATAAAGTACTTAGAGGTTTGTAGGAACGAAGTGGATACAAAATCCGGACTTGGAAGGATGCAATAAGCAAAGTGAAAAATTTTATGTGATGAATTTATAAAATGCCAAAAAAATCTGTATTTGATAGTAATGTTCTAATTTTATTCTCTGTGAAGCGTAAGATATCACAACAAACATTTTGTGCACTTCTTCTAATAATTTTAATATATAAATTCCTAAACCACCAACATTTCTTTCTGAACAAATGCAATTTTACGTTTTTGCCCCATAATCTATTGGATGAGTTAAAAAGATGCTTTTTAGGATTCAGCAATAAATAAAGTTTATAATTTCTGATAACTTGATATACTTAAAAAATGGTCTTTCTCCCAATGACTTGAAGACTTTAAATTCTTACAGGCCTCCCATTGATACTGTCGAATACTATTAAACTTTATGACGGGATAACACTAAACGCTTTATGGAAGAATTGTCTTCCTTTGGTAGGGCAACAGTATCCGACCTACAGCTAGAACGAGCACATTCTGACCCTGCTATCTAAATTGTGTACCGTCCACTCTAATTTTCAGTTCTAGCGAGCGGTCACCTTGTTGGTAATCATACTGTATTGGTTTTCATGGTGTGTTTTAAACGCCGGGTTGTCAGGATAGATAAGGGGCTGGGTACCCATAAAAACAAATTTAACCCCACTACTACTATTTGTCTGTATCAAGGCAGTCTATTCTGACTCTGTTGTGTTAATGCTTGTGTTTTGTAATCTTTCATTATGATTTTTGCCAGACGCTCTGTCAGTTGGGTTGTTTGACTGATTGGCATGTCATTGTTGACCTTTAATGCTATCGATCTTGTTTTTTTAAAATATAAAACAACATATAAATATAATGTAATAATAGATAGATATATCACAATCCCGCTAAATAATTCAACTTCACTGTTATAAGTCAAAGAAATTTTAAGAATTAACAACAAATAAATCACAAAATCATGATAATTTAATGATGTATTAGATTAATGAAACACCAATTTCAATTTTACAGTGAAACAGCAAAAAAAATATATACCTTTGTGACCATTTTTCTGACGATACTTCAGATATTGCATTATAAAAAACTGATTTTTTTATATACTTTTATAGTTTTTCAAGCAAACAATCGATAATTCAGATCGGCATATCCTTCTTATAATGTTCATATGTTTCAATATCTATTTTACAAAATTGTTATGGACTTACCGGAAGACATGACGAAACCACAATTCCAATATCACAAATTTTACCTCTTTGAACTTTCCAGGATGAAATTGAGTCGAGTTTTGTAAAAAAATTTTTTTATATATTTCACGATTTCATTTAAAAAAACAAATATTCTGTAGATGAGACATGCTTGTTTTTTCCTATCTTTGTGTCATGTAACACGAATTCAGATAGTTAACATATAAATACTTAGTGTACATGTATATTTTAATTATTGAGGATATGTTCACAACAACGTAGAATGAAATAAATATAGATTAAAACATGGCATTTTTCATGCAAGACTTATCATCAGCCCTAGGTCAACATATCAGTCCGAGAGCCGCCATGTTGGAGGGATTATTTTGACCATGGGCTGATATGAATAATGAAATGTTGTGACGGTTTATCATATACTTCAGCATATGTGTCTAATATCTTTTCTTCTTCGCCCAACGCAAAATTATCTATTCACATTTGATTTCATAAATACAATGTAGCAATAACAACAACAAAATTAAAAGGTCATGTGTGCTTACCACAAATGATAAGGTCTTTCCTTTTCACGTTTCCAGTTTTACAATAAAGAGGCCCTGTCCCTCTATTTTTGGCAAGGGGCGTAACTCTTGGGAAATAAATAAAATAGACGAAAAAAAGGCCCGTCCCGTCTTCAGTAAAGAGATATTGCTACTTCTATTTTCTCCTGAAATCTCTTAAATGTATTGTTCCAAATAGTAATTGTCAAAAAAAAAATCAAAAAAAAAATAATGAAGTAGCAATATCTCTTTTTCTGAAGGTGGGACGGGCCTTTTCTTGTTTATTTGCTTGTTTGTTTGTTTATTAACTATGTATTTTTTTATTTTTAGGTAGCAAGTTTTCCAAGGATTGCTGAGTACAAGTAGGAGGGGGGGGGGGGGCATTGTATTTTTATTTCTCTAGATACACAAGTGACAGTAAAGGTGCATTTCTACTAGAATGTTTACTTCTATTTTAGGAACGCTGGACGACGTTGTGTAAGTCACGTGACGTCCATTTATATACGTCTGGACTTAGGTTATTTCTTTCTTTTCGAGAGAGGACATCGTCGGTTGAAGATGGCACAGGATAATGCAATTTGCTGTTTGATGTGGAAATAGTCATAAATAGAAAACTGAGTGTACGTGTACACATTTACTTACGTCGGAATGAAGGTTCATGTAGAAATTTGATCTCAATTTTATCTATTTCGATTTCCGGTGCCATTTTCAGCAGACGACATCTCCGTGAATAAAGTACTATTAATGTCATGCTAAATTTTGACATTCGGATGGAATAAATTGGTAACATTTGGACTAATCTTGTGTTTTCCTACGGAAAATAGTTTTTTATTACAGCACTGCGCGAACGCTATTTTCAGGAAATTGGTTGGAGTTAGCGTCATAATTTTTTCTCATTAACAAAGCCCTGGATATACCCTAGCTGTCTGCCAAATATCAGCCCTGTCTATCAGTACTTTAAAAAAAGTTGAGAAGGAGATTTTCTAGAACATTACCTTGACCTTTGACCTTGACACCATTTTGAAGGTCATTTGCAACTGAAGTCAATACAAAAGACTCTATGCCTCTACCATGTACCATTATTAAGTTTTTAACCAAAAACTATAAATTTGAACGTTCTAAGGCCAATTACTCATATAAAATGACGTCATATGACTTTAACCCAAATGTAACTGAGCTTCCTCTCAATGAAACTTCAAAAAGAGAATTTATGTCAGGTAACAAGTAAAATAAGGTCAAAATCAAAGGTCAAGGTCGCTTTCTAATTTTTAAAATCTGCTTGTTATCATTACTCCTCCGTAACGGTAATATATAGCTGATGAAATGTAATGGACAAAAATGTCGGGGACATACTTATATCTCAACTCTAACTTGCCATTTGCATTAAAACCCAAAAATGAAGTCAAGTAAAGGAGAGTAACTCCCAAAAGAGGTCGTCAGATCCTTTTCGGCAGATGTGATTAATGTGCGCACAGATAAATCATTTCAAAAGGTTTCATGTCGATACCTCTTAAGGTTTCTGAGGAGTAGTGATAACAATCTTTTATACGGTAAATAGAAACCCTTGTAAGGGTGAACCTTTGGATAGCCATGCAATGTCTGGTCGACCCTTCATACCAAAAATCATTTTGATATGCTGCAAAACCAGTCGGAGTGGACTTTTCGAATTTTCTAAGAAGAAAAATAAAAATAATCAGAAGAAATACTGTAAGGTCATTCCTAAGTAAAGGAAAGACCTTAATTATTTATCTCATATGTAGAATATATCTACATACAATTACAGATAATTATTTGGTCGTTCTGATAGGGTATATGCATATTAAACAGAGACAAGTATTCAAATCTTCTTTCTGCCAAGAGAACCGCCCATGTGCAGTTTAATAAAACGTACTGGGTATGTGGACATTTCGCATCTCTGCTGGACCAGACGCATGAGCTGTGTCAGTCTCTAATACTTGATATTAGAGCAGCGATTTGAACCACACATTATTTTTATTTATTTATATATCAACTTGTAATCCAGTTTTTATTGAAATATATGGTATTTAAAACTGATTACAGTAATTAATTAAAAAAAAAAAAATTATTCATTTATTTAGTTAAGTATGCCAGTTTTCTGTAGTTCGTTTCCAAGTTATTTCCAAATTATTTCAATTCAATTTAAGTTTACATTATTTTGAAAGATTCATGTAGTACTGCAACTGAATTAACATATTAAATCCTGCAGTTGAAATATTTATTAGCCAACAAAAGGGTGTTTCCGATAATCGTCAGTAGCATAAATGTCATCTCCTGGTACATGTCTTTTTTGTCCTCACTTACAATGAACATTTGTATTTAGCTCTGTTTAAGGTGTCTACGATGTCTTGTTCGCCATTTTTATGATTTTTTCCGATACTTATTGTTGTAAGTAGTACATATATATTGTTGGCAAATATACATCATAGTTCTAATCGCTGCGAAACAGTCGAGAAATGCTCTGCAGACCTTCCATTTTATCTCTTTCTAAGGCTAGGTACAAATGTATATGTACGTTACTATCACGGCAAAATAAATAATACTGATAACCCCTTTTCATTTTATTTGATGAAGTGAATTTAATCATTGTTTGTTTTACCCAAATAGGAATACAATGTTAATGTATTAAAAGAAATAAACGACTTACAGTTTCTGTAACGATATCATACTTGCAAATGTTCCTGGTTCTATTGATGTTATAGCATTTCTTCTTAAATTTCTACAAAATACATATATCTGTCCCCAAAGAAAGCAGATTATAATGCACGTCGATGTACCAAGATATTAATTGTTTACTGCTATTGTTTTTTTTTTGTTTCTGATTCTTGTTTCTGGGTAGTTTTATACACATATGCTGTCAAATTCTTTTCGTCGGAAATCCATTTCAGTAATATTCCAGTACACCGTAAATTAGATCTGACAGAGAATACTACAAATATGTGTAAACAGTTAATGGGTAAATGTAACAAAGTATACGAAAGCTAGCAAAATACATTTAATAATATACTATGTAAAAAAACTAGGAAAGTTTATCTTCAGCATAGCTTGTCCCGTACAGCAATTTGTTTTATCTTCTTTTTTTTAAGTTTTAATTTTTCGTGTTTTGCCATATACTGGCCCGCCAATATGAAAAATGCAATGTCATAATCTACATATCACATCTTTTCAAGTTAAAAAAATGATCTCAAATTGACTTGTACACGACTGTTCATTACAGACACAATTTTGTTTAATATCTGAATTGATAATATAAGCAAATGTAGATTTTCGATGACAAATATGGATTATCGAGGACAAATCCGGCTTTCGAGGACAATTACTCATTTTCGAGGCAGATATGGACTTGGGAGGGATTTTCGAGAATAAAATTTATTTTTGTGCAATAAATAGGAATCTTATTGAAATGTATCAGTACTTGTCTTTTTTTCATTATAAAAGTATCATAAGTACACGCAACAATGAATTAGTTTCACATGTCCATTTTAAAGAAATTCTAAGGCCATACATTTCTTGATCCCAATGATAAAAATCTGGTTTTTACAGAGAATCTGTCTGTAGAAAAGTCCAAAAAACATTCAAATACTGTAAATATACATTACAAACTTACAATTCTAATAAACTATCACAGTTTTCAAACACTTCTCTCGATATCTGTGTTAAGCTATTATATGCTAGGTACCTGTTAATAGAAATCGTTCAAATAATATTAAAAGTTGTATCAAGTTCTATTAGTAATATTAGTTATACAGTGTGTTATTGGCATAATACAGAGATCAATAAAATTCATATCAGGCGAGGCACCTCCGAACACGATATGAAGCTTTTCTTGGCAAGATAACTCCCATATATGTCATTACAGATATTACCCAAAAATACCAGCATACAAAGCAAACAAGTAAAACAAAAAGAAAAACGTAAACATATCAAGAAAAAAAAACAAACATTTCAAAAATGTTGAAAGCAGGACTCGAATAAAATAGAATATTAACGAAATTTGTCAATCTCAATACCATACCAATATACATTGTTTGTGCATTGTGTACATATAATGTGAGTTTAACCAAACACAAGATACATTGTATATACGCAACATTGGCATATTTTGTGCCGCAGTTCCCTGATAGAAATATAGAACTAATATTTCTGTAGCATCATGATATTAATTTTACGGTTTTCCACAATATGGAATACGATTATCCTAAAGGCAGTTTAATTTGAAGGAGGATGACATAACTTATATAAAATATCTAGAATGCATCCATTTAAATACGAAGAGTAGGAAATATAGAATTAATATTGGAACTAGAGATTGTGTGTCTGTTTGAACTGTCTTCCTCCAAATAAAAATTCCATATATTATTTAGGTTATTTATTTCTTATCTTATAATATATATAAATGTTGGATTGGATTAGGAAAAAGTTTAGAATTTATTTTCCGTCTACATCTGAGGAGGACAGAATATTTATTCTCACTCCCTCTTACTGTGGAATATTCATTTTTAACACATCAAAAGACAGAATATTTATGTTAATACCTCTGACTAAAAAAATTAACAAGAATGTCTCCCCTTCAGACCAAAATATTTATTTTCAGCTTTCCATGGGCCAGGTTTATTTTCAATTTTTGGGGAGCAAAATATTTAATTGCCAGCCCTCTCCCACCTCAGAATCAAAAGGTCCTACTTTAAGTGCATAGTCCTGAAATTATGCCCCTGTGTGGCCTTTTCGTTTGGACTCGAGGATTTCACAGTTAGTTGTTAAAAGTACCACAGCAACACATATTCTGGGGTAGAGTAGCCCTGTCAAATTGCTGACCTTTGAAAATATGAAAAGCAATATAAACTGCACTCTTGTAATAATATATATTTTATTATTACTTTAATGCTAACATGACACTCATTGATAGGTGCTTCAATACTGGGGGTCATTAATACGACAAGAAGTGACTGAGGATGTTCTGGGTCGTCATTACTACCTGGTCATTCTATTAAATTTAATTTCTAGATTCAGTTATTCAATGAAGAATAAAAGGGGGAATACTGATTTACATATGAATTTGAAATTTAGAATTTGACATTTTCTCCCTTTACACATCACGAAACAAACGCAGAAATGTCGGATGAAATAAATGTAAGTGAGTGTAAATTTTAAAGCCCTTTTTACCAAATGTATCAAATGGTCATTTGTTCAGATATCCTTGGAAAGATATACACAAGACCAAAAAAAAAAAAAAAAAGAAGAAAAATAAGAAAAAAAAAAAACCAAAAGCCTCCAAACCGCTGAAAGGAATGTGATGTTTGGACATCTGAGTTGTCGGTTTGAATGCGATTGATTCCGACATGATCATTCACTTCCCTCTCAAAATTGGTGCAATCTTTATTTTTTCAAAGTATACTACACTCACAGTTCTATTTATTACATACACGTATGGCTCAACATTTGTTAATGTGATTGTATAAGATAGTTTCCTTGTGTATTACCCCATTTAAATGCACGTACGTAATCATTGTTTACAAAAATACAATAAGTGTACATATATTACATAATTTTATTTTTCCATCGTGCATGGTAATTAAATATATCACAAAATACCGAATTAAATTTGATGCACTGTATGGCCATTTCGTTGACTGACAACTCATCAGCAGTGCTCGAGATCAACACGTTGGAAATCCGGTTAAAGATATAATGATGAATTAATACATTCCAGCTTACTAACCTTGTTTCCCTTATCCGCTCTCACAATACATATACTATGTTCAGGGTTCTCGAGTACAATAAGGGCTAGACGTATTATGAGAGAGGATGTGTGTATGAAAATATATATTGTTTCAGAAATATCAGACTGAGGGTAACTGTATGTTGAATGTCTTGTATCTTTATCTTACTCACAGGAATACCCAAATTTTATGAAAATCAATAATTTAATTTTCAGATGATTTTGTTCCTTATATCTAAAATAATTGTGTATAGGCGGAATGCATGCAAACAAATTCATTGTTATCACAGAGGTTAATTCCAAATCAAGTGAAAAACAAAAAAAGTATTTGGTTCATTTGTAAACAGTTTATAGTTAAACATGTTAAAACATAGCTTTAAAGCCTAAGAAAACGTTATACGAAAGCCGTCATCCTTTTATGCCAAGAAATCAAACACGTTTACCCCGGAATATTTTGATATCCTCGGAAAGATTGTGAATGCGGCAATATAATATTAGCTTTTGGCGAAAATGTAATATATGAATCCATGGTTTTAAACATTTTTCAAGCCAATTAAATTGAAATTGAACGTTTTCCCTACATATGCTTCTATTGAAGACCATGTTGTGATTTCTCGATGTTTGTTTGGTTATATGCTTTTGATTTTGTACTTTCTTTGTAACTTCACCCCATGTTCGGTTTGTCTCACATTATCCTTTGCTATACACTGGTATATGTATCACGTCTGGAATTTCACGGTGCTACTGAAAACTTGTTTATCTGTTTGTTTTCTTCAAACTGAAACTAACCTCCTCGGTGGTCTAGTGGTAGCGTGCTCGCCTCGAGTGCGGAAGGTCGCGGGTTTGATCCCCGGCCGGGTCATTAAAATTGGTATTTGCTGCTTCTCCGTCAGGCACGCGGCATCCAGGAGTAAGAGCAAAGATCTACTGGTCGGCTCGGGGTCAGTATAATGTGTCCGAGTGGGGTGATATGTCTTCCTGCGGACAGTTACCTCGCGTGCTAGCACATAAAAAACCAAATCAGCGTGTCGGTCTAGTACAAAGCAGGGATCATACATGTTCTCTTCCTGATATGCACCTGGCTACCAATGGACGTTAAACAACAATTCCTCCATCGATCCATCCATGCAACTGAAACTGTATTTTCTTTAAGGTTTCTTCCTTATTGGATACGACAGAACATCGAACAAAACATTGAATTTTCCTTCTTTTTTGTATATATATATTATTTTTGTGTTGCTATGGTCTGTTGTAATATGTAAAATGTAGTATTTGTTCTCTGTTAATATGAATTTATTTGTCATTTTTATTTACAGCTTGCTTCTATCGGTTTATTTTGCCGATATTGAATTTGACGACAAATTAAATGTTTTAAGATGTTTATTGACTAGTTTTAATTTATTCCCCTAGTTAAAATATCGTGAAACTTTTTAAATTTTCGACTGTGTGATAGTTTAGTTTACAGTTGGTAACCGGACAAATCGGTTCGCGGACCACTCGTCCCAGGACCACTCGGACCGTATCATCTTACAAATTGGACCGTACTCGGACTGTGTAATCGGACAATTCGGACCGTAAAGTAGAATCACAGTAAGATTGTGGGACTGGTTATAGGACAACGCGGACCGTGTGAAGTAACAACATTGATAATGATGACCTTAATACTTTGAATTGAACCACCAACTTTGACCGAGCGTGCATCTTAATTTATACTTTGAAAGAGTTATAGGACAATTCGGACAGTTCGATATATTAATCAAATGAACGACAATATGATGTGATATACAATCTCTAATATAATTTTGAGTTTAATAAATGAACAGAACAACAGAACAGCATACAACTGATAAAAAATCTAAACGAGTAAACAGAGAGTTCATAATGTTGATCCATAAATGCTGCAACATTTCTTCAGGAGTCGGCTAACAGAAAGTCTGTTTACGGCATAGTCCTTCCACAGTTAAATCAGCATCAGTGTCACCCTAGTATTCATCTATTCATTCAGAAACACATAAGCCAACAATTTTTCTTTGATGATTGTAAACACCATGTTCAAACGATTATGCACACATTTAATTACAACTGATGAGTTTTTACAAGTTTTAGTGTTTTTAATAAATAATAAAATTGTGTTAATTAATTTTCTTCATCTCCACTTTTCTTATAACTTGATGTAGTACACATTTTTTATTAAATGAATTTGAAATATATAATACATCAAATAAAGCCAAACCTAATCAATTTTTAGTTCTTTGGATTTAGGCTCCCCGATTTTTGGATTTGTAAATATTCAGTATTCAATTTGAAAAAAGATGATGAAAAATCGCCCTAAATTCTTCATTTCTCAAGAAATTAAAAATCAAAGAAAAACTATAATTTGGTAAAAAAAATAGGGTTTTCGTCGATATTTGCAATATGTTAGTTAAAAAATTTGTGCCGGACGTATATTTAATCTTCGCCTGAAAAAAAGTTGTCCCGAAGAAAGAAAAATTAAAATTTCGCTCGCTCGCACCTGTTTGTGTCATCGAAATAATCAAAAGACCTAAAAATCAATTTGGTGTGGCCTCAAAGAAACCATTTCTACCAGTTGTATTATTTTTTTTTATACTTACAGATACTTTAATTCGGGCAGTTTTTGACAAAAATTGAAATCCAGGTTTGTCAGCGAGTTGAACATCAGATTTCTAAAGCAAAATAATGTTTTAATTAGTTATTCATCCTAAAGAATTAATAAAAGACTCATACAGAGAAATTTACAAAATTTCTGATAAAATTGGCACCTTTTTGTTTGTTTGTTTAGTTGGGGTTTTACGCCGTTTTCATCACATTTGGCTATTTCGCGGCGGTTAATTTTTATCGGTGGAAGAAACCGGAGTAGCCGGAGAGAACCACCGACCTTCGGTGGGAAAATTGGCAATCCTTGTAAATTAAGATCGGAGTCGAACACACCTCTCAACTGGTCAGATTCGAACTCACAACCTCAATGTTTACAAGTTAGTGATCATTAGTAGTCATGACGAACGACCTATACCACTCGGCCACCGAGGCCCCTAACTTTTGGTAGGTTTAATAGTCCCAAAATGACACCCACTAGATAGTACAATTTGACAAGCACAATAATATCGATCATCTCTTAGAACCCAAATACTAGATTCAAACATGCTGTTGAATTCTCTTTTCATCTCTGTACATTATCACAGCTCTCTTGTTTATAGCTCTCCTCGTGGAAGGTTCGTTCCTTTAAGGTCTTTTTAGAATTCGTTAAATTTGCTCTTCAACATTGTGAATTATAGGTTTTCAAAATGTGGGGAGGTGAAGAGTATCAGTCATATCTTGACACGTGTGACATGTGCGAGTTATTTGCCGTCTGTTGGATTTTGGTCACAGTAAAATCTATCAAAAACTTTTTAATCTATCGTGGGTTTTGCAATCTCACAACAAAGGTTGACAATTATGGATGAGTCATAACTGAAAATAATACTTACAAAATATAGGTTGTATTTGGGATTTTTTCAGGTATATAACCAATATATTTTCCATTACAATTAACATCTACTCCTGAACACGAACATTGTGCTGGACAAGCCAGAACACTAGCATCCATGATTATGGTCAGCACTGTTGTCAGAAGAAGAATATTCATGGTTTAATCACTGTATCATTACCTGAAAAAGAAGTAAAACTGAAATGAGAAAAACCTATTATTATTATAATACTACCGGAATGCTTCTTTATCATGAATGATTGCTATATGTTCTTACTTCATACTGTGTCCTTATGTTCATATGTATGCTTAGTTTATGAACACATTAACATTCAGATTACTATTAAGAATATTATAGAAGTAGATCAATGACTGTGTCACTTTCTTTTAGATAACTATTTGATAGATATTTGCATGCAGTAGATAGGTTCTTGATTTATGACTGACCAATAGCGCTCGAGATAAATCATGAGCATCGAAACATTCAATCAATTCCGACATTCGCTCCAGAGATAGTTTTGTTTCCAACAGAAAACCAAAGCATAAACATCAGATATTGTCAATTCAAATAACATGTATAACCAAAGGACAAATATTGCGTGAGGGGGGATGTCTTTCAAAAAATCTATATAGGCTATTCTCAACCACAACATCTTTATCAATCTTAAAAAAATTAAATATTTGTTACTGAATTTGTGTAGTTATGTTTTTACAACGTTTGACGGAATATGTTTTCTCGGTTAATATCAGCACGGATTATATAACACTAATAAAATATATCGAGTATGATTAATATCATTTGAAATTTGAAAAGCAGTGCTAATTGAAAGAAAAAAAGATCTATTAATTGTGCAAAACTGGGAAAAAAGCAGTTCTAAATTAGATTAGTTTAATTGTACATGTAATGGAGTAAAAAAAGTCAGGTATCAAATACAAACTCACCTTTAGTCCAGTTAACAGGGTTATGTAGGTAAAGGTACTATACAGTATATTTAAGTACATGCACCGGGCTTCCTGAACGTTTCCCGTCAGAGGACAAGTGGAATCTTATGACTGTCAGTAATGTTGACCTGAAATCCGATTCACCTAATCAGGAAAATAAGATATGTAGTGACGCCCGTAGAAGGTATTTTCACAATTGAAATATTGACCCTACCAGACCCATCGTTCTTAACAAAACGAATGTTTTTTCCACACCTGCAGAATTTATTTTATCACTTTTTTGTTATAGTCCTGAGAAAAGATGCGTTGTGACAGCCCTAATATCGACCTACAATAAATTACAAAGAATGAGCACACTTATTTCACTCCTTGGAATTTTGGATATTTATTTTACACAGTTTTAAAAATATCTATATAAAAATGTTCTAACATTTATTAACAGAAAATAACACTACACATAGCTGTTTTACATTAAGTTTATAGAGAGAACTGTTCAATGCGTACACTTCAAAACAAATTTTTTAAAAGCACAAAGTTCGCATATATATTCGACGATACAACTGTCTTCTTCAGATGCTGAACAAAAAATGTCTGGAGACACAAGTTGTTTATCACGACGTCATAGTTACGGCTGGCAACTAGACGGGATTCGTGATGCGAATTGACCAAAAAATCTTGAACTTCATACAATGAAATCAAGGGATCAATTCATTTTATACTTGTTAGAAAAATCAAATTCGGACATTAATCCCTTCTTGCTGAGTATTACACAGCTTTATAAAAAGGGACTCGCGCGTTCTCCGATATTCAATATCACTTTTTCTCGGGATTTCTATGCCGGCAAATTTAAAATTTTCAATTGAATGGCCTTTTGAATTAAAATGAATGGAGACGGGTTTATCTTTTTTAGTCTTGTTTGTTCGTATATCTGAAAGATGGTTTTGGATCCGGTCTTTCAATTTAGTATCAGTTTCTCCAACATACACGATGTGTTTGCATTTTGTACAGTACACGGCATACACTACATTATGCGACCGACAATGAATATTATCATTCATTCGAATTATTCTTCCGGATTTTGTGTTACATTGGCCTCTGTAAATTTTGTCACATGTGACACAATTTCTACCGCACCCGTTCTGTTTTTTATCTTCCTTTTTACCGACTTCTTTATTTTTTAACACCTTCGATGTTTTCTGATGTACAATCCTGTCTGATAAATTTGTATCCCGACGATACGCGCACATTGGCTGAGTTTTAAAAATTTTCTTCAAACGCGTTGATCTGCCTAGAAGATGGTGGTGTTTCTTTAGGATTTTCCCAACATCAGGTAGAGCCCGACTGTATGTAAGAACTATCGGGACTCTTTCTGGCATTTTGTTTTTGGATTTTTTACGGTATTTTAACGTATCTTCTCTATTCTTCTCATCAACTTTTAAAAGCTGTTGCTCAACTAATCCCCCTGTATACCCCCTGTTCCTCAGCCTTTGTTTGATTTTCTTCCGCTCTTTCTGATAATCTTCTTCCTTTTCACAAATCCGTTTCACGCGGACGCCGAGCCCATAGGGAATAGATTTCTTTACCGTTTTCGGATGGTCCGATGTTTTATGTAGGTACATGTGCTTGTCCGTTGATTTTTCGAACAAACTAGTAACTATAAACCCATTCTCCAGAGTGGTAATTGTATCTAGAAATTCTATTTTGTTTTTGTCGTACCTTAGCTCAATCTTTATTCTCGGGTGTATGCTATTTGCTAGTGTATGGAATTCTTTCAGTTTCTCTTCACCATGTTGCCATACTCCCCATACATCATCAACATACCTAAAGTAGACTAAGGGCTCAAAGGGGGATTGTTCTAGCAGTTTCTGTTCCCAACTTCCCAAATACGTACTAGCGTAATTCATTCCTAGCCGAGACCCTATAGCAGTTCCATCTACCTGGAGATAACTTTTCCCATTAAAAGAGAAATTATTATTTTCAAGAACTAGTTTAATCATAGAGAGTACCTCACTCGAAGGAATGGACTGGTTCGGCCTTTTGTCAAGAGCTTCCTGACATGCTTGCAGACCTTCAGTTTTTGGCACACTGGGATACAAACTTTTGACATCCATACAAAAAAGTATGGTGTCGGAAGGGAGGGGTTGGGAAATTTCTTTAACTTTGTTCAAAAAATCAGTTGTATCTTGAATATAAGAAGGCAATGATTGGACATGTTTTTGTAGTTCCTTTTCAGCACACTCTGCAATTTTTTCTGTAGGATGATTGATTCCGCTTATGATAATTCTGTAAGGGATATTTTCTTTATGCATCTTGGGGTTCCCTTTCACCTTTCCTGGAATAACATTACGGGGTAGCATATATCGCTTCGTTTCTTCGGAAATGTATCCTTTCCGACAGAGACGGTTGACTAATTTCTCAACTTTCTTGGTAACATCGTCTGTTAGATCTTCAGGTGTTTCCGTATATGTACTTGTATCTTTCAGCTCCTCTTCTATTTTCCGGATGTAATCATCTGCGTCCACGACACAAACTCCTGAGCCTTTATCACACGGTCGGATTATTATAGAGTTGTCATTCATCAAATCTGCCAACGCAGCTTCTTCTGGTTTAGACAAATTGGTGTAGTAATTTGTTTTTACTCCCTTTAAAATATCATCTTTCACCAGCTTTAAATATAAGTCTAACCACTGGTTTCTACCTTCATTCGGTGTCCAATGGGAGTTTTTCTTTTTCTTTGAAGTGACTTGATCTTGAACTTCATCGCCACCAGTATCACTGTCTTTCTCCATATTCTCTTCGTAAAAAAATTCACGAAGTCTCATACGTCTATCCCATTCTTTCACATCTGTGATGAGTTCAGTCATATCAATCTTCTTGTTTGTGGGAATGAATTTCAGTCCTAGACCTAAAACTTTTTCGTGCATTTCCGTAAGTTTCTTCTTCGACAAATTAAAGACGAGACTACCGTTTTTTCGTTTTTCTTTTAAATTAGCTGTAGAAAAACTTATATTTTGACCAGGTTCATAAAACGACCGATTTTCTTCTGCAATTTCTGTCTGTTTGTTGTATATCAGGTTAAAATGATTTCCATTTACATATTGCAGATTTATTTCATAATTGTTGGGGCCCTCTTCTGTTTCTGTATTTGGTTTAAAAGTCTGCCATTGTAATCCTGAATTTTCTTCTTGCATTAAAACATTAATTGTACATCCAAATAAATTTGATGTTGCAACTATTTCAGCTTCGGTCGCCCATGACTGTGAACACCCATCTTTTCTACCCATATTTTCTAAATGTTTTTCTATGTCTCCCGTAATAAACTGTTGATAATGATCTTTATTCATTTTTGTATGTAATGAAATAAACATAAATAAAGATCATTATCAACAGTTTATTACGGGAGACATAGAAAAACATTTAGAAAATATGGGTAGAAAAGATGGGTGTTCACAGTCATGGGCGACCGAAGCTGAAATAGTTGCAACATCAAATTTATTTGGATGTACAATTAATGTTTTAATGCAAGAAGAAAATTCAGGATTACAATGGCAGACTTTTAAACCAAATACAGAAACAGAAGAGGGCCCCAACAATTATGAAATAAATCTGCAATATGTAAATGGAAATCATTTTAACCTGATATACAACAAACAGACAGAAATTGCAGAAGAAAATCGGTCGTTTTATGAACCTGGTCAAAATATAAGTTTTTCTACAGCTAATTTAAAAGAAAAACGAAAAAACGGTAGTCTCGTCTTTAATTTGTCGAAGAAGAAACTTACGGAAATGCACGAAAAAGTTTTAGGTCTAGGACTGAAATTCATTCCCACAAACAAGAAGATTGATATGACTGAACTCATCACAGATGTGAAAGAATGGGATAGACGTATGAGACTTCGTGAATTTTTTTACGAAGAGAATATGGAGAAAGACAGTGATACTGGTGGCGATGAAGTTCAAGATCAAGTCACTTCAAAGAAAAAGAAAAACTCCCATTGGACACCGAATGAAGGTAGAAACCAGTGGTTAGACTTATATTTAAAGCTGGTGAAAGATGATATTTTAAAGGGAGTAAAAACAAATTACTACACCAATTTGTCTAAACCAGAAGAAGCTGCGTTGGCAGATTTGATGAATGACAACTCTATAATAATCCGACCGTGTGATAAAGGCTCAGGAGTTTGTGTCGTGGACGCAGATGATTACATCCGGAAAATAGAAGAGGAGCTGAAAGATACAAGTACATATACGGAAACACCTGAAGATCTAACAGACGATGTTACCAAGAAAGTTGAGAAATTAGTCAACCGTCTCTGTCGGAAAGGATACATTTCCGAAGAAACGAAGCGATATATGCTACCCCGTAATGTTATTCCAGGAAAGGTGAAAGGGAACCCCAAGATGCATAAAGAAAATATCCCTTACAGAATTATCATAAGCGGAATCAATCATCCTACAGAAAAAATTGCAGAGTGTGCTGAAAAGGAACTACAAAAACATGTCCAATCATTGCCTTCTTATATTCAAGATACAACTGATTTTTTGAACAAAGTTAAAGAAATTTCCCAACCCCTCCCTTCCGACACCATACTTTTTTGTATGGATGTCAAAAGTTTGTATCCCAGTGTGCCAAAAACTGAAGGTCTGCAAGCATGTCAGGAAGCTCTTGACAAAAGGCCGAACCAGTCCATTCCTTCGAGTGAGGTACTCTCTATGATTAAACTAGTTCTTGAAAATAATAATTTCTCTTTTAATGGGAAAAGTTATCTCCAGGTAGATGGAACTGCTATAGGGTCTCGGCTAGGAATGAATTACGCTAGTACGTATTTGGGAAGTTGGGAACAGAAACTGCTAGAACAATCCCCCTTTGAGCCCTTAGTCTACTTTAGGTATGTTGATGATGTATGGGGAGTATGGCAACATGGTGAAGAGAAACTGAAAGAATTCCATACACTAGCAAATAGCATACACCCGAGAATAAAGATTGAGCTAAGGTACGACAAAAACAAAATAGAATTTCTAGATACAATTACCACTCTGGAGAATGGGTTTATAGTTACTAGTTTGTTCGAAAAATCAACGGACAAGCACATGTACCTACATAAAACATCGGACCATCCGAAAACGGTAAAGAAATCTATTCCCTATGGGCTCGGCGTCCGCGTGAAACGGATTTGTGAAAAGGAAGAAGATTATCAGAAAGAGCGGAAGAAAATCAAACAAAGGCTGAGGAACAGGGGGTATACAGGGGGATTAGTTGAGCAACAGCTTTTAAAAGTTGATGAGAAGAATAGAGAAGATACGTTAAAATACCGTAAAAAATCCAAAAACAAAATGCCAGAAAGAGTCCCGATAGTTCTTACATACAGTCGGGCTCTACCTGATGTTGGGAAAATCCTAAAGAAACACCACCATCTTCTAGGCAGATCAACGCGTTTGAAGAAAATTTTTAAAACTCAGCCAATGTGCGCGTATCGTCGGGATACAAATTTATCAGACAGGATTGTACATCAGAAAACATCGAAGGTGTTAAAAAATAAAGAAGTCGGTAAAAAGGAAGATAAAAAACAGAACGGGTGCGGTAGAAATTGTGTCACATGTGACAAAATTTACAGAGGCCAATGTAACACAAAATCCGGAAGAATAATTCGAATGAATGATAATATTCATTGTCGGTCGCATAATGTAGTGTATGCCGTGTACTGTACAAAATGCAAACACATCGTGTATGTTGGAGAAACTGATACTAAATTGAAAGACCGGATCCAAAACCATCTTTCAGATATACGAACAAACAAGACTAAAAAAGATAAACCCGTCTCCATTCATTTTAATTCAAAAGGCCATTCAATTGAAAATTTTAAATTTGCCGGCATAGAAATCCCGAGAAAAAGTGATATTGAATATCGGAGAACGCGCGAGTCCCTTTTTATAAAGCTGTGTAATACTCAGCAAGAAGGGATTAATGTCCGAATTTGATTTTTCTAACAAGTATAAAATGAATTGATCCCTTGATTTCATTGTATGAAGTTCAAGATTTTTTGGTCAATTCGCATCACGAATCCCGTCTAGTTGCCAGCCGTAACTATGACGTCGTGATAAACAACTTGTGTCTCCAGACATTTTTTGTTCAGCATCTGAAGAAGACGGTTGTATCGTCGAATATATATGCGAACTTTGTGCTTTTAAAATATTAAATATTCTCCATGAAGAAACAATTTTATTGTTAAAACTTCAAAACAAAGGTATAAAATATTAATTTTTTATGCATTAAATGCAATCTGGAACTATATTCTATTGTTCGCAATTGTCTGTAACCTAATGAAACAAAGTGATCGTCCCTTCAAATTTATATCACATGTTTCCATCAAATAATTACTTTTATGTCCATATTGCAGGATAAAAAACAATATTAGTGTACTATGGAAGAATACAGAAAATATTGGTATTCGGCTCGGAAATGGAGCCTTGGATTTTCCCAAGTTCCGTGGCCTCATCCAAATGTTTTCTGTATTATTCTACAGTACACTGATATTTAATATATATATATATATTCCTAAGGAGAAATGCATTTACTATCTCTCATTCTCCATTACATATTAGGTGTGTCAGTTGATACACTGTCGAATAGGAGGCTCTCCAGTTTTTGTTGTCAGTAATTTGTACTCGAGATCAATTTAAAACATCAAAACATTCACTTAAGGCATTGTAAGATGGTGAAAATGTTAAAAATTGCAAACAATGACAAATGTGTTCTCGAGAGATTTCTGTTCCCAAAAGAAAACCAAAGCATAAAGATAAAATATTTTCCATTCAAATAACAAACAAAAAAATGTAAACAAATGCAATCGGATGTCAGGTATGAAAAAAATTCTTTTTCAAAAAGATATAAAGGCTATTCAGAAATCGTATAAAAATCTGTGTTAGTTTTATCACTTCATTGTTTTGTGCCAAATAAAGATTTTTTAACTTATGACAGAAGATTCAACCTGTCCTTTTAAAGATAAAAATCAGTACATGACTTATTAGTTTTACGTTTAAACACCAACTACAGATATAGGAGTATGATGATTATTGTTGTAATTGTCCATTAAAAGAAGTAAATATTGGGCGAAAATTTTAACTATTTCTAAATGCTAGTTTCTTAAGCTGAGAACAAATTAGTTTGATTTGAAAAGGTAAAATAATTTAATTGTACACAAAATAAAATTAATAATTAAACTCTTAGATACATCAACCCATAACTTAAATGAATTATAATATTTTCCTGCAATACAGTTACGTACAGGACGTAAGCAATAACTCGTAAAAATGCCAGAAATTGGAGTAAGTTACAGAATTTGTACAGAGATTTCAAAATTACACATTCAATAATAAGCACGGACATAAACAGGTAGTCGAGGGATAACTCTGATTTTATTTCCTATAGATTTCAAATGCAAAATTTCCTTTAGGCCAAGTGAAAGTTTTGTTGAAAGCTACTCCACATTTTTTAACAAGTGGTTTGGCTAAAATCATTTCCCTTCATTTAGTTGATGAATTGCCAAAAGAGACCATCCGACCCGTCTCTCCCGTCACGTTTGTGGAGTTTATTTCTCATGTTTAAATTGGTAACCTTTCCCGAATATTTGTTTTTCACAAGCCGCAATCTAAATTATAAGATTTACTTTTGAAAACCTGCTTATTTATTCATAACTTTTTGCAGTTACAAGTAAACAAATATTTGTCTGACATCTGGAAAATCAGAAAACGAGTTCAATAGATTTTAAAACATCTCTTCCTTATTTCGTTTGGGAATTTCATCAGAACATTTTGAATACTGTATATAGAGATGAATACTATGTGCAAATGTTCTCTGTATGTGAACTTTAAGTTTCTTGTTCAAACTTAATTTGATGATTCATAGTACATGCGGAAGCAATAAAAATGGAATATGGTAATTTAGAAAACATATTTCAATAGAAAGAAATATATACAAAATGACGACTCACCTTCACTGCGTAAGACAAATGACGTTTAAACGGGTTGCGATGAAAACCTGCCAAATTATGTTTATATGTTTTAATATTTACTCAATGTAATTGGTGTTTAAGTAGCGTGAATTCAGCGCACTATATTCACATTGTATAAAGATTTCAAATAAACGGTATGAAATTTAAACGGATACTAAAGACACGATAATTAAATTTTTATTTGACCTTTGATATATTTTGTATTCATGTCATGTTATATGTAAATCAAAGGTCTATCGTAGATAAAATTAAGTATTATCACGGTTAT
Organism: Mytilisepta virgata; assembly: GCA_028015205.1. Taxonomy (NCBI): domain Eukaryota; kingdom Metazoa; phylum Mollusca; class Bivalvia; order Mytilida; family Mytilidae; genus Mytilisepta; species Mytilisepta virgata. The sequence continues at coordinate 23,378,517 of CM051513.1, forward strand.
TCTGTTAGGGTTAATTCTTTGTATTCGTCATTACATGCATTTTAGATTTAAATTATTAATTTCCCACTGTTATTGAAATTTAAGGCTTCTGATCAAAGAATCAGTTTTTGTATAAAAGATCAAAATAAAGATATCGGTTACTACCTAAATTTTTTTATGTACTAGTGTTCAGTTTTTTGTTGTAATTTTTTTTTTTTTGTTTTTGTTTTTTTTTTGTTTTTTGTTTTTTGTTTTTTTTTTTCAATTTAAACTTATTTATCTATTTAATAAAGTGGATTTGAACAAAGCATACCAACTTATGGTAATCCCATTCAAATCGTTTCCGACATCTACAGGGGAGTCTTTAGCATGCGAAGTGTGTTCCTATCCCTTACCATTGGACATACATTTGCCCACCCAATCCGATAGACTAGCAACTGTTAACGTGACCATTCTCGCAAATGATGTCCATAGGGCCAAATTTAATTCCTGAAATTTTTGTCCGGAATGGGAATCGAACCAGGGACCTTTGGCTTTATAGTCCGATAACTACTGCACAACGGATTGCTCAGATTAATAATACCTTGAAGTTATTCAGAGTTCTCTGTCGTTTGTTTTTTGTGTTGCTGTTTAAGGTTTGGGTTTACATGTATGATGCGTCAACCATTACTTTGTGAATATGTACTTATTTGTCAGTAATGCCGATGTATGGATGTTACATTTCATATTATATGAGCTGTATTGCTTACGAATAAAGATTATTATTATTATTGTAACCTTGTTTTTAAAAGAGAAACGCAGTTATACACACGGTACATATAAAGTTATGATAGTAGTTAACATGCATAAGATCCGGGTGTAGATATTTTGACCAGGAGTCGATATGCGATGTCTTCCATTCCCCCGGCGGTCATTAGCTGCATAGTCTGTTGGAACCACTTACACAAATGGTGACCTGGTTAACTTTCAGGGTTTGTGCAACTTTATTTTTGGAATTTCCAGTTTCAATACGACCGATCGATATTTTAAATAGCAAGGTCAAACCTTGGCATGCCAGAATTTCAACTTGATGATAACATTTAATAAGTTAAATTTAAGCTCCAGCTTTTGTCGTATTATACGCTTTAGCTCAACCGCTGAATCAACCAAAATGTGCAAATTGAGAAAAGTTACCGAATTATCGCGGCGATATTCATTTTTAAGAACGCCTGTTCAGATTTGGTAGAGAGCCAACTCTACTGAATGGGCCATCAAAATGTTTAACTAACCTTTATAACATCAACAATTAAATTGATCATTTCATTTTTCTTCCTTAATGGCAGAATTTTGGTTTTGAAATTTTGAAAGTTTTAAAATGGGATTATAGAATAAAGAATTGAAAGGGGGAAGGAGACAACAACCCGACTAAAGGGTAGAAAATAGCCCAAGGCTACCAATTGGTCTTCAACGCAGCGAGAAAATTCCGCACCAGCTGGCCTGTAAACAATAATGTATACTAGTTCAGCAAAATGGACCCCACTCTTAACTCCTAAACATACAAATGAACCAAAATTCAAACGGAAAGACACAAATCTGAGGCCAGAGATCCCTGAGTTTGGACAGGCAGAAACATGTGGCGGGGTTGAACATGTTTTTCAAGATCTCAACCCCTCCCCCATACCTCTAGCCAATGTGGAATAAACAAACACAGCGATACGCACAGTAAAACTCAGTTCAAAAGAAGTCCGAGTCCGATGTTGGAAACGGTACGGAAGAAACTAAGTAAAATGACAATGATCAATATAAATTAACAAAGGACCACTGGCAGTTACTAACATGCCAGCTCCAGACCTAAACTGATCGAAAGATTTTTTTCAAGAGTATATGATACTGCATATAAATATACCTAATATTTGTTAAAACAGCTTTTATATAGTACTATACTAATTTTATGAAAAAAAACTTTGAATCTCCATTTGAATTTGTAAAAATAATTTAAATTTTTACACTAAGAAAATTGTAACTTGCTTTCATATTTGATAGGGATTACTTATACATACATTGTCTTTGAATTATTTCGAATGTCCGTAATTGCACTGTTAACTCAATTTCGATCTTAAACGGTCATTCTGGTCTTGTTTATTCTTATTTAGTCTTGTTTTTCTGCATGTCCGTAGTTTTCAACAAAGTAAAGATAACAAGATAAAATCAAGATATCAAGATCGACCAAGACAAGTTTAGATCAGTTCAGCACAGGTAGTGTTAAACATTGCATATTTCATTCTTAACTTTTATGAACTGGTCTTAACCACTCTTGATTGACTGCAAGGCATTATATCTTGTTTTTGGTCTTGTTATCTTGATTTTGTCTTACATCTCAGAAATACTAAAAATCAAGACAGTCAAGATTTAACAAGACCGTAAAGACCGTTTAAGATCAAAGATGTATAGCATCTATATCTAACTGTTTTAAGATGAACAAAATATAAAGAAAATATAATTCGTAAAAGACACAAAATGGACATGATATAGCTGAAAAGGTAACATCGGCAAAGGTAACACGATCTTTATTTTGATTTGAACACATCCTGATATGAAAATAAAAGAAATGAATGTATAATTACAATGACTTTCCTTTGTTTTTAAATACCATTATTTTTTATTTCTACTTCCTTATACAATAATGTACCTGTTGTCCAATGAATTGCCGCTAGTTAAATAGTAAACACCAAAACATTTCGTAAAGATTGGAGATGAATATTCAGGCATAACTCACTTCAATTGACATACGTATTAAAGGTAAGTCCTATCTGGTTTACATTTATAATGACAGTCTGTTGTATAGATAGATTTGAAGAAAATCTGAGGACCCCCGTTCTGGACTATTTTGCATGTTTTTTCTCGTAGACTGGGTGTTAAAACAACATGTATCAATTGCCAGTAAAAGAAAGTTTGTAGTGAAACTTTATACCATTACAAAGTACACTGCTGATCTTATTATATGAACACTATACACGCATAACAACTACATGTAGCTTTGTGGAAAGTGTATAGTGGGTAAACCTTTTGTAGTAATACTACAACATATGGTATTTATACTAATTATAATTATTTCATATAATTATATAAATGAGACAAGTTTTAATTTTTGTCCATTTTTAGTTTTCTATAATTTCAAAAGTTGTTCTACGGAGGATTAAAACTCCTTGGATTGGTTCCTCTTTGTCCTTTTTGACTACTTTTAGAATAAAATTAATAAACCAGATATAAGATTAAGTCAGCAATGACATACTTATCAATTTTCCCATCTTATCAACACAAAATCAGACGAAAACAACATAAACTACACTATTCTAACAATAATTTGGTTTTATTTTTGGATTTCTGAAAGTTTATTCCAACGATACCTGATGAACGTTTATACAAAATTGCAAAGAATCACATTGTTAGAGCTTGCATGAAATTGAGTCTCACTGGTACGCAAAATCAGTACAAGTAACATTTATAGGAACCCATTTCCATTAAAGATAAACCAAAATGTTATCAATCGGTATATACGAAACAATATCAAACTTGGACTTATTGAACTTCACTTTCTATCGAAGCCACTAATGTTTCGATTTACCTGACAGTATGCCATTTCTCCATTTTATTATCTGTTTGGCAAGGTCCGTGTTTTCAATTTACAATAAAAAATTGTTTATTGCTAAAATAAAGTTATAAGACCGATTTAAATTCATATTGTGCAAAAAGAAAAGCGCGGGGAGAGGGGAAATAATCCAATGCATAAAATGGACTTCCGATCATGCATGACCCTTTCGTAACAGACATTCCAGTGATAGGTCCTAGCCTAAACATCTCTAATGGGGACTTATACCATTTGTACGTTCCTTTATGTATTTATTTGTTTCTGTAGTGTGGTTCAATTTAAGTAATTTATTAGTTTAGACTGAATGTCTACATAACGTGTTAATACGAACTATCTTGGACTTGGTATTTATTTTGGGCAAGTTCCCTGCGTTAAAAGTGTATTACAATTTCTCTTGTGTATTTTTCTGTTTCAGGCTTCTTATGTTATTTCCTTTTGTTGTAATGCACTTTTCTGATCTAAGGTCCTTGATACCAAACCGTATTCTCCCGGGCATATATTTCAAATTTGAAACCTTAAATGATGAGTTGTCAGTACATCACATTTATTGTGGTATTTTGTGATGCATTTTATTAATACCACTGGGTCTATAGTGACACTGGGTCTATGTCACTGGTGGTGGACTGCAAGTCCCCGAGGGCATTATAAGGCCAGTAGCCAGAATGTTTATCCCGGTCTGATTTATTAATTAAATGCCTTTAAATTTTCCGTTCAAAATTTAACATAAATTACCAGAAATTTTTAAGGCTCTCCCTTTTGATGCAGAGGTAATCCTAAGCTGAATTTGGATTCCTGTTTGTTTTATTTGTTTGGGTTTTTGATCGTTGTGCTTATTAATTCATCATTATATCTTTAACCGGATTTCCAACATTTTGATCTCGCGCACTGCTGATGAGTTGTCAGTCAACAAAATGGCCATGCAGTGGATTAAATTTATTGTGGTATTTTGTGATACATTTTATTAAACACATGTTTTGATTTTAGCTACCATACTGTAACTTACTGTATAAAATTAGAGTTCTCATGTTTAAATACAAAGATATTACTTCGTGTTATATGGTAAAGGTATCAGGTCGCCCAAAATTAACACTTTTCAATATAGGTTGTCATATTTAAAATATGGATAAGAGCACCATTACTGTAAATCATTGTTTTTATTTTAAAATTTTTTTAAAAAACTGACCTATGCCAAGATACTTTAGTTTGTGCTCATTCACAATTTATCCGTTGATCTCTATGAAAGCTAAGTGAAACGGTTCCTTTACGTGTGGATTCAGCTTTCTATACATATTTCTTTCTGCAAAACCCCCGTTTTGTGTTAAAACAGTTTATTTGACTGTATACAATAATTGTACTGCACAATGCAGTTTCTTGATGGTGCATTTCTGTTTTTGAATGTGCCCTGATAATAGTATTAGTATCTTATGAAATTATAAGAATTTTGGAGGGCGTGAATTATCTATTATCTTGCATTATTTTTTCCAGTAAAAGGATTAAATATGTTAATTACTTATTGCAAAGTTTACTTGGTAATTAATTGCTGTAGAAAATGCTTCGGGGAAAAAACAACATAGTCTGATTTGAATATAATAGAAATGTGTATATCGCCTACGTTTTCTTGTGATGCATCAATAAGTAAAATGACTTTGTGTTTAAACTAAATCATATTTTTTTTCTATTTCCTTATACAATAATCTACCTGCTGTCCAATGAATTGCCACTAGTTAAACCCCCAAACATTGTGTTAATATTGAAGCTGATTTTTCAGGCATAACTCATTTAAATTGCCAATTGACATACGCATTGAAGGAAAGTCCTATCTGGTTTATATATTTACTTAAGTCTGTTTGTAGATCACCATTTTCCAATTGTTATTGCTTATATGTGTATTGTAAATTCAGAAGCTTAATTATATATAAAAAAATAATCTGTGCATACATAGAACATTGTATAAAACCTTTTCTCTAATGTTTTTCTGTTTTTTTTAATCCATATCAAAGCGGAATCTAGTTTATTTATAGTTCGATTAAAGAAAATACTTTCTAAAACGAATAGACAATTCACAATAATATTTAATAAAAAATAAAAACTCTCAATACCTCTAATTCCAGTACATTGTGTGTCGCTCATTCTGATTGGTCGGAAGGTGCCGTCTAAGATCTTTTGACTTTCAGCGTATGAATATTTGACTCAGTAAAATAGTGTCATTTTAAACCGCTGACTTCTTTCTCATTTTGTCGAGAAGTGTACTTTGTATGGAATTATAAGTAATGAAAGTTGTTTTATCGGTGTAGAAACTCGGCCAAGTTACTCCCAAACTTAACTTAAAGTCCTTCAGACTTTCGTCAGTTTGTGAGTGAATTGGTCTCCTTTGTGCATCAATAAATTGCTTGAAAATGACTCTTATTACTATAATTAAACACGGCAGCCACTGTGCATATCCCCGCGCCACTGTTGTGTTAATCACAAAATTAAATGCTCTACTCAGATGTGACAATAACTTTAGTAGTGAATTGGACAGGTAAGATAGTAGTCATAATGTTAAATGAAGTGTGGCTGATAAGATTTCATACATTGATAAAGTAAATACATGTAGTGAACTGTTTTTATGATGACATGTTCTACTAATTAAATTTACCAAAGTTGGAATATCAATTTTGGAAATGGTTATAAATATGCATGGTTGCTAGATACATTTCCAAGAAATGAAGATCTTAGAGTCTTTAAGGAATTTAACCAAAATTTTTAAATCCAAATATTCCATTTAATTTTAGAAATTTAATCATTCCCTATACAGGTGTTGTTTAAATGAGTACGGTACTTTTCCAACAAATTCAGATCTTAGAGTCTTTCAGGAATTTAAGCAAATTTTGAATTTCATTTTTGGAATTTGAATGGTAACTTTAAATCTAAAGATATTTATTTATTTATTTATTTTTTTTTTGGAATTTTTTTTTCTGTAGCTAGGGTTTTCCAAAACCCCTTACATTACCACCTGACCAGGGTATGACAGGCTTATTTTTATTAGCTCTTAATATGAATTATACATGGAAATTTCAATCTTACAAGGAGACAAAAGAGAGAAAAAAAATATATAAATAAAATCTCCACTCACTCACACTTTCATCCACTATCAACTTTGTTGCAAAAACTTAAGGAAGAAAAAGTTGAATAATTATTACAATATTAAAAAAAAAACAAAACAAAACAAAAAGAAATTATAACAGTCCATTATAAACAAAATGCCACTTTATAATATGTCTATGAAGAAAAACAGACTGTATTTTCATTTCTTTTGATAATTATGGAAATATATGTTGTAAAGGAGCCAAAAAACTTTCAAATGTAATTATTTTACCGTTTTTGTCGCAGTATATAATTCAGATCTATAATTACATTTAATAGTATTCTTAACTTCTATGAAATGTGGCATCTGTTCCTTTAACTTACATCTATAAATATTTTTTTACAATGACTATTACAAAATTCAAAAACAAACTTTCCTGGTTGTAACCAAGCAGGATATCTTTGTTATCAAGTTGAAAATTTACATAAAATAACTTCAAATGTTCACTGATTGTTATCCAAAAATTGTACACTATTGGACACTCAAAAAACAAATGTTCTATAGTTTCATCATGATTCTTACAAAAAGTACATAAATTTGTGTCCTTGAGCTTTATTTTAAACAAAAAGGAATTTGTAGGGATAATTCTGTGTAATAGCTTATACTGAAAATTTATCAACTGTGTACTATTACATGATTTTTTCAACAAAATAAAATACTTTCACCAAGAATCTATATCTCTTTCTAATAAATTTTCCCATTTTAAAAATTTGTCCTGGGGCAATTGCACTATGTTGTCTACAAGGTTTTTATACACAAATTTTAATTTTTTATTTGACACTATTTTTTGCTAATAATTATCTTCCAAATGGGAATGATCGAAATCAATAGTCTTTGAAAGTCTTTGGGATTCTGGAAAGCAAGCTAAAATATTTCAAAAAGTTATCTGTATTCAAATTTTGTTTTAATTGGTTAAAAGTAAAAAGTCTTTTCTGACAACATCGAAAATGTCCTTCAGATACTGAATGCCAAAATTGTTCTAGTTAATGTAGCAACTGAAATCCTCAATTGGTATAAAATTAAGAATATTGAGCGATAACAATTCCTGAATATCAATTTATGTACGAGGTTTTGCAAAATGCAAACTATTAAAAACATCTTTACAAAAAGGATTTGTTAATTTTACAGATATATCTCTAAGTTTTTCCTTCTCAAATTTGAAGATTCGATCTCTGCCATACTTTTCAATGTATAAAATAAGATTTTTTTGCCATTCCCCATTTGGAAATAAGGATATTTATGGTTATTAATATGCATGGTTGCGAGATACATTTCCAAAAAATTAAGGTCTTACAGCCTTTTAGGAAATTTACCAACGTTGTAATTTCATTTTGGGAAATTGAATGGTTACATTAATTCTTGTGATATTAATGGTTATTAATATATATGGTTCGTAGATACATTTCCAAAAAATGAAGGTGTTAAAAGTCTTTCAGGAAATTTACCAAATTTGGACTTATTTTTTTTGGAAATTTAAATATTACATTTAAATTTGGAAATTAAATTATTCCCTATACAGCTGTTGCTTTTTCGTAAACAAATATATATGGTTGCTAGGTACTATTCCAAAAAATTTAGATCTTAGAGTCTTTCAGGAAATTAACCAAATTTGGAATTCTATTTTTGAAATTGAATGGTAACCTTAACTCTAATGATATTAATCGTTTTTAGTATGCATGATTGCTAGATATATTTCCAAGAAATGAAGGTCTTACATTTTTTAGCAAAGTGTCAATTATTTTCTTTAATCAAAATATTCCATTTAACAGCTATTATTCTGCTGGTGTCTGATAGTATGGTTGATTGGTAATTTTCAAAAATTAATAAGTCTTTGACTCTTCCAGATAATTGTTTCTGCCCCAAGGGCAAATTAAAAAATTCCGAAACCTTCGGCACAGACAACTTTTAAAGTGCTGGTAATGCATCAATGTTTATGTTTCTACCGTTTAGGATGTAAGAGGAGTTCTGTGACAATCGATTTTGGGATTTTTTTTAACTCTCTTGTTGTTATACCCCCAGTGGTTTCAGAAAACATTATCATGTCACTTTTGAATTTGCCATATGTAATACTAGTCATGGTTTCAGTTTCAGCATTATAGTCCGAATAGTTTAGAAGATTTCACTATTTACTATTTACCGAAATCCGTTTTTGCTGCTCATAATTATGCCCGAAGAGCAAATTCCAAAACTCCGAAACCTTCGTCATAATCTACATCAACAATGCTAACAATGATCAAAGTTTCAGTTTTCTATCTCTTATGCTTCCTGAGATAATCCTGGACATTACGTACACACGTACAGTACGGCTCATTTAAACAATCGCCTCAAGTTAACTTCAAGTTAACATAATCTCTGTTTCAAATAACTTTTCCAGGACCAAAAACCAGAGATTAGAAGAGCTAGGACCAGTCCTGTGACTGGTCAACCAGAGATTTGGGGGGCAGAGATTAGGGTCTGTCATAAGCTCTGCTTTATTGATTTTTTAAATCTCTGGTCCGATTTATTCAACTGCGCACGGGCTGTTCTCGTGACAAAACAAGACATTTGAATAATAATGGTCTTTGCTAAATGCGCATGCGCCGTCCTAGGACGGAAAATAATTACCCGGGGATAAATTTATAGATTTATTGTTATTGGTTGATCATGTTATAATGAGTAAATAATATTCTGTAAAAACATTATATATATATTCTAAATTAGATTAGTTTAATTGTACATGTAGTGAAGTAAAAAAGTCAGGTTTCAAATACAAACTGACATTTAGGCCAGGTAATAGGGTTATGGAGTTGAAGGTACTATACAGTATATTTAAGTACATGCACCGGGTTTCCTGGACTTTTATCGTCAGAGGACAAGTGGAATCTTATTGTTTAATGCGACTGTCAATAATGTTGACCTGAAATCCGATTCACCAAATCAGGAAAATAGGATATGAAGTGACGCCCGTAGAAGGTATCTTCACAATTGAATTATTGACCCTACCAGACCTATCGTTATTTACAAAACGAATGTTTTTCCCACAACTGCAGAATTTATTTTATCATTTTTTTTGGTGTAGTTCTGAGAAAACATGCGTTGCGATAAGACCCAATATCGACCTACTATAAATTCCAAAAAAATAGCATACTTATTTCACTCCTTGGACATTTGGATATCTATTTTACGCATTTTTAAAAATACTTATAATTTTATACCATTTATTAACAGAAAATAACCCTACACATAACTGTTTTACATTAAGTCTATAGAGAGAATTGTTCAATGCGTGAACTTCAAAACAAAGGTTGACGCAAAAGTTTTTCATGATATGAAATATTGATTTTGTATGCATTAAATGCAATCTTATACCATATTCTATTGTTCGCAATTATCTGTAACCTAACGAAACAAAGTGATCGTCCCTTTCAATTTATATCACATGTTTCCATCAAATAATTACTTTTATGTCCATATTGCAGGATAAAAAACAATATTAATGTACTATGGAAGAATACAGAAAATATTGGTATTCGGCTCGGAAATGGAGGAAAATGATCGGCAGAGCCTTGCATTTTCCCAAGTTCCGTGGCCTCATTCAAATGTTTTCTGTATTATTCTAGAGTACACTAATATTTAATATATATATTCCTAAGGAGAAATGTATTTACTACCTCTCATTCTCCATTATATATTAGGTGTGTCAGTTGATACAATGTCGAACAGGAGGCTCTCCAGTTTTTTTCTGTCAGTCATGTGACTCAGCATTTGTACTCGAGATAAATTAAAAACATCAAAACATTCACTTAAGATGTTGAAAATGTTAAAAATTGCAAACAATGACAAATGTGTTCTTGAGAGATTTGTGTTCACAAAAGAAAACCAAAGCATTAAGATAAAATATTTTCCACTCAAATAACAAAAAAAATGTAAACAAATACAATCGGATGTCAGGTATGAAAAATATTCTTTTTCCAAAAATTATAAATGATGTTCAGAAATCGTGTAAAAATCTGTATTATTTTTAAAAGTCTAGTTTTATCACTTCATTTTTTGTGCCAAATAAAAATTTTTCAACTTATGACAGAATATTCTATATTTCCTTTTAAAGATAAAAATCAGTACATGATTTATTAGTTTTACGTTTAAGCATAAACTACAGATATAGGAGTATGATGATTACTGTTGTAATTGTCCATTAAAAGAAGTAAATATTCGGCGAAAATTTTAACTATTTCTAAATGCTAGTTTCTTAAGCTGAGAACAAATTAGTTTGATTTGAAAAGGTAAAATAATTTAATTGTACACAAAATAAATTAATAATTAAACTCTTAGATACATCAACCCATAACTTAAATGAATTATAATATTTTCCTGCAATACAGTTTCGTACAGGACGTAAGCAATAACTCGTAAAAATGCCAGAAATTGGAGTTAGTTACAGAATTTGTACAGAGCTTTGAAAATTACACATTCAGTAATAAGCACGGACATAAACGGGTAGTCGAGCGATAACTCTGATTTTATTTCCTATAGATTTCAAATACAAAATTTCCGTTAGGCCACGTGAAAGTTTTGTTGAAAGCTACCCCAGATGTTTTTAACATTCAAGTGGTTTGCCTAAAATCATTTCCCTTCATTTAGTTGATCAATTGCCAAAAGATCATCCGACCCGTCTCTCCCGTCACCTTTGTGGGGTTTATTTCTCATGTTTAAATTGGTAACCCTTCCCGAATCTATGTTTTTGACAGGCCGTAATCTAAATTATAACTTTAACTTTTCAGCACCTGCTTATTTATTCATAACCTTTTAAACAAATATTTTTCTGACATCTGGAAAAATCAGAAAACGAGTACAATAGATTTTAAAACATCTCTTCCTTATTTCGTTTGGGAATTTCATCAGAGAATTTTGAATATTGTATATATATATAGAGGTGAATACTATTAACAAATGTTCTCTGTATGTGCACTTTAAGTTTCTTGTTTGATGATTCACAGTATATGCGGAAGCAATAAAAAAATGGAATATGGTAATCTACAAAACATATTTCAATAAAAAGAAATATATATAAACATTTTCGACTCACCTTCACTGCGTAAGACAACTGGCGTTTAAATGGGTTGCGATGAAAACCTGCCAAATTATGTTTATATGTTTTAATATTTACTCAATGTAATTGGTGTTTAACTAGCGTGGGTTCAGTGCACTATATTCAATGATATTCACATTGTACAAAGATTTCAAATAAATGGTATGAAATTTAAACGGACACTAAAGACACGATAATTAAATTTTTATTTGACCTTTGATATATTTTGTATTCATGTCACGTTATATGTAAATCAAAGGTCTATTGTAGGTAACATTAAGTCTTTATTGTCACGGTTATTCTGTTAGGGTTAATTCTTTGTATTCGTCATTACATGTATTTTAGATTTGAATTAACATGCATAAGATCCGGGTGTATTTTTTTATGTACTAGTGTTCGGTTTTTTGTTGTTTTTTGTTGTTTTTTTTCAATTTAAACTTATTTATTTATTTAATAAAGTGGATTTGCACAAAGCATACCAACTTATGGTAATCCCTCTTCAAATCGTTTCCGACATCTACAGGACAGTCTTTAGCATGCGAAGTGTGTTCCTATCCCTTAACGTTGGACGTACATTTTCCCTCCCAATCCGATAGACTAGTAACTGTTAACGTGACCATTCTCGCAAATGATGTCCATAGGGCCAAATTTAATTCCTGAAATTTTCGTCCGGAATGGGAATCGAACCAGGGACCTTTGGCTTTATATTCCGATAACTACTGCACAACGGATTACTTAGATTAATAATACCTTGAAGTTATTCAGAGTTCTCTGTCGTTTGTTTTTTGTGTTGCTGTTTGAGGTTTGGGTTTACATTTATGATGCGTCGACCATTACTTTGTGAATATGTACTTATTTTTCCCTAATGCTGATGTATGTAATGTTACATTTCATATTATATGAGCTGTATTGCTCACGAATAAAGTTTATTATTATTATTATTATAAACTTGTTTTTAAAAGAGAAACGCGGTTATACACACGGTACATATAAAGTTATGATAGTAGTTAAACTGCATCAGATCAGGGTGTAGATATTTTGACCAGGAGTCGATATGCGATGTCTCTCATTCCTTCGGCGGTCATTAGCTGCGCTAGTTTGTTGGAATCACTTACACGACCGTGAAATGGTGACCTGGTTAACTTTCAGAGTTTGTGCAACTTTATTTTTGGAATTTACGGTTTCAATACGACCGATCGATATTTTAAATGGCAAGGTAAAACCTTTACATGCCAGAATTTCAACCTTATGGTAAAATTGATTAAGTTAAATTTAAGCTCCAGCTTTTGTCATTTTATACGCTATAGCTTAACCGTTGAATCAACCAAAAAGTGCAATTGAGAAAAGTTACCGAATTATCGCGGCGATATTCATTTTTAAGAACCCCTGTTCAGATTTGGTAGAGAGCCAACTCTAATGAATGGGCCATTAAAATGTTTATCTAACCTTTATAACATCAACAATTAAATTGGTCATTTCATTTTTCTTGCTTAATGGCAGAATTTTGGTTTTGAAAAATAAAATGGGATTATGGAATAAAGAATTGAAAGGGGGAAGGAGACAGCAACCCGACTAAAGGGCAGGAAATAGCCCAAGGCTACCAATTGGTCTTCAACGCAGCGAGAAAATTCCACAACCGCTGGCCTTTAAACAATAATGTATACTAGTTCAGCAAAATGGACCCCACTCTTAACTCCGAAACATACAAATGAACCAAAATTCAAAACAAAAGACAGAAATCTAAGGCTAGAGATTCCGGACTTGGGACAGGCAGAAACATTTGGCGGGGTTGAACATGTTTTTCAAGATCTCAACCCGTCCCCCCCCCTCCATACCTCTAGCCAATGTGGAATAAACAAACACAGCGATACGTACAGTAAAACTCAGTTCAAAAGAAGTCCGAGTCCGATGTTGGAAAAGGTACGGAAGAAACTAAGTAAAATGACAATGATCAATGTAAATTAACAGAGGACCACTGGTAGTTACTAACATGCCAGCTCCAGACCTCAATTAAACTGATCAAAAGATTTTTTTTTTTAACAGTATATGATACTGCATATAAATATACCTAAAATTTGTTAAAACAGCTTTTATTTAGTACTATACTAATTTTATGAAAAACAACTTTGAATCTCCATTTGAATTTGTAAAAATAATTTAAATTTTTACACTAAGAAAATTGTAGCTTGCTTTCATATTTGATAAGGATTACTTATATATACATTGTCTTGGAATTATTTCGAATGTCCGTAATTGCACTGTTAACTCAATTTCGATCTTAAACGGTCATTCTGGTCTTGTTTATTCTTATTTAGTCTTGTTTTTCTGCATGTCCGTAGTTTTCAACAAAGTAAATATAACAAGATAAAATCAAGATATCAAGATCGACCAAGACCAGTTTAGATCAGTTCAGCTCAGGTAGTGTTAAACATTGCATATTGAAAAGGTAACACGATCTTTATTTTGATTTGAACACATTGTGACATGAAAATAAAAGAAATGAATGTATTTCTTGAAACGCATCAATAATTACAATGACTTTCCTTTGTTTTTAAATACTATTATTGTTTATTTCTACTTACTTATACAATAATGTACCTGCTGTCCAATGAATTGCCGCTAGTTACCACCAAAACATTTCGTAAAGATTGGAGATGAATATTCAGGCATAACTCACTTAAAACTTCAATTGACATATGTATTAAAGGTAAGTCCTATCTGGTTTACATTTATAATGACAGTCTGTTGTTATATAGATTTTGAAGAAAATCTGAGGACCCCCCTTCTGGACTATTTGCATGTTTTTTCTGGTAGACTGTGTGTTAAAACAACATGTATCAATTGCCAGTAAAAGAAAGTTTGTAGTTACTTATTGCAAAGTTTACTTGGTAATTAATTGTTGTAGAAGATGCTCTAATTACAAACTCAATTGCTTCGGAAAAAACAACATAGCCTGATTTGAATATAAAAGAAATGTGTATATCGCCTACGTTTTCTTGTGATGCAACAATAATTAAAATGACTTTGTGCTTAAACTAAATCATATTTTTTTTTCTATTTCCATATACATTAATCTACCTGCTGTTCAATGAATTGTCGCTAAGTAAACCCCAAAACATTGTCTTAATATTCAAGCTGATTATTCAGGCATAACTCATTTAAATGTTCAATTGACATACGCATTGAAGGTAAGTCCTATCTGGTTTACATATTTACTTACGTCTGTTTTGTAGATCACCATTTTCCAATTGTTATTGCTTATATGTGTATTGTAAATTCAGAAGATTAATTATATAAAAAAAAAATATTATGCGCATACATAGAACATTATAGAAAACTATTTCTCTACTGTTTTTTCTGTTTCAATTTAAGCAATATCAAAGCGGAATCTAATCTATTTGTAGTTAGATTAAAGAAAATATTATCTAAAAAGGATGAACAATTCACAATAATATTTAATAAAAAATAAAACAGTAAAATAAAAACTTTCAATACGCCTAATTCCAGTACGGTGTGTGTCGCTCATTTTGATTTGTCGGAACGGAACGTCTAGGATCTTTTATTTTCGGGTAAAAGACTTTCAGCGTATAAATATTTGACCCCGTAAAATAGTGTCATTTTAAACCGCTCATTTCTTGCTTATTTTGTCGAAGTGTGTAATTTTGTATGGAATTATAAGTAGTGAGAGTTGTTTTTGTCGCAATTTATCGGTGTAGAAATTCGACCAGGTTACTCACAAACTTAACTTAAAGTCCTTCAAACTTTCTTCAGTTTGTGAGTGAATTAGTCTCCTTTGTGCATCGATAAATTGCTTTAAAACGACTCTTATTGATATAATGAAACATGGCAAGCACTATGCATACCCCCCTGCCACTGTTGTGTTAATCACAAAATTAACTGCTCTCAAGGAAATTATACTCGATGTCACAATAACTTTAGCAGTGAATTGGACAGGTGAGATAGTAGTCATAATGTTAAATGAAGTGTGACTGATAAGATTTCATACATTGGTAATGTAAACACATGTAGTGAACTGTTTTTATGATGACATGTTCTACTAATTAAATGTAAATTTACCAAAATGTAAAAAACTTAATTATTATTTTTCCATTTTGTGTCTACAAAGGATTTAAATGTATTGGCAAAAATTGGTCAAAGTATATCGTATGTTTCTGGACTCGAACTGCCTGTAAACGATGTTTATCATATGCATAGGTTCAATTTTGTATCATTTTATTTTACAAACTTTAAAGAGACAAACTGTATTGCTGTTCCATTAAATACACTTTGCTGATAGTATTAATTTGTTATCAAAAACAAATTTGAACGATTAAAACTATAAGAAAAAATGTAAAGTGTAAATTTAATTGAAAGATTCATATATAGATTTAACTGACATTCATACCTAATTATGGAATATAAGCGAATAAGTTCATATAATATCATGTATGCATAGTCGATGTACATTTTTAAGTGGGTATTTTGATCAACTGTATCTAACTCTTTGTTGTGATAAATTTACACATTGAGAATTTATAACATATAAAGTTTGACATCAGTCGAAATGAAAAAAAAAACATTATTTTTGCATCATTCTTCTCTAAGAGTCATTTCTATAGTCACTTTAATATGCATGGTTGCTAGATACATTTCCAAAAAATGAAGGTCTTTGAGTCTTTATGGAAATTTACAAACGTTGGAATTTCATTTTTGGAAATTGAATGATTACCTTAATTCTTGTGATATTAATGGTTATTAATATATATCATGTATATGGTTCCTAGATACATTTCCAAAAAATGAAGGTCTTAAAAGTCTCTCCGGAAATTTACCAAATTTGGAATTATTTTTTTGTAAATTTAATCATTCCCTATACAGCTGGTGCATTTTTGTAAACAAATATGTATGGTTGTTAGGTACTTTTCCAAAAAATTCAGATATTAGAGTCTTTTAGGAAATTAGCCAAATTTGAAATTCCATTTTTGGAAATTGAATGGTAACCTTAACTGTAATGATATTAATCGTTTTTAGTTTGCATGGTTGCTAGATACATTTCCAAAAAATGAAGGTCTTACGTTCTTTCGGGAAATTTACCAATTTACAACAGCTATTATTCTGCTAGTGTCTGATAGTATGGATGATTGGTAATTTTCAAAAATGGATGTCTTAGACCCTTCCAGATAAATTTTTCTGCCCCAAGGGCAAATCTCAAAATCCCGAAACCTTCGGTACAGACAACTTTTAAATTGCTAGTTATCCACTAATTTTTTATGTTTCTACCACTTAGGTTTGTTGCTTTACCCCCAAGAGTTTGAGAAAAATTATCATTTCACTTTTGAATTTGACATATGTAATACTAGCTATGGTTTCAGTTTCAGCATTATAGTCAAAATAGTTTATCTTACTATTTACTGGATATCGCGAAATGCGTTTTTTACTCACAATTAATCCCAAACGGCAAATTCTAAAATTCCAAAACCTTCCGCACAATCCACATCAACAATGCTAACAATGATCAAAGTTTCAGTTTTCTATCTCTTATGCTTCCTGAGATAATCCTGGACCTTACGTACACCCGAACAGTACGGCTTATTTAAAACAACGCCTAAAGTTACCTTCAAGTTAACATAATATCTGGTTCAAATATCTGCTCCAGGACCAAAAAGCGAGAGATTAGAACAGCTAGGACCAGTCGTGCGACTGGTCAAGCAGTGCTTTGAAAGCAGAGATTAGGGCTAGTCATAAACTCTGCTTTATTGATTTTTCAAATGTCGGGTCCGATTTATTCAACTGCACACGCACTGTTCTCGTGACAAAACAAGAAATTTGAATAATAATTGTCTCTGCTAAATGCGCATGCGCCGTCCTAGGACAGTCCTAGGAAAACGATTACCCGGGGATAAATAAAATGTTAATTTTTTGTTATTGGTTGATCATGTTATATTGAGTAACTACTTATATTGATCTGTTCGGTTTCAATTTCAATAAGTTCTAATACGATCGTGTGCACACGAACGTTTGGTATTAATTCTTTTCCTTATCGAATTATAAAAATAATCAAGTTGTTCAGTTTTTGTATATACTGCGTTATTTAGTCCCTATAAAAACCGTCACAATGCAGAGATTATCCAGATCGGTTATCAGTTTTTACCTTAACATTTGACATGTGAACCATTGTGATTTGTTTGAAGAAGCCGTACACAATGTGGAAAAATTAATCCTGTTATAATTAATGGTCATCTATTAAATAGACGTCGACTTATTTCAGAATGTCAACTATTAGTAGAACGATCTCTTAACTGTCCCACACTCCCGTCGTTACGAAACGATATGCCGTCTTTAAACGGTGTATGCAGAGTCTGAAAAATACAAGCTGTTTTCCTCGAAATTGGATGGTACCCCTAAATACCGCATAACTCCTATAGGAAGTTATTTTCATTATCTATTTTCACATGTTTATAATAAAGCACAAAAAACACTATGTTTAATTTCGGAATATGAAGTTTTAGATATAACGAAGATATTTCACTATGTTGTGTTTCAACGGATAATCAGTTGCAATTAAAGAGGACATATATACCTAAGGAAAAAAACGTAATCCGTTGGACAGACAAACCCAGGAAGACAAATGAACAACCACAAGCACAACAAATAAAGACTGACAACTAAAAAAACAATGAACAACACGAACTACTATAAAAAACAGAAGTGAACCCAGGTTCTCGGGTAGAGTAAGCAGTTCCTGCTCCGGATACGGCACCCGTTGTGAAGTTCAACAAATTTAATCCGGTGGAAGTCACAAATCGGTATGAATTTCGTCGGCTTGTTCGAAAATTTCTTCTGCAGGCACAAAAACTTAATAGAACCGAAAATAACAATTTGTGATTTTAATTTATTTTGAAAATAAAAAAAATAATCATGTAACATGGAAACAAAAGTTTATAACTTTGGCGCAAGAACAACAATATTTATTTTTTTTACTCAACATATAAAAAGAACAGATGTATGCTCCTTATTTCTAACTTAATATTGAAAGGCACATTTAACCATGTTTGGAGGGGACGGGGAGGGGGAAGACAATTTGAACTGGTGACTGAGTTCAAACCCATGTAAATAGATATGCGTCGAAATCTACTTTCTTAGTTTTTCTTGCAATGTGTATTAGTTAAAAATTAAATTTATAGTGTACACGTGTTTTGATTATGCCTAATTAACCCGGGACATGATTTACACACGGGAATATACCTTATGTTATGTTCTCATCCGTCTACTCAAAAGAACATAAACTATTTATAAATAAAACCAATAAAACTCGGTCACGAGTTGTAGATCTTTGGATTCGAATTTTTAGATTAGTTATTCTGTTTATTACATTGAAATATTTCATGTATTCAGAATATTTAACAAGAAAATACAAGTGATTATCTTTTTATATCACTACGCGTCGACCATTATATAACAACTTCGTTGGCGACATATATTTTTCCTAGAGTGAAATATGACTTTCGATTCCACTGGGTGAATTATCGGATTTGATTTCACTCGGAAATCCCGGTATTTCACCACAGTCAATGTAATAATCTTTATTAATGTAATAAACAAATACTAAT
Organism: Mytilisepta virgata; assembly: GCA_028015205.1. Taxonomy (NCBI): domain Eukaryota; kingdom Metazoa; phylum Mollusca; class Bivalvia; order Mytilida; family Mytilidae; genus Mytilisepta; species Mytilisepta virgata. Next base: position 23,397,929 of record CM051513.1, read on the forward strand.
GTTTACATTCTTATACTGCACGTCCTCGGCCGCTGGATCAACTTTACAATAAACAATACACAATCTATAAAAGAAATAATTTCTATTACAATAAGTAAGTTAAGTAAAATCTTTCATTTTAAGTTATGCAAATACCAAAGGTATCGTACTCCAAGGTGTACTTTTCAGTAGTATATGTAACTAATACGAATCTTGTCAAAACCAAATTCATCAATTCACATAAATCTTAATTGTGTCGTGGGACGGTGGGTGTCAGAAATGATCAGAGTGAACTGTCCGAAATGCAAGCGTCGAATAACATATAATATACTTTAAATGTACCTTTACAGTTATTAATCTATCAATGTCAATTTTGAATCATTGTGAAACATTCCAAAAACAATATTTATTTTCCAATACAAATAGTGGATAAATGAGTATTATTTAAAGAAAACCCCATTATAACATCCTGTAAATGAGAACTGTATCTAGTATTATATTTACTATTTATTTTCTTTCCTTAGGTAATATTACACGCCTAATCATGATTGCTACTTCGGAAGCAGTTATGTTGTTCCCAGCTGTTTTGGGAGTGGTAAACCCATGTCCTACAATTTCATTATTAATAAAATTCCATTAAGGGATTACGACGGCAATTAGCTTAGGTTTGTCTAAGAAGAAAATAAATCAATTTTCGAATAATTTTTTCCGGAAATTTTAAGAGGTCTGCATATGGGGGGAGGGGGCAGCGAATGACAAGAGAACGAGCTTCAAAATCAATGTGAAAATCATATTAGATTTATGAAAAGTAAAGAGCAGTATACCTCTTTATTTTGAAAGGCTCACTGATTACAGAATATTTACAGGAAAGGTCATGAGCGAACAGCTAGATAAGTATATGTCACATTTGTAGATTGGGCAAACGATTGACTATAATCAATGCAGTACAGTTGTCTCGAGGTCAGCTGAGGACAAACAACGCGTGTTTCTAAGTAACATTACAATAATACTAAAATAGCATTAATTGTTTGGTAAATAAGTGTCCACATTGTTTGTATTATTTTGACCAGGAAGTAATATCTGGGCCATTAGGGTATTTTCTGCGTATTGTGTGCTTATTTCTACTGTGATTAAATGTTTTTATGTCTAAATCATTGAGCTTACAATCAATAAAAATATAAAAAATATATTATATTGATTTTAAATCAAATGTTTGCCCGGTGTCTTTAGTCATGATTGTTCACTTCTATGTTTAATAAATTGTCTATACACAAAGTTGGACATTCCTCTGGATATTTGACTTTTTTGTCAAATTAAACACGCCAAAAGAAATCAAATCCAAAAAGATAAACTAAGATAATAATTTCAATTTTATTTTTATCTTGGAAACTTATTACAATAATTCAGTGATTACAGTTGCAATACTTTGATATTTAAAAAAAAGTTGGATTAATCATGTTTTCCAATCGAAACAATTCAATTCGGTAAGATTTTTAAAACAAGCCATACAAGTACCAAAAAAAATAAACGACAGATTGTAGTGACAACATTATCACCATTGCACAAGAAACTATATATTTCTTTATAAACAACGCATTATTCCAGATAAAATTACAACCGTTACCCAAGGTCAATCTAGAAGTATCTACACATGTATCTACCTACCTCCAAGTCTCCTTAAGCAATAACGGTTTCATAAATAATCGTATAGACATGCCAGAAAACAGTCATTGTAAATATTGAACCTCATAAGACATAAAATAATGGGAGTTGATCTATTACAGCAAATTTATTTTATATGGACCTCAGGTAATAGTTACTAGAAATGAAACACAAATTTTAGAAGTTTTTTTAAGTGTAATTTTGTTTTAATTTCAAAAGTTAAACTTTTATTTTCGCAAAAAAAAAATAAGTACACAAGAAGTTTTAAAACGCATAAGCTTACCCCTACAACCAAAATACTAGTTATACTTTGTTTCATTAAAAACAACACAGTACCCCATATAACTTACAACAGTTTCGATAGGCCAATCTAGAAGTATTAATGTACCTTCCGCCTAATCTACTTAAGCAACAATGGTTTCTTAAATAATGCCATTAAGTTGACATAAAACAATCATTG